>CM059972.1:50077562-54877562 GCA_030490835.1 Annona cherimola | reverse complement strand
GGAGTTCCCTTTCGTCTGGCCCCTGTATCCATGCTTCTTGTAGTCTGACTTTCTGCACCATGGGCAGCTGTAGTCGATGGGGTTGCAGCTTGTAATCGAACCCGTCGACTTGTGGAAGTCGATGGCTCATCCCCAGCACGTTTTGCAGGAGTTCGCTGCCTCCTGGGGATTTCCTCTCTGTGTGGGAGCTGGATTGTCTAGGAACGGGCTTTAGCGATGGCTTAGAGACGACAAGTTTTGGCAATCTGGATTTGGGTGCCATTTATGCAATTTTTTGTAAATGGAAATTTTCAGGTAGAGTCTGAAATGGAAACTGAAAGCTGGAAGTTTTGAAATGGAGTTTGAAAAATGGAGGATTCCAAAACAGAATGAAGGTTGGAACTTCAGAGGACTGCTTTAAAAAGGTGTCACAGCCGAAAAGGAGAGTCTGTCGGTCTGAAATTTTTAGAGTAGAGAGAGAGGGAGAGGAGAGAAGATGTCAGAGAGGAAAAGTTGGGAGGTAGCAAGGTTTGGAAGCAGTAAATAGAGTTGGAGGTAGCCGAAATAGAGTGGAAAATGGAAGGAGAGAGAATGAGCTGCTCGAGAGAGTGAGCTGGAAAACAAGATATGCCGGAGAAGAAGGGAGGCCGAAAGAGAATCTATCGGAGAAGAATGGGAGATGGCAGAAAATCGCCAGAGTGAAGAAGGAGGCTGTCGTGCGGGAAGAAATGAGAAGAAGAAAGGAAAGAAGAAAGAAAAGGGAGAGGAGAAGAAGTCCGACGTCGCGCACTAGAGTCGACTTCGCCCAGAGGCGGAGTCGACTTCACCCTGCCCAAGTCGACTTCACTGGAGTCGACTTGGCTTATCGACTTGGACTTTTCTACGTCCATTTTTCCCATCTAGCTATTTTTAATTTAACTCAATCATCCCCATATTATTTCTAATTTTGTAAAATAATTCTTTTGCTAATGGTTTGGTAAAAATATCAGCAATTTGATCCTCGGTTTTCACATATTCCAAACAAACATTATGATTTTCAATATGTTCATGAATAAAATGATGTCTTACATCTATATGTTTGGTTCTAGAATGCAATACAGGGTTTTTAGTTAAACAAATTGGACTTGTATTGTCACATCTAATTGGAATATTGTAATAATCAATACCAAAGTCTTTTAATTGTTGTTTCATCCAAAGTAATTGGGCACAACAGCTTCCGGCGGCTATATATTCGGCTTCCGCCGTATATAGAACAACACTAGTTTGTTTCCTTGAATACCATGAAACCAACATGTTTCCAAGGAATTGACTTGTTCCACTAGTACTCTTTCTATCTACTTTGTAACCGGAAAAATTCACATCCGAGTAGCCAATTAAATCAAAAGTTGACTCCTTTGGATACCATAGTTCAAGATTAGTGGTATTTATCAAATATTTAAAAATTCTTTTTACAGCCAATAAATGTGATTCTTTAGGTCATGCTTGGAATCTAGAACGCATGCAAACACTGAAAAGAATATTGGTCTAGAAGCAGTTAAATACAATAATGACCCTATCATACTTTTATAAAGATTTTGATAGATACATTTACCGTTTTCATCCGTGTCGATCTTGATTGTTGAACTCATTGGAGTATTTGCTTGATGAATAGTGTAGTATCAACCTTTCCTCGTTGAAATTCATGATCAATCAAAAATCTATTTAACCTTTCATACCAAGCTCGTGGAGCTTGTTTTAGTACGTATAATGCTTTGGTTAATTTATAAACATATTTTGATTGATCCTTTTCTTCAAATCCAGGGGGTTGTTCAACATATACTTCTTCATTCAAGTATCCATTCAAAAATGCACTTTTCATATCCATTTGAAATAATTTGAAATCCATGTGAGAAGCAAATGCTAGTAAAATGCGTATGACTTCTAATCTGGCCACGGGTGCATATGATTCTTGAAAATGTCATACATTATTTCTTTCAAATTGATTTAGCTCTTCTTGCATTGCAATAACCCAGTTTTCATCATTAAGAGCCTGATCAATAGTTGTTGGTTCAATTTTTGACACAAAAGCATATTGTCCACAAATGTTATGTTTTAACCTTCTCATTTTTACTCCTTCATAGATATCGCCAATGACTTGCTCAATTGGATGGACATTTTTGAATTTCAAATCAGTTGGAGGTCTATAGGAATTATTACCTTCACTTACCTTTTCTTCAGTAGAATTTTCTGGCTTGAGCTCGGTTTCTTCTTGTTGCTCTTGTTGTTTTGCTTTTGTATGATCTGCATCACTTAGTTCATTCTCCTTTCTCGGAGTTTAGTTAAATTCATCAAAAACAACATGTATTGATTCTTCTACTATTTGATTTCTTTTGTTGAAAATTCTATATGCTTTGCTATTTGATGAATAACCAAGGAAAATAGCTTCATCACTTTTGGCATCTAAATTTCCCAAAAAAAAAATTTTCCATTATTTAATACATAACAAGTACATCCAAAAGTATGGAAATTTGATATGTTCGGTTTTCTACCTTTCCAAAGTTCATATGGGGTCTTTTTCAATATTGTTTTAATGGTAACTCAGTTTAATACATGACAAGCTGTACTTACAGCTTCGCCCCAAAATCTTTTGGACAATTTACTCACATTTAGCATAGTTCTAGCCATTTCTTGTATTGTCCGGTTTTTCCTTTCAACAACTCTGTTTTGTTGAGGAGTTCTTGGTGCAGAAAATGTATGGTGAATTCCTTTTCCATTGTAAAATTCTGTGAATTGATTATTTTCAAATTCATCACCATGATCAATTCTAATGGAAATAATTGAACTTTGTTTTTCATTTTGCACCAAATCTAGAAACGTGACAAACATAGAAAATGCTTTATCTTTGCTAGCTAAGAGTGTAATCCAAGTAAATCTTGAAAAATCATCAACAATTACATACACGTACTTTTTTCCATCAAGAATTAAAATGTCCAATGGCCCATAAAGATCCATATGTAACAATTCAAGTGGTCTAGTTGTTGAAATTTCCTTTTTGGTGGAGAATGACATTTAGGGTTGTTTAGATAGTTGACAAGCTTTGCAAATCTTATCCTTGTCATATTTGAGCTTTGGTAACCCTTGTGTGAAACCCCAACCTAAGTAAGATTCAATGTATGCATTGAACATGTACATGTGACTTAATGGAATTTTTGGATAATTTTAGGATTTTATGATATGTTGCAATTTGGGTTTAATTAAGAAGGGTGATTAAAAATTTAATCGCCGGAGCCCAATATGAGTCAAGGTGACTAAAGGGGCATAATGAGGATTAAAACATGCTAATGTGGAATGAATGTTTAGTTTAATTTCCATGATTTAATTAATGTAAATTAAAATGGAAATTGTGGAATTATGTTGGAAAACACTAGAAAATTCATAACTCAACGCCTGTAAGGCGAATTCAAGTGAAATTTGAAATGGAAGTTGATGATGTTGGGCTTGGTATTATGGGATTATTGGATTATGAAAATCCTTGATGAAATTAGATTAATGATTTATTGATCACATCTCAATTTCCACCATTAACTTTCAACGGCTATAACTTGAACTAGGAAAATCGGTTTGAGATGAAATTCGAAACGGTTGAATGAAATTATGAGATTAAAATTTTTGATGGCTTGATTAAGCATGAAATGTTGGAAAAATACCTGCATTAAAAAAGGTGAGCATGGTTGACTAATGCTCCATATGAGTACAATGCATTTAATGCTAGAGTACCAAATATAAATGCATGATGTGAATGGGATTTGAGGTGGAAATTGCAGGCCATTTCTAGTACATTTTATGTAATTATTTGAAATACAAAAATATGAGAATTATCCAAGCATTAGTGTCCACATTTAAGGGGCTAAGGAGAGCGCAAATGAACGTAAACAAGGGTGGCAATGCATGGATGTCAAGAGGGTGTAATTGTTGGATTTTTTGCAATTTTTATTTTATAAATAATGCACATATATAGCTGACATGTTGGGATGTATAAATAAGCATTTAATTATGTGAAAAAAAACCAATAAAATTCGTGATTTGCAGCTGCCATAAAAGGTGGAAAAATGGACAGCTTGTGTATGCAAATGACGTCCCATGTTTGATGCTGCTGTAATGAGTTTTATTAATTTTTTTAACACCAAATTAATATATGAATTAAGGGGCAATTTGGTGTATAAATTATCCACATTTTGGGATTTTTAAAAAATGGAAATATTGTTGGAAAATTGGGCAGCAGCTGGACGTGAATAGGAGAGGCAGCTGGACGGTCAAGATGTAAACAGATTTTTGGATTTTTGAAAATTGGTAAAATGCATTTTACTTGGCTAAGGGGATAAGCATGCATTAAGTGGATGTGGAAAATGGCTCCAAAGTGGGGCCCACAGCTGGAGAAAATCCAGGTCCTCAAAGGCAGGCACGTTCACATGATTTGGGCATTTTGGCTAAGTGCTGAAACTCCCCCTCTAGACCAGCAGCTCACGTCCCCAACTTGGCCAGCAAGGAGGAAGGAAAATAGAAGAAAAATAAAGGGAAAAATAAAGGTAAATTGGAGGATAAGAGTAGCTCAAGTGATTAGGGTTTGGAGAGCATCAATCCAAGTAAGTAGATGTGTTATTTTGATTGGTTTATCTTGAGTTCTTAAACTCCAAAATTTTGAATATGGAATGGATGCTTAAAGAATCTTTAAAGTGATGATTGAACATGATTTTGAATGAATATGGAATGGGTATTAGCTTTCATGTATGAAATTCCATGATTTAGATGATGAAAAGTGAAGTTTTGAATGATATATGATGTTATAAATTAAATTATGGACGGAAAATTAAATGGATTAATTTTAGCATGAAAAGTTTTTTAAAGAATCATTATTTAGTTATTAAATAACTATCCAATTTTCATCTTAAAATAATAATTACTTTGAAAATTAAAAATCTGAGAATATTCACCTAAACAGGGTAAAACGGGTGACAGGATCAACTGTATCAAAGGAGTTATATTAATTTTTATACAAGGAATTTTGGGCTGAAAATTTTAAAGGATATATAAGAAATATTTATTATTACATGAAAAAATTAAAAATTAGGTTTTTATGGGTATAAATATACCCCATAATTAACTTCATTCAGGCTGTCTGAAAATGGATGTTGCTGTCCAGCAAGGTAAAAAAGCCAAAATAAATATAAATACTTAATTTTTTATGCTGAAAATATTTATTTTGGTTAATTAATTTAGTTATTAAGTTATTTTTGAAATTTCAGATCAAAAATACTTTATTTGATATAAATTCAAGATTTTGAGATTTCAGTACGTCTGATTTCAGCATATTTGGATAGTTTGAGAAACAAATCAAAAAGAAATATGAAATATATGTAGAAATGATCCAAATTGATATATTTATTAAATAATTAAATATTTATTAAGAAAAGTGGGATTATATGCTGAAATGTCACATTTATATAATTGCTTAAGGTTATGTGTCAAAAGACACGTTAAACGGGTGAAAAATGTGTTCCAAACTAGCTGTTTTGGAAACCTATGGCAAGTGGATTTAAACCCCATAAAAATAACCTAAATGCAGTGGTAATTAAGGTTAATTAACCCACTGAAATATGGATTAAACCTCTGCCTTAGAAAATTTTATGAAACATCTTATGTATATGTTGCTAAATGGGTATACGTGAAGCAATTGACTTGCATAAGTGATGAATGACATATAGAATATGATTTTGTGAAAAAATGTATGAAAATATGATATATTTCATAAATATATATCTGTTTAGCACTTCCTGTGGTTAATTTCCAATTTTAGAATTATGTAATGAAGCCTAAGGTCATAAGGGGCGCTCGGAACGGGCACCGATGTATGAATTTTAGAAAAAAATATGAAAAGTGGTAAATGAAGGTTAATAAACCTATATATGATTATTAATGGATGAATTTTATATGGTTGAATGGATACCCTTTTTATGGGGTCATATATGTTATGTGATTAGCCAATGAAATGTATAAAAATGTGCTATTATGTTTAATGACTTGAGAAGACAAATGAAAGATATATGTTAATGAAAATGGGTTGGAAAACTAAATGGAATGCAAGGAAAATAAATATATGAAAAATCATATTAATTTCATGTAGGCAGGGAAAAGAATGGAAGGAAAAAGGGATTATAGCGATCTTAGGTAAGCAAGCAAACTTTCTGAAATGCCATTTTCTTTCTATGGGATTGATATTATTGAAATGTTTATGTTTGTGTTTGAAATGTTTATGTTTTAATGAATGAGCAAGCACAAGTTTTGAATATGACTGCTTTAATGCAAAGCCATAAGTTTTGGAAAATGATGACTTTAATGAAAAGTTTTAAGGTTTGCTTCATAGGAAGCAAGCGACACTTCTTAAGATAAATAATTTATCCTAAGTGTTGCCAAGGATGGGAATGCTTCATGTTAATGGAATTGAGAAATTTTGCTTATGAGTAAGCAAGTTCTCCATGCTAATATTTTCTAAGGATTTCATGTTAGATACCGATGGTTTAAGAATTTTCTTTTAAGCAAGCAAGTTCTATATGATATTGTTTTAACAAAATTTTATAAGAAAAAGGGAATTTTACCCTTTTTCACAAAATATTATTTGTAAATGAGTTTTGAGTTACGCGCGATAAACAATGATGAAAAAGATTTGTTTTGCTAGGTCAAGATAATTAAATAGTAAATGATGTTTTGGACATAATCCATATGTTTTGAAATGATATTCGAAAAGTTTTGATTTCCTTTAGATAAGGAAATCTATGTTAAAAATGTTGGAAAAATGTTTATACAGATGTGTTAAAAAGGGATTTATGGATGACCAACCTCCTATAATTGATTTCATAAAATGGTTTGATTTCAAATTGCTTAATGGCATGCAAAAGACTGGGCAATTTCCCTTTATGTAAAAATAATTGATATGTGGACAATTATTAAATTTTTAGGTTATGGACAAGAGGATAGCAAAATTGTATAACTTTTGTAAACAAAAGGTCCTGAAATGGATACCAAGAAAATATTAGAGAAAAATATGATTTATTTATGGAAATCCAAAGGATTTGAAATTCTTTTATTAAAAGGATTTTAAGATGTATTGTTCTCAAACATTTCAAATGTTTATCAAAATATTTTACTCAAGACATTTCTAAAGGAACTTAAGAAAGGTCATCCTAAAACTAGATTTCAAATAAGAACATGTTAAAGTGGGTGCGCTCGCTTACAAGTGGACACGGACTGCGGTCTGTGATGTATTTTTGAAAATTACTCGTAAGTATAGACTTCGGTCTAAGATTTTTGTGCATATGAATGCATGCTACAGTCTGTGATCCCGGTTTAAAAGGACATGGGCTGCGGTCTGTGGTTGTTCGCAATCTTACTGCAAGTGCACGGGTCATAGATTATAGTATATAAATTATCGTTACACAGGGAATTCGGGACTATAAATTTTGCTTTTAAATGCTTTCGTGTCGGTTATGGAGAGAATAATTCAAATAAAATAGAAAAGTGGGAAGCAAATTTAGTAAATAAAAGGGAAAAAAAATATAGAACGGGAAGAGAAAATTGCAAATTATAATGAGTAGAGAAAAATTAGAGTGCGGGTACCTAGGGTCTAGGATTTCACATGCATCTTTTGCAACGGGTAGTGGTATAATTATTAATTTGGATATTGTTTGTTAAAGGAAAACAATCCCTAATTTATCCTTGCACCTTCTCTCGAAACCTACAAGGCGTATCCTAATTTTCTTAATCACCTATTCTCATGGGATTAAGTTAATTAGAATCCATTAAGATCTGTGGTTTGTTCATGGAATTCCTCAAGGTTATCATGTCTATTCTCATGGTCTTAGATTTTCAGGTTTAATATCTTGATTATCGTATATTAGGTTTCCACCTCTCGATTCCATCACCTAATATATGGAATCATGCAAAAGTACGGGCCCATGTACATAGCAAGCATAAAAATCACAAGATATTAAATTAACAACAATATCCATCATAAATGAACTAAAAATCCACACCACATTGCATTGTACGCATGCTACGTCCTAAACCCTAGATTTAAGGTTTAGTCAAGCATGTTTAAGTTCAAAATAAAATTAAAATTACAAACCATCTTAAACAAGACAATTAAAATTAAAAAGGGAAAAGATAGAAATGTTTATGGGTTTGAAGCCCCGATGGTGTGTCGGTTGCTCCACACAATTCGCCGGCTGCCTTTTTGCCCGAGCTCTCCACCTTGCTTTAGATCTTTATCTTTCTCAAAATTATGCTCTACTCTAAAATCCCTGCTAAAATATTTTGCGGAAGTATTCTTGCGGGGATTTTCTTGTGATTGCTTCTTGGAATTTTTACTGCCACAGAATGCTGTGTGAGTTCCCTGATGTCGTCTCTGCTCTCCCTTTTATAGCCTTTCATGTGGGGTCCATCAATGGCCATTCTCGTGATCTTGCTGCTCCATTTAAATTTTAGCATTAAGGTCACTTTGCATTAAATTGCATAAATTGCTGCTGGATTTTTATGTGGGAAATCACGTGAATGGGCAGCAGATAAATGCACGAAAATGCTACTGGGTTGGTTAACGTGAATGAGCAGCAACATTTCTGCTGGAAAATAAATGGATGTGGGGTCCGTCTATTGAATTTGTTGCTGGATTTTTATGGGGAAGTAACGTGAATGGGCATGGATTAATAGGCAGCTGCAATGCATTGATTTGGTAGGCCACACATGGACAGCATGTGTCCATCAATTGCTGCTGATTAATTGGATGATTGATTTATCAGATGCATTGGATGGTTAAGATGGACTGGACATAATCAGATGGTTAATTTGGGTGAAACATGATCTACTACTGGATTGGTATGTGGATGAATGGCTGGGACGGTTGCAATTTCTGGATGTGATTAAGTGGACAACGTTGAGATTTGAATGGATAGATGGCAAAGATTTGTTGGCTATTGTATGTGGACAGCATTGGACGTTGCTTGATCATAGCAGCAACTATTTTGATCAATGCATTTCATGTGATCTTCTGTTGGGTTTATTGCTGCTGTGAATTCTGAAGAAAATGCTACTGATGGACGTGATGGCATTATGGGCAGCAGTTGCTCGTGGGGTCCATGTGCAAGAATTTCTGCTGATGGATTTATGGATGAGCTGCATATACATCACGTGAATGGGCAGTTTTGTGGGACCCATTTTGAATGCATGTTGCTGGTAGCATTGATATAGTGGGCAATTGGATGTTAATTTGGTGGGCCAATGGGCAGCAATGCACATGTGATTAAGCTGTCCATGATGAGTTGTTGGATGCATTGCTGATTTATGGAGGTGTGGACAACATAGTTGACGTGAATGCATGATGGAGTCACGGTTTTGATGGGTTGAAATTCTGGACCGTGAATGGCTAGATGCTGAAACTAATCTGGTGGACAGCTTGGATGTTAATCATGTGATTTGCTGGTTCTCGTGGATGGTTGAGCTTGTTGGGCAACTTGATTTTTTGGTGGGGTCAATGCATGAGTGAAACATTGACGTGAATTGAGAAATGGATGAAATACATTAACGTGAATAGCTGCTGGATGATTTATGGACGTGGTGGATAGCTTAGATTTTTGCATGATTTGATTTCCATGTGGGACCCATTTTGTTTTCCCTGCATAAAAAAATATTTAAATCATTAATTCGTCAAAATTATTAGTGGGTTATTATTAAAAATTATTCCAAACCCATTAAATTTCATGGCAACAAATAAAATGTAATTTCAAGCCAAAAGATTATAAAAATTGTTTAAATTGCTTGAAATTAATATTTAATACCCAAAAGTTGCAAAACCACATTTTAAACCAAATTTCGTATCAATTTTAATTAATTACCCACCAAATTGGTATAAAATGCCCACAAAAAATATTATTAATTTCCACTTATCAAATACCCCCACACTTGAACTTTTGCTTGTCCTCAAGCAAATATAAAAGAATTCAAGAACAGATTGTAAAATTTCAAAACCTTGAGCAAAAATTGCATGTTTGGCCTATGATCAGAATTAATGAGAGTATTAAAGAATTTGAAACATGATACTTATTGAAAATCCTAATCAACAATCCCTTCTCACTTGACTAATACTGCACACCCCTGTTACCTAATTTGCTTTCAATCATTAAGAGTTAAAAACTCCTGCAATAAACTCTTAATTATCAGATATCTTCCCTATTTAATAAGTTATGCAATACACACAGTCAATAATTCAAGTGGTAGTAGTGTAGAAAATATCAGTCAAATTACTTCATATACATCTCATCAAATTTTTGCATTGAAATTTCCTCAACCAACTCAATTAACCAATTCATAGGATCATAAGGACTTAGTAGGACAATGGTCAGGCGTGGCACATGAAATGAAATTTGAACCATCTCTGTATGACTTGAGCCTCATTTTTCAACAGGAAATAATGCTACCCCCACACTTAGTGCTTTTATTTATTTTTTTTAAAGCTTGTTCTTATCCTTGGTTTTTTTTTTTTAACCAAGTCCGGCAATAATTTCCCTCACCATATTTCAGGGTATCTGGGAAGTCATTATTTGCACTGCTAGGAGATATTATTCCCTGTTTCATTTTTCAGCTCAGAATTCAATTCCAAAGTTGAAGTAGGAATTATAGTTTAAGTTCAAGCTCAAAAGGGGTAAACAACCGTCATACTTTTAAAGAGAGGCTCATCATGAAAAGAAAATTGCCTTAATCATGTCCATAAATTGGTTCAATGGAGTTTTGGCTTTGAAAATTTCTTCAACCAGAATAAAATTTTTCATGTATACGTGAAAAACTACCTTCTTAAATAACAATCGTGTGTATTAGAAAAAACTTTTAATAAATTAGAGAGAATTACTCTGATTTTGAAAGAAAACAAGATTGGCTCCTAGGTATATCAGTTTCATCAAGTGATTTGGGACAAAAAAATCCAAGTATTTTCAACAAGTACATGTTCAAAAACAAATTTAACATCTCATTAAGCTTCAACTTTTCCTTACTCAAAGATGTTGAAATTTCACGTATGGTTTGCTTTCAAGGCATTCAATAGTTCAAAGTGGGGTATAATATCACCTTTTTATGCAAGAATTTCCCCAAAGTTTTTTTTTATTATTAAATTAACAACAATATAAACATCAGGGTAGTGAAAGAAATATTTAGAGAAAATTAATGCAACGCATTCACCCCCACACTTGAAGTTGACATTGTCCTCAATGTAAATCATGCCATCAAAATAAAAGGGAGTAATTGTAAAAATGCGAAATGTTAACTTCCCTATTTTGGCGAGTTGAACCGAATTTGCATGTCATGGTGCTTCTTTCCAAGTAGACACTAAAAATAACCAATAAAGCTCAAAATTAAAAAGTATCAAAATTCTAAAAAGAAACTAAAATAAAAAATGAAACTAAAACTTCCTTGAAAGAAAAAGGAAAAATTTGGGTTGCCTCCCGAACAACGCTTGGTTTAAAGTCATCAGCCTGACTGCAAATTTTCAATTGAGTGGCTTAGTTTCGCAGAAGGAGTGGATGACTCCTATTGGAATGTGATCCCTGAAAAGTAAGGTTTGAGGCGCTGCCCATTGACTTTGAATGCTCCCGTCTTTTCACTCCAGATTTCAACAGCTCCATGAGGAAACACTTGTAATACTGCGAATGGTCCCGACCACCTCGACTTCAATTTTCCTGGAAACAGTTTAAAACGAGAATTAAAAAGCAAAACCAAGTCATTAGCTTTGATTACCTTCTTACGAATGTGTTTGTCATGCCAAGATTTTGTCTTCTCCTTGCACATCTTTGAATTTTCATAGGCATCGAGTCGAATCTCTTCAAGTTCATCGAGTTGTAGTAGGCGCCTTTCTCCTGTAGATTTCAGATCAAAATTTAAAATTTTGATTGCCCAGTGTGCTTTGTGTTGGAAATATGTGGAAAACAAGCTAAATCTATGTTTTGATGATTAACAAATCAATTTGAGTAAGTCTTGGCTACTAACTTGTTTGTGGAAATGTTTAAGGTATATACATTTGAAGAAAATAGAGCATGGAAGGCCAAGTCGTTCCCTAAGTCGACTCCAAGATCGACTTCAAAGAGCCAAATCCGTCTAGAGTTGAAACGGGAAGAGGAGCAGGTGAAGTCGCAGGCCAAGTCGACTCCACTTGCGACTTGGGAAGCCAAGTCGCAAACGAAGTCGACTCCAGCATCGACTTCAGTCGGGAAAAACACTCCAGAGCTGAATTCGGGACAGAAGTATACTGAAGTCGCAAACGAAGTCGACTCCAGTTGCGACTTGGGCGAAGTCGCGGACGAAGTCGACTTCAAGTGCGACTTGAGTTTTTCTAAGGTCAAAGATGCAGTTTCAAGAATCAACTTGAGTGTTTTCAATACCTAATCTAAGGTGCAAGATCAACTTAAATCTCTCAAGTTCAAGGCAAAGCTCCAAGCTTATCTCAAGATGAAGAAAGTCATGATATGACAACCAATCCATGTTCAAGATACCAAGAAGACTCAAATCTCATGGATTCAAGGATTGCAAAACTCGGAGCAAATGAAAGCAAGAAGACTCAATGATCCAAGATATGAAAAATGCAAAGGAATTGAAAGAATGGAGAAGCCTAAGCAAAACAAAGCAATCTCCAAAGTCTTCAAGTTCATCAAAGCCAATTGACAAGGTGAAGTCGCACCCGAAGTCGACTTCACCTGGGACTTGGGTCAAGTCGATACCCAAGTCGACCCGACCTGGAACCTGAGGTTGCGACGGAGAGGCGAAGTCGCACCCGAAGTTGACTCCATCTGCGACTTGGGCGAACTCGCATCCGAAGTCGACTCCACATGCGACTTGGGTCGCAACGGTCGGAATTTATTCGAACGTTGGCGCATTTAATGCGCGCCAACCACCTTCAAACGTTCAGATTCCCTCCACAATTATAAAAGAGAGTCATTGTGGACGAGGGAAGTAGCTGAGAATCATTAAGTGTGCTTAACTCCTATATTCAAGAGCTCTAAAGAGATCAAGCCATTCAAAGAGGAAGAACTTTGCTTCAAATTGCAAGAGCTACATTTCTGAAACTTCAAAGTCTACATTACGAGTTCTTCTCTGCGCCAAATTGCTTCTACACATCTGTAAAGTGTAGACTCCTTTTGTTATTTCATTTTGTTGTATTGAACTTGATTTAGTTTGAGGAACTAAGATCAAGTGTAAGCAAAGTAGTGTGTGATTGGAGTGGAACTCATCACCTACTTGTGTTGTGCTGTGTTGAAGCCCCCTAGAGCTGGAATCTAGAAGAGAGCAGTGACTCTAATTGTATTTGAAGAATACAATAGTGGAACCCAAGTCACAAGGAGTGTGAGCTTGGAAGAGTGGAGTAGGGAGGTTGCCCGAACCACTATAAAAATCTTGTGTTCTTGATTTATATTTCTGCTCTCTACATTATATTGCTTTCCATTTTGTTTCTTCATTAAGGGGACTAGTTTAATTCGGGGTAAAGTTTCTGTTTAAGTTATAAATTTTTTAAAGAGGAGTGATTCTATTAGCCCGGGCTAAGTAAATGACCCACTTAGCCCACCTCAAAAAACCTATTTAAAACAACTTTTTTTTGTTTTTTTCTTCATACACTTGTTTATCTAAGTGTATTTAACATATAGACCAAGTTTTACCATTTTTGGAAATGTGCATATATTTTTTTTAGATTTTTGAAAATAAGAGTATTTTAAATACATATATACACATAGATGTTTGAAAATCTCAAAAAAATAGATAAACATATTCAAAAATGGTAAAACTTGGTTTATATGTTAAATACACTTAGATAAACAAGTACATGAAAAAAAAATTAAAAAAAATTTATTGTAAATAGGTTTTTTGAGGTGGGCTAAGTGGGCCATTTACTTAGCCCGGGCTAATAGAATCACTACTCTTTTTTAAATACCCAATTCACCCCTCCCCTCTTGGGTAATTGCCATCAACTCGGGACCAACACTTTGTGCTTCAGCTCTACAGGAAAGTGGCATGATTTTCCATAGACTAGTCGGAAAGGTGTTGTTCCGATCGGAGTCTTGAATGTAGTACGGTATGCCCAAAGAGCATCATCGAGTTACCTTGACCAATCTCACCGTGATTGAGATACCGTCTTCTCGAGTATGTGTTTAATCTCGCGGTTCGAGATCTCAGCCTGACCACTTGTTTGTGGATGGTATGGGGTGGCGATTTTATGTGTGACCCCATATTTATTGAGCAGTTGTTCCATTTGCTTGTTACAAAAGTGGCTTTCTCCGTCACTTATGATTGCTCGTGGTACACCAAATCTGGTAAAAATGTTACGTTTTAAGAATTTGGCGACCACCTGTGAGTCATTTGTTGGAGAAGCAATCGCCTCCACCCATCTAGTTACGTAATCAACCGCCAGAAGTATGTACTAGTTGTTGAATGAGGATGGGAAAGGTCCCATGAAATTCATGCCCCAGACATCGAATGGTTCGACCTCGAGAATGCTTGTGAGTGGCATCTCATTTCGCCTTGGAATGTTTCTTGTCCTTTGGCATCTGTCACAGGTTAGTGTAAAAGATCGAGCATCTTTGAACAAAGTGAGGCAGAAAAAACCTGATTGTAAGACTTTTGCTGCAGTTTTGGTGGGACCCATGTGTCCACCATATGGTGAAGAATGACAGTGATAAAGAATGCTTTGGATTTCTTCGTTTGGTACACATCAGCGAATCAGACCGTCGCCGCATCTCTTGTAAAGGTATGGGTCTTCCCATATGTAGTATTTCACATCTGCTATGAATTTTTTTTTCTGTTGATAGCTGAAATTGGATGGAATTTCTTTACAAACCAAGTAATTAACAATGTCTCCATACAATGGCATTGATGTTTCTTTTAATGCAAGCAGGGATTCATCGGGAAATTCTTCGTTAATTTGATCATTTTTATTCGGATCCGTTTTCTCGGTTGGTGGTAGTCTCGACAGATGATCAGCTACCACATTCTCTGTGCCCCTTTTGTCTCGGATTTCAAGATCAAATTCTTGTAATAGCAAAATCCAGCGAATCAACCTTGGTTTAGCATTTTTTTGGCAATTAAATAGCGAATGGCTGCATGGTCTGTGTAGACAATCACCTTTGATCCTATAAGATAAGAATGAAATTTATCAATAGGAAAAACAACAGGCAGTAATTCTTTTTCAGTGGTTGCATAATTGACTTGAGCATCATCTAGAGTTTTGCTTGCATAATAAATCACTACTGGCTTGTTGTCCTTCCGTTGACCCAAAACAGCTCCAACCGCATGGTCACTTGCATCGCACATGATCTCAAATGATAGGTTCCAGTCAGGTGGCTGTATGATTGGGGCAGTGGTCAAAGCCTTTTTCAACCTGCAAAATGAATTTAAACAGTCATCAGAAAAATTAAATTTTACATCTTGATTTAGCAAGTTAGTCAATGGCTTAGCAATTTTAGAAAAATCTTTAATGAAACGCCGATAGAAACCGGCATGTCCCAGGAAACTCCGAATTCCTTTGACCGAATTGGGTGGCGGTAAATTTTCAATGACTTCTATTTTTGCTCGGTCAACCTCGATTCCTCTGTTTGAGACTAAATGTCCTAACACAATTCCTTCTTGTACCATGAAATGACATTCTTCCCAATTCAACACCAGATTGATTTCTTCGCATCTCTGTAAAACCTTAGATAGGTTAGATAAGCATGATTCAAAGTAGTGCCATAAACAGAAAAATCATCCATAAACACCTCCATTATGTGTTCAATGTAATCAGAGAATATGGCCATCATGCATCGTTGAAAAGTGGCAGGTGCATTGAAAAGACCGAAAGGCATGCGTCTGTATGCAAATGTGCCGTATGGACAAGTGAAAGTAGTTTTCTCTTGATCCCGTGGGTGAATAGGAATCTGAAAGTAGCCAGAGTACCCATCCAGATAGCAAAAGTAAGAGTGATTGGCAAGTCGTTCAAGCATTTGATCAATGAAAGGCAAAGGAAAATGATCCTTTCGGGTGGCAAGATTTAATTTGCGATAATCGATGCACATTCGCCAACCTATGACTGTCCTTATGGGAATAAGTTCATTTTTATCATTTTTCAGGACAGTCATACCGCCTTTCTTGGGTACCACATGTACAGGGCTTACCCAACTGCTATCAGAAATAGGGTAGATGATTTCGGCATCAAGAAGTTTTAAAATTTCTTTTTTCACCACTTCTTTCATGTTTGGGTTCAGACGCCTCTGAGGTTCAATGTTTGTTTTACAATTTTCTTCCATTAAAATTCTGTACATGCATAGAGAAGGACTAATACCAGGTAGATCATTGATGCAGTAACCAATCGCCTTCCTATGTCTTCTTAGCACATTTAACAGTTCATCAGCTTGGGATTCGGAAAGATTTGCATTGATTATGACTTGATAAGTATCGTTTGGGCCAAGAAATGCATACCTGAGATTTTTAGGAAGAGGTTTAAGTTCTACCTTTGGTGCTTCTTCCTTTTTTGTTCATGGAGAAAAATTGAAGTCTGTATCAAACTTTTCATGAGGTGAATCGGCAGACAGTTCAGGGTTATTATTTTCAACAGTTGCACCCTGAACAATACATACCTCTATCAAGTCATCCTTTTCTTCGATCGGCAAAGGGTTGATGACGTCGACCCGCAGGCAAGAGTTATCGGTTGACAGTTGCTTTGTTGCATCAGAAAGATTAAATTCGATCTGTTCATCTCCAACTGTTAGTGAGAGTCGGCCATTCTTGACGTCTATGATTACTCCAACAGTAGCTAAGAAAGGTCGCCCGAGAATGATCGGGGCTTGGTGATCCTCCTCCATGTCGAGGACTACAAAGTCGACTGGGATGAATAGTTTGCCAACTTTCAAAGGTACGTTTTCATGGATGCCGACTGGAAATTTAATTGATCGGTCGGCCAGTTGGAGAGACATAGATTTTGGTTTTGGATCACCCATGTTCAGCTTTTTACATATTGAAAGTGGGATTAGACTTACACTTGCTCCGAGATCACATAGTGCTTTGCTGATTTGGACATTCCCAAGGTCACATGGAATGGAGAAACTTCCAGGGTCTTTTAGCTTCTCAGGTAACTTGTTTTGCAAAATGGCGCTGCACTCCTCAGTAAGCGAAATAGTTCCGTACTCCTCGAGTTTTCTTTTGTTGGATAGCATATCCTTGAGAAATTTTGCATAAGCTGGCATTTTAGAAAGCATGTCTATGAAGGGCACATTTATAGACAGGTTTTTGAGAGTTGAAACAAACTTCTCGAACTGCTTTTGGAGCTTAGCCTGTCTTTGCCTTTGTGGAAAGCCGAGGGGAGGCTGGTAAGGAGGTGGTGGTACATATGGCTTTTCCACCACTGGTTATGGTTGTGGCTCCTCTCCTTGCTTCTTTTTCTGCTTGGCATCCTTTTCTTTGACCCTATGAGGTGGGTCGAGCTGCTTTCCATTCCGCAAGGTAACTGCCTACACCTGCTCTCTAGGATTTACTTCAGATTGGCTAGGGAGTTTGCCCTGGTTTCTTTGAGATGAGGCTGTGGCATTTTGAGCAATTTGATTTTCAAGCAACTTGATGTGGGTTTGCATTTGGTCCATTCTTTCATCATTTTTCTTGAGCATTAGAATGATATTTTCGAGCATGGACTCGGTGGGTTGTGCTTGAGGTGGTGTAAGTAAGCCTTGTTGTGTCTGAAATGAAGGAGGGTTCAGTGGTTTTCTAAGGAAACCAGGTGGCTTATTATTTTGAGCAAAATTTTGGGTGTTAGACTGGTTTGCCCAAGAAAAATTTGGGTGGTTCCTCCATCCAAGGTTGTAAGTATTAGAATAGGGGTTACCATATGCGCGAGTGTCATATTGGTTGTTGATTACATTAGCTTGCTCGCCTGTGGTGTCTTTAATGGAAGAACTACACTCAGTTGTGTAGTGTGAGGCTCCACAGATTTCACATAAGATGTGTTTAGAAGGAGATGCATGCTGATCCTTTGATTCCTGCTTCTTTTGCTACAAAATTTTATCAAGTTTATCATGTATAGCATGCATGGATTCAATATCATATACATTTCCTCATCGAAATGTCCCTCTGACATCGCTGTACTGAGAATCATAAAGAGCTAAGTCATAGAGGAGTTTGAGAGCCTCCTCGTCAGTGAGTCGCATGAATCGCCCTCCACCGACTGAGTTAATGGCGCTTCGGCTAGGTCGATCGAGTCCATTGAAATTTTTTTTTAATAATGTCTCCTTGCGAGATACCATGGTGAGGGCACTTGCGTTGCAGATCTTTCATTCTCTCCCACGCATCATATAAGGTTTTCCCATCTTTTTAGACGAACTGATTGATTTCATCTCTGATTTTTCTTGTTTTATTTGGTGGAAAGAATTTTTCCAAGAATGCAGTAGAGAGTTCATCCCATGTATTGAATGTGTCAGGCGGCATAGAATAAAATCATTCGCTTGCCCTGTCTCAAAGAGAAAATGGGAAAAGCTGTAGACGAATTACCTCGCGTGGAATATTTTGCACCCTGATTGTGTTGCATAATTGCAGGAATTTTGTGATGTGTACAGTTGAATTTTTAGAAGGAAGTCCTACAAATTGGTCTTATTGAACCATCTGGATGAGACTGAGATTTAACTCAAAATTTCTTCCATCAATCTCTGGTTCAACTATGCAAGATTGAAATCCACGAGGGTTCAGGCGGTTCCGATCGCTAAGAGTCATTTTTCTGGGAGGAGCGTTGTTCTCGGCCTGGCCTTCCTCCTGCTCTTGATGTGGTGGGTTTGGGTTGTTGCGATCCGCCATAGTGTTTTGAGAATTTTGTTGCTGTTGATATTCACGAATCCTTCTCCTACAATAACGTTCAATTTCAAGGTCAGCAATAAAGAGTTGTTCAGCTAGTTGTTTTGCAAAATTTTGAGTATGTGGGTGCATACAAAAATTAACTAGCTAATTTAAAATGAATAAAAATAAAGAAAGTATCTAAAAACAAAATTTAAAGTAACGTCGAAGTTCCCCGGCAACGACGCCAAAATACTTGTTTGCAATCTTACCGCAAGTGCACAGGTCGTAGATTGTAGTATATAAATTATCGTTACACAGGGAATTCGGGACTATAAATTTTGCTTTTAAATACTTTCATGTCGGTTATGGAGAGAATAATGCAAATAAAATAGAAAAGTGGGAAGCTAATTTAGTAAATAAAAGGGAAAAAAATTATAGAATGGGAAGAGAAAATTGAAAATTATAATGAGTAGAGAAAAATGAGAGTGCGGGTACCTAGGGTCTAGGATTTCACATGCATCTTCTGCAACGGGTAGTGGTATAATTATTTAATTTAAAGGAAAAAAATCTCTAATTTATCCTTGCACCTTCTCTCGAAACCTACAAGGCATATCCTAATTTTCTTAATCACCTATTCTCATGGGATTAAGTTAATTAGAATCCATTAAGATCTGTGGTTTGTTCATGGAATTCCTCAAGGTTATCATGCCTATTCTCATTGTCTTAGATTTTAAGGTTTAATATCTTGATTATCGTATATTAGGTTTCCACCTCTCGATTCCATCACCTAATATATGGAATCATGCAAAAGTAAGGGCCCATGTACATAGCAAGCATAAAAATCACAAGATATTAAATTAACAAAAACATCCATCATAAATGAACTAAAAATCCACACCACATTGCATTGTACGCATGCTACGTCATAAACCCTAGATTTAAGGTTTAGCCAAGCATGTTTAAGTTCAAAATAAAATTAAAATTACAAACCATCTTAAACAAGATAATTAAAATTAAAAAGGGAAAAGTTAGAAAAGTTTATTGGTTTGAAGCTCCGATGGTGTGTCCGTTGCTCCACGCAATTTGCCAGTCTGCCTTTTTGCCCGAGCTCTCCACCTTGCTTTCGATCTCTTTCTTTCTCAAAATTATGCTCTACTCTAAAATCCCTGCTAAAATATTTTGTAGAAGTATTCTTGCGGGGATTTTCTTGTGATTGCTTCTTGGAATTATTACTACCACTGAATGCTGTGTCAGCTCCCTGATGCCGTCTCTACTCTCCCTTTTATAGCCTTTCATGTGGGGTCCATCAATGGCCATTCTCGTGATCTTGCTGCTCCATTTAAATTTTTGCATTAAGGTCACTTTGCATTAAATTGCTACTGGATTTTCACGTGGGAAATCACGTGAATAGGCAGCAGATAAATGCACAAAAATGCTACTGGGTTGGTTAACATGAATGAGCAGCAACATTTCTGCTAGAAAATAAATGGATGTGGGGTCCATCTATTGAATTTGTTACTGTATTTTTATGGGGAAGTCACGTGAATGGGCATGGATTAATAGGCAGCTGCAATGCATTGATTTGGTAGGCCACACATGGACAGCATGTGTCCATCAATTGCTGCTGATTAATTGGATGATTGATTTATCAGATGCATTGGACGGTTAAGATAGACAGGACATAATCAGATGGTTAATTTGGGTGAAACATGATTTGCTGCTGGATTGGTATTTGGATGAATGGCTGGGACGGTTGCAATTTCTGGATGTGATTAAGTGGACAACGTTGAGATTTAAATGGCTAGATGGCAAAGATTTGCTGGCCGTTGTATGTGGACAACATTGGACGTTGCTTGATCATAGCAGCAACTATTTTGATCAATGCATTTCACGTGATCTTCTGTTGGGTTTATTGCTGCTGTGAATTCTGAAGAAAATGCTGCTGATGGACGTGATGGCATTGTGGGCAGCTGCTGCTCGTGGGGTCCATTTGCAAGAATTTCTGCTGATGGATTTATGGATGAGCTGCATATACATCACGTGAATGGGCCGTTTTGTGGGACCCATTTTGAATGCATGCTGCTGGTGGGCTTGTATATGGTGGGCAGTTGGACGTTGATTTGGTGGGCCAATGGGAAGCAATGCACACGTGATTAAGCTGTCCATGATGAGTTGTTGGATGCATTTTCTGATTTTTGGAGGTGTGGACAACATAGTTGACGTGAATGCATGATGGAGTGCACGGTTTTGATGGGTTGAAATTCTGGACCGTGAATGGCTAGATGCTGAAACTAATCTGGTGGACAGCTTGGATGTTAATCATGTGATTTGCTAGTTCACGTGAATGGTTGAGCTTGTTGGGCAGCTTGATTTTTTGGTGGGGTCCATGCATGAGTGAAACATTGACGTGAATTGAGAAATGGAAGAAATGCATTAACGTGAATAACTGCTGGATGATTTATGGACGTGGTGGATGGCTTGGATTTTTGCATGATTTGATTTCCATGTGGGACCCACTTTATTTTCCCAGCATAAAAAAATATTTAAATCATTAATTCGTCAAAATTATTAGTGGGTTATTATTAAAAATTATTCCAAACCCATTAAATTTCATGGCAACAAATAAAATGTAATTTCAAGCAAAAGGATTATAAAATTTGTTTAAATTGCTTGAAATTAATATTTAATACCCAAAAGTTGCAAAACCACATTTTAAACCAAATTTCATATTAATTTTAATTAATCACCCACCAAATTAGTATAAAATGTCCACATTATTAATTTCCACTTATCAGTAGTTCTTCAAACCAAATGGACTGCGGTCCATTATAATAACGTACGATGCACCAGTACAAGTAATAGGAAAGTTGTAGAGCACTGTTGGGATGACCGAGGCCCACTCTACATAAGGCCAAGTCGCTAAGGGATGGCAGGAGTGCTAGCGGCGCTCTCCCTGAGATGGGAGTAGAATATATAAACAGCCGCTGGGCTAGCGTGCTGTTAAGGATTCTCTTCCAAAAGGTAGTATGATCACTTGCTAAGTGTCACTACTGGATGGGGAGAAATGCATTTGCATACGTTTGGCTTTTCAAAGGCCCAAAGATTAGGTTAAAAAGCATTTATATAATAAGTTATCCTACATTGGATTCTTATGAGCTAATATGCATAAGTTACTATAAAAAAAGGGTGTTTTACACAAAAGTGTAAATAACAGGAATTAAAGGAAATGTGTTTATGCAAATGCATTTATGGAAATGGTTTACGTATTTTGTTTACCTTGTTTTCTATAAACAAGCCCCAAGACAGGAAATTATGAAAAGGATTTATGTGAAACTTGAGATGGACATAGGAATGTCCATTTCTAAAAGAGCCTAAATGAAGAATGTTTATGAACATAAGAATGTCCTTTTCTAAAGAGCCTAAATGATAGGGGTTTATGGACATGAGAATGTCCAATGTTAATGTGTTGGAAATAAAAAGTGTTTTAGGACATATGAATGTCCATTGCCAAAGGAAGCTATATGAAAAATGTTTTGAGACATAAAATGTCTCTTGGCTAAAGGATTTTATGATGGCTTATGTTAATGATGTCTTAGGACATGAGGATGTCCTAAGGATTTATAAGAAAAATATTTTGGACGTAAAACGTCCACTAACAACCGATGATTTCATGTAACGGCTATGAACATTAAAAATGTTCGTACAAGATTAAAGGGAACTCATTAGAGAAGGTAAAACGTATATGTTTTGCCTTAACAAGCCCAGGTGCGGCTTGTAAATGATTTTTAAGAATGAATGTCTTATGAAAACATTCAAGGACATGGAATTGTCCTCATAAACAAAGGATTTCACGATGATATTTTAGGGCATATACATGTCCTCAGGAAAAAGGTATTCCTGATGTTTATGAAAAAGGTTTTCAAGGAAGCCTTGCCCTAAAGATAAAATGCTTGCTTACTGAATTGTCACTCATGTTTTCATTTTCCAAACCCATAGACAGGTGAAAGAAGAGACCTGGCAAAGGAACAGGAGCCATTCATTGAAGAAATGGAAAGATATTATCAGTTTCATGTGCTAAGGTAAGCTAATGTGTATGTGAACTTAATTAGAATTTTAAGTTCTATGTATGGTTCAATGATTGAATGTATGGATGTATGGATGTAAAATGTGATGTTTAAGTCAAGGAAACTTGCACTGTAGAAGGCATGAAAAGATGCTACGTGTTTATGTATATTTGAACTTAGTTAGAGTTCTAAGCTCCATGTGAATTAATGACTGAATATATGCAAGTATGATATGTACAATGATTGAGTGTGTAATGACAGACATGTAAAGATGCTATGAATGAAATGATGAATTTTATTACAAGTGAAATGTCACAATGTGTGATGATTGTCATGTCAAGTTATGAATGATGACAGATGAATAAACGAAAAAAAATTTGGACGTATTCCAATTAAGAACCCGCCGCATGATTAGTGCAACAATCCTGATTCACATTTACCAATCGATAGATCTTGAGGTAAGGAAGTGACGTCTCGGTTCGGGGCGTTACACCTTGTACTAGATTCTTTTTCCACAATGTTTTAATATTTGACATATTTATATGTCCAAGCCTTGTATGCCATATCCATGGATCATTTTCTATGGCTATTAGACATTTTCCCTCTAGTTCATCAAGGTAAACCAAATACACATTTTCATGCCTTTTGCCACTAAATACTATGTGTTCATCATCAAAAATATTATATATAGAGGATTCAAATACAACTTTATATCCTTTATCACATAGTTGACTAATACTCATTAGGTTGTGTTTGAGTACTTCAACAAATAGTACATCCTCAATACATGCATTTGAAACACCATAAACATTTCCTTTACCTTTTATTTTACCTTTTTCTTCCTTTCCTTACAAGTTTTCTAAACCGTTTTGTAAGTAAGGCCATTTCATCGTCGTTTTGTGATGACGAGGTGGTGTCATCCGAGTCTTGTGCAACTTTCAAGGTGATAGCTCTTTTGCCTTTGTGGTGATCCTTGTTTCTTTTCTTAATTAGCTCATGTGACATTAACGAGCTCATGAGGTCTTCTAACTTCAACGTGTTTAGGTCCTTGGCTTCTTCTATTGCAATGATCTTTGGAGTCCATGATTCTGGTAGGGCTCTTAGAATCTTCATGACCTGCTCAGATTCTGAAATGGCTTTTCCAAGTCCTTTCAAGGCATTAGTAATTTTTGAGAATCTAGCAAACATTTCAGAAATATTTTCTGTTTCTAGCATTCTAAAGCTTTCCATTTCTCCAATCAAAATATTTCTCCTTGTCCCTTGAACTTGAGAGGTTCCTTCATAGATAGATGTTAATGTATCCCAAATTTCCTTGGCAGTCAAACAAGAGGATACTCTATCATATTCAGAAGCAGTAAGGGTACAAAATAATGAATTCATAGCCTTAGCGTTGCTCTTTACAATTTTCACTTTCTCATCGGTCCATTTGGAAGCTCTTTCATCAATAGGCAAGCTCACACCGTCTTGGATTACAATCCAAGAATCCATATCTGTAGCCATGATGAGTTGTCTCATACGTAGCTTCCAATAGCCAAAATTGTTCCCATCAAAGCAATGGTGGCCTAGTAAAAGATTGGCCTTTGGCAAGTGCGGGAACGGAAGTGGATTGGAATGTCATATCAAAAGATCTCTTTGGTAAAACTCAAAGACCTACTCTGATACCACTTGTTGGTCCCAAGTTGATGGTAATTACCCAAGAGGGGAGGGGTGAATTGGGTATTTAAAAATTTAAAACTTGAATTAGAAGCTTTACCCCGGTTTAGTTTAATTCCCTTTAATGAGCCAAATGGAAAGTAGTAAGATAATGAAAGCGAAAATGGAAAGCAATAGACAAGATTTATAATGGTTTGGACAACCTTCCCTACTCCACTCTTCCAAGCTCACACTCCCTTGTGACTTGGGTTCCACTATATTTTCTACGAATACAACTAGAGCTTCTACTCTCTTCTAGATTCTAGCTCTAGGGGGCATATACAACCAGAGCCTCCGCTCCCTTCTAGATTCTAGCTCTAGGGGACGCGTACAACAAACAGCACAAGTAGGTGACGAGTTCCACTCCAATCACAACCCTACTTTGCTATAACTTGGTTTGAAAAACCAAACTCAAACTAAGAACCAAAAACTAAATATCAAAATAAAATGAAAGAAATTTACACTTTACAGGTTTGTGTAGCACGTTTCAGCTCAAGGAAGAATTTGCAGAAGCAACGAATCGTTTTACGTTGAAGCAAACCGCAACTTTGAGGCTTTTCCTTCCTTTGAAAGTGTATAGATCACTCAATTGTAGAGAAAAGTAGATTGAAACTCTTAGTAGCACTTCTTTCCTCTTTTTCAGCTCTAGCTTCTGTCTTTCCACGTTTACTTGAGTGTTTATATATAGAGGAGGGAGAATTTTGAACGTTATGAAGTTGGTTGGCACGTAATAAATGTTTCAACGTTCAAAAATTCGAACGTTATTCCTCCAAGTCGCAGGTGGAGTCGACTTCGTGTGCGATTTCAACCAAGTCGCATGCTGGAGTCGACTTCGGTTGTGCTCCACTTGTTTAAGTTGATCCTTGGGTCGACTTGGCCTTGGACTTGACCCAAGTCGCATATGGAGTCGACTTCGGGTGCGACTTCGGATTGCTTCAGCTTCCAAGTCTGTCTTCTTGGTCTACTTGGTCTGGGACTTGACCCAAGTTGATGCTGGAGTCAACTTCGTTTGCGACTTGACCTTGTTAACTTGCCAAGTGAGCTTAAACTTCCTTCAAATGTCCTTTGCTTGCTTAACTTCTTTAGCATAAGTGTTACTTCTTAGATTTGCATTATTTGGAGTTTAGTATATTCACTTTGCAGAAAAAATCTTTTAGCTTCATGTCTAGGAATCTTGAAAACTTGAATCTTGGTATGCATGAACAGATCCAATATATATATTATGATTTAAATGGATGAATTCATGCATCTTGCTTACTTTGGAGTTGGATTAATCTTCATATGTTCTAAGTCGAATATTTAAGTCGACTTGGTCCTCAACTTAACTCAAGTCTTACCTTAAGTCGACTTGGCCTTCGACTTGACTTCTAAAATCTTACCCTGTCTAACTGAAGTCGATGCTGAAGTCGACTTCGCCTGTGACTTCACCCAAGTCGCATGTGGAGTCGACTTCGTCTGCTACTTCATCACCTCTTGGTTCCCAATTTCAATGCTGGACAAAAATAGGCACTTGAAGTCGCTGCTGGAGTCGACTTGGGGATCAACTTGGTCTAAGTCAATGTCTGAGTCGACTTGGAGATCGACTTGACCTGCTGTACTTTCATATTTTTCATTTTTATATCTAAAACAATGCACAAAATGCATTAGTAGTTAAAACTTACTCAAATTGTGTTGTTAATCATCAAAACACATGCTTTGGATATTTTACATTTAATTTCATCAATTGTTTCCAACAAATATTCCTTTCACTACCCTGATGATTATATTTTTTTCATGATTATAATTTATGCCACATTTTGAAATTTTCTTTTTTTTTTGAGAATCTTAGGTAATTCTTGCATAAATTGTGATATTAGATTGATTGAGACCCCACTTTGAACTCTTATATGTCTTGTAAGCAAACCATACTTAGAATTTCAAAATCTTTGAGTTAGTAAGAGAGCTAAACCCTAATGAGATGTTAAATTTTTTTTTGAACATGTACTTATTGAAAATACTTGGATTTTTGTCCTAAATCACTTGATGAAACTAGCATACCTAGGAACGAATTCTGTTTTCTTTCAAAATCAAAATAATCCTCTCTAATTTATCAAAGGTTTTTCTAATACACACAATTTTTATTTAAGAAGATAGTTTTTCCTATATACATGAAAATTTTTATTCTAGTTGAAGAATTTCCAAAGCCAAAATTCAATTTAACCAATTCATGGACATGATTAAGACATTTTTTCCATAATGAGCCTATTTTTAAGAGCTTGACTGTTGTTCACCCCCATTGAGCCTCAACTTAATTTTTTTTTCTAAATCTCAATTCCCACTTAGTTGAACCAACTTCGAAATTGAATTCTGAGCTGAAAAGTGAAACGAGAACAAGGTTTAATCTCTGACTATGCAAAGAATAAGTTGAAATATGGTGAGAAAAATTATTGTCGGACTTGGTTAAAAAAACTGCTAAACCAAGGGTAAGAACAAGCTTCAAAAAAGAAATTAAAAACACTAAGTGTGGGGGTAGCATTATTTTCTATTATAAAATGAGGCTCAAGTCATGTGGAGATGACGGTTCAATTTTTTGAAACTTTTTAAAATTTTATTTCTTGTGCCAAACCTAACTGTTGTCCTACTAAGTCCTTATGATCCTATGAATTGGTTAATTGAGTTGGTAGAAGAAATTTAAATGTAAAAATTTGATGAGATGTATATGAGGTAATTTGACTACTATTTTCTACGTTACTACTATTACTCGAATTGTTGAATGTGTGTATGTAATAACCAGATAAATGGAGAAGATATTTGATAATTAGGAGTTTATTGCGGAAGTTTTTGAACTCTTAATGATTGAAAGAAAAGTAGGTGACAGGGTGTATAGTATTAGTCATGTGAGAAGGGACTGTTGACTGAGATTTTCAAACAGTGTCATGTTTCAAAAATTTTAGTTTAATACTCTCATTAGTTTTTTATGGTTGGATAAACATTTATTTTCAGTTTTTCTCAAAGTTTTGAAATTTTGCAATCTATTCTTGAAGTCTTTTATATTTGCTTGAGGGCAAACAAAAGTTTAAGTGTGGGGGTATTTGATAAGTGGAAATTAATAACATATTTTGTGGGCATTTATACCAATTTGGTGCATAATTAATTGGGTTTAATGTGAAATTTGGTGTTAAACATGGTTTTGCAACATTTTGGTATTAAATATTAATTTCAAGTTATTTAAATAATTTTTTTAATCTTTTGGCTTGAAATTACATTATAATTGTTGCCATGAAATTAAACATGCTTGAAATAATTCTTATAGTGATAACCCGCTGATGATTTTTTTTGATGAATTAATGATTTAAATATTTTTTGCAGGTTTGTAAGTTCAAGTGGGCCCCACA
Organism: Annona cherimola; assembly: GCA_030490835.1. Classification (NCBI taxonomy): domain Eukaryota; kingdom Viridiplantae; phylum Streptophyta; class Magnoliopsida; order Magnoliales; family Annonaceae; genus Annona; species Annona cherimola. Next base: position 54,849,604 of record CM059972.1, on the reverse strand, counting down.
AGGTTTTGTAAGTTCAAGAGTAGGCCCCAATCATCAACGTCCAGATCCAGTCCATGCAACTATCCACCATTTATATCACGCAAGCAGAAATAATTCCAGTCGTCCATTTTGATTGTAAGATCCAGCCGTCCATTTAATGCTATTAGCACCGCCCTTTTAAATCCAGCAGCCGAAAATTAATCAAACTACAAATTTCAAATCCTTGTAGAAATTCCAAGTTCCGTAATCATCCACCTTCCATTGTATTTATTCCAGCTGTGTGGCCCACCAAAAAATCAACGGCTGATCACCGTCCATTAAATTTAGATTTTTTCCACCGCCCAAATAAATGCACCATCCATTCTCTAGAAGCAGATCCTGACCATCCAGATCAACTGTCCAAAGTTGATTTTCCAGAATTCAGATGCTAATCTTCATCCAAGCAGTTGTCCACATAATCAGAAATCCATCGTCGAGAATGCCAAGCTGTCCACATTCAAGCATGCAACGTCTAGGCAATCTCCACAGCAATCTTCAGCCATCAATCCGTTCAGGTGGAGGATTGTTAGCACAACAAAATTCTTAATGCAATTCGGATTGCGTTAGAAAGGTGGGACCCACTTTAGTGGCTAGAAATTCAAGCCATCCATCACCGTCCAGAAATTCAGCACTTCAACTATCCATTCCATGATCATACATCTGACGTCTAGAAATATTCAAGTTATGTCCAATAGACAAATTCCTAGCCGTCCATCATAAAAAAATATATACGCAATTAATCCAATACCATCCAATTTATAGCCAGCCATCAGAAAAATCTAGCTGTCAATTTTAAACCCATCTAATAATACTAACGGCCAGCTTTGCCACTGATTTTCTATGCAACATAGCGCAATACAAATTGGAAACAGCATGGGCATTGGTGCGTAATTAAGTTGGAAGCAAGGTAGCCAAGCAATGCAAGAAGGGTGTGCGCACTTATGACTTATGCAATTCAAAATTAAAAAAGGAGGGGGGACGACCTAGAAAAAGGGGGAGAGAATTTCACAGAGAATTGGACAGGCAGAAACACCAAATTTTGAGGAGAGAGATTTAGAGAGAGAGAGCAAGGAGGTGGAGAGCACGGGCAAGAGGCGGACCGAAGAGTTGCGTGAAGCGGCCGACACACCATCGGGAGCTTCAAACCAATAAGCCTTCCTATCTTTTTCCTTTTTAATTTTTATTGTCTTGTTTAGGATGGATTTAGATTTGGATTTTATTTTGAACTTAAACATGCTTAGCTAAACCCTAAATCTAGTTTTAGGATGTAGCATGCGTACAACGTAGCATGGTCTGGGTTTTTAATCTATTTATGATAGATATTGTTGTTAATTTAATATCTTATGATTTATATGCTTGCTTTGTATATGGGCCCGTACTTTGGCATGATTCCATATATTAGGTGACGGAACCGAGAGGTGGAAACCTAATATAGATAATCAAGATATTAAACTTGAAAATCTAAGACCATGAGAATAGGCATAATGACCTTGAGGAATTCCATGAACAAACCACAGAACTTAATGGATTCTAATTAACTTAATCCCATGAGAATAGGTGGTTAAGAAAATTAGGGTACACCTTGTAGGTTTCGAGAGAAGGTGCAAGGATAAATTAGGGTTTGTTCTCCTTTAACAAACAATATCCAAATTAAATAATTATACCACTACCTGTTGCAAAGGACGCATGTAAAATCCTAGACCCTAGGTACTTGTACTCTTGTTCCCTACTCGTTCTAGTTTTCAATCTTCTTTTCCCATTTTCTATTTTTTTCATTTTATTTACTATATTCTCCTCATATCCGACACGAAAGCATTTAAAAGCAAAGTTCAAAGTCCTGAATTTCCTGTGAATCGGTAATTTATATACTACAAGTTATGACCCGTGCACTTGCGGTGAGATTGCGAACACAACACAAAGGCAAAAGAGAAATCACTTTAAAGGCTACACAAATTTCAGATTAGTCCACCTCATCTTCTCAAAATGATGATGAGGAGATTGCTCTACTCGCAAGAAGATTCAGAAAGTTTATGAGAAAAGGAAAGAACTTCAAAGGATTCAAGGAAAGGAACTTGAAGGAGAAAAAGAAGGAAGCAACAAAATGCTGCCGGTGTGGAGGAGTGGGGCATATGCAAGCCCAATGTTCCGCACCCGAGGAGAACAAGACAAAGGAATGGCGAGAAAAGAAAGATCGGGGCGAAAACCAAAAATTCTAAAAAGCTAAAGGAAGAAGGATGTACGTCAATGAGGAGACGTCCACAACTAGCAGGTCATCAAATGAAGACAACGAGGTTATAAACTGTGCAAGGATATGTTGCATGGCCACAATGAGGAAGATAATAACTTTTGCCTCGCCGCAACAGAAATTTTGGAAGGACAAACTACCTCAACAACCTGCACAAGTAGTGAAGAGGTAACATCTAAATTGAAAACTCATTCTATTTTCTCTTCCATAAATGGATGTCTCAAATGTGCTGAATTAAAGGAAGTACAACAAGCATATGATTCATTGTATGATGAAGTAAAGAAGTTGGAAAATAAGTTCACAATAAAGAAAAGATAATGCAATTCAATAATTATTGTGAATGGAAAACTTGCAGAAAAAGTTGACCACCTAACCATTGAAAAGGATACTTTGACAAATGAGGTGGAAAGATTAAAGAAAGAAAATGATCATTAAATGAATCATTAGCAAAGTTCTCTAATCCAGGGGAAAGCATCAAAATATTTCTAAACATGACCGCCCAAAACAACAAAAGAGGACTTGGGTACTCTACATTTGAGAAAGGAGAATGTAGCAAATCTAATGCTCTAAGGACTTTTAAAAACCAAGCAAAACCCATTTATACTAAACCAAAAATGAATCATGTTGTTTGAACCAAAAGACCAATTTGGTAACCATCCACTACATGGATTCCCACTCCGAGACTTCCAGGGGCATGTAACTTTTGCAACAAAATGGGACATAAGATCTATCAATGCAAAATAAGAAAATTGTATAACTTTGGTGCAAAACTGGTTTGGGTACCAAAGAGCATAGGATTTATGTCTTCCAAGACAGAACAACGTAGATTCCAATGGCTCACTAACCCAAATGGACCCATAAAATGGGTACCAAAAAGATAAGCTTTACATGATTTTATTTTTACAGGTATGTCTTAAAGCAAAGGCCAACAACATGTGGTTCATGGATAGTGGCTGCTCAAGACATATTACGGGAGAAAAAGGATTGTTCCATAAGATTAAACCATGTAGGGAAGGAACTATTGTATTTGGAAATAACGAAAAAAGTATAATTAAAGGTAAAGAAAATGTTTATGAAAATTCAAATGCATGTATTGAGGATGAACTATTTGTTGAAGGACTCAAACACAACTTAATGAACATTAGCCAATTGTGTGATAAAGGCTATAAAGTTGTATTTGAATCCTCTATATGCAATATATTTGATGATGATCACATAGTCTTTAGTGGCAAAAGACATGGAAATGTATATTTGGTTTATCTTGATGAACTTGATGGAAAATGTCTTATAGCCATCGAAAATAATCCATGGATATGGCATAAAAGGCTTAGACATATAAACATGTCAAACATTAAGACATTATAGAAAAAGAGCCTAGTGGAAGGATTACCAAAACGTAAAAATGACAAAGACAAAATATGTAAAACATGTCAACTATCCAAGCAACCCAAAATGTCATTTTTCTCAAAAAAGAAAATTTCAACAACTAGGACACTTGAACTATTACACATGGATCTTTACAGGTCATCCAACATTTTAATTCTTGGTGGGAAAAAGTATGTATTTGTTATAGTTGATGATTTTTCAAGATTTACATGGATAATTCTCTTAGCTAGAAAAGATTATGTTTGTCACCTTTTCAAATTTGGTGCAAAATGAAAAACAGAACACAATCATCTCCATTAGAAGTTATCATGTTGGTGAATTTGAAAATAAACGATTTATAGAATTTTGTAATGAGAAAGGAATTCACCACACATTTTCTGCACTAAGAACTCTCCAACAAAATGGGGTAGTTGAAAAGAAAAATAGGACAATACAAGAGATGTCTAGAACCATGCTAGATGAGAGCAAATTATCCAAAAGATTTTAGGGTGAAGCTGTAAGTACAACATGCCATGTATTAAACCATGTTACCATAAGAGCAATCTTGAAAACGACCCCATATGAACTATGGAAAGGCAGAAAACTAAACATATCATATTTTCACGCTTTTGGATGTACATGTGATAACTCGTAAAAATACGAGTTATTATGGCCTATTTCGGACTATTTTTGTGCTTTAGTTCAAGAGATTAGGTTTAGTTTGCATCAATTTAGCAAAATTTTCACTCGCTTTGCATTTTAGGAGCATTATGTAGTTTTTATGCATTTTTAGTATAAATTAGGAAATTCTAGTATAAATTAGGCATTTTTAGTTCATTTATTTAGTTTCATTCATTTTTACAGGAAGGACGGAGAATTAAAAGCACACGAGCGAGTCGAATGCAAAACAGAGCCAAGTGAAGGAGCATGGGATTGGCGCCCAAGCGCCGCCAATTGGCGCCTAGGCACCATTCTACAAGCCTTTGCCAGAATCTCCAACACTTCACACAATTTATTGCATCCAGGGAGTTGGCGCCTAGGCGCCAAGGCATCAAGTTTCAAGAAATTCCGATAGGTTTCTAAGTTACATAGCACACAGAGAGTTGGCGCCTAGGCGCCACTACGCATCCGTATGCGCGCGGGTTTCTGCACATGTGCTGTGCAAGCTACCCATTATAAATATAACCCTAGGGTTGCGTGCAAGGGAGTTCCACAGGACAGAGGAGAGACCAAAATAGGGAGTGGCTGCTGTGGACAAAAGGAAGAAACCAAAGCTTCGAGGAAGGAGAGAAGAGCAAGTGCAGATCCAAGCCATCACCGTAAAATCCATTGAGTTTCATCTCCTCTTCTCATCTATCTCTACCTGTTTGTTATCCTCCTTACTTGTGATGATTGTAAACTCGATTTTAATGGGAATTGAAGTCATGTTTATGGGTTGAACCTTCCTATGGTGGGAGATATGTAGGATTTGAACTCATAACTTATGATATTTGGTTTTCTTATACTAGAATTGATAATATTGTTGTGCTGTGACTTTTGTTACTTGAGATTACCCTTATATATAATGCTTAATGCATTTATAAGCCTTGCAACCTTGTGGATTGATCTAATATTCAGATTCATGCTTGGAAAAGTGGGATTTGAATAAGATCCATATATAAGGCATCGGTATTCTAACTCATGTTGTGTTAGATGTTAATATGGATAGAAATATACCTATTAACCCTGTGTAATCATGATTAGGTTATATGGTTATCAACCTAGTTTTACTTGTATGCATGGGAACATAGCATATAACTAAAACTTGGTTAGGTTTGTATGTGTTGGAAGACATATATGAATATGAATGAACCTAGATTAGTAATCTCTGCACAACTAACTTAATTGGAACCAAATAACATAGCTATGATTCAATGAATTCATATTCCCACCTATCTTTATCATCTCAAGGCAATCTCAGAAATATTCCATCCCACACTGGTCATTTACTGTTTTGTTTAGTTTAATTTTATTCTTTAAAAGAAAACTCTCATTTATTCTACCAATTCACTTAGACAATTGAGATTTAAGGTGCTATTCCGTTTAACACAATCCTCGTGGAACGATACTCTACTCACTCTTTATTACTTGACACGGCACGTATACTTGCGTAAATAGTGAGCATTTTAATTGACATATACGTAGCTCGTCAAGTTCTTGGCGCCGTTGCCGGGGATTGGTGCTTTAAACTCAGTACCTGACAATTTCAGTAGTCTTTTGTGAATGTGTACATATTATACATAGTTTTTCTTTTCTTTATTTGTTTTTGATAAAAGCTTATTTCAGGGGTCTTTTCACTACAATTTTCAAATGACTTCAAATACTTACTACTAGATAAATGTAGAATTTTCAACACCAAGCACTTACGGTTTCCATGGGTTTAATGACGCACTGGCACCCTCAGATCAATTCGCCAGTTTTGATTATCAAATGCAGGGAATGGATAATTTTTATTCAACTTACTGCGATTTATGTGGAGGCGAAGGACATCTGTCAATCCAATGCATGTAGTACTCAGTGTCTGTGGGATATTATGAGCATTCAAATGATACACAGGGCTACCATGGAGATTTGCAAGCGAGGAATATGATGTCTTTCGATTGTCAAACACAGGAGTTTGAGGAGCCATCAATACCTGAAAGTAAGTCATCTTTGGAAGACATGTTCATGCAATTCATGAAGAGCCAAATGCAATTTAATGAGAACATGCGGAAACAGGTTGGGCAATTGGCTACCACAATCCAATGTCGGCATCAAGAACCATCTTCCAGTCATATTGAAGAACTTTCAGGAGAAGACGAGTTGGAACAGGGCTGCGAAGTCATTCCGAGCATTAATGAAGATATATCAATTGATGTGATAGAGCAACCTGTACCTCAGTTCATTCTTGAACAATTAGCCGAGCCAATGAAAAGTCAGGAAGCAGAAGAGAAAATCGATGAAGAAATAGAGGTTGATATATTGGAGAAAGTTGAAAATGGTCATATCAACATACCTCTAATTAGTCTTCCTAAAATTCAGGTGCAACAATACTTAAGTGATCAATGCATAGCCTTAGGAAGAAGCATCTTGAAGCCATCATTAATTCAAGACCCTGAATAACCCTTCTATAGTCTCTATGAAATTCAAAAAAAGAGGCTAACTGATCCATTTGAAGAGGCTAAGAAGAGAGCTGAACTTCCAGTGCACAATCCGAATGGAAGGAAATTCGATAGAGCGGGATTGGCTAATCATAATGCAATGTCGGGCTGAAGACGATAAATTTAGCGCTGAATGGGAGACAACCCATTACACTTTTTGATTTTTGTTTCAAGAATAAAGTAGTCATCTCCCAAGGCAAGGAAGGACCGGATTATCATGCTCAAATATGAACTTTCAATCCACTTTCAAGTTGATAAATGATGGAATCAAGGAGTTTTAAGTTTATATTCTTCATTCATGACAAGACAATGCAGTTGGAGTGAGGTCCTGGCCTGAATTTTTTGTGCTCAGTGCTAAGTTTCGTAAAATAACTTGTTGTAGTAAGTTGGGATCAAAGAAGTGGCGCTCCGGCGCCATGATCCGGCGCCCCGGCGCTATATTTTTCAAGGAAATAACATGTTGCAACTTTCGAGTCAGCAAATTGGCGCCTAGGCCTCGATTTTTGGCTCCCCGGCGCCACCCCCCTGACAGCATAAAAAAAACAGCAAAACACGAGTTTTCAGCATGACAACTTCAACTGGCCATAACTTTTGATCCCGGAGGAGTTACGGGAGCTACCGCATATCAACGAAAATCATTTTTCGAGCCCGTCGAGATGAAAACCATGGTTTGCTTAGTTGATATCATTTTCAAAATCAAAATCCTCCATCTTTGCATATTTTGGGCCATTGAAGTTCTACGCAATTTGTTTTAATGCTTTTATTGACTCACCAATTTTATTACTTTAAATAAAAGGTGTGCAAGTGGGTGGTTTGCATTTTTCATATATTTGCGGGCATGTGGATGTGTTGCTTGTGGGTAACATTTTGGTTCAAGCTGTTCCATTAATTTGTTGTGGCTAAGAGTTTAAAGTAGTGGGGGAGGAGTTTATGGACTGCACTTGTGGTATCGATAATATGGCTTGAAACTCGAGTTGGATTGCCCAAGAAGAGTTTGTTTGAATTAAATTTTGGGTGTAAAGACTTGGACGGTTGAGCTTTCAGTGTACTTTTCAATATTATGCTGCTCATTCTTCCTTCTTCCTTTTTGTGACATCGCTCTAAACTGCTCCCAACCAATGTGAGGCTGACCAACTTGGAGAATCTAATGGCAGCCCAAACTCGGTTTCTACAGCTGTCTAATCGGGCTATGGAGGCACACTTTCAAAGACTCATGGAGGACCGATAGATTGATATGAAGGCTTTACAACCATTCCCATCAACACCTCCCGAGTTCCAAGCCTGCTTTGGTCAATTTTCACATCAGCCTAGTGAAGAAATTGAGCGCGACGAGGACGAGGACGACTCCTCTGCATCAGACGCCTAGGGGAGTACCTGTCCTTTCCATTTTACATTCCTTTTGTATTTATTTCTCGGTCTATGATCATGTAGGTTTCATGTAGTTGCATGCATTGAGGACAATGCATCTCTCAAGTTTGGGGGAGTGTAAAATTTTCGATCGTAGGTTCGTTTTCCATGTTTTGTTTAGATTGCATATCATGTCAAATTTTTCCTGTGAAAATTATCTTGTTTTAATCCATTTTGATGAAATATGTGCAAGGTCGAGAAAAACTTTGACTTGGAATTGAATTCATGAAAAATTGGCAATTCAGATTAAGGACTATGTGTAAAAGCAAGTGGCAAGTAACATGTGAATGAATCATGAGAATCTTATAGTACATTGTTATAATTCAATTCTATGTTAATCTTTTCAACTGAAATGATAAGAATTGAATTAAACAAATGTGAACCACATGAATGAATCATGAGAATCTCATAGCACATTGTTATAATTCAATTCTATGCTAATCTTTTCAACCAAAATGATAAGAATTGAGTTAAACAAATGTGAACCACATGCTTTAAGGGAATTAATGGTCTCGGAAATGGTAATACTTCATAAAAATTTTCTTGCATGTTCAGTATCCCTAAGAAGTTATCAGAATAATAAAAGGGGGCGATTGACCTAAGCTAAGTAACCGAGACTTGCCATCAACAAATGTCAAGGTTCACGTAAAAAAAGCAATGGAAAATCATAGTAAAAATGCTTTAAAAAGAAAACTTTTCCCAGATACCCTAAAATAAGGTGAGGGGAGCCTAGAAAAAACTTGACGAGCTGCGTATATGTCAATACGAATTATCATGGCCTATTTCAGACTATTTTTGCGTGTTAGTCAAAGAGATTAGGTTTAGTTTGCATCCATTTAGCTAAATTTTCACTCACTTTACATTTTAGGAGCATTATGTAGTTTTTATGCATTTTTAGTATAAATCAAGCATTTTTAGTCCATTTATTTAGTTTATGTAATTTTTACCGGAAGGACGGAGAATTACAAGCATGTGAGCGAGTCGAATGCAGAATAGAGCCAAGTGAAGGAGTACGGGGTTGGCACCCAGGCGCAATTCTACAGGCCTTTACCAAAATCTCCAACACGCAAGAAAAGTTCTAAAGGTTTTTGAAGTCACAAGTCACATTGTTTCCAGGGAGTTGGCGCCTAGGCGCCAAGGCATGAAGTCCTAGGGTTTCCAGAAAGGTTTCTAAGTTACGCAGCTCCAGAGAATTGGCGCCTAGGTGCCAATAGGCATCTGTACGCGCGCGGATTTTTGCACATGTGCTGCTCAAGCTACCCATTATGGGTGTGTTTGTTTGGGGCTAAATTATGTCAATTAAAACTTTTCAACCCAAAACTTTTCACTCTCCATAACTACTCTATTTTTTAATTATTTTTTCACATTTTTCTATACAAATTACCCTACTTTTCAATCATTTCTGCACAACTACCCATACTACTAACCTATCTATTTTAACTTTATTCTCTTTACTCCTCATCATTACCCCTATTATATCACATCGTTTTCTATCAATTTGACAACTTCTACCTCCAAAACTTTTCATCAAAAGTTTTACCTCCAACCAAACACACCCTATAAATAGAAACCTAGGGCTGCGTGCAAAGGAGCTCCAGAGGCCATACAGGAGAGACCAAAATAGGGAGTAGTTGCTATGGAGAAAAGGAGGAAACCAAAGCTTCAAGGAAGGAGAGAAGAGCAAGTGCAGATCCAAGCCATCACCGCAAAATCCATTGAGTTTCATCTCCTATTCTCATCTATCTCTACCTGTTTGTTATTCTCCTTGCTTGGGATGATTGTAAACCCGATTTTAATGGGAATTGAAGTCATGTTTATGGGCTAAACCTTCCTATGGTGGGAGATATGTAGGATTTGAATTCATAGCTTATGATATTTAAGTTTTCTTATGCTTGAATTAATAATATAGTTGTGTTGTGACATATGTTGCTTGAGATTACCCTTATATATCATGCTTAATGCGTTTATAAGCCTTGCAACCTTGTGGATTGATCTAATATTCAGATTCATGCTTGGAAAAGCGGGATTTGAATAAGATCCATATATAAGGCATCGGTATTCTAACTCATGTTGTGTTAGATGTTAATATGGATATGAATATACCTATTAAACCTGTGTAATCATGATTACGTTATATGGTTATCAACCTTATTTTACTTGTATGCATGGGAACATAGCACATGACTAAAACTTGGTTAGGTTTGTATGTGTTGGAAGACATATATGAATATAAATGAACCTCGATTAGTAATCTCGGCACAACTAACTTAATTGAAACCAAATAACATAGCTATGATTCAATGAATTCATATTCCCACCTATCTTAATCATCTCAAGGAAATATAAGCAACATCCACACCACTCTAGTCATTTACTGCTTTGCTTAGTTTAGTTTAATTCAATTCTTTGAAACCAAATCTCATTCCTTTTACCAATTCACTTAGACAATTGAGATTTAAGGTGCTAATCCATTTAACACAATCCTCGTGGGACCGATACTCTACTCACTCTTTATTACTTGACACGGCACGTATACTTGCGTAAATAGTGTTCCGGCCTCGTGAGAAAAATATAATTTTAAATTCATATTCATTCATTTTTTTTTATTTTTTTGGTTGAATGTAAAATTGTTTTCTCGCGGCTTTGAGAATAAATGCTTAATTTTTCAGCAAAATTTTAAAGCATCTAATTCTTTAACCGAGTCCGAAAAGTACATCACAAAAATATTTTGCATTGTGTTCCCATTCTGATTTTACATCTCTAACGAGAAAACCCTTGATTAAAAGAGCTGAATACAATGGTCCATAAAAAAAATGCTTAATAATAATGAAGTGCATAGAAGATCCTTCTACGTCTTTACAAGTGCACGAAAGATCGTTTCTAACAAAAATATAAAGATAAATGAGTACACTTCGCCCCGCGCCGTGACTCGAATGTGAGGTATATGACGCCACGCGCCATATCTTTAAGTATGAGGTTCATGACGCCACGCGCCATGACTTAAATGTGAGGTACATGACGCCACGCGCCATGTCTTAAATGTGAGTTTATGCTTAGCCCGTCGACCAGCGATGACTCGGTTTTGGGAACTAGTGAGGGGCCCGTCGGCTACACTAGTGACCCTACACAGCAAACTAAGTGCGCTCTTAGCTTCTGGATTTACACAGTAGACCAGCGTGTCCCGCTTTCAGCTTCTGTACTTATACAAGAAACCAGCATCTCCCGCATTCAGCCTCTGGATTTACACAGCAGACCAGCGTGTCCCGCTTTCAGCTTCTGTACTTATACAAGAAACCAGCGTCTCCCGCTTTCAGCCTCTGGATTGAACAATTGGGTGGTTTTACCAAGAAATGGATTCAACCTGATTTTAAAAGTATTTTTAGATCAACTTTGACCATTTTAAAAAAAAAGGTTTGGGCCCGACTGGGCTTGTTGAAAAGAGTTTGGGCCTTCTTGGGCTTTTTGAAGGATTTTAAGCTATCTCAGGCTTTTTGGAGATTTTTGAGCCATCTTGGGCTTTGTGGAGATTTTTGAGCCATCTTAGGCTTTTTAGAGATTTTTGAGCCATCTTGGGCTTTTTGGAGGGTTTTGGGCCATCTTGGGCTTTTTGGGGAGTTTTGAGCCATCTTGGGTTTTTTGGAGATTTTTGGGCCATCTTGGGCTTTTTGGAGAGTTTTTGGCCATCGTGGGCTTTTTGAAAAGTTTTGGGCCATTTTGAGCTTTTTGGAGAGTTTTGGGCCATCTTGGGCTTTTTGGAGAGTTTTGAGCCTTCTTGGGCTTTTTGGAAGGTTGTGAGCCATCTCGGGTTTTTTAGAAAATTTTGGGCCATCTTGGGCTTTTTAGAGAATTTTGAGTCATCTTGGGCTTTCTCGGACATTAAGGCTCGGATTGAGCGAAGAGGTCATCATTTTTTTTTTCTTGGATATATACATATATATATGCATATATATAATAGAAAGGTACTTAGCCCTGCGTATCAACTTAACCCACTGTTTGGGGAGTATCTACTCAGGCAAAAGTATATGAAAATTCTTTTTTTTTTTTATAATATATATGTTTTTGCAAGTCTAAATATATATATATATATATATATATTTGGGCCCATGGGGCAAATACATATATATATATATGTATATTTTTTTGAAGGCCCGTGGGACAAAATATTCATTTTTGGAAGCCCGCGGGGCATTTATATAATCTTAGAAGTCAAAATCTTAATTTTTGGATGCCTTTGAATATATATGTGTATTTTGATATATTTTTATAGAAAATACACACATACTTATTTTTATTTTATTTTTAAAGGAGAAAATACACTTATCCCGCGTGTCAATTCAACCCGCCAGTCGGGGAGTATCCACGTTGGGAAAAGTAGTTTTTGAAAATAATATATATGTATATATAGATATATATACAATATACACATATATATTTTTATTTTATTTTTAAAAGAGAAAATATACTTAACCCGTGTGTCAATTCAACCCGCCAGTCGGGGAGTATCCACGTTGGGAAAAGTAGTTTTCGAAAACAATATATATGTATATATAGATATATATATATAATATACACATATATATTTTTAAAGGAGAAAATATACTTAACCCGTGTGTCAATTCAACCCGCCAATCGGGGAGTATCCACGTTGGGAAAAGTAGTTTTGTTGAAAATAATATGTATATATATATAGATATATATATATATATAATATACACATATATATTTTTATTTTTATTTTATTTTCAAATGAGAAAATATACTTGACCCGTGTGTCAATTCAACCCGCCAGTCGAGGAATATCCACGTTGGGAAAAGTAGTTTTTGAAAATAATATATATGTATATATAGATATATATATATATAATATACACATATATATTTTTATTTTTATTTTATTTTCAAATGAGAAAATATACTTAACCCGTGTGTCAATTCAACCCGCCAATCGGGGAGTATCCACGTTGGGAAAAGTAGTTTTTGAAAATAATATATATGTATATATAGATATATATATATATAATATACACATATATATTTTTAAAGGAGAAAATATACTTAACCCGTGTGTCAATTCAACCCGCCAGTCGGGGAGTATCAACGTTGGGAAAAGTAGTTTTTGAAAATAATATATATGTATATATATATATATTTATATATATATATATAAAAACTCTCTCCTTTTTTTTTAACTAAAAGAAAATATCTGGAGAACTCACGTTCTCTTCTCCTTGAGCGTGAGAGAACTCTGTCCCGGTTGAGTCCTTCAAGGAGTTCTCACCCGTCCTCGCTGCCGTGCGAATGAGCAGCCGAATGCGGCTATTTATAGGTTTTCTGCCGTCTTGGGATGGGTTCCGCGGAACTTCGTTGCTTGGGCGCCAAGCTACACTTGCGCGGAACCGGATTCACGCGGAACTGCATTCGCGCGGAACTTCATTTACGCAGAACTTATGTTTTCGCGGAACCTATGTTTTCGCGGAACCCCGAACTGGCGCCTGTTAGTCGCATTTCCCCACGATATTTGCTTCCGCGGAACTGGTTCAACATCTCCAGTCATCGACTGCGCCTTAGCTCGGATGATCTCGGCCTTCATGCCCCCCCCCTCAGCTCGAACTTGAGGGTGTTGCAGTTTGCTGGATGGAAGTGAGGAGGACCACGCTGCTGGATCAGATGGCAGTTATGCACTCTTCTAGCAGCAACTTCTGCGACCTGCTTAGGCTCCGAGATGAGGAAGATTGGAGGCAGGAGCAGACGCTGACGACTCTTGGATCCATCCTCTTCGGCGACAGGCAAGACCAACTCGCCACCGCGGCTCCGGCGCACCGCCCCATTCTCGGTTGCAGAAACGGCGGCGATCGGAAGAGGTCTATGTCGTCTGCTTCTGCGGTCAGCCACACTCTCCTCGAGCTAGCGGCAAACAACAATCTTGAAGGCTTCAAGCGTTCCATCGAATGCGATCCGTCACCGATCGACGAAGTGGGGCAGTGGTATGGACGCCAGAAGGGCTCCAAGCAGATGGTCCTCGAGCAGCGGACGCCGTTGATGGTTGCAACCACCTACGGAAGCGTTGACGTCCTAAAGCTCATTCTTTGCATCTCAGACGCTGATGTGAAGCGATCGTGCGGCCCTGATAAGAGTACTTACCTCCATGTTGCAATCTATCATTGCATCTGACGAGGACGAAGCTGTTCGGCGGATCATCTACACCTACGACACTGCTTTCCACGGCTTTGCAGCGCAGCTCGAGGAAGACGAAGCTAAGCGACTGGAGATCAGCCGCGGCGTGATGGGGGTTTTCACTGAGACGGTTTACACGTTACACACGACGCGGAGCCGCCACTTCCTGGGCCTCGAGCCTGTTGACAGCAGCAGCTCCTGGTCCGAGACGGCGCCCGACCACAACGTCATCATCGAGGTGCTAGACACCGGCATCTGGCCGGAGAGCCTAAGCTTCGACGACCACAGCATGGGCCCCGCCCCCGCCCGCTGGAAGGGCGTATGCGAGATGGGAAGGGGAACCAGGGGCTGCCCTCGTGGAATCTGATAAGAGAGGTTTAGAACAGGCGTCGCTCGGTCGAGGTGAACGTCGGGGGGGGGGGGCGACGCTGGTGCTGTCCCTGGTGGGGATCGACATGGAGGGTGACAGGTATCGGGTCAAGGCATGGAGGCCATGAGCAACAAGTCGGTGGTGGGCGTCGCCAGAAACCGAGGAAAGCTCGTAGAGAACAAAGAGGAGGTGCTGGACGCGCGAGAAGTTGCCAGCCGCAATCGCCACGGCGCAAGGGTTGAGCAGATGTTCCGCCCACCGCACGTCCTTATGCGCGGTGTTGTTGTGGGATTGATTGCCGTTCGTCCTGGAAAACGCCTTTCTCGTGGTGGCGACAGGTTTTCTCGTTGCTCCCTGTGCTTTGACGTCGTCGCCGTTATCTTCTTCGCCATCTGCCTCGATGTGGTTCCTGGGATGCCGTTGATTCGTTGTTTGCTGGAGGGAGCTGTGGGACGGTTTCCGTTTCTTTGGCTGTTCGGACGGCGTGAAGCAGGCTTTGTATGCATCCAAAATCTGCAGCTACGCGCAGCAGATGAATCAGCAGAACCGGTGGCTGGCGAACCTGCTGGTGGACCCGGAGTTTGCAAGGGAGATAGTGCAGCGGCAGGCGGCCTAGCAGCGAGCAGTGGGCGGTGGCTTGATGGGGCTGGAGAAGCTGACCCGGTAGCAGCTACTGCAGGTAACGCTCGGCTCCAGCGCTGTGCAGGAGAAGCTTTACTCGAGTGGGTGCTGCATTTTCTTGGTAAAGTAGGTAGTGGTGCTGTAGAAGATGGCGGAGCAGAGGAAGGCAATTCAGGAAGCAGATATGAAATTTATGGATAAAGGGCCAAAATTCCGCAGCCATGGAGTAGGAGCTGTTCAAAGGAAACAGCCAGCACGGCCTGTGAAATCCACGCCTGTTCGCTTCCATCCAGCACAAGCTCTTACCTAGCTTCAACATTCCATAGATCCTGGCGGCGAAAGTGTTTCGAAGAGGTCAAGGCGCAGCGGGTGAGACCAGAAGCGGACGAGGGCGGTCTGGAGCTCCCGTAGCGACATGGAGCAGAGCACCGCCCATTGAATCGGGCGCCGGTATTCTTCTAGAAGCTTTCCGAGGCCGTAAAGGAGGGCCAGGGAGAGGGCAAGGCTGGCGTGCGCCATCGCGATATAGATCGCGAGGCAGAGCTGGGGATTGGCTGAGACCGGAGAAGTCGTCGCTGCTGCCGACCCGTCGTTATCGCCGCCGACGCCGCCTCCTCCTCTGCCTCATCCAAATCAGTCCACGGCATCTTCTACACGTCCTTGATACTCCGCTTCTGAAGTTCGAGCTTCAATGCCGACCAAATCTCCTCCAAGTCTGACCACCTCAAGATCTTGGCCGCCAACTCCAGGCCCATGATCCTCGTCTCAGAGAATCTCGGAGAAGCCAGCCTTCAGCTCCTGCGGGAGTTCGGCGAAGTGGATTGCTCCTACAGCTTGTCGTCGGAGGAGCTCCGCTCCAAGATCTCGCTTTGCGACGCGCTCATTGTGCGGAGCGGGACGAAGGTGACGAGGGAGGTCTTTGAAGCTGCCAAGGGGAGGCTCAAGGTCGTGGGCTGTGCCGGAGTCGGGATCAACAACGTGGATCTGCAAGCGCTGGACCTCGTTCGTGCTCGTCTTGCCGAAGCCGATCTGGCCAAGGTGCCATTCCATGCATGTCCTGCGCGAGACGCTGAAAACGTGGCAGCATTCTGCCTCCGACCCGGCACCGATCATGGCGTGGGCTATCATGGAGAGGCGGGCCACGGCTTCTTGGGAAAACCCGAGTAGTTGGAGGCTCTCTCCTCCCTTATCATCGTGTCATCAGCTATTGCACATCTAGGAAGCTCTGAAACTCTGATTGTGCGTTTTTTTTTTACATATAAATATATCTCATCAAATGCCCCCTCAGGAATTATGTCGTTGTAAGCTACTTGTAAAGGCGTGATTCCTGACATGTTGTTTTGCAGACTTCTCTTGACTCATGGCGTAATGAGGATATTTTTTTTTTGGGCCATATTTATCACAATTCTTTCTCTCAGGCAAAACACAGAGAAGAAACTAAGGGGCTCCTGGAAGCTTTGACTGAATGATTTCGAACATCTTGTCGACCCTATCAGTAGGTGGAGCACGCCTAAATTGAGGATTCTCTTCAAAGTAATCAAATGGTTCTGCAATGAAAATGCCTTTCATCTCCCCACATTTGTGCAGATCACGAACAAGAGACCGAACATCTCAGCGAGCAGAAAAGTTTACAATAGCCCATCTTTCTATTTTTTGAGGGTCCACAAGTTTCTTGTTGTTGAAATTCCATGGACCATTTCTAGGAAAGAATTCATCATTGCCATCTTTTAACTTTAGTGTATTCAAGACACGGCCATCTACTTGAATGAAGTTACCATTGATCGAAACACCTCATGTCTTCAGCATCATAGTTGCTGCTTCTTAATGCATTACTTAAAGTTTGCATCCTTTCTTGTGGTTTCTGTCGTGATTTTTCAACCAGTGATGATCTTTGCAAAGTTGACAGAGATTTAGTATACCTTTGCAATGAAACCAGAGAGCAGAGCTCGACAGGATAGTAAGTGGGGCGTCTAAGCTCAATGTGCCGATAGTTAACATAATAGTCTCAATGGTTTGAGATGGGCTATTGCTTCTTCCATTTTTCTGTTTCAAAGTAAACATTTGCTGGTTGCATGGAAGCTCACGTAGCCCTACAATTCCATATTTGAGGGTCTTGTCTTCACCCTCAGATTCTTCAGAGTTCTCTTTGCCTTTCCCCAATCAATTTCACCATGATTTCTAACATTTTGATTAGCCATCAGAAATTCATCAACAGGGTCAGGCCTTATAGTCATTGTAGTAGACACATCAATATTTAGAGACAAGCCCCCCCTTGACTGGTTCGGAAGCTAGAATGAAAACCGCGACAACCCAAAACTCCACCTCCAATGTCAACAAAGTTACTAGGATCATTGTGAAAAAATGACTGACGAACCAGAAGGCAACCCTGCTTTGCAGCATGCTGCCTTAGGATTATATCTAGAACCCTTAAGGCTTCTTGAGAACTTTAGGAATCGTGTCCTCGCTGTTGGAAATAGGTGGAAAACAAGCTAAAACTATGTTTTGATATTAACAAATCAATTTGAGAAAGTCTTGGCTACTAACATGTTTGTAGAAATGTTTAAGGTATATACATTTGAAGAAAATAAAGCATGGAAGGCCAAGTCGATCCCCAAGTCGACTCCAGCATCGACTTCAAAATGACGTTTCCTTCCAGAGTTGAAGTCAAGACCCCGAAGTGCCGAAGTCGCACCTCAAGTCGACTCCACTTGCGACTTGAGGTGAAGTCGCAGGCCAAGTCGACTCCAGTAGCGACTTGGAGGCGTCGTTTTCCGTCCAGAGTTGAAACCAAGATCTGGGGGCACCGAAGTCGCAGACCAAGTCGACTCCAGCATGCGACTTGGGCGAAGTCGCACACCAAGTCGACTCCGGCATCGACTTCGATCAGACAGAGGAGAAATTTCAGAAGACAAGTTGGGATTAACTGATTTCAAGACAAACATATGAAGATTAATCCAAGTCCAAGCAAGATGCATAAACTCAACCATTCAAATCAAAGAACTTGCTCATGAATGCAAGAATCAAGACTCATGGATTCAAGGCTTGCAAAACATGGAGCCAAAAGAAACAAGCTAAAGTGAAGACAATGACTCAAAGAAGAACTCAATCAGGGAAGAACAACAAGGCCTGAAGAAAACAAGAGCATCCCAAAGATTTCAAGTTCATCAAGATAACTTACGAGGTGAAGTCGCATACCGAAGTCGACTCCACCTGTGACTTGGGTCAAGTCGATACCCAAGTCGACCCGACCTAGAACTTGAAGTAGCTACGTAATGCGAAGTCGCACCCGAAGTCGACTCCATCTGCGACTTGGGTGAAGTCGCATCCGAAGTCGACTTCACCTGCGACTTGGGTCGCAACGGTCGGAAAGTATTCGAACGTTGGTGCGCGCCATCTACTTTCAAACGTTCGGATTCCCTCCACAATTATAAAAGGCATTCATTGTGGACGAGGGAAGAAGCTGAAATCATTAAGTGTGCATAACTCCTACCTTCAAGAGCATTAAAGAGATCAAGTCAATCCAAAGAAGAAGAACTTCGCTTCAAACTGCAAGAGCTTAACTTCTGAATCTTCAAAGCCTACATTACGAGTTCTTCTCTGCACCAAACTGCTTCTACACAACTGTAACGTGTAGATTCTTTTGTTATTTCATTTTATTGTATTGAACTTGATTTAGTTTGAGGAACTAAGATCAAGTGTAAGCAAAGTAGTGTGTGATTGGAGTTGAACTCATCACCTACTTGTGCTGTGATTTGTTGATGCCCCCTAGAGCTGGAATCTAGAAGAGAGCGGTGGCTCAAATTGTATTTGGAAAATACAATAGTGGAACCCAAGTCACAAGGAGTGTGAGCTTGGAAGAGTGGAGTAGGGAGGTTGCCCGAACCACTATAAAAATCTTGTCTGCTTGATTTATATTTCTGCTCTCTACATTATATTGCTTTCCATTTCATTTCTTCATTAAGGGGACAAGAGTAATCCGTGGTAAAGTTTCTGTTTAAATTATAAATTTTTAAATACCCAATTCACCCCTCCCCTCTTGGGCAATCGCCATTAACTCGGGACCAACACTCGCAAAGCGTTTGCAATAACTTTCATTTGAATTTTGGCAGCAAAACGTATCTCAACTTTGAAAGTCTTGGTCTGATACGATCGCCTTTGCCTTCAATAGGTTTACCATCTTCATAAGACAGAGAAACCTTTCCGCCCAGTGTCAGACCTTGCCACTGGAACTCGATTCATTGAGACTTTTTTCGCGCTTGGGGGTACGACAGGTGGGGGTGGCGGCAAAGCCTTTTCCTCAGCCTCCGTCTTCGCAAGAAACTGAGAAGAACGGGAAAATCCCCCCCCCCCACTTTTTTTTTTTTTTTTTTTGACAACTGCCTTAGTTGTCGAAATATCTGATGATGATGCTCATGGCGGCGAGAATTTGACATCGATAGAGCCGTTACCTATTTCTCCTGCTGATGTAGTGAACTCCATTCAAGTTTTGAAGGAGTCCCTTCCTTCTACGAGGGAGGCTGTAGAGATTCTTTTGATATATGACTTTCTTTGTAATTTCATGGATATTATCTTTTTAAGTAATTCCCATTCACGGTTGCCTTCATTTGATTTATGCAATTAACAACTTCATATGTGCCATTGCCATGGACCCTCTCAATGATGTAAGGCCCTTCCCATTTAGGCTCGAATTTGCCGGTAAGTTTGCCCTCGGCCATAAGCTCTGTGCGTAGCTTTAGCACCAAATCTCCTTTTTTGAATGAGCGATGCCTCGCGACTTTATTGTATGCTTCGACCATCCGAGCTTGATAGAGTTCGATTCGTTGCCGTGCTTGAACTCGTTTTTCATCTAGTGCCTCGAGCTCGTCGAAGCGAAGTTTGGCTTGTTGTTCAGTAGTTAACCCAGAATGGATGGCAACCCTTAATGATGCTAATTGAATTTCCATTGGTAAGACTGCTTCTGCGCCAAAAAGCAATGAATATGGCGTTGCTCCCGTCGCAATTCGATGTGTGGTTCTGTAGGCCCACAATGCTTCGGGTAACCTCTCGTGCCAATCACGCTTATTTTTCACAGTGGTCCTTTTGAGGATTCGAATGATATTTTTGTTAAATGCCTCTGCTTGACCATTCCCTTGTGGGTAATAGGGCGATGAGAACACTTGTTTGATTCCAAACCTTCGGCATAACTGATTTACTTTATCGTTTTTGAATGGCGTGCCATTATCTGAGGTGATTTGATAGGGAACACCATAACGGTAGATGATTTTGCGCTTGATAAATTCAACCACCTCTTGTGCTCGGACTCTCTTGTAAGCTTTAGCTTCTGCCCATTTGGAGAATAATCCGTAGCGGCTAAAATATATAAGTATCCTTTAGATGATGACGGGTTTATCGGACCGACAATATCAAAACCCCACCAAGAGAAAGGCCACGAGATAGGTGCTGGAGACATTACTGAAGCAGGAATATGATAAATATCTCCATGCATTTGGCAGGCTTCACAGGATTTCGCAAAATTGATGGAGTCTTGGACCATTGTGGGTCAATATAGCCCAACATTTTGATCCTATGATAAAGAAGACGTCCAGATTGGTGGGCGCCGCATTCGCTGGAGTGCGTCTCTTGAAGAACTTGACAGATATCATTCCCGTTAATACAGCGAAGCCAAAGCCCATCAAAAGCAATCCGATACAAATCGTCTTGAAACACAGAATATTGTAAAACAGCCTTTCTTAACGACTTCCTTGCACTTGGATCATCTGGTTCAATACCGTATTTGAGGTAATTGATGATAGGGATGCGCCAATCATCATTATTTGTAGTTACCTCGGATACGCACCGTCCAATTTGATTTACTTGGAGCTCTTCGTCATCTTCTAGTCTTTGTACTCGAATTGTCATGTCATCAAGCTCATTGAAAGCAAGGATACTGGCTAACTTTGATAATGCATCAGCAACTACATTTTCTGACCGAGGAACATGCTCAACCGAAACCATTTCAAATTTTGCCAATAAAGTTTGAGCTTTGTCATAATATTTTCGTAAATGGGGCTGATGTACTTCGTATTGATTATTTAACTGTTTGATAACCAATTCAGAGTCCCCAAATATTCGCACAAATAAAATATCTGATTGCAGAAGAAGTTCCATGCCGATGAGTAAGGCCTCGTACTCAGCTTCATTATTTGTTGTGCTTCTTCCAAGAAAATATGAGTGCGGGAATAAGTCTTTATGAGGGGAGACTACGAAAATTCCAACACCAGCTCCGGATGGCTTGGAAGCGCCATCGAAATACATTTGCCACATTAGATCATCATTTGCGTAGAAAACCTTCTCATCAGGTAGGTTTTCTAAGATGGGAAATTCTTCTTCAAGAGGATGGGCTGCTAGGAAATCTGCCAATACTTGCCCTTTCACTGCCTTTCGTGGCACATATTTGATATCAAACTCAGATAGCAGAAGTGACCATTTTGCTAGGCGTCCTGAAAGCATTGGTCTAGTGATCAGGAACTTGAGGGGATCAGCCTTCGATATAAGTATAATCTGATGCGCGAGGAAGTAATGTCTTAGCTTTTGTGCCACAAAAACCAATGCTAGGCAAATCTTCTCGATCGAGGAATAATTGCATTCAACTTGCAATAATCGTTGACTGAGATAATAGGCGGCTTGTTCTTTGCCTTGGGCATTTTCTTGTGCGAGCTATGCCCCCAGTGATTGTGGGCTGGCAGCAATATAGAGAATGAGTGGCTTTCCTTTTACTGGAGTTGTCAAAACAGGAGGATTTTGCAGCAATTCTTTGATGGCTTCAAAGGCCTGTTGGCATTTCGCGTCCCATTGAAAAGTCGCATATTTTCTAATTAACTTGTGAAAGGGCTGGCAGCGGCCGGACAAGTTGGAGATGAAACGCCGGATATACGACAATTGGCCTTGCAAACTCCTAAGTTCTCTGAGGTTTCGTGGAGGCGGCATATTTTGAATCGCTTCTGTCTTAAGTGGATCGACCTCGATTCCCCTTTGGCGGATTATGAATCTGAGGAATTTTCCGGATGATACTCCGAATGCATATTTGAGAGGATTCATCTTGAGATCATACTTTCTTAGACGCAGAAATACCGACCTCAAATCTTCTTTATGCCTATTGTGACCTTCAGATCTTACAACCAAGTCGTCGACATAACATTCAACATGTTTGTGTAACATATCATGAAATATATTTTGCATAGCCCTTTGATAAGTTGCGCCAGCATTCTTAAGACCAAAAGGCATGACTTTGTAGCAAAAGACACCCATCGGTGTTCGAAATGCTGTTGCGGCTTCATCTGCTGGAGCCATCTTGATTTGATTATATCCTGAATATCCATCCATAAAGGAGAATGTGTCGTACAGAGCTGTGCTGTCGATTAGCAAATCAGTGAAAGGAAGAGGAAATTCATCTTTAGGGCATGCTTCATTTAAATCTCGAAAATCTACGCAGATGCGGATCTGCCCATTTTTCTTTTTGACAGGAACAATGCTAGAAATCCATTTCGGAAATTTGATTTCCCGAATAAATTGAGCATCAATGAGTTTTTCAACTTCCTTGATGATTTGTTCTTCAAGCTCTGGTCGAAACCTTCTCGGAGCTTGCTTGACTGGCTTTTTATCCCGCGAAATATGCAGATGGTGCATTGCAACCGCGGGGTTGAGTCCTGGCATTTCGGAATACCCCCAAGCAAAAACATCTTTGAATTCACTTAAAAGCTGCGTCAATGCCGCCTTTTCTTTTTCGGCCAGGTTTTTGGCAATAAAGATGGGTCTCGGGTTCTCCTCAATCCCGAGATTGAATTCCTCAAGTACGTCAATAGTAGGCTGCCCTCCATCCTCAATCGCAGGTGGAGGGTCCTCTGGTTCCATTAATGCCTCTTCATCATTGTTGGAGTCATCACTTGTGGAGAAGCAGTAGGTGGTGGCGAAGTTGTCGCCTTCTTCTTCTTTATACCCAAGGCCAAGTCGTTTGTTTCCCTTTTGATAACCAGGGGGTCTTTCGGATAACGGGATAGGGATGTCACTTCCGAGGCCTGATAAATGTGGTTCATCGGGATAGAACCCCATCAAATCCATAATTTTCTTGCTTTCTCTGCTATAGCGATGGAAATCCCATTTCTTGAGCTTAGCCGTGGGCAAACAAGAGGATTTGTTAGGGCTACCGTAAACCTTGCCATATTGCTTTATGAAATGTTTTTGGGCAAATTTTTCATCTTGAGGTTCCTGCACACTTGGAGCAGATACATTAAACCCCACGAGCATTGCTAAAACCTCATCGAGCGTTTCCTTAGGTTTTTGATTTTGGTGAGCGGCCTCAGTGGCCATTCCGTCACTCTCACAGCAAAGTGACTTGGCTTCCTCATTGACCTGATTCCGGAATCTCCGAAGAGCTTCCAGATCCACCTCAAACCTAGGGAATTGGCTCGAGGCGGTTTAGCAACCTTTTTCAGGACTTCGAGGTCCAAGTAGAACCGTGATCCTGCAGCAGTGTTGCTATAGCTGGTAGGAGGTGGTATGGTTGCCCCCTGTCATTGTCGTGGTAGTGGATGTACTGGATCGAGGCTCATATTTTCAAATTTGGTTTGAAATTGAGCCCTTGGTTCTGTCGTTCCTCGTCCATGACCGCGCCCTCGACCACGACCTTGACTTTCCATCTTCTCACCCTTTGAGAATATGTCTGTGCTTACTGGGGCGGGGGGAGCCTGAGATACCTCCTGCTGTCCTTCTAGTGTGGTTGGCTCAATTGATTTCATTGATGTGTTGACAGCAGATGCCAAGTGATAATACTTAGCATCAGAGTAAAATGATTCCGCCGTTGCGAATGGTTTATGGTCAGCAAAAATCCTTTTTTCGACTCCATCCTTGCAGTACTTGAAGCATTGATGCACCGTTGATGCGATGATCTTATTACTGTGGAGCCAAGGCCTTCCTAACAGCAAGTTATATGAGGTCGGAGCATTAATCGCGAAGCATGGGATTTCGGTGCAGAAATCTTCTATGCTTAGTTCCAACTCAATCAGGCCCATGGCCTTTTGAGTCCCTTGATTAAACCCGTGAATCACCACACTAGTGTCTTTTAGCGCTGATGTAGAAATTCCGATCCTCCTGAGTGTTCGAAGGGGCAGGATATTAATTGCAGACCCGGCATCGATCATGATTCTGTTAACCAGCTCACCGGCTAGGTTGCCCGTAACATATAAAGGTCGGTTGTGATTAATGTCTCCAAGCAACATATCTTCATCAGTGAATGAAATGACCTCATCACATTCATTGGCGTCGACCAGGTAAGCAAGACGAACATTTTCATCTGTCAGAGCACCAACCAGTGCATCCCTGGCTTCTTGCGACAACTGCAAGGCATCGTAAATACTGAGTCGAGCAGGGAGTCGCTTCAAGTGTTCAAGCACATCATAGTTTACTGAGGATTTCCCTTGATTGGCTGGTATGTGATGTTCTGGCTGCGTACGATTTTCTTGTGCCGGGGCTTTACCCTTGTTTTCTGGTGTAATTCGACCAGATCGAAGAATTGCCAGAACATCCTCTTCAACTTGCACCATATTGGAAGAGGCAGAGTCCTGAATGTTTGTAGCCAATGTTCGTAGTACATCCGAGAAAAATGGCTATATTTTTAGGATTTCAGGAAAATACCCACTCATTGACTTGACGCACTGGTGAACCATGATTCCTTCTTTATCGAATTTTTGGTTGATTATTCTGCAGTTTATCCATATCAAGATGTAGTCATATTGAGATTCTCCTGATAGGGGGTGCATGACTTCTATCATCTCTGGAGGGAACTCTGTTTCATATTCGTGGAACCTTAGGATAAACATATCAACGAACTCTTCCTAAGAACCAAATGCTTCTTCAGGATGTGAGGAGATCCAGAGAAGGGCACAACTGTCATGGGCCAAGCTCAAAACAAAGTGCCCGAGTGCAAACTCTTCCGTTTGCCCCATTTGACAGACTGCCAGTGAATAATCAAACAAGTGCGGCAATGCATACTTATGATTCTCGTGGAATAACTGAATATGCGGCCAATCATAGCTTAACTCCCTAGCTAAGAAAGGGAACACTCGAAGAATGGGCGCATCGTTTAACTGTAGTACGTGCAGAACTTGGAGTTGATTTGTCCTCCCAAAACCTTCAGCGTCGCTAAAGATTGCCTCTTGTTTGAAGCCTTCGTTACCGACCCATCGGATTGCCTTTATGAAAGTTTTGGCTCCGAAGGTCTTGTACCCGTTGTTAGTCGGAGGGCATACTGCATCTGAAAGATACTTCGTGACCATTTCAGGTTCAGGCAACCATATAGCCAGGGGATCGCTCCATGTACTGTCTCTGAGATAATTTACATAATGAGCAGTGGATTCTTGACTGTATTGTATTTCCCTTAAGTAATTACTAGGGAACTGCTCTCTTTGTCTTGACAAGAAGCGGACCAAGAACGCGTCTATCAAGATGACCCACTCGGTAATTTCTTCGATATGATTATCTCGGTACCAAGACATCACTGACTCCCCCAGTGAGTACCGGAAGTATTCTACTCTGGTTCCCCAGGATGCTGGCAGAAGTCGTGATTCTCGCAAATACGTGATGATATGGTTTACCGGTGACATCCCAACTTCAAACTTGGTGTAGTTAGGGATAAGCACCGAGGCTGTTCTTCGCCGCTTTGCAGGCTTGGATGCAGACACATTTATATGATAGCAAGTTTCGGTTTCTCCTTTGTTGCTATGTAGGTCCCAAAATGGACCATCCTCGGGGAACTCACGTGGAGTTATATTCTGTACTTCCTCGAGAACGTATCTTTCTTTTACTGGTCGAGGTGATCTACTAGCAAGCCGTTGATAGAACGGGAGTAGCAACTCGGGCTGCAAAAAGTCCATGATCAGGAATGGTTGCACCCGTGAGGATTGCCTCAAGTGCCTTGAGAAGAAAGGGAGAATGGCCTTATCCCTTATTCTCTTGTCTTCTCTGTATAAATTTTTGAGACACCTTCTTGTCCGTCTTAGGCTTGGTGGTATTCGAACCACTTCCCAATCACCCTTTTCTGCTATCTCAATTGTCACAACATTTGATGAAGCTTGCGCTGGAGGACTGAGTTTTATAACCCCCTTGTCGATGTAAACTTGCAATATTGCTTGGAGATCCCGACACTTCTTAGTGGGGTGACCGACATATCGGTGGTAACTGCAATATCGCTGGTGAGAAGTGCGTCCAACTTCTTCTGGCCTTTTTGGGGCGGGCAACTCGAATAGCCCGGTCGACATGAGGTGCTGGAATAGCTTCTCCACGTCATCTTCCCCAAAGGCATATTGGATTTTCTCCCTTCGGAAGGGTCTTGCAGGCTGCTCTTTTACAAGCGGCTTTGCTTTATTTGGCTGCTTCTTAACCTCTGTGGTGTTCGCAGAGGTCTCTCCAGTTTTCTTCTTCTTAAATGTAGTGGTTGTGGATGACTCCTTCTTCCAAGCTTTTTGTTGAGACAACAAATACTCTTTTCGACAAGCTTCTGTAGCTAGGGCCTGAAATGTACTTAGCTGTTCATTCATCAGCAACGAGATTTCCGTCTTGATGCCATTCCGGCAAAGATTGACCTTCATTGCTTGAGATAGGGGTGCTTGATATCGGTTAGCGGCCCTTTGCCACCTAGTGATGTAGTCTTCAACCGACTCGTCCTTCTTTTGGGACAAGGTAGATAATTCCGATGGTTGTACTTCTCATGTAGTATCAACGAATCGGGAGGTGAACATTTCTTTCATCTCTTCCCATGTTCGAACTGAGCCGGTTGGGAGAGATATGTACCACTGGAAAGCATCACTAGAAAGAGTATTGGGAAACATTCGAAGATAAAAATTCGATTGGTGCGCCCAATTGCCCATGGCATAGTGGAATGATGCCAGGTGCTTTAACGCGCTCCCAGTCCCATCGAATTGGATCTTTGGTGGCTTCAAATCTCTAGGTAGCAGCTCCGCTTCAACCTCTGGGGGATAAGGCCTGTTGATTGTCGTTGTAGGGACCCCAGTGAGTTGAGGTGCCTGTCGACGAAGGCATTCGGCCACAAGCTGATGTACCATCTCCTTCTGTGCAATAAACCTGGGTGGAGACCCCATGGGTGTGTTTACCCGCGCTTCTTGCGTTCGAGGGGTATTGATACGTAGGTTATTGAACTGATTGGTTTCTCGGGCTGATGGACTGATTGACGGTTCCTTGGTGATGGTGGTTGATGGGAACCTGATGTCTTGTTGCCTTGAGTTTCCATAGCCCGTTTCATACTCTTAATCTCCTCCCGGAGGTCATGAATGAGCTGAGACTTGGGTGTAAGAACCTCTTCTTCTTCGCCCACCATGTAAGAGGCTTCAAATTGACCTCTTGGGAGGGCGGCCCTGATCCCTTCAGGATGAGAGAGGCTACAGAATGGCGGTGTAATGGGCATTGCGGCTGCCCTTGACTGGGTTAACATCTCCGACGCTTTGGAAGTG
The DNA here is from genome assembly GCA_030490835.1 of Annona cherimola. NCBI lineage: Eukaryota > Viridiplantae > Streptophyta > Magnoliopsida > Magnoliales > Annonaceae > Annona > Annona cherimola. Next base: position 54,821,725 of record CM059972.1, on the reverse strand, counting down.
CTTGGCTGGGTGAGGTCCACCATGTTGACTTCTGTCGTCTGGAGGAGACGTCTCCTCCTTTTAGCTTCTCTCTTGGGGTGCGGCATCCGGTGCTCTCCTCGGAACGGGGCCACAACAGGCGTATAAGTCATATCCTCTTTCAGTCTGATCAACGAGGCGAATTGATTTTCGTGTCTAAAGTTAGGGATCAGCCTGAGCACCGAACGTGAATACGTTCTATGGCGCTTCTGAGGATACTGCCACTTGTTAGAGAGTCTTGGCTTTTGAGGCACTCTCAATTTGCGAGTGTTCTGTAGTGGCTTCTTTTGCGGCCTACCCCTTTGTCGGGGGTGTGAGAACAGCCTATGCCTTGGTCCTGGTGGCAGTGGCGATGAAGCTTTCAAGTTTAACGGGGAAGTTGTTTTCCCCAACTGCTTTTTCTGCTGTGCTTTTCTCCTTTGTTTCCTTGGTACGTGATGAGGAACCGTCACTATGTTGGCAGTATCATAGTGACCTGGAGATTTGACTCTAGCTTGTGAGCTAGATGGAGCATGGGTTGACTGATGGGGCGAATGCGTCGGCAGGGATGGCAAATCGCAGGGTGCCTAAACCAGATCGGACAATAATAGGTTCTTGCGGCTTGAATTGGTCGTCCCCTCCATCGGCCAATGGGGCCTCCAGCTGAGAAAACTTGGTTTGTCTTTTTGACTCCTTCCGCTCTTGGGTGTCACTTTGGTTAAGTCGGGGGGCTAGGTCAACAACCCTTGAGGCAGCCTGACCAAATTGGCGAGTGATGGTGCATCGAACAGGATTCGGCACAGTTTTGCCCCCTTTTCGGGGAACATTGGCTTCTGGGTGGCTAGTTGGCGCTAGCCAAGTTGCAGTAGATTGTCTCGCAGACCTTTTTATGGAATGGGACTGCAAAACAGGTTGCCCTGCAGGCTATTGTACTGCTGGTTGGGCTGGTGCAGTAAGCCGGTGGGCGGACTTCTTGGCATAGTCTGACTGTCAAGCAGACGGGCCCATTCGGATGGGCGCCTGCAGAGACTTTGTTGGTTGAATAGGAGTGGTCTTCGAGCCTTGAACAATAAGAGGCTCCCTGAGTACTGCAGATCGATCTCTTCTTTGCTTTATCGCTGCAGGAGAGTAGTCGACGTGTCGATAGACACGGTGCTCCGGCTTCTCTGGTATGCGAATAAAGTGATGTGGGATAGCCGCATCCATGTGATCTGGCTCAGAAATAACAAAACCGCCATTAGGCAGGAATCCGAAAGCCATCGAATGCGCCATGAAATCTGCAAAGGAGCATTTCAAAGTGTTAACAGTGAAAAATTAAATAAGCATATAAAGACCATAGTTTTCAGCTCTTAAAGATGAAGGGAGAATGTTTCACGTCGGGTTCACCATTTGTTCCGGCCTCGTGAGAAAAATATAATTTTAAATTCATATTCATTCATTTTTTTTATGTTTTTGGTTGAATGTAAAATTGTTTTCTCACGGCTTTGAGAATAAATGCTTAATTTTTCAGCAAAATTTTAAAGCATCTAATTCTTTAACCGAGTCCGAAAAGTACATCACAGAAATATTTTGCATTGTGTTCCACATTCTGATTTTACATCTCTAACGAGAAAACTCTTGATTAAAAGAGCTGAATACAATGGTCCATAAAAAAATGCTTAATAATAATGAAGTACGTAGAAGATCCTTCTACGTCTTTACAAGTGCACGAAAGATCGTGTCTAACAAAAATATAAAGATAAATGAGTACACTTCGCCCCGCGCCGTGACTTGAATGTGAGGTATATGACGCCACGCGCCATATCTTTAAGTATGAGGTTCATGACGCCACGCGCCATGTCTTAAATGTGAGTTTACGCTTAGCCCGTCGACCAGCGATGACTCGGTTTTGAGAACTAGTGAGGGGCCCGTCGGCTACACTAGTGACCCTACACAGCAAACTAAGTGCGCTCTTAGCTTATGGATTTACACAGCAGACCAGCGTGTCCCGCTTTCAGCTTCTGTACTTATACAAGAAACCAGCGTCTCCCGCATTCAGTCTCTGGATTTACACAGCAGACCAGCGTGTCCCACTTTCAGCTTCTGTACTTATACAAGAAACCAGCGTCTCCCGCTTTCAGCCTCTGGATTGAACAATTGGGTGGTTTTACCAAGAAATGGATTCAACCGGATTTTAAAAGTATTTTTAGGTCAACTTTGACCATTTAAAAAAAAAAGGTTTGGGCCCGACTGGGCTTGTTGAAAAGAGTTTGGGCCTTCTTGGGCTTTTTGGAGAGTTTTGAGCCATCTTGGGCTTTTTGGAGAGTTTTGAGCCTATTGAGGCTTTTTGGAGGGTTTTGGGTCATCTTGGGCTTTTTGGGGAGTTTTGAGCCATCTTGGGCTTTTTGGAGAGTTTTGGGCCATCGTGGGCTTTTTGAAAAGTTTTGGGCCATCTTGAGCTTTTTGGAGAGTTTTGGGCCACCTTGGACTTTCTGGAGAGTTTTGAGCCATCTTGGGCTTTTTGGAGAGTTTTGAACCTTCTTGGGCTTTTTGGAGGGTTGTGAGCCATCTTGGGCTTTTTTAGAAAATTTTGGGCCATCTTGGGCTTTTTAGAGAATTTTGAGCCATCTTGGGCTTTCTCGGACATTAAGGCTCGGATTGAGCGAAGAGGTCATCATTTTTTTTTCTTAGATATATATATATATATATATATATGCATATATATAATAGAAAGGTACTTAGCCCTGCGTATCAACTTAACCCACTGTTTGGGGAGTATCTACTCAGGCAAAAGTATATGAAAATTCTTTTTTTTTTTTATAATATATATGTTTTTGCAAGTCTAAAAATATATATCTATATATATATTTTTTATTTTTATTTTTTTGTTTGGGCCCATGGGGCAAATACATATATATATGTATATTTTTTTGAAGGCCCGTGGGACAAAATATTCATTTTTGGAAGCCCGCGGGGCATTTCTATAATCTTAGAAGTCAAAATCTTAATTTTTGGATGCCTTTGAATATATATGTGTATTTTGATATATTTTTATAGAAAATACACACATACTTATTTTTATTTTCTTTTTAAAGGAGAAAATACACTTATCCCGCGTGTCAATTCAACCCGCCAATCGGGGAGTATCCACGTTGGGAAAAGTAGTTTTTGAAAATAATATATATGTATATATAGATATATATATAATATACACATATATATATATATTTATTTTATTTTTAAAAGAGAAAATATACTTAACCTGTGTGTCAATTCAACCCGCCAGTCGGGGAGTATCCACGTTGGGAAAAGTAGTTTTTGAAAACAATATATATGTATATATAGATATATATATATATATATAATATACACATATATATTTTTAAAGGAGAAAATATACTTAACCCGTGTGTCAATTCAACCCGCCAATCGGGGAGTATCCACGTTGGGAAAAGTAGTTTTTTTGAAAATAATATATATGTATATATAGATATATATATATAATATACACATATATATTTTTATTTTTATTTTATTTTCAAATGAGAAAATATTCTTGACCCGTGTGTCAATTCAACCCGCCAATCGGGGAGTATCCACGTTGGGAAAAGTAGTTTTTGAAAATAATATATATGTATATATAGATATATATATATAATATACACATATATATTTTTAAAGGAGAAAATATACTTAACCCGTGTGTCAATTCAACCCGCCAATCGGGGAGTATCCACGTTGGGAAAAGTAGTTTTTGAAAATAATATAGATATATATATATAATATACACATATATATTTTTAAAGGAGAAAATATACTTAACCCGTGTGTCAATTCAACCCGCCAGTCGGGGAGTATCCACGTTGGGAAAAGTAGTTTTTGAAAATAATATATATGTATATATATATATATTTATATATATATATATAAAAAACTCTCTCCTTTTTTTAACTAAAAGAAAATATCTGGAGAACTCACGTTCTCTTCTCCTTGAGCGTGAGAGAACTCTGTCCCGGTTGAGTCCTTCAAGGAGTTCTCACCCGTCCTCGCTGCCGTGCGAATGAGCAGCCGAATGCGGCTATTTATAGGTTTTCTGCCGTCTTGGGATGGGTTCCGCGGAACTTCGTTGTTTGGGCGCCAAGCTACACTTGCGCGGAACCGGATTCACGCGGAACTTCATTTACTTATGTTTTCGCGGAACCTATGTTTTCGCGGAACCCCGAGCTGGCGCCTGTTAGTCTCATATCCCCACGATATTTGCTTCTGCGGAACTAGTTCAACATCTCCAGTCATCGACTGCGCCTTAGCTCGGATGATCTTGGCCTTCATGCCCCCCCAGCTCGAACTTGAGGGTGTTGCAGTTTGCTGGATGGAAGTGAGGAGGACCACGCTGCTGGATCAGATGGCAGTTATGCACTCTTCTAGCAGCAACTTCCGCGACCTGCTTAGGCTCCGAGATGAGGAAGATTGGAGGCAGGAGCAGACGCTGACGACTCTTGGATCCATCCTCTTCGGCGACAGGCAAGACCAACTCGCCACCGCGGCTCCGGCGCACCGCCCCATTCTCGATTGCAGAAACGGCGGCGATCGGAAGAGGTCTATGTCGTCTGCTTCTGCGGTCAGCCGCACTCTCCTCGAGCTAGCGGCAAACAACGATCTTGAAGGCTTCAAGCGTTCCATCGAATGCGATCCGTCACCGATCGACGAAGTGGGGCAGTGGTATGGATGCCAGAAGGGCTCCAAGCAGATGGTCCTCGAGCAGCGGACGCCGTTGATGGTTGCTGCCACCTACGGAAGCGTTGACGTCCTAAAGCTCATTCTTTCCATCTCAGACGCTGATGTGAAGCGATCGTGCGGCCCTGATAAGAGTACTTCCCTCCATGTTGCAATCTGTCATTGCATTTGACGAGGACGAAGCTGTTCGGCGGATCATCTACACCTACGACACTGCTTTCCATGGATTTGCAGCGCAGCTCGAGGAAGACGAAGCTAAGCGACTGGAGATCAGCCGCGGCGTGCTGGGGGTTTTCACTGAGACGGTTTACACGCTACACACGACGCAGAGCCGCCACTTCCTGGGCCTCGAGCCTGTTGACAGCAGCAGCTCCTGGTCCGAGACGGCGCCCGACCATGACGTCATCATCGGGGTGCTCGACACCGGCATCTGGCCGGAGAGCCCAAGCTTCGACGACCACGGCATGGGCCCCGCCCCCGCCCGCTGGAAGGGCGTATGCGAGACGGGAAGGGGAACCATGGGCTGCCCTCGTGGAATCTGATAAGAGAGGTTTGGAACAGGCGTCGCTCGGTCGAGGTGAACGTCGGGGGGGGGGGGGCGACGCTGGTGCAGCCCCTGGTGGGGATCGACACGGAGGGTGACAGGTATCGGGTCAAGGCATGGAGGCCATGAGCAACAAGTCGGTGGTTGGCGTCGCCAGAAACCGAGGAAAGCTCGTAGAGAACAAAGAGGAGGTGCTGGACGCGCGAGAAGTTGCCAGCCGCAATCGCCACAGCTCAGGGGTTGAGCAGATGTTCCGCCAACCGCACGTCCTTATGCGCGGTGTTGTTGTGGGATTGATTGTCGTTCGTCCTGGAAAATGCCTTTCTCGTTGTGGCGACAGGTTTTCTTGTTGGTCCCTATGCTTTGACGTCGTCGCCGTTATCTTCTGCGCCATCTTCCTCGATGTGGTTCCTGGGATGCCGTTGATTCGTTGTTTGCTGGAGGGAGCTGTGGGACGGTTTCCATTTCTTTGGCTGTTCGGACGACGTGAAGCAGGCTTTGTATGCATCCAAAATCTGCAGCTACGCGCAGGAGATGAATCAGCAGAACCGGTGGCTGGCGAACCTGCTGGTGGACCCGGAGTTTGCAAGGGAGATAGTGCAGCGGCAGGCGGCCTGGCGGCGGGCAGTGGGCGGTGGCTTGATGGGGCTGGAGAAGCTGACCCGGCAGCAGCTACTGCAGGTGACGCTCGGCTCCAGCGCTGTGCAGGAGAAGCTTTACTCGAGTGGGTGCTGCATTTTCTTGGTAAAGCATGGAGTGGTGCTGTAAAAGATGGCGGAGCAGAGGAAGGCAATGCAGGAATCAGATATGAAATTTATGGATAAAGGGCCGAAATTCCGCAGCCATGGAGTAGGAGCTGTTCAAAGGAAACAGCCAGCACGGCCTGTGAAATCCGCGCCTGTTCGCTTCCATACATCACAAGCTCTTACCTAGCTTCAACATTCCGTAGATCCTGGCGGAGAAAGTGTTTCGAAGAGGTCAAGGCGCAGCGGGTGAGACCAGAAGCGGACGATGGCGGTCTGGAGCTCCTGTAGCGACATGGAGCAGAGCACCGCCCATTGAATCGGGCGCCGGTATTCTTCTAGAAGCTTTCCGAGGCCGTAAAGGAGGGCCAGGGAGAGGGCAACGCCGGCGTGCGCCATCGCGATATAGATCGCGAGGCAGAGCTGGGGATTGGCTGAGACCGGAGAAGCCGTCGCTGCTGCCGACCCGTCGTTATCACCACCGGCGCCGCCTTCTCCTCTGCCTCATCCAAATCCGTCCACGGCATCTTCTACACGTCCTTGATACTCCGCTTCTGAAGTCCGAGCTTCAATGCCGACCAAATCTCCTCCAAGTCTGACCACCTCAAGATCTCGGCCGCCAACTCCAGGCCCATGATCCTCGTCTCAAAGAATCTCGGAGAAGCCGCCCTTCAGCTCCTGCGGGAGTTCGGCGAAGTGGATTGCTCCTACAGCTTGTCGTCGGAGGAGCACCGCTCCATGATCTCGCTTTGCGACACGCTCATTGTGCGGAGCGGGACGAAGGTGACGAGGGAGGTCTTTGAAGCTTCCAAGGGGAGGCTCAAGGTTGTGGGTTGTGCCGGAGTCGGGATCAACAACGTGGATCTGCTAGCGCCGGATCTCGTTCGTGCTCGTCTTGCCGAAGCCGATCTGGCCAAGGTGCCATTCCATGCATGTCCTGCGCGAGATGCGGAAAACGTGGCAGCATTCTGCCTCCGACCCGGCACCGATCATGGCGTGGGCTATCATGGAGAGGCGGCCCACGGCTTCTTGGGAAAACTCGGGTAGTTGGAGGCTCTCTCCTCCCTTATCATCGTCTCATCAGCTATTGCAGATCTAGGAAGCTCTGAAACTCTGATTGTGCATTTTTTTTTACATATAAATATATCTCATCAAATAGCGAGCATTTTAATTGACATATACGCAGCTCGTCAAGTTTTTGGCGCCGTTGCCGGGGATTGGTGCTTTAAACTTAGTACCTGACAATTTCAGTTATCTTCTGTGAATGTGTACATATTATAAATAGTTTTTCTTTTCTTTCTTTGTTTTTGATAAAAGCTTATTTCAGGGGTCTTTTCACTACAATTTTCAAATGACTTCAATTACTTACTACTAGATAAATGTAGAATTTTCAACACCAAGCACTTACGGTTTCCATGGGTTTAATGACGCACTGGCACCCTCAGATCAATTCGCCGGTTTTGATTATCAAATGCAGGGAATGGATAATTTTTATTCAACTTACTGCGATTTATGTGGAGGCGAAGGGCATCTGTCAATCCAATGCATGTAGTATTCAGTGTCTGTGGGATATTATGAGCATTCAAATGAGACACAGGGATACCATGGAGATTTGCAAGTGAGGAATATGATGTCTTTCGATTGTCAAACACAGGAGTTTGAGGAGCCATCAATACCTGAAAGCAAGTCATCTTTGGAAGACATGTTCATGCAATTCATGAAGAGCCAAATGCAATTTAATGAGAACATGCAGAAACAGGTGGGGCAATTGGCTTCTGCAATCCAATGTCGACATCAAGAACCATCTTCCAGTCGTATTGAAGAAATTTTAGGAGAAGACGAGTTGGAACAGGGCTGCGAAGTCATTCCGAGCATTAATGAAGATATATCAATCGATGTGATAGAGCATCCTGTACCTCAGTTCATTCTTGAACAATTGGCCGAGCCAATGAAAAGTCAGGAAGCAGAAGAGAAAATCGATGAAGAAATAGAGGTTGATATATTGGAGAAAGTTGAAAATGGTCATATCAACATAACTCTAATTGGTCTTCTTGAAATTCATGTGCAATAATACTTAAGTGATCAATGCATAGCCTTGGGAAGCAGCATCCTGAAGCCATCATTAATTCAATACCCTGAACAACCCTTCTATAATCTCTATGAAATTCGAGAAAAGAGGCTAACTGATCCATTTGAAAAGGCTAAGAAGAGAGCTGAACTTCGAGTGCACAATCCGAATGGAAGAAAATTCGATAGAGTGGGAATTGGCTAATCATAGTGGAACGTCGGGTTGAAGACGATAAATTTAGCGCTGAATGGGAGGCAACCCATTACACTTTTTTATTTTTGTTTCAAGAATAAAGTAGTCATCTCCCAAGGCAAGGAAGGACCGGATTATCATGCTCAAATATGGACTTTCAATCCACTTTAAAGTTGATAAATGATGAAATCAAGGAGTTTCAAGTTTATATTCACCATTCAAGACAAGACAATGCAGTATGAGTGAGGTCCCGACCTAAATTTTTGGTGCCCGACACTAAGTTTCGTAAAAGAACATGTTCTAGCAAGTTGGGATCAAAGAAGTGGCACTCTGGCGCCATGATCCGGCGGCCCGGCGCCATATTTTTCAAAAAAATAACATGTTGCATGTTTTGAGTCAGCAAGTTGGCGCCTAGGCCCCAATTTTTGGTGCCCCGGCGCCACCCCCCTGCCAGCATAAAAAAAATAACAAAACATGAGTTTTCAGCATGCCAACTTCAACTGGCTATAACTTTTGATCCCAAAGGAGTTACGGGAGCTACCACATATCAACGAAAAGAATTTTTCAAGCCCGTCGAGATGAAAACCCTGGTTTGTTTAGTTGATAACATTTTAAATATGAAAATCCTCCATCTTTGCATATTTTGGGCCATTGAAGTACTACGCAATTCATTTTACTGCTTTTAGTGAATCACCAATTTTATTACTTTAAATAAAAGGTGTGCAAGTGGGTGGTTTGCATTTTTCATATATTTGCGGGCATGTGGATGTGTTGCTTGTGGGTAACATTTTTGTTCAAGTTATTCCATTATTTTGTTGTGACTAAGAGTTTAAAGTAGTGGGGGAGGAGTTTATGGACTGCACTTATGGTATCGATAATATGGCTTGAAACTCGAGTTGGATTGCCCAAGAAGAGTTTGTTTGAATTAAATTTGGGGTGTAAAGACTTGGACGGTTGAGCTTGCAGTGCACTTTTCAATATTTTGCTGCTCATTCTTCCTTCTTCCTATTTTTGACATCGCTCGTAACCACTCTCGACCAATGTGAGGCTGACCAACTTGGAGAATCCAATGGCAACCCAAGCCCAGTTTCTACAGTTGTCTAATCGGGCTATGGAGGCACACTTTTGAAGACTCATGGAGGACCAACAAATTGATATGAAGGCTTTACCACCATTCCTATCGACACCTCCCGAGTTCTGAGCCTATTTTGGTCAATCTTCACATCAGCCTGGTGAAGAAAGTGAGCGCGACGACGACGACTCCTCTGCATCAGACGCATAGGGGAGTACCTGTCCTTTCCATTTTATATTCTTTTTGTATTTATTTCTCAGTCTATGATCATGCAAGGTTCATGTAGTTGCATGCATTGAGGACAATGCATCTCTCAAGTTTGGGGGGAGTATAGTTATCGGTCGTAGGTTTGTTTTCCATGTTTTGTTTAGATTGCATATCATGTCAAATTTTGTCTGTGAAAATTAGCTTGTTTCAATCCACTTTGATGAAATATGTGCAAGGTTGAGAAAAACTTTAACTTGAAATTGATTTCATGAAAAATTAGAAATTCAGGCTAAGGATTATATGTTAAGGAAATTTGCAAGTAACATGTGAATGAATTGAACTAAATCTCATAGAACATTGTTATAATTCAATTTCATGCTAATCTTTTCAACTGAAATGATAAGAATTGAGTTAAAAAATGTGAACCACGTGCTTTAAGGGAATTAATGGTCTCGAAAATGGTAATATTTAACAAAAAATTTCTTACATGTCAAGTACCCCTACCAAATCATCGAAACAATAAAAGGGGGTGATTGACCTAAGCTAAGTAACCAGGACTTGGCATCAACAAATGTCAAGGTTCGCGTAAAAAAGAAAAGGAAAATCACAGTAAGAATGCTTTAAAAAGAAAACTTTCCCCAGATACCCTGAAATATGGTGAGGGGAGCAAAAAAAAATAGATCTCCGGATATCCTGAAATATGGTGAGGAGAGTTTTGCAATAAGTTTGGGGGAGGAAAGAATGTGCAGTTAGGCAAAATGAAATCTAGTGAATGATTACCATGTTCTTTGACCAGTCATTTCAGCTTAAACCTTGGTTCACCTGTTTTGTATTGATTTTCTAACAAGTTTCTTTTGATCAAGAGGAAGATTAGCATGTTGAATTATCACTTTGTACTAGGATTACTATAATCTACATGTGACTTGGTTTGTGAATGATAAATGAATATGCATGTCCTGTTTTGAGAAATGGATGATTTTTCAAGTTTAGATTATTCTCGATCATGTTGAATAGAAAGATGGATTGTTGGAAGTATAATGGGAATCAGATTGAGTTGAAGGAGTCTAAATTCATTCATTCATTCATTGTGTTTGCATGTGTTGCTCGAGGACTAGCAACATTTAAGTTTGGGGGTGTGATAACTCATAAAAATACGAGTTATCATGGCCTATTTCAGACTATTTTTGCGTGTTAGTCCAAGAGATTAGGTTTAGTTTGCATCCATTTAGCTAAATTTTCACTCGCTTTGCATTTTAGGAGCATTATGTAGTTTTTATGTATTTTTATTCAATTTATTTAGTTTATGCAATTTTTACAGGAAGGACGGAGAATTACAAGCATGCGAGCGAGTCGAATGTAGAACAGAACCAAGTAAAGGAGCATGAGGTTGGCGCCCAGCCGCCGCCAAGTGGTGCTTAGGCGCAATTCTACAGGCCTTTACCAGAATCTCCAACACGCAAGCAAAGTTCTAAAGGTTTTTGAAGTCACAAGTCACATTGATTCCAGGGAGTTGGCGCCTAGGCATGAAGACCTAGGGTTTTCAGAAAGGTTTCTAAGTTACGCAGCTCCAGAGAATTGGCGCCTAGGTGCCAATACGCATCTGTACGCGCGCGGATTTTTGCACATGTGCTGTGCAAGCTACACATTATAAATAGAAACCTAGGGCTGCGTGCAAAGGAGTTCCGGAGGCCATACAGGAGAGACCAAAATAGGGAGTAGTTGCTGTGGAGAAAAGGAGGAAACCAAAGCTTCAAGGAAGGAGAGAAGAGCAAGTGCAGATCCAAGCCATCATCGCAAAATCCATTGAGTTTCATCTCCTCTTCTCATCTATCTCTACCTGTTTGTTATTCTCCTTGCTTGGGATGATTGTAAACCCGATTTTAATGGGAATTGAAGTCATGTTTATGGGCTAAATTGTGGCGCCCCAGCCCTAGCGTCACATCCTTACCTCAGGATCTATCGATTGGTAAATGTTAATCAGGATTGTTGCCCTGATCACGCGGTGGGTTCTTATTGAATATTTATCTACTTAACCCTAACTCCTTAGGATTTTATATCATTTATACATTCTATTTCCATCAAACGCCATTTTAGGCCATTATATCATTTGATAATTACACATGTCATCTCATAACCTTCATACTTATTCATATCATGATATTTCATGCCTTAGCATTTACCCATAAAAAATTTTTGCCAATCCATAGGTATAAAACATAGCATAATACTTCTACAATATTGAGTAACAATTTAATTGTTAACATTTATATAATTATTCAACCCTTAGAATCATATACAGGTACTCATGGAAATTCCTTCATCTTTGAATCTCTACTTGTGCTCCTTGCCTCCTTCCTTTCACCTGTCTATGGGTTTGGAAAACAAAACGTGAGTCGAAACTCAATAAGCAAGTTGTATATTTTGCAGGCAATTCATTTTGAAGGCATGTTTATTCAAAAACATTTTTCTCCCTTCGGTAGAGACACTCATCAAGTGATCAACTACCTGTGGAGCAAAAACCTTCTCATAAACCTTTCATAAACATTTCATGAAAATCATTCATGAAAAACCATTCACATAAACCATTCGCAAACATTTCATAAACATTGGATGTGCAAATTCATCATTTCCATTAATGACGTTATCCTTCATGTGAGGGTACGCTAGCACGGGGAACATTATACCATGACATGTCCTTTCCATCCTTGGCGCCGGACCTTCCGACTTGGCAACGTCAAGGGGGACTCCTTGTCCACTTACTACCTTGACTAGCCTACTTGATTTCCATTCCATGCATGTCCTTTAGTCACCCCGGCATTATATACCCCCTTACACATGGAACTTGTCATTCTCATGTAGAGAATTCTTTGCACCATCCCTTTTTAAATACCATTTCAATGAAACATTGTATAAATTTATGTTTCATCACATTTCTAGCATAATTGCGAAACCATAAGCAATCATTTATTTCAACAGAAATAAACATTTCAATACTCATAAAAACAAGGAATGACCATCCTTAAACACCTTCTAATGAAAACCAAAATCATTTAGAAAGCTGCTTGCTTACCTTGCTTTCTTAGCTTCCCGTTTCGCTTATCCCTTTGCCTTTGCCTATACATATAAGAATGATATAGCATTCATATATTTCCTTTGCTTGCATTCAACTCAATTTTCCAACCCATTTCATATACATCCTTCATTCATTTGACTTCATAAATCATTATACACATATATGGCTTATTTTGCACCCATTATCATAACTTACACACATTCGGCTATTATACAACATAACACATACATATAACCCTAAAATTAGGGTATCCATTTCAATATCATAAATTTCACTCAATAACCATCATTCATAGGTTCATTGAGCTTACTTGGCCATTTTTTCCCATTTTCTCGAAAACACACACATGAGTGTTTCTTCTACGTACATAGCATTGCTTTAGCTTATAATTCAAGTCCAAAATTTTGGATCAAATACCATACAATCTCAAAAAGATTCATAAACATGGGATTCATCTCATTTTCATGCATTTTTGCATAAAATCACTTTTCATAAGTCATTCATTTCCCATTTACCGTTATCCCTTCACATAAGCTCATTTAGCACATAAACATAATGCATTTCATAAAATTTTCTAACCCAGAAATTTAATCCATTTTTCAGTGGGTTAATTACTCTTAATTAACATTGCATTCAAGGTATTTTTATGGGATTTAAATCCTTTCACCCATAGGTTTCCAAAACAGCAAGTTTGGAACCCGTTTTTCACCCATTTTACGCGTCTTCCGACACTTAACCCTATGCAGTCATATAATTCCGAATTTCTAGCAATAAAATATATTTTTCCTCATCCATATTTAGGAATTTAACAAATAATTAACATCCATGCATTATCATTTCTCAAAACAGCAAGTTACCCTCACGTTTTGAGACCCGTTTCACGTCGGTTTGACGTTCTTTCATAAAATTCACAAAAATCAGATTTAGGGTTTATTTCTCCCAAATATTTTGGATATCCATCATACCTTAAACCTAGGATATTTTACCCTATATAACATGCCTAAAACATGCAAGTCCATTTCCATAGCATTTTTAACCCAAAAAATTAAGAAATTAGGTCAAAATCCATGCTTTACATTCCATAACTTCAAATTTTCATTAGTTAAGCATAAACCCTCATATTTTTGGCATGAATACATGATTCATAGCTTAATAAAATCATCAAATCAAAACAGAAACTTGTCTTGGAGATTTAGGGTTTAACAACTTGGATTTTTCATTTCATATGCATGCATAACTCCATTTCCATGAACTTTAGCTTAAAAATTCATGCTTAAAACTTAATACCCAATCCATATTCATGCAAATACATGTTAAAACATCATTTTACAGATTCTTTAAGCATGCTTTTCATTTCCAAGTTTTGAGTTTAAGAACTCAAGTTAAACAACCCAAAATCATCACATAATGACTTGGATTTGTAGCAAACCAAACTCTAATCTTTTGAGATGATTTCTTCTTCAAATTCTCCTTCTTTTTCCCTTGGTTTTCTTTCCCTTTTTGCTGGAATTTTTGGACGTGAGCTGCTGGTTCCCCTTGGACGTTTTCAGCACTTAGAAATGTTTTTCCAAAAACCCTTTCAACTCAACGTGCACAAGGCATGCATATAGCTGGATTTTTCCCAATTGTGGGACCCACTTGCGCTGCAATTCCACAGCCCATAAATGCATCTCTATCTACCATATGAGGTGGGTGAATTTGGGCGATGTAAATTGCATTTTTACTTTGTGGCGCCCCGACCCAGGGTGCCTAGAAGCCTTACTCCGGGATCTTTATCGATTGGTAAACGTGACTCAGGATTGTTGCCCTGATCACACGGCGGGATTTTTATTTGGATCTCGTCCAAATATTTTTTTTCTTTCATTATATAACAAACACTCGTCATCAATTTTACACATGATACACGTAGTATCTCATCACATAACATCATGTCATCATATATAAACATATTCTTAATATCAATTTCACATATATTGTTCATATCACAATAACTGACTTATCTACATCACAAGTTCTTTCAATTTAAACATTTCATACATACATATTTTGAAGATTCCATATAATCATTCATACCATATACAGACCAACTTGTTGAAAAGTTTTCTTCATACTCTTTTCCTTTCCTTCATGGCCTATGCGGTACCTGTCTATGGTTGGGGAAAACAAAACATGAGTTGAAACTCAATAAGAAAGCATTTTTCATTTTAAATGAATTTCTCACCTTTCAGTAGTAGACGCTTAACAAGCGTTCGACTAGCAATTAGAGGAAACCTTTTCATAAATATCTTTCATGAACATTTCATAATCCCATTTCATGGCAAACATATGCTTGTAAAACTTGACATATAAAAACATATTTATGTTCTAAAATATTTTTCATCGAAGCTCCTTTTCTCATAGGACATTGTCATGTCCTAAAATACTTTTCATAAAACTCTTTTTAAGCATATGCAACATGCAATACGTCTCTGTCCATCTGGTAGGTGACACTTATCAAGTGATCATCCTTCCTTAGGAGAGAAACCCTTCCAGGTGATAGCCCACGAGCCAGGCGGCTATCCGTGTCCATCTCCCATTGCAAGGAGGGCGCCGCCGGCATTTAGCCTTATTCAAGCGACTCGGCCTATGCAAAGGGGGCCCAATTTGCAACCGCGTCCGGTATGCATATCCTCTACAGTAGACCTAGTACATAACCCTTGTGCACACGTTTCCTTCACATTCACATGCTAGCATGATTTTATAAAAACCACAGACCACAGTCTGTGTTCCTTTTCTAAAAGCTTAATGCTATCATGCTTTTATCAAATACTACAGACCTCAGTCTGTATTTCTTTCAAATCTTGAAAACTGGGCTTAACCCATGTTAACGAGTTATATACTCAAAACGTTTTGTAAGGATGGCCAACCTTAAAACATTTATATTTCATAAATAATTTGAAGTATTCAAGGAAAACATTTAAAATAACAATATTTTCTAACCGTTTTTGTAAATAATTTTTGAATGACAAAACGTCTTTAAAAATATTTGAAACTTTCATCTAATATCATATACTTTTGTCTACCTGTCTTGTTGTTCATTTCTATATGTGATAGACTTGTATAATCCTTTGAACATTACTCAAATCGTTTTTAAAATTAATTTATCGTGTTGGCCTTCCTTAAATCCTGCTCGAAACAATGGATTTTGGAAATTCCAAAATAATCCAATATTTAGAGAACCTTTGAAACATATCCTTAAAATACTTCAAAACCTTGAAATAAAACTATTCAATACATTTATTTCAAATATCATTTTAAAAAACTCATTTTCCTTTCAACACAACCTTTTCAACATTTGCATTTCAATATTTTTCAACATTAAAAGGATTTGCTTTTAACGAAGCAATTTTCAAGACAATTTAAGATTGCAGAATAAGGTCGTATAAAATTGTATTTTCAAAAGGTTTGCTTGCTTACCTGTTTAGTCAACTTGTACCTTCCACTTTTCCTTTTCCTTTTCCTATACAAATGAAAAGGACTATTTATAACATTCCATGCTTGCACAATGAACTTATTTTTTAACCCATATATATTTTATCTCATACAACTATCTCCAAATCATATTTACATGTTGGGCTAATACTAACCATCCTTCCATCATCTATAAATTGCTAATTAAACATGATTAGAACAGAATTTAAAATCTGTTTTAAACGTCACGTATACTCAATATTTTTAAGGCATACATTAAACACAATTTTAATAGAAATTAAAATCTGTCTAGACATTAATTCAACATGAAATCAAAACCATAATTAGTTGATGTAATAATCTGGACGTTAACAATGATTCTCCATCATTTATATATATGCTGGTTATTAAAAATCTTAATAACGATCAGCATCAGACAGGGGACGAAATAGCATTTCAGAATTAAACAAAATATCATGAATAATAAAAAAAAAACTTAAAGGAAGAACCTGTTTAAAAGCCTGGAACGTCCACCTATCTTAATTAAATTTCAGCAAAAAAATTATTATTTTATATATATATATATATATATATATATACATATATAATAATGCTGCCCTGGATGCTGGATGCTTGGGACGTTGCTTTTGCTGAAAAAAAAAAAATATTTTTTTACCGCTGCTGCCCACAACGTCCAGCAATGCCCATCTGCCTGCTTTATATTAATTTCAGCATCGATTAACGTTTAAGAATTAAATAAATTCAGTAAAATACGGCTGCTGCATTTCAATCATTATTCCAGCCACTGTATATATATATAATACAGCTGTTGGAAAAAAAAATCAATAATTAAAATACAGCTGCCCCGCCCTTTGCATTTCAGCAATAAAATTTTATTTTCATATATGGTATGCTCGTCCAATATTTCATACCCGGCAGCGTTCAACAAAATTATTATTATTAATATTATTATTTTTGCTGTTTATTAAATAGTTAACGTGCAGCATCTGATCCATGTATATAAAAGTTTTAAATTGCTGAAGCAGGGAACGAATCAGCATGAAGGGAATATATTAATACCTGGATGCTTTGGCCGTTGCCATTTCAGATAAAAATGTATAACGCTGCTGCCCTTCTTGAACGTCCACCGTTATGCATTCTTCTCAGAATTTTTTGTTCTCCAGTAGTGACAGCATCCATTAATCATCACGACCCTTTTATATTATACCTTGAGCGGTTTACCATGGTTAAGTTTCATTTAACCCAGCTCACCGCTTAATACATTACAGGTGTTGAATTTTAAAAATTCAGCAATTATACGTTACATGCACCGTTTCAGCGCTGTTGACGTTTTCTTTCTTTTCTTTTTTTTTTTTACGATAAATTCCAATATTAATCAATTAAATTATAACTGCCTACATACACACTTATATATTATGAAAATTTTTCTTATTAATATATATACAATTGCTAACAAAATGTACCTTTCGTAATTTTGAAAAAAATTTCTATTTTATTTTAATGAACTAATTCATATTTGGATGAAAAGTCTCATTTTAATATTTTTGAAACATGTTTTTCAAAATTTCATTTCTTCATTAAATTGGGCATAATAAAATAGGATTACCCATAAAATTTCACCTCAATTGGAGCTAAGTACATATTTTAATTTAATCAAAATCATATTTTCTCATAAAATTTCATTTTAAAAATTTGTAGACATATTTTGCAAAATTTAATTCATTCATTATGTAGGGTATATTAAAATAGGCTTGCTCCAAAAGTTTCATCTCAAACAATCTTATATACATCAAGATATTAATTAACTTAAATAATTATATAAAAAAAATTAAAATATCAACGTACGTTCATGGTGCGCTGTATTGCTTTTGGGCACGTTTTCTAATGCACTCAAGTTAAGTAATTTAGTTAACTATTTTTCATAATCTGATCCGTCTAGATTAGAGAGCACATAATTTAGTACTTTCTATTAAATTTTTATGTGATTCTGAGTTATACATGTTTAGATCTAATCAAAACAGTAAGGATGAATATAAGCCCTTAATTAGAGCCCCTAATTAGCCCAAAATTTTTCATTTATTTTTATTTTTCCATAAGGTCCGTGAATTTAAACAGTTTCAATTTGTATAATTCAGAATTTTAAAATTCCTTCCCTAAATATTTGTAAAAATTTATTTTCATAACTAATCTTAGTAGGATCATAAATTACCTTCCATTTTCTTATAAATTCCAAATATAACCTTTGTAAATTTCCACTAACTCCACTTTTTGTCTCCACTCTTGTCAAAATTACCAATCAATCATCTTTTCTAAATTTATAATTTAATCTCACTTTTATAAAATTGTAATTTGGTCTTTTCGTGATTAAGTTAATCCAAATTGATTAACTTATCACTTTATCTTAATCACATGATTACTATTCATGTTTACTATTTATTAAATTAATTATTCGGTCCTTCAACTCCATATATTACAAAATTATATATTTAAAAAAAAATCAATAACCCAGGGTTCATAACCTTAGGGTTTCATACATGGTCATAAAATTTGGGGTTCCACATAATTTTTACCAAAAATCAAAAAATCTGCATCTAGATCCACATCCAAGCTGTCCATTTTTTTGCACGTCACCTTGTGGCTGGATTTTCCAGCAATTTTGCATTTTTTAAAATTACCAAAATATGGGTAATTTATGATCCTAATCACTCTTTAATTCCTCCATAAATTTGGTGTTAAAACATTTAATAAAATGGCTAAAACTGCCATTTTTCTGCACACTACTCCACCCACTATGCTGTCCACGATCAGCTGGGTTGCACATGCCTTTCCCATTTTTTTATTGCTGAAACCTTGTATAATTGCATCCACATTCATGTACTTGCATCTCAGCAACATGTGGCATTTTTTTGAAATAAAAAAAAAAATAAAAAATGAGCACTAACCAGCCCATGGACGTCCATGTCTTGCCACCCTAGCTATGCTTCCCATAGCTTCATCATTTCATGCATTAAATGGATGGATAATTCATGGCATTATTCATTTTATTTAAATGCATAAATTCCCTCAAAAATTCCTGCAATGGACACCTCATAATCCATTTATTTCCATGTCATCATATCTTGCACCTTTTCATTAATGATATGGTACTCTCTTCGAGCATAAGTCAACCATAGCCACCTTTTTCTATGCAGGCACTTTCCCAACATGTCATGATTAATCCAAGCCATCCAAAATAAGCATATCACCATTCCATTCAACCGTTTCAAATTTCAACTCAATCCGAGTTTTCTAGCTCCCGATATAGCCGTTTAAAGTTAACGGTTGAAATGAACATATGCTTAATAATTCATAATTCTCATTTCATAAAGAATTTTTATAATCTTTTCATTCCATAATACCAAGCCCAAAATTAACAATTTCTATTTCAAAGTTCACTTGAATCCGCCTTATAGGCGTTGAGTTATGAATTTTTCATTATTTTCCATCAAACTTGTCAATTTCCACATTAATTTCCATAATTCATTTTAAATAATGGAAAATGATTTCTCATGATATTTTTGCACAATTAAATCACAAATAATTCATTATAAACTCATTGTCTCATTTAAGCTCAAAATCATTGATCACACCATTAATGCTAACCCACAACCCTAATTGCCATAATTAGCAAAAATCACATAATGCCTTCATAATTCCATAATCCACAAATAATCATCATATACACGTTGAATACATACATATGGGTCCTACATCGGTTAGGGTTTCACATAAACCTTCCTATGGTGGGAGATATGTAGGATTTGAATTCATAGCTTATGATATTTAAGTTTTCTTATGCTTGAATTAATAATATAGTTGTGATGTGACATATGTTGCTTGAGATTACCTTTATATATTATGCTTAATGTGTTTACAAGCTTTGCAACCTTGTGGATTGATCTAATATTCAGATTTATGCTTGGAAAAGTGGGATTTGAATAAGATCTATATATAAGGCACAGGTATTCTAACTCATGTTGTGTTAGATGTTAATATAGATAAGAATATACCTATTAAACCTGTGTAATCATGATTAGGTTATATGGTTATCAACCTTATTTTACTTGTATGCATGGGAACATAGCACATGACTAAAACTTGGTTAGGTTTGTATGTGTTGGAAGACATATATGAATATAAATGAACCTAGATTAGTAATCTCTGCACAACTAACTTAATTGAAACCAAATAACATAGCTATGATTCAATGAATTCATATTCCCACCTATCTTAATCATCTCAAGGCAATATAAGCAACATCCACACCACTCTAGTCATTTACTGCTTTGCTTAGTTTAGTTTAATTCAATTCTTTGAAACCAAATCTCATTCCTTTTACCAATTCACTTAGACAATTGAGATTTAAGGTGCTAATCCATTTAACACAATCCTCGTGAGAACGATACTCTACTCACTCTTTATTACTTGACACGGCACGTATACTTGCGTAAATAGTGAGCATTTTAATTAACATATACGTAGCTCGTCAAGTTTTTTGCGCCGTTGTCGGGGAAATATGGTGAGGAGAGTTTTGCAATAAGTTTGGGAGGGAAAGAATGTGCAGTTGGACAAAATTGAATCCAGTGAATGATTATCATGTTATTTGACTAGTTAGTTCGGCTTAAACCTTGGTTCACCTGTTTGGATTAATTTTCTAACCAGTTTCTTTTGATCAAGAGAAAGATTAGCATGTTGAATTATTACTTTGAACTAAAAATACGATCATCTACATGTAACTTGGTTTACGAATGATAAATGAAAATGCATGTCCTGTTTTGAGAAATGGATGATTTTTCAAGTTTACATTATTCTTGATCTTGTTGAATAGAGAAATGGATTGATAGAAGCATAATGGGAAGCAGGTTGAGTTAACGGAGTCCAAATTCATTCATTGTGTTTGCATGTGTTGCTCGAGGACTAGCAACATTTAAGTTTGGGGGTGTGATAATTCGTAAAAATACGAGCTATTATGGCCTATTTCAGATTATTTTTGCGTGTTAGTCCAAGAGATTAGGTTTAGTTTGCATTCATTTAGTTAAATTTTCACTCGCTTTGCATTTTAGGAGCATTATGTAGTTTTTATGCGTTTTTAGTATAAATTAGGCATTTTTAGTTGCTTTATTTAGTTTCATTCATTTTTACAGGAAGGACGAAAAATTACAAGCACACGAGCGAGTCGAATGTAGAACAGAGCAAAGTTAAGGAGCATGGGATTGGCGCCCAAGCGCCATTTTACAGGCCTTTGCCAAAATCTCCAACACTTCACACAATTTATTGCATCCAGGGAGTTGGCACCTAGGCGCCACTACGCATCCGTACGTGCGCGGGTTTCTGCACATGCGTTGTGCAAGCTACCCATTATAAATAGAAACCTAGGGCTGCGTGCAAGGGAGTTCTGTAGGCCACAGAGGAGAGACCAAAATAGGGAGTGGCTGCTATGGGGAAAAGGAGGAAATCAAAGCTTCAAGGAAGGAAAGAAGAGCAAGTGGAGATCCAAGCCATCACCGCAAAATCCATTGAGTTTCATCTCCTCTTCTCATCTATCTCTACCTGTTTGTTATTCTCCTTGCTTGGGATGATTGTAAACTCGATTTTAATGGGAATTGAAGTAATGTTTATGGGTTGAACCTTCCTATGGTGGGAGATATGTAGGATTTGAATTCATAGCTTATGATATTTAAGTTTTCTTATGCTTGAATTCATAATATAGTTGTGCTGTGACATATGTTGCTTGAGATTACCTTTATATATTATGCTTAATGCGTTTACAAGCTTTGCAACCTTGTGGATTGATCTAATATTCAGATTTATGCTTGGAAAAGTGGGATTTGAATAAGATCCATATATAAGGCACAGGTATTCTAACTCATGTTGTGTTAGATGTTAATATAGATAAGAATATACCTATTAAACCTGTGTAATCATGATTAGGTTATATGGTTATCAACCTTATTTTACTTGTATGCATGGGAACATAGCACATGACTAAAACTTGGTTAGGTTTGTATGTGTTGAAAGACATATATGAATATGAATGAACCTAGATTCGTAATCTCTGCACAACTAACTTAATTGGAACCAAATAACATAGCTATGATTCAATGAATTTATATTCCCACCTATCTTTATCATCTCAAGGCAATCTCAGAAATATTCCATCCAACTCTGGTCGTTTACTGTTTTGTTTAGTTTATTTTATTCTTTAAAAGAAAACTCTCATTTATTCTACCAATTCACTTAGACAATTGAGATTCAAGGTGCTATTCCGTTTAACACAATCCTCGTGGGAACGATACTCTGCTCACTCTTTATTACTTGACACGGCACGTATACTTGCGTAAATAGCTAGCATTTTAATTGACATATACGCAGCTCATCAACATGCTATGCGTTGAACAATGGAAAAATAAACTTGAGAAAATTAGATGCCAAAAGTGATGAGGCAATATTCCTTGGTTATTTATCAAATTGCAAAGCATATAGAGTCTTTAATAAGAAAAAATCAAATAGTAGAAGAATTAATACATGTTGTATTTGATGAATTTAACCAAAATCCTAAAAATGAGGATGAGTTGAGTGATGCAAATGAAGCATCAAGGAACCTAAAAGTGAAACAACTAGAACAACAAGGAGGAGCCGAAGCAAAGCAAGAGAATTTCACGGAGGAAAGGGTAAGTGAAGGAAATAATCCCATAAACTTCCAACTGATTTAAAATTCAAAAACGACCATCCAATTGAACAACTTATTGGCAATATCTATGAAGGAGTAAAAACTAGAAGGTCAAGACACAATACCCGTGGAGAATTTGCTTTTGTGTCTAAAATTGAACCAACCTCCATTAATAAAGCTATTAATGATGACAATTGGATAGTTGCAATGCAAGAAGAGCTAAATCAATTTGAAAGAAATAATGTATGACACCTAATTTCAAGACCCAAGGATTGCACAGTTATTGGTACCAAATGAGTTTTAGGAACAAATTAAATGAAAGTGGGCTTGTGGTAAGAAACAAAGAAACATTAGTAGCCAAAGGATATTCCCAAGAAGAGAAAATTGATTTTGAAGAATCCTATACTCCGGTGGCTAGATTAGAAGCCATATGTATCCTACTAGCTTTTGCTTCTCACATGAATTTTAAATTATTTCAAATGGATGTGAAAAGCGCATTTTTAATGGTTACTTAAATGAGGAAGTATGTGTTGAACAAGCTCCTGGATTTGAAGAAAAGGATCAATCAAAATTTATTTTCAAATTAACCAAAGCATTCTATGGACTCGAACAAGCTCCAAGAGCTTGGCATGAAAGGTTAAGTAAGTTTTTGATTGATCATGACTTTCAAAGAGGAAAAGTTGATACAACATTATTTATCAAGTATAAGGATAAAAATATTTTGATTGTTCAAATTTATGTAGATGATATAATATTTGGTGCTATTAATGAAACTCTGTGCCAAGAATTTTCTGAGATTATGTAGAGTGAATTTGAAATGAGCATGATGGAAGAGTTGAACTTCTTCCTTGGATTGCAAATTAAGCAACTAGCGGAAGGAATCTTTGGGTGTGTTTTTTTAGAGTAAAAAAGTGTCAACTAAAACTTTTCAATCTAAAACTTTTCACTCTTCATAATTACTCTATTTTTTAATTATTTTTTCACATTTTTCTATACAAAATACCCTACTTTTCAATCATTTCTACACAACTACCTATACAACTAACCTATCTATTTTAATTTTATTCTCTTTACTCCTCATCATTACTCCTATTATATCACATCACTTTCTATTGATTTGACAACTTCTACTCTAAAAACTTTTCATCAAAAGTTTTATCTCCAACCAAACACACCCTTTATAAATCAGTCCAAATACATCAAGGAAATATTGAAGAAGTTCAGAATGCAAAAAGCAAAGGAGCAAACACGCCAATGAGTTCTACCATCAAGATCGACAAGGATGAAAAAGGTAAACCTACTAAACAAAAACTATATAGAAGCATGATAGGATCCTTGCTATATTTGATTACTTCTAGACTGGATATTTTGTTTAGTGTTTGTATGTGTTGAAGATTCCAATAATGTCCAAAAGAATCACATCTAATACCTGTAAAATTTTTTTTTGGATATTTGATCAAAACCACTAATCTAGGGTTATGGTATCCAAAGGGGTCAACGTTTAATCTAATCGGCTACTCGAATGCGGATTTTTCCGGTTACAAAGTAGATAGAAAAAGTACTAGTAGAACATGTCAGTTTCTTGGAAACATGTTGGTTTCATGATTTTCAAGAAAATAAACTAGTGTTGCTCTATCTACCGCGAAAGCCGAATACATTGTCGTAGGGAGCTGTTGTGCCCAATTAGTTTGAATGAAACAACAACTTGATGATTATGGTATTGATTATCATGATATTCCAATAAGATGTGATAATACCAATGCTATTTGTTTGACTAAAAATTCTGTATTGCATTCTAAAACAAAGCATATAGATGTAAGACATAATTTCATTTGAGAACATGTTGAAAATCACAATATTTATTTAGAGTATGTTAAAATTGAGGACCAAATTGCTGATATTTTCACCAAACCATTGGCAAAGGAAGCATTCTGCAAAATTAGAAATGATATGGGTATGATTGAAATTGATTAGGAGCAAAATATGATTCATCTAGATAGGGGGAGAAAATTAGGAAGAATACAGAGTCCAAGTCGATAGAACCAAGTCGACTTCGATCCCCCTAAGTCGACTTCATCGAAGCCGACTCCACAGGGGCGAAGTTGACTTCGGTTAGGGCAAAGTCGACTCCAGCGCGTTATTTGGACTAACCCGCCGCGCCGACCCTCTCTTCCATCTCTTCTTTTTCTTCTCTTTCTCTCTTCTTCTTCCTTCCTCATTTCCCTCTCGCACTCAAGCTTACATTTTTCTCTCATCACTGCCTCACGAGCTCTCTCTCTCTCTCGTCTCTCTCATCTCTCTCTATCTCACTCTCCACTCTCTATCTCTCTCACTATCCCTCAAACTCTCAAGCTCTCTCTCTCTCTTCCTTAGCTTTCTGTTTCTATCTCATTTCCTCTCATTTTCCCTCTCTCGATCTATCTTACTGTCTCTCAGTTTCTCAGCTCTCTCTTTCTCTTCTTTCAGCTCTCATTCCATCCCATAGTTCCCTCACTCCTTTGCATACACCCTAAATCCTCTTAGAAATCATTTTCTAAATCAATGGCACCCAAAGCCATAGTTAAGCCTACAAAATTACCAATTTTGAGGCCATCCCAATCGAACACTGGCAAGGGAGTGCCACGACGGCAACAGACGCCATCCAAAGGGGTCTGAGAGGAAACCACTGCATCTACAAGATGACAGGTACAATTTCGGGAAGGTAATCCCTCTATATCTTCTCCTCGTAATGAGGAATCATCAGAGAAATCAAGCAGTGGAACAGAATCAGCAGGAAACAGGCAAGGAACACCTACACATAAGGGACAGGTTCTAAAAATGCCTACCGATTACTTTAGAACCAAACGGCAACATAGTCGGTTCTATCCGCATTTTTATGAATGCAAGATTTTTGTTCTGAAAATCATCGACTTCAAATTTTTGAGTGAATATGAATTTGGGATTGAAGAGCTCCTAGACTTTTAGGGATGGACTAGCTTGTTGAAAGTAGATGACCGGATATATCCTGATCTAACCAGATTGTTTTACTACTTATGGGATCAGGAATATCACAGTACGTATGTAAAAGGGGTTAAAATAAACCTGAGAATTGGAAGTGGAACATGCAAGAGTAATGCCCTCAATCGGATTGCTAATATTTTGGAGGTACCCAAAGAAAATGAACCGATTCCAGACGGGTTGTCACTTACACAGATATACAACCAACTTACCAGCAGCCATAAGTACCATCCGGGCATAAAGTTTCTCCACTATATGGATTTGTCCCCCAGGCTACGGGTCCTTCGATTACTGATTGCATATTGTATATATCCTAAGGGTGGAGGCCGCAATCAGTTAAACCCACAAAAAGTCAAGATTTTGCGAAAGGTGGCTAATCGGGTCAAGGTTGTTGGAAACATGTGGAAAATAAGCCAAGTCTATGTTTTGATGATTAACAAATCAATTTGAGTTAGTTTTGGTCACTAACATATTTGTGAAAATGATTAAAGGTTATGGAAATGAAAAAATGAAGCATGACAGGTCAAGTCGATTTCCAAGTCGACTCAGACATCGACTTAGGCTAAGTCGATCCCCAAGTCGACTCAAGAGGAGACTTCGAGGTGTCATTTTCGTCCAGAGTTGAAATCGGGGACGAGAGCTACCGAAGCCGCATCCCAAGTCGACTCCGCACGCGACTTGGGTGAAGTCGCAGACCAAGTCGACTCCAGCTTTGACTTCAGCACGGAACTTGCAGAACAAGTCGACTTAATGCTAGATTCAAGAGAAGATGAAGGCCAAGACGACTCAAACACTCAAATGAAGATCAAAGCAATCAGGGTTGCATGAATCCATCATGATGGATTATGAACATATATTTGGACATCATTAGGCGCTCTAAAATTCAAGTATTCAAGATTTCAAGGATTCAAAGTTTGCGAATAACAGAGCTAAAGGACATCAAGCTAGGACGATTATACTGAGTTCCAAAAGATATTATCAAGGGAAGAACATTAATTTGAAGAAAATCAAAAGATCAAAGTCATCCCCAAGGATTTCAAGTTCATCAAGCAAAGCTGTGGAAGTGAAGTCGCACCCGAAGTCGACTTCACCTGCGACTTGGGTCAAGTCGAGGACCAAGTCAACCCAGACTAGAACTTGAAGAAGTTGCGGACAGCCGAAGTCGCACCCGAAGTTGACTCCATCTGCGACTTGGGCGAAGTCGCACCCGAAGTCGACTTCACCTACGACTTGGGTCGCAACGGTCGGAAATTTTTCAAACATTGGCGCATTAAATGCGCGCCACCTACTTCCAAATGTTCGGATTCCCTCAACATTTATAAAAGGCATTCAATATGAACGTGGAGGGTAGCTAAGAATTCATTGAATGAGCATAACTCCCATCTCTAAGAGCATTAAGTGATCAAGCCAACATCTAGAAGAAGAACCTTGCTTCCAAACTGCCAAGCGCTATTTGCTTAATCATTAAGCCTACGCTACAAGTTCTTCTCTGCGCCAAATCTGCCTCTACATGCCAATAACATGTAGAAACTTTCTTTTACTTTCTCTTGTTGTATTGAACTTGATTTAGTTTGGGTAACTAAGATCAAGTGTAAGCAAAGTAGTGTGTGATTGAAGTGGAACTCGTCACCTACTTGTGCTGTGAATTGTTGGTGCCCCCTAGAGCTGGAATCTAGAAGAGAGCAGTGGCTCTAGTTGTATTTGTGAAATACATAGTGGAACCCAAGTTAAAAGAGGTGTGAGCTTGGAAGAGTGGAGTAGGGAAGGTTGCCCAAACCACTATAAAATCTTGCTTGTTGATGTTTATTTCTGCTCTTAGCACTATATTGTTTTCCATTTGTTTCTTCATAAAGGGGACTAGATTAATCCGGGGTAAAATTTCTGTTTAAGTTGAAAAATTTTAAATACCTAATTCACCCCTCCCCTCTTAGGTAATTGCCATTAACTCGGGACCAACAAGTAGTATCAAAGCAGGTCTTTGAGTTTTACCAAAGAGATCTTTTGATATGGCATCCCAATCGACTTCTGTTCCTGCATTTGCCGAAGGCCAATCTTTTACTAGGCCACCATTGTTTGATGGGAACAATTTCGGCTATTGGAAGCTACGTATGAAATAACTCATCATGGCTACAGATATGGACTCTTGGATTGCGATCCAAGATGGTGTGACTTTGCCTATTGATGAAAGAGCTTCCAAATGGACCGATGAGGAAGTAAAAACTGTTAAGAGCAACGCTAAAGCTATGAACTCACTGTTTTGTGCTCTTACCGCTTCCGAATATGATAGAGTGTCTGTGAAATCCCGAATTTTAAGCTTAATAAATATAACTTGAAATCGTCTAAGGATAAAATCAAACATTTTATAAAATGAAAGACTCAGGTGTAACGCATATTGGAAATGAAAATTAGTGAAAAAAAATGATTAAGCGAAGTGGGAATATTGAGCAATTTAATAGACATATACCACAGCTCGTCAAGTTTTCAGCACGCCAACTTCAAGTGGCCATAACTCTTGATCCCGGAGGAGTTATGGGAGCTACCGCATATCAACGGAAATCATTTTTCGAGCCCGTCGAGATGAAAACCATGGTTTGCTTAGTTGATATCATTTTCAATATCAAAATCCTCCATCTTTGCATATTTTGGGCCGTTGAAGTTCTACGCAATTTGTTTTAATGCTTTTATTGACTCACCAATTTTATTACTTTAAATAAAAGGTGTGCAAGTGGGTGGTTTGCATTTTTCATATATTTGCGGGCATGTGGATGTGTTGCTTGTGGGTAACATTTTTGTTCAAGCTGTTCCATTAATTTGTTGTGGCTAAGAGTTTAATGTAGTGGGGGAGGAGTTTATGGACTGCACTTGTGGTATCGATAATATGGCTTGAAACTTGAGTTGGATTGTCCAAGAAGAGCTTGTTTGAATTAAATTTGGGGCGTAAAGACTTGGACAGCCGAGCTTGCAGTGCACTTTTCAATATTTTGCTGCTCATTCTTCCTTCTTCCTATTTGTGACATCGCTCTAAACCGCTCCCAACCAATGTGAGGTTGACCAACTTGGAGAATCTAACACAGCCCAAGATCGATTTCTACAGCTATCCAATCGAGCTATGGAGGCACACTTTCGAAGACTCATGGAGGACCGACAGATTGATATAAGGCTTTACCACCATTCCCATTGACACCTCCCGAGTTCTGAACCTATGCTGGTTAATCTTCACATAAGCCTGGTGAAGAAAGTGAGTGCGACGACGACGACTCCTCCGCATCAGACACATAGGTGAGTACCTGTCCTTTCCATTTTATAATCTTTTTGTATTTATTTCTCAGTCTATGATCATGCAGGGTTCATGTAGTTGCATGCATTGAGGACAATGCATCTCTCAAGTTTAGGGGGGTGATAATTCTCGGTCGTAGGTTTGTTTTCCATGTTTTGTTTAGATTGCATATCATGTAAAATTTTTCTTGTGAAAATTATCTTGTTTCAATCCATTTTGATGAAATATGTGCAAGGTTGAGAAAAACTTTAACTTGAAATCGATTTCATGAAAAATTAGAAATTCAGGCTAAGGATTATATGTTAAGGAAATTTGCAAGTAACATGTGAATGAATTGGACTAAATCTCATAGTACATTGTTATAATTCAATTTCATGCTAATCTTTTCAACTGAAATGATAAGAATTGATTTAAACAAATGTGAACCACGTGCTTTAAGGGAATTAATGGTCTCAAAAATGGTAATATTTCACAAAAAAATTCTTGCATGTCAAGTACCCCTACCAAGTCATCGAAATAATAAAAGGAGGTGATTGACCTAAGCTAAGTAACCGGGACTTGGCATCAACAAATGTCAAGGTTCGTGTAAAAAAGCAAAGAAAAATCACAGTAAGAACGCTTTAAAAAGAAAACTTTCCCCAGATACCCTGAAATATGGTGAGGGGAGCCAAAAAAAAAAACAAATCTCTGGATATCCTGAAATATGGTGAGGAGAGTTTTGCAATAAGTTTGGGGGAGGAAAGAATGTGCAATTAGGCAAAATGGAATCCAGTGAATGATTACCTTGTTCTTTGACCAGTTAGTTCAGCTTAAACCTTGGTTCACCTGTTTTGTATTGATTTTCTAACAAGTTTCTTTTGATCAAGAGGAAGATTAGCATGTTGAATTATCACTTTGTACTAGGAATACTATCATCTACATGTGACTTGGTTTGCGAATGATAAATGAATATGCATGTCCTGTTTTGAGAAATGGATGATTTTTCAAGTTTAGATTATTCTCGATTATGTTGAATAGAGAAATGGATTGATAGAAGCATATTGGGAAGCAGGTTGAGTTGACGGAGTCCAAATTCATTCATTTCATTCATTCATTGTGTTTGCATGTGTTGCTCGAAGACTAGAAACATTTAAGTTTGGGGGTTTGATAACTCGTAAAAATACGAGTTATCATGGCCTATTTCAGACTATTTTTGCGTGTTAGTCCAAGAGATTAGGTTTAGTTTGCATCCATTTAGCTAAATTTTCACTAGCTTTGCATTTTAGGAGCATTATGTAGTTTAATGCATTTTTACTATAAATTAGGCATTTTTAGTCCATTTATTTAGTTTATGTAATTTTTACAGGAAGGACGGAGAATTACAAGCACACAAGCGAGTCGAATGCAGAACAGAGCCAAGTGAAGGAGCACGGGGTTGGCGCCCAGGCGCCGCCCAGTGGTGCCCAGGCGCAATTCTATAGGCCTTTACCAGAATCTCTAACACGCAAGCAAACTTCTAAAGGTTTTTGAAGTCACAAGTCACATTTATTCCAGGGAGTTGGCGCCTAGGCGCCAATACGCATCCGTACGCATGCAGATTTCTGTACATGTGCTGCGTAAGCTACCCATTATAAATAGAAACCTAGGGCTGCGTGCAAAGGAGTTTTGGAGGCCATACAGGAGAGACCAAAATAGGGAGTAGTTACTGTGGAGAAAAGGAGGAAACCAAAGATCCATGGAAGGATTGAAGAGCAAGTGGAGATCCAAACCATCACAGCAAAATCCATTGAGTTTCATCTCCTCTTCACATCTATCTCTACATGTTTGTTATTGTCCCTGCTTGGGATGATTGTAAATTCGATTTTAATGGGAATTGAAGTCATGTTTATGGGTTGAACCTTCCTATGGTGGGAGATTGTGAGGACCAGGCTAGAGGGAAGGTATAGCTTCTAACGACTCCATTGTATTAGGCGTAGAGTTCGTAACAGTTAGGGTTCATGGTGAATTTACTTTGAATGCGTGATTTCTATGATGTATAAGACTTCTTAGCAGTTGTTATATTGTTGGAATGTGACGTGAATTGATTTGCCCCAATCGAGAGTATGAATTGAAGGTTCTTTCATTTCGCACCTATCATGTGTTTGATCAAATGCTTGTGTGACAGATCTATGTGTTGAATCTGAATTGTGTTGATGTTGTATGCGTGGTTTGCGATGTGTATCATTGTCTGTTATGTATGATGCGTTATCTCAAATAGTTGGTTGTAAGGGTTGTTCATGGCCCCTGATTGACATGAGAAGAGGGTTGTTCATGGCCCTTGATGGACATGAGTAGATGATTGGTTGTGTTGGCCAATTTGTGTGTATGGTTATATGTATACGATCTTGGGAGTGGGTATTGGACCCATGTGTATTAGCTTCATCACTGTATGAGTATCCATCATTATGCTTTATTTGCACTTTGTGCTAACCACTATCTACTTACTGGGTCTATTTAGACTCATATCATTGTTATTGTGCTTTTAGATCGCAGGTCAGAAGGGGAACTTAAGGATGGGACAAGTTGAAGATCAAACATGAGAGACCCTAGCACAATATGTTGATTTCAGTTCTTTTAGACTTGTGCTCTTTTGATAATCATATATGTAGACAATTACTTAGGCGGATTCGCTTTGACAACTATAATGTATTTGGTATTTTAGATTGGATTATAATCCTTGTTGATGCACATATGCATGACTATTATATCTGTTTGTTGTGTAAGGAAAATATGTAATGATTTCCTTCTATATGAATGTTCTTATTATATGAAAATGCAAGTATATAAACAGGATTGAATGTTACAGATGGAAATGTTATGAATATCAGGTCATCTATTCCATATTACCACTTGTATGTTATGGGGAGATGCTGCCGAATTTTTCTTAGATTGTGTAGCGCCGTTGATTAGTTATTGAGTATTTTTATGAATGGGGCGTTACAGAGATATGTAGGATTTGAATTCATAGCTTATGATATTTGGTTTTCTTATGCTTGAATTAATAATATAGTTGTGTTGTGACATATGTTGCTTGAGATTACCTTTATATAATATGCCTAATGCGTTTACAAGCTTTGCAACCTTGTGGATTGATCTAATATTCAGATTCATGCTTGGAAAAGTGGGATTTGAATAAGATCCATATATAAGGCACAGGTATTCTAACTCATATTGTGTTAGATGTTAATATGGATAGAAATATACCTATTAACCCTGTGTAATCATGATTAGGTTATATGGTTATCAACCTTGTTTTACTTGTATGTGTGGGAACATAGCACATGACTAAAACTTGGTTATGTTTGTATGTGTTGGAAGACATATATGAATATGAATAAACCTAGATTAGTAATCTTTGCACAATTAACTTAATTGAAACCAAATAACATAGTTATGATTCAATGAATTCATATTCCCACCTATCATAATCATCTCAAGGCAATATCAACAACATCCACACCACTATGGTCATTTACTGTTTTGCTTAGTTTAGTTTAATTCAATTCTTTGAAACCAAATCTCATTCCTTTTACCAATTCACTTAGACATTTGAGATTTAAGGTGCTAATCTGTTTAACACAATCTTCGTGGGAACGATACTTTACTCACACTTTATTACTTGACACGACACGTATACTTGCGTAAATAGCGAGCAATTTAATAAACATATACGCAGCTCGTCAAGTTGCCATAAACTCAGGACCAACAGAGAGGAGTAAGAAGGGTTGTCCCGAACCACTATAATCTCTTGTGTTTGATATACTTGCTCCATTTGCATCTCCATTCTCCATGTTTTCATTCAAGGGGGCTTATTTTACAAGGGTTACATTCAATACACCGAAAAGAATTTTAGAGAACCAAATGCAGCCCTCCCCTCTTGGGTTTTGACATAAACTCAGGACCAACAGTTGGCATCAGAATAGGCCTTTGAGTTTATACTAAAAAGATCTTATTTAAATAGCATCCTAATCAACTTCCACCCTTGCTTTCGTTGAGGGTCAATCTTTCACAAGGCCAACTCTATTTGACGGTAGTATTTTCATTTACTTGAAGTTGAGAATGAAACAACTTATTATGGCTATAGACATGGATTCTTGGATTGCTATCCAAGATGGTGTTACATTACCCAAAGAGAGAAAGCCTCCGAGTGGACTGAGGAGGTAGTCAAAATTGTAAAGGGTAATGCCAAAGCAAAGAATTATCTATTTTGTGCCATAATTTGAGCCGAATATGATAGGATATCCTCCTGTCTAACTGCCAAAGAGATATGGGATATTCTAACCTCAATTTATGAAGGTACTTCTCAAGTCTAAGAGATGAGAAGAAATATTTTGATTGGAGAATTAGAAAGTTTTAAATGCTAGATACAGAAAATATCTAATGCATTGAAAGGTTCCCAAAAATTACTAATGCATTGAAAGGTCTTGGAAACATTGTATCTCAATCTGAGTAGGTAATGAAGATTCTAAGAGTTCTACCCGAGTTTAGGACACCAAAGATCGCAACCATTGAAGAAACAAAGAACTTAAACACCATGAAATTTGAAGACCTTATCAGCTCATTTATGTCTCACGAGCTGATAAAGAAAAGAAATGAAGAACACCATAAAGGGAAGAGAGAAACTACATTGAAAGATACACAAAGCTCAGACAAGTTTGCTTCCTCTTCTCAAAATGAAGATGAAGAGATTGCCCTCCTCACACAAAAATTCAGAAAAATTTATGAGGAAAGGAAAGAACATCATTTCTAAAAGATTCAAGAAGAGAAATAGAAAAAAAAGAAGAAGAAAGAAGTGACAAAGTGTTTTAGATGCGAAGGTGTGGTACATATGCAAGCTCAATATCCTACACCTGAAGAAAATAAATGAAAAGAAAGGTAAGAGAAGAAAGAAAGAAATAGCTCCAGAAGATTTCCAATGTCCAAGAGTAGAGGAATGTATGTGAACGAGGACACATCCACAACAAGCAGCTCATCAAATGAAGATCATAAAGCTGCAGTGCCAGGATATGTTATGTGACAAGAATTGAAGAAGAAAACACCTTGAACTGCCTCACGATAACTAAATTGATAGAAGGGTTAACCGCTTCAATCGACTGCACAAGTAGTGAAGAAGTTTGTCTTAGAGCGAAAGCAAATAACACATGGTTCATAGATAGTGGTTGCTTACGACATATGACAGGGGATAAAGCTTTATTTCATGATCTTAAATTATACAAAGGTCGAACTATTGCATTCATAAACAATGAAAAAGGTAAAATAAGTGGTAAGGGAACTGTTTATGGTATTTTAAATACATGCATAGAGGAAGTATTATTTGTTGAAGGACTCAAACATAACTTGATGAGTATTAGTTAATTATGTTACAAAGGTTATAAAGTCATGTTTGAATCATCTATATACAATGTTTTTTTATGGAGATCATATAATCTTTAATGGGAAAAGACATGGAAATGTATATTTGAAAGTCATGCTTGGACATATAAACATTTCAAATATCAAAACCTTGTGGAAAAGGAGTTTGGTAGAAGGTGTACCAAAGCTCAAATATGATAAGGACAATTTGTAAGGCTTATCAAGTGTCCAAACATTCCAAAGTGTCATTTTCATGTAAAAATGAGGTTTCAACCTCAAGGCCACTTGAATTACTACACATGAATCTTTGAGCCTTGGAGGAAAGAAGTATGTTTTTGTTATTATGGATGATTTTTCAAGATTTACATGTATAATGCTATTAGCCAACAAAGATGAAGTCTTCTCTATGTTTGTCAGTTTCTCAAAATTGGTGCAAAATGCAAAACAAAACACAATAATATCAATCAGAAGTGAGCATGACAGTGAACTTGAAAACAAACGATTTATAGAATTTTATAGTGAAAAAGAAATTCACCATACATTCTTTGCATCTGAAACTCCACAATAAAATTGAGTAGTTGAAAGGAAAAATACAAAAATACAAAAGATGGCAAGGACTAAACTAAATGAAAGCAAATTATCTAAGAAATTTTGGAGTGAAGCTGTAAGTACAACTTATCATATTTTGAATTGAGTTACCATTGGAGCAATCTTGAAAAGACCCCTTATGAGCTATAAAAAGGTAGAAAAATAAATATTTCTTATTTTCATGCTTTTGGTTACACTTGCTATGTATTGAACAATATAAAATATAAACTTGAAAAATTAGATGCTAAAAGTGATAAGGCAATATTTTTTAGGTATTCATCAAATAGCAAAGTGTATAGAGTTTTCAACAAAAGAAATCAAGTTGTAGAGGAATTCATTTATGTTATATTTGATAAATTTCACCTAATTCCCAAAAAGGAGAATGTGCTAAGTGATGTAGATGATTTATCAAAGAATTTTAAAAAACTACAAGTGGAAAAGCAAATGGAAGAAGAACCTAAACAAGATCAAAGCTTAAATAAGGAGGTAAGTGAAGGTAATGTTCTCCACAAACCTCCCAAGGACTTGAAATTCAAAAACGATTATCTAATTGAACAAGTGATTGGAGACATACATGAAGGTGTGAAAACTAGAGGCTCTAGAAAAAATATATGTGGACGTTTTGCTTTTGTATCTAAAATGGAGATAAATTCAATTGATCAAACTCTTAATGATGAAAATTGGATTATTGTTATGTAAGAAGAACTTAATCAATTTGAAAGAAACCAAATATGATACCTAGTTCCTGGACCTAAGGATTGCACTATATTGGTACCAAATGGATCTTTAAGAATAAACTATATGAGAGTGGAATTGTTGTAAGAAACAAAATTAAACTTGTGGCCAAAGGGTATTCACAAGAGGAAAGAATTAATTTTGAAGAATCATATGCCCCTGTTGCTAGATTAGAAACTATACATATTCTACTAGTTTATACATCTCGTATGGTTTTCAAATTGTTCCAAATGGTCATTAAAAGTATATTTTTGAATTGATATTTTAAAGAAGAGGTATATGTTGAACAACCCCCCAGTTTTGAAGAAAATGACCAATCAAAATTTATTTACAAGTTGACTAAAGCCTTGTATGGACTAAAACAAACTCTAAGGGCTTGCTATGAAAGACTAAGTAAATTTTTGATTGATCATGATTTTCAAAGAGGGAAAGTTAACACTACCCTATTCATTAAACACAAAGGGAAAGATATATTAATTGTTCAAATTTATGTAGATGATATTATTTTTGGTGCTACTAATGAATTTCTATGCCAAGAATTTTCCAAGCTTATGCAGAATGAATATGAAATGAGCATGATGGGTGAACTTAACTTCTTCCTTGGACTGCAAATTAAGCGACTTAATGAAGAAATTTTCATAAATTAGTCCAATTATGTCAAAGCAATGCTCAAGAAATTTAGAATGCAAAATAGCAAAGGCGCAAACACTTCCATGAGTTCAACAATCAAGATTGACAAAGATGAGAAAGGAAAGCAAGTTGATCAAAAATTGTATACAAGCGTGATGGGATCTTTGTAGTATTTGACTGCATCTAGATCGGATATATTGTTTAATGTTTGCATGTGTTTTAGATTCAAATCAAATCCCAAAGAATCTCATATGGTAGCGGTGAAAAGAATTTTTAAATATCTAATTGACACTACCAATCTAGGCTTATGGTATCATAAGGGCTCAACTTTTGATCTAATTGGCTACTCAAATACAGACTTTGCTGGTTACAAGGTAGATTGAAAAAGTACTAGTGATACATGTCAATTTCTTAGAAATATGATAATTTCATAGTTTTTAAGAAAATAAAATATTGTTGCTCTATCTACTGGGAAAGCTAAATATAGATGTGTTGTCAGCTACTTTCTCTTCATGTCGAGTTCATTTAAGCTACTAACCACACTGGAGAGCAATAGTCATGACTTGTTCTCTAGGATTGACTTCAGTCTGACTTGGGAGTTTACTCTGATTTCTTTGGGATAAGGCTGTGACCTGTTGAGCAATTTGGTTTTCAAGCAACTTGATATGAGTTTTCGTTTGGTCCATTTCTTCATCACTTTTCTTGAGCATGAGAATAATATTTTCTAGCATGGACTCAGTAGATTGTGCTTGAGGCAGTACAGGTAGATCTCGTTGTGTAGGGTGGTTAAGAGGTCTTCTTAGCAAATTAGGTTGTTTATTATTTTTGGCATAGTTTTGGGTGTTTGACTTGTTTGACCAAGAGAAGTTGGTGTGGCTTTTCCATCCAGTGTTATAAGTGTTGGAGTAAGGATTACCATATGTGCGAGTGTTATATTGGTTGTTGACTGCATTAGCTTGCTCTCCTGTGGTGTCCTAGATGGCAAAACTACACTCAAATGTGTAGTGTGACGCTCCATAGATTTCACATGAAATTTGCCACGAAGAAGATGTGCCTCGGTCTGTGGTATCTTGATTCTTTTGCTACAAAATTTGGTCTAATTTAGCATGAATAGAGTTCATAGATTCAACATGATATACGTTACCTCGCCAAGAGGGTCCTCGAATATCGTCATCTTCCTCGTTAGTAAGTCGCATGATGCAGCCTCCGGTAGCTGAATTGACAGCACTCCGAGTCGGTCTCTTGAGTCCGTTGAAGAAATTTTCAATGATATCACCCTAAGAAATCCCATGATGTGGACATTTGCATTGTAGGTCTTTCATTCTCTTCGATGCATCATAGAGGGTCTTGCCGTCTTTTTGGATGAATTGATTGATCTCGTTCTTTATCTTCTTAATTTTTGCGGATGGAAAGAATTTTCCCAAGAAAGCGGTAGAAAGCTCATCCCATGTACTGAAAGTGTTGAGTGGCATAGAAAAGAATCAGTCTCTTGCGTTGTCATGAAAAGAGAAAGGAAGAATTGAAGATGGATTACCACTCGTGGAATTCCTTGGACCTTAATTGTGTTACTCAGCCATAGGAATTTGGTAATATGTACATTGGGGTTCTCAGAAGGTAATCCTGCTGGACCATCTTAATAAG
This sequence comes from Annona cherimola, assembly GCA_030490835.1. Lineage (NCBI taxonomy): Eukaryota > Viridiplantae > Streptophyta > Magnoliopsida > Magnoliales > Annonaceae > Annona > Annona cherimola. Next base: position 54,783,698 of record CM059972.1, on the reverse strand, counting down.
TCCTAGTTTGAGTTTAAAGTTTTGGAGTCCAATGTTAGGTTCCACCATGCATGATCAAAAGCCTTAAGGGTTCGAACGGTTCCTATCACTTAGAGTTATCCTCCTTGGAGGAATATTGTTCTCAGCCTGACCTTCCTCCTGATTTTGCTATGGCGAGTCGTGATTATTGTGGTCCCCCATGGTTTCTTAAGAGGATTGTTGCTTTTTATACTCATAGATTCTCCTCCTAAAAGAATGTTCAATTTCAGGATCAGCAATAATGAGTTTCTTAGCTAGTTGTTTTGCAAAATTCTAAGTATGTGAGTGCATACAAGGATAGGTTAATATAACTAGCTGGTTCAGAAATGAAAAAGAAAAAGCAAATAAAAATGATCGATGGAGGAGAAAGGGGAGAATAGGTAAAGAAGAGGGGAAAAAAGAGAGTGTTTAATAGCAAAATTCAAAGTAAAGATGAATTCCTTGGCAATGATGCCAAAATATTTTTTCTCTTTCTCACCGCAAGTGCACATGTCATAGATTATATAAATATCATTCCACAGAGAATTTAGGGCTTAAACTTTGCTTTTTAAACATTTTATTTAATAACCAAAAGAGAGTATGGTAGAATAAAGGAGAAATTTTCAAATAAGAGAAGGAGATAGAAGAGTAGAAGTGTAGAATAAAGTGTAGAAATTAGGAGAAGGACACCTAGGGTTTTAGGTTTTACATGCAACAACTGCAACGGGTATGTGGTATAGCTATTAAACGATAACTATCTCTATTTTATCTATGTATCTTCTTTAGAAATCTATAAGGTGTACCCTAATCTTCTTAATTATCTATTTTCATTGTATTAAGTTAATTAGAATCCATTAAGTTCTGTTAAAGTTAATAGAATTCCTCAAGGTCATCATGTCTATTTTCATGGTCTTAGATTTTCAAGTTTAATATCTTAATTATCGTATATTAGATTTTCATATTTCGGTTTCATCACCTAATCATTGCCAAAGTGGGAGCTCAAACAGTAAGCAAATATTAAATCATAAGATATTAAATTAACAACTAATATCCATCATAAATAAAATATAATCACAATTCCCGCTATATTATATACATTCTAAATCTTTAACCCTACATTAAGGGTTTACCCGAGCATGTTTAAAATAAATCCCAAAACAAAACAATATCGTATGAAGAATCTATCTTAAACAAGTAATTAAAATCAAAGGAAAGAAAGAAAAGAAAGCTTATTGATTTGAAGCTTTAATGGTGTCTTGAGCGCTTCAAATCACTAGCCGTCTCACTCCTTGCCTTCTCTAGCTTTTGACCTCAAACCCTTGCTCAAGCTATGCTTTAGGATGCTCTAGGATATTTTCAGGATGTATTTATCTAGGGTTTAGGGGAGCAGCTAACGCACAGAGTCCATTACTCACTTGAATTGCTCATTCAGTGGTCCATGCGGTTTGAACTGTGCGGCACCTAGCTCCACACGATTCAAACCATGTGGGTCTCTGGGTAGCATAATTTGTTGCGCGGTAGAACTATTGTACTCCCTGCTTGCTTCCCTTCTGCTTAAAGCTTTCTCCTACATGTTTAGGTTGACCTTGAACATTATTTTGCTTCAAAAGTGAGTCTTGAATTTGTATTTTAACTTTGCTTTCATCAGTACTTGCCAATTTAGTCACGAGTTGCACTAAAATCTCAAATTATTCACTATTTTTCACAAATTATATCAGATAGTGAGTGTTCTTATAAAAAAAAGCTTAATCAAGGAATAATCAAATTAAACCATTAAATTTCCATCAAATAATTAACCAAAATGAGTTTTTGAAAATGAGTTAACATGTAACACCCCCATTGCCTAAACATTCCCCCCGATGGCAAGTTAACAGGAAACCTGTGAAACCCCGATCTTAGACACATGTATAAAACCCTAGGGTTGTAAATCCTAGGTAATATACATTCATGAGTATGAAAATATATTGGAATAGAGGTTAAAATAAATTTATGAAATTCGGATGAATAGTGCACGTGACTAGTAACACTGGGATTAAGACACGTGATTAAGAGTTAATCACTTGGATTAACCTAATCACAAAAAGACGAAAAAGGAGATTTAATCACTACAGGACGAAATAGCAATACTTTTTGATATTTTAATGGAATTTCGGATTTTAGTGCAAATTTTGGAGAAAATAGAAAAAATTCATAAATTGCAATCCGGACGTCGGATTGAAGTGAATTTTTTTATGGATGGCCAAATATTTATGATGAACATGATGAATGGTTTCGGATTTGAAAAAAATCATGAATCAAAGGCCAAGATTTAACGTCAAATGGTAGCCTACTTTTTCATTTAATTTTTTATTAATTAAAAGTCAAAAATCATTAAATAAAAATAAATTTTAATTAAATGCAATGTGCTCAAAGTCCAAAAGAGTGGCTGGATGTAAAGGGGCTATGGAAATTTGAGCCAAATCCAATGGCCCACAATTGATCTTATCATGTAATCAACGGTTGAGATTAATTTGGTTAAAAATAATTAATTTTAATTAATTAAAAAATCGATAAAATAGGGCTGCTATAGGGGGAATGAGGCAGCTGTAGGGTGGCTGCACAAAGCTCCAAGTGATTGCATGGGATTTGAAGAAAAAAATTAGAATTTAATACCTCAAGAAAGGGGGTAAATTGTAATTTAATGAAAAATTGAAGAGTATAAATAGGGGCAAGGTGAGAACGTCCAAGGCGCCGCATTATCAACTCAAGCTTGAGAAATCCAAGTCTCCCCACTCCCAAATTCGTTTTAGGTTGTGAGAGAAAGAAGAGGAGAAAGTTAGAGAAAGAAAGTGTGAAAAGAAGAGGGATATCTCCACTCCGGGTAAGTAAATTCTATCCAAATTTCTTTTGGATGTTAAGTAGGATAAAATCATACTTAGATAATGCCTAAGAATGAGAAAATAAGTAAAATTATAATGCCTAAGTGGAATTATGCAAAAACATCAAAACTTTGGAGCGAAGATAGAGCATTCGGGAAAATCATGTATGACATGTGAAAATAATGCTCCAAAATTGCTAAATGATGATTTGGGATGAATATTTATGATAGTTATGATGTTTTAATGATGATATATTAATCTCATGATTTTTGAATTTAAGGATTATGCTTAAGAGAAATTATGTTGATTTTCAGTATATGGAGAAAATGATTTAATTAGCCAATTTAATGATGATAAATTCAAAATTCGTGAATTTTCCCATGATATACTAACTGAGAGCTATGTCATAGTATTTTTTATTTTTGGAAAAAATGTCAATTTTTGGAACCCATGAACAATAACCCCACGTTGCTGTGAACAGTAAACGTGAATAGTGATCATAAATCGTAACCCATGAACAATGATCATGAACAGTGATGATGAGCAGTACCATGAACAGTAAAAAAGCATAAATTGGGTGGAAAAAAGGATATTAGAATTTATATCTTAAAGAATATATAGATGGAATTTTTAAAGGGATTTATGGATAAAAAATCCATATAAGGAGGTAATGACCAAGTATCTTTATAGGATTAACCTCTATAGGAATGAGGTAATGAATGATTATAAAGCATGCATGGAAAGCAATCTAAGACATGGAATGATATAGATAAAATATCATTTTTTCTTGTATAGGAAAAGGAAAGGAAAAGGTGGAGGACACAGACTAAGGAGGTAAGCAAGTTATATACTTTCTAAAATATTTTTAAATATTTGCAAATTGTTTGCTCACATGTTTTATGAATTATATTTAAGGATGGTCATTCCTATAATGCTTTACATGAAATGATTGCTAATTGCTTGTTAAATTACTTTCTAAATGATTTATCAAGTTTTATGGAGCATGTTATGCCGGCATATGTATGAACATGGTGCACAAGGAAGAGGCTTTGGTGGAGGTAGTAAGTGGATAAGAGGGTCCCCCTTCACTATTGCCAAGTCGCAAGGGCTGTGTGCCGACGGCGTCCTCCCAGAGGTTGGTGATAACTCGTATTTTTACAAGTTATCATGACCCATTTCAGACTTAATTTGTGTGTTAGTTCAAGAGATTAGGCTTAGTTTGCACTCTTTTAGCTTAATTTTCATCCGCTTTGCATTTTAGGAGCATTAATCAGTTTTTAGGCAATTTTAGCATTAATTAGGAATTTTTAGTTTATTTATTTAGTTTTCCATTTTTTGTAGGAAGGACAGGACGTACGGTTGTGTAAGGAGAGTTGTTTAACGAATAGGAATATACCGTTAAACCCTATGTAGTCATTATACAAGTTATGAACTTATCAATTTCACTTTATTTAATGACATGGGAACATAACACTTAAATAGGGTGTAATTAGCTTTATATACTGTTGGAAGACATATATGAAGATACATGAACTTGGGCTAGTAAATTCACATGCAATCCGCTTAACAGGAACCAGAGCAATATAGTTTAGATTCAAGGATTCCGATCTATTCATCTGCCATCCCTAATCAGTAAACTCGCTTTTAGTATCCAATAGTCTCGTGATCTCTACTCTGATTTTTTTCACAATCGTTAGCTTAGTTAATTCACAAAACCAGAATTTCACAACCTTTGAAAGCAGTTAAGCTAAATAATAATTCCGGTTAACAATTCCTCGTGGGAACGATACTCTACTCACTCTTTATTACTTGACATGACACGTATACTTGCGTAAATAGCGAGCAATTTAATAGACATATACGCAGCTCGTCAGTTGGAGGCACAAGGAAAGTCATGAATGAATGAATGCATTGCATTCTCATGAAATGCATGAAAAGGTTTCTGTCCCATTGGTAATTGATCACTTGGTAAGTGTCTCCTACCAAATGGGGAGAAATGGATTTGAATGAAAGGAAAATGTTTACTTGCCAAAGAAAAAGACTTGCTTACTTAGTATTATTATTCATATGTGTTTCAAAATGACAAACAGGATATGAAACTGACTTATAAAGAATGCCAAGTAGAAATGACCTGCAAATTTAATTGCAGTTCTATGCACGCGTCCAAAGGGACAAATGTATGATAATCATGTTGAAGACATATTTTATGGATATTACAAATATGATTGTACTTATGTGAATTATTTCAATAAAAAGAAGATATGAATGGTTTTATGATGATATGGATGAGTCTATTATGAATAAAATGTATGCTTAAGTGACGAATGAAAAGAAAAAAAAATTGGACGAGATCCAATTAAGAACCCACCACGTGATCAGGGCAACAATCCTGACTCACATTTATCAATCAAAATCGGTCCCAGAGTGAGGCTTCTAGGCACCCCAGTTCGGGGCGCCATAAAAGATAGTATCAGAGCAAGGATTGGTAAATAGGCGGGAGAAGGAGAAAATAAAGGATGATGAAAGGATAGGTCTGATACCACACAAGTAGTATCAGAGCAAGGATTGGTAAATAGGCGTGGAAAGAGAAAAATTAAGAACGGTGATAGAAAAGGAATGATACCACAGAAGTTAGGAATAGAGCATGGATTGATAGATAGACATGAAAAGAAAGAACTATTGTCTAGATCTACATGTTTAAGAGGTTATGATACTTCTATGATATTGATATGAAATGATATATATATATATGTGAGAAACATATATAGATGTGTGTGACATATATGCTTGAATATGAATAATGTTATGAATATTATAAATGTTAGTATTATGAGAATGTTATGATACTAACTAAAGTTTTGTGCATATAGAAAGAAAAAATGTCAACTACAAGAGCCGGAGCTAGGCTGAATAAAGGGAAGGCATCAATAGGAGAATCGGTTAGCCAACCCGAAGTAGGAGAAACCAGTAAACGGATCAAAAGGTCTGAGTCAAAAGGACAGACGTCAAGGACCTGTCAACGACAGGAAGAAGCTAGCTCTGAATTCCATGTAGAACGGAGAGCTAACCAAGAAAGGCAGATAGAGGAAAGGATAGATACAGCCATGGAAAAGGTAATGCAGCAATGAGCAACCCAGGCCGCCGATATAATATAAGGTATGAGGGAGAGAATTTGGCAGGCCCGGCCACAAGGTGATAATGGGGAAAGACCTGGCCCATCGGTCAGCCTCATTTTTTCTAGAGGTATAGAAGATACCTTCATAGAGGCTAATAGAAAGGCTGTCAATGCCTTCCTAGCCCAACGACCCCCTAAGTTTGTTGGGGAATCAAACCCCATCATTGCAGAGCAATGGATCATGGAAATCAAAAAGTTATTTAGGATTTCGCACTGCAATGATCAACAGAAAGTTCTATGTGCTACCCACCGCCTGGTTAAAGACGCTTATGAATGGTGGAAAACATTGATGGTTACCATGCCACACCCAGAACGGGTCACGTGGCAAGAATTTTTAGAACAATTTAATAAAGAGAATCTTCCAGTAGGCTTACAAAGCCAAAAAGTGATAAAGTTTGAGAAACTCTACCAAGGCAAGATGGCGGTGACTGAGTATGCAACAAGATTCAATGCCTTGGTTAGGTATGTACCTTGGATCGCCAATGTGCCACAGAATAAGGCACAGAGGTTCCAACGTGGGCTGAGACCCCAATTAAGGGAGGGACTAGCCCCATTATTAATAAGAGATTATGCCTCTAGTATAGAAAGAGCTAGGGCATTAGAAATAGAGTACATGAGGACACAGGAGCTTAGGCAAGCTCAACAACAATTCTTCTCGGCTCCCAAGGAAAATGGGACTAAGAAAGGGAAAAATGAGAAGGCAATGCATGGAAAGGAGGAATCCAATTCCAAGGGAAAGAGTACCTCACCTTACAAAACCTGCCATAAGCACCACTCTGGAGATTGCCTCCAAGGATTGAGGAAATATTTTAAGTGTGGTCAAGCGGGACATATGGCTCAGGAATGCAGAACGACCAAGCGCTTCATGTGTGGCCAAGTCGGGCATATATCGTTCAACTGCCCGAACAAACCACAGGAAGCTCCAACTCAAGGAAGGTTGGACCAGCAGAGAGCCCCCACCATAGCCAACAACCCTGTGCATGTCCAAGCCCTCACCGGGATGGAATCTCAAGAAATTGAGGAAGAATTGGTTACAGGTATGATTTAAATTTTAGGAAATTCAATATTTAATTCAGATGTTACACAATCATACCAATTCATAACCACACACGCACTATGGGTGGAGGAAACTAGTAGTACCATGAAAATGACAAGTAAAGAATCAAGTATGCAAGGCGTACCCTGTCAGGATAGGCACAATAATATTGAAAGACGATATAATTCCAAAATAGAATTTGAGGCATGCAATAATGGATAGTAGGAATAAAAAGAAAATTGTTTGGAATTATTTTCCTAACTCAATGCATTTAAAGACAGGCAAGGAAGAGGAAGGAATTTCCTTCATATGAATTAGCAAAATCCAGAAAAGGCTAATATATTTTTGGATATAGATGTCTAATTATGCAGAAAAAGCATAATGAAAAATTTGAAGGGCAACAGGTTTCGGAACGAAACCTATTGTAAGGGGGGGAGGATTGTGAAACCCCGATCTTAGACACGTGTATAAAATCCTAGGGTTGTAAATCCTAGGTAATATACCTTCATGAGTATGAAAATATGTGCGAACAGAGGTTAAAATAAATTTATGAAATTTGGATGAATAGTGCATATGAATAGTAACCCTGTGATTAAGACACGTGATTAAGAGTTAATCACTTGGATTAACCTAATCACAAAAAGACGAAAAAAGAGATTTAATCACTACAGGACGAAATAGCAATACTTTTTGATATTTTAATGAAATTTTAGATTTTAGAGAAAATTTTGGAGAAAATAGAAAACAATTCATAAATTGCAATCTGGACGTCGGATTGAAGTGAAATTTTTTATGGATTGCCAAATATTTATGATGAACATGATGAATTGTTTAGGATTTGGTGAAAATCATGAATCAAAGGCCAAGATTTAACGTCAAATGGTAGCCCACTTTTTCGTTTAATTTTTTATTAATTAAAAGTCAAAAATCATTAAATAAAAATAACTTTTAATTAAATGCAATGTGCTCACAGTCCAAAAGAGGGGCTGGACGTGCAGGGGCTGTGGAATTTTGAGCCAAATCCAATGGCCCACAATTGATCTTATCATGTAATCAACGGTTGAGATTAATTTGTTTAAAAATAATTAATTTTAATTAATTAAAAAATCAATAAATAGGGCTGCTATGGGGGGCATGATGCAGCTGTAGGGTGTCTGCACAAAGTTCCAAGTGATTGCATGGGATTTGAAGAAAAAAATTAGAATTTAATACCTCAAGCAAGGGGGATAAATTGTAATTTAATGAAAAATTGAAGAGTATAAATAGGGGCAAGGTGAGAACGTCCAAGGCGCCGCATTATCAACTCAAGCTTGAGAAATTCAAGTCTCCCCACTCCCAAATTCGTTTTAGGTTGTGAGAGAAAGAAGAGGAGAAAGTTAGAGAGAGAAAGTGTGAAAAGAAGAGGGATATCTCACTCCGGGTAAGTAAATTCTACCCAAATTTCTTTTGGATGTTAAGTAGGCTAAAATCATGCTTAGATAATGCCTAATCATGAGAAAATAAGTAAAGTTATAATTCCTAATTGGAATTATGCCAAAACATCAAAAATTTGGAGCGAAGATGAAGCATTCGGGAAAATCATTTATGAAATGTGAAAATAATGCTCCAAAATTGCGAAATGATGATTTGGGATGAATATTTATGATAGTTATGTTGTTGGAATGATGAAATATTAATCTCATGATTTTTGGATTTAAGGATTATGCTTAAGAGAAATTATGTTGATTTTCAGTATATGGAGAAAATGATTTAATTAGCCAAGTTAATGATGATAAATTCAAAATTCATAAATTTTCCCATGATATACTAACTGAGAGCTATGTCATGGTATTTTTTATTTTTGGAAAAAATGTCAATTTTTGGACCCATGAACAGTAACCCACATCGCTGTGAACAGTAACCTCGGGTGAACAGTATCCGATGAACACTGATCATAAACAGCAACCCATGAACAGTGATCGTGAACAGTACCATGAACAATAAAAAAGCATAAATTGGGTGGAAAAAAATGAGATTAGTATTTATATCTAAAAGAATATATAGATGAAATTTTTAAAGGGATTATGGATAAAAAAATCCATATAAGGAGGTAATGACCAAGTATCTTTATAAAATTAACCTCTATAGGAATGAGGTAATGAATGATTATAAAGCATGCTTGGGAAGCAATCTAAGACATGAAATGATACAGATAAAATATCATTTTTCCTTGTATAGGAAAGGTGGAGGACACAGACTGAGGAGATAAGCAAATTATATGCTTTCTAAAATATTTTTAAATGATTGCAAATTGTTTGCTCACATGTTTTATGAATTATATTTAAGGATGGTCATTCCTATAATGTCTTACATGAAATGATTGCTAACTGCTTGTTAAATTACTTTCTAAGTGATTTATCAAGTTTTATGGAGCATGTCATGCCAGCATATGTATGAACATGGTGCACAAGGAAGAGACTTTGGTGGAGGTAGTAAGCGGATCAGAGGGTCCCCCTTCACTATTGCCAAATCGCAAGGGCTGTGTGCCGGCGGCGTCCTCCCAGAAGTTGGAGGCACAAGAAAAGTCATGAATGAATGAATGCATTGCATTCTCAAGAAATGCATGAAAATATTTCTGTCCCATTAGTAATTGATCACTTTGTAAGTGTCTCCTACCAAATGGGGAGAAATGCATTTGAATGAAAGGAAAATATTTACTTGACAAAGAAAAAGGCTTGTTTACTGACTATTATTACTCATATGTGTTTTCAAAATGACAAACAGGATATGTAGCTGACTCATAAAGAATGCTAGGTAGAAATGACCTTCAAATTTAATTGCAGTTCTATGTATGCGTCCAAAGGGACAAATGTATGATAATCATGTTAAAGATATGTTTTATGGATATTACAAACATGATTGTACTTATGTGAATTATTTCAATAAAAAGAAGATATGAATGGTTTTGTGATGATATGGATGAGTCTATTATGAATAAAGTGTATGCTTAAGTGACGAATGAAAAGAGAAAAAAAATTGGACAAGATCCAATTAAGAACCCACCGCGTGATCAGGGCAACAATCCTGACTCATATTTACCAATCAAAATCGGTCCTGTAGTAAGGCTTCTAGGCACCCCGGTTCGGGGCGCCACAAAACCACACGATCTAAGAAAAATTCGGTAGCATCTTCCCATAACCTATAAAAGGATATTATTGTATGCAAAATCCTGTTGTATATGAATATTACAATTTCATTACAAGATATAGACATTTAGTTTTACATTCACATGTTTAGATGCCCATACTATAAAGGCATCCATATAGAAAGAAAATTATCATAATTCATCATAACTCTACAAAATAACCCACAATAACATATACATAAGTTTACATAAACTGTAATCAAGTTCAAAAGTACCTAAGTACAACATGTTCTTCATAGTTAGGTCAAATTAGTAAATGTTTACATTCATTAGTGTCAAACAGAAGCATAAAGTGTAAAATAGCTAAAAGAAGACATAAGTTTTAATCAAATGAGTTTGGTCTCTAGGGTTATGTTTTCCACCAATCACATCTTAAGGCTCTTCACCTAGCCTGTGGTCTAAAAGTAAAGTAACAAATCACATGACAATTAAACAGACCCAATAAGTAGATGATAATTAACACAAAATTGTAATCAAATAAGATTCACGTTGCACATGTCATAATAGTAATGTAGTAAAATGATTCATAAATGACTATACAAGACATATGGGACCAACACCCACACCCAAGAACGAATGCATATAACTGTATGCATTTAACGGGTCATGCACAACCCTGTCCTCATATCATTTAAGGGCCATGAAGAACCTTTTATCTCATGTCAATCAAGAGGCATGAACAACCTGATACTGAATGACTCAATCATGTCCAGTTACATCAAAAGTTATGTGACACAATATGCCCTTGACCATATACATGCATTAGATTATCAGCTACAACCACTTATCTCAAATAGTGCATCTACCAATACACACAAGAACAAGTAACACAAATCGCGGATACAATACGAGCAAATTCAACCAAGTTTGCATTAGATTTAACATATAATTGTCATACAGGTATTTCATCGAACACATGATAGGTGTCAAAGAGAATACTTCTAGTTCATCTTATCAATTCCAACCATTCGAGCAATGTCACACTCTAATGATAACAAAATTACTAATGCATCATCTATTTCATAAAGGGCACCTAATAACATCTAATTCCTTACAAATCCTGTTAACCCTAAGTTGTCATGAATTCTAGAATATCCAAACCTTGAAGTTGTTGGATATTACTCTTTCCTACAAACCTTATATCACTTTTAGGACAAGATTTTACCACTAATTTGAGAAAAGAAAACACTACTTACCTAAATCATGTGTTGTGGAGCCCCAAACCGAGCGTCAAATCCTAGCCCTTACCTCGGGATCGTATTGATTGGTAAACGTGATCAGGATTGTTGCCCTGTCACACGGCGGGTTTGATCAGATATTTATCCTATTAATTATGATCATAAAAAAGTCCACATAATAATTCAAGTTCTCATAATTTCAATCTCAGACATATCTAAGTCATTTCGATCCATTCATTACATACAAATATGCTGTTTAAGCAACATTTCAACAAGTGCCTAAATCAGATGTCGCGGCATATATACATCATAATCATCAAGCACAACATAAAATTTCAGTTTACATTCTTCCCACATAAGTTCCATAACATGAAAGTTCTATGTTTTTTTTTCATTGATTCCTTAAGCTGACACTTGCTCCTTTGCCATGACCTGTCCTTCACCTGTCTTTGGGTTTGGAAAACAAAATCGTGACTCGAAGCTCAATAAGCAAGCTATTTGCATTTTATAGGCAAATCATTTCAGGCAACATTTTGCATTCAAAATCATATTGGAAGCAATTTATACCTTAGCTAAAGGTATATCTTAAAAGCATGAAATTCTGTACCCATCACGAGTCCCATATGCATGATGCCATATGAAAACATGAACATATGTACCATTTCTCCCTTAGGATGGAAGCTAGTCAGGGACCATCCGTCACGTTAACTCCCATTTCAGAGAGGGCGCCGTCGGCCTTAGGCCTATTTCAAGCGACTTGGCCACACCAAGGGGGGACAATCGGTTCGCTTATACCCTTCAAGTGGACCTAGTAACCTATGCACATGAACTTTTGCATAAATCCATCTTTAACATGCTATCATGAATTTTCAATCAGAAACATAGAATCACATCATTTTTCATAGCATTTATCAAAGAAAGAATTCATAATATTGCGTTTAAAATAAAACATCATTTCAACACCATCTTGCTAAGGGATGGCCATCCTTAAACATATTAGAAATAATTTCCATAGTTGCATCAAACAAGTTAAAGAAAAAATTGCATTTATGGAAACAAATTTGAAAAGCAAAAATCCTTTAGAAAATTTGCTTGCTTACCTGAACTCGTTAGCTTTCCGTTACAGCTTTTTCTTTGCCTTTGCCTACATGAGAATAGTATGATTTTTCATATATTTTTTTTCATATTTCATTTAGTTTTCCAACCCATTCCATATACATATATCATTTATTTGACTTCATAAGTCATCATACACCTATATAGCTCGTTTTGCACATATTAACACATTTTATACACATTTCTTCGGCTACCATATAACATAACACATATATCCCCATACATAGGGTATTCATTTCAATCTCATAAAATTCATTCAATAATAATCATACATAGGTTCATTAACCTTATTTTCCCATTTATCCATTTTTCCAAAATACACACATGGATGTTTTACCTATGCACATATCATTGCCTTAGCTTCATTAATCAAGTCCAAAATTTTGGAATTAATATCATAAAACCTTAAAAAGATATATAAACATGGAATTCATCTCATTTTCATGCATTTTTGCACAAAATCATTTTTCATAAATCATTCATCACCTATTCACCTTTAACCCTTTACATAAGCCCATTTAGCACATATACATAATGCATTTCATAAAATTTGCTAACTCAGAAATTTAATCCATTTTTCAGGGGTTTAATTACCCTTAATTACCACTGAATTCAAGGTATTTTTATGGGATTTAAATTCATTCAACCTAAGTTTCCAAAACAGCAAGTTTGGAACCCATTTTTCACCCGTTTTACGTGTCTTTTGACACATAACCCTATGCAGTCATATAATTCCGAAATTCCAGAAAATATATCCATTTTTCCTAATACATATTTAGGGATTTAACACATATGTAACATACATGTATTATCATTTCTCAAAACAGCAAGTAGCCTACACGTTTTGAGTCACGTTTCACATCGGTTTGACATTCTTTCATAAAATCTATAAAAATCAGTTTTAGGGTTTCCTTTGCAAATATTTTTGGGCATCCATAATAATTTAAACCTAGGGTATTTTACCCTACATAAAATGCATAAAACATACAAACCTATTTTCATAGCATTTTTAGCATAGAAACTTAGAAATTAGGTCAAAATCATCACTTTGCATTCCATAACTTCGAAAATTCATCATTTAAGCATAAAACATCATATATTTTGCATGAATACATGATTTATAACTGAATCACATCATCAAACCAAAACAGCAACTTGTCTTGGAGATTTAGGGTTTTCCAACTTGGATTTTCCACTTAATACACATGCAAAACCTCATTTTCCTCAACTTAAACTTAAAAATTCATACATAAAACCTAATATCCATTCCATATTCATTCAAAAGCATGTTAAATCACCATTTTACAGATCCTTTAAGCATCCTTTTCATTTTCCCATTTTCGAGTTTAAAACTCAAAATAATCAACTCCAACAATCGCATATACTTACTTGGTTTTAAGCTAAATCAAATCCTAATCCTTTGAGATGGTTTCCTCCTCAATTTCTCCTCCTTTTGTCCTTAATTTTCTTCCTCCTTTTTCTGGCCAGGAGGGACGTGGGGAGCTTCTGCTGGTTGCTTGGTGAAAAATTTCACACTTAGCCAATTTTCTAACCCCTTCTCTCAAGTAACGTGCATGGCTTATAGGAGCTGGAATTTTTCCAGCTGTGGGCCCCATATTTTGGGCAATTTCCATACTCTTAAATGCTCCCTTATCTACCTTATGTGCTGGTTAAATTTCAGCTTAGTAAAATGGAATTTTACCATTTTACAAAAATAAAAAATCTGCTCAAAGCATAGCCGTCCAAATGTCCAGCTTTGCACATCCATTGCTGCCCATTTTTGCATCCATTTTTCGCAAAAAAATTTTCAATCCTAATGTAAGGGTAAATTGTACACTTAATTACCCATTAATTCATGTATTAATTTGGTGAAATAAATTTAGCAAAAATTGTAGCAAATTAACATTTCAAACCACATTTTCCATCCCCATTTGCTGTCCATGTTTCAGCTGCATATATCTGCCTTTTCGAATTTTCTTATTACTGTAAATCTTCATAATTATATGCACATCTCATGTACTTGCATCCCTGCAACTTATATGCATATTTTAAAAAAATTAACAATTCAAAAACAATCAGCTTGGCAGCCCTTGGACGTCCCCTTATGCCACCTCCTCTATGCTAGGTTTTGCCTTTTGTTGCTCCATCCTCGTATGCATTCAATGGATGGATAATTCTCATATTTTTGCATTTCAAATAATTTCACAAAATACACTAGAAATGGCCTGCAATTTCCACCTCAAATCCCATTCACATCATGCATTTATGCTTGGTACTCTAACATTAAATGCATTGTACTCATATGGAGCATTAGTCAACCATGCTCACCTTTTTCAATGGAGGTATTTTTCTCAACATTTCATGCTTAATCCAAGCCATTCAAAATAAACATCTCACAATTTCATTCAACTTTTCAAATTTCATCTCAATCCGAGTTTCCTAGCTCCCGTTATAGCCGTTTAAAATTAACGGTTGAAATTAAAATATAATAAATAAATATTAATTCTCATTTAATCCAGAATTTTCATAATTCATTAATTCCATAATACCAAGCCCAATATCATTAATTTCTATTTCAAATTTCACTTGAATCCGCCGTATAGGAGTTGAGTTATGAATTTTTCAATGTTTTTCCATTACACTTGTCAATTATCATATAAATTCCCATAATTCATATTAAATAATGGAAAATGATTTTTCATGATATATTTGCATATTTAAATCAACATCAATATCCTCTAATCTCATTGTCTCATTTTAGGTCAAAATGCTTAATCACATCATTATTGCTAATCCATAACCCTAACTGCAATAATTAGCAAAATCATATAAAATCTTCATAATTCAATAATTCACATATAAATATCATATACATGATTAATGCATACATATGGATCCTACATGGGTTAGGGTTTCGTCCCGAAACCGTCTATTCTTTAAATAGATGGGGGTACTTTTGTTCCACTTCTTCCTTTAGCTTCCAATTGGCTTCATTTTCGGAATATCGGTTCCATTGCACCTTCACATACTCGATTTCTTGATTCCAAAGCTTTTGTACCTTGTGATCCAAGATTCTCACTGGTCTTTCTTCATAATTTAGATAATCTTGAATCGGTAAATTCTCAACCACTAATATATGTGTTGGGTCCGGAACATATTTCCTAAGCATCGATATATGAAACACATTGCGAATTAAAGCTAGCGCTGGGGGCAAGGCTACCCGATATGCTAGTTTTCCAACCTTTTCCAAAACTTCAAATGGTCCAATATACCTAGGATTCAACTTTCCCCTTTTTCCAAAGCTTGTAACCCCTTTGAATGGTGTGACCTTTATAAACACGTGTTCGCCAACTTGGATATTCAGATCCCTTCTCTTGCAGTCTGTGTAACTCTTTTGCCGACTTTGGGCAGTGAGTATACACTGGCGAATAGTCTTCACCTTGTCTACCATTCGTTGAGATAAGTCTGGGGCTAATCTTTTCTCTCCAACTTCATCCCAATTCAGCGGCGTTAGACATCGTCGACCATACAACGCCTCAAATGGAGCCATTTGGATGCTAGCTTGGTAACTATTATTATATGCGAATTCCAAAATTGAGATATACTCATCCCATGATCCTCCAAACTCTAAGGTACACATACGGAGCATATCTTCAATGACTTCGTTCACCCGCTCCGTTTGTCCATCAGTTTGAGGATGAAAAGCTGTACTGAACTTGAGTTGGGTGCCTAAGGTTTCGTGCAAGCTTTTCCAAAACCTTGATGTAAACGTTGTATCTCGATCCGAGATAGTCCACTTTGGCACTCCATGTAATCGTACAATCTCTTTATAGTAAACCTTAGCTAGCTTTTCCGCTGTATAAGTCCTTCTGATAGGTAGGAAGTGCGTGACTTTTGATAACCTATTCACGATTACCCATATAGAATCATTTCCTGCTTGAGTCCTAGGTAATCCTTCAATAAAGTCCATTATAATGTCATCCCACTTCCATTCGGGAATTTCCAAGGACTGTAACTTACCAGGTATTTTCTAGTGATCCGCCTTCACCCGTTGGCAAGTTAAACACTTAGCTACATATTCAGCGACCTCTGTTTTTATATTATTCCACTAATATGCTTTCTCGAGATCCTAATACATCTTAGTACTCCCTGAGTGAATAGAAAAAGGAAAAAATGTGCCTCTTTAAGGATCTGTTCTTTCAATTCAGCTATGTTAGGTATGCAAAGGCGACCCTTGAACCTGAACACACTTTGTTTATCAATATTAAATTTTGTCGACCCCTTTCTCTTCATTTTCTCAACATGTGTATGTAGATCTGTGTCCTTTTGCTGCGCAACCTTGATCTATTTAAAAAGTGATGATTGTATGTGTAATTGTGATAGTCTGGTGTGAACTCCTGGTGGACATACAATCAGTTCCATTTGCTCTATCTCCTTAAGCAGTCCTTTCTCCTTAGTGATAAGATGCGCTAAGATGACATTTCGGCTCAATGCATCGGCTACCACATTTGCCTTACCTGGATGGTATAAAATTTCCAAATCATAATCCTTCAATAACTCGAGCCATCTCCTTTGTCTCATGTTCAACTCCTTCTGAGTGAAAATATATTTAAGGCTCTTATGATCAGTGTAAATCTCACACCTTGCACCATACAGGTAATGTCTCCATATTTCTAAGACAAATACCACCGCTGCTAACTCTAAATCATCCGTGGGGTAGCTTACCTCATTGGGCTTTAGTTGTCGTGACACATAAGCTATCACCTTACCCTTTTGCATCAAAACGCAACCCAAACCTTTTCTCGATGCATCACTATAAACCACAAACCCTTCATTTCCTTCGGGTAAGGTTAGAATGGGTGCTTCTACTAACTGTTGTTTCAACTCCTGAAAGCGCTCACATTCCTCAGACCATACATACCTGACTCCCTTATGAGTCAACTTGGTTAACGGGGCTGACAATAATGAAAACCCTTTGACGAACCTTCTGTAATAGCCGGCCAACCCTAGGAAGCTTCGAATTTCTGTAATAGTCACCGGCCTTGGCCATCTCAATACCGCCTCAATCTTTTGAGGATCAACTTGAATACCCTTTTTAGATATTATATGCCCGAGAAATCCTATTTGTTTCAGCCAAAATTCACATTTCTTCAGTTTGGCATACAATTTCTCTTTCCTTAGCCTTTCTAAAACCCTTCGCAGATGGTCTTCATGTTCTTTCTCCGTTTTAGAGTAGATCAGGACATCATCGATAAAAATAACCACAAATTGATCCAGATAGTCCCAAAAAATCTTATTCATCATGTCCATGAATACAACAGGAGCATTAGTAAGTTCGGAAGGCATTACCAGAAACTCATGATGTCCATACTTGGTTTGAAATGCCATTTTATGAGTATCAGCTGGACTTATCCTTAACTGATGGTATCCTGACTATAAGTCAATCTTGGAGAAAGTCGTGGCTCCTTGAAATTGATCAAACAGACCATCGATCCTGGGCAATGGATATTTATTCTTTATGGTAACCTTATTCAACTCTCGGTAGTCAATACATAACCTCAAGCTTCCATCTTTTTTCCTCACAAACAGTACCGGAGCTTCCCAAGGGGACACACTAGGTCTAATGAAACCTTTGTCCAACAACTCCTGTATTTGTGCCCTTAGTTCACTCATCTCAGCTGGCGCCATTCTATATGGAGTTTTAGAAATCAGAGCTGTACTCGACATTACATCAATTGTCATATCCATCTCCCTTTATGGAGGCAACGTGATTAACTCCTTTGGAAATACATCTGGAAATTCTCTAACCACATGTATTTGATTAATTTCTACCTCCATGCCTTTATCTACATTCACAAACACCAAGTAAGCTTGACACTTTTGTCGAATCATTCTGACAGCTTTCATAGATGATATCAGTATACTTGAACTGTCAAGTTGCCTTAATTTTCCAATGGCAATCTCCCTTCCTAGAGTTACTTCAAATTGCACTTTCTTATTCTTACAGTCTATGGTCGCACCCCATTGGCTTAGCCAATCCATACCCAATATTACGTCGAACTTAGTCAGAGGCAATAGGATCAAATCAGCTTCTAGAATCAATGATCCTATCCTAATTGGGCAGGCTTTGCATACTTGGCTAGTACTTGCTAACCTATAGACTAGAGATTCTACATGTATAACCTGATTGGTCTCTTCTATAGGCAGTGCATGGGTGGTCATGTATTGGCATGCTATGAATGAATGGGTGGCACCAGAATCAAACAAAGCTACTTCCATATTCCCTAGAATATAAACCGTACCTGTGACCACCTTTTCTTCTTGTTATTGAGATTCTGTCCGGGTCAGGGCATGCAGATGCACCGGGTTCGTAGAAGTTCCCTGCTTGAGATGACTGCGCCTTGTTTGGGAAGTTTGGGGCTATGTGACCCACTTGGTCACATATATAACATTTAACCACCTTTGCTTCTCCCGACCTGCACTCCTTGGCAATGTTCTGTACACATTTGTAACACCAATTCGAGCCTTTTAAACACTCACCTGTATGTCGCCTTTGACATTTCTTACACAGTGGCGAGCTTTTCCTCTTTTGAATTCCTTTTCCCTTTCTTACACTGCCTTTTCTAGCTTTCTCTTTACCAGTTTCTGGTTCCTTAGGACCCATACTGAATGCCCTCGAACCCAATCTTAATTCTTGGGTTCTCAAGACCTCAATTTCCAAGGCCCTTGCTCTTTCAAGGCTTGAAGCGTAGTCCTTTATCAGCAAGGGTGCAAAACTTTCTCACGGATATGGCCTCAACCCCTTTTGAAATCTCTGTGCCTTATTTTGTGGCACATTAGCAATCCAGGGGACATATCTGACCATAGCGTTGAATTTTATAGCATACTTAGTGACTGTCATCCTCCCTTGATATAACTTTTTTAATTTTATCACATTTTGACTCTACAAACCCACCGAGAGGTATTCTTTATTAAATTCTTCCACAAAAGTTTGCCAAGACACTTCTTCGGGTCGTGGCATTGTGATTAACGTGGTCTCCAACCATTCATGTGCATCCTTTGCTAACAAATGGGTGGCACATAGTACTTTCTGACGGTCGTTGCACGGAGATATCCTGAACAATTTCTTAATCTCCATCAACCATTGCTTTGCTTGGACCGAGTCTGGTTCTCCAGAAAATTTCAGAGGCCGTTGCGTTAGAAAGGCATTTATGGCTCTTCTGTCAGCTTCCATTAGCTAATTTTCATCTCATAGCGGTGCCGGTGTGGCAACAGGGTCCGCCATAGGAGCAGGTCCTCTCTCTACACTTCCCAACTGAGCTTGTTGGGTTCTTTCCTATAATCCTTGTATAATGTCGGCAGTCTGCGCTGCCCAATTCCTAGTGGCCCGTTGCATTGCTTTTTCCACCGCTGCAGCCACTCTTTCCTCCATGAGTCTATTCTGCCTCGACTCAGTTTCCTCTTCCACATTCCGTTTAGGGCTTTCATCATTCCGCCTTTGTTGGTTCCTTTGATTCTTTGTAATTGGCCTTCCCCTTTTAGGTCGGCTAGATTTGCCAACTTCGTGTTGACTTGGAACCTCTGACTCTGCATCTTTCCCTTTATTTTTTCTCAATTCTGCTCTTGTTTCCACCATTATTTTAATCTAAATATATAACAGACACTTTTCATTTTCAAATAGCATCAAATCATTATATACACATTTTATTGATAATCAACATAAAATCATCATATACGCATTTCAGTTTCATTGCATATGCATCTCATCATCACATGGTCACAATCATTTTATTCAATCATAATATATCACACCATTCAGCTCATACTCATTCATCCATATACATCTAAACATCAAGAGTTCAGTATGTTAGCATATTCATTCACATACACCATATTCACAGTTAGTACATACAAAAGTAAGTCACACTTATATACATATTCAGCATAGCATACCCATTTCACACTTACATACATGTCAGTTCACCATAGCAACCATAATGTCATCCAAACATAATTATTCATACACCATATGATCATCAACCACACTTATATACACACAACTATTTTAAATAAAAGCAAAACAAGTAAGTTCATCGTCCTCCTGGACCTCTCCCTCGACGTCTACGTCTACGTGGAACTTGTGAGGGTACCTCTGTGATAGTGCTAGTATCAGACCATGCCTGAACTTCCTCATCATCATTATCATCATCATCCTCATCCTCATCATCCTCTACAAACTCCACTATTTCTTCCTCTACTTCATCCTCTTCCTCCTCCTCCTCCTCCTCCTCCTCCTCTTCTTCTTCTTCTTCTTCCTCAAATGGTTCAAGGAATTCCATCGGGTCGTCGTCATCATTGATTTTAGTCAGAGGAAAAATTTCACCTATGTTCTTCATTATATGTAACATAACCTCGTCAGGTTTAGGAGGTGCAGGCATATCGATGACTCCCACGACACGACGCTTGTTTATATAAAAGGCCATGTCTACTTCCTGCTGATGGAGTCTGTCCCAAGAAGCTCCGTAATGAAACTGGACACATCCGTCAACAAACCTATACCATGGGCCTGCATCAAGGATTTTAGGTGCTTGAGTCCTCATCCAAAAGTCCTGGAGGTCTTGTGGGTCTACTCTATTGGTTGGAACAGGGGAATCCCGAGGAATGCAAAGGTAGGTGCCTGGTAACACTTGTGCCCTAGGTTTATAACTGGAGGGCTCTCCTAGATCTTGTGCATGTTGACTTGAGTAGTCATAGTAGCTTCCCTTAGTGTGATCATGTGTGCGTGTTGGTGAAAATCCTGAGGGAACTGATGGAAACGATGCATTGTCATGCTGTGATCCCCACCATCTATTAATATTTTCTTCTCTTCGTTGTCTCCTATCCTCCTCCTCTCTTTCTCTTTGTAACTCCTCCGCACTCATCACCCTCTTTCCTCTATCCACCATCTGTGTAGACATAGCAATCAAATTGCATTGCAACAATAATTCATTATCATATGGCATGCATTTCATCATGTTAGAAGCATACCAAATCATCATCTAGCATGTATTTCATCATTTTATAGTCATGCATGAGCATCATATAATCATATCTAATTCATCACATAATCATGGTTAATCATGTAAGTTCATGTGTAATCATGCATATCTCTTTATATTCTATCAATTTCCTATACTTAGAAATTTACAATGCTTATTTACCAATCGATGCTTTGATACCAAGCTTTGTTGCGCCCCAAACCGAGCGTCACATCCTAGCCCTTACCTCGGAATCGTATTGATTGGTAAACGTGATCAGGATTGTTGCCCTGTCACATGGCGGATTTTATCGGATATTTATCCTATTAATTATGATCATATAGAAGTCCACATAACAATTCAAGTTCTCATAATTTCAATCTCAAACATATCTAAGTCAATTTGATCCATTCATTACATACAAATATGTTGTTTAAGCAACATTTCAACAAGTGCCTAAATCTGATGTCACGGCATATATACATCATAATCATCAAGCACAACATAAAATTTGAGTTTACATTCTTCCCACATAAGTTCCATAACATGAAAGTTATAAGTTTTTTTTTTCATTGATTCCTTAAGCTGGCACTTGCTCCTTTGCCATGACCTGTCCTTCACCTGTCTTTGGGTTTGGGAAAAAAATCGTGAGTCGAAACTCAATAAGCAAGCTATTTGCATTTTACAGGGAAATCATTTCAGGCAACATTTTGCATTCAAAATCATATTGGAAAGCAATTTATACATTAGCTAAAGGTATATCTTAAAAGCATGAAATCTTGTACCCATCACGGGTCCCATATGCATGATGCCATATGAAAACATGAACATATGTACCATTTCTCCCTTAGGATGGAAGCTAGTCAGGCGACCATCCGTCACGTTAACTCACATTTCAGAGAGGGCGCCGCCGGTCTTAGGCCTGTTTCAAGCGACTTGGCCACATCAAGGGGGGACAATCGGTCCGCTTATACCCTTCAAGTGGACCTAGTAACCTGTGCACATGAACTTTTGCATAAATCCATCTTTAACATGCTAGCATGAATTTTCAATCAGAAACATAGAATCACATCATTTTTCATAGCATTTATCAAAGAAAGAATTCATAATATTGCGTTTAAAATAAAAAAATCATTTCAACACAATCTTGCTAAGGGATGACCATCCTTAAACACATTAGAAACAATTTCCATAGTTGCATCAAACAAGTTAAAGCAAAAATTGCATTTATGGAAACAATTTAGAAAAGTAAAAATCCTTTAGAAAATTTGCTTGCGTACCTAAACTCGTTAGCTTTCCGTCACAGCTTTTTCTTTGCCTTTGCCTACATGAGAATAGTATGATTTTTCATATATTATTTTTTCATATTTCATTTAGTTTTCCAACCCATTCCATATACATATATAATTTATTTGACTTCACTAGTCATCATACACCTATATAGCTGGTTTTGCACATATTAACACATTTTATACACATTTCTTGGGATACCATATAACATAACACATATATCCCCATACATAGGGTATTCATTTCAATATCATAAAATTCATTCAATAATAATCATGCATAGGTTCATTAACCTTATTTTTCCAGTTTTCCATTTTTCCAAAATACACACATGGATGTTTTACCTATGCACATATCATTGCCTTAGCTTCATAAATCAAGTCTAAAATTTTGGAATTAATATCATAAAACCTTAAACATATATATAAACATGGAATTCATCTCATTTTCATTCATTTTTGCACAAAATCATTTTTCATAAATCATTCATCACCTATTCACCTTTAACCCTTTACATAAGCCCATTTAGCACATAAACATAATGCATTTCATAAAATTTGCTAACTCAGAAATTTAATCCATCTTTCAGGGGTTTAATTACCCTTAATTACCACTGAATTCAAGGTATTTTTATGTTATTTAAATCCATTCAACCTAGGTTTCAAAAACAGCAAGTTTGGAACCTGTTTTTCACCCGTTTTACGTGTCTTTTAACACATAACCCTATGCAGTCATATAATTCCGAAATTCTAGAAAATAAATCTATTTTTCCTAATCCATATTTAGGGATTTAACACATATGTAACATCCATGCATTATCGTTTCTCAAAAAAGCAAGTAGCCTACACGTTTTGAGTCCTGTTTCACATCGGTTTGACGTTCTTTCATAAAATCTATAAAAATCAGTTTTAGGGTTTCTTTTCCCAAATATTGTTGGGCATCCATAATAATTTAAACCTGGGGTATTTTACCCTACATAACATGCGTAAAACATAAAAACCCATTTTCATAGCATTTTTAACATAGAAACTTAGAAATTAGGTCAAAATCATCACTTTGCATTCCATAACTTCAAAAATTCATCATTTAATCATAAACCATCATATATTTTGCATTAATACATGATTTATAACTGAATCACATCATCAAACCAAAAGAGCAACTTGTCTTGGAGATTTAGGGTTTTCCAACTTGGATTTTCAACTTAATACACATGCAAAACCTCATTTTCCTCAACTTAAACTTAAAATTCATACATAAAACCTAATATCCATTCCATTTTACAGATCCTTTAAGCATCCTTTTCATTTTCCCATTTTCGAGTTTAAAACTCAAAATAATCAACTCCAACAATCACATATACTTACTTAGTTTTGAGCTAAATCAAATCCTAACCTTTGAGATGGTTTCCTCCTAAATTTCTCCTCCTTTTGTCCTTGATTTTCTTCCTCCTTTTGCTGGCCAAGAGGGACGTGGGGAGCGGCTGCTGGTTGCTTGGTGAAAAATTTCACACTTAGCCAATTTTCTAACCCCTTCTCTCAAGTAACGTGCATGGCTTATAGGAGCTGGAATTTTTCCAGCTGTGGGCCCCACATTTTGGGCAATTTCCACACTCTTAAATGATCCCTTATCTACCTTATGTTCTGGTTAAATTTCAGCCTAGTAAAATGAAATTTTACCATTTTACAAAAATCAAAAATCTGCTCAAATCATAGCCGTCCAAGTGTCCAGCTTTGCACGTCCATTGCTGCCCATTTTTTCATCCATTTTTCCCAAATTTTTTTAATACTAATTTAAGGGTAAATTGTACACTTAATTACCTATTAATTCATGTATTAATTTGGTGTAAATAAATTTAGCAAAAATTGCAGCAACTTAACATTTCGAACCAAATTTTCCATCCCCATTTGCTGTCCACGTTTCAGCTGTATTATATGCACATCTCATGTACTTACATCCCTGTAACTTATATGCATATTTTAAAAAATTAACGATTCAAAAAAAATCAGCTTGGCAGCCCTTGGACGTCCCCTTATGCCACCTCCTCTATGCTAGGTTTTGCCTTTTGTAGCTCCATCATCATATGCATTGAATGGATGGATAATTCTCACATTTTTGTATTTCAAATAATTGCACAAAATACCATAGAAATGGCCTGCAATTGCCACCTCAAATCCCATTCACATCATGCATTTATGCTTGGTACTCTAGCATTAAATGCATTGTACACATACGGAGCATTAGTCAACCATGCCCACCTTTTTCAATGCAGGTATTTTCTCAACATTTCATGCTTAATCCAAGCCATTCAAAATAAACATCTCACAATTGCATTCAACCGTTTCAAATTTAATCTCAATCCAAGTTTCCTAGCTCCAGTTATAGCCGTTTAAAGTTAACGGTTGAAATTGAAATATGATAAATAAATCATAATTCTCATTTAATCAATAATTTTCATAACCCATTAATTTCATAATACCAATCCCAATATCATAAATTTTCATTTCAAATTTCACTTGAATCCGCCGTATAGGCGTTGAGTTATGAATTTTTCAATGTTTTTCCATTACACTTGTCAATTATCATATAAATTCCCATAATTCATATTAAATAATGGAAAATGATTTTTCATGATATATTTGCATATTTAAATCAACATCAATATGCTCTAATCCCATTGTCTCATTTTAGCTCAAAATGCTTAATCACATCATTATTGCTAATCCATAACCCTAATTGCAATAATTAGCAAAATCATATAAAATCTTCATAATTCAATAATTCACATATAAATATCATATACATGATTAATGCATATGTATGAGTCCTACATGGGTTAGGGTTTCACATGGGTGGCGCACCAAACCGAGCGTCACATCTTGAGCCTTACTGCGGGACCGTTATTGATTAGTAAACGTGATTAGGATTGTTGCCCTATCACACGACAGGGTTTATTGGATATTTATCCATTTACATTCGACTGGATAGGAGTTAATATAATCATACTTATTCAATTTTCATCATTTTGCCTATCTACGCTATTATTAAGTCCTAATATATTCATTTGCAAATCATGAATTCTACATCATTCATAGCATGAAAAAACAACAACTATCATTTGTCCTTAAAACTTTTCATCAATTCATCATACACCATAGTGTAAATCACATAAACTCATCAATAGCAGTCATATAAACCATCATACATTCTTCATATATAATATCATACACAAGCATTCATAGAATTATCTTCCTTTGTCGCTTAACCCGTGCTCCTTGCCATGTCCATCCTTTCACCTGTCTTAGGGTTTGGAAAACAAAACGTGAGTCGAAACTCAATAAGCAAGCTGCATAGTTTTCAGGCAATTCATTTTGCAAGCAAACTTTTTTTCATTTAAATATCATCTTGGAAAACACATTATACCCACTCGTGAGTATATCACGGTACATCATGAATAATGCAATGCATTATTATAAAACATGAACATCATAAGATGAGTGCTAGTTAGACGATAACTCGTCTCCATCTTCTCCCATCTCAGGGAGGGCGCTGCAGACCTTTGGCCGATCTTAGCAACTTGGTCACACCAAAGGGGGACAATCGGTCTGCTTACACCTTTGGAATGGACCTTCTACACCATTAGCTTGTCATAAACGTGAACTTGGATATGCTAGCATGATTTTAATAAATAAATCCTTGAATCATAATTTCTCATCAGCATTTGATAAAACATTATGCGAATCATTTATCACAATTGAAATAAAATTTCAACACATGTTGAGATAAAGGACTAACTATCTTTAAATATTCTTAGAAACAATTTAAACATTAATTCGCTAAATCAATACAAAGCATTTAAATAGCATTTGAAATCATTTTACCGTAGTTAGAGGAAGCAAATCTTTTAGAAAATTGCTTGCTTACCTGATTCACGTTAGCTTTCCGTATTGACTTTCTCTTTGCCTTTACCTATACACAATAAGAATGACAATGCATTCATATAATCCTCATATGCTTGCATACAACTTAGTTTTCAACCCACATATCATTCATTAATATACATGACCCACTTGAATTTCAACTTGGGTATTTACACATATAGCAACATACTTATGCATCCTACCATCCATTCATTCCATTTCATTTTTAATACCCTTATGTAGGGTAAATATTCAAATATATCATAAACCTTCATTAACTCATGTGACACCTCGAACCCGAGACGCCTAACCTTACTCCAGGATCGTTTAGTTAGTAAACCGTTTGCAGCATTGTAGCCCTGTTCATGCGGCGGGGTTTTTCAATTTACAATCAATCATTCATTGGCAATTAAAATCACATATTATTTACAAATCATTAAACTTCATTTACACCATCAGTCTTTGAAACCTAGCGGTATTGTATCCTCACAACGTCTCCATTCATCCAAGTATATGAGAACATTACAACCTTAAGAGCCTCTAAATTGAAACTTTTTTTAAACCCTGCTGTACCTGTCTAAGGTTGGGAAAAACAAAATGTGAGTACTAGACTCAGTAAGTAAGTATTTTCATTTGAGTAAACATTTTCATTCCAAAATTTGACATTTCATAAATAATGCACATGCAAATGCACATTTCACATTCATGCCTTAAACCTTCATTAGATGGTACGCTAGCTAAGCGACCATCAGTTCTTCTGCTCCCTATTTTAGGAAGGGCGCCGGCGGCCGTTGGGCCTATATCAGCGACTCGATCACATTAGAGGGAGACTTTGGTCTGCTTACACCTCTAAAATCGATCTGTACCTTTGTGTACCATGCATTGCACACATGCTAGCATAACTTCAAGAAATAATCGCATTCATCATTTTGGCTCTTTTCAAATTGAGAAAATGACATAATCATTTATAAAATAGATTAATAAATACATTTTTCAAACCACATTATGGGGATGACCATCCTTAAATAATATTGAAAAATGACAACAAGAAATGAATTGCAAGTCATTCAATCATTTCGAAAATAAATCATTTTAAGGCGTTACTTGCTTACCTTCAAATGTCAACTTATCTTCTCAATCTTTTCTTTCCCTTTTCCTAAACAAGTGAAAAGGACTAGCTCACATATTTGCATGATATATTTTAATTTCGGCTATATATTTCATTCAACACCTCATGTCAACCATATTGAATTTCGTAGTCATATAAGGTACCTATTTATAATTTATAGTAGGGTAGATTTAAACAGAATTTCTGAAACTAATGTCCATATTTCCTAATGATCTTTTAATACATGTATATATTTTCTACTTGTATTAAATTTGTTAGGATATTAATGATAATCATTAAATTTTCTAAAAACATGCAATTCATACTTATTGTAGGTAGAATTTTATAGATGGTAAAATTCTTAGTTATTTAGATATTACAACCATCTTGACAATATAATTATATATCCTAAAATTCTAAAACTTTAATAATATGAAGGCTGGTTTAGACGTTTCAAGGGTTGTACAAAAGTGTAGAAATTTTTTTCTCAAAGTCTATCCCACTTAACGTCACTTGAACATAGAAAAGGAAAATAAAATAAAAAAATTTAAATGTGCAGACTATCCATTTAACGTCAATTGAACATAGAAAAGGAAAATAAAAATTTAAATGTGCAAATAACGAATATAGTTTCAACATCCTCAATATCTTAAAACTGTACAAAAAAAATTATTTTAATTTAATTAACAGCACGTATATCAGCCCCCTTTTAAAAAATTCTTATTTATAATGGCTGTTTGAATTGTGAAACAAAATTAAAATATATAAACCTATACCTATTTTGGATACTGAACGAGGTAAATAAATAAAATAAAATAATAATAATAATAGTAATAATATTTAATTCAATCACCTTTAGATGTTAACAGGTTTTAGAAAATTTTCTACAATGTCTTATACGTGTGATTATGTACGGTGGAATAATGAAATAAACAAAATTAAAAATTAAATATTCGAACCTGCTGCTGCTGGATGTTCAAGGCTGCTCCACCTCTCTTTCTCATTTTCTTTCTTTCTTCTTCTTTTTTTTTCTCCTATGTTGCTGCTGGAACCTCTCATGTGCCCGCCCTTCTCTATTTATATGCAGCTGAAATTAACACCTCAACACCACGTAATTATTATGGTAAAAATTTTTTTTTGATTTATTGTTGTCCAATTCTCCAATGTCCACCTCATCCTTATTGCTACCACCTCAATGCTTTTTCGACCGTCATTAGCTGTATTTTCATTTTTTTTATTCTCCCCAAAATTACCTTGCTAGACACGTTCAATTTGAGCTAAAAAAATGTCAACTTCCTTTTTTTTCCACCATGCAAACCATACCCTATATGCCCATTATTGAATGAAATTCTGTTTAATTTTTTGTAAAGAGGTTATTTGTAATCTGTTCCATCAATGTTTTAAAGTGTACAAAATTAGCCGTTCATATCAATTTCGTACCAAAACGATCCAAATTGGTTAAGATATAGGCATTGGGAATTAACTAATGCAATTCATTGAAATTTTAATTTTTTTATACCCATTCTTAATTATGTTTTATATAATCTAATTCGTTCACCAAGTAGGGTACATTAATTTAGACTTACCCATGAAATCTCATATGAATCAGAGTTGTCTATACATAACAATTTTAATTAATAACATACAAAATATACGGTAAAAATAATACATATATATGTTCTAAGGGATATGGACATACCATGCATTGATGAAATTCATGCACGTTTTTCAATGCAAATTTTGAAATTATGTAAATGTATTATTTAATCATTTTTCATAATCCAATCCATCCATATTATAGAGCATATAAATTAAACCATCCATCTCAATTTTCATATCGAAATAATTTGTATGGTTAAAGATACTAGTATTTAAAATTAATTCATGAAATCTCATGTAACTCTAGTTGTTAAACATTTTAAAAACATAGTTTTCATTATCTAGTCCATTCATTATGCAGGGTATGTTAAAATAGGCTTGCCCATAAAATTTTATCTCAAACGGCCTTAAATATACCAAGATATTAATTTAATAAACAATTAATTAAAAATAAAAAATTTATGATTGGAGGTTTCTGTACGTGGAAGCTTGCATGGGTTTGACTTCTGGGCACATTTTCTGATGTGCTTAAGTTAAGCATTTTAATCAATTGTTTTTCATAGTCGAATTCATCTAGATTAAAGAGCACGTAATTCAATACTTCCTATTAAATTCTCTTATCAATCCGAGTTATACATGTTAAGATATAATGAAAGTAGTGTAGATGAATGTAAGCCCTTAATTTAGGACCTCTAATTGGCCCAAATTTTCCTATTTCTTTTTATTTTTTCATAAGGTCCGTGAATTTAAACAGTTTCAATTGGTATAATTCAGAATTTTGAAATTCCTTGCTGAAATATTTATAAAATTCATTTTCATATCTAATCTTTATGAAATCATTAGTTACTCCTTTTTCTAAATTTGTAATTAAATTTCACTTTTCTAAAATTATAATTTAGTTTTTATGTAAACATACACATTTTTCTGTAACTTTACAGCAATAATATACATAATGTATCAACTTTCAGTATGTCTCACATTCACTAAGTTTCAAATAACATGGGTTTCACAATTCTCCCCTCCTTACAAAAGGTTTCATCCTGAAACCTATTTTATTTCAAATAATTGAGGATATTTTCTTTCTACTCCTTCACGAAGTTCCCAAGTTGCTTCATTTTCAGAGTATCGGTTCCATTGAACTTTGACATACTCAATCTCCCGATTCCGAAGCTTCTGTATCTTATAATCTAGGATTTTTATGGGTCTTTCTTCATAATTTAAATGAGCTTGAATTGGCAAGGCCTCTTCTGTGAGGATATAGTCGGGTCCGATACATACTTTCTAAGCATCAAGATATGAAATACATTATGAACCACTGCTAAGGTTGGAGGTAATGCTACCCTATAGGCTAAATTGTCAATCGTTTCTAGTACTTTAAATGACCCAATATATCTTGGATTTAATTTACTCCTTTTTCCAAATATTGTAACTCCTTTGATTTGTGTTATTTTTACAAATACATGATCACCAATCTGGATATTTAGATCTCTTTGTTTGCAATCCGTATAACTCTTTTGCTGACTTTGGGTTGTAAGTACACATTTTCGGATTACTTACACTTTTTCTTCCATTCTTTTTGATAAATCTAGGGCTAATTTTCTTTCCTCTACTTCATCCCAATTTAATGGAGTTTGATATCTCCGTCCATATAGGGCTTCAAATGGGGTCATCTGTATACTTGCCTTATAACTATTATTATAGGCAAATTCAGCTATTGATAAATATTCATCCCATGATCCTCCAAATTCCAAAGTGCACATTCGAATCATATCCTCAACAATTTGATTAAGTAACTCTGTTTGCCCATCATTTTGGGAATGAAATGCAGTGCTAAATTTAAACTATGTTCCTAGGGTTTGATGAAAGCATTTCCAAAATCTAGAGGTAAAAATTATATCCTGATTAGATACTATTGACTTACGTATCCCATGAAGATGAACGATTTTCGTATAATAAATTTTGGCTAACCTTTCCGTAGAGAAATTCCTCTTCATAGGTACAAAATGAGCTACCTTAGATAAGCGATCAACTATCACCCATATAAAATCATTTCCTTTCTATGTCTGAGGTAAACCTTCAATAAAGTCCATAGTAATATCATCCTATTTCCATTCTGACACTTCAAGATATCACAATTTACCTAAAGTTCGCTAATGATCTGCTTTCACTTTCTGACTAGTTAGACATTTGGCAACAAACTCTGCAATTTCTCTCTTCATGTTGTTCCACCAATAGCCCTTTTTAAGGTCATGGTACATCTTTGTACTTCCAGGATGCATAGAAAATGGAGAGAAATGTGCCTCTTTCAGGATCTGATTCTTTAGTTCAACCTGATTTGGTACACAAACACGATTTTTATATCGAAATATACCTTGATTATCAATAGTATACTCAATAAGGTCTTTTTGCCTTATTTGTTCCATATATTTCTTTAGATGTGCATTATTTTATTATCCACATTTAATTTTCTCAAATAGTGAAGATTGTAACTGCATTTGTGATAATCTTACTTGTATTCTAGGTGGACATACAATTAATTCTTCTTGCCACATTTCTCTAAGTAATCCTTCCTCTTTAGTGATCAGGTGTGCCACACTAACATTTCTACTTAAAGAATCTGCTACAGCATTTGCTTTACCTCGGTGATATAAAATACTGAGATCATAGTCCTTAAGTAATTCTATCATCTTCTTTGTCTCATATTGATCTCCTTTTGAGTGAAAATATACTTGAGACTTTTATGGTCAGTGTAAATTTCACATTTAGTACCATATAAATAATGTCCCCATATTTTTAATGCAAATACCACCGTTGCAAGTTCTAAATCATGAGTAGGATAGTTTACCTCGTTAAGCTTGAGTTGTCGGGATGCATAAGCAATAAGTCTTCCCCTTTGCACGAGTACACATCCCAATCATTTCTTTGAAGCATCACTATATAATACAAATTCCTCATTTCCCTCGGGTAAGGTTAAAATAGGTGCTTCAATCAATTGATGCTTCAATTTTTGAAAACTATCTTAACATTCGTCTGACCAAATATATCAAACTCATTTTTGTGTTAATCGGGTAAGTGGTGCAGATAACTATGAAAATTCTTCCACAAACCTTCTATAATACTCAGCTAATCCTAAACTCCTAATTTCGGTAATACTTGTTGGTCTTGGCCATTTAAGAATTGCTTCATTTTTCTAAGGATCAACCTGAATTTCTTTTTCAGGTATGATATGTCCTAAAAGTGTGACTTGTTTTAGCCAAAATTCGCATTTCTTCAATTTGCTATATAATTTTTCTTTTCTCAGCTTGTCTAAGACCATCTTAAGATGCATTTGGTGCTCTTCCTCTGACCTTGAGTAAATTAAAATATCATTAATGAACACTACAATAAATTGATCCAAGTATTCTTGAAATATTCTACTCATCATGCCCATGAATACAGCAGGAGCATTTGTGTAATACCCAAACCCAAGTAGGACTCATATAATTGCATCTAAGGTGTAATTATGATTTATGTATGAATTGATTGATTTTTGGATGATTTTCATGAATCTTGCAATTAGGGTTTGCAATTAAGAATGGTGATTAAGATTAATTGCCAAAGCCCAATGTGAGTCAAGATGACTAAAGGGGCTTAATGAGGATTAGTATATGCTAATGTGGCATGAATATTTATTTTAATTTCCAGGATTTAATTGATAGTTAAAATGGAAATCATGAAATTGTGTTGAAAATCATAGAAATTTCATAACTTAACACCTGTAAGGCGAAATGAGATGAAATTTTAAAGGCAAGCTCATGATTTTGGGCTCAACCTTATGTATGGATTGGATTAAGGCACAAGTGATGAGATTAAGGTGATAATTATTTGTTTTAATCTCACACTATAAGGATATTTTCAAAGGTTCATAACTTGACGTAGAAACGTCAGTTTAAGATGAAATTTGAAAAGATTGAATAAAATTATGAAATCTTTGGTATGAGTGGATTGGATTAAGCTAATTAACATGAGAAAGTGGTTAATTAGAAAAAGGTACCTAGCATTGACTTTGTGTACCCTAGACTACCATAACATTTAATAAAAAGCATTTGAGATAATGACATGTTTTAATGCTATGCAAGGTGTCAAATTTAGGGTGGATTGAGCTGAATTTTATGGCCTCATTTAATGGTAAAATCCATTGAAAATTCAAGGATTAAATGCAAAATATCTAGCTCAAATGGAGCATAGGATATGTGGCAAATGAAGGGACGTCCAAGGGCATGCTTGGCATGAAAATTTGATTTTTAAAAATGCTAAAATACATATCTAAGTTGCCTAATACCTAGGTGACGTAAATGGGCACATAAATATGTGGAAAATGTGGCAAAAAAATTTCAAAAGCTAATCTAAAAAGGGGCATCACCTAGTGGACAGCAATGAACCCCTTAAATGTGTGATTTTTGATGATTTTTGATAATTAGGAAATGCATATTTTACTTGGATATAAAAATGTCATGTCATCAAGGGATAAGTTATAAATAAATTACCCTCATGACATGTGGCAAGTGGGTCCCATAATCTGGTTAAAAAAATATAAAAATGGGGTATACCTTGAAAACATGCACATGAAGAAAGGGGGAAGAAATATCCAAAAATTTTGTTAAGTTGTGAGAAACTCTAGGGAAAGTGCAATCCAGAAAGGGGGAAGGGAAAAAGAGAAGAAAAAGATAAAGAAAAAGGAGAAGAAAAAGAAGAAGAACCAAGCCAAACAAGTTGGATTCAAGTTAGGTTCAATCCAAGTAAGTAAAACCTAAGTTTTGAATCATTTGAATTAAGTTTTTCTCTCTCAATTCATGAGCCATGAATATGGTCATAAATAACTCTTAAATACTGAGTTATTCTGCCTTAATATGGGTATTGAATGATTTTTGAAAGATTTAAATGAGATCAAGAGTTAAGAGAGTGAAAATGGATGTTTAAGGTTGAAATTTGAGATGAAAGCTAACTTGGAAATTCTTAAAACCCTAAACCAAGTTTCTGTATGATTTAAGCACGATAATTTGGATGTAATTCATGTTATTTTGGATTACATATGTTTATTTAAGAATTTGTTAATGATTTTAGCAAATATGGAACTTAGGGTTCCAAGAAATGCCCGATTTTTCCATTTTTGACTTAAAAAAGATACAAGGAAGTGCTTAATTTTTTTTATGGATGAATTAAAAGGTAAAGTACCCCAAATTAAGTATCCTTTGGATGGCCTAAGTTGGCTGGATGATTTTTCCCTAAATCTGATTTTTTAGGGTATGTAAATGCGACGTCCAAACGGGGGCCAAAATGGGTGCTTTCGATATGATTTTTGTTGTTGTTTGTAAATAAATGATTTATAGATTATATAAAAGGTAAAATACCCTAGGTTTAAGGTACCCTAAGTGTCTAAAAGGTCTTGGAAACATTTTCCCTAAATATGATTTAATGGATATATGTATGGACATGTCAAAATGGTCAAAATGGATACCCTATATGCATGAAAATGTTGCTGTTGTGGAAGCAAATGAATTATTTATTTTAAATATGTGATAATACCCTAAATTTGGGTTAATAAAATCATTTTTATTTTCTGGAAATTATGACTTAAAAATATTTTATGATTTAAGTCTTAAAAGAGACGTTAAAAGGATGAAAAAGGGGTCTTAACATGGTTGTTTTGGAAACCAGTGATAAATGGATTAAAAATCTAAAATTAAACCCTAAATTATATGATAATTAAGGGCTTTAATGATGATGAAAATGGGTGTAAGTTTCTGTGTTAAGAAATTTTAAGAAACACATAATATATTTATTGTATGTTGAACGTATGTAGAGCATATGTATGAATGGATGATATGTGACTTATGTGAACTTGCTAAAATGAAAAATATGCATGAATATGTGATGAAATGCATGAGGATATTTCTATATGAATGAAGATTAATTATCTCAATTTTTGAGATTTATTTATCAAGCTTGAAACATCACTTATATGCTTAGAATGAGCATTGATGTAGGAAAAATAGAAAATAGATGAAAAATGGTTAATGGGAGATATAAATTATCAAATGATGAATTATGAATGAATGTTATGTGTTTACCCTAAATACGGGATTAAAACACAATATGGAATGAATGTTATAATGCACGAGTGCATGTTATGTATGTATGATCGACTTGAAAATCCAAATTGATTATGTATGATATGGATTATGGGATTGGAAAACTAAGTGAATACAAACAAATGGATTGTTATGAATGCAATGCTATGTTTATGTATAGGCAAAGGCAAAGAGATAAGCGAGGCGGAAAGCTAAGCAAGCAAAGTAAGCAAGCAGTTTTCTAAATGCTTGGTTTTATCAAATGTGATAAAATGTTTATCAATGATATTCTAACTATTTAAATGAGTTAGCAAATGAATGATTTCAATTCTTTCTAAGTTGTTTAAGGATGACC
Source organism: Annona cherimola (assembly GCA_030490835.1). Taxonomy (NCBI): domain Eukaryota; kingdom Viridiplantae; phylum Streptophyta; class Magnoliopsida; order Magnoliales; family Annonaceae; genus Annona; species Annona cherimola. Next base: position 54,747,755 of record CM059972.1, on the reverse strand, counting down.
ATTCCTTATCTAAATGTGTATTGAAATTTTATTTTCAACGAAATAAATGAATTGCTTACTGTTTTGCAATTATTTATGGCAAATGATGATTCATGAGTTTATGAATAAAAAAGCATGCTAGCATGTCAAAGTTCATGTTTATGAAAGAAAGCATATGCACAAAAGCATGAGGTCCACCTCAAAGGTGTAAGCAGACTGAATGTCCCCCTTTGGTGCGGCCAAGTCGCTAAGAGAGGCCGAGGGCCGGCGGCGCCTCCCTGGAATGGGAGAGATGATAAAAATGGATGGTCGTCTAGGTAGCTTCTATCCAACAGAATGTCATGATTTTAAATAATGCATCACATTGTTTATGACATACCCTGGACGGGTATGAGAAGCATGTTTTAAGATATACCCTCGAGTGGGTTGAGTCAACCTCGTCAGTGAGGCTGATAATTGTGAAAACCTTCCACAAATCTTCTGTAGTAGCCTGCCAATCCCTGAAAACTTCAGATTTCTACGATGGTTGTTGGTCTCGGCCACTTTAAAAATGCCTCAATCTTCTAAGGGTCAACTTGTACTCCCTTTTCTGAAATTATATGCCCAAGAAATGCTACTTGCTTTAACCATAACTCACGTTTCTTTAGCTTAACATATAGTTTCTCCTTTCTTAACCTTTCCAGTACTCTTCTCAGATAAATTTCATGCTCTTCTTCTGACTTAGAGTAGATCAGGATATCATCAATAAACACGACCATAAATTAGTCCAAATAATCCCGAAATACTCTGTTCATCATATCCATAAATACAGCAGGGGCATTAATGAGTCCGAAAGGCATCACTAAAAATTCATAGTGTCCATACCTTGTTCGAAATACTGTCTTGTGAACATCGGCAGGACTTATCCTTAGCTGATGGTACCCCGACTGCAAATCTATCTTAGAAAATGTCGTTGCCTCTTTCGACTGATCTAATAGATTATAGATCCTGGGCAATGGGTACTTGTTCTTTACCGTAACCCTGTTCAACTCCCTGTAGTCAATACATAATCTAAGACTCCCATCTTTCTTCCTCACAAATAGCATCGGAGCTCCCTAGGGCGATATGTCGGGTCTGATAAATCCTTTATCCAATAGTTCCTATATTTGAGTTCTCAACTCATTCATTTCTATTGGTGCCATTCGATACGGGGCCTTAGAAATTGGAGTTGTGCCTGGTATAATGTCAATTGTCATGTCCATTTCCCTTCCTAGAGGTAATGTAGTCAATTCCTTGGGAAAAATATCAGGAAATTCTTTAACCACCGAAATTTGATTAATTTCCACCTCCTTTTCTTTCTTCACATGTACTGATATCAAATAAGCTTGACAATTTTGACGGATCATTTTAACTGCTTTCATTGAAGTATTAGTATCGTTGAATTCTCAGGCTGCCTCAGTCTTCCAATAGCTACATCTTTTCCTAGAGTTGCTTCAAATTGTACTTTCTTATTTTTACAGTTAATCGTTGCTCCCCATTGGCTTAACCAATCCATGCCTAGTATCACATCAAACTCGGTGATGTGTAATAGGATTAGATCGGCTTCTAAAATCATTGACCTTATCCTGATTGGACAAGCCTTGCATACTTAGCTAGAGCTGGCTAACCTATAGAAAGGGGATTCTACATGGATTACTTTATTGGTTTCCTCTACTGGTAGTGCATGCATGGTTACATATTGGCAAGCAATAAATGAATGAAAATATTTAGAAAGAACACCATGGTTGATACAAGGTCCAGGGTTAGAAAAAACAAGGGTAAGGAAGTGGCTATAGAAGTTCCTAGCCAACATGAAGTTAGTGAATCCAGTAGGCCAAAAAGAGGTAGGTCTGGTTTACAGGGGCAAGATCAAAGAAATCAACAAAGAAGGGTAGATGAAAGCCCAGAACCGATAAGAGAGCCAGAGCAAAGCTAAGCTCAAATGATTGAGGAAAAGGTAGCTTCAGCAGTAAAAGAAGCTATGCAACAAGCTACACGTGATTGGACAACCCACATCGCAAATATAATACCAGGCTTGTGGGAGAGGACCCAACAGGCTCAGTTAGGAAGTATGGAAAAAGAAGGTCTCATTCTTATGGCTAACCCAGTTCCACCTACAGTGCCCATGATGGATGACAATCAATTAATGGATGCAGACAGGAGGGCAATAAATGCATTCCTTTCACAACGGCCTCCTAAATTTTCAGGAGAACTCGACCCCGTCCAAGCGAAACGGTGGATGACGGAGATCAGAAAATTATTCAGGATATCTCCGTGCAATGACAGACAAAAAGTTCTATGTGCCGCTCATCTGTTGATAAAAGATGCACATGAGTGGTGGGAAACGATGTTGATAACTATGCCACATCCAGAGGAGGGACCTGGCAGATGTTTGTTGAGGAATTTAACAAAGAATATCTTCCAATGGGATTGTAGAGCCAGAAAGTTATTGAGTTTGAGAGACTCTACCAAGAGAGGATGACATTGATAGTGTATGCCACCAAGTTTAACGCTTTGGCGAGGTATGTACCATGAATTGTGAATATGCCAAAGAATAAGGCACAAAAATTTCAGCAGGGATTGAGACCCTATCTCAGAGAGAGTTTAGCCCCTCTACTGATTAAAGACTATGCTTCAAGTGTAGAAAGGGCTAGAGCCTTGAAAATTGAGTCAATGAGGACTCAAGAACTAAGGTTAGGGTCAAAGATGTTCAGGTCGGGAATGAAAGAAGTTGAAACGGGGAAAGAAAAGGCTAGGAAAGGAGTTGCAAGGAAAGGAAAAGGAGCCCTAAGGAAGAGAATGCCACCTGTTTGCAAGATTTGCCGAAGGCGCCATGTAGGCGAGTGTTTGAAAGGTTCAACCAAATGTTTTAAGTGTGGACAAATGGGTCATATAGCCAAGGAATATAACAAGGGAGAGGCAAAAATGGTAAAATGCTATGTTTGTGACCAGGTTGGATACATAGCTCCAAATTGTCCAAACAAAGCACAAACATCGCAAGGACGTGGAAAGGCGGCACAGCCAAGGCTAGAAGGAGCAGCTAACAGACAGGGAACTTTTACAACTCCTGTGTAAGTGCATGTTCAGAATTGATATCTAACCTGGTCATTCTAATTATATTGTATTGGTTCTTTGAAATTGAGGAATGAATATTTGATTTTTCTATATGATTGTGTATTATTTACCTTTACACATGTGGTTTAATATTTTTTACAAGATTAGCTACTTTGTAAGATGATTTAATTGCTTGATTTATCCTTGGAAAAGGAAAGTCTCTGCTAGATCCGTGTGTAGGCCATAGGTTTCCTCTTTGTTAAGGGGAGTTGTTTAACGAATAGGAATATACCGTTAAATCCTGTGTAGTCACTAAACAGGTTATGAACTTATCAATTTCACTTTATTTAATGGCATGGAACATAACAATTGAATATGGTGTAATTAGCTTTATATAGTATTGGAAGACATATATAAAGATTATTAAACTTAGGCTAGTAAATTCATGCACAATCCAATGAAAAAGAACCAACGCAATATAATTTAAATTCAAGGATTCCGAGCTATCCATCCGTCATCCCTGATTGTTAAACCCGTTTCTAGTATTCCAGCGATTCCGTGGACTCTACTTTAATTTCTTATTGCATTTGTTAGCTTTAGTTAAATTCAAAAACTCAAAATTTTCTACCCACCGAAAGCAATTAAACTATTTAATAATTCTGGTTAAACAATTCCTCGTGAGAATGATACTCTACTCACTCTTTATTACTTGATTCGACACGTATGCTTGCGTTAAAAGCGAGCATTTTAATTGACATATACGCAACTCGTCAAGTTTTTGGCGCCGTTGCCGGGGAATTAGTTTAACTAATTATTGTTAGTTTCATTGCTTTCTTGTACAATTTTGTAGAATAGTTCATTTTCACAATTTCTTTTAGTTTAGAATTTTTCCGCTAGTTTCAATTGAATTGGTTTTTGCAGATTAATCTCACTTTGCATGCGCCAAGGCAGAGCCAGAAAGGAGATTGTTATTCCTTTTTATCTAGAACCCGAAAGAACTTATTTGAGAAGGCTTCGTAAGAGTAGGGAAGCTAAGAGCCAACAACATACTATGGAGCGCATCGAGAATCAGGACGAGAATGTTCACGCAAACCAACAGGGGAACCAAAGGATTGAGGTTCCAATTCATCCACCTCAAGATGATTTGGACCAACCCATTTGGGATCTCATTGCGCTGGGCCAGAATGCAGTTCAGACTAGCGTCGCACCTCCTCCTATCGACACCAACAACTTTGAGATCAAACCGGTGATTTTTTAAATGCTCTAATCCATTGGGCAGTTTGGAGGAATGTCTTCTGAAGATCCACACTGCCATCTGCGGAATTTCCTACAGATTATGAACACGTTCAAGCAAAATGGAGTCTCCGACGAGGCAATGCTGCTACAGTCTTTTCTATTTTCACTAAGGGATAGAGCTTCGGAGTGGCTTGATTATTTGCCCCCGAACTCTGTCAATACATGGAACGACTTGGCTCAGAAATTTTGGGAGAAATATTTCCCTCCTGCCAAGTTAGCCAAGCTGAGGATGGATATAGTCTCATTCAAACAACACAGAGAGGAGACCCTATCAGAGACATGGGATCGTTTCAAAGACCTGCTCCGGAAGTGCCCGCATCATGAAATTTAGTCGTGGGTTCAAATCCAAATTTTTTATAATGGTCTCCAGGATTCCACTCGTCACATGGTGGATTCATCATCAAACGGTTCTCTGCTGAGGAAAAGCTACCAAGAATCATACGCCCTTCTTGAAAACATAGTGGCCAATACCTACCAACTGCCATCTGATAGAAGCCGAAATGGGGGTCTACTTCAACTGAACGCAGTTTCATCGATAAAGGCCCACATCGATACTCTATCCAGGCATATTCAGAATCTATACAAGTCAGCCAACGTCAGTGTAGTAGGGGGGCACCTACACCATAGCAGCCGTCAGCAGCAGATATTTACACGTGGTGTGGCAAATTCAGCCATCCCAGTGATGAATGTGCCTCCAATCTGGAGTTCATTAATTATGTGGGAAATTTTCAGAGAAACCCAACAAATCCGTATGCGAAAAACTACAACCCAGGATGGAGAAATCATCCTAATTTCTCATGGAACAACCATACGAGGCCGAATCAGTTGCCTGGATTCTCGTAGTAGCCATCGTAGCAACAGCCAACAAGACCAGCTCAATTCAACCCACCACCGTGAGAAGAAAAGAAATCTGATCTGAAAAACCTCTTTATGCAATTCATGCAATCCCATATCACGACGAACAGGAACTTGGAAGCACAGATAGGCCAACTGACCTTAGCTCTAAATAACCGGCCCCAAGGCTCATTGTCGAGTTATACTAAGCAAAATTCGAAAGGAAAAGGCAAAGAACATGTTCAAGCAGTCACATTGCGTAGTGGAAAGTAGTTACCCGACACCTTTTCACCAGAAAGCGGTAATTGAACCCACTAGTCATCTGATTCAGCAGTCACAAGAAATAGAAGAACCAGATACTACCCAGAAGCAACCGGACGCTGAAATCACCACAAATCAAAGGTAGCCTCCTCCATTTCCTCATAGATTCGTAAAGAATAAAAATTAGGGCCAATTTAAGACATTTCTAGAGGTATTAAAGCAGCTACATATCAACATACCTTTTGTCGAAAACTTGGAACAGATGTCGAGCTACGCTAAATTCATGAAAGACGTTCTATAAAAGAAAAGGCGGTTGACGGAATTCGAAACGGTGGCGTTAGTAAAGGAAACCAGTGCTATGGTGTAGAGGAAGCTGCCTCCTAAGCTCAAAGACCTAGGGAGTTTTACTATCCCATGCACAATCGAAAACCAATACTTCGGGAGAGCCCTATGTGACTTGGGAGACAACATTAATCTCATGCCCAAGTCGATTTTTAGAAAATTAGGCATCGGGGAAGCTCAACCTACGACAGTCATGTTGCAACTGGTGACGTGTTGCGTATATGTCAATAAAAATGCTCGCTATTTACGCAAGTATACGTGCCGTGTCAAGTAATAAAGAGTGAGTAGAGTATCGTTCCCACGAGAAGTTGTTAACTGAATTATTAATTAGTTAAACTGCTTTCGACGGATGGAAAATTCTAGTTTTGTGATTTAACTAAGATAACGATTGCAATGAGAAATTAGAGTGAAAGTTCGAGACTACTGGATACTTTGAACGAGTTTTCTGATAAGGGATGGTAGATGGATAGCTTGGAATCATTGAATCTAAACTATATTGTTTTGGTTTTTTTCTAATTGAATTGCATATGGATTTACTAGCCAAGTTCATATATCTTTATATATGTCTTCTAAGATTATATAAAGTTAATTACACCCTATTTAATTGCTATGTTCCCATGCCATTAAATAAAGTGGAATTGATAAGTTCATAACTTGTATAACGACTACACAGGGTTTAATAGTATATTCCGATTCGTTAAACAACTCTCCTTACACAAAGGTCGAAACCTATGCCTTGCACATGGATCTGACAGAGATTTTCCTCTTCCAAGGATAAATCAAGCAATTAAATCATCTTACAAGGTAGCTACTCTTGTAAAAAGCATTCAATCCACACATGCAAAGGTAAATCATACACAATCATGTATAAAATCAACTATTCATTATTGAATATTCTAAGAACTAAGAAACAATATAGTTTAGAATTCAAATCATCTTAACTATCCATCTAATGAAGGTTTAGTTCAAAGACATGATCTTAACATCCAATATATCCATATCAAAAGTATCCATAAAGGTAGAGAAAGAAAATTGGAAAGAATAAGAAAAACTATTTTCCGGCGGTTTCCACCAATGGGGCTTGAGTCCTCCCTTCAATCCAAGCTTTAATCTTAATTTTCGCTTTCTCTTGCACTTTAGTTCGTACTCCGACTCCTCTTTTTTTCTTCTCCTCTCGCGCACGAACCCCTAAGAACTATTTATCAAGTCCTATTTGCGCAGCTTATGCATTAGAATATTCGCGTATGAATGCGTATTGGCGCCTAGGCACCCACTCTCTGTGTGCTGAGCAGTTTGGACACATTCTGCACACCCTAGGAATTCTTGCACTGGCGCTTAGGCGCCAACTCTCTGGACTGTCCTTGGTTGGAGCTTCTCATTAACTCATGTAGCTGCCCATGCTTGGCGCCAACTCCCTGGATGTAATTTTTGAACTGTGGCTTCAACGACATCTGCACTCGAGTTGCATGTAGATGAAGTGGCGCCTAGGCGCCAACTCTCTAGAAACCATGTTGTGAGTGGTGTGTGCTGTCAACGACTGACGTACGTAGAGTGGCCCCTGGGCGCCAATGGGTGGCACCTAGGTGCCAACTCTCTGGTTCTGGATGCCTCAGCTTGTGTTCAACTCGTCCACTTTGCCTTCGTGTGTCCCGTCCTTCCTACAAAAGATGAAAAAACTAAATAAATAAACTAAAAATGCCTAAATAATGCTAAAATTGACTAAAAATTAATTAATGCTCCTAAAATGAAAAGCGGATGAAAATTAAGCTAAATAAGTGCAAACTATGCCTAATCTCTCAAACTAACGCACAAATTAAGACTGAAATGGGCCTTGATAACTCGTAAAAATACGAGTTATCACACCCCCAAACTTAAATGTTGCTAGTCCTCAAGCAACACATGCAAACAGAATGAATAAATGAATGAATGAATGAATGTATGAATGAATGAATGTATGCAGACTCTGTCAACTCCTTTTGTTTCCGGTTATGCATTGATCAATCCACTTAGCCATTTCACAAGGTCGTGATTAATTCAACCTGAAAATCCTTCATTATATAAACAAGGCATACATTTTCCTTTTCAAACCAAGTTACATGAGGAAGCCAAAATTTCATAGTGCAACGTCATATTTCAACACGTTAATCTTCCATTCGATCAGAAAACTGGTTAGGAAATCAATGAACTCAAGCAAAGCAAGGATTAAACTGAATACACTGGTTACAGCAAATGGTATCAAGTCACTGAATTCAATCTCTAACAACTGCACATTCTTTTTTTCCCCTAAACTTATTGCAAAAATTCTCCTCACCATATTTCAAGATATCTGGAGATCTATTTTTTTGGCTCCCCTCACCATATTTCAGGGTATCTAGGGAGAATTTTCATTTCTTAAAGTGTTGTTACTGTGATTTTCCTTTGCTTTTTTACGCGAACTTTGCCATTTGTCGATGTCAAGTCCCGGTTACTCAACTTAGGTCAACCACCCACTTTTTATCTTTTTCTAATGCTTTATTAGGGGTACTGAACATGTTTGAGTAATTCCTATGAAATAATACCATTTTTGAACCCGTTAAAGTACTTGGTCAGCACATATTTAGTTCAGTTTTCATCACTAAGTCTGAAAGATATGCCTGTTATTGAAATAGAACAATATATTATGAAATTCCTTTTAATTCTTTCACATGTTAATTTCAACCTGCTTTTATACTTGGTTTCAATCTAAATTGCCCATTCTTTCATGAATTCAATTTCGAATCAGAATTAATCACAACCTTGCACATTTTCATAATTAGGTGAATTGAAACAAAGACAACTTTCATTAGCTGGAATTGAAATACATGCAACATAAACTAAAGCATGAAAATTAAAATGCAAAACTAACCTATGGTTGAGAATTATACACCCCCCCAAACTTGAGAGATGCATTGTCCTCAATGCATGATCCTAAAATGAACTAAAAATGAAAATACAATGAAAAGTAAAAAGAAAATAAAATAAAAATAAAAAGAAAGGATTGGGACGCCCTCATGAATCGGACTCCATCGCGTCCTCGTCGTCGGGCTGGGGCTGGGATGACTGCCCGAAGCAAGCTCAGACCTCTGGCGGCGTCTGTGGGAAGCTCTAATTAATTTCCCTACAAAAGCAAAAACAACAACCAAAAATCAAACAGAAAATGATTGATGGGTTGCCTCCCATCCAGCGCTGAGTTTATCGTCCTCCGCTCGACGTTCTCACTGTTCAATTCTCTTTCAGTTCCACCACATCCTTGCAACGCTGAAAATCATCTCCCATATAATTCTTAAGACGTTGCCCATTCACGACAAAACTATTGCCGGATGCCTCGTTACATATTTCAACTGCTCCATGCTCAGTTGCCTTTATCACCACGAATGGACCAGACCATCGAGATTTGAATTTTTCTAGAAACAACTTCAATCTTGAATTGAAGAGCAAAACTCTCTGACATGGCTCGAAATTTCGTGTTAGAATCTTTTTATCATGCCATTTTTTTACTTTTTCTTTATAGATCTTGGCATTTTCATAGGCTTGCATCCGAAATTCGTCCAACTCATTGAGTTGTAGTAATCGGCGTTCCCCTGCTTGTTGCATATCCAGGTTTAGTTTTTTAATTGCCCAATATGCATTATGCTCCAGCTCTAGCGGTAGATGATAGGCTTTTCCATAAATCAGTTGGTATGGAGACATTTCAAACTGAGTTTTATAGGCAGTTCGATACGCCCATAGTGCGTCGTCCAGTTTGACGGACCAGTCTTTGCGAGAAGACCCAATGGTTTTTTTCTAGAATTTGCTTCAATTCTCTGTTGGCCAACTCGACCTGTCCGTTAGCTTGCGGATGATATGCTGTCGTCACTCTGTGGCATACGCCGTATTTGTGTAGAATTGCCATGAACTGCCGGTTACAGAAATGGGACCCCCCATCACTAATGATCACCCTCGGCGTGCCAAAATGAGTAAAGATGTTCTTCTTGATGAATTTGAGAACTATTTTAGCATCACTTGCTTGAGTTTGAATTGCCTCCACCGATTTGGAAACATAATCAACAGCAACCAGGATGTATTGGTTTCCAAAGGAGGGAATAAATGCGCCCATGAAGTTGATACCCCAGACATCAAATATTTCTACTTCAATAATATTAGTGAGAGGCATCTCATGTCTTTTGGAAATGTTACCTGTCCGTTGGCATTGATCGCATCTTTTGACATAAAAATGGGCGTCTTTAAATACAGATGGCCAGTAGAATCCTCATTGCAGTATTTTCGCTGCAGTTTTGTCTCCTTGAAAGTGGCCCCCATATGAGGATGAATGGCGGCTCTGCAGTAGTGCTTCCTGTTCACACTCTGGAATACATCTCCGATACAACCGATCCATAGTCACTTGCATCGCACATTAATTCGAATGGGAGATTCCATTCCGGAGAGATAATGATTGGTGCAGATACCAATTTCTTTTTCAGTTCTTGGAATGCTTCCATGCATTCACTGGTGAATTCGAATGGTGTATCTTTTTCAAGCAGCGAACATAACGGCTTAGCTATCTTTGAGAAGTCTTTTATGAACCGTCTATAAAATCCTACATGTCCCAAAAAACTACGAATGCCCTTGACTGAGGTGGGTGGAGGCAGTTTCTCGATTGTCTCGATTTTAGCCTTGTCCACTTCGATTCCCTGTTTAGAGACCCTGTGACCAAGTACGATGCCCTCTTGCACCATAAAATGATCCTTTTTCCAGTTAAGAACCAGGTTCGTATCCTCACACCGCTGGAGCATCTTTGATAAGCTGGTTAAGCATTCATCATAGGAGTTCCCGAACACCGAGAAATCATCCATGAATACTTCCAGGAAATCTTCCGCCATGTCCGTGATAATGGCTATCATACATTGCTGAAATGTGCCTTGTGCATTGCATAAGCCAAACGGCATTCGCCTGAACGTGAACTTACCATACGGACATGTGAACGTGATTTTTTCTTGATCTTTCCGGTGCTATCATAATCTGGTGATAACCTGAATAGCCATCCAGAAAGCAGTAGAATTCATGTCCTGTTAACCTGTCCAGCATTTGATCAATGAATGGAAGTGGGAAATGATCCTTTCGAGTGACTTTATTTAGCTTGCGGTAGTCCATGCAAACTTGCCAAGCAGTTGTTGGAAATATGTGGAAAACAAGCTAAATCTATGTTTTGATGATTAACAAATCAATTTGAGTAAGTCTTGGCTACTAACATGTTTGTGGAAGTGATTAAGGCATATACATTTGAAGAAAGTAGAGCATGGAAGGCCAAGTCGTTCCCCAAGTCGACCCCAACATCGACTTCAAAAGAGCCAAATCCGTCCAGAGTTGAAATGGGAAGAAGAGCAGGTGAAGTCGCAGGCCAAGTCGACTCCACTTGCGACTTGGGAAGCCAGGTCGCAAACGAAGTCGACTCCAGCATCAACTTCAGATGCCAAAATCACTCCAGAGTTGAATTTGGGAGAGAGATACCGAAGTCGCAGACGAAGTCGACCCCAAGCTCGACTTGAGTTCTTCAAAGTCCAAAATACAGATTCAAGCTCCTTTTCAAGATCAACTTAAGATTCTCAAGTCCAAGGCAAAGCTTCAAGCATATTTCAAGATGAAGAAATTCAAGATATGAAGACTAATATCAAAAGAAAGTAATATGCATAAATCAAAGGCAAATCAATCATACAAGTTTTCAAGCTTCACAAGATCTACAAAATATTAGTAAAGTAAAAGTCAAACAAGTTAAAGGGAAGACAAAATGATCCAAGAAGATATGAAAAATGCAAAACAACAAAAGGCATGAAGGAACAAAGCATCCCGGAAATTACTCAAGTTCATCAAGCCAACTGACGAAGTGAAGTCGCACACCAAAGTCGACTTCACTTGCGACTTGGGTCAAGTCGATACCCAAGTCGACCCGACCTGAAACTTGAAGTCGCTACGGAAGGCGAAGTCGCACCCGAAGTCGACTCCATCTGCGACTTGGGCGAAGTCGCACCCGAAGTCGACTCCGCCTACAACTTGGGTCGTAATGGTCGGATAATTTTCGAACGTTGGCGCATTAAATGCGCGCCACCTACCTTCAAACGTTCGGATTCCCTCCACAATTATAAAAGGCATTCATTGTGGACGAGGAAAGTAGCTAAAAACATTAAGTGTGCATAACTCCTACCTTCAAGAGCATTAAAGAGATCAAGCCCATTCAAAGAAGAAGAACTTTGCTTCAAACTGCAAGAGCTTAACTTCTGAATCTTCAAAGCCAAGACTACGAGTTCTTCTCTGCGCCAAATTGCTTCTACACATCTGTAAAGTGTAGACTCTTTTGTTATTTCATTTGATTGTATTAAACTTAATTTAGTTTGAGGAACTAAGATCAAGTGTAAGCAAAGTAGTGTGTGATTGGAGTGGAACTCATCACCTACTTGTGCTGAAATTTGTTGAAGCCCTCTAGAGCTGGAATCTAGAAGAGAGCAGTGGCTCTTATTGTATTTGAGAAATACAATAGTGGAACCCAAGTCACAAGGAGTGTGAGCTTGGAAGAGTGGAGTAGGGAGGTTGCCCGAACCACTATAAAAATCTTGTGTTCTTGATTTATATTTCTGCTCTCTACATTACATTGCTTTCCATTTCATTTCTTCAATCAAGGGGATTAAAGTTTCAGGGGTTAAGTTTTTAATTTACAAGAGAATTTTTAAGAACCCAATTCACACCTCCCCTCTTGGGTTTTGCCATTAACTCGGGACCAACAGCAGTAACTGTTCAGGTCAGGATTAGCTCGTTGTTTTCATTGGAAACGACCGCCATACCACCTTTCTTCGGGACACACTACACCGGGCTGACCCAAGAAATGTCGGAGATCAGGTATATCACGCCTGCATCTAGCCATCTGATGATCTCCTTTTTTACCACTTCTTTCATGATTGGGTTTAGTCTTCTCTGCGCTTCGATAGATGTCCTGGAATTCTCTTCTACTTGAATTTTGTGCATGCAGAAGGATGGGCTGATGCCTCTGATGTCTGCTATGGTCCATCCTATGGCCTTTTTGTGATCTTTGAGTACTCTGAGCAGTTTTTCTTCTTGCACGATATTAAGTGCAGAAGAAATAATCACCGGGAGTGAGGATTCTGCTCTCAGGAAGGCATATCTGAGGTGTTTTGGCAAAGGTTTCAGCTCCAGGATAGGCGGCTCTTCAATTGATGGTTTCAACTGTTTAAAAGACTCCGGCTTGAGCTCCAGCGATTCAAATTTCTGTGGGTATCATGGGAATGTCTGATAATTGAAATTTGGTAACATATTTTGTGGACATTTTATACCAATTTGGTGGGGCAATTAATTGAAATTAATATGAAATTTGGTTTAAAATGTTTTTTTGCAACATTTGGATATTAAATATTAATTTCAGGTAATTTAAACAATTTTTATAATCTTTTGGCTTGAAATTACATTTTATTTGTCGCCATGAAATTAAATGGGTTTGAAATAATTTTTATAATAATAACCCACTAATAAATTTGATGAATTAATGATTTAAATATTTTTATACAGGAAAATAAATTACACAAAGTGGATCCCACAATCTGGACCGTTCAAAAATCAGCAAGAGCAGATCAACGTCCATACCCAAGCATTCAGCAAATTCAAATGTCCACAAGCCATCACCCATTCCTCCAACAACATATTCACGTGAGATGCATCAACCACATTCAGCAATGCATTCATCACCGAATGCATTCACAGCTAGTGGACCCCGCCATTAATCCATTCACGCACCAAGCTGTCCAGCCGTTCAATACAACATACATTAAAGAAACATCAATTGCAGCAGAAATTCACATGAGGTGGACCCCATTGACCGTCCAATGTAGCATCATGAAAATCGCAGCAGCAATTTTTGAGCATCCACTACATGGGTTGCTTGATCACGATTCAGCAACCATGGACCCCACAGCAACCTGCTACTAAAAATCCACCGTCCAAATTTCCTCCCAAAAAAAATTCGAAGCTGATCTAAGCCATGAATCTGTCCAGAAATTTACGTGGGGCCCATGCAGAATCACATCTAAGCTGATTAAAAAAATCAACAGTAGCATGTACATGAATATCATGGGCCCCACAAATCAGCAATTGCATTTCACGTGAATTCCAATTCCAGCAGCAATTTATCATCCAGCCTAGGGACCCCACACATGCTGCCCATTTATTTTATGTCCAATTCACGTGATTTCAATAAATCAGCAGTTGTCCAATTACCAAGTACACATCACGTGATCATGAAAAATGCAACATCCAGCAAATAAAAGCAGTAGCATTCACGCGATTGTGGCCCACCAAATCAGCAAATCGCCAGCGTCCAGAAAATAGCTGATCATTCATGCTGCTCATTCCGGCAGCCCAATCACGTGGACCCCATTGCAACAGATAATTTCCAGCAGCAAGTCACGAGATGCTTCATTCCAAGGGCCCACCAATTTTAATTCATAGCTGCCCATTCACATGGCTATAAAAAGAAGCAGTTCCAGAAGAGAGAACTGGAGCAGAAAAATTCCAAGGGAGTTCGTTTAATTATGATGAGAATATTCTAAGGTGGAATCAGATAAAAATTCCAATTAGAAATTCCAACACAGAATTCTAGAGTAGATAGAAAATTCACACGGAATTTGGAGCAGAGAAATTTCACGAGCAGAAAGTTGAGAAAGAAAGAAAGAGCAAGCAAGGTGGAGAGCACGGGTAAAAGGCGGATCGGCAAGTTGCGTGGAGCGGCCGACACACCATCAGGGCTTTAAACCAATAAGCTTTTCTATCTTTTCCCTTTTTAATTTTAATTTTAATTATCTTGTTTAAAATGGATTGTAATTTTAATTTTATTTTGAACTTAAACATGCTTGGCTAAATCTTAATTCTAGGGTTTAGGACGTAGCATGCGTACAATGTAGCGTGGTGTGGATTTTTAATTCATTTATGATAGATATTATTGTTAATTTAATATCTTGTAATTTTATGCTTGCTTTGTACATGGGCCCATACTTTGGCGTGATTCCATATATTAGATGATGAAACCGATAGGTGGAAATCTAATATACGAAAATCAAGATATTAAACTTGGAAATCTAAGACCATGAGAGTAGGCATGATAACCTTGAGGAATTAAATGAACAAACCACAGAACTTAATGGATTCTAATTAACTTAATCCCATGAGAATAGGTGATTAAGAAAATTAGGGTACACCTTATACGTTTTGAGAGAAGGTGCAAAGATAAATTAGGGTTTGTTCTCCTTTAACAAACAATATCCAAATTAAATAATTATACCACTACCCGTTGCAAAATATGCATGTGAAATCCTAGACCCTAAATACTCGCATTCTCACTTTCTCCACTAATTTTAATTTGCAACTTTTTTTCTTCCCATTTTGTTTATTTCCTATCTCTTTTATTTAGTATATTTTTTCTCCCCACTTTTTTATTTATTTACTATATTCTCTCCATATCCGACACGAAAGCGTTTAAAAGCAAAATTTATAGTCCCGAATTCCTGTGGATCGATAATTTATATACTACAATCTATGACCCGTGCACTTGCGGTGAAATTACGAATAATGTCGAAGGTGTCTACAGATAGTGTATCATCTCTGCTAACTATTCATCAGATTCATTGCCTTCCCCAACGAGCGATGCTTCTAGGATGTCCTTGAAAGCTGAAATTTGGAATTCAGCTTGTATTGCCAGTCCACCATGTCGATCATTAGACATTCCTCTGGATCATTTGGTAACTGCATTGCCTTGAACACGCTAAAAGTAACATGTTCTCTCTAAACCCGCATGGTCAGCTCTCCAACCTGTACATCGATGATGGCTTTTCCCGTCGCGAGGAAGGGTCGACCTAGAATGATTGGCACATCTCGATCTTCTTCATAATCCAGGATAATAAAATCTACCGGAAAGATGACTTTTTCCACCTTGACAAGGACATCCTCAATGATACTGTATGGATACATGATGGATCGATCCGCCAGCTGCAGTGTCACGGTGGTAGGTCGAGCTTCCCTGAGGCCCTATTTTTTGAAAATGGACTTAGGCATGAGATTAATACTGGCTCCCAAGTCGCATAATGCTCTCCTGAAGTACTGATCACCAATCGTGCATGGGATTGTGAAACTCCCTAGGTCCTTGAGTTAAGGAGGTAGTTTCCTTTGAACCCTCGCACTAGTTTCCTCTGTTAGCGCCACTATCTCGAATTCCGTCAACCGCCTTTTCTTCGATAGCACGTCTTTCATGAATTTGGCGTAGCTTGGCATCTGTTCTAAGGCTTCGACGAGAGATATATTAATATGCAGCTGCTTAAGTACCTCAACAAATTTCTTGAATTGGCCCTCCTTTTTAGACTTTTCAAAGTGCTGAGGAAATGGAGGAGGCGGCCTTGGATTTGTGGCGATTTCAGCGTCCGGTTGGTTCTGGGTTGCCACTGGTTATTCTGGCTCCTGCGACTGCTGACTCAGAGGATTAGTGGGTTCTATTACCGATTCTGGTGGAATTACATCGGGTAATTTCTTTCCACTACGCAATGTGACTACTTGGACCTGTTCTTTGCCTTTTCCCTTCGGGTTTTGCTCGGTGTCGCTCGGCAACGATCCTTGAGGTCGATTGTTCAGAGTTAAGGCTAGCTGGCCTATATGAGCTTCTAGGTTCCTGTTTGTCGTGATCTGAGATTGCATAAACTGCATGAAATTTTTTTTCAGATCCTAGTTCTTCTCTTCTCGCGATGGTGGATTGAACTGCATTGGTCTTGCAGGCTGTTGCTGCGGCGGTTGCTGTGAGAATCCAGGCGGTTGATTTAGCCTTACTGGTTGTTCCATGAGAAGTTAAAATGGTTCCTCCAGCCTGGGTTGTAGTTGTTTCCATACTGATTCGCTGGGTTTCTCTGGAAATTTCCCAAGTAATTAATGGACTCCTGGTTGGAGGCACATTCATCACTAGGATGGCCGAATTCGCCACACCACGTGCAAATGTCTGTTGCTGTCAACTGCTGTGGTGTAGACGCCCCTAATGCACTGATGTTGGTTGGCCTGGACAACTTCTGAATTTGCCGGGATAAAGCGTCGATGTGGGCCTTTATCGATGAAACCGCGTCCAGTTGGAGCAGACCCCCACCTCGGCTCCTGTCAAATGGCAGTTGGTAAGTATTAGCCGCCATGTTTCCAAGTAGGGCGTATGATTCCCAATAGATTTTTCGTAGCAGAGAACCGTTCGATGAAGAATCCACCATGTGATGGGTGGAATCCTGGAGACGGTTATAGAAAATCTGAATTTGTACCCATGGCTAAATTCCATGATGCGGGCACTTTCGGAGCAGGTCTTTGAAACAATCCCACGCCTCTGATAAGGTCTCCTCTCCGTGCGTCTTGATCGAGACTATATCCATTCTCAGCTTAGTTAGCTTGGCGGGCGAAAAGTATTTTTCTTGGAATTTCTGAGCCAAGTCATTCCATGTGTTGACAGAGTTCGGTGGCAAAGAGTCTAGCCACTCCAGCCACTCCGAAGCTCGATCTCGCAGAGAAAATGGAAATGTTCGAAGCGGCATTGCGTCGTCGGAGACTCCATTTTGCTTGAAAGTGTTCATGATCTGTAGGAAATTCCGCAGATAGCGGTGCGGGTCTTCAGATGCAAGACCTCCGAACTGCCCAATAGACTGGAGCATCTGGAAAATCACCAGTTTGATTTCAAAATTATTGGTGTCGATCGGAGGAGGTGCAATGCTAGTCTTAACAACATTCTGACCAAGCGCAATCAGATCCCAAATTGGCTGGTCCAAATCATCTTGAGGTGGATGATTCGGGATCTCGATCCTCTGGTTTCCCTGTTGATTTGCATGAACGTTCTCGTCCTGGTTCTCTATGCGCTCCATCGTATGCTGTTGGTTTCTGGCCCCCCTGCTCTTGCGACACCTTCTCAAATAAGTTCTTTCGGGTTCTGGATCAAAAGGGATAACAATCTCCTTTTCGGATCTGCCTTGGCGCATGCAATATGAGATAATTTTGCAAAAACCAATGAAATTGAACTAGCAGAAAAAGAAATTCTAAACTAAAAAAATTATGAAAATAAACTATTCTATAGAATTATACAAGAAAGCAATAAGACTAGAAATAATTAGCTAACAATTCCCTGCCAACGGCGCCAAAAACTTGACGAGTTGCGTATATATCAATAAAAATGCTCGCTATTTTTCCTTTTCCTTTTCCTATACAAATGAAAAGGACTATTTATAACATTCCATGCTTGCATATTGAACTTATTTTTCTAACCCATATATATTTTATCTCATACAACTATCTCCTAATCACATTTACATGTTTGGCTAATACTAACCATCCTTCCATCATCTATAAATCACTAATTAAACATGATTAGAACAGAATTTAAAATTTTTTTAAAACATTTATACACATACTCATTATTCATGGCTCTATTTAGACCATGAAAATTCAAACATTACAGCCTAGCTATTTTTGACGTCACCTGATTGGGAGTCATATTTTATCAAACCAATAAATTATTTTAATACTAAATTAAACATTGTATATACATGGATTAATATTCAATAAATTAAAGAAACAACCCATGCTTGTCTAAATTTTCAAAAATTTACAACCTTTCTTTCAATATCTATAAACCACAAATTAAACATGATTATGTAGGAAAATACAATCAGTTTTGACATTAATCTTACCCATCCTTTTACCATCCAAAAACCATATATTAAACATGGTTTATACAGATTTAGGAATCTATTTGGGCATCCATTATTGTCCCTCATTCCATCATTTCAACCCACTATACAAACATGACTATAATAGGTTTTAAAAATCCATTTTGAACATGTTTTCATGTCTATCTTTTTTTTTTATCATTTCAATTCGCTAATTCAACATAAATAAATAAAAAATTGTTTTAGCATTAATCTTTACCCATCTATTCATTATTTTCTATCCACTATTAAATCATGATTATAATAAAAATCTGTTTTAATCGTCACTTATACCCAGTATTTTTAAGCCATACATTAAACAAAATTTTAATAGAAATTAAAATCTGTCTAGACATTAATTCAACATGAAATCAAAACCGTAATTAATTGATGTAATAATTTGGACGTTAACAATGATCATCCATGCATTTATATATATACTGGTTATTAAAAATCTTAATAACGATCAGCATCAAACAGGGGACGAAATAGCATTTCAGAATTAAAACAAAATATCATGAATAATAAAAAAAAACTTAAAGGAAGAACTTGTTTGAAATCCTGGAACTTCCACCTTTCTTAATTAAATTTCAGCAGCAAATTTTTTTTTTAATGTTCCGCTCGTCCAGCAATATGCCTTCCCTTTTGCATTTAAATAAATGTTTTTTTAAAAGAATGTTGTTGCCCAAACGTTCAGCACAAATTAACATTTAGCTGGGAAAATTTTCAGTTTAATAATTAATCTATTTGCTGAATGATTTAATCGGCAAAATGATGCCAGAATTAATTCAAGTCATATGAAAATCATATCGATCTTAATTAAAATCATTAATTCCTGCTGAACGTATGCTGCCCCCTTCTTTTGTTGTTTTTTTTAATACTTATAACTGTTTACAAAATGCACCATTCAAAATTTTATTTTCAGCAACAAATATTTTTTCCACAAGACATCCAACAATCTATTTATTCAGGGTATTAACTAGAATTTGTGAAAAATAAGAATCAAAATTCTGAAACCTGTTTAAGAGCTTCTGTATTAAAGGAAAGAAAATAAAAAAAAATGGACAAAACCTGTTGCTCGTTGCTTTTTTTTCTCCTTTGCTGGAAAATGTCGTTGCCTTGATTAAAATTCAGCAGCACTTCTTTAAAGCTTCAGCAGGACGGATGCATTCCATCTATCTGCCCTTTATATATATTTTCAGATTAGCGGTTCACCGTGGTTAATAATCACTCAACTTCAGTTGCCGTTTAAACCCAATTACAGATGTTCAATTTTTTTACAATCCAGTAATTGCATGCATTTATCTTACGTGCCGCCCTTAGATCATTTCTCTCTTTCTTTTTTTTTAAAAAAAACATGCAATTGCCGCTGTCAGTGCACCGTCATCCAGCACGCTGTCCTCATTTTCCTCTTTTTTTTCAACGGTAAATTCCAACATTAATAAATTAAATCATAACTACCTATATTCACACTTATATATTATGAAAATTTTTCTTATTAATATATATACAATTGCTCACAAAATGCACCTTTCGGAATTTTGAAAAAAAAATTATTTTATTTTAATTGACTAATTCATATTTGGATGAAAAGTCTCTTTTTAAAATTTTAGAGACATGTTTTCCAAAATTTAATTCCTTCATTAATTTGGGCATATTAATTTAAGCTTTCCCTTAAAATTTCACTTTAATCAGAGTTGTGTACCTATTTTTATTTAATTATTGAAAAATAGACATATATATGTCTCCACAAAATTCACATACATATCAAATGTGAATTTTGAAATTTTCATAATTATTCTAAATAATTCTTCATAACCCATAAAAGTTTTCATCTTGAAACAATCATTATAGACCAACTCATGGTCTTTTGAAGCTAATTTATAACATTAATTATGATAATAATATGTTTAATCATAATTTTCAAAAATTCCACCATTGATCATGTAAGTTACCTCATGATCAAGTTATCCTTAAAATTTCATCTCAATTGGACTTCAACATTGTCCAATATGAATTTCCTAAGAAATTCCCGATTTAACCATATTCTTAAATTTCTAAAATGACATGGAAAATGAATTTTAACGAGTTGCCACCTAAGCATTCTCCATCCATTTTTATCTTTCCGTGATTATCGATAATCTCTACTTTACTTAATCATTTTTTCCACTAATTTTCATTTCCCATATGGGTTACACCTGAACCCTTCATTTTATGAGATTTCGATTTTTATCCTTTAGACGATTTGAAGCTATATTTATTAAGCTTAAAATTCAAGGTTTCACACCTAGGCCTCGATTTTTGGCGCCCCGGCCCCACCCCCCCGACAGCATAAAAAAACAACAGCAAAACACGAGTTTTTCAGCATGCCAACTTCAACTGGTCATAACTTTTAATCCCGGAGGAGTTACGGGAGCTACCACATATCAACGCAAAGCATTTTTCGAGCCCGTCGAGATGAAAACTAAGGTTTGCTTAGTTGATATCATTTTCAATTTCAAAATCCGCCATCTTTGCATATTTTGGGCCATTAAAGTTCTACGCAATTTGTTTTACTGATTTTAGTGAATCACCAATTTTATTACTTTAAATAAAAGGTGTGCAAGTGGGTGGTTTGCGTTTTTCATATATTTGCGGGCATGTGGATGTGTTGCCTGTGGGTAACCTTTTGGTTCAAGCTGTTCCATTAATTTTTTGTGGCTAAAAGTTTAAAGTAGTGGGGGAGGAGTTTATGGACTGCGCTTGTGGTATCGATAATATGGCTTGGAACTTGAGTTGAATTGCCTAAGAAGAGCTTGTATGAATTAAACTTGGGGTGTAAAGACATGGAGAGTTGAGCTTGTAGTGAACTTTTCAATATTGTGCTGCTCATTCTTCCTTCTTCCTATTTGTGACATCGCTCTCAACCGCTCCCAACCAATATGAGGCTGACCAACTTGGAAAATCTAATGGCAGCCCAAGCCCGGTTTCTACAGTTTCGAAGACTCATGGAGGACGGACAGATTGATATGAAGGCTTTACTACCATTCCCATCGACACCTCCCGAGTTCCGAGCCTGTTTTGGTCAATCTTCACATCAGCTTGGTGAAGAAAGTGAGCGCGACAATGACGACTCCTCCGCATCAGACACCTAGGGTAGTACCTGTCCTTTCCATTTTATATTCCATTTGTATTTATTTTTCATTCTATGATCATGTAGGTTTCATGTAGTTGCATGCATTGAGGACAATGTATGAAACCCAGCTTCCTCAGGCAAGATACGTATCACCTAGGGTTGTAAACCCTAGATTTTTGTAATATTTTTTATGATGAATAAAAATTCATGAATTATATTTATGGATATGTGTATTAGAGAATAAAATAATGCAATTAAGAATTTAACCCACGTAAATAGTGCGCATGAATAGTAACCCCGGGATTAAGACACGTGATTAAGAGTTAATCACTTGGATTAACTTAATCACAAAAAGATGAAAAAGGAGATTTAATCACTACGGGACAAAATAGTAATACTTTTTGATATTTTAATGGAATTTTGGTTTTTAGTGAAAAATTAAAGAAAAATTCATAATTTGCAATCTGGACGTCGAATTTAGATGAATTTTTTTATGGATGGTTAAAAATCCATGATAAACATGATAAATGGTTTAAGATGTGATGAAAATCATGAATTAAGGGTCAAGATGAAACGTCAATAGGAGATTAAAAAGTAGCTTATCTTTTTCATTAAATTCCTTTTCACTTTTTATTAAATTTAAATAATTAAAAAATAAAAATAATAAATGCAAATCAGAAAATGGCAGGGGCGTGCAGGGGTAGGTGGAGATTTTTGACCAAAATCCAATGGTCCAAATTCATCATCATAAAAAATCAATGCTAAGATTAAATTAGCCTAAAATAATTAATTTTAAAAATCAAAAAATCATAAATAAAATAGGGCTGCCATAGGGGGGTGTGATCAGGGTAGGGGGGATACACAAGGCTCAACACACATTTTGAAAATTAGAAAAAAATATATTTATAATTTAATACCTTGAGCAAGGGGGGTAAATTATAATTTCATGAAAAATCAAAAACTATAAATAGGGGCCAAGGGGGTACATCCAAATGCACTACACCCCAGCTCCATTTGAGCAAAACCCAAACCCCCCACACGTCCCAAGCCAAAGAAGAGGAGGAGAGAAAGTTAGAGAGAGAAAGTGTGAGAAGAAGAGGGATATCTCCACTTTGGTTAAGTGAATTCTATCCAAATTTCTTTTGAATATTAAGTAGGGTGAAACAATGCTTAGATAATGCCTAATCATGAGAAAATAAGTACATTTATATTGCCTAATTGGAATTATGCAAAAATATCAAAATTTTGGAGCAAAGATAGAGCATTCGGGAAGATAGCATATAATATGTGTAAATAGTGCTCCAATATTGATAAATGATGATTTGGAATGAATGATTATGATAATTATGATGTTGAAATGATGATATATTAATCTCATGATTTTTGGAATTAAGGATTACGCTTAAGTAAAATTATGTTGATTTTTAATATATGGAGAAAATGATTTATTTAGGCAAGTTAATGATGATAAATTCAAAATTCATGAATTTTTCCATGATATACTAAACATAAGCTATGTTATAGTATTTTTTATTTTTGGAAAAAATGTCAATTTTTGGAACCCATGAATAGTAACCAACACGCTGTGAACAGTAACTTCGGATGTACAGTGGCATGAGCAGTAATTATCAACAATAAACAGTGATTTTGGAAAAATTTAAGATTAATATTTATACTTTAAAGATGGAATTTCAAAGAATTTATGTATAAAAAAATCCATAAAAGGAGAAAATGACCAAAAATTAAAGAGCATGCAAGTGAAGCAGCTTGAACAAAATCAATGAAATATCCTTTTTTCTTGAATAGGAAACGGAAAAGAAAAAGTTGAGGACACCAACTGACGAGGTAAGCAAGTTATATATTTTGCAAATTATTTCCAAAATGCTTGAAATTATTTGCAAATTGCTTTATGAAATTTATTTAAGGTTCGCCATACCTATAACTACTTTACATGAACTGAAATATGTTTGTTAAATTATTTATTAAATATTTTTTATGAAATTATTATGATTTACAAATATCATGTCGGCATGTGTATGAGCATGGTGCACGAGGAATAGGCCATAGTTGAGGTAGTAAGCGGATCAAATGTCGCCCTCGCTATTGCCAAGTCGCTTATATAGGCCCAGGCCGGCGGCGACCTCCCTGAGATGGGAGCATGTATGGGATGGGCGCCTAGCTAGCGTTGCATCTAAAGGAATGTCATGAATGCTATGAATGCATTGCACTTGCATTTTATGAAATGCATGAAAAAGATCGAAAAATTATGTATGGCTTGCTTACTGAGTATTATGACTCACCCATACTTTTCCAACGATAAACAAGAAATGATGATGAAGGCAACATGCAAAATAATATATAATTTTTGATATAAATATTGTATATGTAAATTTTATGTAAAGACAATGATGAATATTTTGAGATGGGAAAGAATATTTTTTCAATGATGATGTTTATGAACAGACTTTGATTATAATTGTGATATGTGAAATATATTTCAAGTTTGAGGAATGTTGACAATTTTCCTTGTATTGATGTTATAGAAAAAAAAACTCCTACCGTGTGATCAGGGCAACAATCCTGAGTCACGTTTACCAATCAAAATGGTCCCGGAGTAAGGCTTCTAGGCACCCCAATTCGGGGCGCCATAGAAGTTGGTATCAGAGCATGGACTGGTAAATAGGCAGAAAAGGAAAGAAATGACAAAGCTAGAATACATGAAATCATAATTTTGATTGATTAATTTATCATTGATGATTTATATGTAGATGACAGATAAAGGACAGGCTCCATTAAGTGCAAGGGAACTAGAAGAGGAGCAAGAAAGGGAATGGGCTCGGGAAAGAGTTAATAGATGGTTAGCCTCCCAAGAAGATCTAACCATAAGACTCTCAGTTCCCACTAGTTACCAGGCTCTTCCATATATTAGGGGACCAGAAGCACATCGCCCTCCAGTACCTACAATCTTCCCTAGCCAACCACTAGGGTTTTCAGTATTATCTGAAATCCACCAGGCAGAGTCCTCTAGCAAGGCACTTGCACCCCCAGACTCTCCAGTATATACCCCAGCCAGCCCAACGCCTAGGCCATCGATGGTCACCGATTGGGTCACTGAAGAAGACTTACAAAGGTATTAGCAAAGGAGAGTTGCCCCAGTCCTACTTAACCCAGGTCCATGGTTTAGGTTTGATGCGGGATACATTCAGTTCTGATATGGAACACCATGGGCATAGATAGACCGCAGGGAGAGAGAGGCTACCCAGGAACACCGGGAAGCTTTGGCCAGGGGAGAAGAAATAATGGAGCAACCCCCTCCTAAACAACCTGGTGAGGTTATCCTAAGGGTTATAGAGTTAGAAGTAATGCCCGAAGCCCCATCTCCTGCCCCTCCAGCAAATGATGATGAGGACCCCATAGAATGGTCTGATAGCGAAGAGGAGAACGAGAACCCAGGACCACAACACTGGTCTGATACCAGTACTATCACTGAGGAACACACACAGGTATCATTCAGTCTTAGAAGATTCCTGAGGTTAAGGAGAAGGGGACGTTAAAAGGGATGGGGATCAGGAAAATGCAGCCACCGACAAGACATCTTATTTTTCTTTTTTTATGAATATGTAAATATTGTTGGAAACAGGTACATAAGGCTAAGATAGCCTATGTATAAAAGTTTGACATATGTATAAAAGTTTGATGATAATGTATAATATATGTGAATTATGTGATCATGTGACTATGTGTTTGAATTTATTTGACAAGTGTATCATGATGAATATTGATGTTATACTAATGAATGTTTTGTAGAGTTGAAAATGCCACTCACCGGAGCTAAAGCAAGAGCTAACAAAGGAAAGGATCCAATGGAAGAATCCGTCGAACAAACAAGGAGCGAGGCCAGTAAAAGAACTAATAGGGAAGAATCCGGAGGGCAATCCTCTAGGACCCGCCCAAGATGAGAGGAAAGCTCTAGGCCACAAGCAGAGGTCAATATAGAAGACAGGATAACTGCAGCAATTGAGAAAGCTATGCAGCAATGGACAGCCCAGGCTGCTGGTTTATTATAAGAAATGCAGAACCAACAGGCCCCGCCAGCAAGAGGAGACGGGAAGAGACCAAGCACCTCTGCCAATCCCGGCACATCAAGGGGGATGGAAGATAGTCTCCTTGAGGCTGATAGAAAGGCTATCAATGCCTTCCTTGCCTAGTGGCCGCCCAAGTTTGCAGGGGAACTAGACCCCCTCATCACAAAGTAATGCAACACAGAAATCAAAAAGTTATTCAGGATATCGCCCTGCAATGATCAGCAAAAAATGTTGTGCGCTACCCACCTACTGGTAAAAGATGCTTATGAATGGTGGGAAACGCTGATGGTCACTATGCCACATCCTGAGCAAGTTACGTGGCATGAATTTTTGGAAGAATTTAACAAAGAATATCTCCTTGTAGGGCTACAGAGCCAGAGCGTGATAGAGTTCGAAAAACTTTACCAAGGCAAGATGAGAGTCATGGAATATGCCACAAATTTCAACGCCTTAGTAAGATACGTGTCATGGATTGCCAATGTGCCAGAGAATAAGGCACAAAGGTTCTAGAGAGGATTAAGGCCCCAGCTAAGAGAGGGGTTAACCCCGTTACTAATACAAGACTACGCCTCTAGCATCGAGAGGGCTAGGGCATTGGAAATGGAGTCAATGAGGACTCAAGAGCTTAGGCAAGCTCAAAAACAATTCTTTTCAACCTCCAAGGAAGGTGAGGCTAATAAAAGAAAAAAGGTAATCACCGAAAAAAAGAAGATCGGCGACAAGACAAAGAGCATCCCGACTTGTAGAACTTGCTACGAACGCCATTCAGGCGAATGTTTGCAAGGATCGGGGAAATGCTACAAGTATGGCCAAGTTGGTCACATGGCCCGGGACTGCGGGACTGACGAAGCTAAAATAATAAAGTGCTTCAACTGTGGTCAAGTTGGACACATTTCACCCAACTGTCCAAATAAACCACAAGGAGCACCAGCCCGAGGGAGGCCGACCCAGCAAAAGGTCCCCACCATCGCCAATCGGCTTGGTACTGCTGTCAACCCAGTGCATGTCCAAGCCCTCACCCGAACGAAGTCACAAGAGATGGAGGAGAAAGTGATTACAGGTATGATTTACATTTTAGGAAATCCTGCAGTAGCTTTATTTGATTCTGGAGCTACACACTCATTTATATCATACCAATTCGTAATCACACACACACTTCGGGTAGAAGAAACCAGTAGTACTATACATGTAGAATCCCCAGTATATATATTGGTAAGTATAAATCAAATTTGCAAGACATGTCCTATCAGGATAGGAACAAAAATATTGGAAGCTGATCTCATCCTATTACCAATGACAGAGTTTGATGTCATACTAGGGATGGATTGGCTAAGTCAATGGGGTGCAATGATTGATTGTAGAAATAAAAGGTGCAATTTGAAGCACCAAAAGATGAAATAAAGATCAGTAAAATAAGATAGCTAGAAAACACAATAAGGATGGTATCAGCTATGAAAGCAGCTAAGCTGATACACCAACAATGTACATCCTATCTGGTCTCTATAAATACAATAAAAAGAGATGGGATACCTATGGAACAAATTCCAGTGGTAAAGGAATTTTCGGATATTTTTCCAAAAGAGTTATGTAATTTACTACCGGAAAGAGAGATGATGTGGCGCCCCCAACCCGAGCGTCGCATCCTAAGCCTTACCTCGGGATCTGTATCGACTGGTAAACGTGATCAGGATTTTTGCCCTGTCACACGGAGGGTTTTTTTAACGAATAATTATCTAGTTAAATATATTTTCATAGGAGTTTATTTCCTAGTAATTATATCTCAAGTAATTACTAAGTCATTTCCAACCATTCAACACACAACAAAGCATGTTATTCAAAAACATTACAACATTCTCCTAAATCAGATGTCACTACATGTTATAACCATAGTTGTCCATATGAAACAACAACTTAGTTACATCCATTCAGCATAAGTTCTACTATATCATCATGAGTGCAAAAGTTTTTCTCTTGCTTAAATGATATTTTATCTGCTCCTTTGCCGAGTCTCTTCATTCACCTGTCCATGGGTTTGGAAAATAAAAACGTGAGTTGTACACTTAATAAGCAAGCATTATATATATTTCCAAACAAATCATTTTAAAGGAAATCTTTTTTAACAAAGAGGTTTCTCTCCATTTAGTAGAGACACTTATCAAGTGATCAGCTACCTACGGAGCAGAAATCTTTTACTTAAAATCATCATGGAAAGCAACATTATACCCCCTCGGGGATATATAATGACATTGTAATGAATGAATCATGATCCCTTAGGATGGAGGCTAGCTAGGCGACCATTCGTCTTCATCTCCTCTCACACAGGGAGACGCCGTCGGCCCTTGGCCTATATTAGCGACTCGGTAACACCAAAGGGGGACAATCGATCCGCTTATTCCTTTAAGGTGAACCTTATGCATTGTGCACATGAATTTATCCATGACATGCTAGCATGATTTTCCACACATAATATCATAGGACAATAATTTTCATTTATCATAAAACAGTTGTATAAATCAATTTGAAATACATAGTGAACTAAGGAATGACCATCCTTAAAAATTTAGAAATAAATTTCAAATAACATTTGCTAAATCAAGAAAAGCAGTTAGAACATCATTTACAATTATTTCAAAGAAATTTTAATAAATAGAAATTCATTTAGAAAATTTGCTTGCTTACCTTGTTCGTGAGAGCTTCCCGGATCAACCTTTTCCTTTCCTTTGTCTATGACAGAATAACATAATATCCATGTAAATTCTATTTTCTTGCATTTATTTAGTTTTCCAACCCATTTCCATAAATATTCATAACCCGTTTAATTTCCAAGTCGAGTATGCATACTTTACACCCTTACGTATCTCAATTATTCATTATGCCTCATATTAAATTCCCATATATTAATCTCAAAATTCGATATTATCAATTCAGCAATGCATTTTATGTTTTTCATCATATTTTAACATATTTTTGCATTTTAATATTTTACATAATGCGTTTATCATCTTATCATGTGTACTGCTTCACATATGTGCGTCTAACAGCGTCTAATTCATATATTTCTTAAAATTTTTCAAATCAACAACTTGTCCTCCAATTCATCAAGTTTATACACTTCATTTAACACCTATTTAGTGTATTTTTACGAATTTTTAATCCACAATTTTACAAATTTCAAAAACAGCCACTTTGACATCCAATTTCTACACTTTATATGCCTCTTTTGATACTCCAACATAAACAGATTTTAATCTATTTAATTCCAGAAATTTATCCCAATTTTCTTACCCTAAATTCAATTCATTTTCACACATTTAAAATCCATATATAATTTATTTGCAAAACAGCAACATTTTATACATGTATAGGGTATCCGTTTACACCATTGGGATGTCCACTTCACATTCCCTTAAAAATCCGAATTTTGGCAGTTTATGTAAAGTCCCTTTTTCACATCCAAAGTGTCCTATATTTAGGGTATTTTACCGTACAATTTATCCATAATTTATTTGAATCATTTCCTTTATCATTTTCATCATTTAGAAGTGAATTTCGGGTCTTAGAAGAAATCCTAGCTAGCTTATCTTCTACACTTCATAATTCATGCTAAATTTCATATATTTTCAACATTATATCATGAATTATCATGTGATTATATCCACTAATTCAAACAGCAATACTAAATACAAATCTCAGCAAGTTTAAGCTAGTGTAGAAGCATATACATCACACAAATCACTTCCTACTTACATCTAACTCTTAATTATACTACTTGCTATAACTTCCCATTAAATTCCCTACTGAAAACCATCATAACTTTTCATTAAAGGATGCCTTATGAATCATATTTTCTTCCCATAGATTAAGTACAAAAAAAATAAAACTCATTCAAACTCATTATGTACTTACTTGTATAGAGAGTAACACTTAATTCTCCTTCCCAAGCAAGCTTTCTCTTCTTAACTCCTCCTTTTCTTTATTTTTTTTCACTTATTTTTGGATTTGAAAAGGTAGTGAAAGGGGAACATGAGGTGCTGCTGTAATGGAAGCTCAAAATGCAGAAATTTTTCTAAGTATCCATAACATACATGGACATCCCTTTGCTTTTATGCAATTAGCTGGAAATTTCCAGCTAATGGGCCTCACATGCCACCTCGTCAATGCTAATTTCAATGAAATTCTATCCCCTTAGCTGACATGGCAACTTGTGGCCATTAAAATTATTTTTTTCTTAATTATAAATTTACTAATTATCCATTGCATTAAATCATCCCAAATCTGTCCACCAGATCACGTCCATACTCAGCTGCTGTTTTCTAATTTTTTTCAACAAATTTTGCAGCCATTAAATGCACATTTACATTCCCTAATAACTAGGCTAATTATCCATGCATTTATCAATTTTTAAAAAATAAAAAAAATCACATTTTGGCCACTTGAACGGCCACCATTTTCAGCTACATTTTCTAATGCCTGCACACGTCCCTATTTGGCAGCAGCTTATCTCATCATAATTAATTTTTTCTAGCTTTATTTAATCACTCATTTAATTACCTAGTAGTGTAGGGAATTTAGGGTCATTTTATCTTAATAAAAAAAATTATAAAATATGCATAGAGCTGCCAAACGGTCCACATCATCCATGGAATATCCTGCTGTCCATTTTTGCTTTTCCCATTCAACGGTCCAGATCAGCCTTTCTAGATCCAAATTTCACTTTATTTAATGCAAAATTATCTTCATTAATTCATAGTTGACTTTAGGTATCCATTATATTATACAAATATTTTATAAAATACAAATACATGGCTGTTTGCACGTCCTTGGCTGCCACCTCCTCCATATTCCTTTTGACCCATTTAATTATGCATTTAATTAAGATATAATTGCAAGGATTTCTTATTTTTAGTAATTTACATAATACCCTACAAATTACCCCCTCTTGACACCTCAAATTTTTCTTTATGCATTAGATTATTTTGTACATTTTTAACATAAATGTTATTTACTTTTTAGGTTTGAAAAGTCAAAATCTCTAAACCCAATTTCATGCAAGCTTAATCCCTTAATCATTTGCATGATCAAATTCTTCCAAAACCTTTATTTCATAATTTTAGCCGTTCATTTCAAATTTCATCTAAATCCGATCTTTCTAACCTAAGTTATGATCATTTTAAGTTTTGAACGGTGATAATCAATTTTCATCAAAATTTTCATAATTAAAATTTTCCATATGATTAAGCACAAAATTATGTGCTTCCCCCTCAATTTTCACCTTAATCCGCCTTAAATTCATCAAGTTATGAATTTTTCAATATTTTCTCAACTTGTCTCTATAATTAGCCTCCTAATATCCATTAATCACATTATGCAACTAAATTAAATTTTTCATGGCATACTAATATTTATCCATCCTCAATATGATATTTCAATCATATTAAACTACATTATCTTCAATTAGTAATTTAAACAATCATTCACACAGATGACCTAACTGCAAAAATCTTAAAAATTGCAAATACTTCAATTATGAACACATAATTCATACATAAATTATTCAATAGCATTTGCATGACTTCTATGCAAATTAGGGTTTCACAGATGAATATGAAAATAGAAATTATCCTAGGGACAACCCTAATATCTAAGGCCCCATATAAGATGGCGCTAGCCGAATTCGCTGTGTTGAAAGTACAAATCCAAGATTTATTAAATAAAGGATTTATTAGACCCAGTGCATCACCTTGGGGAGCTCCAGTACTATTTGTAAGAAAAAAGGATGGGAGTTTGAGACTCTGTATTGATTACAGAGAATTGAATAAAGTAACAGTAAAAAATAAGTACCGACTCCTAAGAATAGATGATCTTTTTGATCAGTTAAAAGGAGCTTCTACATTTTCAAAAATTGATTTATAGTCAGGGTACCACCAGTTGAGGATATGTCCAAAAGAGATCTATAAAACAGCATTTAGGACAAGATATGGGTATTATGAATTCTTAGTTATGCCATTTGGACTAACGAATGCCCAACTGTGTTTATGGATATGATGAATAGAATTTTTTGAGAATTTTTGGATCAATTCGTGGTGGTATTCATTGATGATATATTGATTTACTCAAAGACAGAAGAAGAGCATTAGAAACATTTAAGGATAGTATTGGAAATTCTCTGAAGGGAGAAATTATATGCTAAATTCAAGAAATGTGAGTTTTGGTTGAAACAAGTAGCCTTTCTCGACCACATTATATCCGAGAAGGGAGTACAGGTATATCCTCAAAAGATTGAGGCAATAACAAAGTGATCACAACTAACAAATATCACAGAAATAAGAAGCTTTCTAGGGCTAGCTGGCTACTACGGGAGATTTGTGGAAGGATTCTCACAATTGTCAGCTCCACTCACAAAGCTGACAAGGAAAGGAGTTAGATATGAATGGACACAGGAATATGAGAATAGCTTCCAAGAGTTAAAGAAAAGACTGGTAAAACTGCCAATTCTAACACTACCTACGGAAAAGGAAGAGTTTGTGATCTATAGTGATGCCTCAAAGAAAGGATTAGGATGTGTACTAATGCAAAATGGAAAGGTTATATCATACGCATCCAGGCAGCTAAAGCCAAATGAGGTAAACTATCCAACCCATGACTTAGAATTGGCAGCAGTAGTCTTTGCCTTGAAAATTTGGAGTCATTATTTGTATGGAGTTAAATGTGAGGTCTATACTGACCATAAAAGCCTCAAATACATTTTTACTCAAAAGGAGTTAAATATGAGGCAAAGAAGATGACTCGAGTTACTTAAGGATTATGACCTCAACATTTTATATCATCCAAGAAAAGCCAATGTAGTAGCCGATGCGCTAAGTAGAAATATTAGCTTAGCACATCTCATCACAAAGGAAAAAGGGCTATTGCAAGAATTGAGACAACTAGAATTAATTGTAAGCCCACCTAGGGTACAAGTTAGATTGTCTCAATTACAAATCCAGTCGATTTGTTTGAGCAAATTAAAATAGCTCAACAAGAAAATGGAGATTTAAAGAGTTGTGTTGAGAAAATGATCAAGAAAAATCCCAATGAATATATACAAAATGAACATGGAATGTACAGATATAAGGGTCGCCTATGTATACCCAATCAAGAAGGAATCAAGGATCAGATATTGAAGAAAGCACATTTCTCTCCATTTTTAATACATCCAGGTAGCACCAAGATGTATCAAGACATCAAAAGAATGTATTGGTGGAAAAACATGAAAAGAGAAATTGCCGAATATGTGGCTAAGTGCTTAACATGCCAAAGGATTAAGGTGGATCACCAAAGACCCCTTGAAAGTTATAGTAGCTGGAAGTCCCAAAATGGAATGGGATGATATTACTTTGGATTTTATTGAAGGGTTGCCAAGAACCCAAAATGGGAATGATGCTATATGGGTAATAGTTGATAGATTATCAAAGGTAGCTCATTTTCTAGCCATCAAGAAAAATTTTACTGTTGAGCGACTGGCTAAGATTTATTATAAGGAGATAGTGAGACTACATGGAGTACCTAAGTCAATAGTTTCCGATCGAGATTCCAGTTTTATGTCTTGATTTTGGAAAAGTTTACATTAAACATTAGGAACACAGTTGAAATTTAGTACAACATTTCATCCTCAAACTGATGAGCAGACAGAAAGGGTGAATCAAATAGTTGAGGATATTCTAAGGATGTGCACAGTAGAATTTGAAGGATCATGGGATGAATATTTGGCTATGGCAGAATTTACTTATAAAAACAGTTATCAAGCAAGTATTCAAATGGCCCCATTTGAGGCTTTATATGGGCGGAAATACAGAACTCCTCTTAGCTGGGATGAAGTGGGAGAAAGGAAGTTAGCTCTAGACCTCTCAAAAAGAATGGAAGAAAAAGTTCAAGTGATTCACCAGTGTATACTCACAGGCCAGAGCAGGCAAAAGAGTTACACCGATTGCAAAAGAAGGGATTTGCATATCCAAGTTGGGGATCACGTATTTGTTAAAGTAACGCCATTCAAAGGAGTCACCC
This sequence comes from Annona cherimola, assembly GCA_030490835.1. NCBI lineage: Eukaryota > Viridiplantae > Streptophyta > Magnoliopsida > Magnoliales > Annonaceae > Annona > Annona cherimola. The sequence goes on along the minus strand of CM059972.1, from coordinate 54,713,961 downwards.
GGTTTGGAAAAAGAGGAAAATTGAACCCAAGATATGTCAGACCCTTTGAAGTTTTGGAAAAGATAGGCAATCTAGCCTATAGAATAGCCCTGCCACCAGCTCTAAGTACCATCCACAATGTGTTTCACATCTCCATGCTAAGAAAATATGTTTCCGATCCTACCCATGTGTTGATAGTAGAAAATTTGCCAATCCAAGAACACCTGAACTATGAGGAAAGGCCAATCAAAATATTGGATTTCAAGATCAAGAAGCTTCGGAACAGAGAGATCAAGTATATAAAGGTACAATGGAATCAATATTCGGAGTCCGAAGCCACTTGGGAGCTACGAGAACAGGTCGAAAGGAAATTTCCCCAATAGTTCAAGGAAAGATAGGTTTCGGGACGAAACCTATTATAAGGGGGGAGGATTATGAAACCCAGCTTCCTCAGGCAAGATACGTATCACCTAGGGTTGTAAACCTGTGGTGCCCCAAACCGGGGTGCCTAGAAACCTTACTCCGGGATCTTTATTGATTGGTAAACGTGACTTAGGATTGTTGCCTTGATCACACGACAGAATTTTTAATTGGATCTCGTCCAATTTTTTTTTTCTTTCCTTCCTTTTCTTTCATCACATAACAAACACTTGTCATCAACTTTACACATGATACTCATAGTATCTCATTACATAACATCATATCATCATATATGAACACATTTTTTACATCAATTTCACATATATTATTCATATCATAATAACTAACTTATCTACATCACAAGTTCTTTCAATGTAAATATTTCATACATACATATTTTGAAAATTCTATATAATCATTCATACCATATATAGACCAGCTTGTTGAAAAGTTTTCTTCATACTCTTTTCCTTTCCTGCATGACCTGTACTATACCTGTCTATGGTTGAGAAAAACAAAATATGAGTCGAAACCCAATAAGCAAGCATTTTTCATTTTAAATGCATTTCTCACATTTCAGTGGTAGACGCTTAACAAGCGTTTGACTAGCAATTGGAGGAAACTTTTTCATAAAAACCTTTCATAATCCCAATTCATGACAATCATATGCTTGTAAAACTTGACATATAAATTCTTTTTCCATGGACATATTTATGTTCTAAAATATTTTTCATCGAAACTTCTTTTCTCATAGCACATTCTCATGTCCTAAAACATTTTTCATCAAAACTCCTTTTCTCATAGGACATTCTCATGTCCTAAAATACTTTTCATAAAACTATTTTTAAGCATATGCAATATGCAATACGTCTCTGTCCATCTGGTAGGTGACACTTATCAAATGATCATTCTTCCTTAGGAGAGAAACCCTTCCAGGTGATAGCCCACGAGCCAGGCGGCTATCCGTGTCCATCTCCCATTTCAGGGAGGGTGCCGCCGGCATTTAGCCTTATTCAAGAGACTCGGCCTATGCAAAGGGGGCCCAATTTGCAACCGCGTCCGGCTTGCATATCCTTTACAGTAGACCTAGTACATAATCCTTGTGCACACTTTTCCTTCACATTCATATGCTAGCATGATTCTATAAAAACCACAGACCACAGTCTGTGTCTTTTTTCTGAAAACTTGATGCTAGTATGCTTTCATAAAATACTACGGACCTCAGCCTGTATTCCTTTTAAATCTTGGAAACTGGGCTTAACCCACGTTACAAGTTCTATACTCAAAATGTTTTGTAAGGATGGACAATCTTAAAACATTTATATTTCATAAATCTTTTGAAGTATTCAAGGAAAATATTTGAAATAATAATACTTTCTAACCGTTTTGTAAATAATTTTTGAACGATAAAACGTTGTTAAAAATATTTGAAACCAAAAGATTTTTCTTACAAATGCTTTTCCCATTTATGTGTTTTTTATGATCAATGGACATGCAAGTACATGCTTTCATCTAATATCATATACTTTTGTCCATCTGTCTTATTGTTCATTTCTATATGTGATAGACTTGTACAATCCTTTGAACATTACTCAAATCGTTTTTCAAATTAATTTATCATGTTGGCCTTCCTTAAATCCTTCTCAAAACAATAGATTTTAGAAATTCCAAAATAATCCAATATTTAGAGAACCTTTGAAACATATCATTAAAATACTTCAAAATCTTGTAATAAAACTATTCTAAAACATTTATTTCAAATATCATTTTAAAATCTCATTTTCCTTTCAACACAACCTTTTCAACATTTGCATTTCAATATTTTTCAACATTAAAAGGATTTGCTTCTAACAAAATAATTTTCAAAACAATTTAAGATTGCAGAGTAAAGTCATATAAAATTATATTTTCAAAAGGTTTGCTTGCTTACTTGCGTAATCAACTTGTACCTTCAACTTTTTCCTTTCCTTTTTCTATACAAATAATATACCCATGCTTGCACATTTCCACTATTGTGAAACCCCAACCTAAGTAGGATTCAATATATGCATTGAATATTTACATGTGATTTATAAGTAAATTTATTGAATTATGAATGATTTTGTGATTTTGCTAAACTATGATAATTACGGCTAAGGATTAGCGATGATGATTCGAGTGATCATTATAAGCTAATGTGGGACAAAGGGATTAGAATAATTTGTTGGTGATTAAAATACACCAATACATCATGAATAATCATTTTAGATTATTTGATATGGATTATGAGAATTTAAAAGGATAATTCTCAAGTTAGTATAGAAAATCTTAGAAAATTCATAACTTGACGCCCATAAGGCGGATTAATATGAAAATTGAGATGGAAGTACATAATTTTGTACTTAATCATATGAGAAAGGTATATTATGAAAATTTTGATGATAATTGATCATCACCGTCAAAAATTTAAAACAATCATAACTTGAGCTAGAAAAGTCGGATTAAGATGAAATTTGAAATGGACGGTTAAAATTATAAGATTAAGGTTATGAAAGGATTTGATCATGAAAATGATGATGGGATTAGGCTTGCACGACATTAGGATTAATTCTTTTGACTTTTTACACCAAAAAGTTATTAGCATAAGGGTGAATAGCTTACATGCAACCATAGACGTCCAAACTAACCCATAAAGTGGATTTTTGTGAAATATTTATAATATAATGGATACCCATAGTCAACAAGGAGTTAATGTAGATAATTTGGCATTAAATTAAAGTGAAATTCGGATTTATTAGGGCTGATCTGAACCGTTGAATGGAGGAGGAGAAAATGGACAGCAGCATGTATTCAGCTTGATGTGGACGGTTTGGCTGCTCAATGCATGGTTTATAATTTTTTTTAGTAGCCTAAATTGACCCTAATTACCCTAAACTATTAGATAATTAATTGGGTAATTAATTAAATCCGTAAAAAAATTTATTATGATAAGGACATCTGCTGCAAAGTGGACGTGATTTGGGCATCAAAAAGTGGACAGCAAAATTGTGTCCGATCATATGGCTGGAAAAGGGATTTTTTGTAATTTTTAAAAATTATAAAATGCATGGATATTTATCCTAGGTAATAGGGTATGTAATTGTGAATTTATTTGATGAAAATTTCGTTGGAAAAAAATTGAAAAACTGGCTGATGAAGGACGTGCAACAGATGGACATCTTTGTGTTAATTAAATGCAATGGATAATTAATGGATTTATAATTAAGAAAAAAATATTTTTAATTGTCCACAAGATGCCATGTCAGAAAAGGGGATAGGAATGCATTGGAAGTTGCATAGATGATGTGGCATGTGGGGCCCATTTGCTGGAAATTTCCAGCTATTGCTTAAAAGAGAAGGAACGACCATATGCATATCAAAGTGGACTTAGAAAATTCTGCAAATTGGAGCTCTCCTTTCCAGCATCAGCACACGACCCCTAGGCCACAAAGGAGGAAGAAAAGATAAGAAAATAAAGGGAAAAAGGAGGAATTACCCATTTAATCAAGTAAGTATATGATTATTTTGATTTTATATCTCAAATCTGGAAATTTTATGATGTTGTGAACTAAAATATGAACGAGATAGTAAATGGATGCATTTTAGTATGAACATTTTTGGAAAGAATAATTATGGATCTATTAAGTAACTACCAAAGTTTTATCTTAAAATGATAATCCAGTTTAAAATTAAAAATCCTATAAAATTAACCTAAACAGGGTAAAACGGGTGACAGGATCATCCGTAGAAAATTATTTTTAATAATTTTTATAAAATGATTTTTAAGCTGAAACTTTTACACCAAATATAAGACGTATTTAGGATCATACTAAAAATATAAAAATTAGGTTTTTAGAGGTATAAATATACCCTATAATTCACGTGATTAAGGCTGACAATAAACTCTCAACACTGTCCAGCACAGTTAAAATGCAAAAATAAATATATTAGGTCAATATTTCGTGATGAAATTTTTATGAAAGTTATTTAATGTAGTTATTAAGTTTTTTTATAAATTTCAGAATTAAATAGATTTATTTGATTATAAATCAAGATTTATAGATTTCAGTTCGCCTGATTTCAGCATTTGTGGATAGTTGGAGAAACAAATCAAAAAGAAATATGAAACCTATGAAGAAATGATCCATAATTATATATATGTTAATAACCTTGATTTGGGTTAGGAAAAGTCTGATTAATTGCTGAAATTTTTGGATTTATGAAACTGTTTAGAGTTATATGACAAAAGACACGTTAAACGGGTGAAAATGGGTTCTAAAGTGGCTGTTTTTGGAACTTTGAAAATAGTGGATTAAAAATTCGTAAAAATGCACTAAATTAGTTTTAATTGAATTTTATAAACTTACTGAATTATTGGATAAGTTTTTTATTTGAAAAACTTTAAGAAAAGTATGAATTAGACGCGGTTAGATGCACATATGCAGTGCACATGATAAGATGATAAATGCATTATGTGAAATGTTAAAATGCAAAAATATGTTAAATTATGATGGAAAAATGTGAAATGCATTGCTGAATTGATAATCTCAAAATTTGAGATTAATATATGAGAATTGAACATGTGATGAAATGACTGGTTGATACGTAAGTATGTTATGTACGTATACCCGACTTGGAGATTAGGCGGGTTATGAATGTTTATGAAAAAGGGTTGGAAAACTAGGTGAATGCAAGCAAATGGAATTTACATGAATGTTATATCATTCTACATGTATAGGTAAAGGCAAAGAAAAGGTTGACCAGGGAAGCTCACGTGATCAAGGTAAGCAAGCGAACTTTCCAAAATATTGATTTCCTTCTATGTTTTGAAAATGATAGCTTAAATAAAATGCCTTAAGGATTGTTTCATGGGAAACAAGCAATACTTCTTAAAATAGTTATTTTATCACAAGTGTTGCCAAGATTGAAAATGCTTTATATCAATGATTTTAAAGAGTTTGCTTACAAGTAAGCAAGCGAGTTTTCCAAAATATTGTTTCAAAGGAATCTTATGAAATTTATGAACTTGCTTTGATAAGTTGATTTCATAGTTTCTTACGAGATAAGTAAGTGAATTTTCAAGCATAGTGTTTATATTCAAGTATTAAATTTACTTGATCATGTTTATGTTAATAATGTGGAGAATTGCTTATAGAGTAAGCAAGCTCAGTTCTTGAAAATATGATGTGACTTTTATGATGGTTTTAAAATAAGCAAGTTCATAAAAGTGTGGTTTACAAAAAGTTTTATATTGAAAGAGTTTGTCTCTTTCATAAAGTGATATTCAAAAACAAACCATGGAAATTCTATTTCCAAGGAGTTTTATTGAAAAATGTAATTCTTTACAAAATGGTTTCTAGAAATAAATAAATGTTCTGAAATGATTTCCATTAAATGTCATAAATTGAATTTATATACGTGTTTTACGATTTATATAGGAGTTTTGAAATAGTCTATCAAGGTGCTTTACAACTCTTAGAGTTATAACACTTTGAAGATGCTTTACTCTGATGTTCTAAAAAGATTTAAGGGTGACCAGTCTTACAAAATGATTTGGTGGATTTTATGTTTAAATAATGATCAAAAGATTATGCAAACTCCTCTATATAAATAACAAGGAAATGACGTGGATAAAACAGATAATGCCATTACAGTGGATAGAAGTGAGTTGCATTAGTTTTGCTCATAAAAATGTTATTAAAAAAAGGTTTGTCTCCTCGAGTTTTGAATTAGTTCAAAAGCTTCTAAAAATGAGAATTTCAAAAGTTGTTTAGCAAATCATTAAAGTTTTGCAAAATATTGTCTTCTCAAATATTTCAAATGTTTGGTAAAATCGATTCATTAAAATATTTCTAAACTCTTTAAGGGTGGTCATCCTAACATCAGGATATGAAAATAATTTACAAAAATGTTTTATTTTCAAAACAACCACGCCCAGTTCTCAATTTGAGAAGGGCATAGTCTGCGGACTAAGTGGTTTAAAATATTTTATTTTTCTTTTCAAAATAATCTTGCCCAGTTCTCAATTCGAGAAGGGCATAGTCTGCGGACTAAGTTGGCTTTATACATATCAAGCTGAGGCTTGAAAAAGAGTACAGTCAAATGACTAAGCTAAGTTTTGTGAAAATCATTGCTAGCATACGAGGGTGCGCAAAACGATATACTAGGCTCATGGTTGAGGCGGTTACAGACCAAAATGGTCGAGAACCAGAGCTCACCTCTACCTATAGCCGAGTCGCTTAGGGAAAGGCTGGAGGCCGGCAGCGCCCTCCATGAAATGGGAGGAGGATCACGGACAACCGCTTAGCTAGCGGTGCAGTCACATGAATAGTTTCTTTCCTAGGGGAGGATGATCACTTGTTAAGTGTCACCTTCTTGAGGGTCAGAGACACAAATTCATATGCTTTTGGAACATACATATGTTCCCAATGTTTTAAAAGTCCCAAAATGGGCATCTACACTGTTTTATTTTAAATGGATTTGTGTTGGATTTAAATGGATTTATGTTCAGTCTTCAAAAGATACCATATGCGGGTTAAAATAAGTTTATATGGAAAAATATTTTAGGACATGAATATGTCCGCCATATTGGTTTAAAAAGGGTTTGGTATCTTATATGCGGGTTAAAAGAGGCTTATATGGAAAAATATTTTTGGACATGAGAATGTCCGCCTAGATAAAAGATTTCTATGCACATGCATTGCTTTTGAACAACCCCGAGTTGGGTTATAAAGAAAATTAAATAAATGATGTTTTGGGACAAGTAAATGTCCTCATGGGCAAAAGGTTATAAGAAAAATGTTTTAGGACATATAATTGTCCTCATGCCATATGAAAAATATTTTTGGACATAGACATGTCCTCATGATAGATGAAAAATATTTTGGGACAAACAATTGTCCCCATGAAAAATAGTTTAGATGAATAGACATCACTTTTGAAAATCCTCGAAATGGGGATATGCACAAAGTTTTATGAGCGTATTATAAAGAAGATTTCTATAAAAGGTTTCTTCCTATTGGTAATTGATCACTTGATAAGTGTCTCCTACCTAATGGGCAAGGGATGCATTTAAATGAAAAAATGATGCTTGCTTACTAAGTTTATCACTCACGTTTTGTTTTCCCAACCTTAGACAGGTTTAAGGCTTAAGGGAAGGAGCAAAGCTAAAAGGTATTGATATGTTGAAGAATGAATGGATGAATGTATTGCTTATAATGAAATGGGATTGATTATGTATGGTGTAAATAGATAAGTGATTATGTATAAAATTCTATGTGAAATTTTATTCATGAACATATATATGTTGCCTATAATATGAAAGTAAAGATACTTGTATGAAAAATTTTATGATGATATGGATGAGTCCACTATGAATGATGACAAATATGAGCTTATATGATGAAAGAAAAGAAAAAAAATTTGACGAGATCAAATTAAGAACCCGCCGCGTGTTCAGGGCAACAATCCTGAATCACATTTACCAATTGATAGATCCTGAGGTAAGGATGTGACGTCTCGGTTTGGGGCGCCACAACTATTAACTTTGAATCTATCTTAGGGTTTTCTAATATATGTGTGCTTCATATCAACTCTGACTCATTTCTACCTTTAGTTCAATATTGTCATCTTTTTTGTAATTTTTGATTATCAAAATTTCTCATTTACTTGCTGCCCATTTCACGTCCATAAATCTGCCCTCCTTGCTATCCATGTTCATCATTATCTTAAGGTCAAAATCTGCATCAATCTTGACCGTCCATCATGCCATTTCACTGCATCAAATCCTAGCTGTTCATCCATCTCAATTTCCAAGGGCTGCTACGTCCAAACTTGTTGCTGGAATTCAGGTGGTTTTTTTTATAAAAATGTTGCTACCCATTGAACGTCCAGCAACATATCATATATATAATACAGCTACTGAATTTTTTTAAATCCAGCTTATTAATATTATACAGCTGTTGGGTCTTAGTTGATTTTTGAGATTTTGAAATTTACATTAATCCTTCAAAATCCACCCTTTGATCACGTTACAATTTCATAAATATTATTTATTGAAATTTTTAAAAATAACAAGTAGCAACAAAATAACGTGAAGCAAAAAGAAATTAAAAAGGGAGAACCTGGATGCTTTGGTTGTTGCTATTTCTGAGAGGAGCAAAAAAAAGTATCATGCTACCGCTGCCCTTCCAACGTCTTCTCCTCTATTGTATTTCACGTCCAGCACTCCACTTAATTAATATTTTCAATGCCCTTTAGCAGAATATGTCTGCTCTTGATTCGTCCACCCTTCAGCAATAGCTCATCTCTCACTTGCCCTTTTAATATTTTTCAGTAGAATATATTATCTGCCTGTCCAGAACCATTGTCCGGCAGCTCTTTTATATACTCCATTAACGGTTCACCATGGTTAAAATTTAATTTAACCCATGGTCACCATTTAACAAAATCCACCTATTTCATTTTCAGAAATCCAGCATTTACGGCTGCTCCTGTATTTTATATCTTATTTGCATAAGCTGGCCATGCAATTATCTCATGTGCACAGGCAACCATCTTGCTGCCATCTATACTTGCATGCACCGTCCTTTGCCAACATTTTTTTTAATTTACTGATCATGTTAGTTGTCCACGTTCAGCGTTAATTAGCCGCCCAAAAATTCCAGCGTTACATATATTTGTAACGTCCTAGCTTATTTTTTTATTTAATTTAATACATATAGCTGTCCAAAAATTCAGCTACCCATATTTATTTAAAATGAATTTTTTTAATTATTATATATATAATTGTCTACAAAATACACCTTTCGAAATTTTGAAAAAAATTTCTATTTTATTTTAATTAACTAATTCATATTTGGAAAAAAAATCTCTTTTTAAAATTTTGGAGAAATGTTTTCCAAAATTTAATTCCTTCATTAAATTGGGCTTATTAATTTAAGCTTTCCATTAAAATTTCACCTTAATCAGAGTTGTATACCTATTTTTATTTAATTATTGAAAAATGGACATATATATGTCTCCGCAAAATTCACATACATTTCAAATAAAACTTTTGAAACTTTCATAATTATTCTGAATAATTCTTCATAACCCATAAAAATTTTCATCTTGAAATAATCATTATAGACCAACTTATGGTCTTTTGAAGCTAATTCATAACATTAATTATGATAATAATATTTTTAATCATAATTTTCAAAATTCCACCGTTGATCACGTAAGTTACCTCATGATCAAGTTATCCTTAAAATTTTATCTCAATTGAACTTCAACATTGTCCGATATGAATTTCCTAAGAAATTCTCGATTTGACCATATTCTTAAATTTCCAAAATGACATGAATAATGAATTTTAATGAGTTGCCACCTAAGTATTCTCCATCCATTTTTGTCTTTCCGTGATTATCACTAATCCCTACTTTACTTAATTATTTTTTTTACTAATTTTCATTTCCCATATGGGTTACTCCTGAACCCTTTATTTTATGAAATTTTTGATTTTATCCTTAGACGATTTCAAGCTATAATTTCTTTAAGCTTAAAACTTGGGGTTTCACAAAACCCTAGATTTTTGTAATATTTTTTATGATGAATGGAAATTCATGAATTATATTTATGGATATTTGTATTGGAGATTAAAATAATGCAATTAAGAATTTAACTCAAGTAAATAGTACACGTGAATAGTGCATATGAATAGTAATCCCATGATTAAGACACGTGATTAAGAGTTAATCACTTAGATTAACTTTATCACAAAAAGATGAAAAAAGAGATTTAATCACTACAGGACAAAATAGCAATACTTTTTGATATTTTAATGGAATTTTGGATTTTAGTGAAAAATTAAAGAAAAATTCATAATTTGCAATTCGGACGTCGGATTTAGATGAAATTTTTTATGGATGGTTAAAAATCCATGATAAACATGATGAAGGGTTTAAGATATGATAAAAATCACGAATTAAGCGTCAAGATGAAACGTCAATAGGAGATCAAAAAGTAGCTTATCTTTTTCATTAAATTCCTTTCGACTTTTTATTAAATTTAAATAATTAAAAAATAAAAATAATAAATGAAAATCAGAAAATGGTAGGGGCGTGCAGGGGTAGATGAATATTTTTTACCAAAATCCAATGGTCCAAATTCATCATCATCAAAAATCAATGGCTAAGATTGAATTAGCCTAAAATAATTAATTTTAAAAATCATAAAATCATAAATAAAATAGGGCTGCCATAGGGGGGCGTGAGCAGGGTAGGGGGGCTGCACAAGGCTCAACACACCTTTTGTAAATTAGAAAAAATATATTTATAATTTAATACCTTGAGCAAGGGGGTAAATTACAATTTCATGAAAAATCAAAAACTATAAATAGGGGCCAAGGGGGGACGTCCAAATGCACTTCACCCCAGCTCCATCTGAGCAAAACCCAAACCCCCCACACGTCCCAGCCAATGAAAAGGAGGAGAGAAAGTGTGAGAAGAAGAGGATATCTCCACTTCGGGTAAGTGAATTCTATCCAAATTTCTTTTGGATGTTAAGTAGGGTAAAACCATGCTTAGATAATGCCTAAGCATGAGAAAATAAGTAAAGTCATATTGCCTAATTAGAATTCTGCCAAAACATCAAAAATTTGGAGCAAAGATAGAGCATTTGGGAAGATAACATATGATATGTGTAAATAATGCTCCAATATTGATAAATGATGATTTGGGATGAATGATTATGACAATTATGATGTTGGAATGATGATATATTAATCTCATGATTTTTGGAATTCAGATTTATGCTTAAGTGAAATTATGTTGATTTTTAGTATATGTAGAAAATGATTTATTTAGCCAAGTTAATGATGATAAATTCAAAATTCATGAATTTTTCCATGATATACTAAATATAAGCTATGTCATGGTATTTTTTATTTTTGGAAAAAATGTCAATTTTTGGAACCCATGAACAGTAACCAACTAGGGGCACCTAGGCGCCAAGGCATCAGATTTCAGGACATTCCGAAAGGTTTCTAAGTTACACAGAGAGTGGGTGCCTAGGCGCCGACTAAGGGCTCCTAAGCGCCACTACGCATCCGTACGAGTGCGGGTTTCTGCACATGTGCTGCGCAAGCTACCCATTATAAATAGAAACCTAGGGTTGCGGGCAGAGAGTGGAGGAGGCCAGAGTCCCAGAGACCGAGAACAATGAGGGGAGGCGTGGAGAGAGCTGCTAGAGCAGCCACATAGAGACGGAAAAGGACATGGTTCCAGCGAAATCTGAAGAGGAGATCCGATCTCGTTGGTGGAAGCTTCCGGGATTTAGTTCTTCTCTTTCACATTCTCTTTCCTTTCTCTTTTCTTTTCTCTATGTTCTTGGAGATAATTGTAACTTGATTTTAATGAGAATTGAAGTCATGTTAATGGGCTAAACCTTCCTATGGTGGGAGATATGTAGGATTTGAACTCATAGCTTATGATATTTGGTTTTCTTATGCTTGAATTGATAAAACTATTGTGTTGTGACTTCTGTTACTTGAGATTACCCTTATATATCATGCTTAACGCGTTTACAAGCATTGCAACCTTATGGATTGATCTAATATTCAGATTCATGCTTGGAAAAGTGGGATTTGAATAAGATCCATATATAAGGCACAGGTATTCTAACTCATGTTGTGTTAGATGTTAATATGGATAGGAATATACCTATTAACCCTGTGTAATTAGGATTAGGTTATATGGTTATCAACCTTTTTTACTTGTCTGCATGGGAACATAGCACATAACTAAAACTTGGATAGGTTTGTATGTGTTGGAAGACATATATGAATATGACTGAACCTAGATGAGTAATCTCTGCACAACTAACTTAAATGGAACCAAATGACGTAACTATGATTCAATAATTTCATTTTACCACCTATCTTAATCATCTCAAGGCAATCTCGGCAATATCTACCCTACCTTGGTCAATTACTGTTTTCATAGTTTAGTTCAGTTCTTTGATACAACTTCTTCATTTTACCAATTCACTTAGACAATTGAGATTTAAGGTGCTAAACCGTTTCACACAATCCTCGTAGGAACGATACTCTACTCACTCTTTATTACTTGATCAACATGTATACTTGCATTAAAAGTGAGCAATTTAATTGACATATACGCAGCTCGTCAAGTGTAGAAAGGGCTAGAGCCTTAGAGATTGAGGCAATGAGAACTCAAGAACTAAGATTAGGATCTAAGATGTTCAACTCGGGAATGAAAGAAGTTGAAACGGGGAAAGAAAAGACTAGGAAAGGAGTTGCAAGGAAAGGAAAAGGAGCTCCAAGGAAGAAAATGTCACCTATTTGCAAGATTTTTCAAAGGCGGCATGTAGGCGAATGTTTGAAAGGGTCAAACAAGTGTTTTAAGTGTGGACAAATGGATCACATAGCCAAGGAATGTGGCAAGGGAGAGGTAAAGATGGTGAATGTTATGTTTGTGACCAAGTTGGACACAACTCCAAATTGTCCAAACAAAGCACAAACATCGCAAGGACGCGGAAAGGCCACACAGCCAAGGCTAGTAAGAGCAGCTAACGGCAGGGAATGTGAAACCCAGCTTCTTTAGGCCATACACATATTACCTAGGGTCGTAAACCCTAGATTTTTGTAATAATTTTTATGATGAATAAAAATTCATGAATTATATTCATAAATATGTGTATTAGAATAATGCAATTAAGGATTCAACCCACGTGAATAGTGCATGTGAATAGGAACCCAGAGATTAAGACACATTATTAAGAGTTAATCACTTGGATTAACCTAATCACAAAAAGACGAAAAAGGAGATTTATGCACTAAAGGACGAAATAGCAATACTTTTTAATATTTTAAGGAAATTCGGATTTTAGTGGAAAATTTGGAAAAAATAGGGAAAAATTCATAAATTGCAATCCGGACGTCGGATTGAAGTGGAATTTTTTATGGATGGCTAAAATATTATGAAAAATATGATGGATGGTTTAAGATTGATCAAGAAAATCATGAATCAAGGGTTAAGATTAAACGTCATTCGAGGATAAAAAAGCATCTATGCTTTTTCATTAATGAAAGGATTGACTTTTGATTAATTTAATTAAAATTAAATGAGCACAAAATCCAAGGGAGGCTTGGGCGTAAGCTATGGCTTGGATTTTGTGTCCAAATCGATGGTTGAGATTGACGATTATCATGAGATGGATGGATGAGATTGATTTGGAATAAAAAATGCATTTTCATAAAAAACAAAATTCATTAAATAGAGCATGCTATAGTGGACGTGAATAGGGTTGCACAAGGCTCCATGCCGTGCATGGAAATTTGTGATTAAATCAACGGTTGAGATTGGATTGATCATGGATGCTCAACGGTTAAGACTAATCACAACTTTTGATGGAAATCAAGCAATTAATGGACGGATCAGCAATGGCAACTCGTGGCCAGCAATTTGCCACCTAGGATAAGGAGAAATTACTAGGAAATGACATGGAAATGATATATTTGAAATTTAATCCAAATTTCAATGGGGTAGAATGCAATTTCATGAAATTTGGGATACTATAAATAGGGGTGAATGGCTTGAACGAATTTCACACGCCAAGCCATCCCAAGCTTGAGAAAAATCTCAAAATCCCACCCCCACCCACGTTTTAGGCAAAAGAGGAAGGAAAGAAAGAAGGGAAGAGAGAGAAAGAGGAGAAGGAAGGAGGATATTTTCACTTAAGGTAAGTGGATTCTCCTCAAACTTATTTTGGATATTAGATAAGGTTATACCATGATTAGATAATGCCTAAACATGAGAAAATAAGTATAGTTATAATGCCAAAGTGGAATTATGCCTAAACATAAAAAATTTAGAGCAAGGATAAAGCATTCGGGAAAATCATGTATGAAATAAGTAAATAATGCTCCAATATTGCTAAAGGATGATTTGGGATGAATGTTTATGATAGTTATGATGTTTGAATGATGATATATTAATATCATAATTTTTGGATTTAAGGATTATGCTTAAGTGAAATTATGATGAATTTTAGTATATGGAGAAAATAATTTAATTGACCAAGTTAATGATGATAAATTCAAAATTCATGAATTTTCCCATGATATACTAAACATAAGCTATGCCAACGTATTTTTCATCTTGGAAGAAAATGTCAATTTTTGGAACCCATAAACAGTAACTTTCAACGCTGTGAACAGTAACCTGCTACAGTGATCTGATACAGTAATTATGGACAGTGATTATGAATAGTAAACAGCGTGATTTTGAAGAAAATTTGAGATTAATATTTATATTATGAATATAAGGATGGAATGAAAGAAATGATGAATGATAAACAACTAACTAAGATTACATAGCTATGTGGTTATCAAAAGACTTACGAGTAAGTCAATATATATATATATGTGACCATTGACACAAAGAATGATTTCAAGTTAATGTGTTATGGACCATATGGGACTAAAACCAAATGACACGTATATGTGAATTGAAAAAGAAACAAGGCATACAAGCACAACACATGATGAAAATGTATAAGGTAGTCATGTTTACTTGTCTAGGAAAAGGCAAGGAAAGGATGGAAGGGCAAAAGGATCGCCACAGGTAAGCAAACAGGACCTTTGAAAATGATATTTGATTCTCACATGTTAAAGTGCTTTCAAGTTGTTTTACTTGAATGTTTCTAAAGTTGTTTAAGGATGGCCATTCCTTCATCTCTTTCTTACTCTTTGAAATGATTGGTTAAAATTCTTCTCTATTTGAAAATGGCATGCCAGCATGAATTTGAATAATGTTTCATTGAACCGATGTTCAAATGGATGGTGCAAAGAATTCTCTGCATGAGAATGATAAGTTGTCATGTGTAAGAGGTATATAATACCGGGGTGACGAAAGTCATGCATGGAATGAAAATCAATTAGGCTAGTCAAGGAAGTAAGTGGACAAGGAGTCCCCCTTGACGTTGCCAAGTCGGAAGGTTCAACGCTAAGGATGGAAATGATCATATTATGAAAGGATGTTCCCCAAGCTAGCATACCCTCACATGAAGGATTATGTCATGAATGAAAATGATGCATTTGCACATCCAATGTTTATGAAATGCCCAAAAACTGAGATTTACGAATGGTTTAATTGAATGGTTTAAGAAAGGTTTCCATGAATGGTTTATGAAAAAGTTTCTATTCCATTGGTAGTTGATCACTTGCTAAGTGCCTCCTACCAAATGGAGAGAAATGCATTTAAACGAGAATGAAAGATGTTTTCTTATTGAGTTTCGACTCATGTTTTGTTTTCCCCCCTTAGACAGGTGCAGGAAAATTCAAGTGATGAAAGGCATGTTCTCGCTGAGAAAGGAAAAAGGAATTTCCAAAGGTTTGTAATCCTTTGTATGTGGAAGCATAAATGAATGCCCTAAGGGATATGTTACTGTTAGTACATATGTTCAGGATACCTTGCATAGGTATTATAGGATTAAGAAGGCAAAAGATTTAAAATGCCTTGTATAGATATGATATGACTGAGATAAGGAATGCCTTAAATGATAAATGCTTGTATGCTAAGAACTCATGGATGTATGTATGTATGAAATGATAAGGACATGATTAGGTCAATAGGACCTTTAACGTAGAAGAGCAAGTTGAGATGTTTTTGATGAAATGCGCACTTGATATGTGCAATTGATTACAAGCGTATTGTTACTTGTAAGATGAATGAAGTGAAATGTAAAGAAATGAAATGATGATGGATAAAAGAAATGAAATTTTTTTTGGACGAGATCCAATTAAGAACCAGCCGCGTGATCAGGGAAACAATCCTGAGTCACGTTTACCAATAAAAAATAGTCCCGGAGTAAGGCTTCTAGGCACCCCAGTTCGGGGCGCCATAGGGAACCTCTACAAATCATGTGCAAGTGCATGCTCTGACCCGGACTGAGTCTCAAAAGCAGGAGGAGAAAGTGGTTACAGACATGGTTTATATTTTAGAAAATTCGGCTATAGCATTGTTTGATTCGGGTGCTAGCCATTCATTCATTGCTTGCCAATATGTAACCATGCATGCACTACCAGTAGAGGAAACCAATAAAGTAATTCATGTAGAATCCCCTATCTATAGGTTAGCCAGTTCTAGCCAAGTATGTAAGACATGTTTAATTAGGATAGGATCAATGATCTTAGAAGCTGACCTGATCCTATTACCCATGACCGAGTTTGATATGATACTAGGCATGGATTGGTTAAGCCAATGGGGAGCAACGATTGACAGTAAAAATAAGAAAGTGCAATTTTAAAT
Source organism: Annona cherimola (assembly GCA_030490835.1). Lineage (NCBI taxonomy): Eukaryota > Viridiplantae > Streptophyta > Magnoliopsida > Magnoliales > Annonaceae > Annona > Annona cherimola. Next base: position 54,697,231 of record CM059972.1, on the reverse strand, counting down.
AGCTCCAGAAAAAGATGTAGCTATTGGAAGGCTAAGGCAGCCTAAGAATTCAACAATACTGATATCTTCTATGAAAGCGGTTAAAATGATCCGCCAAAACTGCCAAGCGTATTTGGTATCAGTACATGCGAAGAAAGAAAAGGAGATGGAAATAAATCAAATTCCAGTGGTTAAGGAATTTTTGGATATTTTTCCACAGGAATTGACTACATTACCTCCAGAAAGGGAAATGAATATGACAATTGACATCATACCAGGCACAGCTCCAATATCTAAGGCCCCATATTGAATGGCACCAGTAGAAATGAATGAGTTGAGAACTCAAATACAGGAGCTATTGGATAAAGTTTTTATTAGACTTAGTGTATCACCCTGGGGAGCTCTAGTGCTATTTGTGAGGAAAAAAGATGGGAGTCTTAGATTGTGCATTGACTACAGGGAGTTGAACAGGGTTACAGTGAAGAACAAGTACCTATTGCCAAGTATTGATGATCTGTTTGATCAGTTGAAAGGAGCAATAATATTTTTCCAAGATAGATTGCAGTCGAGGTACCATCAGCTAAGGATAAGTCTTGCCGATGTTCATAAGATAGCTTTTAGAACAAGGTATGGACACTATGTGTAATACCCAGACCCAAGTAGGACTCATATAATTTAAAGTGTAATGATGATTTATGTGTGAATTGATTGAATTTTGGATGATTTTCATAAATTTATGACTTTTACAATTAGGGTTTGCAATTAAGAATGATGATTAAGATTAATCACCAAAGCCTAATGTGAGTCAAGATGACTAAGGAGGCTTAAGGAGGATTACCAGGTGCTAATGTGACATGAATATTTATTTTAATTTCATGATTTAATTAATAGAGATTAAAATGGAAATTATGGAGTTATGTTGAAAATCATAGAAAATTCATAAATTAACGCCTGTAAGGCGAAATGAGATGAAATTTTAAAGGAAAGCTTATGATTTTGGGCTCAACCTTATGTATGGATTGGATTAAGGCACCAGTGATGAGATTAATATGATAATTATTTGTTTTAATCTCATACTCTAAGGATATTTTCAAAGGTTCGTAACTTGACGTAGAAACGTCGGTTTAAGATGAAATTTGAAACGATTGAATAAAATTATGAAATCTATGGAATGAGTAGATTTGATTAAATTAATTACCATGGGAAAGTGGTTAATTAGAAAAAGGTACCTAGCATTGACTTTGTGTATCCTAGACTGCCATAGCATTAAATAAAAAGCATTTGAGAAAATGACATGTTTAAATGCTATGCAAGGTGTCAATTTTTGAATGGATTGAGCTGAATTTTAAAGAATTTTTTAATGGTAAAATCCATGGAAAATTCAAGGATTAAATGTCATGGTTAATTGCCTCATATCTAGCTCAAATGGAGCATAGGTTATGTGGCAAGAGCTAGCGACGTCCAAGGGCATTATGGGCATGAAATGTGATTTTTTAAAATCCTAAAAAATGTATCCAAGTTGCCTAATGCCTAGGTGAAGTAAATGGGCACATAAATAAGTGGAAAAAGTGACAAAAATGTCAAAAGCTAGCATAGAGTGGGCGTTCCATGGGTGGATAGCAACATGATGCTTAAATGCATTGATTTTGTGGATTTTTATAAATTTGTAAATGAAAATTTTACTTGGTTATAAAAATATCATGTCATCAAGGGATAAGGTAGAAATTAATTACCCTGATGACATGTGGAAAATGGGTCCCACTAGCTGGTTAAAAAAATCATAAAAAGGGGATAAGCTTGGTAACATGCATATGAAGAGAAAGGGGGGAGAAATTTCCTAAAAATTGCTAAGTCTTGAGCACTCTTGGGCACGTCCAAACCAGAAAGGGGAAAGGAGAAAAAGGAGAAGAAAAGAGGAAGAAAAAGGAGGAGAAAAAGAAGAAGAACCAAGCAACTCAAGTTGGATTCAAGTTAGGGTTGATTTAAGTAAGTGAAATCTAAGTTTTGAATCACCTAAATCAAGTTTTTCTCTCTCAATTCATGAGCCATGAATATGGTTCATAAAGAACTCTTAGAGGCTGAGTTATGATGCCTTAATAATGGGATTTAATGATTTCTGAAAGATTTAAATGAGATCAAGAGTTCAAGAGAGTGAAAATGGAAGTTTAAGTTGGGTTTTGAGATGAAAGCTAACTTGGAAATTGTCAAAAGCCTAAACCAAATTTCTGTATGATTTAAGCATATTGATTTGGATTTAATTCATGTTCTTTGGAATTACATATGATGATTTAAACATTTGTTAATGATTTTAGCAAATTATGAAACCCTAAGTTTTAAGAAAAACCCGATTTTTTTATTTTTGGGTTAAAATGATACAAGGAAGCACTTAAATTATTTATGGATTAATTTTAGGGTAAATTACCCTAAATTTTGGATACTTTGGATGGCCTAAGTGGGCTGGATGGGTTTGCCCTAAATCTAATTTTTAGGGTATGCATGTGGAACGTCCAAACGGGGGCTAAAATGGGTGCTTTCCATATGATTTTTGTTGCTATTTGTAATGAAATGATTTATGGATGTTATGGAGGGTAAAATAACCTATGTTTAAGATACTTCAAGTGTCCAAAAGGGTTTGGAAAGATTTGCCCTAAATCTGATTTTATGGATATATGTTTGGACACGTCAAAATGGGTTAAATGGATACTCTATATGTATGAAAATATTATAGATTTTAAATATGTGATAATACCCTAAATTTGGGTTGATAAAAGCATGTTTAGTTTCTGGAAATTATGACTTAAAAATATGTTATGATTTAAGTCTTGAAAGAAGCGTTTAAATGATGAAAAATGAGTCTTAACATGGCTGTTTTGGAAATCAGTGATAAATGGATTAAAAATACAAAATTATACCCTAAAGTATATTTTAATTAAGGGGTTTAATGATGATGAAAATGGGTGTAAGTTTTTGTGTTAAGAAATTTTAAGTAACACATAATATATGTGTTATATGTTGAACATATATGGAGCATATGTATGAATGGATGATATGTGACTTATGTGAGATTGCTAAAATAAAAAATATGCATGAATATGTGATAAAATGCATAAGGATATTTCTGTATGAATGAGGATTAATTATCTCAATATTTGAGATTTATTTATGAAGCTTGAAACGTCACTTATATGCTTAGAATAAGCATTGACGTAGGAAAAATGGAAAATGCATGAAAAATGGATAATGAGATATATAAATTCTCATATGCTGAGATATGAATGTATGCTATCATATGTTGAGATATGAATGTATGCTATGTGTTTACCCTAAATATGAGATTAAAACACGATATGAAATGAATGATACGATGCACAAGTGCCTGTCATGTATGTATGATCGACTTGAAAATCTAAGTTGATTATGTATGATATGGATTATGGGATTGGAAAACTAAGTGTATGCAAGAAAATGACTAGTTATGAATGCAATGTTATGTGTATGTATAGGCAAAGGCAAAGAAGTTAACGAGGCGGAAAGCTAAGCAAGCAAGGTAAGCAAGCAGTTTTCTAAAATACTTTGTTTTATCAAATGTGATAAAATGCTTATCAATGATGTTCTAACTGATTAAATGAGTTAGCAAATGAATGATTTCAATTCTTTCTAAGATGTTTAAGGATGGTCATTCCTTATTAAATACGTATTGAAATGTTATTTCCAATGAAGTAAATGAATTACTTACTGCTTTCCAAGTACTTATGTTAAATGATGAATTCATGATTTATGAATGAAAAATCATGCTAGCATGTCAAAATTGATGTTTATGAAAGAAAGCATGTGCACACAAGCATGAGGTCTACCTCAAAGGTGTAAGTGGACCGAATGTCCCCCTTTGGTGCAACCAAGTCGCTAAGAGAGGCCGAGGCCCGGCGACGCCTCCCTAGAATGGGAGAGAGGATGAAAATGGATGGTTGTATAGCTAGCTTCTATCCAAAGGAATGTCATGATTTTAAATAATACATTTCATTGTTTATAATATACTCTGAATGGGTATGAGAAGCATGTTTTAAGATATATTCTCGAGAGGGTATAAAGTGGCTTTCCATGAATGATTTATGAAATGGTTTCTACTCCATCGGTAGTTGATCACTTGCTAAGTGTCTTCAATCGAATGGAGAGAAATGCATTTATATAATTTACCTTGAAAATGAATTGTCTGAAAACCTTATACCTTGCTTATTGAGTTTCGACTCACAATTTTGTTTTCCAAATCATAAAAACAGGTGAAGAGAAGAACCATGCAATGAGCATAGGTGGAGATTCAAGGAAAAAAATGAATTTCTACATGTTCTTGTGATAGAACTCTGTGATATGTATGGTTGTATGTTAATGATATTATTGATATTTGAATGTTGTATAAGGATTTTGTTATGCTTATGACTATGTGATGATTTTGACTATAAATAGCAAAAAAAAAATTTATGGTCAATTATTGAGAATGATTTATCATGAAATGGTTAAGCAATGGAAAATTATGAGAACATATGTATATATTTCCAATAAAATATTTAAAAATGATTAAACTCCTAAAGAGTTAAGATAAAAGGGATAAATATCCAAATAGCTCACCAAGTGACAAGGCAACAATCCTGATCACGTTTACCAATTGATAGATCTTGGAGTAAGGTTGTGACTCTCGGGCTGGGGTGCCACACTGAGTTTTTAGTGATGCCTTTCGGACTCACTAATGCCCCTGTTGTATTTATGGATATGATGAACAGGGTATTTCGGGATTATTTGGACTAATTTGTGGTCATTTTTATTGATGGCATCATGATTTACTCCAAGTCAAAAGAGGAGCATGAGATTCACTTGAGAAGAGTACTGGAAAGACTAAGAAAGGAGAAATTATATGCTAAGCTGAAGAAATGTGAGTTCTGATTAAAGCAAGTAGCATTTCTTAGACATATAATTTCAGAAAAGGAAGTACAAGTGGACCTACAAAAGATTGAGGCAGTATTGAAGTGGCCGAGACCAATGACTATTACAAAAATCTGAAGTTTTCTGGGATTGGCAGGCTACTACAGGAGATTTATGGAAGGTTTTTCACAACTATCAGCCCCATTGACGAGGTTGACTCGTAAAGGAGTCAAGTATGTATAGTATGATGAATGTGAACGCAGTTTTCAAGAGTTGAAGCAACGATTGGTAAAAGCACGTATCTTAATTGTACCTGAAGGAAATGAAGGATTTGTGGCGTACAGTGATGCTTCAAGGAAGGGACTAGGATGCGTGCTAATGCAGAAAAGAAAGGTGATAGCTTATGCATCAAGGCAGTTGAAGCCCAATGAAGTAAACTACCCCACTCATGACTTAGAACTAGCAGCAGTGGTATTTGCCTTGAAAATTTGGAGACACTACCTGTATGGTGTTAAATGAGAGATATATACGGATCACAAGAGCCTCAAATATATTTTTACTTAGAAGGAATTGAATATGCGACAACGGAGATGACTTGAGTTACTTAAGGACTATGATTTGGAGATTTTATACTGTCCAGGTAAGGCGAATGTGGTAGCTGATACATTGAGCAGAAATGCCAGCATAGCGCACCTTATCACTAAAGAAGAAGGTTTGCTTCGAGAAATAAGGCAACTAAAATTGATTATATGTCCTCCTGGAGTTCAAACGAGATTATCACAAATGCACATACAATCATCGTTATTTGAACAGATTAAGATTGCGCAGCAAGAGGACACAGACCTACATACATATGTGGAAAAGATGAAGAAAAAGGGGTTGAATGAATTCATTATGGATGAGCAAGGTATGTATCGATACAAAGGTCGCATATGCATACCTAATTCAGGAGAATTGACGGAACAGATTCTCAAAGAAGCACATTTCTCACCATTTTCTATGCATCCGAGAAGCACGAAGATGTATCAGGATTTCAAGAAAGCATATTGGTGGAATAACATGAAAAGAGAGATCGCTGAATATGTATCAAAGTGCTTAACTTGTCAAAGGGTGAAGGCAAATCACCAACGAATGCCAAGAAAACTACAGTCTTTAGAAATTCCTGAATGGAAATGGGACGACATTACAATTGATTTTATCGAAGGATTACCGAAAACAGTAGCAGGAAATGACTCTATATGGGTAATAATGGATCGATTATCTAAGGTTGCACATTTTATACCCATAAAGAGGACCTATACAGCTAAAAGATTGGCTAAAGTGTACTACAAGGATATTGTATGGCTCCACAGAGTGCCTAAATCTATAGTATCCGATCAAGATACGACATTCATGTCTTGATTTTGGAAGAGTTTACACGAAACCCTAGGCACCCAACTAAAGTTTTGCACGACATTTCATCCCCAGACCGATGGACAAACGGAGCAGGTAAACTTGATTATCGAGGATATGCTCTGTATGTGTACATTGGAATTTGGAGGATCGTTGGATGAATATGTATCGATAGCAGAGTTCGCATACGATAACAGTTACCAAGCTAGTAATCAAATGACACCATTCGAAGCATTATATGGACGACAGTGTCGAATACCATTAAACTGGGATGAAGTTAGAGAGAAAAAGTTAGCCCCAAACTTGTCTCAGTGAATGACAGACAAAGTGCAAGTTATTCGCCAGTGTATACTCACAACCCACAGTCGGCAAAAGAGTTACACATATTGCAAGAAAAAGGATTTGAATATCCAAGTTGGCTAACATGTTTTTATAAAGGTCACACCATTCAAAGGAGTCACAAGGTTTGGAAAAAAAGCAAGTTAAATCCCAAGTTTATCGGGCCATTTGAAGTCCATAATGTTTTTCATATTTCAATATTAAGGAAGTATATTTCAGATCCAACACATGTGTTAGTAGTAGAGAACCTACCAATTCAAGATCATTTGAATTATGAGAAAAGACCTGTTAGGATTCTAGATCATAAGGTGCAACAGCTTCGTAATAGAGAAATTGAGTATGTTAAAGTTCAATGGAATAGGTATTCCGAAAGTGAGGATACTTGGGAACTGAAGGAAGAGGTAGGAAGGAAGTGTTCCCAGTTATTCCAAAAGTAGACGGTTTCGGGACGAAACCTATTATAAAGGGAGGAGGATTATAATACTCAGACCCAAGTAAGACTCATATAATAACATTTAAGGTGTAATTATGATTTATGTATGAATTGATTGATTTTTGGATGATTTTCATGAATTGATGAATTTTGCAATTAGGGTTTGCAATTAAGAATGGTGATTAAGATTAATTGCCAAAGCTTAATGTGAGTCAAGATGACTAAAGGGGCTTAAGGAGGATTAGAATATGCTAATTTGGCATGAATATTTATTTTAATTTTCATGATTTAATTAATAGAGATTAAAATGGAAATTATGGAATTATGTTGAAAATCATAGAAATTCATAACTTAACGCCTGTGAGGCGAAATGAGATTAAATTTTGAAGGAAAGCTCATGATTTGGGCTCAACATTATGTATGTATTGGATTAAGACACAAGTGATGAGATTAAGGTGATAATTAATTTTTTTAATCTCACACTCTAAGGTTATTTTCAAAGGTTCATAACTTGACGTAGAAACGTCGGTTTAAGATGAAATTTGAAACTATTGAATAAAATTATGAAATCTGTGGTATGAATGGATTTGATTAAGATAATTACTATAAGAAAGTTTTTAATTAGAAAAGGTACCTAGAATTGATTTTGTGTACCCTAGACTACCATAGCATTTAATAAAAAGCATTTGAGAGAATGACATGTTTTAATGCTATGCAAGGTGTCAAATTTTGGGTGGATTGAGCTGAACTTTATGTCTTTATTTAATGGTCAAATTCATGGAAAAGTAAAGGATTAATGCCTAATATCTATCTCAAATGGAGCATAGGATTTGTGGCAAATAAAGGGACGTCCAACGACATGTTTGGCATGGAAATTTGATTTTTAAAAATGCTAAAATACATGTATAAGTTGCCTAATACCTAGGAAAAGTAAATGGGCACATAAATAAGTGGAAAATGAGACATAAAAATTTCAAAATCTAAGCTAAAAAGGGGTGTCACCTAGTGGACAGCAATGCACTCCTTAAATGTGTATTTTTGATGATTTTTTATAATTAGAAAATGCATATTTTACTTGGATATAAAAATTTCATGTCATCAAGGGATAAGTTAGAAATAAATTACCCTCATGATATGTGGCAAGTGGGTCCCATGATCTGGTTAAAAAAATAAAAATAAATATTGATATACCTTGAAAACATGTGCATGTGAAAGGGGGAAGAAATTTCCAAAATTTTGCTAAGTGTAAGAAACTCTTGGGCACGTCCAAACCAGCAAGGGGAAATGAGAAAAGGAGAAGAAAAGAAGGAAGAAAAAGAAGAGGAACCAAGCAAAACAAGTTGGATTCAAGTTAGGTTTAAAACCTGAGTTTTGAATCATTTGAATCAAGTTTTCTCTCTCAATTCATGAGCCATGAATATGGTTCATAAATAACTCTTAAAGGCTGAGTTATGATGCCTTAATATGGTATTGAATGATTTTTGAAAGATTTAAATGAGATCAAGAGTTCAAGAGAGTGAAAATGGAAGTTTAAGTTGGAATTTGAGATGAAAGCTAACTCGGAAATTCTCAAAACCCTAAACCAAGTTTCTTTATGATTCAAGCATGATGATTTGGATGTAATTCACATTATTTTGGATTACATATGTTGATTTGAGCATTTTTTAATGATTTTAGCAAATATGGAACTTAGGGTTTCAAGAAATGCCCAATTTTTCCATTTTTGAGTTAAAAATGATACAAGGAAATGCTTAAATTATTTATGAATTAATTATAGGGTAAAGTACCCTAAATTAAGGACCCTTTGGACGGCCTTAGTGGGCTGGATGATTTTTTCCTAAATCTGATTTTTTAGGGTATGTATATGGGACGTCCAAACGGGGGCCAAAACGGGTGCTTTCCATATGATTTTTGTTGCTTTTTGTAAATAAATGATTTATTAATGTTATGGAGGGTAAAATACCCTAGGATCAGGGTACTTTGAGTGTCCAAAAGGGCTTTAAAAGATTTTTCCTAAATCTTATTTTATGGATATATGTATGGACACGTCAAAACGGGTCAAAATGGATGCCCTATATGCATGAAAATGTTGCTGTTATGGAAGCAAATGAATTATGGATTTTAAGTATGTGATAATACCCTAAATTCGAGTTAAGAAAATAATGTTTAGTTGCTGAAAATTATGACTTAAAAATCTGTTATGATTTAAGTCTTGAAAGAGGCCTTGAAAGGATGAAAAAACGGGTCTTAACATGGCTGTTTTGGGAACCAGTGATAAATGGATTAAAAATAAAAAATTATACCCTAAATTATATGTTAATTAAGGGGTTTAATGATGATGAAAATGGGTGTAAGTTTCTGTGTTAAGAAATTTTAAGAAACACATAATATATGTGTTGTATGTTGAATGTATGTAGAGCATATGTATGAATGAATGATATGTGGCTTATGTGAGATTGCTAAAATGAAAAATATGCATGAAAATGTGATAAAATGTATGAGGATATTACTGTATGAATGAAGATTAATTATCTCAATTTTTGAGATTTAATTATGAGGCTTGAAACCTCATTTATATGCTTAAAATAATCATTGACGTAAGAAAAATGGAAACTAGATGAAAAATGGTTAATGGGAGATTTAAATTCTGAAATGATGAATTATGAATGAATGTTATATGTTTACCCTAAATATGGGATTAAAACACAGTATGGAATGAATGATGTAATGCACAAGTGCATGTTATGTATCTATGATCGACTTGAAAATCCAAGTTGATTATGTATGATATGGATTATGGGATTGGAAAACTAAGTGAGTGCAAGCAAATGGATTGTTATGAATGCAATTCTATGTTTATGTATAGGCAAAGGCAAAGAGATAAACGAGGCGGAAAGCTAAGCAAGCAAGGTAAGCAAGAAATTTTCTAAATGCTTTGTTTTATTAAATGTGATAACATATTTATCAATGATATTCTAACTATTTAAATGAGTTAGCAAATGAATTATTTCAATTCTTTATCAATTGTTTAAGGATGGTCATTCCTTATTTAAATGTATATTGAAATGTTATTTTCAATGAAATAAATGAATTACTTAGTGCTTTTCAAGTACTTATATTAATTGATGAATCATGAGTTTATGATTGAAAAATAATGCTAGCATATCAAAGTTCATGTTTATGAAAGAAAACATGTGCACAAAAGCATGAGGTCCACTTCAAAAGTGTAAGCGGACCGAATGTCCCCCTTTGGTGCAGCCAAGTCGCTAAGAGAGGTCAAGGGCCGGCGGTGCCTCCCTGGAATGGGAGAGAGGATGAAAGTAGATGGTTGTCTAGCTTCTATCCAAAGGGATGTCATGATTTTAAATAATGCATTGCATTGTTTATAACATACCCTGGACGGGTATAAGAAGCATGTTTTAAGATATACACTCGAGTAGGTATAATGTTGTTTTCCAAGTTATTTTCAATGAAAATATATTGCCTGAAAACCTTACAGCTTGCTTATTAAGTTTCGACTCACAGTTTTGTTTTCCAAATCCTAAAGACGGGTGAAAGGGGAAACCATGCAAGGAGCACAAGTGGAGATTTAAGAAAAAAATGAATTTCTACAAGTTATCTGTGATTGAACTCTATGAATTGTATGGTTGTATGTCTAATGACATTAATGGTGATTTAATATTGTATAAGGATTATGTTGTGTTTGTGACTATGTGATGATTTTGACCATAAATAGCGAAAAAAAAATTTATGGTCAAATGATAAGGCATGATTGATCAAGATATGACTAAGTATGAAATTTATGATATCCTATGTGTATGCTAAATTGGTTTAATGACCTAAAAAGGCATTTAATGGAAAAAGGAATCGAGAAAAATGATTAAACTGTTGGAATCAATGGAAAATTAAGCAAAATCTATGATTTGATGATTAACAATTCAATTTGAGTAAGTTTTGGTTACTAATATGTTTTGTGAAAATGTTTAAAGGTTTTAAAAATGAAAAATCTGAATCTGACAGGTCAAGTTGCAATCCAAGTCTACTCAACTATCGACTCGAGTCAAGTCAATACCCAAGTCGACCTCAAAAGCGACTTGGAAGTAGAAAAACACTCCAGTGCTGAAAATTGATCCAAGATAGATGAAGTCGTAAGGCCAAGTTGACTCCATCTGCGACTTAGGTGAAGTCGCAGACCCAAGTCGACTCTGGCATAGACTTCGAGAGCCTAAACCTTCCAGCGCTGAAATTGGAATCCAAGACAAGTGAAGTTGCAAGTCCAAGTCGACTTCAGTTGTGACTTGGGTGAAGTCGCAGACCCAAGTCGACTCCATCATCGACTTTAGGTGTTCAAAAGCTTCAGCGTTGAAATTTGAATATGAGACTAGTGAAGTCGCACATCCAAGTCGACTTCACATGCTACTTGAGTGAAGTTGGAATCCAAATCAACTCAGGCATCCGACTTGAGTCAGATTGAAGATGCTTGTAGTCCAAGGCAAGCGTATCTACATGATAAAGCCATTCAAGACTATATTATGATCAAGGAAAATTCCTTTGGCCATTTCTAAGGATTGAAAAATCAAGATTATCAAGGTTGAACATGTCAAAGCTTCAACAAAGATCAAATGCATCAGTGGAAGAACAAATATAAGATCAATATCAACAAAGCAAGTTGATTTCCAAAGATTTCAAGTTCATCAAGTAAATATGGAAAGTGAAGTCGCACCCGAAGTCGACTTCACCTGCGACTTGGGTCAAGTCAAGGACCAAGTTGACCTAAGGAAGAACTTGAGGTGTTTGTTGGGGATCGAAGTCGCACCCCAAGTCGATTTTAGTATGTGACTTGGGTGAAGTCACACCCGAGGTCGACTTCATCTGCGACTTGGGTCGCAATGGTCGGAAAAATTTAAACGTTGGTGCATTAAATGAGCGCCACCTACCTCCAAACGTTCGAATTTACTTCACCATTATAAATATGCATTCAAGTGAACGTGCTAGAGGTTAGATAGAGCATTAACTGAGATTCAACAACCATCATCTCAAGCTTTAAGTGATCAACACAAGTTTTCAAGGGAAGAACAAAGCTCCAACTTGCTGCATGCTCTAACACTGTTCAAATATTTTCTTCTACATGTTCTTCCACGAGCTAAATCTGCCTACACAATCAATAAAGTGTAGACTTTCTTATTTACATTAATATTTGTATTTGATACTTGGTTTATTATTGGGATTTTGAACCAAGTGAAAGCAAAGTAGTGTTGTGACTTGAGTAGGACTCGTCACCTACTTGTGCTGTGATTTGTACACGCCCCTAGAGCTGGAATCTAGAAAAGAGTTGTTGCTCTAGTTGTATTTGAGAATACATAGTGGAACCCAAGTCACAAGGGGTGTGAGCTTGGAGAACCACTATGAAAATCTTGTCTACTGCTGTGATTTACATTTTTTTTATTGCTTTATTACTCTCCATATGTTTCATTTGTTTCATTAAAGGGAATTAAATCAAACAGGGGCAAATTTCTATTTAAGTGAAAAATTTTAAATACCCAATTCACCGCTCCCCTCTTGGGTAATTGTCATAAACTCGGGACCAACATAAACTACTAAGGAGTTAGGATAAAATGGATAAAAATCCAATAAGCCCGCCATGTGACAGGGCAATAATTCTGATCACGTTACCAATCGATAGATCTTGGAGTGAGGTTGTGACGCTTGGGCTGGGGTGACACAGATGCAGAGAGGAAAGGTGATAACTTATGCATCTTAGCAGTTGAAGGCCAATGAGGTAAGATACCCCACTCACGACTTAGAGCTAGCGGCAGTAGTGTTTGCCTTGAAATTTTGGAGACACTACCTGTATGGGGCTAGGCGCAAAATTAACACAGATCATAAGAGCCTTAAGTATGTTTTTACTCAAAAGGAGTTTAATATGAGAAAAAGTAGATGACTCGAGTTACTAAAGGATTACGACTTAGAGATATTATACTATCCAGGTAAGGCAAACGTGGTAGCTGATGCATTGAGCAAAAATGCCAGCATAGCGCACCTTATCACTTCAAGAGGTAAGACAGTTGGAACTGATTATATGTCCACCTGGACTTCAAGCAAAATTATCACAAATGCACATACAATCTTCCTTATTTGAGAAGATTAAAACTACATAGCAGAATGATTTAGACCTACATAAATATATGGAAAAAATGAAGAAAAAGGGGTTGAATGAATTTATCATTAATGAACAAGGTATGTATCAGTACAAGGGTCACCTTTGCATACCTAATGTAGTGGAATTGAGGAACAGGTACTCAAGGAAGATTATTTTTTGCCATTTTCCATGCATCCAGGAAGCACTACGATGTACCAGGATCTCAAGAAATATTATTGGTGGAATAACATGAAAAGGTAGATCGCTGAGTACGTGGTTAAGTGCTTAACATGTCAAAGGGTGAAGGCAGATTACCAACAAATATCTAGAAAGTTACAATCTCTGGAAGTTCCCGAGTGGAAGTTGGACGATATCACATTGGATTTCATTGAAGGACTGCCTAAGACACAAACAGGAAACAACTCTATATGGGTAACAGTGGATCGATTATCCAAGGTCGCACTTTATACCCATTAAGAGGACCTTTTCGGCAAAAAGGCTAGCTAAAGTGTACCAGAAGGAGATAGTACGACTTCACGGAGTACCCAAGTCAATAGTATCTAATCGAGATACAATGTTCACATCTCAATTTTGGAAAAGTCTACACGAAACCCTAGGCACTCAGCTTAAGTTCAATACAGCATTTCATCCCTAGACAGATGGACAGACGGAGCGAGTGAATCAGATTATCGAGGACATGCTCCATATGTGTACATTGGAATTCGGAGGATCGTGGGATGAATATGCACCGATAGCAGAATTTACATATAATAATAACTATCAGGCTAGTATTCAAATGGCTCAATTTGAAGCGTTATATGGACGATGATGTCGAACACCATTGAACTGGGATGAAGTTGGAGAGAAAAAGCAAAGTGTAAATTATTCGCCAGTGTATACTCACAGTCCAGAGTCGGCAAAAGAGTTACACAAATTGCAAGAGAAAGGATTTGAATATCCAAATTGGCAAACATGTGTTCATAAAGGTCACGTCATTCAAAGGAGTCGCAAAATTTGGGAAAAAGAGTAAGTTAAATTGCAAGTATATTGGACCATTTAAAGTACTAGAAAGAATTGGAAAGTTGGCTTATAGAGTAGCGTTACTTCCAGCACTAGCCCTAGTACACAATGTGTTCTATATTTTTATGCTTAGGAAATATATTCCAGACCCTAGCCACATACTAGTAGTAGAGAACCTGTCGATTCAAGATCATTCGAACTACGAGAAAGATCAATTAGGATATTGGATTATAAGGTACAAAAGCTTCCAAATAGAGAAATTGAATATGTTAAAGTTTAATGGAACCGGTATTCCGAAAGTGAGGCTATATGAGAATTAAAGGAAGAGTAGAAAGGAAGTATCCTCAACTATTCCAAAAGTAAACGGTTTCGAGACGAGACCTTTTATAAGGAAGGGAGGATTGTGATACCCGGATAAAAATAGGAATCATACATATGCATTTGACATGTAAATATGAATTATGTATTAATTGATTGATTTAAGAATGATTTTAATGTTTTGATGATTTATTGCAATTAGGGCTAATGATTAAGAATGGTGATTAAATTAATCGTCATAGCCCGATGTGGGTTAATATGATCAAGGTGACCTAATGAGGATTGAAAAATGTAAATGTGCAATGAATAATTATTTCATTTATCATGATTTAATTATTAGAGATTAAAATGATAATTATGAAATTAAGGTGATAAATGCTAGAAAATTCATAAATTGATGCTTAAAAGGCAGAATGAGATAAAATTTGAAAGGTAAGCACATGATTATGTGCCCAATCTTATGAATGAATTGGATTATGAAAAATATGATGGGATTAAGTAGATAATTATTTATTTCCATCCCAAATTTAAAAGTTAAACTCAAATAGTCATAACTTGAGATAGAAAGGTCATTTTGGGATGAAATTTGACATGAATGGATAAAACTTTATGATTAACATTATGGAAGGATTTTATTAAGATAATTATCATGAGAACATGCTTAATCACAAAGTGACGAAAGACTTTGACTTTGGGTTCCATAAAGTGGCATTGTATTATTGATAAAGCAAGAGCTTTAATGAAGTGAGTTATGGCTTCTATGAGGCGTCACACAAGGGTAATTTTGAGTGGATTTTATGAATTACCTAAAATGCTAAAATCCTTGAAAAATCAAGAGGATTAATGCAAGAGAAAAAGGCTAATGGTGTAGCCTTGAGAGGCTTGGAAAGGTGACAAGCATGGTGACGCCCAAGGTGGGATAAACATGCATTGTTTTGATTTTTTTTAAATACAAAATATGCATGAATTAACCTAGATAACTAGGGTAAGTAATTTCCATTAAATCAAGGTTGATTTTTATGGAAAAATAGGCCAATATCAAGGCCATGTGGACGTGATGAATAGTGGACAACAAGGTAGACTTTAAATGAGCTAAGATTTGATGATTTTTTACATAAGATAAATACACATTTTACTTGGACATGATGAAGCCAACACATCAAGGGATAAGATGTACATAAATTACCCTCCTAATGATGTGGCAAGGTGGGCCCAAAAATCTGAAAAATCAAGGGCATAAAGGAGCATTGGACGTTCCAAGTGGGAGGGTTAGAGAGAGAAAAATTTCAAGGAGAAAAATCTCCAAAAAGAGGCAGCATCTGGGACATCCCCAAACCAGAAAGAAAATACAGAAAAATAGCAGAAAAGGAGAAGGAAAAAGAGGAAGAAAAGAGAAAAATCCAAGTTGGAAAAGATTGGATCAAAGGTTGCTTAGATTCAAGTAAGTATGGATTGAGTTTTGGATCCTTTAACTCTAAGTTTCTTACCTCTATTTATTGGTCATGAATTTGATTCATAATGAACCCTTAAAGGATGATTTAAGATGCCCTTAATTAGAGTATTGAACGAGAATTGAATGAAAGGAATGAATTCAAGGGTTTAAAGAGGTTAAGTTGGAGGTTAGAGATGATACGGGTCATTAAACGTAGCTGGAATTTTCTTAATTCCTCATGTCAAGTTTCTGTTTTGAATTATTTTCATGATTAAATTATTAATCATGATTTTATGAATTTTATATGTTGATTTAGGTATAAGACATGAACCCTGGAAAAGATGGAACTTAGGGTTAACAACTTGACCCGATTTTCACCCTTGTATGATGTCTATGATGCATAAATTAGCTCAAATGATACATGGAAGGATTAGAGGGTAAAGTACCCTAAATTAAGGGTACTTAGGACTTCCAAAAAGGATTGGAAAGGATTGCCCAAAATCTGAATTTTTAGGCAACATATGTGGACGTCCAAAAGGGTACCCAAAACGTTCATGGAAGTTGCTGTTTTGTAAGCAAGAAATTTATAGACTTTAAATATGTGATATTAACCTAAATTGAGGATAAGAAAAGCATGATTAATGGATGGAATTAATTGATTAAAAATATGTTGAGATTTAAGTGTCAAAAGAGACGTTGAAAGTGCGAAAAAGGGGTGCCAATGTTGCTATTTTGGAACCCTATAATCAATGGATTAAAATTCCATAAATATACCCTAAGTTATGTGCTAATTAAGGGGTTTAATCATGCCAAATTAGGAGGCAAGTTACTGTTTTGAAAATTTTAAAGAACCACATAGTATATGTGTTGTAAGATGGGTATACATGAAAGGATATGTATGAATGAATGATAAATGACTTATATGATTTTCTAAAAAGAAAAAATTGCATGAATATGTAATTAAATGAATGATTAAGTTGTTATTTTGATAATTATTTATAATCTCAAAATTTAAGATTAATGTATGAGGCTTAAGACGTCAAATATGTGCTTAAAATGAGCACCGAAATATGAAATGTGAAAAATATGTGAAAAATGATGAATGGGAGGCAATGAACCTCCATATGAGGAATTAATGAATGATTGTTATGTTATAAAAATTTACCCTACATACGGGTATAGAACATAGTATGAAATGAATGGATGATATGACACACAAGTATGTGCTATGTATGATACCCGACTTGAAAATTCAAGTGGGTTATGTATGTTAATGATTAATGGGTTGGAAAACTAAGTTGTATGCAAGAAAATGAGAATTATATGAATGCAATATCATTCTTATGTGTATAGGCAAAGGAAAAGAAAAGGTTGACCAGAAAAGCTAACGTAACGCAGGTAAGCAAGCAACTTTCTAAAGGATTTTTGCTTTCACAAAACTATGATAAAATGTTTGCTAATGATATTTTAAATGCTTTGAATTATTAAGCAAATGATTGTTGAAATTATTTCTAAGTTGTTTAAGGATGGTCATTTTTTTATCTCAATATGTGTTGAAATGTTGTTCTAACTTGTGATTAATGATTTTCATAATGCTTTATCAAATGTTGATAAAAATGATGTTTCCAAGAGTTTATGTACGAAAAATCATACTAGCGTGTTAAGAATCATGTTTATGATAAGTTTATGTGCACAAGGCATTAGGTCCACCTCAAGGGTATAAGCGGACCAATTGTCCCCATTTGGTATGACCAAGTCACTAAGATAGTCCAAAAGCTGGCGGCGCCCTCCCTGAGATGGGAGAAGACGGAGACGAATGGTCGCCTAACTAGCTTTCATCCTATGATGTTCATGTTTTATAATAATGCACCACATTATTTATGATGTACCTATGATGGGTATAAGGATTATGTTTTCATGATATACCCACGAGTGGGTATAATGTTGCTTTCCAAGATGTTTTTAAATGAAAAATGTTGCCTGCAAAATGAATTGTCTGAAAACTATGTCACTTGCTTATTGAGTTTCGACTCACATTTTATTTTCCAAATCCTAAGATAGGTGAAAGGATGGAGATGGAAGAGGAGCACAGGTTAAATGATGAAGAAAGATAAATTTTTATTATCTGTGTATGACATTATGATTGAATGAATGTATGAAAATTACATTATGGATTGAGATGTATTGATGGAAGAATTTTATGGACATATGTTATATGCATGTTTTGCTATGTTGTGAATAATTATGGATTTTATACTAAGTCCGGATGATGGCCTAAGTTGGAAAGTTGATTAAAAATGGAGTATGCATAATCATATGGACGAGCTGCGTATATGTCTAATAAAAATGCTCGTTTTAACTCAAGTATATGTGCCGATCAAGTAATAAAGAGTGAGTAGAGTATCGTTCCCACGAGGAAATGATCTAACTAGGATTATTAATCAGTTTAGTTGCTTTCGGTGAGTAGAGAATTTGGATTTCAAACTTAAAACTAATTCATCATCCTTTATTTCTCCATTTCACGCCTGTTTACCAATCTTTGCTCTGATACCAAGCTCTGTGGCGCCCCAAATCGAGACGTCACTTCTTTACCTCAAGACCTTATAGATTGGTAAATGTGAATCTGGATTGTTCCCTGATCACGCGGTGGGATTTTAATTGGAACTTGTCCAATTTTTTTTCGTTTCTTCATTCATCATCATTTCATTTATAACATAAGTAATGGTACACTTGTACATATCCTTTAAATCATTTCAACATGTTGTTATACATCATAGGCCCTCTTGACCTAATCATGTCATTGCCATTCCAGACATACATTCACCCATTCCTTCATTAGTTCTCCTAGAACTTAGAACTTTAAATAAATTCATATACGTCAACATACCTGAATACTTTCATTCATATCATTCCACTCACCATGGCTAATCCTTTTAGCCCACATGATACTATCTCGTACCTTTTCTACATTTCTTAGGTCCTCGACCGCTTGAGTCTTCCAGTACCTGTCTAAGGTTCGGAAAATAAAATGTGAGTGATAACTCAGTAAGAAAGAATTTTATCTTTTAGGGCAAGACTTCCTTGAAAATCATTTCCTAAAATATTTTTCACATAAATCATCTTGGCCAGGGGACATTTTATGTCCCAAAACATCAAGACATAAACTATATTTGGCAATCAACATTCTCATGTCCACGAAAAGACATTTTTCCACATAAATCATTTTGGCATTCGACGTTCATACGTCCTAAAATATTTTTCTACTTAAACCTTGTTGGAAACGGACGTTTATACGTCCTAAAATATTTTTCCACGTAAACCTTGTTGGAATCGGACATTTATACATCCTAAAACGTTTTTCACATAAACACTTTGATAATGGACATTTTTATGTCCAAAATACATTTCTCGTAAGCCTTTTTGGCAATGAACATTCATATGTCCACAAACACCTTTATCCCTTAAACTCTTTTAGAAACGGACATTTTTATGTCCACACATGTTCCAACATAAATCTTTTTAGGAAATGGACATTCTTATGTCCAAAACATTTTCTAACATAAACTCTTTTTCATGATCCCTATCTTGGGGCTTGTTTATAGCAAACAAGTCATAAATCCTTTTCATGAAAACTTTTGCATAGAAATCATTTCTTTTTATTCTTAATATTTACACATTTTGTGTAAAACACCCTGCTTTTAGGGTAACTTAGACATAATCTCTCATAAACATCCAATTTAGGATAATTTTTCATATAAATGCTTTTATATCCCAATCTTTGGGCTTTTGAAAAGAAAAACGTATGCAACACATTTCTCCCCATCCAGTAGTGATACTTAGTAAGTGATCATGCTACCTTTTGGAAGAGAATTCTTAACAGCACGCTAGCCAGGCGGCTGTTTATTTATCCTGCTCTCATCTAAGGGAGGGCACCGCTGGCACTCTTGTCATCCCTTAGAGACTTGGCCTTATGTAGAGTGGGCCCCGGTCATCCCAACCATGCTCTACAACCTGCCTGTTCCTTGTACTGGAGCACCGTACATTATTATGATGGACCGTAGTCCGTTTGGTTTGAAGAACCACAGACTGCAGTCCATGTCCTTTTAAACTAGGATCACAGACCTCTGTCTGCATCCATAACTTAAAAACATCACAGACCAAAGTCTGTCTTTTTAAAACAAATCATTTTCAAAAACACATCACAGACCGCAGTCCGTGTTAACTTGTAAAACGAGCGCACCCACTTTAAACAAGTTGTCATTTGAAATGTAATTTTAGGATGACCTTCCTTAAATTCTTTTGGAAATATTTTGAGTAAAACATTTTGATAAACATTTGAAATGTTTAAAAAATGATACATCTTAAAATCCTTATAAAAGAATTTCAAAACCTTTGAATTTTCAAAATTTTCAAAATTAAACCATATATTTTCTAACATTTTCTTGGTTTCCATTTCGGGGCCTTTTGCCCACAAAAGTTATGCAATTGTGCTAACTCCTTCTCAATCACCTTAAAATTAATTTCTGGTCCACATATCAATTTTGTCATTTTTACACAAAGAGCTTGCATAATCTTTTGCATACCATTTAGCAACACGAAATCAAACCACTTTATGAAATCAACGTAGGAGGTTGGTCATCCTTAAATCCCCTTCAACACATCCGTATAAATATTTTTCAAGATATCTTCTACATAGATTTCCTTATCTAAAGGAAATCAAAACTTTTTGAATATCATTTCAAAACATATGGACTATGTTCAAATCATCATTTATTATTTAATTATCATGGCCAAACAAAATAAATCTTTTTCATAAATCAAATCCCCTTTTCCTTTTTCTTTCACAAACATAATTATTTATCGTGAAATATCATAAAAGAAATTCAAAACTTATTTACGTTTGTTGCTTTGCGAGAAAGGGAAAAAATCCCCTTTTTCTTATAAAATACTTTTGAAACAACATCATAAAGAACTTGCTTGCTTAAAAGCAAATTCTTAAAAAAAACCATCGACATAAAACGTGAAATCCTTTGAAAACATTATCATGGAGAACTTGCTTACTCATAACCAAATTCTCAATCCATTAACATAAAGCATTGCCAATCTTTGACAATACTGATGATAAAATCCTTATATTAAAACGTATAGCTTAGTTCCCATGAAGCAAACCTTGAGGCTTTTCCTTAAACCCATTCTTTTCCAAAACTTACGAATTTTCATTAAAGTCGTCATTTTCCAAAACTTGTGGCTTTTCGTTAAAGACACCATTTTCAAAACTTATGCTTGCCCATTCGTTAAAATATAAACATAAACATTTAAATCACACATCATCATATAGAAAGAAAAAATCATTTTAGAAATTTTGCTTGCTTACCTGAGATCGCCATAATCCCTTTCCTTCCATTCTTTTCCTTGCCTTTGCCTAAATTGTGATACCCAGACCCAACTAGGACTCAATGGGATGCATTGAACATATATACATGATTTATATGTGATTTAAATGAATTTTTAATGATTTATGGATGATTCTATGATTTGATGCTATTTTGCAATTAGGGTTTAATTTGGAATGGTGATTAAAAATTTAATCGCCGGAGCCCAAAGTGAGTCGGTACGACCCGAGGGGCTTAATGAGGTTTTAATGGTGACAATGTATCATGGATAATCATGTTAATTACCATGATTTAATTTATGGAGATTAAAGTGTAATTATGGAATTAAGATGAAAAATGATAGAAAATTCATAACTTGACGCTTACAAGGCGAATTTTGATGAAATTTGAAAGGTAAGCTCACGACGGTGGGCCTAATATTATGAATGGATTGAATTAAGGGAATCATGTTGGGATTAGGGTGATAATTAATTATTTTTATCCCAAATTCAAAAGATAAATTCAAATGGTCATAACTTGACGTAGAAACGTCGGATTGAGATGAAATTTGAAATGATAGAATAAAATTATGAAATCTATGAGATGAATGGAATGGATTAAGATAATTATCATGGGAACTTGCTTTCTTCGAGAGCAAGTAACAAGTTGCTTAAGAGCTAAGTAAAGAAGGGCAATTGTGGAAAGTGAAAATGTAATTTACTAAAATGCCTATGGGGTTACTTGAGCACAAAGAAAAGTAGCTAGGGCACGTCAAACCCAACAAGGAGGAGAGGAAAATAAATGAATTTTAAATTCTTAAAGGAGGGATTACCAATTAATCAAGTAAGTATATGTTAATTTTGATTTTATACTTCAAATCTGGAAGTTATATGATGTTATAAACTAATATATGAACCTAATAGTAAATGGATGAACTTTAGTATGAAAAGTTTTGGGAAGAATTAAGATGGGGTTTTTAAGGAACGACCCAATTTTCAGCTTAAAAGGATATTTACGTTGCAAATTAAAAATCCGAGAAAACCAACCTAAACAGAGTAGAACGGGTGACAGGATCAGCTGTAGCAAAGAATTTTTAATAATTTTTATACAAGGAATTGTTGGCTGAAAATTTTAAAATATATATAAGAAATATTTATTATCACACAAATAAAATAAAAATTAGGTTTTTATGGGTATAAATATACCTAATAATTTACGTGATTAAGGATGTCTGAAAAGGAGTGCTGCTATCTAACAAGGTAAAAATACCAAAATAAATATAAATGCTTAATTTTTTGTGTTGAAAATATTTATTTTCATTAATTAATGTAGTTATTAAGGTATTTTAGAAATTTCAGATCAAAACTACTTGATTTGATATTAATTCAAGATTTTGAAATTTCAATACACCTAAATTCAGCATTATGGACAACTTAAGGAATAAATCAAGATAAATGTTAAATTCCAGGTTTTTGTGATGTAATTTAACTTATAATATGATATAAATCATTAATTAATGTAATTCATATGATTATTTATGAATAAGCGACTGATTTTATAAGATATGGAACTTAGGGTTGCATATATGACCCGATTTTTCCATTTTTATGTTAAAAAAGGTATGAAAATGAGATTAAATGATTTATGGAAGTTATGTAGGGTAAAATACCCTAGGATTATGATAATGTGGATGCCCAAGAGGATTTGGGAAGATAAGCCCCAAATCTGATTTTGTGAATTTTATGAATAGGCGTCCAAATGGGGTGAAAACGGTACCCGCAATAGGAAAATAAGTTGCTGTTGTGAGAGGAGTTAATATATGGATTTTAAATATGTATTAACACCCTAAATTTGGGTTAATAAAAGAATGGTTTAAGGCTAGAAAATTTGGATTAAAAATCTGTTTAAACCATGTTGCTAAAGAGAGCATTGAAACGACAAAAAATAAGTTCTAAAGTTGCTGTTTTGGGAACCCTATGATAAATGGATTTATGTAGGTTGGAAAACCTAAGGAATATAAGTATTTGAAGATGATGCGAATAAATGAAATGCTATTTTCATTTATCTAGGCAAAGGCAAAGACGAGTATGGAATAAAAGGATTATAACAATCTCAGGTAAGCAAGCAAACTTTCTAAAATGATGTTTTCTTTCTATATGATGATGTGTGATTGAAATTTTTATGTTTATGTTTTGACGAATGGGCAAGCACAATTTTTGAAAATAATGGCTTTAAGGAAAAGCCTCAAGGTTTGCTTCATGAGAAGCAAGTAATACGTTTTAAGATAAGAATTTTATCACAAGGGTTTCCTTGGATTGGAAATGCTTTATGTTAATAGAATTCGAGAATTTTGCTTATTAGTAAGCAAGTTCTCTATGATAATGGTTTCAAAGGATTTCACGTTTTATGTCGATGTTTTTTTTTAAGAATTTGCTTTTAAGTAAACAAGTTCTTTATGATGTTGTTTCAAAAGTATTTTATAAGAAAAGAGGAATTTTGCCCTTTTTCACAAAGCAACAAATGTAAATAAGTTTTGAATTTCTCTTAGGATGTTTAATGATAAATAATCATGTTATAAAAGAAAAAAAAGAAAAAGGAGATTTGATTTATGAAAAAGATTTGTTTTGCTAGGTCTTGATAATTAAATAATAAATGATGATTTGGACATAATTCATATGTTTTGAAATGATATTCAAAAAGATTTTATTTCCTTTAGATAAGGAAATTTATGTTGAAAATATCTTAAAAAATGTTTATACGGATGTGTTGAAAGGGATTTCAGGATGACCAACCTCCTATGTTGATTTCATAAAATGGTTTAATTTTGAAAATTCAAAGGTTTTGAAATTCTTTTATAAGGATTTTAAGATGTATTATTTTACAAACATTTCAAATGTTTATCAAAATATTTTACTCAAAATGTTTCTAACAGAATTTAAGGAAGGTCATCCTAAAATTAGATTTCAAATAACAACTTGTTAAAGTGGGTGCGCTCGCTTACAAGTTGCACGGACTGCGGTCTGTGATGTGTTTTTTAAAAATGATTTTTGAAGATATAGGCTTCGGTCTAAGATTTTTGGTGTGTTATGGATGCAGATAGAGGTCTGTGATTCCGGTTTAAAAGGACATGGGCTGCGGTCTGTGGTTCTTCAAACCAAACGGACTGCGGTCCGTCATAATAATATACAGAGCACCAGTACTAGAAACAGGCAGGTTGTAGAGCACGGTTGGGATGACCGGGGCCCACTCTACATAAGGCCAAGTTGCTAAGGGATGACAGGAGTGTCAGCGGCGCCCTCCCTGAGATGAGAGCAGGATAAATAAACAGTCGTTTGGCTAGCGTGCTGTTAAGGATTTTCTTCCAAAAGGTAGCATGATCACTTGGTAAGTGTCACTACTGGATGGGGAGAAATGTGTTTGCATACGTTTTGCTTTTCAAAAGCCCAAGGATTGGGATATAAAAGCATTTATACAAAAAGTTATCCTAAATTGGATTTCTATAAGCGATTATACATAAGTTACCCTAAAAGTAGGGTGCTTTACACAAAATGTGTAAATATTAAGAATAAAAAAATAGTTTTTATGCAAAAGTTTTTATGAAAAGGATTTATGACTTCTTTGCTATAAACAAGCCCCAAGATGGGGATTAAGAAAAAAGGTTTATGTAGGAAAAATGGTTGTACATGAGAATGTCCATTTCCTAAAGGGATTTATGTTGGAAAATGTTTTGGACATAAGAATGTCCATTTCCAAAAGGTTTATGTGGGAAAAGTGGTTGGACATGAGAATGTCCATTTCCTAAAGGGATTTATGTTGGAACATGTGTGGACATAAAAATGTCCATTTCTAAAAGAGTTTAAGGGATAAAGGTGTTTGTGGACATATGAATGTCCATTGCCAAAAAAAAGGCTTACGTAAAATGTATTTTGGACATAAAAATGTCCATTATCAAAGTGTTTATGTCAAAAATGCTTAGGACGTATAAACGTCCGTTTCCAACAAGGTTTAAGTGGAAAAATATTTTAGGACGTATGAACGTCCAATGCCAAAATGATTTATGTAGAAAAATATTTTTTCGTGGACATGAGAATGTCCATTGCCAAATATGGTTTATGTCAAGATGTTTTGGGACATAAAATGTTCCCTGGCTAAAATGATTTATGAGAAAAATATTTTAGGAAATGATTTTCAAGTAAGTCTTGCCCCAAAATGCTTGCTTACAGAGTTATCACTCACGTTTTGTTTTCCAAATCTCAGACAAGTACTAGGAGACTCAAGGGGTCGAGGACCTAAGAAATGGAGAAAATGTACGAGATAGTACCATGTGGGCTAAAAGGATTAGCCACGGTGAGTGGAATGCTACGAATGGAAGTTTTCGGGTATGTTGATATGTATGTGAACTTGTATAAAGTTCTAAGTTCTAGGTGTACTAATGATTGAATAGATATATGTATGCAATGGCAATGCCATGATTAGGTCAAGAGGGCCTATGATGTATAACAGTATTGTTGAAATGGTTTAAAGGATATGTAAAAGTGTACCATTTCTTATGTTATAAATGAAATGATAATGAATGAAGAAACTAAAAAAATTTTGGACGAGTTCCAATTAAAATCCCACCGCGTGATTAGGGCAACAATCCTGATTCACATTTACCAATCTATAAGATCTTGAGGTAAGGAAGTGACGTCTCGGTTTGGGGCGCCACATAAATAAATGAAAATAACATTTCATTTATTTGCATCATCTTCAAATACTTATATTCCTTAGATTTTCCAACCTACATAAGTCCATCTAACTTAACCCACTTGTCTTTCAAGTCGGGTATTCATACTTATCTCTTCACATACGTCCATTTCTCTATACATAAATCATGTGTTTTTTAAAATTTTTCAACATAGAAACTTGTCTATTTTTTCAGAATGATTAAACCCATTAATTAACACATAATTTAGGATTTAATTTTTGGATTTATAATCCATTCATCATAGGGTTCCAAAACAGCAACATTAGAACCGTTTTTCATCATTTCAACGCTCTCTTTAGCAACATGGTTTAAAAAGATTTTTAATCTAAATTTTCCAGCCTTAAACCATAATTTTATTTACATAAATTTAGGGTATTAACATATGTTTAAAATCCATATATTAACTCCTCTCAAAATAGTAACTTATTTCCCAATTGCGGGTACCGTTTTCACCCCATTTGGACATCTATTCATAAAATTCATACAATCAGATTTGGCATTTATCTTCCCAAATACTTTTGGGAATCCAAACTAACCTAATCCTAGGGTATTTTACCCTACATAACTTTCATAAATCATTTAATCTCATTTCCCCACCATTTTTAACATAAAAATGGAAAAATCGGGTCATATATACAACCCTAGGTTCCATACTTTGAAAAATCAGCAGCTTATTCATGAATCATCATATGAATTATATTAAATCATGATTGATATCCCATTATAAGTCAAATTCCATCACAAAAACCTGGAATTTAACATTTATCTTGTTTTATTCATTAAGTTGTCCATAATGCTGAATTCAGGCACACTCGATTCTCAAAATCTTGAATTAATATCAAATCAAGTAGTTTTGATTTGAAATTTCTACCATACCTTAATAACTACATGAATTAACCAAAATAAATATTTCTAGCACAAAACATTAAGAATTTATATTTATTTTGATATTTTTACCTTGTTGCACAGCAACATCCATTTTCAGATAGTTCAAATCACGTTAATTATGGGGTATATTTATACCCATCAATTATGTCTTATATATCCTATAAAATTTTCAGCCCAAAATTCCTTGTATAAAAATTATTAAAAATCCTTTGGTGCAGCTGATCCTGCCACCCGTTTAATCCTGTCCCGGTTGATTTTCTCGGATTTTTAATTTACAACTGACTTATCCTTTTAAGCTGAAAATTGGGTCGTTCCTTAATCACCCCTTAATGAGTCTTTAGACAAATTTTTATGCTAAAAATCATTCATTAACTATTCCTTCCATATTTTAGATTTCTGCTTCATTTCTTCTAGGTTTTGCTCCCATATTTGCATCTCTTTTCATTACATATGCAAAACCCTCAATCAATACTTAATTCCAGAATGTTATTAGGCTTAACTCAACGGGTACTTACCCGATTTCGTCAATTCTTTGTCACGAGCTTCCCGAGCTTCTCCATCCCTTTTCCCTTCTTCTTTTGCTCCTCTTTACCCCTCTTCCTTGCTGGGTTGGACGTGCCCTAGCTACTGCCCTTGGAGAAAATCCCTTTTTCTCCCTTTTTCCTCTCTTCTCCCTCTCCTTCTCTCTCTCCTTCTCCCCCCTGATGGGACGTGCAGCAGCTTGCTCTTCCTTTTTTTTCTTTTTATAAGTCACTTTTCTTGGTGCTTAAGCAAGCCCCTAGGGCATTTTTGTAAATTCTACTTTTACCTTTCCCAAATTGCCCTCTTTGCTTAGCTCTTAAGTAATCTACTTTACTTGCTCTACAAGAAAGTAACTTCTCATGATAATTATCTTAATCCATTCCATTTATATCATAGATTTCATAATTTTATTCAATCGTTTCAAATTTCATCTCAAACCGACGTTTCTAACTGAAGTTATGACCACTTGAATTTATCTTTTGGATTTGGGATAAAAATAATTAATTATCACCCTAATCCAATCATGATTCCCTTAATCAAATTCATTCATAAGATTGGGCCCACCGTCGTGAGCTTACCTTTCAAATTTCATCGAAATCCGCCTTGTAAGCCTTAAGTTATGAATTTTCTATCATTTTCATCTTAATTTCATAATTACACTTTAATCTTCATAAATTAAATCATGGTAATTAACATGATTATTCATGACGCATTTTCACCTTTCAATCCTCGTTAAGCCCCTCGGGTCATATTGACTCACTTTGGGCTCCGGCGATTAAATTTTTAATCACCATTTTTAATTAAAACCCTAATTGCAAAATATCATAAAATCATAAAATCATCCATAAATCATTCAAAATTCATTTAAATCACATATAAATTAAATATATATGTTCAATGCATACCATTGAGTCCCACATAGGTTGGGGTTTCACAATCCTCTCCCCCTTATAACAGGTTTCGTCCCGAAACCTATTACATTTCAAATATCGGGGGTATAGCTCATATAAAATGGCTAATCTTATCATCTTTCTCCAATACTTCAATGGCTCACTGCGATTCCACAGCACTACTCTGTCTTAGTGGCTTTTTTAGCCTTGGTCCAATAGACTTATCATTTGTCTCTTTTGTCTCCTGTTTCCTATTCCCTGTTCTGTGTTCCCATATGGGTTTCTCATTATAATTGTTCTTTTCTATATGTCATCCGTCATTTACCCTTATGGCAGGCATACTATTTTCCTTATACATAGAGAAATTATAGAATTTCTCATCTTATCATAGGGTAAGACCTAGGCTACCCATCATCTATTTATATTTTCTTCCTTCACATACCATATACATAATGAAACATAGCAATTCAGCTACATTTCCTTAAATGACCATATTGTAGTATCATAATTAGACATAGTTAAAGACAACATATGTCATACATGTCCTATGATTCCAATCTATCTCTTTCATCATTTCTTTTTCATCTCATCTTCTATTTTCCTATCTATCTACCAATCCTGCTTGGATATCAAACTCTATTATACAAAGTCTTTTTCTTTCATACCTATCTACCAAACTCTTTTGCTACCAACATGGATTCTTGGATTGCAATCCAAGATGGTGTAACCTTGCCTATCGATGAAAGAGCTTCCAAATGGACCGAAGAGGAAGTAAGAACCGTTAAGAGCAATGCTAAGGCCATGAATTCTTTATTTTGTGCTCTTACGGCTTCCGAATATGATAGAATATCTTCTTGTCTAACCGCTAAAGAAATATGAGATACTCTAACATCTATTTATGAAGGAACCTCTCAAGTCCAAGGGACTAGGAGAAATATTTTGATAGGAGAATTGGAAAGCTTTAAAATGTTAGAAATAGAAAATATTTCTGAGATGTATGCTAGATTTTCTAAAATTACTAACGCTTTGAAAGGTCTCGGAAAGGCTATCTCTGAATCTGAACAGGTTATGAAGATACTAAGAGCTCTACCGGAATCTTGGACTCCAAAGATTACGGCAATTGAAGAAGCCAAAGACCTAAATACACTAAAGCTAGAAGATCTTATTAGCTCATTAATGTCACATGAGCTAATCAAGAGAAGAAATGAAGATCAACACAAAGGCAAGAAAATCATTGCGTTAAAAGCAGCACACAACTCAGAAGAGTCTACCTCCTCGTCTCATAACGATGATGAAGATATTGCACTTCTTACTCGCAAATCTCGAAAATTTGTGAGAAAAGAAAAGAACCTCAAAGACTTCAAAGAAAGACCACGAAGAGAGAAGAAGAAGGAGGTTATAAAATGCTATAGATGCGGGGGTATGGGACATATGCAAGCTCAATGTCTTACACCGGAAGAGAGACCAAAGGATTATCAAGAAAGGAAGGAAAGACATGAAAATAGAAAATACCAAAGGCCAAAGGGAAGAGGCATGTACGTGTGGCGCCCCGAACCGAGGCGTCACATTTGACCTTACTCCGGGATCTTGTCGATTGGTAAGTGTGAATCAGGATTGTTGCCCTGATCACGCGGCGAGTTCTTAATTGGATCTCGTCCAATTTTTTTTTCTTTTTCTTTCATCACATAAACATATATCATCATCATTCATAATGGACTTATCCATTACATCATAAATCATCAACTTCTCATATTATTCTTAACTTCATAATTTCATAAATCTATGTCCTTTCTCATCATATCCTATTAAGGAATTTGTTCATATAAAAATCTACTAACCTTTGTAGATTCTTCTTTTCCTTTAGCAACTCGTGCCCTTCATCTCTTATCTTTCCCTATACCTGTCTGAGGTTGGGAAAAACAAAACATGAGTCGAAACTCAATAAGCAAGCATTTTTCATTTTAAATGCATTCCTCTCCATTCGATAGAAGACACTTACCAAGTGATCAACTACCAACAGAATAGAAACCTTTTCGTAAACCATATTTCGAAACCTTTCATAAACCATTCATGTAAATCATTTGTAAATGCATTTCTCTCCATTCGATAGGAGACACTTAGCAAGTGATCAACTATCAATGGAATAGAAACCTTTTCATAAACATTAGATGTGCAAATGCTTCCTTTCCACTCTTGACATAAACCTTCGTGTGCGGGTACGCTAGCTCAGGGAACATCTCACATAACATGGTCCAATACGCCGGCTGTTTCCGACTTGGCCTCATCAAGAGGAACCTCTCTTCCTCTTGACGCCTACATGGTTCCTACATGAATGACTTTTGATTTCTCCAGCGTTATATACCTCTTACACCAGGTAACTTGTCATTCTCATGTAGAGAATTATTTGCACCATCCCTTAAAAGCATAATTTCAAATCCATGCTTTCCTTTTCAATCCATGTATGAAAATGCAATGCATTCATTCAAACATAACATTCCTTTGCCTCCACCTCTGGGGAGGACGCCGTCGGCACACAGCCCATACGACTTGGCAATAGTGAAGGGGGACCCTCTGATCCGCTTTCTACCTCCGCCAAAGCCTCTTCCTTATACATCGTACATGTGCACATGTCCATGAACATCACATGATATCAATATGCCGGCATGAATTTTCATAAAAATTCATAAACATTCATCATTTCAAAATATTATAGGAATGACCACCCTTAAACACATTTCATAAATACTTGAGAATAAATTCACATTTTCAAAAGGGTTGCTTGCTTACCTTTGCTTTGCTTCAACCTGACTCCTTTATCCTTTCCTTCCATTTTCCTATACAAGAAAATTTGATATTTTATCCATCTATTTCATGTCTTAGCTTACTTTCCATGCTTGCTTTATAACCATTCATTACCTCATTCCCATAGAGGTTAATCGTATAAAGATACTTAGTCATTACTCGTTTATATGGATTTTTATCCATAAATTCTTTAAAAATCTCATCCATATATCCTCATAAATATATAAAAATAAATCTCATTTTTTCCCAAAATACGCTGTTTACTGTTCATAATTAATGTTCATGTCACTGTAGCATATTACTGTTCATCATCACTGTTCACGTTTACTGTTCACAGAGACGTGGTTACTGTTCATGGGTTCCAAAAATTGACATTTTTCCCAAAAATAAAAAATATCATGACATAGCTTATACTTCGTATATCATGGGAAATTTCATACATTTTGAATTTATCATCATTTACTTGGTTAAATAAATCATTTTCTCCATGTACTAAAAATCAACATAACTTCAGTTAAGCATAATCCTTAATTCTAAAAATCATGAAATTAATATATCATCATTCCAACATCATATTTATCATAATCATACATTCCAAATCATCATTTATCAATTTTGGAGCATTATTTTCACATATCATATACTATCTTCCTGAATGCTCCATCTTTGTTCCA
The DNA here is from genome assembly GCA_030490835.1 of Annona cherimola. Lineage (NCBI taxonomy): Eukaryota > Viridiplantae > Streptophyta > Magnoliopsida > Magnoliales > Annonaceae > Annona > Annona cherimola. Next base: position 54,665,370 of record CM059972.1, on the reverse strand, counting down.
AATTTTCGATGTTTCGGCATGATTCCGATTAAGCATTATAACTTTACTTATTTTCTCATGCTTAGGCATTATCTAAGCATGATTTTCCCTACTTAACATCCAAAATAAATTTGGGAAGAAATTGCTTACCTAAAGTGGAGAACTTCTCATTTCCTTCCCTTCTTCTCTTTCCTTCCTTCTCTCCTTCTCTCTCTATGGCCAAAACGTGTTTTGGGGGTGGGAATGCTTGAATTGCTCAAGCTTGGAGTGCCTTTGGACGTCCACCCCTGCCCCCTATTTATACTTTTTGAATTTTCACATATTTGCAATTTACCCCCTCTTGCTTGAGGTGTAAATTTGCAAATGTATTTTTTTCTAATTTTAAAAGGTGCATGGAGCATTGTGCATCCCCCCCTAGGCCTGATCCAGCAGCCCTATTGCAGCCCTATTTTTACCTATATTTTTTATTTTTTAATTAATTAATTTAGGCTAAATTAATTCTAGCCATTGATCTTTGATGGGGATGATCATGAGCCATTGGATCATGCCCCAAAAGTCCATGCTCCAGCAGAAATTGCAGGCTTTGCATTAATTTTATTTAATTAAAATTAATCAAAGTCAAACGCCATTAATGAAAAAGTAAAGTTACTTTTTTCATTTTCAAATGACATTTAATCTTGACCCTTAATTCATGATCTTTGATTAATCTTGGACCATTCATCATATCCATCATCATATCTTGGCCACCCATAAAAAATTTCATCTTGATCCGATGTCCGGATTGCAAGATATGAATTTTTCTTCATTTTCTTCAAAAATCAATTAAAAATCCGAAAATTCATATTTTAATCCAAAAAAACATTTTTGTCCTGTAGTGGGAAGCTTCCTTTTTCGTCTTTTATGATTAAGTTAATCCAAAGTGATTAAATTAACATATTTCCTTAATCCCACATTTACTATTCACATTTCACTATTCACGTGCACTATTCATCCGAATTTCCTGCATAAGTATTTTAACCTTCATTTCCATATATTTCATATCCATCAATATATATTTCTCAATATATTACCTAGGGTTTACAACCCTAGGGTTTTGTACACGTCTCAAAGATCGGGGTTCCACAGAACGTCAATGAAGAAATTTCATCAACAAGCAGCTCCTCAACCGACGAATTTGAGGCGGCAAATTGTGCTAGAATATGCTGCATGGCGCGAATCGAACAAGAAGAAAATCTATTGTGTTTGAACACAACGGAAGTTTTGAAAGAACAAACCATCTCAACAAAGTGCACAAGCAATGAAGAGGTAACTTCCAAACCTTGCCATTCTCAATCTAGTTATTCTTCTTTTCAAGAATGCCTCAAATGTGCTGAATTAGAAGAACTGCAAATTGCATATGATACTTTATATGAAGAAATCAAAAAGCTAGGAAACAAGTTGTCATTGAAGAGACAACAATGTAACTCCGTTATTATTGTAAATGGAAAACTAGCTGAAAGATCATCAAAATTGAAAAATGAAAATGACTTGCTTTTGAAAGAAGTAGAGAAACTGAAAAAGGAGAACGAATCATTAGCCAAGTTCTCTAATCCAGGAGAAAATGTAAAAATATTTCTGAACATGACCTCCTAAACAAATAAAAGAGGTCTTGGATACTATACATTTGAGCAAAAAGAAAGTGGCAAATCAAATGTGCCAATATTTGGGAAATATCAAACCAAAATTGCACCTATATACAAGCCAAAAATGAAAAATGTTATGTGGACTAGAAGGCCAACGTTTGAACCATTACATACTTGGAGGCCTACTCCTAGATTACCAATGACTTGCAATTTCTGCAATAAAATGGGTCATAAAGCCTATAAATGTAACTTCAAGAAACTGTATGACCATGGTGCAAAACTAGTTTGGGTTCCAAGAAACACAAGATTTGGGCTTTCTAAGTTAGAGCAACAAAGATTGAATCATATTACTAATCCAAATGGACCCATAAAATGAGTACCAAAGAGATAAGATCTACTTGTTTATTTTTCAGATATGTTTCAAGGCAAAGGCAAACAACGTGTGGTTCATGGATAGCGGTTGTTCAAGGCATATGACCGGAGAAAGAAGTTTATTTCATAAACTTAAGCCTTGCAACGATGGAACGGTTACCTTTGGTAATAATGAGAAAGGTAAAATTAAAGGTAAAGGAAACATTTATAGTATTTCAAATGCATGCATGGAAGATGTTTTGTTTGTTGAAGGACTCAAGCACAATATAATGAGCATTAGTCAATTATGTGACAAAGGATACAAGGTTGTGTTTGAATCATCTATATGTAATGTATTTGATGGAGAACATATCATGTTTAGTGGAAAAAGACATGGAAATGTATATTTGGTTTCACTTGATGAACTAAATGGTCAATGTCTAATGGTCATTAATTATGATCCATGGGTTTGGCATAAAAGGCTTAGACATATAAACATGGGAAATATAAAGACCCTATGGAAGAAGAGTTTGGTAGAAGGCTTGCCAAAGTTGAAATATGACAAAGACAAAATTTGCAAGGCATGTCAATTATCAAAACAACCTAAAATGCCTTTCTCTACCAAAAGGGAAATCTCCACCACTAGGCCATTTGAATTGCTACACATGGATCTATATGGGTCATCCGACATTCTAACCATTGGTGGAAAGAAATATGTGTTTGTAATAGTTGATGATTTTTCAAGATTCACATGGGTAATTCTCTTAGCTAGCAAAGATGAAGCATTATCTATGTTTGCAACTTTTGTCAATTTGGTGCAAAATGAAAAACAAAGTACTATTATGACTATAAGAAGTGATCATGGTGGTGAATTTGAAAATAAACGATTCATAGAATTATGCAATGAAAAAGGAATTCATCACACATTTTCTGCACCAAGAACTCCACAACAAAATGGAGTGGTTGAAAGGAAAAACAGAACCATACAAGAGATGGCTAGAACAATGCTAAATGAGAGTAAATTATCCAAGAAATTTTGGGGTGAAGCTGTAAGTACAGCTTGTCATGTGTTGAACCGTGTTACCATTAGAGCAATCTTGAAAAAGACCCCATATGAGCTATGGAAAGGTAGAAAACTAAATATTTCATATTTTCATGCTTTTGGTTGCACATGCTATGTTTTGAACAATGGGAAAACCAACTTGGGAAAATTGGATGCTAAAAGTGATGAGGCAATATTCCTTGGTTACTCATCAAATAGCAAAGCATATAGAGTATTCAATAAACGAAACCAAGTTGTAGAAGAGTCCATACATGTTGTTTTTGATGAAACTAACCCATGCTTCAAAAGAAAAGATGATTTAAGTGATGCAGATGATATATCAAGTAGTTTTGAAAAACTGCATGTGGAAAAGCAAGAAGATTCCATGGAGGAAAGGGTAAGTGAAGGTAATAACTCTTACAAACCTCCAACTGATTTAAAGTTCAAACATGCCCATCCAATTGAGCAAGTTATAGGGAATGTGTATGAAGGTGTAAAAACTAGAAGGTCAAAACAAAACATTTGTGGACAATACGCCTTTGTATCTAAAATTGAACCATCCACTATTTATCAAGCTCTTGATGATGAAAACTGGATCATAGCAATGCAAGAAGAGCTAAATCAATTTGAAAGAAATCAAGTTTGACATCTTGTTCCAAGACCAAAAGATTGTACTGTTATTGGCACCAAATGGGTCTTTAGGAACAAATTAGATGAAAGTGGACTTGTAGTGAGAAACAAAGCTAGACTAGTGGCAAAGGGATACTCACAAGAAGAAGAAATAGATTTTGAAGAATCCTATGCCCCGGTTGCTAGATTAGAAGCTATTCGCATCTTACTAGCTTTTGCATCTCACATGAACTTTAAATTGTTTCAAATGGATGTTAAAAGTGCATTTCTGAATGGATATATAAATGAAGAGGTGTATGTAGAACAAGCACCTGGATTTGAGGAAAAAGATCAATCTAAATTTGTGTACAAGTTAACCAAAGCACTATATGGATTAAAACAAGCTCCAAGGGCTTGGTATGATAGATTAAGCAAATTTCTGATTGATCATGATTTTCAAAAAGGAAAGGTAGACACCACTTTGTTTATCAAGTATAAAGAAAAGGATATATTGATTATTCAAATTTATGTTGATGATATTATTTTCGGTGCTACTAATGAAATTCTTTGTCAAGAATTTTCTGAGCTTATGCAGAAAGAATTTGAGATGAGCATGATGGGAGAGCTGAATTTCTTCCTTGGACTGCAAATCAAGAAACTAAATGAAGGAATCTTCATTAACCAGTCCAAGTATATCAAAGAAATGCTGAAGAAGTTTGGCATGGAGAATAGCAGAGGAGCAAACACGCCTATGAGCTCAACAATCAAAATCGACAAAGATGAGAAAGGAAAAATAGTTGATTTAAAATTGTATAGAAGCATGATAGGTTCTTTATTATATTTAACTGCTTCTAGTCCTGATATATTGTTTAATGTGTGTATGTGCTCTAGATTTCAGTCATGTCCAAAAGAATCACACTTGGTAGCTGTGAAAAGAATTTTTAAATATTTAGTGGACACTACCAACATAGGACTTTGGTATCCAAAGGGCTCTAATTTTGATCTAATCGGCTACTCGGATGCGGATTTTGCCGGTTACAAAGTGGATAGAAAAAGCACTAGTAGAACATGTCAATTTCTTGGAAGCATGTTAGTTTCATAGTTTTCAAGAAAATAAACTAGTGTTGCTCTATCTACGGCGGAAGCCGAATACATTGCCGCCGGGAGCTATTGTGCCCAATTACTTTGGATGAAACAGCAACTTAGGGACTATGGCATGAATTTTAAAGATATACTCATTAGATGTGATAATACTAGTGCCATATGTCTAACCAAAAATCCAGTATTGCATTCTAGAACCAAACATATAGACCTTAGACACCATTTTATTAGAGAACATGTAGAAAATCATGACATATGCTTGGTATATGTAAGAACAGAAGATCAAGTTGCTGATATATTCACAAAGCCTCTAGCAAAAGATGCATTTTATAAGATTAGAAATGACATGAGAATGATTGAATTAAACTAGCACAAACTGAGGGAGAGCACCTGTTTAGGGGGAGCAAACCCACCTGTCTCTTTCTTTACCCTCTAACTTTTTGATATATTGACAAAAAGGAGGAGAAGAGTAGTAGGATTTGAGTTCAAATGATTTAAGTCTAAATAGGCTAAGAGTACAAGTTCTTATGATTGTGTTTAAGTTGAATGTTTTCAACTTGAAAGTTTGCATAAGCATAAGTTTGATAACATTTCAAAAATGCAAACTTAGCATGTTTTTTTTTAAATTGAAAGGTATACACTCAAAACGGTTTTGTCAATCATCAAAAAGGGAGAGATTGTTGGAAATATGTGGAAAACAAGCTAAATCTATGTTTTGATGATTAACAAATAAATTTGAGTAAGTCTTGGCTACTAACATGTTTGTGGAAGTGTTTAAGGAATATACATTTGAAGAAAATAGAGCATAGAATGCCAAGTCGTTCCCCAAGTCGACTCCAACATCGACTTCAAGAAGTCAAATCCGTCCAGAGTCGAAATTAGAAGAAGAGCAGGTGAAGTCGCAGGCCAAGTCGACTCCACTTGCGACTTGTGAAGCCAAGTCGCAAACGAAGTCGACTCCAGCATCGACTTCAGACGGCAAAATCACTCCAGAGTTGAATTTGGGACAGAAGAATACCGAAGTCGCAGTCGAAGTCGACTCGGTTTGCGACTTGGGTGAAGTCGCAGACGAAGTCGACCCCAAGTTCGACTTGAGGTTTTCAAAGTTCCAAAATACAGATTCAAGATCATTTTCAAGATCAACTGGAGCTTTCTCAAGACCAATCCAAATCCAAGCAAGATGCATAAACTCAACCAAGAAGTTGTACAAGATTCAAGACTCATGGGTTCAAAGAATCGTTTCCTGCTTGGGTCTTAGGTAATCCTTCTATGAAATCCATAGTAATCTCGTCCCACTTCCATTTAGGAATTTCTAAGGACTGTAACTTACCAGGTATTTTCTGGTGATCCGCCTTCACCCGTTGGCAAGTTAAACACTTAGCCACATATTCAGCGATCTATCTCTTCATATTATTCCACCAATATGCTTTCTCGAGATCCTGATACATTTTAGTACTCCCTGGGTGAATAGAAAACGGCAAGAAATGTACCTCTTTAAGGATCTGTTCCTTCAACTCAGCTATATTAGGTATGCAAAGGCAACCTTTATACCTATACATACCTTTCTCATCAATAGCAAATTCAGTCAACTCCTTTTTCTTCATTTTCTCGACATGTGTATGTAGGTCTGTATCCTTTCGCTGCGCAACACTGATTTGTTCAAAAAGTGATGATTGTATGTGTAATTGTGATAGTCGGGTGTGAACTCCTGGCGGACATACAATCAATTCCATTTGCTTTATCTCCTGAAGCAAACCTTCTCCTTAGTGATAAGCTGCGCTAAGATCACATTTTGGCTCAATGCATCAGCTACCATATTTGCCTTACCTGGATGGTATAAAATTTCCAAATCATAGTCCTTCAATAACTCGAGTCATCTCCTTTGTCTCATGTTCAATTCTTTCTGAGTGAAAATATATTTGAGACTCTTGTGATCAGTGTAAATCTCAAACCTTGCACCATACAGGTAATGTCTCCATATTTTTAAGTCAAATACCACAGCTGCTAACTCTAAATCATGAGTGGGGTAGCTTACCTCATTGGGTTTTAACTGTCGTGATGCATATGTTATCACTTTACCCTTTTGCATCAAAACACAACCCAATCCCTTTCTTGACGCATCACTATAAACTACAACCTTTCATTTCCTTCGGGTAAGGTTAAGATGGGTGCTTCCACCAATCGCTGTTTCAATTCCTGAAAGTTATGCTCGCATTCCTTAGACTAAATGTACCTGACTCCTTTACGAGTCAACTTGGTTAACGGGGCTGACAGTTGTGAAAACCCTTCAATGAACCTTCTATAATAGCCGGCCAACCCTAGAAAACTTCGAATTTCTGTAATAGTCGTTAGCCTTAGCCATTTTAATACCGCCTCAATCTTTTGAGGATCAACTTGAATACCCTCTTCAGATATTATATGCCCGAGAAATCCTATTTGTTTCAGCCAACACTCACATTTCTTCAATTTGGCATACAATTTCTCTTTCCTCAACCTTTCTAATACCCTTCGCTGATGGTCTTCATGTTCTTTCTCCGTTTTAGAGTAGATCAGGACATCATCGATAAATACCACCACAAATTGATCCAGATAGTCCCGAAAAACCCTATTCATGATATCCATGAATACAGCAGGGGCATTAGTAAGTCCGAAAGGCATTACCAGAATCTCATAATGTACATACCTGATTCGAAATGCCGTTTTATGAGTATCGGCCGGACTTATTCTTAACTGATGGTACCCTGACTGTAAATCAATTTTGGAGAAAGTCGTGGCTCCTTGCAATTGATCAAACAGATCATCGATCTTAGGCAATGGATATTTATTCTTTATTGTGACCTTATTTAGCTCCCGATAATCAATGCATAACCTTGTTCCATCTTTTTTCCTTACAAACAATATTGGAGTTCCCCAAGGGGATACACTTGGTCGGATAAAACCCTTATCCAACAGCTCTTGTATTTGTGCCCTTAGTTCATTCATCTCAGTCGGCACCATTCTATAAAAAGTTTTGGAAATTATAGTTGTACCTGACATCACATTAGTAGTCATATCTATTTCCCTTTGTGGAGGCAACGTGGTTAACTCCTTTGGAAATACATCAGGAAATTCTCTAACCACAGGTATTTGATTAATTTCTACCTCCATGCCTTTGCCTACATTCATAGACACCAAATAAGCTTGACACTTTTGTCGAATAATTCTGACAGCTTTCATAGATGATATCAATATACTTGAATTGTCAGGTTGCCTCAATTTTCCAATGGCAATTTCCTTCCTGGAGTTGCTTCAAATTGCACTTTCTTATTTTTACAGTCTATGGTCGCTCCTCATTGGCTTAACCAATCTATACCCAATGTCATGTGGAACTCAGTCATAGGTAATAGGATCAAATCTGCTTCTAGAATCAATGATCCTATCCTAATTGGGCAGACTTTGCATACCTGGCTAGTACTTGCTAACCTATAGACTGGAGATTCTACATGTATAACCTGATTGGTCTTGTGGCGCCCCGGCCCGAGCGTCACATCCTTACCTCAGGATCTATCGATTAGTAAATGTGAATCAGGATTGTTGCCCTGATCACGCGACGGGTTCGTATTGGATATTTATCCAGTTAATCCTAACTCCTTAGGAGCTTATATCATTCCACTTGTTTCAAGTTTCCATCAAATGCCTTTCTAGGCCATTATGTCATTTGAGAATTACACATGTCATCTCATAACCTTCATACTTATTCATATCATGATATTTCATGCCTTAGCATTTACTCATAAAAAATTTTTCCGCCAATCCATAGGCATAAAACTTCACATAATTCTTCTACAACATCAAATAACAATTTAATTGTTAACATTCATATAACCGTTCAACCCTTAGATTCATACACAGGTAACTCGTAGAAATCCATTCATCCTTGAATCTCCACCTGTGCTCCTTGCCTCCTTCCTTTCACCTGTCTATGGGTTTGGAAAATAAAACGTGAGTGGAAACTCAGTAAGCAAGCTTAGGATTTTCATGCAATTCATTTTGAAAGAAACACTCTTTAAAAACATTTCCCTCCATTCAATAGAGACACTTAGCAAGTGATCAACTACCTGCGGAGCAGAAACTTTTTCATAAACCATTCAAACACTTTTCATAAACATTTCATGAAAATCATTCATGAAAAACCATTTAGGTAAACCATTCGTAAACATTTCATAAACATTGGAGTGCAAATTCATCATTTCCATTGATGACGTTATCCTTCATGTGACGGTACGCTAGCACGGGGAACACTCTTTCATAGCATGATCCTTTCTATTCTTGGCGCCGGACCTACCGACTTGGCAACGTCAAGGGGGACTCCTTGTCCACTTACTATCTCAACTAGCCAACCTCACCGGTCCTTTCCGACTTGGTGACGTCAAGGGGGACTCCTTGTCCACTTACTACCTCGACTAGCCTACTTGATTTTCATTCCATGTATGAGTTTTAGTCACCACGACATTATATACCCTCTTACACATGGAACTTGTCATTCTCATGTAGAGAATTCTTTGCACCATCCCTCTTTAAACATCGTTTTAACGAAACATCGTATAAACTCATGTTTCAACACATTTCAAGCATAATTGCGAAACCATAAGCAATCATTTATTTCAAAAGAAATAAACATTTCAATACACATATAAACAGGAATGGCCATCCTTAAATACCTTGTAATGAAAACCAAAATCATTTAGAAAGCTGCTTGCTTACCTTGCTTGCTTAGCTTCCCATTTCGCTTATCCCTTTGCCTTTGCCTATACATATAAGAATGATATAACATTCATATTTTTCCTTTGCTTGCATTCAACTCAGTTTTCCAACCCATTTGCATTAACATAAATAATTCCTTCGACTTCTCAAGTCGTTATACCCATATAGCACATACTTATTGATGAGCTTTTACACACCCTATTTAATCCCATAAATAGTTTAATCATCCAATCACTTAATAATCATTCAATAACCATTATTTTATGGCTCATTATCTTCCTTAAGTCATTTTCCACTTATGAATGTCTATCCTTTCCCATATGCCCATTTGGCAACACATATATGAGGCCTTTAATAAAATTTCCCAAGTCAGAAATTTAATCCACATTTCAGCATGATAATTATCCTTAATTATCACTGTACTTAGGGTATTTTTATGGAATTTAAATCCACTAATCATAGGTTTCCAAAACAGCAACTTTGGAACCCATTTTTCACCCATTTAACGTGTCTCTTGACACATAACCCTAAGCAGTTCAATAAATCCGAATTTTCAGTAAATAATCCCACTTTTCCTAACCCAAATTTCGGGTATTAACACATATATCAATTTGGTTCATTTCTACAGAGATTTCATATTTCTTTTTGATTTTCTTCTCAAACTATCCACATATGCTGAAATTAGGTGTACTGAAATCTCAAAATCTTGAATTAATATCAAATAAAGTAGTTTCGCTCTGAATTTTATACCATCCCTCAATAAATACATTAATTAACCAAAATAAATATTTCCACCACGAAATATTTAATATTTCTATTTATTTTGGTATTTTTACTTTGCTGAACAGCAACATCTAATTTCAGACAGCCTGAATGACGTTATTTATGGGGTATATTTATACCCATAAAAACCTAATTTTTAATTTTTTTCTATGATCATAAATATTTATTATATATATTATAAAATTTTCAACTCAAAATTCGTTGTATAAAAATTATTAAAAATAATTTTCTACAGCTGATCCTGTCACCCGTTTTACCCTGTTTGGGCTAATATTCTCAGATTTGTAATTTGCAAAGTACTTATCTTTTAAATCTGAAAATTGGATCGCTCCTTAATAACCTTATAAGGAGTCTTACCAAACATTTTCAGGCTAAATTTCATCCATTTACTATTCCGTCCATATTTTAGTTTACAACATCAAATAACTTCCAGATTTGAGACATAAAATCAAGATAATCATATACTTACTTGATTAAATGATAATCCCTCTTTTTCTCCTTCTTTTTCTTCTCTTTTCTTCCTCCTTGGTGGCCTAGAGCTGGGACATGAGCACTGCCTTGGGGAGAAGAGATTTCAGCACTTGAAAATTTCTCAAAATCTCTCTCATATGGACGTGTATAGGTTATATATATTGCTGGATTTTTCCAGTTGTGGGGCCCACTTGGTGCTGCAATTCCACACTCCTTAAATGATCCCTTATCTACCATATGTGGTGGCACATTTACAGCCAAGTAAAATCTGGTTTTACCATTTACAAAAGTCAAAAAATCTACTTTAATCACAACCATCCACTTGCCACAATTGCCCTTCTTTGCTTAGCCCTTAAGCAACTTGTTACTTGCTCTCCAAGAAATCCATTTTTCATCATAATTTTCTTAATCCATTCCATTCATCTCATAGATTTCATAATTTTATTCCATCGTTTCAAATTTCATCTCAAACCGACGTTTCTACGTCAAGTTATGACCACTTGAATATATCTTTTGGATTTGGGATAAAAATAATTAATTATCACCCTAATCCCATCATGATTCCATTAATCCAATCCATTCATAAAATTGGGCTCACCGTCGTGAGCTTACCTTTCAAATTTCATCGAAATCCGCCTTGTAGGCGTCAAGTTATGAATTTTCCATCATTTTCCACCTTAATTCCATAATTACACTTTAATCTCCATAAATTAAATCATGATTATTAACATGATTATTCATGACACCTTGTCACCCTTAAGTCCTCATTAAGCCCCTCGGGTCATACCGACTCACTTTGGGCTTCGGCGATTAAATTTTTAATCACCGTTTCCAATGGAAACCCTAATTCAAAATATCATAAAATTCTAAAATCTTCCAAAAATTCTATTTAATTCACATGTAAGTCACATGTACATGTTCGATGCACATATTAAATCCTCCTTAGATTGGGGTTTCACAGGTCTCCTCTACCGACAGTGCACGGGTGGTCACGTATTGGCATGCTATGAATGAATAGGTGACACTAGAATCAAACAAAGCTACTGTCATATTCCCTAGAATAAAAACCATACCTGTGACCACCTTCTCTTCCTGTTCTTGAGATTCTGTCCGGGTCAGGGCATGCACATGCACCGGGTTCGTAGAAGTTCCCTGCTTGCTTGGTGCTCCGGGTATCCTAAGCTGAGTAGGTCTTCCACGTCCTTGAGATGATTGCGCTTTATTTGGGCAGTTCGGGGCTATGTGACCCACTTGATCACATATGTAACACTTGACCACCTTTGCTTCCCCTAGCCTGCACTCCTTGGCAATGTGACCCGTCTGTCCACATTTGTAACACTGGTTTGATCCTTTTAAACACTCGCCTATATGTCGATTTTGACACTTCCTACACAATGGCGAGCTTTTCCTCTTTTGGATTCCTTTTCCCTTTCTTACATTGCCTTTTCTAGCTTTCTCTTTCCCCATTTTCGATTCCTTGGGACCCGTACTGAACGCCCTTGAACCCAATCTTAGTTCTTGAGTTCTCAAGGCTTCAATTTCCAAAGCCCTTCCTCTCTCAAGGCTTGAAGCGTAATCCTTTATTGGCAAAGGTGCAAAGCTTTCCCGCAGATATGGCCTCAACCCTTGTTGAAATCTCTGTGCCTTATTTCCTGGCACGTTTGCAATCCATGGCACATATCTGACCAGAGCATTAAACTTCGTAGCATATTCAGTGACTGTCATCCTCCCTTGATACATTTTTTCAAATTCGATCACCTTTTGACTCTGCAATCCAACCGGGAGGTATTCTTTGTTAAATTCTTCTACAAAAGTTTGCCAAGAAAATTCTTCAGGTCATGACATTATGATTAACATCGTCTCCCACCATTTGTGTGCGTCCTTTGCTAATAAATTAGTGGCACACAGTACTTTTTGACGGTTGTTGCACGGAGATATCCTAAATAATTTCTTAATCTCCGTCATCCACTACTCTGCTTGGACCGGGTCTTGTTCTCCGGAAAATTTTGGGGGTCGTTGCGCTAGAAAGGCATTTATAGCTCTTCTGTCAGCTTCCATTAGCTGGTTGTCATCCCTTAGAGGTGCCGATGTGACAACGGGGTCCACCATAAGAGCAGGTCCTTCTCTCTCTGCACTTCCCAACTGAGCTTGTTGGGTCCTTTCTCATAATCCCTATATAATGTTGGCAGTCTGTGCTACCCAATCCCTAGTGGCCTGCTGCATTGCTTTTTCCACCACTACAACCACTCTTTCCTCCATGAGTCTATTCTGCCTCGACTCAGTTTCCTCTTCCACATTCCGTTCAGAGTTTTCATCATTCCGCCTTTGTTGGTTCCTTTGGTTTTGTGTCACTAGCCTTCCCCTTTTAGGTCAGCTAGATTCACCAACTTCATGTTGGCTTGGAACCTTTGTCGCTGCCTCTTTTCCCTTATTTTTCCTCAATCCTGCCCTTGTTTCCACCATTGTGCTAATCTGAGTATATAACAACACACCTTTCATTTCAATTATCATTAGATCATTATATACGCATTTCATTTTCAATTAATGTTATTTCATTGCATACATATTTCATTATCACAAGATCACAACCGATTCATTCAATCACAATCATATCACATCATTTAAGCTCATGCTCATTCATTCATACATATCTAAAACACCTGGAGTTCAGGATATCAACATATTCGTTCACATTCATAGTTAGTACATGTAAGAGTAAATCATACTTATGTAAACGTTTAGCATAGCACACACATTTCACACTTATATACATGTCAGTTCACCATAGAAACCATAGTGTCATCCAGTCATAAGTATACATACACCACATTGTCATCAAGCCACACTTATATATACAGAACTTAAAAACCAAAATAAGAGATAAGAAAGTTCATCGCCTTCCTGGGCCTCTCCTTAGATGTCTACGTCTACGTGAAACTTGTGAGGGTGCCTCCGTGAGCGTGCTAGTGTTGGACCATGCCTGGACCTCATCCTCTTCACTATCATTATCATCATCCTCATTCTCTCTTACAAACTCCACTATCTCCTCCTCTACTTCCTCTACTTCCTCTTCCTCAAAGGGCTCGAGGAATTCCATAGGGTCGTCATCATCATTGACCTTGGCCAATCGAACAATTTCACCTGTGTTCTCCATTATATATAGCATAACCTCATCGGGTTTAGGAGCTGCAGGTATTTCGATGACTCCCTCGGCATGACGCCGTTCTATATAGAGGGCCATGTCTACTTCCCGTTGATGGAGTCTGTCCCAAGGTGCTCCGTAGCGAAACTAGACACATCCATCGACGAACCTATACCACGGGCCTGCGTCGAGGGGTGTAGGTGCTTGAGTCTTTGCCCAAAAGTCTTGTAGGTCCTGTGGGTCTACTCTGTCAGTTGGAACACGTGGATCCCTGGGAATTCCAAGATAGGTTCCTAGTAGCACTCGTGCTCTAGGTTTGTAGCTGGAGGGCTCTCCTAGATCTTGTCCGTGTTGACTTGAGGGGACATGGTAGCTTTCCTGAGTGTGATCATGAGTGCGTATAGGTGAAAATCCTGGGGGAATTGATGGTAATGGTGCAATATTGTGTTGGGATCCCACCACCTGTGTATATTTTCTTTCCTTTGTTGTCTCCTCTCCTCCTCCTTTTTCAACTCCTCCGCACTCATCATCCGCTTACCCCTATCCGCCATCTGTGAAACATAGCAATCAATTTGCATTGCAACATAATTTATCATCATATGACATGCATTCCATCATATTGTAAGCATACCCAATCATCATATGGCACGTATTTCATCATGTTATAATCATACATAAGCATCACATAATCATATCTAATTCATCACATAATCATGCATATTCATGTATAATCATACATATCTCATCATTTTCCATATTTAGAAACTTCCACGCCTATTTACCAATCCATGCTCTGATACCAAGCTCTGTCGCGCCCCAAACCGAGCGTCACATCCTAGCCCTTACCTCGAGATCGTATTGATTGGTAAACGTGATTAGGATTGTTGCCCTGTCACACGGCGGGTTTTATTGGACATTTATCTCATTAATTATAATCACATAGAAGTTCTATTCCTCCTATATTCATCTCATGTGTAACTAAGTCATTCCCTACCATTCAACACATATACACAGCATGATGATCGAGCAATATTTCAACACTTGCCTAAATCAGATGTCATTGCATATATACATCATAGTCATCAACATAAAACACTTCATATAGTTTACAACCATTTCACATGAGTTCTCATAACATAAAAATTCTAAAATTTTTCCATTGTTTCCTTAAGCTTGTATTTGCTCTTTCACCATGTCCTATCTTTCACCTGTATTTGGGTTTGAAAAACAAAATCGTGAGTCGAAACTCAATAAACAAGCTATTTGCATTTTACAGGCATATCATTTTAGGTAACATTTTGCTTTTAAAATCATCTTGAAAAGCAACTTATACCTTGTCTAAGGTATATCTTGAAAACATGAAATCTTGTACCCATCACGAGTACCATATGCATAATGTCATATGAAAACATGAACATAACTATCATAATTCCCTTAGGATAGAAGCTAGCCAGGCGACCATCCGTCCACGTTAACTTCCATTTAAGAGAGGGCACCGCCGGCCTTAGGCCTATTTTAAGCGACTTGGCCACACTGAGGGGGGACAATCGGTCCGCTTAAAACCTCACATGAACTTTTTTATAAATCCATCTTTAATATGCTAGCATGGTTTTTCAATAATAAAAATAGAACCACATCATTTTTCTATAACATTTATCAAAGAAAATTTCATAATACCGCATTTGAAGTAAAAACATCAATTCAACACCATTTTGCTAAGGGATGACAATCCTTAAACATATTAGAAATATTTTTCACAATTTCATCAACAAGCTAAAGCAAAAATTGCATTTATGTAAACAATTTAGAAAACAAAAATTTATTTAGAAAATTTGCTTGTTAACCTGTGTCTCTTAGCTTTCCGATTCTGCTTTTTCTTTGCCTTTGCCTACATGAGAATTATATATTTTTTTCATATATTTCTTTTTCTCGTATTTCATTCAGTTTTCCAACCCATTCCACTCCCATATATCATTTATTCAACTTCACAATTCATTATGCACATATACAACTCGTTTTTACACATTTCATCGGCTAACACATAACATAACATATATATAACCCCCATAATTAAGGTATTCATTTCAATCTCACAAAATTCATTCAATAATCACCATACATAGGTTCATTAACCTCACTTTGCCATTTGTCCATTTTTTCCAAACTACACGCATGGGTGTTTCTTCTATGCACATATTGTTGCCTTAACTTCATAAATCAAGTCCAAAATTTTGGAATTAATATCATGAAATTTTAAACAGATATATAATTATGAAATTCATCTTATTTTTATGCATTTTTGCACAAAAATCACTTTTCATAGTCATTCATCACTTATTCACATTTATTCATTCACATAAACCCATTTAGTAATACATACATAATGTATTTCATAAAATTTGCTAACTCTGAAATTTAATCCATATTTCAGCGTGTTAATTATCCTTAATTATCACTGCATTTAGGGTATTTTTATGGAATTTAAATCCACTTTCCATAGGTTTCCAAAACAGCAAATTTGGAACCCGTTTGGAACCCGTTTAACGTGTCTTTTGACACATGACCCTAAGCAGTTTAATAAAACCTAATTTTCTGGAAATAAATCCATTTTTCCTAGTTCAAATCCAGGGCATTAACACATGTTTATCATTCATAAATTAAAGCT
Source organism: Annona cherimola (assembly GCA_030490835.1). Taxonomy (NCBI): domain Eukaryota; kingdom Viridiplantae; phylum Streptophyta; class Magnoliopsida; order Magnoliales; family Annonaceae; genus Annona; species Annona cherimola. The sequence continues at coordinate 54,648,862 of CM059972.1, read as the reverse complement.
TCTGAAAACAGCAAGTTACTTACCCGTTTCGAGTCCCGTTTTCACTCCCTTTATGCATCATTTCATAAATCTATAAAAATCAGATTTTGAGCTTATTTTCCCAAATACTTTTGGGCATCAATAATAAATTAACCCAATGGTATTTTACCCTACATAACATTCACAAATCATGCAAATCTATTTCCATAGCATTTTTAACCTAAAAATGAAGATTTCGGGTCATAAACGTCGCTTTACATTCCATAGTTGCTAAAATTCATTCCTTAAGCTCAAATCAACATATGTTATTCATTAAAAAATGTTTAATAACTTAAACATATCAACCATATCAAACAGCAACTAATCATTTAGATTTAGGGTTTATCAACTTGAGTTTCCACACATATATCATTCCAACTTCATTTCCATCATCTAAATCATGAAAATTCATGCATAAAACTTAATAACCATTACATATTCAATAAAAAGCATGATAAATTGTCATTTTACAGATTCTTTAAGCATCCCTTCCATATTTCCATTTTGGATTTAAAAACCCAAAATAACCAACTCAAACAACACGTATACTTACTTGGTTTAGAGCTAATTCAAACCCTAGCACTTGGAGATGATTTTCCTCCACAAATTCTCCTCTTTTTTTCTTCTTTTTCCTTCTTCCTTGGTTGGTAAAAATGGACGTGAGCTGCTGCTGTGCTTTGGAGTGAAAATTCCAACACTTGGCCAACTTTTCCAACATCCTTCTACATGGACGTGCATGGGTTATAAGCTGGATTTTTTTCCAGCTGTGGGCCCCACTTCTTGGGCATTTTTCACGTCACTTAAATGCTCTCTTATCACCTTCATGTGTTGGCAAGATTACAGCCTAGTAAAATGTGATTTTACCATTTTTGAAAAATCCAAAAATCACTTTAATCCATGGTCGTCCAATGCCTCCATAGATCACGTCCATTGCTGTCCATTTTTCCAGCAATTTGTCTTTTTTTTTCAACCCTAATTTAAGCGTAAATTATACAATTAATTACCCTTTAATTTATGTCTCAATTTGGTGGTAAAAAAATTATCAAAATGGCAGCAACCTAACCATATTTCTGCACGTCAATAGCCCCATATGCTGTCCACGTTTTCAGCTTCATGCATCTGCATTTAAATATTTTTTTGTTACTTGAATTTACATAATTGAATACCTATATTCATGTCCTTGCATGTCAATTGTATATATGAATATTTAAAAAAATTAAATTTTTTTTTAAAAAATCAGCATGGTAGCCCCCTCGGACGTCCCTTCTTGCCACATTGCCTATGCTCTCTTTTGACCATTTTGTAGCTCCATCATAGGGTGTATTCATTGCTGGATTTTCTGTATATATTTTCATTTTACATTAATGCATAAAATGCCTTAGAAATGGGCTGCACTTGACACCTCAACTCCCATTAAAAACATGCAATTATGTCAAGTACTCTAGCATTAAATGCAATGTACTCTTGAGGTGCATTAGTCAACCAAGCTCGCCTTTTTCAATGCAAGTATTTTCCCAACATTTCAAGCTTAATATAAGCCATCCAAAATAAACATCTCATAATTTCATTCAACCGTTTCAAATTTCATCCTAATCCGATTTTTCTAGCTCTCGTTATAGCCGTTTAAAGTTAACGGTTGAAATTGAAATAGGATTAATAAATCATAACACTCATTTCATCAAGAATTTTCATAACCCAATAATTCCATAGTCCCAAGCCCAACATAATTAATTTTCATTTCAAATTTCACTTGAATCCGCCTCACAAGCGTTGAGTTATGAAGTTTTCGGTATTTTTCCACTGAACTTATCAATTATCACACCCATGCTCATTATTCATTTTAAATAAATTAAAATGATTTTCCATGATGTATTTGCACATTTAAATCAACAACCATGTGCTCTAATCCCATTGTCTCATTTTAGCTCAAAATAATTAATCACATCATTATTGCTAATCCTAAACCCTAATTGCAATAATTAGCAAAATCACATAAAACCTTCATAATTCAATAATTCACATATAAATACCATATATATGATTAATGCATACATATGGGTTCTACATGGGTTAAGATTTCACACCACTCACCATGGCTAATCCTTTTAGCCCACATGATACTATATCGTACCTTTTTTCCATTTCTTAGGTCCTCAACCACTTGAGTCTTCCAGTACTTGTCTAAGGTTCGGAAAACAAAACGTAAGTGATAACTCAGTAAGCAAGCATTTTATCTTTTAGGGCAAGACTTCCTTGAAAATCATTTCCTAAAACATTTTTCACATAAATCATTTTGGCCAGGGGACATTTTATGTCCCAAAATATCTAGACATAAACCATATTTGGCAATGGACATTCTCATGTCCACAAAAAGATGTTTTTCCACATAAATCATTTTGGCATTGGATGTTCATACGTCCTAAAATATTTTTCCACTTAAACCTTGTTGGAAACAGACGTTTATACGTCCTAAAACATTTTTCCACGTAAATGCAACGCCCCATTCCTAGAAATACTCAATAACTAGTCAATAGGTGCTACACAATCTAAGAAAAATTTGGCAGCATCTCCCCATAATATACAAGGGGTAATATGGAATACATGACTTGATATTCATAAACATTTCAATCTGTAACATTCAATCCTATATTTATATACTTGCATCTTCATATAATAAGGACATTCATATAGAAGGAAAATCATTGAATATTACCCTTACACATCAAGCAAATATAATGATCATGCATATGTGCATCCACAGACAGGGATTATAATCCAATCCGAAATACCAAATACAATATAATTGTCAAAGTGAATCCGCCTCAATAATTGTCTACATATATGATTATCAAAAGAGCACAAATTTAAAAGAACTGAAATTAAAATATTGTGCTATGGTCTCTCAGATTTGATCTTCAACTTGTCCCATCTTGAAGTTCCCCACCGGGCCTGTGATCTAAAGGCACAATAACAAACGATATGAGTCTAAATAGACCCAGCAAGTAGACAGTGGTTAGCACAAAGTGGAAATAAGTAAAATGATGGATGCACATGTAGTGATCAAGCTAACACATAGGGGTCCAATACCCACTCCCAATATCGTATGCATATAACCACATATAAATAGAATAACACGACCAATCATCTACTCATGTCTATCAAGGGCCATGAACAACCCTCTCTCATGTCAATCATGGGCCATGAATAACCCTTTTACAACCAACCATTTTAAATAACACATCATACATAACAGACAAGGAAACATGTCGCAAACCACACATACAACATCAACAAAATTTAAATTCAACATATAAATCTGTCACACAAGCATTTTATCAAACACATGATAGGTGCGAAATGAAAGAACCTTCAATTCATACTCTCGTTTGAGGCGAAGAAATTCACGTCACATTTCAACAATATGAAAGCTGCTAAGAAATCTTTTACATCATAGAAATCGCACATTCAAAGCAAATTCCCCATGAACCCTAACTGTTACGAACCCTACGCCTCATACCATGAAGTTTCCAGGTGCTACACATTCCCACCAGTCTCACATCATGTTTAACATAAAATTTCATCACTAAATCAAGAAGGGGCGACATCTGCTTACCTTGACCGTGATTTCTCCCAAAACAGCGACCCTAGATTTGGATTGCAGAGATTCGGAGCTTCGGAGCTTCTCGGACTAGGATCTATAACCTTCAAGGCAGTCGGTATAGTTTTCCTTAAGAGATCCATGGGTGGTTCAAACTGAGTGGAAGAGAAAGAAGAGGAGGAGCAAAGAACAAGAAGAGGAGAAGAAGGAAGGACAGTCGGGCGCGAAATGGAAAAATGAAGCCCTAGAGCGTGGGCCGCCCATGTTAACTGAACCCATTGAGTCGGGCCGGGGCATGGGTCGGGTCTAGTCGCAATTAGTAATTTAATTTCTCGCTCCTACAACCTACTCTGCGAAGGGAAAAAAATAGTTATAGTGCTCAACAATGACACACTAATCATACACATTTAAATTTATACTCAATGTGCTAAGATCATAATACATGCATATATGCACTATATGTCCCCTAGATGCCATATTCATATATGTTATGCATCCATTAATATCATAAACTCCTAGTAGCATGTTCATAAGTTACCTCAGAAATAGAGAAAGGTTATAATGAAAATAAAATAAAATAAAATACCTGGTCCTTACAGTAAACCTTGTTGGAATCGAACGTTTATACATCCTAAAACATTTTTAACATAAACACTTTGATAATGGACATTTTTATGTCCAAAATACATTTCCCGTAAGCCTTTTTGGCAATGGACATTCATATGTCCATAAACACCTTTATCCCTTAAACTCTTCTAGAAAGGGACATTTTCCACACATGTTCCAACATAAATCTCTTTAGGAAATGGACATTCTCATGTCCAACCATTTTTCCCACATAAACCTTTTGGAAATGGACATTCTTATGTCCAAAATATTTTTCAACATAAACCCTTTTTCTTGATCCCCATCTTGGGCTTGTTTATAGAAAACAAGTCATAAATCCTTTTCATGAAAACTTTTGCATAGAAACCATTTCTTTTTATTCTTAATATTTACACATTTCGTGTAAAACACCCTGCTTTTAGGGTAACTTATACATAATGGCTCATAAACATCCAATTTAGGATAACTTTTCATATAAATGCTTTTATATCCCAAATCTTTGGGCTTTTGAAAAACAAAACGTATGCAACACATTTCTTCCCATCCAGTAGTGACACTTAGGAAGTGATCATGCTACCTTTTGGAAGAGAATCCTTAACAACATGCTAGCCAGGCGGCTATTTATTTATCCTGCTCCCATCTCAGGAAGGGAGCCGCTGGCACTCCTGTCATCCCTTAGGGACTTGGCCTTATGTAGAGTGGACCCCGGTCATCCCAACTGTGCTCTACCACCTGCCTGTTTCTTGTACTGGTTCATCGTACATTATTATGACGGACCGTAGTCCGTTTGGTTTGAAGAAACACAGACCGCAGCCCATGTCATTTTAAACCGGGATCACATACCTCTGTCTGCATCCATAACTTAAAAACATCATAGACCGAAGTCTGTGTCTTTTTAAAATAAATCTCTTTCAAAAACACATCACAGACCGCAGTCCGTGTTAACTTGTAAAGCGACCGCACCCACTTTAAACAAGTTGTCATTTGAAATCTAATTTTAGGATGACCTTCCTTAAATTCTTTTGGAAATATTTTGAGTAAAAAATTTTGATAAACATTTGAAACGTTTGAAACGTTTGAAAAATAATACATCTTAAAATCCTTATAAAAGAATTTCAAAACCTTTGAATTTTCAAAATTAAGCCATATATTTTCTAACATTTCCTAGGTTTCCATTTCGGGTCCTTTTGCTCACAAAAGTTTTGCAATTGTGCTAACCCCTTCTCAATCACCTTAAAATTAATTTCTTGTCCACATATCAATTTTTTCATTTTTACATAAACGGCTTGCATAATCTTTTGCATACCATTTAGCAACCCAAAATCAAACCATTTTATGAAATCAACATAGGAGGTTGGTCATCCTTAAATCCCCTTCAACACATCCGCATAAATATTTTTCAAGATATTTTCAACATAGATTTCCTTATCTAAAAGAAATCAAAACTTTTCAAATATCATTTCAAAACATATGGACTATGTTCAAATCATCATTTATTATTTAATTATCATGGCCTAGCAAAACAAATCATTTTCATAAATGAAATCCCCTTTTCCTTTTTCTTTCACAAACATAATTATTTATCATGAAATATCATAAAAGAAATTCAAAACTTATTTACGTTTGTTGCTTTGTGAAAAAGGGCAAAATTCCCCTTTTTCTTATAAAATACTTTTGAAACAACATCATAAAGAACTTGCTTGCTTAAAAGTAAATTCTTAAAAAAAAAACCATCGACATAAAACGTGAAATCCTTTGAAAACATTATAATGGAGAACTTGCTTACTCATAAGAAAATTTCTCAATCCATTAATATAAAGCATTGCCAATCTTTGGCAATACTGATGATAAAATCCTTATCTTAAAACGTATTGCTTGCTTCCCATGAAGCAAACCTTAAGGTTTTTCTTTAAAGCCGTCATTTTTCAAAATTTGTGGCTTTTCATTAGAGCCACCATTTTCAAAACTTATGCTTGCCCATTCGTTAAAATATAAACATAAACATTTCAATCACACATCATCATATAGAAAGAAAATATCATTTTAGAAAGTTTGCTTGCTTATCTGAGATTGTCATAATCCATTTCCTTCCATTCTTTTCCTTGCCTTTGCCTAAATAAATGAAAATAATATTTCATTTATTTGCATCGACTTCAAATACTTATATTCCTTAAGTTTTCCAACCTACATAAGCTCATCTAACTTAACCCACTTGTCTTTCAAGTCGGGTATTCATACTTTTTTTTTCATATACGTCCATTTCTGCATACATAAATCATGTGTTTCTTAAAAATTTTCAACACAGCAACTTGTCTCTAATTCTAGCATGATTAAACCCCTTAATTAACACATAATTTAAGGTTTGATTTTTGGATTTATAATCCATTCATCATAGGGTTCCAAAACAGCAACATTATAACCCATTTTTTATCATTTCAACGCTCTCTTTAGCAACATGGTTTAAACAGATTTTTAATCTAAATTTTCTAGACTTAAACCATACTTTTATTAACCCAAATTTAGGGTATTAACATATGTTTAAAATTCATATATTAACTCCTCTCAAAACAGCAACTTATTTCCCTATTACGGGTACCTTTTTCATCCCATTTGAACACCTATTCATAAAATTCATAAAATCAGATTTGGGGCTTATCTTCCCAAATCCTTTTGGGCATACAATGTAACCTAATCCTAGGTTATTTTACCCTTCATAAATTTCATAAATCATTTAATCTCATTTCCCCACCATTTTTAACATAAAAATGGAAAATCGAGTCATATATGCAACCCTAGGTTCCATACCTTGTAAAATCAGCAGCTTATTCATAAATCATCATATGACTTATATTAAATCATGATTTATATCCCATTATAAGTCAAATTCCATCACAAAAACCAGGAATTTAACATTTATCTTGATTTATTCCTTAAGTTGTCCATAATGCTGAATTCAGGCATACTGGATTCTCAAAATCTTGAATTAATATCAAATCAAGTAGTTTTGATCTGAAACTTCAAGAATACCTTAATAACTACATGAATTAAAAAAATAAATATTTTCAACACAAAACATTAAGCATTTATATTTATTTTGGTATTTTTACCTTGCTTGACAGCAACATCCATTTTTAGACAGTTCAAATCAAGTTAATTATGGGGTATATTTATACCTATGAAATATGTTTTATATATCCTGAAAAATTTTCAGCCCAAAATTCCTTGTGTAAAAATTATTAAAAATCCTTTGGTGCAGCTGATCCTGCCACCCGTTTAATCCTGTCCAGGTTGATTTTCTTGAATTTTTAATTTACAACTGGCTTATCCTTTTAATCGAAAAATTGGGTCGTACCTTAATCACCCTATAATGAGTCTTTTCACAAATTTTTATGCTAAAACTAGTTCATTAACTATTTCTTCCATATTTTAGATTTCTGCCTCATTTCTTCTCGGTTTTGCTCCCATATTTGCATATCTTTTCATTACATATGCAAAACCCTCAATAAATACTTAATTCCATAATGTTATTAACCTTTCTTTAGAGGTTTATAATGATTTGAAACCATGATTCAATATCAAGAAGAAAACTTGGAAGTTGGAATGCTTAACTCAATGGTACTTACCCAATTTCGTCGATTTTTTGCCCCGAGCTTCCCGAGCTTCTCCTTCCCTTTTTTCTTCTTCTTTTCCTCCTCTTTTCTCCTATTCCTTGCTGGGTTGGACGTGCCCTAGCTGCTGCCCTTGGAGAAAATTCCTTTTTTTCTCCCTTTTTCCTCTCTTCTCTCTCTCCTTCTCTCTCTTTCTCTCTCTCCTTCTCTCCCCTGCTGGGCCGTGCAGCAGCTTGCTCTCCTTTTTTTCTTTTTATAAGTCACTTTTCTTAGTGCTTAAGCAACCTCCTAGGGCATTTTTGTAAATTCTATTTTTACCTTTCCCAAATTGCCCTCTTTGCTTAGCTCTTAAGTAATCTACTTTACTTGCTCTCCAAGAAAGAAAATTCTCATGATAATTAGCTCAATCCATTCTATTCATATCATAGATTTCATAATTTTATTCAATCGTTTCAAATTTCATCTCAAACCGACATTTCTAACTCAAGTTATGGCCACTTGATTTATCTTTTGGATTTGGGATAAATATTTAATTATCACCCTAATCCCATCATGATTCCCTTAATCCAATCCATTCATAAGATTGAGCCCACCGTCGTGAACTTACCTTTCAAATTTCATCGAAATTCGCCTTGTAAGCCTCAAGTTATGAATTTTCTATCATTTTTCATCTTAATTTCATAATTACACTTTAATCTTCATAAATTAAATCATGGTAATTAACATGATTATTCATGACACATTTTCACCTTTCAATCCTAGTTAAGCTCCTCGGGTCATGCTGACTCACTTTGGGCTCTGGCGATTAAATTTTTAATCACAATTTTTAATTAAAACCCTAATTGCAAAATATCATAATATCATAAAATCATCCATAAATCATTCAAAATTCATTTAAATCACATATAAATCAAATATATATGTTCAATGCATACCATTGAGTCCCACATAGGTTGGGGTTTCACACTAGTCCTCGAGCAACACATACAAGTACAATGAATGAATGAATGAACAAATGAATTTGGACTCTGTCAACTCAACCTGCTTCTCATTATGCTTCTATCAATCCATTTCTCTATTCAACAAGGTCAAGAATAATCTAAACTTGAAAAATCTTCCATTTCACAAAATGGGACATGCATTTTCATTTTTTTCAATTGCGAACCAAGTTACATGTAGATGACAGAATTCTCTAGTACAATGTAATAATTCAACATGCTAATCTTCCTCTTGATCAAAAGAAACTAGTTAGAAAATCAATCCAAACAGGTGAACCAAGGTTTAAGCTGACTAACTAGTCAAAGAAAATGGTAATCATTCACTTGATTCAATTTTTGCCCAACTGCACATTCTCCCCCCCCCAAACTTATTGGAAAACTCTCCTCACCATATTTCAGGATATCTGAAGATCTTTTTTTTTTGGATCCCCTCACAATATTTCAGGGTATCTGAGGAGATATTGATTTTAAAGCATTGTTACTGTGATTTTCCTTTACTTTTTTACGCGAATCTTGACATTTGTTGATGCCAAGTCTTGGTTACTCAGCTTAAGTCAATCACCGCCTTTTTATTGTTCTGATGACTTGCTAGGGATACTGAACATGGCAGAAGATTTTTTGTGAAGTATTACCATTTCTGAATCCATTAATTCCCTTAAAGCACTTGGTTAACATTTGTTTAACTCAGTTCTTATTATTTCAGTTGAAAAATTAACATGTACTGGAATTAGAATTATGTACTATAAAATTCTCTTGATTCATTCACATGTCACTTACAAATTGCTTTTACACATAGTCCTTAATCTAAATTGCCACATTTTTCATGAATTCAATTCCAAGTCAAAGATTTTCCTCAACCTTGCACATTTTCATTAAAATGGATTGAAAATAGATAACTTTCATTAGCATAACTTGACATAATATGCATTCTAAACAAAACATGAAAAACAAACCTACGGTCGAGAATTATACATCCCCCAAAACTTGAGAGATGCATTTCCCTCAATGCATGATACTAAAAATGACCTACTAAAGAAAAAAAAAGTAAAATCAAATAAATAAATAGAAAGGACCGGGACTCACTCATGAATCGGACTCGGTCGCGTCCTCATCCTCGCTTTCGCCACCATGCTTCTGGGAGGTAGGGGTGGGAATCAGGGTGGGTCAGGACGGGTTAGGGTGTGCCCAACCCTGATGTTACTTTTCAAAAATCTCGTTTGACCCTTATTTTTATACCGGGTTGGGACAAGGTTGGTTTGACCCTTACTTTTTTCTACTAGGTCTTGGGACAAAATTCGGGTCGATATCAAGTCAACGAGTCTGGTAAAAATTGCGGGTCAAGTAAGAAGTTTTTAAAAATTTATGAACCTATCAAGTATAAAGACAAATTTATATTAATTTAACTACTATATGCTTAACTCTAATACTAATCAGTCAAAATAAAATATAAATAATTAAATAAAACATGAATATTAGCATTGAATGAGGTTTTTTTTAATGTAGGTCCGCCCCGACTCGCCCCACCATCTTTAAAAAATCCAAAATTTGACCCGACCCAGTATTAAATAGGATCGGGGCATGGGTCGACCCGCCCCAATTCCTAACCCTACTCGGAGGACTGCCTGAAGCATGCTCGGACTCCAGAGGCGCCAACGGGAATGGTGGAAGGGTCGATGCCTCGATGTGCCACTCCTCCATTGCCCGGTTGGACTGCTGTGAAAACTTGGCTTGAGCCGCCATGAGGTTCTCAAGGTTGGTCAGTCGCTCGCTGGTAATTGGCGGTTCAGAGGAGGGTCCCGTTGATGGTGCTGTCGTGGGGCGAGTCGTGGCGGTGTGGACTCGGGGCTGAGTGCGGTAGGACAGGTCGTCGATGATTGCCTGACAGTTCAAGACTTCCTCCGTCGCCTCCCATCTGACTCCCGCCCTCTTGTAGAGACCTATGATCAGTGATGGGAACCAGTAACTGCCACGGGGAACTATTGCATTGGCACAGATCTGGTGGTAAATTAGTCTCCCCACATGAATTGTCATCCTACTATAAATGGCATGCAAGAGGAGCGCCCTGTCCATCATCACCTCACTCATGTGGGTCGACGACATCATCCTGGCAGAGATAAAGTGGAAAAACATCCTCCCGTCGTACATCATGCCGCTGCGCTTGAAGGATGTGAGTTGCCCACCCATCAACTTCCACGTCGGAGGCTTTTCACAGATATGCCTTGTGATGGAGTTGACGTCTCTGCCCTCTCCCTCCAAAAAGGCCTTGTACTGGTCTTGGCGATCGAAAGAGGGCATCCCATAGAAGTAGTTGATTGCCTAGGGTGAAATGGGACGATCTTCCCTCGAACCTTGACCCTGCCCTGCTCGTGCTACACCACATTGGTGTAGAATTCCTTTACCACTAGCACGATCGCGGGCTAAGGCCGCGCCAAGAACCTTTGCCAACCTTGGGCATTCAAGGCGTTGATGAAGTTGTCGGAGAATGACTCGATCTTTATGTCCCGTTCTGGAATCAAGTGGCGCTTTTGCAACGAGTCCGTGTACCGCTTGAAAGCGTGAGCGGACACGAAGCGGTTGGCATCCAACTCAATTGGATCCTGAGTCTTCTTCCTTTTGGCGGAGGATGAGGAAGCCATGTCTCCAATATATATCAAATAATTTCTCAAACAACAGTCCACATCCAAATCAAACAAGCAACCCCCAAGAACTGCACACTGAACTCAAATCTGTCGTCCAACCACACAAATTCCAATCCAAATGCCAATCTTGCAGTAATCAACCACCAAACAACTTGCAACACACTTAGAATTCACCAAAGAATAAGAGAATTTACCCCGAGAGCTTTTCAACTTGGAATTTTGAAAATACAGTTTTCTGAACTGGCGCCGGGGTGCGGTATGGTGGCACCTAGGCGCCGCCGTGCTGCCTTCGAAAATCGGCGCCGGCCTGGAAGAAAAAGGGGAGATGGGGCTTGACATGGGGGTGAAATGGAGGGGAAATGAATAGAAAATAGATGTAGGGATGGGGCTTGTGATATGGTGTGGAAAAACTTGATGTTTGGATGGATTTGAGATGGATCTAAGAAAGGGGAAAAAGTGGAAACAGAATGGAAAATGGAAAGGAATGAATGGATGTGAGATTGGTGGTATGATTGATGATGAAATGTGGTTTGAATGGATTGGAATCAAGGCAACAACGATTGGAGATGAAGAGGTGAGAAAAGGGGTAGCACCGGGGCTTGCGATTAGGGTTTAGAACCCTAACCTGAGCTTTATAAGGTCGTCCGGGTCGCACTATCCATTACCCATGCCGGGGCGCCCTCATGCGGTGCCTAAGCACCAGTGGTGCGCTCCGTGTTCTTCGTGATAATGCTCTTGGCGCCAGGGTACCACAATGCGGCACCTAGGTGCTGATGTTCTTTGGTGATTTTTTTCTGAAAATTGTGCTCTCAATTGCTTCCTAGCATGATCTTTATGAAATTGAGCTCCAAATCATTCTCCTACAAAAATAAAAATAAAAATGAGTAATGAGTTGCCTCCCATTCAGCGCTAAGTTTAGCGTCCTCAGCCCGACGTTCCCGCTGTTTAAGTGTCTTTCAATTCCACCACCACCTTGCAACACTGCAGATCGTCTCCCATATAATGCTTTAGACGTTGCACATTCACGACGAAACTGTTACCGGATGCCTCGTTGAATATTTTCACTACTCCGTGCTCAGTCGCCTTTATCACCATGAATGGTCCCGACCATCGTGATTTGAACTTCCCTGGAAACAACTTTAATCTGGAATTGAAAAGCAGGACTCTTTGACCTGGCTCGAACTTCTGTGGCAAAATCTTCTTGTCATGCCATTTCTTTATTTTTTCTTTATAGATCTTGGCATTTTCATACGCCTGCATTCGGAATTCATCTAGCTCATTGAGTTGCAGCATCGACGCTCCCCTGCTTGTTGTATGGCCAGGTTTAATTTCCTTATCGCCCAAATAGCATTATGTTCCAATTCCAGTGGCAGATGGCAAGCCTTTCCATAAACCAGTTGGTAGGGAGACATTCCAAACCGGGTTTTGTAAGAAGTTCGATACGCCCATAGCGCGTCTTCCAGCTTGATAGACCAATCCTTTCGAGATGACCCAATTGTTTTCTCCAGAATCTGCTTCAGTTCTCTGTTGGCCAACTCAACTTGTCCATTGGCTTATGAATGATAAGTTGTCGTCACCCTATTGAGTACTCTGTATTTGTGCAAAATTGTTATGAATTGCCGGTAGCAAAAATGAGAGCCTCCATCACTAGTAATCACCTAGGGTGTGCCGAAATGCGTAAAAATATTCTTCTTGATGAATTTTAGAACCATTTTGGCGTCACCTGCTTGAGTGGGAATCGCTTCAACCCATTTAGAAACATAATCCAGAACTACTAGAATATATTGGTTTCCAAAGGAAGGGATGAAGGGACCCATGAAATCAATACCCCATACATCGAATATTTCCACTTCAATGACATTAGTGAGAAGCATTTCATGTCTTTTGGAAATACTACCCATCCGCTGGCATTGATTGCATCTTTTGACAAAGAAATGGGCATCCTTGAACAAAGATGGCTAGTAAAACCAGGACTAGAGTACCTTGGCTGCAATTTTGCCTCCTTAGAAGTGACCCCCATATGGTGATGAATGGCAGCTTTGCAATATAAATTCCCGTTCACATTCTGGAATACATCTCTGATATAATTGGTTTGGGCATTGCTTGAACAAGAATGGATCATCCTAGAAATAGAATTTCACGTCGTGGAGAAACTTCTTCCTTTGATGTGAATTCAACTCCGGAGGCAATAGTCCACTGACGATATAGTTTACGAAGTCTGCGTACCAAGGTGGACTGCTTGGACAGATGGAAAATAGCTGCTCATCAGGGAACACTTCTCGAATCTGCTCTGTGTCTTGAACTAGCTGGTTTCTCTCGAGACTGGATAAATGATCAGCAACCTGGTTTTCAGCTCCTTTCCAGTCTTTAATTTCAAGGTCGAACTCTTGCAGCAATAAAACCCACCGGATCAAGCGTGGGTTTGCATCTTTCTTCTCGATCAAATACTTAATGGCCGAATAGTCTGTGTACACAATCACTTTGGTCCCCACAAAATAGGCTCTGAATTTGTCGAATGCAAAGACCACCGCTAGCAATTCCTTCTCTATCGTGGTATAATTCATTTGCGCCTCGTTCAGGGTTTCGCTGGCATAGTAGATGGACTGAAAAAGTTGCGCCCCAAATCGAGACGTCACTTCCTTACCTCAAGACCTTATTGATTGGTAAATGTGAATCAGGATTGTTGCTCTGATCACGCGGCGGGTTCTTAATTGGAACTCGTCCAAAAAAAATTTCAGTTCTTCATTCATCGTCATTTCATTTATAACATAAGCAATGGAACACTTGTATTCACTTGTACAAATCCTTTATAACTTCTCAACATGGACTTATACATTAAAGGTCCTCTAGACCTAATCATGGCATTTCCATTGCATACATACATATAATCAATCATTAGTTCACCTAGAACTCAGAACTTTAAACAATTTCACATATATATCAACATACCTGAAAACTTCCATTCATAGCATTCAACTCATCATGGCTAATCCTTTTAGCCCACCTGGGTACTACTTCGTACCTTCCTTCATTGCTTAGGTCCATTGACCCCTTGAGTTTCTCGGTACCTGTCTAAGGTTTGGGAAAATAAAACGTGAGTGACAACTCAGTAAGCAATCATTTTATCTTTTAGGGCAAGACTTCCTTGAAAATTATTTCATTAAACATCTTGAATACCTTTTTCTTGAGGACATTTATATGTCCTAAAACATTATCATGAATTCCTTTGTTCATGAGGACAATTCTATGTCCTTGAACATTATCATAAAACATTCATTCTTAAAATCATTTACAAGCCACGTCCGAGCTTGTTAAAGCAAAACATACATGTTTTACCCTTTATAATTAATTCTTTTTTTTTCTTGAGTGAACATTTCCAATGTTCCAAGACCTTTACATAAAACCATCTTTTGCCAGTGGATGTTTTACGTCCAAAACATTTTTCTCATAATTCATTTGGCAAAGGAGGACATTCTCATGTCCTAAAACATCATTCACATAAGCCTTTCTCGGCAAAGGACATTTTTATGTCCAAAAATATTTTTCATTATAAAATCCTTTAGCCAAGAGACATTTAATGCCTCAAAACATTTTTTACATAGCTTACTTTGGCAATGGACATTCATATGTCCTAAAACACCTTTCATTAAAACACTTTGGCATTGGACATACTCATGTCCATAAACACTTTTCATTTAGGCTCTTTAATAATGGACATTCTTATGTCCAAAAACAAGTTTGACATAAATCCTTCTCATAATCCCCGTCTTGGGGCTTGTTTATAACAAACAAATCATATGAGATACATAAACCATTTCCACAAATGCATTTGCATAAAAATATTTCCTTTCATTCCTGTTATTTACACTTTTGTGTAAAACACCCTATTTTTAGGGTAATCATTTCATAAAAATCCTTTTAGGATAACTTTTCTTAAAAATGCTTTCATGTCCCAATTTTTAGGCTTTTAGAAAGCAAAACATAAGCAAATGCATTTCTCTCAATCCAGTAGTGACACTTAACAAGTGATCATGCTACCTTTTTGGAAAAGAATCCTTAACAGCACTCTAGCCAGCGGCTGTTCCTTTATCCTGCTCCCATCGCAGGGAGGGCGCCGCTGGCACTCCTGCCATCTCTTAGCGACTTGGCCTTATGTAGAGGGGTCCCCGGTCATTCCAACCGTGCTTTACAATCGGCCTATTCCTTGTACTAGTGCACCATACATCATCATGACGGACCGCAGTCCGGTTGGTTTAAAGTATTACAGACTGCAGTTCGTATCCTTTAAAACCAGAATCACAGACCTCAGTCTGCATCCATAACTTAAAAACATCACAGACCGAAGTCTGTGTCTTTAAAAAAATCATTTAAAAAAATACATCACAAACCGCAGCCGTGTCAACTTGTAAAGTGAGCGCACCCACTTTAAATAAGTTATCATTTGAAATCTAATTTTAGGATGACCTTCCTTAAATTCTTTCAGAAAAATTTTGAGTAAAATATTTTGATAAACATTTGAAATGTTTGAAAAATAATACATCTTAAAATCCTTATAAAAGAATTTCAAAACCTTTGAATTTTCAAAATTAAACTATATATCTTCTAATATTTTCTTGGTTTCCATTTCGGGGCCTTTTGCTCACAGAAGTTATGCAATTATGCTACCCCTTCTCAACTACCCTATGTTGGAAATATGTGGAAAATAAGCCAAGTCTATGTTTTGATGATTAACAAATCAATTTGAATAAGTTTTGGTTAGTAACATGTTTGTGGAAATGACTTAAGGTTATAAATTTGAAGAATATGAAGCATGACAAGGCTTCGACTTAGGCCAAGTCGATCCCCAAGTCGACTAAAGAAGCGACTTCAAGACGTCATTCCCTTCCAGAGTTGAAATCGAGAATAAGAGGTGCCGAAGTCGCATCCCAAGTCGACTCCGCTTGCGACTTGGGTGAAGTCGCAGACCAAGTCGACTCCAGCATCGAATTCGAAACATCGTTTCCTTCCAGAGTTGAAATCGAGAACGAGAACTGCCGAAGTCACATCCCAAGTCGACTCCGCATGCGACTTGGGTGAAGTCGCAGATCAAGTCGACTCCGACTTCGACTTCAATATGGAAACATGCAGATCAAGATAACTCAATGATAGCTTCAAGAGATTCAAAAGAAAATGAAGATCAAATGAGGATCAATTGAAGACCAAAGCAAAGCTGCATATTTCTCATGGAGAATCGAGATCATGCATTTGGATTTCTCTTATGCACTCCAATACTCCAAGACTCAAGACTGAAGACATGGAGTCAAATGTGTTTAAGATAAAAGAATCATAAAGAGTCTTAAAGGAAGAACAACCAAACATGAAGAAACTCAAGAAAGCAAAGCATTCCAAGGATTTCAAGTTCATCAAGCAAGCTGTCGAGGTGAAGTCGCACCCGAAGTCGACTCCACCTGCGACTTGGGTCAAGTCGAGGACCAAGTCGACCCAGACTGGAACTTGAAGTTGTTGCGAACAGGCGAAGTCGCACCTGAAGTCGACTCCATCTGCGACTTGGGTCGCAATGGTCGGAAAATTTTCAAACGTTGGTGCATTAAATGTGCGCCACCTATTTCCAAACGTTCAGATTCCCTCCACAATTATAAAAGGCAATCAATATGAATGAGGAGGGAAGTTAAGAATTATTAAGTGAGCATAACTCCCATCTTTAAGAGCTTCAAGTTATGAAGCCAATTTTTAGAAGAAGAACCTTGCTTCAAACTGCCAAGAGCTTCTTGCTGAATCTTTAAGCCTACACTACAAGTTCTTCTCTGCGCCAAATCTGCGTCTACACAACAGTAACGTGTAGAAACTTTCTTTTATTATTTCTTGTTGTATTGAACTTGATTTAGTTTGGGTAACTAAGATCAAGTGTAAGAAAAGTAGTGTGTGATTGAAGTAGAACTCGTCACCTACTTGTGCTGTGGTTGTATATGCCCCCTAGAGCTAGAATCTAGAAGAGAGCGGAGGCTTTGGTTGTATATGCCCCCTAGAGCTAGAATCTAGAAGAGAGTGGAGACTCTAGTTGTATTCGCGGAATACATAGTGGAACCTAAGTCGCAAGAGTGTGAGCTTGGAAGAGTGGAGTAGGGAGGTTGCCCGAATCACTATAAAATCTTGTGTGTTGATGTTTATTTTGCTCTCTACACTATATTGCTTTCCATTCTGTTTCTTCATAAAGGGGACTAGATTAATCCGGGGTAAAGTTTCTGTTTAAGTTTAAAATTTTTAAATACCCAATTCACCCCTCCCCTCTTGGGTAATTGTCATTAACTCGGGACCAACAAGTGGTATCAGAGCAGGTCTTTGAGTTTTACCAGAGTGATCTTATTGATATGGCATCCCAATCGACTTCCGTTCCCGCATTTGCCGAAGGCCAGTCTTTTACTAGGCCACCATTGTTTGATGGGAATAACTTCGGCTATTGGAAGCTATGTATGAAACAACTCATCATGGCTACAGATATGGACTCTTGGATTGCAATCCAAGGTGGTATAACCTTGCCTATTGATGAAAGAGCTTCCAAATGGACCGAAGAGGAAGTAAGAACTATAAAGAGCAATGCTAAAGCTATGAACTCACTATTTTGTGCTGTTACAGCTTCTGAATATGATAGAGTATCTTCTTGTCTAATTGCAAAAGAAATATGGGATACTTTAACATCTATCTATGAAGGAACTTCTCAAGTCCAAGGGACAAGGAGAAATATTTTGATTCGAGAATTGGAAAGCTTTAGAATGCTAGAAACAGAAAATATTTCTGAAATATTTGCTAGATTCTCTAAAATTACTAATGCCTTGAAAGGTCTTGGAAGGGCAATTTCTGAATCTGAACAGGTTATGAAGATTCTAAGGGCGGTACCCGATTCATGGACTCCAAAAATTACTGCAATAGAAGAAACCAAAGACCTAAACACATTGAAGCTAGAAGATCTTATTAGCTCATTAATGTCACATGAGCTAATCAAGAAAAGAAACCAGGATCAACACAAAGGCAAGAGAACCATTGCATTGAAAGCAGCACATAACTCGGATGAGTCAACCTCCTCATCTCATAACGACGATGAAGACATTGCATTGTTAACCCGGAAATTTCAAAAGTTCGTAAGGAGAGAAAAGAACTTCAAGGATCTCCAAGAGAGACCTCGAAAAGAGAAGAAGGAGGAGACTACAAAGTGCTATAGATGCGGCGGTATGGGACATATGCAAGCTCAATGTCCTACACCCGAAGAAAAATCAAAGGATCAACAAGAAAGGAGGGAAAGACATGAAAGCAGAAAATCCAAAGGCCAAAGGGAAGAGGAATGTACGTGAACGAAGAAACTTCATCAACAAGTAGCTCCTCAACCGATGATTTTGATGCAGCAAATTGTGCAAGAATATGCTGCATGGCGCGGATTGAGCAAGAAGAAGATTTGTTGTGTTTAAACACAACGGAAGTTTTAGAAGAGCAAACCACCTCAACCAAGTACACAAGTAATGAAGAGGTAATTTCCAAATTTGGCTATTCTCAATCTACTCACTCTTCTATTCAAGAATGTCTCAAATGTGCTGAATTAGAAAAATTACAACATGCATATGATTCATTATATGAGGAAATCAAAAAGCTAGGAAATAAGTTATCATTAAAGAGACAACAATGCAATTCCATTATTATTGTAAATGGAAAACTAGCTGAAAGTACATCAAAACTGAAAGATGAAAATGAATTGCTTTTGAAAGAAGTAGAGAAATTGAAAAAGGAGAATGAATCCTTAAATGAATCATTAGCTAAATTCTCTAATCCAGGAGAAAATATAAAAATGTTTCTGAACATGACCTCTCAAACAAATAAAAGAGGTCTTGGATACTCCACATTTGAGCAAAGAGAAAGTGGCGAATCGAATGTGCCAATACTTGGGAAAAATCAAACCAAAACTGCACCTATCCACAAGCCCAAAGGGAAACATACTACGTGGACTAGAAGTCCAATTGTTGAATCAATACATACTTGGAGGCCTACTCCTAGATTACCAATTGCTTGCAATTTTTGCAATAAGATGGGTCATAAAGTCTATAAATGTAACTTTAAGAAATTATATGACCATGGTGCAAAATTAGTTTGGGTTCCAAGAAACACGAGATTTGGGCTTTCTAAGTTAGAACAATAAAAATTAAATCAGGTTACTAACCCAAATGGACCCATAAAATGGGTACCAAAGAGATAAGATTTATTTGCTCATTTTTCAGATATGTTTCAAAGCAAAGACAAGCAACGTTTGGTTCATAGATAGCGGTTGCTCAAGGCATATGACCAGTGAAAGAAGTTTATATCATAAACTCAAGCCTTGCAACGATGGAACTGTTGCCTTTGAAAATAATGAAAAAGGTAAAATCAAAGGTAAAAGAAATATTTATAGTATTTCAAATGCATGTATGGTAGATGTTTTATTTGTTGAAGGACTCAAGCATAATTTAATGAGTATTAGTCAATTATGTGACAAAGGGTATAAGGTTGTGTTTGAATTATCTGTATGTAATGTATTTTATGGAGAACATATCATGTTTAGCGGAAAAAGACATGGAAATGTATATTTGGTTTCACTTGATGAACTAGATGGTCAATGTCTAATGGCCATTGACAATGATCCATGGGTTTGGCATAAGAGGCTTGGACATGTAAATATGTGAAACATTAAAACTCTATGGAAAAAGAATTTGGTAGAAGGATTGCCAAAATTGAAATACGATAAAGATAAAATTTGTAAGGCATGTCAATTGTCAAAACAACCTAAAATGCCTTTCTCTACAAAAAAGGAGATTTCCACCACTAGGCCACTTGAATTGCTACACATGGATCTATATGGACCATCCAATATTTTAACCATTGGTAGAAAGAAATATGTGTTTGTAATAGTTGATGATTTTTCAAGATTCACATGGGTAATTCTCTTAGCTAGCAAAGATGAAGCCTTCTCTATGTTTGCAACTTTTGTAAACTTGGTGCAAAATGAAAAACAATGTACTATTATGAGCATTAGAAGTGATCATGGTGGTGAGTTTGAAAATAAATGATTCATAGAATTGTGTAACGAAAAAGGAATTCATCACACATTTTCTGCACCAAGAACACCACAACAAAATGGAGTGATTGAAAGGAAAAATAGAACTATACAAGAGATGGCTAGAACAATGCTAAATGAGAGTAAATTATCCAAAAAATTTTAGGGTGAAGCTGTAAGTACAGCTTGTCATGTGTTGAACCGAGTTACCATTAGAGCAATCTTGAAAAAGACCCCATATGAGCTATGGAAAGGTAGAAAACTAAATATTTCATATTTTCATGCCTTTGGTTGCACATGTTATGTTTTGAACAATAAAAAAATCAACTTGGTAAAACTAGACGCTAAGAGTGATGAGGCAATATTCCTTGGTTACTCATCAAATAGCAAAGCATATAGAGTCTTCAACAAAAGAAACCAAGTTGTAGAAGAATCAATACATGTTGTCTTTGATGAAATTAATCCTTACTTCAAAAGAAAAGATGATTTAAGTGATGCAGATGATATAACAAGTAGCCTTGAAAAACTGCATGTGGAAAAGCAAAAGGATTCCGTGGAGAAAAGGATAAGTGAAGGTAATAATTTTTATAAACCTCCAACTAATTTAAAATTCAAAAATGCCCATCCAATTGAGAAAGTTATAGGGAATGTGTATGAAGGTGTAAAAACTAGAAGGTCAAAACAAAACATTTGTGGACAATACGTCTTTGTATCCAAAATTGAACCATCCACTATTGATCAAGCTCTTGATGATGAAAAATGGATCATAGCAATGCAAGAAGAGCTAAATCAATTTGAAAGAAATCAAGTTTGGCATCTTGTTCCAAGACCAAAAGATTGTACTTTCATTGGCACAAAGTGGGTCTTTAGGAACAAATTAGATGAAAGTAGACTTGTAGTGAGAAACAAAGCTAGACTTGTGGCAAAGGGATACTCACAAGAAGAAGGAATAGATTTTGAGGAATCCTATGCCCCGATTGCTAGATTAGAAGCTATTCGCATTTTACTAGTTTTTGCATCTCACATGAACTTTAAATTGTTTTAAATGGATGTTAAAAGTGCATTTTTGAATGGATATATAAATGAAGAGGTGTATGTTGAACAACCACCTGGATTTGAGGAGAAAGATCAATCTAAATTTGTATACAAATTAACCAAAGCATTATATGGATTAAAACAAGCTCTAAGGGCTTGGTATGAAAGATTAAGTAAATTTTTGATTGATCATGACTTCCAAAAGGGAAAGGTAGACACCACTTTGTTTATCAAATATAAAGAAAAAGATATCTTGATTATTCAAATTTATGTTGATAATATTATTTTTGGTGCTACTAATGAGATTCTTTGTCAAGAATTTTCTGAGCTTATGCAGAAAGAATTTGAGATGAGTATGATGGGGGAGCTGAATTTCTTCCTTGGACTACAAATCAAGCAACTAAATGAAGGGATTTTCATCAACCAGTCCAAGTATATCAAAGAAATATTGAAGAAGTTTGGCATGGAAAACAGCAAAGGGGCAAACACGCCGATGAGCTCAACAATTAAAATTGACAAAGTTGAGAAAGGAAAAACAATTTATTTAAAATTATATAGAAGCATGATAGGTTCTTTATTATATTTAACTGCTTCTAGGCTTGATATATTGTTTAGTGTATGTATGTGCTCTAGATTTCAATCATGTCCAAAAGAATCACACTTGGTAGCTATAAAAAGAATTTTTAGATATTTAGTAGACACTACCAACATAGGACTTTGGTATCTAAAGGGCTCTAATTTTGATCTAATCAGCTACTCGGATGCGGACTTTGCCGGTTACAAAGTAGATAGAAAAAGCACTAGTGGAACATGTCAGTTTCTTGGGAACATGTTGGTTTCATGGTTTTCAAGAAAACAAACTAGTGTTGCTCTATCTATGGCGAAAGCTGAATACATTGCCGCCGGGATCTGTTGTGCCCAATTACTTTGGATAAAACAACAACTTAGGGACTATGGCATGGATTTTAAAGATATACCTAATAAATGTGATAATACAAGTGTCATATGTTTAACTAAAAATCCAGTATTGCATTCTAGAACCAAACATATAGACCTTAGACATCATTTTATTAGAGAACAAATAGAAAATCATGACATATGTTTGGAATATGTAAGAACAGAAGATCAAATTGCAGATATATTCACTAAACCTCTAGCAAAAGAACCATTTTATAAAATTAGAAATGATATGGGAATGCTTGAATTGACTTAGCAAAGCACAAACTGAGGGGGAGCACAGGTTCAGGGGGAACAACCCCACCATTCTCCTAAAATTTTACCCACCCTATCTCAATTTTTTGATACATTGCCAAAAAGGGGGAGAAGAGATCGGGATTTGAGTCGAAGTGGTTTTGAGAAGAGTTCGGGATTTGAGTCTAAATCTTTATGACTGGTTTTAAGTTTTTTGTTTGAATGTTTTTAACTTGATTGTTTGCATGAGTATGATAAAACTTCAAAATGCAAAACTAGCATGTTTCAAAGACATTGAAAGGTATACACTCAAATCAGTTTTGTCAATCATCAAAAAGGGGGAGATTGTTGGAAATATGTGGAAAATAAGCCAAGTCTATGTTTTGATGATTAACAAATCAATTTTAGTAAGTTTTGGTTACTAACATGTTTGTGGAAATGACTTAAGGTTATAAATTTGAAGAATATGAAGCATGGCAAGTCAAGTCGAGTTCCAAGTCGACTCAGGCTTCGACTTAGGGCAAGTCGATCCCCAAGTCGACTCAAGAAGCGACTTCAAGACGTCATTCCCTTCCAGAGTTGAAATCGAGAATAAGAGGTGCCGAAGTCGCAGACCAAGTCGACTCCAGCATCGACTTCGAAACGTCATTTCCTTCCATAGTTGAAATCGAGAACGAGAACTGCCGAAGTCGCATCCCAAGTTGACTCCGCATGCGACTTGGGTGAAGTCGCAGATCAAGTCGACTCCGACTTCGACTTCAATATGGAAACATGCAGATCAAGGTAACTCAATGATAGATTCAAGAGATTCAAAAGAAAATGAAGATCAAATGAGGATCAAGTAAAGACCAAAGCAAAGCTGCATATTTCTCATGGAGAATCGAGATCATGCATTTGGATTTCTCTTATGCACTCCAATACTCAAAGACTCAAGACTCAAGACATGGAGTCAAATGTGTTTAAGATAAAAGAATCATAAAGAGTCTTAAAGGAAGAACAACCAAACATGAAGAAACTCAAGCAAGCAAAGCATTCCAAGGATTTCAAGTTCATCAAGCAAGCTGTCGATGTGAAGTCGCACCCGAAGTCGACTCCACCTGCGACTTGGGTCAAGTCGAGGACCAAGTCGACCCAGACTGGAACTTGAAGTTGTTGCGAACAGGCGAAGTCGCACCCGAAGTCGACTCCATCTACGACTTGGGTCGCAATGGTCGGAAAATTTCCGAACGTTGGTGCATTAAATGCGCGCCACCTACTTCCAAACATTTAGATTCCCTCCACAATTATAAAAGGCATTCAATATGAATGAGGAGGGAAGCTGAAAATTCATTAAGTGAGCATAACTTCCATCTTTAAGAGCTTCAAGTGATCAAGCCAATTTTTAGAAGAAGAACCTTGCTTCAAACTGTCAAGAGCTGCTTGCTGAATCTCTAAGCCTACACTACAAGTTCTTCTCTGCGCCAAATCTGCGTCTACACAATAATAACGTGTAGAAAATTTCTTTTGTTATTTCTTGTTGTATTGAACTTGATTTAGTTTGGGTAACTAAGATCAAGTGTAATCAAAGTAGTGTGTGATTGGAGTAGAACTCGTCACCTACTTGTGCTGTGGTTGTATATGCCCCCTAGAGCTAGAATCTAGAAGAGAGCGGAGGCTTTGGTTGTATATACCCCCTAAAGCTAGAATCTAGAAGAGAGTGGAGACTCTAGTTGTATTCGCGGAATACATAGTGGAACCCAAGTCGCAAGAGGTGTGAGCTTGGAAGAGTGGAGTAGGGAGGTTGCCCGAACCACTATAAAATCCTGTGTGTTGATGTTTATTTCTGCTCTCTATACTATATTGCTTTCCATTCTGTTTCTTCATAAAGGGGACTAGATTAATCCGGGGTAAAGTTTCTGTTTAAGTTTAAAATTTTTAAATACCCAATTCACCCCTCCCCTCTTGGGTAATTGCCATTAACTCGGGACCAACACCCTAATAATCAAATTATTGTCCACCTATCTATTATACCATTTTTACATAAGGGGCTTGCATAATCTTTCGCATACCATTTAGCAACCCGAAATCAAACCATTTTATGAAATCAACATAGGAGGTTGGTCATCCTTTAATCCCCTTCAACAACATTCGTATAAATATTTTTCAAGATATTTTCAACATAGATTTCCTTATCTAAAGGAAATCAAAAAATTTCGAATATCATTTCAAAACATATGGATTATGTCCAAATCATCATTTATTATTTAATTATCATGACCTAGCAAAACAAATCTTTTTCATAAATCAATTCCCCTTTTCCTTTTTCGTTCATAAACATAATTGTTTATCACAAATTATTGTAGAAATAACTCAAAACTTATTTACAAACAATACTTTGTGAAAAAGTATAAAATTTCCTTTTTCTTATAAAATATTTTTGAAAAAACATCATAAAGAACGTGTTTGCTTATAAGAAAATTCTTAAAAACCATTGACATAAAATATGAAATCCTTTGAAAACATTATTATGGAGAACTTGCTTACTCATAAGCAAATTTCTCAATCCATTAACATATAGCATTACCAATCCAAGGCAACACTTGTGATAAATTTTTTATCTTAAAATCGTTGCTTGCTTCCTGTGAAACCCGGACCCAAGTAAGGTTTATTTATATGTAATTGGCATATAAATATGAATCAAGTATAATTTAGTGGAATTATGAATGATTTCCTTTGCAATATTGATGATTTATCGCAATTAGGGCAAGTGATTATGAATGACAATATAAGTTGATATGGGTCAATGTGATTAAAGAGGCTTAATGAGGATTAAGGAATGTTGATATATTGAAGATAATTACCTCATGTATTATGGTTTAACTAATGGAGATTTTGATGTTAATTATGGATTAAAGGAGGCAAATGCTAGAAAATCCATAACTCGACGCCGGGAATGCGGATTAAGATGAAAATTGAAAGGTAAGCACATAATTTTATGCTTAATCTTATGAAAATGATGGATTATGAAAATAAGGATGAAATTAGGGTGAAAATTGATCATCACCGTTCAAAAATTCAAATGGTCATAACTTGAGCTAGAAAAGTTGGATTGAGATGAAATTTAAAATGGACGGTTAAAATTATGAGAGTAAGGATATGGAAGGGTTTAATCAAGCTAAAAATTTTAAGATTAAGGGGAAATGAAATTGGTATCAACTCTTTTGACTTTTGCACCAAAAAGTGATTAGCATTTATGTTAAGGTTGAATAAAATAATTAAATAAATAAAGTCAAAAATGAGGTGTCAGAAGGAGATAATGACACATGGATTTTATGAATTATCTAAAATGAAAATATCCCCTGCATTAATGTGGAAATTAAGGAGCTAATGACTAGCTTAAGGGAGAAGCATAGAGGAGGCATAGAGTGGACGGCCATGAGCTCTAAAAAGTGGATTTTTTATTTTTTTTAGTTATAAAATCCACACCTAAGTCAACGATTGATTAAGGGGATTAAATGTACATTAAATTGGAGTGGAAATTCTTGGCTAAAGGCATCAGATCTGGACCGTAGAGATGTGATCATTTAATGGACAACAATGGAGCATGGGAGACAGGTGCATGGTCAAGCAGCATTTGGAATTTTTAATAATTTTTTTAATAACTAAATTGACCCCTAATTAAGCTAGTTACCTAGGGTAGTTAATTATCCATTAATTAAAGTAAATGGTGTGGAAAAATCATTCAAGAGCTGATGCAAGTGGACCCCACCCAAGTGGACAGCTTTATTTAAAAGTTGGATATAGCTGTGGAAAAAAATCCGAAAATAATATTAAATAATTAAATATGTGGCTGAAAATTTTTGAGTAAACTATAGGGTAAATTTTCAAAACTTTAACCTCCATTTTCGGTAGAAATTGTAGAGGAAAAACTGAAAAATAAAGGCCTATATAAGCAGGCAGTGTGGACATTCCAGATTTCTGTTTGGGAGAAAAAAAATAAAAAAATCAAAGGGGAAGTGGATGGAACGATCCAAGGGAATAAACCATGAACAAAAGAAGTTTATTTCAAGTGCTCAAAGGAGGGATTATCAATTAATCAAGTAAGTATATGTTAATTTAGATTTTATACTTCAAATCTGGAAGTTATGTGATGTTATAAGGAAAAATATGAAAGAAATAGTAAATGAAGGATTTTTACCATGGAAATTTGTTTACAAGCTCATTATATCATTTTTAAGGAAAAAAAAATTCAGCTCAAAAGGATAATTCTTCTGGAAATTAAAAATCCGATAACATCAACCTGAATAGGGTTGAACGGGTGTCAGGATCAGTGGAACCAAATGATTTTTAATAATTTTTATATAAGGAATTTTAGGCTGAAAATTTTAAAGGATATATAAGACATATTTATTATAACATAAAAATATAAAAATTATGTTTTTATGGGTATAAATATACCCCATAATTCACGTTATTAGGGCTGACCCTAAACTCACAACACTGTCCAGCACAGTGAAAATGCCAAAATAAATATATAATGTTAATATTTCGTGATGAAATATTTATGAATGTTAATTCATGTATTTATTAATGTATTATAGAAATTTCAGAATTAAATACCTTGATTTTATTATAAATCAAGATTTAGAGATTTCAGTACACCTGATTTCGGCATATGTGGATAGTTTGAGAAAAAAATCAAAAAGAAATATGAAAACTATGTAGAAATGATCCAAATTGATATATATGTTAATAGCCTAAATTTAGGTTAGGAAAAGTTGGATTAATTGCTGAAAATTCGGATTTATAAAACTATTTAGGGTTGTGTTGAGAAACACGCTAAACGTGTTAAAAATGGGTTCCAAAGTTGCTGTTTTGGAAACCTATGATTAGTGGATTTAAATCCCATAAAAATATTCTAAAAAGGTGGTAATTTGGTTTGATTATCATGCTTAATTAGTGACCAAATTTCTGACTTGAGAAATTTTATGAGATGCCTCTATATGTGTTGCCAAATGGGCATTTGTGAAAGGATAAACATGCATAGGTGATAAATAACTTATGTAATGTGATTTTGTACAAAAATGCATAAAAATATGATAAATTTTGTGAATATATTTCTGTTTAGAATTAAATGATGTTAATCTCAAACTTTGGGATTAATTAATGAGGCTTAAGGCAACAATGGGTGTTTAAAATGAGCAACGATGTGTGAAAAATGATAAATATGTTAAAAATGATAAATGGAGGTAGTGAACCTTCAAATAATGATTTAATGAAATATTATTACATTCATGTAAGTTTACCCTACATAAGGGTATTAAAAATGAATAATGTGATGTATATATTATGATGCGTATAAACACCCAACTTAAAAGACAAGTGGGCTAAGTTAGTATAATATAAGTCCAAATGGATTTATATAGGTTGGAAAAACTAAGGAATATAAGTATTTGAAGATTATGCAAATAAATGAAATGTTATTTTCATTTATCTAGGCAAAGGCAAGGAGAAGAATGGAAGAAAAGGATTATAGCGATCTCAGGTAAGCAAGCGAACTTTTTCAAATTATGGATTTTTCTCTATATGTTGAAATGATGATTTTGTCAATGCTTTTATGATTATGTTTTGATGCATGGGCAAGCACATGTTTTGAAAATGACGGCTTTAATGCAAAGTCATAAGTTTTGAAAAATGATGGCTTTAAGAAAAAGCCTCAAGGATTGCTCATGAGAAGCAAACAACGATTTTAAGATAAAGAATTTATCACAAGTGTTGTCATGGATTGGCAATGCTTTATGTTAATGGATTGAGAAATTTGCTTATGAGTAAGCAAGTTCTCCACGATAATGTTTTCAAAGGATTTCACGTTTTATGTCGATGGTTTTTTTTTTTAAGAATTTGCTTTTAAGTAAGCAAGTTCTTTACGATATTGTTTCAAAAGTATTTTATAAGAAAAAGAAAATTTTGCCCTTTTTCACAAAGCAACAAATGTAAATAAGTTTTGAATTTGTCTTGTAATGTTTAATGATAAATAATCATGTTATAAAAAAAAGAAAAAGGAGATTTGATTTATAAAAAAAAATTATTTTGCTAGATCTTGATAATTAAATAATAAATAATGATTTGAACATAGTTCATATGTTTTGAAATGATATTCAAAAAGTTTTGATTTCCTTTAGATAAGAAAATCTATGTTGAAAATGTTTTGAAAAATATTTATACGAGTGTTGTTGAATGGAATTTAAGGATGACCAACCTCCTATGTTGATTTCATTAAATGGTTTAATTTTGTAAATTCAAAGGTTTTGAAATTCTTTTATAAGGATTTTAAGATGTATTATTTATCAAACATTACAAATGTTTATCAAAATATTTTACTCAAAATGTTTCTAAAAGAATTTAAGGAAGGTCATCCTAAAATTTGATTTCAAATAACAACTAGTTACAGTGGGTGCGCTCGCTTACAAGTTAACATGGACTGCGGTCTGTTATGTGTTTTTGAAAATAATTTTTAAATATATAGACTTCGGTCTAAGATTTTTGTGTGTTATGGATACAGACAGAGGTCTGTGATCCCGGTTTAAAAGGGCATAGGTTGCGGTCTGTGGTTCTTTAAACCAAATGGGCTGCGGTCCATCATAATAATGTACGATGCACCAGTACAAGAAACAGGCAGGTTGTAGAGCACGGTTGGGATGACCGGGGCCCACTCTACATAAGGCCAAGTTGCTAAGGGATGGTAAGAGTGACAGCGGCGTCCTCCCTGAGATGGGAGCAGGATAAATAAACAGCCGCCTGGCTAGCGTGCTGTTAAGGATTCTCTTCCAAAAGGTAGCATGATCACTTGCTAAGTGTCACTACTGGATGGGAAGAAATGTGTTTGCATACGTTTTTCTTTTCAAAAGCCCAAAGATTGGGATATAAAAGCATTTATATGAAAAATTATCCTAAATTGGATTTTTATGAGCCATTATGTATAAGTTACCCTAAAAACAGGGTGTTTTACACAAAACGTGTAAATATTAAGAATAAAAAGAAATGATTCTTATGCAAAAGTTTTCATGAAAAAGATTTATGATTTGTTTGCTATAACAATCCCCAAGGCAGGGACTACGAAAAGGATTTATGTCAAACTTATTTTTGGACATAAGAATGTCCATCATTAAAGAGCCTAAATGAAAAGTGTTTATGGACATAAGAATGTCCAATGCCAAAGTGTTTTAATGAAAGGTGTTTTAGGACATATGAATGTCCATTGCCAAAGGAAGCTATGTGAAAAATGTTTTGAGACATTAAATGTCTCTTGGTTAAAGGATTTTATGATGAAAAATGTTTTCGAACATAAAAATGTTTTTTTCCAAGAGAGGCTTATGTAAATAATGTTTTAGGACATGAGAATGTCCTCCTTTGCCAAAGGATTTATGAGAAAAATATTTTGGACATAAAACGTCCACTGGCAAAAGATGGTTTTATGTAAATGTCTTGAAACATTGGAAATGTTCACTCAAGACAAAAGGGAATTAATTAAAGAGGGTAAAACGCATATGTTTTGCCTTAACAAGCCCAGACGTGGCTTGTAAATGATTTTAAGAATAAAATTTTTATGAAAATATTCAAGGACATAGAATTGTCCTCATGAATAAAGGATTTCATGATAGTGTTTTAGGACATAAAAATGTCCTCATGAAAAAGGTGTTCAAGATATTTATGAAAAAGGTTTTCAAGGAAGTCTTGCCCTAAAAATAAAATGCTTGCTTACTGAGTTGTCACTCACGTTTTGTTTTCCCAAACCTTAGACAAGTACCGGGAAACTCAAGAGGTTACGAACCTAAGCAGGAGAAGAAATGTACATGATGGTAGCCAAGTGGGCTATAAGAAATGGGATAGCATGAATTAAAGCTCTAAGGTATGTTGATGTGAATGTGAACTTATGTAGAATTATAAGTTCTATGTGACCAAATGCTTGTATGGATGTATGTATGAAATGTAAATGTCATTATAGAAAAGCATGATGAGATGTTATGAAATAGAATATGAAATTTTATTACAAGTGTATCGTCACTTGTTTGATGAATGATGTGAAATGTAAAGATATTAGAACCCGCCGCGTGATCAGAGCAACAATCCTGATTCACATTTACCAATCATTAAGGTCTTGAGGTAAGGAAGTGATGTCTCGATTTTGGGGCGCCACATTTCCCATGAAGAAAATCTTAAGGCTTTTCATTAAAGCCATCATTTTCCAAACTTGTGGCTTTGCAATAAAACTTTCATTTTCAAAACTTGTGCTTGCCCAAACATTATTTTAGAAAGTTCGCTTGCTTACCTGAGATCGTCATAATCCCTTTCATTCCATTCTTTTCCTTGTATTTGCCTAAATAAATGAAAATAAGATTTTATTTATTCACATCGTCTTCAAATACTTATATTCCTTAGGTTTTCCAACCTACATAAGTTCATCTAACTTAACCCACTTGTCTTTCAAGTCGGGTATTCATACTTAGCAACATAGCCTATACATATCAATCATCCATTCATTTTTTATATCCTTATGTAGGGTAAACTTACATGCATATAACAATCATTCATTAAATCATTATTTGAAAGTCATTACCTCAATTTATCATTTTTAACATATTTTCTATTTTTCATACAACGGTGCTCATTTTAAGCACTTAGTTGCTAACTTAAACATCATATAATAATCTCGAAATTTGAGATTATCATTATTTACTTAAACAACACTCTAATTCACATTTTTCATCATGTTTTTATGTATTTTTTCATTTTAACAACTTACATAATTCATATATCATTTATACATACTTATCTCTTCATCTACGTCCATTTCTCAATGCATAAATTATGTGTTTCTTAAAAATTTTCAACACAGCAACTTGTCTCTAATTACAGAATGATTAAATCCCTTAATTAACACATAATTTAAGATTTACTCTCGGATTTATAATTCATTCATCATAGGGTTCCAAAACAGTAACATTAGAACCCGTTTTTCATCATTTCAACGCTCTCTTTAGCAACATGATCTAAACAGATTTTTAATCCAAATTTTTCAGCCTTAAACCATACTTTTCTTAACCCAAATTTAGGTTATTAAAACATATTTTAATCCCATAATTAAATAGTTTCCGTACATCAACTTTCATATACATCTTAGGTACCCTTTGCACCCCTCTTTGGTCATCCCTTTGCATATCTTAAAAAAATCATATTTAGGGTAATCTTGTTTACCTCATAAACCCTCATAATCACTTGTTTATATCCCATTATAAGTTAAATTCCATCACAAAAACCTGGAATGTAACATTTATCTTGATTTATTCCTTAAGTTGTCCATAATACTGAATTCAGGCACACTGAATTATCAAAATCTTGAATTAATATTAAATCAAGTAGTTTTGATATGAAATTTCTATCATACCTTAATAACTAAATGAATTAACCAAAATAAACATTTCTATAATGAAATATTTAATATTTCTATTTATTTTTTTACTTTGTACTCTGCTAGACAGTAGCAACCTTTTTCAGACAGCCTGAATCACATAAATTATGGGGTATATTTATACCCATCAAAACCTAACTTTTTATTTTGTTAATATTATCCTCAATATTTATTATATATCCTGTAAAATTTTTAGGCAACAATTCCGTATATAAAAATTATTAAAAATCATTTGGTACAGCTAATTCTGCCACCCGTTCAATCCTGTCCAGGTTTATTTTCCCAGATTTTTAATTTAGAACGTACTTATCCTTTTAAGCTGAAAATTTGGTCATTTATTAATCATCCCATCATGAGTCTTCCAACCAATTTTCATGATAAAATTCATTCCTTAACTATTTCTTCCCTATTTCCCTTTCTAGGTCCAGATTTACTACACATAAGTGTAGATTAGAGGATATGGGCTGATTAATCCCCAAATTAAATTTTATAAATCAAATCATTTGACTAAGCATATTTAATCCTTGAAACATGTTCTTTAAGAGGTCTTTTATGAATCAAAACTATGATTCCAAATCAAGAAGAAAACTTGGAAATTGGAAGGCTTAAACTCAACGGGTACTTGTCCGATTTGGTTGAATCTTTGCACCGAGCTTCCCGAGCTTTTCTTTCCTTTTTTCCTTCTTATTTTCCTTCTCTTTTCTCCCTTTCCTTTCTGCTAGGGTCGTGTGAGGCTTGCTGGATTTTTGGAGAATTTTTTCTCCTTAGTTTCCTCTCTTCTCTCTCTCTCTCTCTTACTATGGACGTCACTTAGGTTGGTTGCTGGAATTTTCCAGCAACTATGCCCCCTTTTTTATTCCATTTGAAGTCCACATAAACATGCACTTATCCCTTGTACACTTGGCTAATTTTTACCCAAGTAAAATTGTGGAACCCAGAAATTTGGAGATTTAAACAATCTCATTAAATGAATTAATTAAGGTTATACAAACCCTAATATGAATAATTAACCCTAAGTGGTTGAAAATTTATTAAAAAAATCTGTAACTTGTAAAATACAAGTTGGATTAACGTGAAATTTGGAGGGTAGGTCTATTTTAATATATTCTACCCAATGGGAGGATTAAAATTGTAAATTTAAGTATTATTAAGGATGGTTATAAATTTAAGTATTATTAAGAGTGGTTAAGTAAGAAGTCAAATTGGGGTTAAATTATAAATAGAAAGTGGGTAGAGAATGTTGACATGGAAAAAAAATTTATTAATTTCCATATCATTTTGGAAATTCAAAAATATTATTAAATCCAAAAATTCTTAGGAAATTCATATCGGGCAATGTTGAAGTTCGATTAAGATGAACTTTTAAGGGTAACTTGATCATGAGGTAAATTATATGATCAACGGTGGAAATTTTAAAATCTTGAATAAAATTATTATTATTGTTATAATTAATTGATGAATTAACTTCAAAATTCAATAACTCAATCTATAATTATTATTTTAAGCCCAAAATTTTTATGGATGATTATGATAATATGTTTTATAATATAGCCCATTTCAGATTATCAAAACCTAGTGCATTATGCTTACTTACATGTGGTTAATGAATGGTTAATTTTAATTATTCATGAAATAATTAAAAATTAACAAAAGTCAAGTGACCTTGAATTTCTCCAAGGGACCATTAGGGGGCCACCTAGAGTGGGCTATAAGGGTCATTAACAGTTAATTAAAATAATAAAAAATTTTAAAAGGCAGTAGCGCATTAAAGGACGTCCAAGGGTTGCTATGCACACATTTTAATATTAAAAAAAATCCAAAAATATATATATTAATGGGAAATGGGATAAGTATTATCCTATGTGGAAATTTGGCAGCTAAAATAATTAAGAAAATATTAAAAAATAGGGCTGCCAAGTAGGGTTGACTAAGGGGACAGCTGTATTGAAAAGATGGATATAGCTGTGGCAAAAAATCCGAAAATAATATAAACTAATAAGATATGTGGCTGAGAATTTTTGAATAAACTATAGTGTAAATTTTCAAAACTTTACCCTCCATTTAGGACGAAATTGCAAAGGAAAAATTGAAAAAGAAATGCCTATATAAGGAGGCAGTGAGGATGTGCAATGAGCTGCTGTTGGAGAAAAAATAAAAAAAGTACAAAGGGCAGTGGCTGGAACGAGCCGAGGGGAGGAAAATAAAGAAAGAGAAGGGAATTTCAAGTTCTCAAAGGAGGTATTACCAATTAATCAAGTAAGTTGTAACACCCCATTCAAAGAATTACTCAAGAACTAGTCAATGGGTACTACACAATCTAGGAAAAATTCGGCAGCATCTCCCCATAACATACAAGGGGTAATATGGAATACATGACCTGATATTCATAACATTTCCATCTGTAACATTCAATCCTATTTATATACTTGCATCTTCATATAATAAGAACATTCATATAGAAGGAAATCATTAAATATTTTCCTTACACAACAAACAGATATAATAGTCATGCATATGTGCATCAACAAGGATTATAATCCAATCTGAAATACCAAATACATTATAGTTGTCAAAGCGAATCCGCCTAAATAATTGTCTACATATATGATTATCAAAAAGAGCACAAGTCTAAAAGAACTGAAATCAACATATTGTGCTAGAGTCTCTCATGTTTGATCTTCAACTTGTTCCATCCTTAAGTTCCCCCTCTGACCTGCGATCTAAAAGCACAATAACAAATGATATGAGTCTAAATAGACCCAGTAAGTAGATAGTGGTTAGCACAAAATGGAAATAAGCATAATGATGGATGCTCATATAGTGATGAAGCTAATACACATGGATCCAATACCCACTCCCAAGATCGTATGCATATAACCATACACACAGATTGAACAACACGACCAATCTACTCATGTCCATCAAGGGCCATGAACAACCCTCTCCTCATGTCAATCAGGGGCAATGAACAACCCTTACAACCAACTATTTGAGATAACACATCATACATAACAGACAATGAAACACATCGCAAACCACGCATACAACATCAACACAATTCAGATTCAACACATAGATCTGTCACACAAGCATTTTATCAAACACATGATAGGTGCGAAATGAAAGAACCTTCAATTCATACTCTCGATTGGGGCAAATCAATTCATGTCACATTCCAACAATATAACAACTGCTAAGAAGTCTTTTACATCATAGAAATCACGCATTCAAAGTAAATTCCCCATGAACCCTAACTGTTACGAACTCTACGCCTAATACCATGGAGTCGTTAGAAGCTATACATTCCCTCTAGCCTCGCATCGCGTTTAACATAAAATTTCATCACTAAATCGAGAAGGGGCGACATCTACTTACCTTGACCGTTATCCCTCCCAAGACAGCGACCCTAGATGTGGACTGCAGAAATTTGGAGCCTTGGAGCTTCCTGGACTCGGATCTATGACCTTCAAGGTAGTTGGTATAGTTTCCCTCAAGAGATCACGGGTGGTTTGAACTGAGTGGAAGAGAAAGTAGAAGAGGAACGAAGAACCAGAAGAGGAGGAGGAGAAAACGCGGTCGGGCGCGAAATGGGAATGAAGCCCTAGAGCGCGGGCCGCTTATGTTAATAGAATCCATTGAGTCGGGTCGGGGCATGGGTCGGGTCCAGTCGCAATTAGTAATTTAATTCCCCGCTCCTACAACTTAATAATTAAAATTTTCTCTGGGGGCGCTGCCCCCTTCACCCCTGCGACCTGACTGGTCAGGTCGAACCCCGTACCTACTCTGCGAAGGGAAAAAAAATAGTTATAGTGCTTAACAATGACACACTAATCATACACATTTAAATTTATACTCAGTGTGCTAAGATCATAATACATGCATATATGTTATGCATCCATTAACATTATAAACTCCTAGTGGCATGTTCATAAGTTATCTCATAAATAGAGAAGGGTTATAATGAAAATAAAATAAAATAAAATACCTAGTCCTTACATAAGTATATGTTAATTTTGATTTTATACTTCAAATCTGGAAGTTATATGATGTTATAAACCAAAATATGAAAGAAGTAGTAAACGAAGTATTTTTACCATAAAGATTTGTTTACAAGCTCATTATACGATTATTATGGAACAACCAAAATTTCAAATCGAAATATTAAGCAAGTTTGAAATTAAAAATCTGAGAAGATCAACCTAAATAGGGTAGAACGGGTGACAGGATCAGCTGTAGTAAATGATTTTTAATAATTTTTGTAGAAGGTTTTTTTATATTAAATTTTTATATGATGTGTAATCCATCATTAAGATAACTCAACCAAAATCTAAATTTATTTTTGGGTGATATTAGTATGGGTTATAATTCACGTGATTAGGGCTCATCCTAAATTCACAACACTGTCCAGCATAGTGAAAATGCCAAAATATATATGTAATGTTAATATTTCATGATGAAATATTTATTAAGGTTAATTCATATATTTATTGATGTATGATAGAAATTTCAAAATTAAATCCCTTGATTTGATTATAAATCAAGATTTAGAGATATCAGTATGCCTGATTTCAGCATATGTGGATAGTTTGAGAAAAAAATAAAAAAGAAATATGAAACCTATGTAGAAATGATCCAAATTGATATATATGTTAGTAAAGAGTGTAATAAAGGATTAAGGACAGCAAAGGTGATTGATATTTGATGTTATTATATGTATATAGAATTAATGGGTAAATAAGAAGATGGAACTTAGTGAAAATAAGAAGACAAGGGATGTTTTGGAATTTAATAATAAGTTCCAAAATTTTTAATGGATTTTATTTTCATTTTAATGTGTAAACAAGGTTTACAAAAGAGGTACAAATTTGTGATCACTAAGTGAGTGATTAAGTACCTATGATGTGATCACTAAGTGAGTGATTAAGTACCTATGATGTGATTTTAGAAAACACAGATAAGGGTAAAATGTAATATATAGGGCTGTTTGGGGAAAATTGCAAAATTTCAAAAAAATTTAGAACCAAATTATAGCCGTTACCCTTAGGAAAATGTCTTAAGAGATTTTCTCAAATAATATGTCAATTATAGGAATTATATGCTAAGTATAAAATGCTAAAATCCAAAATGTTGGGTTTAGCTAAATGTTACAAATCCTAAGTAGGATTTGGAAAATCAACCCTTAAATAAGGAAGGAATGGGTAAACCATGAAAAACGCTAAGTGATACATGGATGTAGAGGTGGAAAAAACACCCAATTCAAAGAATAAGTGGTTTAGAGTTAACTCCATATGAAACGGCCTAAGTTGGAAAACTTTAGGTATGCAAGTCATTGTGAATTGTATATGATCAAAAATCATGTTTACTTGTCTAGGGAAAGGCAATGAGGAAAGTTGAGGAAAACAGTTGATCGTCATAAGGTAAGCAAGCGGACTTTCCAAAATATTGATGTCCTTATGTGTTGAAATGATTAAAAGAAAATATATTTATGTTGATGTTTTTATGAGTTTCTTACAAGTGGGCAAGCACAAGTTTTACTTTATCACAAGTATTGCCAAGATAGGAAATGTTTTATATTAATGATTTTAAGAGTTTGCTCATAGGTAAGCAAGCGAGCTTTCCAAAATATTGTTTCAAAGGAATTTTATGAAATTTATGAACTTGCTTTAATAAGTTAGTTTCATAGTTGCTTACAAAACAAGTAAGTGAATTTTCAAGCATAATGTTTATATTCAAGTATTAAAATTACTTGATCATGT
Source organism: Annona cherimola (assembly GCA_030490835.1). Taxonomy (NCBI): domain Eukaryota; kingdom Viridiplantae; phylum Streptophyta; class Magnoliopsida; order Magnoliales; family Annonaceae; genus Annona; species Annona cherimola. The sequence continues at coordinate 54,610,892 of CM059972.1, read as the reverse complement.
TTATATTAATGATGTGGAGAATTGCTTACAGAGTAAGCAAGCTCAGTTCTTGAAAATATGATGTGGGTTTTAAGATGGTTTTAATATAAACAAGTTCATACAAGTGTGGTTTACAAAGAGTTTTATTTTGAAAGAGTTTGACTCTTTCATAAAATGATATTCAAAAACAAACCATGGAAATTCTATTTCCAAGGAGTTTTATTGAAAAAATGTAATTCTGTACAAAATGGTTTCTAGAAATAAATAGATGTTTTGAAATGGTTTCCATTAAATGTCATAAATTGAATTTATGTACGTGTTTTGAGATTTATTTAGGTGTTTTGAAATAATCTATCAAGGTGCTTTACAACTCTTAGAGTTGTAACACTTTGAAGATGCTTTACTCTTATGTTCCAAAAAGATTTAATGGTGACCAGTCCTACAAAATGATTTGATGGATTTTATGTTTAAATAATGATCAAAAGATTATGCAAACTCCTCTATATATAAGAGTAACAAGGAAGTGACGTGGACAAGACCAATAATGCCATTACAATGGATAGAAAAGAGTTGCATATGTTTTGCTCATAAAAATGTTATCAAGAAAAGTTTTATCTATGCGAGTTTTGAATTAATTCAAAAGCTTCTTAAAATGAGAATTTCAAAAGTTGTTTAGCAAATTATTAAAGTTTTGCCAAATATTGTTTCTCAAATATTTCAAATGTTTGGTAAAATGGATTTCTTAAAACATTGCTAAACTCTTTAAGGGTGATCATCCTAACATTAGGATTTGGAAATAGTTTACAAAAATATTTTATTTTCAAAACAACCATGCCCAGTTCTCAATTCGAGAAGGTCATAGTCTGCGGACTGAGTGGTTTAAAATATTTTATTATCAAAACAATCATGCCTAGTTCTCAATTCGAGAAGGGCATAGTCTGCGGACTGAGTTGGCTTTATACATATCAAGCCGAGGCTTGAAAAAGGGCACAGTCAAATGACTGAGCTAAGTTTTGTGAAAATCATTGCTAGCATACGAGTGTGTGCAAAACGATGTATTAGGCTCATGGTGGAGGCGGTTACGGACCAAGATGGTCGTAAACTAGAGTTCACCTCTACGTGTAGCCGAGTCGCTCAGGGAAGGCTGGAGGCCGGCAGCGCCCTCTCTGAAATGGGAGGAAGCTCATGAGCAGACGCCTGGCTCGCGTGCTGTCTCATGAAAGGTTTTCTTCCCTAGGGGAGGATGATCACTTATTAAGTGTCACCTGTTGTTCCCGAGTTAATGACAATTACCCAAGAGGGGAGGGGTGAATTTGGTATTTAAAATTTTTCAACTTAAACAAAAACTTTTCCCCGAATTAATCTAGTCCCCTTTATGAAGAAACAAAATGGAAAGCAATATAGCGCAAAGAGAAGAAATGAATATCAACACACAAGATTTTATAGTGGTTCGGGCAACCTCCCTACTCCACTCTTGCAAGCTCACACCTCTTGTGACTTGGGTTCCACTGTCGTATTTCACAAATATAACTAAAGTCACTGCTCTCTTCTACATTCCAACTCTAGGGGGCATCAACAATTCACAGCACAAGTAGGTGATGAGTTCCACTCCAATCACACACTACTTTGCTTACACTTGATCTTAGTTACCCAAACTAAATCAAGTTCAATACAACAAGAAATAACAAAAGAGAGTTTTTACACGTTACTGTTGTGTAGAGGCAGATTTGGCGCAGAGAAGAACTTATAACGTAGGCTTAATGATTCAGCAGGCAGCTCTTGGCAGTTTGGAAGCGGAGTTCTTCTTCTATATGATGGCTTGATCACTTAATGCTCTTAGAGATGGGAGTTATGCTCATTCAATGATTTCTCAGCTACCCTCCTTGTTCATATTGAATGCCTTATATAATTTGTGAGGAAATTCGAACATTTGGAGGTAGGTGGTGCTCATTTAATGCGCCAACGTTCGAAAATTTTCCGACTGTTGCGACCCAAGTCGCAGGTGGAGTCGACTTCGGGTGCGACTTCGTCCAAGTCGTAGATGGAGTCGACTTCGGGTGCGACTTCGCCTGTTTGCAGATTCTTCAAGTTCCAGTCTGGGTCGACTTGGTCCTCAACTTGACCCAAGTCGCAGGTGAAGTCGGCTTCGGGTGTGACTTCACTTCTTCAGCTTACTAGTTGAACTTGAAATCTTCAGAGATGACTTTGATCATTTGATTTTCTTCATATTGATTGTTCTCCCTTGATTTATATGTCTTTGGAACACTTTATGATTATTTACATAGAAAACCTTGGATTCCTTTTCTTGAGTTCTTGAGTACTTGAATCTTGGAATGCATGGAAGATGTCTGAGTAAGTGTTCATGATCCAACATGATGAATTTATGCAACCCTGATTGCTTTGATTCTCCATTTGATCTTTATTTGAGTGTTTGAGTTGTCTTGATCTTCATCTCTACTCAAATCTGTCATTGAATTAACTCGTTCAGCAATTTTTGCACTGAAGTCGAAGCTGGAGTCGACTTGGTCTGCGACTTCACCCAAGTCGCATGCGAAGTCGACTTGGGATGCGACTTCGGCAGCTCTCATCCCCGATTTCAACTCTGGATGAAAATGACGCCTCGAAGTCAAAGCTGGAGTCAACTTGGTCTGCGACTTCACCCAAGTCGCATGCGGAGTCAACTTTGTTTGCGACTTCGGTAGCTTGGTTCCCCGTTTTCAACTCTGGATGAAAATGACGAGCTGAAGTCGCTACTGGAGTCGACTTGGGGATCGACTTGGCCTAAGTCGATGCCTAAGTCGACTTGACTTTCCATGCTTCATATTCTTCATTTTTATAACCTTCAATCATCTTCACAAACATGTTAGTAACCAAAACTTACTCAAATTGATTTGTTAATCATCAAAACATAGTCTTGGCTTATTTTCCATATGTTTCCAACAATCTCCTCCTTTTTTATGATTGACAAAACTGATTTGAGTATATACCTTTCAATGTCTTTAAGACAAACTATTTTTGCATTTTGATTTTTAACATACATTTCCAATAAATCACAAGTTAAAAAACATGAGTTTAACATACATATTTCTTCCAATATATCACAAGTTAAAATCATTCACACAAACATTTAAGACTTAAAACCATTCAGACACGCATTTAAAATGGAGACTCAAATCCCGATCTCTTCTCCCTCTTTTTGTCAATTTATCAAAAATAGAGATCCCTTGAGAATGGCGGGGTTGCTCCCCCTGAACCTGTGCTCCCCCTCAGCTTGTGCTTTTTCTAAGTTAATTCAAGCATTCCCATATCATTCCTAATTTTATAAAATGGTTCTTTTGCTAGAGGTTTGGTAAAAATATCTGCAATTTGATCTTCTGTTCTCACATATTCCAAACATATATTATGATTTTCTACATCTTCTCTAATAAAATGATGTCTAAGGTCTATATGCTTGGTCCTAGAATGCAAAATTGAATTTTTAGTTAAACATATTGCACTTGTGTTATCACATCTGATATGTATATCTTTAAAGTTCATGCCATAATTCCTAAGTTGTTGTTTCATCCAAAGCAATTGGGCACAACAACTCCCGGCGGCAAGATATTCAGCTTTCACCGTAGATAGAGCAATACTAGTTTGTTTTCTTAAAAACCATGAAACCAACATGTTCCCAATAAACTGACATGTTCCACTAGTGCTTTTTCTATCTACCTTGTAGCCGGCAAAATCCGCATCCGAGTAGCCGATTAGATCAAAATTAGAACGCTTTGGATACCAAAGTCCTATGTTGGTAGTATCTACTAAATATCTGAAAATTCTTTTTACAGCTACCAAGTGTGATTCTTTTGGACATGATTGAAATCTAGAGCACATACACACACTAAACAATATATCAGGCCTAGAAGCAGTTAAATATAATAAAGAACCTATCATGCTTCTATATAATTTTAAATCGATTGGTTTGCCTTTCTCGTCCTTGTCAATTTTAATGGTTGAGCTCATAGGCGTGTTTGCCCCTTTGATGTTTTCCATGTCAAACTTCTTTAACATTTCCTTGATGTACTTGAACTGGTTTATGAAGATCCCTTCACTTGATTGTTTAATTTGTAGTCCAAGGAAGAAATTCAGCTCCCCCATCATACTCATCTCAAATTCTTTCTGCATAAGCTCAGAAAATTCTTGACAAAGAATCTCATTAGTAGCACCAAAAATAATGTCATCAACATAAATTTGAATAATCAAGATATATTTTTCTTTGTACTTGATAAACAAAGTGGTGTCTACCTTTCCCTTTTGGAAGTCATGATCAATCAAAAATTTGTTTAATCTCTCATACCAAGCTCTTGGGGCTTGTTTTAATCCATATAATGATTTGGTTAATTTATATACAACTTTATATTAATCTTTCTCCTCAAATCCAGGTGGTTGTTCAACATACACCTCTTCATTTATATAACCATTCAGAAATGCACTTTTAACATCCATTTGAAATAGTTTAAAGTTCATGTGAGATGCAAAAGTTAGTAAGATACGAATGGCTTCTAATCTAGCAACCGGAGCATAGGATTCCTCAAAATCTATTCCCTCTTCTTGTGAGTATCCCTTTGCCACAAGTCTAGCTTTGTTTCTCACCACAAGTCCACTTTCATCTAATTTGTTCCTAAAGATCCATTTTGTGCCAATGATAATGAAATCTTTTGGTCTTGGAACAAGATGCCAAACTTGGTTTCTTTCAAATTGATTTAATTCCTCTTGCATTGCTATGATCCAGTTTTCATCATCAAGGACTTAGTCTATAGTGGATGGTTCAATTTTTGATACAAAGGCGTATTGTCCACAAATATTTTGTTTTGACCTTCTAGTCTTTACACCTTCATAGACATTCCCTATAACTTGTTCAATTGGATGGGCATTTTTGAACTTTAAATCAGTTGGAGGTTTATAGGAATTATTACCTTCACTTACCCTTTCCTCCATGGATTCTTTTTGCTTCTCCATAGACAATTTTTCAAGGCTACTTGTTATCTCATCTGCATCACTTAAATCATCTTTTCTTTTGAAACATGGGTTAAATTCATCAAAAACAACATGTATTGACTCTTCTACAACTTGGTTTCTTTTGCTGAAGACTATGTGCTTTGCTATTTGATGAGTATCCAAGGAATATTGCCTCATCACTCTTAGCATCCAATTTTCCCAAGTTGGTTTTTCCATTATTCAAAACATAACATGTGCAACCAAAAGCATGAAAATAAGAAATATTTAGTTTTCTTCCTTTCCATAGCTCATATGGGGTCTTTTTCAAGATAGCTCTAATGGTAACTCGATTCAATACATGACAAGCTGTACTTACAGCTTCACCCCAAAATTTCTTGGATAATTTAGTCTCATTTAGCATTATTCTAGCCATCTTTTGTATTGTTCTATTTTTTCCTTTCTACCACTCCATTTTGTTGTGGAGTTCTTGGTGCAGAAAATGTGTGGTAAATTCCTTTTTCATTACATAATTCTATGAAACGTTTATTTTCAAACTCACCACCATGATCACTTCTAATAGTCATAATAGTACATTCTTTTTCATTTTGTACCAAGTTTACAAAAGTTGCAAACATAGAGAAGGCTTCATCTTTGCTAGCTAAGAGAATTACCCATGTGAATCTTGAAAAATCATCAACTATTACAAATACATATTTCTTTCCACCAATGGTTAAAATGTCGGATGACCCATATAGATCCATGTGTAGCAATTCAAGTGGCCTAGTGGTGGAAATTTCCTTTTTGGTAGAGAAAGGCATTTTAGGTTTTTTTGACAATCGACATGCCTTGCAAATTTTATCTTTGTCATATTTCAATTTAGGCAATCCTTCTACCAAAATCTTCTTTCATATGGTCTTTATATTTGTCATGTTTATATGTCCAAGCCTCTTATGCCAAACCCATGGATCATTGTCAGTGGCCATTAGACATTGACCATCTAGTTCATCAAGTGAAACCAAATATACATTTCCATGTCTTTTTCCGCTAAACATGATATGTTCTCCATCAAATACATTACATATAGATGATTCAAACACAACCTTGTATCCTTTGTCACATAATTGTCTAATACTCATTAAATTGTGCTTGAGTCCTTCAACAAATAAAACATCTTCCATACATGCATTTGAAATACTATAAATGTTTCCTTTACCTTTGATTTTACCTTTCTCATTATTTCCAAAAGCAACAGTTCCATCGTTGCAAGGCTTGAGTTTATGAAATAAACTTCTTTCACCGGTCATATGCCTTGAGCAACCACTATCCATGAACCAAACGTTGCTTGCCTTTGCCTTGAAACATATCTGAAAAATGAACAAATAAATCTTATCTCTTTGGTACTCATTTTATGGGTTCATTTGGGTTAGTAAACTGATTTAATCTTTGTTGTTCTATCTTTGAAAGTCCAAATCTTGTGTTTCTTGGAACCCAAACTAATTTTGCACCATGGTCATATAGTTTCTTAAAGTTGCATCTATGAATTTTGTGACCCATCTTGTTGCAAAAATTACAAGTCATTGGTAATCTAGGAGTAGGCCTCCAAGTATGTAGTGGTTCAAAAGTTGGCCTTTTGGTCCAAACAACTCGTTTCCCTTTAGGTATGTAAATAGGTGCAGTTTTGGTTTGATTTTTCCCAAGTATTGGCACATTCGATTTGCCGCTTTCTCTTTGCTCAAATGTGGAGTATCCAAGACCTCTTCTATTGATTTGAGAGGTCATGTTTAGAAATATTTTCACATTTTCTCCTAGATTAGAGAATTTAGCTAATGATTCATTTAAGGATTCATTCTCCTTTTTCAATTTTTCCACTTCCTTCAATAGTAGTTCATTTTCTTGTTTCAGTTTTGATGTACTTTCTGTTGGTCCCGAGTTAGTGGCAAAACCCAAGAGGGGAGGGGTGAATTGGGTTCTTTAAAAAATATTTGGTAAATAAAGACTTAACCCCTTGAGTAATTAATCCCCTTTTGAAAAGAGCTAGAGAGCAATAAAGATAAAGCAGTAAAAAGAAATATAACACAAGATTTATAGTGGTTCGGGCAAACCTTCCCTACTCCACTCTTCCAAGCTCACACTCTGTTGTGACTTGGATTCCACTATGTATTCCACGAATACACTTAGAGTCACCGCTCTCTTCTAGATTCCAGCTCTAGGGGGCATATACAACTAGAGCCACTTGCTCTCTTCTAGATTCTAGCTCTAGGGGGCATAAACAACTCACATGCAAAAGTAGGTGATGAGTCTCACTCCAATCACACCCTACTTTGCATATACTTGATCTTAGCTACCCAAGCTAAATCAAGATTTATACAACAAGACAATGAAATAAATGAAACTACACTTTACAGATTTGTGTAGGCAGATTTAGCTCGAGGAAGAAGTTGTAGAAGCAGCTGTGGATGAATATTGTTGAAGGCGCTAGCAACTTGAAGCTTTCTTCTTCCTTAGAATTTATACGGACCACTCAACAATGGAGAAAAGCAAATAGGAAACCTTTCTTGCACTTCTTTTCTCTCTTTGAACTTTAACGCAGTGTCTTGTGTTCTCTTGTTGTGTTTTCACGTTCATTTGAGGGTCCTTTTATAGAGGGAAGAAAATATGAATGTTGTGGAGGTGGTTGGTGCGCAATAAATGAACTCCAACGTTCGAAAATTTGACCGTTATACCCAAGTCGAAGGTGGAGTCGACTTGGGATGCGACTTGGCTACCCAAGTCGCATCTGGAGTCGACTTCGTCTGCGACTCCAGTTCTTCGGATTCCCAAGTCTTAGGCTTGGTCGACTTGACTTCAGACTTCGACCCAAGTCGATCCTGAAGTCGACTTGGCCTGCGACTTGGCTCGGGTTTTGCTGAACCTGCTTTGATCTTCAAGTTGTGTTCTTCTATCTTGGATTGGCTTGATTCTTACTTAGATGATTCATGCATATTTGACTTATGTAGTCTTGATAGACATTGTTTGAATCATTCTTGTATCTTTGTCTTTGAGCTTGATAGACTTGATTTGATGTAGAACATGATTTTTGACTTTGAATTTGACTCATTTGTTTTTCATCTTGATTCCTTGGACTTGAGTGATAAATCCTCTTGAATATCTTGAAAACTGCATCTTTTGAAGTTTGAACTTCTCAAGTCGTGGATGGAGTCGACCTGGCCTGCGACTTCACCCAAGTCGCACCTGGAGTCGACTTCGTTTGCGACTTCGTTATGTTCGTTTCCACTTTTCAACTCTGGATACTCCAAGTCGATGCTGGAGTCGACTTCGTCTGCGACTTGACTTCCCAAGTCGCAAGTGGAGTCGACTTGACCTGCGACTTCACCTGTTGCCTTTTGGGATTCATTCTCAAGTCGATATTTGAGTCGACTTTGGGATCGACTTCACCCAAGTCGAAGTCCAAGTCGACTTGGAGATCGACTTGACCTCTTTGCTTTCCTTAAACATTTAGCAAACATATTAGTACCTTTTATATACTCAAAATTAGTTCTTGTTAATCATCGAAACTCAAGATTTGGTCAATTTTATTGTTTTAAACATTGTTTCCAACAATCTCCCCCTTTTTTGATGATTGACAAAACTTCATTTGAGTTGATACCTTTCAAGCATTAATCATGTTCATATGTCTTTTGAAAAACAGAGCATTTGTCTTATAGGTCAGAGCTTTTTGAAATTCCAACCATTATATCATTTTGGCATATTGGATACCTTTCAAGCAAATCATGTTGAATACTTTATTAATCAAGCATAACATATTAAGCAAACATAACATTCATCAAAAGCATATATATATATCAAGTTTCATTTTTACAAAATGCAATACAAAACAAAAATGAAACCTAGATACAGAACTACCCAAGCCATAAGAAAATTTTACTCAACTCACCTATTCTATCTCCCCCTTTTTGTCAAACTATCAAAAATTTATCAAAAATCGATTAAATCTTAATGATTTTGTGAATCGAAATTGAGAGATCGGATATAAGATTGGTTCGATAGGACAATGATGGGCCGATGAGTAAATAAGAGAAGCGTGATCTGGAGTTGCTTCTTTATGAACTGATCCTGATTCGTAAGGATCGAGTTCAGGCATGGGTTTCTTCTTATGTCGGCCTGAGGCAAGATGATAGCGGATAGTCCGCATTTCCCGCTCAATTCTGTCTTGCCGGGAGTGCATATCCTCGAGGGCGTTGTGAACGCCGGTGATAAGACTTGTCATCCGGTCTTCTTGATGACCCATTTCTGCCCTCATAGCAACAATTTCATCTTTTAAATCCTTTAGGGTGACCTCCTCAGAAGAGGTTGGAGGCACCCGTTCTCTTGCAGCGGACCCTTGTGGAGAATAGGATCCGTGCGATATGGGAGATGCTGGCTCCTCTTGAGCAAGTGGTGCCGCGGGAGGTTGCTCCCCCTCAGTCTGTGCATTGTCTTCTTGCTCTTCTTCTGAAGTTTCATGCCTTAGTTCAAGCAGATTGATCTTCATTCTTTGTATGAGAGCTTTATTTATGGCATTTGTGGATTTGAGCACTTCGAAAGGCTCGCCTTCAATATCCACTTTGAAGAATTCAAGAATCTTTGTGATCCATGTGCCATAGGGAAGGACTCCTCGTGGGTTATCCTTTCTAGAAGCCAAGGCTTCAAGAAATAATTTGGGTATGCTCACTTTGACCATGTTGGCCACTTTCCATAGTATCCCTGCTTCTTGTGGATTCAATTGATTTCTTCCACCGCCCTTTGGGTAGATGCAGTGGGCAATGAGAAGTCGGAGTACTCGTAGCCTTGGTGAAAGATCCATGTACCGAAGGAATTTGATTCCCGGATGGTACTTGTTGCTCCGGGTGAGCTGATTATACATTTGATCCATAGTGAGGTCTTCTGGAATAGGCTCATCCTCATACGGGACTCCAAGTATGTGTCCTAAATGACTCATTACTTCAGTCGGTCCTGCAACTATCCCATTCCAAGATCCATTTCGACTCCTTTGACGAAGGTTCCAAAGTATTCTTCATCCCAAAGATAATAAAACATTCGAGTAAGATCTGGATAGACCCTTTCGTCTTCCTTTAGCAAATTGGTCCATCCTTGAAAATCCAATAGATCTTCTATGTCGGATCCATATTCTTTTAGGAAATTAAAATCTATAATCTTGGGTATGAATACCTTCCGTTCGTAGAACTTTTTGTAGAAACGGCTATGTTGGAGCTCAGTTTTGAAGTAGGTAGTGGGCATCTTCAATACTTGGGCTTTCCCAGCTGTAGTGCCCCTTCTGCTTGTCCCGGATTGTGTGCTCTGTGAGGTTTGTTGTTGATTTTCCGACCTGGGTGCTTGATCAGATGATTGAGTGGAGGTTTGGAATCGAACCCGTTTACCCGTCGAAGTTGATGGTTCCTCTCTGGCTCTTTTTGATGGAGTCCTAGTTCTTCTAGGAACTTCTTTTGGTTGAGATGAAGGTTGTGGTTGTGTGGGAACCCGTTTGGGGTATGGTTTTGATACGGATTTCTTTGGTGCCATTTGGAGTTTGGACTTTATGGATCTGAGAGGGAATGCGAGTGAGAGAAAGAGAGAGTTTGAGAGATAGTGTGGAAGAGAAAGAGAAAGAAAAGGAAACTGAGAGAATGAGAGATAAAGAGAATGAAAGGGAGTGAAAGAGAGAGAGTGTGTGACGATTTGCCGGAGACAAGGGAAAAAATCGCCGGAGAAAAGGCTGTCACCGGAGAGGGAGAAATAAGGAGAATCACCGGAGGAGAAGAGGAAAAACAGGGAGGCCGGAAAAATGAGGAAGAAAGAAGAGAGGAGATTCGGCCGAATGCGAAACGTCGCGCACGGAGTCGACTTTGCCCTAGGCGAAGTCGACTTCGGTCCCTTGGAGTCGACTTCGCCTGGGGGCGGAGTCGACTTCGACTCTGGCGGAGTCGACTTCGCTTATAAAGTGGAGTCGACTTGACGCCCTTGGAGTCGACTTGACTCATCGACTTGACATTTTTCAATTGTAATTTTCTTATATAATTTTTCCTAATTTAGCTCTATCATCCCCATATCATTCCTAATCTTGTAAAATGATTCTTTAGCTAGAGGTTTGGTAAAGATATCAGCAATTTGATCCTCTGTTTTCACATATTCTAAGCACACATCATGATTTTCAACATGTTCACGAATAAAATGATGTCTCACATCAATATGTTTGGTTCTAGAATGCAATACAGGATTTTTAGTCAAACAAATTGCACTTGTATTATCACATCTAATAGGAATATCAACATAATCAATACCATAGTCTTTCAACTGTTGTTTCATCCAAAGTAATTGGGCACAACAACTACCGGCGGCTATGTATTCGGCTTCCACAGTAGATAGTGCAACACTTGTTTGTTTTCTTGAATGCCATGAAACTAGCATATGTCCAAGAAATTGACAAGTTCCACTGGTACTTTTTCTATCTACTTTATATCCGGCAAAGTCTGCATCCGAATAGCCGATTAGATCAAAGGTTGACCCCTTTGGATACCATAGTCCAAGATTTGTAGTTTCTAACAAATATTTAAAAATTCTTTTTACAGCAAGTAGATGTAATTCTTTTGGACATGCTTGGAATCTAGAGCACATACAAACACTAAATAGGATATCGGGTCTAGAAGCAGTTAAGTATAGCAAGGATCCTATCATACTTCTATAAAGTGTTTGATCGATACTTTTACCATTTTCGTCCGCATCGATCTTGATTGTAGAGCTCATTGGAGTGTTTGCTCCTTTGCTATTTTGCATTCCAAACTTCTTGAGCATCTCTCTGGCGTATTTGGACTGATTTAGAAATATTCCTTCACTTTGTTGCTTGATTTGCAGTCCAAGGAAGAAATTTAATTCTCCCATCATACTCATTTCGAATTCGCTCTGCATTATCTTAGAAAACTCTTGACAAAGTTTTTCGTCAGTAGCACCAAATATTATGTCATCAACATAAATCTGCACAATTAAAATGTTTTTATTTTTATATTTAATGAACAGAGTAGTGTCTACTTTCCCCTTTTGAAACTCATGGTCAATCAAAAATTTATTCAATCTTTCATACCAAGCTCTTGGAGCTTGTTTTAGTCCATATAATGCTTTGGTCAATTTATAGACATACTTTGATTGATTCTTTTCTCCAAAGCCAGGGGTTGTTCAACATATACTTCTTCATTCAGATAGCCATTCAAAAATGCACTTTTTACATCCATTTGAAATCATTTGAAATTCATATGAGAAGCAAATGCTAGTAAAATACGTATGGCTTCTAATCTAGCCACGGGTGCATATGATTCTTCAAAATCAATTCCTTCTTCTTGGGAATACCCTTTGGCTACTAATCTTGCCTTGTTTCTAATTACGAGTCCGCTTTCATCTAATTTGTTCCTAAATATCCATTTAGTACCTATGATAGTGTGATTATTTGGTCTAGGAACTAAATGCCATACATTGTTTCTTTCGAATTGGTTTAGCTCTTCTTGCATTGCAATAATCCAATGTTCATCATTGAGAGCTTGTTCAATGGTATTTGGTTCAATTTTAGATACAAAGGCATATTGACCATAAACGTTTTGTTTTGATCTTCTAGTTTTCACTCCTTCATATATATTTCCAATAACTTGGTCAATTGGATGGGCATTTTTGAACTTCAAATCAGTTGGAGGTTTGTAAGAAACATTACCTTCACTTACCTCTTTCTCCACGAGATCTTCTGGCTTGAGCTCGAGTTCCTTTGGTTGTTCTTTGCCTTTTGTCTCATCTGTATCACTTAGTTCATCCTCCTTTCTCGGAGTTTGGTTAATTTCATCAAATACAACATGTATGGATTCTTCAACAACTTGGTTTCGTTTATTGAAAACTCTATATGCTTTGCTATTTGATGAATAACCAAGGAATATAGCCTCATCGCTTTTAGCATCTAACTTTCCCAAGTTAGTTTTTCCATTGTTCAAAACATAACATGTACATCCAAAAGTATGAAAATAAGAAATATTTGGTTTCCTTCCTTTCCATAGTTCATATGGGGTCTTTTTCAAGATTGCTCGAATGGTAACACGGTTCAATACATGACAAGCTGTACTTACAGCTTCACCCCAAAATTTCTTCGATAGATTGCTCTCATTTAGCATAGTTCTAGCCATCTCTTGTATAGTTCTATTTTTCCTTTCAACTACTCCATTTTGTTGTGGAGTTCTTGGTGCAGAAAATGTGTGGTGAATTCCTTTTTCATTGCAAAATTCCATGAATCGTTTGTTTTCGAATTCGCCACCATGATCGCTTCTTATGGTCACAATAGTACTTTGTTTTTCATTTTGCACCAAATTTACAAAAGTTGCAAACATAGAGAAGGCTTCATCTTTACTAGCTAAGAGAATTATCCATGTGAATCTTGAAAAATCATCAACTATGACAAATACATATTTCTTTCCACCAATGGTTAGAATGTCGGATGGCCCGTATAGATCCATATGTAGCAATTCAAGTGGCTTAGTGGTGGAAATTTCCTTTTTGGTAGAGAAAGGCATCTTGGGTTGTTTTGATAATTGACATGCCTTGCAAATCTTGTCTTTGTCATATTTCAATCTTGGTAATCCTTCTACCAAACTCTTTTTCCATACGGTTTTTATGTTTCCCATGTTTATATGTCCAAGCCTTTTATGCCAAACCCATGGATCATTATCAATGGCCATTAGACATTGACCATTCAATTCATCAAGTGAAACCAAATATACATTTCCATGTCTTTTACCACTAAACATGATATGCTCTCCATCAAATACATTACATATAGATGATTCAAACACAACTTTGTATCCTTTATCACATAATTGGCTAATGCTCATTAAATTGTGTTTGAGTCCTTCAACAAACAAAACATCTTCCATGCATGCATTTGAAATACTATGTATATTTCCTTCACCTTTAATTTTACCTTTTTCATTATTGTCAAAGGCAACCATTCCATCATTACAAGGCTTAAGTTTGTGAAACAAACTTCTTTCACCGGTCATATGCCTTGAGCAACCGCTATCCATAAACCATTCATTGTTTGCCTTTGCCTTAAGACATGTCTGAAAAATAAGCAAATAAATCTTATCTTCTTGGTACCCATTTTATGGGTCCATTTGGGTTAGTAATATAGATCAATCTTTGTTGTTCTAACTTTGAAAGCCCAAATCTTGTGTTTCTTGGAACCCAAACTAATTTTGCACCATGGTCATATAATTTCTTAAAATTACATTTGTAAGTTTTGTGACCCATTTTATTGCAGAAATTACAAGCCATAGGTAATCTTGGAGTAGGCCTCCAAGTATGCAATGGTTCCATTATTGGTCTTCTAGTCCACTTAAAATTTTTCTTTTGTGGCTTGTATATAGATGCATTTTTAGTTTGATGTTTCTCAAATATTTGTACATTTGATTTGCTACTTTCTCCTTGCTCAAATGTATGATACCCAAGACCTCTTTTATGTGTTTGGGAGGTCATATTCAAAAACATTTTGACGCTTTCTCCTGGATTAGAGAACTTAGCTAATGATTCATTTAATGATTTGTTCTCCTTTTTTAGCAGATCATTTTCATCTTTCAATTTGTCTAATCTTTCTGCAAGTTTACCATTTACAATTATTGTTGCATCACATTGTCTTTTCTTAATTGTAAACTTGCTTCCTAATTTCTTTATTTCTTCATATAATGAATCATATGCAGTTTGTAGCTCATCTAATTCAGTACATTTGAGGCATTCTTGAAAGGAAGAAAAACTTGATTTAGAATGGGAGAGTTTGGAACTTACCTCTTCATCGCTTGTGCATTTTGTTGAGGTAATTCGTTCTTCTTGTTCGATTTGTGCCATGCAGCAAATTCTTGCACATTCTTCAGCCTCGTTTTCGTCGGTTGAGGAATTACTCGTTGTAGATTCCTCATCGTTTACATACATGCCTCTACCTTTGTACTTTTGGAATCTTTTGTTGTTCCTTCTATCCTTTCTTTGTTCGTTTGCCTTGCTTTCTTCGGGAGTTGGACATTGAGCTTGCATATGTCCCGAACCGCCGCATCGGTAGCATTTGGTTGGTTCTTTCTTCTTCTCTTTGGGAGTTCTTTCCTTGAAGCTTCTGAAATTTTTTCCTTTCCTCACAAATTTTCTGAAGCGTTTTGTGAGAAGGGCAATCTCGTCGTCGTTTTGAGAAGAGGAGGTATCGTCAGTGTCTTGTGCGGCTTTCAAGGCGATTGCTCTTTTGCCCCTATGTTGATCTTCATTTCTTCTCTTAATTAGCTCATGTGACATGAGTGAGCTAATTAAGTCTTCAAGCTTTAAAGTGTTTAGGTCTTTGGCTTCTTCTATTGCAGTGATCTTTGGAGTCCATGATTCCGGTAGAGCTCTTAAGATCTTCATAACCTGCTCAGATTCAGAAATAGCCTTTCCAAGACCTTTTAAAGCATTAGTGATTTTTGAGAATCTAGCGAACATTTCAGAAATATTTTCTGTTTCTAGCATTCTAAAATTCTCTAGTTCTCCAATCAAAATATTTCTTCTCGTCCCTTGGACTTGAGAAGTTCCTTCATAGATAGAGGTTAGCGTATCCCATATTTCTTTGGCGGTCAAGCAAGAGGATACTCTATCATATTCAGAAGCATTAAGAGCACAAAATAAAGAGTTCATAGCTTTGGCGTTGCTCTTAACAATTCTTACTTCCTCATCGGTCCATTTGGAAGCTCTTTCATCGGTAGGCAAGGTTACTCCATCTTGGATAGCAATCCAAGAGTCCATGCCGGTAGCCATGATGAGTTGCTTCATACGAAGCTTCCAATATCCAAAATTGTTCCCGTCAAACAACGGTGGCCTTGTAAAGGATTGGCCTTCAGCAAAAGCGGGAACGGAAGTAGATTGGGATGCCATTTTGATAAGATCTCTTTGGTAAACTCAAAGACCTGCTCTGATACCACTTGTTGGTCCCGAGTTAGTGGCAAAACCCAAGAGGGGAGGGGTGAATTGGGTTCTTTAAAAAATCTTTGGTAAATAAAGACTTAACCCCTTGAGTAATTAATCCCCTTTTGAAAAGAGCTAGAGAGCAATAAAGATAAAGCAGTAAAAAGAAATATAACACAAGATTTATAGTGGTTCGGGCAAACCTTCCCTACTCCACTCTTCCAAGCTCACACTCTGTTGTGACTTGGATTCCACTATGTATTCCACGAATACACTTAGAGTCACCGCTCTCTTCTAGATTCCAGCTCTAGGGGGCATATACAACTAGAGCCACTTGCTCTCTTCTAGATTCTAGCTCTAGGGGGCATAAACAACTCACATGCAAAAGTAGGTGATGAGTCTCACTCCAATCACACCCTACTTTGCATATACTTGATCTTAGCTACCCAAGCTAAATCAAGATTTATACAACAAGACAATGAAATAAATGAAACTACACTTTACAGATTTGTGTAGGCAGATTTAGCTCGAGGAAGAAGTTGTAGAAGCAGCTGTGGATGAATATTATTGAAGGCGCTAGCAACTTGAAGCTTTCTTCTTCCTTAGAATTTATACGGACCACTCAACAATGGAGAAAAGCAAATAGGAAACCTTTCTTGCACTTCTTTTCTCTCTTTGAACTTTAACGCAGTGTCTTGTGTTCTCTTGTTGTGTTTTCACGTTCATTTGAGGGTCCTTTTATAGAGGGAAGAAAATATGAACGTTGTGGAGGTGGTTGGTGCGCAATAAATGAACTCCAACGTTCGAAAATTTGACCGTTATACCCAAGTCGAAGGTGGAGTCGACTTGGGATGCGACTTGGCTACCCAAGTCGCATCTGGAGTCGACTTCGTCTGCGACTCCAGTTCTTCGGATTCCCAAGTCTTAGGCTTGGTCGACTTGACTTCAGACTTCGACCCAAGTCGATCCTGAAGTCGACTTGGCCTGCGACTTGGCTCGGGTTTTGCTGAACCTGCTTTGATCTTCAAGTTGTGTTCTTCTATCTTGGATTGGCTTGATTCTTACTTAGATGATTCATGCATATTTGACTTATGTAGTCTTGATAGACATTGTTTGAATCATTCTTGTATCTTTGTCTTTGAGCTTGATAGACTTGATTTGATGTAGAACATGATTTTTGACTTTGAATTTGACTCATTTGTTTTTCATCTTGATTCCTTGGACTTGAGTGATAAATCCTCTTGAATATCTTGAAAACTGCATCTTTTGAAGTTTGAACTTCTCAAGTCGTGGATGGAGTCGACCTGGCCTGCGACTTCACCCAAGTCGCACCTGGAGTCGACTTCGTTTGCGACTTCGTTATGTTCGTTTCCACTTTTCAACTCTGGATACTCCAAGTCGATGCTGGAGTCGACTTCGTCTGCGACTTGACTTCCCAAGTCGCAAGTGGAGTCGACTTGACCTGCGACTTCACCTGTTGCCTTTTGGGATTCATTCTCAAGTCGATATTTGAGTCGACTTTGGGATCGACTTCACCCAAGTCGAAGTCCAAGTCGACTTGGAGATCGACTTGACCTCTTTGCTTTCCTTAAACATTTAGCAAACATATTAGTACCTTTTATATACTCAAAATTAGTTCTTGTTAATCATCGAAACTCAAGATTTGGTCAATTTTATTATTTTAAAAATTGTTTCCAACACTTTCAGCTAGTTTTCCATTTACAATAATGATGGAATTGCATTGTTGTCTCTTTAAAGATAACTTGTTTCCTAATTTTTTAATTTCCTCATATAATGAATCATATGCATGTTGTAATTCTTCTAATTCAACACATTTGAGACATTCTTGAATAGAAGAGTGAGTAGATTGAGAATAGCAAAATTTGGAAGTTACCTCTTAATTACTTGTGCACTTTGTTGAGGTGGTTTGCTCTTCCAAAACTTCCGTTGTGTTTAAACACAACAAATTTTCTTCTTGCTCAATCCGCGCCATGTAGCATATTCTTACACAATTGCCGCTTCAAAATCATCGGTTGAGGAGCTAATTGTTGATGAAGTTTCTTCATTCATGTACATTCCTCTTCCCTTCGGCCTTTGAAATTTTCTGCTTTCATATCTTTCCTTCATTTCTTGTTGATCCTTTGATCTTTCTTCCGGTGTATGACATTGAGCTTGCATATGTCCCAAACCGCCGCATCTATAGCACTTTGTAGCCTCCTCCTTCTTCTCTTTTCGAGGTCTTTCTTTAAAATCTTTGAAGTTCTTTTCTTTTCTCACAAACTTTTGAAATTTGCTAGTAAGTAGAGCAATATCTTCGTCATCGTTGTGAGATGATGAGGTGGATTCATCTGAGTTATGAGTGACTTTTAGTGCAATTGCTCTCTTTCCTTTATGGTGATCTTTATTTTTTTTCTTGATTAGCTCATGTGACATTAGTGAGCTAATAAGGTCTTCTAGCTTCAATGTGTTCAAGTCCTTTACTTCTTCTATTGCAGTCGTGATTCGGGTAGCGCCCTTAGAATTTTCATGACCTGTTCAGATTCAGAATTTTCCTTTCCAAGACCTTTCAAAGCATTAATAATTTTGAGAATTTATCAAACATTTCAGAAATATTTTCTATATCAAGCATTCTAAAGCTTTCCAATTCTCCAATCAAAATATTTCTCCTTGTCCCTTGGACTTGAGAAGTTCCTTCATAAATAAATGTTAATGTATCCCATATTTCTTTTGCAGTTAGACAAGAGGATACTCTATCATATTCAGAAGCGGTAAGAGTACAAAACAGTGAATTCATAGCTTGAGCGTTTCTCTTAACAGTTTTTACTTCCTTATCGGTCCATTTGGAAGCTCTTTCATCGATTGGCAAAGTCATACCTTCTTGGATAGCAATCCAAGAGTCCATATCTATAGCCATGATGAGTTGTTTCATACATAGCTTCCAATAGCCGAAATTGTTCCCATCAAACAATGGTGGCCTAGTAAAAGATTGGCCTTCGGCAAATGCGGGAACTGAAGTCGATTGGGATGCCATATCAAAAGATCTCTTTGGTATAACTCAAAGACCTGCTCTGATACCACTTATTGGTCCCGAGTTAATGGCAATAACCCAAGAGGGGAGGGGTGAATTGGGTATTTAAAATTTTTCAACTTAAACAGAATTATCCCGGATTAATCTAGTCCCCTTTATGAAGAAACAAAATGGAAAGCAATATAGTGTAGAGAGCAGAAATGAATATCAACACACAAGATTTTATAGTGGTTCGGGCAACCTCCCTACTCCACTCTTCCAAGCTCACACCTCTTGTGACTTGGGTTCCACTGTCGTATTTCACAAATACAACTAGAGCCACTGCTCTCTTCTAGATTCCAGCTCTAGGGGGCATCAACAATTCACAGCACAAGTAGGTGACGAGTTCCACTCCAATCACACACTATTTTGCTTACACTTGATCTTAGTTACCCAAACTAAATCAAGTTCAATACAACAAGAAATAACAAAAGAGAGTTTCTACACATTACTGTTGTGAAGAGGCAGATTTGGTGCAGAGAAGAACTTGTAACGTAGGCTTAATGATTCAGCAGGCAGCTCTTGGCAGTTTGGAAGCGGAGTTCTTCTTCTATATAATGGCTTGATCACTTAATGCTCTTAGCGATGGGAGTTATGCTCATTCAATGATTTCTCAGCTACCCTCCTCGTTCATATTGAATACCTTATATAATTTGCAAGGGAATCCGAACGTTTGGAAGTAGGTGGCGCGCATTTAATGCGCCAACGTTCGAAAATTTTCTGACCGTTGCGACCCAAGTTGCAGGTGGAGTCAACTTCGAGTGCGACTTCGTCCAAGTCGCAGATGGAGTCGACTTCGGGTGCGACTTCGCCTGTTTGCAGATTCTTCAAGTTCCAGTCTGGGTCGACTTGGTCCTCGACTTGACCCAAGTCGCAGGTGAAGTCGACTTCGGGTGCGACTTCACTTCTTCAGCTTGCTAGTTGAACTTGAAATCTTCAGAGATGACTTTGATCACTTGATTTTCTTCATATTGATTGTTCTCCCTTGATTTATAACTCTTTGGAACACTTTATGATTATTTACATAGAAAACCTTGGATTCCTTTTCTTGAGTTCTTGAGTACTTGAATCTTGGAATGCATGGAAGATGTCTGAGTAAGTGTTCATGATCCAACATGAATCTCTACTCAAATCTGTTATTGAATTAACTCATTCAGTAATTTCTGCACTAAAGTCGAAGATGGAGTCGACTTGATCTGCGACTTCACCCAAGTCGCATGCGGAGTCAACTTGGGATGCGACTTCGGCAGCTCTCGTCCCCGATTTCAACTCTGGATGAAAATGACGCCTCGAAGTCAAATCTGGAGTCGACTTGGTCTGCTACTTTACCCAAGTCGCATGCGGAGTCGACTTCTTTTGCGACTTCGGTAGCTTGGTTCCCCGTTTTCAACTCTGGACGAAAATGACGAGCTGAAGTCACTACTGGAGTCGACTTGGGGATCGACTTGGCCTACGTCGATGCCTGAGTTGACTTGGAAATCGACTTGACTTTCCATGCTTCATATTCTTCATTTTTATAACCTTCAATCATCTTCACAAACATGTTAGTAACCAAAACTTACTCAAATTGATTTTTTAATCATTAAAACATAGTCTTGGCTTATTTTCCATATGTTTCCAACATCACCTACCTGAGGGTCAGAGACACAGATCCATATATTTTTAGGACATACATATGTTCCCTATGTTTTAAAATTCCCAAAGTGGGCACCTACTCTATTTGGTTTTAAATGAATTTGTGTTTAGTTTTCATAAGATAACAAAAATATTTTAGGACATGAATATGTCTGCCATGTTGGTTTAAAAAGGGTTTGGTATCTTATATGCGGGTTAAAAGATGTTTATATGGAAAAATATTTTTGGACGTGAGAATGTCCGCATAGATAACAGATTTCTATGCACATGCATTGCTTTTGAATAATCCCGAGTTGGGTTATAAAGAAATTTAAATGAATGGTATTTTGGGACATGTAAATGTCCTCATGGGGAAAAAGGTTATGAGAAAGATGTTTTAGGACATACAATGTCCTCATGCCATATGAAAAATATTTTTGGACATAGACATGTCCTCATAGTAGATGAAAAATATTTTGGGACAAACAATTGTCCCCATGAAAAATGGTTTAGATGCATATACGTCACCTTTGAAAAACCTCGAAATGGGGACATGCACAAAGTTTTATGGGTATATTATAAGGAAGATTTCTATAAAAGGTTTCTTCCTATTGGTAGTTGATCACTTGATAAGTGTCTCCTACCGAATGGGCAAGGGATGCATTTAAATGAAAAAAATGATGCTTGCTTACTGAGTTTATCACTCACATTTTGTTTTCCCAACCTTAGACAGGTTTATGGCTCGAGGAAAGGAGCAAAGCTAAAAGGTATTGGTATGTTTGAAGAATGAATTGATGAATGTATTGCTTATAATGAAATGGGTTTGATTATGTATGGTGTAAATAGATAAGTGATTATGTATAAAATTCTACGTGAATTTTTATTTATGAATATATATGTTGCCTATAATATGAAAGTAAAGATACTTGTACGATAAATTTTATGATGATATGCATGAGTCCACTATGAATGATGACAAGTATATGCTTATATGATGAAAGAAAAGGAAAAAAAATTTGGATGAGATCAAATTAAGAACTCACCGCGTGATCAGGGCAACAATCCTGATCACATTTACCAATCGAAAACGGTCTTGGAGTAAGGCTTGTGGAGGCCTCGGGTCAGGGGCGCCACAAAAATTGAGTAATTATCTTAATGAAAAAAATCACAAAATCATGCATTGATGGCCACCTAGTTGTCCACACATGGGACGTCCACCTTGCTGCCCATTTTGGCATTTTGTGGCTGATATTTCCAGCCCATTTAATACCTCATTAACTATGCTAGAGGTTAGGCTAATTACATGGGCATTTTAGAATTTTTAAAAATCAAAAGATCTGATTTTTTTGGGTGCTAATCCACCCATCTCTTGCCACCTTATCCCCATGCTTAATTGCTTTGTCATAAATGTGTTTCATCCTGTAGTGATTAAGCAAATCCCATGATAATGAGTTTAATCCGTTCCTACCATATCGTTCGTCATATCGTTTTATCCATCTTTCTTAAGTTTCGTCTCAAACCGAGTTTTCTAACTCAAGTTATGATCACTTGAATTTGTCCTTGGAGTGTAGGCTAAAAATGATTAATCATTGCCTTAATCCCATCATGATTTTCATAATCCAATCCATTCACATGATTGGGCCCACTATCGTGAGCTTACCTTTCAAATTTCATCGAAATCCTCTTTGTGGATTTCGAATTACAAATTTTATATCATTTTTCACTTCAATTTCATAATTACATTTTAGTCTCCATAAATTAAATCATAATTATTAACATGATTATTCATGACACATTGTCACTTTTAAATCCTCATTTAGCCCCTCGGGTCATATCGACTCACTTTGGGCTCCGACGATTAAATTTTTAATCACCGTTTCCAATAGAAACCATAATTCAAAATGTGGCATAATTCACAAAAATCATTCAAAATCTATTTAATACATATACACATCATAATTGCATTTCCAATACATATATATATATGAGCCCTACTTGGATCCGGGTATCACAGAAAAACTCTGTTCTTTCGCTGGCCCTGTACTACTCCCACTGCATAGTCACTCGCATTGCACATCAATCCGACTGGGAGGTTCCATTCTGGAGAAATAATTATTGGCGCAGAAACCAATCTCTTTTTCAGCTCCTGGAATGCCTCCATGCATTCGTTGTTGAATTCAAATGGCACATCCTTCTCGAGCAGCGAACATAACGGCTTGGCTATTTTGGAGAAACCCTTTATGAAACGCCTGTAGAAACCCGCATGTCCCAGAAAGCTGCGAATGCCCTTGACTGATGTGGGTGGAGGCAATTTCTCGATCGTCTTAATTTTGGCTTTGTCCACTTTGATTCCTTGTCTGTAGACCCGGTGCCCAAGTATGATGCCCTTCTGCACCATAAAGTGGCACTTTTCCCAGTTGAGAACCAGGTTCGTGTCCTCACAGCTCTGGAGCATCTTTGATAAATTAGTCAGGCACTCGTCATAGGAATTCCTGAATACCGAGAAATCGTCCATGAATACCTCCAAAATTCTTCCACCATATCAGTGAAAATGGCCACCATACAACGCTGAAATGTCATTGGGGCATTGCATAGGCCAAATGGCATTCACCTGAATGCGAATGTGTCATATGGACATGTGAATGTGGTCTTTTATCCTCCGATGCTATCATGATATGGTGGTAACCTGAATAGCTATCCAGAAAGCAATAGAATTCTCGCTCTGCTAACCTGTCAAGCATCTGATCAATGAATGGGAGTGGAAAATGATCCTTTCGGGTGGCTTTGTTCATCTTGCAGTAGTCCATACAAACTCTCCAACTAGTAACTATCTTGGATGGAAACAACTCGTTGTTCTCATTGGAGACGACCGCCATTCCACTTTTCTTCGCAACGCACTACACCGGGCTGACCCAAGAGCTGTCGGAGATTGGATATATCACGCCTGCATCTAGCCATTTGATGATCTCCTTTTTGACCACTTACTTCTTTCATGATCGGGTTCAATCTTCTCTATGCTTCAATGGATGGCCTGGAATTCTCCTCCACTTGAATTTTGTGCATGCAAAAGGATGGGCTGATGCCTCTAATGTTGGCGATGGTCCATCCTATGGCCTTTTGTGATTCCTGAGCACTCTGAGCAGTTTTTCTTCCTGCACGGGATCCAATGCAGAAGAAATAATCACTAAGAGTGAGGATTTTGCTCCCGGGTAGACGTATCTTAGGTGCTTTGGCAAAGGTTTGAGCTCTAGAACAGGCGGCTCTTCGATTGACGGCTTCAATTGTTTAAAGGATTCTAGTTCGAGCTCCAATGATTCGAATTTCTGCGGGTACCGTGAAAAAGTCGGAGATTGTTGCAAGTAGCGTATTATTTCTATCGAATCATCGTCGGATTCACTGATTTCTCCAACCAGCGATGCCTCCAGGATGTCCTTGTAAACTGAGACTTGGAATTCAGCTTGAACCGTTGAATCCACCATGTCGACCATTAGGCATTCATCTAGATCAATCGATAGTTGCATCACTTTGAACACGCTGGGAAAATAAACTTGTCCACCTTGACAAGAACATCTTTAATGATGCCCTCTGGATATGTCATAGACCGGTCCGCCAGTTGTAATATGACTGTCGTAGGTCGAGCTTCCCAATACCCACTTTTCTGAAAATCGACTTGGGCATGAGATTAATGCTGGCTCCCAAGTCACATAGAGATTTCCCAAAGTATTGGTTTCTGATCGTGCACGAGATAGTAAAGCTCCCTGGATCCTTGAGCTTAGGAGGCAGCTTCCTCTGCACCATAGTACTGGTTTCCTCTGTTAATGCCACCATTTCAAATTCCGTCAACCACCTTTTCTTTGACAGAACATCTTTCATGAATTTGGCATAGCTCGACATCTGTTCCAAGGCTTCGACAAAAAGGTATGTTGATATGTAGCTATTTTAGCACCTCCAAAAACTTCTTGAAATGACCCTCCTTTTTGTTCTTTGCGAATCTCTGAAGAAATGGAGGAGGCGGCCTTTGATTTGTGGCTATTTTAGCATCCGGTTGCTTTTGAGTTGTATCTGGTTCCTCTGCCTCCTGTGACTGCTGAATCAGAGGACTAGTGGCTTCAGTTACCGCTTCTGGCGAAGTTGCGTCAGGTAGCTGCTTTCCACTACGCAATGTGACTGCCTGCACCTGCTCTTTGCCTTTTCCTTTCGGATTTTGTTCCTTGTCGCTTGGCAGTGCGCCTTGAGGTCGGTTGTTAGGGCTAAGGTCAGTTGGCCGATCTGCGCTTCTAAATTTCTGTTTGTCGTGATCTGGGATTAAATGAATTGCATGAAAAGATTTTCCAGATCCGATTTCTTTTCTTCTCGAGGTGGCAGATTGAGTGGAACTGGTCTTGCTGGTTGTTACTGCGAGGGCTACTGTGAGAATTCGGGTAGCTGATTCGGCCTTGTCTGGTTATTCCATGAGAAATTGGGATGATTCCTCCAGCCTGGATTGTTGTTGTTTGCATATTGATTCACTGGATTTCTCTGGAAATTTTCTACGTAATTAATGGACTCCGGATTAGAGGCACATTGATCACTGGGATGGCTGAATTCTCCGCACCACGTACAGTATTCTGCTGCTGACGGTTGCTGTGGTTGTAACGCCCCATTCATAAAAATACTCAATAACTAATCAACGGCGCTACACAATCATAGAAAAATTCGGCAGCATCTCCCCATAACATACAAGGGGTAATATGGAATACATGACCTGATATTCATTACATTTCCATCTGTAACATTCAATCCTATTTATATACTTGCATCTTCATATAATAAGAACATTCATATAGAAGGAAATCATTACATATTTTTCCTTACACAACAAACAGATATAATAGTCATGCATATGTGCATCAACAAGGATTATAATCCAATCTGAAATACCAAATACATTATAGTTGTCAAAACGAATCCGTCTAAGTAATTGTCTACATATATGATTATCAAAAGAGCACAAGTCTAAAAGAACTGGAATCAACATATTGTGCTAGGGTCTCTCATGTTTGATCTTCAACTTGTCCCATCCTTAAGTTCTCCTTCTGACCTGTGATCTAAAACCACAATAACAATGATATGAGTCTAAATAGACCCAGTAAGTAGATAGTGGTTAGCACAAAGTGCAAATAAGCATAATGATGGATACTCATACAGTGATGAAGCTAATACACATGGGTCCAATACCCACTCCCAAGATCGTATACATATAACCATACACACAAATTGACCAACACAACCAATCATCTACTCATGTCCATCAAGGGCCATGAACAACCCTCTCCTCATGTCAATCAGGGGCCATGAACAACCCTTACAACCAACTATTTGAGATAACGCATCATACATAACAGACAATGAAACACATCGCAAACCACACATACAACATCAACACAATTCAGATACAACACGTAGATCTGTCACACAAGCATTTTATCAAACACATGATAGGTGCGAAATGAGAGAACCTTCAATTCATACTCTCGATTGGGGCAAATCAATTCACGTCACATTTCAACAATATAACAACTGCTAAGAAGTCTTTTACATCATAGAAATCACGCATTCAAAGTAAATTCACCATGAACCCTAACTGTTACGAACTCTACGCCTAATATCATGGAGTCGTTAGAAGCTATACATTCCCTCTAGCCTCGTATCGCGTTTAACGTAAAATTTCATCACTAAATCGAGAAGGGGCGACATCTACTTACTTTGACCGTGATCCCTCCCAAGACAGCGACCCTAGATGTGGACTGCAGAAATTCGGAGCCTTGGAGCTTCCTGAACTCGGATCTATGACCTTCAAGGTAGTTGGTATAGTTCCCCTCAAGCGATCACGGGTGGTTCGAACTGAGTGGAAGAGAAAGTAGAAGAGGAACGAAGAACCAGAAGAGAAGGAGAAGAGAACGCGGTCAGGCGCGAAATGGGAATGAAACCCTAGAGCGCGGGCCGCTTATGTTAATAGAATCCATTGAGTCGGGTCGGGGCTCGGGTCGGGTCCAGTCGCAATTAGTAATTTAATTCCCCTCTCCTACAACTTAATAATTTAAATTTTCTCCGGGGGCGCTGCCCCCTTCACCCCCGCAAGGGGCGCTGCCCCCTTGACCCCCGCGACCTGACCGGTCAGGTCGAACCCCGTACCTACTCTGCGAGGGAAACAATAGTCATAGTGCCCATCAATGGAACGCTAATCATACATGCACATATGCACTATACATCTCCTAAATGTCGTGTCCATGTATGTTATGTATCCATTAATATCGTAAAATTCTTACTAGCATGTTCATAAGTTACCTCATAAATAGAGAAAAGTTATAATAAAAATAGAATAAAAATACCTGGTCCTCACAGTGGTGTAGACTCCCCTGTTACATTGACATTGGCAAGCCTAGACAGGTTCTGAATCTACTTGGATAGAGCGTCAATATGGGCCTTTATCGATGAAAATGCGTCCAATTGGAGTAGGCCGCCACTTCAGCTTTTGTCAGATGAAGTTGTGTGGCGCCCTAAACCAAGCGTCACATCCTGAGCCTTACCTCGGGATCGTATTGATTGGTAAACGTGATTAGGATTGTTGCCCTGTCACACGGCAGGTTTTAACGGTGTTTAACTGATTTAATATTTTCTCATATGAATTTGATTTCTCATATTTTCATCTCAACCATATCTAAACCATTTCCAACTCATTCATAACCAAGCCATTTCAAATTCATTTAGCACATATACACAATATGATGTTCAAGCAACATTTCAACTTTTGCCTAAATCAGATGTCACTGCATGTATAAATCACAGCCATCAATATAAACATACAAATAGTTTACATCTATTCAACATGGATTTTCTTCATAATATAAAAATTCCAAAGTTTTTCCATAGCCTCCTCAAGCTTGCACTTGCTCCTCCACCATGGCCTATCCTTTACTTGTCTTTGGGTTTGGAAAACAAAATCGTGAGTCGAAACTCAATAAGCAAGCTATTTGCATTTTATAGGCAAATCATTTCAGGCAACATTTTACATTGGAAATCATATTGGAAAGCAACTTATACCTTATCTAAAGGTATATCTTGGAAACATGAAATCTTGTACCCATCACGAGTACCATATGCATAATGTAATATGAAAACATGAACATAATCATCATAATTCTCTTAGGATGGAAGCTAGCCAGGCGACCATCCGTCCACGTTAACTCTCATTTCAGAGACGGCGCCGCCGGCCTTGGGCCTATTTTAAACGACTCGGCCACACTAAAGGGGGACAATCGGTCCGCTTATACCCTTCAAGTGGACCTAGTACCCTATGCACATGAACTTTTGCATAAATCCATCTTTAACATGCTAGCATGATTTTTTTCAATCAGAAACATAGAATCACATTATTTCTCTATAACATTTATCAAAGGAAATTTCATAATATCACATTTGAAGTAAAAACATCATTTCAACACCATTTTACTAAGGAATGACCATCCTTAAATATATTAGAAATAATTTCCACAGTTTCATCAACAAGTTAAAGCAAAAATTGCATTTATGTAAACAATTTAGAAAAGCAAAAATTCTTTAGAAAATTTGCTTACTTACCAGTGTCTCTTAGCTTTTCGATTCCGCTTTTTCTTTGCCTTTGCCTACATGAGAATAATATACTTTTTTCATATATTTCTTTTTCTCATATTTCATTTAGTTTTCCAACCCATTCCACTCACATATATCATTTATTTGATTTTACAAGTCATTATACACATATATAGCACATTTTTACACATTTCATCAACTAACACATAACATATATAACCCCATACACAGGGTATCCATTCATCCACATAAAATTCATTCAATAATTATCATTTATAGGTTTATCAACCTCAATTTGCCATTTATCCAATTTTTTTCCAAAATACACGCATGAGTGTTTCTTCTGTGCACATATCATTGCCTTTGCTCCATAAATCAAGTCCAAAATTTTGGAATTAATATCATAAAATCTTAAACAGATATATAAACATGGAATTCATCTTATTATCATGAATTTTTGCACAAAATAACTTTTCACAAGTCATTCATCACTTACACACATTTATCCATTCACATATGCCCATTTGGCAACACATACTTAATGTATTTCATAAAATTCGCTAAATAAGAAATTTAATCCAGATTTAAGCATGTTAATTACCCTTAATTACCATTGCATTTATGGTATTTTCATGGGATTTAAATCCACTTGCTATAGGTTTCCAAAACAGCAAGTTTAGAACCCATTTTTCACCCATTTAACGTGTCAATTGACACATAAACCTAAGCAGTTTAATAAATCCGAATTTTCAGAAATTAAATCCATTTTTCCTAATAAAATCCATGGAATTAACACATGATTAACATTCATAAATTAAAACCTCTCAAAACAGCAAGTTGCTTAACCATTTCGGGTTCCGTTTCCACTCCGTTTAGCCATCGTTTCATAAATCCATAAAAATCAGATTTTGAGCTTATTTCCCCAAATCCTTTTGAGAATAAATAATAAATTAACCCTAGGGTATTTTACCCTGCATAGTATTCATAAAATATGAAAACCCATTTTCATAGCATTTTTAGCATAGAAACGAAGATTTCGGGTCATAAACATCACTTTACATTCCATAGTTGCTAAAATTCATTCCTTAAGCTCAAATCAATATATGTTTATCCATTAAAACATGTTTAGTAACTTAAACATATTATCCATATCAAACAGCAACTTATCATTTAGATTTAGGGTTTATCAACTTTGAGTTTTCCACACATATATCATTCCAACTTCATTTCCATCATCTAAATCATGAAAATTCATGCATAAAACTTAATACCCATTCCATATTCAATCAAAAGCATGTTAAATCATCATTTTTCAGATTCTTTAAGCATCCCTTCCATATTCAAGTTTTGAGTTTAAAACTCAAGTTAAACAACTCAAAACCAAACATATACTTACTTGGTTTAGTGCTAACTCAAACCCTAACACTTGGAGCTGATTTTCCTCCACAAATTTCCTTATCTTTTTCTTGATTTTCCTTCTTCCTTGTCTGGCCAAAATGGACGTGAGAGATGCTGTGCTTTGGAGGAGAATTTCAGCACTTAGCCATTTTCCAAAATCTCAACTCACATGGACGTACATGGGTTTATAAGCTGGATTTTTTTTCCAGTTGTGGGCCCCACATTTCCTGTATTTTCCACATCATTTAAATGCTCCCTTATCACCTTCATGTGTTGGCTGAATTACAGCCTAGTAAAATGGGATTTTACCATTTTTCAAAAATCACAAAACTGCCTAAATCCTAGTGGTCCAAACTGCCTCCATAGATCACGTCCATTGCTGTCCATTTTTCCAGCAATTTTTTCATTTTTTTAAACCCTAATTTGGGGGTAAATTATAAACTTAATTACCCTTTAATTTATGTATTAATTTGGTGTTAAAAAATTAACAAAATGGCAGCAATAAACATATTTCTGCACGTCCCAATGCCCCATAAGTTGTCCACTTTTTCACTCTCCTTTTCAGCTATATTTTATAATTTTTATTGCTAGATATTGACATGATGGAATGCATATCTTTATGTCCTTACATCTCAGCTGCATTTACACATTTTAAAAATTAAAAATTCAAAAAGAAGCAACATGGCAGCCCCTTGGACGTCCCCTTGGGCCACATTGCCTATGCTCACTTGAGCACTCATAGCTTCATCAATTGTGGATATTCATTGCTGGGATTTTATTTGGATATTTTCATTTTATATAAATAAATAAAATACTCTAGACATGGGCTGCATTTGACACCTCAACTCCCATTAAAACCATGCAATTATGCATTGTACTCTAGCATTAATTGTTGGAAACTTTTGAGGTGCATTAGTCAACCATGCTCACCTTTTTCAATGCAGGTATTTTTTCAATATTTTATACTTAATATAATCCATCCAAAATAAACATCTCATAATTTCATTCAACC
Source organism: Annona cherimola (assembly GCA_030490835.1). Taxonomy (NCBI): domain Eukaryota; kingdom Viridiplantae; phylum Streptophyta; class Magnoliopsida; order Magnoliales; family Annonaceae; genus Annona; species Annona cherimola. The sequence goes on along the minus strand of CM059972.1, from coordinate 54,580,257 downwards.
GTTTCAAATTTCATCTCAATCCGATTTTCCTAGCTCCCGTTATAGCCGTTTAAAGTTAACGGTTGAAATTGAAATATGATCAATAAACCATAACACTCATTTCATCAAGAATTTTCATAACCCAATAATTTCATAATACCAAGCCCAACATCATTAATTTTCATTTCAAATTTCAATTGAATCCGCCTTACAGTCGTTGAGTTATGAATTTTCCAGTATTTTTCCACTTAAATTAACAATTATCACACCAATGCTCATTATTCATTTTAAATAAATTAAAATAATTTTCCATGACGTATTTGCACATTTAAATCAACAACAATGTGCTCTAATCCCATTGCCTCATTTTAGTTCAAAATGATTAATCACATCATTATTACTAATCCATAACCCTAATTGCAATAATTAGCAAAATCACATAAAACCTTCATAATTCAATAATTCACATATAAATATCATATACATGATTAACGCATACATATGGGTTCTACATTGGTTAGGGTTTCACAAGTTGATAGGTGTTGGCCGCCATATTTTCCAGTAGGGCGTACGATTCTCGATAGTTTTTCCTCAGCAGGGAACCGTTTGACGATGAATCCACCATATGACGGGTGGAATCCTAGAGACCATTGTAGAAAATCTGAATTTGAACCCATGGCTAAATTCCGTGATGTGGACACTTCCAGAGCAAGTCTTTGAATCGATCCCATGGCTCTGATAGAGTCTCTTCTCCATGTTATTTGAATGAGACTATATCCATTCGGAGTTTGACTAACTTGGTAGGCGAAAAATATTTCTCCAAAAACTTCTGAGCCAAGTCATTCCACGTATTGACAGAGTTCGATGGCAAAGAATCTAAACACTTTGAAGCTCTATCCCTCAGTGAAAACGGGAAAGTCCATAGCCGCATTGCTTCGTCGAAGACTCCATTATGCTTGAATGTGTTCATGATCTGCAGGAAATTTTGCAAATGGCGGTGTGGATCTTCAGACGATAGTCCTCTAAATTGCCCAATTGACTGGAGCATTTGGAATACCACCGACTTTATTTCAAAGTTATTGGTGTCGACAGGAGGAGGTACAATGCTAGTCTTGACTGCATTCTGTCCCAGCGCAATGAGATCTCAAATAGGTTGATCTAAATCATCTTGTGGTGGATGAATTGGAACCTCAACCCTTTGGTTTCCCTGTTGGTTCACATGAATATTCTCGTCCTGATTCCCTATGCGCTCCATTATATGTTGTTGACTCCTAACTTCCCTGCTCTTGTGACGCCTTCTCAAATAAGTTCTCTCAGGCTCCGGATCAAATGGAGTAATGATTTCCTTTCCAGCCCTGCCTCGGCGCATGCAAAAATAATTAACCCTGCAAAAAGAAATTCAATTGAAACTAACGGAAAAATTCTAAACTAAAAAAATTATAAAAATAAACTATGGTTACAGAATTATACAAGAAAGCATTAAAACTAACAATAATTAGTTATATCAGTTCCCCGATGTGTGTGGCACCCCAAATCGAGACGTCACTTCCTTACCTCAAGACCTTATTGATTGGTAAATGTGAATCAGGATTGTTGCCCTGATCACACGGCGGGATTTTAATTGGAACTCGTCCTAAATTTTTTTTTCGTTTCTTCATTCATCATCATTCATTTCATTCCACACTACATCTTTCATCATACAAGTATCATTACACTTGTAATAAATTTCATCATTTTATTCATAGCATCTCTTCATACTTTTCTACAATGATAGTCTTCTTGACTAAATCATAACAATTTCATCCATTACATTCATACATTCATTCATTGATGCACATGGAACTTAAAATTCTAATTAAGTTCATACATACATAAACATACCTTAGGACTTTAATCCATGCTATCCCATTCATTATAGCCTTCATGGCTATCATCACGTACCTTTCTTCTTTGCTTAGATTTGCATCCTCCTCAGTTTCCCGGTACCTGTCCAAGGTTTGGAAAAACAAAGCGTGAGTGATAACTCAATAAGCAAGCATTTTATCTTTTAGGACAAGACTTCCTTGAAAATCATTTCCTAAAACATTTTTCTCATAAATCATTTTGGCCAGGGAATATTTTATGTCCCAAAACATCTTAACATAAACCATATTTGGTGATGAACATTCTCATGTCCATGAAAAGACATTTTTCCACATAAATCATTTTGGCACTGGATGTTCATACGTCCTAAAATATTTTTCCACATAAACCTTGTTGGAAACGGATGTTCATACGTCCTAAAATATTTTTCCACATAAACCTTGTTGGAAACGGATGTTTATACGTCCTAAAACATTTATCCACGTAAACCTTGTTGGAAACGGACGTTTATACATCCTAAAATATTTTTTTACATAAACACTTTGGTAATGGACATTTTTATGTCCAAAATACATTTCACGTAAGCCTTTTTAGCAATGGACATTCATATGTCCACAAACACTTTTATCCCTTAAACTCCTTTAGAAACAGAAATTTTTATGTCCACACATGTTCCAACATAAATCCCTTTAGGAAATGGAAATTCTCACGTCCAACTATTTTTCCCACATAAACCTTTTGAAAATGGACATTCTTATGTCCAAAACATTTTCCAACATAAACCCTTTTTCATAATCCCCATCTTGGGGCTTGTTTATAGCAAACAAGTCATAAATCCTTTTCATGAAAACTTTTGCATAAAAACCATTTCTTTTTATTCTTAATATTTACACATTTTGTGTAGAAACACCCTACTTTTAGGATAACTTATACATAATGGCTCATAAAAATCCAATTTAAGATAACTTTTCATATAAATGCTTTTATATCCCAATCTTTGGGCTTTTGAAAAGCAAAACGTATGCAAATGTATTTCTCCTCATTCAGTAGTGACACTTAATAAGTGATCATGCTACCTTTTGGAAGAGAATCCTTAACAGCACGCTAGCCAGGCGGTTGTTGCTTTATCCTGCTCCCATCTCAAGGAGGGCGCCGCTGACACTCCTGCCATCCCTTAGCGACTTGGCCATATGTAGAGTGGGCCCCGGTCATCCCAATTGTGCTCTACAACCGGCCTGTTCCTTATACTGGTGCACCATACATTATTATGACGGACTGCAGCCCGTTTGGTTTAAAGTGTTACAAACCATAGCCTGTATCCTTTAAAATCGGGATCACAAACCTCAGTTTGCATCCATAACTTAAAAACATCACAAACCAAAGTCTGTGTCTTTTTAAAACAAATCATTTTGAAAAAAAAGCACATCACAGACCGCAATCCGTGTCAACTTGTAAAGCGAGCACACCCACTTTAAACAAGTTGTCATTTGAAATTTAGTTTTAGGATGACCTTCCTGAAATTCTTTTAAAACCATTTTGAATAAAATATTTTTATAAATATTTGAAACGTTTGAGAAACAATACATCTTAAAACCCTTTTAATAAAATAATTTCAAAACTTTTAGATTTTCAAGAATAAATCATACATTTTTCCTAGCATTTTCTTGGCTTTTATTTCTGGGCCTTTTGCTCACAAAAGTTATGCAATTGTGTTAACCCCTTCTCAACCACCTTAAAATCAATTTCTTGTCCACATATCAATTTTGTCATTTTTACATATAGGGGCCTTGCATGGTCTTTTGTATGCTACTTTAGCAACCTGAAATTAAACCATTTTATGAAGTCAACATAGGAGGTTAGTCATCCTTAAATCCCCTTCAACACATCCGTATAAACATTTTTTCAACATTTTCAACATAGATTTCCTTATCTAAAGGAAATCAAAACTTTTCGAATATCATTTCAAAACATATGGACTATGTCCAAATCATCATTTATTATTTAATTATCATGACCTAGCAAAACAAATCCTTTTCATAAATCAACTCCCCTTTTCCTTTTTCTCTCATAAACATCATTGTTTATCACAAATTACTGTAGAAATAACTCAAAACTTATTTACAAACAATACTTGGCGAAAAGGGTAAAATTCTCTTTTTCTTATAAAATACTTTTGAAACAACATCATGAAGAACTTGCTTGCTTATAAGCAAATTCTTAAAAACCATCGACATAAAACATGAAATCCTTTGAAAATATTATCATGGAGAACTTGCTTACTCATAATAAAAATTCTCAATTTCATTAACATAAAACATTACCAATCCAAGGCAACACTTGTGATAAATTCTTTATCTTAAAATCGTTGCTTGCTTCCCATGGAGCAAACCTTGAGGCTTTTCATTAAAGTCATCATTTTCCAAAACTTGTGGCTTTGCAATAAAACCTTCATTTTTAAAACTTGTGCTTGCCCATTCGTCAAAACATAATCATAAATATTTCATTCACATATCATCATATAGAAAGAAAATATTATTTTAGAAAGTTCGCTTGCTTACCTGATATCGCCATAATCCCTTTCCTTCTATTTTTTTCCTTGCCTTTGCCTAGATAAATGAAAAAAATATTTCATTTATTTACATCAACCTCAAATACTTATATTCCTTAAGTTTTTCAACCTACATAAACCCATTCGGACTAACATTACACTAGCTTAGCCCACTTGTCTTTCAAGTCGGGTGTTCATACGTATCAAAACCTATACATCACATTATTCATTCGTTCATTCATTTTTAATACCCTTATGTAGGTTAAACATACATACATATAATAATCCTTCATAAAATCATTATTTGGAGGTTCATTACCTCTATTTATCATTTTTAACATATTTTTCATTTTTCATACAACGGTGCTCATTTTAATCACTTAGTTGATAACTTAGACATCATATAATAATCTCAAATTTTGAGATTATCATCATTTATTTAAAAATTAACCTAATCCACATTTTTCATCATGTTGTTATGCATTTTTACATTTTAACAACTTACATAATTCACATATCATTTATTCATACTTATCTCTTCATATACGTCCATTTCTCAACACATAAATCATGTGTTTCTTAAAATTTCTCAAAATAGCAACTTGTATCTAATTCCAGTATAATTAAACACCTTAATTAACACATAATTTAGGGTTTAATTTTAGATTTATAATCCATTTATCATGGGGTTCCCAAAACAGCAACTTTAGGATCTGTTTTTCGTCTTTTCAATGCTCTCTTTAGCAACATGATTTAAACAGATTTTTGCTCCAAATTTTCCAGCCTTAAACCATAATTTTATTAACCCAAATTTAGGGTATTAACACATAATTTAATCCCATAATTAAATGGTTTCCATACAGCAACTTACTCATCCATTTCGGGTACCGTTTTCACCCCATTTAGACATCTTTTCATAAAATTCATAAAAATCAGATTTGGGGCTCATCTTCCCAAATACTTTTGGGCATCCAAAGTAACCTAATCCTAGGGTATTTTACCCTACATAACTTCCATAACTCATTTAATCTCATTTCCATACCATTTTTAACATAAAAATGGAAAAATCGAGTCATATATGGAACCCTAGGTTCCATACCTTATAAAATCAGCAACCTATTCTTAAATCATCATATGAACTACACTAAATCATGATTTATATCCCATTATAAGTCAAATTCCATTACAAAAACCTGGAATTTAACATTTATCTTGATTTATTCCTTAAGCTGTCCATAATGCTGAATTCAGGCACACTGAATTCTCAAAATGTTGAATTAATATCAAATCAAGTAGTTTTGATCTGAAATTTATATCATAATTTAATAACTATATTAATTAATCAAAATAAATATTTTCAGCATGAAATATTTATTATTTCTATTTATTTTGGTATTTTTACTCTGCTGGACAGTAGCATCCCTTTTCAGATAGCCTGAATCACGTGAATTATGGGGTATATTTATACCCATCAAAACCTAAATTTTATTTTTGTCTTGTGATCCTAAATATGTCTTATATATACTGTAAACTTTTCAGCCAAAATTCCTTGTATAAAAAGTATTAAAAATTATTTTGTGCAGTTGATCCTGCCACCCGTTCAATCCTGTCCAGGTTGATTTTCCAAGTTTTTTAATTTGCAACGTGATTATTTTTTAAGCTGAAAATTGGGTCGTTCCTTAATCCCTCCATCATGAGTCTTTCCACAAATGTTTATAATAAAACTCGTTCATTAACTATTTCTTCCATATTTTCCTTTCCAGGTCTAGATTTACTACACATGAGTGTAGATTGGATGATATGGGCTAATTAATCCCCAAATTAAACTTTATAAACCAACGTATTTAACTAAGAATATTTAATATTTGAAACATGTTTTTTAAGAGGTCTTTTATGACTCAAAACCATGATTCCAAATCAAGAAGAAAACTTAGAAATTGGAAGGCTTAAACTCAACGGGTACTTACCCGATTTCGTCGAATCTTTGCCCAGAGCTTCCTGAGCTCCTCCTTCCTTTTTCTTCTTATTTTTCTTTTATTTTCTCCCTTTCCTTGCTGGGTTGGACGTGTGAGGCTTGCTGGATTTTTGGAGAATTTTCCTCCCCTTAGTTTCCTCTCTTCTCTCTCTCTCTCTCTCTCTCTCTCTCTCTCTCTCTCTCTCTCTCTCTCTCTCTCTCTCTCTCTCTCTCTCTCTTTCTCTTCTCCTTTGCTGGAACGTCCAGCCCCATGCTCCCTCTATTTACTCCTTTTATTTACCACTTTTCTTGGTGCTCAAGCAACCCCTAGGGTATTTTAGTAAATTCCATTTTCACCTTCCCAAATTGCCCTCATTGCAACGTCCGTGAAGCTTCCTACCTTGACTTGCATTTAATGACTTTCGTCTATTTGTGATTAAGAAAATCCCTTGATAATTAGCTTAAAAAAATACCTTGATAATTATCTTAATCCAATCCATTCATATCATAGATTTTATAATTTTATTCAATCATTTCAAGTTTCATCTCAAATCGAGTTTTCTAACTCCACTTATGACCACTTGAATTTATCTTTTGAATTTGGGGATAAAAATAATTAATTATTATCCTAATCCCATCATGATTCCCTTAATCCAATACATTCATAATATTGGGCTCACCGTTGTGAGTTTACCTTTCAAATTTCATCGAAATCTGCCTTGTAGGCGTCAAGTTATGAATTTTCTATTATTTTTCATCTTAATTTCATAATTACATTTTAGTCTTCATAAATTAAATCATGATTATTAACATGATTATTTATGACACGATGTGACCTTTAAATCCTCATTAAGCCCCTCGGGTCAGATTGACTCACTTTGGGCTCCGGCGATTAAATTTTTAATCACCATTCTTAATTAAAACCCTAATTACAAAATATCATTAATCATAAAATCATCCAAAATTCATTCAAGGCACACACGTATCATAATTATATGTCAAATGCCTTCATATGAGTCCTACTTAGATCCGGGTATCACAGTGTGGCGCCCCGAACCGGGGTGCTTAGAAGCCTTACTCCGGGACCGATTTTGATTGGTAAATGTGAGTCAGGATTGTTGCCCTGATCACGCGGCGAGTTCTTAATTGGATCTCGTCCAATTTTTTTTTCTTTTCATTCGTCACTTAAGCATACACTTTATTCATAATAGACTCATCCATATCATCATAAAACCATTCATATCTTCTTTTTATTGAAATAATTCACATAAGTACAATCATGTTTGTAATATCCATAAAACATGTCTTGAACATGATTATGATACATTTGTCCCTTTGGACGCATACATAGAACTACAATTAAATTTGCAGGTCATTTCTACCTAGCATCCTTTATGAGTCAGCTCCATAGTCTGTTTGTCATTTTGAAAATACATATGAGTAATAATACTCAGTAAGCAAGCCTTTTTCTTTGGCAAGTAAACATTTTCCTTTCATTCAAATGCATTTCTCCCCATTTGATAGGAGACACTTACCAAGTGATCAATTAACAATGGGACAGAAACTTTTTCATGCATTTCATGAGAATGCAATGCATTCATTCATTCATGACTTTCCTTGTGCCTCCAACCTCTGGGAGGACGCCGCCGGCACACAGCCCTTGCGACTTGGCAATAGTGAAGGGGGACCCTCTGATCCGCTTACTACCTCCACCAAAGTCTCTTCCTTGTGCACAATGTTCATACATATGCCGACATGACATACTCCATAAAACTTGATCAATCATTTAGAAAGTAATTTAACAAGCAGCTAATAATCATTTCATGTAAAGCATTATAGGAATGGTCATCCTTAAACATAATTCATAAAACATGTAAGCAAACAATTTGCAATCATTTAAAACATTTTAGAAAGCATATAACTTGCTTACCTCCTCCGTCTGTGTCCTCCACCTTTTCCTATACAAAAAATGATATTTTATCTATATCATTTCATGTCTTAAATTGCTTCCCATGCATGCTTTGTAATCATTTATTACCTCATTCCTATAGAGGTTATCCCTTTTATAAATACTTGGTCATTACCTCCTTATATGGATTTTTATCCATAAATCCTTTAAAATTTTCATTCATATATTCTCATAAAATATAAAAATAAATCTCAATTTTTTCCAAAATCACGTTGTTTACTGTTTATAGTTACTGTTCATGGTACTGTTCATGGTACTGTTCACGTTTACTGTTCATGGTACTGTTCACGTTTACTGTTCACCCGAGGTTACTGTTCACAGCACGTGGGTTAATGTTCATGGGTTCCAAAAATAAAAAATACCATGATGCTTAGTATATCATGAAAAAATTCATATATTTTGAATTTATCATCATTAACTTGGCTAAATAAATTATTTTTTCCATATACTAAAAATCAACATAAATTCACTTAAGCATAATTCTTAATTCTAAAAATCATGAAATTAATATATCATCATTCCAACATCATATTCATTTATCTCAAATCATCATTTATCAATTTTGGAGCATTATTTACACATATCATATGTTATCCTCCTGAATGCTCTATCTTTGCTCCAAATTTTTGATATTTTGGCATAATTCTGATTAAGCATTATAACTACACTTATTTTCTCATGCTTAGACATTATCTAAGCATGGTTTTACCCTACTTAACATTCAAAAGAAATTTGGATAGAAATCGCTTACCTGAAGTGGAGATTTCCCTCTTTTTCTCACACTTTCTCCTCTCTTTCTTTGGACGTGTGGGGGGTTTGAGAGCTTGGGTTTTTGCTCGAATGGAGCTGGGTTGGGCCTTTGGACGTTCACCCCTTCCCTCTATTTATAGTTTTTTATTTTTCATCAAATTGGAATTTACCCCCTTGCTTGAGGTATTAAATTGTAAATGTATTTTTTCCTAATTTCAAAAGGTGCATGGAGCCTTGTGCAGCCACCCTACAGCATCTCAAGCCCCCCTATTGCAGCCCTAATTTTCATAATTTTTTGATTTATTAAAATTAATTAATTTAGGCTAATTCAATCCTAGCCGTTGATTTTTTATCATGATGAATTTGGACCATTGATTTTGGTAAAAAAATCTCAACCACCCCTGCACATCCCTGCCACTTGCTACTTTTCATTTATTATTTTTATTTTTTAATTATTTAATTTAATAAAAAGTCAAAAGTAGCATTAATGAAAAATTAAGCTACTTTTTTATCTCCTTTTGACGTTTTATCTTGACCCTTAATTTGTGATTTTCAGCACATCTTAAACCATTCATCATGTCCATCATGAATTTTTAACCATCCATAAAAAAGTTCATCTCAAGTTATGAATTTTTCTTCAATTTTTCACTAAAATCCGAAATTCCATTAAAATATCAAAAAGAATTGTTATTTTGTCCTGTAGTGATTAAATCTGCTTTTTGTCTTTTTCTGATTAGGTTAATCCAAGTGATTAACTCTTAATCATGTGTCTTAATCCCAGGGTTACTATTCACATGCACTATTAACGTGCACTATTCATCCGAATTTAATAAATAATTATTTTAACCTCTATTTCCACATAATTTCATACCATTGAATGTACATTTTCCAAATATATTACCTAGGGTTTACAACCCTAGGGTTTTATACACGTGTCTAACATCGGAGTCTCACACCCGGCAACGGCGCTAAAAACTTGACGACGCGCGTATATGTCTTATTAAAATGCTCGTATTAATGCAAGTATATGAGTCGATCAAGTAAAAAAGAGTGAGTAGAGTATCATTGCCACGAGGAAATGATCTAACTAGGATTATTAATCAGTTTAGTTGCTTTCGGTGAGTAGAGAATTTGGATTTCAAACTTAAAACTAATTCTATCAATTGCAATAAGAAAATAGAAAAGAGTTTCATGGAACAACTAGAATACTAAAAAGGAGTTATCAATTGGGGATGATAGATGTATAGTTTGAAATCCTTGAATCTAAACTATATCATATTGGTTTCTTTTCTTTAGATTGTGCAGCGATTTACTAGTCCAAGTTCATTAGTTCTTATATATGTCTTCCAACGCATATAAAGCTAATTACACACTATTTAATTACTATGTTCTCATGCCATTAAATAAAGTAAAATTGATAAATTCATAACTTATTCATGACTACATAGGGTTTAACGGTATATTGCTATCTATTAAACAACTCTCCTTAACGCAGAGGAAACCTATGCCCTACACATGGATCTAGCAGAGATTTTCCTTTTCCAAGGATTAATCATGAAATTAAATAATCTTACAAGGTAGTTAATCTTGTAAAAAGCATTAAACATCATATGCAATGGTAAATCCATAGCGCACAATCATATAGAAATCAAATATTCATTTCTGAAATTTGAAGAACCAAGACAATATAGTTTAGGGTTCAATTCATCCTAACTATCCCTCTAATGGAAGTTTAGCTCAAAGACATGATATAAAAATCCTTACATCCATATTGTAAGTATCCAGGAAAACAGAGAAAGAAAAGTAGAAAGAGAAAGAGAAAACTGGATCTCTGCAGTTTCCACCAACGGGATCGGATCTTCTCTTCGATCTGTGCTTGAAACGGGTTCTTTTCCTTCTCTGGGTGTCTGTTCCGTCAGGTCTCGCTCTCATGCACACGTGGGTCTAGGTTTCTATTTAAACTAGTTGGCCTGCGCAGCACACGTGCAGAAACCTGCGCATACGGATGCATAGTGGCGCCTAAGTGCCAACCCTCTATGTGTTGTGTAACTTGGAAACCTTTCTGAATGCCCTAGAGACTCATCCTTTGGTGCCTAGGTGTGGCGCCCCGAACCGAGACGTCACTTCCTTACCTCAAGATCTATCGATTGGTAAATGTGAATCAGGATTGTTGCCCTGATCACGCGGCGGGTTCTTAATTGGAATACGTCCAAATTTTTTTTCGTTTATTTATCTGTCATCAATCATAAACTTGACATGACAATCATCACACATTGGGACATTTCAATTGTAATAAAATTCATCATTTCATTCATAGAATCTTTACATGCCTGTCATTATACACTCAATCATTGTACATATCCTACTTACATACATTCAGTCCTTGATTCACATGGAACTTAGAATTCTAACTAAGTTCATATACACAAACGCATAGCATATTTTCATGCCTTTCTACAGTGAAAGTTTCCTTGACTTCAGCATTACATTTTACAATCCATACATCCATACATTCATAGATTCAATCTTTGAATCATATATAGAACTTAAAATTCTAATTAAGTTCACATAGACATTAGCATACCTTAGTACATGAAAAGTATCATAACTTTCCATTTCTTCAATGGATGGCTCCCATTCCTTTTCCAGATCTCTTCTTTCACCTGTCTATGGGTTGGGAAAACAAAACGTGAGTGACAACTCAATAAGCAAGCATTTTATCTTTAGGGCAAGGCTTCCTTGAAAACCTTTTTCATAAACATCTTGAACACCTGTTTCTTGAGGACATATATATGTCCTAAAATACTATCATGAAATCTTTTGTTCATGAGGACAATTCCATATCCTTGAACATTTTCATCAAGCATTCATTATTAAAATCATATACAAGCCACATGAGGCTTGTTAAAGAAAAACGTACACGTTTTACCTTCTTTGATAGAATCCCTTTAATTCTTATATGAACATTTTCAATGTTCATAGACATTACATAAAATCATCAGTTGCTAGTGGACGTTTTACGTCCAAAACATTTTTCTTATAAATTCTTAGGCAAAGGAGACATCTCATGTCTCAAAACATCATTAACATAAACCATCATAAAATCCTTTAGCCAGGAGACATTTTATGTCTCAAAATATTTTTCACATAATTTCCTTTGGCAATGGACATTCATATGTCCTAAAACATCAATCACATAAGCCTTTCTCGGCAAAGGACACTTTTATGTCCAAAAATATTTTTTCATTATAAAATCCAACAAATTAACATAGGACGTTTTACGTCCATAAACCCTTATCATTTAGGTTCTTTTAGAAATGAACATTCTTATGTCCATCTCAAGTTTCACATAAATCCTTTTCATAATTCCCCATCTTGGGGCTTGTTTATAGCAAACAAGGGAAACAAAATACGTAAATCATTTTCATAAATGCATTTGCATAAACACATTTCCTTTAATTCCTGTTATTTACACTTTTGTGTAAAACACCCTTTCTTTTAGGGTAATCATTTCATAAAAATCCCTTTAGGATACTTTCATAAAATCATATTTTCATGACCCAATGTTTGAGCTTTTCAGAAATAAAACATAAGCAAATACATTTCTCCCCATCCAGTAGTGACACTTAGCAAGCGATCATGATACCTTTTGGAAGAGAATCCTTAACAACACGCTAGCCCAGCGGCTGTTTATTTATCCTTCTCCCATCTCAGGGAGGGCGCCGCTGGCACTCCTGTCATCCCTTAGCAACTTGGCCTTATGTAGAGTGGGCCTCGGTCATCCCAACCGTGCTCTACAACCAGCCTACTTTTTGTACCGGTGCACCGTACGTTATCCTGACGGACTGCAGTCCGTTTTGGTTTGAAGAACCACAGACCGCAGCCCATGTCCTTTTAAACTGGGATCACAGACCACAGCCTGCATCCATATGCACAAAAATCTTAGACCAAAGTCTATATTTAAGAATAATTTTCAAAATCACATCACAGACCGCAGTCCGTGTCAACTTGTAAGTGAGCGCACCCACTTTAACAAGTTGTTATTTGAAATCTAGTTTTAAGATGACCTTCCTTAAGTTCTTTTAGAAATGTTTTGAGTAAAATATTTTGATAAACATTTGAAATATTTGAGAAACAATACATCTTAAAATCCTTTTAATAAAAGAATTTTAAATCCTTTGGATTTCCATAAATAAATCATATTTTTCTCTAATATTTGCTTGGTTTCCATTTCAGGACTTTTTGTTTACAAAAGTTATGCAGTTTTTCTATCCCCTTGTCCAAAACCTAAAAATTTAATAATTGTCCACATATCAATCATTTTTACATAATGGGAAATTGCACAATCTTTTGCATGCCATTAAGCAACCTGAAATCAAATCATTTTATGAAATCAATCATAGGAGGTTGGTCATCCATAAATCCCTTTTTAACACATCCGTATAAACATTTTTCCAACATTTTTAACATAGATTTCCTTATCTAAAGGAAATCAAAACTTTTCGAACATCATTTCAAAACATATAGACTATGTCCAAAACATCATTTACTATTTAATTATCATGACCTAGCAAAATAAATCTTTTTCATCATTGTTTATCACGATTTATTGTAGAAATAACTCAAAACTCATTTACAAACAATATTTTGTTAAAAATGATAAAATTCATTTTTTCTTATAAAATGTTGTTGAAACAATATCATATAGAACTTGCTTACTTAAAAGCAAATTCTTAAAACCATCGGTATCAAACATGAAATCCTTAAAAAGCATTAGCATAGAGAACTTGCTTACTTATAAGCAAAATTTCTCAATTCCATTAACATGAAGCATTCCCATCCTTGGCAACACTTAGGATAAATTATTTATCTTAAGAAGTGTCGCTTGCTTCCCATGAAGCAAACCTTAGGACTTTTCATTAAAATCATCATTTTTCAAAACTTATGGCTTTGCATTAAAGTCGTCATATTCAAAACTTGTGCTTGCCCATTCGTTAAAACATAAACATAGACAATTCAATCATATCAATCACATAGAAAGAAAATGGCATTTTAGAAAGTTTGCTTGCTTACCTGAGATCGCCATAATCCCTTTTCTTCTATTCTTTTCCTTGCCTATACGCATAAACACGACATTGCATTTATACATACAAATCTCATATGCTTACACATAACTTAGTTTTCCAACCCATATATTTTTCATTAACATATATCCTTCATCTGTCATTTACTTATCCATTTTTCACATTTCCTTCATTAGTGCTTACTTTAAGCACATGTTCATGAGTTTAAGCTTCATATATCAATCCCAAATTTTGAGATTAACAAAGATTATCAAAACAGCACCTTGTTTACAAGTTTCAACATGTTTCCATCCATTTTTCATTTTAGCAAATCACATTAACTCATTACCCCTTTCCATCATGCATATCTTGCACTTAAACCCTCTTAATGACACATATAATATGTGTTATGGAAAATTTTCCTAAACAGAAATATATTCATAAAATATATCATATTTTCATGCATTTTTGCACAAAACCAAATTTCACAAGTCATTCATCAACCTTGCATATTTATTCCTTCTCATATGCCCATTTGGCAACCTATACATAAGATATTTCATAAAATTTTCCGAGGCAGAAATTTAATCCATATTTCAGTGGGTTAATTAACCTTAATTAACACTGCATTTAGGATATTTGTATGGGGTTTAAATCCTCTTGTCATAGGTTTCCAGAACAGCTAGTTTGGAACCCATTTTTCACCCGTTTAACGTGTCTTTTGACACATAACCTTAGGCAATTATATAAATCCGAAATTACAGCATATAATCTCACTTTTCTTAATACATATTTAATTATTTAACACACATATAAATTTGGATCATTTCTACATAGGTTTCATATTTCTTTTTGATTTTTTTCTCAAACTATCCACATATGCTGAAATCAGGCGTACTGAAATCTCAAAAATTTGAATTAATATCGAATCAAGTATTTTTTATCTTAAATTTCTACCATAACTTAATAACGTCATTAATTAACTTTCA
This sequence comes from Annona cherimola, assembly GCA_030490835.1. Lineage (NCBI taxonomy): Eukaryota > Viridiplantae > Streptophyta > Magnoliopsida > Magnoliales > Annonaceae > Annona > Annona cherimola. Next base: position 54,565,142 of record CM059972.1, on the reverse strand, counting down.
TAAAAATTTTAGCACGAAATATTGATATTATATATTTATTTTGGCATTTTTACCTTGCTGGACAGCAGAATCCATTTTCAGACAGCCTGAATGACGTTAATTATGGGGTATATTTACACCCATAAAAATCTCATTTTTAATTTTTTATTGTAATAATAATATATATTATATGTCCTTTAAAATTTTCATCCCAAAAATCCTTGTATAAAAATTATTAAAAATCATTTTCTACAGATGATCCTGTCACCCGTTTTACCCTGTTTGGGCTAATTTTCTCAGATTTTTAATTTCCAAAGTAATTATTATTTTAAGCGTAAAATTGGGTCTTTCCTTAATAACCCCATAAGGATTATTCTAAAAAAATTTCATACTAAAATTCATCCATTTACTATTCCGACCATAATTTAGTTTTCAACATCATATAATTTCCAGATTTGATGCATAAAATCAAAATAATTATATACTTACTTGATTAAATGGGTGATCTCTCATTTTCCCCTTATTTTTATCCTATTTTCCTTCCTCCTTGCTGGCCAAGTTGGGGACGTGAGCTTCTGTTGCTTGGGGTAGAATTTCCAGAACTTGGAAATTTCCAAGGGCTCTCTCTCTCATGTGAACATGCACTCCTTGGTAGGGCTGGAATTTCCAGCTATGGGCCCCACCTTTGGAGCTTTTTTTCCACAGCCAATTAATGCTTCCTTATCCTATTAATGTTCTGGATTAATCTTAGCCAAGTAAAATAATTTTTACACCTTTTAATAAAACCAAGAATCTGCCCTCATCTTGACCGTCAATCTGCTTCCACCATAACGTCCAGCTGCTGCCCATTTTTCCAGCCATTTTTTCCATTTTTAAAATTCCAATATGTGGGTAATTTATATACCTAATTACCCCTTAATTCATGCATTAATTTGGTATAAAAAAAATTTACCAAAAATTGCAGAAATCACACTTACCATTGCACGTCAATTGTATGCAAACAAGCTGTCCACTTTTCATTCAACAAGGGCAGCTGCTGTTCACGAATTTTCTTGAATTTGTTTCACATAATTAAATGCTTATTTATATATCCCATCATGTGAGCTATTTATGTGCATTATTTATAAAATAAAAATTCACAAAAATCCAAATATCAACTGCTTGGAACGTCCATGCATTGCCACCTTGCCTAGCTCCCTTTAAGCTCACCTCTAGCTCATTAATTCCAGCAGCATAAACCAAGAATTTCCACACATTTTTAATCATAAAATAGCTTGAATTTCACCTGAATTTGACACCTATTTGGATCATTAAAAATTGCATTCAATTCACACACCTTTTGCCTTAAATACATGGTACTTTTGAGTTGTAAAAGTCAACGGTATACACCTTTTCTAATGAAGGAATTTTCCCAAAATTTTAAGCTTAATCTAAGCCTTCCAAAATGTGCATCTCATGATTTCATTCAACCATTTCAAATTTCATCTCAATCCGATTTTCCTATCTCAAGTTATAGCCGTTTAAAGTTAACGGTTGAAATTGAGATATAATTAATAAATCATTAATCCAATTTCATCAAGGATTTTCATAACCCAATAATTCCATAATATCAAGCCCAACATCATCAACTTCCTTTTCAAATTTCGCTTGAATCCGCCTTACAGGCGTTGGGTTATGAATTTTCTAGTGTTTTCCAACATAATTCCATAATTACACTTTAATATTCATAAATTAAATCATGATTATTATCACGATTATTCATTACACCTTGTCACCTTTAAATCCTCATTAAGCCCTTCGGGTCATACCGACTCACTTTCGGCTCCGGCGATTAAATTTTTAATCACCATTCTTAGTGGAACCCTAATTGTAACATATCATAAAATTCTAAAATCATCCAAAAATTCTATTTAATCATATATAAGTCACATGTACCTGTTCAATGCACACATTGAATCACTAGGTGCCAACTTCCTAGATGATTTTGCGACTTAGAACTCCTCAAAATACCTGTATGCTCATGTCATGGTGCTTAGGCGCCCCAAGTTGGCACCTGGGCACCAACTCCCTGGAAGCCTAGTGTCCTAAAAACTCTTCTGGGCTCACCTGGATACTAGTGAAGCGGCGCCTAGGCGCCAACTCTCTAGAAGCAATTCTGTTGTGTGAGATGTTGGAGATTCTGGCAAAGGCCTGAAGAGTAGCGCCTAGGTGCTAACCTGCTTGCCTCTCTACTTGACTCTGTTCTACAATTGACTCACTCGCCTGCCTATAATTGTCCGTCCTTCCGGTAAAAAGTTAATAAACTAAATAAATGAACTAAAAATACCTAATTTATGCTAAAAAAAAGCATAAAAACCATGTAATGCTCCTAAAATGCAAAGAAAGTGAAAATTCAGCTAAATAGATGCAAACTAAGCCTAATCTCTTGGAATAACATGCAAAAATAGTCTGAAATGGGCCATGATAACTCGCATTTTCACGAGTTATCAGATATTAACTACTAAGAAGTAAAAATTAAATGGATAAATATCCAATAAACCCACCGTGTGACAGGGCAACAATCCTGATCAAGTTTACCAATCAATAATTGTCCCAGAGTAAGGCTCGGGATGTGACGCTCGATTTGAGACGCCACACATGTTGTATGTCATCTTGACTCAGGCATCAGCTTGAGTCAAGTTGATACCAAAGTTGACTCCAACATCAACTTCAAAGGGGCATTTTTCAACAGTGTTGACAAGTGGATGCATGAACAGGCGAAGTCGAAACTAAAGTTAACTTCGCATGCGACTTGGGTGAAGTTGCAACCCAAGTCAACTCAGTTAGCGACTTGGAGTATCTTCAGGGATTCAAAGCTGAATCTAACAAAGTCAAGTCGCAACCCAATTCGACTCCGACATGCGACTTAGGTAAAGTCGCACATGAAGTTGACTCAAGGATGCGACTTGAGTGGAGTTTCAATCTTAGTAAACCCTAGCATTAAACTTGGACAGATAAAGCTCAAGTCAAGGAATTCTAAGCTCAAGAATGAGAAGTTTAACTTAAGGAATACAACATTCAAGACAAAGTCATTCAAAAATGCTCACAAGACTTTGACAAGTATAGCATTCAAGAAATTTTTTAAAAAAAGAAAGCCCACACATAGAAGCAAAAAATTATGAAGATGAATCATGAAGAAACAAAGACAATTATATATAAGGATCAAGATCACACCCTGTCAAGCTTCCAATGAATCAAATAAAAAGTGAAGTCGCAACCCAAGTCAACTTCACCGGCGACTTGGGTCAAGTCTGAGACCAAGTCCACTCAAGAGTGAAACTTGACTGAAGAGCTAAAGATCGAAGTCGCAACTCAAGTCAACTCCAGTTTGCGACTTGGGCGAAGTCGCATCCGAGGTCGACTCCGAATGCGACTTGAATCGCAGTGGTCAGAAAATTTCAAACGTTGGCATATTAAATGCCAGTCACCTACCATCAAATGTTCGAATTTACTCCTCTACTATTTAATACATGTCAAGGGAAGAGAAGAACAAGTACTACAACATTGATTGAGCTTTGACCTTCCTATTCTCAAGCATTCCAGTGATCTTCAAAAAGACTCTCCAAGAAGAACTAAGCGATCAATTACAAGTGCTAAACTGCTTCACCAATAACTCATTTCATGCATTCTTCTCTGTGCAGAAACTTGTTCTCTACACATCTATAAAGTGTAGTGTTATTTCTATTTATTGTTTATTTATGTTTCCACTTGGTTTGGTATTGAAGACCAAGACCAAGTGAAGGTAAAATAGTGCATGACTGGAGTGTAACTCGTCACCTACTTATGCAAAGTTTATAAATGCCCACTAAAGCTGTATTCTAGAAGAAGACAAGTGCTCTAACTATATTTTCATTTGGATAATGGAACCTAAGGCAAAAGGGTGTGTTCTTGGAGGAGTGGAGTAGACAGAGTTGTCACAAACCACTATAATTTCTTAAGTTTATTTTTTCTCTTTCTACTTACATTTATATTTTCCAAGTTTTTCATTCAAGGGGATTTACTTTACAAGGGGTTACATCTGAAATACCAAAATTTTTTAAACCCAATTCACCCCTCCCCTCTTTGTTTTCGCCATTAACTAGGGACCAACAACTACTGTAGAGATCTAGCAACATCTCCCCAAGATCTATCATAATTCTAAAAGTCAAGGACCAAATTATACAAAAATTCCCCTATGGCAATCCTAGATATCCATAACTAATTCATCAATTGGACATATGACAGCTAAGCTAATTAAACTACAATTATTTCCATTATCATATCTTAGCAGAAATAAAATACACATTTAAAATTTCCAAATATATTAATAAGGCCTCAATAGTCCATACATCCATGAACCACATCCCAATATGTAATATATAACTCATTACTTATCATATAAGACTTGCACACGAATATCTCATATATAAATCAATCTCAAATATTACAATCTAAAACTATACAACTTATGCCTACCATAATCTACCTCAATTTGGAATCAATACGTCCTAGCTCAAGCTTATAGCTAGGTACTTGCAATGCTCATCCTACTAAAACATCGAAAAATAAACACGTGAGTCTGGCAAACTCAGTAAGTAGGTACGGTCGATAAAATCAACAAAAAATTCATACTAAAACAATTATGTATGTTATGCAATTATGTCATGCAACAAACACACATATAGAACAAACTAACCTCATGTCCATTAAGGATAATAATGAACAATCCTATCCTCAAGTCAATAGAGAGTCATGAACAAATCCGATGCAAACCATACATTTGCATCACTCATGTCATATGCATCATGCTCATGCTACAATCATGCCTCATTCTCATTTCAAACCATGCACCATTTATCGAAACCATTCACAAACACGTAGCTAACAATACCATTCCATTTTCAAAGGGCCTAGCCCCAATCCATCAAATCAACATTTGACATACAAAATCTCACACCAAACCATCCTAAAATCCATCCAAATACATGACCCAGGTCAATTTATCTCAAATTCCAACAAACATCCAACAATATCCTCAAGCACAAAGTTCCGGTCATATAATCCATATTCATCAACCCATCACAAGTTTCAATCCAAATAATTCAGCATTGCATATGCCCCTAAGCATTTGCAACACATTATTCACATCATTAAAGTTTTACAAATTCATTATACGTGGTTTCTAGGCATGAAGCATCACTTTGGCATTTCAACAAATACCTTATAGGCAACAAATAAAAATCAAACTAAACTCACTCAAAATTCATGGGATTCTACCTAACACATAATAATATCATACCAAATCACTTCTAAACACTTCCATTTCATCCTTTACATGAATTTCCATCAAAATCTCAAATTGCGAACCTTCCTACATTCTCCATAAGCCACATCTTTCAATAATTCATCTAAATCAAAAAAATAAAAATTGTGTTTATAGATAATCACAAAAAGTATCATAATTCTAACTCAAATCCATGCTTTAATTCAAAAGAAAAAAACTTACTCATTTCAAATTCAGTTTTACCCAAAAATCTTCAAGATCTCCTAAGCTTCAAGCTCTCTTCTTGATCCAAGAAGCTTATTTGATGTAAAAACAATGTGAATCCAAGAACTTTTGAGTGGTTTTTCATCGGATTAGGTCATGGTGAGGAAGAAGGGAAAGAAATAACAAGAAATAGGGAGGTTTGGACCCCCCCCCCCCCACATTTAAAATAGCAAGGCTCATAGCCTAGGTCGTATGGTCATAGTTTGGACTGTGTGGGCCCATAAATGGCTGATTTTCAGCTACGTTAAACCATTTAGCTCACAACTTTCTGTAAACAACTCTGATTGAGACGATTCTTTCTGCGTTAGATTTCTAACTTCAAGTACTATGTCTCCACAAAATTTGAGCTAATAATTCTATCACCACAAAATTTGGTATGCATTTTATTACACAACTTTGTTGACAACTTTCACTCATTCACAAGATAAGTAGTCGAAACATTCCCAACATCAAATCAATTATTCACACACATCTCTTTTCATCATAATATCATATTTATATCATCTATTTGCTTAAAAAATATCTTATACAAAATTTGACCCGTCTTCAACTCTTTTAGTTGTTTTGCCTCTATAATGGGTTTCACTTGCCCAAATCACATATAGCACCTTTAACGTCTTCAAAATTATTTCTCACACATTATACATACATCTAGCATCTTATCCATGTTAGAAGTCATCATCATGTTCTATATCATTTCCAGAATTTTGCATATCAAGTTCATTTCTTATCAAATTTTCATAATTAGCTCCAAATGACTCGATTCTCAAAGTCATCATCTCAATTTCATATCTAAATATTATGAGCATATTTTCGTCATATCTAAAATCATTCTCATCTAAATCATGTCTCCTATTTGTTGGTCTCGAGTTTGTGGCAAAAATCCAAGAGGAAAGAGGTGAATTTGGTTCTTTTGAAATTCCTTCGATGTATTAACCGTAACCCCTTTTTAAATTAAGTCCTCTTAAATGAAAACATGGAGAATAGAAGTGCAAGCAGAACAATAGAATCAAACACGTCAAGTTATAGTGGTTTGGCATAATCCTCCCTTCTCCACTCTTTCAAGAGGACACATTTGCACCTTGGGTTCCATTATATCAATAAGGTTACAACCAGAGCCTTGCTCTCTTCTAGATTCTAGCTCTAGAGGGCCTTTACAAATTTCATACAAGTAGGTGGTGAGTCACATTCCAACTATACACTACTTGTCTTTACTTGGCATTGGTCTCTAACACCAAGCGAAGTAGAAACACAAGAGAATGTTTAAAATATAGATTCCACACTTTGTAGATTGTGTAGAGAAAGTTTCAATACAAAGAAGAACTTGTAGAGTGAGATTGTTAGAGATGGCTTTGGCACTTGTAATGAATGATACGGTTCTTCTTGTAGAGCACTTAAATGATCACTTGAATACTTGTAAGTTCGAATGTGGAAGCTTAATCAGTGCTCTTTCTAACCCTCTTTACTTCATTTGACAAGTCTGAAATAGAGAGGGAATAAATTCAAGCATTATAAGGTAGGTGGCATGTATTTAATGCACAAACGTTCAAATTTTTCGATCGTTATAGTGCAAGTCATCACTAAAGTTGACTTCGACTGCGACCTCACTCAAGTCACACTCTAGAGTCAACTTGGGGTGCAACTTCGATTGGAGCTTTTCAACTTCTTAACATCTCCTTCCACATCCAATGTTCCCAAAGTTTCATCTTGAGTTGACTTGGTCTTTAACTTGACCCAAGTCGCAAGTGGAGTCGACTTTGAGTACAACTTCACACGTTCAACAGTCGGTCAGGTGGTTTATGCAACCCTTAAGTCAACTTGGCTATGGAACTTCACCCAAGTCGCTAATGAAGTGGACTTGGCTGTACGATTTCACTTCTTGCTTTGAAATTTAAAATTCCATAACTAATGCTTCTTTGTTTTCATTCTTTCGAGTCCTTGCTCTAAGTTGACTTGGTTTTGGACTTCATCCAAGTCACATGACGAAATCCACTTGGATGTGCGACTTGACCTCTAGTACAAGCTTGAGTCGACTTTGCCTTCAACTGGACCCAAGTCGTAAGGTGGAGTCAACTTGGCTATTAACTTCACTGAAGTCTCTAGTGAAGTCGACTTAAAGTTGTGACTTGATCTGTTTCTACTTCAAGGCTTACATTCCTTTATCCTAAGTCGCAATTTGAAGTCGACTTGGGTATTGACTTGACCAAGTTGCTGGTGAAGTTTAATTGACTTTGAGACTTGGTCGCTTATTCTTTCTCAATTGATGATTCCTTCTTTTAAGACACTTCATCAAATGTGTTAATAATATTTAACACTCAAAATTGGGTTGTTAATCATCAAAATATGAATTGTCTTTGATTTTCTAGTTGAATTCGTAACATTATTAATGATCTTCGATCAGTTTTGTTATTACAATTCCTTTGGGCTTAACTACACAACTAAGCCCATTTCCATCATTCATTCAAATCTCCCCACATCCATGCATATCCATTCCCAATATACTAGGCATCTCACCTATGCCTAAACCTATTTCAAAATGAATCAACTTTACATAATGCCCCTTTTTTGTTCAAAATTCACATGAGGGTCAAAATCTCAAACATTCATCACTTAATCAAATCAAGGGTTCTTATAAATCCAAAATAACGTGATAATCATATCGAGTTTCCACTAAGCCATTTACCAAAATTCATCCTTCCAATCCTCACGAACTAGATTTTTTTTAATGCATTTACTACAATTCACACAATTTCTCACATATTTGGCTCATTAAGTCATCAAAATCTTATTACCATGAGCATTGTCGCCCATTTACATAATTGTTAATACCTGGGGCATTATAGTGATCAAGACACTATTGGAGTTTCCAATCAATAAGTTTTCCTTTCTTTTTTTCTTTTGATTATATTATCCTATTTATGATGGGTTTGAGATACAATTTTATTTTATATTTAGGTTTAATCATAAAAGTGTTGTTACGCCTGTATGAAACTAATAAAAGAAAGAGATAAAAGCACAAAGAGATATCCAAAAAAGAACAGGATAGATTTCATACACCACAAAAATAATTCAAAAAAGATACCACAAATTATAGTGGTTCAATTAATGCACATACTCTACTCTCCAAGCCAATACTTTGACTCTGGTTTCTACTAGTCAGCTTAGAACCTCAAGTTACAGTGGTACGATCTCAATCATCTTCTGCATTGCACAAAAGGCTCCAGGCTGCATGTGAAGCTTTCCGCAAATCACCATGAGAGCTTTCCTCTTGAATTAGACAATCTCTAATTCAAGATAAAATAAACAAAAATGAAATAAAGTTACGACCAGTTGAACAATACAAAAGCACAGATATGAAGCTTTTAGTAGGATGGTTACGACGATCTTTGATATGTTGCTTCTGACAAGTGGAGAGAAGATCACAAAGAATGCCTTGAGACAAATATGCGCTTTTGACATGATTCTCTTTGAATTGAAATTTCCAGTTGAAATTTGTTGTTTATTTCTAGCTTTGAACTTCCAAAATGCCAAGAGAGATTTTCTCCACCAAATCCGCAACCAATCAGATTTTTCTCATTAACCTGTAACAATTTAACAAACTAAGACAACTCATTATAACGAACTAACCGATTTGTCACGTCAGCATCCAATCGTCTATCCATTGATCTTGCTAAACAAAATGTCAAAGTTTTAATCCAAAAAATGTTGAAGTTTCAAACCAAAACAGTTGAAGTTTGAATAAAAAACTGTTGACGTTGCAAACGAAAATTGCTAAAGTTTTACAGCAAAACCTTGACGAATTCACAACGCAATTTAATGCTAACTTGTTACAATCATTCATCACAAACCAAATACAAGCAAATACATTTGAAGGATTAAATTCTTAACTTATTTATCATCAAAATACTATAACTCAACAAATGCTAAGCTAAACCTGTTATCTAGAATTTGGGATGTAGCAAGAGTACAATATAGCAAATATTGTAGTTTTTATTTACGAAGATATTATATGTTAATTTAATATCTTATGTTTTAATGCTTGCTTGATGTGAGTGTCTACACTTAGGCAATGATTCTCATATATTAGGCGAAGGAACCGAAAAGTGGAAGTCTAATATATGATAATCAAGATATTAAATCTGAAAATATAAAACCGTGAAAATAAGCATGATGATTTTGAGGAATCCTATGAGCTTTCATAGAACTTAATGGATTCTAATTAACTTAATCTCATCAAAATAGATGGTTAAGAATATTAGGGAACCCCTTGTAGGTTTCAAAAGCATGTGTAAGAATAATATAGGAATAGTTCTCCTTTAACGCTTAATATCCAGATTAAATAGTTATTCCACATATCTGTTGTAATTATTGCATGTGAAACCCTAGATTCTAGAGACTCTCATTCGTGATTTTTAATTCCTTGTTCTGCATTCTTAAGGTTAATTTCCTTCTTTTGATATTTTTTTCTTTACTTTATTCTCTTTGTGTTTCATATAAGTGTTTAAATTCAATGTCTTAAATCTAAAATTTTTGTGGATCGATATCTTATACACTACAATATATGACCCGTGCATTTACAAAGAGATTGCTAACATGGACCAACAATCTTTGATGCAGTTTAGCTAGATTTCGAGAAGGATTAGGGCCAAATCGATGGCTAAAAAGAAGATGAGAAGGAGCAAAAAGGAGAAGAAGAAGAAGAAGAAAAATGGGGGAGGTCACATGCGTGCCCTTATCTTAAAAGGACCTTTGCTAACATGGGCCAAGCCCAAACATTGATGGGCTTAATTACTGGTTTGCTACAAACGTTTCCATTTATACCATTTAATCAATTAAAAATTCCTTCGGAGGTGCTACCCCCTTCACTCCCACGACCTGATTGGGCAGGTCAAACCTCATGCCTACTCTTAAAGGTTCACAATAGTTATAGTGTCTAAAACAACACATCAATCGTATACCTCTAAATCAATACCCAATAAACCATACTATACCTAAGCAGTGCAGCCACCAAACATGCTAATACATAACTCATACTTATTCTAATATGCTCGTGAATGGCGCCCTATGCAACTCAACATGCCAAGATTTTTAAGTGTGCATGCATATATTACATATCCTCCATGTGCTACATCTATATATAGTATAGTATACATAATACTAATATCATTACATACTAGTGGTATATTCGTAAATTATCTCGTGACAAAGGAAAAATTATATATATAAAAATACCTAGTCCTCACACATAGATCGTTTATAACCTTATTAGGTGGATGATTCTTATGCACATAGATTTTAAAATTTACCAAGAACATTACCTACATTTATCATTTTTTTTTATCTTCTGATGCTTCTTGTATGTCAAGAATGTTTTGTTCTTCATCTAAAAAATCAACCTTTCTCGACCTAGTATTAGATTGATCAAAGGTGAAATATATTGATTTTTCAACTATATAATTTTCTCTTATTGTAGACTTGGTATACTTTGCTAAAAGAAGAATAACTTTAAAAAATACCTTTATCACTCTTCTGTTCAAATTTGCTAAGGTAAATCTTTTTCATTTTTAGTACAAAATATTTATAACTAAAAGTATGAAAATATGTAATATTTAGCTTTTGACCTTTTTATAATTCGTATCGAATTTTCTTTAATATTAGGTCAATATAAACATGGTTTATGATTAAACATTAATGTTTTTACTTCTTTGGCCTAGTAACTATGTGGAAGCTTAGCATTAAACAAAATTTTTCTAGCTATTTCAATCAATATTCTATTTATTCATTTAATAACTTCATTTTGTTGTGGTGTTGTAATGGTTATAAAGTTACGATTTATTCCAAAATTAGCATATAATTCTACAAAATGTTAGTTGTCAATTTTTTTTCATAATCACTTTGAATTATAAGTATTTAAATTTACATTCATTTTGAATTTTACAATAAAATTCCTAAAATAAATTAAAACATAGATATAATATTTTCCAACTAAAAATCTAGTGTGTGGATGCCCAAATTAATCCATTTGCAGTTACTATAGAGGTTTTGTTATTACATAATATTTTTATATTCAAAAGATACTTTCTTTTGTTTGCCAAAATTGACAAATGTCACAAATATATTTTAAATTGATTTTTAAGTTTGATAAACCATAAACAAGATTTTTTCAATTTCTTTAATGTATGAAGGTTTACATATCCTAATCTTTTATGTCAAATTAAAATCTCATCACCTACTGCAAATAAGTATACTGTACAGTCTATATTAAGATCTAAAATGTACACAATTTCATCTTTTTCACAGCAAATATTGTCACCTACATTATCATGAACTATATATATGTCAGACTTAAACACAAATTCAAAGCCTTTATCACAAAATTGATTTATGTTTAAAAGATTGTGTTTAAGCCCTTCTACATAAAACATGGTTTATTTCAATACTTCACAACTTGTCATTCTTATACCTTTGATAAGACCTTTATTGTTGTCTCTAAACGTAACCTGATATTTATTTTGCATTTTGAAATATTTGAGTGCATATTTATTTGTGGTCATATAATGTGAACAACCACTATCTATATACCATCTTATTTAGAAGTTAACTTCATGCGTTACTGTAAACAACAACAAAAATTTATTGTATTGGACCCATTTCATAGTTTCACACTGGTTAACATCATTATTATGCATGTTTTCAAACTAGTTTTTCTCCAAACATCTGCGATTTTCGTATTGGGAAAGTATTTGTAAAATGTTTAAAATTACAACAAAAATTACAAGTTCCATTTTCTAAATGTTTTGTTTGACTTTTTATTATATACGTTTTTATTTTTCTAATTTTATTTTCAAAATTTTCGTTTTCCTCAAAAATAGGTTATTTGCATTTGCAAATTAATAATTTTTTTAAACCTGAGATCAGTTTTTAATTTTATATATTTATTTGACAAAGTAGCAAATTCACCTACTATTTAGCATATTCTTATTCATATTCAAATTATTCTTCATAATCTGTCACGAATTCTAAATATGATGCAAGATTAGCTTCATCATCATTACATCTTAAAGTGACTAATAATGAAGTATTACTATCACACCATGCCTCAGAGCTTTGATTTTTTTTGTTAAAATTTTTCTTCTCAATAAAAGATGAATATTCATTCTTAAAATGTTCGAAACCTTAATAATTATGATACCTTTGCTTTATTTACATTTATTTCAAAATCTTTCCACTGGTCATTTTGTTCTCTTTTCTTTTCAAGTCATTGCTATATCCTTCTATCAATTACATTCCTATTGTTGTTGTTGTTGTTGTTGTTGTTGTTGTTGTTGTTGTTATTGTTTCCTCAATTTTGAATAATGAATAGTCTTATCTTCTTTATTAACATACAATTTCTTTGTCTTCATCACCTGTGTTATCAGTAGAATGATCAGATAAAACTTTTTGACCAACTACCTTCTTAGCTTTTTTATCATTATCATTATTTTTGTTCATGATGATCTCATGTATCATAATGGAGTCAATTAATTGATCTATTATTAGTAGAATGATCAGATAAAACTTTTTGACCAACTACCTTCTTAGCTTTTTTATCATTATCATTATTTTGTTCATGATGATCTCATGTATCATAATAGAGTCAATTAATTGATCTATAGACATAGTTGTTAAATCCTTAGTCTCCTCTATGTTTATAACCTATGCAGTCCAAGAAGAAGGAAGTAATCTCAATATCTTCTTTACTGTTCCTTTCCCTCAATAGACTTACTAAGTGTTTTCAAGGTATTAATTATGTTGAAAAATCTACAAAACATATTAATGATAGATTCATGAGTTTTCATCACAAAAAGTTCATAGTCATGCATCAACATATTTATTTTGGATTCTTTAACTTGGGAAGTACCTTCATGTGTTATTATGATTATATCCCAAATCTCTATGACCATGGTACAAGTAGATACTCTATTGAATTCAAATAAACAAAGTGCACAATTCAAAATATTTAAAACTCTGCCATTTAATTGCAAGTTTATAGTTCATTAGGTTCAATTATATCATCTTTAGGTAAAGTTACACCTTTATAAAAAACATTCCAAAGTTTTAAATCTTAGACTATGATGAAGATCTGCATTTTTCATTTCCACTATCTACAATTTTTACCATCTAAATACAATTTTTTGGTTATAAACAGACCTTCACCATATCCAATCTCCACTTTCTTTTCAGTAGTCATGATCTCTTTGAATCAATTGAAAAACCACTCTGATACTACTTGTTAGGCCCATATACAACGAATAAAAGAAGGGACAAAAAGCACAAAGAGATTTAAGAGAAAACAAGAAAAAATACACACAAGCCATAAAAAATAATCCAGAAAAGACACCATAAATTATAGTGGTTTGGTTAGTACGTCTACTCTACTCTAAGTCAACACTTTGACTTGGATTTCTAAATTACACGAATGCAACTTTCATGCTCACTTTTCACAACCATTCATGTTAAACCATATTTTAATACATAATTTCAATCAATCCAAATACAATCAAACACATTTCAAGCATCTTGAAATTCTTAACATTTTATGGAAATTAAATTCTTAACTTGTTTATCATCAAAACACCATAATGCAACAATCATCAAACTATCCAATTGACCAATTTGGTTCAAACTAGTTAACCATCTTAAGAAACCGGATTCAACCGGTCAACACATAAAGCATAAAATATTTTAGACTACAAGATAATTTTTTAGTAAACAAAAAACTTTTCTGACAAAAAATTTTCAATTTAAAACATTTCAATATACACAACTATCCTCTTTTAATTTTTTTTATATCTTTCTATACAACTACCCTATTTTCAGTTATTTCTACTCAATTACATATACAACTAACCTATCTATTTTAACTTTATTCTCTTTACTACTCATTATTACCCCTATCATATTACATCACTTTCTATAAATTTAAAAACTTTTACACCGAAAACTTCTTATCGAAAGCTTTATTACTTCCCAAACATACCCATATAAAAGACTGAGAATAATTAAGAAAAGATATTGCATTTGATCAATTAATTGGAACTATCACATTTAAAATTCATAACAAGAATTAAGTAAACAACTAGTAGAATTCTTTTAATCATGATAAGAAGATTAAATGACTCAATCTAAAATACCAAAAAAATAATGTATAAAAAATTTAAAATACTTGTGCTTATGAATATTTGATAACTTCACTTATAGAACAAATTACTTCTCTTGTTATTCGTAGAGTCATGCTCAAATCTGGGAAGGTGGTTTGGTAACAACAGCATTGTTCGGTTGCGAATAAAAGTTTGGGATGATAGCTTAGTTGTGGATAAGCTCAATCTTTAATTCGCCCGGGCATGGACGGTCCACGTTAAATTCCACTACTTTTTCCAACAGGTTATACTGAGCCTTGAAAATCCAATTGACTCATCGGTTTAACCGATTCACTCCGGTCTGAAGTTTCAATATAATATTGTTCACGGTTTAACAGGCCGGGCTGCTCGGTCCGATCCGAGGGCCTATTTGGAATCATACATGGAGTTGGATTTAGACGAGAACATTAGACAAGGCGTAATTTTGTATTAAGAAATGAAAAGAACTAATATTAGGAATCAGAAAAATAATATTGTTATGTATTTGAAAAATAAAAAAATCGTATGGAGAAGGAGAAAAGCAATAGTAAAAATGAAAACATTTTAAGAAATAGAAAATTTCAGTCAATGGGATGATCCTTAACATATAGTTAGGCCTGATCGGACTCATTTCGTAGAATTGGATTTGCACGAGAAAGTTGGATAAAAAGGGATAGTTGTACAAGGGAAATGAAAAAATGTTATGGAAAATAGAAAATGTAGTCTTTATATGTTAAAAGAAATTAGATAGTATCAAAAGTTCAAAAAAAAAAAAAAAAAAAGAAATTTGGCTAAAAAGAAATCTTATCGCATTCCGTTCAATGGATAATCTGAAGTCTTCAAGTCTTCAACACACGGTCGAAATGAGAAGGACACTCACCGGTCAAGGGTAGGGGTGCAACTCGGGCTCATGAAACTCGGGTTCACCTCAACCCTAACCCTAACCCTATTTGTAAAACTTCAACCCTAACCCTAATCCTAACCCTATTTGTAAACCTCAACCCTAACCCTATTTTTGAAATTCGGGCTCGGGTTGAGTTTCGGGTTGACATCTTCTATTAATATGTCTTTGTTACTCATCTTATATATAATTTTTTATCACAAATCTATTATATAAAAAAGTTTAAAAAACAATTTAGTGTATGAAATTAAGAAAAATTCAAATACCGCTTAAGAGTAGAAAGAAAGAGACTTGTTTTGAGCATTCTCTTTGTATCAAGTAGAATATGGATTATGTGTAAACGTTGTCAATAAAATTGTATTATTAATCATTAATTGTATTTTTTTACTCCTCTATTGTTTTAAGCTTATTTTACAACTATAATTTTAAAGTTCTCATAAATTTTCCTGTTGGAAAAAAAGATCTCAAAAAAATTTAATATTTAGTATCACGAGATTTCGTTGGTCAAAAGGCTTCAGTAAAAGGTGTGAAGAGTAATTTTTTAAAAAAAAACTGTTGGACCTATATCGTAATGTAAATTAGGAATATGTATTTTGTTGAAATCACTTAAGATGTTAGATTGTCTCGGTGATGAGCTGTCCATGCCTGCCATGCCGTACTCCTGTTGTCCATCATCCATCCATGAGTAATATGTTATTATTATAATATGTGTATTATTATAATATGTGTATTATTATAATATGTTATTATTATAATATGTGTATTATTATAATATATTATTATTATAATATAAATTATATATTTCATATAAATGCAAATTCGGGTTCGGGCTTGCCTGAACCCGAAACCGAGCCCTATTTGAATTCGGGTTCGGGCTCGGGCTCAAAAATCGGGTTCGGGTTGAAAAGATTAGAGTTTCAACACTGCATTTTTTCGGGTTCGGCGGGCCGGATTCGGGCTGAACCCGGCCCAAGTTGCACCCCTAGTCAAGGGGAATGGTTAGATCCAATTACAGTGAATGAAAGTTGCTGGAAGATAATGATTAAGGGTCGGCGATTGTCTTAGACGCTTCCAACGAGGAACTGAAACGCAAGCTAAATCCACATTTCTTGAATCCTTCGGCGAAACTCACGACAGAGTCCATCCACTCTCCCTTGTCACAATAGAACCCAAAAAATATAATGAAAAGCATCACCCATTAAGTTGGGGAATGACGGATGAAGCTCAAATTAATTACAATCTGGAGAACTTTTATGCTCGTTCATTATTTCTTAATTAGCTGTGACCCATGTCATGCATGCATGATACATGTAGATGATGAATTTTACTTGTTCTCTTTTTTCTTTTCTTCCCCCGTTTTTTCTTTTCGTCTCCCCCTTAAAATCAGCCTTCCAAGTAAAAAATAGTGGTTGCGGACCGATTTCTTCTCCTCACCTCTCCTTTTTTAAAAAAGGCTTGCGGAGAAGGAAAGGAAAGGTTCGGAAAGGGAGAGAAGCTCTCCCTCCCTCCCTCCCTCTCTCTCTCTCTCTCTCTCTCTCTCTCTCTCTCTCTCTCTCTCTCTCAATCTCCCAATTAGGCGGAGCGGAGGATGCCTATGACTGCCAGTACGAGAAAGAGAGGATCGAGACGATCAAACCTGGAATGCTTCCTCAACTGCACCACTCCAATCGTTCCTTCTCACTTTCTTCCAAAGGTACGCCCGTACTTTTCTGCTCTTACTTCGCTCCCTCGTTTAATGGATCTCTCTCTCTCTCTCTCTCTCTCGTACTAAACTAAAATAACGTGCGGCAGACTTGCATCAGAAATCTCAATCGACTTTGGCATCCATGGGAGAGAGATATCATTGAGTACTTCACGTTGGAAGATCTTTGGGGTTGTTACGATGAATGGAGTGCATATGGATTGGGAACTCCAGTTACCCTCAATCACCATGACACTGTCATTCAGTACTACGTTCCTTATCTCTCCGCCATTCAAATTTATTCCAGCCCCAGTTCCTTGCTCAGTTTCAGGTTCTTTCTCTCTCTCAGTCTCTAATACGCCATCTTTCTTTACGCTTCAGTATCCATCTCTATCTATCTGTTGGAAGTCGGAACATGAATTATTGAATCGTTCTGTTTTTAGTGACTAATCTACCGATTAGGCGATTACTACATTAATTATGTTATTTGTCATTAATCTGTCAACTATTGCAGTTGTATTTGTCAATCACTATTTGCTGAAAGTACGCTTATTATTGAATTACAAATTTGGCAAGTTTAGGGAGTATATGTTGAGCGATTAATTAGATGAATTTGATCATATATGCGTAGGAGTCTGAGAGACGAGAAGACAGCAGGCGACTACGAATCAAGGGATTCGTTCAACCATTCCTGCAGCGACGAAAGCGAGAGCGAGAAGATATGGAGATGGGATGGAGGTCGTCCGATCGATTATTGTCTCGAGAAAGAGAGCCACTGGCATTCAAGCGAAAGATTGGGCTGTCTCTATTTTCAGTATTTTGAGAGATCAGCTCCATATGCAAGGGTCCCCCTGATAGATAAGGTATATATACATTTTTTCTTCAATAGGATATCCTAAGCTGTACCCTACAGCATCTTGTTTTAGAAGGCTTAATATTGATGAAGTTCGCCCTCATGAAGAAATGAATATCCAACCGATCACATGGTTTACCATCATTGTTTTATGATGGCACCAAAAGTCAGCTCAATCAACGACCTTGGGTGGGCGATAGTTGCCTAAAAATGCATGTACTAAGGTGTAAATTATGAAAATATTTAAATCTAAATTAAATATGTTAAAATTTTTTGTTCTTATCCAATGCTTGTTTAAACTTTTATCTTTTTATATGAAAAATATTTAAATCTAAATTAAATGCGTTAAATTTTTTTGTTCTTATCCAATGCTTGTTTAAACTTTTATCTTTTTATATTTTTTTGCATTGATATGTGTGGGCAGATAATATCTTCTTGACTCTAAAAATTTTTATCTTTATTTTTTGAACTTTTAAGATAAAAATAAAAATATAAAATTTTGTAGGTAAAAAGATGAAGCAGAACCTATATTTTATAGTATCATTTATCCATTAATAATAATAATAATAATAATAATAATAATACTCCAGATAGTTTAGATATTATATTAGCAATGTTGAAGTTGATTTATAAACTAAATAATTATATTCAGCACTGCTCATATCAAATACATTTGATATATGGCTATCTCCGATATTTTCATCCCAGTCGTTACTTTCGGTGTTGAAAACATTGACCATCGGATGGGTTTGGGGGGTGGTTTGAAAAAACCCATCAACTTACTCTGCTAAGAATTGCAGAGACACTCATCCTCCCTCCCGCCTAAAAAAAGAAAAACAACGAACACTGTCTCACCCAAAAAAAATGAGCTTGAAACAACCCTAAATGGATAATGGTTGCATCTTCCTCCGCATTGGTGTTAAAAGGCTTTCATCACAAGCAGCCAAGCAAGCAATCAACCTTCTCTTTTGTTTGATTCCGGCATTTTTAAGTTGGACACCGTGCTTTTTTCTTGTAAAGCAGCAATCCTTCGTCGAATTTCTAAGAAACAAGAGGTTGTGGGGTTACAGTTTTGAGGGTGGGGACTTCGGACTAATGGAAAAAGAGACGGATGGAAGAAGTGGAGAGGGGAGTGAGTGGTAAGCATTTTTTTATTTTCTAAGGAGGAGAATCTTCAATGGAGAGTGAGCAGAGCAGGTCCTCGATGGCTTGAGTGTCAGATGGCTCATTAACAGTGTCTCTGTATTTTTGAGTAGAGTGTCAAATGGCTCAATTTCAAGCTCGATTTTTTTTTTTTTTTTTTGGGGAGACAACGTGCGCGTTTTTTTTTTTTTTTTGGGTTGGAAAGAGGATAGGCGTCTCGATAATTTTGAGCAGAGCAAGCCAACGGTCCAGGTTTTCAGCGCGGAAAGTAATGGCTAAGATGGAAATATCGAAGATAGCCATGTATCAGAGATATCTGATATGAGCAGCGCTGAATTATATTACGTTGATTTTACTTCTTCTAGGTTAGGTCATGGAATATTACTAACTAAATATATGATATTTTTTATAAAATTAAATATATGATGTTAAATGGAATATGTGGAGTAGATTTAACTTTATCATAAAAATGGAGGGTTCGTTTTTTTGGTTAATTTTATCATAAAAATTGGGGGTCCATTTTTTTGCGGTGCACCTTAAGTATGATGCAATTTGACACACCCTATTATATCCGCGCAATGATCATTTCTGTCCAGGCAGAAACCATTTTTTAATGTTTTTCGAAAAATTTTTATCCATACGTAGACCTTGCTTATAGGTTCTTTTCCATAAAATTTGTACATTTTTGAAATATATCAGTATTTTATTTTGAATTTTGAAAATAAATAAAATAGACATGGATATATACAGTGGATGTTCAATTTTTCCGTTTTAAAAACTCAAAAAAAAAAAAAGATAAAAAGGAAGGTATGGATATGCTTGCATATAGATTTTTAAAAAATTTTAAAAGGATCACGTCCATTATAACCTTTCTAATTAGTTACTATGTTTTCTCTTCTTGGACGGTTTCTTCACACCAACATTGATTTCTGGGTGGTTCTTACTAACTCGGATTTCAAAAAGCACCAGGCTCTTTCCCAGCATAAAGCACTTTTAAATTCGGACATTTTTACGGTGTCTAAACATAAAACATACAAACCTTTCATCGGTTATGATTTTCATATTATATAGAAAAAATTAAGTGTATTGTACATGTGTATACTTCGTTGTAACTAACATCTACAAATGAGATATAAACCTTTAAATGCACATTTTATAATATTATTACTTATTGTATAAATCAACTACATATATTAGTTTAGCATAATAAAGTATACTTATAGAAAAAATAAGGATAATATAATATTTGTAGAACTAATCTTAATTTCAAAAATAAATATTTTAATAAATTTAATTATCAAAAAATCATCTAAATTAATAATTACAGATATTTTCCCTATTGTGAATCCACTGATTTCACATAAGGATGTGTAAATGAATTATATATATATATATATATAGAATATATTCCTGTGCAGCATCGTTGAAATGGGCCTCACATGATCATGAAATCATGATCTACTCCACCCATTGTATTTAGAATAATGCATTCTATTACCATACCAATTTTCATCCCAATCAGATATGTATATGGCCCCCGTCTGAAAATGGTATAAATCCAACGTAATAAAATAGTTTGAAGTAAATAACAACTTTAAAGTATCCGATTGGGATGAAAATTGGAATGGTAATAGAATACATTATTCTAAATATAATGGGTGGAGTAGATCATGATTTCATGATCATGTGGGGCCCATTTTTGGGCAACTGCACCGGAACAGCTCTCTCTCTCTCTCTCTATATATATATATATATATATATATATATATATATTTCCAAATGTAAACTATTAGCGTACATGGAAAATATGCCTTCTTCGTATATATGGCCAAAAAGACAATTTCCCCCCACACATAAGTATATATGGCAATGATTCATTATAGCGGGTTAATTGGGATTTCCATGCAACTCTAATTTTATTTTTAAACTTAACCGAATTTAAATAATTTATTGTATTTATCTGTAACACCCCACCCTTGGGTGTCATGGACGTGGTCTACTGTGTTAAAGCTGAGAATATCGTGATGAATAAAATCTCCCAAGATGAAAATAAATACCAAGATGCAAAATCATAAAACAATTTAACTATTACATCTCAAGTTTACTCACCATAGAATTATTATACATATTCAGTGTCTATAATCAAAACAAGTAAGCATTATAAGATAATTTCAATAAAAATTCAAATTTCTTTGTCTTTTGTTATTCTAGATTCATCTTTTTCCCGTGTTGATGGAGGCTCTAGTTTAGCATCGTATCCCTGTGTTTCCACTGAAAACAAAACTATATGAGTTGAAAGCTCAGTAAGTAAAAATATATTTTTACTAAATTCATTTTGTAATCATTTTGATTTTTTTCAACAACAAAGACAACATCTATATTATCTTTTATGCATACCGAACTGTAGTTAATGAAAATTTTAAAATATCTCGATACATGTGTGCACATATGTTAATTTGAAATCATGCATTCACATTGTAGGTATTGTCATCTACTTGTGCTCATGTGCAGTCGTGCTACACATTTATGAGCTAATTTATCTTCATTTGTAGTCCTGAGGTCGCTACCTAGGTACTACCATACTACTTTTACTCCTTGGCGGCAAATCTAATTATGCATCATGCTCATGCATTATGATCAATTCACCACTTAGATTCATTGCTTAACATGATTAAAAAAACTTTAAAATAATCATGCTCATGTTTAAATAAACCAACTTGAAAGAAAATTCCAAACTTAGTAAATTATCATATTTCATAGCAAATCATAATATTCAACATAATTTTTTTTAAATCATGATTTGGTAAAAAAATTACTTACCTTTAAGAAAGCTTTAAATTCTTTTTTAATCTCTTGAAGTAGCCTCAAATCTCTCTTCCTGATTTCACCAAAACATGTTCATTATTTCACTTTATTATTTTTTTATAAATATTATTTAAATTTTCATTTACGACCTCTTCAAAATATCTCATAATTTTATTTGATTAAAATTATATTTTTCTATTTATTCTGTGAATTCCTAACTAATATAAGGCATTTTTGAAAACTATTTCATTCAAAAGGGTTTTTTTGTAAATTTTATAAAAATTTTCTTATGAAATTCCTTCCCAAGTCAAGAGGGTATTCAATAATCTTTTTAAAAATATCTCCTACAAATTTTCTAGCAAAATTTGGGTTTTCTATAATTTCTTCAAAATAGGTACCTTTTTGCAAAATCATAAATTCATGGGGTTTTCTGTAAAATTTCAGTAGAAACTCAAAATTGCTACAGTTCTTCTTCTTCCTTCTCTCTCTGCTCCGTTTTCACTCCTCTCTGTCAACATTCGGCAGTTGCGGAAACTGCCCAAACAAACTAAGAATTTTCCTCCTGGCACATATCTGGATTCCTTATTTAATATAGATTCGCCCAATACCTTTTTTTCCATAAATCTAGCAAATCTATAGAGTTTGGGAAAAAAGTTGATGAATATAAAAACTTAAAATTCTCATCAATTCATCAACAATTAAACATATAAATTTCCACTTACCTAATTGGCATACCCACATAGGGATTTACCGGAACGGATTTGAGAATCACATAAGTTTTCTTTCAAATATCAACCCGACAACGTTTGTTTCTTGTCTTCTGTGCCTTCTCTCTGCTCCCACGTTGTCGCTCGCCAACGCTCGCCATTAATGTACATAAATTATATTATATTATATTATTAAATATTTACGACTATTACATATCTATGTGCATTTATAACTATGATTACAAAATCATATGTATTACAAACTTTATATACTGTTAAATTTTATGTTTTCATTCATTTTACCCACAATGTAGCACATTTTTAGGGGAATGATCCGATAATGTATTGAAACTTCCATACATACATGATTTTAGGTTTTTTCAACTTTTTTTTGTTTTTTTATTTTTATATAACTCCCCATGTATTTAGTTTATACATAAAAATTTATCATTTTTAAATATATATTTTGCATAATTTTAAAAATCGATAGTTATACCATGAAAACTATTAATTTTTGAGATTATAAAAAATATGACAATCTAAAAATAATAAAGTTTAGCATATATAAAGATTACTGATAGAATTACTTAAAAATAAAAACAAATAACAACAAAGGTTCAAATGATGCGTATGTATTAAGGTTTAAATACATACGTATTGGATAATTTACCCATTGAAAACTCAATACATATGCTTTGAGCTTTTTATCAACTTTTTTCTTTTAAAAATTTTATGTGACCCCACATGTACTTAGTTTATATATATAAATTTATCTTTTTAAATTTTTTTATATATTTATTTCATAATTTCAAAAATCAATAGTTTTTACCCTTCATAGAATGGGGATACAATCTATTGATTTTTGAAATTATAAAAAAGTACACAAAAATAAAAATGATACATTTTTATACATAAAGATTATATATATACTTAATAAAAATGAGAAGAAAAAATTGACAATTTACTTTCGACCCATTAATTTTACGGTTTCATATTTGGAATCATTTTCGAATCTAAATGTCCCTTGCAATGGATTTGGCTCCACACCCTTCCAATGCTCCTTGGAAAATTCTAACCCTCTTTGAACAGTAAATTAGGTAAGTTCGTTACAGGAATTTCTCTTAGAGAGTGTTTCAAAAAATCTAATATTCTTGAATAGAATGATTGTTGCAACTTTTTCTATTTCGATATATATATTATTTAAGTACATTCGAACTGCATCATAATTACGGTGTAGTCCATGTACTGTAGGACTCATTTGATCATGAATAAAAAATTTATTCCACCTATTATATTTAGAATTATTCACTTTATGAACATACCAATTTTCATTCAAATCTAACCATGTGTCCCATTTTAAAATGGTACAAATCCACATAATAAAAAAATTTAACGTAAATATTTTTCACATCTAAACCGTCTAAAGTTTGATTTTTATATAGATAAATAATTATATAAAATACTATTACATTTTAATGTGTAACATATATTATATATATTACATTTCCATTATTCTTATTTCTTTATTTCATTCAAGTTTCATGAATCCTTCTGAACAAGCCCCTTAAGAAAGCCCATTGTAGGAATTTCTGTTGCAATTAGTCCTTACACCTCTAAGCCTGCCAAGGGAATCCAGTAGCCGCGAGCAAGATCATTAGTAAAAGAAATCAACAAGAAAGATGGAAGGGAAAATATTTTCCTGAAGGCTAGCGCACCAAAAGCAACGTCATGTAACTCATATTGTGGAAATGATCATAGACGAGGACCATAGGAGTTTATGGAAATATCAAAAAACAATATATTTAGTCAAGATCAACAATGACACTATGCAAGCGATCAAGTGAGGATCCATGACACTTGGATGACTCAAGAAGACGTAGAAAGGTAGGACCCACACAAGAGGCGAAGAATATTTTTTAACAAAAATCAAACCATTGATAATGATCGAGATCGGTGGTAATAAAAGAGTTGATGGTTACACAAAACCATGCACCCATGCAACCACACTTGCAATTGAGTACCCACCAAAAAAAAAAAAAAAAAAACATTACGAGCATGTTTGGACACATTACCAATTTGCTGAATCAAAACTTTTCAATCAAAAATTTTT
Organism: Annona cherimola; assembly: GCA_030490835.1. Taxonomy (NCBI): domain Eukaryota; kingdom Viridiplantae; phylum Streptophyta; class Magnoliopsida; order Magnoliales; family Annonaceae; genus Annona; species Annona cherimola. The sequence goes on along the minus strand of CM059972.1, from coordinate 54,540,239 downwards.
TACTCAACAACTATCTTAATTTTTTGATCATTTCTGCACATTTTTTTATATAATTATCCTATTTTTAATAATTTCTACACAATTACTCATACAACTAACTTATCTATTTTAACCTTGTTATTATTACTTCTTATCATTACCTCTAGCATATTACATCATTTTATTTCAAAAATTTTATACAAAAATTTTATTAACTCCTAAACACACCCATAATAAAAAAAAAAATGACCTGTGCAATTGAAATGGAGGACCCACTTAGTCGTCTAGGCAGTGCTGTGGACGGCCAAATACCTAGCATGGTTTCGAATCTTCCCAAGGGCGGGAAATCCAAAATTTTCCCTATAGTTATGGGTATTCGGCATTTGGGAGTTTTATCTCCCTTCAGCATAGGTGAAACTGTCTCCAAGAGAGAATTTGGAGAGCTTAGTGTCTTCCGTAGTGTGATTTATAATATTAAACTTCATATTGTACATTATCATTAAAAAAAAAGTCATTTCTCACACAAAAGTCCGTGTCATTGTTTATGTGCCACCTCACAAAAATCCTCTTAAATTCTATTGCATCTACCCATTTTTCTTTCCCATATTCTGATGTTCCTGATGCCCAATAATACAATATCTTTTCCATTCAGCTGATGTCTCCGTCTTAATTTTATTTTCTATTATTTATTTTCCGCATTATCTCATCATTTTTACATAATATTAACCACTAATTTATGCATCATGCTGACTTACTATTTATTGACTTGGATAAGGTTAACTATTTTTTATTTTTACGTAAGTACAATTCTAACGAGCCACCCAAATCCCAACTGATCCCACAAAAACTAAAAGTTGGAAGGAAAACACCCACATCTAACTCAAAAAAACATCTATCCCTATCATGTATTTCTTTGATACACGTTGGGGCTTCTCCCTTCTACACTGCTTCTGCTCCTTTTAAAGTTGCAGCCTTCTTTTCCACGTTACGAGCACATTGCTTGCCCATCTGAGGACGTGAAGGATCAGCAACTGGTGGAACGTGCCTATCAAGTCGTTTAGCTTATCTACAAGATATCATGGATAGGATGAAGTCCTCTCCCCTCCTTGAATCCAGTTTTTATCATCATCGCATCTGTTTCTATTTCAGCTTTGACGTACTTGTTTTCCAGCAGCCCTTTTAATCCTTCATTGCTGGGATACTCCTACCTCTTTTTGACCATCCTTTAGCCACAACAAAGCTCTTTTGCGTCTCTGACCACAAATTCATACCCTATATATCCAGATTGATCATTCAGACCTGCATCTACATTTAGTTTTATCCATCCTTCTGTCGGTTTCCTCCGCTGTGCTGGGTTGCATTCGGTGTTTAGCACTCCTTCCCAAATCGATATAGATGACAGGCAGGAATGGATGTATTTAGAGCATCAGCTTTGAATGTTTTCTATCAAGATTGGTCCTCCAGCCATCACCCTCTTTTTTCTGACTTGCCAAATTATGCCCCTTCCACAACCGATGTGGCATAACCTAACACAAATCCTCTAGTATATTTCCAGATAAAGATAAAGAGAATACCTATACTCTACCTCCATTAGAGCCTTCATGATTTCTTTCACATTCCTGGATCGTCTCTCCCCGCTTGAGCCTAGGACTTCATTCCTGAACAGACTTTTTACCTTTGAGCATTCTCAGAAAATGCAGAGATTGTTTTCCTCTTCTGGTAGAATGTTGCACAGAGGGCATTTTACGTCAACTTGTATACCTCTCTTCGTTAACTTTGTTTTTAGAGGGAGGATATCTGTGTACAATCTCCAGCCGAAGGTCAAAATTTTCCTTGGCAGTTTTATTTTGCAAATTCGATAGCGTTAACTATTAACATTGCATCATGCTCACTTCTTAACCCATCAACTCGCATTATATTTAATCGCGGCCACTATAGTGCATGCTTTTCTTTTCATTATTTTCATTAAGTTTATTTTCAATCTCACGTTGCATGCAATCTCAAATTTACTTTTCAGTATTTTGCATTGCACGCATCATGCAGTCCAATATTAAGAGCACTAGAAATATCATGCTATCATAAAATTTAAATTTAGAAAAAGAATATGAAATTAGAAAAGGGACTGCATGTTCATCAAAAAAAAAGAAAAAAAAAGAAAGAAAAGGGACTGCATGTACAACTCCACCATAAAGTCAGATATATTGAATTATATACATATATATATGTATATGAAACTTTAATGTGACTTCTTTGCGTGGATTTTGATGCAATAAAACTTACAGCCGGCAGTAGATCGCCCATTCAATTTTTTTTGGTTTTTAAATTTTTATGTGGGTCCAAGTGTATACATTTTATATACCTAATTTTATTACTTTTTTATTTATAATTTTATCACTTTTTGATGTATATTTTTTTATAAAATTTAAAAAATAAAAATTTTCATACTTCTCACTCTTCCTCTCACTTGAAAATAGCAAAAAATTTAATTTTTTAAATTTTGTTAAATATATATACAAAAAATTCAAAAATGATAAAATAGCTATAAAAACTATAGTGTTAAATGCAGCTGCAAAAGGGGGATGCGGATATTGTAGGTAAGTTTTTTCATGAAAGAAAAGGCTGATTTGGTACTTATATCTCGTTATTTATGATCTTTGTTGTTCTTTTGGACAAATTCTGAAGCCTAAATGTTTTCTTCCGTTTATCTTTCAGATCAGTGGATTAGGTCAAAGATTTCCAGGATTAATGACTTTAAAGAGTGTGGATCTTTCACCTGCTAGTTGGATGGCAGTTGCATGGTACAAAAAAATTCCTTCACCTTTCTTCTTGATTGCACTGTGAGTAGTGGGTGGCAATGTCCTCACCCGAAAAACACTTTAAAATTTTAAAAAGCACTTAAAAATATAATTCACTTTCATATGTTTGCTCCCCGACCCTTTAAATAATATTATGCCCCCATGTGAATTTGCCTCAGATACTATTATGCTCCTCTTCTTGAATTTGACTCCCTTCATCAAATGTCTTGTCTCTGCCACTGACTGGGAAACATGATTGCATTGCAAGAAAATACTGTCACCATTATGTATCAAGTTACAGAAGCTAGTTGCAGAAGGTTTTATTGATAATTTTTTCAAGTTGTTCTGAAAGAGTAACTACCTAGTCTTATCGGTAAAAGGTAATCTTTCGCAACATACATTATATTATTATTACCAAAAGCTAATTTCTAGTAGTAATAATTATTTATTCCTCCAAATAATGTTATTTACACACAAAAATACTGCAAAATGTTTATTTTCTTATAGTGTTGATAGATAGTTATTATTATTTTCTTATTTTTTTGGTGCATATGAGATCTTAGGAAAAAAAATTATCCAATGAACCAATGATGAAATGTGAAATCCATATATGACCACGACCTGAGGCATCAACCTAGCTAAAACTGGTATTTCGCCTATCTTCTGTGCTTTCTGAGAATTCTATTATTTGATTATTCAGGTATCCTATTTATCATATTCCAATGGGAAGAACCGCGAAGGACTTGTCCTCCTGTTTTCTAACTTACCACACTCTTTCCTCTTCTTTCCAAGGTATATTCCTCCCCAACTATGGATTTGGTTATCTACGCATATATTTAAGTGCGGCTCCCATCCAGCTTAAAATTTGATCTTAATAACCAACACGGTAAAATGCATTGATGGTTGATAGATATTGAGCCTGAAGGGGCGGCTGAGAGTTGTGAAAAGAAGGTGAAGGAAGAAGGGATAGCCCTCCCGCCCTTTGGTTTGGCCACTTACAAGATGCGGCGAAGTGTATGGAACTCAGATGATAGCGGTAAGGACCAAGAAAGGTTACTGTCTATGTTGAGTGCAGCTGACTCGTGGCTAAAGCAACTGAGGGTCCAGCACCATGATTTCAATTATTTTGCTGGACTTCGTCGAGTGTGAACCAAGGGAAAGGACCCAGTGCAAGCAAAATGTCCATTCATTCTTCTAAGGCAATGGCTTCAATCGGTTGATGCTGCAATCCTTTTGGCGTGGGATCGACGTATGTATATATTCAGAGAATGCATGTACATATGCAAGTGGGTATGATCATCATCGGCCGGCTTGGAGAGCAGCTAAGTGGACAAGGACCCCTCCCAGCTGTTCAGCCGCGGGCTAGCTGCTTGATTTGATTGGAGACGCATGTTTTTCTGAATTTTAAAGGAGCGAATATGTGGATTTTGTGTATGGAGAGATTGAGATCTTCTTTTGAGTCAAGGTTTCTGGAGATTGATGAGATGGGAGGGAATGCTAACTCCGCCCGTATATAACCTTTGACGCTTTCTTTAAAAAATAATAATAATAATAAAAAAATTCAAGCTTTGGTGCATGGAGATGGTGATCTCTCTTTCGCTCTCTCTCTCTCTCTGTAGTTTAATTTCATGTGAAGTTGGTATTTATGAAGATAAGAACACGTGCACTTCTACGAAGTAGCTAGCAACACTGTCAAGACCCAACTATATATATATGTGTCACAGGGCTTGCTCCATTTTTGTTCCACATGCTTCCTTTAACTCGCAACAGGGAATGAGTAATGTATCTCTCCGAAAACATTCAATCGTAGATATTATTTCTCTGTGAAGAGCTGGGATGTGTTCCTATGGCTACATCAGCAGGGAATTAATTAATAGGAAATATTTTAGTATGCAAGTATCACGAAACATCTCAGCGAGCAACCCATATTTTTGGTTCACCGAGATGGTAAATAAAATTCAATACATTAATTTTTTTCAAAATCATTTATTGAACTAGCTAGACCATCGAGCTTTATCTAAATCAAAGATAAGCATGCCCATAATAACATAAAAAAGATAAGCATACCCATAATGTACAAAATTAATGGAATAAAACAGTTTGATTTACCCATAAAAAATAGTTTAATTTACGTCAACATTTGAACTACTAGGCTTCTGGTACAAGTGTGCTTGAGAGAGAGAGTTTGTGTGTAAGATGTTCAAATTTCAAACCCCGATTGGGGTAATTGAGGAATTAGCCAACAAATCGAGGCATCATCAACCAAAAAATTGCAATGAAGCAAAATTTCTCAATTGCAACGATTCGTTGCTGTTGTTCAATGTTCGTATTATATATGCAACGAAGTTATATTTTCATTGCTAAATTTGGTCCTCTAACCTGTTTTTCATATTAGCAACAGAAGATATCGTTGCAAATGAACTATTAATAATTACTCAACCACAATCTTTTAATTTAGTAGTAATTACATGGGAAGTGATCCCATAAGGGTAATAAATTTGATCCATTATGTATCCTAAATGATGAGTTATGAAGCACTTAATCAGGGTACTAAATGATGAATGAATGAGAGGATTTAATTTAAGGGTTCAAGGAAGATATATTTGATGTTAGGATTGATTACAACCCATATACCTAGCTGGAATTTTTCTTAATTCCTAATTAATATTGCTGTTTTAAGAATATTACATGTTTGGATTATGATTAATGATTCCATGATTAACATATGTTGAATTGAGCATGAATTAAATACCTTAGAAAGGTAAAACTTAAGGTTAACCATATGATGGAAATTCCACCCTTTTGAGATGGATATTGGGCATGAATTAAACCAATTAATACATGAATGGGTTAAAGGGTAAAATACCCTAAATTTAGGGTACATAGGACGTCCAACATAGGGCTGGAGAAAATGAAAAATCTGATTTTTTAACATATAAAATGGACGTCCAAGGGTGGTCAAGAAAGGTATGAAAAATTCCTGTTTTGAGCAACTTAAATTATGGATTGAATTCATAAAAAAACCCTAAATATGGAACAAGAAAAGCATGTTTAAGAGCTGAAATTAAGGACACAAAAATCTGTTACGGAACATATGTCAGAATGGACGTTGAATGTGAGAAAAAGTTATGGAAAAGTTATTGTTTTAGAACCCTATAATTAAGGGATTATAATTCAATGACAATACCCTAAATTATGTGCTAATTAAGTATTTTAATTATGCTAAAATAGAGGGTAAGTTGCTATTTTGAAAAATATTGAATAACACATGTTATATGTGTAGTTAAAAGGGTACACAAAAAGGGTATATATGGCAAGGATGAGAAATGCCTAAGTTTGATTTGTTAAAATGCCAAAAATGAATGGAAATATGATAAAATGGCAAAGTGAGGTGCTGTTTTGATAATGTTATGAAATCTCTAAATTTGAGATTAATAGGAGAGGCCTAAACTATTAAATATGTGTCTAAAGTGAGCACCTATTTGAGAAATGTGGAAAATAGATATTAAATGATGAATGGGAAGCAATGAGCTTCCATATGTTAAGTAAATGAAAGATTATTATATGTTTGAAAGTCTACCCTACATAAGGGTAGTAAAAGCGAAAAGAATGAATGGTATGATATATAAGCTATATGGACACCCGACTTGAAATACAAGCAGGTTACGTAAAATATGAGGGTTGGAAAACTAAATTATGTGCGAGCATAAGAGGTTATATGTATGAATGCAATGTCATTCTCATGTGTATACGTAAAGGAAAGGAAAAAATTAACGAGGAAAGCTGACGAGATTCAGGTAAACAAGCAACTTTCTAAAAGAATTTCTTTCTCAAACTTTGACAAAATGATTGTAAATTCCATTTAAATGCTTTGTATTGATTTGCAAATGAATGTTTAATTGTTTCTAAGATAATTTAAGGATGGCCATTCCTTTATCTCTACATGTTGTTCAAATGTCGTTTTCACTATTGCAAATGATTTGTTTAATGATTTATCAAATGTTGTTGAGAAATTATGATTCAATGGTTTATACATGAAAGTTATGCTAGCATGTTTTTGATCATATTTATGATCATGTTCATTATAAGGCCATGGTACACAAGGTATTAGGTCCACTTAAAGGTGTAAGCGGACCGATTGTCCCCCTCTAGTGTGACCGAGTCGCTAAGATAAGCCAAAGGCCAGCAGCGCCCTCCCTGAGATGGGAGAAGATGGAGACGGATGGTCGTCTAGCTAGTGTACTATCCTATGATGTTCATATTTTATAATGAAAATAATGCATTGCATAATTCATGATATACCCATGATGGGTATAATGGTTCATATTTTTCATAGTGTACCCATGAGCGGGTATAATGTTGCTTTCCAAGATATGTATTCAATTGAAAATATTGCCTGCAAAATGAATTCTATGCAGCTTGCTTACTAAGTTATACTCACGATTTGTTTTCCAAACCTAAGACAGGTGCAAGGACGGATACGACAAAAGAGCACAGGTTAAATGAACATTGACATCGCTATGAATCCCTGTGCATATGTTTATCCATGGAAAGATGTGTTATGAACTAAATGATTGCTGCTTATTGCAGTTGATGTGATTTACACTGTAGTGTATGATGAATTGATGACAAAAATTTTTTAAGGATAAATGATGAATGTATCTTTACTATGATATGAATGTTGTAGAGTTTATGATCTATAATGGACATATCAAGATTTGATCAAGACCTAAATAGGAAAATTCATGAGAAATTAAACATGAATGATGTGATTAACTCCTATGAAGTAAATTATGAATGGTTAAATATCAAATGATCCCGCCGTGTGACAGGGCAACAATCCTGATCACGTTTACCAATCAATAACGGTCATGGAGTAAGACTCAAGTTGTGACACTCGGTTTAGGACTCCACAGAGCTTGGTATCAAAGCATGAATTGGTAAATAGCCGTGGAAAACTTACTAAGTATGAAGATTGATTGAATATGATGGGATATATATGATTATATGATGGTTTTTATGCTATATGAAAATGATTTGTATTATGGTGATTTTGAAATATAGCTGACTTGCTATGTTTTAAATTCTAGATGGCAGATAAGGGGAATGCAGTTATGAGTGTGGAGGAGTTAAGACGGGAAATGGAGGAGGAGGAAAAAAGATGGAGAGTAGAGGAAAATGTCCATAGGTGGTGGACATCACAGCAAAATCTAATGTGTTTTCCATCTGTTCCTTCAGACTTCCAACCGATAAACCCTCCACTACAACCCCAGAGAGAGAACAATGTTGAACTCTATGTCTACCCCTTTCAGCATGGATATAACCTAGAGGAGTCTACAAGCAGGGCTCCTAAAGCCAAGGTCATATTAGCCCCACACACTGACCCACAGCCGATCCGAGCGGTACTTTGAAACCCTGATCTTAGACACGTGTATGAAACCCTAGGATTATAAATCCTGGGTAATATAATGATATTTTGCAATATATGACATTGGAGGATTAAATAGCTAATTATGGAATGTTAATTCGGATGAATAGTAAACGTGAATAGTAAATGTGGGATTAAAGAATATGTTAAGTTAATCACTTTGGATTAACTTAATCATAAAAGACAAAAAAGGAAGCTTCCCACTAAAGGACAAAAGTGCTTTTTGGATTAAAATAATATTTTTAGATTTTTAGTGAATTTTTTAGAGAAAATGAAGAAAAATTCATATCTTACGATCCGGAAATCGGATTAAGGTGAAATTTTGTATGGATGGCTAAAATATTATGCCGAATATGATGGATTGGATTGGATTAAGCCAAATATTATGAAAAATGTGTTTCTTGGAGAGCAAGTAAGTGATGCTTAACTTTTCCAAAGCAAGTCATTAATTCTACTTTTTACTTTTTGAAAAAGTAGCTTAAGATATGATAATTTAATGAAATAAAAAAATATAAAAATCCCCAAAGTCCACCATGGGAAAAGGTGAGCTAGCATGGGGATTTGTGCCAAAAATGCAATGGTTGAGATGAGCTCAATCAAGGATAATCAACGGTTGAGATTAATCACGTCTTTTGATAAAAATCAAGCAATTAATGGATGGATCAGCTTTGAAAACTTATGGCCAGCAATTTTCCACCTAGGATAATGAGAAATTTCTTGGAAATGAGGTGGAAATGACCTAAGTAAAGATATTTATAATTTAGCCCAAATTTCAAGGGGGTAGAATACAATTTCATGAAATTTGGAGCACTATATAAAGGGGAGGGTGCCTTGAACGAATTTCACACCCATCCCAATCATTCTAAGCTTGAGAAATTCATTCCCCACGTTTTTGAAGCAAGAGAGAAAGAGAGAGAGAAGGAAAGAGTCGATTGGGAGGGGAGTTCTCCACTTGAGGTAAGGGAATTCTTTCCAAAAATTTTTTAGAGGTTAAGCAGGGTAAAATCATGATTAGATAATGCCTAAGCATGAGAAAATAAGTAAAGTTATAATGCTTAATTAGAATTATGCCGAAACATCGAAAATTTGGAGCAAAGATGGAGCATTCGGGAAGATAGCATATGATATGTGAAAATAATGCTCCAAATTTGATAAATGATGATTTGGGATGTATGATTATGATAAATATGATGTTGGAATGATGATATATTAATTTCATGATTTTTGGAATTAAGGATTATGCTTAAGTGAATTTATGATGATTTTTAGTACATGGAGAAAATGATTTATTTAACCAAGTAAATGATGATAAATTCAAAATGTATAAAATTTCCCATGATATAAGAAGCATAAGCTATGTCATGGTATTTTTTATTTTTGGAAAAAATGTCAATTTTTGGAACCCATGATCGTAAAGCATGCATGGGAAGCAAACTAAGACATGGAATAGATGGATAAAATATCTAATTTTCTTGTATAGAAAAATAAAAGGAAAGGATAAAGGAGTCAGGTTGAAGCAAAGCAAAGGTAAGCAAACCCTTTTGAAAATATATTTTATTCTCAAGTATTTATGAAATGTGTTTAAGGGTGGTCATTCCTATAATGTTTTGAAATAATGAATGTTTATGAGTTTTTATGAAAAGTCATGCCGGCATATTGATATCATGTGATGTTCATGGACATGTGCACATGTACGATGTATAAGGAAGAGGTTTTGGTGGAGGTAGAAAGCGGATCAGAGGGTCCCCCTTCACTATTGCAGAGTCGTATGGGCTGTGTGCCGACGGCGTCCTCCCCACAGGTGAAGGCAAAGGAATGTTATGTTTGAATGAATGCATTGCATTTTCATACATAGATTGAAAAGGAAAGCATGGATTTGAAATTATGTTTTTAAGGGATGGTGCAAATAATTCTCTACATGAGAATGACAAGTTACCTGGTGTAAGAGGTATATAACGCTGGGGAAATCAAAAGTCATGCATGTAGGAACCATGTAGGCGTCAAGAGGAAGAGAGGTTCCTCTTGATGAGGCCAAGTCGGAGAGAGCCGGCGTATTGGACCATGTTATGTGAGATGTTCCCTGGGCTAGCATACCCGCACACGAAGGTTTATGTCAGGAGTGGAAAGGAAGTATTTGCACATCCAATGTTTATGAAAAGGTTTCTATTCCATTGATAGTTGATCACTTGCTAAGTGTCTCCTATCGAATGGAGAGAAATGCATTTACAAATGGTTTACATGAATGGTTTTTATGAATGATTTATGAAAGGTTTCCAAAAATAGTTTACGAAAAGGTTTCTATTCCGTTGGTAATTGATTACTTGATAAGTGTCTTCTATCGAATGGAGAGGAATGCATTTAAAATGAAAAACGCTTACTTACTGAGTTTCGACTCATGTTTTATTTTCTCAACCTCAGACAGGTGTAGGGAAAACCAAGAGATGAAGGGCATGTGTTGCTAAAGAAAAAGAGAAATCTACAAAGATTAGTAGATTTTTGTATGAATAGATTCCCTAATGGGATGTGATGAAAAAGGGTATAGGTTGTATAAAATGATGAAGTTATGAATAATATGAGAAGTTGATGATTTATGATGTTATGGATAAGTCCATTATGAATGATGATGAGTATATGTTTATGTGATGAAAGAAAAAGAAATGAAAAAAAAATTTGGACGAGATCCAATTAAGAACCCGCCGTGTGATCAGGGCAACAATCCTGAGTCACGTTTACCAATCGATAAGATCTTAGAGTTGTTGGAAACAATGTTCAAAATAAAACAAATTGGCCAAGGATTGAGTTTTGATGATTAAACAAGAACTAGTTTGAGTATATATATATATGACTAATATGTTTGCCAAGTGTTTAAGGAAAGCAGAGAAGTCAAGTCGATCTTCGAGTCGACTTGAACTTAGACTTGGGAGTGAAGTCGATAGTGAAGTCGACTCCACTAACGACTTCAAACAAGCCAAAACTGGACAAAGTTGAAAATGGAATTCTGACGAGTGAAGTCGCAAGCCAAGTCGACTCCACATGCGACTTGGGTAGTCAAGTCGCATACGAAGTCGACTTCAGCATCGACTTCGAAGTACACAAAAATGTCCAGCGTTGAAATCTGGCTCCCGAAGATGCGAAGTCGCAGACGAAGTCGACTCCAAGTGCGACTTGGGCGAAGTCGCAAACCAGGTCGACTCCAACTTCGACTTGAGAAGTTTTGAAGTCCAAGATGAAGATTCAAGCATATCCAAGACATCCATTTGAAGTTTCTCACATACAAATGAGCTTTAAAGACTAAGTTCAAATCAAGTCTATCAAGCTCAAAGCAAATCTTCAAGCTAGCTTCCAAATGGAGTAAAAACCAAGTCATGAAGACCCAGTGAGTCCAAAGCAAAGCAAGGAAAATACACATATTTTGCAAGAACTCAAAGCTTTCAAATGGTTTGCAAGACTCAAGACATTTCAAGAAGATCAAGGCGTTTCTGCAATAGACCAAGCCAAGTCGCAACCCAAGTCGACTTCAGGATCGACTTGAGTTGAAGTCTGAAAGCCAAGTCGACCCAAGTCTCAGACTTGAGTTTCTGAAGAACCCAAGTCGCAGGCCAAGTCGACTCCATGTACGACTTGGAAGCCAAGTCGCAGGCCAAGTCGACTTCATCTTCGACTTGGAGTATAACGGTCAAATTTTTGACCGTTGGAGTTCATTTATTGCACGCCAACTACTTCTACAACGTTCATATTTTCCTAAATCTATAAAAGGACATTCAAATGAACGTGAGAAAAATAAGAGACACTACTCTAAAGATCAAAGAGAGAAAAGAAGTACAAGAAAGACTTTCAAATACTTTTTCTCCATATTTGAGTGTTTCAAAGGAAGAAAGAGCTTCAAACTGCAAGTTGCTTCAACAATCATCATTCAAGCTACTTTTGATTTCTTCCTCGAGCTCAAAACTGCCTACACAAATCTGTAAAGTGTAGTTTTTATTCATTTCTTTATTTGGTTGTATAAATCTTGATTTAGCTTGGGTAGCTAAGATCAAGTGTATGCAAAGTAGGGTGTGATTGGAGTGAGACTCATCACCTACTTGTGCAAGTGATTGTATATGCCCCCTAGAGCTTTGAATCTAGAAGAGAGCAAGTGGCTCTAGTTGTATATGCCCCCTAGAGCTTTGAATCTAGAAGAGAGCAAGTGGCTCTAGTTGTATATGCCCCCTAGAGCTTTGAATCTAGAAGAGAGCAAGTGGCTCTAGTTGTATATGCCCCCTAGAGCTTTGAATCTAGAAGAGAGCAAGTGGCTCTAGTTGTATATGCCCCCTAGAGCTTTGAATCTAGAAGAGAGCAAGTGGCTCTAGTTGTGTATGCCCCCTAGAGCTTTGAATCTAGAAGAGAGCGGTGACTCTAAGTGTATTCGTGGAATACATAGTGGAACCTAAGTCACAACGGAGTGTGAGCTTGGAAGAGTGGAGTAGGGAAGGTTTGCCCGAACCACTATAAATCTTGTGTTCTACTGCTTTATCTTATTTGCTCTCCATTTGCTTAAAAAAGGGGATTAACTTTTTCAAGGGGTTAAGATATTTGAAATTATCAAAGAAATTTTAAAGAACCCAATTCACCCCTCCCCTCTTGGGTTTAGCCATCAACTCGGGACCAACAAGTGGTATCAAAGCAGGTCTTTGAGTTTATTAAAGAGATCTTATTGAAATGGCATCCCAATCTACTTCCGTTCCCGCATTTGCTGAAGGCCAATCCTTTACAAGGCCACCGTTGTTTGATGGGAACAATTTTGGATATTGGAAGCTTCGTATGAAGCAACTCATCATGGCTACCGATATGGACTCTTGGATTGCTATCCAAGATGGAGTAATACTGCCTACCGATGAACGAGCTTCCAAATGGACCGATGAGGAAGTAAGAATAGTGAAGAGCAATGCCAAAGCTATGAACTCCTTATTTTGTGCTCTCACTGCTTCCGAGTATGATAGAGTATCCTCTTGCTTAACCGCCAAAGAGATATGGGATACACTAATCTCTATCTACGAAGGAACTTCTCAAGTCCAAGGGACGAGAAGGAATATTTTGATTGGAGAACTAGAGAACTTTAGAATGCTAGAAACAGAAAATATTTCTGAAATATTTGCTAGATTCTCTAAGATTACTAATGCTTTAAAAGGTCTTGGAAAAGCAATATCTGAATCTGAGCAGGTCATGAAGATTTTAAGAGCTCTACCCGAATCATGGACTCCAAAGATCACTGCAATTGAAGAAGCCAAAGACCTTAACACGCTGAAGCTTGAAAACTTAATTAGCTCACTTATGTCACATGAGCTAATTAAGAAAAGGAATGAAGATCAACACAGGGGCAAAAGAGCAATTGCCTTAAAAGCCGCACAAGACACCGATGACACATCTTCTTCTCAAAATGACGACGAGATTGCTCTACTCACAAAACGATTCAGAAAATTTGTGAGGAAAGGCAAAAATTTCAGAAGCTTCAAAGAAAGAACTCCCCAAGAGAAGAAGAAAGAATCAACCAAGTGCTACCGATGCGGCGGTTCGGGACATATGCAGGCTCAATGTCCAACTCCCGAAGAAAACAAGGCAAAATAACAAAGAAAGGATCGAGGGAACAATAGAAGATTCCAGAAATACAAAGGAAGAGGCATGTACGTAAATGATGAAGAATCTACGACGAGTAGCTTCTCAACCGATGACATAGAGGCGGAAGAATGTGCAAGAATTTGCTGCATGGCACAAATCGAGCAAGGAGAACAAATTACCTCAACAAAAGACACAAGCAATGAAGAGGTAAGTTCCAAACTCTCCCTTTCTAATTCAAGTTATTCTTCCTCTCATGAATGCCTCAAATGTACTGAATTAGATGAACTACAAACTGCATATGATTCATTATATGAAGAAATGAAGAAATTAGGAAGCAAGTTTACAATTAAGAAGAGACAATGTGATGCAACAATAATTGTAAATGGTAAACTTGCAGAAAGATTAGTCAAATTGAAAGATGAAACTGAATTGCTGAAAATGGAGAACAAATCATTAAATGAATCATTAGCTAAGTTCTCTAATCCAGGAGAAAGTGTTAAAATGTTTCTGAATATGACCTCCCAAACACATAAAAGAGGTCTTGGGTATCATACATTTGAGCAAGGAGAAAGTAGCAAATCAAATGAACAAATACTTGAGAAAAATCAAACTAAAAATGCATCTATATACAAGCCACAAAAGAAAAATTTTAAGTGGACTAGAAGACCAATGATTGAACCTTTGCATGCTTGGAGACCTACTCCAAGATTACCTTTGGCTTGTAATTTCTGCAATAAGATGGGTCATAAAACTTACAAATGTAATTTTAAGAAACTATATGACCATGGTGTTAAATTAGTTTGGGTTCCAAGAAACACAAGATTTGGGCTTTCAAAGTTAGATCAACTTAGATTAGATTCTATTACTAACCCAAATGGACCCATAAAATGGGTACCAAAAAGATAAGATTTATTTCCTTATTTTTCAGACATGTTTTAAGGCAAAGGCAAACAATGAATGGTTCATGGATAGCGGTTGTTCAAGGCATATGACCGGTGAAAGAAGTTTGTTTCATAAACTTAAGCCTTGCAACGATGGAATGGTTGCCTTTGGAAATAATGAAAAAGGTAAAATTAAAGGTAAAGGAAATATACTTAGTACCTCAAATGCATGCATGGAAGATGTTTTGTTTGTTGAAGGACTCAAACACAATTTAATGAGTATTAGCCAATTATGTGATAAAGGATATAAAGTTGTGTTTGAATCATCTATATGTAATGTATTTGATGGAGAACATATCATGTTTAGTGGTAAACGACATGGAAATGTTTATTTGGTTTCACTTGATGAATTGAATGGTCAATGTCTTATGGCCATTGATAATGATCCATGGGTTTGGCATAAAAGGCTTGGACATGTAAACATGGGAAATATAAAGACCCTTTGGAAAAAGAATTTGGTAGAAGGATTACCAAAGTTGAAATATGACAAAGACAAAATTTGCAAGGCATGTCAATTATCAAAACAACCCAAGATGCCTTTCTCTACCAAAAAGGAAATTTCCACCACAAAGCCACTTGAATTACTACATATGGATCTATACGGGCCATCCGACATTCTAACCATTGGTGGAAAGAAATATGTATTTGTCATAGTTGATGATTTTTCAAGATTCACTTGGATAATTCTCTTAGCTAGTAAAGATGAAGCCTTCTCTATGTTTGCAACTTTTGTGAATTTGGTGCAAAATGAAAAACAGAGTACTATTGTGACCATAAGAAGCGATCATGGTGGCGAATTTGAAAACAAACGATTCATGGAATTTTGTAATGAAAAAGGAATTCACCACACATTTTCTGCACCAAGAACTCCACAACAAAATGGAGTAGTTGAAAGGAAAAATAGAACTATACAAGAGATGGCTAGAACTATGCTAAATGAGAGCAATCTATCCAAGAAATTTTGGGGTGAAGCTGTGAGTACAGCTTGTCATGTTTTGAATCGTGTTACCATTCGAGCAATCTTGAAAAAGACTCCATATGAACTTTGGAAAGGAAGGAAACCAAATATATCTTATTTTCATGTTTTTGGATGTACATGTTATGTTTTAAACAATGGAAAAGTCAACTTGGGAAAATTAGATGCCAAAAGTGATGAGGCTATATTCCTTGGTTATTCATCAAATAGCAAAGCATATAGAGTATTCAATAAACGAAATCAAGTTGTAGAAGAATCCATACATGTTGTATTTGATGAATTTAACCAAACTCCGAGAAAGGAGGATGAACTAAGTGATGCAGATGAGACGAAAGGCAAAGAACAACCAAAGGAACTCGAGCTCAAGCCAGAAAATCCAGAGGAGGAAGAGGTAAGTGAAGGTAATGACTCTTACAAACCTCCAACTGATTTAAAGTTCAAAAATGCCCATCCAATTGAACAAGTTATTGGAAACATATATGAAGGAGTAAAAACTAGAAGATCAAAACAAAACGTTTATGGCCAATATGCGTTTGTATCAAAAATTGAACCAAATACCATTGAACAAGCTCTTAATGATGAAAATTGGGTTATTTCAATGCAAGAAGAGCTAAATCAATTCGAAAGAAACAATGTATGGCATTTAGTTCCTAGACCAAACAATCATACAGTCATTGGTACAAAATGGGTATTTAGGAATAAATTAGATGAAAGCGGTCTTGTAATTAGAAACAAGGCAAGATTAGTAGCCAAAGGGTATTCCCAAGAAGAAGGAATTGATTTTGAAGAATCGTATGCACCCGTGGCTAGATTAGAAGCCATACGCATCCTACTAGCATTTGCTTCTCATATGAACTTCAAATTGTTTCAAATGGATGTAAAAAGCGCATTTTTAAATGGTTATTTGAATGAAGAAGTATATGTTGAACAACCCCCTGGTTTTGAAGAAAAGAATCAATCAAAGTTTGTTTATAAATTAACCAAAGCATTATATGGACTAAAACAAGCACCAAGAGCTTGGTATGAAAGGTTAAATAGATTCTTGATTGATCATGAGTTTCAAAGAGGGAAAGTAGACACTACTTTATTCATCAAGTACAAAAATAAAAATATTTTGATTGTACAGATTTATGTGGATGACATAATATTCGGTGCTACTGATGAAAATCTTTGTCAAGAATTTTCTAAGATAATGCAGAGTGAGTTCGAAATGAGCATGATGGGAGAATTAAATTTCTTCCTTGGACTACAAATCAAGCAACAAAGTGAAGGAATATTTCTGAACCAGTCCAAGTATGTCAAAGAGATGCTCAAGAAATTTGGAATGCAGAATAGCAAAGGGGCAAACACTCCAATGAGCTCAACAATCAAAATCGACACGGATGAAAACGGTAAAAGTATCGATCAAAAGCTTTATAGAAGCATGATTGGATCCTTGTTATATTTAACTGCTTCTAGACCCGATATCTTATTTAGTGTTTGTATGTGTTCTAGATTTCAAGCATGTCCCAAAGAATCACATCTACTTGTTGTGAAAAGAATTTTTAAATATTTGATGAAAACCATAAACCTTGGACTATGGTATCCAAAGGGGTCAACCTTTGATCTAATCGGCTATTCGGATGCAGACTTTGCCGGATATAAAGTAGATAGAAAAAGTACCAGTGGAACTTGTCAATTTCTTGGACATATGCTAGTTTCATGGCATTCAAGAAAACAAACAAGTGTTGCACTATCTACTGCGAAAGCCGAATACATAGCCGCCGGTAGTTGTTGTGCCCAATTACTTTGGATGAAACAGCAATTAAAGGATTATGGTATTGATTATGTTGATATTCCTATTAGATGTGATAATACAAGTGCAATTTTTTTGACTAAAAATCCTGTATTGCATTCTAGAACCAAACATATTGATGTGAGACATCATTTTATTCGTGAACATGTTGAAAATCATGATGTGTGCTTAGAATATGTAAAAACAGAAGACCAAATTGCTGATATCTTTACCAAACCTCTAGCCAAAGATTCATTTTGTAAGATTAGGAATGATATGGGGATGATAGAGCTTAACTAAGGAAAAATGCATAAGAAAATTAAAATTGGAAAATGTCAAGTCGATGAGTCAAGTCGACTCCAGGGACGCCAGGTCGACTCCGCTTTAGAAGCGAAGTCGACTCCGCCTCCAGGCGAAGTCGACTCCAGAAGGACCGAAGTCGACTTCGCCTAGGGCAAGTCGACTCCGCGAGCGCGACCGTCCGACTTCCGGGCCTATTTCTTCTTCTTCTCTTTCTTTTCTTCCTCATTTCTTTCCGGCCTCCCTGTTTCTCTTCTCCTCCGGCGATTCTCCTTATTGCTCCATCTCCGGCGACAGCCTTTTCTCCGGCGATTTCTTCCTCATCTCCGGCAAACCTTTCCGGCAAAACCTTTTCTCTCTTTTCAGTTTTATTCTCCATTTCTTGCAAGTCCCATTCTCAAAATCCAAACTCCAAATGGCACCAAAGAAAGCAGTATCAAAACCATACCCCAAACAGGTTCCCACACAACCACAACCTTCATCTCAACCAAAAGAAGTTCCTAGAAGAACTAGGACTCCATCAAAAAGAGCCAGAGAGGAACCATCAACTTCGACGGGTAAACGGGTTCGATTCCAAACCTCCACTCAATCATCGGAACAAGCTACAAGGTCGGAAAGCCAACCTCATGCCCAAACTTCACAAAGCACACACTCCGGAGCAAGCAGAAGGGGTACTGCGGCAACGGGCAAAACTCAAGTCTTAAAGATGCCCACTACATACTTCAGAACCGAAATCAATCACGGCCGGTTCTACAAGAACTTCTATGAACGAAAGGTATTCATACCGAAAATCATAGATTTCAAATTTTTGAAAGATTATGGGTCCGACATAGAAGACCTATTGGATTTTCAAGGATGGACCAAATTACTCAAAGAGGATGACAAGGTCTATCCAGATCTTACCAGAATATTTTACTATGAATGGGATGAAGAAAATTTTGGCACACATGTCAAAGAAGTAGATATAGATTTTGGAATCGGGTTAAGTCCAAGCCAAACCAGAGCAATGAGTCATTTAGGACAGATACTTGGAGTCCCTTTCATCGAAGAGCCTTTTCCGGAAGATCTTACCATGGATCAGATATATAATCAGCTCACCCGGAGTAACAAGTATCACTCGGGGATCAAGTTTCTTCGATACATGGATTTGTCACCCAGACTTCGGGTATTAAGGCTTCTCATTGCTCATTGCATCTACCCCAAAGGTGGTGGTAGAAATCAGTTAAACCCACAAGAAGCTGGAATCTTATGGAAGGTAGCAAACAAAGTCAAAGTGAGTCTACCTAAATTATTTCTAGAAGCCTTGGCAAGTCGAAAGGATAATCCAAGGGGCGTCCTTCCTTACGACACTTGGATCACAAAGATCCTTGAACATTTTGAAGTGGACATTGAAGGCGAGCCATTCGAAGTGCTCAAGTCCACAAATGCAATCAACAAGGCACTAATTCAGAGGATGAAAATCAATGTACTTGAACTCCGACCCGATGCTCCAGAAGAAGAGCATCAAGAGGACCAAGCACAAGCTGAGGGGGAGCAACCTCCCGAAGCACCGGCTGCTCCAGAAGAGCCACCATCACCTCAATCCCACGGCTCCTACTCCCCACAAGGATCCGTTGCACGAGAACGGGTACCTCCAACCGCTTCTGAGGAGGTCACCCTAAGGGATCTCAAAGATGAAATCATTGCCATGAAGGCAGAAATGGGCTATCAAGAAAACCGGATGACAAGTCTTGTCACCGGTGTCCTTAATGCGATTGAAGATATGCATTCCCGACAAGATAGAATCGAGCGGGAAATGCGTAAAATCCGATATCATCTTGCATCAGGCCATCATAAGAAGAGACCCATGCCTGAACTCGATCCCTACGAGTCGGGTTCAGTTCATCGAGAGGCAACTCCCGATCACGCTTCTCTTGTTTACTCTTCGGCCCATCATTGTCCCATCAAACCTATTCCATATCCGATCTCTCAATTTCAATTCATCAAATCATTATTTTTGCTTGATTGACAAAAAGGGGGAGATAGAATAGGAATTGAGTTGAAAGTTTTTTTTTAAGTTTTGGGTTGGGTACATTGTATTTAAGGTTTCATTTATGCTTTAATTTTTGTTCTATGTAATGAAACTTCATATATACATATATGAAAAGATGTTTTATTGGTTTATGATTGATATGATTGATATATTTGATAAGTAATTGCAAGTTTTATAAATACAAAGTATTCTTAATGATTAATACTCAATATATGGCTTGAAAGGTATTCAAGCATATTCTATGCCAAAATGACTAATGTTCTGAAAAAGTTCTCAACTCTAAATTATATGTTCAAGAAATATACTCTGTTTTCTCAATTGAACATGTTTGAATTTTTGAAAGGTATCAACTCAAAATGAAGTTTTGTCAATCATCAAAAAGGGGGAGACTGTTGGAAACAATGTTCAAAATAAAACAAATTGGCCAAGGATT
This sequence comes from Annona cherimola, assembly GCA_030490835.1. Lineage (NCBI taxonomy): Eukaryota > Viridiplantae > Streptophyta > Magnoliopsida > Magnoliales > Annonaceae > Annona > Annona cherimola. The sequence continues at coordinate 54,519,986 of CM059972.1, read as the reverse complement.
GAGTTTTGATGATTAAACAAGAACTAGTTTGAGTATATATATATATGACTAATATGTTTGCCAAGTGTTTAAGGAAAGCAGAGAAGTCAAGTCGATCTTCGAGTCGACTTGAACTTAGACTTGGGAGTGAAGTCGATAGTGAAGTCGACTCCACTAACGACTTCAAACAAGCCAAAACTGGACAAAGTTGAAAATGGAATTCTGACGAGTGAAGTCGCAAGCCAAGTCGACTCCACATGCGACTTGGGTAGTCAAGTCGCATACGAAGTCGACTTCAGCATCGACTTCGAAGTACACAAAAATGTCCAGCGTTGAAATCTGGCTCCCGAAGATGCGAAGTCGCAGACGAAGTCGACTCCAAGTGCGACTTGGGCGAAGTCGCAAACCAGGTCGACTCCAACTTCGACTTGAGAAGTTTTGAAGTCCAAGATGAAGATTCAAGCATATCCAAGACATCCATTTGAAGTTTCTCACATACAAATGAGCTTTAAAGACTAAGTTCAAATCAAGTCTATCAAGCTCAAAGCAAATCTTCAAGCTAGCTTCCAAATGGAGTAAAAACCAAGTCATGAAGACCCAGTGAGTCCAAAGCAAAGCAAGGAAAATACACATATTTTGCAAGAACTCAAAGCTTTCAAATGGTTTGCAAGACTCAAGACATTTCAAGAAGATCAAGGCGTTTCTGCAATAGACCAAGCCAAGTCGCAACCCAAGTCGACTTCAGGATCGACTTGAGTTGAAGTCTGAAAGCCAAGTCGACCCAAGTCTCAGACTTGAGTTTCTGAAGAACCCAAGTCGCAGGCCAAGTCGACTCCATGTACGACTTGGAAGCCAAGTCGCAGGCCAAGTCGACTTCATCTTCGACTTGGAGTATAACGGTCAAATTTTTGACCGTTGGAGTTCATTTATTGCACGCCAACTACTTCTACAACGTTCATATTTTCCTAAATCTATAAAAGGACATTCAAATGAACGTGAGAAAAATAAGAGACACTACTCTAAAGATCAAAGAGAGAAAAGAAGTACAAGAAAGACTTTCAAATACTTTTTCTCCATATTTGAGTGTTTCAAAGGAAGAAAGAGCTTCAAACTGCAAGTTGCTTCAACAATCATCATTCAAGCTACTTTTGATTTCTTCCTCGAGCTCAAAACTGCCTACACAAATCTGTAAAGTGTAGTTTTTATTCATTTCTTTATTTGGTTGTATAAATCTTGATTTAGCTTGGGTAGCTAAGATCAAGTGTATGCAAAGTAGGGTGTGATTGGAGTGAGACTCATCACCTACTTGTGCAAGTGATTGTATATGCCCCCTAGAGCTTTGAATCTAGAAGAGAGCAAGTGGCTCTAGTTGTATATGCCCCCTAGAGCTTTGAATCTAGAAGAGAGCAAGTGGCTCTAGTTGTATATGCCCCCTAGAGCTTTGAATCTAGAAGAGAGCAAGTGGCTCTAGTTGTATATGCCCCCTAGAGCTTTGAATCTAGAAGAGAGCAAGTGGCTCTAGTTGTATATGCCCCCTAGAGCTTTGAATCTAGAAGAGAGCAAGTGGCTCTAGTTGTGTATGCCCCCTAGAGCTTTGAATCTAGAAGAGAGCGGTGACTCTAAGTGTATTCGTGGAATACATAGTGGAACCTAAGTCACAACGGAGTGTGAGCTTGGAAGAGTGGAGTAGGGAAGGTTTGCCCGAACCACTATAAATCTTGTGTTCTACTGCTTTATCTTATTTGCTCTCCATTTGCTTAAAAAAGGGGATTAACTTTTTCAAGGGGTTAAGATATTTGAAATTATCAAAGAAATTTTAAAGAACCCAATTCACCCCTCCCCTCTTGGGTTTAGCCATCAACTCGGGACCAACAAGAGTAAGGACTATGTGGACGCCTCGGGTCGGGGCGCCATAGGTACCCACTAATCGTATTAGTACAAGGGATCTCCAGAACTTCTGGGATCAGATACCCGCTCCCACACCCCTAGAACAAGGCCCATGTTATCAGTTCGCCGATGGGTGCATCCAATTCGTATATGGAGTGAGTTGGGAATGCATCCACTAAAGGAAGAAGGAAGTAGCCATAACCATGGAGCAACGTCGTGCTCTCAGTATAGTGGAAAGGCCTTCTACACCCGGCCCAGTTGAGGTCATATTATGAATAGTCGAAAGTGATGGTGAGCCCATGAATATGGATAGTGATAATGAGGATGAGGACCCCATGGAGAAGTACCTCGAACCAGCGGAAGAGAGTGATGATGATAGTGAGGAAAAAAGCTCCCTGATTGGTCCGACACTAGCACCATCACCGATGAGCCTACACAGGTGCCACCTAGTCGTAGGCGACACCTAAGGGGAAGGGGTTCTGGTAGACGAGTATGATGTAGGTTTTTATTATTTTTGATGTGTATATGTATAAAAGGTGGTTGACGACACTTTGGTTGCCAAGTTGGTTTCTATATGTACATAAGTGTGATATGTCATGATATGATGAAACTTTGTTTCAAAGTGGAATGCTTGAATATGTGAATGATATGAATATAGGAATGTTTACGATGAAATGGCTATGTTTGACAAATTTAAATACATGAAAGGAATGATTATGAATGGCTATGAATGTTGATAGATGATTATAAATGATTATGAATGATTATGAATGAATGAATGCGACATGGTCGATGTGTTCTATATGAAATGATATGGTTATGATGAATTAACCGTATGATAATGATAAGCATGATATGACCTAACCCTAATCATGAATGAAGGTAATGAGATGTGCTTTTGCTATATTCAAAAAAGCATCATGGTTGATATAAGGTCAAGAGCTAGACAAAATAACGAAAAAAGGAATAGTTAATGAAGAAATTTCAAGCTAGCATGAAGCTGGGGAAACAAGTAATAGGCCTAAAAGGCCAGGAATAAGAGGGCAAAACCCGAAGACTCACCAAAGACGAGAAGACTTAAGCCCGAAACCAAATGTAAAAGGTGAAACTGAATTAAGACAGGCCAAGTTGATTGAGGAAAGAGTAGTCGCAACTATAAAGGAGGCCATGTAGCAGGCTACACGTGAATGGGGCAACCTAGACTGTAGATATAATTCAAAGCTTGTGAGAAAGAACCCAACAAGCGTAATTGGGTGGTGATGAAAGAGAAGGACCCACACCAATGGCTAACCTACCCCCACACTGGTACCAATAGGAGATGAAAATCAGTTGATGGAAGCAGATAGGAGAGCTATTAATGCATTTTCTAGCTCAATGACCTTCTAAGTTCTTAGGAGAACCCGACCTCGTACAAGCTGAACAGTAGATGACAGAGATTAAAAAGCTGTTTAGGATATCTTCGTATAATGAAAGGCAAAAGGTATTGTGTGCCACTCATTTATTGGCTTAGGACGCCCATGAGTGGTGGGAGACCATACTGATCACAATGTCACATCGGGAGGAAGTGGCGTGGCAGACCTTCGTTAAGGAGTTTAACAAAGAATCCTTCCAGTAGGACTGCAAAGTCAGAAGGCGATTGAATTTGAGAAATTATATCAAGGAAGGATGTCTGTCACAGATTATGTCACCAAGTTCAATGCCTTGGTAAGATATGTGCCTTGGATTACCAATGTGACAGAAAATAAGGCACAAAGGTTTCAATAATGATTGAGGTCATATCTAAGGGAGAGCCTTACGCCTTTATTGATTAAGGATTATGCATCGAGTCTCGAAAGGGCAAGGGCACTAGAAATTGAGACATTGAGAACTCAGGAGCTGAGACAAGGGCCGAGATTGTTTAGCCTGGGTGTAAAGGAAACAGAAATAGGGAAGGAAAAAGTAAGAAGGGAGGCATGAGAAAGGGGGAAGGAATCCCTAAGAAGAAAAGCTCTCCCGTGTGCAAAAAGTGCCAAAGGTGCCACCTAGGCGAATGTTTGAAAGGAATCAAATAGGTGCTACAAATGTGGGCGGATGGGTCATATAGCCAAGGAATGCAGAACGGGTGAGGCTAAGGTTATCAAGTGCTTCATTTGTGATCAGGTAGGGCATATTGCCCTGAATTGTCCAAAAAAGGCACAAACATCACAAGGGCGTGGTAGACTAGCCCAACTGAGGTAACCGTAGCAGCTAACCGACAAGATACCTTTATAAACCCGGTGCATGCATTGACTCGTACAGAGTCACAGGCGTAAGAGAAAAAGGTGGTTACAGGTATGGTTTACATTTTAGAAAATTCCGTGGTATCTTTATTTGATTCTGGTGTTACCTGTTGGTCCCGAGTTAATGGCGAATACCCAAGAGGGGAGGGGTGAATTGGGTAATTAAAAATTTACAACTTAAATAGAAACTTTACCCCGGATTGATCTAGTTCCCTTTATGAAGAAACAAAAAGAAAGCAATAGTGTAAAGAGCAGAAACAAAAATGAACACACAAAATTTTATAGTGGTTCGGGCAACCTCCCTACTCCACTCTTTCAAGCTCACACCCCTTGTGACTTGGGTTCCACTATGTATTCTGCGAATATAACTAGAGTCTCCACTCTCTTCTAGATTCTAGCTCTAGGGGGCATATACAACCAGAGCCTCTGCTCTCTTATAGATTCTATCTTTAGGGGGCATCAATAATACACAGCACAAGTAGGTGATGAGTTTCACTCCAATCACACACTACTTTGCTTACACTTGATCTTAGTTACCCAAACTAAATCAAGTTCAATACAATAATAAGAATAAAAGAAAGTTTCTACACGTTACTGTTGTGTAGAGGCAGTTTTGACGCGGAGAAGAACTTGTAGTGTAGACTTAGAGATTCAGCAAGCAGCTCTTGGCAGTTTAGAAGCAAAGTTCTTCTTCTAAATGTTGGCTTGATCACTTAATGCTCTTGAAGATAGGAGTTATGCACACTTAATGAATTCTCAGCTACCCTCCTCGTTCATATTGAATGTCTTTTATAATTGTGGAGGGAATCCGAACATTTGGAGGTAGATGGCGTGCATTTAATGCGCCAACGTTCGAAAATTTTTCGACCGTTGCGACCCAAGTTGCAGGTGGAGTCGACTTCGGGTGCGACTTCACCCAAGTCACAGATGGAGTCGACTTCGGGTGCGACTTCGCCCAAGTCACAGATGGAGTCGACTTCGGGTGCGACTTCGCCTATTCGCAACTTCTTCAAGTTCCAGTCTGGGTCGACTTGGTCCTCGACTTGACCCAAGTCGCAGGTGGAGTCGACTTCGGGTGCGACTTCACCTCGGCAGCTTGCTTGATGAACTTGAAATCCTTGGAATACTTTGCTTGATTGAGTTTCTTCATGTTTGGTTGTTCTTCCTTGATTTATATCTCTTTGGACCACTTTGTTATCATACTAGCTTGATGTCCTTTGGTCCATGATTTGCAAACCTTGAGTCCTTGAGTCTTGAATCTTTGTATTCATGAACAAGTCCAATATATTTTGATTAGAATAGTTGAATTCATGCATCTTGCTTTCTTTGGACTTGGATTAGTCTTCATATGTTCCAAGTCAAACATCTAAGTCGACTTGATCTTCAACTTGACTCAAGTTCTATCTTGAAATCGATCTAATCCCCGATTTGGCTTTTGAAGTTTCTGCCCTGTCCAACTGAAGTCAATGCTGGAGTCGACTTGGTCTGCTACTTCACCCAAGTCGCATGCGGAGTCCACTTCATTTGCGACTTCGGCAGCTCTGCTCCTTGATTTCAACTCTAGAAGAAAATGACGTCTTGAAGTCGCTGCTGGAGTCAACTTGGGGATTGACTTGGCCTAAGTCGATGCCTGAGTCGACTTGGAAATCGACTTGACTTGCCATGCTTTATATTCTTCAATTTTATAACCTTAAATCATTTCCACAAACATATTAGTAACCAAAACTTACTCAAATTGATTTGTTAATCATCAAAACATAGACTTGGCTTATTTTCCACATATTTCCAACACTCTCTCCCTTTTTGATGATTGACAAAACTGATTTGAGTGTATACCTTTCAATGTCTTAGAAACATGCTAATTTTGCATTTTGAAGTTTATCACAAGTTAAAAACATTCATACAATCATTTAAAGCTTAAAACTAGTACAAAAAAAAAACTTAGACTCAAATCCCGATCTCTTCTCCCCCTTTTTGTCAATTTATCAAAAAATAGAGATAGAATGAGTGAAACTTTTTAAGAATGGTGGGGTTGCTCCCACTGAACCTGTGCTCCCCCTCAGTTTGTACTTTGCTAAGGTAATTCAAGCATTCCCATATCATTTCTAATTTTATAAAATGATTCTTTTGCTAGAGGTTTGGTGAATATATCTGCAATTTGATCTTCTGTTCTTACATATTCCAAACATATGTCATGATTTTCTACATGTTCTCTAATAAAATGATATCTAAGATCTATATGCTTAGTCCTAGAATGCAATACTGGATTTTTAGTTAAACATATGGCACTTGTATTATCACATTTAATAGGTATATCTTTAAAATCCATGCCATAGTCCCTAAGTTGTTGTTTCATCCAAAGTAATTGGGCACAACAGCTCCCGGCGGCAATGTATTCGGCTTCTGCCGTAGATAGAGCAACACTAGTTTGTTTTCTTGAAAATCATGAAACCAACATGTTCCTAAGAAATTGATATGTTCCACTAGTGCTTTTTCTATCTACTTTGTAACCGGCAAAATCCGCATCCGAGTAGCCGATTAGATCAAAATTAGAGCCCTTTAGATACCAAAGTCCTATGTTGGTAGTGTCTACTAAATATCTGAAAATTATTTTTACAGCTACCAAGTGTGATTCTTTTGGACATGATTGAAATCTAGAGCACATACACACACTGAACAATATATCAGGCCTAGAAGCAGTTAAATATAATAAAGAACCTATCATGCTTCTAGATAATTTTAAATCAATTGTTTTTCCTTTCTCATCTTTGTCATTTTTAATTGTTGAGCTCATAGGCGTGTTTGCCCCTTTGCTGTTTTCCATGCCAAACTTCTTCAACATTTCTTTGATATACTTGGACTGGTTGATGAAAATCCCTTCATTTAGTTGCTTGATTTGTAGTCCAAGGAAGAAACTCAGCTCCCCCATCATACTCATCTCAAATTCTTTCTGCATAAGCTCAGAAAATTCTTGACAAAGAATCTCATTAGTAGCACAAAAAATAATATCATCAACATACATTTGAATAATCAAGATATCTTTTTCTTTGTATTTGATAAACAAAGTGGTGTCTACCTTTCCTTTTTGAAAGTTATGATCAATCAGAAATTTGCTTAATCTTTCATACCAAGCCCTTGGAGCTTGTTTTAATCCATATAATGCTTTGGTTAATTTGTATACAAATTTAGATTGATCTTTTTCCTCAAATCCAGGTGGTTGTTCAACATACACCTCTTCATTTATATATTCATTCAAAAATGCACTTTTAACATCCATTTGAAACAATTTAAAGTTCATGTGATATGCAAAAGCTAGTAAGATACGAATAGCTTCTAATCTAGCAACCGGGGCATAGGATTCCTCAAAATCTATTCTTTCTTCTTGTGAGTATCCCTTTGCCACATGTCTAGCTTTGTTTCTCACTACAAGTCCACTTTCATCCAATTTGTTCCTAAATACTCATTTTGTGCCAATGACAGTACAATCTTTTGGTCTTGGAAGAAGATGCCAAACTTGGTTTCTTTCAAATTGATTTAGCTCTTCTTGCATTGCAATGATCCAGTTTTCATCATTAAGAGCTTGATCAATAGTGGTTGGTTCAATTTTGGATACAAAGGCGTATTGTCCACAAATATTTTGTTTTGACCTTCTAGTTTTTACACCTTCATACACATTCCCTATAACTTGCTCAATTGGATGGGCATGTTTGAACTTTAAGTTAGTTGGAGGTTTATAGAAATTATTACCTTCACTTACCCTTTCCTCCATGGAATCTTCTTGCTTTTCCACATGCAGTTTTTCAAGGCTACTTGTTATATCATCTGCATCACTTAAGTCATCTTTTCTTTTGAAGCAAGGATTAGTTTCATCAAAGACAACATGTATTGATTCTTCTACAACTTGGTTTCGTTTATTGAATACTCTATACGCTTTGCTATTTGATGAGTAACCGAGAAATATTGCCTCATCACTCTTAGCATCTAGATTTCTCAACTTGGTTTTTTCATTGTTCAAAACATAACATGTGCAACCAAAGGCATGAAAATATGTTATATTTGGTTTTCTACTTTTCCATAGCTCATATGGGGTCTTTTTCAAGATTGCTCTAAAGGTAACTCGGTTGAACACATGACAAGCTGTACTTACAGCTTCACTCCAAAATTTCTTGGATAATTTACTCTCATTTAGCATTGTTCTAGCCATCTCTTGTATAGTTCTATTTTTTCTTTCAACCACTCCATTTTGTTGTGGAGTTCTTGGTGCAGAAAATGTGTGATGAATTCCTTTTTCATTGCATAATTCTATGAATCGTTTATTTTCAAATTCACCACCATGATCACTTCTTATGGTCATAATAGTACTTTGTTTTTCATTTTGCACCAAATTGACAAAAGTTGCAAACATAAAGAAGGCTTCATCTTTGCTAGCTAAGAGAATTACCCATGTGAATCTTGAAAAATCATCAACTAATACAAACACATATTTCTTTCCACCAATGGTTAAAATGTCAGATGACCCATATAGATCCATGTGTAGCAATTCAAGTGGCCTAGTGGTGGAAATTTCTTTTTTGGTAGAAAAAGATATTTTAGGTTGTTTTGACAGTTGACATGCCTTGCAAATTTTATCTTTGTCATATTTCAATTTTGGCAATCCTTCTACCAAATTCTTTTTCCATAGGGTTTTAATGTTTGACATGTATACATGTCCAAACCTCTTATGCCAAACCCATGGATCATTGTCAATGACCATTAGACATTCACCATCTAGTTCATCAAGTGAAACCTAATATACATTTCCATGTCTTTTTCCGCTAAACATGATATGTTCTCCATCAAATACATTACATATAGATGATTCAAACACAACCTTGTATCCTTTGTCACATAATTGACTAATACTCATTAAATTATGCTTGAGTCCTTCAACAAATAAAACATCTTCCATACATGCATTTGAAATGCTATAAATGTTTCTTTTACCTTTGATTTTACCTTTCTCATTATTTTCAAAGGCAACAGTTCCATTGTTGCAAGGCTTAAGTTTATGAAATAAACTTCTTTCTCCGGTCATATGCCTTGAGCAACCACTATCCATGAACCAAACATTACTTTCCTTTGCCTTGAAGCATATCTGAAAAATGAACAAATAACACTTATCTCTTTGGTACCCATTTTATGGGTCCATTTGGGTTAGTAAACTGATTTAATCTTTGTTGTTCTATCTTTGAAAGTCCAAATCTTGTGTTTCTTGGAACCCAAACTAATTTCGCACCATGGTCATACAGTTTCTTAAAATTACATTTATAGACTTTATGACCTATCTTATTGCAAAAATTGCAAGCCATTGGTAATCTAGGAATAGGCCTCCAAGTATGTGGTGATTCAAAAGTTAGCCTTCTAGTCCACATAATATTTTTCCTTTTGGCCACATAATATTTTTCCTTTTGGGCTTGTAGATAGGTGCAGTTTTGGTCTGATTTTTTCCAAGTATTGGCATCTTCGATTTGTCACTTTCTCTTTGCTCAAACGTGGAGTATCCAAGACCTCTTTTATTTATTTGTGAGGTCATGTTCAGAAACATTTTTACATTTTCTCTTGGATTAGAGAATTTAGCTAATGATTCATTTAAGGATTCATTTTCCTTTTTCAATTTCTCCACTTCTTTCAATAATAGTTCATTTTCCTCTTTCAGTTTTGTTACTTTTTCTGCTAGTTTTTCATTTACAATAATAATGGAGTTACATTGTTGTCTCTTTAATGATAATTTATTTCCTAGCTTTTTATTTCCTCATATAATGAATCATACGCATGTTGTAATTCTTCTAATTCAGCACATTTGAGACATTCTTGAAAAGAAGAATAAGTAGATTGAGAATGGAAAAATTTGGAAGTTACCTCTTTATTACTTGTGCACTTTGTTGAAGTAGTTTGTTCTTCCAAAAATTTCGTTGTATGTAAACACAACAAATCTTCTACTTGCTCAATCCGCGCCATGCAGCATATTCTTGCACAATTTGCTGCATCAAAATCGTCGGTTGAGGAGCTACTTGTTGATGAAGTTTCTTCATTCATGTACATTCCTCTTCCTTTCGGCCTTTGAAATTTGCTGCTTTCATATCCTTCCTTTCTCTCTTGTTGATCCTTTGATCTCTCTTCCGGTGTAGGACATTGAGCTTGCAAATGTCCCATGCCGCCGCATCTATAGCACTTTGTAGCCTCCTTCTTCTTCTCTCTTCGTGGTCTTTCTTTGAAATCTTTGAGGTTCTTTTCTTTTCTCACAAACTTTCGAAATTTGCGAGTAAGTAGAGCAATGTCTTCATCATCATTGTGAGATGAGGAGGTGGACTCATCCGAGTTATGAGTAACTCTTAGTGCAATTGCTCTCTTTCCTTTGTGGTGATCTTCATTTCTTTTCTTGATTAGCTCATGTGACATTAATGAGCTAATAAGGTCTTCTAGCTTCAGTGTATTGAGGTCCTTTGCTTCTTCTATCGCAGTAATCTTTGGAGTCCAGGATTCCGGTAGAGCTCTTAGGATCTTCATGACCTATTCAGATTCGGAGATAGCTTTTCCAAGACCTTTCAAAGCATTAGTAATTTTAGAGAATCTTGGAAACATTTCAGAAATATTTTCTGTTTTTAGCATTCTAAAGCTTTCCAGCTCTCCAATCAGAATGTTTCTCCTTGTCCCTTGGACTTGAGAAGTTCTTTCATAGATAGATGTTAAAGTATCCCATATTTCTTTTGCAGTTAGACAAGAGGATACTCTATCATATTCAGAAGCCGTAAGAGCACAAAATAGTGAGTTCATAGCTTTAGCATTGCTCTTAACAGTTCTTACTTCCTCTTCGGTCACTTTGGAAGTTCTTTCATCAATAGGCAAGGTTACACCATCTTGGATTGCAATCCAAGAGTCCATATTTGTAGCCATGATGAGTTATTTCATACACGGCTTCCAATAGCCGAAGTTATTCCCATCAAACAATGGTGGCCTAGTAAAAGACTGGCCTTCGGCAAATGCGGGAACGAAAGTCGATTGGGATGCCATATCAATAAGATCTCTTTAGTAAAACTCAAAGACCGGCTATAATACCACTTGTTGGTCCCGAGTTAATATCGATTACCCAAGAGGGGAGGGGTGAATTGGGTAATTAAAAATTTACAACTTAAACAGAAACTTTACCCCGGATTGATCTAGTCCCCTTTATGAAGAAACAAAAAGAAAGCAATAGTGTAAAGAGCAGAAACAAAAATGAACACACAAAATTTTATAGTGGTTCGGGCAACCTCCCTACTCCACTCTTCCAAGCTCACACCCCTTGTGACTTGGGTTCCACTATGTATTCCGCGAATACAACTAGAGTCTCCGCTCTCTTCTAGATTCTAGCTCTAGAGGGCATATACAACCAGAGCCTCTGCTCTCTTCTAGATTCTAGCTCTAGGGGGCATCAACAATACACAACACAAGTAGGTGACGAGTTCCACTCCAATCACACACTACTTTGCTTACACTTGATCTTAGTTATCCAAACTAAATCAAGTTCAATACAACAATAAAAATAAAAGGAAGTTTCTACACATTACTATTGTGTAGAGCCAGTTTTGACGCGGAGAAGAATTTGTAGTGTAGACTTAGAGATTCAGCAAGTAGTTCTTGGAAGTTTGGAAGCAATGTTCTTCTTCTAAATGTTGGCTTGATCACTTAATGCTCTTGAAGATAGGAGTTATGCACACTTAATGAATTCTCAGCTACCCTCCTCGTTCATATTGAATGCCTTTTATAATTGTGGAGGGAATCCGAACGTTTGGAGGTAGGTGGCGCATATTTAATGCGTCAACGTTCGAAAATTTTCCGACCGATGCGACCCAAGTTGCAGGTGGAGTCGACTTCGGGTGCGACTTCGCCCAAGTCACAGATGGAGTCGACTTCGGGTGCGACTTCGCCTGTTCGTAACTTCTTCAAGTTCCAGTCTGGGTCGAGTTGGTCCTCGACTTGACCCAAGTCGCAGGTGGAGTCGACTTTGGGTGCGACTTCACTTCGGCAGCTTGCTTGATGAACTTGAAATCCTTGGAATACTTTGCTTGATTGAGTTTCTTCATGTTTGGTTGTTCTTCCTTGATTTATATCTCTTTGGACCACTTTGTTATCATTCTAGCTTGATGTTCTTTGGCTCCATGATTTGCAAACCTTGAGTCCTTGAGTCTTGAATCTTTGTATTCATGAACAAGTCCAATATATTTTGATTAGAATAGTTGAATTCATGCATCTTGCTTTCTTTGGACTTGGATTAGTCTTTATATGTTCCAAGTCAAACATCTAAGTCGACTTGATCTTCAACTTGACTCAAGTTCTATCTTGAAATCAATCTAATCCCCGATTTAGCTTCTGAAGTTTCTGTCCTGTCCAACTGAAGTCGATGCTGGAGTCGACTTGGTCTGCTACTTCACCCAAGTCGCATGCAGAGTCGACTTCATTTGCGACTTCGGCAGCTCTGCTCCTTGATTTCAACTCTGGAAGAAAATGGCGTCTTGAAGTCACTGCCGGAGTCGACTTGGGGATCGACTTGGACTAAGTCGATGCCTGAGTCGACTTGACTTGTCATGCTTTATATTCTTCAATTTTATAACCTTAAATCATTTTCACAAAATATTAGTAACCAAAACTTACTCAGATTGATTTGTTAATCATCAAAACATAGACTTGGCTTATTTTCCACATATTTCCAACATTACCCATTCATTTATAGCTTATTAATATGTAACCACACATGCACTGCATATAAAGGAAATAAATAAGATTATTCATGTAGAATCTCCTATGTATAGATTAGATAGCTCTAGCCAAGTATGTAAAGCATGCCCGATTAGGATAGGTTATGTGCACCAAGTGCTTATCGTTAAGAGCACTGTGATCACCAGTTTAATTAAAATTAACCGAAACACATTAAAGCTACCACTATACGGGTGATAGTGTAGAATAACGGTGAGTGGGGTCGAGTCCACAGAGAGGCTATATATTTTAAATTATTTTAAGAAAAAATAAAAGAGAAAAGTGAAAGAGGGTGTAGAGAAGAGAAAGAAATAAATTAGAGAAAAAGAAATTAGAGAGAAAGGAGAAGAAATTAGAGAGAGAGAAGAAAGGAGAATTAGAAAGAGAAAGAAAGAAGAGAGAGAAAGCAGATAAATAAGAGAAAGAAATTAGAGAAAGGAAAGGACAAATTGCAATTAACTAAAAATTAAATCTAAACTAGGACAGTAATTAAAAGACTACAGAAGTAAAAATTAATCTACGAAAACAGGAATGAAAATTGCATTAAATATAATTTGAAAATTACAATGCATAAAGCGGTAAATCTAGGCTAAATATTACAAATCTAAAATTAACAACTACAAAGCATTAAAGAAAAACTATAATTAACAAAAAATTTATTTACCCCAATTCTTGCTCGAAAAACTACTCTCTTTGAGAAGCAATCCAAGCTCTTGCAGCTTTTTCTCACTTCGCAAAGGTCCCACCTAAATGGGCCCCACTTCAAGTGATGGGAGAGTGTGTTGTTTTTTTTGTTTGTGTCTTGGGATGAGTGGAGAGACCCCTTTTATAGAGGTGTGAGGGACCCTCCCTCCAACATGGAATCCGATGTGGGATTCCCATCTCGTTCAATAGCTGGCAGGCCTTCTCAGTCTTCCCAAGCTTACATAGACCACGAATGAGTGTATTGTACCTGATGACATCCAACTAAATTCCTTGAGCAACCATTTCATCCCGGACTTCAAAAGCTTTATCAATTTTCCCTTCCCTAATAAACCCATCAAGCAAAGCAGAATAGGCTACATAATTAGTTTTCAATCCCACATATAACATTTCTGCATTCGATGACTCCTGTCCCTTCCTATTCCAGCCCACCATGTTCTTCGTGCTCAAGCTCAAGGGCAGAGGAATTGCTAGAACAAATTCCTTAAGGACTTCGTTTCCGAGCAGAAGCACGCCGATAGCAGCGGACGACGGCCGACGCCCAACAGGGAGAAAGGAGATGACAGAGAGAAATGGTTCGAGTTGGAGATGGGTTTTTGCTAGGAAAATTGATGGCCACAGTTCCACGGAGAGCTCCATGGCTGAAATTTTTCATGGTTGTTGATTTTTTTGTAGAGCAGCAATTAGGCGTTGCTGGATTTGACGGTATGAAAAATGGGATTGAGCTGCTAAATTCGATGGCGTGCTCGAATTCTTTTAGTGTTGCTGAAATGGGGCTAAGGTCGGCGTTGTGATGCGTGCTTGCTGGTGGGTAATTTCTGTTTGAAATTTTATGGACTAGCTACCTCCGTTCTACTTTACGGCTGGAATCGGTGGCTACCTGCTTACGACCGGAGATACTGTTGGCCGGAAGAGAAGGCTGAATGCCGGGATTAGCTGCTGGAATCGAATTTGGATTTTATGCTATTTGTTTGTTGAGTTGAAATAGGTGGGTGCGGTGGTTTGTGATGGGTTTTCTGCGGCAAAAGGGGATGATTGATGGTTGGATTTGGGTGGTGAAAATGATCAGAGGTCCTGCTCGGTTTGATTTAGTGGTTGCCAATCTTCAGATGCAGGGTTTCGATTTGGTGGCCAGAGTTGCTGATTTTCGGCCAATGCATAGGTGCTACTAGGTGGGTCGGTGAGATGAGTTGCAGCACCGAATCATCCATGGCTGCTGGTGATTGCTGAAATTAAAGGGAGCGACTGGTAGTTTCGGTGCTTTTTGCGACCCGCAAATGGAGATGCTAAAGATTAATCTTGCTGGAATCAGGGATGGTTTCTGCTCGGTGGAGATTGGTGGCCAGAAATAAGTGTTGTATGTTTGATGCATAGGATGTCACCGGTTTTGGGGAAGATGGTGGAGCGGCTTAAATCAACGACTTGGGCGTGCTATAATCGGAGAGAAGACCGAAAGCTTGCTTCGATTGCTTGATGGTCGACTTGGAGAAGACGGGAAGCTCGCTGCCATTTTGGGGAAGATGGAGCACCATAATAGGTGCTCCGGTGGTGCATGAAATTCCGGTGTTCCTGCAATGTATTTTAAGTACGAATTTCATTGATAAATAATTTCGATATTATCATCTTAATTTTAATTCATCTAAATATGATAGTCTACTTTATTCCCCGTATTTTAAAATATAGTTATAGTTATATATTTATGATTTTTCCAATTAAATACTTTTATAAATTTGCCCAAATTATATTAACAGGCTAATACATATTTCAATGTTAAAATCTTCTAACTTATTGGTTCATAATTTTATATTTTCAAAAATATTGCCAAATGACCCGTATTATAGCAAAATTAAAGATTTTATGAAAAATGTAATGTTTACAAAATTTTACATAAAATCTGCCTTTAATTAACATTTTACTCTCAAAAAGTGTGAATTTAATCAGTGTTATCAGAACCGGACCGGACCGGCCGGTCGAACCGGTTCGACCGGGAACCGGCCCTGAGTCCGGTTCGATTACACTCGGTTCGGTTCAATCCAAATGAACCATTCAAACCGTATGAACCGCGGTCCAACCGTGATAGATGGTCAAACCGGGTTAAGCCGGTTCGACAATAAACAGCGCACGATCTCTGTCTTCCCACCCAAATTGCTTCCTGCCTGCTCCAGATCGTCTTCCCACCCAAATTGCTTCCTGCCTGCCCTAGCCGGTGAGTGGAGCTTTGGATATGGGCATTTTGCCTTGCTGCTACTGATTAGCGGGATTTTGAAAGAGGCGATAAGGGGCGGTAAGTTGCGATGGTCGCCGGAATTAACGAAGGCAGCTGGTTCTCAAGATGGGTTGTGAATTGTAGAGGATGAAGGCTGCCTATTTCCTGAGCCCGGTGCTTGAATCAGAGATGCAGAGGTATTCTGGATTGCCATTCGTTGCTTAATGCATGTGAGCAGGTGCTGTCGATTAGGGAATTTTGCTTGGATGGATGATTTGCAAAGGCTCGGCGATGAGGAGTTCTAAAGTGGAACAGGAGCGGAGGTGGGGAGGGACGAGGGAGCGGAGGGCGGCGATCTCTTTGGCACCGAAGAAGAAGGAGCGTTGGAGCATCTGATCCAGGGGTACGATGGTGCCCTTGGTGTCGGCCACCTCGTCGTATTCCCGGTGCGCGAATGTCACGCACGGCGGGTCGCGCGAGGAGAAAAGGTGGCGGTCCCACACGGGGAGGACGGAGGGGGCGGATGCGCCCCTTGGGAGCTCGCTGACGGCAGTCATGAAGAGGACCAGCCCTTGGGCGTCGCTCATGGTGTGGTTGAGGCGGAGGGCAAAGACGAAACCGCCGCAAGTTAGGCGGGTGAGCTGAATCAAAAGCAGGGGAGAGTGAAGCACGCCGGTAGTTCTCGGAACGTCGTAGAGAAGTTGTTCGAGGCAAGGGAAAGGCGGGTGAAGGGAATCGCCAAACTGCTCAAGGCTCACGTCCGCATCCGCCTCGATGAACACGACGCCTTCCCCGGTGCACTCCACTGCCAGCTTGCGACCAGCAACCTCCCTCAGCCTCCCGGCAAAAGGGTAATAGAAGACCAGCACCTCTGCTAAGGCGTCTCTGATGACTCTAGCAGGATCACGGCCGGCAGCAACCATGGAAGAGAAAGGTGGGTGGTTGCGGTAGAAATAGATGGCAGGGATGTGGAAGCGGAGTCCTTCCTGGTCATCCAAGTCTGAGAGGAGCTTGAATTCATGAGGGGTGGGCTTGGCGGGAGGCACAAGTACTGCGTCGCGCCTTCAGACGGTGAAGTTGGGAGGAGGTGACGGAGAAGCCATGATGATACGATGATACGATGTTGCTGCCGCTTTGCTTTAATTTGTAGTTGGCGCTGGTGAATAACGATGCACCACTGTTTTGCATGTTTTATTATGATAATTAAAGTTATAAATACATATTAAAAAATATATAATTAATTTAAAATAATTATACATTTATGACATCATAAATATGTTATGCTGACGTCACCGGTTCAAACCGGTTTATTTAACCGGTCGAACCGGTTCGAACCAGACCAGTTCTTTTACCGGTTATTAAATTATGAAATTACGTAAAAAATTTTAGACTTATCACACTCCCCAACTTAAACATTGCTAGTCCCTTAGCAACGGAAATAGTTTGATATAATATATATATATATACTTGTACTACTAATTTTATAAAAATCTAGGTGCACTGCTAATAATAATAGTAGGTTTAGAAGTAAAGTTTTTTAGTAAGCATGAGTAAAAATATCTCATGATGGATAAAAGAGTATATAACACGTGTACACATGTACTAATGAACAAATGGGCATTTGATAAATAAGTTATTTTCAGCTCATCCAATCTAAGCAACATTCATATCAAAATTATGATAGTGACAGTTAATATTTATCTTTTATTATTATTATTATTTTTTTTCATTTTCCCCTCACCATATTTCAGGATATTCAGGGATTTCCTTTTTTTTATTTATTTTTTTATTTTCCCCTCACAATATTTAGGATATCTGGGGTTTTTCTCTTTTATTTATTTATTTATTTATTTTTATTTTTATTTTTCCCTCACCATATTTCAGGGTATCTGGGGATCTACAAAATTTCTTCTCTTTTTTTTCTCTCTCCCCTCACCATATTTCAGGGTATCTGAGGATCTACAAAATTTCTTCTCTTTTTTTTTTCCTCTCCCCTCACCATATTTCAGGGTATCTGGGGATATATATATATATATATATATTTATATATATATATATATTAGTAGCAACTATCAATTGCGATGATATTAAATGCACTTGCTTAGATGAGAGAGAAAAAGTTATATTATCATGATGCCCACAAAGTTCATTGGCGTGTAAGTGCAATCAGTGCTAATAAAATTTTTAAAAACACCATGAAAATATTTTTACAAATATAACTAATTACAGTTTTCTTCTTCACTTACTACCAAGCATAGCAAGTACACTTTGACTTATCTTCCTATATATATGTTTTAATTATTATTATTATTATTATTTTAATATTTTTGTATATATATATTTTTAACAATTTTTTTTATGTATATATATTTATATATATATTTTTTATTTTTATTTTTATTTTTATTTTTTATTTTATTATTATTATTTTTTTTATCAAGTTAAACAAACCAGACCCCCCCCCAACTTAAGTATCGCTATCTTTAATAAATATAATTTTATGAAAATAAGATAGCAGGGAAGGAGACAACCTGGGGTGTAATTTTGTAATTGAATAATGCAATTGTTGATTTATCAATAACATTCTCCTGCAACGAAATGTTTTTTTCCTGCAAAAAGAAACAAACACATATGGAAAATATTGGGTTGCCTCCCAATCAGCGCTAAGTTTAACGTCTTCAGCCAGACATTGTGAAGTTTCGATTAATGTGGGTCAATTAGGCCAACCTTGTCAATAACCTTATTATCAGAGATGTTGTCAATATATGGTTTAAGTCGTTGACCATTCACTGTGAAAATATTTCCACTCTTCGAATCATGAATTTTCAGAGCACCATAAGGAAATACTTTATCTATAATGAAAGGTCCATCCCAACGAGATCTTAATTTTTCAGGAAATAAGCGTAACTTTGAATTAAATAACCATACTTTTTGATTGGGTTCAAAAGTTTTTCTAGATATATGTGTTGGTCCCGAGTTAATGGCAATTACCCAAGAGGGGAGAGGTGAATTGGGTATTTAAAAATTTACAACTTAAACAAAAACTTTACCCCGGATTAATCTAGTCCCTTTTATGAATAAACAAAATGAGAGCAATAATGTAAAGAGCAGAAACAAAAATGAACACACAAGATTTTATAGTGGTTCGGGCAACCTCCCTACTCCACTCTTCCAAGCTTACACCTCTTGTGACTTGGGTTCCACTATGTATTCCGCGAATACAACTAGAGTCTCCACTCTCTTCTAGATTCTAGCTCTAGGGGGCATATACAACCAGAGCCTCCGCTCTCTTCTAGAAGAACTTGTAGTGTAGTCGTAGAGATTCAGCAAGCAGCTCTTGACAGTTTGAAGCAAGGTTCTTCTTCTAAAAATTGGCTTGATCTCTTGAAGCTCTTAAAGATGGGAGTTATGCTCACTTAATGAATTCTCAACAACCCTCCTCGTTCATATTGAATGCCTTTTATAATTGCGGAGGGAATCCGAACGTTTGAAGGTAGGTGGCGCGCATTTAATGCGCCAACGTTCGAAAATTTTCCGACCGTTGCGACCCAAGTCGCAGGTGGAGTCGACTTCAGGTGCAAAGACTTCAGGTGGAGTCGACTTCTCGGTTTCAACTCTGGACAGAAATGACGCCTCCAAGTCGCTACCAGAGTCGACTTAGTCTGCAACTTCACCTCAAGTTGCAAGTGGAGTCGACTTGGGATGCGACTTCGGGACCTCTCAGTCATGAATTCAACTCTGAAAGGAAATGTCATTTCGAAGTCGATTCTGGAGTCGACTTGAGGATCGACTTGGCCTAAGTCGATGCTTGAGTCGACTTGGAAATCGACTTGACTTGCCATGCTTCATATTCATCAAATTTATAACCTTTAATCATTTCCATAAACATGTTAGTATCCAAGACTTACTCAAATTGATTTGTTAATCATCAAAAACATAGACTTAGCTTATTTTCCACATATTTCCAACAATCTTCCCCTTTTTTATGATTGACAAAACCGATTTGAGTGTATACCTTTCAATTTCTTTGAAACATGCTGGTTTTGCATTTTGAAGTTTTATCATACTCATGCAAACAATCAAGTTAAAGCATTTAGCCAGAAAACTTAAAAACAATCGTAAAAGCTTAGACTCGAATCCTGATCTCTTCTCCAAACCACTTAGAATCAAATCCCAATCTCTTCTCCCCCTTTTTGTCATTGTATCAAAAATTAGAGATAGAGTGGGTAAAATTAGAGACAGGTGGGGTTGCTCCCCCTGAACCGGTGCTCCCCCTCAGTTTGTGCTTAGCTAAGCTAATTCAAGCATTCCCATATCATTTCTAATTTTATAAATTGATTCTTTTGCTAGAGGTTTGGTGAATATATCTGCAATTTAATCTTCTGTTCTTACATATTCCAAACATATATCATGATTTTCTACATGTTCTCTAATAAAATGATGTCTAAGGTCTATATGTTTGGTTCTAGAATGCAATACTGGATTTTTAGTTAAACATATGACACTTGTATTATCACATTTAATAGGTATATGTTTAAAATCCATGCCATAGTCCCTTAGTTGTTGTTTCATCCAAAGTAATTTGGCACAACAGCTCCTGGCGGCAATGTATTCGGCTTCCGCCGTAGATAGAGCAACACTAGTTTATTTTCTTGAAAACCATAAAACCAACATGTTCCTAAGAAATTGACATGTTCCTCTAGTGCTTTTTCTATCTACTTTGTAACCGGAAAAATCCGCATCCGAGTAGCCGATTAGATCAAAATTAGAGCCCTTTGGATACCAAAGTCCTATGTTGGTAGTGTCTACTAAATATTTGAAAATTCTTTTTACAGCTACCAAGTGTGATTCTTTTGGACATGATTGAAATCTAGAGCACATACACACACTAAACAATATATCTGGCCTAGAAGCAATTAAATATAATAAAGAACCTATCATGCTTCTATATAATTTTAAATCGATTGTTTTTCCTTTCTCATTTTTGTCAATTTTAATTGTTGAGCTCATAGGCGTGTTTGCCCCTTTGCTATTTTCCATGCCAAACTTCTTTAACATTTCTTTGATATACTTGGACTGGTTGATGAAAATCCCTTCATTTAGTTACTTGATTTGTAGTCCAAGGAAGAAATTCAACTCCCCCATCATACTCTTCTCAAAATCTTTCTGCATAAGCTCAGAAAATTCTTGACAAAGAATCTCATTAGTAGCACCAAAAATAATATCATCAACATAAATTTGAATAATCAAGATATCTTTTTCTTTATATTTGATAAACAAAGTGGTTTCTACCTTTCCCTTTTGAAAGTCATGATCAATCAAAAATTTGCTTAATCTCTCATACCAAGCTCTTGGAGCTTATTTTAATCCATATAATGCTTTGGTTAATTTGTCTACAAATTTAGATTGATCTTTCTCCTCAAATCCAGGTGGTTGTTCAACATACACCTCTTCATTTATATATCCATTCAAAAATGCACTTTTAACATCCATTTGAAACAATTTAAAGTTCATGTGAGATGCAAAAGCTAGTAAGATACGAATAGCTTCTAATCTAGCAACCGGGGCATAGGATTCTTCAAAATCTATTCCTTCTTCTTGTGAGTATCCCTTTGCCACATGTCTAGCTTTGTTTCTCACTACAAGTCCACTTTCATCTAATTTGTTCCTAAAGACCCATTTTGTGCCAATGACAGTACAATCTTTTGGTCTTGGAACAAGATGCCAAACTTGGTTTCTTTGACAAGCTGTACTTACAGCTTCACTCCAAAATTTCTTGGATAATTTACTCTCATTTAACATTGTTCTAGCCATCTCTTGTATAGTTCTATTTTTCCTTTCAACCACTCCATTTTGTTGCGGTGTTCTTGGTGCAGAAAATGTGTGATGAATTTCTTTTTCATTACATAATTCTATGAATCGTTTATTTTCAAACTCACCACCATGATCACTTCTAATGGTCATAATAGTATATTGTTTTTCATTTTGCACCAAGTTTACAAAAGTTGTAAACATAGAGAAGGCTTCATCTTTGCTAGTTAAGAGAATTACCCATGTGAATCTTGAAAAATCATCAACTATTACAAACACATATTTCTTTCCACCAATGGTTAAAATGTCAGATGACCCATATAGATCCATGTGTTGCAATTCAAGTGGCCTAGTGGTGGAAATCTCCTTTTTGGTAGAGAAAGGCATTTTAGGTTGTTTTGACAATTGACAGCCTTGCAAATTTTATCTTTGTCATATTTCAATTTAGGCAATCCTTCTACCAAACTCTTCTTCCATAGGGTCTTTATATTTGTCATGTTTATATGCCCAAGCCTCTTATGCCAAACCCATGGATCATTGTCAATGGCCATTAGGCATTGACCATCTAGTTCATCCAGTGAAACCAAATATACATTTCCATGTCTTTTTCCGCTAAACATGATATGTTCTCCATCAAATACACTACATATAGATGATTCAAACACAACCTTGTATCGTTTGTCACATAATTGGCCAATACTCATTAAATTGTGCTTGAGTCCTTCAACAAATAATACATCTTCCATACATGCATTTGAAATACTATAAATGTTTCCTTTACCTTTGATTTTACCTTTCTCATTATTTCTAAAAGTAACAGTTCCATCGTTGCAAGGCTTGAGTTTATGAAATAAACTTCTTTCACCGGTCATATGCCTTGAGCAACCACTATCCATGAACCAAACGTTGCTTGCCTTTGCCTTGAAACATATCTGAAAAATGAACAAATAAATCTTATCACTTTGGTACCCATTTTATGGGTCCATTTGGGTTAGTAAACTGATTTAATCTTTATTGTTCTATCTTTGAAAGCCCAAATCTTGTGTTTCTTGGAACCCAAACTAATTTTGCACCATGGTCATATAGTTTCTTAAAATTACATTTATGGACTTTATGACCCATCTTATTGCAGAAATTGCAAGCCATTGGTAATCTAGGAGTAGGCCTCCAAGTATGTATTGATTCAACAATTGGCCTTCTAGTCCACGTAGTATGTTTCCCTTTGGGCTTGTAGATAGGTGCAGTTTTGGTTTGATTTTTCCCAAGTATTGGCACATTCGATTTGCCACTTTCTCTTTGCTCAAATGTGGAGTATCCAAGACCTCTTTTATTTGTTTGTGAGGTCATGTTCAGAAATATTTTTACATTTTCTCCTGGATTAGAGAATTTAGCTAATGATTCATTTAAGGATTCGTTCTCCCTTTTCAATTTCTCTACTTCTTTCAAAAGCAATTCATTTTCATCTTTCAGTCTTGATGTACTTTTAGCCAGTTTTCCATTTACAATAATAATGGAATTACATTGTTGTCTCTTTAATGATAACTTATTTCATAGCTTTTTGATTTTCTCATATAATGAATCATATGCATATTGTAATTCTTCTAATTCAGCACATTTGAGACATTCTTGAAAAGAAGAATAAGTAGATTGAGAATGGAAAAATTTGAAAGTTACCTCTTCATTACTTGTGCACTTTGTTGAAGTAGTTTGTTCTTCTAAAACTTCCGTTGTGTTCAAACACAACAAATCTTCTTCTTGCTCAATCCGCGCCATGCAGCATATTCTTGCACAATTTGCCGCTTCAAAATCATCGGTTGAGGAGCTAGTTGTTGATGAAGTTTCTTCATTCACGTACATTCCTCTTCCCTTTAGCCTTTGGAATTTTCTGCTTTCATGTCTTTCCTTTCTTTCTTGTTGATCCTTTGATCTCTCTTCCGGTGTTGGACATTGAGCTTGCATATGTCCCGTACCGCCGCATCTATAGCACTTTGTAGCCTCCTTCTTCTCTTTTCGTGATCTCTCTTTGAAGTCTTTGAAGTTCTTTTCATTTCTCACAAACTTTCGAAATCTGCGTGTGAGTAGAGCAATGTCTTCATCGTCATTGTGAGATGATGAAGTGGATTCATCCGAGTTATGGGTGACTTTTAGTGCAATTGCTCTTTTTCCTTTGTGGTGATCTTCATTTCTTTTCTTGATTAGCTCATGTGACATTAGTGAGCTAATAAGGTCTTCTAGCTTCAATGTGTTCAAGTCCTTTGCTTCTTCTATTGCAGTAATTTTCGGAGTCCATGATTCGGGTAGCGCCCTTAGAATCTTCATTACCTGCTCCGATTCAGAAATTATTTTTCCAAGACCTTTCAAAGCATTAGTAATTTTAGAGAATCTAGCAAACATTTCAGAAATATTTTCTGTATCTAGCATTCTAAAGCTTTCCAACTCTCCAATCAAAATATTTCTCCTTGTCCCTTGGACTTGAGAAGTTCCATTATATATAGATGTTAAAGTATCCCATATTTCTTTTGCGGTTAAACAAGAGGATACTCTATCATATTCGGAAGCCGTAAGAGCACAAAATAAAGAATTCATAGCCTTAGCATTGCTCTTAACAGTTTTCACTTCCTCAGCGGTCCACTTGGAAGCTCTTTCATCAATAGGTAAAATCACACCATCTTGGATTGCAATCCAAGAGTCCATATTGTAGCCATGATGAGTTATTTCATACGAAGCTTCCAATAGCTGAAATTGTTCCCATGAAACAATGGTGGCCTAGTAAAAGATTGGCCTTCGGAAAATGCGGGAACGGAAGTCGATTGGGATGCCATATCAAAAGATCTCTTTGGTATAACTTAAAGACCTGCTCTGATAACACTTGTTGGTCCCGAGTTAATGACAATTACCCAAGAGGGGAGGGGTGAATTGGGTATTTAAAAATTTACAACTTAAACAGAAACTTTACCTCGGATTAATCTAGTCTCTTTTATGAAGAAACAAA
Source organism: Annona cherimola (assembly GCA_030490835.1). NCBI lineage: Eukaryota > Viridiplantae > Streptophyta > Magnoliopsida > Magnoliales > Annonaceae > Annona > Annona cherimola. The sequence continues at coordinate 54,495,379 of CM059972.1, read as the reverse complement.
ATGAGAGCAATAATGTAAAGAGCAGAAACAAAAATGAACACACAAGATTTTATAGTGGTTCGGGCAACCTCCCTACTCCACTCTTCCAAGCTCACACCTCTTGTGACTTGGGTTCCACTATGTATTTCGCGAATACAACTAGAGTCTCCACTCTCTTCTAGATTCTAGCTCTAGGGGGCATATACAACCAGAGCCTCCGCTCTCTTCTAGAAGAACTTGTAGTGTAGTCGTAGAGATTCAGCAAGCAGCTCTTGGCAGTTTGAAGCAAGGTTCTTCTTCTAAAAATTGGCTTGATCTCTTGAAGCTCTTAAAGATGGGAGTTATGCTCACTTAATGAATTCTCAACAACCCTCCTTGTTCATATTGAATGCCTTTTATAATTGTGGAGGGAATCCGAACGTTTGAAGGTAGGTGGCGCGCATTTAATGCGTCAATGTTCGAAAATTTTCCGACCGTTGCGACCCAAGTCGCAGGTGGAGTCAACTTCGGGTGCGACTTCGCCCAAGTCACAGATGGAGTCGACTTCGGGTATGACTTCGCCAGTTCGCAACTTCTTCAAGTTCCAGTCTGGGTCGACTTGGTCCTCGACTTGACCCAAGTCGCAGGTGGAGTCGACTTCGGGTGCGACTTCACCTCGGCAGCTTGTTTGATAAACTTGAAATCTTCAGAGATGACTTTGATCATTAGATTTTCTTCATATTGAATGTTCTCCCTTATATCTCTTTACATAAAATACCTTGGACTCCTTTTCTTGAGTTCTTGAGTACTTGAATCTTGGAATACATTGCTTGCTTGAATTCCTTTATTGTTTGGTTGTTCTTCCTTTGAGACTCTTTATAATTCTCACGTTTGACTTCATGTCTTGAGTCTTGAGTCTTTGAGTTGTCTTCTACCTTCATCTTCTTTTGAAACTCTTAAATCTACCATTTATCTTGATCTGCATGTTTCCGTATTGAAGTCGCAATCGGAGTCGACTTGATCTGCGACTTCGCCCAAGTCGCATGCAGAGTCGACTTGGGATGCGACTTTGGTAGCCCCTGTTCTCTGTTTCAACTCTGGACAGAAATGACGCCTCCAAGTCGCTACCGGAGTCGACTTGGTCTGCGACTTCACCTCAAGTCGCAAGTGGAGTCGACTTGGGATGCGACTTCGGCACCTCTCAGTCTTGATTTCAACTCTGGAAGGAAATGTCATTTCGAAGTCGATGCTGGAGTCGACTTGAGGATCGACTTGGCCTAAGTCGATGCTTGAGTCGACTTGGAAATCGACTTGACTTGCCATTCTTCATATTCATCAAATTTATAACCTTTAATCATTTCCATAAACATGTTAGTAACCAAGACTTACTCAAATTGATTTGTTAATAATCAAAAACATAGACTTAGCTTATTTTCCATATATTTCCAACAATCTCCCCCTTTTTGATGATTGACAAAACCGATTTGAGTGTATACCTTTCAATGTCTTTTAAACATGTTAGTTTTGCATTTTGAAGTTTTATCATACTCATGCAAACAATCAAGTTAAAACATTTAGCCAGAAAACTTAAAAACAATCGTAAAAGCTTAGACTCAAATCCCGATCTCTTCTCCAAACCACTTAGACTCAAATCCCGATCTCTTCTCCCCCTTTTTGTTAATGTATTAAAAATTAGAGATAGAGTGGGTAAAATTAGAGACAGGTGGGGTTGCTCCCCTTGAACCGGTGCTCCCCCTCAGTTTGTGCTTAGCTAAGTTAATTCAAGCATTCCCATATCATTTCTAATTTTATAAAATGATTCTTTTGCTAGAGGTTTGGTGAATATATCTGCAATTTAATCTTCTGTTCTTGCATATTCCAAACATATGTCATGATTTTCTACATGTTCTCTAATAAAATGATGTCTAAGGTCTATATGTTTGGTTCTAGAATGCAATACTGAATTTTTAGTTAAACATATGGCACTTGTATTATCACATTTAATAGGTATATCTTTAAAATCCATGCCATAGTCCCTAAGTTGTTGTTTCTCGAAAAATGTCCTCCACATTCGAGATTATGGAAAAAATTCAAAATACTTTGTTGTTCATTTTCCGGACCACATCTGCGAATAATATTATCAGAACAAATTTTAAAAAGTTCCGGATCCTCCCAAATATAATATTTGTCTTGAGCAAAGAATCTATCTCTTTCTTGCTTTGTCCAATCTTTTGGAATCTGCCCTACTGCTTTATAATTGACGATGTGTGCAAACCATGGGGGTGATGTTTGAGTGATGGCTAACAGATGCTCATCTGGAAAAGAGTCATTTATAGATGTGCTCTCTGGTGTAATGATTCAAGAAAGATGATCAGCTACTACATTTTCAGAACCTTTTTTATCTCGAATTTCAAGATCAAATTCCTGTAATAAGAGAATCCATCTAATAAGACTTGGTTTTGCCTCTTTTTTCGATAATAGATATTTTAAGGCTGAATGATCTGAGTAGATAATAACTTTGGCTCCTAGTAGGTAAGAACGAAATTTTTCAAGGGCAAATACTACTGCCAGCAGTTCTTTTTCTGTGGTGGTATAATTGATTTGGGCATCAGTGAGTGTATGACTTGCATAATAAATTACAACGGGCCTCTTATTTACCCTTTGCCCTAAAATAGCCCCAATAGCAAAATTAGAGGCATCACACATAATTTCAAATGGGAGGGACCAATCAGGGGTTTGAAGGATTGGAGCTTTAGTTAATGCTTCTTTTAATAGCTCAAATGCCTTCAAGCACGATTCATCTAGGTTGAATGAAGAATCTTTACATAGTAAACTTGTTAATGGTCTAGAGATTTTAGACAAGTCTTGAATAAATCGGCGATAGAAACCAGCATGACCAAGGAATGATCTAACTTGTCTCACTGAGGTTGGAGGTGGTAGATTAGTAATTAAATCAATTTTAGCTTTATCTACTTCTATCCCTCGTTCTGAGACTATATGGCCAAGTATTATTCCTTCATTAACCATAAAATGGCTCTTTTCCCAACTCAGTACTAGATTCTTTTCTATACATCTTTTTAGTACTTTTTCTAAATTTTCCAAACAAATGTCAAATGACTCACCAAAAAGTGAAAAATCATCCATAAAAATCTCGAGAAATTCCCCTACCATTTCTAAGAAGATTGCCATCATACACCTTTGAAAGGTTGCCGGTGCGTTGCATAGCCCGAATGGCATTCTCCTAAATGCAAATGTGCCATATGGGCAAGTAAAGGTGGTCTTTTCTTGATCTTCTGGATAAATAGCAACCTGATTGTATCCTGAATATCTATCTAGGAAGCAAAAGTATTTTTGACCTGCTAATTTTTCTAGGATTTGATCAATGAATGGGAGTGGAAAATGATCTTTCTTAGTCATAGCATTTAATTTTCTATAGTCAATACAAACTCTCCATCCTGTGGTCAATCTAGTAGGTACTGCTTCACCTTTTTCATTGTTTATTACTGTGAGTCCAGATTTCTTTGGTACGACTTGGGTTGGGCTTACCCATTTACTATCAGAGATTGGATAAATGATTCCTGCATCAAGCCATTTGACAACTTCCTTTTTCACTACCTCTTTCATAATAGGGTTTAGTCTTCTTTGCATTTCTCTACTTCGTTTAGCATTTTCCTCTAAGTATATGTGATGCATGCAAATAGATGGGCTTATTCCTTTTAAATCAGCCACTGACCAACCTATAACACTCTTATGCATTCTAAGAATATCAACAAGTTGTTTTTCTTGAGTTATAGTTAGATTTGAGGCTATCACTACTGGTAGCGTTTGATTAGGACCCAAAAATGCATATTTAAGAGAGGTAGGTAGAGATTTAAGCTCAAGTTGTGGTGGTGACTCAATAGATGGAGGGGATGGCTGAGATTGCAAAATTGGTAAAGGTTCAACAATATTCCAATTGTTAAAGGACTGAGGGCAGTCATTTAAAGCATTTATCTCATTTATGGAATCATGTTCGAAATTGAGATTGAAGATTGATAGATCATTGATAATGTCAACCGTAAGACACCCTTCATCACATTTTGGGTACTTAGAAGCTTTAAAAATATCAATTTCGAATTTTTCACCCCCAAATGAGATGTCCATTATACCAGTTTCACAATTAATATTAGCTTTTGCGGTGGCTCAGAATGGGCGCCCTAAAATGATTGATGCATTGTTTAGCTCTGAATTTGAGGTCATGTCAAGAATAAGAAAATTCACTGGAAAATAATAATCATTAATTTTTATTATAACATCTTCAATAAGTCCTCGTGGGGTTTTTACTGATCTGTCTGCAAGTTGTAGAATGACTAAAGTAGGTTTTAATTCTCCCATGTTAAATTTTTCATAAACAGAAGTGGGTAAGAGATTAACACTAGCCCCAAGTTCTAAAAGTGCTTTATCAAATGTTATTCTGCCTATGTCACAAGAAATAAGTGGAGCACAGGATCTTTTAATTTTTATGGAAGTTTATCCAAAATTGCTGCACTCGCCTCTGCTGGGAGCATGATCTTTTGAGGGGCGAAACGAGATTCTCTCTTTTGAGTGCAAAGGTCTTTTAAGAACTTTGCATAGGCTGGAACATGTTTGATAGCATCAATAAGAGGAATGTTAATGTTAACTTGTTTGAACAATTCCATCATTTCCTCATTTTGTGCAAGCTTTTGTTTACTAGCAGATTTAGCTTTTAAGGCAATGGGAAAAGGGGCTACAGGTTGATATTTATTGGAGTTTTTATCTATTATTTCTTCCCCTTTATCTTCTCCCCCCAACTCGGTTTCCACTAATTCTTCGTCATCCAGTAAAATTTCTTTTTGTTTCATTTGACTAGAATTTTCATTAATAACTTTAGATTTATATGGGTCTTCTAAAATTTTACCACTTCTTAACGTAGAAATCGCTCTTGCATTTTCAAATTGTGGATTTTTTAATATACCTGGTTTATTTTGAAAACCGGGAGGATAATTTCTTGGATTGGGTATTGGTTGACTAGGTAGATGCCCTACCTCTCTTTTTCTGTTTGCTTCAGCTATTTGACCTATCTGATTTTCTAAGTTTGATATCGATTGACCCACATGACTTTCCAACTTAAATATAGATTGATGGAAAAATTGTTTTAATTCTGCAAACTTCTCGTTAACATCATTAGTTGGAGACGGTGGTTGGTAGTTTGATGAATAATTGACTTGTGACTCAATTTGTGGTCCTTTTGAGTACGCAGTAGTTTGAAAGTTAGGTTGCGGTTGTTGATTTTGGTAGTAATTTTGTGTTGGTAGCTTGGAAAAGTGTGAAGTAGGGGGATTTGCAACTTGGTGTTGAGTTTGATTTTTCCAAGAAAAATTAGGATGATTTCTCCAACCTGGATTATAGGTGTTGGAGTATGGATCATTATTTGGTTTTGAAAATCCTTGAGCTGCCTGCACTTGCTCTTGGATGAAAGGTGGGAGTTGAGCTGCAGTGGGGCATTCACTTACAAGATGTGTTGGGCTTGAACACAAGACACAAATTTCTTGAGGCAATTGAAAATTAATCTGTGGACAAGGTGGAAGTTGATTATTCCACATTTGATTTACTTTTTGTGTTAGCTCATCCATTTTTTCTAATTTTTCTAATTTTTGTGCAATAAAATTTATATATATTCTTGAATTAGGTTCCATGTAATTTTTAATTTCATATAATCCTGCCTTTTTAGATGAGCTCATATTTCTTTCATATGATGATAATGAAGCATGATTTATGGAATTTTCACTAAGCATTTCAAATAAGTCATATGCTTCATTTTCACTTTTACTCATAAATGCTCCTCCACATGATGCATCTACCATTTGTTTATAATGATCGGCTAATCCCTCATAAAAAGCTTGGACAATCTGCCATTTAGATAATCTATGATGTGGACATTTTCTAAATAATTCTTTTAATCTTTCCCAGGATTCATGGATTTGCTCCCCAGGTGTTTGGGAAAATTGGGTAATTGCTCTTCTCATGGTATTGGTTCGGCCTATAGGATAAAATTTCTTTAGAAATTCTTGTTGCATCATATTCCAAGTAGTGATAGGTCTACTTAGAGTACCTAACCAATATTAAGCCTTATCTTTAAGGGAAAATGGAAAAAGCCTTAATTTGAGAGCGTCATCAGAGAAACCTTGTATTTTCACTGTGAAGCAAATTTCTAAAAATTCATCTAAATGCTTATAAGGGTCTTCATTAGTATTTCCATAAAAAGAGGGAAGCATTTGGATGGTTCCTGGTTTGATTTCATATTGATTGACTTGAGTTTGGGGTTGTTGAATGCAAGAAGAAGGATTATAATTGGTTGGAATGAAATATTCTTTCATTTGTTTAGGAGGATCCGGTTCAGGATTACTAATTTCTAACATTCGATTTTAATCCATTATATACTTTTGTGATTTTCTTAATTGATGTAGGAATCTTTCAATTTCAAGGTTTGGTTCTATCAAATCAAGATTTAAAGATCTCCTACCATGCATATATCATTAAATTTTATTATTATTATTATTATTATTATTATTATTATTATTTAGTACACTAGGATGGGCTGGCACATGGGCCTAAAAAAAGGGTAAGGCAGGCTCAAAAATATATAACTATGAACTAAATGAGAAAATGAAACATGCATACACCAAGAAAGAAAAAAAAGAATAATAATAAGTATGAGATACGAAGTTTTTAGGAATATGTGTAAATGCACAACCAAATATGAAATGCGAGTTAGGGGGTTAGCTGGTTAGATATGATGCGAGTTAATTGCAGAAATTAAACGTGCAAAAGTAAAAAAATGTAAAAAGTGTAGAAAAGGAGTTTAAGATCAGAAATGGAAAAATATAAAAAGGTGTAGACATGGAGGTTAAAGAAGGGAGATGCAAACGTTAAGGCTTTTAGATGATGCGAGTTTTTCAGAACTTTTTAGATGATGCGAGTTAGTCAAACACACACATGTATCTTAATTAGACGCAATTAGCAGTTAGTACATGTGTACAAATATTGATAAAATTTAATATATCATTTGTTTTAATTTTTTTTTTAAGTTTTATATTTCTTTGCAATCTAAAGTTCCTTAAAGTGCGTAAAGAAAGCAGATAAGAAATTCAAAAGGAAGCAATGATATTAAACTAACAGCATAATAGGTAACATGAAATAAAGCAACACAAGATGAGTTTTAATTAAAGAAAATTTAAGGAAAATAATTCAAAATTTCATGCCTCCCCGGCAACAGCGCCAAAAACTTGATGAGCACAAAGTGCTTGTTGTTAAGAGCACTATGATCACCAGTTTAATTAAAATTAACCGAAACACATTAAAGCTAGCACTATACGGGTGATAGTGTAGAATAACGGTGAGTGGGGTCGAGTCCACAGAGAGGCTATGCATCTAGGAAGCACTAAGATATATCAGGATCTCAAGAAGGTTATTAATGGAATAATATGAAGAGAGAGATCGCTGACTATGTAGCTAAGTGCTTAATATGTCAAAGGGTGAAAGCGGATCACCAATGAGCACTTGGAAAGTTACAGTTGCTTGAAGTTCCCAAGGGGAAATGGGATGACATTACGATGGACTTTATCGAAGGATTACCTAAGACACAGATAGGGAATGACTCTATATGGGTAATAGTGGATCGATTGCCGAAAGTTGCACATTTCATACCCATAAAGATAACTTTTTTTGCAGAAAGGCTAGCCAAGGTGTATTATAAGGAGATAGTACGACTCCATAGAGTGCCTAAGTTGATAGAATCCAATCAAGATACGACGTTCACGTCTCGATTTTGGAAAAGTTTGCATAAAATCCTAGGCACACAGCTCAAGTTTAGTACCACATTTCATCCCGGATAGATGGACAGACGGAGAGAGTGAATCAGATTATTGAGGATATGCTCCGTATGTGTACATTGGAATTCGGAGGATATGGGATGAATATGTATTGATAGCAGAGTTTGCTTACAATAATAGCTATCAAGCTTTTGGAATCAATGAAAAAATAAGCAAAGTCTATGTTTTGATGATTAACAATTCAATTTGAGTAAGTTATGGTTACTAACATGTTTTGTGGAAATATTTAAAGGATATAAAAATGAAAAATATGAAGTTTGACAGGTCAAGTCGATTTCCAAGTAGACTCAGGCATCGACTTAGGTGAAGTTGATCCCCAAGTCAACTCCGGATGCGACTTCAAATGGGATTTTATGGCCATCGCTGAAATTTGATCCAAGGCAGGCAAAGTTGCAGAGCCAAGTCGACTCCATCTGCGACTTGGGTGAAGTCGCAGACCCAAGTCGACTCCAGCATTGACTTCAAATGGGATTTATGGCCAGTGCTGAAATTCGATCCAAGGTAGGCGAAGTCGCAGAGGCAAGTCGACTCCATCTGCGGCTTGGGTGAAGTCGCAGACCCAAGTCAACTCCAGTATCGACTTCAAAGAACCCAAAATCTCCAGCACTGAATTTGGGAATTCAAAAAGTGAAGTCGCATACCCAAGTCGACTTCACATACGACTTGAATGAAGTTGGAACCCAAGTCGACCCAAACATTCAACTTGGAAGAAAATGAAGATAAATCAAGTCCAAGACAAGCAGATTTGCATGAACAAAACAATCTAGATCAAGGAATACTCATTTGGACATTTTTATGAACTCTAAGATTCAAGTATTCCAACTTCAAGACAAGAAGTTAAAAAATTTCAAGAAAAGATGAGCATACTGAATTCCAAGTAAAAGAAATCAGTGGAAGAACAACTAATGTGAAGAATATCAAGCAACCAAGGTCACTTCCAAGGAGTTCAAGTTCATCAAGCAAAAATAAAATATGAAGTCGCACCCGAAGTCGACTTCACCCGCGACTTGGGTCAAATCAAGGACCAAGTCGACCTGAGAAGGAACTTGAGATTTTTGCTGAGAACCGAAGTCGCACCCCAAGTCTACTTCAGTATTCGACTTGGGTGAAGTCGCACCCGAAGTCGACTTCATCTGCGACTTGGGTCGCAATGGTCGAAAAAATTTGAATGTTGGCGCATTAAATGCGCGCCACCTACCTCCAAACGTTCGAATTTACTCCACCATTATAAATATGCATTCAAGTGAACGTGCTAAAAGAAGAGATAGAGCATTAACTGTGATTCAACTACCATCATCTTCAAGCATTAAGTGATCAACACAAGATTTCAAGGGAAGAACGAAGCTCAAACTTGCTACATGCTTTAACGCTATTTAAAGCTTTTCTTCTACAAGTTCTTCCATGAGCTGAATTAGGCTACACAACCTGTAAAGTATAGAACTCTTTATTTGATTCATTATTTGTATATGATACTTGGTTGATATTTGTGTTTCGAACCAAGTGATAGCAAAGTAGCATTGTGAATAGAGTGGGACTCGTCACCTACTTGTGCTGTGATTTGTGTATGCCCCCTAGAGATGGAATCTAGAAGAGAGCTGAGGCTCTATTTGTATTTGTGAAATACATAGTGGAACCCAAGTCACAAGGGGTGTGAGCTTGGAAGAGTGGAGTAGGGGAGGTTACCCGAACCACCATAAAAACTTATCTATTGCTGTGATTTGCATTTCTATTTTTATTGTATTATTACTCTCCATATTTTCCATTTGTTTCATTAAGGGGACTAAACTAAACCGGGGTAAATTTTCTGTTTAAGTGAAAAATTTTAAATACCCAATTCACCCCTACCCTCTTGGGTAATTGTCATAAACTCGGGATCAATAAGTGGTATCAGAGCAGGTCTTTGAGTTTAAACCAAAGAGATCTTTTGAAATGACATCCCAATGAACTTCCACCCCTGCTTTTGCCAAGGGCCGATCTTTCACTAGACTACCTCTATTTGATGGGACTAACTTCGGTTATTGGAAGTTGAGAATGAAACAATTGATCATGGCTACGGATATTGATTCTTGGATTGCTATCCAAGATGGTCCTACCGGTGAAAGAGCCTCCACATGGTCCGAGGAGGAAGTAAGAGTTGTTAAAAGCAACACAAAGGCCATGAATTTCCTCTTTTTGTGCATTAACGACATCCGAATATGATAGAGTTTCATCATGCCAAACCGCCAAAGAGATATGGGATACATTGACATCCATTTATGAGGAAACTTCTCAAGTCCAAGGGACGAGAAGAAATATTTTGTTTGGAGAATTGAAAAGTTTTAAAATGCTAGAGACAGAAAATATTTCTGAAATGTTTGCTAGATTTTTAAAGATAACTAACGCCTTGAAAGGTCTAGGAAAAGCAATTTCTGAATCTGAGCAGGTAATGAAAATTCTAAGGGTGCTACCCGAATCATGGACTCCAAAGATTGCAACTATTGAGGAAGCAAAGGACTTCAATACACTACGGCTAGAGGATCTTATAAGCTCACTCATGTCACATGAGTTAATAAAAAGGAGAAATGAGGAGCAACATAGGGGCAAGAGAGCTATTACCTTAAAAGCCGCACAAGATTCGGATGACTCCGCCTCATCCTCACAAAACGATGATGAGGAGATTGCCTTACAAAATAATTTAGAAAGTTTGTAGGAAAAGGAAGGAATTTCAAAAGTTAGTTTTAAAGAAAGAAATCCTAAGGAGAAAAAGAAGGAGGCAACGAAATGCTTTCGATGCGGTGGTATGGGGCATATGCAAGCCCAATGCCTAACCCCTGAAGAAACTAAAGCAAAGGAGCGAAGAGAAATGAAAGATCGAAGTGATAACAGAAGGTTTCGGAAGATTAAGGGAAGAGGCATATATGTAAACAAGGAAGTATCCACAACATGCAGTTCTTCAAGTGAAGAAAACGAGGCAGAAAGTTGTGCAAGGATTTGTTGCATGACAAATATGGAAGATTCCAACATATGTCTTGCAGCGACAGAAATTTTGTAGGACCAAACTGCTTCCACAAATTGCACAAGAAGTGAAGAGGTTTGTCTTAGAGCAAAGGCCAATAATATGTGGTTTATGGATAGCGGTTGCTTAAGACACATGACGGGAGAAAAAAGATTATTCCATAGGATCAAACCGTGTAGTGAAGAAACGGTTGCTTTTGAAAATAATGAAAAATTATAATCAAAGGTAAAGGAAATGTCTATGAAATTTCAAATGCATGTATTGAGGATGTACTATTTGTTGATGGACTCAAACACAACTTAATGAGTATTAGTCAATTATGTGATAAAGGTTGTAAAGTTGTATTTGAATCCTCTATATGCAATGTATTTGATGATGATCACATAGTATTTAGTGGCAAAAGACATGAAAATGTATATTTGGTTTGCCTAGATGAACTTGAAGGAAAATGTCTAATAGCCATAGAGAATGATCCATGGATATGGCATAAAAGACTTGGACACATAAATATGTCAAATATTAAAACCTTATGGAAAAAGAGCCTAGTAGAAGGGTTACCAAAACTGAAATATGACAAGGATAAGATTTGCAAAGCTTGTCAATTATCCAAGCAATCCAAACTGCCATTTTCCACCAAAAAGGAAATTTCAACAACTAGGTCACTTGAATTATTGCACATCGATCTTTATGGTCCATCGGACATTTTAACCCTTGGTAGAAAAAAATATGTAATTGTTGATAATTTTTCAAGGTTTACTTGGATTATACTCTTAGTTAGCAAAGATGAAGCATTTTCTATGTTTGTCACGTTTCCAAATTTGGTGCAAAATAAAAAACAAAATACAATAATTTTCATTAGAAGTGATCATGGTGGTGAATTTGAAAATAAACAATTCATAGAATTTTGCAATGAAAAAGGACTTCACCATACATTTTTTGCACCAAGAACTCCCCAACAAAATTGGGGTTGTTGAAAGGAAAAATCGGACAATACAAGAAATGACTAGAACTATGTTAAATGAGAGTAAGTTGTCCAAAAGGTTTTGGGGTGAAGTTGTAAGTACAGCTTGTCATGTATTAAACCGAGTTACAATAAGAGCAATCTTGAAAAAGACCCCATATGAACTTTGGAAAGGCAGAAAACCAAACATATCTTATTTTCATACTTTTGGATGTATTTGCTATGTGCTAAATAATGGTAAGATAAATCTAGGAAAATTAGATGTTAAAAGTGATGAGGCAATTTTTGTTGGTTATTCATCAAATAGCAAAGCATATAGAGTCTTTTACATGAAAAATCAAATAGTAAACGAATCAATACATGTTGTTTTTGATGAATTTAACCAAACTCCGAGGAAGGAGAATGAATTAAGTGATGCAGATGATAGATCAAAAAATCCAAAGGAGGAACAACAAGAGCAACAAGGAGAAGCCGAGGCAAAACAAGAAAACATCATGGAGGAAAGGGTAAGTAAAGGTAATAACTCCTATAAATCTCCAAATGATTTAAAATTTAAAAATGACCATCCAATTGAACAAGTCATTGGTGATATCTATGAAGGAGTAAAAACTAGAAGACCTAGGCATAATATTTGTGGTGAATTTGCTTATGTCAAAGATTGAACAAACTACTATTGATCAAGCTTTTAGCGATGAAAATTGGATTACCGCAATGGAAGAAGAGCTAAATGTGGCGCCCCGAACCGGGGTGCTTAGAAGCCTTACTCCGGGACCGATTTTGATTGGTAAATGTGAGTCAGGATTGTTGCCATGATCACGCGGCGGGTTCTTAATTGGATCTCGTCCAATTTTCTTTTCTTTTCATTCGTCACTTAAGCATACATTTTATTCATAATAGACTCATCCATATCATCATAAAACCATTCATATCTTCTTTTTATTGAAATAATTCACATAAGTACAATCATGTTTGTAATATCCATAAAACATGTCTTGAACATGATTATCATTCATTTGTCCCTTTGGACACATACATAGAACTGCAATTAAATTTGCAGGTCATTTCTATCTAACATCCTTTATGAGTCAGCTCCATAGCCTGTTTGTCATTTAGAAAACACATATGAGTAATAATACTCAGTAAGCAAGCCTTTTTCTTTGGCAAGTAAACATTTTCCTTTCATTTAAATGCATTTCTTCCCATTTGGTAGGAGACACTTACCAAGTGATCAATTACCAATGAGACAGAAACTTTTTCATGCATTTCATGAGAATGCAATGCATTCATTCATTCATGACTTTCCTTGTGCCTCCAACCTCTGGGAGGACGCCGCCGGCACGCAGCCCTTGTGACTTGGCAATAGTGAAGGAGGACCCTCTGATCCGCTTACTACCTCCACCAAAGCCTCTTCCTTGTGCACCATGTTCATACATATGCCGGCATGACATGCTCCATAAAACTTGATAAATCATTTAGAAAGTAATTTAACAAGTAGTTATCAATCATTTCATGTAAAGCATTATAGGAATGATCATCCTTAAATATAATTCATAAAACATGTGAGCAAACAATTTGCAATCATTTAAAAGCATTTTATAAAGCATATAACTTGTTTACCTCCTCAGTCTGTGTCCTCCACCTTTTCCTTTCTTTTTCCTATATAAGGAAAATGATATTTTATCTATATCATTCCATGTCTTAGATTGCTTCCCATGTATGCTTTATATTTATTTATTACCTCATTCCTATAGAGGTTAATCTTATAAAGATATTTAGTCATTACCTCCATATATGGATTTTTTTATCCATAAATCCCTTTAAAAATTTCATCTATATATTCTTTAACATATAAATGCTAATCTCATTTTTCACTCAATTTATACTGTTCATAATCACTGTTCATGGGTTACTGTTCACAGCAACGTGGGGTTCCAAAAATTGACATTTTTTTTCCAAAAATAAAAAATACCATGATATAGTTCTCAGTTAGTATATCATGGAAAAATTTATGAATTTTAAATTCATCATCATTAACTTGGCTAAATAAATCATTTTCTCCATATACTAAAAATCAACATAATTTCAATTAAGCATAATCTTTAAATCCAAAAATCATGAAATTAATATATCATCATTCCAACATCATAAATATTCATCCCATATCATCATTTAGTAATATTGAATCATTATTTGCACATATCATATGCTATCTTCTCGAATTCTCTATCTTTGCTCCAAATTTTTGATGTTTTGGCCAAATTCCAATTAAGCATTATAACTGTACTTATTTTCTCATGCTTAGGCATTATCTAAGCATGTTTTACCTTATCTAACATCCAAAGCAAGTTTGAGGAGAATTCACTTACCTCAAGTGAAGATATGGTCCTTCTTTCTCCTCTTTCTCTCTCCTCTCATTCTCTCCTTGCTTCTCTTGGCTTAAAACGTGGGTGGGGGTGGGAAAATGAGCTCTTGCTAAAGCTTGGGAGCTGGGATGTGTGCCTTGGACGTCCATCCCTTGGCCCCTATTTATAGTTCTTGATTTTTCATGAAATTGTAATTTACCCCCCCTTGCTCAAGGTATTAAATTATAAATATTTTTTTTCTAATTTTCAAATGTTGTGTTGAGCCTTGTGCAGCCCCCCTAGATATTGTTCACGCCCCCCTATAGCAGCCCTATTTTTATTTTTTATTATTTAAATTTAATAAAAGTCAAAGGAAATTATGAAAAAGATAAGCTACATTTTTAATCTCCAATTGACGTTTTATCTTGACCCTTGATTCGTGATTTTCATCACATCTTTTACCATTCATCATATTCATCATGAATTTTTAACCATCCATAAAAAATTTCATCTACATTCAACGTCTGGATTGCAATTTATGAATTTTTCTTTATTTTCTCACTAAAATCCGAAATTCCATTAAAATATCAAAAGGTATTGCTATTTTGTCCTTTAGTGAATAAATCTCATTTTTCGTCTTTTTGTGATTAGGTTAATCCAAGTGATTAACTCTTAATCACCTCGGTTGCTATTCACGTGTACTATTCACGTGGTTTAATCCCACAATTGTATTTTTTTAACCTCTAATACACATATTTTCATACTCATGATTATATATTTTATTAAAACATTACCTCGGGTTTACAACCCTCAGGTTTTATTGTGAAACCCAACCTATGTAGAACCCATATGTATGCATTGATCATGTATAAGACATTTATATGTGTAATTATTGAATTTTGAATGATTATGAGATTTTGCTAATTATTGCAATTAGGGTTAAGGATTAGCAATAATGATTTGAGTAATCATTTTGAGCTAATATGAGACAATGGGATTAGAGTAAATTGTTGTTTATTGAAATGTGCAAATATATCATGGATAATCATTTTCCATTATTTGATATGAATTATGAGAATTTAAATGATAATCGTTAAGTTAAGTGGAAAAGCACTAGAAAATTCATAACTCAACGCCTGTAAGGTGAATTCAAGTGAAATTTGAGATGGAAGTTGATGATGTTGGGCTTGAAATTATGGAATTATTGGGTTATGAAAATTCTTGATGGAATTAGTGTTATGATTTATTGATCACATCTCAATTCCATCCGTTAACTTTAAATGGCTATAACTTGAGCTAGGAAAATCGGATTGAGATAAAATTTGAAACGGTTGAATGAAATCATGAGATGCACATTTTTGAAGGCTTAGATTAAGCATATTATGTTGGAAAATTACCTGCATTGAAAAAGGTATGCATTGTTGACTTTTGCACCTCAAGAGTACCATTCATTTAATGCTAGAGTACATGGAATAATTGCATGGTTTTAATGGAAAATGAGGTGTCAAATTGATAACTCGTAAAAATACGAGTTATCATGGCCTATTTCAGACTATTTTTGCATGTTAGTCCAAGAGATTAGGTTTAGTTTGCATCAATTTAACTAAATTTTCACTCGCTTTACATTTTAGGAGCATTATGTAGTTTTTATGCATTTTTAGTTCATTTATTTAGTTTCATTCATTTTTACAGGTAGGACGGAGAATTACAAACATGTCAGCGAGTTGATTGCAGAATAGAGCCTAGTGAAGGAGCATGGGGTTGGCACCCAGGCGCCGCCCAGTGGCGCCCAAGCACAATTCTATAGGCCTTTGCCAGAATCTCCAACACTTCACACAACACATTACATCCAGAGAGTTGGTGCCTAGGCGCCACTTCATCAACACGCAAGCAAAGTTTTAAAGGTTTTTGAAGTCACAAGTCACATTGATTCCAGGAATTTGGCACCTAGGCGCCAACGCATGAAGTCCTAGGGTTTCCAGAAAGGTTTCTAAGTTACGTAACTCCAAAGAGTTGGCACCTAGGCACCAGTTAGTTGCGTCTAGGCGCCAATACGCATCCGTACGCGCGGGTTTTTCTACGCAGGCTGTTATGTTTAAATAAAAACCTAGAGTTCTAGAGGAGATAGTGAGCAGAGGTGTGGAGAGAGCCACTAGAGTAGCCGCATAAAGAAGGAAAAAGATCCGTTTTCCATTGCAAACGAAAGAGGAGGTCCGATCTCGCTGGTGGAAGCTTCCGGAATTTAGGTCTTCTCTTTCTCATTCTCTTTCCTTTGTCTTTCCTTTTCTCTGTGTTCTTGGAGATGATTGTAACTTGATTTTAATGGGAATTGAAGTCATGTTAATGGGCTAAACCTTCTTATGGTGGCAGATATGTAGGATTTGAACTCATAGCTTATGATATTTGGTTTTCTTATGCTTGAATTGATAATACTGTTGTGCTGTGACTTGTGTTACTTGAGATTACCCTTATATATCATGTTTAATGCATTTACAAGCCTTGCAACCTTGTGGATTGATCTAATATTCAGATTCGTGCTTGGAAAAGTGGAATTTGAATAAGATCCATATATAAGGCACATGTATTCTAACTCATGTAGTGTTAGATGTTAATATGGATAGGAATATACTTATTAACTCTTTGTAATCATGATTAGGTTATATGGTTATCAACCTGGTTTTACTTATATGCATGAGAACATAGCATATAACTAAAACTTGGTTAGGTTTGTTGGGTCCCGAATTGATGGCAAAACCCAAGAGGGGAGGGGTGAATTGGGTTCTTAAAAATTTACAACTTAAACAAAAACTTTACCCTGGATTAATCTAGTCCCCTTGAATGAAGAAACAGAATGGAAAGCAAAGTAATGTAGAGAGCAGAAATAAAAGCAAGTAGACAAGAATTTTTATAGTGGTTCGGGCAACCTCCCTACTCCACTCTTCCAAGCTCACACACCTTGTGACTTGGGTTCCACTATTGTATTCTCTCAATACAATTAGAGCCTCTTGCTCTCTTCTAGATTCTAGCTCTAGCAGGCATCAACAACTAGAGCCTCTTGCTCTCTTCTAGATTCTAGCTCTAGGGGGCATCAACAACTAGCACAAGTAGGTGATGAGTCACACTCCAATCACACACTACTTTGCTATCACTTGATCTTAGCTACCCAAGCTAAATCAAGTTCAATACAAACAAATAAGCAATGAAATAAATCTACACTTTACAGATGTGTAGAAGCAGTTTGGTGCAGAGAAGAACTTGTGGTAGGCTTTGAATAATCTGAAGTAAAGCTCTTGCAGTTTTGAAGTGTAGTTCTTCCTCTCTTGATTGGCTTGATCACTTTAATGCTCTTGTAGATAGGAGTTATGCTCACTTAATGTTTTTCAACTTCTTCCCTCGTCCACATTAACTCCCTTTTATAATTTTGGAGGGAATCCGAACGTTAGAGGGTTGGTGGCGCTCATTTAATGCGCCAACGTTCGAATAAAAAGTCGCATGTGGAGTCGACTTCGGGTGCGACTTCACCCAAGTCGCAGATGGAGTCGACTTCGGGTGCGACTTCGCCTCTCTGTCGCAACTTCAAGTTCCTGTCAGGGTCGACTTGGGTTCTCGACTTGACCCAAGTCGCAGGTGGAGTCGACTTCGGGTTCGACTTCACCTCGTCAGATGGCTTCACGAACTTGGAACTTGAAAGTCGTTTTCTTTTGCTTAGTCTTCTCTATGCCTTTAGTTCATTTGCACTTTTTGTATTACTTTCTGGATCCTTGTGCCTTGCTTTCATTAGCTCCATAATTTGCAATCCTTAGAAGCTTGACTTGAATCTTGAATCTTTGGAGAACTTGAGTCTTGCATAGTGTATCATCATCTTGCTTTGCATTTGATTCATATTGATCTTCATGACTTGCTTATTTCTTCATCTTGGAACATGCTCGAAGTTCTTGTCTTGGACTTGAGAGACTCATGTTGATTTTAGACTTGAGATATCTTAAATTGTTCTTTGAAAGGAGCTTGAAACTGCATCTTTGATCTTTGAAAACTTCAAGTCGCACTTTGGGTCGACTTCGTCCGCGACTTCACCCAAGTCGCACCTGGAGTCGACTTGGCCTGTGACTTGGCAGCTTCGTGCCTCAACTTTCAACTCTGGACGGATTTGCACTTTTGAAGTCGATAGTGAGGTCGACTTCGTTTGCGACTTGGCTACCCAAGTCGCAGGTGGAGTCGACTTGGACTGCGACTTCACCTTCCCTTCTTCCGATTTCAACTCTGGACAGTTCTGCACATTTGAAGTCGATCTTGGAGTCGACTTGGGGAACAACTTGGTCTTCCATACTTGATTTTCTTCAAATGTATATTCCTTAAACATTTCACAAACTTGTTAGTAGCCAAGACATACTCAAATTGATTTGTTAATCATCAAAACATGGATTTAACTTGTTTTCCACATATTTCCAACAAGGTTTGTATGTGTTGGAAGACATATATGAATATGAATGAACCTAGATTAGTAATCTCTGGACAACTAACTTAATTGGAACCAAATAACATAGCTATGATTCAATGAATTTATATTCCCACCTTTCTTTATCATCTCAAGGCAATCTCAGCAATATTCCATCCCATTCTGGTCATTTATTGCTTTGTTTAGTTTAGTTTTATTCTTTAAAAGAAAACTCTCATTTATTCTACCAATTCACTTAAACAATTGAGATTCAAGGTGCTATTCCGTTTAACACAATCCTCGTGGGAACGATACTCTACTCATTCTTTATTACTTGACACGGCACGTATACTTGCGTAAATAGAAAGCATTTTAATTGACATATATGCAGCTCGTCAAGTTTTTGGCGCCGTTGTCGGGGATTGGTGCTTTAAACTTAGTACCTGACAATTTCAGTTGTCTTCTGTGAATGTGTATATATTATACATAGTTTTTCTTTTCTTTCTTTGCTTTTGATAAAATTTTATTTCAGGGATCTTTGTATTGCAGTTTTCAATGGCTTATCATTGGCCAAATGCAGAATTTTCAACACCAAGTACAATGGGTTTTCATGAGTATGACAATACATGGGCACCTCTAGCTCAATTTACAGATTTTGACAATCAAATGCAAGATATGAACAATGTTTATTCAACTTATTGCGATTTGTGTGGAGCTGAGGGACATTTGTCAATTCAATGCGTATATTACTCAGCATCTGTGGGATATCTTGATCATTCTAATGATGCACAAGACAACTATGGAGATCCGCAATTAGAAAATATGATGCCAACAGAATTTCAAGCATATCAAGAAGGGGAGCCATCACCACCTGAAAGCACTTCATCTTTAGAGGACATGTTCATGCAATTCATGAAGAGCCAAATGTAGTTTAATGAGAACATGTAGAAACAGGTGGAGCAATTGGCTATTGCACTCCAATGCCGGCATCAGGAAGCGTCTTTCGGTCATATAGAAGAAATTTCAGCAGAAGATGAGTTGGAACAGGGCTGCGAAGTCACTCCGAGTACTAATGCAGATATATCAATAGATGTGATAGAACAAACTGTACCTCAGCATGTTCTTGAACAAGCGGCCGAGCCAATGGAAAGCCAGGAAGTGGAAGAAGAAATTGACGAAGAAATAGAGGTTGATATAGTGGAGAAAGTTGAAAATTATCATATCAACACTCCTCTAATTTGTCTTCCTGAAATTCAGGTGCAACAAGACTTAATCGATCAATGCAAAGCCTTGGAAAGAAACATCTTGAAGCCATCATTTGTTCAAGACCCTGAAAACCTCTTCTATAGTCTCTATGAAATTCAAGAAAAGAGGCTAACTGAAGAGGCTAAGAAGAGAGCTGAACTTCCAGTGCACAATCCGCATGGAAGGAAGTTCGATAGAGCAGGAATTGGCCAATCATAATGCAACGTCAGGCTGAAGACGATAAATTTAGCGCTGAATGGGAGGCAACCCATTACACTTTTTTATTTTTATTTCAAGAATAAAGTAGTCATCTCCCAAGGCAAGGAAGGACAAGATTATCATGCTCAAATGTGAACTTTCAATCCACTTTCAAGTTGATAAATGATGGAATCAAGGATTTTCAAGTTTATATTCACCATTCAAGACAAGACAATGCAGTTTGAGTGAGGTCTCGACCTCAATTTTTGGTGCCTGGCGCTAAGTTTCGCAAAAGAACATGTTCTAGCAAGTTGGGATTAGAGAAGTGGCGCTCCGGCACCATATTTTTCAAGGAAATAACATGTTGCAAGTTTTGAATCAGCAAATTGGCGCCTAGGCCTCAATTTTTTGCGCCCTTGCGCCACCCCCCAGACGACATAAAAAAATAGCAAAATACAAGTTTCTAGCATGCCAACTTCAATTGGCCATAAATTTTGATTCCGGAGGAGTTACGGGAGCTACCACATATCAACGGAAAGAATTTTTCGAGTCCATCGACACGAAAACCATGGTTTTCTTAGTTGATATCATTTTAAATATCAAAATCCTCCATCTTTGCATATTTTGAACTGTTGAAGTTCTACACAATTTGTTTTACTGCTTTTAGTGAATCACTTATTTTATTACTTTAAGTAAAAGATGTGCAAGTGGGTGGTTTACATTTCTTATATATTTGCGGGCATGAGGATGTGTTGCTTGTGGATAAATTTTTGATTTAAGCTGTTTCATTATTTTATTTGGGCTAAGAGTTCAAGGTAGTGGGGGAGGACTTTATGGACTACACTTGTGGTATCGATAATATGGCTTGAAACTTGAGATGATTTAAATCCCATAAAAATATCCTAAATAAAGTGTAATTAAGGGTAATTATCATGCTGATTAGTGACCAAGTTGCTGATTTAGAAAATTTTACAAAATATATCAAGTTTGTGTTACAAAATGGACGTATGTGAAGGAATAGATATGCATGGGTGATAAATGACTTGTGAAATATGATTTTGTGAAAGAATGCATGAAAATATGATGAATTTCATGTTTATATGTCTGTTTATAATTGCATGATGTTAATTTCAAATTTTGACATTGATCAATGAAGCCTAAGGCGATAACGTATGCTTAAAACAGGCACCGATGTGTGTATTTTGGAAAAGGATTGATAAATGGAAAATTGTGGTTAATGAACCTATAAACAATAGGTATTAGATGATTATTATATGGTTGAAAGGTTACCCAAATGATGGGATTAAATATGTGATGTATGAACTAATGAAATGTGCAAGTATATGCTAAGTGTATGCATAATGACTTGAGAAGCCAAATGAATGATATATGCTAATGAAAATAGGTTGGAAAACTAAATGAGATGCAAGGAAAAGAAAAATATGAAAAATTATATTTTTCTCATGTAGGCAAAGGCAAAGAAAAGGCCGAGTCGAAAGCTAAGGAACACAGGTAAGCAAGCAAATTTTCTAAATGATTTTTGCTTTTCTAAATTACTTTGAATAAATGTGATTTTGCTCTCACTTGTTTGATGAAATTGTAGAAATTATTTCTAATGTGTTTAAGGATGGTCATTCCTTAGTTAAATTGTGTTGAAATGATGCTTTTATTTCAATGTGACTTTATGAAATTTTCTTTGATAAATACTATGAAAAAATGTTGTGATTCCAAGTTTTTAAATGAAAATCATGCTAGCATGTTATAGATGGATTTATGGAAAATTCATGTGCACAAGGTACTAGGTCTACTTGAAGAGTATAAGTGGACCGATTGTCTCCCCTTGGTGTGGCCAAGTCGCTAAGATAGGCCCAAGGCCGGCGGCGCCCTCTCTGAAATGGGAGATGATGTGGACGGATGGTAACCTAGCTAGCTTCCATCCTAAGGGAAATATGATGGATATGTTTATGATTTTATATGGCATTATGCATATCATACTCGTGATGGGTACAGGATTTTATGTTTTCAGGATCTACCTTTTGAAAAGGTATAAGTTGCTTTCCAAGATGATTTTAAATGCAAAATGTTGCCTGAAATGATTTGCCTGTAAAATGTAAATAACTTATTGAGTTTCGACTCACGATTTTGTTTTCCAAACCCAAAGACAGGTGAAAGAAAGGATATGGTGAAGAAGAAAGTGCAAGCTTGATAAAGAAATGGAAAAACTTAGAATTGTTATGTTATGAAAAACTCATGTTGAGTGATTGTAACTATTTAAATGTTTTATGTTATTGCTTATGATTAATACATGCAGTGACATCTGATTTATGTAATTGATGAAATATTGTTGATCAGCATGCTTTATATGTGATGATGGGTTGGACATGACCTAGTTATGTTTGAGATGAAAATATGAGAAATCAAACTCTTATAAGGAAACACTAAATTGGATAAACATTCGTTAAAACCCGCCGTGTGACAGGGCAACAATCCTGATCACGTTTACCAATCAATACGATCCCGAAGTAAGGCTCAGGATGTGACGCTCGGGTTTGGGGTGCCACATTTATACACGTGTCTAAGATTGGAGTTTCACACTGAATCAATTTGAAAGAAACAATGTATGACATTTAGTTCATAGACCCAAAGATTGCACTGTTATTGGTACCAAATAGGTATTTAGGAACAAGTTAGATGAAAGTGGACTTGTGGTAAGAAATAAAGCCAGATTAGTAGCCAAAGGTTATTCCCAAGAAGAAGGAATTGATTTTGAAGAATCATACGCACCTGTGGCTAGATTAGAAGCCATACGTATTCTACTAGCATTTGCTTATCACATGGATTTCAAGTTGTTTCAAATGGATGTGAAAAGCGCATTTTTGAATGGATACTTGAATGAAGAAGTTTATATTGAACAACCTCCGAGATTTGAAGAAAAGGATCAATCAAAATATGTTTAAAAATTAACCAAAGCATTATACAGACTAAAACAAGCTCCACGAGCTTGGTATGAGAGGTTAAACAAATTTTTGATTGACCATGAATTTCAAAGAGGAAAGGTTGATACAACATTATACATTAAGTATAAGAGTAAAAATATTTTAATTGTTCAAATTTACGTAGATGATATAATATTTGGTGCTACTGACGAAACTCTGTGCCAAGAATTTTCTAAAATTATGCAGAGTGAATTTGAAATGAGCATGATGGGAGAATTGAATTTCTTCCTTGGACTGCAAATTAAGCAAAAAGATGAAGGAATCTTTATAAATCAATCCAAGTATATCAAAAAATTATTAAAGAAATTTGGAATGCAGACTAGCAAGGGAGCAAATACACCAATGAGTTCAATAATCAAGATCGACACGGATGAAAAGGGTAAATCCGTCGAACAAAAACTATATAGAAGCATGATAGGATCTCTGTTATATTTAACTACTTCTCGACCAGATATTCTATTCAGTGTTTGCATGTGTTCTAGATTTCAATCATGTCCTAAAGAATCACATTTAATGGCTGTAAAAAGAATTTTTAAATATTTGACAAACACCACTAATCTTGGACTGTGGTATCCAAAGGGGTCAACTTTTGATCTAATCGGCTACTCGGATGCGGATTTTGCCGGATACAAAGTAGATAGAAAAAGTACTAGTGGAACATGTCAATTTCTTGGAAACATGTTGGTTTCATGGTATTTAAGGAAACAAACTAATATTGCTCTATCTGCGGCAGAAGTCGAATATATAGCCACCGGGAGTTGTTGTGCCCAATTGCTTTGGATGAAACAATAACTTAGAGATTATGGTGTTGATTATCATGATATTCCAATTAGATGTGATAATACAAATGCAATTTGTTTGACTAAAAATCCTGTATTGCATTCTAGAACAAAGCATATAGATGTAAGACACCATTTTATTCATGAACATGTTGAAAATCATGATATTTATTTGGAATATGTAAAAACTGAAGATCATTGCAGATATTTTTACCAAACCTTTCTCAAAAGAATCATTGTACAAAATTAGAAATGATATGAGTATGTTTAAGCTTGATTAGAAACACAATATGATAAGGGGAGTGATCTTAGATAGTCCAAGTCAAAAGGCCAAGTCGACTCCGGTTGTCCCAAGTCGACTTCGGTGAAGTCGACTCCAGGAAGTCGAAGTCGACTTTGGTTAAGGGAAGTCGACTTCAGCGTGAGCCGTTTGGGCTTCCTGCCTTCCTTCTCTTCTTCTTCCTCTTCCTCGTGCCAATCCATCTCTCTCACTCTCATTCTCCCTCAGCTACCTCTTTGCTCTCTCTCATCACTCACCTCTTGTGCCCATCTCTCATGCTCTCTCCCTCACCTCTCGAGTTCTCTCTCTTATCTCCCTGTCTCTCGTCTCTCTCTCAGCTCACTTGACTCTCTCTCTCGTCTCAGCACCATCCAGCTCTCTCTCATCCCTCATCTCACTCACTCTCGTGCTCTCTCATCTCTCTGTCCTCTCTCCCTCATCTCTCAGATTTCTCTCTCTATCTGTCAGAGCCTTTCTCTCTCTTCCCATATCAAAACCCATTCCAGTTTGAAATTCATCTCTAATGACACCCAAATTGGCTACCAGACTACCCAAATTAGCCGTTCCTAAACCTTCTCTAAGACTGGTACCCAAACAATCCGAATCCCAAAACAAGGAGGAGATCCCTAGGAGACAAAGGACTCCATCCAAGCGAGCCCGGGAAGAACCGTCCACATCTACCGGCTGTCGAGTTCGATTCCAAGCTAGAACTCCAACAACATCAGCTCCAAGAGAGGAGGAATTACAGACCTCCGATAGTTCCAAAATAGGGGCTAGAAGAAAGGGTACCCCAACGCCAAAGGGCCAGGTTCTAAAAATGCCAACAACCTACTTCAAGACAGAACAACAGCATAGCAGATCTACAAACATTTTTATGAGCGTAAGACCTTTGTCCCAAAGATTATTGATTTCAAATTCCTTCTTGATTATGAATTTGGGATAGAAGAATTACTGGATTTTCAAGGATGGACAAGGTCGTTAAAAGATGATGATAGGGTGTACCCAGACTTGACACGTGTTTTCTACTATCTCTAGGATCAACAATATTTTAGTACATTTGTAAAAGGTGTTGAGATTTATTTAGGTACAGTGGGGGTTCCAAGCCAAGATCATACCCTTACGCAAATCAGCAAAATCTTAGAGGTTCCATTTGAGGATGAACAACTATCTGACAACCTATCATTGACCTAGATATACAATCAGCTCACAAGGAGCAATAAGTACCACCCAGGGATCAAGTTCCTTCATTATATGAATTTATCTCCGAGGTTGCGAGTACTTTGACTGTTGATTGCCCACTGTATATACCCTACGGGAGGAGGTAGAAATCAAGTAAACCCACAGGATGCCGAAATCCTATGGAAAGTGGTAAACAGGGTCAAGGTTAGCCTCCCCAGACTATTTCTTGAAGCTCTAGCCTCTAGGAAGGACAACCCACGAGGGGTCTTGCCATATGGAACATGGATCACCAAGATCCTTGAATTTTATCATGTGGACATCGATGGTGAGCCGTTCGAGGTGCTGAAGCCAACTAATGCCATAAATAAGGCATTACTGAAAAGAATGAAGATAAATGTGGAACAATTCAGAGATGAAAGGATAAGAGAAAGGATGGGACAACCGGCTCAAGAAGAAGTCGAAAGAGCACAAGCTGAGGGGGAGCAGCCCCCGCCATCACCTCAGCCACAGGTAGCTCCATCTCCACCACCTAAAGTCCCAGCTGAGCCCGCATCGCCTCATTCCCACGGATCATGTTCTCTTCGAGGCTCGGAGATCCCAGATTTGGCTCCACGACCGTCTTCTTGGGGCACTTCGGTGAATGCTATACGGGAGCATTTGGGGCAGCTAGAGGATAGGCTGACTTCCTAGATCACCGGGGTGCTTAACACGATCATGGACATGCATACGAGGCAAGATCGTATGGATCAGGAGCTCCAAATGATTAAATATCGACTTGCATCCGGGAGCGGCAGGGTTCGACCGATACCCGATCTGGATCCATAAGTGAGTGAGTAAGTGCGACGAGCGCCTACACCTCAGCCTATCTCATCATTCTACTCATCCGCTCACATCCGACCCACTCCACCCATCCGTCAGGCTCCTTATCCCATATCGGCATTTTTGTTCGCCAAATCTCAAATTCTAGATCCCTATTTTTGATCTATTGACAAAAAGGGGGAAAATAGTTGAGTTTCTAGTTTTTAAGAGTCGAGTCATGGGTTGGGTAGTTTGTATATATAGGTTTGCATTTGTTTTGTATTCTGTATGAAATGATCTGATTATATATGAAAAAGGTTTGTTTATGTTTTGTTTGTATGAATATAAATGGTTGAATGAATATTTTAACTTGTGATCTATATGATATATGCAATTGTTGAAAATGAAATATATATGTTTATTTCATTAAGTTTGAAATATAATGCAAAAGACCTATGATTATCCTAAAAATACCAAAACAAGATAAAATGATATGTTTTAAGACATTAAAAGATATAAACTCAAATTAGTTTTGTCAATCATCAAAAAGGGGGAGATTGTTGGAATCAATGGAAAAATAAGCAAAGTCTATGTTTTGATGATTAACAATTCGATTTGAGTAAGTTATGGTTACTAACATGTTTTGTGGAAATGTTTAAAGGATATAAAATGAAAAATATGAAGTCCGACAGGTCAAGTCGATTTTCAAGTCGACTCAGGCATCGACATAGGTCAAATCAATCGCCAAGTCGACTCCAGATGCGACTTCAAATGGGATTTTATGGCCAGCACTAAAATTTGATCCAAGGCAGGCGAAGTCGCAGAGCCAAGTCGATCCAAGTGCGACTTGGGTGAAGTCGCAGACCCAAGTTGACTCCAGCATTGACATCAAATGGGATTTATGGCCAGCGCTGAAATTTGATCTAAGACAGGCGAAGTCGCAGAGCCAAGTCGACTCCATCAGCGACTTGGGTGAAGTCGCAGATCCAAGTCGACTCCATTTGCGACTTGGGTGAAGTCGAAGACCCAAGTCGACTCCAGTATCGACTACAAAGAACCCAAAATCTCCAGCACTGAATTTGGGAATTCAAAAAGTGAAGTCGCATACCCAAGTCAACTTTGCATACGACTTGAGTGAAGTTGGAACCCAAGTCGACCCAAACATTCGACTTGGAACAAAATGAAGATAAATCAAGTCCAAGACAAGCAGATTTGCATGAACAAAACAATCTAGATCAAGGAATACTCATTTGGACATTTCTATGAACTCCAAGATTCAAGTATTCCAACTACAAGACATGAAGTTAAAAGATTTCAAGAAAAGATGAGCATACTGAGTTCCAAGTAAAAGAAATCAGTGGAAGAACAATTAATGTGAAGAATATCAAGCAACCAAGGTCACTTTCAAGGAGTTCAAACTTGCTGCATGCTTTAACGCTATTCGAAGCTTTTCTTCTACAAGTTTTTCAATGAGCTGAATCTGCCTACACAACCTGTAAAGTGTAGAACTCTTTATTTGATTCATTGTTTGTATATGATACTTGGTTGATATTTGTGTTTCGAACCAAGTGATAGCAAAGTAGCGTTGTGAATCAAATGGGACTCGTCACCTACTTGTGTTGTGATTTGTGTATGCCCTCTAGAGCTGGAATCTAGAAGAGAGATGAGACTCTATTTGTATTTGTGAAATACATAGTGGAACCCAAGTCACAAGGGGTGTGATCTTGGAAAAGTGGAGTAGGGGAGGTTGCCCGAACCACTATAAAAACTTCTCTATTGCTGTGATTTGCATTTCTATTTTTATTGTATTATTACTCTCCATATTTTCCATTTGTTTCATTAAGGGGACTGAACTAAATCAGGGTAAATTTTCTGTTTAAGTAAAAAATTTTAAATACCTAATTCACCCCTCCCCTCTTGGGTAATTGCCATAAACTTGAGACTAACACAAGCTAGCATTCAAATGACTCCTTTCGAAGAGCTATATGGGCGACAATGTCGAACCCCATTGAAATGGGATGAAATTGGAGAGAAAAAGTTAGTTCTAGACTTGTCCAGACGAATGGCAGACAAGGTACAAGTAATTCGCTAGTGTATACTCATAGCCCAGAGTCGGCAAAAGAGTTACACAAATTGCAAGAGAAAAGATTTGAACATCCAAGTTGGCGAATATGTGTTTATAAAGGTCACACCATTCAAAGGAGTTACAAGGTTTGGAAAAAAGAACAAGATGAATCCCAGATATATTGGGCCATTTGAAGTACTAAAAAGGATTATGAAGTTGGCATATAGGATAGCCCTACCCCCGACTCTAACCTTAGTGCACAACGTATTCCATGTCTCTATGCTTAGGAAATATATTTCAGACCGTACCCATGTACTAATAGCAGAGAACCTACCAATTCAAAATTATTTGAATTATGAGGAAAGACCGATCAAGATCTTAGATCATAAGGTGCTAAAGCTTCGGAATCGAGAGATCGAATATGTTAAGGTTCAAGTGAACCGATATTCCAAAAGTGATGCCACATGGGAATTAAGAGAGGAAGTTGAAAGGAAGTAACCCTAGCTGTTTGAAAAGTAAACAGTTTCGGAACGAAACCTTTTATAAGGGGGGAGCATTGTGATAACCAGACCCAAATAGGATTCCTACTTGTGAATGTGGCATGTAAATGTGAAATATTTATGATTCAATTGATTGATTAATTTTAAGGCAATTGATTAATAAAGGTGATTAAATTAATCACCATAGGTCAATGTGAGTTAACGTGATTAAAGATACCCAATGAGGATTAGAAAATGTGAATATTCTATGAATAATTGTCTCATATATTATGATTTAATTAATGATAATTATGATGATAATTATGAATTCGAGGTGATAATTGTTAGAAATTCATAACTTGATGCCTATAAGGCAGAATGAGATGAAATTTGAAAGGTAAGCACATGATGATGTGTCTAACCTTATGAATGGATTGGATTAAGAAAATTTTGATGAGATTAGGGTGATAATTACTTATTTTCATCCAAATCTAAAAGACAAATTCAAATTGTCATAACTTATGCTAGAAAGGTCATTTTGAGATGAAATTTGTCATGAATAGTTAAAATGATATGGTGAATCTAATGGATGGGTTTGATTAAACTAATTATAATGAAAAAGTGATTAATCACAAAAGGACGAAACCCATTGACTTTTGCTCTCAAAAAGCATATTACGTTTAATGAAAAATCAACCTCTTTAATGAGGTAATTAAGGGACAAATTGAGGTGTCTAAAGGGGTGGACACATGGGATGTGCAAGGGGCATGAATGGGCAGATTTTTTTATTTTTCTTGATGCTAAAATTTCATGCAATTGGGCTACATGACTAGGGTTGTTAATGGCATGGATTTAGACAACTTTTGATGATGCACAAAATGCCAAAAATGGACCACATGGGGACGTGATCATGTGGACAACAACTGTGATACCCAGACCCAAGTAAGACCTATATATATTCATGTGGCATATAAATATGGATCATGTAAGATTTAGTGGAATTATGAATAATTTTCTTTGCAATATTGATGATTTATTGCAATTAGGGCAAGTGGTTATGAATGATGATTATAAGCCGATATGGGTCAATGTGATTAAAGAGGCCTAATGAGGATTAGAGAATGTGAATATATTGAGGATAATTACCTCATATATTATGGTTTAACTAATGGAGATTATGTTGATAATCATGGAATTAAGGTGGCAAATGCTAAAAAATTCTTAACTCGACGCCGGTGAGGCGGATTAAGATGAAAATTGGAAGGTGAGCACATAATTTCATACTTAATCTTATCAAAAATTTAGGTTATGAAAAATTAGGATGGGATTAGTGTGAAGATCGATTATTACCATCCAAAATCCAAGGATGACTTCAAATGATCATAACTTGAGCTAGAAAAGTCGGATTGAGACGAAATTTGAAATGAACAGTTAAAATTATGAGATCAATGCTATGAAAGGATTTGATTAAGCTAATGATGGTGGGATTATTCTTGCACAAAAAATTATGTGCACCATTGACTTTTGTGCACAATAAAGTAGCTCTTATTTATGTTAAAGTTAAAGTAATTAAATATATAATTAATGGCACAAATGAGGTGTCAAAAGGAGGTAATTACACATGGATTTTATGCGTTTCCTAAAATGAAAAAATCCATGATAATATCAAATGATTAATGAGATGAATTAAGGAGCTAAATGGCTAGCTCAAAGGAGCTTGAAGTAGGTGGCCACACATGACGGTCAAGGGGCTATATACTTGATTTTTTTAATTTAAAAAAATGCAAAATATGCATTTAAATGAGCTACATGACTAGGGTAGTTAGTGGCATTAATTTGAGATGGATTTTTATGGCACAAAATTTCAAAATCCAAGGCACATGGACTTGATCACATAATGGACAGCAGATGGGAGCTTGGAGTGATGCATGTCCAAAGCTGCTGTTTGGGATTTTTAATGATTTTTTAAATGATAAATGGACCTCTAAATGAGCTCCTAGCTAGGGTAATTAAGTGACAATTAATTAAAACTACAATTTTATGGAAAAATTTGCTAAAGGCAGCTGCATATGGGACGTTAAACACATGGGCAGCAAGTGGAGCAAGAATGATGTGGATGTTCAAGGCTGCAATGTGATTTTTTTGTGTTTTTTTTAATATGCTAAATGGGCCCCTAAGTATTATATTAGCTAGGGTGATTAAATACCCATAAATTAAAGCTAAATTAGGAGTGAAAAATTGCATAAAGGCTGCTAAAAAGTGGACGTTCCAATGGGGACAGCAACATGGACTTCAATGCATGGATTTTTGATAAATTTTTTAAAGATAATTATCTAATATATTTGGATGATATTGTGCGATGTCATCAAAGGGGATAAACATGCTTTGATTATCCTCTAATTGATGTGGCAAATGGGGCCCACAAAGGTGGAAAAATCCAGCTTATATCTAGGGGTGGACGACCATGTGTATAAGATGTTTTGAGAAAATGTTTCAAGGAGCAAACCCCCTAAACTCCAGCCGCTACACGTCCCCATATTCCAGCAGCATGAGGGCAAGAAAAAGAGGAGAAAAAGGGAAGTAAAAGGGGAAGAAAGAAGAAGAATTCAAGCTAGAGAAGATGAGTTCAAGGTTGATTCAATTTCAAGTAAGTTTCTCTTGAGTTTTTGAATCATTTAAATCTAGTTTTTCACCTCAACTTATGAGTCATGAATTTGATTCATAATGAACCCTTAAAGTATGATTCATGACGCCCTTGATTAGGGTATTGATTAAGGATTGAATGAAAAGAAAGAGACCAAGGGTTCAAGAGGATGAAAATGGAGATTAGAGTTGAATATGGGTTTATAATCATGGCTGAAATTTCTTGAACCCATATATGATGTTGTTGTTTTGATTTAATATCATAATTATATGATGATTCATGATTTAATGGATTATATATGATGATTTGGGCTTAAGTTATGAATTTTAGAAATGATGAAAATTAGGGTTACACATATGACCCGATTTCAATATTTTTATGTTAAAAATGATATATGAATTAGCCCAAATGATTTAAGGATGATTAAGAGGTTAAAATACCCTAGATTTACGGTACTTTGGATGTTCAAAATGGGTAGAAAAGATTGCCTTAAATCTGATTTTTAGGGGCATACATGTGGACGTCCAAAATGGTGCAAGAAGGGTACCCTATATGCATGTGAAGTTGCTGTTTTGTAAGAAACTAATATATGGACTTTAAACATGTGTTAATAACCTAAATTTGGGTTAATAAAAGAATGATTATTTTTTGGAATTTAGAGATTAAAAATCTGTTTGGATATAAGTATCAAAAGAGGCGTTGAAAGGATGAAAAACCGGTCCCAAAGTTGCTGTTTTGGAACCCTAAGATGAATGGATTAAAATTTTGAAATTAAACCTAAATTATATGTTAATTAAGTGGTTTAATTATGCTGAAATAAAAGACAAGTTTCTGTGTTGAAATATTTTAAGAAACACATGAATTATGTGTTGAGAAATGAACATGTATGGAGAGATAGGCATGAGAAAATGATAAATGATTTATGTGAATTGTTAAAATGAAAAAATGCATGAAAACATGATGGAAAAATGTGGATTAAGTTACTATTTTGGTAATTAATTATAATCTCAAATTTTGAGATTAATATATGATGCCTAGGTTATTAACTAAGTGCTTAAAATGAGCACCGGTGTATGAAAAGTGAAAAATATGTTAAATGGAGGTAATGAACCTCCAAATAATGATTTAATGAATGATTATTATATGTATAAAATTTTACCCTACATAAGGTTATTAAAAATAAATGAATGGATGATGTGATATATATAGGCTATGTTGACATATATGAACGCCCGACTTGAAAGACAAGTGGGATAAACTAGTATAATGCAAATCCAAATGGATTTATGTAGGTTGGAAAACCCTAAGGGATGTAAGCAATTAAAGTTGATGTGAATAAATAAAATATTATTTTCATTTATCTAGGCAAATGCAAGGAAAATAATGGAAGAAAGGGATAAAGGCGATCTTCGGTAAGCAAGCGAACTTTCTAAAATATTGATTCTTTCTATGTATTGTCATGATTGAAAATGTTTATGATTATGTTTTGATGAATGGGCAAACATAAGTTTTGAAAGTGACGGCTTTAATGAAAATTCGCAAGTTTTGGAAAAGGATGACTTTAAGGAAAAACCTCAAAGTTTTCTTCATGGGAAGCAAGCAACACTTTTTAAGATAAATATTTTATCACAAGTGTTGCTAAAGATTGGGAATTTTATGCTAATGAATTTAGGAATTTGGTTACGAGAAAGAAAGTTCTTCATGATGTTATTTTCAAAGGATTTCATGTTTTATGCCAATGGTTTTAAGAATTTTCTTTCAAGAAAGCAAGTTCTTTATGATGTTGTTTCAAAAGGAATTTATAAGAAAAAGAGAATTTTGCCCTTTTTTCACAAAGAAATATTTGTAAATATGTTTTGAGTTATTCTTACGATATTTTGTAATAAATAATTATATCTATGAAAGAAAAAGAAAAAGGGATTTGAATTATGGAAAAAGACTGGTTTTTATATTTCATGATATTTAATTATAAACGATGATTTGGACATAGTCCATATATTTTGAAATGATATTTGAAAATTTTTGATTTCCTTTAGATAAGGAAATATGTTAAAAATGTCTGGAAAAATATTTATACGAATATTATTAAAATGGAATTTAAGGATGACCAACCCAATAAGTTGATTTCATAAAATGGTTTGATTTTGGGTTGCTAAAATGACATGCAAAAGGCTATGCAAGGCCCTTTTTATGTAAAAATGGTAAAATAGATATGTGGACAAGAACTTGATTTTCAGGGTAATTAAGAAGGAGATGGTATAATTGCATAACTTTTGTGAGCAAAAGGCCCTGAAATGGAAACCAAAAAATGCAAAGAAAATATATGGTTTATTCTTGAAAATCCAAAAATTTTGAAGTTCTTTTATCACAGAGGGTTTTAAGATGTATTGTGTTTTCAAACATTTCAAATGATGGTCAAATGTTTTACTCAAAATGTTTCTCAAAGAATTTAAGGAGAATTTAAGGAAGGTCATCCGAAAATTAGATTTCAAATGACAACTTGTTTAAAGTGGGTGCGCTCGCTTTACAAGTTGACACGGACTGCGGTCTGTGATGTTATTTTCAAAATGATTTTAAAAAGACACAGACCGAGGTCTATGATGTTTTTCAATGGATACAGACTGTTGTCTGTGATCCCGTATTTTCAAGATGGTTTAAAAGGACACGAGCTGTGGTCTATGATACTTTAAACCACACGGACTACGGTCTGTGATAAGGATGCATGGTGCACCAGTATAAGGAATAGGTCGGTTGTAGAGCACGGTCGGAGATGGATCGGGGACCACTCTACATATGGCCAAGTCGCTAAGGGATGGCAGGAGGCCAGCGGCGCCCTCCTTGAGATGGGAGAAGGATGAAGGAACAACCGCCTGGTTAGCGTGCTGTTAAGGATTCTCTTCCAAAAAGGTAGAATGATCACTTGCTATGTGTCACTACTGAATGGGGAGAAATGCATTTGCTTATGTTTTTCTTTTGAAAAGCCCAAAGATTGAGACATAAAAGCATTTTTATGAAAAGTTATCCTAAATGGATTTTATGAAATAGCTACCCTAAAAACAGGGTGTTTTACACCAAAGTGTAAATATAAGGATGAAAGAAAAATGTTTTCTATGCAAATTCTTTTAAGAAAATGGATTATGTATTTTATATGCCTTGTTTGTTATAAACAAGCCCCATGACGGGGATTATGAAAAGGATTTATGTCAAACTTACTTTTGGACATAAGAATGTTCATTGCCAAAGGGCTTAAATGAAAAGTGTTTATGGACATGAGAATGTCCAATGCCAAAGTATTTAAATGAAAAGTGTTTTAGGACATATGAATGTCCATTGCTAAAGAAAGTTATGCCAAAAATGTTTTAGGACATCAGATGTCCCTTGGCTAAAGGAATTTATGAGAAAAATATTTTGGACGTAAAACGTCCACTAGCAAAAGATGGTTTTATGTAAATGTCTTGGAACATTAGAAATGTTCACACAAGACCAAAGAAAGTTAAATAAAAAGGGTAAAATATATATGTTTTTCGTTAACAAGCCTAGACGTGGCTTGTAAATGATTTTAAGAAAGAATGCTTATGAAAATGTCCTAGGACATAGAATTGTTCTCAGGTAAAAAGGTGTTCAAGATGTTTAAGGAAAATATTTTAAAGGAAGTCTTGTCCTAAAAGATAAAATGCTTGCTTACTGAGTTATCACTCACGTTTTGTATTCCCAAACCTTAGACAGGTACCGGGAAACTCAGGAGGTTGCGAACCTAAACAATGAAGGAAGGTACGTGATGGTAGCCATGTGGGCTATAAGGAATGAGATAGTATGATTAAAGTTCTAAGCTATGTTGATTTATATATGAACTTATTTAGAATTATAAGTTCTATATGTACTAATGATTGAATGTATGTATGTATGGAATGTAAATGTCATTATAGAAAAGCATGATGAAATGCTATAAATGAAATATGAAATTCATTACAAGTGTTTTGTCGCTTGTCTGATGAATGATGTGGAATGTAAAGAAAGAAATGATGATAGATTAAAAAAAAAATTGGACGAGATCCAATTAAGAATCCTCTGCGTGATCAGGGCAACAATCATGATTCACATTTACCAATCGATAGATCTTGAGGTAAGGATGTGATGTCTCGGGTTGGGGCGCCACAGCAACACTTGATATTTTGAGCAGATTTTTGGAGTGAAAAAAATCTGTTAAAAATGGAATTTACTTGGATGTAAATGTGACAACCCATTAGGGGATAAACATGGATTAATTTACCATCAAAATGAGGTGGAAAATGGCAAGTTATAAATCAGCAATATAAAAAGGGATAAAGGGGGCTATTGGACGTCCACTTTGGATAGCTTGAGTAAAAAAAAAGTGGGGGTTTAAGGGCAGCAACTTGGACGTGCCAAGGAGGAAGAAAAGGAAAGAAAAAGTAGAAGAAAAGAGGATGAAAAGAGGAGAAGAAAAGGGAAGCAACTCAGCTAGGAAGGATTGAAGCAAAGTCTCACAAGTTCAAGTAAGTATTGAATCGAGTTTGATTCATTAAATTCTAAGTTTCCTGGCTTCGTTCATGGGTCATAAATTTGATCTATTATGAACCCTAAATGATGAGTTATGAATCCCTTAATCAGGGTACTAAATGATGAATGAATGCGAGGATTTAATTCAAGGGTTCAAGGAAGATATATATGATGTTAGGGTTGATTACAACCCATATACCTTGCTGGAATTTTTCTTAATTCCTAATTAATATTGTTTTTTTAAGCATATTACATGTTTGGATTATTATTAATGATTCCATGATTAAGATATGTTGAATTGAACATGAATTAAGTACCTTAGAAAGGTAAAAGCAAAGGTTAACCATATGATGGAAATTCCATCCTTTTGAGATGGATATTGGGCATGAATTAAACCAATTAATACATGGATGGTTTAAAGGGTAAAATACACTAAATTTAGGTTACATAGGATGTCCAACATAGGGCTGGAGAAAAATGCAAAAATCTGATTTTTTTGGACATATGATATGGACGTCCAAGGGTGGTCAAGAAAGGTATGAAAAATTGCTGTCTTGGGCAGCTTAAATTATGGACTCTAAATTCATGAAAATACCCCAAATATGGGACAAGAAAAGTATTTTTAAGATTTGAAATTAAGGAGACAAAAATCTGTTATGGAACATACGTCAAAATAGACGTTGAATGTGAGAAAAAGTGATGGAAATTTTGTTATTTTGGAACTCTACAATTAAGGGATTATAATTCTATGAAAATACCTTAAATTATATTCTAATTAAGTATTTTAATTATGCCAAAATAGAAGGCAAGTTGCTGTTTTGAAAAAGATTGAATAACACATGTTATATGTGCAATTAAAAGGGTACACATAAAGGGTATGTATGGCAAGGATGAGAAATGCCTAATTTTGATTTGCAAAAAATGCAAAAAGTGAATGGAAATGTGATAAAATGGAAAAGTGAAGTGCTGTTTTGATAATATTATGAAATCTCTAAATTTGAGATTAATAAGAGAGGCCTAAACTATTAAATATGTGTCTAACGTGAGCACCTATTTGAGAAATGTGGAAAATAGATATTAAATGATGAATGGGAAGCAATGAGCTTCTATATGTTAAGTAAATGAAAGATTAGTATATGTTTGAAAGTCTACCCTACATAAGGGTAGTAAAAGTGAAAAGAATGAATGATATGATAATAAGCTATATGGACACTCAACTTGAAATACAAGTGGGTTATGTAAAATATGAGGGTTGGAAAACTAAATTATGTGCAAGCATAAGAGGTTATATGTATGAATGCAATGCCACTCTCATGTGTATAGGCAAATGCAAGGAAAAAGTTAACAAGGAAAGCTGATGTGATTCAAGTAAGCAAACAACTTTCTAAAAAAATTGCTTTCTCAAACTTTGACAATATGATTGCAAATTCCATTTAAATGCTTTGTATTGATTTGCAAATGAATGATCAATTGTTTCTAAGATAATTTAAGGATGGTCATTCCTTTATCCCAACATGTTATTCAAATATCATTTTCACTATGGCAAATGATTTGTTTAATGATTTATTAAATATTGTTGAGAGATTATGGTTCAAAGGTTCATACACGAAAGTCATGCTAGCATGTTTTTAATCATATTTATGATCATCTTTATGACAAGGTCATGGTGCATAAGTTACTAAATCCACTTAATGGTGTAAGCGGACCGATTGTCCCCGTTTAATGTGACTGAGGTACTAAGATAGGCCAAAGGTCGATGGCGCCCTCCCTGAGATGGGAGAAGATGGAGATGGATATCATCTAGCTAGTGTACTATCCTATGATGTTCATGTTTTATAATGAATATAATGCATTGTATTATTCATGGTATACCCATGATGGGTATAATGGTTCAATTTTTTCATGGTGTACCCACAAGCGGGTATAATGTTGCTTTGCAAGATATGTATTCAAATGAAAACATTGTCTACAAAATGAATTGCTTGAAAACTATGTAGCTTGCTTACTGAGTTATACTCACAATTTGTTTTTCATACTCTAAAATAGGTGCAAGGATGGATACGACGAAGGAGCACAAGTTGAATGAAGATTGACATTGCTAAAAATCCTTGTGCATATGTTTATGTATGGAAAGATGTGTTATGAATTGAATGATTGCTGCTTGTTGCAGTTGATGTGATTTACACTGTGGTGTATAATGAATTGATGACAAAAATTTTTTAAGGATAAATGATGAATGTATATTTACTATTATATGAATGCTATAAAGTTTATGATCTATAATGGACACATCAGGATTTGATCAAGGCTTGGATAGGAAAATTGATGAGATATTAAACATCAATGATGTGATTAACTACTATGGAGTAAATTATGAATGGTTAAATACCAAATGAACCCACTGTGTTATAGGGCAACAATCTTGATCATGTTTACCAATTAGTAACGGTCCCGGAGTAAGCCTCATGTTGTGACACTCGGTTTGGGGTGCTATAGAAACCTAGCAAACTTCCCATATCCAGACCCTCCAAATCAAATATGGGGGAGGACGTGCATTGATGGCAATGAACGTAGTCCAAGCGAGCTAGGGAAGAGGCAATGACATCCACGGGTTGTCAGGTACGTTTTCGAGAAGGTAATCCCTCCACTTCCGCACCTAGAGAGGAAGGAAACTTAGAGTCCAATGATAGCTTAGAAGTTATTGGAAAACGAAAAGGTACCCTAGCTCCAAGGGGGCAAGTCCTCAAAATGCTAGTGGAATACTTTAAGATTGAGAGTCAACAAAGTAAATTCTACAGACATTTCTATGAAAGGATGACTTTCCTACTGAAAATCATTGATTTCAAGTTTCTGCATGAGTACGAATTTGGTATTGAAGAATTGCTAGATTATCAAGGATGCATTGGTTTGCTAAAGGAGGATGACAAAATTTACCCAGACATGACTAGGTTGTTCTAGTATTTGTGGGATCAAGAATACCTGAACACCTATGTGAAAAGGGTGGAAATTAATCAGGGAATAGGACACAGAATCAGCAAAGGAAACACAATGGATCGTGTGGCAAACATTTTAAGTGTCTCTCTTTTGATGAACCACTACCAGCAGGAATGACCCTCAACCAAATGTACAACCAATTGACTAATAGTGATAAATATCATTCGGGCATCCAATTTTTATATTATATGGATTTATCTCCACAGTTGAGAGTCTTGAGGTTACTAATAGCCCATTCATCTATTCAAAAGGTGGAGTACGAAACCAGCTTGACCCTCAAGAGCCGAAATCTTGTGGAAAGTGCCTAACCAAGTCAAAATTAGTCTACGTAGACTATTTCTGGAAGCCCTAGAATTAAAAAAGGAGAATCCTCAAGGCGTACTGCCATATGGAACATGGATTACCAAGATACTATCATATTATCACATTGACCTAGATGGAGAACCCTATGAGGTATTAAAGCCTACAAATGTCATAAACCGTGCCTTGTTGGCCTGTATGAAAATTGATCTCGAGGCATTTAGAGCTGATCGATTACAGGATCAAATGGGAGGCAATTTTCAAGGCATTCCAGCTCAACAAGAAGCACAAGTAGAGAAAGCTCAACCTGAGGAGGAGGATCAGCCTCATCATGATCTCCACCCATCTCCACCTCGCGCTCCTCAAGTTCCAGTCTCGGCTGCATCTCATGGCTCTTGCTCCCCCACGGATCCCGAGCCATAGATCATTTTGCACATTCTCCCATCATCCCTCTACCTCCAACGAGATACTTGAGTACTTACAAGCCATGGAGAGTTAGAATTCCTAAGAACTGAGGGCTGTCAACATTTCACTAATGGAAATGCATGGTCGACAAGATAAATTAGACCAAGAACTAACCGCCATCAAATATCAGCTTGATTCTGGCAGTCAACGTGGTTGACCCATCCCCAGTTTACCTAATTTTGATCCATACTAGGGCGAATCTGTACGGGCCGACCAAAATGTTCAAGCTCCATTGCTACCATTTTCTTCTACCTGCCTCTGCCAATGCCTTCAACTCACCCGCTCTCTTATCCTATATCATCTTTTGCCTCTCACAAATCCTGCTTCCCGTATTATCTTTTTTGATCTTTGACAAAAAGGGAGACATACGCTTAGATTTTTTAGATTTTGGGTAGATTGTATTTAGGAATATATGAGCATTGCATTGCACTTTGGAAATGACATGTTGTGGAACATTGTTCTGAATTATTTTGTGTATACCTATGATTTGAATCGAATGAAATTTGACATGTTGAAATGTTATGTTTTGAATGATTGATATGATTTGAATTTGTGAATCAAGTACAAATTGGTAAAAAGATATAAAATATTTCTTAATTAATAAATGAAAGGTCTATCTCAAATTGGTTTTGTCAGTCATCAAAAAGGGAGAGATTATTGTAAACATATGACAAATTAAGTATGATCTATGTTTTGATGATTAGCAACTTAATTTGAGTAATATTAAGGTACTAATGAGGTATTAGGTGTTTTCAAGGATTACAAAGTTCAAAGATCAAAAGTTTGGCAGGTCAAGTCGCATGTCAAGTTGACACAAGCATCAACTTAGGTAAAGTCAATGCCGAAGTCGACTTCAGCATTGACTTCGAGGCCCCATTTTTCGACAATGCTGAAACTTAGACACCTGAGTAGACAAAGTCACAACCGAAGTCAACTTCACAGGTGACTTAGGTGAAGTCGCAACACCAAGTCGACTCCATCAGCGACTTGGGATATCTTCAGGGACTAGAGTTGAAGCTGACAGTGTCAAGTCACATTTCAAGTCGACCTCTTCATGCGACTTGGGTGAAGTTGGACCTGAAGTCGACTCAGACTCTAGACTTGAAATAAAATAAGTATATCAAGTTGACCCTAAACACTATACTCAGAAAGATGTAGTCCAAATCATGAAAGAATGACAAGTGTGAGCTACATTAAATTTTTTTTAATCAAACACTCAAGAAAGATTGACCAAGCTCAAGTATCAAGAAAAATGAATAGACCTCAAATACAAATGAAGATTTATAAGCATAAATTATGAAGAAACAAAGAAAGACAAACAAGCCAATGAAGATCACATTATGTCAAAGTTAAAAAAAATTCAAATAGCTGGTGAAGTCGCAACCTAAGTTGACTTCACTTGCAACTTAGGTCAAGTCTGAGACCAAGTCAACTCAAGTCTGTAACTTGACTGAAGATCTAAAGACCGAAGTCGCAACCCAAGTTGACTCTAGTTTGTGATTTCGATAAAGTCGCATCCGAAGTCGACTCCAGTCTGTGACTTGAATGAAGTTGCAACCCAAGTTGAATCCAGTTTGCGACTTCGATGAAGTCCCATCCGAAGTCGGCTCCAGTCTGCGACTTGAATGAAGTCACAACTCAAGTTGTGGCACCCCGAACAGGGGTGCCTAGAAGCCTTACTCCCGGATCTTATCGATTGGTAAATGTGACTCAGGATTGTTGCCCTGATCACGCGGCGGGTACTTAATTGGATCTCGTCCAAATTTTTTTTCTTTTTTTTCTTTTTCTTTCTTTTCATTCATCACTTAAGCATACACTTTAATTCATAATAGATTCATTCATATCATCATAAAATCATTTATATATTCTTTTATTGAAATAATTCACATAATTACAATCATGTTTATAATATCCATAAAATATGTCTTTAACATGATTATCATACATTTGTTTCTTTGGACGCATACATAGAACTGCAATTAAATTTGCAGGTCATTTCTATCTGGCATCCTTTATGAGTCAGCTCCATAGCCTGTTTGTCATTTTGAAAACACATATGAGTAATAATACTCAGTAAGCAAGCCTTTTTCTTTGGCAAATAAACATTTTCCTTTCATTCAAATACATTTCTCCTCATTTGGTAGGAGACACTTACCAAGTGATCAATTACCAATGGGACAAAAACTTTTTCATGCATTCATTCATTCATGACTTTCCTTGTGCCTCTAACCTCTGGGAGGACGCCGCCGGCACACAATCCTTGCGACTTGGCAATAGTGAAGGGGGACCCTCTGATCCGCTTACTACCTCCACCAAAGCCTCTTCCTTGTGCACCATGTTCATACATACATATGCCGGCATGACATGAACCATAAAATTTTCATAAAGGCATTTAATAAGCAAGTTGACAATCATTTCATGTAAAAAAGTATAGGAATGGTCATCCTTAAATATAATTCGTAAAACATGTAAGGAAACAATTTGCAATCATTTAGAAATATTTTAGAAAGCATATAGCTTGCTTACCTCCTCAGTCTGTGTCCTCCACATTTTCCTTTCCTTTTCCTATACAAGAAAAAATAATATTTTATCTATATCATTCCATGTCTTAGATTGCTTCCCATACATGCTTTATAATCATCTATTACCTCATTCCTATAGAGATTATTTTTTTATAAATACTTGGTCATTATCTCCTTATATGGATTTTTATCTATAAATTTCTTTAAAAATTTCCTCCTTATATTTAAATATTAATCTCAAATTTTCTCCAACATCATGCTATATACTGTTCATAATTACTGCTCATGTCATTGTAGCAAATTACTGTTCAAATTTACTGTTCACAGCAACGTAGGTTACTATTCATGGGTTCCAAAAATTGACATTTTTTCCAAAAATAAAAAATACCATGACATAGCTTATGCTTAGTATATCATGGAAAATTGCATACATTTTGAATTTATCATCATTTACTTGGCTAAATAAATCATTTTCTCCATATACTAAAAATCAACATAAATTGACTTAAGCATAATCCTTAATTTCAAAAATCATGAGATTAATATATCATCATTCCAACATCATATTTATCATAATCATTCATCCCAAATCATCATTTATCAAATTTGGAGCATTATTTTCATATATCATATGCTATCTTCCCGAATGCTCTATCTTCGCTCTAAATTTTTGATGTTTTGGCATAATTCAAATTAAGCATTATAACTATAATTATTTTCTCATAATTAGGAATTATCTAAGCATGTTTTTACCCTACTTATCATTCAAAATAAATTTGGGAAGAAATCACTTACCCGAAGTGAAGAACTCCTTTCCTTCTCACTTTCTCTCTTTCTTTCTCTCCTCCTCTTCCTCTTTCTCTTTGGCTTGGGGATGTGTGGGAGCAAGGGATTTTGCTCAAATGGAGCTGGGTTGGAATGCATTTGGACGTCCCCAAGGCTCCCTATTTATAGTTTTTGATTTTCTACTTAATTGCAATTTACCCCCCTTGCTTGAGGTATTAAATTCTAAATATTTTTCCACCTCATTTCCACCTCATTTCTGATTTTCCTAGGTGGAATTATGTGGTCCACACATTGTTAGAGCTAATCTCTTCAATTATATGAAAATTTTCATCAAAAGGTGTGTTAAATCTACACCTTGATTTTCCATGATTGGATTCATCTTAGCCCTTGATTTTTCATCAAAATCTAAGCAATCCTTTAGTCAAAATTCCAGCCCCCTTTTCTGCCTTGGACGTCCCTTCTTGCAGCCCCTTCATTTATTATTTTTGTTTTATGAATTTTCTCAATCTCCCACCCATTTGACCCATTTCATACTGACTTATCATTTTGATGCGAACCAAGTGCTTATCGTTAAGAGCACTATTATCACCAATTTAATTAAAATTAACAAAAATACATTAAAGCTACCACTATGTGAGTGATAGTGTAGAATAACGGTGAGTCGGTCGAATTCACAAAGAGGCGATATACTTTTGAATTGTTTAAGAAGAAATGAGAGAAAAGAGAGAGAGGGTATAAAGAAGAGAGAGAAAGCAAATAAAGAAGGGAGAGAAGAGAGAGAAACTAGAAGGAGAGAGAAAGAGAGAGAGGAAAGAGAAAGGAGAGGAGAAATTACAATTAACAACAACTAAATTAAATCTAAACTTGGGAAGCAATTAAAAGATTGCAGAAGCAAAATTTAATCTACGAAAGCAGGAATAAAAATTACATTAAAATTAATCTAAAAATTATAAAGCATGCATGGGAAGCAATCTAAGACATGGAATAATATAGATAAAATATCATTTTTCTTGTATAGGAAAAAGAAAGGAAAAGGTGGAGGACACAGACTAAGGAGGCAAGCAAGCTATATGCTTTCTAAAATATTTCTAAATGATTGGAAATTGTTTGCTCACATGTTTTATGAATTTATTTAAGGATGACCATTCCTATAATGCTTTACATGAAATGATTTCTAACTGCTTGTTAAATTACTTTCTAAATGATTTATCAAGTTTTATGGAGCATGTCATGTCGG
Source organism: Annona cherimola (assembly GCA_030490835.1). Taxonomy (NCBI): domain Eukaryota; kingdom Viridiplantae; phylum Streptophyta; class Magnoliopsida; order Magnoliales; family Annonaceae; genus Annona; species Annona cherimola. The sequence continues at coordinate 54,451,311 of CM059972.1, read as the reverse complement.
CATATGTATGTATGAACATGGTGCACAAGGAAGAGGCATTGGTGGATGTAGTAAGCGGATCAGAGGGTCCCCCTTCACTATTGCCGAGTCGCAAGGGCTGTGTACCGGCGGCATCCGCCCAGAGGTTGGATGCACAAGGAAAGTCATGAACGAGTGAATGCATTGCATTCTCATGAAATTCATGAAAAGGTTTCTGTCCCATTGGTAATTGATCACTTGGTAAGTGTCTCCTACCAAATGTGGAGAAATGCATTTGAATGAAAGGAAAATATTTACTTGCCAAAGAAAAAGGCTTGCTTACTGAGTATTATTACTCATATGTGTTTTCAAAATGACAAACAGGCTATGGAGCTTACTCTTAAAGGATTCCAGGTAGAAATGGTCTGCAAATTTAATTATAGTTATATGTATGCGTCCAAAGCGACAAATGCATGATAATCATGTTGAAGACATGTTTTATGGATATTACAGACATGATTGTACTTATGTGAATTATTTCAATAAAAAGAAGATACGATTGGTTTTATGATGATATGGATGAGTCCATTATGAATAATGATGAGTATATGTTTATGTGATGAAAGAAAAGAAAAAGAAAAAAAAAATTGGATGAGATCCAATTAAGAACCCGCCGTGTGATCAGGGCAACAATCCTGAATCACATTTACCAATCGACAAGATCCCGGAGTAAGGACTATGTGGACGTCGCGGTTCGGGGCACCACAAGACCCATCCTTTTATAAGTGTGGGGCACCCCATTGGGAAGACTTGGAATCCGATATGGGATTCTTCTGTTACCTTTGTGAGTTTCCTAGTTCACATATTGCTTATTTGGTTGGCTCGGCAGAAACAATTCTGCTGCTGCTTTTGCCTTAGATGGTTTTAATGGTGCTTGACCAGCTGCATGTAGTAACTTGGGGTCAGTAGAATTTTCCATGGTTCTTGATGAAGGTGATTTGTCGGAGCTTGGCCAGAAAAATGGTTGTGGCAAGAACGTCGATTCTTCTGTCGGTTTACCGATAATTTTAGTGGAGGGTTGCTCGGTTCTTTGTTGTTGCATCTGAAAAAAAGGGTCGCTCTCGTGCTAGTGATTCGTTAGAATTACAGAGGAGGGAGGTTGATCAGACTTGACAAAGAAAGAGGGCCGACTGGTAGTTTGGAGCAGAGGATTTTGGAGATGTTCGTGGGTTCTATTGGTCGATCATTGTTGGCTACCTCGCTACTATTGACGGTTGGAAGTTAGCTACTGGAATGATGGGCGTGCTGCCGTGATTTGGGTTAGGCAATTTGGTGGAGAGCTAGGGCTGCTATTCGGCTGCTTGGGTTTAATGAAGTGACTCTGCTAAGAAGTGAAGTTGTTGCCTGCAAAACCATAATGATCAACTTAAATTGCTGGAAGAGAAGAAAGCAGAGGGGCAGTGGGTCCATGGAGGCAGATGGACGGTGAAGAGGAGGGCAACAATGGCTGGATGCATTGGTTTTGGCTGAAATCGATGGAGTTGTTGCCTCCTATTTGGAATTGCTAAATGCCGACTGGTTGGGGGTTTTAGGCAGAAGATGTCGATTTAGGGAAGAAATTTGGGAGACGGGTGGTGTGCCACCGAAAATCAACTGGGGCAACTGGGATTGAAGCTATCTGCTTGAAATTTTATGGAATAGCTATTTGGTGGAAGGGAAGGCCATGGCTGGTTCTGATTTTGGAATTTCATTGCAGCTAGTTTCAATGGAAAGGGGCATGGCCGAAATTCCTGATATGGTGGATTTGTGGCTGTTGACGGTTATTGGGAAGAAGAGGGCAGTTGCTAGAACAGGTGGACGATGCTTGGCAATTGATGCTCGGAGACTGAGGTTGGATGCCATGGATGCTCGATTTGGATTGCCAGCGAAGCGAACATGAGGGGCAGCCATGGTTGACTGTCTAGGGGATGGTGGAACACCATACCTATGCTCCAGTTGTGTTCAAACATTTGGTATACCTACAGTATATTTAACCACGAACTAAATATCAATTCTTGGATGAATAATTTCAAAATCATCATATATCTTCTTAATTTGATTTTTAACTTCTTTGTGCTTCATTTCACCAATTAATTTATTATAATTTACTTTGTTTTCGTATCTTAAAATATAATTGCAATAATATGTGCATGATTTACCCAATTTATATTAATAGGTTCATACATATTTCAAAGTTAACCTATTTAATCTCTTTTAGCATGTGTAATTATTTTTATAATTTTTTATTTTCAAAAATGTTGCAAAATGACTCCCATTTTATAGAAAAATTAAGGATTTTATGAAAAATATAATTTTCTCAAATTTTCACATAAAACCTGTATTTAATTAACATTTTTATACTTAACGATGTGAACTTATTCTTAAATTATATGAAAAATTTGCAACTTATCACATTTCAATAAACATAACAATCATATACAGCATATTAACAGCAAATTTGCAATTTGGCACCAATTTAATTCATCAATATCAATCATACTATTTCATTGCTAATTTTATAAAATGATTCATTTTCTAATAGTTTAGTGAAAATTTTTGCAATTTAATCTTCGATTTTGACATATTCTAAACAAATATCATGATTTTCAACATGTTCTTTAATGAAATGATGTCTTATATCTATGTGTTTAGTTCTAGAATACAATATAAGATTCTTAGTTAAACAAATAGCACCTGTATTATCACATCTAATAGGTATATCTTTGTACTTTATCCTATAGTCTCTAAATTGTTGTCTCATCCAAAGCAATTGGGCACAACAGCCCCCGACGGCTATATATTCGTCTTCTGTAGTAGATAGAGCAACACTAGGTTATTTTCTTGAAAACTATGAAATAATTATGTTTCTAAAAAATTGGCATGTTCCACTAGTACTTTTTCTATCTACTTTGTAATCTATAAAATCCGCATCCAAGTAGCCGATTAGATAAAATATTGAGCCTTTAGGATACCATAGCCCTAGATTGATGGTTTCAATCAAGTATCTAAATTTTTTTTCATTACTACTAAATGTGATTCTTTGGCACATGACTGGAGTCTAGAATACATGCAAACACTAAATAATATATCTGGTCTAGATGCAGTCAAATACAACAAAGATCCTATCATACATCTATACAACCTTTGATCAATTTGTTTACCTCTTTCCTCCTTGTCGATTTTGATAGTTGAACTCATGGGAGTGTTTACTCCTTTGCTGTTATGTATTATAAATTTTTTGAACATTTCTTTGACATTACTTGGACTAATTTATAAAAATATCTTCATTTAATTGCTTGATTTGCAATGCAAGGAAGAAATTGAGTTCATTCATTATGCTCATTTCAAATTCATTCTACATAAACTTGGAAAATTCTTGGCATAGAAATTCATTAGTAGCACCAAATACAATATCATCAACATAAAATTGAACAATTAGTATATCTTTTCCTTTGTACTTAATGAATATGGTAGTATCAACTTTTCGTCTTTGAAATTTATGATCAATTGACAATTTACTTAGTCTCTTATACTAAGTTCTTCGAGCCTGTTTTAGTTCATAGAAGGTTGTGGTCAACTTATAAGCAAAATTAAGGATTTTATGAAAATATAATTTTCTTAAAATTTCACATAAAACCTATGTTTAATTAACATTTTTATACTTAATGATGTGAATTTATTCTTACATTATATGAAAAATTTGCAACTTATCACACCCCAACTTAAACATTGCTAGTCTCTTAGCAATGGATATAATATATATATATATATATATATATATATATATTAAATCTATTACTAATTAAAAAAATCTAGGTGCACTGCTAATCATAATAGTGAGCTTTAGAAGTTAATTTCATTAGTGCATATGTGTAAAACTTTTTTCATGATGCACATAAGAGAATGTAGCACATGTGTATGTGTGCTAATGAATATGAAAGTAGTAGATAAATAGATTAATTTCAGCTCATCCAAGCTAAGGAACATTCGTATCAAAATTATAATAGTGACAGTTAATATATATCTACATTAGTTTTTTTTAATTTCATTTTCATTTTTTCCTCCTCTCACCATATTTCGGGGTATCTGGGGAATTATATATATATATATTAACTATTTTTTTCAAACTAACAATTATCAATTGCAATGATTTTAAAGGTTACTTGCTTGGATGAGAGAGAAAAATTATGTTATCATGGTGCCCACAAGGTTCATTGGCGTGTAAGTGCAATCAGTGCTAACAAAATAATTTTAGAAGAACCATGAAAATATTTTTAGAAATATAACTAATTATAGTTTGCTTCTTCACTCACTACCAATTTTAAAAAATTTATATTTTTAAATATATTTTTTAAATTATATATATTTTAATTTTTAAATTTTTTTTCTATTTTTTCTATTATTATTTTTAAATTTTTTAAAATATTAAGGTAACAAACCAAACCCCCCAACTTAAATGCTGTTATCTTTAAAAAAATGCAGAGAGTATAAATTTATAAAAATAAGATAGCATAGAAAGAGACAACATGGGTGTAGTGGTTTGATTGAACATTGTAATTGTTGATTTATCAACGATATTCTCTTGCAATAGAATATTCTTTTCCTGCAATAAGAGAAATAAAAAAACATGAAAAATATTAGATTGCCTCCCAATCAGCATTAAGTTTAACATCTTCAGCCAGACATTGTGAAGTTTAGATCAATGTGGGTCAACCAGTCCAATGTTTTCAATAATTTTATCATCAGAGAGGCCTTCATTATATAGTTTAAGTCATTGACCATTTACCGTAAAAATATTTCCACTTTTTGGATAACAAATTTTTAAAGCACCATAGGAAAATACTTCACCTATAATGAAAGGACATCTCAACAAGATCTTAATCTTCCAAGAAATAGACGTAATTTTGAATTAAATAACCATACTTTTTAGTTGGGCTCAAAAGTTTTTCTAAATATATGTTTGTCATAAAATGCTTTCATTTGCTTTTATAAATTTGAGAATTTTCATATGCTTCTCTGCGTAATTATTCCAACTCATTTCATTGTAGCTTTCGATGTGTTCCTGCAGTATTTAAATCCAAATTATATTGCTTGATAACCCAATAAGCTTTATATTCTAATTCAACAAGAAGATGACAAGCTTTTCCATATACTAACTTGAACGGAGACATTCCAATGGGAGTTTTAAATGTTGTTCTATAGGCCCATAATGCATTATCTAATCTATCTGACCAATCTTTACAATCATGCCTAACAGTCTTTTGCAAGATATTTTTAATCTCCCTATTAGAAACTTCCACTTGTTCAATGGTTTGAGGATGGTAAGTTGTGGCTATCTTATGGGTGATTCCATATTTCTTGAGTAGGACTCTAAACTGGTAGTGGTGAAGTGTGTTCCTCCATCCTAATGATGGCTCTAGGAAATCCATATCGAGAAAAAAAAAAATTTCCGGATAAATTTTAAAATTACCTTGTGATCATTAGTCCTAGTTACGACATGCTCGATCCATTTAGATACATAGTCTATTGCCACTAAGATGTATTCATGTCCATAGGATAGTGTAAATGGCCCCATAAAATCAATACCCCATACATCAAGTATTTCAACTATAAGAATAGGGTTCAAAGGCATCATATTTCTTTTTGTAATGTTCCTATTACTTGACCTTTAATGCAAGATTGGTTGAAGATATAAGCACCCTTTAAAATAATTGGCCAATAAAAACCACTTTGCAACACTTTGGCTGTTGTTTTCTTTCCTGAAAAGTTTCCCCCACATTCAAGATTATGATAAAAATTCAAAATACTTTGTTGTTCACTTTCCGGAACACATCTATGAATAATATATCAGAACAATGTTTTAAAAAGTTCTGGATCCTCCCAAATATATTATTTTTCCTGAGCAAAGAATATATCTTTTTTATGCTTTATCCAATCTTTTGGAATCTGTGCTACTATTTTATAATTCACAATATGTGCAAACCATAGGGGTGATATTTGTGTAATTGCTAAAAGATGCTCATCTGGGAAAGAGTCATTTATAGATGTGCTCTCTGGTATGATAATTCGAGAAAGATGATCGGCGACTACATTTTCAGAACTTTTCTTATCTCGAATTTCAAGATCAAGTTCTTGTAATAAGATAATCCACCTGATAAGTCTTGGTTTTGCCTCTTTTTTAGATAATAAATATTTCAAGGCTGAATGATCTGAGTAAATAATGACTTTGGCTTCTAATAGATAAGAACAAAAATTTTCAAGAGTGAATACTTTTGCAAGAATCTTTTTTCTTTGGTAGTATAGTTCATTTGGGCATCAGTAAGTTATAACTTGCATAATAAATCACAACTGGCCTCTTATTCACCCTTTGTCCTAAAATGGCTCTAATGGCAAAGTCAGAGGCATCACATATAATTTCAAAAGGTAAAGGCCAATCAGGGGTTTGAAGAATTGGGGCCTTAATTAATGCTTCTTTCAACAATTCAAATGCCTTCAAGCAAGATTCATCTAGGTTGAATGAGGAATCTTTACATAGCAAACTTGTCAAAGGTTGAGAGAATTTAGAAAAATCTTGAATAAATTAGCAATAGAAATCAACATGACCAAGGAATAAGTGAACTTGTCTTACTGAGGTTGGAGGAGGTAGATTAGCAATTAAATCAATTTTAGATTAATTTACTTTTATCCCTCATTCTGAGACTATATGGCCAAGAACTATTCCCTCATGAATCATAAAACGGCTCTTTTCCTAACTCAATACTAAATTTTTTCTATGCATCTTTTTAACACCTTTCGAAGTTTTCCAAACAACTGTCAAATGAATTACCGAAAAGTGAAAAATCATCTATAAATAAAGATTTCAAGAAATTCTTCCAACATATCCGAGAATATTGCTATCATAAACCTTTGAAAGGTTGTCGGTGCATTGCATAGCTCGAATGACATTCTCCTAAATACAAGTGTACCGTATGGTAAGTAAAGGTGGTCTTTTCTTGATCTTTTGGATAAATAGCAACCTGACTGTATCCTGAATATCCATCTAGAAAACAAAAGCATTTTTGACCTACTAAATTTTCTAAAATTTGATCAATGAATGGGAGTAGAAAATAATCTTTCTTAGTCATAACATTTAATTTTCTATAATCAATACAAACTTTCTACCTTGTATTCAACCTAGTGGGCACTACTTTACCTTTTTCATTATTTATTATTATGAGTCTGGATTTCTTTAGTACTACTTGAGTTGGGCTTACCCATTTACTATAAAAAATTAGGTAAACGATTCCTGCATCAAGCCACTTAACAAATGGAGTTTAACCTTCTTTGCATTTCTCTACTGGTTTAGCATTTTCCTCTAAGTATATATGATGTATGCAAATAGATGCACTAATTCCTTTCAAATCAGCCACTGACCAACCGATAGCACTCTTATGCACTCTAAGAATATCAAGAAGTTGTTTCTCTTGAGTTGTGGTGAGATTTGAGGCTATTACTATTGGTAGTGTTTGATTAGGACCCGAAAATGCATACTTAAGAGAAGCAGGATGTGATACCCAGACCCAATTAGGTCTATAAATATGATACATGTGTTATTTAAATAAATTTTAGATGATTTTATGATTAATGATATTTTGCAATTAGGGTTTTAATTAAGAATGGTGATTAAAAATTTAATCGTCGGAGCCCAAAGTGAGTCGGTATGACCCGAGGGGCTTAAAGAGGATTGAAAGGTGAAAATGTGTCATGAATAATCATGTTAATTACCATGATTCAATTTAAGGAGATTAAAGTGTAATTATGGAATTAAGATGAAAAATGATAGAAAATTCATAACTTGACTCCTACAAGGAGGATTTCGATGAAATTTTAAAGATAAGCTCACGATAATGGGCTTGACCTAATGCGTGGATTGGATTAAAGCAAATGTGATGAGATTAAGATGATAAATATTTATTTTAATGTCACACTCTAAGGATATTTCAAAGGGTCATAACTTGACATAGAAATGTCGGTTTGAGATGAAATTTGAAATGATAGAATAAAATTATGAAATCTATGAGATGAATGGATTGGATTAAGCTAATTATAATGGAAAGTTGCTTTCTTGGAGAGCAAGTAAGAGGTTACTTAAGAGCTAAGTAAAGAGGGGTAATTTGGGAAAGTTAAAATGGAAATTACTTAAGTACCCATGGGGTTTTCTTGGGGAGCAAGAAAGGAATCAAATAAAAAGAGAAAAGGGGCAGCAAGGGCTGGCCATTTCCAGCAAGAGGGAGAGCAAGAGAGAGAAAGAGAGAGAGGAGAAGGAGAAGAGAAGGAAGAGGAGGCCATTTTGGAAGTCTTCTTGGGGATTGATTTCTCTCCAAAAAATTCAGGTATGTGATGATTTATTAACATGTTTTAAGGATTAAAGATGAGTTAATTTATAAATTTTAATTTGGGGATTAATCAGCCCATATCCTCTAATCTACACTTATGTGTAGTAAATCTAGACCTGAAAAGGAAAATAGGAAAGAAATAGTTAATGAACGAATTTTATCATGAAATTTATGGGAATATTCATGATGTAATTATTAAGGAATGACCCAATTTTCATCTTACAAGGATAAGTGCGTTGCAAATTAAAAATTTGGGAAAATCAACCTGGACAGGATTAAATGGGTGGCAGGATCAGCTGCACCAAATGATTTGTAATAATTTTTATACAAGGAATTTTGGGCTGAAACTTTTAAAGGATATATAAGAAATATTAAGGATCACACGAACAAAATAAAAATTAGTTTTCTATGGGTATAAATATACCCCATAATTTACGTGATTTGGACTGTCTAAAAATGGATGCTGTTGTCCAGCAGAGTAAAAATACCAAAAATATAAATAATAAATATTTCATGCTGGAAATATTTATTTTGGTAAATTCATGTATCTATTAAGGTATGGTAGAAATTTCAGATCAAAACCACTTGATTTGATATTAATTCAAGATTTTGAGAATTCAGTGTGCCTAAATTTAGCATTATGGACAGCTTAAGGAATAAATCAAAATAAATGTTAAATTCCATATTTTTGGGATGAAATTTAACTTACAATGAGATATAAACAAGTATCATAAGTTATTATGATGATTTAACCTATTAGAGAATGGGTTTTAGAAAGGATGGAACTTAGGTTTATGGATATGACCTGATTTTCATCTTTTCATGATATGTATGAAACATGAATTATGCCAATGAGTTTATGAATGTTTTAGGGGGTAAAATACCCCATATTTAAGTTACTATTAGTTTCCAAAATTTTTTAAAAGGATATTATCTAAATCTAATTTTAAGGATATATGTTTGGACACGTCAAAATGGGTCAAAATGGATACCCTACATGCTTAAGATGTTGCTGTTTTGGAAGAAACTAGATTATGGATTTTAAATATTTTATAATACCCTAAATTTGGGTTAATAAAATCATGTTTAGTTGCTGAAAATTATGGCTTAAAAATCTGTTAAGATTTAAGTCATGAAAGAGGCGTTGAAAGGATGAAAAAGGGGTTCTAATGTTGCTGTTTTGGAATCCTGTGATGAATGGCTTAAAAATACAAAATTAAACCCTTAAGTATATGTTAATTAAGTGGTTTAATGATGATGAAAATAGGTTGAAGTTACTGTGTTAATAAAATTTAAAAAACACATAATATATGTGTTGTATGTTGAACATATGTGGAGCATAAGCATGAATGGATGATGTATGATTTATGTGAAGTTGCTAAAATGCAAAATATGCATGAATATGTGATGAAATGCATAAGGATATTTCTGTATTAATGATTATTGAATCATCTCAAAAGTTGAGATTTAATTATGAAGCTTAAGACGTCATTCATATGCTTAGAATGAGCATGGACGTAGGAAAGGTGAAAAATAAATGATAAATGATAAATGGAAGGTAATGAACCTCCATATGATGATTTATGGATGGTTGTTATGTTTATGAATGAATACCCTACCTATGGGTTGGGGACATGATGAGGAATGGATGTTACGATGAGCAAGTGAGTGTGATGTATGTATACCCGACTTGGAATTCAAGTTGGTTATGAATGTTAATGAAAATGGATTGGAAAACTGAGTTGAATGCATGCAAAAGAAAGTATTAGTTATGAATGTTAATGAAAATGGGTTGGAAAACTGAGTTGAATGCAAGCAAAAGAAAGTATATGAATGCTATTTCATTCTTATATGTATAGGCAAAGGCAAAGGGATAAGCGAAACGGACAGCAAAGCAAGCAAAGTAAGCAAGCAGCTTTCTAAATGAGTTTTGTTTTAAATGCTTTCTAAGGTATTTAAGGATGGTCGTTCCTTTATTTCAATTATGATAAGTGATTTGCTTACTGTTTCACAAGTATTTACGAAAAGTGATGAAGCATGGATTTAAATGATGTTTCATTGAAACGATGTTTCAAAGGGATGGTGCAAAGAATTCTCTACATAAGAATGACAAGATGTCATGTGTAAGAGGTATATAATGTCGGGGTGACCAAAGGTCATGCATGGAATGGAAGTCAAGCAGGCTAGTCGAGGTAGTAAGTGGACAAGGAGTCCCCCTTGACGTTGTCAAGTCGGTAGGTCCGGCGCCAAGGATGGAAAGGATCATGCTATGAAAGAATGTTCCCCGTGCTAGTGTACCGTCACATGAAGGATAATGTCATGAATGAAAATGATGAATTTGCACATCCAATGTTTGTGAAATGCCCAACAACTAGGATTTACGAATGGTTCACATGAATGATTTTCATGAATGGTTTATGAAAGGTTTATGAAAAAATTTCTACTCCGCAGGTAGTTGTTCACTTGCTAAGTGTCTCTAATGAATGGAGGGAAATGTTTTTAAAGAATGTTGCTTTCAAAATGAATTGCCTGGAAAACCTATAGCTTGCTTATTGTGTTTCGACTCACGTTTTGTTTTCCAAACCCAAAGACAGGTGAAAGGAAGGAGGCAAGGAGCATAGGTGGAGATTCAAAGATGTATGAATTTCCATGAGTACCTGTATATGAACCTAAGGGTTGAATGGTTATATGAATGATGACATTAAATTGTTATTCAATGTTGTAGAAGAATTATGCTATGTTTTATGCCTATGGATTGGCGAAAAATTATTATGGTCAATTGTTAAGGATGATTTATCATGATATGATTAAGTATGAATATTATGAGATGAGATGTGTAATTCTCAAACGATATAATAGCCTAAAATGGCATTTGATGGAAATTGAATGTATGACATGATATAAAATCCTAAGGAGTTAGGATTAAGTGCATAAATATCCAATAAGAACCCGCCGCGTGATCAGGGCAACAATCCTGACTCACATTACCAATCGACAGATCCTGAGGTAAGGATGTGACATCTCAGGCTGGGGCACCACACAAGTAGAGATTTAAGCTCAAGTGGTGGTGGTGACTCAACAGATGAGGGGTGATGGCTAAGATTATAATACTAGTAAAGGTTCAACATTATTCCAATAGTTAAAAGACTGAGAGCAATTATTTAAAGCATTTACCTCATTTATGGAGTCATGTTCAAAATTTAGAGTGGAGTTTGATAAATCATTAATAATGTCAACCGTTAAACACCCTTCATCATAATTTGGGTACTTAGAAGCTTTAAAAATATCAATTCTAAATTTTCGACCTCTAAATGAGATTTCCATTATACCAGTTTCACAATTAATATTGGCTTTTACTGTGGCTAAGAATAGGTGCCGTAAAATGATTGGTGCATTGTTTATTTTTGAGTTTGACGTCGTGTCAAGAATAACAAAATCCATTAGAAAATAACAATCATTAATTTTTATTATAACATCTTCAATAAGTCCTCGTGAGGATTTTATTGATCTGTCTGCAAGCTGTAGAATGACTGAAGTGGGTTTTAATTCCCCAATATTAAATTTTTCATAAAAAAAAGTGGTTAAAAGATTCACAATAGTCCCAAGATCCAAAAGTGCTTTATCAAATGTTATTCCTCCTATGTTACAAGAAATGAGTGGGGTACCAGGGTCTTTTAACTTTTGTGGAAGTTTGTCCAAAATTGCTGCACTCGCCTCTACTCGTCCTCATTTTGTGGAAGCTTTCACTTATTGGCAAATTTACCTTTTAAAGCACTTGAGAAGGGGACTACAGGTTGATATTTACTAGGGTCTTCATCTATTATTTTCTTCCCTTTATCTTCTCCCTCAAACTTAGTTTCCACTAATTCTTCATCATCCTCTGCAATCTCTTCGTACTTCATTTGACTAGAGTTTTCATTAATGACTTTAGATTTATATGGGTCTTCCAAGGTTTTACCACTTCTTAAAGTAGAAATTTCTCTAGCATTTTCAAACTGTGGGTTCTTTAATATGCCTGGTTTATTTTGAAAACCTGGAGGATAATTTCTTGGATTGGCAATTGGCTGACTAGGTAGATGTCCTACCTCTCTTCTCCTATTTGCCTCAGCTATCTGACCTATCTTGTTTTCTAAATTAGATATAGATTGACCCATGTGACTTTCTAACTTAAACATAGATTGTTGGATTAACTGTTTCAATTCTGCGAATTTCTCGTGAACATCATTAGCTAGAGAAGGTGGCTAGTAGTTTAATTGGGATGATGAATAATTGGCTTGTGACTGGATTTATGGTCATTTTAAGTATGCACTGGTCTAAAAATTAGGTTGTGATTGTTGAGTTTGGTAGTAATTTTGTGTTGGTAGTTTTGAAACTTGTGAACTAGAGGGATTTACCACTTGGTGTTGAGTTGGATTTTTTCAAGAAAAATTAGGATGATTTCTCCAACTTAGATTATAAGTATTAGAGTATGGATCATTATTTGGTTTGAAAAATCCTTGAGCTACTTGCACTTGGAGGATGGCTTGAACCCTACGATGACATGTGTCCCATGTATCTTTCAAAATTCAACTTCACATTTAATTAGTTGACTTTAAATCTTGCACAACGAATCTTGTATTGACACGTGTCACTTGTCACTTTCAGTTCATTAATGGCATGTCACTTTTCATAAACAAAAGTCAACAGCCTTCATCCTTTTGTGATTAAGAAATTTTTCATGATAATTGGCTTAATCAAACCTATCCATAAAATTTACCATATTGTTTTAACCGTTCATGTCGAATTTCATCCCAAAATGACATTTTTATCATAAGTTATGGCCATTTGAAATTGTCTTTTGGATTTATATGAAAATAAATATTTATCAGACGAATCTCATCATATATTCCATAATCCTTTCCATTCATAAGGTTGGGCATATTATCATGTACTTACCTTTCAAATTTCACCTCATTCCGCCTTGTAGGCGTTAAGTTATGGATTTTCTATCATTTATCACTTCAAATCTCATAGTTATTATCAACTTAATCGTAATTAAAGGTCATGTCAAATCATCATTTCCATACCTCATTTTTTTTGCTTTTGAGAACATGAACTCATATTGGGCTAAGATGATTAACTTAACCACCTTACTTAGTCATTAGCCATAATCTCATCTATCTACTTGAATCATATAATTGACAACAATTACATGCCTAGATTGCATGTATGAGTCATGTTTGTTCTGAGTATCATAGCTCCTTGCTGTTATGTATTCCAAATTTCTTTAGCATTTCTTTGACATTACTTGGACTAATTTATAAAAATTCCTTCATTTAATTGCTTAATTTGTATTCCAAGGAAGAAATTGAGTTCGTTCATTATGCTCATTTCAAATTCACTCTGCATAAGTTTGGAAAATTTTTGGCATAGAGATTCATTAGTAGCACCAAATACAATACTATCAATATAAATTTGGACAATTAGTATATCTTTTCTTTTGTACTTAATAAATATGGTAGTATCAACTTTTTGTCTTTGAAATTTATGATCAATTAAAAATTTACTTAGTCTCTTATACAAAGCTCTTTGAGCCTGTTTTAGTCCGTAAAAGCTTTGGTCAAATTATATACAAATTTGGATTGATCTTTTTCTTCAAAACTAGGAGGTTGTACAACATACATCTCTTCAACAAGGTATCCATTTAAAAATACACTTTTTATATCCATTTGAAATAATTTGAAACCCATATGAGATGTGAATGCCAATAAGATGTGTATGACTTCTAATCTAGCCATGGGGAATATGATTCTTCAAAATCAATTTCTTCTTCTTGTGAATACCCTTTAGCCATAAGTTTAGCTTTGTTTCTTACAACAAGTCTACTTTCATCTAATTTGTTCCTAAAAAACTCATTTGGTATTAATAACCATGCAATCCTTAGGTCTAGGAACTAGGTGTCATACTTGGTTTCTTTCAAACTCATTTAGTTCTTCTTGAATAGTAATAATCCAATTATCATCATTAAGAGCTTAATCAATTGAATTTGACTTTATTTTTGATACAAAGGAAAAATGTCCACATATATTTTGCTTAAAGCTTCTAGTTTTTACACCTTCATATATGTCACAAATCACTTGTTCAATTGGATGATTATTTTTGAATTTCAGATCTGTAGGAGGTTTGTAAAGAATACTACCTTCACTTGCCTCCTTCTCACAGCTTTGACTTTGCTTAGAATCTTCTCCCCCTTTATTTTCCACTTGTAGTTTTTAAAATTCTTATATAGATCATCTGCATCACTTAGCTCATCCTCCTTCTTAGGAGTTCAGTTAAATTCATCAAATATAACATGAATGGATTCTTCTACAACTTGGTTCCTCTTGTTGAAACTTTATATGTTTTGCTATTTAATGAATATCCAAGAAATATTATTCATCACTCTTTGCATCTAATTTGCTAAGATTTTCTTTCCCATTGTTCAATACAAAGAAAGTGCAACTAAAAGCATAAAAATATGAAATATTTGGTTTCCTACCTTTCCATAGCTCATAGGGGGTCTTTTTCAAGATTATTCTAACGGTAACTCGATTCAAGGCATGACAAGTTGTACTTACACCTCATCTCAAATTTTTTTAGATAATTTACTTTCATTTATCATAGTTCTAGTCACCTTTTATATTTGTTCTATTCTTCCTTACAACTATCCCATTTTGTTGAGGGGTTCTAGGTGCAGAAAACATATGGTGAATTCCTTTTTTATTGCAAAATTCTATGAAGAATTTGTTTTCAAATTCATCAACATGGTCACTTCTAATTGATATGGTCACTATGAAGCGTTTGTACCAATTTTGAAAAGCTCACAAACATAAAGAAGGCATCATCTTTGCTAGCTAATAGAATTATCCACGTGAACCTTTACAAATTATTTACAATAACGAAATCATTCTTCTTTCCTCCAAAGCTCAAAATGCCGGATGACCCATAAAGATCTATGTGTAGCAATCCAAGTGACCTTGAGATTGAAACTTTATTTTTAGGTGAAAATGATACCTTTGATTGTTTGGATACTTAACAAGCCTTGCAAATTTTATCTTTATCATATTTGAGTTTTGGTAACCCTTCTACCAAACTCCTTTTCCATAGAGTTTTAGGGTGTGCTTGGTTGGAGGTAAAACTTTTGATGAAAAGTTTTTGGAGTAGAAGTTGTCAAATCAATAGAAAGTAATGTGATATAATAGGAGTAATGATGAGTAGTAAAGAGAATAAATTTAAAATAGATAGGTTAGTTGTATGAGTAGTTGTGTAGAAATGATTGAAAAGTAGGGTAGTTTGTATAGAAAAATGTGAAAAGATAATTAAAAAATAAAATAATTATGAAGAGTGAAAAGTTTTAGATTGAAAAGTTTTAGTTGACACTTTTTTGCCCTAAACAAACGCACCCTTAGTATTTAACATATTTATATGCCCAAGTCTGTTATATCATACTCATGGATCATCCAATTCATCAAGGGAAATCAAACATATATTTTCATGTCTTTTGCCACTAAATACTATGTGATCTCCATCAAGAACATTGCATATAAATGATTCAAACATGACTTTATAACCTTTGTCACACAATCAGCTGATACTTATTAAGTTGTGTGATAACTCGTAAAAATACAAGTTTCATGGCCTATTTCAGGCTTTATTTGTGCGTTAGTTCGAGAGATTAGGCTTAGTTTGCATTCATTTAGCTTAATTTTCACTCGCTTTGCACTTTAGGAGCATTATTTAGTTTTTAGACATTTTTGGCATTATTTAGGCATTTTTAGTGCATTTACTTAGTTTTTCCATTTTTTGCAAGAAAGACGGGATATATGAAGGCATGCGGGCGAGAGAAATGCAGATCGAGACAAGGCACGAGGCAGGTGGATGGCGCCCAGGCGCCACCCTACGTGCCTTTGCCAGGACTCCAGAAAAATTCAGAAAATATGTGGCTTCCAGAGAGTTGACGCCCAGGCGCCACTTCATCTACATGCAGGTAAAGTTCAGATGTTTTTGAAGCCACAAGTCATACTGCTTCCAGGGAGGTGGCACCTAGGCGCCAGTGCATGAATTCCTAGGGTTTGCAGAGAAGTTCCAAGTTGCCCAACACACGGAGAGTTGGCGCTTAGGCGCCAATACGCATCCGTACGCACGCAGGTTTCTGCAAACCTAGGGCTACGTGCAAAGGAGTTCAAGAGACAAAAGTAGGGAGCAGAGGCGTGGAGAGAGCCGCTAGAGCAACCGCATAGAGAAGGAAAAAGATCTGTTTTCCATCGCAAACGAAAGAGGAGATCCGATTTCGTTGGTGGAAGCTTATGAGATTTAGATCTTCTCTTTCTCATTCTCTTTCCTTTTTCTTTCCTTTTCTCTGTGTTCTTAGAGATGATTGTAACTTGATTTTAATGGGAATTGAAGTCATGTTAATGGGCTAAACCTTCTTATGGTGGGAGATATGTAAGATTTGAACTCATAACTTATGATATTTGGTTTTCTTATGCTTGAATTGATAATACTGTTGTGCTGTGACTTGTGTTACTTGAGATTATCCTTATATATCATGCTTAATGCGTTTACAAGCCTTGCAACCTTGTGGATTGATCTAATATTCAGATTCATGCTTGGAAAAGTGGGATTTGAATAAGATCCATATATAAGGCATAGGTATTCTAGCTCATGTTGTGTTAGATGTTAATATGGATAGGAATATACCTATTAACCCTGTGTAATCATGATTAGGTTATATGGTTATCAACCTGGTTTTACTTGTATGCATGGGAACATAGCATATAACTAAAACTTGGTTCGGTTTGTATGTGTTGGAAGACATATATGAATATGAATGAACCTAGATTAGTAATCTCTGCACAATTAACTTAATTGGAACCAAATAACATAGCTATGATTCAATGAATTCATGTTCTCACCTATCTTTATCATCTCAAGGCAATCTCAGCAACATTCCATCCCACTCTGGTGATTTACTTTGTTTAGTTTAGTTTTATTCTTTAAAAGAAAACTCTCATTTATTCTACCAATTCATTTAGACAATTGAGATTCAAGGTGCTATTCCATTTAACACAATCCTCGTGGGAACGATACTCTACTCACTCTTTATTACTTGACACGGCACATATACTTGCGTAAATAGCGAGCATTTTAATTGACATATACGTAGCTCGTCATTGTGTTTGAATTCTTCAACAAATAATAGCTCCTCTATGCATACATCTGAAATATCATAAACGGTTCCCTTACCACTAATTTTACTTTTTCATTGTTCCTAAATGTAACAGTTCCACCGTTGTATGACTTGAGATCATAAAATAATGTTTTACCCCCCCCCCCCCCGGTCATGTGTCTTGAGCAACCACTATCATAAACCATGTGTTGTTGGCTTTTCCTCTTAGACAAACCTATAAAAATAATCAAACTAGCATATCTCTTTGATACCCATTTTATGAGTCCATTTGGGTTAGTAAAAATTGGAGTCTACGTTGTTTTACTTTGGAAGGCACAAATCCAATGCTCTTTGGTATCCAGATTAGTTTAGCACCTTGATTGTACAATTTTTAAATTTTTCATTGATATATTTTATGACCAAACTTATTGCAGAAATTGCATGCCTCAAAAATTCTTTAGGGTGGACTCTATGCAAAATTTGGTTCTCAAGTTGGTTTTCTTACCCAAGCAACTCATGTTGTTTTTGTTTTATGCTGAGATGGAATTGCTATAGCTTGTGGTTTTACCCATTTTGAAGCATTTGATTTTCTACATTTTTCTTGCTCAAATTTGAAATACCCAAGTCCTCTTCTACTAATTTGAGTAGTCATATTTAAAAATATTTTGATGCTTTCTCCTAGGCTAGAGAAGTTGCTAATGATTCATTTAATGCCTCATTTTCTTTCTTGAGCCTTTCAACTTCATCTGTCAAGGCTTGACTCTTTCTGCTAGTTTTCCATTCACAATAATAGTTGAATCATATTGTCGCTTCTTTAATGTATATTTACTACCCAACTTATCTATTTCATCATATAATGAGTCATAGGCTTATTGTAATTCTTCTAACTCTGCACATTTAAGGCGATCATGAGTGGAGGTGTAGAGAGACTTAGAAATAGATAAATCAATTTTCGAGGTTACCTCCTCACTACTTGTGCATACGGTTTAAGCAGTTAAACCTTCTACTAACTCTATTGCAGTGAGGCACTTTAAGGCGTTTTCTTCCTCAATTTTTACCATGCAACATATTCAGGCATAATTTGTCACTTCATGTTCTTCATTTGAGGAATTGCTAGTTGTAAATGAGTCTTCATTCACATACATTCCCCTTGAGCTTTGAAAATATTTGAGAGCTACTTCTATCTTTCTTTTCTTGCATTTCTTTTGATTTAATTTCTTCAGGTGTAAGACATTTGGCTTGCATATGTCGTACTCCACCAGATTTGAAGCCCTTGGTTGCCTCTTTATTCTTTTCCTTACTATTTTTCTTCTTAAATCCTTTAGAGCAGAAATTCTTTCCTTTCCTCACAAACTTCCTGAATTTCCTTACGAGTGTAATCTCCTCATCTTCATTTTGGGAGGAGTTAGATTCATCGCAGCTTTGTGTTACTTTCAAAACAATAACTCTCTTTCCTTTGTGATATTCTTCATTGCTCTTTTTGATCAGCTCATGGGACATAAAAGAACTGATAAGGCCTTTCAACTTCAAAGTGTTTAAATTTTTTGCTTCTTCAATAGCTATAATCTTTGGAGTCCGTGACTTGAATAGAGCTCTTAGAATCTCCATGATCTATTCAATTTTAGAAAAAAAATTTCAAGACCTTTTAATACGTTAGTAATCAAGTTTAGCATCTTAAAACACTCCAATTCTCTAATCAAGATATTCCTCCTCCTCCCTTGGACCTGAGAAGTTCCCTCACATTTTAAGGTTAGAGTATTGTGATAACTAGACCCAAGTAGGGCTCATATATGTGCATTTGGCATGTAAACATGAATTATGTATTTATTAATTGATTTATGAATGATTTTAATGACTTGATGATTTATTGCATTTAGGGTTAATGATTAAAGAATGGTGATTAAAATTGATCGTCATAGGCCAAGGTAGGTCAATATGATTGAAGTGACCTAATGAGCATGGGAAAAAGTTAATGTGTAATGAATAATTATTTCATTTATCATGATTTAATTCATGGAGATTATGTTGATAATTATGGATGATAATTGCAAATTAATAATATATTTTGTGGGCATTTTATACCAATTTGGTGGGTAATTCATTGGGTTTAATATGAAATTTGGTTTAAAACATGTTTTTGTAACATTTGGGTCTTAAATATTAATTGGAAGCAATTTAAATGTTTTTTGTGATTGTTTGGCTTGAAATTATATTTTTACTTGTTGCCATAAAATTAAATGAGTTTGAATAATTGAAACCATTAATAAATTTGATGAGTATATGATACTTTTCTATGCAGGAAAATAATTTTCAACAAGTGGGGCCCACCAAATATTTAGCAATAAATCAAGACAGTTCGTTTCAGCCTTTTTAATCAACGACCAAAAACATTCAGCTACAAATCCATGCAAAAATCCAAGCGGTGTAATCGTCCAGCGGAAAATCTGACCGTCCAAATTTTTGGTCCATGCCATCAAAGTCCAGCAGCAAATTTGGCCGTCCAGATTTTATTGGTCCAGGCCATCCATCTAAGAGGCAGAATTTTGCATCGCCCAACCAGCACATCAGCCACCCATCAAGACCGTCCAGAATTTCAGCGGCAAAAATGCGATCAAGGCATCACATCCAAGCCGTCCAAAGGAATTGAAAAATCAACGCTGTCCATGTTTGTGTGCCTTGATCAACATCCAGAATTGGGCCAGCAGAAATTCATGCATCTTAATCGTCCAACCACTCAAGATAATCAGCAGCTATCCAATATGCAGATCACGCCCAAGCAGTGGGCCCCACAAGCTGCACGTCCAAGCCATGATCATACAGCGTCAAAATCAAGTGCCAAGCCAGCACCGAAATTCAGTTCTAAAATATCCAATTACGCAATTTGTCCAGGCCAAAATATAAAGTGCCGTCCAAATTCTAGTCCTAGGCGAATTAAGTGTGCAAGAAGATAGACGCGCAAGCTAGAAGATGCATAGCTAAAAACACAAATATGTCACCTTTATAAAAGAGTGTTATAGCCGGACAACAGTGGGGCTCCACACAGAATTTTTGAGTGAGAATTTCACGAGCAGATTTTTGAGAGAGAGAGAGAGCACGGGCAAGAGGCGGATCGGCGAGTTGCGTGGATCGGCCGAACCAATAAGTCTTTCTATCTTTTTCCCTTTTTAATTTTAATTGTCTTGTTTAAGATGAATTTTAATTTTAATTTTATTTTGGACATAAATATGCTTGGATAAACCCTAAATCTAGGGTTTAGGATGTAGCATGCGAACAATATAGTGTGTTGTGGGTTTTAATTTATTTATGGTGGATATTGTTGTTAATTTAATATCTTGTGATTTTAATGTTTGCTTTGTACATGAGCCCGTACTTTGGCATAATTCCATATATTAGGTGATGGAACCGAGAGGTGGAAACCTAATATACTATAATCAAGATATTAAACTTGAAAATCTAAAACCATGTGAATAGGCATGATGACCTTGAGGAATTCCATGAACAAACTACAAAACTTAATGGATTCTAATTAACTTAATCCCATGAGAATAAGTGGTTAAGAAAATTAGGATACGTCTTGTAGGTTTCGAGAGAATGTACAAGGATAAATTAGGGTTTGTTCTCCGTTAATAAACAATATCTAGATTAAATAATTATACCACTACATGTTGCAAAAGATGCATGTGAAATTCTAGACCCTACGTACTTGCACTCTCGTTTTCTCTTCTCATTCTAGTTTTCAATCTTCTTTTTCCATTTTTTTCATTTCCTTTCCATTTGGTTTACTATATTCTCTTCCCACTTTTCTATTTTATTTAATATATTCTCTCCGTTTTCGACACGAAAGCGTTTAAAAAAAAAATTTATAGTCCTGAATTTTCAGAGGATCAATAATTTATATACTACAATTTACAAACCGTGCACTTGCGGTGAGATTGCGAACAATGGATTTAAGGTGATAAATGTTAGAAAATTCATAATTTGACGCCTATAAGGCAAAATGAGATGAAATTTGAAAGTTAAGCACAAGATGATGTGCCCAACCTTTTGAATGGATTGGATTATGGAAATTATGATGATATTTGGATGATAATTGTTTATTTTTATCCAAATTCAAAAGACAATTTCAAATGGCCATAACTTATGCTAGAAAGGTCATTTTGGGATGAAATTTGTCACGAACGGTTAAAACGGTATGATGAATCTTATGGATGAGTTTGATTAAGATAATTATCATGGAAATTTCTTAATCACAAAAGGACAAAAGAGATTTCTTAAGGAGCAAGTAAAGAGGAGACTTAGGGAGCAAGTAAAGGATGAGACTTAAGGAGCAAGAAATGAGGAAAACACTCTTATAAAAGGATAAAATTGGCAGCAAGGCAAGGCTGGTCGTTCAAGCCAAGGAAGAGAGAAAGAAAGAGAGAGAGAAAGAAACCAATATATGGATTTTAAATATGTGATATTACCCTAAATTTGGGTTAATAAAAGCATGATTAATTTCTAGAATGTATGAATTAAAAATCTGTTTTGATTTAAGTATTAAAAGAGGCGTTGAAAGTACGTAAAACGGGTCCCAAAGTTGCTGTTTTGGAACCCAATGATGTATGAATTAAAATTTCAGAAATAAACCCTAAATTATGTGTTAATTAAAGGTTTTAATCATGATAAATTGGGATACAAGATTGCTTTTTTGAAAATTTTTGAAAAACACATAATTCATGTAACATAAGATGAGTGTATATGAAAGGGTATGTATGGATAAATGATAAATGACTTATGTGATTTTCTAAAATGTAAAAATGCATGAAAATATGATGAAATGAATGATTATGTTTCTGATTTGATGATTAAGTATAATCTCAAATTTTGAGATTTATATATGAAGTCTAAGACGTCATATATGTGCCTAAAACGAGTGCTGACGTATGAAATGTGAAAAATATGTGACAAATGATAAATGGGAGGTAATGAACCTCCATATAATAATTTAATGGAAGGTTTATAATTTATTTAAATTTTTACCCTATATAAGGATATTAATAATGAATGAGTAGATGATATGATATATAAGCTACGTTGCTATGTAGGAACACCTAAGTTGAAATACAAGTGGGTTATGTAAGCTAATAGAAATCATATGGGATATACATATGACTTATGAAATATGAAGTTGAGAAACCTTGCTTGAACTTGATTTTTGAAGTCTCAAGTGAGGGTTACCCAAGTGCTTTGAACGATTAAAAGGAGATTAAATGCAAGTTGAAAATCCTATGGCATATATATGTTGGGTCCCGAATAGATGGCAAAACCCAAGAGGGGAGGGGTGAATTGGGTTCTTAAAAATTTCTTTGGTAACTTAAAAACTTAACCCCTTGTAGAATTAATCCCCTTGAATGAAGAAACTGAATGGAAAGCAAAGTAATAAAGAGAGCAGAAATAAAAGCAAGTAGACAAGGATTTTATAGTGGTTCGGGCAACCTCCCTACTCCACTCTTCCAAGCTCACACTCCTTGTGACTTGGGTTCCACTATTGTATTCCGCGAATACAACTAGAGCCTCTTGCTCTCTTCTAGATTCTAGCTCTAGGGGGCATCAAACACTTAGCACAAGTAGGTGATGAGTCACACTCCAATCACACACTACTTTGCTACCTCTTGATCTTAGCTACGCAAGCTAAATCAAGTTCAACACAAACAAGTAAACAATAAAAGTAAACTACACTTTACAGGTGTGTAGAAACGATTTAGCGCAGGGAAGAACTTGTAGATGATGGCTTTGAAGTTTCTGAATGTAGCTCTTGCAACTTGAAGAACAATTCTTCCTCTGTTGATTGGCTTGATCACTTTAATGCTCTTGTAGATAGGAGTTATGCTCACTTAATGTTTTCCAACTACTTCCCTCGTCCACCATGAATGCTATTTATAATTTTGGAGGGAATCCGAACGTTAGAAGGTAGGTGGCGCGCATTTAATGCGCCAACGTTCGAATTAATTCCGACCGTTGCGACCCAAGTCGCATGTGGAGTCGACTTCGGATGCGACTTCGCCCAAGTCGCAGATGGAGTCGACTTCGGGTGCGACTTCGCTTCTCCGTCGCAACTTCAAGTTCCAGTCAGGGTCGACTTGGGTTCTCGACTTGACCCAAGTCGCAGGTGGAGTCGACTTCGTGTGCGACTTCACCTCGTCAGTTGATTTTCTGAACTCCGGAACTTTGGAAATCTTTCTCTTTTGTTTTAGTCTTCTTCATGCCTTTAGTTCTTTTGTATTACTTTCTGAATCCTTGTGCCTTGATTGTATTAGCTCCATGATTTGCAATCCTTAGAAGCTTGACTTTGCTTCTTCTTGGTTTTGCTTGATACTGTGAATCATTGGAGAACTTGCTTGCTTTGGAGACTTGAATGTTTGAAGCAAGCTTATGTCTTTTGCCTTTGATTTGATGGATTTGTTCTTCATTTTGAGTCCTTGGACTTGATAGGCTTGACTTGATCTTGATCATGCTTGAAGCTTTTGAGTCTAGAGTGAAGAAGTCCTTTGAATGATTTGAAACTGCAGCTTTGATCTTTGACAAACTCAAGTCGCGCTTGGGGTCGACTTCGTCCCCGACTTCACCTAAGTCGCACATGGAGTCGACTTGGCCTGCGACTTGGCAGCTCCGTGTCCCAACTTTCAGCTCTGGACAAATTTGCACTTCTGAAGTTGATAGCGAGGTCGACTTCGTCTGCGACTTGGCTACCTAAGTCGCATGTGGAGTCGACTTGACCTGCGACTTCACTTGCTCTTTCTCCCATTTCAACTCTGGACGTTCTGCATGTTTGAAGTCGATCTTGGAGTCGACTTGGGGATCGACTTGGCCTTCCTAACTTGATTTTCTTCAAATGTATATTCTTTAAACATTTCACAAACTTTGTTAGTAGCCAAGACATACTCAAATTGATTTGTTAATCATCAAAACATAGATTTAGCTAGTTTTCCTCATGTTTCCAACAATCTCCCCCTTTTTGATGATTGACAAAACCGATTTGAGTGGATACCTTTCATTTAAATAAATATGCTCATATTGCATTATGAAATCATGCAAACATTCAAAGTATTCATTTAAGCATATACATATCCTACTCTTCTCTCCTTAAATCTCTCTCCCCTTTAATCATAAAGACTTATACTCAATTTTTCAACTCAAATACTCTTCTTCTCCCCATTCTTAAATCTCTCTCCCCCTTTTTGTCAATATATCAAAAAGATTAGAGGATAAAGAAATAGATAGGTGGGATTGCTCCTCCTAAACAGGTGCTCCCCCTCAATTTATGCTTTAAGTTAGTTCAAGCATTCTCATGTCATTTCTAAGCTTATAAAATGCTTCTTTTGCTAGGGGTTTAGTGAATATATCTGCAACTTGATCCTCAGTTCTTACATATACCAAACATATGTCATGATTTTCTACATGTTCTCTAATGAAATGATGTCTAAGGTCTATATGTTTGGTCCTAGAATGCAGGACTGGATTCTTGGTTAGACATATGGCACTTGTATTATCACATTTGATCGGTATATCTTTGAAATCCATGCCATATTCCCTAAGTTGCTGTTTCATCCAAAGTAATTGAGCACAACAGCTCCCGGCGGCAATGTATTCGGCTTCCGCCGTAGATAGAGCAACACTAGTTTGTTTTCTTGAAAACCATGAAACTATCATGCTTCCAAGAAACTGACATGTTCCACTTGTGCTTTTTCTATCTACTTTGTAACCAGCAAAATCCGCATCTGAGTAGCCGATTAGATCAAAATTAGAGCCCTTTGGATACCATAGTCCTAAATTGGTAGTGTCTACTAGATATCTAAAAATTCTTTTCACAGCTACCAAGTGTGATTCTTTTGGGCATGATTGAAACCTAGAGCACATACACACACTAAACAAAATATCTGGCCTAGAAGCAGTTAGATACAATAAGGAACCTATCATGCTTCTATACACTTTCATATCAACTAATTTTCCCTTTTCATCTTTGTCCATTTTGATTGTGGAGCTCATGGGCGTGTTTGCTCCTTTGCTGTTCTCCATGCCAAACTTCTTGAGCATCTCCTTGATGTATTTGGACTGGTTTATGAAGATTTCTTCATTTAGTTGCTTGATTTGCGGTCCAAGGAAGAAGTTTAGCTCTCCCATCATGCTCATCTCAAACTCTTTCTGCATAAGCTCAGAAAATTCTTGGCAAAGAGTTTCATTAGTAGCACCAAAAATGATATCATCAACATAAATTTGAATAATTAATATATCCTTTTCATTGTACTTGATAAACAAGGTGGTGTCTACCTTTCCTTTTTGAAAATCATGATCAATCAGAAATTTACTTAGTCTATCATACCAAGCTCTTGGAGCTTGTTTTAATCCATATAATGCTTTGGTTAGCTTGTAAACATACTTTGATTGATCCTTTTCTTCAAATCCAGGTGGTTGCTCAACATACACCTCTTCATTTATATATTCATTCAAAAATGCACTTTTGACATCCATTTGAAACAATTTAAAGTTCATGTGAGATGCAAAAGCTAGTAAGATGCGAATTGCCTCTAATCTAGCAACCGGGGCATAGAATTCTTCAAAATCTATTCCTTTTTCTTGTGAGTATCCTTTTGCCACAAGTCTAGCTTTGTTTCTTACTACTAGTCCACTTTCATCTAATTTGTTCCTAAAGACCCACTTGGTGCCAATAACACTACAATCATTTGGTCTAGGAACAAAGTGCCAAACTTGATTTCTTTCAAATTGATTTAGCTTTTCTTGCATTGCTATAATCCAGTTTTCATCATCAAGAGCTTGATCAATTGTAGAAGGTTCAATTTTAGATACAAAAGCATATTGTCCACAAACATTTTGCATTGACCTTCTAGTTTTTACACCTTCATACACATTTCCTATAACTTGTTCAATTGGATGTGCATGTTTGAACTTTAGGTCAGTTGGAGGTTTATAAGAGTTGTTACCTTCACTTACCCTTTCCTCTTGCTTTTCCATATGCAGTTTCTCAAGATTGCTTGCTATGTCATCTGCATCACTTAAATCATCCTTTCTTTTGAAACAAGGGTTAGTCTCATCAAAAACAACATGTATGGATTCTTCTACAACTTGGTTTCGTTTATTGAAAACTCTATATGCTTTGCTATTTGATGAATAACCAAGGAATATAGCTTCATCACTTTTAGCATCAAGTTTTCCCAAGTTGGTTTTTCCATTATTCAAAACATAACATGTGCATCCAAAAGTATGAAAATAAGATATGTTTGGTTTCTTTCCTTTCCATAGCTCATATGAGGTCTTTTTCAAGATTGCTCTAATGGTAACTCGATTCAATACATGACAAGCTGTACTTACAGCTTCACCCCAAAACTTCTTAGATAATTTGCTCTCATTTAGCATAGTTCTAGCCATCTCTTGTATAGTTCTATTTTTCCTCTCCACTACTCCATTTTGTTGTGGAGTTCTTGGTGCAGAAAATGTGTGATGAATTCCTTTTTCATTACATAGTTCTATGAACCGTTTGTTCTCAAATTCACCACCATGGTCACTCCTTATAGATATAATGGTACTTTGTTTTTCATTTTCCACCAAGTTTACAAAAGTTTCAAACATAGAGAAGGCTTCGTCTTTACTAGCTAAGAGAATTATCCATGTAAATCTTGAAAAATCATCAACTATGACAAACACATATTTCTTTCCACCAATGGTTAAAATGTCGGATGACCCATATAGATCCATGTGTAGCAATTCAAGTGGCCTTGTGGTGGAAATCTCCTTTTTGGTAGAAAAAGACATCTTTGGTTGTTTAGATAATTGATATGCCTTACATATTTTGTCTTTGTCATATTTCAATTTAGGCAAGCCTTTCACCAAATTCTTTTTCCATAGGCTTTTTATGTTTCTCATGTTTATGTGTCCAAGCCTTTTATGCCAAACCCATGGATCATTATCAATGGCCATTAGACATTGACCATCTAGTTCATCAAGTGAAACCAAATATACATTTCCATGCCTTTTTCCGCTAAACATGATATGTTCTCCATCAAATACATTACATATAGATGATTCAAACACAACTTTATATCCTTTATCACATAATTGGCTAATGCTCATTAAGTTATGCTTGAGTCCTTCAACAAACAAAACATCCTCTATGCATGCATTTGAACTACTATAAATATTTCTTTTACCTTTGATTTTACCTTTCTCATTATTTCCAAAGGCAACAGTTCCGTCGTTGCAAGGCTTAAGTTTGTGAAACAAATTTCTTTCTCCAGTCATGTGCCTTGAACAACCGCTATCCATGAACCATACATTGTTTGCCTTTGCCTTTAAACAAATCTGAAAAGTAAACAAATAATCCTTATCCTTTTGGTACCCATTTTATGGGTCCATTTGGGTTAGTAACATTATTCAACCTTTGTTGCTTCAACTTAGAAAGTCCAAATCTTGTGTTCCTTGGAACCCAAACTAGTTTTGCACCATAATCAAACAATCTCTTAAAGTTACACTTGTAAACTTTATGACCCATTTTGTTGCAAAAGTTGCAAGCCATTGGTAATCTAGGAGTAGGCCTCCAAGTACATTTTGGTTCAAATGTTGGCCTTCTAGTCCACATTACATTTTTCATTTTAGGCTTGTATATGAGTGCAGATTTGGTTTGATATTTCCAAAGTGTAGGCACATTTGACTTCCTACTTTCTCCTTGCTCAAATGTATTGTATCCAAGACCTCTTCTATCTGTTTGTGAGGTCATATTCAAGAACATCTTCACATTTTCACCGGGATTAGAGAACTTTGCTAATGATTCATTTAAGGATTCGTTCTCCTTTTTCAGTTTCTCAACTTCTTTCAACAACAGTTCATTTTCTTCTTTCAATTTTGTTGACATTTCAGCTAGTTTTCCATTTTCAATGATAACAAAGTTACATTGTTTTCTTTTTAATGTCAACTTGTTTCCTAGCCTTTTGATTTCCCCATACAATGAATCATATGCAATTTGTAGTTCATCTAATTCGGCACATTTGAGGCAATCACGAAAAGAAGAATAACTTGATTGAGAATAAGGTTTGGAAGTTACCTCTTCACTTTCTGTGTATTTTGTTGAGGTAGATTGATCTTCCAAAACTTCCGTCGTGTTCAAGCATAGCAGTTCTTCTTCTTGATCGACCCTTGCCATGCAGCAAATTCTTGCACAATTTTCTGCATTGTTGTCGTCGGTTGAAGAGCTGCATGTTGATGAAGTATCCTCATTGACGTACATGCCTCTTCCCTTTTGCTTTTGAAATTTTCTGCCTTCATGATTATCCTTTGGCCTTTCTTCCGGTGTAGGACATTGAGTTTGCATATGTCCTATTCCCCCACATCTATAGCATTTGGTTTTCTCCTTCTTCTTCACTTGTCGTGGTCTTTCTTTGAGATCTTTGAAGTTTCTTTCTTTTCTCACAAACTTTCGGAATTTGCGAGTGAGAAGAGCAATGTCTTCATCATCGTTGTGAGATGAAGAGGTGGATCCATCTGAGTTGTGAGTGGCCTTGAGTGCAATGGTTCTCTTCCCTTTATGTTGATCTTCATTTCTTCTTTTGATTAGCTCATGTGACATTAATGAGCTAATGAGGTCTTCAAGCTTTAAGGTGTTTAGATCTTTTGCTTCTTCTATTGCTGTAATCTTTGGAGTCCATGAATCCGGTAGAGCTCTCAATATCTTCATGACCTGCTCAGATTCAGAAATAGCTTTTCCAAGATCTTTTAGAGCATTAGTAATCTTAGAAAATCTAGCAAACATTTCAGAAATATTTTCTGTGTCTAGCATTCTAAAACTTTCCAATTCTCCTATCAAGATATTTCTCCTAGTCCCTTGGACTTGAGAGGTTCCTTCATAAATGGATGTTAGAGTATCCCATATCTCCTTGGCGGTTAGGCAAGATGATACTCTATCATATTCCGAAGCCGTAAGAGCACAAAATAAAGAATTCATTGCCTTGGCATTGCTCTTGACGGTTCTAACTTCCTCTTCGGTCCATTTGGAAGCTTTGTCATCGGTAGGCAAAATCACACCATCTTGGATAGCAATCCAAGAATCCATATCGGTAGCCATGATGAGTTGCTTCATACGAAGCTTCCAATAGCCAAAGTTGTTCCCATCAAACAATGGTAGCCTCGTAAAAGATTGGCCCTCGGCAAAAGCGGGAACGGGAATCGATTGGGATGCCATATCAATAGATCTCTTTGGTTTAACTCAAAGACCTGCTCTGATACCACTTGTTGGGTCCCGAATAGATGGCAAAACCCAAGAGGGGAGGGGTGAATTGGGTTCTTAAAAATTTCTTTGATAACTTAAAAACTTAACCCCTTGTAGAATTAATCCCCTTGAATGAAGAAACTGAATGGAAAGCAAAGTAATAAAGAGAGCAGAAATAAAAGCAAGTAGACAAGGATTTTATAGTGGTTCGGGCAACCTCCCTACTCCACTCTTCCAAGCTCACACTCCTTGTGACTTGGGTTCCACTATTGTATTCCGCGAATACAACTAGAGCCTCTTGCTCTCTTCTAGATTCTAGCTCTAGGGGGCATGTACAACCAGAGCCTCTTGCTCTCTTCTAGATTCTAGCTCTAGGGGGCATCAAACACTTAGCACAAGTAGGTGATGAGTCACACTCCAATCACACACTACTTTGCTACCTCTTGATCTTAGCTACGCAAGCTAAATCAAGTTCAACACAAACAAGTAAACAATAAAAGTAAACTACACTTTACAGGTGTGTAGAAACGATTTAGCGCAGGGAAGAACTTGTAGATGATGGCTTTGAAGTTTCTGAATGTAGCTCTTGCAACTTGAAGCACAATTCTTCCTCTCTTGATTGGCTTGATCACTTTAATGCTCTTGTAGATAGGAGTTATGCTCACTTAATGTTTTCCAACTACTTCTCTCGTCCACCATGAATGCTATTTATAATTTTGGAGGGAATCCGAACGTTAGAAGGTAGGTGGCGCACATTTAATGCGCCAACGTTCGAATTAATTCCGACCGTTGCGACCCAAGTCGCATGTGGAGTCGACTTCGCCCAAGTCGCAGATGGAGTCGACTTCGGGTGCGACTTCGCTTCTCCGTCGCAACTTCAAGTTCCAGTCAGGGTCGACTTGGGTTCTCGACTTGACCCAAGTCGCAGGTGGAGTCGACTTCGTGTGCGACTTCACCTCGTCAGTTGATTTTCTGAACTCCGGAACTTTGGAAATCTTTCTCTTTTGTTTTAGTCTTCTTCATGCCTTTAGTTCTTTTGTATTACTTTCTGAATCCTTGTGCCTTGATTGTATTAGCTCAATGATTTGCAATCCTTAGAAGCTTGACTTTGCTTCTTCTTGGTTTTGCTTGATACTGTGAATCATTGGAGAACTTGCTTGCTTTGGAGACTTGAATGTTTGAAGCAAGCTTATGTCTTTTGCCTTTGATTTGATGGATTTGTTCTTCATTTTGAGTCCTTGGACTTGATAGGCTTGACTTGATCTTGATCATGCTTGAAGCTTTTGAGTCTAGAGTGAAGAAGTCCTTTGAATGATTTGAAACTGCAGCTTTGATCTTTGACAAACTCAAGTCGCGCTTGGGGTCGACTTCGTCCCCGACTTCACCTAAGTCGCACATGGAGTCGACTTGGCCTGCGACTTGGCAGCTCCGTGTCCCAACTTTCAGCTCTGGACAAATTTGCACTTCTGAAGTCGATAGCGAGGTCGACTTCGTCTGCGACTTGGCTACCCAAGTCGCATGTGGAGTCGACTTGACCTGCGACTTCACTTGCTCTTTCTCCCATTTCAACTCTGGACGTTCTGCATGTTTGAAGTCGATCTTGGAGTCGACTTGGGGATCGACTTGGCCTTCCTAACTTGATTTTCTTCAAATGTATATTCTTTAAACATTTCACAAACTTTGTTAGTAGCCGAGACATACTCAAATTGATTTGTTAATCATCAAAACATAGATTTAGCTAGTTTTCCTCATGTTTCCAACAATATATGCCTATGTTATTGAGATATATGAATGGAATGAAGAAAATGAACCACTATCTAAGATTACATAGTTATGTGGCTGTCAAAAGACTTATTATGTGGCGCCCAAAACCGAGCGTCACATCCTGAGCCTTACCTCGGGATCGTTATTGATTGGTAAACGTGATCAGGATTGTTGCCCTGTCACACGGCGGGTTTTAAAGGATATTTGTCTAATTAAATATATTTTCATAAGAGTTTAATCCCCCATATTTTCATTTAAGCATAACTAGGTCATTTCCAACCAATCATCACATAACAAAGCATGATGATAAAAAACATTTCATCATTTACATAAATCAGATGTCACTGCATGTATTAACCATAGTCATCAACATAAGACATTCAAATAGTTACATCTATTCAACATGAGTTTTTCTCATAACATAAGAGTTCTAAATTTTTCCATTGCTTTATCAAGCTTGCACTTGCTCCTTCGCCATATCCTTTCTTTCACTGGTCTTTGGGTTTGGAAAACAAAATCGTAAGTCGAAACTCAATAAGCAAGCTATTTATATTTCACAGGCAAATCATTTCAGGCAACATTTTTCATTTAAAATCATCTTGGAAAGCAACTTATACCTTTTAAAAAGGTATATCTTGAAAAACATGAATCCTGTACCCATCACGAGTACGATGTGCATAATGTATTGTAAAAACCATGAACATATTCCACTTATTTCTCTTAGGATGGAAGCTAGCCAAGCGACCATCCGTCCTCGTCATCTCCCATTTCAGAGAGGGCGCCGCCGGCCTTGGGCTTATTTTAGCGACTTGACCACACTAAAGGGGTACAAACGGTCTGCTTATACCTTTCAAGTGGGCCTAGTACCTTGTGCACATGAACTTTTTATAAATTTATCTTTAACATGCTAGCATGATTTTTCACTCATAAACTTAGAATTCACAACATTTTTCGTAGCATTTGTCAAAGGAAGTTTCGTAATATTATATTGAAGTAAAAGCATCATTTCAACACAATTCAACTAAGGAATGACCATCCTTAAATACTTCTAAATTATTTTCAATATTTACATCAAACAGTTGTTGGAAACAATGTTCAAAATAATCTAAATTGACCAAAGTCTGAGTTTTGATGATTAACAAGAACTTATTTGAGTATATAAAGAGTACTAACATGTTTGACAAATGTTTAAGGAAAGCAAAGAGGTCTAGTCGATCTCCAAGTCGACTTGGACTTCGACTTGGGTGAAGTCGATCCCAAAGTCGACTCAAATATCGACTTGAGAATGAATCCCAAAAGGCGACAGGTGAAGTCGCAGGTCAAGTCGACTCCACTTGCGACTTGGGAAGCCAAGTCGCAGACGAAGTCGACTCCAGCATCGACTTGGAGTATCCAGAGCTGAAAAGTGGAAACGAACATAACGAAGTCGCAAACGAAGTCGACTCCAGGTGCGACTTGGGTGAAGTCGCAGGCCAGGTCGACTCCATCCACGACTTGAGATGTTGAAACTTTCAAAGATGCAGTTTTCAAGATATTCAAGAGGATTTATCACTCAAGTCCAAGGAATCAAGATGAAAAACAAATGAGTCAATTTCAAAGTTAAGAATCATGTTCTACATTCAAATCAAGTCTATCAAGCTCAAAGCAAATCTTCGAGCTAGCTTCCAAATGGAGTAAAATCCAAGTCATGAAGACCAAGTGAGTCCAAAGCAAAGAAAGGAACATACATATATTGTGCAAGGACTCAAAGCTTTCAAATGGTTTGCAAGATTCAAGACATTTCAAGAAGAACAAGGCATGTTTGCAATAGACCAAGCCAAGTCGCAACCCAAGTCGACTTCAGGATCGACTTGAGTTAAAGACTGAAAGCCAAGTCGACCCAAGTCTCAGACTTGAGTTTCTGAAGAACCCAAGTCGCAGGTCAAGTCGACTCCATGTACGACTTGGAAGCCAAGTCGCAGGCCAAGTCGACTTCATCTTCGACTTGGAGTATAACGGTCAAATTTTTGACCGTTAGAGTTCATTTATTGCACGCCAACCACTTCTACAACGTTCATATTTTCCTCAATCTATAAAAGGACATTCAAATGAACGTGAGAAAGTGCAAGTGACACTACTCTAAGGATCATAGAGAGAAAAGAAGTGCAAGAAAGACTTTCAAATCCCTTTTCTCCATATTTGAGTGTTTCAAAGGAAGAAAGAGCTTCAAACTGCAAGTTGCTTCAACGATCATCATCCCAGCTGTCTTTGATTTCTTCCTCAAAGCTCAAAACTGCCTACACAAATCTGTAAAGTGTAGTTTTTATTCATTTCTTTATTTGGTTGTATAAATCTTGATTTAGCTTGGGTAGCTAAGATCAAGTGTATGCAAAGTAGGGTGTGATTGGAGTGAGACTCATCACCTACTTGTGCAAGTGATTGTATATGCCCCCTAGAGCTTTGAATCTAGAAGAGAGCAAGTGGCTCTAGTTGTGTATGCCCCCTAGAGCTTTGAATCTAGAAGAGAGCAAGTGGCTCTAGTTGTGTATGCCCCCTAGAGCTTTGAATCTAGAAGAGAGCAAGTGGCTCTAGTTGTGTATGCCCCCTAGAGCTTTGAATCTAGAAGAGAGCGGTGACTCTAAGTGTATTCTTGGAATACATAGTGGAACCCAAGTCACAACGGAGTGTGAGCTTGGAAGAGTGGAGTAGGGAAGGTTTGCCCGAACCACTATAAACCTTGTGTTATATTTCTTTTTACTGTTTTATCTTCATTGCTCTCTAGCTCTTTTCAAAAGGGGATTAATTATTCAAGGGGTTAAGTCTTTATTTACCAAAGATTTTTTAAAGAACCCAATTCACCCCTCCCCTCTTGGGTTTTGCCACTAACTCGGGACCAACAAGTGGTATCAAAGCAGGTCTTTGAGTTTACCAAAGAGATCTTATTGAAATGGCATCCCAATCTACTTCCGTTCCCGCATTTGCTGAAGGCCAATCCTTTACAAGGCCACCGTTGTTTGATGGGAACAATTTTGGATATTGGAAGCTTCGTATGAAGCAACTCATCATGGCTACCGATATGGATTCTTGGATTGCTATCCAAGATGGAGTAATATTGCCTACCGATGAACGAGCTTCCAAATGGACCGATGAGGAAGTAAGAATAGTGAAGAGCAACGCCAAAGCTATGAACTCTTTATTTTGTGCTCTTAATGCTTCTGAATATGATAGAGTATCCTCTTGCTTGACCGCCAAAGAAATATGGGATACGCTAACCTCTATCTATGAAGGAACTTCTCAAGTCCAAGGGACGAGAAGAAATATTTTGATCGGAGAACTAGAGAATTTTAGAATGCTAGAAACAGAAAATATTTCTGAAATGTTCGCTAGATTCTCAAAAATCACTAATGCTTTAAAAGGTCTTGGAAAGGCTATTTCTGAATCTGAGCAGGTTATGAAGATCTTAAGAGCTCTACCGGAATCATGGACTCCAAAGATCACTGCAATAGAAGAAGCCAAAGACCTAAACACTTTAAAGCTTGAAGACTTAATTAGCTCACTCATGTCACATGAGCTAATTAAGAGAAGAAATGAAGATCAACATAGGGGCAAAAGAGCAATCGCCTTAAAAGCCGCACAAGACACTAACGATACCTCCTCTTCTCAAAACGACGACGAGATTGCCCTACTCACAAAACGTTTCAGAAAATTTGTGAGAAAAGGCAAAAATTTCAGAGGTTTCAAAGAAAAAACTCCCAAAGAGAAGAAGAAAGAATCAACCAAATGTTACCGATGCGGCGGTTCGGGACATATGCAAGCTCAATGTCCAACTCCCGAAGAGAGCAAGGCAAAAGAACAAAGAAAGGATCGAGGGGACAACAAAAGATTCCAAAAATACAAAGGTAGAGGCATGTACGTAAATGATGAGGAAACTACAACGAGTAACTCCTCAACCGACGAAAACGAGGCGGAAGAATGTGCGAGAATTTGCTGCATGGCACAAATCGAACAAGAAAAACGAATTACCTCAACAAAATGCACAAGCGATGAAGAGGTAAGTTCCAAACTCTCCCATTCTAAATCAAGTTTTACTTCCTTTCAAGAATGCCTCAAATGTACTGAATTAGATGAGCTACAAACTGCATATGATTCATTATATGAAGAAATGAAGAAATTAGGAAGCAAGTTTACAATTAAAAAAAGACAATGTGATGCAACAATAATTGTAAATGGTAAACTTGCAGAAATATTAGACAAATTGAAAGATGAAAATGATTTGCTAAAAAAGGAGAACAAATCATTAAATGAATCATTAGCCAAGTTCTCTAATCCAGGAGAAAGCGTCAAAATGTTTTTGAATATGACCTCCCAAACACATAAAAGAGGTCTTGGGTATCATACATTTGAGCAAGGAGAAAGTAGCAAATCAAATGTACAAATATTTGAGAAACATCAAACTAAAAATGCATCTATATACAAGCCACAAAAGAAAAATTTTAAGTGGACTAGAAGACCAATAATGGAACCATTGCATACTTGGAGGCCTACTCCAAGATTACCTATGGCTTGTAATTTCTGCAATAAAATGGGTCACAAAACTTACAAGTGTAATTTTAAGAAATTATATGACCATGGTGCAAAATTAGTTTGGGTTCCAAGAAACACAAGATTTGGGCTTTCAAAGTTAGAACAACAAAGATTGATCTATATTACTAACCCAAATGGACCCATAAAATGGGTACCAAGAAGATAAGATTTATTTGCTTATTTTTCAGACATGTCTTAAGGCAAAAGCAAACAATGAATGGTTTATGGATAGCGGTTGCTCAAGGCATATGACCGGTGAAAGAAGTTTGTTTCACAAACTTAAGCCTTGTAATGATGGAATGGTTGCCTTTGGCAATAATGAAAAAGGTAAAATTAAAGGTAAAGGAAATATACATAGCATTTCAAATGCATGCATGGAAGATGTTTTGTTTGTTGAAGGACTCAAACACAATTTAATGAGCATTAGCCAATTATGTGATAAAGGATACAAAGTTGTGTTTGAATCATCTATATGTAATGTATTTGATGGAGAACATATCATGTTTAGTGGTAAAAGACATGGAAATGTATATTTGGTCTCACTTGATGAATTGAATGGTCAATGTCTAATGGCCATTGATAATGATCCATGGGTTTGGCATAAAAGGCTTGGACATATAAACATGGGAAACATAAAAACCCTATGGAAAAAGAGTTTGGTAGAAGGATTACCAAGATTGAAATATGACAAAGACAAGATTTGCAAGGCATGTCAATTATCAAAACAACCCAAGATGCCTTTCTCTACCAAAAAGGAAATTTCCACCACTAAGCCACTTGAATTGCTACATATGGATCTATACGGGCCATCCGACATTCTAACCGTTGGTGGAAAGAAATATGTATTTGTCATAGTTGATGATTTTTCAAGATTCACATGGATAATTCTCTTAGCTAGTAAAGATGAAGCCTTCTTTATGCTTGCAACTTTTGTAAATTTGGTGCAAAATGAAAAACAAAGTACTATTGTGACCATAAGAAGTGATCATGGTGGCGAATTCGAAAACAAACGATTCATGGAATTTTGCAATGAAAAAGGAATTCACCACACATTTTCTGCACCAAGAACTCCATAACAAAATGGAGTAGTAGAAAGGAAAAATAGAACTATACAAGAGATGGCTAGAACTATGCTAAATGAGAGCAATCTATCCAAGAAATTTTGGGGTGAAGCTGTAAGTACAGCTTGTCATGTTTTGAACCGTGTTACCATTCGAGCAATCTTGAAAAAGACCCCATATGAACTATGGAAAGGAAGGAAACCAAATATCTCATATTTTCATGCTTTTGGATGTACATGCTATGTTTTAAATAATGGAAAAACCAATTTGGGCAAATTAGATGCCAAAAGCGATGAGGCTATATTCCTTGGTTATTCATCAAATAGCAAAGCATATAGAGTATTCAACAAACGAAACCAAGTTGTAGAAGAATCCATACATGTTGTATTTGATGAAATTAATCAAAGTCCGAGAAAGGAGGATGAACTAAGTGATGCAGATGAGACAAAAAGGAAAGAACAATCAAAGGAACCCGAGCTCAAGCCAGAAAATCCAGAGGAGGAAGAGGTAAGTGAAGGTAATGACTCTTACAAACTCCAACTGATTTAAAGTTCAAAAATGCCCATCCAATTGAACAAGTTATTGGAAACATATATGAAGGAGTAAAAACTAGAAGATCAAAACAAAACGTTTATGGCCAATATGCGTTTGTATCGAAAATTGAACCAAATACCATTGAACAAGCTCTTAATGATGAACATTGGGTTATTTCAATGCAAGAAGAGCTAAATCAATTCAAAAGAAACAATGTATGACATTTAGTTCCTAGACCAAACAATCATACAGTCATTGGTACAAAATGGGTATTTAGGAACAAATTAGACGAAAGCGGTCTTGTAATTAGAAACAAGGCAAGATTAGTAGCCAAAGGGTATTCCCAAGAAGAAGGAATTGATTTTGAAGAATCATATGCACCTGTGGCTAGATTAGAAGCCATACGTATCTTATTAGCATTCGCTTCACATATGAATTTCAAATTGTTCCAAATGGATGTGAAGAGTGCATTTTTGAATGGCTATTTGAATGAAGAAGTATATGTTGAACAACCCCCTGGTTTTGAAGATAAGGATCAATCAAAATATGTGTATAAATTGACCAAAGCACTATATGGATTAAAACAAGCTCCAAGAGCTTGGTATGAAAGGTTGAACAAATTCTTGATTGATCATGAATTTCAAAGAGGGAAAGTAGACACTACTTTGTTCATCAAATATAAAAATAGCAATATTTTAATTGTACAAATTTATGTAGATGACATAATCTTCGGTGCTACTGACGAAAATCTATGCCAAGAATTTTCTAAGATTATGCAGAATGAATTCGAAATGAGCATGATGGGAGAATTAAATTTCTTCCTTGGACTACAAATCAAGCAACAAAGTGAAGGAATATTTTTGAACCAGTCCAAGTATGTCAAAGAAATGCTCAAGAAATTCGGAATGCAGAATAGCAAAGGGGCAAACACTCCAATGAGCTCTACAATCAAGATCGACACGGACGAAAACGGTAAAAGTATCGATCAAAAGCTCTATAGAAGCATGATTGGATCCTTGTTATATTTAACTGCTTCTAGACCCGATATCTTATTCAGTGTTTGTATGTGCTCTAGATTTCAAGCATGTCCCAAAGAATCACATCTACTTGCTGTAAAAAGAATTTTTAAATATTTGGTAAAAACTACAAACCTTGGACTATGGTATCCAAAGGGGTCAACCTTTGATCTAATCGGCTATTCGGATGCAGACTTTGCCGGATATAAAGTGGATAGAAAAAGTACCAGTGGAACTTGTCAATTTCTTGGACATATGCTAGTTTCATGGCATTCAAGAAAACAAACAAGTGTTGCACTATCTACTGCGGAAGCCGAATACATAGCCGCCGGTAGTTGTTGTGCCCAACTACTTTGGATGAAACAACAATTAAAGGATTATGGTATTGAATATGTTGATATTCCAATTAGATGTGATAATACAAGTGCAATATGTTTAACTAAAAATCCTGTACTGCATTCAAGAACTAAACATATTGATGTAAGACACCATTTTATTAGAGAACATGTTGAAAATCATGATGTGTGCTTAGAATATGTGAAAACAGAAGACCAAATTGCTGATATCTTTACCAAACCTCTAGCCAAAGATTCATTTTATAAGATTAGGAATGATATGGGGATGATAGAGCTTAACTAGGAAAAATTCATAAGAAAATTAAATTGGAAAATGTCAAGTCGATGAGTCAAGTCGACTCCAGGGACGCCAGGTCGACTCTGCTTTAGAAGCGAAGTCGACTCCAGAAGGACCGAAGTCGACTTCGCCTAGGGCAAAGTCGACTCCGCGCGCGCGACCGTCCGACTTCCGAGCCTCCTTCTCCTTTTCTTCTCTCCTCTCTTCTTTCTTCCTCATTTTTCCGGCCTCCCTGTTTTTCTCCTCTCCTCCGGCGACAACCCTTTTCTTCCGACGATTCTCTCCTCCGTCTCCGGCAAATCTTTCCGGCGAATCCCTTTCTCTCTCTCCGGTTTTCTTCTCTATTTCTCTCTCTTTCTCTAGCTTTCTCAGTTTCTTTTCTCATTTCTCCTCCCATTCTCAAAAATCTCTCAAGTACTTTCTAGTCTTCATTTTCTTATTCCAAACTCCAAGACTCCCATCTCAATGGCCCCGAAGAAAGCCGTCTCCAAACCATCAAAGAAGCCTGTGCCTAGACCTCCCACATCTCACACTGAGGAAGAAGTCCCTAGGAGAGCTAGGACACCTGCAAAACGGGTTCGAGAAGAACCCTCAACTTCTACGGGTAGAAGGGTTCGGTTCCAAGCTTCTACTCACACATCGGAACAAGCTACAAGGTCGGAAAGCCAACCTCATGCCCAAGCTTCACAGAGCACACAATCCGGGACAAGCAAAAGAGGCACTGCGGCTGGGAAAGCCCAAGTATTGAAGATGCCCACTACCTACTTCAAAACCGAGCTCCAACATAGCCGTTTCTACAAAAAATTCTACGAACGGAAGGTATTCATACCAAAGATTATAGATTTCAATTTCTTGAAAGAATATGGATCCGACATAGAAGATCTATTGGATTTTCAAGGATGGACCAATTTGCTAAAGGAAGACGAAAGGGTCTATCCAGATCTTACTCGAATGTTTTATTATCTTTGGGATGAAGAATATTTTGGAACCTTCGTAAAAGGAGTCGAAATGGATCTTGGAATCGGGATAGTTGCAGGACCGACTGAAGTAATGAGTCACTTAGGACACATACTTGGTGTCCCGTACGAGGATGAGCCTATCCCAGAAGACCTCACTTTGGATCAAATGTATAATCAGCTCACTCGGAGCAACAAGTA
This sequence comes from Annona cherimola, assembly GCA_030490835.1. Lineage (NCBI taxonomy): Eukaryota > Viridiplantae > Streptophyta > Magnoliopsida > Magnoliales > Annonaceae > Annona > Annona cherimola. The sequence continues at coordinate 54,410,771 of CM059972.1, read as the reverse complement.
CCATCCGGGAATCAAATTCCTTCGGTACATGGATTTGTCACCCAGACTTCGGGTACTAAGGCTTCTCATTGCCCACTGCATCTACCCAAAGGGCGGTGGAAGAAATCAATTGAATCCACAGGAAGCTGGGATATTATGGAAAGTGGCCAACAGGGTCAAAGTGAGCATACCCAAATTATTTCTAAAAGCCTTGGCAAGTAGAAAGGACAACCCACGAGGAGTCCTCCCTTATGGCACGTGGATCACAAAGATCCTTGAATTCTTCAAAGTGGATATTGAAGGCGAGCCTTTCGAAGTGCTCAAATCCACAAATGCCATAAATAAAGCTCTCATCCAGAGAATGAAGATAAATCTGCTTGAACTAAGGCATGAAGCTACAGAAGAAGAACAAGCAGACAATGCACAAGCTGAGGGGGAGCAACCTCCCATGGCTTCACCTGCACGGGCCGCTTCTCCTCCATCTCACGGATCTTACTCTCCACAAGGGTCCGTTGCAAGAGAACAGGTGCCTCCCACCTCTTCTGAGGAGGTCACCCTAAAAGATTTGAAAGCTGAAATTGTTGCTATGAGGACTGAAATGGGCTATCAAGAAGACCGGATGACAAGTCTTATCACCGGCGTTCACAATGCCCTCGAGGATATGCACTCCCGGCAAGAAAGAATCGAACGGGAAATGCGACATATTAGATATCATCTTGCCTCCGGCCATCACAAGAAGAGGCCCATGCCTGAACTCGATCCCTACGAGTCAGGTTCAGTTCACAGAGAAGCAACTCCAGATCATGCTTCTCTTGTCTATTCATCCGCCCATCATTGTCCCATCAAACCAACTAAATCTGTCTATCCCATCTCTCAATTTCAATTTACCAAGTCTTTAGTACTTTTTGAATGATTGCCAAAAAGGGGGAGGAAGATAGGTTGATAGGTTAGATTTGAGTGTTTTTATTTTTGGGTTGGGTAGTTTGTATCTAGGATAGTTTCATTTATGCTTCATTGATGAATGTAATGAAACTTCATATATATATGAAATGATGTTTGATATGATAATTGGTTTATGATTGATATATGATTGATATTAAAACAGAGTTTGAATGAATGATATATTTGATCAATGATTATAATACAAAGTACTCTTAATGATTAATACTCAATATGTGGCTTGTAAGATATTCAAGCATACTCTATGCCAAAATGATTAAATGTTCTCAAAACTCTAAATTATATGTTCAACGATACCTATATGCTCTGTTTTCTCAAATGAATATGTTTGAAATTTTTGAAAGGTATCAACTCAAATGAAGTTTTGTCAATCATCAAAAAGGGGGAGATTGTTGGAAACAATGTTCAAAATAATCTAAATTGACCAAAGTCTGAGTTTTGATGATTAACAAGAACTTATTTGAGTATATAAAGAGTACTAACATGTTTGACAAATGTTTAAGGAAAGCAAAGAGGTCTAGTCGATCTCCAAGTCGACTTGGACTTCGACTTGGGTGAAGTCGATCCCAAAGTCGACTCAAATATCGACTTGAGAATGAATCCCAAAAGGCAACAGGTGAAGTCGCAGGTCAAGTCGACTCCACTTGCGACTTGGGAAGCCAAGTCGCAGACGAAGTCGACTCCAGCATCGACTTGGAGTATCCAGAGCTGAAAAGTGGAAACGAACATAACGAAGTCGCAAACGAAGTCGACTCCAGGTGCGACTTGGGTGAAGTCGCAGGCCAGGTCGACTCCATCCACGACTTGAGATGTTCAAACTTTCAAAGATGCAGTTTTCAAGATATTCAAGAGGATTTATCACTCAAGTCCAAGGAATCAAGATGAAAAACAAATGAGTCAATTTCAAAGTTAAGAATCATGTTCTACATTCAAATCAAGTCTATCAAGCTCAAAGCAAATCTTCGAGCTAGCTTCCAAATGGAGTAAAATCCAAGTCATGAAGACCAAGTGAGTCCAAAGCAAAGCAAGGAACATACATATATTGTGCAAGGACTCAAAGCTTTCAAATGGTTTGCAAGATTCAAGACATTTCAAGAAGAACAAGGCATGTTTGCAATAGACCAAGCCAAGTCGCAACCCAAGTCGACTTCAGGATCGACTTGAGTTAAAGACTGAAAGCCAAGTCGACCCAAGTCTCAGACTTGAGTTTCTGAAGAACCCAAGTCGCAGGCCAAGTCGACTCCATGTACGACTTGGAAGCCAAGTCGCAGGCCAAGTCGACTTCATCTTCGACTTGGAGTATAACGGTCAAATTTTTGACCGTTAGAGTTCATTTATTGCACGCCAACCACTTCTACAACGTTCATATTTTCCTCAATCTATAAAAGGACATTCAAATGAACGTGAGAAAGTGCAAGTGACACTACTCTAAGGATCATAGAGAGAAAAGAAGTGCAAGAAAGACTTTCAAATCCCTTTTCTCCATATTTGAGTGTTTCAAAGGAAGAAAGAGCTTCAAACTGCAAGTTGTTTCAACGATCATCATCCCAGCTGTCTTTGATTTCTTCCTCGAAGCTCAAAACTGCCTACACAAATCTGTAAAGTGTAGTTTTTATTCATTTCTTTATTTGGTTGTATAAATCTTGATTTAGCTTGGGTAGCTAAGATCAAGTGTATGCAAAGTAGGGTGTGATTGGAGTGAGACTCATCACCTACTTGTGCAAGTGATTGTATATGCCCCCTAGAGCTTTGAATCTAGAAGAGAGCAAGTGGCTCTAGTTGTGTATGCCCCCTAGAGCTTTGAATCTAGAAGAGAGCAAGTGGCTCTAGTTGTGTATGCCCCCTAGAGCTTTGAATCTAGAAGAGAGCGGTGACTCTAAGTGTATTCTTGGAATACATAGTGGAACCCAAGTCACAACGGAGTGTGAGCTTGGAAGAGTGGAGTAGGGAAGGTTTGCCCGAACCACTATAAACCTTGTGTTATATTTCTTTTTACTGTTTTATCTTCATTGCTCTCTAGCTCTTTTCAAAAGGGGATTAATTATTCAAGGGGTTAAGTCTTTATTTACCAAAGATTTTTTAAAGAACCCAATTCACCCCTCCCCTCTTGGGTTTTGCCACTAACTCGGGACCAACAACAGTTAGTACAAAAATCACCTTTATTCAAAGCAATTTAGAAAAGAAAAAATTATTTAGAAAATTTGCTTGCTTACCTGCGTTCCTTAGCTTTCCGACTTAGCCTTTTCTTTGCCCTTGCCTACATGAGAATAATACAATTTTTCATATATTTCTTTTCCTTATATTCCATTTAGTTTTCCAACCCATTTTCATTAACATATATCATTCATTTGACCTCTCAAGTCATTATGCATACGCTTAGCATATACTTGCACATTTCATCGATTCATACACAACATATTCAATCCCATAAGTTGGGTAACCATTAAACTATATAATAATCATCCAATAATTATTATTTATAGGTTCATTACATTTCATGTATCATTTTTCATCTATTTCCCAAAATTCATACATAGGTGCTCATTTTTAGCACACGACGTTGCCTTAGCTTCATTAATCAATTCCAAAATTTTGAAATTAACATCATGAAATTCTAAAAATATATATAATCACGAAATTCATCATATTTTCATGCATTTTTTTACAAAAATCATATTTCACAAGTCATTTATCATCCATGCATATCTATCCATTCACATACGCCCATTTGGCAACACATACATGATGCATTTCATAGAATTTTCCAAGTCAAAAATTTAATCCATTTTTTCAGCATGATAAGTATCCTTAATTATCAATTTACTTAGGGTATTTTTATAGGATTTAAATCCACTAATCATAGGTTCTCAAATCAGCAACTTTGGAACCCATTTTTCACACGTTTAACGTGTCTTTTGACACATAACCCTAAGAAGTTATATAAATCCGAATTTTTCAGCAATTAATCCCACTTTTATTAATCCAAATTTTGGTTATTAACACATGTTTAACATTCATAAATTAATACCCCTCCAAACAGCAAGTGGTTTACCCGTTTCGGATCCCGTTTCCACTCCGTTTAGACATCGTTTCATAAATCCATAAAAATCAGATTTAGGCCTTAATTTTCCAAATACTTTTGGGAATCAATAATTAACTAAACCTAGGATATTTTACCCTACATATATTTCATAAATCATGCAGAACCATTTCCATATCATTTTTAGCAACAAAATGAAGAAATCGGATCATATACGTCACTTTGCATTTCATAGTTTCTAAAACTCATAATTTAAGCTCAAATCAAAATATGTTTTGCATTAATACATGATTCATAACCCTAACATATCATCCATTCAATACAGCAACTTATTATTGGAATTCAAGATTTAACAAGTTGAGTTTCAACTCAATAGTCATTCAAATCATCACTTTCACCATCTAAATCATGGAAATTCATGCATATAGCCTAACATCCATTCAATATTCAATAAAAGGCCATATTAAATCATTTTTTAAGGAGTATTTAAACTTCAATTTCATATTCATATTTTGGAGTTTAGAACTCAAGATGAAATGCTCAAATTAACATAAACACTTACTCGGTTGATGCACTCCAAAACCTAAGCACTTGAGATGGGTTTTCCTCCTCAAATTCCCTTTCTTTTTCCCTTATTTTTTCTTCTATTTTCTTCTTCCTTTGTTGGCCAAGAGGGGACGTGAGCTGCTGTGATGCTTGGGGTAAAATTCCAACACTTAGAAAAATTTTGCAAAGATCCATCCATGTGAACGTGCAACCCATTTATAGGGCTGGATATGATCCAGTTGTGGTCCCCACTTTTCTTAGTTTTTTGACACCATTAAATGTGATTCTCTCCCCCTTATGTGCTGGTGATTTCACAGCCTAGTAAAATAGGTTTTTACCATTTTTTGAAAATTAAAAAATCTGTTTTAATCAAAACCGTCCACCTGTCTAGCAATCGCGTCCATAGCTGCTGCCAATTTTATTTGTATTTTAGCATTTTATAATAATACATAAAATATCTTGAAAATAAGCCGCATTTGACACCTAATTTTTCATTAAAATTATGCAATTATTTCATGTACTCAAGCATTAAATGAATGGTACTCTTGAGGTGCAAAAGTCAACAATGCATACTTTTTCAATGCAGGAATTTTCTCAACATAATATGCTTAATCTAAACCTTCAAAAATGTGCATCTCATAATTTCATTCACTCGTTTCAAATTTCATCTCAATCCGATTTTCCTAACTCAAGTTATAGCCGTTTAAAGTTAACGGTTGGATTTGTGATATGATCAATAAATCATAACACTAATTTCATCAAGGATTTTCATAACCCAATAATTCCATAATACCAAGCCCAACATCATCAACTTCCATCTTAAATTTTACTTGAATCCGCCTTACAGGCGTTGAGTTATGAATTTTCTAGTGTTTTTCCACTTAACTTAACGATTATCATTTAAATTCTTATAATTCATATTAAATAATGGAAAATGATTATTCGTGATATATTGGTGTATCTTAATCATCAACAATTTACTTTAATCCATTTATCTCATAATCAACTCAAAATGATTACTCAAGTCATCATTGCTAATCCTTAACCCTAATTGCAATAATTAGCAAAATCTCATAATCATTCAAAATTCAATAATTACACATATAAATGTCATATACCTGATCAATGCATACATATGGGTTCTACATGGGTTGGGTTTCACATATGAGTAAGTCATATATATATGTGTGACCATTGACAAGGGTGAAGATGGATATGCATTCGAAAGAAAGAATGATTTAAAGTTAACGTGTTATGGACTATATGGGATTAAACCCATATGACACGTATATGTGAGTTGAAGAAAAAGACAAGGCATACATGCACAACAAATGATGAAAATGTATAAGATAATCATGTTTACTTGTCTAAGAAAAGGCAAGGAAAGGATGGAAGGCGCAGAAGGATCACTACAGATAAGCAAGCAGGACATTTGAAAATGACATTTTATTCTCAAATGCTAAAATGCTTTCAAGTTATTTTACTTGAATGTTTCTAAAATTATTTAAGGGTGGTCATCCCTCTGTCTCTTTATTATGATTTGATTACTGTTTCTATTAAAATGATTTGATTACTTGAGATATTTAATTATAAAAATGTATTTTTTTATAATTTCTAAAAATGCATGGAGCTTTGTGCAGCCACCCTAGGCCTGCTCCAGACCCCTATGGCAGCCCTATTTTTCCTAGATTTTTAATTTATTAAAATTAATTATTTTTAAGCAAATTAATCTCAACCGTTGATATATGATAAGATTAATTTGTGGTCATTGGATTTGGCCCCAAAAGTCAATAGCCCCTGCACGTCCATCCATGTAGTTGCCTTTCATTTAATTTTTTTTATTTTTTAATTATTTAATTTTAATAAAAAGTCAAAAGTAGCATTAATGAAAAATTAAGCTACTTTTTTATCTCCTTTTGACGTTTCATCTTGACCTTTAATTTGTGAATTTCATCACATCTTAAACCATTCATCATGTACATCATAAGATTTTGGTCATCCATAAAAAATTTCATCTCAATCCGACTTTTGGATTGCAAGTTATGAATTTTTCTTCAATTTTTCACTAAAATCCAAAACTCCATTAAAATATCAAAAAGTATTGCTATTTCGTCCTATAGTGATTAAATCTCCTTTTTTGTCTTTTTGTGATTAAGTTAATTCATATGGAGGAAGTCCCTCCATTTCCTATCTTTAAATGTATTGGGATTTCAAACAATTTTCTTCATCATTACACCCTCTTTATTTAGCCTTAATATTATCATGCTTATCATACCTTTCATACATGATTCTTTACTTGTCATTTTATATCCTTGGGTTCTTCCACCCATAGTGCGTGTGTGGTTATGTATTGGTATGAATATGTAACATCTCAATTAAATAATGAATTTCCTAAAATTTAAATCATACCTGTATCCGCTTCTTCCTCAGTTTCTTAATATTCCATTCTGGTGAGGGCTTGGACACGCACATGGTAGTTGGTTACGGCGGGGTCTTTCTGTTAGTCCAACCTTCCTCGAGTTGGAGCTTCCTGTGGTTTGTTCGGGCAGTTGAATGATATATGCCTGACTTGGCCACATATGAAGCACTTGGTCGTTCTGCATTCCCGAGCCATATGTCCCGCTTGACCACACTTAAAACATTTCCTTAATCCTTGGAGGCATTCACCAGAGTGGTGCTTATGGCAAGTTTTGCAAAGTGAGGTGCTCCTTCCCTTGTAACTGGATTTCTCCATTCCAGTTATTGCCTTCTCATTTTACCCTTTTTTGGCCTCATTTTCCTCGGGAGCCGAGAAGGATCGCTCTTGAGCTTGCCTAAGCTCCTGTGTCCTCATGGACTCCATTTCTAATGCCTTAGCTCTTTCTATACTAGAGGCATAATCTCTTATTAGTAATAGGGCTAATCCTTCCCTTAATTGGGGTCTCAGCCCAAGCTGGAACCTTTGTGCCTTATTTTCTGGCACATTGGCAATCCAAGGTACATACCTAACCAAGGCATTGAATCTTGTTGCATACTCAGTCACCGTCATCTTGCCTTGGTAGAGTTTCTCAAACTCTATCACTTTTTGGCTCTGTAAGCCTACTAGAAGATATTCTCTATTAAATTCTTCCAAAAATTCTTACCACGTGACCTGCTCTGTGTGTGGCATGGTAACCATCAATGTTTCCTACCATTCATAAGCGTCTTTAACCAGCAAGTGGGTAGCACATAGAACTTTCTGTTGATCATTGCAAGGCGAAATCCTAAATAACTTTTTGATTTCCATGATCCATTGCTCTGCAATGATGGGGTTGGGTTCCCCAGCAAACTTAGGGGGTCGTTGGACAAGGAAGGCATTGATAGCCTTTCTATCAGTCTCTAGGAGGCTATCCTCCATTCTTCTAGAAAAATTGGGGTTGGCCGATGGGCCGAGTCTTTCCCTATTATCACCTTGCGGTGGGGCTTGCCGATTTCTTTCCCACATACCTTGTATTATATTGGCGGCCTGAGTTGTCCATTGCTGCATTGCCTTTTCTACGGCTGCAACTGTCCTTTCTTCTATCCGCCTTTCTTGGTTAGCTCTCCTTTCTACATGGAATTCAGAGCTAGCCTCTTCCCGTCGTTGACGGGTCCTTAACATCTGTCCTCTTGACTCAAACCTTTTGGTCCGTTTACTGATTTCTCCTACTTCGGGTCGGCTAACCGATTCTCCTATTGGTGCCTTCCCTTTATTCAGCCTAGCTCCGGCTCTTGTAGTTGACATTTTTGCTTTCTATATGCACAAAACTTTGGTTAATATCATAACATTCTTATAATACTAACATTCATAATATTCACAACATTATTCATATTCGAGCATATATGTCAAACACATTTATATATGTTTCTCACATATATATCATTTCATATCAATATCATAGAAGTATCATAATCTCTTAAACATGTAAATTCAAACATTAGTTCTTTCTTTTCATGCCTATCTATCAATTCATGCTCTATTTCTAACGTCTGTGGTATCATTCCTTTTCTATCATCATTCTTAATTTTTCTCTTTCTTCGCCTATTTTCCAATCCTTGCTCTGATACTACTTTTGTGGTATCAGACCTATTCTTTAGTCATCCTTTATTTTCTCCTTCTCCCGCCTATTTACCAATCCTTGCTTTGATACCATCTTCTGCGCCGCCCCAAACCGGAGTGCCTAGAAGCCTTACTCCGGGATCTTGTCGATTGGTAAACGTGACTCAGGATTGTTGCCCTGATCACGCGGCGGGTTCTTAATTGGATCTCAACCAATTTTTTTTTTCTTTCATCATATAATCATATACTCATCATCATTCATAATAGACATATCCATATCATCATAAAATCATCTACTTTCATTAAAATATTTCAATATTCACATAATTACATTCATACTTGTATTATTCATAAAACATGTCTTAAATACTATCTTCACACATTCGCCCCCTTGGACGCATACATAGAACTGCAATTAAATTTGTAGGTCATTTCTACCTTGCATCCTTTATGATCAGCTCCATAGCCTGTTTGTCATTTTGAAAACACATATGAGTAATAATACTCAGTAAGCAAGTTTTTTTTTCTTTTGGCAAGTAAACATTTTCCTTTCATTCAAATGCATTTCTCCCCATTTGGTAGGAGACACTTACCAAGTGATCAATTACCAATGGGACAGAAACATTTTCATGCATTTTATGAGAATGCAATACATTCGTTCATTCATGACTTTCCTTGTGCCTCCAACCTCTGTGAGGACACCGCCGGCACCCAGCCCTAGTGACTTGGCAATAGTGAAGGGGGATCCTCGATCTGCTTACTACCTCCACCAAAGTCTCTTCCTTGTGCACCATGTTTATACATACATATGCCGGCATGACATGCTCCATAAAACTTGATAAATCATTTAGAAAGTAATTTAACAAGCAGATAGCAATCATTTCATGTAAAGCATTATAGGAATGATCATCCTTAAATTCAATTCGTAAAACACGTAAGCAAACAATTTGCAATTATTTAGAAATATTTTAGAAAGCATATAGCTTGCTTACCTCCTCAGTCTGTGTCCTCCATCTTTTCCTATACAAGAAAAAATGATATTTTATCTATATTTTTCCATGTCTTAGATTGTTTCCCATGCATACTTTATAATCATTTATTACCTCATTCATATAGAGGTTATCCCTTTATAAATACTTGGTCATTACCTCTTTATATTGATTTTTATCCATAAATTCTTTAAAAATTTCATCCTTATATTTAAATATTAATCTCAAATTTTCTCCAAAATCAGGCTTTTCATCCGAGGTTACTGTTCATGGGTTCCAAAAATTGATATTTTTTCCAAAAATAAAAAATACCATGACATAGCTTATGCTCAGTATATCATATGAAATTTTATATATTTTAAATTTATCATCATTTACTTGGCAAAAAAAATCATTTTCTCCATATACTAAAAATCAACATAAATTCACTTAAGCATAATCCTTAATTCCAAAAATCATGAAATTAATATATCATTATTCCAACATCATATTTATCATAATTATAATCCCAAATCATCATTTACCATTTTTGGAGCATTATTTACATATATCATATGCTCTCTTTCCGAATGCTCCATCTTCGCTCTAAATTTTTTATGTTTCGGCATAATTCTAATTTAGCATGGTAACTATACTTATTTTCTCATGATTAGGCATTATCTAAGCATGATTTTACCCTAATTAACACCCAAAAGAAATTTGGGAAGAATTTCCTTACATCAAGTGGAGAACTCCTCTCCTCCTTCTCTCTTTCTCTCTCTTTCCTTCTCTCCTTCTCTGTCTAAGGCCAAAACGAATTTTGGGGGTGGAAATGCTTGAATTTCTCAAGATTGGAGTGCCTTTGGACGTCCTCCCTGCCCCCTATTTATACTTTTTGATTTTTCACAAAATTGGATTTTACCCCCTAGCTTGAGGTATTTAATTATAAAAGTGTATTTTTTTATAATTTCTAAAAATTCATGGAGCTTTGTGCAGCCACCCTAGGCCTGGTCCAGCCCCCCTATGGCAGCCCTATTTTTCCTAGATTTTTAATTTATTAAAATTAATTATTTTTAAGCAAATTAATCTCAACCTTTGATATATGATAAGATTAACTTGTGGCCATTGGATTTGGCCCCAAAAGTCAACAGCCCCTGCACATCCATCCATGTAGTTTCCTTTCATTTAATTTTTTTTTAATTTTTAATTATTTAATTTTAATAAAAAGTCAAAAGTAGCATTAATGAAAAATTAAGCTACTTTTTCATCTCCTTTTGACGTTTCATCTTGACCCTTAATTTGTGATTTTCATCAGATCTTAAACCATTCATCATGTACATCATAAGATTTTAGTCATCCATAAAAAATTTCATCTCAATCCGACGTTTGGATTGCAAGTTATGAATTTTTCTTCAATTTTTCACTAAAATCCAAAACTCCATTAAAGTATCAGAGCATGGATTGGTAAATAGGCATGGAAAATTCTAAGTATAGAAAATGGAAAGAATATGATGAGATATGCATGATCATACATGGTTATGTGATAAAATAGACATGATTATATGATGATTAGATATATTTATAACATGATGAAATACATGATATATGATGATAAATTATTTTTGCAATGTAATTAAATTGCTATGTTTGTACAGATGGCGGATAAGGGAAAAATAATGATGAGCGCAGAAGAACTGCAAAGGGAGAGAGAGGAGGAGGAAAGGAGACAAAGAAGGGAGGAGCATATGAATTGGTGATGGGGATCGCAACGAAACACTGCACAGTTCCCAGTAGTCCCCCCTGGTCAGCACAGGCAAGGTCTAGGTGAGCCTTCGAGTTATGAACATAGAGCCCGAGTCCTCTCAGGAACATATCTTGGTGTCCCACAATCTCCCCGTGTTCCTACCGATAGAGTGGATCCATAAGACCTCCAGGATTTTTGGAGAAAGACTCCAGCACCCACACCACTCGATGCAGGCCCGTGGTATAGGTTTGTTGATGGTTGTGTCCAGTTTCATTATGGGGCAAGTTGGGATAGACTCCACCAGCGAGAAATATAAATGGCCCTTTATATGGAAAAACGTCTTGCTGAGGGAGTCATTGAGGTCCCTGCAGCTCCTTTGACCCGATGAGGTCATCCTTTATATAATGGAGAAAACAGGTGAAATTGTCCAACTTGCGGAAATTAATGATGATGATGATGATCCGATGGAATTCCTCGAGCCTGTCAGGAAGAGGAGGAAGTAGAGGAGGTGAATGAGTTTATAAGTGAGGAAGAAGAGGAAGAGGACGATGATGATGATGATGATGATGATAGTGGAGAGGATGAGGTCCAGGTGTGGTCTGACACTAGCACGATCACCGAGGTACCCTCACAAGTTCCACGTAGTCGTAGAAGATATCTAAGGATAGGTCCAGGCAGACGATGAATGTTCTTATTTTTTTTTAAAAGTTGTGTATGTATAATTATGGTTTGATGACAATATGGTTGCTATGATCGAATGACATGTATATATGCAAGATGTGTGTACTATGCTATGTGTACATAAGTGTGTTATATCCTCACATGTAGTGACTATGGATGAAATGTTGTGAATATGATGGTTTTGAATGAATATGTTGATATACCTAAACTTAAGAGTTTAAATATATGGATGAATAAGCTTGAATGATGTGATATGATTGTGATTGAATGAATTGGTTGCGATCATGTGATAATGAAATATGTATGCAATGATCTAACATTGATTGTAAATAAAAAAGTGTGTTGTTATATACCCAGATTAGCACAATGGTGGAGACAAGGTCAGGATTAAGGAAAAATAAAGGAAAAGAGACAGCGACGGAGATTCCAAGCCAACATGAAGTTGGCGAGTCTAGTCGACCTAAGAGAGGAAGGCCTGTGACACAGGGACCTAACCAAAAAAATCAACAAAGAAGAAATAATAGAAGCCCTAAAAGAGATATGGAAGAGGAAACTGAGTCAAGGCAAACTAGACTCATAGAGGAAAGAGTGGCTGCAGTAGTGAAAGAAGCAATGCAGTAAGCCACTAGAGACTGGGCAGCACAAACTGCTGACATTATTCAAGGACTATGGGAGAGGACCCAACAAGCTTAGTTGGGTGGTATAGAAAGGGAAAGACCTGCTCCAATGGCAGATCCCATTTCCACATCGGCACCACTAAGAGACAAAAATCAGCTAATGAAAGCTGATAGAAGAGCCATTAATGCATTTCTAACACAACAACCCTCGAAGTTTTCCGGAGAACCTGACCCGGTGCAAGCAGAGCATTGGATGACGGAGATCAAGAAATTATTTAGGATATCTCTATGCAATAACCGTCATAAGGTATTGTGTGCTACTCATCTATTAGCAAAGGATGCACACGAATGGTGGGAGACAATTTAATCACAATGCCACGACCGGAAGAAGTGCCTTAGCAAACTTTTGTTGAAGAGTTTAACAAAGAATACCTCCTGGTTGGATTGTAGAGTCAAAAGGTGATAGAGTTTTGTGAAACCCCAACGAAAGTAAGATTCAATGTATGCATTGAACATGTACATGTGACTTATATATGATTAAATGGAATTTTTGGATGATTTTAGGATTTTAGGATATGTTGCAATTAGGGTTTAATTAAGAAGGGTGATTAAAAATTTAATCGCCGGTGCCCAATATGAGTCAAGGTTACTAAAGGGGAATAATGAGGATTAAAATATGCAAATGTGGCATGAATGTTTAGCTTAATTTCCATGATTTAATTAATGGAGATTAAAATGGAAATTGTGGAATTATGTTGGAAAACACTAGAAAATTCATAACTCAACGCCTGTAAGGTGGATTCAAGTGAAATTTGAAATAGAAGTTGATGATGTTGGGCTTGGTATTATGAGATTATTGGATTATGAAAATCCTTGATGAAATTATATTAATGATTTATTGATCACATCTTAATTTCAACCGTTAACTTCTAACGGCTATAACTTGAGCTAGGAAAATCGGATTGAGATGAAATTTGAAACGGTTGAACAAAATTATTAGATTAACATTTTGGAAGGTTTGGATTAAGAAAATTATGTTGGAAAAATACCTAAATTGAAAAAGGTGTATATGGTTGACTTTTGCACCACAAGAGTACCATGTATTTAATGCTAGAGTACATGAAATTAATGCAATTTTTAATGAACCAAATAGGTGTCAAATGCAGGTGCAATGCTGGATATTTTATGCATAATTATAAAATGCAAAAATCCCATGAATTATCCATGCATTGATGTCCACATTAAAGGGGCTAAGAGTGCTCAAAATGAGCATAGGAGAGGTGACATGCATATGGACGTCAATAGGCAGTTGCGGCTGGTTATTTTTGTAATTTTTATTTTATGAATTATGTATATATATAGCTGCCATGTTGGGATGTATAAATAAATATTTAATTATGTGAACAGTAGCTGCCATTGAAGGTGTAAAAGAGGACAACTTGTTGCATGCAAATGACATCCAAATGATGTGCTGATTTGCTGCCATTTTGCTGAATTTTTTTAACGAAAAATTAATGCATGAATTAAGGGATAATTAGGTTATAATTTATCCACATTTTGGGATTTTAAAAAAAATGAAAAAAAATGAAATGAAAATGGGCAGCAAGTGACGTGCAAGGGCTGGACAGATTTGGACGGCCTGGATTAATGCAGATTTGTGGATTTTAAAAAATAGTAAAATGTTAATTTATATGGCTGTGAGTTCACCAGAACATAAGAGGATAAGAGGGCATTCAATGGCTGTGGAAAATTCAGCAACAAGTAGGGCTCATTGCTAGAAATTTCAGCCGCACCAAGTCAAGCACGTTCACAAGGTTGGAGGCTTGGAAAATTCTTCCAAGTGCTGAATTCCATCTTCTTCCCCAAGGCAGCCTCACGTCCAGCACCTAGAAAGCCAAAAGGAAGGGAAAACCAAGAAAAAAGAAAGGAGAAAAGGATGGATCACCCATTTAATCAAGTAAGTATACGATTATTTTGAGTTTATACTTCAAATCTGGCAATTATATGATATTATAAACCAAAATATGAATGAAGTAGTAAATGAAATATTTTCACCATGAAACTTTGTTAAAAATCTCATTATATGATGATCAAGGGACCAAAAAAATTTCAGATTGAAATATTTATCATGTTTCAAATTAAAAATCTGAGAAAATTAACCTAAACAGGGTAAAACGGGTGATAGGATCATCTATAGAAAATACTTTTTACTAATTTTTATAAAATTAATTTTTGTCTGAGAATTTTACAGTATATATAATAAATATTTATTATCAGAATAAAAAATTAAAAATTAGGTTCTGATGGGTATAAATATACCCAATAATTTACGTGATAAAGGCTAACTGAAAATGGATGCTGTTGTCCAGAAAGGTCAAAATACCAAAATAAATATAAATGCTTATTTTTTTATGCTGAAAATATTTATTTTGGTTAAATAATGTAGTTATTAAGGTATGATAGAAATTTCAGATCAAAAATACTTGATTTTATATTAATTCAAGATTTTGAGATTTCAGTACGCCTGATTTCAGCTTATGTGGATAGTTAGAGAAAAAAATCAAAAAGAAATATGAAACCTATGTAGAAATGATCCAAATTGATATATATGTTAATAACCTAAATTTGGGTTAGGAAAAGTTGGATTAATTGCTGAAAATTCGGAATTATATAACTGCCTAAGGTTATGTGTCAAAAGACACGTTAAACGGGTGAAGAATGGGTTCCAAAGTTGCTGTTTTGGAAACCTATGATTAATGAATATAAATACCATGAAAATACCCTAAATAAATTGATAATTAAGGGATGATATCATGCTGAAATATGGATTATATTGCTGACTTAGAAATTTTATGAAATCCATTATGTATATGTTACCAAATGGGCATATGAGAAGGAATAGATATGCAAGGGTGATGAATGACTTGTGAAATTTGGTTTTGTGAAAAAATACATGAAAATATGATATATTTTGTGAATATATTTCTGTTTAGGAAAATTTTTCATAACACATATTATATGTGTCTTCAAGAGAGTTTAAGTGCAGGATATAAATGATGGAAAGGGGTAATGAGTTAATGTGATTTGCTAAAATGAAAAATGGATGGAAATATGTTGAAATGTGTAAACAAGGTGCTGTTTTGATAATATTTGTTAATCTCAAAATTTAGGATTGATATATGAAGCTTAAACTCTTAAACATGTGCTTAAAGCAAGCACTAATGAAAGAAATGTGAAAAATGGATAAGTAAATGATAAATGAAGGATAATGAAACTTCATTGAGATAAATGAAAGATCATGATATGCTTGAAAACTATCCTAAGTAAGGATACTAAGAATGAAAAGAATAAATAATATGATGCACAAGTTGCGTTGTTATGTATAAACCTCTGACTTGTAAAATAAGTGGGTCATATAGTCAATGAAAATATATGGGTTGGAAAACTAAATTATGTACAAGCATATGAGATTATATGTATAAATGCAATGTCATTTTTATGCATATAAGAAAGGAAATGAATGGAAGGAAAAGAGATTATGGCGATCTCAGGTAAGCAAGCAAACTTTCTAAAATACCATTTTCTTTCTATGTGATTGATATGATTGAATTGTCTATGTTTATGTTTTAACGAATGGACAAGCACAAGTTTTGAATATGACGGCTTTAATGCAAAGCCATAAGTTTTGGAAAAATGATGACTTTAATGAAAAGTCTTAAGGTTTGCTTCATGGGAAGCAAGCGACACTTCTTAAAATAAATAATTTATCCTAAGTGTTGCCAAGGATGGGAATGCTTCAAGTTAATGGAATTGAGAATTTTGCTTATGAGTAAGCAAGTTCTCCATGCTAATGTTTTCTAAGGATTTCATGTTAGATACTGATGGTTTTAAGAATTTACTTTTAAGCATGTAAGTTCTATATAATATTGTTTTAACAGCATTTTATAAGTAAAAGGGAATTTTCCCCTTTTTCACAAAATATTGTTTGTAAATAAGTTTCGAGTTATTTCTATAGTAACTTGTAATAAACAATGATGATTATGAAAAGATTTGTTTGCTCGGTCAAGATAATTAATTAGTAAATGATAATTTGGACATAGCCCATATGATTTAAAATGATATTCGAAAAGTTTTGATTTCCTTTAGACAAGGAAATCTATGTTGAAAATGTTGAAAAAATGTTTCTACGGATGTGTTGAAGGGGATTTATGGATGACCAACCTTCTATGTTGATTTCATAAAATGGTTTGATTTCAGGTTGCTTAATGGCAAGCAAAAGACTGTGCAATTCCCCCTTTTACGTAAAAATAATAGATATGTTGACAATTATTAAATTTTTAGGTTATGGACAAGGGGATAGCATAATTGCATAACTTTTGTAAACAAAAGGTCCTGAAATGAAAACCAAGAAAATATTAGAGAAAAATATGATTTATTTATGGAAATCCAAAAGTTTTGAAATTCTTTTAGTAAAAGAGTTTTAAGATGTGTTGTTTCTCAAACATCTCAAATATTTATCAAAATATTTTACTCAAAATGCTTCTAAAGAAATTTAAGGAAGGTCATCCTAAAACTAGATTTCAAATAACAACTTGTTAAAGTGGGTGCGCTCACTTACAAGTTGACATGGACTGCGGTCTGTGATCCCGATTTAAAAGGACATAGGTTGCGGCCTGTGGTTCTTCGAACCAAACGGACTACGGTCCGTCATAATAACGTACGATGCACTAGTACAAGTAATAGGCAAGTTGTAGAGCACGGTTGGGATGATCGGGGCCCACTCTATATAAGGCCAAGTCGCTAAGGGATGGAAGGAGTGCCAACGGGGCCCTCCCTGAGATGGGAGTAGGATAAATAAACAGCCGCTGGGCTAGCGTGTTGTTAAGGATTCTCTTCCAAAAGGTAGCATGATCACTTACTAAGTGTCACTACTGGATGGAGAGAAATGCATTTGCAAATGTTTTTCTTTTCAAAAGCCCAAAGATTGGGATATAAAAGCATCTATACAAAAAGTTATCCTAAAAGAGATTTTTATGAGCTAATATGCATAAGTTACCCTAAAAGAGAGGGTGTTTTACACAAAAGTGTAAATAACGGGAATAAAAGGAAATATTTTTATGCAAATGTAGTTATGAAAATGGTTTATGTATTTTATTTGCCTTGTTTGCTATAAACAAGCCCCAAGACGGAGATTATGAAAAAGATTTATGTGAAACTTGGATTGGACATGAGAATGTCCTTTTCTAAAGAGCCTAAATGATAAGGGTTTATGAACATGAGAATGTCCAATGTTAATGTGTTGGAAATAAAAAGTGTTTTAGGACATAAATTTCCATTGCCAAAGGAAGCTATATAAAAAATATTTTGAGACATAAAATGTCTCTTGGCTAAAGGATTTTATGATGGCTTATGTTAATGATGTTTTAGGACATGATGATGTCCTCCTTTGCCTAAGGATTTATAAGAAAATTATTTTGGACATAAAACGTCCACTGGCAACCGATGATTTCATGTAATAGCTATTAACATTACAAATGTTCATATAAGATTAAAGGGAACTCATTAGAGAAGGTAAAACGTATATGTTTTGCCTTAACAAGCCCAGGCGCGACTTATAAATAATTTTAAGAATGAATGTCTTATGAAAATATTCAAGGACATGGAATTGTCCTCATAAACAAAGGATTTCACGATGATATTTTAGGACATATACATTTCCTCAGGAAAAAGGTATTCCCGATGTTTATGAAAAAGGTTTTCAAGGAAGCCTTGCCCTAAAGATAAAATGCTTGCTTACTGAGTTGTCACTCACATTTTATTTTCCCAACCCTTAGACAGGTATCGAGGAAACTCAAAAGGTTGCGAACCTTAGACGTGAAGGAAGGTACGTGATGATAGCCTTGAAAGCTATGAGGAATGGAAAAGCTTGAATATGCTAAGGTAAGCTAATTGTTATATGAACTTAGTTAGAATTCTAAGTTCCTTGTTTACGTATATATGAACTTAGTTAGAATTCTAAGTTTCATGTTAGTCAATGACTAAATGTATTCAAGTATAATGTGTACAATGATTGAGTGAATAATGACAGGCATGAAAGGATACTATGAATGAAATGATGAATTTTATTACAAGTGAAATGTCACAATGTGTGATTATTGCTATATAAAGTTATGAATGATGACAGGTGAAAACGAAAAAAAAAAATTTTGGACGAGATCCAATTAAGAACCCGCCACGTGATCAGGGCAAAAATCCTGATTCACATTTACCAATCGATAGATCTTGAGGTAAGAAAGTGACATCTTGGTTCGGGGTGCCACAAGCTTGGTATCAAAGCAAGGATTGGTAAATAGGCGAAAGAAGGAGAAAATAAAGGATGATGAAAGGATAGGTCTGATGCCATAGAAGTTGGTATCATAATATGGATTGGTAATAGGCATGGAAAGTAAAGACTTGATATCACAAAGATGATATTTCAGTAAAGATTGATGGACTGATATAGAAGAAAAATGAAAAATGATGCAAGGAATAGATTGAGACTATAAGACACATACGATATGTATTATCTTATATTGTGTATCATTATGACACAAGGATATGGTTAATTAAGGAAATGTAGCTGGTCGCTATGTTTCATGAAATAGATGGTATACGAAGGAAAAATGATATGAGGTCAGATGAAATGAAGGAGGCAGGAAAATTTAAAGAAAGACAAAGGATAGAAGAGAAACAGAATAGATGACGGGTTATGGAACTCTACATAGAGACCCCCCATACCTAAGGTTGACCACACCTTACCTAAGATAGCATATGATTGTGCTATATGATACGTATGTTTAAGGTATAGAGCCATGGTGACATATGGAAGGTACCAAGGTGCCAACTTTCTAAGTGATTTTTAGTCTAGAATCATGTTCATGATAAAATGACAGATTATGCAAATATAATCTGTATGTATAGGGAAAAGCAACCTTACACCATGAAATGTGCAGGTAGAAATGAGAAAGGTAGGAAAAAGGGAGTTTCTTTTGACTCCTAATGTATGATGTTTAATGTTATGAAAATACAAATGCATATGATTTCATATAAGTGTTAAGTTATATAGAAAAAGGAAAGATCATTGATCTTTCTAGATTATGTTATTAACTATGCGTGATGATTTTATGATAAAAAATGATCATGTTGACTATGTATGATATGAATGAATATTATAATGAGAAATGTTATTGACATAATGTTATATGATGCATTTTACAACATGCTTATTACCTTAGTTTTGAACAAGGGAAAGGCAGTTGCAGATATGAGTCAACAAGGAAGAAGAGAAGCTAGTAGTAAATCTAAACGACCAGGACAAGTGAGTCCATGAACCCGTTAACGATGGGAAACTATAAACCCTAAGTCAAAGGATTTGAGGTATTACCGCTAAGAGTAATATCTTACAGGTAGAAAGAGTAAAGGATAACTGCAGCTTTAGAAAGAGCTATGCAGTAAGCCGCCCAAGATTGTGTAGCTTAGACAGAAGAATAATACAAGGCCTTTGGGAAAATACCTAATAGGACTAATTAGAAGCAGGTGGAAAAGATGAATCGGTACGGGTAATAAATTTTAACTTAGTACCTAGACCTTTAAGGGTTGATAATGGTAAGATAGAAGTAAATGGGAAGGTTATTGATGCCTTTCTAGCTCGGTATCCACCGAAGTTCTCAGGTGAATTAGATTTTATTCAGACTGAGCAATGGATGAGTGAACCTAAGAACGTGTTCAAGGTTTGAACATGTAGTCAAATGAAATGTCCAAGCATTGATTGGCAATGCTTGTAAGTAGTAAGAAACCCTAAAATGGCTATTATGTCATAATCAAAGAAGGTAATCTGGAAGAATTTGTTAAGAAATGTCTTCCAATAGAACATCAGGATATACCACATGTTGGTAATGAACATGTACAATTAGGACAAGGATAACTTGTCACTAAAAACTAAGGAACCTGGTGTAGGAAAAGAAATGAATAAGAAAGATCAACTCAATCGATAGCTATAATTCATAGGAAATCCCTGCAAATTATTGCAGAAAGGTGTAACAAACTATTCCTAGTTAACATGCATAGAAGGAAAAGAAGATCACACATATGATACCCCAAAAGTTGGTATATCATAGCAAGAGATGGTAGAAAAATGAAGAGAAGAATAAAGGCAATAATGATTGTCGTAATTCTTTTCAATTTAGATATGATTGAAAGATAGATACGAGAGAAATGATTTCTCTATGATATTCATATGAAATGAGGTTAGGAAAATTTGAAAATGATAAGGACCCTTACTAGTTTATGGAAACTGGAAAGGGAACTGAGGAAGAAAATATTTTAGACTGGTTTAATACCGGTATTCCTAATAGATAGTCTACGACGGTAAAAAAAATCTAACGGTAGACATTATGAGAGGAGAAGGAATGGATAGCTGATGCAAACCAAGTGCTTGTCGTTAAGAGCACTGTGATCATCAGTTTAATTAAAATTAACCGAAACACATTAAAGCTACCACTATACGAGTGATAGTGTAGAATAACGGTGAGTCGGGTCGAATCCACAGAGAGGCGATGTAGTTTTGAATTGTTTTTAAGAGAAAGAAAAGAAGGTATAAAGAAGAGAGAGAAAGAGAGAAAGAGGAGAGAGAGAAAGAGAAGAGAGAGAAAGAGAGAAGAAGAAATTAGATGAATAAGAGAAGAGAGATAGATGTTAGAGATAGAGAGAGAGAAGAACAGGGAAATTATAAGAAATTAGAGAGAGAAAGAGAGGAGGGAGAAAAGGGAGAGAAATTAGAAGAATAGGAGAGAGGAGAGAGAGAAGAAAAGAAAATAGAAGAAATTAGAGAGAGAAAAAGAAAGAAATTAGAAAGAGAAAGAAAGAAGAGAAAAGATTTGAGCATAAAAGAAATAGAGGCAAGAAGCTAAAAGAAATTAACTAATTAACAACGCAATTAAAACTATTCTAAGAAAGCAATAAAAAACTATGAAATTTAACTATTAAAGCAGCAAAGAGAATTATATTAAATTTAATCTAACAATTACAAAGCAGAAAATAAAGCAGTAAATCTACTTTAAAAATTAAAACTACAAATTAAAATTTAACAACTACAAATTACTACAAACTATAAAGCAGAAAATAAAATTTACATCACCCGTAAACAGCGAATCTCCACGTAATGGAAACTTTTATTGCTTGGCCCCACCTCCTTGCTACGGGTCCCACAAAATGGGTCCTACCCACTTGCTACGGGGTCCCACCCAAGGGGTATGTGGGGTATGAGGTGTGTTGCCTTGGGATGAGAGACCTCATTTTATAGTTGAGTGGCAACCCTCTCTTCATTTGGAAAAGTCGATGTGGGATTTCACGTCTCCTTGCTAGAGTTGCTCTCCACGCTGCCTTCTGCCCGTTTGCTTCTTCGAGCTTTCAAACTTTTCCAAAAACGATCTTCACGTGCTGCTCCAGCTGCTTCATCTCATCGATCTCTTTGCTTTGATCGAACACGTCATTGTTCGAATTGCTGCTGAATTCCCGAAGATTCCAATGGCTTGGGCGAATAAAGACGGTGTGACTTTGGAGTTGCCAGCTGCAGGTTGCCGTTTCTAAGAAGGAAGCTGAGTCCCCGTAATGGCTACCATTGATGGATGTGCAAACCAAGCTGGAATGGATGACCACCATGGCTGCCGGTCTCACTCTGGTCGGACGACTAGATTTCGGGCCTGCTGAAAGGGGTTGCGGCTTGTGGGTGAGTTGCTGCCATGGAATTTTCCATTTTCGGTGGCTGTGGATTTCTGCAGCTACTCGGGAATAATGGAGATGCTGCCACCCCTTGTTTTGGAGCTCTAATAGAGTTCGGTTTGGAGAAAAAAAAAACAGATATGAAGAATTGCCGTTAATTAAAGTAGCTAATGGGAAATTTTTCTGCGGCTGATTGATGGGTTTAATGGCTATCAATCCGATTCAAGGTAGGCAGCTGCTTTGGAATTTTTGCAGGAGGATGTCTTCACGGAGCTTGGGCGATTGAAAAACTTGCACAGATGGGTTTGTCGTGGTTGGCGGTGCTCGATGCAGGGCTATTTGGCTTTGTGAAAAATCAGGGGCGTTGCTTGCTCTGGGTTCGTGTGGATGAAAAGGGAGACAGGGCTGCTGCGGAAGTGGGATTTTCCTTGGCTGGTTGTTGCTTGGCATGGAGAAAACGGGCTGGATTGATGGAGTTGCTAACCGGAGTTCAATAAGACGGCAAGAGTAATCGATTTGGGGCAAAGGAGACCAGTCGAAGTCGGCAGCTGGCTGCTGGGACTGGAGAGGGAGAAGCACCGAGGGCGAGCCTGCAAGCAGATGAGTACGGCCACCGACGAGAGTGACGCCGTCAAGCGTCGGACCGGCGATGATGGTGACGAAATGGGCGGCGGGAGTCTGGATTCGGTGGCCGGTGACTGGGAAGGAGAAAAGGGGCGGTGGAGAAAACAAATGGGGAAGATGGAGCACCGGAATATGGTGCTCCAGCGGCACACAATCGCGTGTACTCATGCAGGGGCAAACACGTAGATTTTAATATTTTCGTCAAAAGAAGTTTAATAAGCTTGCTGATTTTTAATTTACTTTTTAGCCCTTTTTGAATTTATTTATTATTATTATTATTATTATTTATCTTGAAACGTTTTGACAGTTTGCTTTATAATAATAGTTTAAATTATATTTATAATTTTATGTATGATTTTCCAAATTAGATGATTTTATAATTTTGCCCAAATTATATTAATAAGCTAATATATATTTTGACGTTAAAATTTTCTAGGAAGTTGAGTCATAATTTTATATTTTCAAGAATGTTGCAAAACGACCCATTTTATAGCAAAATTAAATATTCTATCAAAAATATGATTTTCATGAAATTCCCCTTAAAACATGCATTTAATTAATGTTTTAATATTTAATTATGCGAATTTAACATGAAGTTCAATGAAAATTTTTAGACTTATCAATAGCTTACCAAAAATGTCTTTTGCTAAGACATGTATGAAACTATATATGAGAGCAACTTTTGCTCTATATTATAGAATGAATGTATTATGTATGATCATATGTGAAAATGATTGCTATAGATTTTTACGAATGAATGGGTAACTTAAAACTTACCCTATGATAAGATGGGAAATGATGCAAATTCTCCATGTATAAGGGAAAACAGTGACAAATGACACAAATGAAGGACAAATGCCAATGAGAAACCCATGTGTGAACAAAGAATAGTAGAGATAAGTGATAGGTCTAAGGGACCAAGACTAAAAAATTCCATTAAGACAGAGCAGCGCAGTGGAAGCGTAGTGAACCATTGAAATATTGGAGGAAGATGATGAATTAGCAATTTTATATGAGCTTTATCCCCGACATTTGAGATATAATAGGTTTCGGGACGAAACCTGTTATAAAGGGGGATGATTATGAAACCCCAACCTAACTAAGATTCAATGTATGCATTGAACATGTACATGTGACTTATATATGATTAAATGGAATTTTTGGATGATTTTAGGATTTTAGGATATGTTGCAATTAGGGTTTAATTAAGAAGGGTGATTAAAAATTTAATCGCCGGAGCGCAATATGAGTCAAGGTGACTAAAGGGGCATAATGAGGATTAAAATATGCTAATGTGACATAAATGTTTAATTTAATTTTCATGATTTAATTAATGGAGATTAAAATGGAAATTGTGGAATTATGTTGGAAAATACTAGAAAATTCATAACTCAACGCCTGTAAGGCGGATTCAAGTGAAATTTAAAATGGAAGTTGATGATGTTGGACTTGGTATTATGGGATTATTGGATTATGAAAATTCTTGATGAAATTAGATTAATGATTTATTGATCACATCTCAATTTCAACCGTAAACTTCTAACGGCTATAACTTGAGCTAGGAAAATCGGATTGAGATGAAATTTGAAACGGTTGAATGAAATTATGAGATTAAAATTTTGGAAGGTTTGGATTAGCAAATTATGTTGGAAAATACCTGAATTGAAAAAGGTGTATATGGTTGACTTTTGCACCACAAGAGTACCATGTATTTAATGCTAGAGTACATGGAATTAATGCAATTTTTAATCAACCAAATAGGTGTGCAGATGCAATGCAGGGTATTTTATGCATAATTATAAAATACAAAAATCACATGAATTATCCATGCATTGATGACCACATTAAAGGGGCCAACAGTGCTCAAAATGAGCATAGGAGAGGTGACATGCATATGGACGTCAATAGGCAGTTGCAGCTGGTTATTTTTGCAATTTTTATTTTATGAATTATGTATACATAAAGCTGCCATTTTGGGATGTATAAATAAATATTTAATTATGTGAAAAAAATTCAAGAAAATTCGTGAACAGTAGCCTGCCATTGAAGGTGTAAAAGTGGACAGCTTGTTGCATGCAAATGACATCCAAATGATGTGCTGATTTGCTGCCATTTTGCTAAATTTCTTTAATGAAAAATTAATGAATGAATTAAGGGATAATTAGGTGTATAAATTAACCACATTTTGTGATTTTAATAAAAAACGGAAAAAAAATGAAATGAAAATGGGCAACAAGTGACGTGCAAGGGCTGGACAGATTTGGACGGCTTGGATTAATGCAGATTTGTGGATTTTAAAAAAATAGTAAAATGCTAATTTATATGGCTGTGAGTTCACCGGCACAAAAGAGGATAAGTGAGAATTCAATGGCTGTGGAAAATGCAGCAACAAGTGGGGCCCACTGCTGGAAATTCCAGCCCCACCAAGTCAAGCACGTTCACATGGTTGGAGGCTTGGAAAATTCTTCCAAGTGCTAAACTCCATCTTCTTCCCCAAGGTAGTCTCACGTCCAGCACCTAGCAAGCCAAAAGGAAGGGAAAACCAAGGAAAAAGAAAGAGGAAAAGGAGGGATCACCCATTTAATCAAGAAAGTATATGATTATTTTGAGTTTATACTTCAAATCTGGAAATTATATGATATTATAAACCAAAATATGAATGAAGTAGTAAACGAATGAATTTAAAGATTAAATTTTTTTTTACGTTAATTATATTATTATTAAGGAACGATAAAAATTTCAGATTGAATTATTTAGCAGGTTTCAAATTAAAAATCCTAGAAGATTAACTTAAACAGGGTAAAACTGGTGACAGGATCACCTGTAGACAATGATTTTTATTAATTTTTTTACATGGAATTTTGGGCTGATAATTTTAAATGATATATAATAAGTATTTATTATCCCAAGGAAAAATTAAAAATTAGGTTTTTAGGGGTATAAATATACCCAATAATTTATGTGATTAAGGCTGACTGAAAATGGATGCTGCTGTCCAGCAAGGTAAAAATACCAAAATAAATATAAATACTTAATTTTTTATACTGAAAATATTTATTTTGGTTAATTAATGTAGTTATTAAGTTATAATAAAAATTTCAGATCAAAAATACTTTATTTTATATTAATTCAATATTTTGAGATTTCAATACGCCTGATTTCAGCTTATGTGGATAGTTTGAGAAAAAATCAAAAATAAATATGAAACCTAAGTAGAAATGATCCAAATTGATATATATGTTAATACCCTAAATTTGGGTTAGGAAAGGTTGGATTAATTGCAGAAAATTCGGAATTATATTACTGCCTAAGGTTATGTGTCAAAAGACACGTTAAATGGGTGAAAAATAGGTTCCAAAGCTGCTGTTTTGGAAACCTATGATTAATGAATATAAATCCCATGAAAATACCCTAAATAAAGGGATAATTAAGGGATGATATCATGCTGAAATATGGATTATATTGCTGACTTAGAAATTTTATGAAATCCATTATGTATATGTTGCCAAATGGGCATATGAGAAGAAATAGATATACAAGGGTGATGAATGACTTGTGAAATTTGGTTTTGTGCAAAAATACATGAAAATATGATATATTTTGTGAATATATTTCTGTTTAGGAAAATTTTCCATAACACATATTATATGTGTCTTTAAGAGAGTTTAGTGCAGGATATGAATGATGGAAAGGGGTAATGAGTTAATGTGATTTGCTAAAATGAAAAATGGATGGAAATATATTGAAACGTGTAAAAAAGGTTCTGTTTTAATAATATTTATTAATCTCAAAATTTGGAATTGATATATGAAGCTTAAACTCTTAAACATGTGCTTAAAGCAAGCACTAATGAAAGAAATGTGAAAAATGGATAAGTAAATGATAAACGAAGGATAATGAAACTTCATTGAGATAAATGAAAGATCATGATATGCTTGAAAACTATCCTAAGTAAGGATACTAAGAATGAAAAGAATAAATAATATGATGCACAAGTTGCGTTGTTATGTATAAACCTCCGACTTGTAAAACAAGTGGGTCATATAGTCAATGAAAATATATGAGTTGAAAAACTAAATTATGTACAAGCATATGAGATTATATGTATAAATGCAATGTCATTTTTATGCGTATAGGTAAGGAAAAGAATGGAAGGAAAAGATATTATGGCGATCTCAGGTAAGCAAGCAAACTTTCTAAAATATCATTTTCTTTCTATGTGATTGATATGAATGAATCGTTTGTGTTTATGTTTTAACGAATGGTCAAGCACAAGTTTTGAATATGACGGCTTTAATGCAAAGCCATAAGTTTTGGAAAGATGATGACTTTAATGAAAAGTCTTAAGGTTTGCTTCATGGGAAGCAAGCGACACTTTTTAACATAAATAATTTATCCAAATTGTTGCCAAGGATGGGAATGTTTCAAGTTAATGGAATTGAGAATTTTGCTTATGAGTAAGCAAGTTCTCCATGCTAATGTTTTCTAAGGATTTCATGTTAGATACCGATGGTTTTAAGAATTTGCTTTTAAGCAAGCAAGTTCTATATGATATTGTTTTAACAGCATTTTATAAGAAAAAGGAAATTTTACCCTTTTTCACAAAATATTGTTTGTAAATAAGTTTCGAGTTATTTCTACAGTAACTTGTAATAAACAATGATATGTTGAAGGAGATTTATGGATAACCAACCTTTTATGTTCACAAAATATTGTTTGTAAATCTTTGTCGAAAATGTTGGAAAAATGTTTCTACGGATGTGTTGAAGGGGATTTATGGATGACCAACCTTCTATGTTGATTTCATAAAATGGTTTGATTTCAGGTTGCTTAATGGCAAGCAAAAGACTGTGCAATTCCCCCTTTTACGTAAAAATAATAGATATGTTGACAATTATTAAATTTTTAGGTTATGGACAAGGGGATAGCATAATTGCTAACTTTTGTAAACAAAAGGTCCTGAAATGAAAACAAAGAAAATATTAGAGAAAAATATGATTTATTTATGGAAATCCAAAAGTTTTGAAATTCTTTCATTAAAAGAGTTTTAAGATGTGTTGTTTCTCAAACATCTCAAATATTTATCAAAATATTTTACTCAAAATGCTTCTAAAGAAATTTAAGGAAGGTCATCTTAAAACTAGATTTCAAATAACAACTTGTTAAAGTGGGTGCGCTCGCTTACAAGTTGACACGAATTGCATTCTGTGATTCCGGTTTAAAAGGACATGGGTTGCGGTTTGTGGTTCTTCAAACCAAACGAACTGCGGTCCGTCATAATAACGTACGGCGCACCAGTACAAATAATAGGCAAGTTGTAGAGCACGGTTGGGATGACCGGGGCCCACTCTATGTAAGGCCAAGTCGCTAAGGGATGACAGGAGTGCCAGCGGTGCCCTCCCTGAGATGGGAGCAGGATAAATAAACAGCCGCTGGGTTAGCGTGTTGTTAAGGATTCTCTTCCAAAAGGTATCATGATCACTTGCTAAGTGTCACTACTGGATGGGGAGAAATGCATTTGCATACGTTTTGCTTTTCAAAAGCCCAAAGATTGGGATATAAAAGCATCTATACAAAAGTTATCCTAAAAGAATTTTTATGAGCTAATATGCATAAGTTACCCTAAAAGAGAGGGTGTTTTACAAAAAAGTGTAAATAACGGGAATAAAAGAAAATTTTTTATGCACATGCAGTTATGAAAATGGTTTATGTATTTTATTTACCTTGTTTGCTATAAACAAGCCCCAAGACGGGGATTATGAAAAAGATTTACGTGAAACTTGGATTGGACATAAGAATGTCCTTTTCTAAAGAGCCTAAATGATAAGGGTTTATGGACATGAGAATGTCCAATGTTAATGTGTTGGAAATAAAAAGTGTTTTAGGACATATGAATGTCCATTGCCAAAGGAAGCTATATAAAATATGTTTTGAGACATAAAATGTTTCTTAGCTAAAGGATTTTATGATGGCTTATGTTAATGATGTTTTAGGACATGAGGATGTCCTCCTTTGCTTAAGGATTTATAAGAAAAATATTTTGGACGTAAAACGTCCACTGGCAACCGATGATTTCATGTAATGGCTATGAACATTAAAAATGTTCATATAAGATTAAATGGAACTCATTAGAGAAGGTAAAACGTATATGTTTTGCCTTAACAAGCCCAGGCGCAGCTTGTAAATAATTTTAAGAATGAATATCTTATGAAAACATTTAAGGACATGGAATTGTCCTCATAAACAAATGATTTCACGATGATATT
Organism: Annona cherimola; assembly: GCA_030490835.1. Lineage (NCBI taxonomy): Eukaryota > Viridiplantae > Streptophyta > Magnoliopsida > Magnoliales > Annonaceae > Annona > Annona cherimola. Next base: position 54,381,530 of record CM059972.1, on the reverse strand, counting down.
TTAGGACATATACATGTCCTCAGGAAAAAGGTATTCCCGATGTTTATGAAAAAGGTTTTCAAGGAAGCCTTGCCCTAAAGATAAAATGCTTACTTACTGAGTTGTCACTCACGTTTCTTTTCCCAACCCTTAGACAGGTATCGAGGAAACTCAAAAGGTTGCGAACCTAAGACGTGGAGGAAGGTACGTGATGATAGTCTTGAAGGCTATGAGGAATGGAAAAGCATGAATATGCTAAGGTAAGCTAATTGTTATATGAACTTAGAATTCTAAGTTCCTTGTTTATGTATATATGAACTTAGTTAGAATTCTAAGTTTCATGTGAGTCAATGACTAAATGTATGCAAGTATGATGTGTACAATGATTGAGTGAATAATGATAGGCATGAAAGGATGCTATGAATGACATGATGAATTCTATTACAAGTGAAATGTCACAATGTGTGATGATTGCTATATAAAGTTATGTATGATAACAGGTGAAAACGAAAAAAACATTTGGACGAGATTCAATTAAGAACCTGCCTCGTGATCAAGGCAAAAATCCTGAATCACATTTACCAATCGATAGATCTTGAGGTAAGAAAGTGACGTCTCGGTTCGGGGCGCCACAAGTTTAAAAAACTTTATCAAGGGAGGATGACGGTCACCGAGTATGCTACAAAATTTAACACTCTGGTTAGATATGTGCCTTGGATTGCAAATGTGCCCGAAAATAAGGTACAGAGATTTCAACAAGGATTGAGGCCATATCTTCATAAAAGTCTTGCCCCTCTGCTGATTAAGGATTATGTTTCAAGCCTCGAGAGAGCAAGGGCTTTGGAAATTGAGGCTTTAAGAACCCAAGAACTGAGATTGGGCTCAAGAATGTTCAGCACGGGTCCCAAAGAAATGGAAATCGGGAAGGAAAAAGCTAGAAAAGGAAATGTGGAAAAGGAAAAAGGAATCCCAAAGAAGAAAAGCTCACCGCTATGTAGGAAATGTCAAAAGCGACATACAGGCGAGTGTTTAAAGGGCTCGAACCGGTGCTACAAATGTGGCCAAACGGGTCATATCGCCAAGGAGTGTAGGACGGGGGAAGTAAAGGTTGTCAAGTGTTATATTTGTGATCAAGTGGGTCACATAGGCCCGAATTGCCCAAACAAGGCGCAGACATCTCAAGGACGTGGAAGACCTGCTCAACTTAGAATACCTGGAGCAACAAGTAAGCAGGAAACTTCTACGAACCTGGTGCACGTGCATGCCTTGACCCGGACGGAATCTCAAGAACAAGAGGAAAATGTGGTCACAAGTACGGTTTATATTCTAGGAAATTTGGCAGTAGCTTTGTTTGATTCTAGTGCTAGTCATTCATTCATAGCATGCCAATATGTGACCACCCATGCACTACCGGTAGAAGAGACTAACCAGATCATTCATGTAGAATCCCCTATCTATAGGTTAGCAAGTACTAGCCAAGTATGCAAAGCTTGCCCAATTAGGATAGGATCATTGATTCTAGAAGCCGATTTGATCCTATTGCCAATGATTGAATTTGATGTGATATTGGGTATGGATTGGCTAAGCCAATGGGGAGTGACCATAGATTGTAAGAATAAGAAAGTGCAATTTGAAGCAACTCCAGGAAAGGAGATTGCCATTAGAAAGCTTAGGCAACCTGACAGCTCAAATATATTGATATCATCTATGAAAGCCGTCAGGATGATCCGACAAAAATGTCAAGCCTATCTGGTGTCAGTGAATGTAGAGAAAGGCACGGAGGTAGAGATTAATCAAATTCCTGTGGTTAGGGAATTTCCTAATGTATTTCCAAAGGAGTTAACCACATTGCCTCTACAACGGGAAATGAATATGACTATAGATGTGATGCCAGGTACAACTCCAATTTCTAAAACTCCATACAAAATGGCACCAGCTAAAATGAATGAACTAAGGACTCAAATACAGGAGCTGTTGGATAAGGGTTTCATCAGACCAAGTGTGTCCCCTTGGGGAGCTCCGGTATTGTTTGTGAGGAAGAAGGATGGAAATCTGAGGTTATGCATTGATTACCTGGAGCTAAATAAAGTTACAATAAAGAAGAAATATCCATTGCCCAGGATCGATGATTTATTCGATCAATTGCAATGAGCCACAACTTTCTCCAAGATTGATCTATAGTAAGGGTATCATCAACTGAGGATAAGTCCTGCCGATACTCATAAAATGACTTTTTGAACCAGATATGGGCATTATGAGTTTTTGGTAATGCCTTTTGGACTTACTAATGCCCCTGCTGTATTCATGGATATGATGAATAGAGTTTTTTGGGACTATCTAGATTAGTTTGTGGTAGTATTTATTGACGATGTTCTGATCTACTCAAAAATGAATAAAGAACATGAAAATCATTTGCGAAGGGTTTTAGAAAGGTTGAGAAAAGAACAATTATATGTCAAGTTAAAGAATGTGAATTTTGGTTGAAACAAATGCGATTTCTTGGACATATAATATCAGAAAGAGGTATTGAAGTTGATCCTCAAAAGATTGAAGCAGTGTTGAAATGGCCAAGGCCAACGACCATTAAAGAAATTCGAAGTTTTCTAGGGTTGGCCGGCTGCTATAGAAGATTTGTCGAAGGATTTTCACAATTGTCAGCCCCGTTAACCAAGTTGACTCGTAAAGGAGTCAGGTATGTATGGTCTGAAGAATATGAGCACAGTTTTCAAGAATTGAAACAACGATTAGTAAAAGCACTCATTCTAACCCTACCAGAAGGAAATGAAGGATTTGTGGTTTACAGTGATGCGTCAAGAAAAGGACTAGGATGTGTATTGATGCAAAGGGGAAAGGTGATAGCCTATGAGTCGCGACAGCTAAAACCCAATGAGGTAAGCTACCCCACACATGATTTAGAATTAGGAGCTGTGGTGTTTGCCTTGAAAATATGGAGACATTACCTATATGGTGCAAGATGTGAGATTTACACAGATCACAAGAGCCTCAAATATATTTTCACTCAGAAGGAGTTAAACATGAGACAAAGGAGATGGCTCGAGTTATTGAAGGACTATGATTTGGAAATTTTATACCATCCAGGTAAGGCAAATGTGGTAGCTGATGCATTGAGCAGAAATGTCTGCTTAGCGCATCTTATCACTAAGGAGGAAGGATTGCTTCAGGAAATAAGGCAAATGGAACTGATTGTATGTTCACCAGGAGTCCACACAAGATTATCGCAACTATGCATACAATCGTCACTTTTTGAACAAATCAAGATTGCGCAACAAAAGGATACAGACCTACATGCACATGTCGAGAAGATGAAAAAAAGGATTGTCTGAATTTACTATTGATGAGCAAGGTATGTATAGGTATAAGGGTCGCCTTTGCATACCTAATACAGTTGAGTTGAAGAAATAAATTCTTAAGGAGGCACATTTTTCACCATTCTCTATTCACCCAGGAAGTACTAAGATGTATCAGAATCTCAAGAAAGTATATTGGTGGAATAATATGAAAAGAGAGATCGCTGAATACGTTACTAAGTGTTTAACTTGCCAACGGGTGAAAGCAGATCACCAAAGAGTGCCTGGAAAGCTACAGTCCTTAGAAATTCCTGAATGGAAGTGGAGCGATATTACAATGGATTTTATGGAAGGATTACCTAAGACCCAAGCAGGAAACGATTCCATGGAGTGCCAAAGTCGATTATCTCAGATCGAGATGCGACGTTTACGTCAAGGCTTTGGAAGAGCTTATATGAAATGTTAGGCACCCAACTTAAGTTCAGTACATCTTTTCATCCTCAGACAAATGTACAAACAGAGCGGGTGAATCAAATTATTGAAGTTATGCTCTGTATGTGTACCTTGGAGTTTGGTGGATCATGGGATGAGTATTTATCGATTGCTGAATTTGCATACAATAATAGCTATCAAGCTAGCATCCAAATAGCTCCATTTGAGGCGTTGTATGGCCGGCAATGTCGAACGCCGTTGAACTGGGATGAAGTTGGAGAGAAAAGGTTAGCCCCAAATTTGTCTCAACGAATGGCAGACAAGGTACAAACTATTCGCTAGTGTATACTCACTGCCCAAAGTTGGCAAAAGAGTTACACCGATTGTAAAAGAAGGGATTTGAACATCCAAGTTGGCGAACATGTGTTCATAAAGGTTACGCCATTCAAAGGAGTTACAAGGTTTGGAAAAAGAGGAAAGCTGAATCCAGGTATATTGGACCATTTGAGGTTTTAGAGAAGATTGGGAAATTGGCATATAGAGTAGCCTTAGGCATTAACCTTAGTTCACAATGTATTTCATATATCTATGCTTAGTTCCAAACTTATGTAGGATCTAAATGTATGCATTGAACATTTACATGTGATTATATGTGAATTTATTGAATTTTGAATGATTCTGTGATTTTGCTAATTATTGCAATTAGGGTTAGGATTAGGAATAATGATTCTATTGATCACTATGAGCTGATATGGGACAATGGGATTAACGTAAATTTCTGGTGATTAAAATACACCAATACATCATGGATAATTATTTTAAAATATTTAATATGAATTATGAGAATTTAAATGATAATTGTCAAGTTTAGTGGAAAAACACTAGAAAATTCATAACTCAACGCCTTTAAGGCGGATTCAAGTAAAATTTGAGATGGAAGTTGATGATGTTGGGCTTGGTATTATGGGATTATTGGGTTATGAAAATTCTTGATGAAATTAGTGTAATGATTTATTGACCATATCTCAAATCCAACCGTTAACTTCAAACGACTATAACTAGAGCTAGGAAAATCGGAATGAGATGAAATTTGAAACGGTTGAATAAAATTATGAGATTAAAATTTTGAAAAGTTTAGATTAAGCATATTATATTGGGAAAATACCTGAATTAGAAAAGGTGTGCATAGTTGACTTTTGCACCTCAAAAGTACCATGCATTAAAGGCTAGAGTACATGGAATAAATGTAAGTTTTAATGGAAAAATAGGTGTCCAATGCAGCTCAATTTCAGGGTATTTTATGCAATATTATAAAATACAAAAATCCAAGTAATATCCCTGCCATGGATGTCCACAATTATGGAGCTAGGGAGTGCTTAAAGTGAGCATAGGTAAGGTGGCAAGGCAAGCACATCAACTAGCTGTTGCTACTTTTTTTTATTTTTTTATTTAATAAATTATGCACATAAATAGCTGACATGTTGGGACACATAAATATGCATTTATTCATTTGAAGGATGAAATGTGGACAGCATTGTCTCATGCAAATGACGTGCAATGGTTGGTGCTGTTGCTGCCATTTTTGTTAATTTTTTTATGCCAAATTTATGGATTAATTAAATGATAATTAGGTGTATAATTTACTCTCAAATTAAGGTTATTAAAATGGGAAAAAAATATGGAAATGGACAGATGTATGGACATGATTATGTGGACAGCTGTATGGTCATGATATTGAGCAGATTTTGGCTTTAAGAAAATATGGTAAAAATAAATTAACTTGGCTGTAAATTGTACAGATCATTTAGGGGATAAATATGCATTTATGGATTGTGGAAAATCAGCTCCAAGTGGGGCCCACAGCTAGATCAATCCAACTCTATATAAAGGGGGAACGACCAAGTGAATGAAGCTTGGAAAATTTTTCAAAGTGCTAAACCCCTTCTCCCCCAAGACAGTAGCCACGTCCCACCTTAGGGCCAGCAAGGAGGAAGAAAAGAGAAGAAAAAAAAGAAGGAAAAAGAAAGAGAAAAAGGAGGAGAAGCTTAGCTCAAAGTGATTAGGGTTGGAACTACCTCCAACAAGTAAGTGCATATGATGATTTGAGCTTTTGATTTTGAGTTTTAAACTCAAAGATTTTTTATATGAAATTGATGCATGAAGTTCCCTTAAAAAGTGGTTCAACATGCCCTTTGATCAAATATACAATGGGTATTAAGTTATATGAATGAATTTTAATGATTTGTATGGTAGAAATGAAGATTAGAATGACCTAAGAGTTGAAAACTCAACTTGATAAATCCTAAATTCAAATAATAAGTTACTATATTGGATTGATGTTATGTTTAGGCTATAAATCATGTTTTAATGAATTATTTATGTGGAATTAAGCTTAAGATATGAATTTTAGAAAGAATGTAATCCAAAGTGACGTATAAGACCCGCTTTTTCCATTTTTATGCTAAAAATGGTATGGAAATGGGATTACATGATTTAAGGGAGTTATGTAGGGTAAAATACCCTAGTGTGAGGGTACTATTGACGCCCAAAAGGATTTGGGAAGATAAGCCTAAAATCTGATTTTGTGAATTTTATGAAACGATGTCCAAATGGGGTGAAAACGGTACCCGAAATAGTGAAACAAGTTGCTGTTTTGAGAGGTATTTATTTATGAATGCTAAATATGTGTTAATACCCTAGATTTGGATTAGGAAAAGTTGGATTAATTGCTGAAAATTCGGAATTAAAATACTGTTTAGGGTTAAGTATCAAAAGACACTTTAAACGTGTGAAAAATAGGTTTCAAAGTTGCTATTTTGGAAACCTATGATTAGTGGATTAAAATTCCATAAAAATAACTTAAATAATGTGGTAATTAAGGATAATTATCATTCTGAAATATGGATTAAATTTCTGACTTAGAAAATTTTATGAAATGCATTATATATGTGTTGGGCATATGTGAAAGAGTAGACATGCATAGGTGATAAATGATATATGTAATTTGACTTTGTGCAAAAATGCATGAAAATATGGTAAAATTCATGATTATATATCTGTTTTGGTTACATGATATTAATTTCAAATTTTGGAAATATTTAATGAAGCTTAAGGCGACAACGTGTGCTTAAAATGAGCACCAATGTGTAATTTTTGGAAAATAAGTGAAAAATGGTGTATGGAAGGTAATGAACCTTTAAATGATAATTATTGGATGATTATTATGTGATTAAATGGTTACCCAAATTATGAGATTGAATATGTTGTGTATGAACCGATGAAATGTGCGAATATGTGCTATTTATGCATAATGACTTGAGAAGTCAAATGAATTATGTGTGTTGATGAAAAATGGGTTCGAAAACTAAGTGAGATGCAAGAAAAAGGAATATATGAAAAATCATATTATTCTCATGTAGGTAAGGGCAAAGAAAAGGCAGAGTTGGAAACCTAAGGAAACGCAGTTAAGAAAGCAAATTTTCTAAATGATTTTTGCTTTCCTAAACTGCTTTAAATAAATGTGATTTTTGTACTAACTGTTTGATGTAAATATTGAAAATGTTTTAGAGGTATTTAAGGATGGTCATTCCTTAGTTAAATATGTGTTGAAATTATGTTTTTATTTTAATGTGATATTATGAAATTTCCTTTCATAAATGTTATGAAAAATGCTGTGATTCTAAGTTTCTGAATGAAAAATCATGATAGCATGTTAAAGATGGTTTTATGAAAGTTCATGTGCACAAAGTACTAGGTCCACCTGAAAGGTATAAGCGGACCGATTGTCCCCCTTTGGTGTGGCCAAGTCGCTAAGATAGGCTCAAGGCCGTCGGCGCCCTTTCTGAGATGGGAGATGACAAGGACGGATAGTCGCCTAGCTAGCTTCCATCCTATAAAGGACATGTCATGATTTTACAATATATTATGCATGTCGTACCCATGATAGGTACAGGAACTACGTTTTTAAGATATACCTTTTCAAAAGGTATAAGTTGCTTTCCAAGATATTTTAAATGAAAAATTGTTGCCTGAAATGATTTGCTTGTGAAATATAAATAGCTTTCTTATTAAGTTTCGACTCACGTTTTCATTTTCCAAACCCAAAGACAGGTGAAATAAAGGACTTGGCGAAAGAGCAAGTGCAAGATCAGTAAAGCAATGGAAAACTTTAGCACTCTTATGTTATGGAAAAACTCATGTTGAATGGATGTAATTACTTTGATGTTTTATATTGACAACTATGATAATACATGCAGTGACATCTGATTTATGTGAAAGTTGAAATATCTTTTGTTCAATCATGCTTTGCTATGTGGCGATTGGTTGGAAATGACCTAGATATGCATGAGATGAAAATATGAGGAATTAAACTCCTATGAGAATATATTTAATTGGATAAATATCCGTTAAAACTCGCCGTGTGATAGGGCAACAATCCCGATCACGTTTACCAATCAATAACAATATCGAGGTAAGGCTCAGGATGTGACACTCGGGTTTGGGGCGCCACACTAGTATAACCTAGTTGTCGGCATTATTAAGCGAGAATGAATATATGAATTAGCAAAAGTATCTTTTGCTTTTAATGAAATTTTATGGAAGCGCATCTTTGCTCTTTATTATAGAAATGAAGGTATTTCTGTTATATGAACATTATGTGTAGAAAAGAATATGATTGCTATTGGTTTCTACTTGATATGATTGGATGGGTAGCTTAACTCTTACCTTACAACAAGATGAGAGATTATATAGATATAATTTCTCTATGTATAAGAAAGATAGTAGGCCTATCATAAGGACAAAAGATGGGTAATAAGTCTAAGGCCAAAAACGCGACCAAGACAGAGTAGCACAGTGAAAGCGTGGTGAGCCATTGGAAGTATTGGAAAAAGACGAAAAGTTGGATGCTTCATATGAGTCTTACCCTGATATTTGAAATGTAGTAGGTTTTGGGACGAAACTCGTGGCGCCCCAAACCGAGACGACACATTCTTACCTCAAGATCGTGTTGATTGGTAAATATGAATCAGGATTGTTGCCCTGATCACGCGGCGGGTTCTTAAATGAATCTCATCCAAATTTTTTTCGATTCATTTCTTTTATCTATCATCATTCATATCTTTACATTTCACATCATTCATTAAACAAGTGGCGATACACTTGTACTAAATTTCATAATTTCATTCATAATATCTCTTCATACTTTTCTACAATGAAAGTCTTCTTGACTTAATTATTTCATTTTACATTCATATATACATACATTCAATCATTGAATCATATAGAACTTAAAACTCTAATTAAGTTCACATACACATCATCATACTTTAGAGCTTTAAATCATGTTATTCCCTTTCTTGTAACTCACTTGGCTACCAACACGTACCTTCCCTTCATTGCTTAGGTTCACAACCTCCTGAGTTTCCTGGTACTTGTCTAAGGTTTGGGAAAATAAAACATGAGTGACAACTCAGTAAGCAAGTATCTTATCATTAGGGCAAGACTTCCTTGAAAACCTTTTTACTTGAGGACATTTGTATGTCCTATAACATTATCATGAAATCCTTTGTACATAAGGACAATTCTATGTCCTAGAAAATTTTCATAAACTTCATTCTTAAAATCATTTACAAGCCACGTTTGGGATTGTTAAGGCAAAACATATGCGTTTTACTCTCTTTAATTTATTTTCTTTAGTCTTGTGTGAACATTTCCAATGTTCCATGACATTTACGTAAAACCATCTTTTGCCGGCGGACATTTTACGTACAAAATATTTCTCATAATTCCTTTTTAGAGAAGGACATTCTCATGTCCTAAAACACTTTTCATTTAATCCCTTTGGAAATGGACATTCTTATGTCTAAAACTAAGTTTGACATAAATCCTTTTCATAATCCCCGTCTTGGGGCTTGTTTATAGCAAACAAGACATATAAAATACATAATCTCTTATCTTAAAAGCATTTGCATAGAAAATATTTCCTTTCAACCTTCTTATTTATACTTTTGTGTAAAACACCGCATTTTTAGGATAATCATTTCATAAAATTCCCTTTAGGATACTTTTCGTAAAAATGCTTTTATGTCCCAATCTTTGAGCTTTTCAAAAGCAAAACATAAGCAAATGCATTTCTCCCCATTCAGTAGTGATACTTAGCAAGTGATCATTCTACCTTTTGGAAGAGAATCCACACTTAACAACACGCTAACCAAGTAGATGTTCTTTTATCCTGCTCTCATCTCAGGGAGGGCGCCGCTAGCTTCCTGCCATCCCTTAGTGACTTGGCAATATGTAGAGTGGGCCCCGGCCATCCTAATCGTGCTCTACAACCGGCCTATTCCTTGTACTGGTGCACCATTCATCATCCTAATAGACCGCAGTCCATTTGGTTTAAAGTATCACAGACCGTAGCCCATGTCCTTTTAAACCGGGATCACAGACCGCAGCCTGCATCCATACTTACAAAACATTATATTCTAAAGTCTGTATTTTAAAAATTTATTTTGAAAAACATATCACAGACCGCAGTCCATGTCAACTTGTAAAGCGAGCGCACCCACTTTAAACAAGCTGTCGTTTGAAATCTAATTTTAGGATGACCTTCCTTAAATTCTTTTAGAAATATTTTGAGTAAAACATTTTGATAAACATTTGAAATATTTAAGAAACAATATATCTTAAAATCCTTATAATAAAAGAATTTCAAAACTTTTGAATTTCTAAAAATAAACCACATATTTTCCTAATATTTTCTTGGTTTCCATTTCAGGGCTTTTTGCTTACAAAAGTTATGCAATTATATCATTCCCTTCTCAATCGCCTTAAAATCAAATTATTGTCCACATATCTATCTTATCATTTTTACATAGAGAAGGGCTTGCATAATCTTTTACATGCCATTTTAGCAACCCGAAATCAAACAATCTTATGAAATCATCTTATTAGGTTGGTCATCTTTAAATTCCATTTAACAACGTACGTATAAACATTTTTCAAGATATTTTCAACATATTTTTCAAGATATCTTTAAATCAAAACTTTTCGAATATCATTTCAAAATATATGGACTATGTCCAAATAATTATTTATATTTAATTATCTTGACATAGAAAAACCAATCTTTTTCATAAATCAAATCTCATTTTCCTTTTCTTTCATAAACATAATTGTTTATCATAACATATCATAAGTATAAATTCAAAACTTATTTACAAACAATGCTTTGTAAAAAAAAAAAGGTAAAATTTTCTTTTTCTTATAAAATACTTTTGAAACAAAATCTTAAATAACTTGCTTACTTAAAAGCAAATTCTTAAAACCATCGACATAAATCAATAAAATCCTTTAAAATAATCATCATGAAGAACTTGCTTACTCATAAGCAAATTTCTCAATTCCATTAACATAAAGCATTCCCAACCTTGACAACACTTGTGATAAATTATTTATCTTAAAAAGTGTCGCTTTCTTCCCATGAAGCAAATCTTAAGGTTTTTCATTAAAGTCATCTTTTTCCAAAACCTACGACTTTTCATTAAAGCCGTCATTTTCAAAACATGTGCTTGCTCATTCGTTTAAAATATAATCATAAACATTACAATCTATTTCTTTTGAATGTTAAGTAGGGTAGAAACATACTTAGATAATTCCTAATCATGAGAAAATAAGTATAGATATAATGCTTAAATGGAATTATGCCAAAACATCAAAAATTTGGAGCGAAGATAGGGTATTCGGGAAGATAGCATATGATATGTGAAAATAATGCTCCAAAGTTGATGAATGATGATTTGGGATGTATGATTGTGATAAATATAATGTTTAAATGATGATATATTAATTTCATGATTTTTGAAATTAAGGATTATGCTTAAGCGAATTTATGTTGATTTTTAGTATATGGAGAAAGTGATTTTTTTTATCCAAGTAAATGATGATAAATTCAAAATGTATGAAATTTTCCATGATATACTAAGCATAAGCTATGCCATGGTATTTTTTATTTTTGGAAAAAATATCAATTTTTGGAATCCATGAACAGTAACCACGTATCTGTGAACAGTAACCTCGGATGAACAGTAACTGCTATAGTAATTTGCTACAGTAAACAGCGTGATTTTGGAAAAAATTGAGATTTATTTTTATATTTTATGAGGATATATGGATGGAATTTTTAAAGAATTTATGGATAAAAATCCATATAAGGAGGTAATGACCAAGTATATTTATATGATTAACTTCTATAAAAATAAAGTAATGGATGATTATAAAGGATGCATGGGAAGTAAACTAAGACATGGAATGATATAGATAAAATATCATTTTTCTATGTATAGGAAAAGGAAAGAAAAAGGAGGAAGACACAGACTGAGTAGGTAAGCAAGCTATATGATTTCTAAAATATTTCTAAATGATTGCAAATTGTTTGTTTACGTGTTTTATGAATTAAATTTAAGGATGGTCATTCCTATAATGCTTTACATGAAATGATTGCTAACTGCTTGTTAAATTACTTTTCTAAATTATTTATCAAGTTTTATGGAGATTGTCATGCCAACATATGTATGTATGAACATGGTGCACAAGGAAGAGGCTTTGGTGGAGGTAGTAAGCGGATCAGAGGGTCCCCCTTCACTATTGCCAAGTCGCAAGGGCTGTGTGCCGCCGGTGTCCTCCCAGAGGTTGGAGGCAAAAGGAAAGTCATGAATGAATGAATGCATTGCATTCTCATGAAATGCATGAAAATGTTTCTGTCCCATTGTTAATTGATCACTTGGTAAGTGTCTCCTACAAAATGGGGAGAAATGCATTTGAATGAAAGGAAAATGTTTACTTGCCAAAGAAAAAGGCTTGCTTACTGAGTATTATTACTCATATGTGTTTTCAAAATGACAAACAGGCTATGGAGCTGATTCTTAAAGGATGCCAGGTAGAAATGACCTACAAATTTAATTGCAGCTATATGTATGCATCCAAAGGGACAAATGTATGATAATCATGTTGAAGACACGTTTCATGGATATTACAGACATGATTGTACTTATGTGAATTTTTTCAATAAAAAGAAGATATGAATGGTTTTATGATGATATGGATGAGTTTATTATGAATTGAATGGTTTTGTGATGATATGGATGAGTTTAGTATGAATATAGTGTATGCTTAAGTGACGAATGAAAAGAAAAGAAAAAAATTGGACGAGATCCAACTAAGAACCCGCCGCGTGATCAGGGCAACAATCCTGACTCACATATACCAATCGACAAGATCTCGGAGTAAGGACAAATGTGACGCCTCGGTTTGCGGGGCCACAAATTAGCTGTTAAAAAATCAATAAAAAATCCCATTGCAACCTTCAACGTGCACCACTTTTGGGACCTACTTTGCTGTCTACTTGATGGGGTCCACTTACCATTGACTTTTGGCAGTTTCTTACCACAAAATCAACCCCAAATCACATCCACTAACCACCCTAGCTGCCTACGTCATTTAAATACACATTTTGCATTTTTAAAAAGTAAAAAAATCAAGTCTATGGCCCCTTGATCGTCTACATGTGTGGCCACCTATTTCATGCTCCTTTGAGCTAATCCCTTAGCCATTAAATTATGTCATTAAGCACCTGATTTTATCATGGATTTTGTCATTTTAAATAATTCATAAAATCCATGTGTAATTATCTCCTTTTGACACCTCATTTTTGCCATTAAAAATATACTTAATCACCTTATTTTAACATAAATGAGAGCTTACTTTATGGTGTATAAAAGTCAATGGTGCATACCCCTTTTTTGTGAAACCATGATCTCATCATCATTAGCTTAATCCAAGCCTCTCATTGCATTAATCTCATGATTTTAACCGTTCATTTCAAATTTCGTCTCAATCCGACTTTTCTAGCTCAAGTTATGATCATTTGAAGTCATACTTGAATTTTGACGGTGATGATCTAATTTCACCCTAATTTCATCATTATTTTTATAGTCCGTCATTTTCATAAGATTAAGGATAAAATTATGTGCTTACCTTTCAATTTTCATCTTAATACGCCTTACCGGCGTCGAGTTATGAATTTTCTAGCATTTGCTACCTTAAATCCATAACTATCACATAATCTCCATTAATTAAACCTTAATATATGAGGTAATTATCCTGAATATATTCTCATTCCCTAATCCTCATTAAGCCTCTTTAATCCCATTGACCCATATCGGCTTATAACCATTATTCATGATCATTTGCCCTAATCGCAATAAATCATCAATGTTGCAAAGGAAATCATTCATAATTCCACTAAATCATACGTGATCCATATTTATATACCAATTGCATATAATTACACCTTACTTGGGTCAGGGTGTGGCGCCCCGAACCGAGGTGCCTAGAAGCCTTACTCCGGGATCGTTTTGATTGGTAAACGTGACTCAGGATTGTTGCCCTGATCACACGGCAGGATTCTTTTTTTTTTATCATTAATACATGGAAAATTTCCATCATTCATCTAACATGAAATATATTTCACATATCACAGTTATAACTCAAAACTGCTTCATAAAACAGAAATATTCATTTCCATTTCAAAATTATCATCATTGTCTTTACATATACAATATTTCATCAAAACTGCATGTCATTTTACATGCTGCCTTCATCATCTTTTCCCGTCTGTTGTTGAAAAAGCATGGGTGAGTAATAATACTCAGTAAGCAAGCTATACATAATTTTTCAATCATTTTCATGCATTTCATAAAATGCAAATGCAATGCATACATAGCATTCATGACATTCCTTTGGATGCGACGCTAGCTAGGCGCCCATCCCATACATGCTCCCATTTCAGGGAGGTCGCCGCCGGCCTGGGCCTATTAAGCGACTTGGCAATAGCGAGGGGGACATCCGGTCCGCTTACTACCTCGACTAAGGCCTATTCCTCGTGCACATGCTCATTCTCATACACATGCCGGCATGATATTGGCAAATCATAAATAATTTCATAAAAAGCATTTAATAAACAATTTGACAAAACGAACTTCAGTTCATGTAAAGCAGTTATAGGTATGGCCAACCTTAAATAAATTTCATAAAGTAACTTGCAAACAATTTCAAGCATTTTGGAAATAATTTGCAAAACGTATAACTTGCTTACCTTCTTAGGAGGTGTCTTCGACGTTCTCTTTTCCTTTTCCTATTCAAGGAAAAAGGATATTACATTTCCTTTATTTAAGCTGCTTCTTATGCATGTTCTATCTTATTTGGGCATTATCTCTTTATGTGGATTTTTTTTATCAATAGGTTCTTCAAAATTTTCATCATCATATTTAAATATTAATCTTAAATTTTCTTCAAAATCACGTTGTTTACTGTAAATTACTGTATCACATTTAATCTTGACCCTTAATTCATGATCCTTGATTAATCTTGGACCATTCATCATATCCATCATCATATCTTGGCCACCCATAAAAAATTTCATCTTGATCCGATGTCCGAATTGCAAGATATGAATTTTTCTTAATTTTCTTCAAAAATCAATTAAAAATCCGAAAATTCATATTTTAATCCAAAAAAACATTTTTGTCCTGTAGTGGGAAGTTTCCTTTTTCTTCTTTTATGATTACGTTAATCCAAGTGATTAACTCTTAATCATATATCTTAACACCTGTTTACTATTCACGTTTACTATTCACGTGCACTATTTACGGGGTTAAATTCCCAATTGGATTATTTCAATTTCCAATACACATATTCATTAATATAATTCATGAATTTTCATTTATTCATAAATTAATTACAAAATTACAAATGTCGACATGACGCGTATACAGTCGAAACAACGCGTATACGGTCAGGGTTCCACACAGGGTATCACAAAACCTGTTATAAGGGGGGAGGATTGTGATACCTAGACCCAAATAGGGCTCATATATGTGCATTTGGCATGTAAACATGAATTATGTATTTATTGATTAATTTATGAATGATTTTAATGACTTGATGATTTATTACAATTAGGGTTAATGATTAAGGAATGATGATTAAAATTAATCGTCATAGGCCAAAGTGGGTCAATATGATTAAAGTGACCTAATGAGCATGGAAAAATGTTAATGTGTAATGAATAATTATTTTATTTATCTTGATTTAATTAATGGAGATTATGTTGATAATTATGGATTTAAGGTGATAAATGTTAGAAAATTCATAATTTGACGCCTATAAGGCGGAATGAGATGAAATTTGAAAGGTAAGCACAAGATGATGTGGCCAACATTTTGAATGGATTGGATTATGGAAATTATGATGAGATTAGGGTGATAATTATTTATTTTCATCCAAATCCAAAAGACAATTTCAAATAGCTATAGCTTATGTTAGAAAGGTCATTTTGGGATGAAATTTGTCACGAACGGTTAAAACAGTATGATGAATCTTATGGATGAGTTTGATTAAGATAATTATTATGAAAATTTCATAATCATAAAAGGACAAAAGAGGTTTCTTAAGGAGAAGTAAAGAGGAGACTTAGGGAGCAAGTATAGGAGGAGACTTAAGGAGCAAGAAAGGAGGAAAGCACCCTTATAAAAGGAGAAAAAAGGCAGCAAGGCAAAGACTGGTCGTTCAAACCAAGGAAGAGAGAGAGAAAAAGAGAGAGAGAGAGAGAGAGAAGAGAAAGAAGGCATATTGAAGATTTTCTAGGGGGTTAATTCCTTTTCTAAAATTCAGGTATGTAGTGATTTATTAACATGTTCTAAGTTTAAAATATGACTAATTAAATAGGTTTATTTATAAATTTTTATTTGGTTGTTAATTAGCCCATGTTATCTAACCTATGCTCATATTTAGTGAATCTGGAATAGGAAAGAAAAATATGAACGAGTTTTAGCATGGACATTTTTTTAAAATCTCATAATAGGGTGATTAAAGAATGATACAATTTTCAGCTTAAAAGGATAAGTAGGTTGTAAATTAAAAATCCGGGAACATCTACCTGAATGGGGTTGAACGGGTGTCAGGATCAGCTGCACCAAATGCTTTTTACTAATTTTTATACTAGGAATTTTGTGCTGAATATTTTATATGATATAGAATACATTTTAAGAACACTCGACCAAAATAAAAAATATTTTAGAAGGGTTTAAATATACCAAATAATTAATGTGATTTCAACTGTCTAAAACTAGATGCTGCTATCCAGCAGAGTAAAAATACCAAAATAAATATAAATACTTACTATTTTGAGCTCGAAATATTTATTTCTATTAATTCATGTAGTTATTAAGGTATGATATAAATTTAAGATTTAAATTCCTTGATTTTATTATGATTCAAAAATTAGAGAGATCAATGTGTCTGATTTCAGCATTATGGACAGATTGAGGAATAAATCAAAATAAATATAAAATTTTAGATTTTTGGGATGGAATTTAACTTATAATGGGATATAAAAAAGTATCATAAGTGATTATAAGTCTTTAACCTATTAGAGGTGGATTTTAGAAAGGATGGAACTTAGGGTTACTTATATGACCCGATTTTCATCTTTTTATGATATGTATGAAGCATGAATTATGCTAATGATTTTATGGATGATATTGTGGCGCCTCGAACCGAGGTGCCTAGAAGCCTTACTCCGGGATCATTTTGATTGGTAAACGTGACTCAGGATTGTTGCCCCGATCACACGGCAGGATTTTTTTTATCAATATATGGAAAATTTCCATCATTCATCCAATTTGAAATATATTTCACATAACACAGTTATGAGCAAAAACTATTTCATAAACATTTTCATTGGAATAAAAATATTCCTTTCCATCTCAAAATTATCATCGTTGATTTTACATAAAGTTTACATAAACATCATTTATATCAAAAATTACATAACACTTGGCATGCTGCCTTCATCATCATTTCCTGTCTGTTGTTGAAAAAGCATGGGTGAGTAATAATACTCAGTAAGCAAGCTATACATAATTTTTCAATCATTTTCATGTATTTCATAAAATGCAAATGCAATGCATACATAGCATTCATGACATTCTTTTGGATGCGACGCTAGCTAGGCGCCCATCCCATACATGCTCCCATTTCAGGGAGGTCGCCGCCGGCCTGGGCCTATTAAGCGACTTGGCAATAGCGAGGAGGACATCCGGTCCGCTTACTACCTCGACTAAGGCCTATTCCTCGTGCACATGCTCATTCTCATACACATGCCGACATGATATTTGCAAATCATAAACAATTTCATAAAAAGCATTTAATAAACAATTTCACAAAACGAACTTCAGTTCATGTAAAGCAGTTATAGGTATGGCCAACCTTAAATAAATTTCATAAAGCAATTCACAAACAATTTTAAGCATTTAGAAGTAATTTGCAAAACATATAACTTTCTTACCTTTTTAGGAGGTGTCTTCGACCTTCTCTTTTCCTTTTCCTATTCAAGGAGAAATGATATTTTCATTTCTTCTATTCAAACTGCTTCCCATGCATGCTCTATATTATTATCTCTTTATGTTGATATATATTTTTTTATCCATAGGTTCTTCAAAATTTTCATCCTTATATTTAAATATTAATATCAAATTTTCTTCAAAATCACGCTGTTACTGTTCATGGGTTCCAAAAATTGATATTTTTTCCAAAAATAAAAAATACCATGACATACCTTATGCCTAGTATATCATAGGACATTTCATATATTTTGAATTTATCATCATTTACTTGGCCAAAAAAATCATTTTCTCCATATACTAAAAATTAACATAAATTCACTTAAGCAAAATCCTTAATCTCAAAAATCACGAAATTATTCTAACATCATATTTATCATAATCATATATCCTAAGTCATCATTTATCAATTTTGGAGAATTATTTTCACATATCATATGCTATTTTCCCAAATACCCTATCTTTGCTCCAAATTTTTGATATTTTGGCATAATTACATTTAAACATTATATCTATACTTATTTTCTCACGCTTGGAGATTATATAAGCATGGTTTTACTTCATCTAACATTCAAAACAAGTTTGAGGGGAATCCACTTACCTCAAGCGAAGTTATGCCTCTTCAACTCGCCTTTTCTCACTCCAACCTTCGATTCTCCTCTTTCCTTAAGGCTAAAACGTGTGGGGATGGGAAATGAAATTGCTCAAGTGATTTTTTTGAGCTAGGATGGTTGTGAATTCGTTCATGGGCTGCTCCTCTATTTATAGCGGTCCATTTTTCATAAATTTGAAATTTACCCCCTCTAGCTTAGGGTGTAAAATTGCAAAGGTGTTTTTTTTAATTTCCCAAAGGTGCTTAGAGCCTTGTGCAGCCTCCCTACCCTGATCCAGCTGCCCTATTTTTCAGGCCTATTTTTCCTATTTTTTTATTTTTTTATTTAATTAATTTTAAGCTAATTAAATCTAAACCCTTGATTTGTGATTTGGATGAATTTGAACCATTGATCAAAGTAAAATGGCCATAAATACCCCTGATCACTCCCCCTGCTATTGCTGAATTTCATTTAATTTTTTTATTTTTTATTATTTAATTTTTGTAAAAAGTCAAAAGTAGCATTTAATTAAAGTAATGCTACTTTTTGATTTTTCATTTGACGTTTAATCTTGACCTTTGATTTGTGATTTTTATCACATCTTAATCCATTCATTATGTTCATCATAAATTTTTAACCATCCATAAAAAATTTCATCGAATTTCGACGCCCGAATTGCAATTTATGAATTTTTTTCTATTTTTCCACAAAAATCCAAACTTGGATTAAAATATCCAAAAGAATTGTTATTTTGTCTCGTAGTGATTAAATCTCTATTTTGTCTTTTTGTGATTAAGTTAATCCAAGTGATTAACTCTTAATCACGGGTCTTAGTCTTTGGTTATTATTCACGTGCACTATTCACGGGGTTAAATTCTTAATTGCATTATTTCAATCTCCAATACACATATCCATTAATATAATTTATGAATTTTCATTTATTCATAAATAATTACAAAATTACAAATATCGAAATGACGCGTATACGGTCGAAATGACGCGCATACGGTCGGGGTTTCACAGATATAGAGGGTAAAATACTCTAGATTTAGGATACTTTAGTTGTTCAAAATGGTTTTGGAAGGTTTGCGCTAAATCTAATTTTTTAAGTGTATGCAAGAGACGTCCAAAGATGGGTGCAAAAGGTACCCAAAACGTGTATGAAAGTTGCTCTTTTGGAAGCAACCAATGTATGGATTTTAAATATGTTATATTACCCTAAATTCGGGTTAATAAAAGCATGATTAATTTCTGAAATGTATGGATTAAAAATTTGTTTTGATTTAAGTATCAAAAGAGGCATTGAAAGTGTGTAAAATGGGTCCCAAAGTTGTTGTTTTGGAACCCAATGATGAATGGATTAAAATTTCAAAAATAAATCCTAAATTATGTGTTAATTAAGGGGTTTAATCACGATGATTTGGGATACAAGTTGTGTTGGAAACATATGGAAAATAAGCCAAGACTATGTTTGATGATTAACAAGTCAATTTGAGTAAGTTTTGGTTACTAACATGTTTGTGAAAATGATTGAAGGTTATAAAAATGAAGAATATGAAGCATGGAAAGTCAAGTCTATTTCCAAGTCGACCCAGGCATCGACTTAGGCCAAGTTGATCCCCAAGTCGACTCCAGTAGCGACTTCAGCTCGTCATTTTCGTCCAGAGTTGAAAATGAGGAACCAAGCTACCGAAGTCGCAAACGAAGTCGACTCCGCATGCGACTTGGGTGAAGTCGCAGACCGAGTCGACTCCAGCTTCGACTTCGAGGCATCATTTTCATCCAGAGTTGAAATCGGGGACGAGAGCTGCCGAAGTCGCATCCCAAGTCAACTCCGCATGCGACTTGGGTGAAGTCACAGACCAAGTCGACTCCAGCTTCGACTTCAATGCGGAAATTGCTGAACGAGTTAATTCAATGACAGATTTGAGTGGAGATGAAGATCAAGACAACTCAAACACTCAAATGAAGATCAAATGAAGAATCAAAGCAATCAGGGTTGCATGAATCCATCATGTTGGATCATGAACACTTACTCAGACATCTTCCATGCATCCAAGATTCAAGTACTCAAGAACTCAAGAAAAGGAATCCAATGTTTTCTATGTAAATAATCATAAAGTGTTCCAAAGAGATATAAATCAAGGGAGAACAATCAATATGAAGAAAATTAATTGATCAAAGTCGTCTCTGAAGATTTCAAGTTCAACTAGCAAGCTGAAGAAGTGAAGTCGCACCCGAAGTCGACTTCACCTGTGACTTGGGTCAAGTCGAGGACCAAGTCCACCCAGACTGGAACTTGAAGAATCTTCGAACAGGCGAAGTCGCACCCGAAGTCGACTCCATCTGCGACTTGGACGAAGTCGCACCCGAAGTCGACTCCACCCGCGACTTGGGTCGCAACGGTCGAAATTTTTTTGAATGTTGGCGCATTAAATGCGCGCCACCTACCTCCAAACATTCGGATTCCCTCGCAAATTATATAAGGCATTCAATATGAACGAGGAGGGTAGCTGAGAAATCATTGAATGAGCATAACTCCCATCTCTAAGAGCATTAAGTGATCAAGCCATCATATAGAAGAAGAACTCCGCTTCCAAACTGCCAAGAGCTGCCAGCTGAATCATTAAGCCTACGTTACAAGTTCTTTTCTGCGCCAAATCTGCCTCTACACAACAGTAACGTGTAGAAACTCTCTTTTGTTATTTCTTGTTGTATTGAACTTGATTTAGTTTGGGTAACTAAGATCAAGTGTAAGCAAAGTAGTATGTGATTGGAGTGGAACTCGTCACCTACTTGTGCTGTGAATTATTGATGCCCCCTAGAGCTGGAATCTAGAAGAGAGCAGTGACTCTAGTTGTATTTGTGAAATACGATAGTGGAACCCAAGTCACAAGAGGTGTGAGCTTGGAAGAGTGGAGTAGGGAGGTTGCCCGAACCACTATAAAATCTTATGTGTTGATATTCATTTCTGCTCTCTACACTATATTGTTTTCCATTTTGTTTCTTCATAAAGGGGACTAGATTAATCCGGGGTAAAGTTTCTATTTAAGTTGAAAAATTTTAAATACCCAATTCACCCCTCCCCTCTTGGGTAATTGCCATTAACTTGGGACCAACAAGTTGTTGTTTTGAAAAAGTTTAAGAAACATATAAGTTATGTGACATAAGATGAGTGTATATGGAAGGGTTTGTATGGATAAATGATAAATGACTTATGTGATTTGCTAAAAGGCAAAAATTCATGAAAATATGATGAAAGGCATGATTATGTTGCTGATTTGAAGATTAAGTATAATCTCAAATTTTGAGATTTATATATGAAGTCTAAGACGTCATATATGTGCCTAAAGTGTGCACCGATGTATGAAATGTGAAAAATATGTGACAAATGATAAATGGGAGGTCATAAAACGCCATATAATGATTTAATGGAAGATTTATAATATATTTAAGTGTTTACCCTATATAAGGGTATTAAAAATGAATGAGTAGATGATATGATATATAAGCTATGTTGCTATGTATGAACACCTAACTTGAAATACAAGTGGATTATGTAAGCTAATAAAAATCATATGGGATATACATATGACTTAAGAAAAATGAAGTTGAGAAACACTGCTTGAACTTGATTGTTAAAGTCTCAAGTGAGGGTTACCCAAGTGTTTTGAATGATTAAAAGGAGATTAAATGCAAGTTGAAAACCCTAAGTCATATATATGCCTATGTTATTGAGATATATGAATGAAATTAAGAACATGAACCACTAACTAAGATTATATAGTTATGTGGTTGTCAAAAGACTTATGAGTAAGTCATATATATATATATGTGTGTGTGTGTGTGTGTGTGACCATTGACAAGGGTGAAGATAGATATGCATTCCAAAGAAAGAATGATTTAAAGTTAATGTATTATGGACCATATGAGATTAAGCCCATATGACACATATATGTGAATTGAAGAAAAAGATAAGGCATGCATGCACAACACATGATGAAAATGTATAAGGTAATCATGTTTAATTTCTAGGAAAAGGAAAGGAAAGGATGGAAGGCGCAAAAGGATCGCCCTAGGTAAGCAAATAAGACTTTTGAAAATGACATTTTATTCTTAAATGCTAAAATGCTTTTAAGTTGTTTTACTTGAATGTTTCTAAAGTTATTTAAGGGTGGACATCTCTTTGTCTCTTTATTATGATTTGATTACTGCTTCTATTAAAATGATTGATTAAATTCCTCTCTATTTGGAAATGGCATGCCAGTATGGATTTAAACGATGTTTCATTAAACCGATGTTCAAATGAATGGTGCAAAGAATTCTCTACATGAGAATGACAAGTTGTCATGTGTAAGAGGTATATAATGTCGGGGTGAGTAAAAGTCATGCATGGAATGGAAATCAAGCAGACTAGTCGAGGTAGTAAGAGGACCGGATGTCCCCCTTGACATGGTCAAGTTGGACAAGTCTAGTGTCATTGATGGAAAGGATCATGTTATAAAAGAATGTTCTCCGAGCTTGCATACCCTCACATAAAGGATTATGTCATGAATGGAAATGATGCATTTGCACATCCAATGTTTATGAAATGCCCAAAAAGTGGGTTTACATGAATGATTTTCATGAATGGTTATGAATGGTTTCCATGAATGGTTTATGAAAAGGTTTCTATTCCATTGGTAGTTGATCACTTGCTAAGTGTCTCCTATAGAATGGAGAGAAATGCATTTAAATGAGAATGAAAGATGCTTGCTTATTGAGTTTCGACTCATGTTTTATTTTCCCGCCCTTAGACAGGTGCAGGGAAAATCAAGTGACGAAAATCATTTTCTTACTAAGGAAAGGAAAAAGAAATTTTCAAAGGTTTGTAATCCTTTGTATGGTGAAGCATGAGAGAATGCCCTAATAGGATATGCTACGTATACTTTGTATAGTTATGACATGACTAAGATAAGAAATGGGATAAATGATAAGTTCTTTTATGCTAAGAACTGTTGAATGTATGGAATGTATGGAATGAAAATGTCATGATCAAGTTAAAAGGACCTTTAACGTAGAAGAGCAAGTTGAGATGTTATGAATGAAATGCGCAATTGATATGTGAAATTGATTTCAAGTGTATTGTTGCTTGTAAGATGAATGGTGTGGAATGCAAAGACATGAAATGGTGATGTATAAAAGGAATGAAACAAAAAAAATATGGACGAGATCCAATTAAGAACTTGCCGCATGATCAGGGCAACAATCCTAATTCACATTTACCAATCGATAAGATCTTGAAGTAAGGCTTAGGATGTGACATATCAGATTGGGGGCGCCATAAGTATCTCATATTTCTTTGGTGGTTAGTGTTCACAATCTCACCTCAAGTGCATGGGTCGTAGATTGTAGTATATAAATTATCGATTCACAAGAAATTTGAGACTATAAACTTTACTTCTAAATGCTTTCATGTCCAATATAAAGAGAATAAAGTAAATAGAATGGAACAAAAAGTAGAAAAGTGGGAAGAGAAAATAAAATTAAAACTAGAATGGATAGTAGAAAACAAGAACGGAAGTACCTAGGATCTAGAGTTTCACATGCGACTTATGCAACGGGTAGTGGTATAATTATTTAATCCAGATATTATTTGTTAAAGGAGAACAAACCTTAATTTATCCTTGCACCTTCTCTCAAAATCTACAAAGCGTACCCTAATTTTCTTAACGGCTTATTCTCAAGGGATTAAGTTAATTAGAATCCATTAAGTTCTATGGCTTGTTCATGAAATTCTTCAAGGTCATCATGTCTATTCTCATGATCTTAGATTTCCATGTTTAATATCTTGATTATCATGTATTAGATTTCCATCTCTCGGGTCCAGTACCTAATATATGGAATCATGCCAAAATACGGGCCCCTGTACAAAACAAGTATTAAAATCACAAGATATTAAATTAACAACAATATCCATCATAAATAAATTAAAACCATACACCACACTATTGTACTTAATGAAAAGGATAATATCAACTTTTTCTCTTTGGAAATTCTGATCAATCAAAAATTTACTTAGCCTCTTATATCAAGCTCTTAGAGTCTGCTTTAGTCCATACAGGGCTTTGGTCAACTTATAAACAAATTTGTATTGATATTTTTTCTCAAAACCAGGAGGGTATTCAATGTATACCTCTTCATTAAGATGTCCATTTAAAAATGCACTCTTTATATCCATTTAAAACAGTTTGAAACCCATATGAGATGCAAATGCCAATAAGATGCTTATGGCTTTTAATTTGGCCACAAGAGCATATGATTCTTCAAAGTCCCTTGGCCACAAATCTAACTTTGTTTCTTACCACAAGTCCACTTTCATCTAATTTGTTCCTAATTTAGTACCAATAACTGTGCAATCTTTGGGTCTAAGAACTAGATCCCACATTTGATTCCTTTAAAATTGATTTAGCTCTTTTCACATGGCTATGATCCAGTTTTCATCATTAAGAGCCTAATCAATAGAGTTTGGTTCTATCTTTGATACAAAAACAAAATGTCCACATATATTTTGCCTAGAACCTCTTATTTTTACTCCATATATATTGTCAATTACGTGCTCAATTGGATGATCAATTTTGAATTTCAGATCCTTTAGAGGTTTGTAGGGAACTTTACCTACACTTACATTCTTCTCTGGGCTTTGATCTTGCTTTGGTTCTTCTTCCCCTTGCTTTTCTGCATGTAGCTTTTCTAGATTCTTTGATAAGTCATCTGCATCACTTAACTCTTCCTCCTTCTTAGGAGTTGGGTTAAATTCATCAAATATAACATGAATAGATTCTTCTACTACTTGATTTCTTTTGTTAAAAACTCTATATACTTTGCTATTTGATGAATATCCAAGAAATATTGTCTCATCACTCTTGACAACTAATTTTCCTAAATTGGTTTTTCCATTGTTCAAACATAGCAAGTGCAACCAAAAGCATAAAAGTATGAAATATTTAGTTTTTTACCTTTCCATAACTCATATAGTGTCTTTTCCAGGTTGCTCTAACGGTAACTCAATTTAATACATGATAAGTTGTACTTACAGCTACACCTCAAAATTTCTTGGATAATTTTCTTTCATATAGCTTAGTCCTAGTCATCTCCTGTATCGTTCTCCTGTATCGTTGTATTTTTCCTCTCAACTACCTCATTTTGTTTGGGAGTTCTTGAAGCAAAAAATATATGGTAAATTCCTTCTTCATTGCAAAATTCTATAAATTGTTTGTTTTCAAATTCACCACTTTGGTCAATTCTAATTTATATGATTATATTTTCATTTTGCACCAATTTTGAAAAACTAACAAAAATTGAGAAGGTTTCATCTTTGCTAGTTAATAGCATTATCTATGTAAATCTTGAAAATTCATCTACAATAGCAAAAACATATTACTTTCCTCTAAGGCTTAAAATGTCGGATAGCCCATGGAGATCCATGTGTAATAATTCAAGTGACCTTGAGGTTGAAATTTAATTTTTAGATGAGAATGACATTTTAGACTGCTTTTACAATTAACATACCTTACAAATTTTATCTTTATCATATTTAAGTTTTGATAACCCTTCTGTAAACTCTTTTTCCATAGGGTCTTAATGCTTGACATATTTACATGTTCAAGTCTTTTATGCAAAATCCATAGATCATTATCAATGGCCATAAGACATTTTCCATCCAATTTATCAAGGGAAACTAAATATTTATTTTCATGTCTTTTGTCACTAAAGACTATGTGATCTCCATCAAAGACATTGCATATAGATGTTTCAAACATGACTTTATAGCCTTTGTCATATAATTGACTAATACTCATTAACTTATGTTTAAGTCGTTCAACAAATAATATTTCCTCTATACATGCATTTGAAATACCATAAACATTTTTCTTACTGTTTATTTTGCCTTTTTCATTGTTCCCAAACGCAAAAATACTCCATTATACGGTTTGATGTCATGGAACAATGCTTTATTTTCTATCATGTGTCTTAAGCAGCCTCTATCCATGAACCACATGTTGTTGGCTTTTTTACTAAGACAAACCTACAAAAATTTTCACATAAATATTATCTCTTTGGTACCCATTTTATGTGTTCATTTGGGTTAGTAAGCCATTGACTTTTACGTTGCTCTACTTTGGAAGGCACAAATCCAATGCCCTTTAGTACCCAAACTTATTTGGTACCTTGGTCATATAATTTTTTGATTCTACATTGATAAACTGTATGACTAAACTTGTTGCAAAAATTACATGCCCTTGGGAGTCTTGGAGTAGGGCTCCATACACAATGAGGTTCCCTAGTTGGCCTTCTAATCTAAACAACATAGTTCATTTTTTGTTTATGAAAAATAGTTGTCTTCGCTTGAGGTTTTACCCATCTTGGAGCATTTGACTTCCTCCTTTCAATGCAGTTTTCTTCAAATGTGAGTCTTGAATTTGCAATTTTCTCCCCCTTTCATCGACGCTTATCGATTTTGCATTGTATACAAAATTGCACGTATTCCTCCTGAGTTACATAAATCAGTCAATCGTGAATGTTTTATGCTTTATAAAGATAAATCAATCAAAATATGATTTAAAATATTTTAAACACTAAAATTCTTCTCAATTAATAATCAAAATTCGTAATATAAATGTGACTCAACACATGCCTCTAGTTTGTATTCCTGAAATCCAGGTACAACATGACTTGATTGATTAATATATAGTCTTAGAAAGTAGCACCTTGAAGCCATCATCAAGTCAAGACCCTACATAACTCTTCTATAGCCTCTATAAAATCCAAGAGAAGAGGCTAATTGATCCATTTGAGGAGGCGAAAAAGAGATTTGAAATTCTAATGCATAACCCATAAGGAAAGAAGTTCAATCAAGCCGGTATTAGATTATTCATCTTCAAAATGTTAGGTTGATGTTAAACTTAGCACTGAATGGGAAGCAACCCATTACACATTTTAATTTTTTATCTAAGGCGTGGTTAAAAGATCTATGATTTGTGTCTTGAAGTAGGGAAATCTGAAAAAGATCACTTACTTTTTAAAACTTGCATGCAAATTTGATTCTTTAATTGGTCGATTCTCTATGAATATATGTTGTGATCTTAGAAAATACAGCTCAACATGATTCAAAATTCAAAATTCATCAATGATCATTACCATGTAAACAGAGCAGCTATAGACCTATGTTTGAAATTCGAAAAGATGACTATGGCTATAGCTGGGGGTAAAGCTACCCTATATGACAATTTTTCAATCTTTTCTAGTACTTCAAATGGTCGAATGTACCTTGGATTCAGCTTGTTCCTTTTCCTAAACCTTGTGACTCCTTTGAATGGCGTGACCTTTATAAACACGTGTTCATCAACTTGGATGTTCAAATCCTTTCTTTTGCTCTTTTGACGACTTTGGGCTATGAGTATACATTGGCGAATTACTACCTTGTCTGCCATTCATCGAGACAAGTCTGGGGCTAGCTTTTTCTCTCCAACTTCATCCTAGTTAAATGGAGTACGACATCGTCTACCATATAACGATTCAAATGGAGTCATTTGAATACTAGCTTGATAGCTATTGTTGTACGCAAACTCCGCTGTCGGTACGTATTCATCCCATGATCCTCCAAATTCCAATGTAGATATACAAAGCATGTCCTAGAAAATCTGATTCACTCGCTCCGTCTGTCCATCTATCTGGGGATGAAATGTTGTACTGAACTTAAGCTGGGTGCCTAGGGTTTTGTGTAAACTCTTCCAAAATCGAGACATGAACTTCGCATCTCGATCGGATATCGTCGACTTAGACACTCCCTAGAGCCGTACTATCTCCTTGTAGTACACTTTGGTCAGCCTTTCTACCCAAAAAGTTCTCTTTATGGGTATAAAATGTGCCACTTTTGATAATCGATCTACTATTACCCCACATAAAGTCATTTTCTATTTGCATTTTAGGTAGTCCTTCAATAAAGTCCATTATGATGTCATCCCATTTCCACTTAGGAACTTCCAAGGACTTTAGGTTTCCAGGCATTCGTTAGTTATCAGCTTTCACCCTTTGACATGTTAAGCACTTAGTTAAGTATTCAACGATCTCTCTTTTCATATTATTCCACCAATAACCTTTCTTGAGATCCTAATACATCTTAGTGATTCCTGGATGCATGAAAAATGGCAAAAAATGTGCCTCTTTGAGTATCTGTTCTTTCAATTCCACAGTACTAGGTATGCGAAGGCGACCCTTGTACCGATATATACCTTGTTCATCAGTGACAAATTCATTCAACCCCTTTTTCTTTATATTTTCCATATATATATGTAGGTCTGAGTCATCCTGTTGTGTAGTTTTAATCTATTCAAACAAAGAAGACTGTATGTTCATTTGTGACAATCATACCTGAACTCCAGGTGGACATACAATCAATTCCAATTATCTTATTTCTCAAAGCAACCCTTCCTACTTCGTAATCAGGTGCGCTATGCTAGCATTTCTACTCAATTCATCGGATACCACATTTTCCTTACCTGGATGGTATAGTATGTCTATATCGTAATCCTTTAACAACTCAAGTCATCTCCTTCATCTCATATTCAACTCCTTTTAAGTGAAAATATACTTGAGGTTCTTGTGATCCGTATAAATCTCACGTTTAGCACCATACAGGTAGTGTGGCGCCCCAGCCCGAGCATCACAACCTTACTCCAAGATCTTATCGATTGGTAAATGTGAATCAGGATTGTTGTCCTGATCACGCGGTGGGTTCTTAATTGGATCTCATCCAAAAAAAATTTTTATTTCTTTTATTACATAAACATATACCTATCATCATTCATAATGGACTTATCCATATCATCATAAATCATCAACTTCTCACATTATTCATAACTTCATAATTTCATACAACCTATGTCTTTTTTGCCATATCCCATTAGGGCATTATTCATACAAAAATCTACTAACCTTTGTAGATTCCTCTTTACCTTTTTCAGCGAGAACATGCCTTTCATCACTTGAATTTTCCCTGCACCTGTCTAAGGGGGGAAAATAAAACATGAGTCGAAACTCAATAAGCACGTATTTTTCTTTCATTTAAATGCATTTCTCTCCATTTGATAGAAGACACTTACCAAGTGATCAACTACAAATGGAATAGAAACATTTTCGTAAACCATTCATGAAAATCATTCATGTAAACCATTCGTAAATGCATTTTTCTTTATTCGATAGGAGACACTTAGCAAGTGATCAACTACCAATGGAATAGAAACCTTTTCATAAAACCATTCATAAAACATATGCTTGCAAACTTAACATGTAAACCTCTTTTTCATGGACATAAAAATAGTTTTCATAAAACTTCCTTTCTCCAAGGACATTCTCATGTCCTTAAAACATTTTCCATAAAACCTTTTCAAAACAAGCATATGCATCATGCATTACGTTTCTGTCCGTCTGGTAGGTGCCACTTACCAAGTGATCACTCTTTCCTCCTTAGGAGAGAAATCCTTTCATTAGATAGCCCGCTAGCTGGGCGGCTATCTGTTCCTTCTCCCATTTCAAGGAGGGCGCCGCTGGCATTTTGCCTTTTCAAGCGACTTGGCCTATGTAGAGGGGGCCCATCTTGCAACCGTGTCCGGTCTGCATATCCTCTACAGTAGACCTAGTACATAACTCATGTGCACATTCCTTTCATCACATTCTTATGCTACCATGCTTTTATAAAACTCCACAGACCCTAGTCTGTGACTTTTCCTTTTCAAAACTTAATGCTAGCATGTCATTTCAAAATAATACAGACCTTGGCTTGTATTCCCTTTTATAACTTGAAAACTTGGCACAGCCCAAGTTAACAAGTTAATAAAAATATTTTGTAAGGACGACCAACCTTAAAATTTTTTATAAATATTTAAATAACACATTTCTAAATCATTTGAAATATTCGAAGGAAACTTTTGGGAAATAGTAAATTCAAAACATTGCTAAAATGTTTATAAATAATTTTTGATCGATAAAACAATTTTGAAAAATATTTTAATATTTGAAAACAAAAGACTTTGTAAACATTTTTCTTCCCATTTCTGGGTTTTCCATGAACAAAGGATATATAAACACATAATTCATTTTTCATACAATATCATATTCTTTGTCCACATGCCACATGGGTTACTTCTATATGAAGGTAAGCTTGTATGATCCTTTGGTCATTACTTTTTTTAAAAAAAGTCGTCATTCAAATCGATTATCGGTTGGCCTTCCTTAAATCCCTTTCAAAATATTTTAATAAATCATTTGAAATTCGTTCGATAAAACCAAATATTATTTTGAAAACAAAATTTTCCTTTCTCCTTCATAATGCAACCATTTCTACATTTCTCCTCATTTTCATAAGGATTTACTTATGATAAAGCAATTCTAACATTTTTCATGGTTGCAATGTAAAAACATATAAAATTATTTTCAAAAAGTTTGCTTGCTTACCTTTGCTTTGCTTCAATCTGACTCCTTTATCCTTTCTTTTCCTTTTCCTATACAAGTGAAAAGGATAGAAAAATGAAGAGAAGAATAAAGGCAATAATGATTGTCGTAATTCTTTTCAATTTAGATATGATTGAAAGATA
The DNA here is from genome assembly GCA_030490835.1 of Annona cherimola. Classification (NCBI taxonomy): domain Eukaryota; kingdom Viridiplantae; phylum Streptophyta; class Magnoliopsida; order Magnoliales; family Annonaceae; genus Annona; species Annona cherimola. The sequence goes on along the minus strand of CM059972.1, from coordinate 54,350,127 downwards.
GATATGAGAGAAATGATTTCTCTATGATATTCATATGAAATGAGGTTAGAAAAATTTGAAAATGATAAAGACCCTTACTAGTTTATGGAAATTGGAAAGGGAACTGAGGAAGAAAATATTTTAGACTGGTTTAATACCGGTATTCCTAATAGATAGTCTATGACGGTAAAAAAAATCTAACGGTAGACATTATGAGAGGAGAAGGAATGGATAGCTTAGCAAAAATGTCTTTTGCTAAGACATGTATGAAACTATATATGAGAGCAACTTTTGCTCTATATTATAGAATGAATGTATTATGTATGATGATATGTGAAAATGATTGCTATAGATTTTTACGAATGAATAGGTAACTTAAAACTTACCCTATGATAAGACGAAAAATGATGCAAATTCTCCATGTATAAGGGAAAACAGTGACAAATGACACAAATGAAGGGCAAATGCCAATGAGAAACCCATGTGTGAACGAGGAATAGTAGAGATAAGTGATAGGTCTAAGGTACCAAGACTAAAAAATGTCACTAAGACAGAGTAGTGCAGTGGAAGCATAGCGAACCATTGAAATATTGGAGGAATATGATGAATTAGCAATTTTATATGAGCTTTACCCCCGACATTTGAGATATAATAGGTTTCGAGACAAAACTTGTTATAAGGGGGGGAGGATTGTGAAACCCCAACCTAAGTAAGATTCAATGTATGCATTGAACATGTACATGTGACTTATATATGATTAAATGAAATTTTTGGATGATTTTAGGATTTTAGGATATGTTGCAATTAAGGTTTAATTAAGAAGGGTGATTAAAAATTTAATTGTCGGAGCCCAATATGAGTCAAGGTGACTAAAGGGGATTAAAACATGCTAATGTGTTATGAATGTTTAGTTTAATTTCCATGATTTAATTAATGGAGATTAAAATGGAAATTGTGGAATTATGTTGGAAAACACTAGAAATTTCATAACTCAACGCCTGTAACGCGAATTCAAGTAAAATTTGAAATGAAAGTTGATGATGTTGGGCTTGGTATTATGGGATTATTGTATTATGAAAATCCTTGATGAAATTAGATTAATGATTTATTGATCACATCTCAATTTCAACCGTTAACTTCTAACAGCTATAACTTGAGTTAGGAAAATCGAATTGAAATGAAATTTGACACAGTTGAACGAAATTATGAGATTAATATTTTGGAAGGTTTGGATTAAGAAATTTATGTTGGGAAAATACCTGAATTGAAAAAGGTGTATATGGTTGACTTCTGCACCACAAGAGTATCATGTATTTAATGCTAGAGTATATGAAATTAATGCAATTTTTAATGAACCAAATAGGTGTCAAATGCAGGTGAAATGCAGGGTATTTTATGCATAATTATAAAATGCAATAATTCCATGAATTATCCATGCATTGATGTCCACATTAAAGGGGCTAAGAGTGCTCAAAATGAGCATAGGAGAGGTGACATGCATATGGACGTCAATAGGCAGTTGCAGCTGGTTATTTTTGCAATTTTATTTTATGAATTATGTATATATATAGCTGCCATGTTGGGATGTATAAAAGTGAACAGTAGCTGCCACTAAAGGTGTAAAAGTGGACAACTTGTTGTATGCAAATGACATCCAAATGATGTGCTAATTTTCTGCCATTTTGCTAAATTTTTTAATGAAAAATTAATGCATGAATTAAGAGATAATTAGGTGTATAAATTACCCATATTTTGGGATTTTAAAAAAAATGAAATGAAAATGGGTAGCTAGTGACGTGCAAGGGCTGGACAGATTTGGACGGCCTGGATTAATGCAGATTTGTGGATTTTAAAAAAATAGTAAAATGCTAATTTATATGGTTGTGAGTTCACCAGTACATAAGAGGATAAGAGGGCATTCAATGACTATGAAAAATGCAGCAACAAGTGGGGCGCACTGCTGGAAATTCCAGCCCCACCAAGTCAAGCACGTTCACAAGGTTGGGGGCTTGGAAAATTCTTCCAAGTGCTGAACTCCATCTTCTTCCCCAAGGCAGCCTCATGTCCAGCACCTAGCAAGCCAAAAGGAAGGGAAAAACAAGGAAAAAGAAAGGAGAAAAGGAGGGATCACCCATTTAATCAAGTAAGTATATGATTATTTTGAGTTTATGCTCAAATCTAAAAATTATATGATATTATAAACCAAAATATGAGTGAAGTAGTAAACGAAGGAATTTCAATATGAACATTTGTTTACAAGTTCATTATATGATTTTTAAGGGTATAAAAAAATTTCAGATTGAAATATTTAGCATATTGCAAATTAAAAATCCGATAAAATTAACCTAAACAGGGTAAAACGGGTGACAGGATCATCTGTAGAAAATAATTTTTAGTAATTTTTATACAGGTAATTTTGGGATTAAAATTTTAAAAAATATATAAGAAATATTTATTATCCCAAGAAAAAATTAAAAATTAGGTTTTGATGGGTATAAATATACCCAATAATTTACGTGATTAAGGCTGACTGAAAATGGATGCTGCTGTCTAGCAATGTAAAAATACCAAAATAAATATAAATTCTTAATTTTTTATGCTGAAAATATTTATTTTGGTTAATATTATATAAATTTAATATAAAAAATACTTGATTTTATATTAATTCAAGATTTTGAGATTTCAGTACGCCTGATTTCAGCACATGTGGATAGTTTGAGAAAAAAATCAAAAAGAAATATGAAAACTATGTAGAAATGATCCAAATTTATATATATGTTAATAACCTAAATTTTGGTTAGGAAAAGTTGGATTAATTGCTGAAAATTCGGAATTATATAACTGCCTAAGGTTATGTGTCAAAAGACACGTTAAACGAGTGAAAAATGGGTTCCAAAGTTGCTGTTTTGGAAACCTATGATTAATGGATATAAATCCCATGAAAATACCCTAAATAAATTGATAATTAAGGGATGATATCATGCTGAAATATGGATTATATTGCTGACTTAGAAATTTTATGAAATCCATTATGCATATGTTGCCAAATGGGCATATGAGAAGAAATAGATATACAAGGGTGATGAATGACTTGTGAAATTTGGTTTTGTGCAAAAATACATGAAAATATGATATATTTTGTGAATATATTTCTGTTTAGAAAAATTTTCCATAACACATATTATATGTGTCTTCAAGAGAGTTTAAGTGCAGGATATGAATGATGGAAAGGGGTAATGAGTTAATGTGATTTGCTAAAATGCAAAATGGATGGAAATATGTTTAAACGTGTAAACAAGGTTCTGTTTTGATAATATTAGTTAATCTCAAAATTTGGGATTGATATATGAAGCTTAAACTCTTAAAGATGTACTTAAAGTAAGCACTAATGAAAGAAATGTGAAAAATGGATAAGTAAATGATAAATGAAGGATAATGAAACTTCATTGAGATAAATGAAAGATCATGATATGCTTGAAAACTATCCTAAGTAAGGATACTAAGAATGAAAAGAATAGATAATATGATGCACAAGTTGCGTTGTTATGTATAAACCTCCGACTTGTAAAACAAGTGGGTCATATAGTCAATGAAAATATATGGGTTTGAAAACTAAATTATGTGAAAGCATATGAGATTATATGTATAAATGCAATGCCATTTTTATCGTATAGGCAAGGAAAAGGGATTATGGCGATCTCAGGTAAGCAAGCAAACTTTCTAAAATGTCATTTTCTTTCTATGTGATTGATATGATTGAATTGTCTATGTTTATGTTTTAACGAATGGGCAAGCACAAGTTTTGAATATGACGGCTTTAATGCAAAGCCATAAGTTTTGGAAAAATGATGTCTTTAATGAAAAGTCTTAAGGTTTGCTTCATGGGAAGCAAGCGACACTTCTTAAGATAAATAATTTATCCTAAGTGTTGCCAAGGATGGGAATGCTACAAGTTAATGGAATTGAGAATTTTGCTTATGAGTAAGCAAGTTCTCCATGCTAATGTTTTCTAAGGATTTCATGTTAGATACCGATGATTTTAAGAATTTGCTTTTAAGCAAGCAAGTTCTATATGATATTGTTTTAACAGCATTTTATAAGAAAAAGAGAATTTTACCCTTTTTCACAAAATATTGTTTGTAAATAAGTTTCGAGTTATTTCTACAGTAACTTGTAATAAACAATGATGATTATGAAAAAATTTGTTTGCTAGGTCAAGATAATTAAATAGTAAATGATGATTTGGACATAGTCCATATGTTTTCAAATGATATTCAAAAAGTTTTGATTTCCTTTAGACAAGAAAATCTATGTTGAAAATGTTAGAAAAATGTTTCTACGGATGTGTTGAAGGGGATTTATGGATGACCAACCTTCTATGTTGATTTCATAAAATGGTTTGATTTCAGGTTGCTTAATGGCATGCAAAAGACTGTGCAATTCCCCCTTTTACGTAAAAATAATAGATATGTTGACAATTATTAAATTTTTAGGTTATGGATAAGGGGATAGCATAATTGCTTAACTTTTGTAAGCAAAAGGTCCTGAAATGAAAACCAAGAAAATATTAGAGAAAAATATGATTTATTTATGGAAATCCAAAAGTTTTGAAATTTTTTTATTAAAAGAGTTTTAAAATGTGTTGTTTCTCAAACATCTCAAATATTTATCAAAATATTTTACTCAAAATGCTTCTAAAGAAATTTAAGGAAGGTCATCCTAAAACTAGATTTCAAATAACAACTTGTTAAAGTGGGTGCTTGTGGCACCCCGAACCGAGACGTCACTTCCTTACCTCAAGATCTATCGATTGGTAAATGTGAATCAGGATTGTTGCCCTGATCACGCGGTAGGTTCTTAATTGGAATGTGTCCAAATTTTTTTTCGATTATTCATCTATCATCATTCATAATCTTGACATGAAAATCATCATACATTCTAATATTTCACTTGTAATAAAATTCATCATTTCATTCAAAACATCTTTACATGCCTGTCATTATACACTGAATCATTGTATATATGACACTTGCATACATTCAGTCATTAATTCACATGGAACTTAGAATTTAACTAAGTTCATATACATAATTAGCTTACCTTAGCATACTTATGCTTTTCCATTCCTCATAGCCTTCAAGGCTATCATCGCGTACCTTCCTCCACGTCTTAGGTTTGCACCTTCTGAGTTTCCTCGATACCTGTCTAAGGGTTGGGAAAACAAAACGTGAGTGACAACTCAGTAAGCAAGTATTTTATCTTTAGGGCAAGGCTTCTTGAAAACTTTTTTCCTAAGGACATGTATATGTCCTACAAAATCATCATGAAATTCCGTGTTCCTGAGGACAATTCTATGTCCTTGGACGTTTTCATAAAGCATTCATTCTTAAAATCATTTACAAGCCACGTCTGGGCTTGTTTAGGAAAAACATATACATTTTACCTTTGATGATAAGTTCCTTTTAATCTTATATGAACATTTTTAATGTTCATAGCCATTGCATGAAGTCAATCGGTTGCCAGTGGACATTTTCCGTCCAAAACAGCATAAATACTTAGGCAACAGAGACATCTCATGTCTCAAAACATCATTAACATAGACCATCATAAAATTCTTTAACCAAGAGACATTTTATGTCTCAAAATATCATTAACATAAGTCATCATAAAATCCTTTAGCCAAGAGACATTTCATGTCTCAAAACATCATTCACATAAGCCATCATAAAATCAAGAGACATTTCATGTCTCAAAACATCATTCACATAAGCCATCATAAAATCAAGAGACATTTCATGTCTCAAAACATCCTTTACACAACCTTATTGGCAATGGACATTCATATGTCCTTAAATATCAATCACATAAGCCTTTCTCGGCAAAGGACACTTTTATGTCCAAAAAAATTCTTTATTTAGGCTCTCTTACAAACGAACATAAATCCTTTTCATAATTCCCCGTCTTGGGGCTTGTTTATAGCAAACAAAGTAAACAAAATACGTAAACCATTTTCATAAATGCATTTTCATAAACACATTTCCTTTAATTCTTGTTATTTACACTTTTGTGTAAAACACCCTTTCTTTTAGGATAACCATTTCATAAAAATCCCTTTAGGATACTTTCATAAAATCATATTTTCATGACCCAATCTTTGGGCTTTTTAGAAATAAAACATAAGCAAATGCATTTCTCTCCATCCAGTAGTGACACTTAGCAAGTGATCATGCTACCTTTTGGGAAGAGAATCCTTAACAACACGCTAGCCTAGCGGCTGTTTATTCATCCTGCTCCCATCTCAGGGAGGGCGCCGCTGGCACTCCTGCCATCCCTTAGCGACTTGGCCTTATGTAGAGTGGGCCCCGGTCATCCCAACCGTGCTCTACAACCAGCCTATTCCTTGTACCGGTGCACCGTACGTTATCCTGACGAATCGCAGTCCATTTTGGTTTGAAGAACCACAGACCGCAGCCCATGTTCTTTTAAACCGGGATCACAGACTCAGCCTGCATCCATATGCACAAAAATCTTAGACCGAAGTCTATATTTAACAATTATTTTCAAAAACACATCACAGACCGCAGTCTGTGTCAACTTGTAAGCGAGCGCACCCACTTTAACAAGTTGTTATTTGAAATCCAGTTTTAGGATGACCTTCCTTAAATTCTTTCAAAAATGTTTTGAGTAAAGTATTTTGATAAACATTTGAAACATTTGAGAACCCATACATCTTAAAATCCTTTTAATCAAAAGAATTTTAAATTCTTTGAATTTCCACAAATAAAACATATTTTTCTCTAATATTTTCTTAGTTTCTATTTCAGGACCTTTTGTTTACAAAAGTTATGCAATTATGCTATCCCCTTGTCTATAACCTAAAAATTTAATAATTATCCACATATCAATCATTTTTGCATAGAGGAAAATTGCATAGTCTTTTGCATGCCATCAAGCAACCTGAAATTAAACCATTTTATGAAATCAATCATAGGAGGTTGGTCATCCATAAATCCCTTTCAACACATCCGTAGAAATATCTTTTCAACATTTTAAACATTGATTTCCTTTTCTAAAGGAAACCAAAACTTTTCAAACATCATTTCAAAACATATGGACTATGTCCAAAACATCATTTATTATTTAATTATCTTGACCTAGTAAAACAAATCTTTTTCATCATTGTTTATCACGAGTTATTGTAAAAATAACTCAAAATTCATTTACAATCAATATTTTGTGAAAAAGGATAAAATTTCCTTTTTCTTATAAAACGCTGTTGAACAATATCATATAGAATTTTCTTCCTTAAAAGCAAATTCTTAAAACCATCGATATCAAACATGAAATCCTTAAAACAACATTAACATGGAGAACTTGCTTACTCATAAGCAAAATTTCTCAATTCCATTAACATGAAGCATTCCCATCCTTGGCAACACTTAGGATAAATTATTTATCTTAAAAAGTGTCGCTTGCCTCCCATGAAGCAACCTCAAGACTTTTCATTAAAGTCATCATTTTTCAAAACTTATGGCTTTGCATTAAAGCCGTCATATTCAAAACTTGTGCTTGCCCATTTCAATAAAACATAAGCATAAACATAGACATTTCAATCATATCAATCACATAGAAAGAAAATGATATTTTAGAAAGTTTGCTTGCTTACCTGAGATCGCCATAATCCCTTTTCCTTCCATTCTTTTCCTTGCCTACATGAACATAATATGGTTTTTCATATATTTCTTGTCATTGCATTCCATTTAGTTTTCCAACCCATTTTCATTAACATATATCCTTCATTTGTCTTCTAAGTCATTAAACATAAATAGCACATTTTTATGCATTTCATTGGCTAATACATAACATATATAACCCCATAAATAGGGTATCCATTCAACCATATAAAATGCATCCATTGACTATCATACATAGGTTCATTAACCTTCATTTAACCATCTTTTACATTTTTTCCAAAATTCATACATCGGTGCCCGTTCCGAGCGCCCGTTATGACCTTAGGCTTCATTACATAATTCCAAAATTGGAAATTAACTTCATGAAGTTCTAAAAAGATATATATTAATGAAATATATCATATTTTCATGCATTTTTGCACAAAAGTAAATTTCACAAGTTATTGATCACCCTTGCATATCTGTTCTTTCATATATGCCCATTAGGCAACATATACATAATGGATTTCATAAACTTTTCTAAGTCAGAGGTTTAATCCATATTTAAGCGGTTTAATTACCCTTAATTACCGCTGCATTTAAGGTATTTTTATGAGGTTCAAATCCATGTTCCATAGGTTTCCAAAACAGTTAGTTTGGAACCTACTTTTCACCCGTTTAACGTGTCTTTTGACACATAACCTTAGGTCATTATATAAATCAGAAATTTCAGCATATAATCTCACTTTTATTGATCCATATTTAATTATTTAACACATAAATAAATTTGGATCATTTATACATAGGTTTCATATTTCTTTTTGATTTTTTTCTCAAACTAACCATATATGCTGAAATCAGGCGTTATGAAATCTTAAAATCTTGAATTAATATCTAATAAATTATTTTTGATTTTAAATTTATACCATAATTTAATAACTTCATCAATTAACTGTCATAAAATTTTCAGCACGAAATATTGACATTACATATTTATTTGGGGATTTTTACCTTGCTGAACAGTAAACTCCATTTCCAGTCAGCCTGAATGACGTTATTTATGGGGTATATGTTTTCCCATCAAAACCTCATTTTTAATTTTTTTATGTGATAAAAAATATTTCTTGTATATCATGTAAAATTTTTCCTAAAAATACTTGTAGAAAAATTATTAAAAATCATTTTCTACAGATGATCCTGTAACCCGTTTTACCCTGTTTGGGCTAATATTCACAGATTTTTAATTTGGAACATACATATCCTTTAAAGCTGAAAATTGTATCGATTCTTAATAATACCATGAGGATTGTTATAAAACATTTTCATACCAAAATTCATCCATTTACTGTTCCGACCATAATTTAGTTTTCAGCATCATTTGCTTTCCAGATTTGATGCATAAAAATCAAATAATCATATACTTACTTGAGCAAATGAGAAATCTCTCCTTTTCCCCCTTCTTTTCCCTTGGTTTTCTCTTCTCCTTTGCTGGAAAAATTCGTGGCTTGCTGTTGCTTGGAGAAGAAGAATTTCCAGCACTTGGAAATTTCCAAAAACCCTCTCTCTCTCATGTGAACGAGCATGCCTTGGTAGGGTGGACTTTCTCCAAATGTGGGCCCCACTTGCTGGGAATTTTCCACACCCATTCAATACTCCCTTATCCCTCTTATGTGGTGGTGAATTCACAGCCACAAAAATTGCATTTTTCCATTTACCAAAATCCACAAAATCTGCATCATTTGACCGAATTCTGCATTCCATTTCCACCGTCACTTGCTGCTGCCCATTTTCTGATTTTTCTCCCATTTTTAAAACACAATTTTGAGGTTAAATTATACACCTAATTACCCCTCAATTCATGTATTAATTTTGTGTTAAAAAAAATTAAGAAAAACTATTATAGCAGCATCAAACATGGGATGTCATTTGCATACATAAGCTGTCCATTTTTCCACTTTTCATGGCAGCTGCAAATTATGAATTTCCTTGGATTTTTTCCACATAATTAAATGCTTATTTATGCATCCCAACATGTTAGCTATTCATATACATCATTTATAAAATAAAAATTGCTCAAAAATCCAACAATATCATCACTTGGACGTCCATGTCTTGGCCACCTTGCCTATGCTTCGATAGCTTCATCATTTCATGCATTAAATGGATGGATAATTCTTGGCATTATGAATTTTATTTAAATGCATAAATTTCCTCAAAAATTTCTGCAATGGACACCTCATAACTCATTTAATTCCATGCCATCATGTCATGCACATTTGCATTTATGATATGCTACTCTCTTGGAGCATAAGTCAACCATAGCCACCTTTTTCTACGCAGGCACTTTCCCAATATTTCATGATTAATTCAAGCCATTGAAAATAAATATCTCACAATTTCATTCAACCGTTTCAAATTTCAACTCAATCCGAGTTTCCAAGCTCCCGTTATAGTCGTTTAAAGTTAACGGTTGAAATGAACATATACTTTAAAAAATTCATAATTCTCATTTCATCAAGAATTTTCATAATCTTTTCATTCCATAATACCAAGCCTAATATTAACAATCTTTATTTCAAATTTCACTTGAATCCGCCATTTAGGCGTTGAGTTATGAATTTTTCAATATTTTCCTTCACACTTGACAATTTCCATCTTTATTTCCATAATTCATTTTAAATCATGAAAAATGATTTTTCATGATAAATTGCACACTTAAATCACAAATAATTCATTCTAAACCCATTATCTCATTTGGGCTCAAAATGCTTAATCACATCATTAATGCTAACCCATAACCCTAATTGCCATAATTAGCAAAAATCATAAAATACCTTCATAATTCCATAATTCATAAATAATCATCAAATACATGTTCAATGCATACATATGGCTTACTTGGGTTAGGGTTTCACATACCGACTTACTTTGGGCTCCGGCGATTAAATTTTTAATCACCCTTCTTAATTAAACCCTAATTGCAACATATCATAAAATCTTAAAATCATCCAAAAATTCTGTTTAATCATATATATAGGTCCAAGGCATACATCGGAGCCTGCTTAGGTTTGGGTTTCACAGTGCTCTCGCTTACAATTTGACACGGACTGCGGTCTGTGATCCCGGTTTAAAAGGACATGGGTTGCGGTCTGTGGTTCTTCAAACCAAATGGATTGCGGTCCGTCATAATAATGTACGGTGCACCAGTATAAGTAATAGGCAAGTTGTAGAGCACGGTTGGGATGACCGGGGCCCACTCTACATAAGGCCAAGTCGCTAAGGGATGACAGGAGTGCCAGCGGCGCCCTCCCTAAGATGGGAACAGGATAAATAAACAGCCGCTGGGCTAGTGTGTTGTTAAGGATTCTCTTCCAAAATGTAGTATGATCACTTGCTAAGTGTCACTACTGGATGGGGAGAAATGCATTTGCATACGTTTTTCTTTTCAAAAGCCCAAAGATTGGAATATAAAAACATCTATACAAAAAGTTATCTTAAAAGGGATTTTTATGAGCTAATATGCATAAGTTACCCTATAAGAGATTGTGTTTTACACAAAAGTGTAAATAACGGGAATATAAGGAAATATTTTTATGCAAATGCAGTTATGAAAATGGTTTATGTATTTTATTTGTCTTGTTTACTATAAACAAGCCCCAAGACGGGGATTATGAAAAATATTTATGTGAAACTTGGATTGGACATAAGAATGTCCTTTTCTAAAGAGCCTAAATGATAAGGGTTTATGGACATGAGAATGTCCAATGTTAATGTGCTGGAAATAAAAAGTGTTTTAGGGCATATGAATGTTCATTGCCAAAGGAAGCTATATAAAAAATATTTTGAGCCATAAAATGTCTCTTGGGTAAAGGATTTTATGATGGCTTATGTTAATGATGTTTTAGGACATGAGGATGTACTCCTTTGCCTAATGATTTATAAGAAAAATGTTTTGAACGTAAAACGTCCACTGGCAACCGATGATTTCATATAATGGCTATGAACATTAAAAATATTTATATAAGATTAAAGGGAACTCATTAGAGAAGTAAAACGTATATGTTTTGCCTTAACAAGCCCAGGCGCGACTTGTAAATGATTTTAAGAATGAATGTCTTATGAAAACATTCAAGGACATGGAATTGTCCTCATAAACAAATGATTTCACGATGATATTTTAGGACATATACATGTCCTCAGGAAAAAGGCATTCCCGATGTTTATGAAAAAGGTTTTCAAGGAAGCCTTGCCCTAAAGATAAAATGCTTGCTTACTGAGTTGTCACTCACGTTTTGTTTTCCCAACCCTTAGACAGGTATCGAGGAAACTCAGAAGGTTGCGAACCTAAGACGTGGAGGAAGGTACGTGATGATAGCCTTGAAGGCTATGAGGAATGGAAAAGCATGAATATGCTAAGGTAAGCTAATTGTGTATATGAACTTAGAATTCCAAGTTCCTTGTTTATGTATATATGAACTTAGTTAGAATTCTAAGTTTCATGTGAGTCAATGACTAAATGTATGCAAGTATGATGTATACAATGATTGAGTGAATAATGACAGGCATGAAAGGATGCTATGAATGAAATCATGAATTCTATTACAAGTGAAATGTCACAATGTATGATGATTGCTATATAAAGTTATGAATGATGATAGGTAAAAACGAATTTTTTTTTTTTGGACGAGATTCAATTAAGAACCCACTGCATGATCAGGGCAAAAATCCTAATTCACATTTACCAATCGATAGATCTTGAGGTAAGGAAGTGACGTCTCGGTTCGGGGCGCCACAAGTTTGAAAAACTTTATCAAGGGAGGATGACGGTCACCGAGTATGCTACAAAATTTAACGCTCTGGTCAGATATGTGCCTTGGATTGCAAATGTGCCCGAAAATAAGGTACAGAGATTTCAACAAGGATTGAGGCCATATCTTCAGAAAAGTCTTGCCCCTCTGCTGATTAAGGATTATGCTTCAAGCCTCGAGAGAGCAAGGGCTTTGGAAATTGAGGCTTTAAGAACCCAAGAACTGAGATTGGGCTCAAGAATGTTTAGCACGAGTCCCAAAGAAATGGAAATTGGGAAGGAAAAAGCTAGAAAAGGAAATGTGAAAAAGGGAAAAGGAATCCTAAAGAAGAAAAGCTCGCCGCTATGTAGAAAATGTCAAAAGCGACATACAGGCGAGTGTTTAAAAGGCTCGAACCGGTGCTACAAATGTGGTCAAACAGGTCATATCGCCAAGGAGTGTAGAACGGGGGAAGTAAAGGTTGTCAAGTGTTATATTTGTGATCAAGTGGGTCATATAGCCCTGAATTGCCCAAACAAGGCGCAGACATCTCAAGGACGTGGAAGACCTGCTTAACTTAGAATACCTAGAGCAACAAGTAAGCAGGGAACTTCTAGGAACCTGGTGCACGTGCATGCCTTGACCCGGACAGAATCTTAAGAATAAGAGGAAAATGTGGTCACAGGTACAGTTTATATTCTAGGGAATTTAGCAGTATCTTTGTTTGATTCTAGTGCTAGTCATTCATTCATAGCATGCCAATATGTGACCACCCATGCACTACCGGTAGAAGAGACTAACCAGATCATTCATGTAGAATCCCCTATGTATAGGTTAGCAAGTACTAGCCAAGTATGCAAAGCTTGCCCAATTAGGATAGGATCATTGATTCTAGAAGCCGATTTGATCCTATTGCCAATGATTGAATTCGATGTGATATTAGGTATGGATTGGCTAAGCCAATGGGGAGTGACCATAGATTGTAAGAATAAGAAACTGCAATTTGAAGCAACTCCAGGAAAGGAGATTGCCATTGGAAAGCTGAGGCAACCTGACAACTCAAATATATTGATATCATCTATGAAAGCCGTCAGGATGATCCGACAAAAATGTCAAGCCTATCTGGTGTCAGTGAATGTAGAGAAAGGCACGGAGGTAGAGATTAATCAAATTCCTGTGGTTAGGGAATTTCCTGATGTATTTCCAAAGGAGTTAACCACATTGCCTCTACAACGGGAAATGGATATGACTATAGATGTGATGCCAGGTACAGCTCCAATTTCTAAAACTCCATACAAAATGGCACCAGCTAAAATGAATGAACTAAGGACTCAAATACAGGAGCTGTTGGATAAGGGTTTCATCAGACCAAGTGTGTCCCCTTGGGGAGCTCCGGTATTGTTTGTGAGGAAGAAGGATGGAAATCTGAGGTTATGTATTGATTACTGGGAGCTAAATAAAGTTACAATAAAGAATAAATATCCATTGCCCAAGATCGATGATTTATTCGATCAATTGCAATGAGCCATAACTTTCTCTAAGATTGATCTATAGTCAGGGTATCATCAACTGAGGATAAGTCCTGCGGATACTCATAAAACGGCTTTTCGAACCAGGTATGGGCATTATGAGTTTTTGGTAATGCCTTTTGAACTTACTAATGCCCCTGTTGTATTCATGGATATGATGAATAGAGTTTTTCGGGACTATCTGGATCAGTTTGTGGTAGTATTTATTAACGATGTCCTGATCTACTAAAAAACGGAGAAAGAACATGAAAATCATTCGCGAAGGGTTTTAGAAAGGTTGAGAAAAGAGAAATTATATGCCAAGTTAAAGAAATGTGAATTTTGGTTGAAATAAATGAGATTTCTTGGGTATATAATATCAGAAAGAGGTATTCAAGTTGATCCTCAAAAGATTGAAGCAGTGTTAAAATGGCCAAGTCCGACTACCATTACAAAAATTCGAAGTTTTCTAGGGTTGGCCGGCTACTATAGAAGATTTGTCGAAGGATTTTCATAATTGTTAGCCCCGTTAACCAAGTTGACTCATAAAGGAGTCAGGTATGTATGGTCTGAAGAATACGAGTGCAGTTTTCAAGAATTGAAACAGCGGTTAGTAAAAGCACCCATTCTAACCCTACCAGAAGGAAATGAAGGGTTTGTGGTTTACAGTGATGCATCAAGAAAAGAACTAGGATGTGTATTGATGCAAAGGGGAAAGGTGATAGCCTACGAGTCGCGACAGCTAAAGCCCAATAAGGTAAGCTACCCCACACATGATTTAGAATTAGGAGTTGTGGTGTTTGCCTTGAAAATATGGAGACATTACCTATATGGTGCAAGATGTGAAATTTACACAGATCACAAGAGCCTCAAATATATTTTCACTCAGAAGGAGTTGAACATGAGACAAAGGAGATGACTCGAGTTATTGAAGGACTAGGATTTGGAAATTTTATACCATCCAGGTAAGGCAAATGTAGTAGCCGATGCATTGAGCAGAAATGTCAGCTTAGCGCATCTTATCACTAAGGAGGAAGGATTGCTTCAGGAAATAAGGCAAATGGAACTGATTGTATGTTCACCAGGAGTCCACATAAGATTATCGCAACTATGCATACAATCGTCACTTTTTGAACAGATCAAGACTGCGCAACAAAAGGATGCAGACCTACATGCACATGTTGACAAGATGAAAAAAAAGGATTGTTTAAATTTGTTATTGATGAGCAAGGTGCGTATAGGTATAAGGGTCGCCTTTGCATACCTAATACAGTTGAGTTGAAGAAACAGATTCTTAAGGAGGCACATTTTTCACCATTCTCTATTCACCCAGGAAGTACTAAGATGTATCAGGATCTCAAGAAAGTATATTGGTAGAATAATATGAAAAGAGAGATCGCTGAATACATGGCTAAGTGTTTAACTTGCCAACGGGTGAAAGCAGATCACCAAAGAGTGCCTGGAAAGCTACAGTCCTTAGAAATTCCTGAATGGAAGTGGGACGACATTACAATGGATTTTAAAGAAGGATTACCTAAGACCCAAGCAGGAAACGATTCCATATGGGTAATCATAGATAAGTTATCAAAAGTTGCTCACTTCCTACCTATAAGAAGGACTTATACCGTAGAAAGACTAGCTAAGGTATATTATAAGGACGTCGTACGACTCCATGGAGTGCCAAAGTCGATTATCTCGGATCGAGATGCGACGTTTACGTCAAGGTTTTGGAAGAGCTTACATGAAACGTTAGGCACCCAACTTAAGTTCAGTACAACTTTTCATCCTCAGACAGATGGACAAATAGAGCGGGTGAATCAAATCATTGAAGATATGCTCCGTATGTGTACCTTGGAGTTTGGTGGATCATGGAATGAGTATATATCGATTGTTGAATTCGCATACAATAATAGCTATCAAGCTAGCATCAAAATGGCTCCATTTGAGGCGTTGTATGGTCGGCAATGTCGAACGCTGTTGAACTAGGATGAAGTTGGAGAGAAAAGGTTAGCCCCAGATTTGTCTCAACGAATGGCTGACAGGGTACGAAGTATTCGCTAGTGTATACTCACTGCCCAAAGTCGGCAAAAGAGTTACACAGATTGTAAAAGAAGGGATTTGAACATCCAAGTTGGCGAACATGTGTTCATAAAGGTCACGCCATTCAAAGGAGTTATAAGGTTTGGGAAAAGAGAACCAGGTATATTGGACCATTTGAGGTTTTAAAGAAGATTGAGAAATTGGCATATAGAGTAGCCTTACCCCCGGCATTAGCCTTAGTTCACAATGTATTTCATATATTTATGCTTAGGAAATATGTTCCGGACCCAACCCATGTGTTAGTGACTGAAAATCTACCGATTCAAGATTATCTGAACTATGAAGAAAGGCCAGTTAGAATCTTGGATCAGAAGGTACAAAAGCTTCGAAATCGAGAAATCGAGTACGTAAAGGTACAATGGAACAGGTATTCCGAAAATGAAGCCACTTGGGAGTTAAAAGAAGAAGTGGAACGAAAATACCCCCAGCTATTTAAAGAATAGACGGTTTCGGGACAAAACTTGTTATAAGGGGGGAGGATTGTGAAACCCAACCTATGTAGGAACTAAATGTATGCATTGAACATTTACATGTGATTATATGTGAATTTATTGAATTTTGAATGATTTTGTGATTTTGCTAATTATTGCAATTAGAGTTAAGGATTAGCAATAATGATTCGATTGATCACTATGAGCTGATATGGGACAATGGGATTAAAGTAAATTGCTGGTGATTAAAATACACCAATACATCATGGATAATTATTTTAAAATATTTAATACGAATTATGAGAATTTAAATGATAATTGTCAAGTTTACTGGAAAAACACTAAAAAATTCATAACTCAATGCCTGAAAGGCGGATTCAAGTGAAATTTGAGATGGAAGTTGATGATGTTGGGCTTGGTATTATGGGATTATTAGGTTATGAAAATTCTTGATGAAATTAGTGTAATGATTTATTAACCATATCTCAAATCCAACCGTTAGCTTCAAACGACTATAACTAGAGCTAGGAAAATCGGATTGAGATAAAATTTGAACGGTTGAATGAAATTATGAGATTAACATTTTGAAAATTTTAGATTAAGAATATTATATTGGGAAAATACCTGAATTAGAAAAGGTGTGCATAGTTGACTTTTGCACCTCAAAGGTACCATGCATTAAAGGCTAGAGTACATGGAATAAATTTAAGTTTTAATGGAAAAATAGGTGTCCAATGCAGCTCAATTTCAGGGTATTTTATGCAATATTATAAAATACAAAAATCCAAGTAATATCCCTGCCATGGAGGTAAGGTGGCAAGGTAAGCACGTCAACTAGTTGTTGCTGCTTTTTAAAATTTTTTTTATTTTATAAATTATGCACATAAATAGATGACATGTTGGGACACATAAATATGCATTTATTCATGTGAAAAAATCCCATAAAAATCGTTAATGCAGCTGCCATTGAAGGATGAAATGTGGACAGATGTATGGACGTGATTATGTGGACAACTGTATGGTCATGATATTGAGCAGATTTTGGCTTTAAGAAAATATGGTAAAAATAAATTAACTTGGCTGTAAATTGCACAGCTCATTTAGGGGATAAATATGCATTTATGGATTGTGGAAAATCAGCTCCAAGTGGGGCCCACAGCTGGATCAATCCAGCTCTATATAAAGGGGGAACGACCAAGTGAATGAAGCTTGGAAAATTTTTCTAAGTGCTAAACCCCTTCTCCCCCAAGACAGTAGCCACGTCCCACCTTAGGGCCAGCAAGGAGCAAGAAAAGAGAAGAAAAGAAAAGAAGGAAAAAGAAAGGGAAAAAGGAGGAGAAGCTTAGCTCAAAGTGATTAGGGTTGGAACTACCTCCAACAAGTAACTGCATATGATGATTTGCGCTTTTGATTTTGAGTTTTAAACTCCAAGATTTTTTATATGAAATTGATGCATGAAGTTCCCTTAAACAGTGGTTCAACATTCCCTTTGATCAAATATCGAATGGGTATTAAGTTATATGAATGAATTTTAATGATTTGTGTGGTAGAAATGAATATCAGAATGACCTAAGAGTTGAAAACTCAACTGGATAAATCCTAAATTCAAATAATAAGTTGCTGTATTGGATTGATGTTATGTTTAGGCTATAAATCATGTTTTAATGAATTATTTTTGTGGAATTAAGCTTAAGATATGAATTTTAGAAAGAATGGAATCCAAACTAACATATAAGACCCGCTTTTTCCATTTTTATGCTAAAAATGGTATGGAAATGGGATTACATGATTTAAGGGAGTTATGTAGGGTAAAATACCCTAGGGTGAGGGTACTATTGATGCCTAAAATGATTTGGGAAGATAAGCCCAAAATCTGATTTTGTGAATTTTATGAAACGATGTCCAAATGGGGTGAAAACGGTACCCGAATTTGTGAAACAAGTTGCTGTTTTGAGAGGTATTTATTTATGAATGCTAAATATGTGTTAATACCCTAGATTTGGATTAGGAAAAGTTGGATTAATTGCTTAAAATGCAGAATTATAAACTTTTTAGGGTTAAGTATCAAAAGACACGTTAAACGTGTGAAAAATAGGTTTCAAAGTTGCTGTTTTGGAAACCTATGATTAGTGGATTAAAATTCCATAAAAATAACCTAAATAAAGTAGTAATTAAGGATAATTATCATGCTGAAATATGGATTAAATTGCTGACTTAGAAAATTTTATGAAATGCATTATATATGTGTTGGGCATATGCGAAAGAGTAGACATGCATAGGTGATAAATGATATATGTAATTTGACTTTGTGAAAAAATGCATGAAAATATGGTAAAATTAGTGATTATATATCTGTTTTGGTTACATGATATTAATTTCAAATTTTGAAATTAATTAATGAAGCTTGAGGCGACAATGTGTGCTTAAAATGAGCACCAATGTATAAATTTTGGAAAATAAGTGAAAAATGTTGTATGGAAGGTAATGAACCTTTAAATGATAACGATTGGATGATTATTATGTGATTAAATGGTTACCTTAATTATGAGATTGAATATGTTGTGTATGAACCGATGAAATGTGCGAATATATGCTATTTATGCATAATGACTTGAGAAGTCAAATGAATTATGTGTGTTGATGAAAAATGAGTTGAAAAACTAAGTGAGGTGCAAGAAAAAGGAATATATGAAAAATCATATTATTCTCATGTAGGCAAGGGCAAAGAAAAGGCAGAGTTGGAAAGCTAAGGAAACGCAGGTAAGCAAGCAAAATTTCTAATCTAAACTGCTTTAAATAAATGTGATTTTTGTACTAAATGTTTGATGTAAATATTGAAAATGTTTTAGAGGTATTTAAGGATGGTCATTCCTTAGTTAAATATGTGTTGAAATGATGTTTTTATTTTAATGTGATTTTATGAAATTTCCTTTCATAAATGTTATGAAAAATGTTGTGATTCTAAGTTTCTGAATGAAAAATCATGCTAGCATGTTAAAGATGGTTTTATGAAAGTTCATGTGCACAAAGTACTAGGTCTACCTGAAAGGTATAACGGACCGGTTGTCCTCCTTTGGTGTGGCTAAGTCACTAAGATAGGCTCAAGGCCGGCGGTGCCCTCTCTGAGATGGGAGATGACAAGGACGGATAGTCGCCTAGCTAGCTTCCATCCTATAAAGGACATCTCACGATTTTACGTTGCATTATGCATGTCGTACCCGTGATAAGTACAGGAACTATGTTTTCAAGATATACCTTTTCAAAAGGTATAAGTTGCTTTCCAAGATATTTTAAATGAAAAGTTATTGCCTAAAATGATTTGCCTGTGAAATATAAATAGCTTGCTTATTGAGTTTCGACTCACGTTTTCGTTTTCCAAACCCAAAGACAGGTGAAAGAAAGGACTTGGCGAAGGAGCAAGTGCAAGATCAGTAAAGCAATGGAAAAACTTTAGCACTCTTATGTTATGGAAAAACTCATGTTGAATGGATGTAATTACTTTGATGTTTTATGTTAACAACTATGATAATACATGCAGTGACATCTGATTTATGTGAAAGTTGAAATATCTTTTGTTCAATCATGCTTTGCTATGTGGCGATTGGTTGGAAATGACCTAGATATGAATGAGATGAAAATATGAGGAATTAAACTCCAATGAGAATATATTTAATTGGATAAATATCCGTTAAAACCCGCTGTGTGACAGGGCAACAATCCTGATCACGTTTACCAATCAATAACGATTTCGAGGTAAGGCGCAGGATATGACACTCGGGTTTGGGGTGCCACACTAGTATAACCTAGTTGTCGGCATTATTAAGCGAGAATGAATATATGAATTAGCAAAAGTATCTTTTGCTTTTAATGAAATTTTATGGAAGCACATCTTTGCTCTTTATTATAGAAATGAAGGTATTTATGTTATATGAACATTATGTGTAGAAAAGAATATGATTTCTATTGGTTTCTACTTGATATGATTGGATGGGTAGCTTAACTCTTACCTTACGACAAGATGAGAGATTATACAGATATAATTTCTCTATGTATAAGAAAGATAGTAGGCCTATCATAAGGACAAAAGATGAGTAATAAGTCTAAGGCCAAAAGCGTGACCAAGACAAAGTAGCACAGTGAAAGCGTGGTGAGCCATTGGAAGTATCGGAAAAAGACGATAAGTTGGATACTTCATATGAGTCTTACCCCGATATTTGAAATGTAGTAGGTTTTGGGACGAAACCTGTGGTGCCCCAAACCGAGACGACACATCCTTACCTCAAGACCGTGTTGATTGGTAAATATGAATCAGGATTATTGCCCTGATCACGCGGCGGGTTCTTAAATGGATCTCGTCCAAATTTTTTTCGATTCATTTCTTTTATCTATCATCATTCATATCTTTACATTTCACATCATTCATCAAACAAGTGGCGATACACTTGTACTAAATTCATAATATCTCTTCATACTTTTCTACAATGAAAGTCTTCTTGACCTAATTGTATCATTTTACATTCATATATACATACATTCAATCATTGAATCATATAGAACTTAAAACTCTAATTAAGTTCACATATACATCATCATACCTTAGAACTTTAAATCATGTTATTCCCTTTCTTGTAGCTCAATTGGCTACCAACACGTACCTTCCCTTCATTGCTTAGGTTCGCAACCTCCTGAGTTTCCTGGTACCTGTCTAAGGTTTGAGAAAACGAAACATGAGTGACAACTTAGTAAGCAAGTATCTTATCATTAGGGCAAGACTTCCTTGAAAACCTTTTTACTTGAGGACATTTGTATGTCCTATAACATTATCATGAAATCCTTTGTACATAAGGACAATTCTATGTCCTAGAAAATTTTCATAAACTTCATTCTTAAAATCATTTACAAGCCACGTTTGGGCTTGTTAAGGCAAAACATATACGTTTTACCCTCTTTAATTTATTTTCTTTAGTCTTGTGTGAACATTTCTAATGTTCCAAGACATTTACGTAAAACCATCTTTTGCCAGCGGACATTTTACCTACAAAATATTTTTCTCATAATTCCTTTTTAGAGAAGGACATTCTCATGTCCTAAAACACTTTTCATTTAATCCCTTTGGAAACATAAATTCTTTTCATAATCCCTGTCTTGGGGCTTGTTATAGCAAATAAGACATATAAAATACATAATCTCTTTTCTTAAAAGCATTTGCATAGAAAATATTTCCTTTCATCCTTCTTATTTACACTTTTATGTAAAACACCGCATTTTTAGGATAATCATTTCATAAAATTCCCTTTAGGATACTTTTTGTAAAAATACTTTTATGTCCCAATGTTTGGGCTTTTCAAAAGCAAAACATAAGAAAATGCATTTCTCCCCATTCAGTAGTGATACTTAGCAAGTGATCATTCTACCTTATGGAAGAAAATCCATACTTAACAACACGCTAACTAAGCGGTTGTTCTTTTATCCTGCTCTCATCTCAGGGAGGGCGCCGCTGGCCTCTTGCCATCCCTTAGTGACTTGGCCATATGTAGAGTGGGCCCCGGCCATCCTGACCGTGCTCTATAACCAGCCTATTCCTTGTACTGGTGCACCATTCATCATCCTAACAGACCGCAGTCCATTTGGTTTAAAGTATCACAGACCGCAGCCCATGTCCTTTTAAATCGGGATCACAGACCGCAGTCTGCATCCATACTTACAAAACATTATATTCCGAAGTCTGTATTTTAAAAATTCATTTTGAAAAACATATCACAGACCGCAGTCCGTGTCAACTTGTAAAGCTAGCGCACCCACTTTAAATAAGCTGTCGTTTGAAATCTAATTTTAGGATGACCTTCCTTAAATTCTTTTAGAAATATTTTGAGTAAAACATTTTGATAAACATTTGAAATGTTTAAGAAACAATATATCTTAAAATCCTTATAATAAAAGAATTTTAAAACTTTTGGATTTCTAAAAATAAACCACATATTTTCCTAATATTTTCTTGGTTTTCATTTCAGGGTCTTTTGCTTACAAAAGTTATGCAATTATACCATTCCCTTCTCAATCACCTTAAAATCAAATTATTGTTCACATATCTATCTTATCATTTTTACATAGAGAAGGGCTTGCGTAATCTTTTTCATGCCATTTTAGCAACCCGAAATCAAACTATTTTATGAAATCATTTTATTAGGTTGGTCATCCTTAAATTCCATTTAACAACATACGTATAAATATTTTTCAAGATATTTTCAACATAGATTTCCTTATCTAAAGCAAATCAAAACTTTTCGAATGTCATTTCAAAATATATGGACTATGTCCAAATCATTGTTTATATTTAATTATCATGACATAACTGTTGGTCCCGAGTTAATGGCAAAACCCAAGAGGGGAGGGGTGAATTGGGTTCTTATAAAATTCTTTGGTAAATTAAAAACTTAATCCCTTGAAATTTTAATCCCCTTGATTGATGAAATGAAATGGAAAGCAATATAATGTAGAGAGCAGAAATATAAATCAAGCACACAAGATTTTTATAGTGGTTCGGGCAACCTCCCTACTCCACTCTTCCAAGCTCACACTCCTTGTGACTTAGGTTCCACTATTGTATTCCTCAAATACAATTAGAGCCACTGCTCTCTTCTAGATTCCAGCTCTAGGGGGCTTCAACAAATCTCAGCACAAGTAGGTGATGAGTTCCACTCCAATCACACACTACTTTGCTTACACTTGATCTTAGTTCCTCAAACTAAATCAAGTTTAATACAAACAAATGTAATAACAAAGGAATCTACACGTTACAGTTGTGTAGAAGCAGTTTGGCGCAGAGAAGAACTCGTAGAATTGGCTTTGAAGATTCAGAAGTTGAGCTCTAGCAGTTTGAAGCAAAGTTCTTCTTCTTTGGATTGGCTTGATCTCTTTAATGCTCTTGAAGATGGGAGTTATGCACACTTAATGATTTTCAGCTGCTTCCCTCGTCCATAATGAATGCCTTTTATAATTGTGGAGGGAATCCGAACGTTTGAAGGTAGGTGGCGCGCATTTAATGCGCCAACGTTCGAATAATTTCCGACCGTTGAGACCCAAGTCGCAGGCGGAGTCGACTTCGGATGCGACTTCGCCCAAGTAGCAGATGGAGTCGACTTCGGGTGCGACTTCGCCTTCCGTAGCGACTTCAAGTTCCAGGTCGGGTCGACTTGGGTATCGACTTGACCGAAGTCGCAAGTGGAGTCGACTTCGGTGTGGGACTTCACTTCGTCAATTGGCTTGATGCACTTGAAAATTTGTTTGCTTGGTTCCTTCATTTCCTTTTGGATCATTGTCTTCTATTTAGCTTGCTTTCATTTATTCTATGTTCAAGCCTTGAATCCATGAGAACTTGAACAACCTTCTTGGTTGAGTTTATTCATCTTGCTTGAACTTGGATTGGTCTTCAATTTTTGTAGACCTTGTGAATCTTGGAGCTTTGATTTATGCAATTTGCTTTCTTTTGATATTAGTCTTCGTATCTTGGATTTCTTCATCTTGAAATGTACTTGAAGCTTTGCCTTGGACTTGATAAACTTAATTTGATAATGAGCTTGTATCCTTGATTTGGTCTTGAGAGATCTTAAGTTGATCTTGGAAATGAGCTTGAATCTGAATCCTTGAACTTAGAATACCTCAAGTCGAACTTGGGATCGACTTCGTCTACGACTTTACCCAAGTCGCAACTGGAGTCGACTTCGTTTGCAACTTCGGTATCTTTCTCTCCCAAATTCAACTCTGGAGTGATTTTGGCATCTGAAGTCGATGCTGGAGTCGACTTCGTTTGCGACTTGGCTTCCCAAGTCGCAAGTGGAGTCGACTTGGCCTGCGACTTCACCTGCTCTTCTTCCAATTTCAACTCTGGACGAATTTGACTCCTTGAAGTCGATGTTGGAGTCGACTTGGGGAACAACTTGGCCTTCCATACTCTATTTTCTTCAAATGTATATGCCTTAAACACTTCCACAAACATGTTAGTAGCCCAGACTTACTCAAATTGATTTGTTAATCATCAAAACATAGATTTAGCTTATTTTCCACATATTTCCAACAATAGCAAAACTAATCTTTTTCATAAATCAAATCCCATTTTCCTTTTCTTTCATAAACATAATTGTTTATCATAACATATCGTAAGTGTAAATTCAAAACTTATTTACAAACAATGCTTTGTAAAAAAAAAGGTAAATTTTCCTTTTTCTTATAAAATACTTTTGAAGCAAAATCTTAAAGAACTTCCTTACTTAAAAGTAAATTCTTAAAACCATCAACATAAATCAATAAAATCCTTTAAAATATTCATCATGGAGAACTTGCTTACTCATAAGCAAATTTCTCAATTCCATTAACATAAAGCATTCCCAACCTTGGCAACACTTGTGATAAATTATTTATCTTAAAAAGTGTCGCTTGCTTCCTATGAAGCAAACCTTAAGGTTTTTCATTAAAGTCATCCTTTACCAAAACTTACGACTTTTCATTAAAGCCGTCATTTTCAAAACATGTGCTTGCCCATTCGTTTGAAACATAATCATAAACATTACAATCTCATATTATCACATAACAAGAAAACAGTAATTTTGGAAAGTTCGCTTGCTTACCTGAGATTGTCATAATCCCTTTCTTCCATTCTTTTCCTTGCTTTTGCCTAGATAAATGAAAATAACATTTCATTTATTCACATCAATTTCAAATACTTGAATTTCTTAGGTTTTCCAACCTACATAAATCCATTTGGATTTACATTACACTAGCTTAGCCCACTTGTCTTTCAAGTCGGGTATTCATACGTATCATAACCTATACATCACATTATTCATTAATTCATTTCATTTTTAATACCCTTATGTAGGGTAAACTTATATACATGTAATAAACATTCATTAAATCATTATTTTGAGGTTCATTACCTCCATTTATCATTTTTAACATATTTTTCCATTTCTCATACAACGTTGCTCATTTTAAGCACTTAGTTGCTAACTTAGACATCATATAATAATCTCAAAATTTGAGATTATCATTATTTACTTAAATATAACCTTAATCCACATTTTTCATCACTGATTTATGCATTTTTGCATTTTTAATAACTCACATAATCCATATACCATTTATTGATACTTTTCTCTGCATACATGTTCATTTCTCAATACATAATTCATGTGTTTCTTAAAATATTTCAACACAGTAACTTGTCTCTAATTTCAGCATGATTAAACCCCTTAATTTACACATAATTTAGGGTTTAATTTTGAAGTTTTAATCCATTCATCTCAGGGTTCCAAAACAGCAACATTAGAACCCGTTTTTCATCATTTCAACGCCTTTTTTGACACTTAATTCAAAATAGTTTTCTAATCCATAAATTCTAGAAATTAATCATGATTTTATTGACTCAAATTTAGGTTATTAACACATACTTAAATTTCAAAATTCGTTTTCTTGCATAACAGCAATATTTCTACACATTTTGGGTATCCATTTGACCTATTTTGACGTGTCCAATCATTTGTCCATAAAATCAGATTTAGGGATAATCTTTTCAAACCCTTTTGGACACTGAAAATACCTTAAACATGGGATATTTTACCCTCCATAACATCACTAAATCATTTGGGCTCATTCACATATCATTTTTAACACAAAAATATAAAAATCAGGTCATATGTGTAACCTTAATTCATATCCTTTCTAAAATTCATAACTTAAGCCCAAATCAACTTATGTAATTCATTAAATCATGAATCATCATATAATCATGATTAAACATCAAAACAGCAACGTTACATGGGGTTTTAAGAAAATTTCGTCCATGATTATCAACCCGTTTTCAACCCTAATCATCATTTTCATCCTCTTGAACCCATGCTTTCATTCTTTTCATTCAAACCTTAATCAATACCCTAATCAAAGGCATCATGAATCATACTTTAAGGGTTCAATTTGAATTAAATTCTTGACTCATAAGTTGAGGTGAAAATTTAAGTTTAAATCATTCAAGAACTTTAGTGATACTTACTTGAAATTGAATCCATCTTGAACATATCTTCTCTAGCTTTCATCTTCTTTCTTCCCATTTTTTCTTCTCTTTTTCTCCTCTTTTTCTCCGCCTCAAGCTACTGGAAAAAGGGATGTGGAGAGCTTCTGGAAAAGGGTTTGCTCCTTTGAAAATTTTTCTCTTTTCTAACCCCTTATCACATGTGGACGTGCACTCATGTATATGCTGAATTTTTCAGCTTTGTGGGTCCCATTTGTCACATCATTTATCATGAAATTAAAGCATATTTATCTCCTTTTGCTGACATGGCACAATATGGTCCATTTAAATTTGATAATTATCTTAAAACAAATCATCAAAAATCCATATCATTAAACCCATGTTGTTGTCTACTGCTGGAACGTCCACTTTAAGCAGCTTTTGCACCCTTTTTTCCACACCATGTTAACTTTAATTAATGGGTAATTAACCACCCTAGCTAATAGTTATGTGGTTGTCAAAAGACTTATGAGTAAGTCATATATATATATATATACGTGACCATTGACAAGGGTGAAGATGGATATGCATTCCAAAGAAAGAATGATTTAAAGTTAATGTGTTATGGACCATATGAGATTAAGCCCATATGACACATATATGTGAATTGAAGAAAAAGACAAGGCATACATGCACAACACATGATGAAAATATATAAGGTAATCATGTTTAATTGTCTAGGAAAAGACAAGGAAAGGATGGAAGGTGCAGAAGGATCGCCCCAGGTAAGCAAGCAGGACTTTTGAAAATGACATTTTATTCTCAAATGCTAAAATGCTTTTAAGTTGTTTTACTTGAATGTTTCTAGAGTTATTTCAGGGTGGTCATCCCTTTGTCGCTTTATTATGATTTGATTACTGCTTCTATTGAAATGCTTGATTAAATTCCTCTCTATTTGGAAATGGCATGCCAGCATGGATTTAAACGATGTTTCATTAAACCGATGTTCAAATGAATGGTGCAAAGAATTCTCTACATGAGAATGACAAGTTGTCATGTATAAGAGGTATATAATGCCGGGGTGACTAAAAGTCACGCATGGAATGGAAATCAAGCAGGCTAGTCGAGGTAGTAAGAGGACTGGATGTCCCCCTTGACAAGGCCAAGTTGGAGAAGTCCGGTGTCATGGATGGAAAGGATCATGTTATGAAAGAATGTTCTCCGAGCTTTCATACCCTCACATAAAGGATTATGCCATGAATGGAAATGATGCATTTGCACATCTAATGTTCATGAAATACCCAAAAAGTGAGTTTACATGAATGATTTTCATGAATGGTTTATGAAAAGGTTTCTATTCCATTGGTAGTTGATCACTTGCTAAGTGTCTCCTATCGAATGGAGAGAAATGCATTTAAATGAGAATGAAAGATGTTTGCTTATCGAGTTTCGACTCATGTTTTGTTTTCCCGCCCTTAGACAGGTGCAGGGGAAATCAAGTGACGGAAAGCATTTTCTTACTAAGGAAAGGAAAAAGAAATTTTCAAAGGTTTGTAATCCTTTGTATGGTGAAGCATGAAAGAATGCCCTAATAGGATATGCTACGTATACCTTGTATAGTTATGACATGACTAAGATAAGAAATGAGATAAATGATAAGTTCTTGTATGCTAAGAACTGATGAATGTATGTAATGTATGGAATGAAAATGTCATGATCAAGTCAAAAGGACCTTTAACGTAGAAGAGCAAGTTGAGATGTTATGAATGAAATGCGCAATTGATATGTGAAATTTAA
Organism: Annona cherimola; assembly: GCA_030490835.1. Lineage (NCBI taxonomy): Eukaryota > Viridiplantae > Streptophyta > Magnoliopsida > Magnoliales > Annonaceae > Annona > Annona cherimola. The sequence goes on along the minus strand of CM059972.1, from coordinate 54,321,849 downwards.
TACAAGTGTATTGTCGCTTGTAAGATGAATGGTGTGGAATGCAAAGACATGAAATGGTGATGTATAGAAGGAATGAAACAAAAAAAATTTGGACAAGATCCAATTAAGAACCCGCCGCGTGATCAGGGCAACAATCCTAATTCACATTTACCAATCGATAAGATCTTGGAGTAAGGCTTAGGATGTGACGTATCAGACTGGGGGCGCCACAAGTATCTCATAATTCTTTGGTGGTTAATGTTCGCAATCTCACCTCAAGTGCATGGGTCGTAGATTGTAGTATATAAATTATCGATCCACGAGAAATTTGAGACTATAAACTTTGCTTTTAAATGCTTTCATGTCCAATATAAAGAGAATAAAGTAAATAGAATAGAACAAATAGTAGAAAAGTGGGAAGAGAAAATAAAATTAAAACTAGAATGGATAGTAGAAAACAAGAATGCAAGTACCTAGGATCTAGAGTTTCACATTCGACTTATGCAACGGGTAGTGGTATAATTATTTAATCCAGATATTATTTGTTAAAGGAGAACAAATCTTAATTTATCCTTGCACCTTCTCTCAAAATCTACAAAGCGTATCCTAATTTTCTTAACAACTTATTCTCAAGAGATTAAGTTAATTAGAATCCATTAAGTTCTATGGCTTGTTCATGAAATTCCTCAAGGTCATCATGTCTATTCTCATGATCTTAGATTTCCATGTTTAATATCTTGATTATCGTGTATTAGATTTCCATATCTCGGGTCCAGTACCTAATATATGGATCATGCCAAAATACGGGCCCCTGTACAAAACAAGTATTAAAATCACAAGATATTAAATTAACAACAATATCCATCATAAATAAATTAAAACCATACACCACACTATTGTACTTAATGAAAAGGATAATATCAACTTTTTCTCTTTGGAAATTCTGATGAATCAAAAATTTACTTAGCCTCTCATATCAAGCTCTTAGAGTCTGCTTTAGTCCATACAGGGCTTTGGTCAACTTATAAACAAATTTGGATTGATATTTTTCCTCAAAACCAGGAGGGTATTCAATATATACCTCTTCATTAAGATATCCATTTAAAAATGCACCCATCCATTTAAAACAGTTTGAAACCCATATGAGATGCAAATGCCAATAAGATGCTTATGGCTTTTAATCTGGCCACAAGAGCATATGATTCTTCAAAGTCAATTCTTTCCTCTTGTGAATACCCCTTGGCCACAAATCTGACTTTGTTTCTTACCACAAGTCCACTTTCATCTAATTTGTTCCTAATTTACTACCAATAACTGTGCAATCTTTGAGTCTAAGAACTAGATCCCACATTTGATTTCTTTAAAATTGATTTAGCTCTTTTTGCATGGCTATGATCCAGTTTTCATCATTAAGAGCCTAATCAATAGAGTTTGGCTCTATCTTTGATACAAAAGCAAAATGTCCACATATATTTTGCCTAGAACCTCTTATTTTTACTCCTTCATATATATTGTCAATTACGTGCTCAATTGGATGATCAATTTTGAATTTCAAATCCTTTAGAGGTTTGTAGGGAACTTTACCTACACTTATATTATTCTTTGGGCTTTGATCATGCTTTGGTTCTTCTTCCCCTTGCTTTACCGGATGTAGCTTTTCTAGATTCTTTGATAAGTCATCTGCATCACTTAACTCTTCCTCCTTCTTAGGAGTTGGGTTAAATTCATCAAATATAACATGAATGGATTCTTCTACTATTTGATTTCTTTTGTTAAAAACTCTATATACTTTGCTATTTGATGAATATCCAAGAAATATTGTCTCATCACTCTTGGCATCTAATTTTCCTAAATTGGTTTTTCCATTATTCAAAACATAGCAAGTGCAACCAAAAGCATAAAAGTATGAAATATTTAGTTTTTTTCTTTTCCATTACTCATATAGTGTCTTTTCCAGGATTGCTCTAATGGTAACTCAATTTAATACATGATAAGCTGTACTTACAGCTACACCTCAAAATTTCTTGGATAATTTACTTTCATATTGCTTAGTCCTAGTCATCTCCTGTATTGTTCTATTTTTCCTCTCAACTACCTCATTTTGTTAGGGAGTTCTTGAAGCAAAAAATGTTTTATTTTCCCTCTCAACTACCTCATTTTGTTTGGGAGTTCTTGAAGCAAAAAATATATGATGAATTCCTTCTTCATTGCAAAATTCTATAAATTGTTTGTTTTCAAATTCACCACTTTGGTCACTTCTAATTGATATGATTATATTTTCGTTTTGCACCAATTTTGAAAAACTAACAAAAATTGAGAAGGTTTCATCTTTGCTAGTTAATAGCATTATCTATGTGAATCTTGAAAAATCATCTGCAATAGCAAAAACATATTACTTTCCTCCGAGGCTTAAAATGTCAGATGGCCCATGGAGATCCATGTGTAATAATTCAAGTGACCTTGAGGATGAAATTTCATTTTTAGATGAGAATGTCATTTTAGACTGCTTTTACAATTAACATACCTTACAAATTTTATCTTTATCATATTTAAGTTTTGATAACCCTTCTGCAAACTTTTTTTCCATAGGGTCTTAATGCTTGACATATTTACTTGTTCAAGTCTTTTATGCAAAATCCATGGATCATTATCAATGACCATAAGACATTTTCCATCCAATTCATTAAGGGAAACTAAATATATATTTTCATGTCTTTTGTCACTAAAGACTATGTGATCTCCATCAAAGACATTGCATATAGATGTTTCAAACATGACTTTATAGCCTTTGCCATATAATTGACTAATACTCATTAACTTATGTTTCAGTCGTTCAACAAACAACATGTCCTCTATACATGCAATTGAAATACCATAAACATTTCTCTTACTATTTATTTTGCCTTTTTCATTGTTCCCAAACGCAACAATACTCCATTATACGGTTTGATGTCATGGAACAATGCTTTATTTCCTATCATGTGTCCTAAGCAGCCTCTATCCATGAACCACATGTTGTTGGCTTTTTCACTAAGACAAACCTACAAAAAATTTCACATAAATATTATCTATTTGGTACCCATTTTATGTGTTCATTTGGGTTAGTAAGCCATTGACTTCTACATTGCTCTACTTTGGAAGGCGCAAATCCAATGCCCTTTAGTACCCAAACTTATTTGGTACCTTGGTCATATAATTTTTTGATTCTACATTGATAAACTGTATGACTAAACTTGTTGCAAAAATTACATGTCCTTGGGAGTCTTGGAGTAGGGCTCCATACACAATGAGGTTCCCTAGTTGGCCTTCTAATCTAAACAACATGGTTCATTTTTGGTTTATGAAAAATAGTTGTCTTGGCTTGAGGTTTTACCCATCTTGGAGCATTTGACTTCCTGGTTTCAATGCAGTTTTCTTCAAATGTGAGTCTTGAATTTGCGATATACTCCCCCTTTCATCGACGCTCATCAATTTTTCCATATTGTATACAAAAATTGCACATATTCCTCCTGAGTTACATAAATCAGTCAATCGTGAATGTTTTATGCTTTATAAAGCTAAATCAATCAAAATATAATTTAAAATATTTTAAACACTCAAATTCTTCTCAATTAATAATCAAAATTCGTAATATAAATGTGACTCAACACATGCCTCTAGTTTGTATTCCTAAAATCTAGGTACAACATGACTTGATTGATTAATATAAAGTCTTAGAAAGTAGCAACTTGAAGCCATCATCAAGTCAAGACCCTAAATAACTCTTCTATAGCCTCTATAAAATCCAAGAGAAGAGGCTAATTGATCCATTTGAGGAGGCTAAAAAGAGATTTGAAATTCTAATGCATAACCCATAAGGAAAGAAGTTCAATCAAGCAGGTATTGGATGATTCATCTTGAAAACGTTAGGTTGATGTTAAACTTAGCACTGAATGGGAGGCAACCCATTACACATTTTAATTTTTTTATCCACGGCATGGTTAAAAGATCTATGATTTGTGTCTTGAAGTAGGGAAATCTGAAAAAGATCACTTACTTTTTAAAACTTGCATGCAAATTTGATTCTTTAATTGGTCGATTCTCTATGAATATATGTTGTGATCTTAGAAAATACAGCATGATTCAAAAATCAAAAATCATCAATGATCATTACCATGTAAACAGAGTAGCTACAGACCTATGTTTGAAATTCGAAAAGATGACTAAGGCTATAGCTGGGGGTAAAGCTACCCTATATGCCAATTTTCCAATCTTTTCTAGTACTTCAAATGGTCGAATGTACTTTAGATTCGGATTGTTCCTTTTCCTAAACCTTGTGACTCCTTTGAATGGCGTGACCTTTATAACCACGTGTTCATCAACTTGGATGTTCAAATCCTTCCTTTTGCTCTTTTGACGACTTTGGGCTATGAGTATACATTGGTGAATTACTACCTCGTCTGCCATTCATCGAGACAAGTCTGGGGCTAGCTTTTTCTCTCCAACTTCATCCCAGTTAAATGGAGTACAACATCGTCTCCCATATAACGATTCAAAGGGAGTCATTTGAATACTAGCTTGATAGCTATTGTTGTACGCAAACTCCGCTGTCGGTACATATTCATCCCATGATCCTCCAAATTCTAATGTAGATATACAGAGCATGTCCTAGAAAATCTGATTCACTCGCTCCGTCTGTCCATCTATCTGGGGATGAAATGTTGTACTGAACTTAAGCTGGGTGCCTAGGGTTTTGTGTAAACTCTTCCAAAATCGAGACATGAACGTCACATCTCGATCGGATATTGTCGACTTAGACACTCCCTGGAGCCGTACTATCTCCTCGTAGTACACCTTGGTCAGCCTTTCTACCCAAAAAGTTCTCTTTATGGGTATAAAATGTGCCACTTTTGATAATCATCTACTATTACCCCACATAAAGTTATTTCCTATTTGCGTTTTAGGTAGTCCTTCAATAAAGTCCATTATGATGTCATCCCATTTCCACTCAGGAACTTGCAAGGACTGTAGGTTTCCAGGCATTCGTTAGTGATCAGCTTTCACCCTTTGACATGTTAAGCACTTATTAAGTATTCAACGATCTCTCTTTTCATATTATTCCACCAATAACCTTTCTTGAGATCCTAATACTTCTTAGTGCTTCCTGGATGCATGAAAAATGGCAAAAAATGTGCCTCTTTGAGTATTTGTTCTTTCAATTCCACAGTACTAGGTATGCGAAGCCAACCCTTGTACCGATATATACCTTGTTCATTACTGACAAATTCATTCAACCCCTTTTTCTTTATCTTTTCCATATATATATGTAGGTCTGAGTCATCCTGTTGTGCAGTTTTAATCTATTCAAACAAAGAAGACTATATGTGCATTTATGACAGTCGTACCTGAACTCCAGGTGGACATACAATCAATTCCAATTATCTTATTTCTCAAAGCAACCCTTCCTCCTTTGTGATCAGGTGCGTTATGCTAGAATTTCTACTCAATTCATCGACTACCACATTTGCCGTACCAGGATGGTATAGTATGTCTATATCGTAATCCTTTAACAACTCAAGTAATCTCCTTTGCCTCATATTCAACTCCTTTTAAGTGAAAATATACTTGAGGCTCGTGTTATCCGTATAAATCTCGTGTTTAGTGCTGATCATATGCTTGCTTAAGAATGATTAATTTGATTTTGAGGATTAACAAATAATTGAAATATCATTAAAAAGGATCTAATAAATTTTTCTAAGTATTCTCAGATAATTTGTCGCTAATTATGTGTATGAAAATGAAAATGTGAAATAATTTAAGTTTCAAGAGCTCAAGTTCATGAATTGCAAGTCCAGCAAAGTGAAGTCTCACAGCCAAGTCGATTTCACGTGCGACTTGGGTGAAGTCCCAGACCCAAGTCAACTTCGCTTGCGACTTCGAACTTACAGCAAAGTGAAGTCTCAACCCAAGTCGATTTCACTTGCGACTTGGGTGAAGTCTCAGACCCAAGTCGACTTCGCCTGCGACTTCGAAGGCAAATTTCTGGACAGCAAGTTTTAACAAGACAAAGTCGCATCCCAAGTCGACTTCACCCATCCGAAGTCGACTCCACTCATCCGAAGTTGACTCCACTTGCGACTTCAACTCGTAACGGTCAAAAATCCGAATGTTGGAGCTCTAGATGCACGTGAACCTCTACTCCAAACGGCTAGATCTTTTTTCCTCTATATATATCATTGAAGAATGAACGTGGAGACAAGAGAGGAGGAAAGAAAGAGGAAAACACAAGTTAGGCTTTCATCTTCTAATATTCAAGTGTGTTGAAGTTATTTGAACAACTATTGAAGCTTCAAGTGCTACAACTTCCAAGTGTGTTTCCAAGACTATCATCTCCACATGACAAGGAGCTTCCGGAGCTTATCAAATACACGTTGTAAAGTGTAATTTCTCTTTTATCTATTCGCTTTGTATTGTTGCCTTGGATTGGTGTTGGAGACCGAATTCAAGAAGAAGCAAAACAGGGGGTTGGTTTGAGTTTGTCTCACTAACGGGTTTTGCTTGGTTGGGTTGAGTTTATCTCACCAATAGATTGGACTTGGTTGGTTGGAGTTGGTCTCACTAACAAGTGATTATTGTATATGCCCCCTAGAGCTAGAATCTAGAAGAGAGCGGGTGCTCTAGATTGTATTGAAAATATAATAGTGGAACCTGTGACACAATGGGTGTGTGCTTGGAAGAGTGGAGTAGGGAAGGTTGCCCGAACCACTATATATTGTTGTCTCTTGTTTGGTTTGATTGCTTGCATTTTATATTCCATCTGCACCCTCATTCTATCTCATATCACGTTTCATCAAGGGGATTGAAATTATAAGGGGTTAAGTTTTAATTTACCAAAAGAATTCTTAAGAACCCAACTCACCCCTCCCCTCTTGGATTTTTCCATTAACTCGGGACCAACAAGTGGTATTAGAGCAGACCTCTATCTTATTTGAGGTGATCTCTTCTATATATCTATGGCAACCTACTTAACTTCTGTACCTGCATTTGCCGAGGGCTAATCATTTTTGAGGCCACCTCTATTTGATGATAATAATTTTATTTATTAGAAGTTGAGGATGAAACAACTCATTATGGCAACTAATATGAATTCTTGGATAGCCATAATTACATTACCAAAGGGGGACAAGGCGTCCACTTGGACAAAAGAAGAAACTATGTCCGTCTAAAGTAATGTCAACGCTATGAATTTCTTATTTTGTGCATTGACCGCGCAGAATTTGATAGAGTTTCTTCATGCACAACGGCTAAAGAGATATAGGATAAATTGGTATCTATTTATGAGGGTTCCTCCCAAGTAAAGGGAACTAAAAGAAATATCCTTATTGGTGATTTTGAAAGATTTCAAATGTTAGATGGTGAATCTATTTCAAAAATGTATGCTAGATTTTCTAAAATCACTAACGCTCTTAAAGGCCTAGAAAAGCCAATTTCTGAAAGTGAGCAGGTTATGAAGATACTTAGAGCATTGCCAAACTCGTGGAATGAAAAGATCACAGCTATTGAGGAGGCAAAGGACTTAAACAAGCTCAAAGTGGATGACTTGATTAGCTCACTCATGTCTCATGAGCTCATCAAAAATAAGAAAGAATAATCTAAAAGAAGTAAGAAGTCTATTGCGTTCAAAAGTATGATAGAGAGCTCAAGTGAATCTACATCAAGCTCATACTCCAACATGAAGAGAAACAAATATTTCAGATCACACAAGAAAATGAAGGATAGAAGAAAGGAATTTCCAAAATGTTATAAATGTGGTGGTGTTGGACATCTACAAATCGAATGCACCACACCGGATGAATTGGAAATTCAAAATAAGAGAATTTTTTCAAAGAGAAAGGCTAGAAAAATGCTTACAAAGGAATATACTACCACAAGCTCTAGCACCTCATCAACTGAAGGAGAAGATGCAGCAAATTGGGTAAGAGTTTGTTGCATGGCCATCATAGAAGATGAAAAGGAAATTTGCCAAAAACCTAAAGAGAAAAGTGATAATGCAAGAAAATTAAAACTGTCAACATCGGATGCATCTATGGATATCGAGGTAAGCTCATCTAATTTTTATTCATCTTCTAATGTTTGTTCTAGATGTAATGAGTTGAATGATTTACAACAAACTTATGACTCACTATTTGATGAATTCAAAAGCCTTGGTATCAAATACGTTCAAAAGAAAAGGCAATTCAATACTACTGCCATTGCAAATGGAAAATTAGCGGAGGAGAATTCATCCTTGCAAAATGATATAAATGCCTTGAAGAATGAAACAGAGGCATTGAGAAAGGAGAACCAAATTTTGAAAGATTCATTGGCAAAGTTCTCCAACCCGGGAGAAAATGTGCAGAAATTTTTTAGAATGACCACTCAAGTTGATAAGAGAGGGCTTGGATTTGTAAAGCACATTAATGTCAACCTAAATAAAACAAACTCTCCTATTTGGATTAAGGCTTCTAGTATATCAAATGCGAGGGGACATTTTAAGAAGCTTGTTGATAAATCATGGTCAAATATACCTACTTGGCAACCAAAGAGCTATCATGGTACTCCAACCGATGCTAGAATCACTTGCCATTATTGTAATAAGTTTGGACACAAAATATATCAATGCAAGGAAAGAAAAATGGTTTATAATGGAGTTAAATTGGTTTGGATGCCAAAGAGACACATCTAAGGTAGAACCAAGTCTTCTTGAGTTCCTATGCATTATGGTACTAACATTAATGAACCCATAACATGGGTACCAAAAGGAAAGAAGATATCATATTTGTGATGCAGGTTTTATTTCAAACAAGTACAAAGTCATCTAGAGAATGAAGGAGCATGAATTGCAAAAGAAAGGGGGAGTTGAGCAAAATAGAAATGATAACTTTCATCAAAGGTAAGTAAATGTATGTTGCTCTCCTAAAGAAATTAATAAACAAGTAGTACCATAGTCATATTATAGATCATATGCTTGACTCAAAATGAATGATTTGTATGAAAAAAGGGGAGAGAGAGTGTAGTATGAACCTATTTTATATGCCTCATTTGTACTACCTATTTTATATGCCCCATTGTGCCCCATTTGTGCTACCTTTTTGTGTTGATTGACAAAAAGGGGGAGAGAGGGTAGTATGAAAATATCTTAAGAAAAGAGAATAGTATTGCATATAACTTAGGGGGAGAAGTATTTCCATGTAGAATGGGAGAATAGTGAGAGAACACATCTATATGAAAAGGATATACATTATTTTGCACATATTGATGAAAATCATGATCTTCATGTAGACGTATCTGTGATTCATTTGAGAAGGGAAGATATTTCAATTAAGTTTTGTCAATCATCAAAAAGGGGGAGATTGTTGATCATATGCTTGCATAAGAATGATTAATTTGATTTTGATGATTAACAAATAATTGAAATATCATTAAAAAGGATCTAATAAATTTGTCTAAGCGTTCTCAGATAATTTATCTCTAATTATGTGTATGAAAATGAAAATGTGAAATAATTTAAGTTTCAAGAGCTCAAGTTCATGAATTGCAAGTCTAGCAAAGTGAAGTCTCACAGCCAAGTCGACTTCACTTGCGACTTGGGTGAAGTCCCAGACCCAAGTCGACTTCGCCTGCAAATTCGAACTGACAGCAAAGTGAAGTCTCAACCCAAGTCGACTTCACTTGCGACTTGGGTGAAGTCTCAAACCCAAGTCGACTTCGCTTGCGACTTCGAAGGCAAATTTCTGAACAACAAGTTTTAACAAGACGAAGTCGCATCCGAAGTCGACTTCACCCATCCGAAGTCGACTCCACTCATCCGAAGTCTACTCCACTTGCGACTTCAACTCGTAACGGTCGAAAATCCGAATGTTAGAGCTCTAGATGCACGTGAACCTCTACTCTAAACGGCTAGATCTTTTGTCCTCTATATATGTCATTGAAGAATGAATGTGGAGACAAGAGAGGAGGAAAGAAAGAGGAAAACACAAGTTGGGCTTTCATCTTCTAATATTCAAGTGTGTTGAAGTTATTTGAACAACTATTGAAGCTTCAAGTGCTACAACTTCCAAGTGTGCTTCCAAGACTATCATCTCCACATGACAAGGAGCTTCCGGAGCTTATCGAATACACGTTGTAAAGTGTAATTTCTCTTTTATCTATTTGCTTTGTATTGTTGCCTTGGATCGGTGTTGGAGACCGAATTCAAGAAGAAGCAAAACAGGGGGTTGGTTTGAGTTTGTCTCACTAATGGGTTTTGCTTGGTTGGGTTGAGTTTGTCTCACCAATAGATTGGACTTGGTTTATTGGAGTTGGTCTCACTAACAAGTGATTATTGTATATGCCCCCTAGAGCTAGAATCTAGAAGAGAGCGGGTGCTCTAGATTGTATTGAAAATACAATAGTGGAACCCAAGACACAACGGGTGTGTGCTTGGAAGAGTGGAGTAGGGAAGGTTTGCTTGAACCACTATATATTGTTGTCTCTTGTTTGGTTTGATTACTTGCATTTTATATTCCATCTTCACCCTCTTATTCTATCTAATATCACGTTTCATCAAGGGGATTGAAATTATAAGGAGTTAAGTTTTAATTTACCAAAGAATTCTTAAGAACCCAATTCACCCCTCCCCTCTTGGGTTTTTCCATTAACTCGGGACCAACATTTAGCACCATACAGGTAGTGTAGCGCCCCAGCCCGAGCATCACAACCTTACTCCAAGATCTTATCGATTGGTAAATGTGAATCAGGATTGTTGTCCTGATCACGCGGTTGGTTTTTAATTGGATCTCGTCCAAAAAAAATTTTATTTCTTATATTACATAAACATATAACCATCATCATTCATAATGGACTTATCCATATCATCATAAATCATTAACTTCTCACATTATTCATAACTTCATAATTTCATACAACCTATGTCTTTTCCGCCATATCACATTAGGACATTTATTCATACAAAAATATACTAACCTTTGTAGATTCCTCTTTTCCTTTTTCAGCGAGAACATTGTTGGAAACAATAGTTAAAACAAAACAAAATTGACCAAAGCATAAGTTTTGATGATTAACAAATTCAAATTTGAGTATAAATTGATTACTAATGAGTGTGATGAATGTCTTAAGGAATGAAAATCAACCAAGTCGATTCCGAAGTCGACTCGGACTTCGACTTAGGGTGAAGTCGATCTCGAAGTTGACTCCACATTCAACTTCAACATGTACCTGATGGACAGATTTGAATTTGGAAGGTGTACAGCTGAAGTCGCAGTCGAATTTGACTCCACTTGCGACTTGGAAGCCAAGTCGCAGACGAAGTCGACTCCAGTATCGACTTGAAGATACACATTTCCTTCCAGCGTTGATTTTGAGACAGAACATTCCAAAGTCGCAGTCGAAGTCGACTCCAGCAGTGACTTGGGCGAAGTCGCAGACGAAGTCGACCCCAAGATCGACTTGAGTTTCTGAAGTCCAAGTCAAAAGCTCAAGCTCATTTCAGGATGAAGACAACTCAAGATATGAAGACTAATATAATTTTAAAGCGAGCAAGGTACATGAATTCATTCCAAATCATACAAGATTTGATCATACAAGTTTCAAGATTCACAAGGTTTACAAGATTCGAAGCCAGTCCAGAACAAGATAATGCCTCTACTAGGGAAGGAAAGAAGCTAAGCAAGCAAGAGGAGAATCAACAAGGATCAAACTGATTTGGCCCAAGAAAATGGTCAAGTCGCACCCCAAGTCGACTCCAAGATCGACTTGAGGCCAAGTCTGAAACCAAGTTGACCCAGAACTTAGACTTGGAAACTGAAGAGCTGCCGAAGTCGTACACGAAGTCGACTCCAGCATGCGACTTGGGTGAAGTCGCAGACGAAGTCGACTCCACCTGCGACTTGGGGAAGTAACGTTCGAATTTTTGAACGTTAGAACATTTATTGCGCGCCAACCACTTGTATAACGTTCAAAATCTTCCCTCCTCTATAAATAGACACTCAAGCAAACGTGGTTATACACAAGACAGAGTCTAAAGAGAGGAAAGAAGTATAAGCAAGAGTTCTTATTTGCTTTTCTCTAAATTTGAGTGATCTATACACTTTCAAAGGAAGAACAAGCTTCAAAGTTGCGATTTGCTTCAACGAAACACAATCGGTTGCTCCTACAGATTCTTCCTCGAGCTGAAACTTGCTACACAACCAGTAAAGTGTAGATCTTCTTTATTTTTACATTATTGATTGTTTTAGTGCTTGGTTTAAGTTTGGTGATTGAAACCAAGACGTTGCAAGTAGAGTTGTGATCGGAGTGTAACTCATCACCTACTTGTGTTGATTGTATATGCCCCCTAGAGCTTGAATCTAGAAGAGAGCAGAGGCTCTGGTTGTATATGTCTCCTAGAGCTAGAATCTAGAAGAGAGTGGAGACTCTAGTTGTATTCGTGGAATACATAGTGGAACCCAAGTCACAAGAGGTGTGAGCTTGGACGAGTGGAGTAGGGAGGTTGCCCGAACCACTATAAAATCTTGTGTGGTAATTTATATTTCTGCTCTCTATATTATACTGCATTCCATTTTGTTTCTTCATAAAGGGGACTAGATTAATCCGGGGTAAAAGTTTCTGTTTAAGTTTTAAATTTTCATAATACCCAATTCACCCCTCCCCTCTTGGGTAATTGCCATTAACTCGGGACCAACAAGTGGTATCAGAGTAGGTCTTTGAGTTAAACCAAAGAGATCTATTGACATGGCATCCCAATCGACTTCCGTTCCCGCATTTGCCGAAGGCTAATCATTTACTAGGCCACCATTGTTTGATGGGAACAATTTTGTATATTGGAAGCTACGTATGAAACAACTCATCATGGCTACAGATATGGACTCTTGGATTGCAATCCAAGACGATGTGACTTTGCCTATTGATGAAAGAGCTTCCAAATGGACCGATGAGGAAGTGAAAATTGTAAAGAGCAATGCCAAGGCTATGAATTCATTATTTTGTGCTCTTACGGCCTCCGAATATGATAGAGTATCCTCTTGTTTAACTACCAAAGAAATATGGGATACACTAACTTCTATCTATGAAGGAGCCTCTCAAGTCCAAGGGACAAGGAGAAATATTTTGATTAGAGAATTGAAAATCTTTAGAATGTTAGAAATAGAAAATATTTCTGAAATGTTTGCTAGATTCTCAAAAATTTCTAATGCTTTGAAAGGTCTTGGAAAAGCTATATCTGAATCTGAACAGGTTATGAAGATTCTGAGGGCTCTACCGGAATCTTGGACTCCAAAGATTACTGCGATAGAAGAAGCCAAGGACCTTAACACATTGAAGCTAGAAGACCTAATTAGCTCCTTGATGTCACATGAGCTAATCAAGAAAAGAAACGAAGATCATCACAAAGGCAAAAGAGCCATTGCCTTGAGAGCCGCACAAGACTCGGACGACACCTCATCTTCACAAAATGATAATGAAATTGCCTTACTCACAAAACGATTCAGAAAATTTGTAAGGAAAGGTAGAAATTTCAGAAATTTTAAAGAAAGAAATTCCAAAGAGAAAAAGAAAGAAACAACAAAATGTTATCGATGCGGCGGTTCGGGATACAAGCAAGCCCAATGTCCAACGCCCGAAGAAAACAAGGCAAAAAAGCAAAGAAAAAATCGAGGCGACAACAAAAGATTTCAAAGAAACAAAGGAAGAGGCATGTACGTGAATGAAGAAGAATCTACAACAAATAGCTCCTCAAGTGAAGAATGCGAAGCAGATTGCGCGAGAATTTGTTGCATAGCAAATACCGACATATGCTTTGCAGCCACGGAAACCTTGGAGGATCAAGCTACTTCAACGGACTGCACAAGTAGTCAAGAGGTAACCTCCAAACAGAAATCTTTTTCAAATTTTTCTACAAATGAATGTCTTAAACGTGCTGAATTAGAAGAACTTCAACAAGCTTATGATTCACTATATGAAGAAATAAAGAAATTAGGAAACAAGTTTACAATAAAGAAAAGACAATGTGATGCAGTAATAATTGTAAATGGTAAACTTGCTGAAAAATTAGATAAATTAAAAAATGAAAAGAATACATTAGAAAACGAGTTAGAGAAACTTAAAAACAAAAACGAATCATTAAATGAATCCCTTGCCAAGTTCTCTAATCCAGGAGAAAATGTAAGAAAGGACTTGGATACAATACATTTGAACAAACAAAGTCTAACGCTCCAAGAAATAATGTCAAACCCATTTATACTAAACCAAAGATAAATCGACTAGCTTGGACCAAAAGACCAACTGAGGAACGAATTACCAAGTGGCTCCCTATTTCTAGACTTCCGGGAGCTTGTAACTTTTGCAACAAGTTTGGACATAAGGTCTATCAATGTAAATTAAGAAAACTGCAAAACCTTGGTGCTAAATTGGTTTGGATGCCGAAAAGCATTGGATTTATAACTTCAAAGATAGATCAACATAAACTCCAAAGGATAACTAACCCAAACGGACCCATAAAATGGGTACCAAAAGGATGAGCTCCACTCAAATTAATTTTTGCAGGTCTGTCTTAAAGCTAAGGCCAATAACATATGGTTTATGGATAGCGGTTGCTCAAGACATATGACAGGAGAAAAAGGACTATTTCACAAGATCAACCCATGCAATGAAGGAACGGTAGCTTTCGAAAATAATGAAAAAGGTAAAATAAAAGGTAAAGGAAATATCATGGTAGTTCAAATGCATGTATTGAAAATATTCTATTTGTTGAAGGACTCAAACACAACCTAATGAGTATTAGTCAACTATGTGATAAAGGATATAAAGTTGTATTTGAATCCTCTATATGTAATGTTATTGATGATGACGAGCACATAATATTTAGTGGCAAAAGACATGGAAATGTATATTTGGTTTGCCTTGATGACCTAGAAGGAAAATGTCTAATAGCCATAGAAAATGATCCATGGAAATGGCATACAAGGCTTGGACATATAAATATGTCAAATATTAAAACTTTATGGAAAAAGAATTTGGTACAAGGCTTACCAAAGCTCAAATATGACAAAGATAAGATTTGTAAAGCCTGTCAACTATCTAAACAACCAAAAATGTCATTTTCGACCAAACAGGAAATTTCAACAACTAGACCACTTGAATTGCTACATATGGATCTTTATGGGCCATCAAACATTTTAACTGTTGATGGGAAAAAGTATGTGTATGTTATTGTGGATGACTTTTCTAGATTTACTTGGATTATACTCTTAGCTAGCAAAGATGAAGCATTTTCTATGTTTGTCTCGTTTTCAACTTTGGTGCAAAATGAAAAATAAAGTTCAATCATTTCCATTAGAATTGACCATGGTGGTGAATTTGAAAATAGTCGATTCATAAAATTTTGCAATGAAAAGGGAATTCACCATACATTTTCTACACCAAGAACTCCTCAACAAAATGGAGTTGTTGAAAGGAAAAACCGGACAATTCAAGAAATGGCTAGGACCATGCTAAATGAGAGTAAATTGTCCAAAAGATTTTGGGGTGAAGCTGTAAGTACAGCTTGTCATGTATTAAACCGAGTTACCATTAGAGCAATATTGAAAAAGACCCCATATGAACTTTGGAAAGGCAGGAAACCAAACATATCATATTTCCATACTTTTGGATGTATTTGTTATGTGTTAATTAATGGAAAAACAAATTTGGGAAAATTAGATGCCAAAAGTGATGAAGCTATTTTCTTGGGTTATTCATCAAATAGCAAAGCATATATAATTTTCAACAAAAGAAATCAAACAATAGAAGAATCAATACATGTTGTTTTTGATGAATTTAACCAAACTCCGAGAAAGGAGGATGAACTAAGTGACGCAGATGATACAAAAGCAAAACAACAAGAACAACAAAAGGAAACCGACCTCAAGCCAGAAAACTCCATGGAGGAAGAGGTAAGTGAAGGTAATGATTCCTACAAACCTCTAATTGATTTAAAGTTCAAAAATGCCCATCCAATTGAGCAAGTCATTGGAAATATTTATGAAGGAGTAAAAACTAGGAGATCAAAGCAAAATATTTGTGGACAATATGCATTTGTGTCAAAAATTGAACCAACCACTATTGAACAAGCTCTTAATGATGAAAACGGGGCTATTGCAATGCAATAAGAGCTAAATCAATTTGAAAGGAATGATGTATGACATTTAGTTCCTAGACCAAATGGTTATACCATTATTGGTACCAAATGGATATTTAGGAACAAATTGGACGAAAGCGGACTTGTAATTAGAAACAAAGCTAGATTAGTATCCAAAGGGTATTCCCAGGAAGAAGGGATTAATTTTGAAGAATCATATGCACCTGTGGCTAGATTAGAAGCCATACGCATCTTACTAGCATTTGCTTCTCACATGAATTTCAAATTGTTTCAAATGGATGTGAAAAGCGCATTTTTGAATGGATACTTGAATGAAGAAGTATATGTTGAACAACCCCCTGGATTTGAAGAAAAGGATCAATCTAAATATGTTTATAAGCTGACCAAAGCATTATATGGACTAAAACAAGCCCCAAGAGCTTGGTATGAAAGGTTAAATAGATTTTTGATTGATCATGAATTTCAAAGAGGGAAAGTTGATACTACCTTATTCATCAAATATAAAAGTAAAAACATCTTAATTGTGCAAATCTATGTAGATGATATAATATTTGGTGCTACTGATGAAACTCTATGCCAAGAATTTTCTAAGATCAAGCAGAGCGAATTTGAAATGAGCATGATGGGAGAACTGAATTTCTTCCTTGGACTGCAAATCAAGCAACAAAGCGAAGGAATATTCCTAAATCAGTCCAAATACGTCAAAGAAATGCTAAAGAAATTTGGAATGCAAACTACTAAAGGAGCAAATACTCCAATGAGTTCAACAATCAAGATCGACACGGACGAAAACGGTAAATGTATCGATCAAAAGCTTTATAGAAGTATGATAGGATCATTGTTGTATTTAACAGCTTCTAGACCAGATATACTTTTCAGTGTTTGTATGTGTTCTAGATTCCAAGCATGACCGAAAGAATCGCATTTATTGGTTGTAAAGGGAATTTTTAAATATTTGATAAATACTACTAATCTTGGACTATGGTATCCAAAGGGGTCAACATTTGACTTAATCGGTTATTCGAATGCGGATTTTGCCGGCTACAAAGTAGATAGAAAAAGTACTAATGGAACCTGTCAAATTCTTGGAAATATGTTGGTTTCATGGTATTCAAGGAAACAAACCAGTGTTGCTCTATCTACTGCAAAAGCCGAATATATAGCCGCCGGAAGCTGTTGTACCCAACTACTTTGGATGAAACAAAAATTAAAAGACTATGGCATTGATTATTACAATATTCCTATTAGATGTGATAACACAAGTGCTATATGTTTAACAAAGAATCCTGTATTGCATTCAAGAACCAAGCATATAGATGTAAAACATCATTTTATTCGAGAACATGTTGAAAATCATGATATTTGTTTGGAATATGTGAAAACTGAGGAACAAGTTGCTGACATTTTTACCAAGCCATTAGCAAAGGAATCATTTTATAAAATTAGAAATGAAATGGGAATGATTGAATTAAATTAAGGAAAATTATACAAGAAAATCAAATCTGAAAAAGGTCAAGTCGATGAGTCAAGTCGACTCCAAGAAACCAAGTCGACTCCGCCTCTTAGGCGAAGTCGACTCCTCGCGCGCGACCTTCCGCCTTCTCTCCTTTTTCTTTCCTTCTTCTTCTTCTTCCTCTTATTTTTCCCGCGCCGTTTCTCTCCTTTCCAGCGCTTTCTCTCCTTCTTTCCGGCGTCGACCTTTCTCTTCTCTCCATTCTCCGGCAACTGCATCTCATTTCTCTCTCTCACTATCTCTCTGCATCTCAGTTTCTCTCTTCCTTCTAGAAATTCCTCCCTCTTTCTTCTCCGAAATTCCATCTCCGGTGAATTCGGCGCACCACTCTTCTCCGACACCGCCTCTCCTCCCTCATTGACTCAGCGTCCCTCCCTGCTCCATCTCCTTTTCTCTCTCTATTTAATCTCTCTCTCTAAGCCTCTCTATTTGTCCCTCTACCTCTCTAAATTCCAAAATCAATGGCTCCAAAGACTAGACCTCCCAAGTTAGCTGTCTCAAAGCCCTCTCTCAAACCTGTTCCCCGACAGTCTACATCCCGTACCGACGACGAAGTGCCTAGGAGATAACGTACTTCCTCAAAGCGAGCCCGGGAAGAACCATCCACTTCTACTGGCTGCCGAGTGCGTTTTCAAACAGGAACTCCGTCAACCACAGCTGGTCGTGAGGAACAACCCCAAACCTCACACAGCACTCAATCTGGGGCAAGAAGGAAATGCAACATAGCTGGGAAAGCTCAAGTGCTGAAGATGCCGACTACGTATTTCAAAACCGAACTCCAGCACAGTCGGTTCTACAAACACTTCTATGAGAGGAAGGTATTCATTCCTAAAATAATTGATTTCAAGTTTCTAAAAGATTATGGGTCAGATATAGAAGATCTATTGGAATTTTAAGGTTGGACCAAGCTGCTAAAGGAAGATGAAGGAGTCTATCCGGATCTAACCAGGATTTTCTATTATTTATGGGATGAGGAATATTATAGCAGTTTTATAAAAGCAGTTAACATGTTCTTTGGAGTTGGAGTAACTCCAAATTTGGAAGGAGCAATGATCAATATCGGACAGATACTCGAGGTTCCACATGAAGATGAGCCACTCCCTGCAGACCTCTCACTTGATCAGATATATAATCAGCTCACTCGGAGCAATAAATATCATCCAGGGATCAAGTTTCTGCATTACATGGATCTGTCTCCAAGGCTACGGGTTCTACGTCTGTTGATAGCCGACTGCATCTACCCTAAGGGCGGAGGACTGAATCAACTGAACCATCAAGAAGCTGGGATACTATGGAAAATCGTGAACAGGGTAAAAGTCAGTCTTCCCCGTTTGTTCATTGAAGCTCTCAGCTGCAGAAAGGACAATCCACGGGGAGTTCTACCCTACGGCACCTGGATCACGAAGATTCTTGAGCACTTTGAAGTGGATATTGAAGGCGAGCCCTTCGAAGTACTGAAATCCACTAACGCAATCAACAAGGCATTGATCCAGAGAATGAAGATCAATGTGCATGAACTCAGGGCCGAAGAAGAAGCTCCTGAAGAGGAAAGACGAGCATATACTCAGGGGGAGCAGCCTCCAGAAACCCAACCGGCTCCTCCACAGGATATCCTTGAGGAGCCAGTCTCTCCCATGTCACTTGGATCCTTCTCTCCACGGGGATCAGCCATTCCATATCCGACACCTCAACGATCATCTCAGGAGATAACTCTACAGACCATTCGAGATGAAATAGCTACCCTACGAGATGAAATGGGTCAATAAGAAAATAAAGTTACCAGTCTCATCTCTGGAGTCCTCACAGCCATCATGGACATGCATTCCCGATAAGATCATATCGATTGGGAAATGTGCACTATCTGATACCATCTAGCATCTGGGCGTCACCGTAATCAGCCCATACCTAAACTAGATCCGTTTGAATCCGGATCAGTTCATCGAGATCCAACCCCCGCACCTGTTTCATCCTTCTACTCGTCTGCTCATGTTCGACCCGTCAAACCTACTCAATTTTCATATCCCATTTCCAAATTTCAATTCACCAAATCCTTGGTAATTGAATCTCATTTTGAGTGATTGAGAAAAAGGGGGAGATAGGATACAGTTTTGAGTGAGTTTTAGGACATGACATAGGTTTTAGAGTATTTTTGGGTTGGGTAGCTTGTATATAGGTTTTATTTTTACTTTGCATTGTAATCTGTATGAATCATGATGATATGAAATTTGTTTTATGCTCTAATATTTGTTTCATGCTTTGTTTGAAAGATATTTGATGTTCTGTTTTAGAAATTATATGAATATGTTTTTCTTGAAAGGTAAAAACTCAAATTAGTTTTGTCAATCATCAAAAAGGGGGAGATTGTTGGAAACAATAGTTAAAACAAAACAAAATTGACCAAAGCATAAGTTTTGATGATTAACAAATTCAAATTTGAGTATAAATTGATTACTAATGAGTGTGATGAATGTCTTAAGGAATGAAAATCAACCAAGTCGATTCCTAAGTCGACTCGGACTTCGACTTAGGGTGAAGTCAATCTCGAAGTTGACTCCACATTCAACTTCAACATGTACCTGATGGACAGATTTGAATTTGGAAGGTGTACAGCTGAAGTCGCAGTCGAATTTGACTCCACTTGCGACTTGGAAGCCAAGTCGCAGACGAAGTCGACTCCAGTATCGACTTGAAGATACACATTTCCTTCCAGCGTTGATTTTGAGACAGAACATTCCGAAGTCGCAGTCGAAGTCGACTCCAGCAGTGACTTGGGCGAAGTCGCAGATGAAGTCGACCCCAAGATCGACTTGAGTTTCTGAAGTCCAAGTCAAAAGCTCAAGCTCATTTCAAGATGAAGACAACTCAAGATATGAAGACTAATATAATTTTAAAGCGAGCAAGGTACATGAATTCATTCCAAATCATAGAAGATTTGATCATACAAGTTTCAAGATTCACAAGGTTTACAAGATTCGAAGCCAGTCCAGAACAAGATAATGCCTCTACTAGGGAAGGAAAGAAGCTAAGCAAGCA
The DNA here is from genome assembly GCA_030490835.1 of Annona cherimola. Taxonomy (NCBI): domain Eukaryota; kingdom Viridiplantae; phylum Streptophyta; class Magnoliopsida; order Magnoliales; family Annonaceae; genus Annona; species Annona cherimola. The sequence continues at coordinate 54,301,171 of CM059972.1, read as the reverse complement.
AGAGGAGAATCAACAAGGATCAAACTGATTTGGCACAAGAAAATGGTCAAGTCGCACCCCAAGTCGACTCCAAGATCGACTTGAGGCCAAGTTTGAAACCAAGTTGACCCAGAACTTAGACTTGGAAACTGAAGAGCTGCCGAAGTCGTACACGAAGTCGACTCCAGCATGCGACTTGGGTGAAGTCGCAGACGAAGTCGACTCCACCTGCGACTTGGGGAAGTAACGTTCTAATTTTTGAACGTTAGAACATTTATTGCGCGCCAACCACTTGTATAACGTTCAAAATCTTCCCTCCTCTATAAATAGACACTCAAGCAAATGTGGTTATACACAAGACAGAGTCTAAAGAGAGGAAAGAAGTATAAGCAAGAGTTCTTATTTTCTTTTCTCTAAATTTGAGTGATCTATACACTTTCAAAGGAAGAACAAGCTTCAAAGTTGCGATTTGCTTCAACGAAACACAATCGGTTGCTCCTACAGATTCTTCCTCGAGCTGAAACTTGCTACACAACCCAGTTAAGTGTAGATCTTCTTTATTTTTACATTATTGTTTGTTTTAGTGCTTGGTTTAAGTTTGGTGATTGAAACCAAGACGTTGCAAGTAGAGTTGTGATTGGAGTGTAACTCATCACCTACTTGTGTTGATTGTATATGCCCCCTAGAGCTTGAATCTAGAAGAGAGCAGAGGCTTTGGTTGTATATGCCTCCTAGAGCTAGAATCTAGAAGAGAGTGGAGACTCTAGTTGTATTCGTGGAATACATATTGGAACCCAAGTCACAAGAGGTATGAGCTTGGAAGAGTGGAGTAGGGAGGTTGCCCGAACCACTATAAAATCTTGTGTGGTAATTTATATTTCTGCTCTCTATATTATATTGCATTCCATTTTGTTTCTTCATAAAGGGGACTAGATTAATCCGGGGTAAAAGTTTCTGTTTAAGTTTTAAATTTTCATAATACCCAATTCACCCCTCCTCTCTTGGGTAATTGTAATTAACTCGGGACCAACAAACATGCCTTTCATCACTTGATTTTTCCTTGCACTTGTCTAAGGGGGGAAAACAAAACATGAGTCGAAACTCAATAAGCACGTATTTTTCTTTCATTTAAATGAATTTCTCTCCATTCGATAGAAGACACTTACCAAGTGATCAACTACCAATGAAATAGAAACCTTTTTGTAAACCATTCATGAAAATCATTCATGTAAACCATTCGTAAATGCATTTCTCTCTATTCGATAGGAGACACTTAGCAAGTGATCAACTACCAATGGAATAGAAACCTTTTCATAAAACCATTCATAAAACATATGCTTGCAAACTTAACATGTAAACCTCTTTTTCATGGACATAAAAATATTTTTCATAAAACTTCCTTTCTCCAAGGACATTCTCATGTCCTTAAAACATTTTCCATAAAACCTTTTCAAAACAAGCATATGCATCATACATTACGTTTCTGTCCGTCTGGTAGGTGACACTTACCAAGTGATCACTCTTTCCTCCTTTGGAGAGAAATCCTTTCATTAGATGGCCCGCTAGCTGGGCGGCTATCTGTTCCTTCTCCCATTTTAAGGAGAGCACCGCCGGCATTTCGCCTTTTCAAGCGACTTGGCCTATGTAGAGGGGGCCCATCTTGCAACCACGTCCGGTCTGCATATCCTCTACAGTAGACCTAGTACATAACTCATGTGCACATTCCTTTCTTCACATTCTTATGCTAGCATGCTTTTATAAAACTCCACAGACCCTAGTCTGTGAGTTTTCCTTTTCAAAACTTAATGCTAGCACGTCATTTCAAAATAGTACAGGCCTTGGTCTATATTCCCTTTTATAACTTGAAAACTTGGCACAACCCAAGTTAACAAGTTAATAAAAATATTTTGTAAGGATGACCAACCTTAATAATTTTATAAATATTTAAATAACACATTTCTAAATCATTTGAAATATTCGAAGGAAACTGATAAGTCTAAAAATTTTCCTTTAATTTTATATTAAATTCACGTTGTTAAATATTAAAACGTTAATTAAATACATGTTTTAAGTAGAATTTCATGAAAATCATATTTTTGATAAAATCTGTAATTTTGCTATAAAACGGGTCATTTTGCAAGATTCTTAAAAATATAAAACTATAACACAATCCCCTAGAAAATTTTAATGTTAAAATATGTATTAGCTTATTAATATAATTTGGGCAAATTTATGAAATCATTTAATTAGAAAAATCATGAATATATATCTATAATTATATTTTAAAAATATTAGGAACAAAGTAAAATATTATATTTAGATAAAATAAATTAAAGGATAAAACTAAGATAATATATGATGTTGAAATTATCAAAGCATTAATATTTAGGTTCGTATTTAAATACATCGCAGGAGCACCGGATTCTCGTGCACCACCGGAGCACCAGTTCGGTGCTCCATCTTCCCCAAAATGACGATCTAAGCAGCTCCGACCTGCGTCTTCCCCAAATCCGGCAGCGCCCGCACGATCAGCACCTCCATCTTCCCAAACCGACCATTGGCAGCCCCATTTTCCACCAAATTGCAGCACCGTTCTCAAGCAGCTGCCATCCCGGAAACCATACGACAACCTCTTCACTAAACTGGCCAAGCAACGAACTCTGCAAGCCATACGCGTCGTCGATTCCAGCCATCACCACAACGCCCAATTTCAAAAACCCATTTTTCTGCCCATCACCGAAAAATTCCACGGCAGCCATGGATTTCAAACGGAGGCAGAAAACCAGCATAATCTCAACACCAAATTGGAGCAGCCATTTTTATTAAACCTATGGCCGGACTCTTTTCAATCCCCCATCCATTTTTCCCACAAACGACAGCCATGGCAACGCCGCACACCGTCACGATCTTCCTTGCAGTCTCCGGCCTTCATCATTGGTGGCTGTCGGCGTCGGCATAGGGGTCGTTGTTTGCTACCTTCCATCTCAACAATCACCGGCTGCAACTCCTTTTCTTCCCCAATCCAGTTTCGGCCAGCCCCTATTTCCAAATGCCCAAACCCATCAAGCATAACAAACACGGTATTTCTTTCACCACATATCGGTAGCTACAAAACCAATGGCCGAATTCACGCTCAATCCCGCAACTTCCATTTCTTCTTCCATCCAGTTGAGTTCCATGCCAGCGAACCCATTCACGGAAGAAAAAAATTCAGCCCGTGCCCTTTTTAATTGCAGTAATTTCAAGCCGCATATTTCCGGCAACAGAAAACCCATTTGCGGCCACCGAAAAATCCCAGCTTGCTGTTCGCACAATCCCAGCAGCTCTGGTTCTCTCCATAATCAGCACCGAAACTAGGGGCAACAGCTCTCCATCTTCCCCAAACCAACCAGCTGCCAAAAAAACAAACCCATTGATTCCGGCGAAGGAAGCAGTTGCGGCCTTTAATTTCGGCAACTGTCCGGTGGCCGTTTAGCTGCCAAGCCTGGAAAGATCCTCCATCTCAACAATGTCATCTTAGCCCCATTTCGGCAACACCGAAAGAATCTGTGCTACCTCTCTATTGTTCATGAAACCAGAAATTCCAGCAAAATCCAAGTTGACATTGAAATCGGTAGATGGAAATCAAGCATGCTACCACCAGAAGCGGAGAACTCATGTGAGGCAGTGTAAAGAGAAGGCAGCTAAGGCAAGCGACGAGATGAGAATCCCACATCGAAAGCAAAAGGGAGGGAGGGCCCCTCCCTCAACTATAAAATAAGGCCTTCACTCATCCCAAAAACACACACCCCATACCCCACACACCCCTTGGGTGGGACCCATTTGGTGGGACCCCATAGCAAGTGGGTGGGACCCATTTTGTGGGACCCGTAGCAAGGAGGTGGGGCCAAGCAATAAAAGTTTCCATTACGTGGAGATTCGCTGTTTACGGGTGATGTAAATTTTATTTTCTGCTTTATAGTTGGTAGTAATTTGTAGTTGTTAAATTTTAATTTGTAGTTTTAATTTTTAAATTATATTTACTGCTTTGTTTTCTGCTTTGTAATTTTTAGATTAAATTTAATGTAATTCTCTTTCTTGTTTTAATAGTTAAATTTCATAGCTTTAATTGCTTTCTTAGAATAGTTTTAATTAAGTTGTTAGTTAATTATAATTTCTTTTAACTGCTTGTCTCCTTTTCTTTAATCTTTTCTCTATTCTTTTTCTCTCCTTCTAATTTCTTTCCCTTTCTCTCTCTAATTTCTTTTCTAATTTCTCCTATTTTCTCTTTTCTTCTCTCTCTAAACTCTCTTTCTCTCTCCTCTCTCCTATTTCTTTCTCTCTCTCTCTCTTCTCTTATTCTTCTCATTTCTTTCCTCTCTCTCTAATTTCCTCTATTTCTTTTCTCTCTCTAACTTCTCTCTCCCTCTTCTCTCTTTTCTCTCTCAGCTATCTAAGTTCTTTTTCTTCTCTCTCTATCTAACGTCTCTCTCTCTCTCCTCTCTTTCACCTAATTTCTTTCCTTTTTCTTTCATTTCTCTCCCTCTCTTCTCTATACCTTCTCTTTCTTCTAAAAATAATTCAAAATATATAGCCTCTCTGTGGATTCGACCCGACTCACCATTATTCTACACTATCACTCGTATAGTGGTAGCTTTAATGTGTTTCGGTTAATTTAAATTAAACTAGTGATCACAGTGCTCTTAACGACAAGCACTTGGTTCGCATCAAGTTTTTGGCGCCGTTGTCGGGGAGGCATGAAATTTTGAATTATTTTATTAGTTGCTTTAAATTTCTTTTACTTGCTTTGAATAGTATAATCTTTACTGCTTTATTTAACTGCTTTCTTTACTTATTGCACTTGAACTTTGGATTACCAATTTCGATTCTTTCCTGCTTTAAAAAAAAAAAAAAAAAAACTAAAATTAAAGAATGGACATGAACTTTATTGATCAGCGGTTAGGTAAGTTAGAAAAATTAAACCAAAAGCTTAATGATTTACTTGCCTATCAAAACTCAAACAGTTCATTCGTAAATACATCGATTCCTTTTCAAACGACATATTCTAATGAGACTCAATTTTTACCATATCAAGCGCGAGTGCAAAATTTTCATCAGTTCCATACACCTGATTATAATTCATTTTCACATACACATAACTCAGAATGGATGAGTTGTCCTAATCCTTCTTGGACAAATCAACAAATGCAATCTTACCCTCCATATCTACAAACCCAGTGGCCACCTGAGCAAAGTCAATTTTCAAACTATCAATATCAATCTAATGATTATGAAAATACATATGGGCCACCGGTATATCCTGAAGAAAATTTTTCATCACCTCAACCTATTAACCAATCTTTTCATCAAACATATAATTATGATGAGAGATTTGAAAAAATGCAAAATATTATTCTCAATGGCTTTCAAAACATAGCAAATAGATTTGCAGAGTGCGTAAATCGAGTTGAACATTATAAAAATATGTATTTGCAAGACTGCTGCCCACAAGAGGACTTTTCAAATTTTTCATTAGAGCAAGAAGATTATCAACAACCTCCTCACTTAGATGACGTAGAGGGAGGATTCGAAAGATTAGATCAACAATTCCTTTCCGACCAACAGTTATTTTCTAAGACGACAGATCATACTGACCAAATTGATAATCTAGTCGATCATTCAAATTTTCAAATAGATTCAATACCATTGGAAAGTCCATATTTTGAAAACGACTTAGCATTTCCAAATGCTTTAGAAGCTGAATCCCTTAACGAACAAATGCTAAGTCAAAAGAAAGATAATTTGAAAATAAATGATGAATATATTGTAGAAACATTATGTGGGGAGGAACCTAATGAATCAACTACTACTCCAATAAATAATTTTGACTATCAAATTCAATCAGATCAACTACTATCGAAAAATCTATTGTCTGAAAATTTGGTAATAATTACAACATTATGTAGTGATGGTTTCTCAGATCATAAACTTAATGAGAATTCCTCTCTTCATAATCAAGAAAATATTATAGAAAACAATGAAAAATTAATTAATGATAAATTGGAAGAAGAAAAATATCAAGAAAATATTGAGGAGATTGATAATAGTTATATTAGGTTTCAAATGAATGATATAGATCATAGCCAAATTGATGGTGAGGTGAGAAATAAAGAGTTTATTGAGGATAAGTTGGGGGGAGATGAAAATGAAATTATTGATGAAAATTTTAAGAAGTACATACCTGCTATTTCAAGTACTTTTAAAGATGAGCTCGTTAGCATAGATGAATTAATGAAAAAGGAAGAGATGATGCAAATATTTAAACAGGTTCAAGTTAAAATTTCGCTCTTTGATGTTATTCAGTATATTCCAAATTATAGTCAATTTCTCCAAGAGCGTTGTATTCAAATGGAATCCTGTTTAACCCAAAATAAAAGCATGCTCTCATTTGGTAACAGTTCAATAAATAATTTAGATCAAATTGAAGAATGCTACATATTGGACATCATTGATAACTCATTAATCTTTACAAATCTTGAGCATGAACATATGAAAATGATAAATAATCTACATAGTGTTAAGAATTTTAATAGAGCAGGAATTGGATAACATTAAACATTATGTCTGGCTAAAGATATAAAACTTAGCGCTGGTTGGGAGGCAACCCAACATGTGTATATATATACCTTTGCTTTTCTTTTTGTAGGAGAAAGCTGTAGCAATTTAATCAGATCCTTACACCCCAGGTTGTCTATTTCCCTGCTATCTTATTTTTATGAATTTATATATTTTGTGCATGTTTATCAAAGATAGCTCTATTCAAGTTGGGGGGGGTCTGGTTTGCTTAACGTGATTTATTTAAAAAAATATATAATATAAAATAAAAATTTTAAAAAAAAAATTAATTAATAAGAAAAAAAAAATTCTAGAAAATATCAAAAAAAAAAAATAGAGATAAATCAAAGTACACTTGCTATACTTGGTAGTAAGTGAAGAGGAAAACTGTAATTAGTTATATTTGTAAAAAAATATTTTCATGGTGTTTTCAAAATTTTATTAGCACTGATTGCACTTACACGTCAATGAACCTCGTGGGTACCATGATAATATAATTTTTCTCTCTCATCCAAGCAAGTAATCTTTAATATCGCTATAATTGATAGCTGGTAGTTAAAAAAAAAAAAAAATTATATCCCCAGATACCCTGAAATATGGTGAGGGGAGAATATTAAAAAAAATATAGAAAAAAAATGTAAAGCCCCAGATATCCTGAAATATGGTGAGGGGAAGAAAAACATGTTGCAAAAAAAAAATAAAAAATCCCTAGATACCCTGAAATATGGTGAGGGGAGAAAAAAAAATGATGAAAAAAAAAGAGATATATATATTAACTGATATAAATATTACTTAGATTGGATGAGTCGAAAATAACTTATTTATTAAATGCCCATTTGTTCATTAGTACACATACACACGTGCTATAATCTTTTATATGCATCATGAAAAATATTTTACACATATATACTAAGAAAATTTCCTTCTAAAACTTATTATTATTAATAGCAGTGCACTTAGATTTTTGTAAAAAAAATAAATAAATTATAATATATTAAACTATTTTCATTGCTAAGGGACTAGCAATGTTTAAGTTGGGGGGTGTGATAAGTCTAAAAATTTTCCTTTAATTTTATATTAAATTCACGTTGTTAAATATTAAAACGTTAATTAAATACATGTTTTAAGTAGAATTTCATGAAAATCATATTTTTGATAAAATCTGTAATTTTGCTATAAAACGGGTCATTTTGCAAGATTCTTAAAAATATAAAACTATAACACAATCCCCTAGAAAATTTTAATGTTAAAATATGTATTAGCTTATTAATATAATTTGGGCAAATTTATGAAATCATTTAATTAGAAAAATCATGAATATATATCTATAATTATATTTTAAAAATATTAGGAACAAAGTAAAATATTATATTTAGATAAAATAAATTAAAGGATAAAACTAAGATAATATATGATGTTGAAATTATCAAAGCATTAATATTTAGGTTCGTATTTAAATACATCGCAGGAGCACCGGATTCTCGTGCACCACCGGAGCACCAGTTCGGTGCTCCATCTTCCCCAAAATGACGATCTAAGCAGCTCCGACCTGCGTCTTCCCCAAATCCGGCAGCGCCCGCACGATCAGCACCTCCATCTTCCCAAACCGACCATTAGCAGCCCCATTTTCCACCAAATTGCAGCACCGTTCTCAAGCAGCTGCCATCCCGGAAACCATACGACAACCTCTTCACTAAACTGGCCAAGCAACGAACTCTGCAAGCCATACGCGTCGTCGATTCCAGCCATCACCACAACGCCCAATTTCAAAAACCCATTTTTCTGCCCATCACCGAAAAATTCCACGGCAGCCATGGATTTCAAACGGAGGCAGAAAACCAGCATAATCTCAACACCAAATTGGAGCAGCCATTTTTATTAAACCTATGGCCGGACTCTTTTCAAGCCCCCATCCATTTTTCCCACAAACGGCAGCCATGGCAACGCCGCACACCGTCACGATCTTCCTTGCAGTCTCCGGCCTTCATCATTGGTGGCTGTCGGCGTCGGCATAGGGGTCGTTGTTTGCTACCTTCCATCTCAACAATCACCGGCTGCAACTCCTTTTCTTCCCCAATCCAGTTTCGGCCAGCCCCTATTTCCAAATGCCCAAACCCATCAAGCATAACAAACACGGTATTTCTTTCACCACATCGGTAGCTACAAAACCAATGGCCGAATTCACGCTCAATCCCGCAACTTCCATTTCTTCTTCCATCCAGTTGAGTTCCATGCCAGCGAACCCATTCACGGCAGAAAAAAATTCAGCCCGTGCCCTTTTTAATTGCAGTAATTTCAAGCCGCATATTTCCGGCAACAGAAAACCCATTTGCGGCCACCGAAAAATCCCAGCTTGCTGTTCGCACAATCCCAGCAGCTCTGGTTCTCTCCATAATCAGCACCGAAACTAGGGGCAACAGCTCTCCATCTTCCCCAAACCAACCAGCTGCCAAAAAAACAAACCCATTGATTCCGGCGAAGGAAGCAGTTGCGGCCTTTAATTTCGGCAACTGTCCGGTGGCCGTTTAGCTGCCAAGCCTGGAAAGATCCTCCATCTCAACAATGTCATCTTAGCCCCATTTCGGCAACACCGAAAGAATCTGTGCTACCTCTCTATTGTTCATGAAACCAGAAATTCCAGCAAAATCCAAGTTGACATTGAAATCGGTAGATGGAAATCAAGCATGCTACCACCAGAAGCGGAGAACTCATGTGAGGCAGTGTAAAGAGAAGGCAGCTAAGGCAAGCGACGAGATGAGAATCCCACATCGAAAGCAAAAGGGAGGGAGGGCCCCTCCCTCAACTATAAAATAAGGCCTTCACTCATCCCAAAAACACACACCCCATACCCCACACACCCCTTGGGTGGGACCCATTTGGTGGGACCCCATAGCAAGTGGGTGGGACCCATTTTGTGGGACCCGTAGCAAGGAGGTGGGGCCAAGCAATAAAAGTTTCCATTACGTGGAGATTCGCTGTTTACGGGTGATGTAAATTTTATTTTCTGCTTTATAGTTGGTAGTAATTTGTAGTTGTTAAATTTTAATTTGTAGTTTTAATTTTTAAATTATATTTACTGCTTTGTTTTCTGCTTTGTAATTTTTAGATTAAATTTAATGTAATTCTCTTTCTTGTTTTAATAGTTAAATTTCATAGCTTTAATTGCTTTCTTAGAATAGTTTTAATTAAGTTGTTAGTTAATTATAATTTCTTTTAACTGCTTGTCTCCTTTTCTTTAATCTTTTCTCTATTCTTTTTCTCTCCTTCTAATTTCTTTCCCTTTCTCTCTCTAATTTCTTTTCTAATTTCTCCTATTTTCTCTTTTCTTCTCTCTCTAAACTCTCTTTCTCTCTCCTCTCTCCTATTTCTTTCTCTCTCTCTCTCTTCTCTCTTATTCTTCTCATTTCTTTCCTCTCTCTCTAATTTCCTCTATTTCTTTTCTCTCTCTAACTTCTCTCTCCCTCTTCTCTCTTTTCTCTCTCAGCTATCTAAGTTCTTTTTCTTCTCTCTCTATCTAACGTCTCTCTCTCTCTCCTCTCTTTCACCTAATTTCTTTCCTTTTTCTTTCATTTCTCTCCCTCTCTTCTCTATACCTTCTCTTTCTTCTAAAAATAATTCAAAATATATAGCCTCTCTGTGGATTCGACCCGACTCACCATTATTCTACACTATCACTCGTATAGTGGTAGCTTTAATGTGTTTCGGTTAATTTAAATTAAACTGGTGATCACAGTGCTCTTAACGACAAGCACTTGGTTCGCATCAAGTTTTTGGCGCCGTTGTCGGGGAGGCATGAAATTTTGAATTATTTTATTAGTTGCTTTAAATTTCTTTTACTTGCTTTGAATAGTATAATCTTTACTGCTTTATTTACCTGCTTTCTTTACTTATTGCACTTGAACTTTGGATTACCAATTTCGATTCTTTCCTGCTTTAAAAAAAAAAAAAAAACTAAAATTAAAGAATGGACATGAACTTTATTGATCAGCGGTTAGGTAAGTTAGAAAAATTAAACCAAAAGCTTAATGATTTACTTGCCTATCAAAACTCAAACAGTTCATTCGTAAATACATCGATTCCTTTTCAAACGACATATTCTAATGAGACTCAATTTTTACCATATCAAGCGCGAGTGCAAAATTTTCATCAGTTCCATACACCTGATTATAATTCATTTTCACATACACATAACTCAGAATGGATGAGTTGTCCTAATCCTTCTTGGACAAATCAACAAATGCAATCTTACCCTCCATATCTACAAACCCAGTGGCCACCTGAGCAAAGTCAATTTTCAAACTATCAATATCAATCTAATGATTATGAAAATACATATGGGCCACCGGTATATCCTGAAGAAAATTTTTCATCACCTCAACCTATTAACCAATCTTTTCATCAAACATATAATTATGATGAGAGATTTGAAAAAATGCAAAATATTATTCTCAATGGCTTTCAAAACATAGCAAATAGATTTGCAGAGTGCGTAAATCGAGTTGAACATTATAAAAATATGTATTTGCAAGACTGCTGCCCACAAGAGGACTTTTCAAATTTTTCATTAGAGCAAGAAGATTATCAACAACCTCCTCACTTAGATGACGTAGAGGGAGGATTCGAAAGATTAGATCAACAATTCCTTTTCGACCAACAGTTATTTTCTAAGACGACAGATCATACTGACCAAATTGATAATCTAGTCGATCATTCAAATTTTCAAATAGATTCAATACCATTGGAAAGTCCATATTTTGAAAACGACTTAGCATTTCCAAATGCTTTAGAAGCTGAATCCCTTAACGAACAAATGCTAAGTCAAAAGAAAGATAATTTGAAAATAAATGATGAATATATTGTAGAAACATTATGTGGGGAGGAACCTAATGAATCAACTACTACTCCAATAAATAATTTTGACTATCAAATTCAATCAGATCAACTACTATCGAAAAATCTATTGTCTGAAAATTTGGTAATAATTACAACATTATGTAGTGATGGTTTCTCAGATCATAAACTTAATGAGAATTCCTCTCTTCATAATCAAGAAAATATTATAGAAAACAATGAAAAATTAATTAATGATAAATTGGAAGAAGAAAAATATCAAGAAAATATTGAGGAGATTGATAATAGTTATATTAGGTTTCAAATGAATGATATAGATCATAGCCAAATTGATGGTGAGGTGAGAAATAAAGAGTTTATTGAGGATAAGTTGGGGGGAGATGAAAATGAAATTATTGATGAAAATTTTAAGAAGTACATACCTGCTATTTCAAGTACTTTTAAAGATGAGCTCGTTAGCATAGATGAATTAATGAAAAAGGAAGAGATGATGCAAATATTTAAACAGGTTCAAGTTAAAATTTCGCTCTTTGATGTTATTCAGTATATTCCAAATTATAGTCAATTTCTCCAAGAGCGTTGTATTCAAATGGAATCCTGTTTAACCCAAAATAAAAGCATGCTCTCATTTGGTAATAGTTCAATAAATAATTTAGATCAAATTGAAGAATGCTACATATTGGACATCATTGATAACTCATTAATCTTTACAAATCTTGAGCATGAACATATGAAAATGATAAATAATCTACATAGTGTTAAGAATTTTAATAGAGCAGGAATTGGATAACATTAAACATTATGTCTGGCTAAAGATATAAAACTTAGCGCTGGTTGGGAGGCAACCCAACATGTGTATATATATACCTTTGCTTTTCTTTTTGTAGGAGAAAGCTGTAGCAATTTAATCAGATCCTTACACCCCAGGTTGTCTATTTCCCTGCTATCTTATTTTTATGAATTTATATATTTTGTGCATGTTTATCAAAGATAGCTCTATTCAAGTTGGGGGGGGGTCTGGTTTGCTTAACGTGATTTATTTAAAAATATATATAATATAAAATAAAAATTTTAAAAAAAAATTTAATTAATAAGAAAAAAAAAATTCTAGAAAATATCAAAAAAAAAAAAATAGAGATAAATCAAAGTACACTTGCTATACTTGGTAGTAAGTGAAGAGGAAAACTGTAATTAGTTATATTTGTAAAAAAATATTTTCATGGTGTTTTCAAAATTTTATTAGCACTGATTGCACTTACACGTCAATGAACCTCGTGGGTACCATGATAATATAATTTTTCTCTCTCATCCAAGCAAGTAATCTTTAATATCGCTATAATTGATAGCTGGTAGTTAAAAAAAAAAAAAATTATATCCCCAGATACCCTGAAATATGGTGAGGGGAGAATATTAAAAAAAATATAGAAAAAAAATGTAAAGCCCCAGATATCCTGAAATATGGTGAGGGGAAGAAAAACATGTTGCAAAAAAAAAAAAAAAAATCCCTAGATACCTTGAAATATGGTGAGGGGAGAAAAAAAAATGATGAAAAAAAAAGAGATATATATATTAACTGATATAAATATTACTTAGATTGGATGAGTCGAAAATAACTTATTTATTAAATGCCCATTTGTTCATTAGTACACATACACACGTGCTATAATCTTTTATATGCATCATGAAAAATATTTTACACATATATACTAAGAAAATTTCCTTCTAAAACTTATTATTATTAATAGCAGTGCACTTAGATTTTTGTAAAAAAATAAATAAATTATAATATATTAAACTATTTTCATTGCTAAGGGACTAGCAATGTTTAAGTTGGGGGGTGTGATAAGTCTAAAAATTTTCCTTTAATTTTATATTAAATTCACGTTGTTAAATATTAAAACGTTAATTAAATACATGTTTTAAGTAGAATTTCATGAAAATCATATTTTTGATAAAATCTGTAATTTTGCTATAAAACGGGTCATTTTGCAAGATTCTTAAAAATATAAAACTATAACACAATCCCCTAGAAAATTTTAATGTTAAAATATGTATTAGCTTATTAATATAATTTGGGCAAATTTATGAAATCATTTAATTAGAAAAATCATGAATATATATCTATAATTATATTTTAAAAATATTAGGAACAAAGTAAAATATTATATTTAGATAAAATAAATTAAAGGATAAAACTAAGATAATATATGATGTTGAAATTATCAAAGCATTAATATTTAGGTTCGTATTTAAATACATCGCAGGAGCACCGGATTCTCGTGCACCACCGGAGCACCAGTTCGGTGCTCCATCTTCCCCAAAATGACGATCTAAGCAGCTCCGACCTGCGTCTTGCCCAAATCCGGCAGCGCCCGCACGATCAGCACCTCCATCTTCCCAAACCGACCATTGGCAGCCCCATTTTCCACCAAATTGCAGCACCGTTCTCAAGCAGCTGCCATCCCGGAAACCATACGACAACCTCTTCACTAAACTGGCCAAGCAACGAACTCTGCAAGCCATACGCGTCGTCGATTCCAGCCATCACCACAACGCCCAATTTCAAAAACCCATTTTTCTGCCCATCACCGAAAAATTCCACGGCAGCCATGGATTTCAAACGGAGGCAGAAAACCAGCATAATCTCAACACCAAATTGGAGCAGCCATTTTTATTAAACCTATGGCCGGACTCTTTTCAAGCCCCCATCCATTTTTCCCACAAACGGCAGCCATGGCAACGCCGCACACCGTCACGATCTTCCTTGCAGTCTCCGGCCTTCATCATTGGTGGCTGTCGGCGTCGGCATAGGGGTCGTTGTTTGCTACCTTCCATCTCAACAATCACCGGCTGCAACTCCTTTTCTTCCCCAATCCAGTTTCGGCCAGCCCCTATTTCCAAATGCCCAAACCCATCAAGCATAACAAACACGGTATTTCTTTCACCACATATCGGTAGCTACAAAACCAATGGCCGAATTCACGCTCAATCCCGCAACTTCCATTTCTTCTTCCATCCAGTTGAGTTCCATGCCAGCGAACCCATTCACGGAAGAAAAAAATTCAGCCCGTGCCCTTTTTAATTGCAGTAATTTCAAGCCGCATATTTCCGGCAACAGAAAACCCATTTGCGGCCACCGAAAAATCCCAGCTTGCTGTTCGCACAATCCCAGCAGCTCTGGTTCTCTCCATAATCAGCACCGAAACTAGGGGCAACAGCTCTCCATCTTCCCCAAACCAACCAGCTGCCAAAAAAACAAACCCATTGATTCCGGCGAAGGAAGCAGTTGCGGCCTTTAATTTCGGCAACTGTCCGGTGGCCGTTTAGCTGCCAAGCCTGGAAAGATCCTCCATCTCAACAATGTCATCTTAGCCCCATTTCGGCAACACCGAAAGAATCTGTGCTACCTCTCTATTGTTCATGAAACCAGAAATTCCAGCAAAATCCAAGTTGACATTGAAATCGGTAGATGGAAATCAAGCATGCTACCACCAGAAGCGGAGAACTCATGTGAGGCAGTGTAAAGAGAAGGCAGCTAAGGCAAGCGACGGGATGAGAATCCCACATCGAAAGCACAAGGGAGGGAGGGCCCCTCCCTCAACTATAAAATAAGGCCTTCACTCATCCCAAAAACACACACCCCTTGGGTTGGACCCATTTTGTGGGACCCCGTAGCAAGTGGGTGGGACCCATTTTGTGGGACCCGTAGCAAGGAGGTGGGGCCAAGCAATAAAAGTTTCCATTACGTGGAGATTCGCTGTTTACGGGTGATGTAAATTTTATTTTCTGCTTTATAGTTGGTAGTAATTTGTAGTTGTTAAATTTTAATTTGTAGTTTTAATTTTTAAATTATATTTACTGCTTTATTTTCTGCTTTGTAATTTTTAGATTAAATTTAATGTAATTCTCTTTCTTGTTTTAATAGTTAAATTTCATAGCTTTAATTGCTTTCTTAGAATAGTTTTAATTAAGTTGTTAGTTAATTATAATTTCTTTTAACTGCTTGTCTCCTTTTCTTTAATCTTTTCTCTATTCTTTTTCTCTCCTTCTAATTTCTTTCCCTTTCTCTCTCTAATTTCTTTTCTAATTTCTCCTATTTTCTCTTTTCTTCTCTCTCTAAACTCTCTTTCTCTCTCCTCTCTCCTATTTCTTTCTCTCTCTCTCTCTTCTCTCTTATTCTTCTCATTTCTTTCCTCTCTCTCTAATTTCCTCTATTTCTTTTCTCTCTCTAACTTCTCTCTCCCTCTTCTCTCTTTTCTCTCTCAGCTATCTAAGTTCTTTTTCTTCTCTCTCTATCTAACGTCTCTCTCTCTCTCCTCTCTTTCACCTAATTTCTTTCCTTTTTCTTTCATTTCTCTCCCTCTCTTCTCTATACCTTCTCTTTCTTCTAAAAATAATTCAAAATATATAGCCTCTCTGTGGATTCGACCCGACTCACCATTATTCTACACTATCACTCGTATAGTGGTAGCTTTAATGTGTTTCGGTTAATTTAAATTAAACTGGTGATCACAGTGCTCTTAACGACAAACACTTGGTTCGCATCAGAAACGTTTGGGAAATAGTAAATTCGAAACATTGCTAAAATGTTTATAAACAATTTTGAAAAACATTTTAATATTTGAAAACAAAAGACTTTGTAAACATTTTTCTTCCCATTTCTGGGTTTTCCATGAACAAAAAACACATAATTCATTTTTCATACAATATCATATTCTTTGTCCACATGCCACATGGGTTACTTCTATATGAAGGTATGCTTGTATGATCCTTTGGTCATTACTTTTTTTTAAAAAAGTCGTCATTCAAATTGATTGTCGGTTGGCCTTCCTTAAATCCCTTTCAAAATATTTTAATAAATCATTTGAAATTCGTTCGATAAAACCAAATATTATTTTGAAAAACAAATTTTCCTTTCTCCTTCATAATGCAACTATTTCTACATTTCTCCTCATTTTCATAAGGATTTACTTATGATAAAGGAATTCTGACATTTTTCATGGTTGCAATATAAAAACATATAAAATCATTTTAAAAAAGTTTGCTTGCTTATCTTTGCTTTGCTTCAATCTGACTCCTTTATCCTTTCTTTTCCTTTTCCTATATAAGTGAAAAGGATATTTTACACTTTATCATATATATGTCATAATCATTTATGACCTTCCGTACTTCCTATAGAGGTTAAACTTAAAAGTTATTAGGTTTCTACTCCCTATGGGTTTTTTTTACCCTAATACTTTATAAAACTAATATCATTCCTTATAAATGTCAATCTTATTTTTACTTAATTTACACCGTTTACTGTTTATAGTTACTGTTTACGATTACTGTTCATCTGGGTTACTGTTGTGGCGCCTTAAAACCGAGCGTCACATCCTGAGCCTTATCTTGGGATCGTATTGATTGGTAAACGTGATCAGGATTGTTGCCCTGTCACACTGCGGGTTTTATCGGATATTTATCCCATTAATTATGATCATATAGAAGTTCACATAACAGTTCAAATCTTCATATTTTCAACTCAGGCATATCTATGTCATTTGAAGTCCATTCATCACCTACAAGCATGATATTCAAGCTAAATCAGGTGTCACGGTATATATATACATCATCCACATCAATATAAAACACTTCATATAATTTACAATTATTTCACATGAGTTTGCATAACATATAAACTCGAAAGTTTTTTCCATTTCATCCTTAAGCTTGCACTTGCTCCTTCACCATATCTTGTCTGTCACCTGTCCTTGGGTTTGGAAAACAAAATCGTGAGTCGAAACTCAATAAGCAAGCTATTTGCATTTTATAGGCAAATTATTTCAGGCAACATTTTACATTTAAAATCATATTAGAAAGCAACTTATACCTTGTCTAAAGGTATATCCTGAAAATATAAAATCTTATACCCATCACGAGTACCATATGCATAATGCCATATAAAACATGAACATGATCATTACAATTCCCTTAGGATGGAAGCTAGTCAGGAGACCATCCGTCATGTTAACTATCATTTCAGAGAGGGCGCCGCCGGCCTTGGGCCTGTTTTAAGCGACTTGGTCACACCAAGGGGGGACAATTGGTCCGCTTATACCCTTCAGGTGGACCTAGTACCCTGTGCACATGAAATTTTTCATAAATTCATCTTTAACATGCTAGCATGATTTTTCAATCAGAAACATAGAACCACATCATTTGTCTATAGCATTTATCAAAGAAAATTTCATAATATCGCATTTGAAGTAAAAACATCATTTCAACATCATTTTGCTAAGGGATGACCATCCTTAAACTTATTAGAAATAATTTTGATAATTTTATCAAACAAGTTAAAGCAAAAATTGAATTTATGTAAACAATTTAGAAAACAAAACTCATTTAGAAAATTTTCTTGCTTACCTGTGTCTTTTAGCTTTCTGCCTTTGCTTTTTCTTTGCCTTTGCCTACATGAGAATAGTATATTTTTTCATTTATTTTTTTTTCTCATGTTTCATTTAGTTTTCCAACCCATTCCACACACATATATCATTTATTCGACGTCATAAGTCATTATGCACATATATAGCACATTTTGCACATTTCATCGACTACCACATATGATAACATATATAACCCCATAATTAGGGTATTCATTTCAATATCACAAAATTCATTCAATAATCATCATACATAGGTTCATTAACCTCACTTTTCCATTTATCCATTTTTCCAAAATTCACGCATAGATGTTTCTTCTATGCACATATCATTGCCTTAGCTTCATAAATCAAGTCCAAAATTTTGGAATTAATATCATAAAATCTTAAACAGATATATAAACATGGAGTTCATATTATTTTTATGCATTTTTTCACAAAATCACTTTTCACAAGTCATTCATCACTTATACACATTTATCCATTCACATATGCTCATTTGGCAACATGTACATAAAATATTTCTTAAAATTTATAAAGCAGAAACTTAGTCCATATTTCAGCGGGTTAATTACCCTTAATTTCTATTGCATTTAGGGTATTTTCATGGAATTTAAATCCACTCACCATAGGTTTTCCAAAACAGCAAGTTTGGAAACCGTTTTTCACCAATTTAACGTGTCTTTTGACACATAACCCTAAGCAGTCATATAATTCCGAAATTTCAGCATGTAATCCCACTTTTCTTAATCCATATTTAGGGATTTAACACATATATAACATTCATGAATTATCATATCTCAAAACAGCAAGTTTCCTACATGTTTTGAGTCCCGTTTCACATCGGTTAGACATACTTTCACAAAATCTATAAAAATCAGTTTTAGAGCTTCTTTTCCCAAATATTTTTGGGCATCCATAATACCTTAAACCTAGGGTAGTTTACCCTACATAACATTCACAAAGCATGAAAACCTATTTTCATATCATTTTTAGCATTCCATAACTTCAAAAATTCATCATTTAAGCACAAACCAACATATGTTTTGCATTAATAACTGATTCATAACCTAATTATGTCATCAAACCAAAACAACAACTTATCATGGAGATTTAGGGTTTACCAACTTGGATTTTCCACTCAACATACATGCAAAACCCCACTTTCATCAACTTAAACATGAGAATTCATACATGAAACTTAACACCTATTTCATATTCAATCAAAAACATGTTAAATCATCACTTTACAGATTCTTTAAACATCCCTTCCATATTCAAGTTTTGAGTTTAAAACTCAAGTAAAACAACTTAAAACCAAACATATACTTACTTGGTTTAGAGCTAATTCAAACCCTAGCACTTGGAGATAATTTTCCTCCACAAATTCTCCTCCTTTTTTCTTGTTTTTCCTTCTTCCTTGGCTGGGCAAAATGGACGTGAGAGCTGCTGGTTGCTTGGGAAAAATTCAGCACTTAACCAACTTTTCCAACCCTCTCTCAAAATGGACATGCATGGGCTATAAGCTGGATTTTTTTCCAGCTGTGGGCCCCACTTCTTTTGCATTTTCCACATCATTTAAATGATCCCTTATCACCTTCATGTGTTGGCAACTTCCCAGCCAAGTAAATTAGATTTTTACCATTTTGAAAAATCCAGAAAATCACTTTAATCCATGGTCGTCCAAGCTTATGCAGTTAGCATGTCATTTGCTGTCCATTTTTCTAGCAAATTTTTAATTTTTTTCAATACTAATTTAATGGTAAATTATACACTTAATTACCCTTTAATTTATGTATCAATTTGGTGTTAAAAAAATTAACAAAATGGCAGCAACAGCAGCATATCTTGCACGTTAATTGCCTCATAAGTTGTCCACGTTTTCAGCTTCATGCATCTGCATTTTTCTAATTTTTATTACTGTGAATCTTCATAATTGGATGAATATCTTATGTACTTACATCTCAACTACATATACATATATTTTAAAAATTAACAATTCAAAAAGGAGCAACATGGCAGCCCCTTGGACGTCCCCTTATGCCACATAGCCTATGCTCACTTGAGCACTCCTAGCTTCATCAATTGTGCACATTCATTGCTGGGATTTTATTTGGATATTTGCATTTTATATTAATGCATAAAATGCCTTAAAAATGGGCTGCACTTGACACCTCAAATCCCATTAAATTCATGCAATTATGCATTGTACTCTAGCATTAAATGCAAGGTACTCCTGAGGTGCATTAGTCAACCAAGCTCACCTTTTTCAATGCAGGTATTTTCTCAACATTCCATACTTAATCTAAGCCATCCAAAATAAATATCTCATAATTTTATTCAACTGTTTCAAATTTCATCTCAATCCGATTTTTCTAGCTCCCGTTATAGCCGTTTAAAGTTAACAGTTGAAATTGAAACATGATCAATAAATCATAATACTCATTTTATAAAAAAATTTCATAACCCATTGATTCCATAATACCAAGCCCAGCATCATTAATTTCCATTTCAAATTTCACTTGAATCCGCCTCACAGGCGTTGAGTTATGAATTTTTCAGTGTTTTTCCATTTAATTTGTCAATTATCATATAAACTCTCATAATTCATATTAAATAATGGAAAATGATTTTTCTTAATGTATTCACACATTTAAATCAACAACGATGTTGTGAGGACCAGGTATTTTTATTCTATTTTTATTATAACTTTTCTCTATTTATAAGGTAACTTATGAACATGCTAGTAAGAATTTTACGATATTAATGGATACATAACATACATGGACACGACATTTAGGAGATGTATAGTGCATATGTGCATGTATGATTAGCGTTCCATTGATGGGCACTACGACTATTGTTTCCTTCGCAGAGTAGGAAGAGTAAATTACCAAATGCGATTAGACCCGACTCATGCTCCGACCCGTCCTGGACCCGATCCCGACCCGATGGGGGTTCGATATGAAGCGAAGCCCGCGCGATAGACTCCATTTTCTCACCTCACGCCCGACTGTTTTTCTTCTTCTTCTCTTCCCGATCTCTGCGTCTTCTCTTCTTTCTCTTCTACTCAGTACGATCTAGCAATAGATCTCTTCGAGAAAACCCTACTGACTGCCTCGAAGGTGATCGATTTGAATCAAGGAAGCTCCAAATCTCTGCAAGCTAAGCCTAGGGTCGCTGTTTTGGGGAAAATCACGATCGAAGTAAGTAGATGTCGCCCTTTCTCGATTTAGTGATGAAATTTTATGTTGAACACGACATGAGGCTAGAGGAAATATGTAGAGCTTGACGACTCTATGGTATTAGGAAATGGGTTCGTAACAGTTAGGGTTTATGGGAAATTTACTTTGAATGTGCGATTTTTATGATGTGAAAGATTTCCTAGAAGTTCTTATATTGTTGAAATGTGACGTGAATTGATTTGCCCCAAAAGAGAATACGAATCGAAGGTTATTTCATTTCGCGCCTATCATGTGTTTGATAAAATGCTTGTGTGACAGATCTATGTGTTGTATCTGAATTGTGTTGATGTTGTATGTGTGGTTTGCGATGTGTTTCATTGTCTGTTATGTATGATGCGTTATCTCAAATAGTTAGTTGTAAGGGTTGTTCATGGCCCCTGATTGACATGAGGAGAGGGTTGTTCATGGCCCTTGATGGACATGAGTAGATGATTGGTTGTGTTGGTCAATTTGTGTGTATGGTTATATGTATACGATCTTGGGAGTGGGTATTGGACCCATGTGTATTAGCTTCATCACTGTATGAGTATCCATCATTATGCTTATTTGCACTTTGTGCTAACCACTATCTACTTACTGGGTCTATTTAGACTCATATCATTGTTATTGTGGTTTTAGATCGCAGGCCAGAAGGAGAACTTAAGGATGGGACAAGTTGAAGATCAAACATGAGAGACCCTAGCACAATATGTTGATTCCAGTTCTTTTAGACTTGTGCTCTTTTGATAATCATATATGTAGACAATTACTTAGGCGGATTCGTTTCGACAACTTTAATGTATTTGGTATTTCAGATTGGATTATAATCCTTGTCGATGCACATATGCATGGCTATTATATCTGTTTGTTGTGTAAGGAAAATATGTAATGATTTCCTTCTATAAAAATGTTCTTATTATATGAAGATGCAAGTATATAAATAGGATTGAATGTTACAGATGGAAATGTAATGATTATCAGGTCATGTATTCCATATGATCCCTTGTATGTTATGGGGAGATGCTGCCGAATTTTTCTATGATTGTGTAGCGCCGTTGATTAGTTATTGAGTATTTTTATGAATGGGGCGTTACAGATGTGCTCTAATCCCATTGTCTCATTTCAGCTCAAAATGATTAATCACATCATTATTGCTAATCCATAACCCTAATTACAATAATTAGAAAAATCACACAAAACCTTCATAATTTAATAATTTACAAATAAATATCATATACATGATTAATGCATACATATGGGTTCTTCATTAGTTAGGGTTTCACAACTGTTCACAGCGGGTTGGGTACTGTTCATGGGTTCCAAAAATCGACATTTTTTCCAACAATAAAAAATACCATGACATAGCTCTTAGTTAGTATATCATGGAAAATTCATGAATTTTGAATTCATCATCATTAACTTGGCTAAATAAATCATTTTCCCCATATACTTAAAATCAATCATAATCTTGTTTAAGCATTAATCCCAAAAATCCTATGATTATGAAATCAAAATATCATCATTCCAACATCATAATTATCATTATTATTCATTCAAATCATCATGTAGCAATTTTGGAGCATTATTTACACATATCATATGTTATTTTCCCAAATGCTCTATCTTCGCTCCAAATTTTCGATGTTTAGGCATAATTTCAATTTGGCATAGTAACTACACTTATTTTCTCATGCTTAGGCATTATCTAAGCATGGTTTTACCCTACTTAACACCCAAAAGAAATTTTGGAAGAATTCCCTTACCTCAAGTGGAGAACTCCTCTCCTCCTTCTCTCTTTCTCTCTCTTTCTTTCTTTCTCTTTCTCTCTTGCTTCAAAACGTGGGAGTGAGCTTACTCTAGCTTGGGAGTGTGTGGTAGGTGTTCTTGGACGTCCAAGGGTGCTCCCCTTTTATAGGATTTGATTTTTCATGAATTTACAATTTACCCCCTTGAATTTGGACTAAATTATAAATATTTTTGCCAAGGAAATTTCCAATAAACCCTTGAGCAATGTTCCAGCCCCCAAAATGTCCCTACCATGCTCCAACTTAATTATTTTTGTTTTATATAAAAATGTATATTTTAATCAAAAAACCATCTAAGCCATTGATCATAAGATAAGATTAAATGTGAGCCATTGATTTTGGCTCAAAAATCCAAACCCTATCCATGCCCATGCCTCCTTGAGATTTGTTTAGATTTTCGTTAATTAAAAATACTATTTGCTTAATTAAAATAATCAAAAGTCAAACCTACATTAATATTAAAGTAAAAAGTAATTTTTGATCTCCAAATGACGTTTGATCTTGACCCTTGATTCATGATTTTTGATAGATATTGGACCACTCATCATGTTCATCATAAGATTTTGGCCATCCATCAAAAATTTCACCTCAATCCGATGTCCGGATTGCAAATTATGAATTTTTCTTCATTTTTCTTCAAAATCACCCTTAAATCCGAAAATTGTTAAAAAATTCAAAAAGCATCACTATTCCTCTTTTATCTTGTAATGGGAAGCTTCCTTTTTCATCTTTTATGATTAAGTTAATCCAAAGTGATTAACTTAACATATTCCTTAATCCCATATTTACTATTCATGTTTCACTATTCACGTTTACTATTCATCCGAATTAACATTCCATAATTAGCTATTTAATCCTCCAATGCCATATATTGCAAAATATCGTTAATATATATTTCATATAAATATCATTACATTACCTAGGGTTTATAACTCTAGGGTTTCATACACGTTCCTAAAATCGGGGTTTCACAGGTAGTGTCTACAAATTTTCAAGGCAAACACAACTGCTGCTAATTGTAAGTCGTGAGTGGGATAGCTTACTTCATTAGGCTTTAGCTGCCGATATGCATAAGCTATAACTTTTCCTCTTTGTATCAATATGCATCTCAATCCCTTTCTTGAAGCATCGCTGTAAACCATAAATCCATTGTTTCCTCCAGGTAGGGTTAAGATATGAGCTTTTATCAACAGTTGCTTCAATTCCTGAAAACTGCGTACACATTCCTCAGACTATACATACTTGACTCCCTTTCGAGTCAACTTTGTTAATGGGGCTGATAACTGTGAAAAACCCTCGACAATTCTTCGATAGTAGCCAGCCAATCCTAGACTTTAGCAAAGGGTACTTGTTCTTTACGGTAACCCGGTTCAACTCCTTGTAATCGATACATAACCTTAGACTTCCCTCTTTTTCCTTACAAATAGCACCGAAGCTCCCCAGGGTGATATGTTGGGTCTAATAAAACTCTTATCCAATAGCTCTTGTATTTAAGTTCTCAACTCACTCATCTCAGCTGGTGCCATTCGATAGGGAATCTTAGATATCGGGGTCGTGCCCAATATGATATCAATTGTCATATGCACCTCTCTTTCTGGAGGCAATGTGGTTAATTCTTTTGGAAAAATATCTAAAAATTCTTTGATCACCGGGATTTGATCTAACTCCACCTCCTTTCCTTCCTTCACACTAACTGATATCAAGTATGCTTGATATTGTTAACGGATCATCTTAGCCATTTTCAAAGACGATATCAGTATCGTGGAGTCCTCAAGTTACCTTGGCTTACTAATAGCTACATCCTTTCCCCGTGTCACTTCAAATTGCACCTTCTTATTCTTACAATCAATGGCGGCTCCCCATTGGCTTAGCCAGTCCATTCCCAGAATTACGTTGAACTCGATCATTGGCAATAGGATTAGGTCAGCTTCTAAGATCATAGACCCTATCCTAATCGGGCATACTTTGCATACTTGGCTAGAGCTAGCTAACCTATAGACAAGGGATTCTACGTGTATTATCTTATTTGTTTTCTCCATAGGCAATGCATGCGCGGTTACATATTGGCAAGCTATAAATAAATAGCACTAGAAATCAAACAAAGTTATTGCCAAATTTCCTAAAATGTAAACCATACCTGTAACCACCTTTTCTTCTTACTCTTATGACTCTGCCCAAGTTTTGGCATGCATGTGTTGGAAACAATTGTTGAAATCAAATGTAAAATATCCAAAGCATGTGTTTTGATGATTAACAACATGATTTGAGTAAAGTCTTAGCTACTAATATGTTTTGTGCAATGTTTAAGGTTATAAAAGTGAAAAATATAAAACAGAACAGGTCAAGTTGATCTCCAACTCGACTCAGACATCGACTTAGGCGAAGTCGATCCCGAAGTCGACTCCAGCAGCGACTTCAAATGACAATTCTTGGACAACGTTGAAATTGAGGACTTGGACATACTGAAGTCGCAGATGAAGTCGACTCCACTTGCGACTTGGGTGAAGTCGTAGACGAAGTCGACTCCAGTATTAACTTCAAGATGCAATTTCCTTCCAGCGTTGAAATTGGATTGCCAAGATTCTGAAGTCGCAACCGAAGTCGACTCCAGCATCAACTTCAACTTGGCAGGGCAGATCTTCAAGATCAAAACGAAGGACAAGCCAACTTCAAGATAAACTTGAGTCAAATTAAGGATGAAGTGAACCTAAATTTTTCAACTTGAATATATGAAGACTAATCCAAGTTTAAAGCAAGCAAGACACATGGATTCAACCATTCTAAATCAAAGTTTGATTTGTGCATACAAGATTCGAGTTTTTCAAGTTCTCTAGACTTAAAGCTAAAGAAATTTTGTACAAATAAGTTCCAAGTATTGAAAGACAAAACGAAGAAGAAGAAGTTAAGCAAGCAAGAGACACTTCAACAAAGATCAAACTGACTTGGCAAAAGAAAGAAGCTAAGTCGCACCCAAAGTCGACTCCAAGATCGACTTGAAGACAAGTCTCAGACCAAGTCGACCCAGAGGACAGACTTGGAAACTGAAGAACAGCTGAAGTCGCACAAAAAGTCGACTCCAGCATGCGACTTGGGTGAAGTCGCACACAAAGTCGACTCCACATACGACTTGGGTGAAGTCGCACACAAAGTCGACTCCACATGCGACTTGGAGGCGTAACGTTTGAATTTTTGAACGTTGGAATATTTATTACGCGCCAACCAACTCTATAACGTTCAAAATTCTCCCTCCTCTATATATAGACACTCAAGCAAACGTGGAAAGATACAAGATAGAGCTGAAAAAGAGGAAAGAAGTGCTACTAAGAGTTTCATTCCACTTTTCTCTACAATTGAGTGATCTATACACTTTCAAAGGAAGAACAAGCTTCAAAGTTGTTGTTTGCTTCAACGCAATACGATTCGTTGCTTCTACAGATTCTTCCTTGAGCTAAAACTTGCTACACAAATCTGTAAAGTGTAGATTTCTTCTATTTCATCTTGTTATTTGATTTTGGTGCTTGGTTTGAGTTCGGTGTTTCAAACCAAGATATAGCAAGTAGGGTTGTGATTGGAGTGTAACTCATCACCTACTTGTGTTGTTTGTTGTACACGCCCCCTAAAGCTAGAATCTAGAAGAGAGCGGAGGCTCTGGTTGTATATGCCCTCTAGAGCTAGAATCTAGAAGAGACCGGAGACTCTAGTTGTATTCGTGGAATACATAGTAGAACTCAAGTCACAAGGGACTGTGAGCTTGGAAGAGTGGAGTAGGAAAAGGTTGCCCGAACCACTATAAATCTTGTCTACTGTTTTTCATTTCCGCTTTCATTATCTTATTGCTTTCTATTTATTTCATTAAAGGGGTTTAAACTTAACCGGGGTAAAATCTCTAATTAAAGTTTTAAATTTTTAAATACCCAATTCACCCCTCCCCTCTTGGGTAATTGCCATTAACTCGGGACTAATAAGTGGTATCAGAGCAGGTCTTTAAGTTTTACAAAAGAGATCTTTTTGATATGGCATCCCAATCCACTTTCGTTCCCGCATTTGCCGAAGGCGAATCCTTTACTAGGCCACCATTGTTTGATGGAAACAATTTTGGATATCGGAAGCTACGTATGAAACAACTCATCATGGCTACAGATATGGACTCTTGGATTGCAATCCAAGACGGTGTGACTTTGCCTATTGATGAAAGAGCTTCCAAATGGACCGATGAGGAAGTGAAAATTGTAAAGAGCAACACCAAGGCTATGAATTCATTATTTTGTGCTCTTACAATTTCCGAATATGATAGAGTATCCTCTTGTTTAATTGCCAAAGAGATATGGGATACACTAACATCCATCTATGAAAGAACTTTTCAAGTCCAAGGGACAAGGAGAAATATTTTGATTGGAGAATTGGAAAACTTTAGAATGCTCAAAACAGAAAATATTTCTAAAATATTTGCTAGATTTTCTAAGATTACTAACGCCTTGAAAGGGCTAGGAAAGAAAATTTCTAAATCTGAACTAGTCATGAAGATTCTAAGGGCACTACCCGAATCATGAATTCAAAAAATCACGGCAATAGAAGAAGCCAAAGACTTAAACACATTGAAGTTGGAAGACCTTATTAGCTCGTTAATGTCACATGAGCTAATCAAGAAAAGAAACGAGGATCACCACAAAGGCAAAAGAGTCATCACCTTGAAAGCTGCATAAGACTCGGATGACACCACCTCATCATCACAAAATAACGATGAAATTGCCTTACTTACAAAACGGTTCAGAAAATTTGTAAGGAAATGTAGAAATTTCAGAAACTTTAAAGAAAGAAATTCTAAAGAGAAAAAGAAAGAATCAACAAAATGTTACCGGTGTGGTGGTTCGGGGCACATGCAAGCCCAATGCCCAACGCCTGAAGAAAATAAAGCAAAGGAGCAAAGAAAAGATCAAAGCGACAACAGAAAATTTCAAAGAAACAAAGTAAGAAGCATGTACGTAAATGAAGAGGAATCTACAACATGTAGCTC
This sequence comes from Annona cherimola, assembly GCA_030490835.1. NCBI lineage: Eukaryota > Viridiplantae > Streptophyta > Magnoliopsida > Magnoliales > Annonaceae > Annona > Annona cherimola. The sequence continues at coordinate 54,273,285 of CM059972.1, read as the reverse complement.
TTCAAGTGAAGAATGTGAAGCAGATTGCGCAAGAATTTGTTGCATAGCAAATTCCGATATATGTTTTGCAGCCACGAAAATCTTGGAGGATCAAGCTACTTCAACGAACTGCACAAGTAGTCAAGATGTAACCTCCAAACAAAAGTCTTTTTCGATTTTCTCTTCTACAAATGAATGCCTCAAATGTGCTGAATTGGAAGAACTTCAACAAGCCTATGATTCATTATATGAGGAAATAAAGAAATTAGGAAACAAGTTTACAATAAAGAAAAGACAATGTGATGCAGTAATAATTGTGAATGGTAAACTTGCTAAAAAGATAGATAAATTAAAAAGTGAAAAGAATACCTTGGAAATTGAGTTAAAGAAACTAAAAAGGGAAAATGAATCACTAAATGAATCGCTTGTCAAGTTTTCTAATCTAGGAGAAAATGTGAAAATGTTCTTGAAAATGACAACCCAAACTTGTAAGAAAGGACTTGGGTATAATACATTTGAGCAAGAGAAATCTAATGCTCCGAGAAACAACGCCAAACCAATTTTTACTAAACCTAAGATGAATCAAGTAGTTTGGACCAAAAGATCAACCCATGCAATGAAGGAACAGTAGCTTTCAAAAATAATAAAAAAGGTAAAATAAAAGGTAAAGAAAATGTTTATGGTATTTCAAATGCATGTATTGAAGATGTACTATTTGTTGAAGGACTCAAACACAACCTAATGAGTATTAGTCAATTATGTGATAAAGGATATAAAGTTGTATTTGAATCCTCTATATGTAATATTTTTTATGATGAACACATAGTATTAGTGGAAAAAGACATAAAAATGTATATTTGGTTTGCCTTGATGAACTAGAAGGGAAATGTCTAATAGCCATAGAAAATGATCCATGGATATGGCATACAAGGCTTGGACATATAAATATGTCAAATATTAAAACATTGTGGAAAAAGAATCTAGTACAAGGGTTACCAAAGCTCAAATGTGACAAGGATAAGATTTGTAAAGCTTGTCAACTATCTAAACAACCCAAAATGTCATTTTCCACCAAAAAGGAAATTTCAACAACTAGACCACTTGAGTTGTTACATATGGATCTTTATGGGCCATCAGACATTTTAACTATTGGTGGGAAAAAGTACGTGTATGTAATTGTTGATGATTTTTTAAGATTTACTTGGATTGTACTCTTAGCTAGCAAAGATGAAGCATTTTCTATGTTTGTCACGTTTTCAAATTTGGTGCAAAATGAAAAACAAAGTTCAATCATTTCCATTAGAAGTGATCATGGTGGTGAATTTGAAAATAATCAATTTATAGAATTTTGCAATGAAAAAGGAATTCACCATACATTTTCTGTACCAAGAACTCGTCAACAAAACAGAGTTGTTGAAAGGAAAAACCGGACAATACAAGAAATGACTAGAACCATACTAAATGAGAGTAAATTATCCAAAAGATTTTGGGGTGAAGCTGTAAGTACAGCTTGTCATGTATTAAACCGAGTTACCATTAGAGCAATATTGAAAAAGACCCCATATGAACTTTGGAAAGGCAGAAAACCAAACATATCATATTTCCATACTTTTGGATGTACTTGTTATGTGTTAAATAATGAAAAAATAAATTTAGAAAAATTAGATGCCAAAAGTGATGAAACTATTTTCTTAGGTTATTCATCAAATAGCAAAGCATATAGGATTTTCAACAAAAGAAATCAAATAGTAGAAGAATCAATACATGTTGTTTTTGATGAATTTAACCAAACTCCGAGAAAGGAGGATGAACTAAGTGATGCAGATGATAAAAAGCAAAACAACAAGAACAACAAAAGGAAACCGAGCTCAAGCCATAAAACCCCATGGAGGAAGAGGTAAGTGAAGGTAATGACTCCTACAAACCTCCAATTGATTTGAAATTCAAAAATGTCTATCCAATTGAGCAAGTCATTGGAAATATTTATGAAGGAGTAAAAACTAGGAGATCAAAACAAAATATTTGTGGACAATATGCATTTGTGTCAAAAATTGAACCAACCACTATTGAACAAGCTCTTAATGATGAAAACTGGGTTATTGCAATGCAAGAAGAGCTAAATCAATTTGAAAGAAATAATGTATGACATTTAGTTCCTAGGAACAAATTGGACGAAAGCGGACTTGTAATAAGAAACAAAGCTAGACTAGTAGCCAAAGGGTATTCCTAGGAAGAAGGGATTGATTTTGAAGAATCATATGCACTCGTGGCTAGATTAGAAGTCATACGCATTTTACTAGCATTTGCTTCTCACATGAATTTCAAATTGTTTCAAATGGATGTGAAAAGCGCATTTTGAATGGGTACTTGAATGAAGAAGTATTTGTTGAACAACCCCCTGAATTTGAAGAAAAGGATCAATCAAAATATATTTATAAGATTATCAAAGCATTATATGGACTAAAATAAGCCCCACGAGCTTGGTATAAAAGGTTAAATAGATTTTTGATTGATCATGAATTTCAAAGAGAAAAAGTTGATACTACTTTATTCATCAAGTATAAAAGTAAAAATATTTTAATTGTGCAAATTTATGTAGACGATATAATATTTGGTGCTACTGATGAAACTTTGTGCAAATTTATGCAGAGCGAATATGAAATGAGCATGATGGGAGAATTAAATTTCTTCCTTGGACTGCAAATCAAGCAACAAGCCGAAGGAATATTCATAAATCAGTCCAAGTACATCAAAGAAATGCTAAAGAAATTTAGAATGCAAACTTGCAAAGAAGCAAATATTCCAATGAGTTTAACAATCAAGATCGACACAGACGAAAACGGTAAATGTATCGATCAAAAGCTTTATAGAAGTATGATATGATCATTGTTGTATTTAACTGCTTCTAGACCGGATATTCTTTTCAATGTATGTATGTGTTCTAGATTCCAAGCATGTCGTAAAGAATTACATTTATTGGCTGTAAAATGAATTTTTAAATATTTGATAAATACCACTAATCTTGGACTATGGTATCCAAAGGGGTCAACGTTTGATTTAATCAGTTACTCGGATGCGGATTTTGCCGGTTACAAAGTAGATAGAAAGAGTACTAGTGGAACTTGTCAATTTCTTGGAAATATGTTGGTTTCATGGTATTCAAGGAAACAAACTAGTATTGCTTTATCTACGGTAGAAGCCGAATATATAGCCGCCGGGAGTTGTTGTGCCCAACTACTTTGGATGAAACAACAATTGAAAGACTATGGTATTGATTATTATAACATTCCAATTAAATGTGACAATACAAGTGCAATTTGTTTAACTAAAAATCATGAACATGTTGAAAATCATGATGTTTGTTTGGAATATGTGAAAACTGAGGATCAAATTGCTGATATATTCACCAAACCTTTAGCAAAGGAATCATTTTACAAAATTAGAAATGATATGGGGATGATTGAGTTAACTTAGGAATAGTTAGATGGGAAAATAGACTTAGAAAAATTCAAGTCGATAAGCCAAGTCGACTCCACTGAAGTCGACTCCGCCTCTGGGCGAAGTCGACTCCGCTGGGATGAAGGCAACTTCGCCTAGGGCAAAGTCGACTCCGCATGCCCGACCGTCGGACTTCCGGCCTTCTCTTTCTTCTTTCTCTTTTCTCTCATTCTCTCATTTTCTCTCATTTTTCCCGCACCGGCAGCCTTCTCTCTCTCTCTCATTTTCTCTTCCAATCTTCTTCCTTTCTCCGACATATCCATCTCGTTTTCTTCTCTCCGGCTTTCCTTTCTTCTTCGGCTCTTTCTCTCTCTCTCTCGGATTCCCTTTCACTACTCTCTCAGCTCTCGGTCTCTATTTGTCTAAGCTATCCATCTATCCCTCTCTGTCTCATTTCCGACTATCCATCTCTCTCTCCATCTCTTCTCACTGAACCATCTCTCCTCACTCAATCCATCTATCCCTCTCTGTCTCATTTCCAAAAACCCATCTCAAATGGCTCCCAAATCTCGTTTACCTAAGCTAGCTATGTGGAAGTCATCACTAAGGCCCGTACCCAGACAAACAGACTCCCAAACTGAGGAGGACATTCCCAGGAGACAACGGACTCCTGCGAAACGAACTCGGGAGGAACCATCAACTTCCACAAGTCGACGGGTTTGGTTCCAGACTGCTACTCCATCTACAACAGGAGCTCAAGGGTCCGAAAATCAAACTAGAAATACTGATACAGGAGATAGGAGAAGAGGGACTCCATCTACCAAAGGTCAAGTCTTGAAGATGCCTACGACATATTTCAAGACTGAATTGTAGCACAGCCAATTCTACAAATTGTTCTATGAACGGAAGGTATTCATTTCGAAAATTATAGACTTCAAGTTCTTGAGCGATTATGAATTTGGAATTGAAGAATTAGTAGATTTCCAAGGCTGGACTAGTTTGTTGAAAGCAGACGACAGAGTATATCTCGACCTGACTAGGATATTCTACTACTTATGGGATGATAACTCCTTTAACACATATGTGAAAGGAGTAGAAATGTTCTTAGGAACTATGGGAACAACAAGTCTAGGAAATGCACTGATGAAAGTAGGAAGAATCCTACGTGTACCGTACGAAGAAGGGCAGCTTCCTGAGGATCTAACCCTGGATCAGATGTATAATCAACTAACACGGAGCAACAAGTATCATCCAGGAGTTAAATTCCTGCATTACATGGACCTATCCCCAAAGCTAAGGGTCCTTAGGCTACTCATCGCCCACTGCATCTATCCAAAAGGTGGTGGAAGAAACCAGCTGAACCCGCAAGAGGCGGGAATTCTTTGGAAAGTCGCGAATAAAGTCAAGGTCAGCATACCGCAACTATTTCTGGAAGTACTAGCCTCAAGGAAGGACAACCCACGAGGGGTTCTTCCATATGGGACATGGATCACAAGGATCCTGGAATTCTATGGGGTTGACATCTATGGTGAACCATTTGAAGTTATGAAATCAACGAATGCCATCAAAAAGCCTTGATCCAACGCATGAAAATTAATGCGGAGCAATTTAGAGCAGAGCAAATACAAGAAAGAATGGGCAGACCAGCTCAAGAGGAAGCTGAGGATGCACAAGGTCAGGGGGAGCAGCCCCCGCCACCAGAGGGTGAGCAACCTGCTCCACATGCAGACGCTCACGAAGAGTCAGCCTCACCCGTGTCACACGGCTCCTGCTGACCTCACGGTTCACAGATTCCTGATCTCGCACCACATCTCCCATCATGGGACACTTCGGTGAACGCTATTCGAGTTCACCTTGAGCAGTTAGAGGACCGACTAACTAGCCAAATTTTCGGGGTCCAAAATGCGATAACAGATATGTATTCATGCCAAGATCGTATAGATCAGGAGCTTCGAACCATTCGCTATCACCTGGCATCCGGGCATCCTCGAAATCAGCCCATACCGGAACTGGATCCGTTTGATACCGAATCAGTTCGCAAAGATCCTACCCCAGCACCCGTTTCATCATTTTACTCCTCAGCCCATGTTCGACCTATCCGACCAATTTCCTATCCTATATCTGCATTTCAATTCACCAAATCTCTGCGAGTCGACCCCTATTTGATCGGTTGACAAATAGGGAGAGAAGTTAAGTGTTGAGTTTTGAGTTTAGATTTTTCAGGATTTTGGGTTGGGTAGCTTGTATATAGGTTTCATTTGCATTTGAAACTTGTATGAAACTTTTTGATCATATATGAAAAGGTTGCTTATGAAAAAATTTGTTTTGTGTTCTGATTACTTTTGCAAAGTTTATTATCACTTGAATTATGCTCTGATTTATTATGTTTGCTCTAATCATTAATGTTCTATTTTTTTTTCAAAAGGTAAATGACTTATGATTATCCTAAAAATGTCAAAACAGGATATTGGAAGGCATTAACTCAAATTGGTTTTGTCAAACATCAAAAAGGGGGAGATTGTTGGAAACAATTGTTGAAATCAAATGCAAAATATCCAAAGCATGTGTTTTGATGATTAACAACATGATTTGAGTAAAGTCTTAGCTACTAATATGTTTTGTGCAATGTTTAAGGTTATAAAAGTGAAAAATACAAAACAGAACAGGTCAAGTTGATCTCCAAGTCGACTCAGACATCGACTCAGGCGAAGTCGATCCCGAAGTCGACTCCAGTAGCGACTTCAAATGACAATTCTTGGACAGCATTGAAATTGAGGACTTGGACATACTGAAGTCGCAGATGAAGTCGACTCCACTTGCGACTTGGGTGAAGTCGCAGACGAAGTCAACTCCAGTATCAACTTCAAGATGAAATTTTCTTCCAGCGTTGAAATTGGATTGCTAAGATTCTGAAGTCGCAACCGAAGTCGACTCCACATGCGACTTGGGTGAAGTCGCAAGCAAAGTCGACTCCAGCATCAACTTCAACTTGGCAGGGCAAATCTTCAAGATCAAATCGAAGGACAAGCCAACTTCAAGATAAACTTGAGTCAAATTAAGGATGAAGTCAACCTAAATTTTTCAACTTGAATATATGAAGACTAATCCAAGTTTAAAGCATGCAAGACACATGGATTCAACCATTCTAAATCAAAGTTGGATTTGATCATACAAGATTCGAATTTTTCAAGTTCTCTAGACTTAAAGCTAAAGAAATTTTGTACAAATAAGTTCCAAGTATTGAAAGACAAAAAGAAGAAGAAGTTAAGCAAGCTAGAGACACTTCAACAAAGATCAAACTGACTTGGCAAAAGAAAGAAGCCAAGTCGCACCCGAAGTCGACTCCAAGATCGACTTGAAGACAAGTCTCAGACCAAGTCGACCCAGAGGACAGACTTGGAAATTGAAGAACAGCTGAAGTCGCACAAAAAGTCGACTCCAGCATGCGAGATGGAGGCGTAACGTTTGAATTTTTGAACGTTGGAATATTTATTACATGCCAACCAACTCTATAACGTTCAAAATTCTCCCTCCTCTATATATAGACACTCAAGCAAACGTGGAAAGATACAAGATAGAGCTGAAAAAGAGGAAAGAAGTGCTACTAAGAGTTTCATTCCACTTTTCTCTACAATTGAGTGATCTATACACTTTCAAAGGAAGAACAAGCTTCAAAGTTGTTGTTTGCTTCAACGCAATACGATTCGTTGCTTCTACAGATTCTTCCTTGAGCTGAAACTTGCTACACAAATTTGTAAAGTGTAGATTTCTTCTATTTCATCTTGTTATTTGATTTTGGTGCTTGGTTTGAGTTCGGTGTTTCAAACTAAGATATAGCAAGTAGGGTTGTGATTGGAGTGTAACTCATCACCTACTTGTGTTGCTTGTTGTACACGCCCCCTAGAGCTAGAATCTAGAAGAGAGCGGAGACTCTAGTTGTATTCGCGGAATACATAGTGAAACCCAAGTCACAAGGGAGCGTGAGCTTGGAAGAGTGGAGTAGGGAAAGGTTGCCCCAACCACTATAAATCTTGTCTACTGTTTTTCATTTCCGCCTTCATTATCTTATTGCTTTCTATTTATTTCATTAAAGGGGTTTAAACTAAACCGGGGTAAAATCTCTACTTAAAGTTTTAAATTTTTAAATACCCAATTCACCCCTCCCCTCTTGGGTAATTTCCATTAACTCGGGACCAACAGCATGCTCACCGGGTTCGTAGAGGTACCCTATCTATTGGCTGCTCCGACTATGTGGCACCACAAACCGAGCGACAAATCTTAAGCCTTACTCCGGGACTGTTATTGATTGGTAAACGTGATCAGGATTGTTGCCTTGTCACACGGTGGGATTTATTAAGTGTTTATCCTTTTATAATTCACTCCATAGGAGTTAATCACATCATTCATGTTAAATTTCACATCAATTTGCCTATCCAAGCCCACTTTAAGTCCCGATCTATTCATTATGTATCATAAATTCTATATCATTCATAGCATAGCACAATCATACATTGATCATTCATCCTTAAAAAAAATTTCATCAATTCATCATCCACACAGTGTAAATCTCATAAATGCATTGAGTAGCAATCATACAAGTCATCATACATTTTTCTATACATATTAACATGCACAGATATTTATGGAACTATCAATTTTCCTCATTCAGCCTGTGCTCCTCATTGCCTCCGTCCTTTCACTTGTCTTAGGGTTTCGAAAACAAATCATTAGTATAACTCAGTAAGCAAGCTGCATAGTTTTTAGGCAATTCATTTTGCAGGCAAACCTTCTCATTTACATAGCATCTTGGAAAGCATCATTATACCCACTTATGGGTATGTCATGAAAAACTTGAACCATTATACCCATCATGGGTATATCATAAATAATGCAAAGCATTATTATAAAACATGAACATCATAGGACGGTACACTAGCTAGACGACCATCCGTCTCCGTCTTCTCCCATCTCAGGGATGGCACCACCCGCCTTTAGCCTATCTTAGCGACTTGGTCACACTAAAGGGGGACAATCGGTCCGCTTACATCTTTAAAGTGGACCTACTCCCTTGTGCACCATGAACTTATCATAAACACAAACTTGGACATGATAGCATGATTTTCCTAAAAAACATGTGAACCATAGTTTCTCAACTCTTTTGAGGAATCGTTCACAAATCATTTATCATAGTTAAAATAACATTTCAATAACATGTTGAGATAAGGAATGATCATCCTTAAACAATCTTAGAAATAATTTAAACATCCATTTGCTAATCAATATAAAGCATTTAAATAGAATTTGCAATCATTTTATCATAGTTTGAGAAAGCAAAACTTTTTGAAATTTGCCTGCTTACCTGGATCACGTCGCTTTCTGTATCAACTTTTTCTTTGTTTTTTCCTATACACATAAGAATGACATTGCATTCATACATATAACCTTATATGCTTGCATATAACTAAGTTTTCCAACCCTCATGCTTTTCATTAACATACATAACCAACTTGTATTCCAAGTCGGGTATTCATAGATAAAAACATAGTTTATACATCCCATTATTCATTCATTCTTTTCATTTTTAATCCCCTTAAGTAGGATAAACTTATGAACATATAATAATCTTTCATTTTCTTAACATATGCATGTCCATTGCTTCCCACTCATCATTTATCATTCATTTTTCTCATTTCTTATATCGGTGTTCACTTTAGGTGCATACTTGATAGTTTAGGCCTTATATATTAATCTCAAATTTTGATATTTCAAATCATTTAATCACATTCCCATTCATTTTTGCCTTGTAGCACATCATACTTAGGTATTTCTCAACCTTGTCATACACACCCTTTATGTGCACCCTTTTAACTACACATATAATATGTGTTTTTCAATTTTTTCCGAAACAGAAACTTATCCTCCCTTTTAGCTTAATAAACCACTTAATTAGCACATCATTTAGGGTACTTCATGAGATTCTAATCCCTTAATTGTAGGGTTCCAAAACAGCAACTTCGTTACCGCTCTTTCCTACTTTCAACGTCTCTCTTGACATATGCTCCATAATAGATTTTTAAACCTTTAATTCCAACCCTTAATCATACTTTTCTTATCCCATATTATGGTATTTTCATGCATTTAAAGTCCATAAACTTAGTTGCTCAAAATAGCAACTTTTGCTGCGCATCTTGGCCACCTTCGGACGTCCACATCATGTGTCCCATAAAAATTAGATTTTTTTACAAAAATTTTTCATCCCTTGTTGGACGTCTCATGTGCCTTAAATTTAGGGTATTTTACCCTTAATTCATTCATATATCAATTGGTTTAATTCATGTCCAATATCCATAAAAAATGGGTGTAATTTCTATCATATAGTTAACCTTAGGTTTTGCCTTTCCTAAGGTACTTAAATCATACTCTAATCTATTGGTCCCGAGTTGATGACAATTACCCAAGAGGGGAGGGGTGAATTGGGTATTAAAAAAAAATTAAACTTCAATTAGAGACTTTACCCCAGTTTAATTTAATCCCCTTTAATAAGATAAATGGAAAGCAATAAGATAATGAAAGCGGAAATGAAAAACAATAGACAAGGTTTATAGTGGTTCGGGCAACCTTCCCTACTTCACTCTTCCAAGCTCACACCTCTTGTGACTTGGGTTCCACTATGTATTCCGCGAATACAACTAGAGTCTCCCCTCTCTTCTAGATTATAGCTCTAGTGGGCATATACAAGTAGACCTCCGCCCTCTTCTAGATTCTAGCTCTAGGGGGCTTATACAATAAGTAGCACAAGTAGGTGACGAGTTCCACTCCAATCACAACCCTAATTTGTTATAACTTGATTTGAAACACTAAACTCAAACCAAGCACCAAAAACCAAATAACAAGATGAAATGAAAGAATTCTACACTTTACGGATTTGTGTAGCAAGTTTCAGCTCGAGGAAGAATTCGTAGAAGCAACCAATCGATCCGCGTTGAGGCAAACAGCAACGTTGAAACTTGTTCTTCCTTTGAAAGTGTATAGATCACTCAAATGTAGAAGAAAGTGGAATATAAATCTTAGAAACACTTCTTTCCTCTTTTTTAGCTCTCTCTTTTCTGTTTCCACGTTTGCTTGAGTGTCTATATATAGAGGAGGGAGAATTTTGAACATTATGAAGTTGGTTGGCGCATAATAAATGCTCTAACATTCAAAAATTCGAACGTTATGCCTCCAAGTCGCAGCTGGAGTCGACTTCGGGTGCGACTTCACCCAAGTCGCATGCTGGAGTCGACTTCGGGTGCGACTTCGGCTGTGTTTAGTTTGTTCAAGTTCTTCCTCGGGTCGACTTGGCTTTGGACTTGACCCAAGTCGCAAGTGGAGTCGACTTCGGGTGTGACTTCGGATGCTTCATTTTCCAAGTCTATCGTTTAGGTCGACTTGAACTGGGACTTGACCCAAGTCGATGCTGGAGTCGACTTCGTTTGCGACTTGACCTCCTTTATTTTGCCAAGTGAGATTAAACTTCCTTGAAACTGTCTTTGCTTGCTTAACTTCTTCATCATAAGTGTTCTTCCTTTGATTTTCATCATTTGAAGTTTTAGTATATTCACTTTGCATAACAATTCTTTAGCTTTACGTCTAGGAATCTTGAAAACTTGAATCTTGGTATGCATAAACATGTCCAATTTATAGTCTTTGATTCAAATGGATTAATCCATGCAACTTGCTTGCCTTTGGACTTGTTTTAATCTTCATTTGTTCCAAGTCGAGTGTTTGAGTCGACTTGGTCTTCAACTTGACTCAAGTCTGGCCTTAAGTCGACTTGGCCTGCGACTTAGCTCTTGAAATTCTGCACTGTCATACTGAAGTCGATGCTGGAGTCGACTTCGCCTGCGACTTCGCCTAAGTCGCATGTGGAATCGACTTCATGTGCGACTTTGGCAACTCTTGGTCCCTAATTTCAACGCTGGACAAAAATGAGGCTTTGAAGTCTCTACTAGAGTTGACTTGGGTATCGACTTGGCCTAAGTCGATGCCTAGGTCGACTTGGGGATCGACTTGGCCTGTCATGCTTCATATTTTTCATTTTTATACCCTTAAACAATGCACAAAACACATTAGTAGCTAAAACTCACTCAAATTGTGTTGTTAATCATCAAAACACATGCTTTGGATATTTTGCATTTGATTTCAACAATTGTTTCCAACACAATCAACATATATTAATCATGGAATCATTAGTCATAATCCAAACATCAAACATGCTTAAAACAGCAACATTAATTGGGAATTAAGAAAAATTCCAGCTAGATATATGGGTTGTGATCAACCCTAACATCATGTATATCTTCCGTAAACCCTTGATTCAATTCCTTTCATTCATTTCTCATTTAGTGCCCTAATTAAGGGCTTCATAACTCATCACTTAGGGTTTATTATGGATCAAATTTATGACTCATAAATTAAGTTAGAAAACTTAGAATTAAATGAATCAAAACTTGATTCATACTTACTTGAATTTGTAAGACTTTGGTCAAGTCTTTCCTTGCTTGGTTTCTTTCCTTTCTTTTCCTCTTTTCTTCCTTTTTTCCTTCTCTTTTTCCTTTCTTCCTTCCTTGCTTGGGACGCCCTTTGCTGCTGCCCTTTTTCTTTCTTTCTTTTTCTCTCAAGACATCCAAATGGACGTCCCTTGCTTCCTCTATCTCCCTTTTATATTAACAGATTTTTACCCTCCTTTTTCACCTCATTTTGAGGGTAAGTTAATCCACATTTATGCCTTCATGTGTTGTCACATTCTCACCCAAATTGCATTTTTACACATTTTTTAAATCACGAAATCTGCCCAAAATCATGCCATATTGCTATCCACCATGATCACGTCCCATGTGACCTTGGATTTTGGCATTTTGTACCCTAAAAATATGCCCAAATCAATGTCATTTATCACCCTAGTCATGTAGCTCATTTACATGCAATTTTAACATAAAAAATCAACAAAAATCTGCTTAATGGCAACCCTTTGGACGTCCACATAAGACCTCCTATTTGGGCCATTGATGGCTACAAAACCTATCTTTCCATGACATTAAATGTCCATTAATTACAGACATTTTTCATGCATTTTTGTATTTTATAAAATTCACAAAATGAGCTCAAAAATCCTTTCTCATGCCACATCAATTTGAGCCTTTAATCACCTCATTAAGAGGTTGACTTTTCATTAATTATAATTTTGCTTTTTGATGACAAAAGTTAATGGGTTTCGTCCTTTTGTTGAGCAATTTTCTATGATAATTATCTTAATCAAATCCATCCATATGATTGATCATATCATTTTAACCGTTCATGACAAATTTCATCTCAAAACGACCTTTCTAACATAAGTTATGACCATTTGAATTTATCTTTTGGATATGGATGAAAATAAATAATTATCACTCTAATATCATCAAAATTTTTATAATCCAATCCATTCATGAGGTTGAGCACATCATTATATGCTTACTTTTCAAATTTTACCTCATTCTGCCTTGTAGGCGTCAAGTTATTAATTTTCTAATATTTAACACCTAAAATTCATAATTATCATCATAATTTTCATTAATTAAATCATAATATATGAGATAATTATTCATAGAATATTCACATTTTCTAACCCTCATTGGATCTCTTTAGTCACATTGACCCTTATTGAGCTATGGTGATTAATTTAATCACCTCTTAATTGATAGCCGTAAAATCAATAATTCAATCAAATAATAAATAAATCACGTTTACATGTCTAATTTACATGTAAGGGTCCTCCTTGCGTCTGGGTATTGCAGGCTATCCTTGGTTGGGCTGGTCTTCCATGCCCTTGCGACGTTTGTGCCTTGTTTGGATAATTTGGGGTGATGTGCCTTACCTGGTCACAAACATAGCACTTGACAACCTTTGCCTCTCCCGTTCCGCATTCCTTAGCTATGTGCCCTATTTACCCACATTTGTAACACATGTTTGAACCCTTCAAATACTCGCCTAAATGGCGCCTTTGGCATTTCTTGTAAATTGGAGGGCTTTTCTTCTTAGGGATTCCTTTCCCTTTCCTCATGCCTCCCTTCTTAGTCTTTTCCTTCCCCGTTTCTGTTTCCTTCACACCCGAGCTAATAATTTATGCCCTTGCCTCAATTCCTGGGTCCTTAATGCCTCGATCTCCAAAGCTCTTGCCCTTTTTAGACTCGGCGCATAGTCCTTAATTAGTAGAGGTGCAAGCCTCTCCCTTAGGTATGGCCTCAATCCCTGTTGAAACCTCTGTGCCTTATTTTCTAGCACGTTAGCAATCTATGGCACATATCTTACCAAGGCATTGAACTTAGTGGCATACTCCGTAACAGACATCCTTCCTTGATATAATCTTTCAAATTCAATCACCTTCTAACTCTGCGGTCCTACTAGAAGGTATTCTTTATTGAATTACTCAACGAAAGTCTGCCATGTCACTTCCTCCAGGCACGGTGTTGTGATTAGCATAGTCTCCCACCACTCATGGGCATCCTAACCAATAGATGATTGGCGCACAACATCTTTTGCCTGTCATTGCACGGAGATATCCTAAACAACTTTTTGATCTCCGTCATCCACTGCTCAGCTTGTACGGGGTCAGGTTCTCCTGAGAACTTGGGAGGTCGTTGAGCTAAGAATGCATTAATAGCCCTTCTATCTGCCTCCATCAATTGATTTTCATCTCCTATAGGTGCTTGTGTGGGGGTAGGGTTAGCTGTCAGAGCAGGTCCTCCTCTTTCAGCACTACCTAACTGCGCTTCCTGGGTTCTTTCCCACAAGCCTTGAATTATATCTACAGTTTGAGCTGCCCAATCACGTGCAGCTTGCTGCATAGCTTCCATTACAGCTACAGCTACTCTTTCCTTGATTAGTCTGGCCTGTCTGGATTCATTTTCTCCTTTCACATTTTTTTTTGGGCTTAGGTTTTTTGTCTTTGATGAATCCTCGGGTTTTGCCTGCTTGTTCCCAGTCCAGGCCTCTTAGGTCTACCACTTGTTTCTCCAACTTCATGTTAGCTTGGGATTTCCTCGTTGGCTATCCCTTTTCCTTTGTTTTGCCTCATGCTTAACCTCGTATCATTCATGGTGCTTATTCTGAATATATCAAAAGCACATCACATAATCATCATTCATGGTTACGGTTAAGTCATATCATACTTATATCATTATCATGTGGTTATTTTATCATAACCATATCATTTTATACAACACAATCTCAATCATGACACATTCCATCATTTATCAACGTGAACATCCATAAACATTCATAATCATTCCTTTCATGCATTTGGAATCCTTAAACATAGTCATTTCATCATAGGCATTCTTATATTCACATTCAAGCATTCCATTTGAAAACAAAGTTTTCCATCACATCATAAGATACCACACACATATACATATGAAACCAACTTGCATCTCCAGTGTCATCAAACCATGATTTATGCATACAGAAAAAGCAAGAAAAACTTCCATCACATTCATCTACCAGGTCATCTTCCCCTTAGGTATCGCCTACGGCTAGGTGGTACCGAGTAGGCTCATCGATGATGGTGCTAGTGTCGGACCAGTCAGGAAGGTCTTCTTCTTCCTCACTATCATCCTCACTCTGCTCCTCTGGTTCGAGGTACTCCACAGGGTCCTCATCATCGTTATCACTATCCATATGTATGGACTCACCATCACTCTCTACTACCCGTAGTATAACCTCATCAGGGCCGGGTGTGGAAGGCCTTTCTACTATACCTAGAGCACGTCGCTGCTCTATGGCTATTGCTATTTCTTTTTCCCTCTAGCGGATGCATTCCCAACTCACTCCATAACAAAATTAGACACACCCATCGATGAACCAATACCACGGGCCCTGATTTGGGGATGTGGGAGTGGGTATCTAATCCCAAAAGTTCTGTAAATCTCTGACACTAATATGATCAGTGGGTACTGTTGGGATCATCTATGGGTCATGGTGAGGGGCTAGCAATACCTCGGCTTTAGCAGCCCTACTTGTAGACTCCTTTAGACCATACCCATACTGCATGGGGTACATGTGGGGCTCAACATTGTTATCTCCCTGGGATTGTGGTGTAGGGTTTATGGGTTGGAAGCCTAGAGGAACGGGTCAAAAGTGCATCGGATTTTGCTGCGATGTCCACTACCTATGGACATTTTCCTCTACTCTCCATCTTTTTTCCTCCATTTCTCGTCTTATCTCCTCTGCACTCATCACTGCCTTTCCTTTATCTGCCATCTATAATTCAAAACATAGCAAATCAACTATATTTCAAAAACATCATAAAACAAATCATCTTCATATAGCATACAATCATCATATGATCACATATAGTTCATCATATCATCATATATATCTCATCATATTCAATCGATCTTCGTACTTACTAAGTTTACCACACCTATTTATCAATCCATGCTCTGATACCAAGCTCTGTGGCACACCAAGCTGAGCGTCACATCCTGAGCTTTACTCCGGGACCGTTATTGATTGGTAAACATGATCAGGATTGTTGTTCTATCACACGGTGGGATTTATTGGATATTTACCCACTTGCATTTCATTCCATAGGAGTTAGTCTCCTTATGCATGTTCAATTTTTTCATCATTTTGCCTATCTAGGCCATCATTGAGTCCTGATATACCCATTTATATCAAAGAAACCATATTCATTCATAGCATGACAAAACATACACCCAACAGTTGCCATAAAAATTTTCCATCAATACATCATATACCATAGTGTAATCCACATAATCTCATCAGTTGCAGTCATATAACCGTCATACATTTTTCCATACATAACATCACATAGGCATACATAGAATCATCATTCTTCGTTGATTGACCTGTTCTCCTTCGCCATGTCCATCCTTTCACCTGTCTTAGGGTTTGGAAAACAAATCGTGAGTATAACTTAGTAAGCAAGCTGCATAGTTTTTCAGGCAATTCATTTTGTAGGAAACCTTTTCATTTAAATAGCATCTTGGAAAGCATTATTATACTCACTCGTGGGTACATCATGAAAATCATGAACTATTATACCCATCATGGGTATATTATGAATAATGCAATGCATTATCATAAAACATGAACATCATAGGACGGTACACTAGCTAGATGACCATCCGTCTCCATCTTCTTCCATCTTAGGGAGGGCACCGCCGGCCTTTGGCCTATCTTAGCGACTTGGTCACACTATAGGGGGACAATCAGTCTGCTTACACATTTAAAGTGGACCTAGTACCTTGTGCATCATGAACTTATCATAAACATGAACTTGGACATGCTGTCATGATTTTCATAACAACATGTGAACCATAGTTTCTCAACCCTTTTGATGAATCGGTAACAAATCATTTGTCATAGTTAAAATAACATTTCTATAACATGTTGAGATAAGGAATAACCATCCTTAAACAATCTTAGAAACAATTTAAACATTCATTTTCTAATCAATATAAAGAATTTAAATATAATTTGCAATCATTTTATCATAGTTTGAGAAAGCAAAACTTTTAGAAAGTTGCTTGCTTACCTAGATCACGTCAGCTTTCCGTATCAACTTTTTCTTTGCCTTTGTCTATACACATAAGAATAACATTGCATTCATACATATAACCTTACATGCTTACATATAACTTAGTTTTTCAACCCTTATGCTTTTCATTAACATACATAACCCACTTGTATTCCAAGTTAGGTATTCATATATATGGCAACACACTTGTGTATTATATTATCCATTCATTCCATTGCATCTTTAATGCCATTATGTAGGGTAAATATTTCAACATATCATAACCCTTCATTAAATCATCATATGGAAGTTCATTACTTCCATTAATCATTCATCATATATTTTTCACATTTCACATATCGATGCTCATTTCAGGCACATATCTAATAGATTAAGCCTCATACATTAATCTCAAAATTTGACATTATACATAATTAAAAAAATAGCACCATAATTACCCATTCATCACATTTTCATGCATTTTTTCATTTTATCAAGTCACATAAGTCTGTTTTCCTTTATCCATTCATACCCTTCTATGTTCACCCATCTTACTACATATAAGTTATGTGTTTCTTAATCTTTCTCAAAACAGAAACTTGCCCTCTATTTTGGCATGATTAACCCACTTAGTTATCACATAATTTAGCGTATACTTATGGAATTTTAATCCATTCATCATAGGGTTCCAAAACAGCAACTTTTCCATCAATTTTTCTCACTTTCAACGTCCCTTTTGACATGTGTTTCATAACAAATTTTTAACTCTTAAATTCCAGCCTTTAATCATACTTTTCTTGTCCCGTATTTAGGGCATTTTCACATATTTAAAGTCCATAATTTAGTTGCCCCAAAACAGCAACTTTCCATGCACATATGGCCACCCTTTAGATGTCCATTACATGTGTTCATAAAAATCAGATTTTTGCTATTTTCTTCCACCCCATGTTGGACGTCCCATGTACCCTAGATTTAGGATATTTTACCCTTAAAACAATCCATGTATTAATCAGTTTAGTTCATGTGGCGCCCCAGCCCGAGCGTCACAACCTTACTCTAAGATCTATCGATTGGTAAACGTGATCAGGATTGTTGCCCTGTCACACGACAGACTTATTGGATATTTATCCATTTTATCCTAATTCCTTCGGAGTTTATATCATTTTATACATTCCATTTCCATCATATACCTTTCTAGATCATTAAATCAATTTAGCATACACATCGGATATCATAAATTTCATACTTAGTCATTTCATGATAAATCATTCTTAACATTTGACCATAAATTTTTTTTCGCTATTTATAGTCAAAATCACCACATAGTCATAAACATAACATAATCCTTATATAACATTAAATCATTATTTAATGCCATCAATAATACAACCATACAATTCATAAAGTTCAATCAAAGGTAACTTGAAGAAATTCATTTTTTTCTTAAATCTCCACCTGTGCTCCTTGCATGGTTCTTCCCTTCACCTGTCTTTAGGATTTGAAAAACAAAACTATGAGTCGAAACTCAATAAGCAAGCTATAAAGTTTTCAGGCAATACATTTTCATTGAAAATAACTTGGAAAGTCACATTATACCCACTCTAGGGTATATCTTAAAACATGCTTCTTATACCCGTTTAGGGTATGTCTTAAGCAATGCGATGCGTCATTTAAAATCATGACATTCCTTTGGATAGAAGGTAGCTAGGAAACCATCCACTTTCATCCTATCTCTCATTCCAGGGAGGCGCCGCCGGCCCTCGGCCTCTCTTAGCGACTTAGCCGCACCAAAGGGGGACATTCGATCCACTTACACCTTTGAGGTGGACCTCATACTTTTGTGCACATGCTTCCTTTCATAAACATGAACTTTGACATGCTAGCATGATTTTTCATTCATAAACTCATGAATCATCATTTGTCATAAATAATTGCAAAATAGTATTAATTCATTTATTTTATTGAAAATAACATTGCAATACACATTTAGATAAGGAATTGTCATCCTTAAACAACTTAGAAAGAATTGAAATCATTTATTTGATAACTCATTTAAACAGTTAGAATATCATTGATAAACATTTTATCACATTTGATAAAACAAAGCATTTAGAAAACTACTTGCTTATCTTGTTTGTTTAGCTTTCCGTCTCACTTATCTATTTGCCTTTGCTTATACATAAACATAGCATTGCATTCATAACAATCCATTTGTTTGCATTCACTTAGTTTTCCAATCCCATAATCCATATCATACATAATCAACTTGGATTTTCAAGTTGATCATAACATGCACTTGTGCATTACATCATCCATTCCATATTGTGTTTTAATCCCATATTTAGGGTAAAAACATAGCATTCGTTCATAATTCATCATTTGGGAATTTATATCTTCTATTAACCATTTTTCATCTATTTTCCATTTTTCTTATGTCAATGCTTATTCTAAGCATATAAGTGACGTTTCAAGCTTCATAAATAAATTTCAAATATTGAGAAAATCAAACATCATTCACACAAAATATCCTTATGCATTTCATCACATATTCATGCATATTTTGCATTTTAGCAAGTTCACATAAGTCATATATCATCCATTCATACATATGTTCTACATACGTTCAACATACAACACATATAGTATGTGTTTCTTAAAATTTCTTGACACAGAAACTTACACCCATTTTCAACATCATTAAACCCTTTAATTAATATATAATTTAGGGCTTAATTTTGGATTTTTAATCCATTTATCACTGATTTCCAAAACAGCCATGTTAAGACCCGTTTTTCATCAATTCAACGCCTCTTTCAAGACTTAAATTTTAACAGATTTTTAAGTCATAATTTCCAGAAACTAAACATGCTTTTCTTAACTCAAATTTAGGGTATCATCACATATTAAAAATCCAAATTCATTTGCTTTCATAACAGCAACATTTTCATGCATATAGGGTATCCATTTTGACCCGTTTTGACGTGTCCATACATATATCCCTAAAATCAGATTTAGGGAAAATATTTCCAAGACCTTTTGGACACTCAAAGTACCTTAAACCTAGGATAAGTTATCCTCCATGACATCCATAAATCATTTATTTACAAACAGCAACAAAAATCATATGGAAAGTACCCGTTTTGGCCCCTGTTTGGACGTCCCATTCACATATCCTAAAAAATCAGATTTAGAGCAAATTCATCCAGCCCACTTAGGCCATCCAAAGGGTACTTAATTTGGGGTACTTTACCCTACAATTCATCCATAAACAATTGAAGCACTTCCTTATATCATTTTTAACTCAAAAATGAAAAAATTGGACATTTCTTGAAACCCTAAGTTCCATATTTGCTAAAATCATTAAAAAATGCTCAGATCAACATATGTAATCCAAAAGAATATGAATTACATCCAAAAAATCATGCTTAAATCATACATCAACTTGGTTTAGGGTTTTAAGAATTTCCAAGTTAGCTTTCATCTCAAATTTCAACTTTAACTTCCCTTTTCACTCTCTTGAGCTCTTGATCTCATTTAAATCTTTCAAAAATCATTCAATACCCATATTACGGAATCATAACTCATCCTTTAAGATTTCTTTATGAACCATATTCATGGCTCCTGAATTGAGAGAGAAAAACTTAATTCAAATTATTCAAAACTTAAGTTTTACTTACTTGGATTGAACCTAACTTGAATCCAACTTGTTTGGCTTGGTTCCTCTTCTTTTTCTTCTCCTTTTTTCTTCTCTTTTTCTTCTCTTTTTCTCTTTCCCCCTTTCTGGTTTGGACGTGCCCAAGGTAGCTCACACTTAGGAAATTTGTTTTGGAAATTTCTTCCCCTTTTCACATGTGCACGTTTTCAATGGTATACCTCCCTTTTATATTTTTTACCAGCCATGGGACCCACTTTTCCACATGTCATGAGGGTAATTTATTTCTAACTTATCCCTTGATGACATGGAATTTTTATATCCAAGTAAAATATGCATTTTCTAATTATCAAAAATTCACAAAATCCATGCATTTAAGGGTTGCATTGCTGTCCACTAGGTGACGCCCCCTCTTAGCTTAGGTTTTGACATATTTTGCCACATTTTCCACATATTTATGTACCCATTTACTTCACCTAGGTATTAGGTAACTTAGATATGTACTTTAGCATTTTTAAAAATCACATTTCCATGCCCAAAGTGCCCTTGGACGTCCCTTGGTATGCCGCATAACCTATGCTCCACTTGAGCTAAATATTAGGCATTAATCCTTGAATTTTCCATGGATTTGACAATTAAATAAATCCATAAAATCCAGCTCCACCCACAATAATTTGACACCTTGCATAGCATTAAAACAAGTCATTTATCTCAAATGCTTTTTATTAAATGCTATGGTAGTCTAGGGTATACAAATTCAATGCTAGGTACCTTTTTCCAATTAAGAAATTTCTCATGGTAATTATCTTAATACAATACACTCGTACCATATATTTCATAATTTTATTCAATCGTTTCAAATTTCATCTCAAATCGACGTTTCTACGTCAAGTTATGAACCTTTGAAAATAACCTTAAAGTATGAGATTAAAAATAAATAATTATCACTTAATCTCATCACATTTGCCTTAATCCAATCCCTACATAATATTGAGCCCAAAATCATGAGCTTGACTTTAAAATTTTATTTCATTTCATTTCGCCTTATAGGCGTTAAGTTATGAATTTTCTATGATTTTCAACACAATTTCATAATTTTCATTTTAGTCTCTATTGATTAAATCATAGAAATTAAAATAAATATTCATACCATAGTAGCATATTCTAATCCTCATTAAGCTCCTTTAGTCATCTTGACTCACATTGAGCTTGGCGATTAATCTTAATCATCATTCTTAATTACAAACCCTAATTGCAAAATTCATCAATTCATAAAAATCATTCAAAAATAAATAAATTCATACATAAATCATAAGTACACCTTAAATGCAATTATATGAGTCCAACTTGGGTATGGGTATTACAGTTCATGTCCCATATCCATCAGAAAAGAGTAAAATTTGTCCATATTGACAACCTTAGGGTTTACCCTTTCTACGGTTCATAATTCATGCCCTAATCAACGTATATAAATTATGAAATCATAAATCATAAACCAACCATGAAACATGATTAAAACAGCAACTTTAATAGAAAATTAAGAAAATTCTAGCTAGGTTCATCCATCATAACCAAGCTTAATATCAAACTAGTTCCTTTAAACCCTTAAATTCATCCTTTTTATTCATTCCTTATTTAATACCCTAACCAAGGGCATCATAATTTATCCTTTAAGGGTTCATTATGGATCAAATTTATGACCCATAAATAGAGGTAAGAAACTTGGGATTTAATGAATTGAAACTCAACTTAATACTTACTTGAATTGGAGTGATTTTGCTCCAACTTTCCCAACTTAATTTCCTCCCTTTCTTCTCATTTTTTTCTTCCTCTTTTCTTCTTCCTTCTCTTCCTTTTATCTTCCTCCTTGGCTTTCTTGGGACGTCCCCTTAACTGCTGCCCCTTTTTGAGAGATTTTTCTATCTCTTACTTGCCCAAAATGGAACGTCGAAGCCTCTCTCTTCCTCTTTATAATTTCTGATTTGTGGGGCCCACACTTGCCACCTCATTTGAGGGTAATTTATGGGTCCCTTATCCCTTGATGTGTTGGCACAATATTAACCTAGTAAAATGTATTTTTACACACTACTAAAAATCCCCAAAATCTACTCAATTAATTCCATTTTGCTGCCCATGTTAATCACGTCCCTTTTTACTTGGATTTTTTGCATTTTATGCCACAAAATCCACCCCAATATTACATGCATTTAACACCCAAGTCAAGTGGGTCATTTAGATGCATATTTGGCATTTTTTAAAATGACAAAATCCATCCAAATGGCCCTTGGATGTCCCCTTATATGCCACCTCAATGGCCTCCTCAAGGCTACACATACTAGCCTTTAAACCATGCATTTATCACTTGGATTTATCATGGATTTTAAGATTTAAAATAAATCATGCTCAAATTCACCCTCTCATGACACCTCATTTGATTCATAAATCCCTTCATTAACTCCCTTGCTTTTTCATTAATGGGTGGGTTACTTTATGGGACAAAAGTCAATGCCTTTTTTCCTCCTAGATTAAGCATTTTTCATAATAATTAGATTAATAAAACCCATCCATATGATTCATCACATTATTTTAACCGTTCAGGACAAATTTCATCTCAAAATGACCTTTCTAACATAAGTTATGGTCATTTGAAATTATCTTTTGGATTTAGATAAAAATAAATAATTTTTATCTAATATCATCATAATTTTTATAATCCAATCCATTCATAAGGTTGGGCACAAAATCATGTGCTTACCTTTCAAATTTCACCCCATTCCGCCTTGTAGGCGTCAAGTTATGAATTTTCGAACATTTATCACCTTAAATTCATAATTATCATAACAATATCCATTAATTAAATCATAATAAATGAAATATTTATTCATCACGCATTCATATTTTCCAATCCTCATTAGGCCACTTAAGTCATATTAACTCACATTGGGCTTTGGCGATCAATTTAATCACCATCCTTAACTAATAGCCCTAAATTCAATATATCATTGAAATCATTCATAAATCAATCAAATAATACATAAATCATATTTACATATCAAACGCACATGTATAGGTCCTACTTGGGTTTGGGTATCACAACTTGGCTTCTAGAAGTGGTCGAAGTCACTATATCCCTAGCCTGCATGACCTGGATCCTTACTGGGGAGAGTCAACCTTTGCTGACCCCACTACGCAAGATCGATCCACTTCTCCATCTACACCATCTTCATCATCTGATTCAGCCTCCAATTATTTCATTTTATTTGCCCAAATTAATCCCAAGAACCCTCCATACCCCATTTCCCCATTTATCTTCCACAAATCCTAACTCACTTTACACCTCTTCTTGCCCATTTTTTATGTTTGTCCAAAAGTGGGGGAGAGAGAAGTAAGTTAAGTTTGAGTGCATTATGTATGGGAAAGGGTAGCTTGTACTTCGGATATCATTTTGAAACTATAAATGGTTGAATGAACTAAATGCGCAATATTCATTTTGCTCATTAAAATTGTATTTCAAACTTGGATGAATTCTAGCTACTTCATGGAAAAATTGACTTGTGTATTCAAGTTATATGTTGAATATGCTAAAATTCAAAAGAGAAAGGTAAACTCAAACGTGGTTTTATCAATCATCAAAAAGGGAGAGATTGTTGTGAAATCAACTAGAAAACCAAAAGCAACTCATATTTTAATGATGAACAACCCAATTTTGAGTGACAAAGGTTACTAACATATTTGGTAAAGTGTAAAGATGGAATTTCAATTAATAAAGTATAGCAAACCAAGTCTCAAAGTCAAGTCAACTCAGCCATATAACTTGGGTCAAGTCTATACCCAAGTCGACCTCAAACTGCAACTTAGGATGAAGGAATGCAAGGCGTGAAGCACAGACAAGTCAAGTCACAAACCTAAGTCAACTCTGATTGCAACTTAAGTGAGGTTTATAGCCAAGTCAACTAAGAGGGTTGCATAAACTGCTTAATTGAAAATTGAACATGCGAAGTCGCACCCGAAGTCAACTCTGCTCTGTGACTTCAGTCAAGTTGAAGGTCAAGTCCACTCTAAATTCCTATCTACATCTATGAAGAGCCAAGTAATATTTCAAATGCTAAGTACCAAATGTCAAGTCGCACATCCAAGTCAACTCCGTCATGTGACTTGCATGAAGTCCAAGATCAAGTCGGCTCAAAATAAGGACTCAGAAATATTCAAGCAAAGTAGCACAAATTATGAAGTTCTAAATTTCAAGGAAGAAGTGAAGTCACATAGCCAAATCGACTTCACTAGCGACTTGGGCGAAGTTCTATAACCAAGTCAACGTAGGGATTGCATATCTCCATTGATTGAAATAACAACGTATGAAGTCGCACCCGAAATCGACTCTACATGCCACTTGAGTCAAGTCGAAAACCAAGTAGACTCAAAACTCCAAAAGCACTGCATATGAGAGGAGAACTTAAGAAGCTGGAAATCTCCGATCGAAGTCGCACCCCAAGTCAACTTTAGTGTGCAACTTCAGTGAAGTCGTAGTTGAAGTCAACTCTAGATGCGACCTGCACTGAACGACCGAAAAAATTTGAATGTTTGGCACATTTCATGTGCGCCACCTACCTCACAACGTTCGAATTTATTCCTTCATTATTTAAGACTCATCAAATGAAGTGAAGAGGGTTAGCTAGAGCGTTCATTAAGCCTTCACCTTTCAAGTTACAAGTATTCAAGTGATCGTTTAAGTGCTTTACAAGAAGAAGAACACTATTCATTGCAAGTGTAAAAATATTCTGTCAACATCAAGTTCTACAAGTTCTTTTCCATGCTGAAGCTTTCTCTACAAATCTTTAAAGTGTAGAATCTTCTTTCAATGTACTCTTATGTGATTCTATTTGGCTTGGTTTTGGAGATTAAGGCCAAATAAAGACAACTAGTATGTGGTTGGAGTGTGACTCACCACCTTCATGTGTTAACTTTGTAAAGGCCCCTTAGATCTAGAATCTAGAAGAAAGCAAGAGTTCTAATTGTATTCTCACTGATATAGTAGAACCCAAGACTCAAGGGTGTATTCTTCGAAGAATGGAGTACGAAATGTTATCCTGAATCACTATAATTTTTTGTGTCAGCCATTGCTATTTTGCTTTCTTTATCGTTCTCCATGTTTTCATTCAAGAGGACTTGATTTATAAGGATTTAAGTTCGAGATACCGAAAGAAGTTTAAAAAGAACTCAATTCATCCCTCCCCTCTTGAGTTTTTCCACAAACTTGGGACAAAAATTTCATTATCACAATTCTTTGGGGCTTAACTACACAATTAGGCTCATTGCCATCATTCATCCAAATCAACCATTCAAATCATACCCACAACTATCTATATCCCTTCCAAAAATGCTAGGCATCTCGCCCATGGTTATATAAATTTCAAATCTAGTCAACCCAAGTTATGCCCTTTTCTAGTCCAAAATTCACATGTAATAATCAAAGTTCAAATACTCATCGTTTAACCAAATCTAAGATTCTTATAAATCCAAAATCATCTTCTTGAGAATCTATCCCAAGTTTTACTAAGTTATTTTAGCAAAATTCACTCATCTAGTTCTCAATGACTAGAATTTTTACATTCGCCACAATTCACACAATCTTTCACATATCAACCCACTAATTCCCAAAATCCTACTATCAGTGGCTTCTTAGGCTGCTACATAGTTTCTATTACTAGAGATATTACAAGTTATTTGTTGTTGATATTTGTTATGAAATCAGTATGTATAGACTGGTACTGAGATACAAGTGTCTAAGCTAAGCCATGGGCGTAAGTTTGTAGTAGGGCTATGGATGTGTGGACATCATGGCAGGATATTGAATATACATCTTTATCATTTAGCATGGTAAGGTGTTTTTCATAATTGATCGATTCATGCTTAACATGATGAAAGCCAAGGAAAGATTTTGAACCTCTCTATTAGACTTAACCTATGTAATGAGAAGATCATGTGTATGATGTGTTATGAAATGCTTGATCATGAGCATGCATATGACGCCGATTTGAATATGATTTAAGATTTATTGGAAAAATATGCATATTTTTTAACACTAGTTTTTTTTCATATATATTTTTCATATGCATTTAGTTTATGTTTTGGTTGTACTTGTTGAGTTTGCCCGAACTCACCCTATTTTTATTGTATTTTTAGATGACGGACTTACGGATGGAGACCAACATGGGGTTGGTGCACCAAATCAAGCTAAGACTTGATTAATCTAGATTTAGAATTATTTATTTTGATCTTTTAGATTAATATAGGGAGTACATTATGTATATATATTCTATTAATTTGATCATTTGGATGGCTTGGTACAAATTTGATGAAACTTCTTTTTTATAGTGACCTACGATAAATCATGGTTTATGTTATTGCACTTGTGCATTCTCCTCATTATTATTGATCTTGTAGTTTTGGCAGTTGTTCGCAATTTTACAGCAAGTGCATGGTTCATAGATTGTAATATATAAATTATCAATCCACAGGGAATTCAAGACTATAAGCTTTACTTTTAAACGCTTTCGTTTCGGATCTAAAGAGAATAAAGTAAATAAAATGGAATAAAAAAATAGAAAAGTGGAGAGAAAAAATAAAATTGAAAACTAGAACGAGTAGTAGAAAATAAGAATGCGAGTACCTAGGACTTAACCGAGCATGTTTGAGTCCAAAATAAAATTCAAATTCAAATCCATCTTAAAAAAGACAATTAAAATTAAAAAGGGAAAAAACAGAAAAGCTTATTGATTTGAAGCTCTGATGGTGTGTCAACCGCCTGAAGCAACTCGCCATCTCTCCTCTTGCCTCATGCTCTACGCCTTCTCTCGCTCTTTGAACCTTAGCCCAAGCTTCTAGGACGTTCTCCCAGATGCCTTTGGACATTCCCTACAAGTGTTTATATAGAGGTGAATAGTGTGCATAAACAGTGCACAAATAGTGTGGGGCCCCCGACCAGGGCGCTGGAGAGCCTTACTCTGGGATTGCTTTCTGATTGGTAAATGTGAACAGGATTGTTGCCCTGGTCACGCGGCGGGATTTTTTTTTATTTTTTTTCAGACCTAATACCCATAGCTTCAAAAAGAATGAAATGAGCAAACCATTTATATTTGATTCCACATCTGGTAATTAGAATTTGTTTGTTTGTACATTCATGTCACATATAATACAATAGGAGTTTCCTAGTCAGCCAAGCCTGCCTCTACAAAATTCAACCTTCCATAAAGATTTATACAAGAAATGCAGTAACTCGTGTAGCCCTGTTCTTCACTTCGGTGTCTGTCTCATACCTGTCTATAATTTTGAAAAACATCACATGAGTACTAATACTCAGTAAGCAAGTCCTTTCATTTTGCAAATAAACATTTTTCGTTTTCTTTTTGTGCATTTCATAAATATAAAAATGCAATGCATTCAAGCATACATGACATTTCTCAGGATGGAACGCTAGTCAGGCGTCCATCACCTGATCCTGCTCCCATTTCAGGGAGGGCGCCGCTAGCCTCAACCTGTATTAGCGACTCAGTCATGCTAGAGGAGGACAACCGGTCCAATTACACCTCTCTCATGACCTAATCCTCGTGCACCATGTACATTCATTCTCATGCTGGCATGCCATTTCATGTATAAATAATTTTACACAAATAATTTGCAAACAATTTTCAACAAATAGAAATATTCTTTGCAATTCAAAGATTATAGGAATGGTCATCCTTAAAAAAGATTTAAAATATCCAAATTCAATTATTTATAACACGTTTGCAACACAAGATGAAAAACATCAATTTTGGAAGTATAACTTGTTTACCTGTAAAATTAGCTTGTACCTTCCACCTTTTCTTTTCCTTTTCCTATACACATAAAAAAGACCATTTTTTCTTATAATATCCCATTCTTGCAAATTTTACTATCTTTTATTTTTTTTCTCTAACCCACATGTGTTCATTTCATATAACTATCTTCTAACCATATTTACGAACTTGGCTATTATTAACCATTCTTATCCTCGTTGAACTTTCTTCAAGGTATAACCTATGCTAACTGCCCTTGCGATATATGGATGTCCATCCTATTTCCACATCAAATCTTCATGTCAATTTGGATCACTTTCACTTAGTTTTCATATTTCTTTTTGATTATTTGTCAAACTGTCCTCATTTGCTGAAATCAGGCGTACTGATTTCTTTAAATCTTGAATTGTAATTAAATCAAGTTATTTAATTATGAAATTTCTATAATTCATCAATAACTACATTAATTAACCCTCAAAAAATTTTCAGCAAGAAATATTAACATTATATATTTATTTTGGCATTTTCACTATGCTAGACAGTATTGTGAAATCAGGAACAGCCTTAATCATGTAAATTTTAAACCATACTTATGTCAACCAAAAATCATATTTGATTTTGGTCGAATATAATCATGATATCTTATACATTATATCAAAATTTCAGATCAAAAATCCATCTACGAAAGTTATTAAAAATTATTTACTACAGCTGATCCTTTCACCTGTTTTACCCTGTTTAGGTTGATCTTCTCGGATTTTTAATTTACAACCTACTCAAAATTTTAATTTGAAAATTTGGTCATTACTTAATGATAATATAATGAGCTTGTACCCGAATTTTCATGGTCACAAATTAAGAGTGAAGTAGGGAAGGTTGCCCAAACTACTATAAAAATTATGTCTACTGCTGTGGCTTGCTTATTTGCTTTTATTGTTTTATTTCTCTCCATATTCTCTGCTTGTTTTATTAAGGGGATTAAACTAAACAGGGGGAAAGTTTCTGCTTGAGCAAAATTTTTAAAATACCCAATTCACCCCTCCCCTCTTGGGTTGTTGCCATAAACTTGGGACCAACAAGTGGTATCAGAGCAGGTCTTTGAGTTTAAACCAAAGAGATCTTACAAATGACATCCCAACAAACTTCCACCCCTGCATTTGTCGTAGGCCAATCATTTACAAGGTCACCTCTATTTGATGGGAGTAACTTCAGTTACTGGAAGTTAAGAATGAAACAACTAATCATGGCTACGGATATAGACTCTTGGATTGCTATCCAAGATGGTGTTGTGTTGCCCATTGATGAAAGAGCCTCCACATGGTCTGAGGAGGAAGTTAGAACTGTTAAAAGCAACGCCAAGGCCATGAATTTCCTCTTTTGTGCACTAACGACATCCGAATATGATAGGGTATTCTCTTGCCAAACCGCCAAAGAAATATGGGATACACTTATATCTATTTATGAGGGAACTTCTCAAGTCTAAGGGACGAGAAAAAATATTTTCATTGGAGAGCTAGAAAGCTTTAAAATACTTGAGATCGAAAATATTTCTGAAATGTTTACTAGATTATCTAAAATTAATAATGCTTTAAAAGGTCTCGGAAAAGCTATTTCTGAATCTGAGCAGGTTATGAAGATTCTAAGAGCACTACTGGAATCATGGACTCCCGAGATCACGGCTATTGAGGAAGTAAAGGACCTCAACACGCTAAGGCTTGAAGATCTTATCAGCTCACTCATGTCACATGAGTTGATAAAGAGGAGGAATGAGGAGAAACACAAAGGCAAAAGAGCTATTGCCTTAAAAGCTGCACAAATTTCAAACGAGTCTACCTAATCTTCTCAAAACGACGATAAGGAGATAGCGCTACTCACAAGAAGATTCAAAAAATTCGTGAGGAAAGGGAAGAACTTCAAGAGCTTCAAGGAAAGGAACTCAAAGGAGAAAAATAAGGAAACTATAAAGTGCTTCCGATGTGGAGGAATGAGGCATATGCAAGCCCAATTTCCTACACTCGAAGAAAACAAAACAAGGGAACGAAGAGAAAAGAAGGATTCAGGTGAAAATAGAAAGTTCCAAAAGGCAAAAGGAAGAGGCATGTACGTCAACGAGGAGACATCCACAACTTGCAGTTATTCAAATGAAGAAAATGAGGCTGCAAACTGTGCAAGGATCTGTTGCATGGCTACAATCAAGGAAGATTCCAACCTATGTTTCGCCGCAACAGAAATTTTGGAGGATCAAATCACTTCAACAAACTGCACAAGTAGTGAAGAGTTAACCTCTAAGTTAAAAACTCTTTCTATTTTCTCTTCCACAAATGAATGTCTCAAATGTACTGAATTAGAAGAACTACAACAAGCGTATGATTCATTATATGAGAAAATAAAGAACTTGGGAAACAAATTCACAATAAAGAAAAGATAATGTGATACAGTAATTATTGTGAATGGAAAACTCGCAGAAAAATTTGACTATCTAACAAATGAAAAGAACACTTTGTCAAGTGAGGCGGAAAGACTTAAAAAGGAAAAAGAATTATTAAATGAATCACTTGCTAAGTTCTTTAATCCAGGGGAAAGCGTCAAAATGTTTTTAAATATGACCGCCCAAAACAACAAAAGAGGACTTAGGTATTCTATATTTGAGAACGGAGAATGTAGCAAGTCTAATGCTCAAAGGACCTATAAAAACCAAGCAAAGCCCATTCATGCTAAACCAAAAATGAATATGTTGCTTGGACCAAAAGTCCAACTTGGGAACCAACTACTACATGGATTCCTACTCCAAGACTCCCGGGAACTTGTAATGTTTGCAACAAGATGGGATACAAGGTATGTCAATGTAAAATAAGAAAATTATATGACCTTACGTGCATAGCTATTCAGACTTCAAGAATAAGGACCGAGATAGCTATTCAGATGCTATAAATTTTTGACGTGAAGAATAGAAAATATATTAAAAGGAAATAAAAACCTAGTTTGAATGCTTGGATTGCTGGAATGCTGGAGCGTCCTTCCTTTCTCCTCTATTAGCGTTCAGCATCCCCCCCCCCCCCCCCCCCCCCCTTTTTTTTTTTTCAATCAACGTCTAGCAATTCTCTATTATATTTCAGCGGCAATACTCCTTTTATACACATCTCAACAGCGGTTTACCATGGTTGAACATTAACCTTACTTCAGTTGCCGCTGTAATTTAATTACGGCTGTTGAAATTTTATAATTTCAGCAAATTCATGCAATTACCCTACGTGCATGCTCCTGGATTTTTCATAAATTTTTTTTCTCTTTTTTTTCTATGCATAAGATTACATGCACCGGCACCAGCGCTGTTCACGTTTTCTTTTTTTTATTATTATATACATAAGTATCCACAAAATGCACCTTTCGGAATTTTTTAAAAAAAATTATTTTATTTTTAATTAATTAAATCATATTTTGGCATAAAATTTCATTTTAAAAATTTGTAAACATGTTTTCCAAAATTTAATCCATTCATTAAATTGGGTATATTAAAATAGGCTTGCTCCTAAAATTTCATCTCAAACTGCCTTGTACACATTAAAATGTTAATTAACAAACAATTATGCAAAAAATAACAAAATATCCCTTGGACGAAAATTAATTTTCATAATCTATTCCGTATAGATTAAAGAGCATACAATTTAATATTTCTTATCAAATTCTCTTGTCCATCCGAGTTATACATGCTTAGATCTAATAGAAATAGTGAGTATGAACATAAGCCCTTAATTAGGACCCCTAATTGGCCAAAATTTTTTTCTTTATTTATTTTTTCATAAGGTCCGTAATTTAAACGGTTTCAATTTGTATAATTCAGAATTTTGAAATTTCTTTCCGAAAAATTTGTAAAAATTCATTTTCATATCTAATCTTTATGAAATTATAAATTACCCTCCATTTCCTCATAAATCTCAAATGTAACTTTTGTAAATTCCAATTAAGTCTCCTTTTGTCTCTATTCCTATTTTGTCCTGTTGTGCGGAGCCTCCTTTTTCGTCTTTTGTGATTAGGACTTTATCCTAGCCACATAATTACTATTCACATTTTATGATTCACGTTTACTATTCATTATATTTCATAATTAATTATTTGATCCTTCAACTCCATATATTACAGAAATCATATATTTATTTCATATAGAAGTCAATACATTACCTAGGGTTTATGACCCTAGGGCTTCATACATAACCTTAAAATTTGAAGTTTCACAATTCTCCCTCCCTTATAATAGGTTTCGTCCCGAAACCAGCTATACTTCAAACAGATGGGGGTATTTCCCTTTGACTTCCTCTCGAAGTTCCCAAGTAGCTTCGGTTTTTGTATATCGGTTCCACTGGATTTTGACATATTCAATTTCTCGATTCCGAAGCTTCTTTACTTTATGGTCCAAAATTCTAACTGGCCTTTCTTCATAATTTAGATGATCATGAATTGGCAAATTTTCCGCAACTAGTATGTGGGTAGGGTCAACTACATACTTCCTGAGCATCGAAATGTGAAAAACATTATGAACTGATGTTAGGGCTGGGGGTAGGGCTACCCTATAGGCCAAATTGCCAATTTTCTCCAATACTTCAAATTGCCCTATGTATCTTGGGTTTAATTTGCTTCTCTTCCCAAATCTTGTGACCCCTTTAAATGGCGTTACTTTTACAAATACATGGTCTCCGACTTGAATATTTAAATCTCTTCTCTTGCAGTCGGTATAACTTTTCTGTCGACTTTGAGCCATGAGTATGCATTGACGGATCACCTGTATCTTTTTCACCATTTTTCTTGATAAGTCAGGGGCTAGCTTTCTTTCTCCCATCTCATCCCGATTTAGTGGGATTCGACATTTTCGCCCATATAGAACTTCAAATGGGGCCATTTGTATGCTTTCCTGATAGCTATTATTATATGCAAATTCAGTTATTGGTAAATATTCATCCCATGACCCTCCAAACTCTAAAGTGCACATATGAAGCATATTCTCAACAATTTGATTTACTCGTTCAGTTTGTCCATCAGTTTGAGGATGAAAGGCAGTGCTAAATTTTATTTGAGTACCTAGGGTCTGATGTAAACTCTTCCAAAATCGAGAGGTAAAACTTGTATCTCGATTTGAAACTATGGATTTAGGTACTCCATGGAGTCGCATAATCTCCTTATAATATATCTTAGCTAATCTTTTAGCAGAAAATTTTTTCTTTACTAGAAGGAAATGGGCTACCTTGGACAATCTATCCACTATCACCCAAATGGAATCACTTCCTTTCTGTGTCCGGGGTAGTCCCTCGACAAAATCCATTCTGATGTCATCCCATTTCCATTCTGGGACTTCTAATGATTGCAACTTTCCCATGTCTGCTTTCACCTTGGTGACTAAATGAGCTAGACTGGCGTTCCTACTCAGCGCATCGGCAACAACGTTTGCCTTGCCTGGATGATATAGTATATTGAGATCATAATCCTTTAACAATTCGAGCACCGTCTTTGCCTCATATTAATCTCCTTTTGAGTAAAAATATATTTGAGGCTCTTATGGTCAGTATAAATGTCGAGTTTAGCACCATACAAGTAATGTCTCCAAATTTTTAAAGCAAACACTACTGCAGCTAACTCCAGATCATGGGTCGGTTAATTTACCTCATTCGGCTTGAGTTGTCGAGACGCGTAAGCTATAACTTTTCCTTCTTGCATCAACACACAGCCCAAACCTTTCCTTGAGGCATCGCTATATATCACAAAGCCTTCACCTTCTGTGATAAGGTTAAAATGGGTGCTTCTATCAATCTTCGTTTTAGCTCTTGGAAGCTATTTTCACATTCTGCTGACCATATGTATTTAACTCCTTTTCGTGTTAACTTGGTAAGTGGTGCAGATAATTGTGAAAATCTTTCTACAAACCTCCTGTAATAGCTAGCCAATCCTAAGAAACTTCTGATTTCTGTGATGTTTGCGCCATTTAAGTATTGCACTGATCTTTTGTGGATCAACTTGAATTCCTTTTTCTGAGATTATATGCCCTAGGAAGGCTATCTGCTTTAGCCAAAATTCACACTTTTTCAACTTGGCATATAATTTTTTGTTTCTAAGTTTTTATAATACCATTCTAAGACGAATTTGGTGTTCCTCTTCTATTTTCGAGTATATCAAAATATCATCAATAAACACTACTATGAACTGATCCAGATATTCTCGAAAAATCCTATTCATCATATCCATGAATACAGCCGGGGCATTAGTCAATCCAAACGGCATAACTAAAAATTCATAATGCCCGTACCTGGTTCAAAATGCAGTTTTATGGATATCACTTGGGCTGATTCTCAACTGGTGGTAACCAGATTGTAAATCTATCTTTGAAAAGGTAGATGCTCCTTTTAGCTGATCCAATAGATCATCTATTATGGGAAGGGGGTATCTGTTTTTTACAGTAACCCGATTTAATTCTCTATAATCAATACAGAGTCTTAAGCTTCCATCCTTCTTTCTCACGAATAGCACCAGGGCTCTCCATGGTGATACATTGGGTCTAATAAAACCCTTATCCAACAAGTCTTGAATTTGGGTTTTTCAGTTCAGCCATTTCTGTTGGAGCCATACGATAAAAGGGCTTTAGAGATTGGGGCTGTCCCTGGCAAAATGTCAATTTCCATGTCTGTGGAACCCCAAATTTTAGGACCATGTATAAAACTCTAAGGTCATGAACCCTAGGTTATTTTTTTTTTAAATATATAATTTTGTAATATATGGAGTTGAAGGACTGAATAATTAATTTAATAAATAGTAAACATGAATAGTAATCATGTGATTAAGATAAAATGATAAGTTAAATACTTTGGATTAACTTAATCTACGAAAAGACCAAATTACAATTTTACAAAAGTGAGATTAAATTATAAATTTAGAAAAAATGATTGATTGGTAATTTTGACAAAAGTGGAGGCACGAAGTGCACTTAGTGGAAATTTACAAAGGTTATGTTTGGAATTTATAAGAAAATAGAGGGTCATTTATGATCCTACTAAGATTAGCTATGAAAATGAATTTTTACAAATATTTCGGGAAGGAATTTCAAAATTCCCAATTATACAAATTGAAACTGTTTAAATTTACGAACCTTATGGAAAAATAAAAATAAATGGAAAATTTTTGGTTAATTAGGGGCTCTAATTAAGGGCTTATATTCATCCTCACTGTTTTGATTAGATCTAAATATGCATAACTCAGAATCACATAGAAATTTAATAAAGAGTACTAAATTATATGCTCTCTAATCTAGACAGATCAGATTATGAAAAATAGTTGACTAAATTGTCAAACTCGAATGTATTAAAAAACGTACCAAAGGTAATAAATGAGACCGCCATGCACGTACACGTTGATATTTTAAATTTTTTTATATAATTATTTAGTTAATTAATATCTTGATGTATATAAGATTGTTTGAGATGAAACTTTTGGAGCAAGCCTATTTTAATATACCCTACATAATGAATGGATTAAAATTTGCAAAATATGTCTACAAATTTTTAAAATGAAATTTTATGCCAAAATATGATTTCGATTAAGTTAAAAATATGTACTTAGCTCCAATTGAGGTGAAATTTTATGGGTAACCTATTTTAACATGCTCAATTTAATGAAGGAATGAAATTTTGGAAAACATGTCTCCAAAATTTTAAAATGAGACTTTTTATCCGAATATGAATTAGTTACTTAAAATAAAATAGAAATTTTTTTCAAAATTCCGAAAGGTACATTTTGTTAGCAATTGTATATATATTAATAAGAAAAATTTTCATAATATATGGATGTGTATATACATAGTTATGAATTAATTTGTTAATGTTAAAATCAACCGTTTAAAAAAAAAACAAAAATTGCATGAAGAATATCACGCTGGCAGCAAACGGACAGCACATGTAATTACGTGGACCAGCAAATAATTGCTGAATTTTTTAAAAACTCAACACCTGTAATGTATTGAGCGGTGAGCTGGGTTAAATGAAATTTAACTATGGTAAACCGCTCAAGGTATAATATAAAAAGGGACGTGCTGATGGATGCTACTGCTGGAGAAAAAATAATTGCTGAGGTGGACGTACAAGAGGGCAGCAGCACCAGCGTAGACGTCCAAATCAGGTTTGGTTATAATATTTGATTCTATTTCAATGATTTGGATAACTCATGAAATGCTGGGTATAAGTGATGTTAAAACATATTTTTATTTCTGTTATAATCATGATTAAATAAAGGAAGAATAGGTTAATCTTAATTGTTATTTCAAATCTGGAGTTTATGTAATATTAGAAACAAAAATATGAACGAGCTAGTAAACGAATGATTTTTGCCATGAAAAGTTTTTTACAAGCTTATGATATTATCATTAAGGAACGACCATATTTTTAGCTTAAAATATTAAGGTGGTTGAAAATTAAAAATCAGAGAATATTAATTTAAACAGGGTAAAACGGGTGACAGGATCAGCTGTAGTAAATGATTTTTAATAATTGTTTTAGATGGAATTTTACTCTGAAATTTTTATATGATGTACAATATATTATTTTTATCACACGAAAAATATTAAATATTATTTTTGGATTACATAAGTATGGTTTAAAAATAACGTGATTAGGGCTGTTCCTAATTTTACAACACTGTCCAGCACAGTGAAAATGTCAAAATAAATATATAATGTTAATATTTATTGCTGAAATTTTTATGAGTATTAAATCATGTAGTTATTTATGTATTACAGAAATTTCAGAGTTAAATACCTTGATTTGATTATAAATAAAGATTTAGAGAAATTAGTACACCTGATTTCAGCAAATGTAAACAGTAATTAGGAACATGATCATGAACAATAATCATGAATAGTAAACAAAGTGATTTGGGCAGAAATAAGATTGATTTTTATAAGGATGTATGAATGGAATTTTTGAAGATTTTTGGGATAAAAATCCATATGTGAAAATAGAGACTAAATTAACCTCTATGAGAGTTATGAAGGAAAATAAAGTGATTATGACATATGCATGGGTTGGAAACCCTAAGATGAATTCAAATTTAATAATAGAAATGTGCAAGCATGGAATATTATGTCTATATGAGAAAAATGGTTCTTTTCATTTGTATAGGAAAAAAAAATGGGTACAAGTGAAAGATACAAGTTGACTACGCAGGTAAGCAAGCAACCATTTGAAAATATAATTTTATACGACTTTACTTTGAAATCTTAAATTGTCTTGGAAATTGCTTCGTTAAAAGAAAATCCTTTTAATGTTGAAAAATATTGAAATGCAAACGTTGAAAAGGTTGTGTTGAAAGGAAAATGAGTTTTTAAAATGATATTTGAAATAAATGTATTGAATAGTTTATTTCAAGGTTTTGAAGTATTTTAAGGATATGTTTCAAAGGTTCTCTAAATATTGGATTATTTTGAAATTTCCAAAATCTATTGTTTCGAGCAGGATTTAAGGAAGGCCAACACGATAAATTAATTTGAAAAACGATTTGAGTAATGTTCAAAGGATTATACAAGTCTATCACATATAGAAATGAACAATAAGACAGGTAGACAAAAGTATATGATATTAGATGAAAGCATGTACTTACATGTCCTTTGATCATAAAAAAACCATAAATGGGAAAAGCATTTATAAGAAAAATCTTTTGGTTTCAAATATTTTTTAAAGACGTTTTATCGTTCAGAAATTATTTACCAAAACGGTTAGAAAATATTGTTATTTTAAATATTTTCCTTGAATACTTCAAATGAGTTATGAAATATAAATGTTTTAAGGTTGGCCATCCTTACAAAACGTTTTGAGCATAGAACTCGTTGACATGGGTTAAGCCCAGTTTTTTTAGATTTGAAAGGAATACAGGCTAATGTCTGTGGTATTTTATGAAAGCATGTTAGCATCAAGTTTTCAGAAAAAGGACACAGACTGTGATCTGTGGTTTTTATAAAATCATGTTAGCATGTGAATGTGAAGGAAAAGTGTGCACAAGGATTATGTACTAGGTCTACTGTAAAGGATATGCAAGCCGGACGCGGTTGCAAATTGGGCCCCCTTTGCATAGGCCGAGTCGCTTGAATAAGGCTAAATGCCGGCGGCGCCTTCCCTGCAATGGGAGATGGACACGGATAGCCGCCTGGCTCGTGGGCTATCACCTGGAAGGATTTCTCTCCTAAGGAAGGATGATCACTTGATAAGTGTCACCTACCAGATGGACAGAGACGTATTGCATGTTGCATATGCTTAAAAAGGGTTTTATGAAAAGTATTTTAGGACATGACAATGTCCTATGAGAAAAGGAGCTTCGATGAAAAATATTTTAGAACATAAATATGATTTTATATGTCAAGTTTTACAAGCATATGTTTGCCATGAAATGGGATTATGAAATGTTCATGAAAGGTATTTATGAAAAGGTTTCCTCCAATTGCTAGTTGAACGCTTGTTAAGCGTCTACTACTGAAAGGTGAGAAATGCATTTAAAATGAAAAATGCTTGCTTATTGAGTTTCGTCTCATGTTTTGTTTTCCCCAACCATAGACAGGTACCGCACATGTCATGCAGGAAAGGAAAAGAGTATGAAGAAAACTTTTCAACAAACAGGTATGTATATGGTATGAATGATTATATGGAATCATCAAAATATGTATGTATAAAATGTTTAGATTGAAGGAACTTATGATGTAGATAAGTCAGTTATTATGATATGAATAATATATGTGAAATTAATGACAAGAATATGTTCATATATGATGATATGATGTTATTATGAGTATCATGCGTAAAGTTGATGACAAGTTTTTGTTATGTGATGAAAAACAAAGAAAATGAATGAAAAAAAATTTGGACGAGATCCAATTTAAAAATCCCGCCGTGTGATCAGGGCAACAATCCTGAGTCACGTTTACCAATCAATAAAGATCCCGGAGTAAGGCTTCTAGGCACCCCGGTTCGGGGCGCCACAATGTCCATCTTTCTCTCTGGTGGTAAACTAGCCAATTCTTTTGAAAAAAACATCCAAAAATTCTTTTACCACAGGAATTTGCTCAATTTGCACTTCCATTCCTTCAGTGGTACTAACTGAAATGAGGTACGCCTGACATTGTCGACGAATCATTTTCATCACTTTCATAGCTGACACCGAAATTGTAGTAGTTTCAGGTTGTCTTAGCTTGCTAATCATTATTTCTTCACCTGGAGCTGCCTTAAATTGTACTTTCTTATTTTTACAATTTATTGTAGCTCTACATCTGCTTAACCAATCCATTCCCAGTATCACATCAAACTCAGTCATGGGTAGTAGGATCAAGTCGGCCTCTAATATCTTTGATCATATTCTAATAGGGCATGACTTACATATTTGATTGATACTTGCTAAACTATAGACAGGTGATTCTACATGGATTTTGTTACTTGTTTCTTCTTCTTGCAGTGCATGTGTGGTTACGTATTTGTATGATATAAAGGAATGTGTAGCACCTGAATCAAATAATGCTACGGCTGAATTTTCCAAAATATAAATCATACCTATAACCTCCTTCTCTTCATGGTCTTGAGATTCGGTACGAGTCAAGGCCTGAACATGCACCGGGTTTGCTGCAGTGCCTTGTCGATTGGTGATTGCGGGTATCCTTTGCTGAGCAGGCCTTCCATGTGTTGGTGCTCCTTGCGGTTTATTCGGACAGTTGGGTAATATGTGTCCTACTTGGGCGCAAATAAAGCACTTTATAATCCTAGCTTCAGATGTCCCACAATCTCTTGCTATGTGGCCTGCTTGACCACATTTATAGCACTTGCCCGAACCCTGTAGACATTCTCCATAATGCCTTTTTTGACAGTTTTGACAAACTGGAGCACTCTTGGTTTTAAAATTGGGTTTCTTTTTCCCCAATGGTGCTTTCTTATTATTTCCTTTCTTAGCATCATTTTCCTTGATGCCAGAAAAGAATTGCTTCTGCCCCTATCTTAACTCTTGTGTTCTTAATGCCTCCACCTCCAATGCTCTTGCTCTTTCAATACTAGAGGCATAGTCTCTTATTAGAAGCGATGCTAAAATTTCTCGTAAATAAGACCTTAGCCCTTGTTGGAACCTCTGTGCTTTATTCTCGGGCACATTGGCTACCCATGGTACATATCTTACCAAGGCATTGAATTTAGTCGCATACTCTGTTCTAGACATCCTGCCTTGATAGAGTTTTTCAAACTCAATGACTTTTTGGCTTTGGAGCCCCACTAGAAGGTACTCCTTGTTGAATTCCTCCACAAATGTTCGCCAGGTAACTTGTTCTGGCTGGGACATGATCATCTGTGAAACCCCGATCTTAGGCACGTGTATGAAACCCTAGGGTTATAAACCCTGGGTAATATAATGATATTTATATGAAATATATATTAATGATATTTTGCAATATATGGCATTGGAGAATTAAATAGCTAATTATGGAATGTTAATTCGGATGAATAGTAAACGTGAGATTAAGGAATATGTTAAGTTAATCACTTTGGATTAAATTAATCATAAAAGAAAAAAAAAAGGAAGCTTCCCACTAAAGGACAAAAGTGCTTTTTGGATTAAAATAATATTTTCGGATTTTTAATGGATTTTTTATGAGAAAACATAGAAAAATTCATATCTTGCAATCCAGAAGTCGGATTAAGATGAAATTTTGTATGAATGGCTAAAATATTATGCCGAGTATGATGGATGGACTGGATAAAGCCAAATATCATGAAAATATGTTTCTTGGGGAGCAAGTAAGTGAGGCATAAGTTTTCCAAAGCAAGTCATTAATTCTACTTTTTACTTTTTGAAAAAGTAGCTTAAGATATGATATTTTAATGAAATAAAAAATGCAAAAAATCCCCAAAATCCACCATGGGAAAACGTGAGTTAGCATGGGGATTTTTGCTAAAAATTCAATGGTTGAGATGAGCTCAATCAAGGATAATCAACGGTTGAGATTAATCACGTCTTTTGATGAAAATCAAGCAATTAATGGATGGATCAGCTATGGCAACTTGTGGCCAGAATTTTTCCACCTAGGATAATTGGAAATTTCTTGGAAATGAGGAGGAAATGACCCAAGCAAAAATATTTATAATTTAGCCCAAATTTCAAGGGGGTAGAATGCAATTTCATGAAATTTGGAGCACTACATAAAGGGGAGGGTGCCTTGAACGAATTTCACACCCATCACAAGCATTCTTAGCTTGAGAAATTCATTCCCCACGTTTTTGAAGCAAGAGAGAAGGAAAGAGAGAGAAAGAACCGAGTAGGAGGGGAGTTCTCCACTTGAGGTAAGGAAATTCTTCTCAAATTTCTTTTGGGTATTAAGTAGGGTAAAACCATGCTTAGATAATGCCTAAGCATGAGAAAATAAGTATAGTTATAATGCTTAATTGGAATTATGCCGAAACATCGAAAATTTGGAGCAAAGATGGAGCATTTAGAAAGATAGCTTATGATATGTGTTAATAATGCTCCAAATTAATAAATTATTATTTGGGATGAACGAATATGATAAATATGATGTTATAATGATGATATACTAATTTTATGATTTTTGGAATTAAGGATTATGCTTAAATGAATTTATGTTGATTTTCAATATATGTAGAAAATGATTTATTTAGCCAAGTAAATGATGATAAATTCAAAATGTATGAAATTTCTCATGATATACTAAGCATAAGCTACGTCATGGTATTTTTTATTTTTGAAAAAAATATCAATTTTTGGAACCCATGAACAGTAACTCACGTTGTAGTGAACAGTAACCTCGGGTGAACAATAAATGTGAACAGTGATTTGCTACAGTAATCTGTTATAGTAATCTGCTACAGTGACATGAACAGTGAACAACGTATTTTGGGAAAAAATTGAGATTTATTTTTATATATTTATGAGGATATATGGATGAAATTTTTAAAGGATTTATGGATAAAAATCTATCTAAGGAGGTAATGACCAAGTATATTTATGGGATTAACCTCTATAGAAATGAGGTAATGGATGATTATAAAGCATGCATGAGAAATAAACTAAAACATGAAATGATATAGATAAAATATCATTTTTTCTTGTATAGGAAAAGGAAAGGAAAAGGTGGAGGATACAGACTGAGGAGATAATTAAGCAAACTTTTTTTTTAAAATGTGATTTTATTGCTTCATTGTATGCAAGCACAACTTTACAAATGTGATTTTATTCTCAAGTATTTATGAAATATGTTTAAGGGTGGTCATTCCTATAATGTTTTGAAATGATGAATGTTTATAAGTTTTTATGATAAGTCATGCTGGCATATTGATATCATGTAATGTTCATGGACATGTGCACATGTATGATACATAATGAAGAGGCTTTGGTGGAAGAAGTAGGATCAAGGATCCCTCTTCACCATTGCTAAGTCGCAAAGCCTGTGTGCCGGCGGCGTCCTCCCGAGAGGTGAGGGCGCAAGGAAGAGGCTTTGGTGATCAGAGGGTCCCCCTTTACTATTGCCAAGTCGTATGGGCTGTGTGCCGATGGCGTCCTCCCCAGAGGTGGAGGCAAATGAATGTTATGTGTTAATGAATGCATTGCATTTTCATACATGGATTGAAAAGAAAAGCATGGATTTGAAATGAAATTTTTAAGGGATGGTGCAAATAATTCTCGATAGGAAAAGAGAAAATTAAGGATGATGATAGGAAAAGTGTGATACCACAGAAGTTGGTATTAGAATATGAATTGATAGATAGGCAAAGATAATGTCTAGATCTATATGTTTATGAAGCTATGATGCTTTTTATGATGAGACAAGAATGGTATCATATCAAGGAATGGTAGATAAGTATAGAAAGAGTGAATGAAAAGGAAGGAAAGGTATGATACCACAGGAAGTGATATCATAGCAATGATGGGGAGATAGATATAGAAAGAATAAAGGAATGGAAGAAATTGAAAGCGTGATATTTATATATCATGTACTGTTAGAATGTCATGGATTAAGAAAGAAAAGGAATTGTTTGGGATTCTTTCCAATCCCAATGCATTTTGGAAGATAGGCAAGAGAGGAGTTTCCTCTATGATGAGTAAATAAGGAAGAAAGTAAGATGAAAGTAAAGATGACCTAATTGGTCTAGCTTTAGTGTTTTTGCTAAACAATATGAATGTATTAAGGAAGTTTAGCAAAAGTCTCCTCTGATTTTTGAAAGATTAATGAATAGAAGATATTTTGATGCAAAGATGATTCTTTGCTATAAAATCAAATTTATTTACACATGCATGTCATGTGTATATCGAATGAAAAGTGGTTAATACTAACCTCTTTATGAGATATGATGCTATGACTATTTGAAGATTAATGATCAATGATTGATGATATGATAGGATGAAAATTGCGTAGCAGAAGCATGATGGAAAATGGCAGGTTTCAGGACGAAACCTAATGTAAAGGGAGGGGATTGTGAAACCCCGATCTTAGACACGTGTATGAAACCCTAGGGTTATAAACCCTGGGTAATATAATGATATTTATATGAAATATATATTAATGATATTTTGCAATATATGGCATTGGAGGATTAAATAGCTAATTATGGAATGATAATTCGGATGAATAGTAAACGTGAATAGTAAACGTGAGATTAAGGAATATGTTAAGTTAATCACTTTGGATTAACTTAATCATAAAAGACAAAAAAGGAAGCTTCCCACTAAAGGACAAAAGTGCTTTTTGGATTAAAATAATATTTTCGGATTTTTAATGGATTTTTTATGAGAAAACATAGAAAAATTCATATATTGCAATCCGGAAGTCGGATTAAGGTGAAATTTTGTATGAATGGCTAAAATATTATGCCGAGTATGATGGATGCACTGGATTAAGCCAAATATCATGGAAAATTTATATCTTGGGGAGTAAGTAAGTGAGGCTTAACTTTTCCAAAGCAAGTCATTAATTCTACTTTTTACTTTTTGAAAAAGTAGCTTAAGATATGATATTTTAATGAAATAAAAAATGCAAAAATTCCCCAAAATCCACCATGGGAAAACGTGAGGTAGCATGGGGATTTTTGCTAAAAATTCAATGGTTGAGATGAGCTCAATCAAGGAAAATCAACGGTTGAGATTAATCACGTCTTTTGATGAAAATCAAGCAATTAATGGATGGAATTTTTAAAGGATTTATGGATAAAAATCCATCTAAGGAGGTAATGACCAAGTATATTTATAAGATTAACCTCTATAGAAATAAGGTAATGGATGATTATAAAGCATGTATGGAAAATAAACTAAGACATGAAATGATATAGATAAAATATCATTTTTTCTTGTATAGGAAAAGGTGGAGGACACAGATTGAGGAGGTAAGCAAGCAAACTTTTTTTAAAAATGTGATTTTATTACTTCATTGTAAGCAAGCACAACTTTAAAAA
This sequence comes from Annona cherimola, assembly GCA_030490835.1. Classification (NCBI taxonomy): domain Eukaryota; kingdom Viridiplantae; phylum Streptophyta; class Magnoliopsida; order Magnoliales; family Annonaceae; genus Annona; species Annona cherimola. The sequence continues at coordinate 54,228,381 of CM059972.1, read as the reverse complement.
TGTGATTTTATTCTCAAGTATTGAAATGTGTTTAAGGGTGGTCATTCCTATAATGTTTTGAAATGATGAATGTTTATAAGTTTTTATGAAAAGTCATGCCGGCATATTGATATCATGTGATGTTCATGGACATGTGCACATGTATGATACATAATGAAGAGGCTTTGGTGAAGGAAGTAGGATCAGGGATCCCTCTTCACCATTGCCAAGTCGCAAGGGCTGTGTGCCGGCGTGTCCTCCCGAGAGGTGGGGGCACAAGGAAGAGGCTTTGGTGGAGGTAGAAAGCGGATCAGAGGGTCCCCTTTTACTATTTCCGAGTTGTATGGGCTGTGTGCCAACGGCGTCCTCCCTAGAGGTGGAGGCAAAGGAATGTTATTTGTTAATTAATGCATTGCATTTTCATACATGGATTGAAAAGAAAAGCATGGATTTGAAATGATGATTTCAAGGGATGGTGCAAATAATTCTCTACATGAGAATGACAAGTCACCTGGTGTAAGAGGTATATAATGCCAGAAAAATCAAAAGTTATGCATGTAGAAACCATGTAGGCGTCAAGAGAAAGAGAGGTTCCCCTTGATGAGGCCAAGTCGGAGACAGCCGGCATATTGGACCATGCTATGTGAGATGTTCACTGGGCTAGCGTACCCGCACACAAAGGTTTATGTCAGGAGTGGAAATGAAGCATTTGCACATCCAATGTTTATGAAATAATTTTTATGAAAAGGTTTCTGTTCCATTGATAGTTGATCACTTTCTAAGTGTCTCATATTGAATAGAGAGAAATGCATTTACGAATGGTTTACATGAATGGTTTTCATGAATGGTTTATGAAAGGTTTCAAAAAATGGTTTACGAAAAGGTTTCTATTCCGTTGGTAGTTGATCACTTGGTAAGTGTCTTCTACCGAATGGAGAGAAATGCATTTAAATAAAAGAAAAATGCTTACTTATTGAGTTTCGACTCATGTTTTGTTTTCCCAACCTCAGACAGGTGTAGGGAAAGCCAAGCGATGAAGGGCATGTGTTGCTAAAGGAAAAGAGGAATCTACAAAGGTTAGTAGATTTTTGTATGAATAAATGCCCTGATGTGATATGGTGAAAAAGACATAGGTTGTATGAAATTATGAAGTGATGAATAATATGAGAAGTTGATGATTTATGATGATATGGATAAGTCCATTATGAATGATGATGAGTATATGATTATGTGATGAAAAAAAAAAGAAAAAAAAATTGGACGAGAGCCAATTAAGAACCCGCCGTGTGATCAGGGCAACAATTCTTAGTCACGTTTACCAATCGACAAAATCCTGGAGTAAGGTTTCTAGGCACCCCGGTTCGGGGCGCCACATCATCATCAGGGTTTCCCACCATTCATGTGCATCTTTTATTAGCAAATGGGTGGCACACAGGACCTTTTGATTCTCGTTGCAGGGTGAAACCTAAATAACTTCTTTATCTCGGTCATCTATTGTTCTGCTAGAACAGGATCAGGTTCTCCAGCAAATCTAAGGGAACGTTGAGTTAGGAAGCCATTGATGGCCCTTCGGTCAGCTTCTAAGATACTATCCTCATCCCCTGCTGGAGTTGGTGCGGGGTTAGGAACTACTGCCTGACCTGGTCTTTCTCCTCCTGACTGTGCTTGCTGAGTTCATTCCCATAATCCTTAGATTATATTGGTTGTTTGGGTTGCGCATTCCTGAGTAGCTTGTTGCATGGCTTCTTTTATGGCCGCAGCCACTCCTTCCCTTATCTGTCTTGTTTGACTTAAGTCAGCCTCACTTCCCATATTTAAATCGAGACTTATATTTTCTGGTTGTTGAAAAGTCTTGAGATTTTGCTCACTTGGTCCTAAACTTTTTGACTTCTTACTCGATTCCCCTTCTTCATGCTTACTTACGGGTTCGTCAGCCACAACCTTTTCCTTATTCATTCTAGCTCGTGCTCTAGTAGTTGGCATACTGGTTTTTTTTACACACATGAAATAACATTAGCAATCATTAGGCAATCTATAATAGCCTCATGGTCAATTTATACACATAAGGAGTCATATTCAAAACATACATACACATACTGGTTTATATTATATATCAAACATTTTTACAGTCACCGTCATACATAAACTAAAACATAAAGAAAGTCATTTCACAGATGTACATACACAACTATACAGAATAAAAGAAAACTCACTCTCCTTATTATTTATCTATGCCTATTTGCGTAACCCCTTGGTCCCCTTATATACCTCCTACGGCTAGGGGCACTTGCGTAGGTTCCTCAATAATAGTACTAGTGTCGGACCATGCTGGGGGGTCTGGGTTCTCATCTACATGTTACTCTTCCTCCTCCTCACTCTCACTTTCGATGGTCCCTTCCATAGGGTCATCATCATCATTCTCGCTTTCCTGCCTTGCAAGTTCTCCTTCACGATCTACGACTCGTAGTATACGTTCGTCGGGTAGTTTGTCAGGAGCCTGCTCCATCACGTCCTCCCCTTGGGCACGAGCCTCCTCTCAGAGTCTACAGTGCTTCCTTTCCTCCCTATCTAATTGTTCCCACCTGATCCCAGAGCGGAACTGCACAAATCCTCCTGTAAGGCGGTACCAAGGTCCCTCATCTGGTGGAACCGGGGCGGAGATCCTATCCCAATACTCCTGTAACTCCGCAACATTGATCTCCTCGGTAACCAAGGGTGGGTATGGTTGAAGTCGTGGGGTATACTGTGGTGAGGAAGCTCTACCAGTAGATCTTCCATAGCTGGGTCTCGCCTAGAGAACATAAGGGTGGGAATTGGTGGTCTCCTCTCTCCTAATGTGTAGAGAAGGGTGTGAATGGAAAAATTCTTCTAGTATGGGAGCCCTAAACCCTAGGTCCTGCTGGGAAGCCCACCATAGGCTTATGTTGTCTTCTACCCTTTGCCTCTCCCAGGTCTCCTCCATCTCCCTCCTTAACGTCTCGGGGGCTAGAACTGCCTTGCCTTTGTCAGTCATCTACATTTTAAATATAGCAATTTAGCTATATTTTGTAAAAGAAAATCATAAGAAACATCCAAATTCATAAATACATGGGACAACACATGTTCTATAATAAATGAAATTTTATCATTTTCTTTTTCCACGCCTATTTACCAATCCTTGCTATGATACCACGCTCTGTGGTGCCCCCAACCAAGGCGCTGGAGAGCCTTACTCCGGGATCTTTTTCTGATTGGTAAATGTAAACAGCATTGTTTCCCTCGTCACGCGGCGGGATTTTTTTTAATTTTTTTTCAGACCTAATACCCATAGCTTGAAAAAGAATGAAATGAGCAAACCATTTATATTTGATTCCACATCTGGTAATTAGAATTTGTCTGTTTGTACATTAATGTCACATATAATACAATAGGAGTTTCCTAGTCAGCCAAGCCTGCCTCTATAAAATTCAACCTTCCATATAGATTTATACAAGAAAGGCAGTAACTCATGTAGCCCTATTCTTCACTTTAGTGTCTGTCTCATACCTGTCTATAATTTTGAAAAACATCACATGAGTACTAATACTCAGTAAGAAAGTCCTTTCATTTTGCAAATAAACATTATCCATTTCCTTTCTATGCATTTCATAAATATAAAAATGCAATGCATTCAAGCATACATGACATTTCTCACGATGGAACGCTAGCCAGGCATCCATCACCTGATCCTGCTCCCATTTCAGGGAGGGCGCCGCCAACCTCAGCCTGTATTAGCGACTCGGTCATGCTATAGGAGGACAACCGGTCCAATTACACCTCTCTCATGACCTAATCCTCGTGCACCATGTACATTCATTCTCATGCTGGCATGCCATTTCATGTATAAATAATTTTACACAAATAATTTGCAAACAATTTTCAACAAATAGAAATATTCTTTGTAATTCAAAGATTATAGGAATGGCCATCCTTAAACAAGATTTAAAATATCCAAATTCAATTATTTATAACACGTTTGCAACACAAGATGAAAAACACCAATTTTGGAAGTATAACTTGCATACCTGTAAAATTAGCTTGTACCTTCCACCTTTTCTTTTTCTTTTCCTATATACATAAAAGGAGCATTTTTTCTTATAATATCCCATGCTTGCACATTTTACTAACTTTTATTTTTTATTTTTTGCTAACCCACATGTGTTCATTTCATATAACTATCTTCTAACCATATTTATGAACTTGGCTATTATTAACCATTCTTATCCTCGTTAAACTTTCTTCAAGATCTAACCTATGCTAACTGCTCTTGCGATATATGGACGTCCATCCTATTTCCACCTCAAATCTTCATATCAATTTGGAGCACTTTCACTTAGTTTTCATATTTCTTTTTTATTATTTCTCAAACTGTCCTCATTTGCTGAAATTAGGCTTACTGATTTCTTTAAATATTTATTTGTAATTAAATAATTGTATTTAATTCTGAAATTTGTATCATACATCAATAACTACATTAATTAACCCTCATAAAAATTTCAGAAAGAAATATTAACATTATATATTTATTTTGGCATTTTTACTATGCTAGACAGTGTTGTGAAATCAGGAACAGCCTTAATCACGTAAATTTTAAACCATACTTATGTCATCCAAAAATCATATTTTATTTTGGTAGAATTATAATAATGATATCTTATACATTATATCAAAATTTCAGATCAAAAATCTATCTAAGAAAATTATTAAAAATCATTTACTACAGCTGATCCTGTCATCCGTTTTACCCTGTTTAGGTTGATCTTCTCGGATTTTTAATTTACAACCAGCTTAATATTTTAATCTGAAAATTAGGTCGTTCCTTAATGACAATATAATGATCTTGTACCCGAATTTTCATGGCAAAAATCCTTCGTTTACTATCTCGTTCATATTTTGGTTTTCTAACATAACATAACCTAAAAATCTGTTATTTGGTTCACATCAATTTAACTCAGTATTTAATCATTTTGGTTGATTGTTAAATCAATTTGTAATTTAAAAATGTAGCTTAGATAATTTAGAATCGAAATTCAGACTTCATGAATAAGGACCGAGATAGCTATTCAGAAGGAATAGAAAATATATTAAAAGGAAATAAAAACCTAGTTTGAATGCTTGGATTGATGGAATGCTGGAGCGTCCTTCCTTTCTCCTCTATTAGCGTTCAGCGCCCCCCCTCCCTTTTTTTCAATCAACGTCTAGCAATTCTCCTCTATTATATTTCAGCAGCAATACTCCTTTTATACACATCTCAACATCGGTTTACCATGGTTGAACGTTAACCTTACTTTAGTTGCCGCTGTAATTTAATTACAGCTATTGAAATTTTATAATTCCAGCAAATTCATGCAATTACCCTACTTGCATGCTCTTGGATTTTTCATAAATTTTTTTTCTTTTTTTTTCTATGCATAGATTACATGCACCGGCACTAGCGCTGTTCATGTTTTTTTTATTATTTATATACTTATCCACAAAATGCACCTTTTAGAACTTTAAAAAAATATATTTTATTTTTAATTAATTGAATCATATTTTGGCATAAAATTTCATCTTAAAAATTTGTAAACATGTTTTCCAAAATTTAATCCGTTCATTAAATTGGGTATATTAAAATAGGCTTGCTCCTAAAATTTCATCTCAAACGGCCTTGTACACATTAAGATGTTAATTAACAAACAATTATGCAAAAATAACAAAATATCCCTTGGACATCAATTAATTTTCATAATCTATTCCGTATAGATTAAAGAGCATATAATTTAATATTTTCTATCAAATTCTCTTGTCCATCCGAGTTATACATGCTTAGATCTAATGGACATAGTGAGCATGAACATAAGCCCTTAATTATGACCCCTAATTTGCCAAAAAAATTTCGTTTATTTATTTTTTCATGAGGTCTGTAAATTTAAACGGTTTCAAATCGTATAATTCAGAATTTTAAAATTCCTTTCCGAAAAATTTGTAAAAATTCATTTTCGTATCTAATATTTATGAAATCATAAATTACCCTCCATTTCCTTATAAATCTCAAATATAACTTTTGTAAATTCTAATTAAGTCTCGTTTTGTTTCTATTCCTATTTTGTCCTGTTGTGTGGAGGCTCCTTCTTCGTCTTTTGTGATTAAGACTTTATCCTAACCACATGATTACTATTCACATTTACTATTCATTATATTTCATAATTAATTATTTGATCCTTAAATTCCATATATTACAGAAATCATAGATTTATTTCATATAGAAGTCAATACATTACCTAGGGTTTATGACCCTATGGTTTCATACATGACCTTAAAATTTGGGGTTCCACAAATAGTGTGCGTGAACAGTACATTAACAGTCCACATATGAACAGTTGCACATGAACAGTAACGTGCATGAACAGTTATACGTGAATAGTACCACACGTGAGCAGTGTTGAGATTATTGATCATATGCTTGCTTTAAGAATGATTAATTTGATTTTGATGATTAACAAATAATTGAAATATCATTAAAAAGGATCTAACACATTTGTCTAAGTGTTCTCAGATATTTTGTCTCTAATTATGTGTATAAAAATGAAAAGGCGAAATAATTTAAGTTTCAAGTGTTCAAAGATCATGAATTGCAAGTTCAGCAAGTGAAGTCTCAGCCCAAGTCGACTTCGCTTGCGACTTGGGTGAAGTCCCAGCCCAAGTTGACTTCGCCTGCGACTTCGGACAAAACAGCAAAGTGAAGTCGCATTCCAAGTCGACCTCACAAATCCGAAGTTAACTTCACTCAGCCCAAGTCGACTTCACCTGCAACTTCAAAGCCAGAATTTTGGACAGAGTGTTGACAGCGAGTTTTTACAAAACGAAGTCGCACCCCAAGTCGACTTCACCCATCCGAAGTCGACTCCACTCATCTGAAGTCGATTCCACTTGCGACTTCAACTCGTAACGGTCGAAAATCCGAACGTTGGAGCTCTAGATGCGCGTGAACCTCCACTCCAACGGCTAGAACCTTTTTTCCTCTATATATACCATTGAAGAATGAACGTGGAGAGTAGAGAGAAGGAGGAAAGAAAGAGGAAAACACAAGTTGAGCTTCCATCTTCTAATATTCAAATGTGTTGAAGTTATTTGAATAACTATTGAAGCTTCAAGTGCTACAACTCTCAAGTGTGCTTCAAAGATTATCATCTCCACAAGACAAGGAGCTTCCGGTGCTTATCGAATACACGTTGTAAAGTGTAATCTCTCTTTTATTTATGTGTTTTATGTTGTTGCCTTGGATCGGTATTGGAGACCGAATTCAAGAAGAAGCAAAACAGGGGGTTGGTTTGAGTTTGTCTCACTAACAGGTTTTGCTTGATTGGTTGGAGTTGTCTCACCAATCGTTTGGACTTGGTTGGTTGGAGTTGGTCTCACCAACAAGTGATTATTGTATATGCCCCCTAGAGCTAGAATCTAGAAGAGAGCGGGTGCTCTAGATTGTATTGAAAATACAATAGTGGAACCTAAGACACAACGGGTGTATGCTTGGAAGAGTGCAGTAGGGAAGGTTGCCCGAACCACTATATATCGTTGTCTCTTGTTTGGTTTGATTGTTTACATTTTTATATTCCATTTGCACCTTCTCATTCTATCTCATATCACGTTTCATCAAGGGGATTGAAATTATAAGGGGTTAAGTTTTTAAGTTACCAGAGAAATTTTCAAGAACCCAATTCACCCCTCCCCTCTTGGGTTTTGCCATAAACTCGGGGCCAACAATTGGTATCAGAGCAGGCCTCTATCTTATTTGAGGTGATCTCTTCTATATTTCTATGGCAACCTACTTAACTTCTGTACCTGCATTTGCCGAAGGCCAATCATTTTTAAGGCCACCTCTATTTGATGGCAATAATTTTAGTTATTGGAAGTTAAGGATGAAACAACTCATTATGGCAACCAATATGAATTCTTGGATAGCCATACAAGATGGCATTACATTACCAAAGGGGGACAAGGCGTCCACTTGGACAAAAGAAGAAACTATGTCCATCCAAAGTAATGTCAAAGCTATGAATTTCTTATTTTGTGCATTGACCACTGCAGAATTTGATAGAGTTTCTTCATGCACAACGGCTAAAGAGATATGGGATAAATTGATATCTATTTATGAGGGTTCCTCCCAAGTGAAGGGAACTAAAAGGAATATCCTTGTTGGTGATTTGGAAAGATTTCAAATGTTAGATGGTGAATCAATTTCAGAAATGTATGCTAGATTTTCTAAAATCACTAACGCTCTTAAAGGCCTAGAAAAGCCAATTTCTGAAAGTGAGCAGGTTATGAAGATACTTAGAGCATTGCCAAACTCATGGAATGAAAAGATTACAGCTATTGAGGAGGCAAAAGACTTAAACAAGCTCAAAATAGATAACTTGATTAGCTCACTCATGTCTCATGAGCTCATCAAAAACAAGAAAGAAGAATCTCGCAGAAGTAAGAAGTCTATTGCGCTCAAAAGTATGATGAAGAGCTCAAGTGAATCTACATCAAGTTCATATGAATATTCTAGCTCAAAGAAGAAAATGAAGAATAGAAGAAAGGAATTTCCAAAATGTTATAAATGTGGTGGTCTTTGACATATACAAATCGAATGTACCACCTCGGATGACTTGGAAATTCAAAATAAGAGAAGCTTTTCAAAGAGACAAGCTAGAAGAATGCTTAAAAAAAAATATACTACCTCAAGCTCTAGCACTTCATCAAGTGAAGGAGAAGATGCAGTAAATTGGGCAAGAATTTGCTACATGGCCATTGTAGAAGATGAAAAGAAAACTTGCCAAAATTTTGATGCATCTATGGATATCGAGGTAAGCTCATCTGATTCTTATTCATCTTCTAATGTTTGTTCTAAATGTAATGAGTTGAATGATTTATAACAAACTTATGACTCATTATTTGATGAATTCAAAAGCCTTGGTATCAAATATGTTCAAAAGAAAAGGCAATTCAACACAACTGCCATTGCAAATGAAAAATTAGCAGAGGAGAATGCATCTTTGCAAAATGATATAAATGCTTTGAAAAATGAAACAGAGACATTGAGAAAGGAGAACCAAAATTTGAAGGATTCATTGGCTAAGTTCTCCAACATGGGAGAAAATGTGCAGAAATTTTTGAGAATGACCACTCAAGTTAATAAGAGAGGTCTTGGATTTGTAAAGCACATTAATGTCAAACTAAATAAAACAAACTCTCCTATTTGGATTAAGGCTTCTAGTACATCAAATGTGAGGGGACATTTTAAGAAGCTTGTTGATAAATCATGGACAAATATACCTACTTGGCAACCAAAGAGTTATCATGGTACTCCAACCTATGCTAGAATCACTTGCCATTATTGTAATAAGTTTGGACATAAAATATATCAATGCATGGCAAGAAAAATGGTTTACAATGGAGTCAAATTAGATTGGATGCCAAAGAGACATATCTAAGGTGGAACCAAGTCTCCTTGAGTTCCTATGCATTATGGTACTAACATTCATGGACCCATAACACGGGTACCAAAAGAAAAGAAGATATCATATTTATGATGCAGGTTTTTATTTCAAAGTCATCTAGAGAATGAAGGAGCATGAATTGCAAAAGAAAGGGGGAGTTGAGAAAAATAGTAATGATAACTTTAATCAAAGGTAAGTAAAGGTATGTTGCTCTCCTAAAGAAATTAATAAACTAGTGGTACCATAGTCATATTATAGATCATATGCTTGACTCAAAATGAATGATTAGTATGAAAAAAAAAGGGGAGAGAGAGTGTAGTATGAACCTATTTTATAAGCCTCATTTGTACTACCTATTTTATATGCCCCATTGTGCCTCATTGTGCCCCATTGTGCTACCTTTTTGTGTTGATTGACAAAAAGGGGGAGAGAGTATGGAAATATCTTAAAGAGAATAATATTGCATATAACTTAGGGGGAGAAGTATTTCCAAGAAAAGAATATATATTATTGTGCTTATTGATGAAAATCATGATCTTCATATAGACATATCTGTGATTCATTTGAGAAAGGAAGATATTTCAATTAGGTTATGTCAATCATCAAAAAGGGGGAGATTGTTGAGATTATTGATCATATGCTTGCTTTAAGAATGATTAATTTGATTTTGATGATTAACAAATAATTGAAATATCATTACAAAGGATCTAACACATTTGTCTAAGTGTTCTCAGATATTTTGTCTCTAATTATGTGTATAAAAATGAAAAGGCAAAATAATTTAAGTTTCAAGTGTTCAAAGATCATGAATTGCAAGTTCAGCAAGTGAAGTCTCAGCCCAAGTCGACTTCGCTTGCGACTTGGGTGAAGTCCCAGCCCAAGTCGACTTCGCCTGCGACTTCGGACAAAACAGCAAAGTGAAGTCGCATTCCAAGTCGACCTCACAAATCCGAAGTCGACTTCACTCAGCCCAAGTCGACTTCACCTGCGACTTCAAAGCCAGAATTTTGGACAGAGTGTTGACAGCGAGTTTTTACAAAACGAAGTCGCACCCCAAGTCGACTTCACCCATCCGAAGTCGACTCCACTCATCCGAAGTCGACTCCACTTGCGACTTCAACTCGTAACGGTCGAAAATCCGAACGTTGGAGCTCTAGATGCGCGTGAACCTCCACTCAAACGGCTAGAACCTTTTTTCCTCTATATATACCATTGAAGAATGAACGTGGAGAGTAGAGAGAAGGAGGAAAGAAAGAGGAAAACACAAGTTGAGCTTCCATCTTCTAATATTCAAATGTGTTGAAGTTATTTGAATAACTATTGAAGCTTCAAGTGCTACAACTCTCAAGTGTGCTTTAAAGATTATCATCTCCACAAGACAAGGAGCTTCCGGTGCTTATCGAATACACGTTGTAAAGTGTAATCTCTCTTTTATTTATTTGTTTTATGTTGTTGCCTTGGATCGGTATTGGAGACCGAATTCAAGAAGAAGCAAAACAGGGGGTTGGTTTGAGTTTGTCTCACTAACGGGTTTTGCTTGATTGGTTGGAGTTTGTCTCACCAATCGTTTGGACTTGGTTGGTTGGAGTTGGTCTCACCAACAAGTGATTATTGTATATGCCCCCTAGAGCTAGAATCTAGAAGAGAGCGGGTGCTCTAGATTGTATTGAAAATACAATAGTGGAACCCAAGACACAACGGGTGTGTGCTTGGAAGAGTGGAGTAGGGAAGGTTGCCCGAACCACTATATATCGTTGTCTCTTGTTTGGTTTGATTGTTTACATTTTTATATTCCATTTGCACCTTCTCATTCTATCTCATATCACGTTTCATCAAGGGGATTGAAATTATAAGGGGTTAAGTTTTTAAGTTACCAGAGAAATTTTCAAGAACCCAATTCACCCCTCCCCTCTTGGGTTTTGCCATAAACTCGGGGCCAACAAGCAGTAACTGCGTATGTATAGTATCTTGCTTTATATGTAGTTTTTCTTCAGATATAAGTCTTGAATTTATAATTTACTCCCGCTTTCATCAAGGTTTGTCAATTTGTCCATGTCGTAAACCACAATTGCATATATTCCTCCTGTTTTACACAAATCAGTCAATTATGAGTGTTTTATACTATGTAAAGCTAAATCAATCAAAATATGATTCAAAATACCTTAAACACTTAATTTTTTCTCAAAAGTGACTCAACAAATACCCCCACACTTAAACCTTTGTTTGTCCTCAAGCAAATACAAAATAATCAAATTATAGAATTTGAAGAATTGGCCTTTTAAGAACTTTGAGCAAAAACTAAGTATAAATAATTATTAAAATCAGTGAGAATATTGAATCAAAATACCTTAAACACTCAATTTTTTCTCAAAAGTGACTCAACAAATACCCCCACGCTTAAACCTTTGCTTGTCCTCAAGAAAATACAAAATAATCTAATTATAGAATTTGAAGAATTGGCCTTTCAAGAACTTTGAGCAAAAACTAAGTATAAATAATTATTAAAATCAGTGAGAATATTGAATCAAAAACTTTTGAAACATAGCACTTGTCAAAATCACACTCAAAGATCCTTTTTCATTCGACTGATATTGTACATCCTGTTACCATTTTTGCTTTTAATCATTAAGAGTTCAAAAACTCCCGTAGTATAAACTACTATTTCTCAGATATCCTCCTCTTTTATCTAGTTATTCAATATACATTCAACAATTCAATTGATGGTAGTAATTCAGAAAATATCAAGTAAATTACCTCATATACATCCATCAAATTCTTACATCCAAATTTCCTCTATGAACTCAATCGACCAACTCATAGGATCATAAAGACTTTGGTGGGACAAGGTTATGTTCAGCGCCAGAAATAAAATTTCAAAAATCTTCAAAAATTGAATCATCTCCACATGATTTGATCCTCATTTTGCACACAAAATAATGTTACCCACACACTTAGTGCTTTTTATATTTTTTTAAGCCTGCTCTTACCCTTGGTTTAACAAATTTTCTTTTCAAACCAAGTCCGGCAATAATTCCTCTCACCATATTTCAGGATATCTAGGGAACTGTATTTTTTTTATAAACAACTCCCCTCACCATATTTCAGGGTATCTAGGAAGTCATTTTCATCATTTGCACAAGCCAAGTGGTCAAACCTTATTCCCATTATTCTTTTTAGCTCAAAATTCAGATTCAAAGTTGGTTTAATTAAGTGAGAATTAAGGTTCAGAAAAAAATTAAAATCCAGACTCAATAGGGGTAAACGAGTGTTATGCTCTCAAAGATAGGCTCTTAGGGGAAAAATGCCTTAATCATGTCCATAAACGAGTCAAACTGAATTTTAGCTTTGGAAATTCTTCAACAAGAATAAGATTTTCATGTATGTGGGAAAAACTACCTTTTTAATGACCAATTGTGTGTATCAGAAATAACTTTTAATAAATTAGAAAGGATTGATCCAATTTTGAAAGAAAACAGAATTGACATCTCAGTATATTAGTTTCATCAAGTGATTTAGGACAAAAATTCAAGTATTTTCAACAAGTACATTTTCAAAAACATATTTAACATCTCATTAGGATTCAATTATTTGCATAATTCAAAGATTTTAAAATTCCAAGTTTGGTATGCTTATAGGACTTACAAGAGTTCAAAGTACGGTCTCAATCAGTTCAAAGTTCAGAATCTTGCAAGAATTACCAAAAATTTTCAAAAATTCTTTTGAAATATGACAAAAATTGTAATCATCAGGGTAGTGAGAGGAATTTTTTTAAAAAATAACATAACGCATTCACCTCCACACTTGAAATTGACATTGTCCTCAATATAAATCATGTCATCAAAATGATATATCAAAATAAAGGGAGTGGTTGTAAAAGATGTGAGATATTAACTTCCCTGTTTTGGCAAGTTGAACCGAATTTCCATCCCATGGTGCTTCCTTCCTAGTAAGCTTTGAAAAGTAACCAATAAAGCTCCAAATTAAAAAGTATCAAAATTCTAAAATAAAATAAACTAAAAGAAAAACTAAAACTAAAACTCCCCTGAAAGAAAAAGGAAAAATTCGGATTGCCTCCCGAAAGCGTTGGTTTAAAGTCATCAGCCTGACTATGGTTTGATCATCTTATGTTAACCAACTCCAGCTTTTGCGTTTTCCTAATTCTTTTTCTTGCCTCCAGATTTTCTCGCATTCGTCATTCTTTGAATTGGCCTCCATATTCGCTTGAGAACTTTTCTTGCCAATGAACTATTATAATTAGTTTTAAAAGAATGACAAGAAGAATGGATGAATTGTTACTAGTTTGTCGGATTTTCTCTTTTGTTCATCATGTTTCTGTTATTTTGATTTGTCTCATTCAGATGTTGCCACAAATTTAGCAACTTGTTGATTCAAGTCTTTCGCAGCTTCTCCTTTACTTATATATGTCCAAGTTAGGTTACTTGAAATTCCTTTATTTGTTGACTCATTGACCACATCAACCTGTAAACAAGGGTTATCGAGAGAAGGGTTTTTCATGGCTGAGAAGAAATTGAATTCCAATTTTTCATCTCCAACTGTCAAAGAAAGTTAACCATTCTTGACATTTATGATGGCTCCAGTAGTGGCTAGGAAAGGTTGTCCAAGAATGATGGAGATTTGGAAATCTTCCTCCAAGACAAGGACTACAAAGTCGACAAGAATGAATAGTTTGTCGAATTTCATAGGTACATCTTCAAGAATGCCGACCAAAAATTTAATTGATCGATCGACAAATTGGAGTGACATAGAGGTGGGTTTTGTATCTCCAATGTTCAGCATTTTACAGATGGAGAGAGGGATCAAACTTATACCAGCTCCGAGATCACATAGCACCTTGCTAATTTAGACATTTCCAAGAGCACAAGGAATAGAGAAGCTCTCAAGATCCTTCAGCTTTTCAGGTAGCTTGTTCTGTAAAATGGCGTTGCACTCCTTAGTGAGTGCAATGGTTCCGTACTCTTTGAGCTTTCTTTTGTTGGATAGCGTCTCTTTTAAGAATTTTGCATAGGCTGGCATTTGGGAGAGCATGTCAATAAAAGGCATGTTGATTGACAGGTTTTGAGAGTATAGATGAACTTCTTGAACTACTTTGGAGCTTAGCCTGTCGCTGCCTTTGTGGGAAGGGAAGAGGAGGCTAGTAAGGAGGTGGCAGGATATACGGCTTCTCCACCACTGGTTCGGGTTGTGGCTCATCTTCTTGCTTCTGTACCTACTCAGCCTCCTTTTCAGTATCAATTTGAGGTTGTTTGAGCTGCTTTCCACTCCGCAAGGTAACTTCCTGCACTTGTTCCCTAAGTTTTTCTTCAGGTTGGCTAGGGAGTTTGCCTTGGTCTCTATGGGATGAGGTAGTGGCATGTTGAGCATTTTGGTTTTCAAGCAGTTTGATATGGGTTTTCGTTTGGCTCATTTCTTCAAGTAGTTTGTTAACTAAGGGATTAGAGGATTGTGCTTAAGGTGGTACAGGTAGCACGAGGTGAATTTGGTATGAGGGTGAGTTCAATAATTATCTCTGGAAACCAGGTGGCTGGTTGTTTTGGGCATAGTTTTGGATATTTAACTGATTTGTCCAAGAGAAATTAGGGTGATTTCTCCATCCAGGGTTGTAAGTGTTTGAGTAGAGGTTACCATATGTTTGAGTATTATTTTGATTGTTGATTGCATTAGCCTGCTCTCTTATGGTGTCCTGAATGGAAAAATTACACTCAGTACATGTGGTATGATGCTCCACAGATCTCACATAAAATTTATTGAGGAGAAGATGTGCCTCGGTCTGTGGGTTCTTGCTCTTTTGCTACAAAAGTTGATCAAGTTTAGCATGAAAAGAATTGATGGATTCGATATCATATACATTACCGCGCCAGGAGGGCCCTCGGATGTCACCGTATTGAGAATCATAAAGAGCCAAGTCATCGAGGAGTTCAAGAGCCTCCTCGTCAGTGAGTCGCATGAATCGGCCACTAGCAGCTGAATTGACGGCGCTTTGAGTAGGTCGAGTCCATTGAAATTTTTTTCAATAATGTCACTTTGCGAGGTGCCATGATGAGGACACTTGTGCTACAGATCTTTCATTCTTTCCCACACATCAAAGAGGGTCTCGCCATCTTTTTGGATGAATTGATTAATTTCATTCCTGATTTTCCTAGTTTAGTGGGTGAAAAGAATTTCTTCAGGAAGGCAGTGGAGAGCTCATCCCATGTATTGAAGGTGTCGGGTGGAATAAAAAAAGAAACACTCGTTAGCCCTGTCATGAAGAGAAAATGGTAAGGGTTAGTGATGGATTACCTCTCGTGGAATTCCTTAGACCTTTATTGTGTTACTTAACTGTAGGAACTTAATGATGTGTACGTTAGGGTTTTCATATGATAATCCTGCAAATTGATCTTGTTGGACTATTTGGATAAGTCCTGGTATCAGTTCAAAGTTTCTTTCATCAATTTATAGTTCTACTATGCATGATTGAAATCCTCGAGGGTTTGGGCGGTTCTGATCGCTAAGAGTAACCCTTCTTGTAGGGTTTTGTTCTCAGCATGACCTTCCTCCTGCTCTTGATGTAGCAGGTTTGGATTGTTGCTTTCTACCATGGTTTCTTGAGAAGATTGCTACTTTTGTACCTACAAACTCTTCTCCTAAAAGAACGTTCAATCTTAGGGTCAGCAACAAAGAGTTTTTCAGCTAGTTGCTTCGCAAAACTCTGAGTATGTGGGTGAATACAAAGATTAACTAGCTATTTTAGAATAGATAAAAAAGAATTGGAGAAAAGAAAAATAAGAGAATAGATAAAGACAGGAGAAAAAAAGTAGAAATAAAAAAAGAATAGACAAAAACAGAAAGCAATAGAGAAAGAAAAGAACAAAGAAAGTATCTAAAAATAAAATTTAAAGTAACGCCGAATTTCTCGGCAAAGGCGCCAAAATACTTATTCGCAATCTTACCGTAAGTGCACGGTTTGTATATTATAATATATAAATCATCGATCCACGGAAAATTCGGGACTATAAACTTTGCTTTTAAATGCTTTCATATCAGATATAAAGAGAATAAAGTAAATAAAATGGAATAAAAAATAGAAAAAGAGGGAAGAGAAAATAAAATTAAAAACTATAACGAGTAGTAGAAAATAAGGATGCGAGTATCTAGGGCTTAGCCCAACATGTTTATGTCCAAAATAAAATTTAAATTTAAATCCATCTTAAACAAGGTAATTAAAATTAGAAAGGGAAAAGATAGAAAAGCTTATTAGTTTGAAGCCCTGATAGTGTATCAACCACCTCAAGCAACTCGTCGCCTCTCCTTTTGCCTTGTGCTCTACGCCTTCTCTCACTCTTTGGACCTCAACCCAACCTCCCAAGACGTTCTCCCAAATGCCTTAGG
Source organism: Annona cherimola (assembly GCA_030490835.1). NCBI lineage: Eukaryota > Viridiplantae > Streptophyta > Magnoliopsida > Magnoliales > Annonaceae > Annona > Annona cherimola. The sequence continues at coordinate 54,211,531 of CM059972.1, read as the reverse complement.
ACATTCCCCACAAGTGTTTATATAGAGGTGAATAGTGCACATGAACAGTGCACAAATAGTGTGCATGAACAGTACATTAACAGTCTGCATATGAACAGTTGCGAACGAACAGTACCACGCATGAACAGTAGATGTGTATGTATAGTGTCTTGCTTTAAACGTCATTTTGCTTTAGATATAAGTCTTGAATTTGCAATTTACTCCCGCTTTCATCAAGGCTGGTCAATTTGTCCATGTTGTATACCAAAATTACATATGTTCCTTCTATTTTACACAAATCAATCAATTGTGAGTGTTTTATGCTATGGAAAGCTAAATCAATCAAAATATGATTCAAAATACCTCAAACACTCAAATTCTTCTCAATTAATAATCAAATACATAGTACAAAAGTGACTCAACAGCAGCAACCGTTGACTTGGTCAGTGAGGCGCTCCATTGTAGCCAAGGACCGCCATTCCAAGATATTAAATGGCTGTACAGCTTCTCAACAAGATCTTTTAAATAGGCATCAATTTCATTAGTGATAACTCAATTATTAGTTATTTTATGGATTGCCACAACTTCCATTTTGCATCCTTTGATTCAAATGATATAAATTTTCTTTTGATGAAGAACTTGTATACATAGAATCAGCCTAATAAGTTTTATATAATTCAACCATTTTATCACATACCTTATTTGAAATTAAACAAGCTTGACAACAGGAAGACAGACACTAAGATTGCCTAGCTTTGAACTTTTCAATAGAATCCCAACACTTTGCAAGCTTTTCCTTCATTATGTTGCGCCTATAAAGAATGATAGGATGACTTTTATTAGCTGAAAATGTGTTTAATTGATCTTGGATCATATCGAGTTGGCAAAAATGATAAGATGATGTGACATATTTAGTACTTGATAAGAGCTTAGTAACATTAAGAAACAAAATGAACAAGTCATCAAGGGCTCTAGCATGGTTCCAATCCTCTTCAAGATGAGGATTAATGCTTTTAAAGCTAGTATCATTCACCTCAAGATGTTTGAATGTCATTTCAAAAGGTAAAGCATGTTTCAACATAAAGTATGTAGACTTCCAACATGTTTACACATCTAAACGCAAGGATAGTTTACTTGAAATTCTAACACTTTCACAAGATTTTTCAATTGCTTGTTCTCTATGAGGAAAACTCTTGACTCACTTTACACTATTATGAATTCAGGTAATGAAATCCTTTATTTGATTAGTTCCCTCCACATCCAAATTTAAAATATTTACAACACAAAGGTGTGCAGAGATTCACTATTCTCAAATAGAGCATTGTTCATTCTTAAATTCAAATGCAAAGTGTATAGTGCAACCTCATTAGCCAATGCATTGTCAACAATAAGTATCTAGTTATTCAAGCATTTAAACGTTCTTCAATTGTATTAGCAAAAAATTTACCCATGTATAGTGAAGGAAGAATACAAAATTATTAACGTACTTCTGAAGAGTCCAATTAGAGTATACAAAGTAAGCAATCAAACATAAATACCCAATATTCTGCTTTGAAGTTAACATATCTATTGTCAAGCATATAGGATGAATTTCTCATTAAAAATCTTCTATGATTTAGCATTCTCCAACTTGTATATTTTAAAGACTTTTTTCACGTTCGTGGTTCTAGAAACATGTTTAATGAGTGGCTGCACAACTTTACAAAATTCTCTAAATCTTTCCTTCTCGACAAATTCAAATGGTAGTTTGTTAAGAATAACCATTCTTGCAGTTGCTCTTTTTCAAACTTCTTGGTTAAACTTCCAATTAGATAGAACTTTTCCACAATCATCCGTTGTTGTTTGGAATGATAACAAGCATTGACCCTTACCTCTTTTGTTGGTACTTGTTCCTTTAGTATTAAGACACTTGAGTGTGATTTTACAATACTTGCAAATATGTCATGCTACTTTTTCATTTTCCAAAATCCTTTCGAATTCTTCCCAAACTAGTGATGAAAATTTATACCCTTTTTTCTTCTCTAGAAGAGACTTATTGGCATTTGAACGTTTTGTAAGACTAATAACGTTTTAAGCAATTGGTTTAGTTTTTTATTTGTTCACCGATGTTCTCATGCTCACTAATCTTATCTTGCATATTATTTGAGTTGCCTAATTAACCACCCAACTATCATTTTTCATAATATATGAAAACGGTGAGAGATTTCAATGTGAATCCTAATAGTTCTACTCATCTTACATCAATAATCAAATTAAATCAAAAAATTAACCATATCAGCACAAAGACAAACAATGGCATAATTTTTTGGAATTGCAAGCACTTGAGCATCTAATGAAGAAATGGGATGACTATTACCTCACCAAAAATGATTAAGGGTAGTTATCGAGAAGGTTACTGTAGGAGGGTAGTTGCCGACGATGAGTAGAGAGGGTGGCTATCGCTTGTCAAGAAGATTGACAACCTGCACCTAAAAAAGAAGTAAAATGCATAAAAACTAAAGAATATGTAATGGAGAGAATGGATGAAAAATGAAGAATATTTAAAGGGAAAACAAAACTCCATAGTTATATATTGAAGTGTCGGTCAATCAAAGATGAAGTAGAGTCATTAACGAAGAGGTGCTGGCGAGTAGGAAGAGGATGGCATTGTTGGCTCTAGAGAAGATGGATACGCATGCGGTGGGCTGGTAAATATGAAGAATTAAGGCACCCGGAGAAGATAGGTGAGAACGCAAAATAGGGTGGTAGATGTGAAAGCTGTTGTTAGCTCTAAAGAAGATGGGCATAGGGCATGCAACAACTGTGAAATGGAGCAACTGTGAGAAATTTGCGATGAGGAAAATTAAGGCAAGGAAGAAGAGAACTTTTATATGAGTAATATAAAATATTATTTATGTAAGGAAAATTGACTTCAGGTTGGTCAGTTTAGGGTTTCCTTCAACTTGAAGCCGAATCCAATTCAGATTGGGCTTAGGTTGAACTCGAAAATCTAGGCTTAAGGTTAGCAACATTAATTTCCAACACTGATCCATTCTTGGTTCAAGCTAAACTCATATCGAGTTGCGCCCCTATCAGCGGGCTGGACGAAAGCCTAAGCCTTTTGGGTCAAATGTACATCATTCGCTAAAAATTTATGATGTTTTTCTAGGGTTACCCCATCATTCCTTAGAAGCTTCCATAAATTGAATTGCTTCCTGTGCCATGAGCAATCATGTTTCCATTTCGTAACACGTGCAAGAAGGACAAAAAATCAAACTATTGGTGTGGCGCCCCAGCCGAGCATCACGACCTTACTTCAAGATCTATCGATTGGTAAATATGAGTCAGGATTGTTTCCCTAATCACGCGGCGGGTTCTTAATTGGATATTTATCCACTTAATCCTAACTCCTTAGGATTTTATATCATTTATACATTCAATTTCCATCAAATGTCATTTTAGGCCATTATATCATTTGAGAGCACATGTCATCTCATAATCTTCATACTTAAATCATATCATGATACTTCATGGCTTAGCATTTACCCATAAAAAATTTTCGCCTTCTATGGTCACAAAACCATAACATAATTCATATACAATATTTTATATCATATAAAACTGTAGAATTTCATATCATGCTCATCAATCATTGATACTTGTTCATAAAACACAAGTCATAAAATAGATCACATATGATCATCATAATAACAAGTATCAAGTCATTATACAACCATTTGCCATAAGCGACATATATAAGAAATCATCAAATTTTCCATTCTTCCATGTCCAAGTGATACTCCTTGGTCATCTTCATTCCTTCACCTGTCTATGGGTTTAGAAAACAAAACGTGAGTTGAAAACTCAATAAGCAAGCTGTGTATTTTTCAGGCAATTCATTTTTAAAGTCAACATTGTTTAAAAGCATTTCTTTCCATTCAGTAGAGACACTTAGCAAGTGATCAACTACCTGTGGAGTAGAAATCTTTTCATAAAACTTTCATAAACATTTCATAAATATTGGATGTGCAAATGCATCATTTCCATTCATAACATTATCCTTCATGTGACGATACGCTAGCTCGGGGAACATTGTTTCATGCCATGATCTTTTCCATCCTTAGCGCCGGACCTTTCGACTTGGCAACATCAAGGGGGACTCCTTGTCCACTTACTACCTCGACTAGCCTGCTTGACTTTCATTCCATGCATGACTTTTAGTCACCCCTGCATTATATACCTCTTACACATGATATCTTGTCATTCTCATGTAGAGAATTCTTTACACCATCCCTTTTAAACATTATTTCAAAGAAACATCGTATAAATCTCTATTTCCTCACATTTCATACATATATGCGAAACAATAAGCAAATCACTTATCATATTTGAGATAATATTTCAAAATACATTGAGATAAAGGAATGGTCATCCTTAAATATCTTAGGAAGCATTTAAAACAAAACTTATTTAGAAAATTGTTTGCTTACCTTACTTGCTTAGCTTTCTGTTTCGCTTATCCCTTTGTCTTTGCCTATACATATAAGAATGACATAGCATTCATATACTTTCCATTTTCTTGCATTCAACTTAGTTTTCCAACCCATTTTCATTAACATTTACAACCCTCTTGAATTCCAAGTCGGGTGTACATGCACATCATAATTTATGCATCATACCATTTATTTCACCATATGTTTAATACCCATATTTAGGGTAACTTTCACATATATCATAATACATTCATTAGTCATTCATTAGACATATGGAGTACTAAATCTCCAACTTATCATTTTTCACATATTTTTCATAATTCACACATTGTGTTCACTTTTAAGCACCTAATTGATATCCTAAACCTCATATATTAATCTCAAAATTTGAGATTATCATTATTGATCAAAATAGTAACATAATCCACGTGTTTCATCACATTTTTCATGCATTTTTCATTTTAATATCTCACATAAACCATTCATTATTTATTCATGCTTATCTCTTCATATATGTCCATTTTACAACACATAAATCATGTGTTTCTTAAAATATTTCAACACAGAAACTTGTCTCTTATTTCAGCATAATTAAACCCCTTAATTAACATATAAATTAGGATTTAATTTCGTAATTTTAATTCATTCATCATAGGGTTCCAAAACAGCAACTTTGGGACCCATTTTTCATCCTTTCAATGCCTCTTTTGATTCTTAAATCAAAATAATTTTCTAACCACTTAATTCCAACAAATAACCTTGATTTTCTTAACCCGAATTTAGGATATTATCATATATTTAAAATCCAAAATTATTTTTCTTCCATAACAGCGATATCTTTACACATATTGGGTATCCACTTGACCCGTTTTGACGTGTCCAAACATATGCCCATAAAATCAAATTTAGGGCTAATCTTTTCAAACCCTTTTGGACACTCAAAGTACCTTAAACATAGGATATTTTACCTTCCATAACATCCATAAATCGTTTAGGCTAATTCACGTATCATTTTTAAAATATAAACATGAAAATCGGGTCATATATGTAACCCTAATTCTCATCATTTCTATATTTCATAACTTAAGCCTAAATCAACATATATAATTCCTCAAATCATGAATTATTATGTAATCATAATAACACATCAAAACAGCAACATCGTATATGAATTTAAGCAAATTTGAATTGAGTTTATCAACTCATACTCAACCTTAATCACCATTTCTTCCTCTTGAACCCTTAATTGCATACTTGTCATTAAATCTCCATTCAATACCCTAATCAAGGGCATCATGAATCATACTTTAAGGGTTCATTATAAATCATATTCATGACTCATAAATTGAATTAGAAAAACTGAGTTTAAATGATTCAAACTTAAGGATATACTTACTTGTATTGGATCAACTTTGAACTTAGCTTCTCTACCTTAAATCCCTTGCTTCCTATCCTTTTTTTTCTTCCTCTTTTTCTCTCCTTTTCTTGCTCTTTTTGTTGCTAGAAGAGGGAACGTGAACCACTGCTGGAGTTTAGGGGGTTTGCTCCTTAGAAATTTTTTTCTCAAAACATCCCATACCATGTAGTCGTTCATACTAGATATAAGCTAGATTTTTCCAGCTTTGTGGGCCTCATTTGCCACATCAATTAGCAGGTAATTAAAGCATGTTTATCCCCTTTGATGACATGGAAAAATGTGCTCCAAGTAAATTAGATAATTATCTTAATAAAATCCATGTCATTAATGGACCACAAATCTGTCCACACAAAGGAATGTCCAATGCAGCTGCTTTTTGCCATTTTTTCCCACCATTTGCAGCTTTATTTAATGACCATTTAATCACCCTAGCAATTAGCATACATAGGGGTCCATTTAGCATATTTAAAAATTCATAAAAAATCCACAACTTCCCTTGCACGTCCACATGTTTTGTAGGCTACCTTGCTGTCCACACATGTCATGTCCCATATGCAGCTGCCTTTTGCAAATTTTTCCACAAAAATGCAGCTTTATTTGATGGAAGTTTAATTATCCTAGTAATTAGCTTTCTTAACTGTCCATTTGACATTTTAAAAAAATCACAAAAAAATCCAAAGGCTGCCTTGGTCGTCCACCTCTCTCCCTTGCTCCAAATCTGTCCACTTGATTATCACATGCATATGGCCTTGATTTGTCACCTTTGACCATGATTTTAAACCCAATTTAAATGCTCATTTATTTACCTTGATCGCTAGTTGACTTAGGTGTGGATTTTATAATTAAAAAAAATCAAAAATCCACTTTTTGGAGCTCATAGCCATCCTTTCTGTGCCTCCTCTATGCATCTCCCTTAAGCTCCTTAATTCCCATATTAATGCAGGGGATTTTCCATGGATTTTGTCATTTTAGGTAATTCACAAAATTCACTTGTAATTATCTCCTTTTTCCACCTCATTTTTGCCATTAATCTTTTGTTTAATTACTTTAACTTTATCATAAATACAAGCTTACTTGATAGTGCACAAAAGTCAAATGTGCTCCACCTTTTTCGTGCAAGCTTAATCTCCAAATCACTTAGCTTAATCCAAGCCTTTCATTGCATAGATCTCATGATTTTAACATTCCATTTCAAATTTCATCTCAATTCGACATTTCTAGCTCAAGTTATGATCATTTGAAGTCATCTTTGGATTTTGGACGGTAATGTTCGATTTTCGCACTAATCCCATCCAAATTTTCATAATTCATCATTTTTATAAGATTAAACACGAAATTATGTGCTTTCCTTTCAATTTTCATCTTAATCCGCCTTATAGGCGTCAAGTTGTGAATTTTCTAACATTTTCCAACTTAGCTCCATACTTAGCCTCTTAATTTCTATTAATCACATCATGGAAATTATATTAATATTCATGGCACACTAATCCTTTTCAATCCTCATTAGGCCACTTTAATCATATTGACCCATATCAACTTATAATGATTGATTTAATCATCATTCATAACCTCTAACCTAATTACCATAAATCATCAATATTTACAATAAATCATTCATAATTCCACTAAATCATACTTATGCATAGACATGAATCCTATGTAGGTCAGGGTTTCACAATTGGCCAATATGTTCGATTTCTTCCAAAATGTACTTTACATTAGATTGGAATTAGCCATTTCCTTGGAGATATCTTATGATAAGCATTAAATCGCTTTCCGCTTCAACTCTTCTGATACCTTACCGCTAACTCCACTTGATCCCCAATAAGATCGCCTTAGCTTCCCTCGTAATGGATTAGAGTAACCATTAACACACTAACTACACTCCCATCATCCCTTATGCCTATGTCTGCATTCAACTTTCAAAACCCAACGCTAATGTTCTCCAGCTTGCAGAGCTATTAGAAAATGTGTAGTTTCCCTTTAAACTGATAATTGCGTAATTATAATGGCAAAGAAACTCCACACACAACTTTATCATGCCCCCTACTTCAACAAACATTCCTTCGTCCACTTGCCTTATGATAAACTAGACATGCCCGCAGAACACCAAAAAAGACTGAATGTGTATTTGTCCATACCTATGGCAATATGATTGAGCAAACCACTAAAGTTTTGCCCTTGTTAGTCCTCCAAATATATCCTCACCCATCCAAATGATTCCCCCAAACAGACCATGCACTCTTGAATAGCTCCAAAATAAGAGCATTGTATCTTCCATGGCCCCCAGTGTCTTACATAACGACATGTGGTTTCAATAGGAACACCCTTTTTTATGAGATTCACCTTTGTTAGGAGGGCATCCATCGCTAACCTCCAACCAAATAACCACACTTTCTTCGGGATTTTTGAACTCCAGCTAGCTTTGAGCATTTCCTTTAATTCATCTCCTCTTAATGCTTGCCCCTATCCTTGATGACAATTAAGTTACTTCTCTTCCAGAATTTGTCTATAGGCTAATTTGACATTGAACTGATCATGTCGTTCTAAGTTCCAAAACAAGCTATCTTCCACACACACTGCTCTAGTAATGTTACATTCTTGATTTGTTGCTAGCTCCCGTCTCTTGCTAACACCTTTACAGAATCTTATTTCCATCTCCAGTGCTCCCATCCATATATCTTTCTACTAAATCATTTGTGCTAAAACCTCTCAGAATTCAAATTTCCCACCACCTAGTTATCCCAAAAGAACTTAATAATTGTAGATAATATAAAGTTTTTATCCTAAACAAATACGCCTATTATAAATAAATAAGTTTAAATTTCTAAAAACTCAAAATTAGAAAAAAGGGCGCATTTGTTGCATTTGATAAATTGTTAACGGGCATGCAATACAATTGACAGTCCGACCCAGCCGCACTACTTAAAAAATTCACTTGCACATTTTCTCGGAACTCGGAATTCCTGCCTGTTAATGTTAACGTGACATGTGAATCAAACGAGAGGGTAAAGACGGCACGTGTACGCGGACAGCATAGCGATCTCGCAACTCGTGTGAACCTTCACCATCGCTATAGCAGCGTAGCACCATATCATATCCTAGGCCTATTTTTATTTTCACGTAATATCCTAGGCCTATCTTAAGCGCCAAGAAAGTTAAATTTATTTAGTTTATTTAAAATATTTATTTAACTAAGAAATAGATTTCATACAAATCAAAAATGGCTGCTACTACGTCCGAAAATACATAAAATCAACATTTCAAAATTATTTAATTTACATATGGATTTTAGAGCTACCCAGTATCAAAACAGTTTAAAATATCTTTTCTACGTGAATAATAATTCCATAAATTATTTTATATTTTAATAAGAACTATGATGTTGAAAATGACTAAAATATTGTTGTATTTAAAAATATAAAAAATTATGTATATATCTAAAAATGATAAAACTAGATTTATAGAATGAATACATCTTGATTAATAATTTTATAAAAATTAAAAATATATATTTTATAGTGCGGACTAACACTTGTGCCGACTAACAAGATTATAAAATAAATCTATCCATAGATTTAAGTATTGTTATATATATGATTTACTTATAATTATAAAAGTATTAGATTAAAATAATTTTTAGTAATATATATAAACAAAAGACTTTTAAAAATCAAGGTGGTACACCAGTGAAGTCTTCATCGTAGTTGGCCAATGAAGCTACTGCCTGCAGCTGCTACCATAATCTCTTTCTTCACATTTTCTCAGAATTCTTTTCTTTTTCCTTTATATCATAATTTTAAGTTAATTTTCAAATATATCTACAACATTTAATCATAATTACAAAGATACTCACATAGTTTTAGAAATTGTATATGACCCACACATGGTTAAACTTTTATTGAAAATATACCTATATAGTTTCAGAAACTGCAAAATAATCTCATATAATTTAACTATAATAGTAAATATACTCATTCTACCATGGCTTAGCCATAGTATCATTACCGCATAGGTATATTTGCAAAAATATACAAACTATATGGGTGTATTTGCAATCTCAAAAACTAAGTGAGTATATTTTGTTTACAAACATACTGAAATAGTTTGCATACATAATGCCACAGTGATGGATAAATGATGATATGGGTATATTTACGACTATGGTCAAAATATGTAGGGTAATTTGTAATTTTCAAAATTAAGTGAGTATATTTGCAATTATGATAGTTATATTTTCAAATTACCTTAATTTTAAATATTCTTAAAGAAAAAACTTTAGTCAAGTTTCTCTTTGACCTAATCTTTTAGGTAGACGTAAAATTGCATTCTACCTTTATATATCATCGTATTTTTTAAAAAATTTAAATACATTCAAAATACCAAGTTAAGTCATTAAGAACAAGCTAAATATAATTTTAAAATACTTTCAATGCTTTTTGATTTTATTAAAATGGGACATGAACTTTGATCAAAGTCTCCTTAGATAAGAAAAGTTCATCTAATTAAAATTTCAATTTGTAATCACTAACTACTGTTAGAATTTATTTAGAAATATCTCTCGTTACTGTTATAATAGTCTGTCTATAGCCTATAAAATTAAGTTAAAATCAATTATTGCAAAAATTATATCTAAAAAAATAGTTGCTTAAAAATTTTACTGATCAAGGTGCCAAATGGTCACACCTAGTTGGTAAAGCCCTAACCTTATGTACAAGCAGTTGTTTCAATCTCCATGGAAGGAGATTTGTATTTCCGATTTGAGAAGCGTTTGCCTTCCCCTCAGTAGTTTAGTATGAATTGTAATATATATATAGAGAGAGAAAGAGAGAGATTGAAAAATATTCAAGTGCAGTTTCTCTATACCACAATTACGGTGCAGTTATCTCAAAATAGGCCCCATATGATCATAAAATTATAATCTACTTCAATCATTGTATTTAGAATTATATATTCTATTATCAAACCAATTTTTCATCCCAATTGAATATGTGTATGGACTCCATCTCAAAATTGTACAAATTTAACGTAATAAAATAGTTTAATATAAATAACAACTTTAAAGTTATTTTTTCAACATGTAAATTATTTCCTATAAAATATATATCTGTGGATAAATTATTGTATAAAGTATCAATACATTTAAGTACATGTGAGACCCTTTTTGGACCAAATGCACCATTAATTATGGTGCAGATTCACTTCATTCACTTATATATAACCTGGTTACATAGAAGTCATCCCATGTAACTCTCTTAAATTTTAAGATATTGATCATTGATGGAAAATCCAATCCATTCATTGTATTTAACACCATTTGTTTAGCTAAGAGATTAAAGTTTCATCAAAATCAAGTATGTGCATGAGCCACATTTGCTCAACAATATGTATATTCATGTCTAAATTATGAAGAACGCTTAGATTCATTCACACATGTATTAGAATGTAACAATACTTTATAGTATCATTTATCTACATATTATTGATATTTTAGATAGTTTAGATGTTGAAGAAACTGCTTTAAAGTTGATATTTTAATATTGAACCATTTTATTACGTTAATTTTATACATTTATAGATGGAACCCATATGCAATGAAATTTAAAAAAAATAAAAGGGTTTTCAGGATACTAGAAACGATGTTAAACATAATGGATGGTGTAGATTTTCCATCAACTATCAAAATTTTAAAAATGGATGAGGTTATATATACACACACAATCACAAAAAAAAACAAAAATTCAAGGTAACTGCAATAGTTTTGCAGTCAAAAAGCGAGGCAATCTGCAAAAATATTTTTTTTTAATTTGGGGTTTACTACATTCAATTAACAGTCCTGAGATAGTTAATTTTGAAGGCTAAAGAAAGTTGTAGGATGTAAATACAAATTAAAAAGGCGAGAGAAAGCCCAATATATATTTTATAAAAAAAAAAAAAATGAGAGAAAGAGAGGAGGGTGCGTAAGCCTAAATCGTAACTGAGCAGTAGTGCGGACGCCAGTAACGGAATCGAAAAGAGAGAAATCCATGCAATGCCACCCCGTAATCGAGGCGAGAAAGATTGAAACACGCGTCTGCCTCTCTTGCTTCTCTCTCTCATGCGTGCTGTCATGTAGAGAGCACCAAGAGTCTGTGAGTCTTCCTTTCGCTCTTTTACTTCCTTATTAATTTCCATCCAACACCCACCAACATTTCTTTTCCAAAAAATTATGCAAAGATTGAAGACTTGCTCTCATGTATGCATCGTTCCACCCAAACCTCATGAAACATGAAGAAAGAAAGGTAACGAGAAAGAAGCTCACGTACAGCACCAAGAGTCTGGGAATCTCCCTTTGGCTATTTTCATTCCATCTAACACCCACCAACATTTCTTTTCCAAAGAGTAAGGAGAAAAAGATTTATCACTTGAATTAGCAGAACCACGTTGTCGTCCGCAAAGCGAGAGCTAGAGCTAGGAATTGAAGACCAGGAAGACAGATCGAGATGAATGACTCTCAGTCTCAAATACAAGATGAAGAAGAATTAGCTCATCGCATCTTTGGAAAAAATACCCGCCCTGTTGTTCTCAAGGTACATAAACGCATATATACTTCTTTTTCTTAATTAGGGCCTATTCAAGATAGTGGATGAGAATCTATCGAGAAAAAAAGATAGTGGATAAGAAACCAAGGACAAAAATCAAGATAAGATTTCTCATTTTTACTAAACTTTTCTTAATTATTTTTTCAAAATATTCTTCATTTTCTATACATAACCATATTATTTGTTCAATTTCCAATGTTACTTGGTAGTAAAAAAATCCAAGACTATATTCGCTATTTTAAATATAATTTTTTATTGAAAATTTATTACTTTTCAATACACAATAAAAAATTTTCATTAAATATTTTCGTTCCATCCTCATCCTATTCCTTCCTTCTACTTGTCCTTTTTTTTTTTTTTTTTTTTGGATTTTTCCTTCTACTTTTCCTTAATTTCGGCCTTTGATGATTTCTTCTCCTCTCCGGATTGCTGTTATTTATGGGTCGGCCCAGGTAGCGCTGAACCCTGAGCTCCCGCTTCTCTCTTTTAATCTGGTGTAGCTTTTATAACATTCATTAGACGGTACATAGAAGTGACTCGGAATAACCCTTTCACTTTAAAATCTCAATGATTGATAAAAAGAAATTTACTTCATTATATTTTGCATTACTTTTTATCAAAGATATCAATTTTCATTGAAATTCATTGAAATCAAGGGCATGAGCCGCATTTTCTTAAAAATATATCGAAATGTAAATCATGAAAAATACTTATATCTATTGACATTAATATTTAATATTAATCTATTTTATTACATTGTTTTTATATATTTTTAAATGAAGCTCATGCATCAATGATAATAGGAAAATGAAAGGGTTTAAGAAAATATTAGGGATTTTAGATATAATAAATCAAGTAGAATTTTCATTAATCATCAAGGGTATAAAAATGGATAGGATAATTTATGAGAGAGGTTTAATAGAAGCGAAGCCCTTCATTTTATTATTACAGAGAAAGCTAAAATATTATTTTATATCCCAAAATTGTATGTTTTGCAACATCAATAAAAGTTCTTTTAGGTTGCTGCGGCGGTTTTTCAGCGGAAGTTACATTTAGCTGCATATAATGTAATACTAATGTGCCCAAATTCAATATTACTTTAAGGCGAACCAATTCTTTGAGTCGATACAATTGAATTAGTTTCACGAACCTTTTGTTTTTGGGCCACCTAAATGTTTAATCAAAATCCAATCCAACAATTTATTTAGAATAATTTTCAAACTAAGTATACATCTTTAATTGAAATTGGATATTTATATAGTTCAATATCATTTAAAGGTGTTAGTCAAAAAAATATATATCTATATCTATATTATATATATATATATATATATATATTTTGGTATGAATCTTTAAAATATAGATGAAACATCTACACATTCCAAAATATTCATAATGATTATCTAAATTATTAAAACATTCTGATGCTCTCATGAATTAACGTAGGCGGTTTCTATATTGCACACGTGATTTTATATGTTTTGAAAAAAAAAAAGACAAACACAAAAGGATTTCATTTCAATGCTTTGTTTATATTATAATTAATTAAATGAATAAGAGGGATTGGTTTTATTACACATAAAAAAAATCAAGCGGTTCGATGAAGCCAATTTAAGGGAATATTCCATTACGAATTGGTTCCTTTCTAGGAGATAATTATATTGTTATTTGCAGCTATATATGGTTGATGGCATCTGATATATACTTATATATCCCTGCACTCATTTTGCTCTTCAGTTGAAATTAATTTGTAACATTTAAGTATATAATTATGTATTTAATTAGTTGAATAATTTCTATCAAAAATTAATTTGAGAAAAGCTGGCGCATATATATATATATATGGACAGTTTGAAGATGTGAGATACACAGTTGGCAAGAGCGATGAGGAAACTTTGGGTTTGAGTAGTTTATTGGGTCTGGGAAAGTACTCCAAGGCCAAAGATGACAAGAAGATGATCTTGAAAGGTGTGACGGGGGCAGTGCTCCCAGGGGAGATGCTTGCCATGTTGGGGCCCTCCGGCAGTGGGAAGACGACATTGATCACTGCCTTGGGAGGCCGACTAATGAATGGAGATATATCAGGCTCCATAACCTACAATGGCAAGCCCTTCAACAATGCTGTGAAGCGCAACATTGGTTTTGTGACTCAGGACGATGTGCTCTACCCACACCTTACAGTCGCCGAAACATTGATGTACACCGCATTCCTGAGGCTTCCAAACAGCATGAGTAGAGAAGAGAAAGAACGGCTTGCGAGGTCCGTGATTATTCAGCTGGGTCTCGCAAGGTGCAAAGACAGCATCATTGGAGATAGATTTGTGAGGGGAGTGTCAGGAGGGGAGAGGAAGAGGGTGAGTATTGGACAGGAGATGCTCATAAATCCTGGGCTGCTCTTGCTCGACGAACCTACGTCGGGCCTGGATTCGACGACAGCGCAGAGGATTGTGTCCAAGGTTTCCGAGCTGGCTGCGCGTGGTAGAACTGTGGTGATGACCATACACCAACCATCGAGCAGGCTGTTTTACATGTTTCACAAGGTCCTACTACTCTCCGATGGCCATCCTCTCTTCTTCGGCAAGGGCTCCCGAGCTCTCGATTACTTCTCAACCATCGGTCATGCTCCATCGCTTGCAATGAATCCTGCTGATTTCCTCCTCGATCTTGCAAATGGTATGTATTAATAACAGCTCACAGTCTGTCTCCATGCATAGTCCCCGTTCAATGTTTGCGTCTCACGCTAGAGCGTAAAAACTGCCTGATTTCTGTCATTAACATTTAAAATTTTTTAAAAACTAAAATTTGGCAAGTAGAAAGATTTTGCTTGAGTCCACGTACTTGTGCAAAAAATAAAATAAAAAATTGAGTACAGCAAGTGTGAGCATGGTTCAATGCTCACACAAGTAGTGAATGCGGCCCCATGTATATTTTACTATTTTTCATGTGCAGGCGAATGTGAAATGGGTGAAAATCTTTACTTTTGAAAAAAATTATAAAAAATATATTAAAAACATAAATTTTGATATACGAATTAAATACACTTGAGTTCACATAAAAATGAAGAAAAAACAAAGCATACATAAAAATCTATAAAATAATGAGATTATTATTTAGTTAAATAATAACCCATTGACAGGCTGTTATTATGAAAATTGGTGTACTATTAAAATAAGTAATTCTAAATACAGTGGACAGGGTAGTTGTTAATTTTAATACTTGTGGAGTCTATTTTGGGGTGGACTATACTGTAATTATTGTGTAGTCCATCTGCACTGGAATATTTTTCTATATACATATGTCATTTTGGCCTTAATTATCAAGCTAATTAATAAATATAATCTAGTTAGAGGTTGAGATCAGGGAAAAGATTATTGGTCTTTCGATTAGCAACTGGTCTGTTCTAGCAGCGCAAATTACTCAGTTTTTTTGAATCGTGTTTGGTCTGTTCATTGAATTGCAACTGGTCTGTTCTTGCTGTGTAAATTACTCTGTTTCATTGAATTATAACTGGTCTGTTCTTGATGTTTAATCGAATTTCTGTTTCATTGAACTTGAAACCATATATCGGGTTGCAGGTGTCTCTCCAGATGATCTCGTGATCAATGAGGATCGTCCCTCATGGAAGCAACACTTAGTTTCTTCCTACAAGGACCGCCTCGCAGAAAAGGTGGCTGAGGATCTTAAAGAGATAAACTGTCCAAGCATGGATAATAATCCGCGGCATGATAAGAAGATTGGAAAATGGAATACGACATGGTGGCAACAGTTCAGCGTTTTGCTTAGAAGAGGCATCAAAGAGAGGAAACACGAGATCTTCTCCGGAATAAAGATTGGCCAGGTCATTGTTGTGGCCGTCCTTGCAGGTCTCTTGTGGTGGCAATCCACTGTTTCCCACTTACAAGATCAGGTTTGATTTTAAAACCCATATTCATATATAGTCCTATTAGTTAATTATTCTTCTGCCAATATACCCACAGTTTTATATGTATATACACATTGTAGATTGGGCTTCTTTTCTTCTATTCGGGATTCTGGGGCTTCTTCCCCGTCTTTCAGGCTATCTTCACTTTTCCCCAAGAGCGTGCGATGCTCATAAAGGAGAGGTCTTCGGGCATGTATAGGCTTTCCTCCTACTTCACAGCTCGATTGGCCGGGGAAATGCCTATGGAGCTGGTACTTCCCACGGTCTTTGTCACCATAACATACTGGATGGGTGGCCTCAAGCCAACTGCTACAAACTACTTCCAGACCCTCTTCGTGCTCCTCTTCGGCGTCATTGCAGCTCAAGGCCTTGGACTTGCAGTTGGGGCGATGGTCATGGACCTTAAGGCCGCCACCACGCTAGGGTCTGTTATAATGCTCTCTTTCCTCCTCGCGGGTGGCTACTATGTGCAACACGTTCCCCCCTTCGTCTCTTGGATCCAGTACCTCTCGCTCAGCCATTACACCTACAAGCTCCTGTTGGCCTCTCAGTTCTCTGCCCATGACACCTACCCTTGCACACCCAATGCGACATGTTTAGTTGCAGATTTCCCCTCCATTCAACATGTTGGGCTTGATCAAAAGGGCATCCCAGTTTTTGCCTTGATTACCATCATCGTTGGCTGCCGCTTGGTTTCGTATCTTGCCTTGTTGAGGGTTGGTGCGACGTCTTGATCCAACTCTTCCAAAGCCGCACCAAGCTAAATTAAAATCCAACATCTATATGTACGGCTCCTGGCCTTGTGCTAACAAGTTTATGATGTGGGAAGTAGGAATTCTTCAGTGCAGTGCAATCAGCATATAGCTGCTGGCCTAGACTTTTTCTTTACTTTTCTTTATTTTCCTTTTTTTTCAAAAAAAAAAAAAAAATTCTAGTTCAGATGGATACCATGCAACTTGGAAGGTAAATGAAGAATGAAGACTGAATTTGCAGGTATATGTATACAGCCTTAAAAAATGCATTGTCCATCAGATATATGAGATTGGAGCTGTTTTCAGCATTTGGTTAGCGGAAGTCTGAAAGTAGTTTAAAATTTTTGCCGTTGCACATAACGAAAATTTTGACCCTTGAAACCCCTTCCGAAGGCACCTAAACAGCAATTTGCATCCATTGTTTCATCGTGTCAAGAAATTATATGCCATGAGAGATTTTAAAGATTTAATTTCAATCTGGAGTAAGATTGTACAACAGAACAGCCGAGCCTGAACTTGGGCACTACTGATATAAGAGATTGTAAGCCGGAAGATCTTGAATTCGATGGATGTCCTCTAAAGAAAGCTCCCTTTCCAATTGTGTTCGAGTTGCTTGCAACACCTCCTGAGGCAAATGAATACATAAGCAATCACCAACAACGACCAAAGAGAAACTGATACAGTGAAACGCGAATGTACATTGAATTGCATATAGGAAGCGCGCATAGCAAGCCACTGTGCATCCATCATTTCAAATGCTATACAGTATAATACATCGAAGGCTTCTTCATCTTCTGCAATCAGATAAATAACCTAGTCAGAAAGCCAGGAAGCAGCATGAATAGTTCTAGAACAAACAGCTAGAAAGTAGAAACCATGTATGAAAATAGCGCTCTAACGCAACCAGAGTAACTACCACTATCACTGCAGTTGCTGTATGGGAGAGTAAAAATAAAGGGGCTGACCATCTTAAATGGAGCAACTGTATGCTGCAGTCCGTATACCATATTAGATCATCACAGCAGGTTCAAAGTGGGTGGCCCCCACTATTTTTTCCCAAGGATAACCAAACCATCCATTAGACAAGTCATCATACATAATGCCCGGTATCCAAAAATCAGGTATGTTGAATTATGGGTGCAACAAGGGGAAATTGTTGAGACAAACATTCCTGATTTCTTTTCTTCCCCTTGTTGCAGGACGCACCCAAATCAGCAAAAAGCAGACCTATATCTTATTATATGGAGATACATCTAAGGGGGGCAGTAGAAACAACAGAACATAACCGTGGAGGTCAACATCGCAAGATGGCCACCCTTGGTTTGCAGAAAGGTTTCTAACAGATGATGCAAAACCCAAAAGATTTTCCTGATTAGGCATATAAAAGTGGCAGAACAATCCTCTCACCTGATAAGACTCTTATGAAATTTACTCCTGGAATGGATTTGGGCTTCGCTGTTAACAGAAAAGGAGAGAACTATCAGGAACGGATTTGGGCTTCACTCTCAACAATTGACATTAGAGAATACTTGCATCATATTTTTAAGTCAAAAAGCATACAATGGTACAAGACCCTCGTGAAAAGATTGCAGTCTTTGAAGATAAATTTTAACCACAACAACCTCGGTACATATCGGAAATATCTCATGCGAACTGTCCGCAGAAACAAAATACTCTATTACAGACAAAGAGATGTAACAACTTATAAGTTCAGATAGGTGACAGATTCACCGTCTAATTTCTAAATATGAACAATAGAAAAGCCTAGTTAAAGAAATTCTTAAATTTCCACCAACAAAACACCATCAAATTAAATTCATATAAATTCAACGAACAATTAGGATAACCTGAACCATAAAGTATGAATTAAACCTAAATCATACAATTTAAACGATAAAATTAGAAGATTGACTAAAAATTAGATCCAAAGGGGACACAGTTCCATGAAAGATTCAATTCATCATGAACATGAGATTTTTGATGTCTTGTATCAAGATAGAAAAAAGAAAAATAAGATCAACGATGTGATTGTAAGTGTACAAAGCACTCAAAATTTCCATGGTAACAACTAACAACTACATCCCTGGCTCTTAATCATGGACGATTTGGAAGTTGCGTAGGCATCCCTGGCACTTAATCATGGACGATTTGGAAGTTCCATGCAAGATTCAATCAATCAGAATATGAGATTTTGAAGTGTTGTATCAAGATTGAAAATAGAAAAATAAGACCAACGATGTGATTATGTGTAGAAAGCTGTCAAAAAATGTCCATGGTAACAACTAACAAGTAGCAACCTGGCACTTAATCATGGACAATTTGGAAGTCATGTAGACTGCATAATTAAAACACTGCAATGTCATATTATATACAAACCTGAATATAAATCCAACATCTGAATAAGCATGAATGACACATTGATGCCAGCAACAGCAAATGGGTATTCCCAGGTAGCTCGTTTCCCTTCTAGCTTGAACAGTAACCTTTGGAAAGAAGCCTTCATTCGAATTTGGACTAAATTAGCCACGAATTGAAATGAACAAATCTAGAGACAATTTCACCATTAAATAAATAATTGTCTTTTTTATTTTATTTTTTTTATTTTTTAAAAAAAAAGCATTCTGATCAGGATCTTATCCCCAAAAAAAGAGAAAAAAAAATAAATAAATCTTGCTCACTGGGTATGTCCTGGCAAAAAATAGTAGGTTCTCAAGTGAGATGTATCCACAGCCCCTGAACAGAACAGAACAGAAAACAAAAACTCAAAATTAAATGGGCCAAAGAAACAGTATATGTGAAAGGATGCTTAAAAGGCATGCCAGAAAGGAGAAACAGATTAATAAACAAATTAGGAAATAGGATAAAAACGAAAATAATTGATTTGTATTGGGTTTCCTGAACATAAAACAGTAAACACAGCACCATCAACATTCAGAAAACATTTACGCCTTCATGGGTTAAAAAGAGCACAACCCAGTCAGATATTTAACCTGCCAGCATCAGGCCACTGACCAAACAGAGCCAAATATACAAATTATCAATCTACAAAATTAAAACGCTTCAGATCCTACACATACTAGAAATAGTCTGAATCAAGGATTTATCCAATGTTGGCCATTGAAAAGAATTGTACCTAAAGTCAGTTGATGGATTTGGACCTTGCCAACCCATATCTTTCCATTGATCAGAAATCAACCCTTTCAGATCAGTATCTGGAAATGCAGCATGCCACAAAGCTTTAAGAGCTTCCTGGCAATGCATAGAACAGTGAAAAATGTCACTTACAGGCTGTGAAGTTCAGCATGGTAACAAATAATGGCCTTTTGGCCTAATACACAAAATCAAATGCTTGATCTCTAAGTCAAATGAAAAAAGGAAAATTCAGTCGTGTAAGCATCAAGTGGAGCCAGAATGCTGCCCAACTTTCCTGGTTAGAAAGATCAACAGAACCACAGTTGCAGGCTTGCAGCACTGGACATCTGACCAAGATTATCCATTTTAGTTATTTTATGTAATCACATGGGTGTTGTTTCATGTCTTCTCCGAATGATTATGAAATGGGCCCAGACCAGCAGTATAAATGTATCTAGTATTGTAATTGGTTGGCAGAAAATAGGCCCCAATGCTGACAGTATGCATGCATCTACAATTGCAATATGGTATGCACATCAGATTTTGTATCATGTCAACTTATCGTGTGTCAGTTTTGGCATCAAAGTCAAGTTGTACAACATTAAACTGTTCGCTAGAGTTTTTTTGATGACCACAGCCTCTACATTCAAGACATGATCTTATAGTTTGAACATTACAGATAGGACTCCATAGTTGGGCTCAGATCCCAGTTAGAACAAGAGATTTATCCGTAGGATTAAGCAGGTAACAAAATTCTGTATTCTGTGGTAGTGTGCAAAAAATTTTCAGGCAACTGAGCACTGGTCAGTCAAAAAGGAAACCACCTGTCTGTCTTACAAGGTATTACACCAATGCAAGCGCATGTTGCTTGGAGAGCAAATTATGCTAGAGCATTTTTCTTGTATTTATTAGCTTCCATTGACTAGATAAAACCCCATAACATCCAGAAGGCAGAGACCACAACACCTGATGGTCTGGACGAGTCTCATCAAAAGGTACTTGCAATCGCTCTTGAAGCCTTTGCAATCTTTGTTCCTAAATAGAAGGTGAAATGTTATATACTATAAGAAACATATTAGAGTGTTAAATTAGTTAAGCATCCAGAATTTATCCAGCCACATAAATAAAGAGAACCAAATTATGGTATCTTTGCTGCTATGAATACCATCAAAATTCAAGCCACATAAAACAGAGAAACACAAGAAGATGCCTGCTCTGATAATAAATACAATGTACTTCTGAATTTGTATTTGCACTCTCATGCTGACATGACTAAGAAATAAGTAATTTTTAGTCTCTGCATTATTCTATCCATTATTTTTAACCAACCAATAACAAAAGAATCCACAGGAAAAGTCATCCTTTAATGCATCCAGCAGTGAAAGCATGAAATGTTGAATTGTTAAATCTGCATCCCAGCCACATAATCACTCAAGACGTGATTATGCCTAGTTTTGTATATCTTTGTTGGTGATGAAATAAGCTAGAAGAATATGTGATCCAATACAGCCAACAGGATCAAGAATGTATGCTCGACAAAGGAGTCATGCTTCACGGGAGAGGCCAGCAAGTTTGCCCTTGGCTCAAACCTAAAATTTTGCTCTTGAATAAACTCAGCCATACTACTTGACATTGACAAAGAAAATACAAAATCAGCAAAGAGAGTGGGAAATTTCTTCATCCTGATCATTAGTATACTAGCCTACAAGGTTGAATTATTCACATTGATGTCTATGTATTTTGCTTCCTTTTGAAGACCTTAAGCTTAATTTTTCCTAGAAGTCGAATTTGAGCTATTGTTGAAAGTCTAATGCTCCTAGTAATATTTTCATGTTTGGCTTAACACGTTGGTACTTTTAGACATTTAAAATTATAAAAAAGACATGTAGAAGTATTTCTAAATTTAAATCCTTATAATAATAAAACATGCTTCTTGTATACTAACAAAGTATAAAAAAAATTTATTTCACCATAGTTTATTTATTTTCAACATTTTAAAATATGAAAAAATCAAATTCTTTTAAGTTTTTTTCTAGTATATATTTATTATCTGTAACAATTTACTGTTGTTATTTTTATTCTATGGTTTCTATCATAACAATTATAACCAACCTCTTTCCATGGGACTAGGTATAAAAACCACTAATATATTTTCAAATTTTCTCTATCACAAGTATTTAGAAGTTATCTATTTGAAACTTTTCCCAAATACTAAAGAACTTATCCATTTATTTCAACATGAACACTCAAACTATTTTTTTCCTTTGCGGCTAATAACCCAAAAATACACAAGATAATATATTGAAAACATATTGAAGTGGAACCTCTTAGTTTGTGCAATCCGTGATATATTTTATGAATCCAAGCTACTCATAATATTTGTTAATATTTATTTAGTCAAAGATATCAAAAAAAGTTTCACTTTAATTACATAAGTTGCTGTATGATTGATACAGTACTAACTTTTTCTAAGGGTAATTTTGTCTTTTAAAATGTCAGATGTAATGATGGGATTTTGCGGTCCTCAATGCATGAAATTTTGAGCTCTCAACAAATTACAGTTTTTTAATGATTGCGATTTTGAATCATGTTTTTATCTTTTCAGCCAAACACTTACACTTAGCACACTGCATTCTGAAATAAGTGCAATAAGCCCTCTAAACACTTGTCCAAACAAGCCCTAAGCCAAAGAACACACATGGACATGACAGTCTCAATGAATTAAACAAATGGGTACTGGTAAATGATTGTCAGTCATAAACACATAAAGGTCATTGAAACTAGAGGCCCTTGAAGTATTCAACTACCTTTATCAATTTCACACAAGAATGGGATCCGGATTAGTTATCCAGGTTATTCCAATAGTAAGTGATGAATTAGCTGCTAGAGATTTTAACAATTTATTGGGTATGAGAAGCTTGCAAACAGCACCAGTCTTTCAAGTTATACCTGCAGAGGGCTCAAAGAGTAATCAAGTATCTTGTCACCATGGCGTTTATTGCTAGAGCGGTAAAGGAGTCCTCCAAGCCATGATCGTGATCCAACCATAGCATTAGCTGCAAGCAACCCACTTTGATAAGAAAACATAATTTGGACTTGGTACAATTTTCATGGTAACAGAATTCATGGTTATGAAGCAATAGAAACAACAATTGCTGTAGATTTCCTTTGATATTATCAGTTTCTGTGGGAAAAAAGGAAACTGTTCATTTTTTTTGTACTAGCCAACAAATGATAGCCCAAAATACAAGCAAATATGCATACAATTAGTCCTTTCTGCTAACATGAGATACATTTGAGGTCCCTCCATGCAGTTTTGCAATGTTATTATAATCATAATCCATCTGTGATTACACTTTTGGCATAGAAATTTTAACTAAAAAGAGTGGATCCTGAAGCAAGGAGCAGAGGAGCAGCACTTTGCAAACAAAAAATAGTGAAAAATCTATCAAATGTTCACCATAAAGAAAGAACAGTTTCAAGTTTATTTGGAAAACATAGAAGCCCTTTGGATGTCTTGGTTGTTATGAAGAAGGAAGGATTATTCATTCTTTATATATGCCAAAAGGGAATAGAAGATAGGAGGCTTGCTTATAAGCATAGATGGCTACATGATAAAGAAAAGACAAAATATTTAGGTACTCTGGATATGTCAAATGACACAAGCTCAAAAGGAACACGTGAACACAAGCAGCAACATCAAGTCATAAACTGTACTCACTGAAACATTGAGCTGACTGTGCTATCACATGACTGAGATTATGTGTCCACGCCTGTTCGTCATGTCTAGCCTTTCTCTTCCAGTAAACTCCATTCTCATCAACCTGTATGCAGTATACTTCACTGAGGTGCACGTAGAGGTTCACCAGCTAGTAAATAGAATCAAGTATTAAGTGAAGATGCCAAATTACAAGAAAAAAGGACAACTCAGGCAATATGATGATTAACGGGAATAAAGTTCAAGCGCTTGTTAGAAAATATATAAAATGAGCTATTTTTGTCCCCGGTAGTCTACAGTTTGCGAAAAGATGAGAAAACATCAAAAAACTACAATAAAATGGGAATTGAATTTACAATGTATGGATTGAGAGTCTGTTCTATGTTCTAACTGGCAAATGGTCTATGGAGAGATCCCTTTTCGATGGGCAGAGAACTGAAACAGGTGGGTGAAACAATGAGCGGACTAAAGGAAATTCAAATTAGGAATTGATAGGAATAAGTACATCAGACAGGAGGCATGTCGGATTGGTTGGACCGCCTGAGTACTCCCTGTGGAAAGAAGAGCAGGAAGGGATGCATCTGCGACGATGGCGTCTAAATCTCATCTCAGATTATCTCCCATTCCCACTATTCTCTGCCAATCTTCCACCCGCAGCTTTGAACCAGCTAAGAGAGAGAGAGAGGGAGAGAGAGAGAGGAGGGGGGGAGAACAAATGATTACACCAGCACATGCACATCCACGCTCTGTTTTCCATCTGCAAATAAAGGCCAAGGATTCCAAGACATCATAACTATATCCTTTCTTTTCTTTAGCTTCTCTCTTTTTCGTTTTTTGCCCCCTAATTGTCTTCATATTTTATTTTCTTTTTGTCATTGTCATTTCATTTTCCTGAATGAACAAGCAAGGCAAGTGGGAGTCGTCTACCTTTATTACTTAATCCTTTTTGTTCTACTCAGCGAAGGGAAGGCATTTCACAAACAAAACAAAAGAAAAAAAAATTATTAGAAATGTTATCATATGTTATAAAAAAGGAGGTGGCATTATGATGACGGCTTTTCTAAAGGGAAGAGAAAACACAAACGTCAAAAACCGTAATGATGAGCGACACGTAAAACCATCAGTCGACTAGAATGTCAATATCCATCCAAAGAGAATTGAAGAAAAAGTAAATTTTTTTTTGGAATCCGATTTTAATGCGAAAAAAGCATGGTATCGTTGATCAGTGGTAGTTGGTGTCGTATTCTATTGACAGACGTACTACAGGAGGAATATATATAAATATACACACACATGAAATCTTTTCTTGAATCCAAAAACAACAAAAAACGGTAGCAATGGTGAGAAGGAGACAGACCTGTAATTGGGTGGAAAAGGAATCTGTTTATGCGGGAAAGTGGTGGAGATTATCGAAGGTACGATCTGAAGGGATGATACCCTGGCCCTGCATTCGGGTTGCAGGACAAGATTAGGCTATGCGATGCTTCTTCACGTTGGTAGAAGGAGAGGACGGCGAGAAGGGAAGGGAAGGAGAAGACAACAAGGAAGGTTTCAACTCAAAGATGCCATGCCCCACCTCATTTCTGGAAAACCGGCGAAATCTTAGTTAATGCCAGGACAAACAACAGGAAAGAGTTTTCTCAAAAAAAAAACAACAGGAAAGAGCCTTTTCTCCTGTTGCACGGACGTATTTATATGTCTCTCTTCCCTTCCCCGCAGCTTATAGCACCGTGATTCATGAGTCCCGCAACCACTCCTCGTATTACGCTGCTTCTATCCATTTCTTCCACCGATTACCGATAACAAATCCCTGCGTCCAGCCTATTTAACGGGCTCAGATTATATGAAAGCAGATGCATATAACCGGAGCGCAATTCAGTGCACCCGGGTGCATTCAGCCTCAACGCACCCGGGTGCACTGCACCTATTTTTTTTTATTTTTTTTTGAAATTTTTTTCATGAAGCTGTTAATATAGGTTTATTTAACATATGTATCAATTTTTACTATTTTTGGAGATTTTTAGATATTTTTTTTAGATTTTTAAAAATCAGTGGTATTTTTCGTAATTTTAAATTACCGAAAATGCCACTGATTTTTAAAAATCTAAAAAAAATATCTAAAAGTCTCCAAAAATAATAAAAATTTATACATATGTTAAATAAACCTATATTAACCATTTTATAAAAAAAATTTCAAAAAAAAATAAAAAAAAATAGGTGCAGTGCACCCGGGTGCGTTGAGGCTGAATGCACCCGGGTGCACTGAATTACGCTCCCATATAACCCCTCTCAATTTTAAGTTCTACGTCATTGACGGAAAATCTATATATTTATTGTATTTAACGTCATTTATTTAGTTAGAAGATTGGTTAACCAATGTCATATTTGAAGCTAAAACTTTTCGCTCCCCATAATTATCTTATTTTTAATTATTTTTTCTTTTTTTTCGATACAAATACACCTGTTTTTTTTATCATTTTTACACATCTACTCATACATGCAATATATCTATTTTAACTTATTATCTTTACTCTTTATCATTATTTATATTATATCACATTATTTTATCACATTTTAAAAAAATTTACGTCAAAAATTTTATTACTTCCTAAACACACCTTAAAGTTTATTCAAATCAAGTATGTGCATGAGTCATATTTGTTGAAAAGTATATATTCTGATATAAGTTATAAAAAATACTTAGATTTATTTATGTATATTAGAATATATAATACTTATAATTCAAAAAATATATAATATTTTACAAAATTATTTATCTATATAATACCGATATTTTAGATAGTTTAGATGTTGAATATATAACTTTGAAAAATTAATATTTAATATTAAATTATTTTATTAAGTTGATTTTACATGTTTTAGATAGGAGTCATCCACAACGATAATAGACAAATGAAAAAATTTCTCTAATAACTTAAATGATTTTAACTCAAGTAGATAAAGTGGATTTTTGATCAAGAATTAATATAGTAAGGGTGTGTTTGGATATACTTAAAACTTTTTGTATAAAAACTTTTCACTCTCAATGATTACTCTATTTTTAATTATTTATTTATATCTACCTATATATTTATCCAACTTTATAATTATTTCTACGCAAATGCCCATATAATTAACCTTGTTATTTTAATTTATTCTCTTTAATCTTGGTCATTACTATTATCACATAACATCATTTTTTTTCAATTTCAAAAACTTCATGCACTAACAATTTTTCTTCCAAAAGCTTTATTACTTCCCTAACATACCTATAAAATGAAATAGATTATATAGAAGAAAGGTTTCATATAAGAAGCGTGATCTTTTATGCAACTACCCTTGTTTTTTACCATGCCTCCCCTACCATTGAATTCGGCAAGCACATCCTCCGCCATAAGATTAAAGGGGGAAAGCATGAGCCTAACACTGCAATTAATGATGGTAAAATTTTCTTATGGCTCCCCTAGAAAAATTACATGTAGCTCCCTCACCTCTCCAATATGTAGTAGACAGCCACAACTACCTTATTCTAATAGCTCCATCTCTCTAGTATGTGGTGGACAGTCACAACTAACTTATTCTATCTCTTGTCTCCTCTCATTTGCCTCCTATTTCTTTTTCTCTCTCATGCTTGCGACATTGTTCTAATAGCTCCATCTCTGATGGAGGCAATTGACCAACAAAACACCAGAGGACACCAAGTCCGATGACCTTCTGAAGCTCTCTCCCTTGATTTCATAATTTTCAAAACTCTCATTTCTATTTTGTGGCGCCCCAAAATGAGGTGCCTAGAAGCCTTACTCCGGGACCGTTTTTGATTGGTAAACATGACTCAGGATTGTTGCCCTGATCATACGGCAGAATTTATATATATATATATATATATATATATCATCAATACATGGAAAATTTTCCTCTTTCATCTAACATAAAATATGTTTCACATATCACAGATATAATAAAAAACTGTTCCATAAACGTTTTCATTGGAATAAAAATATTCATTTCCATTTCAAAATTATCATCATTGTCTTTACATAAAATTTACATATACAATATTCATATCAAAAACTACATATCCTTTTACATGCTGCCTTCATCATTATTTCCTGTCTGTTGTTGAAAAAGCATGGGTGAGTAATAATACTCAATAAGCAAGCCACATATAATTTTTCAATCATTTTCATGTATTTCATAAAATGCAAGATGCAATGCATATATAGCATTCATGTCATTTCTTTAGATGCGATGCTAGCTAGACGTTCATCCCATACATGCTCCCATTTCAGGGAGGTCACCGCCGGCCTAGGCCTATATAATCGACTTGGCAATAGTGAGGGGGACATCCGGTTCGCTTACTACCTCATCTAGGGCCTATTCCTCGTGTACGTGCTTATTTACATACACATGCCGACATAATATTTGCAAATCATAAACAATTTCATAAAAAATATTTAATAAATAATTTAACAAAACGAATTTCAGTTCATGTAAAGCAGTTATAGGTATGGCCAACCTTAAATAAATTTCATAAAGCAAATCACAAACCATTTCAAGCATTTTGGAAATAATTTGCAAAATATATAACTTGCTTACCTCCTCAGTTGGTGTCCTCGACTTTTTCTTTTTCTTTTCCTATTCAAGGAAAAAGAATATTTCATTTCTTCTATTCAAGCTGCTTCCCATGCATGCTTTATGGTATTTGGGCATTGTTTCTTTATACGGATATTTTTATTCATAGGTTCTTTAAAAATTTCATCCTTATATTTAAATATTAATCTCAAATTTTCTTCAAAATCACGTTGTTTACTGTTCATAATTGTTGTAGCAGATTACTGTAGCAAATCACTGTTCACTCGAGGTTACTGTTCACAGTAACGTGGGTTACTGTTCATGGATTCCAAAAATTGACATTTTTTCCAAAAATAAAAAATACCATGACATAGATTTTCTTAGTATATCATGAGAAATTTCATACATTTTGAATTTATCATCATTTACTTGGCTAAATAAATCATTTTCTTTATATACTAAAAATCAACATAAATTCACTTAAGCATAATCCTTAATTCCAAAAATCATGAAATTAATATATCATCATTCCAACATCATATTCATTCATTCTAAATCATCATTTTTTAATTTTGGAGCATTATTTATGTTGGAAACAATGTTCCAAACAAAACAAATTGAACAAAGCATAAGTTTTGATGATTAAACAAAGACTAATTTGAGTATATATAGTGTTCTAATGAGTTTGCCAAGTGTTTAAGGAAAACAAAGAAGTCAAGTCGATTACCAAGTCGACTTGGACTTCGACTTGGGGTGAAGTCGATACCTAAGTCGACTTCATAAGCGACTTCAAATGGCAAAAGGTAGATAGCTTTGAAAATAGAAAACAAGCAAGTGAAGTCGTAGGCCAAGTCGACTCCAGGTGCGACTTAGGAAATCAAGTCGCAGACGAAGTCGACTCCAGCATCGACTTGGAGTATCCAGAGTTGAAAAAGTGGAAACGGACATAACGAAGTCGCAGGCGAAGTCGACTCCAGGTGCGACTTGGGCGAAGTCGCAGACGATGTCGACTCCAACTTCGACTTGAGGAGTTCAGTGAGTCGCATGAATCGCCCTCCAGCGGCTGAGTTAACGGCACTTCGGCTAGGTCGATCGAGTCCATTGAAAAAATTTTCAATAATGTCTCCTTGTGAGATACCATGA
The DNA here is from genome assembly GCA_030490835.1 of Annona cherimola. NCBI lineage: Eukaryota > Viridiplantae > Streptophyta > Magnoliopsida > Magnoliales > Annonaceae > Annona > Annona cherimola. The sequence goes on along the minus strand of CM059972.1, from coordinate 54,181,843 downwards.
TGAGGGCACTTGCGTTGCAGATCTTTCATTCTCTCCCATGCATCATATAAGGTTTCGCCATCTTTTTGGACGAACTGATTGATTTCGTCTCTGATTTTCCTTGTTTTATTTGGTGGAAAGAATTTTTCCAGGAATGCAGTAGAGAGTTCATCCCATGTATTGAATGTGTCGGGCGATATGGAATAAAACCATTCGCTTGCCTTGTCTCGAAGAGAAAATGGGAAAAGCTGTAGACGAATTACCTCGCGTGGAATATTTTGCACCCTGATTGTGTTGCATAACTGTAGGAATTTTGTGATGTGTACAGTTGGATTTTCAGAGGGAAGTCCTACAAATTGGTCTTGTTGAACCATCCGGATGAGACCGGGATTTAGTTCAAAATTTCTTCCATCAATTTCTGGTTCAACAATGCATGATCGAAATCCACGAGGGTTTGGGCGGTTCCGATCACTTAGAGTCAACTTTCTGGGAGGAGCGTTGTTCTCGGCCTGGCCTTCCTCCTGCTCTTGATGTGGCGGGTTTGGATCATTGCGTTCCTCCATAGTGTCTTGAGAAGATTGCTGCTGCTTATAGTCACGAATTCTTCTCCTAAAAGAACGTTCAATCTCAGGGTTAGCAACAAAGAGTTTTTCAGCTAGTTGTTTTGCAAAGTTTCTGGTATGTGGGTGCATACAAAGATTAACCAGCTAATTTAGAACAATAATAATAATAATAATAAAAAGGAATAGAGATGGAAAAGAAAAAAAAAATTTTAAAAAAAAAATTTTAAAATTTTTTTTTTTTTAAAAAATAATAATAAAAATAATAATAAAAAATAATAATAATAATAATAATAATAATAATAATAATAATTAAAATAATAATAATAATAATTAAAAATATATATAAAAATAGACGGAGACAAAAAAATAGAAAGTAAAGATAGAAAAAAAAATAGAGAAGGAAAGAAAGAGAAAAAAAATAAAATAAAAAAATAAAGAAAGTATCTAAAAAAAAATTTAAAGTAATGCCGAATTCCCCGGCAACGGCGCCAAAATACTTGTTCGAAATCTTACCGCAAGTGCACGGGTCGTAGATTGTAGTATTTAAATTATCGATCCACAGGGAATTCAGGACTAAAAATTTTTACTTTTAAACGCTTTCGTGTCGGATATAGAGAGAATATAGCAAATAAAACAGAAAATTGGGGAGAAAATGCAGTAAATAAAAGGGAAAGAAAATAAATAAAATGGGAAGAAGTGCAAATTAAAAATGAGAAGAGAAAGCGAAAGTGCAAATACCTAGGGTCTAGGATTTCACATGCGTATTTTGCAACGGGTAGTGGTATAATTATTTAATTTGGATATTGTTTGTTAAAGAAGAACAAACCCTAATTTATCCTTGCACCTTCTCTCGAAACCTACAAGGTGTACCATAATTTTCTTAACCACCTATTCTCATGGGATTAAGTTAATTAGAATCCATTAAGTTCTGTGGTTCGTTCATGTAATTCTTCAAGGTTATCATGCCTATTTTCATGGTCTTAGATTTCCAGGTTTAATATCTTAATTTTCGTATATTAGATTTCCACCTTTCGGTTCCATCACCTAATATATGGAATCATGCAAAAGTACGGGCCCGTGTACAAAGCAAACATAAAAATCACAAGATATTAAATTAACAAAAATATCCATCATAAATAAATTAAAAATCCACACCACATTGCATTGTACGCATGCTACATCCTAAACCCTAGATTTAGGATTTAGCCAAGCATGTTTAAGTTCAAAATAAAATTAAAATTACAACCAATCTTAAACAAGATAACAAAAATTAAATAAAGGAAAAGATAGAAAAGCTTATTAGTTTGAAGCCCCGATGGTGTGTCGGCTGCTCCACGCAACTCGCCGGCCTTTTGCCCGTGCTCTTCCCAAAAATCTGCTGCGGAATACTCTCTATGCCGATTCTTCTCTCCTGGCATGCCCTGCTAACGATACTCTTTTATAGCTGAATAAGTGGGCCATTACTTCAATGCATTTCACATGATTTGTGATGGAAATTTTGCTGCTACTGGATACATTGAATGAATGCTAATTGCTGCTGTCGTATTCAGCTGTGAGGTCCAATTAAAAGGCTTGTTGCAGGTTCACGTGAATTACTCATTCCTTTTAACGAGCAGCTAGTGGGGCCAATTGATATGCAGATGTTGAATGTAGCTGCTAGTGGGGTCCATGGGTATATAGTTGTTGACTTTATGTCCATGGTTTGCATTGGATGAATATGTTTGTCACGTGAATATGCATGCTGCATTTATTGTTGCTGGTTGTTTTGTAAATGCATGCTTGCTTGGGACAAATATGGTGGGGTCCGACATTAATGCATGTTGTTGAATTATAAAATGGGCATGCGTCATTCCTGTGATGGGTATTTATGCAATGGGGCTGGACGTTTGATTCATGTGAGTGCTATGCTAGAAAATTCAGGTTTCACGTGAAAGGCTAGCTTGAAATAAATGGGCTGCTTGATGCAATGATCATTGAATGGACGGTTGAGATTTTCTCATGATTTGATTTCCACGTGGGGTCCACTTGGTGTAATTTGTTTTCCCTGCATAAAAATATTTAAATCATTAATTAGTAAAAAAAATCATTAGTGGATTATTATTATAAAATTAATTCAGATCCATTTTAATTTCGCGGCAACAAATAAAATATAATTTCAAGCCAAATGATTGTAAAAATTGTTTAAATTGCTTGAAATTAATATTTAATACCCAAATGTTGCAAAATCATATTTTAAACTAAATTTCATATTAATATTAATTAATTACCCACCAATTTGGTATAAAATATCCACAAAATATGTTACCAAATTCTAATTATCAAATACCCCCACACTTGAACTTTTGCTTGTCCTCAAGCAAATATAAAAGAATTTAAGAGCAGATTAAAAAAATTTCAAAATCTTGAGCAAAAATTGCATGTTCGGCCTATCATCAGAATAAATGAGAGTATTAAAGAATTTGAAACATGATACTCATTGAAAATCTTAATCAACAATCCCTTCTCACTTGACTAATACTGCACACCCTTGTTACCTAATTTGCTTTCAATCATTAAGAGTTAAAAACTCCCGCAATAAACTCTTAATTATTAGATATCTTTCCTATTTAATAAGTTATTCAATACACACAATTAATAATTCAAGTGGTAGTAGTGCAGAAAATAATTCTTTTTTTTTTTTTTTGCATTTAAATTTCCTCTGCCTGCTCAATTTACCAATTTATAGGATCATAAGGACTTAGTAGGACAATGGTCAGGTGTGACACATGAAATGAAATTTGAACCGTCTCTGTATGACTCGAGCCTTAAATTTTTTTTTATTTTTTTATATTTTTTTTAAAACAGGAAATAATGCTACCCCCACACTTAGTGCTTTTATTCTTTTTTAAGCCTGTTCTTATCCTTGGTTTTTTTTTTATTTTTTTTATTTACCAAGTCCGGCAATAATTTTCCTCACCATATTTCAGGGTATCTGGGAAGTCATTATTTGCACCACCAGGAGATATTATTCCCTATTTCACTTTTCAGCTCAGAATTCAATTCCAAAGTTGGTTCAATGAAGTGGGAATTGTGGTTTAGGAAAAATTTAAGTTCAGGCTCAAAAGGAGTAAACGACCATTATACTTTTAAAGATAGGCTCATCGTAAAAAAATTGCCTTAATCATGTCCATAAATTGGTTTAATGAAGTTTTGGCTTTGGAAATTTTCTTCAACTAGAATAAAATTTTTCATGTATACCTTCTTAAATGACAATTGTGTGTATTAGAAAAATTTTGATAAATTAGGGAAGATTATTCTGACAACGAAAACAGAATCGGTTCCTAGGTATATCAGTTTCATCAAGTGAGTTAGGATAAAAAAATCCAAGTATTTTCAACAAGTTCATGTTCAAAAAAAAAAATAAAATTTTAACACCTCATTAAGCTTCAACTTTTCCTTACTCAAAGATGTTGAAATTTCACGTATGGTTTGTTTTCAAGACATTCAAGAGTGCAACGTGGGGTCTAATATAATCTTTTATGCAAGAATTTTTCCAATTTTTTTTTTTTAATCAACAATTTAAACTTTAGGGTAGTGAAAGAAATATTTAGAGAAAATTAATGCAATGCATTCACTCCCACACTTGAAGTTGACATTGTCCTCAATGTAAATCATGCCATCAAAATAAAAGGGAGTAATTGTAAAAATGTAAAATGTTAACTTCCCTGTTTTGGCGAGTTGAACCGAATTTGCATCCAACGGTGCTTTTTTTTTTTTTTTTTTTGGCACCTGAAAATAACCAATAACGCTTAAAATTAAAAAGTATCGAACTTATAAAAAGAAATAAAAAATAAGAAAATAAGACTAAAACTTCCCTGAAGAAAAATTCGGGTTGCCTCCCAAGAAGCGCTTGGTTTATAGTCTTCAGCCTGACTGCAAAATTTTCACTTTTGCGGCATGGTTTCGCAAAAGGAGTGGATGACTCCTATTGGAATGTGATCCCCTGAGAAGTAGGGTTTGAGGCGTTGTCCATTGACTTTGAATGCTCCCGTCTTTTCACTCCAGACTTCGACAGCTCCGTGAGGAAATACTTGTAGTACTTTGAATGGTCCCGACCACCTCGACTTCAATTTTCCTGGAAACAATTTAAAACGAGAATTAAAAAGCAAAACCAAGTCATTGACTTTGATTACCTTCTGACGAATGTGTTTGTCATGCCAAAATTTTGTTTTCTCCTTGTACATCTTTGAATTTTCATAGGCGTCTAGTCGAATCTCTTCAAGTTCATCGAGTTGTAGTAGGCGCCTTTCTCCTGCAGATTTCAGATCAAAATTTAAAAATTTGATTGCCCAGTATGCTTCGTGCTCCAGCTCTACAGGCAAGTGACATGATTTTCCGTAGACTAGTCGGAAAGGTGTTGTTCCGATGGGAGTCTTGAATGCAGTACGGTATGCCCAAAGAGCATCATCGAGTTGCCTTGACCAATCTCGCCGTGATTGGGATACCGTCTTCTCAAGTATCTGTTTAATCTCGCGGTTTGAGATTTCAGCCTGACCACTTGTTTGTGGATGGTATGGGGTGGCGATTTTATGTGTGACCCCGTATTTCTTGAGCAGTTGCTCCATTTTCTTGTTACAAAAATGACTTCCTCCGTCACTTATGATTGCTCGTGGTACACCAAATCTGGTAAAAATATTGCGTTTCAAGAATTTGGTGACCACCCGCGAATCATTTGTTGGAGAAGCGATCGCCTCCACCCATTTAGTTACGTAATCAACTGCCAGAAGTATGTACTGGTTGTTGAATGAGGATGGGAAAGGTCCCATGAAATCCATGCCCCAGACATCGAATGGTTCGACCTCGAGAATGCTTGTGAGTGGCATCTCGTTTCGCCTTGAAATGTTTCCTGTCCTTTGACACCTGTCACAGGTTAGTGTAAAAGATCGAGCATCTTTGAACAAAGTGGGCCAGAAAAAACTTGATTGTAAGACTTTTGCTGCTGTTTTGGTGGGACCCATGTGGCCACCATATGGTGAAGAATGACAGTGGTAAAGGATGCTTTGAATTTCTTCGTTTGGTACACATCGGCGAATCAGACCGTCGCCGCATCTCTTGTAAAGGTATGGGTCCTCCCATATGTAGTATTTCACATCCGCCATGAATCGCTTTTTCTGTTGATAACTGAAATTGGATGGAATTTCTTTACAAACTAAGTAATTAACAATGTCTCCATACCATGGCATTGATATTTCTTTCAGTGCAAGAAGGGATTCATCAGGAAATTCCTCGTTAATTTGATCATTTTTATTTAGATCCATTTTCCCAGTTGATGGCAGTCTCGACAGATGATCAGCAACCACATTTTCTGTGCCCTTTTTGTTTCGAATTTCAAGATCAAATTCTTGTAATAGAAAAATCCAGCGAATCAATCTTGGTTTAGCATCTTTCTTGGCAATTAAATAGCGAATAGCTGCATGGTCTGTATAGACAATCACTTTTGACCCTACAAGATAAGAACGAAATTTATCAATAGCAAAAACAACAGCCAGTAATTCTTTTTCAGTGGTTGCATAGTTGACTTGAGCATCATCTAAAGTTTTGCTTGCATAATAAATCACTACTGGCTTGTTGTCCTTCCGTTGACCCAAAACAGCTCCAACAGCATGGTTGCTTGCATCGCACATGATTTCAAATGGTAGGTTCCAGTTAGGTGGTTGTATGATTGGAACAGTGGTCAAAGCCTTTTTCAACCTGCAAAATGAAGTTAAACAGTCATCAGAAAAATTAAATTTTACATCTTGATTTAGCAGGTTAGTCAGTGGCTTAGCAATTTTAGAAAAATCTTTAATGAAACGCCGATAGAAACCGGCATGTCCCAGAAAACTCCGAATTCCTTTGACCGAATTGGGTGGCGGTAATTTTTCAATGACTTCTATTTTTGCCCGGTCAACCTCAATACCTCTGCTTGAGACTAAATGTCCTAACACAATCCCTTCCTGTACCATGAAATGACATTTTTCCCAATTCAACACCAGATTGATTTCTTCGCATCTCTGTAAAACCTTAGATAGGTTAGATAAACATGATTCAAATGTAGTTCCATAAACAGAAAAATCATCCATAAACACTTCCATTATGTGTTCAATATAATCAGAAAATATGGCTATCATGCATCGTTGAAAGGTGGCAGGTGCATTACAAAGACCGAAAGGCATGCGTCTGTATGCAAATGTGCCGTATGGACAAGTGAAAGTGGTTTTCTCTTGATCCTGTGGGTGAATAGGAATCTGAAAGTAGCCAGAGTACCCATCCAAATAGCAGAAGTAAGAGTGATTGGCAAGTCTTTCAAGCATTTGATCAATGAAAGGTAAGGGAAAATGATCCTTTCGGGTGGCAATGTTTAATTTGCGATAATCAATGCACATTCGCCAACCTGTGACTGTCCTTGTGGGTATAAGTTCATTTTTATCATTTTTTACGACAGTCATACCGCATTTCTTTGGTACAACATGTACAGGGCTTACCCAACTGCTATCAGAAATGGGGTAGATGATTCCAGCATCAAGAAGTTTTAAAATTTCCTTTTTCACTACTTCTTTCATGTTTGGATTCAAACGCCTCTGAGGTTCAATGCTTGTTTTACAATTTTCTTCCATTAAAATTCTGTGCATGCATAGAGAAGGACTGATACCAGGTAGATCATTGATGCAGTAACCAATTGCCTTCCGATGTCTTCTTAACACATTTAACAGTTCATCGGCTTGGGATTCGAAAAGATTTGCGTTGATTATGACTGGATAAGTATCGTTTGGGTCAAGAAATGCATACCTGAGATTTTTAGGAAGAGGTTTAAGTTCTACCTTTGGTGCTTCTTCCTTTTTTGTTGATGGAGAAAAATTGAAGTCTGCATCCAACTTTTCATGAGGTGAATTGGCAGCCGGTGAGATGAAAGGGGCTCCATCCAAGAGAGCTGCACAAGCAGATAGTTCAGGGTTATTATTTTCAACAGTTGCACCCTGAATGATACATACCTCTATCAAGTCATCCTTTTCTTCGATCGGCAAAGGGTTGATGACGTCGACCCGCAGGCAAGAGTTATCAGTTGACAGTTGCTTTGTTGCCTCAGAAAGATTAAATTCGATTTGTTCATCTCCAACTGTTACTGAGAGTCGGCCATTCTTGACGTCTATGATTGCTCCAGCGGTGGCTAAGAAAGGTCGCCCGAGAATGATCGGAATTTGGCGATCCTCCTCCATGTCGAGGACCACAAAGTCGACTGGGATGAATAGTTTGCCAACTTTCAAAGGTACGTCTTCAAGGATGCCGACTGGAAATTTGATTGATCGGTCGGCCAGTTGGAGAGACATAGATGTTGGTTTTGGATCACCCATGTTCAGCTTTTTACATATTGAAAGTGGGATTAGACTTACACTTGCTCCGAGATCACATAGTGCTTTGCTGATTTGGACATTCCCAAGATCACATGGAATGGAGAAGCTTCCAGGGTCCTTTAGCTTTTCAGGAAACTTGTTCTGCAAAATGGCGCTGCACTCCTCAGTAAGCGAAATAGTTCCGTACTCCTCGAGTTTTTTTTTGTTGGATAACATATCCTTGAGAAATTTCGCATAAGTTGGCATTTGAGAAAACATGTCGATGAAGGGTACGTTTATTGACAAGTTTTTAAGAGTTGAAACAAACTTCTCGAACTGCTTTTGAAGCTTAGCCTGTCGCTGCCTTTGTGGAAAGGGGAGAGGAGGCTGGTAAGGAGGTGGTGGTACATATGGCTTTTCCACCACCGGTTCTGGTTGTGGCTCCTCTTCTTGCTTCTTTTTCTGCTCGGCATCTTTTTCTGAGACCATATGAGGTGGGTTGAGCTGCTTTCCACTTCGCAAAGTAATCGCCTGCACCTGCTCCCTAGGATTTATTTCAGGTTGTCTAGGGAGTTTACCCTGGTTTCTTTGGGATGAGGCTGTGGCATTTTGAGCAATTTGATTTTCAAGCAACTTGATATGGGTTTGCATTTGGTCCATTCTTTCATCATTTTTCTTGAGCATTAGGATGATATTTTCGAGCATGGACTCAGTGGGTTGCGCTTGAGGTGGTGCAGGTAAGGCTTGTTGGGTCTGAAATGGAGGACGGTTCAGTGGTTTTCTAAGGAAACCAGGTGGCTTATTATTTTGAGCAAAATTTTGGGTGTTTGACTGGTTTGCCCAAGAAAAATTGGGGTGGTTCCTCCATCCAGAGTTGTAAGTATTAGAATAGGGGTTACCATATGCGCGAGTATCATATTGGTTGTTGATTGCATTAGCTTGCTCGCCTGTGGTGTCTTTAATGGCAAAACTACACTCAGTTGTGTAGTGTGAGGCTCCACAGATTTCACATGAGATGTGTCCAGAAGAAGATGCATTCTGATCTTTGGATTCCTGCTTCTTTCGCTGCAAAATTTTATCAAGTTTATCATGTATAGCATGCATGGATTCAATATCATATACATTTCCTCGCCGAGAGGTTCCTCTGACATCACCGTACTGAGAATCATAAAGAGCTAAGTCATCGAGGAGCTTGAGAGCCTCCTCGTCAGTGAGTCGCATGAATCGCCCTCCAGCGGCTGAGTTAACGGCACTTCGGCTAGGTCGATCGAGTCCATTGAAAAAATTTTCAATAATGTCTCCTTGTGAGATACCATGATGAGGGCACTTGCGTTGCAGATCTTTCATTCTCTCCCATGCATCATATAAGGTTTCGCCATCTTTTTGGACGAACTGATTGATTTCGTCTCTGATTTTCCTTGTTTTATTTGGTGGAAAGAATTTTTCCAGGAATGCAGTAGAGAGTTCATCCCATGTATTGAATGTGTCGGGCGATATGGAATAAAACCATTCGCTTGCCTTGTCTCGAAGAGAAAATGGGAAAAGCTGTAGACGAATTACCTCGCGTGGAATATTTTGCACCCTGATTGTGTTGCATAACTGTAGGAATTTTGTGATGTGTACAGTTGGATTTTCAGAGGGAAGTCCTACAAATTGGTCTTGTTGAACCATCCGGATGAGACCGGGATTTAGTTCAAAATTTCTTCCATCAATTTCTGGTTCAACAATGCATGATCGAAATCCACGAGGGTTTGGGCGGTTCCGATCACTTAGAGTCAACTTTCTGGGAGGAGCGTTGTTCTCGGCCTGGCCTTCCTCCTGCTCTTGATGTGGCGGGTTTGGATCATTGCGTTCCTCCATAGTGTCTTGAGAAGATTGCTGCTGCTTATAGTCACGAATTCTTCTCCTAAAAGAACGTTCAATCTCAGGGTTAGCAACAAAGAGTTTTTCAGCTAGTTGTTTTGCAAAGTTTCTGGTATGTGGGTGCATACAAAGATTAACCAGCTAATTTAGAACAATAATAATAATAATAATAAAAAGGAATAGAGATGGAAAAGAAAAAAAAAATTTTAAAAAAAAATTTTAAAAAAAAAATTTTAAAATTTTTTTTTTTTTAAAAAATAATAATAAAAAATAATAATAAAAATAATAATAAAAAATAATAATAATAATAATAATAATAATAATAATAATTAAAATAATAATAATAATTAAAAATATATATAAAAATAGACGGAGACAAAAAAATAGAAAGTAAAGATAGAAAAAAAAATAGAGAAGGAAAGAAAGAGAAAAAAAATAAAATAAAAAAATAAAGAAAGTATCTAAAAAAAAATTTAAAGTAACGCCGAATTCCCCGGCAACGGCGCCAAAATACTTGTTCGAAATCTTACCGCAAGTGCACGGGTCGTAGATTGTAGTATTTAAATTATCGATCCACAGGGAATTCAGGACTATAAATTTTTACTTTTAAACGCTTTCGTGTCGGATATAGAGAGAATATAGCAAATAAAACAGAAAATTGGGGAGAAAATGCAGTAAATAAAAGGGAAAGAAAATAAATAAAATGGGAAGAAGTGCAAATTAAAAATGAGAAGAGAAAGCGAAAGTGCAAATACCTAGGGTCTAGGATTTCACATGCGTATTTTGCAACGGGTAGTGGTATAATTATTTAATTTGGATATTGTTTGTTAAAGAAGAACAAACCCTAATTTATCCTTGCACCTTCTCTCGAAACCTACAAGGTGTACCATAATTTTCTTAACCACCTATTCTCATGGGATTAAGTTAATTAGAATCCATTAAGTTCTGTGGTTCGTTCATGTAATTCTTCAAGGTTATCATGCCTATTTTCATGGTCTTAGATTTCCAGGTTTAATATCTTAATTTTCGTATATTAGATTTCCACCTTTCGGTTCCATCACCTAATATATGGAATCATGCAAAAGTACGGGCCCGTGTACAAAGCAAACATAAAAATCACAAGATATTAAATTAACAAAAATATCCATCATAAATAAATTAAAAATCCACACCACATTGCATTGTACGCATGCTACATCCTAAACCCTAGATTTAGGATTTAGCCAAGCATGTTTAAGTTCAAAATAAAATTAAAATTACAACCAATCTTAAACAAGATAACAAAAATTAAATAAAGGAAAAGATAGAAAAGCTTATTAGTTTGAAGCCCCGATGGTGTGTCGGCTGCTCCACGCAACTCGCCGGCCTTTTGCCCGTGCTCTTCCCAAAAATCTGCTGCGGAATACTCTCTATGCCGATTCTTCTCTCCTGGCATGCCCTGCTAACGATACTCTTTTATAGCTGAATAAGTGGGCCATTACTTCAATGCATTTCACATGATTTGTGATGGAAATTTTGCTGCTACTAGATACATTGAATGAATGCTAATTGCTGCTGTCGTATTCAGCTGTGAGGTCCAATTAAAAGGCTTGTTGCAGGTTCACGTGAATTACTCATTCCTTTTAACGAGCAGCTAGTGGGGCCAATTGATATGCAGATGTTGAATGTAGCTGCTAGTGGGGTCCATGGGTATATAGTTGTTGACTTTATGTCCATGGTTTGCATTGGATGAATATGTTTGTCACGTGAATATGCATGCTGCATTTATTGTTGCTGGTTGTTTTGTAAATGCATGCTTGCTTGGGACAAATATGGTGGGGTCCGACATTAATGCATGTTGCTGAATTATAAAATGGGCATGCGTCATTCCTGTGATGGGTATTTATGCAATGGGGCTGGACGTTTGATTCATGTGAGTGCTATGCTAGAAAATTCAGGTTTCACGTGAAAGGCTAGCTTGAAATAAATGGGCTGCTTGATGCAATGATCACTGAATGGACGGTTGAGATTTGCTCATGATTTGATTTCCACGTGGGGTCCACTTGGTGTAATTTGTTTTCCCTGCATAAAAATATTTAAATCATTAATCAGTAAAAAAAATCATTAGTGGATTATTATTATAAAATTAATTCAGATCCATTTTAATTTCGCGGCAACAAATAAAATATAATTTCAAGCCAAATGATTGAAAAATTGTTTAAATTGCTTGAAATTAATATTTAATACCCAAATGTTGCAAAATCATATTTTAAACTAAATTTCATATTAACATTAATTAATTACCCACCAATTTGGTATAAAATATCCACAAAATATGTTACCAAATTCTAATTATCACTATTCACGTGGGTTAATTTATTAATTGCACTATTTTAACCTCCAATACACATATCCATAAATATAATTCATGAATTTTCATTAATCATAATAATAATTACAAAAGAATCTAGGGTTTACAACTCAAAATGACGCGTATATTGTCTGGGTTTCACAATCATCCCCCCTTATAATAAGTTTCGTCCCGAAACCTATCTTTCCTTGAACAATTGAGGATATTTCCTTTCGGCCTCTTCTCAGTGCTCCCAAGTGGCTTCGGATTCTGAATATCGATTCCATTGTACCTTTACATACTCAATTTCTCTGTTCCGAAGCTTCTTGATCTTGAAATCCAATATTTTGATTGACTTTTCTTCATAGTTCAAGTGTTCTTGGATTGAAAAATTCTCTGCTATCAACACATGGGTAGGATCGGAAATATATTTTCTTAGCATAGAGATGTGAAATACATTGTTGATGGCACTTAGTGCTGGAGGCAGGGCTATTCTGTAGGCTAGATTGTCTATCTTTTCCAAAACTTCAAAAGGCCCGACATATCTTGAGTTTAGTTTTCCCCTCTTTCCAAACCGGGTGACTCCTTTGAATGACGTTACTTTGACAAATACGTGATCCCCAACTTGGATATTTAAATCCCTTCTCTTGCAATCGGTGTAACTCTTTTGCCTGCTCTAGGCTGTGAGTATACACTGGTGAATCACTAGAACTTTTTCTACCATTCTTTTGGAGAGGTCTGGAGCTAACTTCTTTTCTCCCACTTCATCTCAGTTTAGAGGAGTTCTGCATTTTCCTCCATATAAAGCTTCAAATGGGGCAATTTGAATACTTGCTTGATAACTGTTGTTATAAGCAAACTCTGTCATAGCCAAATATTCATCCCATGAGCCTCTAAATTCTACTGTGCACATTGTGACGCCCAAAAATCAAGCGTCACATCCTGAGCCTTACCTCCGAATCGTATTGATTGGTAAACGTGATCAGGATTGTTGCCTTGTCACACGGCGGGTTTTAACGGATGTTTATCCAATTCAATATTTCCTCATAAGAGTTTGATTTCTCATATTCTCATCTCAAACATATCTAGGTCATTTCTAACCCATTATCATATACAAAGCATGCTGATAAAAAACATTTCATCAAATACATAAATCAGATGTCACTGCATGAGTTAACCATAGTCTTCAACATAAAACATTCGAATGGTTACAATCATTCAACATGAATTATTTCATAACATTGAAGTGCTAAAGTTTTTCCATGACTTTCTCAAGCTGAAACTTGCTCATTCGCCATTTCCTGTCTTTCACCTGTCTTTGGATTTGGAAAACAAAATCGTGAGTCGAAACTCAATAAGCAAGCTATTTGCATTTTACAGGCCAATCATTTCAGGCAACATTTTGCATTTAAAATCATCTTGGAAAGCAACTTATACCTTATCAAAAGGTATATCTTGAAAATATAATTCTTGTACCCATCACGAGTACCATATGCATAATGCCATATAAAAACATGAACATATCCATCATATCTCCCTTAGGATGGAAGCTAGCCAAGCAACCATCCGTCTACGTCATCTCCCATTTCAGAGAGGGCGCCGCCGGCCTTGGGCCTATTTTAGCAACTTGGCCACACCAAGGGGGAACAATCGGTCTGCTTATACCCTTCAAGTGGACCTAGTACCCTGTGCACATGAACTTTTCATAAATCCATCTTTAATATGCTAGCATGATTTTTCAATCAGAAACATAGAATCACATCATTTTTCCATAGCATTTATCATCCTGACAGCTTTCATAGATGATATCAATATACTTGAACTGTCAGGTTGCCTTAGTTTTCCAATGGCAATCTCCTTCCCTGGAGTTGCTTCAAATTGCACTTTCTTATTCTTACTGTCTATAGTCGCTCCCCATTGGCTTAGCCAATCCATACCCAATATCACGTCGAACTCAGTCATAGGTAATAGAATCAAATCAGCTTCTAGAATCAATGATCCTATCCTAATTGGGCATGCTCTACATACTTGGCTAGTACTCGCTAACCTATAGACTGTAGATTCTACATGTATAATCTGGTTATTCTCTTCTACCGGCAGTGCATGGGTGGTCACATATTGACATGCTATGAATGAATGGGTGGCACCGGAATCAAACAAAGCTACTGTCAAATTTTCTAGAATATAAACCGTACCTGTGACCACCTTTTCCTTTTGTTCTTGAGATTCTGTCCTGGTAAGGGCATGCACGTGCAGCGGATTCGTAGAAGTTTCCTGCTTACTGGTTGCTCCAGGTATCCAAAGCTGAGCAGGTCTTCCACGTCCTTGAGATGATTGCGCCTTGCTTGTGCAATTCAGGGCTATGTGACCCACTTGATCACATATATAACATTTGACCACCTTCACTTCCCCCATCCTGCACTCCTTGGTGATATGACCCGTTTGGCCACATTTATAACACTTGTTCGAGCCTTTTAAACACTCGCCTGTATGTCACTTTTGACATTTCTTACACAACGGTGAGCTTTTCCTTTTGGGATTCCTTTCTAGCTTTCTCTTTCCCGGTTTCCGATTCCTTGGGACCCGTACTGAACGCCCTTGAACCCAATCTTAGTTCTTAAGTTCTCAAGGCTTCAATTTCCAAAACCCTTGCTCTCTCTAGGCTTGAAGTATAATCTTTAATCAGCAAAGGGGAAAGACTTTCCCGCAGATATGGCCTTTATCCTTGTTGGAATCTCTGTGCCTTGTTTCCTGGCACATTTGCGATCCATGGCACATATCTGACTAGAGCAATAAACTTCGTAGCATATTTAGTGACCGTCATCCTCCCTTGATATAATTTTTCAAATTCTATAACCTTTTGACTCTGCAATCCAACCAGGAGGTATTCTTTATTAAACTCTTCCACAAACGTTTGCCAAGAGACTTCTTTGGGTCGAGGCATTGTGATTAACATCGTTTCCCACCATTCGTGTGCGTCCTTTACTAACAAATGTGTTTCACACAATACCTTCTGATGGTCATTGCACGGAGATATTCTAAACAATTTCTTAATCTCCGTCATCCGTTGCTCTGCTTGGACCGGGTTGGGTTCTCCGGAAAACTTCGGTGGTTGTTGCGCTAGAAAGGCGTTAATGGCTCTTCTATCAGCTTTCATTAGCTGATTCTCATCCCTTGGCGATGCTGGTGTGACAACGGGGTCCGCCATCGGAGCAGGTCCTTCTCTTTATGTACTACCCAACTAAGCTTGTTGGGTTCTTTCCCATAATCCCTGTATAATGTCGGCAGTCTGCGCTGCCCAGTCCCTAGTGGCCTGCTGCATTGCTTTCTTCACTGTTGCAGCCACTCTTTCTTCTATGAGCCTAGTTTGTCTCGACTCAGTTTTCTCTTCCACATTTCTTTCGGGGCTTTCATTATTCCTTCTTTGTTGGTTCCTTTGGTTCGGTCCTTGTGTTACAGGCCTTCCTTTTTTAGGTCGGCTAGATTCGCCAACTTCATGTTGGCTTGGAACCTCTATCCCTGCCTCTTTTCCTTTATTTTTCCTTAATCCTACTCTTGTTTCCACCATTGTGTTAATCTGAGTATATAATAGAACACTTTTCATTTTCAATTAAATCATTATATACGCATTTCATTTAAAATCAATGTTAAGTCATTGCATACGCATTTCATCATCATATGGTCACAACCAATTCATTCAATCAAAATTATATCACATCATTCAAGCTCATTCATTCACATATCTAAAACTCGCAAATTTAGTTATATCAACAAATTCACTCATATTCATCATATTCACATCATCACATCCATAGTTAGTACATGTGAAAGTAAATCACACTTATGTACATATATAGCATCGCACACACATTTCATACTTATATACATGTCAATCTATCTTGGCAACCATATTGTCATCATACCATACTTATATATACACAACTTGTAAAACAAAAAAAACAAAAAAAAATCATCGTCTTCTTGGGCCTCTCCTTAGACGTCTATGTCTATGTGCAACTTGTGAGGGTGCCCCCGTGAGTGTGCTACTATTGGACCACGCCTGGACCTCATCCTCTCCACTATCATCATCGTCGTCCTCATCCTCCTCTACAAACTCCACTATCTCCTCCTCTACTTCCTCCTCTACTTCTTCCTCTTCCTCTTCCTCCTCTTCCTCGACAGGCTCAAGGAATTCCATCGGATCATCATCATCATTGACCTCGGCAAGTCGGACAATTTCTCCTGTGCTCTCCATTATGTATAACATGACCTCATCGGGTTTAGGAGGTGCAGGTATTTTGATAACTCCCTCGACATGACGCTTCTCAATATAGTGGGCCATGTCTATTTCCCGCTGATGGAGTCGATCCCAGGGTGCTCCATAGCGAAATTGAACACATCCATCAATGAACCTATACCACGGGCCTACGTCGGGGGGTGTAGGTGCCTGAGTCTTTGTCCAAAAGTCCTGTAGGTCTTGCGGATCTACTCTGTCAGTTGGAACATGGGGAGACCGGGGAATTTCGAGGTATGTTCCTGGTAGAACTCGTGCCCTAAGTTTGTAACTGGAGGGCTCTCCTAAACCTTGTTCGTGTTGATCAGAGGAAACTACGGGGAACTGTGGTGTGTTGTGCTGGGATTCCCACCACCTGTGTATATTCTCTTCCCTTTGCTGTCTCCTCTCCTCCTCTTCTCTCTCCCTTTTTAACTCCTCTGCACTCATCATCCGCTTACCCCTATCCGCCATCTGTACAAACATAGCAATCAAATTACATTGCAACATAATTTATCATCATATGACATGCATTCCATCATGTTATAAGCATACCTAATCATCATATAACCATGTCTATTTCATCATATAATCATATATAGTCATGCATAATCATGCATATCTCATCACATTCTTTCAATTTTCTATACTTAGAAATTTTCCACGCCTATTTACCAATCCATACTCTAATACCAACCTCTGTGACGCCCCAAAACCGAGCATCACATCCTAAACCTTATCTCAGGATCTTATTAATTGGTAAACGTGATCATGATTGTTGCCCTGTCACACGACGGGTTTTAACGGATGTTTATCCAATTCAATATTTCCTCATAAGAGTTTGATTTCTCATATTCTCATCTCAAATATATCTAGGTCATTTCCAACCTATTATCATATACAAAGTATGCTGATAAAAAATATTTCATCAAATATATAAATCAGATGTCACTGCATAAATTTACCATAGTCATCAGCATAAAACATTTGAATGGTTACAATCATTCAACATGAATTATTTCATAACATAGAAGTGCTAAAGTTTTTCCATGACTTTCTCAAGCTGGAACTTGCTCCTTCGCCATTTCCTGTCTTTCACCTGTCTTTGGGTTTGGAAAATAAAATCGTGAGTCGAAACTCAATAAGCAAGCTATTTGCATTTTACAGGCCAATCATTTCAGGCAACATTTTGCATTTAAAATCATCTTGGAAAGCAACTTATACCTTATCAAAAGGTATATCTTGAAAATATAATTCTTGTACCCATCACGAGTACGATATGCATAATGCCATATAAAAACATGAACATATTCATCATATCTCCCTTAGATGGAAGCTAGCCAGGCGACCATCCATCCACGTCATCTCCCATTTCAGAGAAGGCGCCGCCGGCCTTGGGCCTATTTTAGCGACTTGGCCACACCAAGGGAGGACAATCGGTCCGCTTATACCCTTCAAGTGGACTTAGTACCCTGTGCACATGAACTTTTCATAAATCCATCTTCAACATGCTAGCATGATTTTTCAATCAGAAACATAGAATCACATCATTTTTCCATAGCATTTATCAAAAAAATTTCATAATGTCGCATTGAAGTAAAAACATTATTTCAACACCATTTCGCTAAGGAATGATCATCCTTAAATACCTCTAAAATATTTTCAATATTTACATCAAACAGTTAGTACCAAAATCACATTTATCTAAAGCAATTTAGAAAAGCAAAGATCTTTTAGAAAATTTGCTTGCTTACCTGTTTTCCTTAGCTTTCCGACTCTGCTTTTTCTTTGCCTTTGCCTACATGAGAATAATATAATTTTTCATATATTTCTTTTCCTTGCATCTCATTTAGTTTTCCAACCCATTTTCATTAACATATATCATTCATATGACTTCTCAAGTCATTATGCACATATATAACATCTATTGTACATATTAGCACATTTCATGGGTTCATACATAACATATACAACCCCATAAGTAGGGTAACCATTCAACCACATAAAATTCATCCATTAATTATCATACATAGGTTCATTAACCTTCATTTATCATTTTTCACTCATTTTTCAAAATTTACACATTGGTGCCCATTTTAAGCACACGTCATCGCCTTAGGCTTCATTAATCAATTTCAAAATTGAAAATTAACTTCATTAAGTTCTAAAAAGATATATAATCATGAAATATATCATATTTTCATGCATTTTTGCACAAAATCACATTACATACATCATTCATCACTTATGCACATTTATCCTTTCACATATGCCCATTTGGCAACACCTACATAATATATTTCATAAAATTGTCTAAATCAGAAAATTAGTCCATATTTCAGAATTTAAATTACCCTTAATTACCACTGCATTTAGGGTATTTTTATGGGATTTAAATCCACTTACCATAGGTTTCCAAAACAGCAACTTTGGAACCCGTTTTTCACCCATTTAACGTGTCTTTTGACACATAACCCTAAGCAGTTTAATAAATCCGAATTTTCAGCAAATAATTCCATTTTTCCTAATCCAAATTTAGGGAATTAATGCATGTTTAACATTCATAAATTAAAACCTCTCAAAACAGCAAGTTGCTTACCCGTTTCGGGTCCCGTTTTCACTCAATTTATACATCGTTTCATAAATCCATAAAAATCAGATTTTGAGCTTATTTTCCCAAATCCTCTTTGGCATCAATAATACATTAACCGTAGGGTATTTTACCCTACAAATCATTCACAAATCATGCAAACCCATTTCCATAGTATTTTTAACCTAAAAATGAAGAATTCGGGTCATAAACGTCGCTTTACATTCCATATTTTCTAAAATTCATAATTTAAGCTCAAATCAACATATGTTTTGCATTAATACATGATTCATAATCTAATCGTATCATTCATTCAAAACAGCAACTTGACATGGAGATTTAGGGTTTATCAACTTAAGTTTTCAGCTCATATATCATTCAAAACTTCATTTTCACCATCTAAATCATGGGAATTCATGCATATAACCTAATATCAATTCAATATTTAATCAAAGGCATGTTGAATCATCATTTAGGAATTCTTTAAGCATCCATTTCATTTTCAAATTTTGGAGTTTAACACTCAAGTTAAACAACTCAAAACAACACATACACTTACTTGGTTAATGCATTTCAAACCTTAAACACTTGAAGATGATTTCCTCCACCAAATTTCCCTTCTTTTTCCCTTGCTTTTCCTTCTATTTTCCTCTTCCTTTGCTGGCCAAAAATGGACGTGAGCTGTTGGGCTAGAGGGAGGAATTTCAGCGCTCAGCAAAATGCCCAAACTTCAACTCAAGTGGACGTGCATGGCCTTTATAGGGCTGGATATGATCCAGCTGTGGGCTCCACCTTTGCTGGATTTTTCCACACAATTAAATGCTTGGTTATCCCCTTCATGTGCTCACTATTTTACAGCCAAGTAAAATTTCATTTTTACCATTTTTCAAAAATCAAAAATCTGCTTTTATCTTAGCCGTCCAACTATCTAGCCCATCACGTCCTTGCTGTCCTTATTTTCCAGAAATTTTTTTCATTTTTTATTATCTCCGTTTAAGGGTAAAATATACACTTAATTACCCTTTAATTCATGCATTAATTTGGTATAAATAAATTTAACAAAAATTGCAGCAAATCAACATATCATTGCACGTTATTCACCCCTATATGTTGTCCACGTTTTTCACTTTCATGGAAGCTGCATTTGAAAATTTTTTTGCAGAGAATTTGCATGATTGAATGCATATTCTTATGGACCTACATGTCAACAATATGTGGGCATATTTTAAAAATAAAAAAATGCAAAAATATGCAGCATGGCAGCCCCTTGGACGTCCCCTCTTGCCACCTTACCTATGCCCATTTTGCACACTTTGTAGCTTCATCATGGTGGACATTTATGGCTAGATAATTCGTGCATTTTCATGTTTTATAATATTGCATAAAATACCCTCAAAATATGCTGCATTTGACACCTCAATTTCCATTAAAATCATGCAATTATTTCAAGTACTCTAGCATTAAATGAAGGGTACTTTTGAGGTGTTAAAGTCAAGCATGCTCACCTTTTTCAATGCAGGTATTTTCTCAAAATTTTAAGCTTAATCCAAACCTTCCAAAATAAGCATCTCATAATTTCATTCAACCGTTTCAAATTTCATCTCAATCCGATTTTCCTAGCTCCCGTTATAGCCGTTTAAAGTTAACGGTTGAAATTGAGATGTGATCAATAAATCATTTACTCATTTCATCAAAATTTTTTATAACCCAATAATTCTGTAATACCAAGCCCAACATCATCAACTACCATTTTAAATTTTACTTGAATCTGCCTTACGGGCGTTGAGTTATGAATTTTCTAGTGTTTTTCTATTAAACTTGTCAATTATCACATCAATGCTCATAATTCATATTACATGAATTAAAATGATTTTCCATGATGTATTTGCACATTTAAATCAATAATAATTTACTCTAATCCTATTATCCCATATTAGCTCAAAATGATTAATTACATCATTATTGCTAATCCTTAACCCTAATTGCAATAATTAGCGAAATCACATAAATCATTCATAATTCAATAATTCATTTATAAATGTCATATACATGATCAATGCATACCTATGGGTTCTACATTGGTAGGGCTTCACACACAACCTTAGCATATCCTTAACTATTTGATTTACCCTTTCTGTCTGCCCATCAGTTTGAGGATGAAATGTTGTACTGAATTTCAGCTGTGTACCTAAGGTTTGATGTAAACTTTTCCAAAATCGAAACATAAAACTGGAATCTCGATCAAAAATTATTGACTTAGGTACTACATGCAGTCTTACTATCTCCTTATAATAAATCTTAGTCAGTCGCTCAGCAGTAAAATTTTTCTTGATAGCTAGGAAATGAGCTACCTTTGATAATCTATCAACTATTACCCATATAGCATCATTTCTATTTTGGATTCTTGGCAACCTTTCAATAAAATCCATAGTAATATCATCCCATTTCCATTCTGGGACTTCTAGCGATTGTAATTTTCCAGGGGTTCTTTGATGATCAGCCTTAACCCTCTGGCATGTTAGGCATTTAGCTACATATTCAGCAATTTCTCTCTTCATATTATTCCACTAATATATTCTTTTGATGTCTTGATACATCTTGGTGCTACCTGGATGTATCAAGAATGGAGAGAAATGTGCTTCTTTTAATATCTGTTCCTTTATTTCCTCTTGATCAGGTATACACAGGCGACCCCTATACCTATACATTCCATGTTCATCTTGTATATATTTACTGAGATTTTTCTTGATCATTTTCTCCACATAACTCTTTAAATTCCCATTTTCTTGTTGAGCCATTTTAATTTGATCAAATAAATTCGACTGGATTTGTAATTGAGACAATCTAACTTGTATCCCAGGTGGGCTTACAATTATCTCTAATTATCTCAATTCTTGTAGTAGCTCTTCTTTCTTTGTGATAAGATGTACTAAGCTAATACTTCTACTTAGCACATCAACTACTACATTGGCTTTGCTTGGATGACATAAAATGTTGAGGTTATAATCCTTAAGTAACTCGAGTCATCTTCTTTGCCTCATATTTAATTCCTTTTGAGTAAAAATGTACTTGAGGCTTTTATGATCAGTATAGACCTCACATTTAACTCCATACAAATAATGTCTCCAAATTTTCAAGGCAAAGACTACTGCTGCCAATTCTAAGTCATGGGTTGGATAGTTTACCTCATTTGGCTTGAGTTGCCTGGATGCGTATGATATAACTTTTCCATTTTGCATAAGTACACATCCTAATCCTTTCTTTGAGGCATCACTATAAATCATAAACCCTTCCTTTTCCGTAGGTAGTGTTAGAATTGGAGCTTTTACCAGTCTTTTCTTTAACTCCTGGAAGCTATTTTAACATTTCTGTGTCCATTCATATCTAACTCCTTTTCTTGTCAGTTTTGTAAGTGGAGCTGACAATTGTGAAAATCCTTCCACAAATCTCCTTTAGTAGCCAGCTAGCCCTAGAAAGCTTCTTATTTCTGTGATATTCGTTGGCTGTGGCCACTTTGTTATTGCCTCAATCTTTTGAGGATCTATCTGTACTCCCTTCTCGGACATAATGTGGCCGAGAAAGGCTACCTGTTTCAACCAAAACTCACATTTCTTGAATTTAGCATATAATTTCTCTCTTCGGAGAATTTCCAATACTATTCTCAAATGTTTCTCATGCTCTTCTTCTGTTTTTGAATAAATCAATATATCATCAATGAATACCACCACAAATTGATCCAAAAAATCTCAAAAAATTTTGTTCATCATATCCATAAACACAGCTGGGGCATTCGTTAGTCCAAATGACATGACTAAGAATTCGTAATGCCCATATCTTGTTCTGAATGCTGTTTTATGGATGTCTTTTGGACATATCCTCAACTGGTGGTATCCTGACTGTAAATCAATTTTTAAAAATATCGAAGCTCCTTTTAACTGATAAAAAAGATCATCTATTCTTGGGAGTGGGTACTTATTTTTGACTGTTACTTTATTCAATTCTCTGTAATCAATACAGAGTCTCAAACTCCTATCCTTTTTCCTTACAAATAGTACTGGAGCTCCCCAAGGTGATGCACTAGGTCTAATAAACCCTTTATCCAATAAATCTTGGATTTGTACTTTCAACTTAGCCAATTCGGTTGGTGCCATTCTATATAGGGCCTTAGATATTGGGGCTGTCCCTGGGATAATTTCTATTTCCATATTCATTTCCCTTTCCAGTGGTAAATTACACAACTCTTTTGGAAAAATATCTGGAAATTCCTTTACCACTGGAATTTGTTCCATAGGTTCCCCATATCTTTTTATTGTGTTTATAGAGACCAGATAGGCTGTACATTGTTGGCGTATCAGCTTAGCTGCTTTCATAGCTGATACCATTCTTATTGTGTTTTCTGGCTGTCTTATTTTTCTGATCTCTATTTCATCTTTTAGTGCTTCAAATTGCACCTTTTTATTTCTGCAATCAATTATCGCACCCCATTACTTAGCCAATCCATCCCTAGTATGACATCAAACTCTGTCATTGGTAATAAGATGAGATCAGTTTCCAATATTTTTATTCCTATCCTGATAGGACATGCCTTGCAAATTTGATTTATACTTGTCAATCTATATATTGGGGATTCTACATGTATAGTACTACTGGTTTCTTGTACCTGAAGTGCGTGTGTGATTACGAATTGGTATGATATAAATGAATGCGTAGCTCCAGAATCAAATAAAGCTACTGCAGAATTTCCTAAAATGTAAATCATACCTGTAATCACTTTCTCCTC
Organism: Annona cherimola; assembly: GCA_030490835.1. NCBI lineage: Eukaryota > Viridiplantae > Streptophyta > Magnoliopsida > Magnoliales > Annonaceae > Annona > Annona cherimola. Next base: position 54,158,117 of record CM059972.1, on the reverse strand, counting down.
CATTTCCTGTGATTCCGTTCGGGTACGGGCTTGGACACGCACTGGGTTGGCAGCAGTACCAGGTCGATTGGTGATGGCGGAGACGTTTTGCTGGGCCGGCCTCCCTCGGGCTGGTGCTCCTTGTGGCTTATTTGGATAGTTGGGCGAAATGTGTCCAACTTGACCACAGTTGAAGCACTTTATTATTTTGGCTTCATCCGTCCCGCAGTCCCGGGCCACATGACCAGCTTGTCAACATTTGTAGCATTTCTCCGTTCCTTGTAAACATTCGCCTGAATGGCGTTTGTGGCAAGTTCTGCAAGTTGGGGCGTTCTTTGTCTTGTCGCCGATCTTCTTTTTCCCGGCGATTCCCCTTCTTCCTTTATTAGCCTCACATTCCTTGGAAGCTATAAAGAATTATTTTTGAGCTTGCCTAAGCTCTTGAGTCCTCATTGACTCTATTTCCAATGTCGTATCCCTTTCAATGTTAGAGGCATAGTCCTTTATTAATAATGGGGCTAACCCCTCTCTTAACTGGGGCCTTAATCCCCTCTGGAACCTTTGTGCCTTATTTTCTGGCACATTGGCGATCCATGACACGTATCTTACCAAGGAGTTAAACTTTGTAGCGTATTCTGTAACTGTCATTCTGCCTTGGTAGAGTTTCTCAAACTCTATCACCCTTTGACTCTGTAGCCCTATAGGGAGATATTCTTTATTAAATTCCTCTAAAAATTCATGCCACGTAACTTGCTTCGGATGTGGCATGGTGACCATCAGCGTTTCCCATCATTCATAAGCGTCTTTAACCAGTAGGTGGGTAGCGCATAACACTTTCTGCTGATCATTGCAGGGCGATATTCTGAATAGTTTCTTGATTTTCGTAATCCATTGCTCTACAATGAGGGGGTCTGGTTCCCCTGCAAACTTGGGCGGGCGCTGGGCAAGAAAGCCATTGATAGCCTTTCTGTCGGCTTCAAGGAGACTATCCTCCATTCCCCTTGACGTGTCGGGGTTGGCCGAAGGACCTGGTCTTTTCCCGTCTCCTCTTAATGGCGAGACCTGCTGGTTCCGCATTTCCTGTAATAAATCAGCAGCCTAGGCTGTCCATTGCTGCATAGCTTTCTCGATTGCAGCAGCTATTCTTTCTTCTATATTGACCTCTGCTTGAGGTCTAGGGCTTTCCTCTTGCCATGGGCGGGTCCTAGAGGTTTTCTCCTCAGATTCTGCCCTATACGTTCTTTTACTGGTTTCGTCCCTTGCTTGATCAACTGATTCTTCCATTGGGGCCTTTCCTTTGTTGGCTCTTGCTTTAGCTCTAATGAGTGGCATTTTCAACTTCATGAAACATTTATTAGCATAACATCAATATTCATCATGATATACTTAAATAAATTCAAACACATAATCACACGATCACATAATTTACATAAATTATCATAGATCATTAGCAAACCATTTATACATTAGTCAAACTTTTGTACATAGGCTAACTTAGCCTTATGTACCTGTTTCGAACAATATTTACATATTCATAAAAAAGAAAATTAAAATGTTTTGGCGGTGGCTGCGTCTTCCTGATCCCCATCCCTTTTATCATCCCCTTCTCCTTAACCTCTGGAACCTTCTAAGACTGAAGGGTACCCATGTGGGTTCCTGAGTGACTGTACTGGTATCAGACCAGTCTTGAGGTCCTGGGTTCTCATTCTCCTCTTCTTCGCTATCGGACCATTCTATGGGGTCCTCATCATCATTCGCTAGAGGAGCGGCAGATGGAGATTCAGGCATAACCTCTAATTCTATGACCCGTAGGATGACCTCGCCAGGCTGTTTCAAAGGGGGTTGCTCCATTACTTCCTCTCCCCTGGCTAGAGCTTCTCGACGTTCCTGGGCAGCCTCCCTCTCCCGGCAGTCAATCTGTGCCCATGGTGTTCCGTATCAGAACTGAATATATCCTGCATCAAACCTAAACCACGGACCTGGGTTAGGTGGGACTGGGGCAACTCTCCTTCGCCAATATCTTTGTAAATCCTCCTCAGCAACCCAATCGGTAACGACCGATGGCCTAGGCAGTGGGCTGGCTGGGGTATATACTGGAGAGTCTGGGGGTGCAGGTGCCCGGCTAGAGGATTCTGCCTGGTGGGTTTCAGATAATACCGGAAATCCTGGTGGATGGCTGGGGAATATTGGGCGACGTGCCTCTGGTCCCCTAATGTGTGGAAGTGCCTAGTAACTAGTGGGAACTGGGGGTCGTATGGTTAGTCCTTCTTGGGAGGCTAACCATCTGTTAACTCTATCCTGAGCTTGTTCCCGTTCCTGCTCTTCTTTTAGTTCCCTTACACTTAGTGGAGCCTTTCCTCTATCTGCCATCTATATATCCACCATCAAAAATAAATAAATCATTCATAAACATGATTTCATGTATTCTAGCTTGATCATTTCTTTCCTTTTTTACCTATTTACCAATCCATGCTCTGATACCAACTTTTGTGGCGCCCCGAACCGAGGTGCCTAGAAGTCTTATTCTGGGACCGTTTTTTTTTGGTAAATGTGACTCAGGATTGTTGCCCTAATCACAAGGCAGAATTTTTTATATATATATATATCATCAATACATGGAAAATTTCCCTCTTTCATCTAACATGAAATATATTTCACATATCACAGATATAATAAAAAACTGTTCCATTTCCATTTCAAAATTATCATCATTGTCTTTACATAAAATTTACATATACAACATTTATATCAAAAACTACATATCCTTTTGCATGCTGCCTTCATCGTTATTTCCTGTCTGTTGTTGAAAAAACATGTGTGAGTAATAATAATCAGTAAGCAAGCCATACATAATTTTTCAATCATTTTCATGCATTTCATAAAATGCAAAATACAATACATATATAGCATTCATGTCATTCCTTTAGATGCGACGCTAGCTAGGCGCCCATCCCATACATGCTCCCATTTAAGGGAGGTCGCCACCGGCCTGGGCCTATATAAGCGACTTGGCAATAATGAGGGGGGCATCCGGTCCGCTTACTACCTCATCTATGGCCTATTCCTCATGCACGTGCTCATTTACATACACATGCTGGCATGATATTTGCAAATCATAAACAATTTCATAAAAAGTATTTAATAAATAATTTAACAAAACGAACTTCAGTTCATGTAAAGCAGTTATATGTATGGTCAATTTTAAATAAATTTTATAAAGCAAATCACAAACAATTTCAAGCATTTTGGAAATAATTTGCAAAATATATAACTTGCTTACCTCCTCAGTTGGTGTCTTCAACTTTTTCTTTTCCTTTTTCTATTCAAGGAAAAAAGATATTTCATTTCTTCTATTCAAGCTGCTTTCCATGCATGTTTTATAGTATTTGGGCATTGTTTCTTTATACGAATATTTTTATTCATAGGTTCTTTAAAAATTCCATCCTTATATTTAATCACAAATTTTCTTCAAAATCACGCTATTTGCTATTCATAATTACTGTAGCAAATTACTGTAGCAATCACTATTCACCTGAGGTTACTGTTCACAGTAACGTGGGTTACTGTTCATGGGTTCCAAAAATTAACATTTTTTTCAAAAAAAAAATACCATTACGTAACTTATGCTTAGTATATCATGGGAAATTTTATACATTTTGAATTTTTCATCATTTACTTGGCTAAATAAATCATTTTCTCCATATACTAAAAATCAACATAAATTCACTTAAGCATAATCCTTAATTCCAAAAATCATGAAATTAATATATCATCATTCCAACATCATATTCATTCATCCCAAATCATCTTTTATCAATTTTAGAGCATTATTTATACATAGCATATATTATCCTCCCGAATGCTCTATCTTTGCTCCAAATTTTTGATGTTTCGGCATAATTCCGACTAAGCATTATTACTATACATATTTTCTCATGATTAGGAATTATTTAAGCATGGTTTTACCCTACTTAACATCCAAAAGAAATTTTGGTAGAAATCACTTACCCGAAGTGGAGATATCCCTCTTTTTCTCACACTTTCTTTCTCTAATTTTCTCCTTTCTTTCCTTGGACGTGTGGTGGGTTTGGGAACTTGGAATTGCTCAAGTTGGAGATGGGAGAAGTGATGCCTTGGACGTCCACCCCTTAGCCCTATTTATAGGGTTGGAGTTTCCAAAAAATTGGATTTTACCCCCCCTTCCTTGAGGTATTAAATTATAAATTGTATTTTTTTCTAATTTTTAAAAATGCATTGAGCCAAGAGAAGCCACCCTATTCCTTCTCACGCCCACCCTATGCAGCCCTATTTTCCTTATTTTTTTGATTTTTAAAATTAATTAATTTAAGCTAAATAAATCCTAGCCGTTGGTTTATGATGATGATGATCATGGACCATTGATTTTTGGTCAAATGTCCAACTAACCCCTGCCACGCCCCTGCTGCAGCTGATTTTTCAATTAATTATTTTATTTTTTAATTATTTATTTTAATAAAAAGTCAAATGTATCATTAATGAAAAGTTAATTTACTTTTTTTATCTTTATTTGATGTTTCATCTTGACCCTTGATTTGTTGTTTTCATCACATATTAACCTATTCATCATGTTCACCATGAATTTTTAACCATCCATAAAAAATTTCATCTAAATCCGATGTCCGAATTGCAAATTATGAATTTTTCTTTAATTTTCTACTAAAATCCAAAATTGGATTAAAATAACAAAAAGAATTGTTATTTCATCCTGTAGTGATTAAATATCCTTTTCGTCTTTTTGTGATTTGGTTAATCCAAGTGATTAACTCTTAATCACGTGTCTTAATCCCTGATTACTATTCATGTGCACTATTCACGTGGGTTAATTTATTAATTGCACTATTTTAATCTCCAATACACATATCCATAAATATAATTCATGAATTTTCATTTATCATAATAATAATTACAAAAGAATCTAGAGTTTACAACTCGAAATGATGCGTATATTGTCTGGGTTTTACATATTCCCTAACACATAAACCTATCTCTCCCCCTCTCCCTATCTCAATGTCTTCGACTCCCACCACCAATACCACCAATAAAGCCTCCAATTCAACAAAACCCAACAATCCCACTCCAAACCAACCTCCCCTTACTTCCTCTAAACCATCTTCTGCTTCATCTCTCTCCTCTCACCTTGTCTTGATTGAGCTTAATAATTGCATCCTCACCATTGATGAGCTACATATATGTCTAATTAAAATACTCATTTAAATATAAAAATACGTGTTGTAAAAGTAATAAAGTGCGAATAGAGTGTCGACCCACAAGGACTAGGTTAAGCTAACTATATCTTTAAAATTCAATTTCCTTTGAAAGATAGAGAGCTTAATTGATTGTTGAATGGAAATCAATTATTGAAAAAAAATAAAATAAATTAAGGGCTAGTGGAATGCGGAGAATTGGGTAGGGATTCTTAGAGTTGATTATAGTAGATGGAAAATCAAGAATCCTTGACTCTAAGTTATATTAATTTGGTTCCATTTCAATTTGTGCTGGAGGAATTTACTAATCTAGATTCATATATATTTACATATGCCTTGCAACATGTATAAACCTAATCTTGTCACACCCTATTACTATGTTCTCATGCAAATAAGTATGACGAGATTGATTAGCTCATAACCTACTTAAGATTACACAGGGTTAAATGATATATTCCTATTCATTTTAACATTCCACCCTACCAGGGTTAGAAACATGTGCCATGCCATATATGTGAATTTTATCTAGAATCATCTTTTCTAAGCATGAATCCAGAGAATAGATCATCTTAAAGATAGGTAAGCTTGCAAAAAATATTAAACACCACATGTAAAGGTTAATACAGACAACACTTGTATACAACAACTATATATTCATATTGAAAGCAAAAAAAAAAAATCAACATAGTTTAAGAGTTAAACATCTCAATCTCCCATCTATTGGAGTTTCGGCCCAAAATCATAGAATCAAATCCTATAACAACCAAGTTTAGATACATTCCAATGAATGAGAAGAAGAAAAATATGTATGGAATAAGAAAAAGGAGATAAAACTTACTGGTTTCGACCACCAAAGCTGAATCTTCACTTCAAAATTTCCCTTTCCTTGAAATTCTTCTTTTTCTCCACTTGTGGTTGCTTCCACAAGCCTCCCAGCTACTTTGCTCAAACTCTAAGCATCATATTTATACTCCCTCATGAAGCTAGCATGAAACACATGAGAAACTCACACACGTGTGAGTTAGCCCGCGACGCCAGGTAGTTAGCATTGGAGCCCCAACTTTCTTGAGCTTGTTGCTACTCTAGAACTTTCCTGTAGTAATAGCATGTCGATTGTTGGTGCTGGGGCGCCAGTTAGTCCACCAAATCAAGTCAAAATTCAACTTATTTAAGCATTCCTCTTGTTTCCATCCTTCCTTTGGTTTTAAATCCTCACATTCCTTGTTCCTGGAATAAAAATTAAGATGAGTAACATGCTCTTACATGAATTGATGAAATTTAGAAGTCCTAAATGATGAAAATTATGCTCAAAATGTGCAAATTATGAAAACTAAATAACAGAATGCAACTAATGCAAACTAATACAATTTTTATGCAAATCTATGCATTGTTTCTTAATCGACATACAAAAATAGGCGCCAAAAAGGCAATGATAACTCTACTTTTGCAAAGTTATCTGTGAAACCCAGGATTTTAAGCTTAATGAATATAGTTTGAATTTGTTTAAGAAGGAAGCTGAAAGTTTTAGGAAATGAAGATGATTAAATTATATGCCTTGATTAAGATGAATGGGATTAGGGTAACTAATTAAGCAAGGTAATTAAGTTAATCACTTTTACTTAAGTGTGCACGAGAGGACAAAACTACTAAAAGACAAAAGTGGTGTAGAGACGATGAGGTGGCATGACAGAGATGATAAGGTAGCATGATAATTAGTGCCCCATTTTATGTTATTTATTGATTAATTATTTGATTAATTCATATTTTATGATACATAAGTTGGATTGGGATGAAATTTGGAGGGAAAGCCTAAGTTAACATGCCCTACATGATGAATGGAGTGGATTAATGAGCACAAAATAGAAAAAAAAAGGTGTAGGAAATGATGATTTTTCATGATTATTTAACTCCACTAATTATGTTAAGTTGTTGATAATTATGGGATAAATTAAGTTATTGCTTGAAAATTCATAACTTGAAGTATATAAGCCGGATTGACGTGAAATTTGAAAGGTAGGCACATGTTGACGTGCTCTACCTCATGAATGGTATGAATTATATTAATCATGATTAAAATATGATGATAATGATTTAATTTCATTAAATTTTATGAGATAATTTCAAATGTTTATATCTTGATCTAGGATGATCGTTTTGAGGTGAAATTTTTTATGAACGGCTAAAACAAGGCGTTCTATTATATGGATGGATATGATTAAGCTAAACCTCATTGTAAAGTGCTCAACTACTTAATGTTAAAAATCATTGTCTTTTTACTTTTAAGTATCTTAAAGGATTGGGAAGAAAATAAATGCCCTAAATTGGGATATTGAATGATAAATGAATATATGTGACTTAAAGAGATGAGAGTGTTCATCTCCAAGGAAAAATAGAATAAAGTTGAAATATTAAGAGTTACATGTAAAATGAGATCATGAAAAGGGTTGGGAATGAGTTAATAAAAGGCAAATTGTGAAATATATGATGTTATACAGTTGTATATAAGATGATTGTTTTCACTTGTCTAGGAAAAGGCAAGAAAAAGATTAAAGGCACTAATTGATCGCAATAGGTAAGCAAGCAACCTTATGAAACTATTGATTGCATTCCAAATGTTAAAATGATTGAAAGTGTTTTATAATGATGCTCTATTAAGCATTTCCAAATTGTTATTCTATTAGCAATTATCGAAATGATATGAACTTGCTTTATTCAAGGTGATTTCAAGATTTGCTTACAAGGTAAGCAAGCAAACTTTCAAGAATGATGATTTTGTTTTAAGTATTAAAATAACTTAATAATGTTTATATTGATGGTTTTAGAATTGCTTATAGAGCAAGCGAGGTCAATTCTTGAAAATATGATTTTATTTTTTATTATTGACATGTTTCAATATGGTTTCATGTTAAGCAAGTTCTTAAAAATCCTATTTCAAAAGCATTTTATGATGAGAGAGTTTCGACTCTTTTACAAGAAGGATATTTGAAAATAAGGTTTGGAAATTCTATTCCTGAGGAGTTTTGATAAAAAAAAGTGTTTCTTCATATAATGATATTTGTAAATAAATGAGTCTTTTGAAATGGTATATTTAAATGTCATGACATGGTTTAATTAGATGCTTTGAAATGGTCTATTGAAATATTTTAAGTCTCTTTGAAAATTGAAATACTTTGAAATGTTTATGCTGATGTATTTGAAATGTTTTAAAGACGACCAACTCAATAAATTGATGATATAAAATGATTTGATAAAATTTTGGTTTAAATGATGTTCAAAAGATTATGCAAACTCTTTTCTATATAAGAGTGATAAAGATGTTGTGTAGTCAAGGCAAATAATACCGATAAAAATGGAAGTAGATGTATTTGCATATCCTTGTTTATGAAAAGCCTAGAAATGAGAATAAAAATGTTTATAAGAAAAGTATGATTTTCTCGAATATTGAAATGTTCAGAATCTCTTTATAATGAGAATTCCAAAATTGTTTACACAAATAAGCAATATTTTTGAAAATATTATTTTCTCAAATATTGCAAATATTTTGTAAAATTGATTTATTAAAATATTTTTAAAATTCTTTAAGGGTGGTTATCCTAACATTAAGATTTGAAAACGGTTTATGAAAATATTTTATTGTTAAAATGATTATGCCTAGTTCTCAATTTAAGAAGGGCTCGGTCTGAGGACTGCGATGGATTATGTATATCAAGTTTGATTTAAAAATGTCATGGTCTGATGACTGTGTTGATTTTATGAATTCATGCTAGCATGACAATGTGAATATAAACGAGTATGCACGAGGATCATGTACTAGGTCCATGGTAGAGACGGTTGCAGTCCAGGGCCCACCTCTACTTGTGGCCAAGTCGCTAGGGGAAGGCCGGAGGCTTGCGGCGCTCTCCTTGAAATGGGAGCAGGATCATGGATGACTGCCTAGCTAGTGGTGCTGTCACATGCATGATTTCTTTCCTACGGAAGGATGATCACTTGGTAAGTGTTACCTGCTAGAGGGTTGTAGACGTAGATACATATGTTTTGCTTTAAAAGCCCCAAAATGAGAACATGAGAATATTTCAGGATGTGATGATGCCCACAGAAAATAATATTTACTTAAAGATATTTCAGGACATGATAATGTCCACGTAGATTAAAGGTCTATATGCATATGCGTTGCTTTTGAAAAGTCCACAATTTGGGGATATAAAAATGTTTACATGAAAATATTATAGGACATATAACTGTCCTCATGAATTAAGGATTTACATGAAAATATTTTAGGACATACAATTGTCCTCATGAATAAAGGTTTATATGAAAATATTTGAGCACATATAATTATCCTTATATAAAAAGTTTATATAAAAATATTAGGACATATAATTGTCCTTATATAAAGAGGTTTATATAAAAATGTTTTGAGGACATACGATTGTCCTCATGGATAAAAATTTATATGAAAATATTTTAGGACATACAAATGTCCTCATGAAAAAAGAAGAGTTTTATGAAGAGTTTATTTGAAAAGTTTTCATGAAGGGTTGATATGAAAGGTTTTCATGAAGGGTTGATATAAAAAAATTTCATGAAATGTTTCTTCCTGTTGGTAGTTGATCATTTGATAAGTGTCTCCTACCAAACAACAAGAAATGCATTTACATGACGATGCAAAATGCTTGCTTACTGAGTTTATTACTCATATTTTATTTTCCCAACCCTAGACAGGTTCAAGGAAGCTCAAAAGGAGAAAGGACTTAATAAACTGAAGGGAAGAATGACTGGTATTCCTAATGTGTTAATAAATTGTTAGCTATCATATAAGAATTGATATGTTTAGAGAATGATTGAATGCTTATGTTGATTATAAAGATATTAGGTTATGAATGTTCATGATATATGTAGACAAGTTGATATGTATAAGTATATAATTGCTTGTGAAAGGAGTGGTGAAAATGATATGTATAGTTAACCTCAAGTATATATTGCTTGAAAAGCGATGAAGGAAATGGAATGAAAAGAAAAAAAAATTTTGCTAAACAAAATGGATTCAAAAACTCCGTCGCATGATCAGAACAACAATCATGTTTCACATTTACTAATTGATAACGATCTTGGAGTAAAGCTCAGGTTGTGACGCTTCGGGTCGAAAGCGCCACATTATCACTCTCCAAAACTTAAATGTTACTAGTCCTCGGGCAACACATAGAAATTATATAAATGCCATGTTCCTAATATGAAACAACAAAGCCCGACATACTCATTAAAAATGCAGCCTCACCTCTCTACTGCACTATGCCAAAGATAACCCTAGGTGAAATGTTCCTTGTGAAACCAGCTAATATCACCCTAAGGTATCATTATTTCTTTAACATACCTAGTAAATGCAAATGCAATCAAGAGTAATCAAGATCTGTAGATTATGAACAATCTCCAATGAATTAGTGTCTTAACAGACATAACATCAATTCATCAACTTTACTTGGCCTAAAGTTAATAAAATTGCACAACTATTCTCCCAAACTTATTGTTTGAACTCTCCTCACCATTTTTAGGGTATCTAGAGAGGTTTGTCTTTGCCTCCCCTTGCCATATTTCAGGATATGTGGGGAGAATTTTTTTAAAAAAAGCTATTACTGTGACTTTTCCTTACCTTTTTACACGAACCTTGATATTTGTGGATGCCAAGTCCTGGTTATTCAGCTTAGGCTAGCCACCCCCCTTTTTCTATTTATGTAGAATTCCTAATAGAGGTACTATATTTATTACTATATATAACTAATATACTATGTACATATAAAACTCAACCCTAGGTTTCAAGTAATAGATAAATTAACACTACCAATTGTTAAGACAGTGAATTCAAGGGTTGAAAACCAAAATATACCTATATATAGGTATTAACGAGGAGTAAATATGGGCAAGAAACCTCATATTCACTTATAATTAGGTCTAAGCATGCAATTTACACAACAGGTTGTCTTTATCACTTCAATTGAGCATGTTAGCATGAATAAAAACTACAAATTTGACTACTTAGCTAACTTACATTTACATGTTATTCATAAATTTAAAAATTTCCATCACATTAAAGCTGCATATCCATGGCACAAAATTTTCAAACATTCATGAATTCTTTTTCACTTAATGGCTTTCTTTTTTAGTACAAGTATTCATTAAGACGGGCTACAAGTAATTCTCAACACAGGCTAGATTTAGCAAATGCAAATGGGAATGAATAAGGGAAAGGCTTCCCTAAACTTGAGGGATGCATTGTCCTCAATGCATGAAAAGAAAGGTAAAAGAAAAGAAAAGGAATAGGAAACTCCCCTGATTATCGGAAGAGGGAGCGACATCCTCCTTGTGATCGCCGCTATGCTTCGGCTGTGCAGGTTCTCCAATATAGGGATGGAACTTTGGTGGTGTAGAGGGAAATGAGGGCTTGAAGCTCGTGTCCAAGCCTCGATGATCAGCTAGTCGCCTCAAGTACGTCTATGTCGCTTGGGTGGTCTACTAAGTATAGCGTGCTTGGGCCGCTATGAAGGTTTCCAACTTACCAAGCCAAATATTCACATCATCCAGGAATGAGACAAGATGAGGAGGGAGCTGGCTGTGATGCTAATCTAGATGGAGGTGGAGTAGGCTAAGATGATGGGGTTGCTCTTTAACCTCTGACTGGCGAAAGCTGCTAATGTTGGCTGAGGAAGTTGTCATCTAGAATCGCTTGACAGTTCAAGTCTTCTTCAGTCGGTTTTCATTTAACCCTGACTTTCTTGCACAAGCCAATAATGAGCGATAGAAACTAGTAACTACCCGAGAAACATTGTCATTGACGCAAATTTAATTGAATAATAGAAGTCCAATGTCTATTGTCTCACCCATGAAAATTGTGTATAGGAGGATGGCTCAATTCAATATGACTTTGCTGACATGGGTGGATGACATCAAGTGGGCTGAAATGAAATAGAACAGTAGCTTGCCCGCCAAAGTCAAAGCACTCCCTTTAAAGGTAAGGGGCTAATTATTTGTGCTTTTCCATGCCGATGATTGATAGCAAAATGGATACATGATTTGATCCAAGTCCCTGTCAATCACATCCGCTAGCTACTCATACTCATTAGGGTATTATATATTGGGCAATCCATATAGGGCATTAATAGCCTATGCATCAAACGCAGTGATCTTGCCACTAACCCTGCCCTAAGTGTGCTCAATTGCATTCGCATAGAATTCCTTGACCATTGAGACTATGGTGAGTTGTGGATTGGCACAAAAGTTTTGCCACCGTCTACGGTTGAGCGAGGCAAGTAGTTGTTCCCCTAGCGTGGTAATGATTGTGCCACGCTTCTAGATCCATGATCTCTTTTGCAATGAAGAGGTATATCTTTGATAGGCCTAGGCTGACACAAACTTGTTGGGATCATAGTCTGCAGGTTCATTGGTTTTCTTTCTTTTAGATGCTGAGGAAGCCATGTTAACCAAATACTCAAAAGAGATATGACTTGTAAAATAACCAAAATGATTAAACAACCGACTTGTATCAATCCAAGTAGCCCCTTTCAAGTATAAATTCACCCACACAACTCTTGTCTACTATGTAATCAAGTCAAACCATCAACAATAACACCTCGGATCTAAATACTCCTTAATCGAATCCAAATATTTGCACACTTCCCCTTTCACCAAGCGAATAACCACTTCTCAATCAATCAATACCACAAACTATTCAAACACCTTTCTAATTGCTTGTCCTACATTCATCACACCATCTAAGCTTAATTGTGGCACCCCAACCCGAGAGTCACAACATGAGCCTTACTCCGGGATCGTTTATTGATTGAAAAACATGAACGGGATTGTTGCCTTGCCACATGGCGGAATTATGACATGAATATACATTTATAATTTACTCCATAGGAGTTTATCGCATGACACTTAGTCATTTTTACACTAATTTACCCTCTTTGGCTATCATCATGCCCTAATATACACATTCAACATTTCTTTCCTACACATCACATTCCATCATATAACATAAAATTTTATAACATTCATCACCTGTCAACAATTTTTTCAACGTTTTGACATATTTCCATCCATATCACACACCAATAGTGTATAATTTCATAAATAGCAACAATTTTGCAAACATTTATTCCCTAATACATTTCCTATCATGCAAATGCATACACATGAGTACATGAATTATATTCCTTCATTTAAACCTGTGCTCCTCCTTTGTAACCATCATTGCACTTGTCTTAGGGTTTGGAAAACAAATTATGAGTATAAACTCAGTAAGCAAGCTACATAGTTTTCAGGAAATTTATTTTCAGACAAAGTTTTCATTTGAATAAACATTTTTGAAACCAACATCATACCCACTCGTGGAAATATCATGAAATATGCAACATCATACCCAACATGGGTATATCATGAATAATGCAATGCATTATTAACATCATAAACATGAATATCATATGATGGTATACTAGCTAGGTGACCATCCATCATCCTGCTCCCATCTCAGGGAGGGTGCCGTCAGCCTTTGACCAATCTTAGCGACTTGGTCATACTAGAGGGGGACAATTGGTTCACTTACACCTCTAAAGTGGACCTAATACCTTGTTCACCATGAACATAGACATAGACATAGACATAAACATGCTAGCATGATTTTCATGAATAAGCATTTGAGCCATAATTTCTCAACATCATTTAATAAAGCATTGTACAAGTCCATTTGCAGGAGTTATAGGGATGACCATCCTTAAATAATTCCAAAAGCATTTAAACATTCATTTGCAAGATATATTTCAAAGCATTTAAACATCAATTTGCAACATATAATCAATATTTTAAGAGAGCAAGTTTTCAAAATTTGCTTGCTTACCTGAATTTACTTTAGTTTCCTTTGTCCATCTTTTCTTTGCCTTTGCTTATACACATAAGAATGACATTGCATTCATAAACATAATTCCATGTGCTTGTACATCATATAGTTTTCCGACCTACATGATTTCCATCAACTTACTTAACCCACTTGTCTTTCAAGTTGGGTGTTCATTTTACCAATTCACATATTGATATAATTTGTTCTTCCATAGCACCCATTCTTTTTGTTCTTAATACCCTTATTTAGGGTAAATTTTCAAGGTTATTATAACCTTTTATTTAACTCAACATATGAAAGTTCATTATTTTCCATTTATCATTTAACACTCATTCTTTACATTTTACATATTAGTACTCTTTCAAGGCATTTACTTATGAGTTAGGGCTTTACATATTAATCTCAAATTTTTGAGATTTATTAATTTTCTCAAAACAGTCCTCTCTTTTTATATTTTACCATATTTCCTTCCATTTTCTCATTTTAGCAAATCATATTTGGTCATTTTCCATTCTTGACTTCCATACCCTTCATGTGCACTCTCTTATTACGCATATATTACGTGTTATTCAAATTTATATAAAACAACACCTTGCCTTTCATTTTGGCTTAATTTAGACACTTAATTTGCATATAATTTAGGGTTTAATCATGAAATCAAAATCCATTAATCAAGTTGCTCAAAACAGCAACTTTCCTTCTATGTTTTCCATCTTGGATGTCCATAACTATATGATCATATAACATAGATTTTTGGCTTTTTATTTTCAGCCTTTGGACATCCCATATTTGCTCCATATTTATGGTATTTTACCCTTATAATCACCCATTTATTAAGTTGTTTAAGTCATGCACCAATTCCACCTCAAATGAGTAGAATTTACATCAAGTTGTCAATTCCATGTTTCACCCTCCTAAAGTCCATCAAACATGCTTGGTTTTAACATATATTAAACATGAAAACATTTAACATAATCCGCATATATCATATGGTCAAAACGGCAACTTTAATTGAGAATTTATAAAAATTCCAGCATGGTGCATTTAGGATAATTAACCCTACATCCATATCTATAGCATTCTTGAAAGCTTGAATTACATCTTCTCATTCATTTAGCACTTAGTAACCTTATTAAGGGCTTCATAAATCATCATTTAGGGTTCATAAATGAATCAATTTATGACCCATGAATTGAGCTAAAAGCTTGGAGATTAATAAACCAAACTTTGTTTAATACTTACTTGAATTTGTGTGGTTTTGCTCCCACTTGTCAAGCTTGGTTTCTTCCTCTTTTTTCTTCTCTTTTTCTTCCCTTTTCTCTCTCTTTTTCCTTTGCTTGGGAACACCCCTTGTTGGACTTAGTGTTTTTTTTTCACACAATCTGTCCACTTGAAAAAAAATCAACTGCCCTCTCTCTCCTTTATATATAGTTGCCCTTTTTCTTCCTAATTTCCACCACATTTTGAGGTTTAAATAATGTGCATAATTATCTCTTTAAGTTGCCATCTTTATCTCATGTAATTATCATTTTTATAGAATTTTTAAAACAAAAATTCTGCTCAATAATGCTGTCCACCATCACGTCTAACTATGCCCTCCATTTTTGGCATTTTGTGGCTACAAAACCTGCCCAAAATCCAGCCATTAAACACCCCCGATCTCGCTGCCACTTTTCCACACAATTTTTGAATTTTTAATTTTGCAAAATCCCCCAAAATTCCTCCTTAAGCCACCTCATTTCCAAGCATTAAACCTATTAAATTTCCATTAAATAAAATGTCACTTTTTGAAGACTAAATCAAAGGGTTTTGTCCTTATGTGATTAAGAATTTTTCATGATAATTAGCTTAATCAAATCCAATCATATGATAAGCCATTTCTTTTTAACCATCCATGAAATTTTTATCTCGAAACAACCTTTCTAATGTAAGTTATGGTCATTTGAAATTCTCTCTTAAATTTGGATGAAATTAAATAATTATAGTCCTAATTAAATCATAATTAACATAATCCATTCCATTCATGAGGTAGAGTGTGTCAACATGTATTTACCTTTTAAATTTCACAACAATCCACCTTATAGGCGTCAAGTTATGAATTTCCTAACACTAATCACATCAATCCCATAATTATCATCATAATTATCATCAATTAAATCAAAATATATGATATAATTAATCATAAAACATCATCATTCCCTACACCTTGTTTGGTTTCTTTGTATACATTAACCCACATTGAGCTAAGGTGACTAATTTAAGCACCTTACTTAATCAATGACTTTAATCTCAATAATTCAATTTGGGTCATAAAATTAACCATAATTCAATGCCTAATTTATATGGACGAACCTAAATTAGTCTTGGTATCACACTAATGTATCAATCATTTCATACCCAAATAAGCTCAAGCAATCCAAACCAAGATGTATATTTGCTCAAAAACAACTTTGAAGTGTGGCGAAAGAGATTACCATCTAAGTTGGTCTCAGAAATACTCAGACGTGGGGAAACTCAGCAATGTTTGCATTGCTGCTTCGGTGTTGGAATTCTAGCACAGCAACGCAGGCACTGGCCGAAAATGGTGACTTCTGCCAAATGAAGATAGAAGAAGGGGGAAAGAAAGGAGAGGAAAAAAACGAGGAAAATGAGAGTAAAAGAGATGGAAATGAAGGAGAAGCAAGGCACAGGGGAAATAACTTAGAATAAAAGGGAAATAGGGAAGTTTAGGAGGTGAGAAAGAAAATGAGAGAAGATGAAATGGAGGAAAAGAGAGGGAAAATGGAGAGGATAGGGAAGGGATTGATAGATGTAAATGTGGGGATTTGAAGGAGATAGAGAAGGGGGGAAGTTAGGTTTTAGGGTTTATGAGGGTAGGGGGCGTCGGATGAAGAAAATAGATGGGGAGGGGAATAAAGGGTTTTGGGTTTTATAGGTCCAACTCGACCGAGCCAGTCACCGAGGCTCCAGTTAGTTAACGCCAGAGCGTCAACTCGCTGGTTGCAATTGGTGCGCCTTATCTTTGCATTGAAATTTTGATGTCGGGGCTCCAATATTTGGACGCCAAAGCCTCAATTATCTATCCTAAATTGCCCCAATTCACTTAAGGAACATTGTGATACCCAAACCCAAGTAAGGTTTAATTATATGCAATTGACATATAAATATGGATCACGTATGGTTTAGTGGAATTATAAATGATTTTCCTAAACAATATTGATGATTTATTGCAATTAGGGAAAATGATGATGAATGATCAATATAAGCCGATATGGGTCAATGTGATTAAAGAGTCTTAATGAGGATTAGGAAATGAAAATATATTGGGGATAATTACCTCATATATTATGAGTTAACTAATGGAGATTATGTTGGTAATTATGGACTTAAGGTGGCAAATGCTAGAAAATTCATAACTCGACGCCGGGAAGGCGGATTAAGATGAAAATTGAAAGGTAAGCACATAATTTTGTGCTTAATCTTATGGTAAATATGGATTATGAAAATAAGGATGAAATTAGGGTGAAAATTGATCATCACTGTTCAAAAATTCAAATGGTCATAACTTGAGCTAGAAAAGTCGGATTGAGATGAAATTTGAAATAGACGATTAAAATTATGAGATTAAGGTTATAGAAGGGTTTGATCAAGATAATCATTCTAAGATTAAGGGTGCAAAAAATTAGGATCAACTCTTTTAACTTTTGCACCAAAAAATGATTAGCATTTATGTTAAAGTTGAATAAAATAATTAAATAAATAAAGTAAAAAACGAGGTGTCAAAAGGAGATAACGACACATGGATTTTATGAATTATCTAAAATGACAAAATCCATGAAAATATCCCCTGCATTAAGAAGCTAATGACTAGCTTAAGGGAGAAGCATAGAGGAGGCATAGAGTGGACGGCTATGAGCTCCAAAAAGTGGATTTTTGTAAAATATTTTTTAATAAAATATATGCCCAAAGTCAACTATGGATTAAGGGGATTAAATGTGCATTAAATTGGAGTGGAAATTCGTGGCTAAAGGCATCAGATCTGGACCGTAGAGATGTGATCAATTAATGGACAACAATGGAGCGTGGGAGAGAGGTGCACGGTCAAGCAGCTTTTGGAATTTTTAATAATTTTTTTAATAGTTAAATTGACCCCTAATTAAGCTAGTTACCTAGGGTAGTTAATTAGCCATTAATTAAAGAAAAATGGTGTGGAAAAATCGTGCAAAGAGCTGCTGCAAGTGGACCCCACCCAAGTGGACAGCTTTATTTTAAAGCTCGATATGGCTGTGGAAAAAAATCCGAAAAAAATATTAAATGATTAAATATGTGGCTGAAAATTTTTGAGTAAACTATAGGGTAAATTTTCAAAACTTTACCCTCCATTTTGGGTCGAAATTGTAAATAAAAAATTGAAAAATAAATGCCTATATAAGCAGGCAGTGTGGACGTTCCAGATTTCTGTTTGGGAGAGAAAAAAAAATAAATCAAAGGGGCAGTGGCTGGAATGATCCAAGGAAAGAAACCATGAAGAAAATAAGGGAATTTCAAGTTCTCAAAGGAGGGATTACCAATTAATCAAGTAAGTATATGTTAATTTTGATTTTATACTTCAAATCTGGAAGTTATGTGATGTTATAAGGAAAAAATGAAAGGAATAGTAAACGAAGGATTTTTACCATGAAAATTGTTTTACAAGATCATTATATGATGATTAAGAAATGACCAAATTTTCAGCTCAAAAGGGTAAGTCTGTTGGAAATTAAAAATCCTAGAAAATCAACCTGAATAGGGTTGAACGGGTGTCCGGATCAGTGGCACCAAATGATTTTTAATAATTTTTATACAAGGAATTTTGAGCTGAAAATTTACAGGATATATAAGAAATATTGAGGATCACATGGAAAAAATAAAAATTAGATTTTCATGGGTATAAATATACCCCATAATTCACGTGATTAGGACTGACCCTAAACTCACAACACTGTCCAGCATAGTGAAAATGGCAAAATAAATATATAATGTTAATATTTCATGATGAAATATTTATGACGGTTCATGTAGAACTATAAGTTCTATGTGATCCAATGCTTGTATGAATGTATGTATGAAATGTAAATGTCATTATAGAAAAGCATGATGAGATGTTCTGAAATAGAATATGAAATTTTATTGCAAGTGTATCGCCACTTGTTTGATGAATGATGTGAAATGTAAAGATATGAACGATGACGAACGAAAAAAAATTTGGACGAAATCCAATTAAGAACCCACCGCGTGATCAGGGCAACAATCCTGATTCACATTTACCAATCGATAAGGTCTTGAGGTAAGGAAGTGACGTCTCGGTTTGGGGCCCACAAACATATATTCTCTCATTTCTCCATTTGCTATTTGGCCAATAATCTATGCTTGACTTAGATTTGCCTTGCCTGTAATTGATTCCATAAAAGGTCAAAGGAACTTGAATCTCTTTCTCTTTTTGCAATTAGAACCATATGATCCCTTAATACTGCATTCACACCCTTACAAGAGGATTGGCTGGTTTGAATACAAATTTTCCATTCTCTTTTAATTCTCTTTACAATAACTGAGTTGGGATTATAGAAATCTCTGGCTGCTCCAAACTACTGGGATTCAGAAATGCACTAAAATTGTGAAGATCATCTAATCAATTAGATGAAAATTGGCTAAATGAAAAGTTAGAATTCCCATAGGTTTGTATGCTCCCAAAATAGATGACCTTCACAAGATACCCTGCTTCAAGACACATATGATGAATCATAGATGCATGTCTTAGAACAAAAATAAAAAAGGATAATGGGTTGCCTACCATTCAACGCTGAGTTTATCGTCTCAGCCCGATGTCCCGTCCTATGACAGATCTTTTAGCATCATGGTCTCCTTGCCACGATCGAGTTGCTCTCCCATATAATGTTTTAGCCTCTGACCATTTACCACAAAACTATTGTTTGACTTTTCATTGAAGACCTCCACTGCCCCATTTTCATAAGCCTTTAGCACAATAAATGGTCCTAACCAACAAGGCTTAAGTTTGTCTGGGAATAATCTTAGTCTGGAACTATATAGCAATACTTTTTTCATGTCATTTTTTCATTCTTTCCTTGTATCTCTTGAGTTTTCATAAGCCTGGATGCAGAATTCATCAGGCTCGTTCAATCGAAGTAGCCTCTTTTCACCAACTTGATGATAATTCAAATTTAATTTCCTGATAACCTAATACACATTATGTTCATGCTCTAATGAAAGGTGACAAGCCTTTTCATATATCAACTGATATAGGGACAACTTAATTGATGTCTTCAAGGCGGTGCTGTAAGTCCATAGTACATCATCGAGTTTGATGGACCAATCCTTCCTGGAAGGGCAGACTGTTCTCTTTAAGATCTACTTCAATCCTCTATTAGCCAATTAAACTAGGTTGTTGGCCTATGGATAATACGCAGTTGTGACCTTATGGCGAACACCATATTTTTCAAGTAATGCAGAGAATAGTCTGTTGTAGAAATGAGTCCCTCCATCATTAATGATAGCACGGGGTGTACCAAAATGAGTGAAAATATTATTTTTTTAGGAACTTGGTTACCATCCTAGTATTGTCAGTGGGAAAAGGAGCCGCTTCCACCCACTTTGAGACGTAATCAACAGCCACCAAGATATACTAATTGCCAAATGACAGGATGAATGGACTCATGAAATCAATACTCCAAACATCAAATAATTCTACCTCTAAGATGCTTGTTTGGGGCATTTCATATCGTCTGGAAATGTTGATCAACTATTGGCAATTATTATAATTTTTTGCAAAGTAGTATGCATTCTTGAAAAGGGTAGGCTAGTAGAATCTAGATTGTAAAATCTTTATTGCAATACAATCACCCTGATAATGTCCCCCATAAGGTGAGGAATAACACCACCGCAAAATTTCCTAGATTTCCTCTTTTGGAACACACTTTCTGATCATCCGATTAGGGCATTGCTTGAACAGAAATGACACATCACAATAATAATTTTTCACATCATGTAGAAATTTCTTCTTTTGTTATGCATTGAGGGCCGAAGGGAGCATTCCACTTACTAGATAATTCATCATATTTGCATACCATGGAATTGACTAATGATTGATACTGAATAATTGTTCATCTAGGAACACTGATGCAAACTAAGTGTTTTTCGTTAAGAGCACTATGATCACTAGTTTAATTAAAATAACCAAAACACATTAAAGCTAATACTATACGGAATATAGCGTAGAATAATAGTGAGTCAGATAGAATCCACACTGAGGCAATACGATTTTGAATTGTTTGGGTTTTACTTGCAATAAAAAAAGATGAGAGAGAAAGAGAGAAGAGAGAAGGTAGAGAGAGAAGGAATAGAGAGAAGGGAAGGGGAGAGAGAAAGAGTAGGAGAGGGTAAAAAGAGAATAGAAAATAAGGTAGAGACTGGAGAGAAAGAGAAGGAAGAGAAGAGGGAAGAGCAAGAACCAGAGAGAAGGGAACAGAGAAGAGAGAGAAGGTAGAGAGAGAAAGAAGAGAGGAGAGAGAGAGAGAAGAAAAGGAGGAGAGGGAAAGGAGGAAAGAAATTAAAGAGAAGGGAGTGTAAAAGGTAGAGATAGAAGGAATAGAGGAATTAGAGAGAAAAAGAAGAGAAGAGAGGTGAGAGAGACAGAGAAAATGTAGAGAAAAGAGAAAGGAATTAAAAAGAAGGAAGAGAGAGAAAATAGAAGAGGTAGAAGGAGAAAAGAAACAGAATAATGGTCTTTGTAATTTCTTTTATCTCCAAAAATATATAATGGTCTACTTTGTGCCCATATGTTGAAATATTTTTGTAATTATATTATATGATCTTCTCCATTAAAGCATTATGTAAATATGCCCCAATTTGATTTAATAAGCTAAGAATATCTTAAATTTTTTGTTTAACCTATTTAACTCTTCCTAACATGAGCAATTTCATTTGATAGCAAAATAAACTTTTATCATATTTTATGTTCATGCAAAATGATCAATTTTATAAGCAAAATTAAGGATTTTATGAAAAATATCATTTTCACAAAATCTCATATAAAACATACGTTTAATTAGCAATTTTTACAATAAAAGGTGTGAGTTTACCATGAAATTATATGAAAATTTTTGCGATTTATCAAACACCTTATTGTTCTATTTTGCATGAGACTCCTCTTTTTCCTTCTCTAGTCTGAATAGGTGGTTAGCAACTTGATTCTCTTTGCCTTTTTGATCTTTGATCTCCAGATTGAATTCTTGCAATAGTAATACCCATCAAATCAAGCGTGACTTGGCATTTTTCTTTTCAATCAGATACTCAATGGCGGAATGGTTAGTATATTCAATAACCTTTGTTCCAACCAAATAAGCTCTAAATTTGTCAAATGCAAACACCACCTCTAATAGCTCTTTCTCGATAGTGGTGTAGTTCAGCTACACCTCATTTAGGGTATTGTTAGCATAATAAATTGAATAAAAAATCTTATTTTTCCTCTGCCCCAAGACTGCGTCAATTGCATAGTTGCTCGCATTGCACATAAGCTCAAAAGAAAGACTCCAATCAGGGGTAAGGACAATCGGTGTGGAGATAAGCCTTCTCTTTAGCTGCTGAAATGCATGTAAACATGCATTGTCAAAATTGAATGACACATCATTATCTAACAAGTTGTAAAGTGGCATGGCGATTTTGGAGAAATCCTTTATGAATTGCAGATAAAATCTAGTGTAGCCCAAAAACTACGAATGCCTCTAACCGAAGTCGGAGGAGGAAGTTTCTCTATTGCCTCGATCTTGGTGTTATTGACTTTAATGCCTTGACCAAAAACTTGGTGCCCGAGTACGATACTCTCTTACACCATGAAATGACATTTCTTCTAGTTTAAAACCAAGTTGGTGTCTTCACAACACTGCAACACCTTAGATAAATGGCAAGACACTTGTCATAAGAATTCCTAACCATAGAGAAGTCATCCATAAATACTTCCAAAAAATCCTCAACCGTGTTAGTAAAAATGACCATCATACAACACCAGAATGTTGTCGATGCGTTGCATGGTCCAAATGGGATTCACCTAAATGCAAATGTTCCATATGGGCACGTGAAAGTAGCCTTTTTCTGGTCCTCAAGCATGTTCATGATTTGGTGGTAACTGGAATAACCATCAAGAAAGCAATAAATTCCTGCCCCACAAGTCTGTCTAGCATCTGATCAATGAATGGAAGTGAGAAATGATCCTTCCTTGTGGTCTTGTTTAGCTTCTAGTGGTCCATACACACCCTCCAACACATAACTATCGAGTTGGAGTTAATTTGTTGTTTTCATTGGAGACTACCATCATTCGACCTTTCTTGGAGACACTATATCAGGTTAACCCAAGAACTATCGAAGATAGGATAGATAACACTTGCATCGAGCCATTTCGTTATCTCATTCTTGAATACTTCTTTCATAATGGGATTTAATCGTCGTTGTGCTTCAATAAAAGGCTTCGCATTCTCTTCCAAGATAATCTTGTTCTGTGCATGCAAAATGTGGGGCTAATGCCCTGTATATCAGCAATAGTCTATCTTATGGCTTGTTTGTGATGTCACAACACTCTTAGCAATTTTTTTTCTTGAAGATAATGTAGTTCAGCTATATGATAACTGAAAGTATTGATTCTCTGCCCAAATATACATATTTCAGATGGGATGGCAGTGACTTTAATTCCAGCACTGACAGCTCCTCAATTGATGGTTTAGATGTTTAAATGACTCCAATGTAAGTTCTAGTGATTTGAACTTCTGGGGGTAGCATGTAAAAGTTGGAGATTACTGCAAGTAGCACACCATTTCTGCTAGTTCTTCATCATCTTCGTTTGTATCACCAACTAGTGACGCTTCCAAGATGTCCTGATGAGAATTAAATTAAAATTCATTTTGAACAGCCAAATCTATTGTGTCAGTCATATAACATTCATCCTGATCACTTGGAAATTGCATCGCTTTAAATACGCCTAATGTAATCTTTTTTTCTTGCACCCACATGGTCAGCTAACCGGCTTGTACATCAATTACAACCTTACCAATAGCTAGGAATAGGCAACCCAAAAAAATTGGCACATTCCAATCCTCTTCATACTCCAAAACTATGAAATCCACAAAAAATATAAACTTGTCCACTTTGACTAGTACGGCTTCAATGATTCCTTCTGGATATGTCATGGATTTATTTACCAGCTGGAGCGTAACTGTCGTGGATCTTGCCTCTCCAATGCTAAGTTTTTTGAATATTGACTTAGGCATTAGATTTATGCTAACTCCAAAGTCACAAAGAGCTCTCTCAAAATAATGATTTCCAATAGTGCAAGGGATGGTAAAACTTTCTGGATCCTTGAGTTTTGGTGGCAACTTCCTTTGTACTATGGCACTGTACTCTTCGGATAAGGCTAACGTCTTGAACTCCGTCATTCGCCTCTTCTTAATTTGGATGTCTTTCATAAATTTGGCATAACTCGGCATTTGTTCAAGAGTTCGACGAGGGATATATTGATATGCAATTGCTTCAACACCTTAAGGAACTTCTTAAATTGGCCATCCTTCTTGTGCTTCTCTAATCTTTGAGGGAATTGAAGAAGTGGTCTTTGAATGATGGAAGGAGAGCCTAGCACCTGTTCTTTAGAAATTTCAACATTTTCTTCTTCAAATACTTTCTGAGACTCTTATGGAGGAGATGTAGCAACTAAAGATGCCTTCCTTGGAGTAGTTTCATGCAACTCCTTGCCACTTCGTAAAGTAATGACTTGCACTTGCTCCTTACCTTTTCCTTTTGAATTTGGTCAAGTTTCACTTGGCAATATGCCTTGGGGGTGACTGTTGACTGCAGAAGTGAGCTACCCAATTTAAGCCTCCAAATTTCTATTAGTTATGGTATGTGACTGCATGAACTGCATGAACATGTCCTCCAAATTGGATTTCTTTTCTTCTTGTAGTAGTGGGGCAGGAAGAGCTGGTCTCACGGGTTATTGCTGTGGTGACTGTGAAAATCCTAGTTTGTGGCTTTGCCTGACTCGATTATTCCAAGAAAAGTTATGATGATTCCTCCATCCCTAATTATAAGTGTTCGAATATGGATTGCCTTGGTTCTGCTGGAAACTGCCAAGATAATTAACTGACTCTGCGTTAGAATCACACTGCTCACAAGGGTGGCCAAATTCACTGCATTATGTGCAATACTCTATTGATGCTAAGGATGATGAAGATCCAACTGCACTTACATTAACGAACATAAACAAATTCTCAATTTGCTTTAATAAAGCATCAATGTGGGCCTTATTGGATGAAAGTGCATCAAGTTGAAATGGGCCACCACCTCTGCTTATGTTAGAAGGTAATTGGTAAGTATTTGCCGCCATATTTTCCAGCAAAGTATAAGATTCCCGATAGCTTTTTCGGAGCAATGACCCATTAGATGATGAATCTACCATATGACAAGTGGAATCTTGGAGACCATTATAGAATATTTGAATTTGCACATATGGTTGAATCTCATGACGAGGGCATTTGCGACGTAAGTCCTTGAATCATCTCACGCCTCTGATAAAGTCTCCTCACCATGTTGCATAAATGAAACTATATCTATCCTGAGTTTTACTAACTTGGCGAGAAGAAAATATTTTTCAAGAAACTTTTGCGTCAAGTCATTCCATGTGTTAATAGATTTAGGTGGCAATGAGTCGAGCCACTTGATGCTCTGTCCCTCAAGGAAAATGAAAAAGTTCTCAGCCTCATAGCTTCGTCGGTGACTCCATGTTACTTGAATGTGTTCATAATTTGCAGGACGTTATGGAGATGGTGATGTGGATCTTCAGCGAGCAAACCTCCAAATTGCCCTATTGACTGTAGCATTTGGAATACTATAGGCTTTATTTCAAAACTGTTGGTGTTGGTAGGAGGAGGTTGGATACTGATTTGCACCTTATTTTGTCCCATTGCAATGAGATCTCAAATAAGGTGGTCCAAGTCATCTTGCTATGGAGCTTAAGGAACCTCGACCTGCTGGTTTTCATTGTTATTTTCTCCTTGACCTCCTGCGTGCTCCATTTGAATATTGTGTGCTCTAGCCTCTCTACTCCTTTGACACCTTCTTAAATATGTTCTTTCAGGTTTAGGATCGAATGATAATATATCCTACCTTGTCGCATACAAAAGCGATAAGCCCTGCAAAGAACAATTCAACTGCAATAAAATAAAACATATGAAACTAGAGTGTCTATACAAATTAAATATATATACAAATTTGTATAAAAGACATCATATTTTAAATACTAATTAGTTTAGCACTTAATTCCTGACAACAACGCCAAAAACATGATGAGCTGTGTATGTCTAATTAAAGTACTTATTTAACGTAAGTATATGTGTGTACAAGTAATAAAGTGAAAATAGAGTGTTGATCCCATAAGAACTAGGTCAAACTAATTATATCTTTAAAATTCAATTGCCTTTGAAAGATAAAGAATTTAATTGATTGTTTGAATGAAAATTAATTGTCGATAGAAAATAAATTGAGCTAAGGGCTAGTGGAATGAACAGAATTGAGTAGGGATTCTAAGAGTTGATTATAATAGATGGAAAATCGAGAATTCTTGACTCTAAACTATATTAATCTAATTCCATTTCAATTGGTGGTGAGAGATTTACTAATTTAAGTTCACGTATATATATTTATATACGCCTTCCAATGTGTATAAACTTAATCTAATCACACCATATTTCTATGTTTCCATGCAAACACGTATGGCGAGATCAATTAACTCATAACCTACTTATGAGTACACAATATTAAATAATATTTCCGATCCATTTTAACATTTCACCCTGCCAAAGTTAGAAACTTGTGGCATACATGTGAATTTTATCTGGAATCATCTTTTCCGAGCATGAATCCAAAGAAAGGATCTTCTTACAAGGTAGGTAATCTTGCAAAAAGCATTAAACACCACATATATACAACAATTATATATTCATATTCAAAGCAAGAAAAACCAAGTTAATGTAGTTTAAGAATCAAATAATCTCAGTCTCCCATCTGTTGGAGTTTCAGCCAAAAATTATAGAATTAAATCCCAAAACGACCAAGTTTAGATACATTCCGGCAAAGGAGAAGAAGAAAAATATGTATAAAATATGAAAGAGGAGATGAAACTTATTGGTTTCCACCACCAAAGCTGAATATTTACTCCAAAATTTTCCTTGGCTTGAAATCCTTCTTTTTCTCCACTTATGGTTGCTTCCACGAGCCTCTCAGTTGCTTTGCTCAAACCCCGCTTTGCTCAAACCTCGAGCACCATATTTATACCCTCTCATGAAGCTAGCACAAAACACGCAAAACTCGCACACGTGTGACTTCAAAAGATTAGCGCTAACATGCCAGTTAGTCAACCAAATCAAGTCAAAATTCAGTTCCTTTAAGCATTCTCCTTGTTTCCATCCTTACTTGGGCTTTATATGCTCACGTCCCTTATTCTTAGAACAAAAATTGTGAAAAGTAACAAGCTTCTACATGAATGGATGAAATTTAGATGTCCTAAATGATGCAAATTATGCTCAAAATGTGAAAATTATGAACACTAAACAACGAAATGCAACTAATGCAACTTTTACGCAAATCTCTATGCATTGTTTCTCAACTAGCATTAAAAAATAGGTGTAAAATAGGCAATGCTAATCTCACTTTTGCAGAGTTATCAACACCCTCTCCAAGCTCTCTAATCATGACATCTATCAAATTACTATTCTGACCTCAAATCTATTGCCCAACCCCTCACCATGGATTCCTTACCCGTGCTCCTTAACTCCCTCTTGGGCTCCGCTTCCTCCTCCTCTGATAAGACCCCCCACCGTAAAGGAGTCCTTTTGCCTCCTTGCCTTCCTCAGCACTAATCCCACCTCTACTATTATCCAATTCCAATTGTTTCCTCACATCCCTCTTTTCTGTACACCTTTGTCTTCCTCTAAGACATGCCTCTTCTTCATGCAAATGATAGATTTCTTGGAGAGGCAACAAAGTGAATCTTACTGCATCTCGTATTATATGTAGGAGATATAGTCCTACTTCACAGGGGAAGGGGGAAGGGCTTTTGATAAGTTGAAAATTGTCTTATATTTTATAATAATATTATACCTTGAATGATTAAAAAGGTGATTAAATACGAGTTTTATATGCAATTTCATAAGCAATGTAAAAAAATTATATTTTTTGTAAAATCTATATATTTGCTACAAAAATAAGTCATTTTGCATTTCATTGAAGTAAAAATAAAAAAAATTAAATGAGCTAAAAATGATTAGAAATATTTATGTGAATATTTGTGGTAAGTTCATATAAACTTTGATGAGGAAATTCGTACCTACAATATGAGAATCTTTAATAGAAAATATGTAATGGACCAGTCGTATTAATAGAAAAATACTATAATCTTATTATAGAAATGGAATTATGTATATTAAATAAAACTAAGTAAGCAAAAATAACAATAATAACTTAGAATTTTTACTAGTTATCTAAATGATTTATGAGAAAAATTACAAATGCTTTAAATGACTTCAATTGATTATGCATGGCTTAATATATAAAATTTTAAGATAACCCATCATAAAAAAATAAAATTATAAAATAACAACTTGAAAATATTTATTGGCCTATTAATATAAATTGGGGAAATTAATTCTTAGATGGGGTAATCAATATATATTCGCATATCTTTATTTTTAATTATTTAAAAATAAAAATCAAAGGTTTAAATGATGTAGGTAAATATATTAAGTTATTAAATAATTCAAAGGCGTTTTAATGGTGCAAATCATATAATGTGGACCCGCATGAACACAGAAAAATGAACCATTAGAGCACCAAATCCAGTGCTCCATCGTCCCCAAATCCATCACAGCAACAATTGTGGCTACCCCTAATAGAATCAAGCAATGAAAACATAGAAAAATGTACTACAAATGATATTTCCGGATCAGTTCAGTGACTGATTTTCTCTTTATAGTATATTTTCACTCCCAAACCACTGTCTACGACTAAGCTGATTATAGTTCGTAAAACAAAACAAAACAAAATTAATCGCTCCTCTATCCCTCTCTAAATTAAAAATTTTATACCCTCCTCATCTTTGTAGATCTTCCCATAAAATAGGATGCGTGTACTAAGGTACTATCAACTCCCTACCTCAACGGTTGGATTTACTCCTCCCTGTTGCCATCCCTTCAGCTCCAACGTGCTTTGGGTTTGATATTCTCTCTAGGCTTGAGATGATATTGACTAGGCCCAACTGTAGGCTCCATCTCTTTTCCAGCAACTGAATCTTCCATGTTATTCCCTGCCTTAGCACTTGTACTACCAGCAGCTTGAGGTGATTAATAAAAAGCGGATCTATCATCTCCACCAGCTCGAGAAATGACTTGGACCTCCAAGTCGTAGCCATGGAAGTCCTCACGAAGTTAGCAAAGATCAACCATGAATCATCGAATGAGGGCAAACCTTGCCATCGAACCAACACCTCGCGAATAGAGCTGCGACAACACAGAACATGACAAGTTGCCAAATTTTGAGTTGGGCATATGGACAATTGCAAATCAAAATCAACATCTAGTAAAGAAGAAGCCACCACATCCAAATTGACATAGTGATGCAGCAAGGAAACATGGAAAACATTACGAATCTTAGAGTCTGATGGTAACTCTAAACGATATGCAGTAGCACCTATCCATTCAGAAATGCTAAAGGGCCATAAAACTGTGAAAATAATTATGAAAATTGACCTGTCCTTAAGGAAGTCTGCCAGTAAGGGTGAAGCTTCAAATATACAAAATCCCGAACTTGAAAAGAAATCTCAGAACAAAGGGCATTAGCTAATTGCTTCATGCAAATTTGGGCTCGAACTAAATTTAATTTCAGTTCAGCAAGTAATCGATTTCATTCCATCAAGGTGGCATCCACATCAGCTGCTTCGCAAGAGCCTGATTCATATTTGGGAATGGTTGGAGGAGGATGCCCTTTTATAGCTTCAAAAGGAGATTTTGGATAAAATGATGGAAAGAGCCATTATACCAAAGTTCTGCCCAAGCCAACAACTTAATCCAATGAGAAGGTGATGCATAGAAAATAGATGCAAATAAGTTTCTAAAGTGTGATTAACCACCTTTGCTTATCCATTTGTTTGAGGATGTAAGTAGTGCTATACCGAAGGGCAGTTTGATGCATTTTAAAGAAAGTGGTCCAAAACTTGCTAAGAAAAGTGGGGCCTCTATTTGTGTGATACCTAGAACATTTTGAGACCTACAAATGTAATCTAGGTATTCAAGAATTATTAATGGTATGATTTATGTGGATGGATAAGATTAGGGCTAGTAACCAAGTGAGGTGGTTAAGTTAATCACCTTAGCCCAATATGAGTTAATGTGCTCAAAAAGGACAAAATGAAGTATGGAAATGATGATGTGGCAAGATTTTGAATTCCACTAATTATGATTAATTTGATAATAATGATGAAATAAATTGGGTCATTACTTACAAAATTCATAACTTGACGCCCATAAGGCGGATTGACGTGAAATTTGAAATATAAGCACATGTTGACGTTATTTACCCCATGAATAGTATAGATTATGTTAATCATGATTGAATTATGATTATAATATTTAATTCTATAAAATTCCATATAATATTTTCAAATGCTCATATCTTGCACTAGAATGATCATTTTGAGATGAAAAATTTTATGAACGGCTAAAACAAAATGTCCTATCCATGAAAAAATGCTTTAACACTTATGGTTAAAACCCTTTGACTTTTTTCTTCAAAAAGTGGTTTTGAATTAATGCAAAAGTCAATGCATTTAAGGGTGCAAATGAGGTGTCTCAAGGAGAGAATTTTGAGCAATTCTTACAATTTCAAAATTTTGAAAAATGCATGCAAATAGAGCTGCATGTAAGGGCATTCAAGAGGCAGCAATATTTGGACAATTTTGTCTTGACAAAATGCCAAAAGGGCAGCCCATGGAACAACGCCAAGGGGGCAAGTTATGGGCAGATTTTTGGCATAAAAAAATTATATAAAGGAAAGTCAAAGGGGTTTCTTGGGCAGCAAGAAAGGAAAAAAAGAGAAAAGGGGCAGCAAGAGCCCTTGGTCGTTCCAACAAGGAAGGAGATAGAGAGAGAGAGAGAGAACTTAGAAAAAAAAAGAGAAATAGCAAGGGCAGCAGGGTGAACGTCCAAGGAGAGGAGAAAAGAGAGGAAGAAGGAAGAAAAAGGAAGGAAAAGAGGATTTAACAAGGCTTACCCATATACATGTTCAATTTGGGTGAGTATTATGGGTTTTTGAAGCATATATATTAATCTAAATCATTCTTGGTTAATGTTTAATGTTAAGATGGTTGTAAATATTGAATTCATGGGTAAATATCTCCTTGGATACTTGATGAATGATTAAGTAAACCAAACGCTCACATAGATTATGTGTTAATACTTACAAGGGTGAAATGAATGACATGGATATGCTCATATATAGTGAATCTGGAATAGGAAAACAAAATATGAAAGAAATAGTACATGAATGAATTTAGCATGAAAAATTATGTCAGAACTCATGATATTATGATTAAGGAATGACCCAATTTTCAGCTTAAAAGGTTAAGTAGGTTATAAATTAAAAATCCAAGAAAATCAACCTGAACAGAGTCGGCCGCATCAAATGATGTTTATTAATTTTTATATATGAAATTTTGAGCTAAAAATATTTTATGATATAGAAGACATCCTGAATATCGCTTGACCAAAATAAAAACTAATTTTTGGAGGGTATAAATATGTCTAATAATTAACATGATTTGACCCATATGAAAATTTATGCTGCTATCTAGCAGAGTAAAAATACCTAAATAAATATAAATACTTAATATTTTGTGCTAGAATTAATTGTTTTGGTTAATTAATGTAGTTATTAATTTATGATATAAATTTCAGATTTAAATACCTTGATTTGATTATAAATAAAAAAAATTAGAGAGATCAATGTGTCTGATTTTAGCAATATGAACAGATTGAGGAATAAATTAAAATAAAAGTTGAATTCCAGATTTTTGGAGTGGAATTTAACTTATAATAGGATATAAACAAATATCATAAGTAATTATGAGAATTTAACCCACTAGGGGTAAAATTTGAAAGGAATGGGTGCTATGGAAACACAGGTTATACCAATGTGTAAATTGGTAAATGGACACCCAACTTGAAAAACAAGTGAGTTAAGTAAGTTGATGGAAATCATATGGGTGAAAAATTATATGATGTGCAAACATATAGAATTATGTTTATGAATGTAATGTCATTCTTATGTATATGGGCAAAGGCAAAGAAAAGGTTAAAGAAGGAAACAGAAGTGAATTTAGATAAGCAAGCAACCTTTTGAAAATATTGATTTCATTCCAAATGTTCAAAAGATTAAAAGTACTTTATAATGATGCTCTATTAAGCATTTTCAAATGTTATTTTATTGACAATTATTGAAATAATATGAACTTGATTTATTAAAATGTTTGCAAGATCGCTTACAAGGTAAACAAGCGAACCTTCACGAATGTTGATTTTGTTTCAAGTATTTACATTGATGATTTTAGAATTGCTTACAAAGTAAGCAAATTAAATTCTTAAAAATATGGCTTTAATGAAAAGCCTCGGCATTGCTTTATTGTAAGCATGCTCAATTCTTGAAAGTATAATTTTACTCCTTACTATTGACATGTTTCAAGATGGTTTCATGTTTTACGATAACAGAGTTTTGACTCTTCTATCAGACGATATTTGAAAATAAACTTTGGAAATTCTATTCCTAAGGAGTTTTGAGAAAAAAATGTGACTCTTTATATAATAGTATTTGTAAATAAATAATGCTTTTGAAATGGTTTATTTAAAAATCATAACATGGTTTAATTAGATGCTTTGAAATAGCCTATTGAAATGTTTTAAGTCTCTTTGAAAATTTAAATACTTTGAAAATGTTTATGCTGATGTATTAAAAGGTTTTAAGGATGACTCACTTAAGAAATTGATGATATAAAACAATTT
This sequence comes from Annona cherimola, assembly GCA_030490835.1. Classification (NCBI taxonomy): domain Eukaryota; kingdom Viridiplantae; phylum Streptophyta; class Magnoliopsida; order Magnoliales; family Annonaceae; genus Annona; species Annona cherimola. The sequence goes on along the minus strand of CM059972.1, from coordinate 54,124,869 downwards.
GATGACTGTTTTGTTTAAATGATTTTCAAGAGATTGTGCAAACTCTTCTCTACATAAGAGTGGCTAGGATAGTGTGTGGACAAGGCATATAATGCCGATATAAATGAATGGGAATGTGGTTGCATATCCTTTGTTCATGAAAAGCTCAGAAATGGAAATAAAAATGTTTATAAGAAAAGCCTGGTTTTCTCGAATATTGAAATGTTTCAGAATCTTCTTATCATGATAATTTTAAATTTTTTTACCAACAAACAAGGAATATTTTTGAAAATATTATTTTCCCAAATACTGCAAATGTTTTGTAAAATTAATTTACTAAAATACTTCTCAAATTCTTTAAGAGTGGTCATCCTAACATCATGATTTGAAGATGGTTTATGAAAATATTTTATTTTAAAAATGATTATGTCCAATTCTCAATTTGAGAAGGGCACAGTCTACGGACTGAGTTGATTATGTTATATCAAGTTTTGACTTGAAAAAAGCACGGTCTAAGGACTGTGTTGATTTTATGAAATCATGCTAGCATGACGACACGAATGTAAACAATGTGTGCACGAGGATCATGTACTAGGTCCATGGTAGAGGTGGTTGGAGACCAGGGCCAACCACTACCTGTAGCTAAGTCACTAAGGGAAGGCCGGAGGCCGGCGGCGCCCTCCTTGAAATGCGAGTAAGATCATGTACAATTGCTTAGCTAGCGGTGCTGTCACATGGATGGTTTCTTTCCTATCGAAGGATGATCACTTGATAAGTGTCACCTACTAGAGGGTTAGAGACATATATGCATATGTTTTGTTTTAAAGCCCAAAATGGAGACATGAAAATGTCCACATAAATCAATGTTTACATGAGAATATTTTAGGACATAAAAATGTCCACATAGATAAAAAAAAGGTTTATAAGCATATGCGTTGCTTTTAAAAAGCCCACAAATTGGGATATGAAAAAGGGTTTGTACGAATTTTTTTGAGGACATACAATTGGCCTCATATAAAAAGGTTTACATGCAAATATTTCAGGACATAAAATTGTCCTCATGAATAAAGATTTATATGAAAATATTTTAGGACATAATTATCCTCATATAAAAGGTTTATATGAAATTGTTTGAGGACATACAATTTGTCCTCATATAAAGAGGTTTACATGCAAATGGTTTAGGATATAAAATTGTCCTTATGAATATAGGTTTATATGAAAATATTTTAGGACATATAATTGTCCTCATATAAAAGGTTTATGTGAAAATATTTTAGGGCATACACTTGTCCTCATAATTAAATGTTTATATGTCAATGTTTTGGGACATATAAATGTCCTCATGAAAAGGGGTTTTATAAAGGGTTTGTATGAAAGGTTTTATGAAGGGTTAAAATGAAAGGTTTCTTCTTGTTAGTAGTTGAGCACTTTATAAGTGTCTCCTACCTAACGGCGAGAAATGCATTTATATGAAAATGCAAAACACTTGCTTACTGAGTTATTACTCACGATTTGTTTTTCCAAACCCTAGATAGGTACAGGGAAGCTTAAGAGGTAGAGAATCCTGAGTATTTGAGGAAATGTATGAGATGGTATTCATGTGTGTACAAAATGATTAGCTATGTGTATGGAATGGTATGACTGAAATTTTTAAGGTATGATAATGTAACTTATTGAAAATTCTAAGTTCTATGTGAACTGATGGTTGAATGTATGTATACAGGTATAGGTGTTGAATATTTAATAATGAGTAAATTTTATATGGCTATGGCATGGTCAGGTTGATAAAACTAAGGATGTAAAAAAACAAGATGAAAATTTTATGAATGATATGTACAGTTGATGACAACTGCTAAGGGATGAGTTATAAAAATATATATAAGGAAGGGAACCAAGTAGTATTTTAAAATGCTATGTGCAATGAATTACGTGTATCGTTGCTTACAAGATGAATGGAGTGGACTACAAAGAAATGAAATGATGATGGATAAAAAAATGAAACGAAATTTTTTTTGAACGAGATCCAATTAAGAACCCACCACATGATCAGAACAATAATCCTGATTCACATTTACAATCAACAAGATCTTGGAGTAAGGCTCAGATTGTGACGCCTCAAGTTGGAGGCGCCACAATTTGTGATCGCACTGGAGGGAAACCCATGCAAACGGACAATTTTTTGAACGAAGGCCTTTGAGACAATTTCTGCTGTATAGGGATGAATTCGAGGAATAAAATGGGCATATTTTGTGAGCTGATCCACCACTACCAAAATCACGGCCTTTCCTTTAGAAGTCGGAAGTCCTTCAATAAAATCTAAGGAAACATTGGTCCAAGGGGCATTTAGAATAAGCAATGACTAAAGCAAACCTACTGGTTTTTTAGCCATATTTTGGCATGACAACACATGTGATAAGCAGCAATATATTTTTGAATGTAACTCTTCATACCCTTCTAATTAACATGTGTAGGAACCATTTCCAATGTCTCCAATACACTAGCATGTCCACCAATCGTTGAGTTGTGAAAATGGACTAAAAGAGCTAGAATTTGAGAGCTGTCAGATGGTATGACTAACCCCTGAAACTTATAAACCAGATTATTTACTAGTTAATAATTAGAAAACATTGTTGGATTGTCCTGAAATCATTTATACAATTAAGCAATTTCAGAACTCTCCTGGCACTCCTATAAAATGGCATCAAAGAGAGGGAAAGAGTATTGACTAGCAATCAACATGTTTAGTACACCTTGTCCAAAGAAAGCATCAGCAACAGCATTGGTAGCCTCCTTTTTATACTCAATTTTGAAGTCATACCCAAGCAATTTTACTATCCATTTTTGCTAGAAAGGAGTCAGCCTGTTTCGATCAAGTAAAAATCTTAAGCCGTGATGATCAATCCTCACAATAAACTATTCTCCCACCAAATATGGCCTCCATTTTTTAACAGCCAGAACCAATGCCATTAACTCTTGTGCATATGTTGAACATCTATGATAAGCTAAAGGAATGGCTTTGCAAAATGCGTAACTGGATGACCCTATTACAATAAAACTGCACCCATACCGTTATTTGAAGCGTCACATTCTATAGTAAAGGTCACCCCAAAATCTGAAAGGGCTAAAATAAGGGGGTGGGCAATGGCTTTTTAAGTGCTTCAAATGCCTCGTTAGCAGTATCTGTCGATTGAAACATATTTTCTTCAAAAGGCCAATTAATGGGGCTATTAACAACCCATAATCTTTAATGAACTTATGGTAGTATCCAGCCAAACCTAAGAAAGCACGCAACTATTTGATAGAAGAAAGGGTAGGCCAAGATAAAATAGCAGCAATTTTGTCACTATCTGGCTAAAATCCCTGTTCAGAAACAATACGCCTCAAATACTCGACGGAGCTCTAACCAAAAGAACATTTCTCTTTATTAGAAAATAGGAAATGTTCCCTTAAAGTTTATAGCACTGTTATCAAATGTTCCATATGTGAACTCCATAGTATGTCGTCAAAATATACCAACATAAATTTTCGCAAATAAGGAGAGAAAATGTGATTCATCAGTGCTTAAAAGGTTGCAGGAGCATTTGATAAACCAACTGGCATCACTTTAAATTCATACTACCCTTGATGAGTTCGGAAAGCAACTTTTCCAATGTCTTCTTGATGCATAAGAATTTGATGATAACTAAATTTTACATCTAATTTAGAGAATGCCTTTAGTCCTCGTAGCTCATTCAATAATTCTTCAATAATGGGAATTGAAATTCTTTCTTTGATCGTAATATGATTGAGGGCTCAATAGTTCACACACATCCTCCACGATTGATCCTTTTTCTTGATAATGAGTACTGGGGTTGAAAAAGGACTTCTACTAGGCCGGATAAGTCCTTTGGATAACAACTGTTGCACTTGAGCCTTTATTTCATCTTTGTGATAATAAGGATAATGATATGGGCGAACAAAATTGGAACTGCACTTGGAACAAGTTGAATTCGATGTTCAAGACCACGAACTAGTGGAAGACCCAGCGGCATTGAAAATACATTTGAAAATTTGGACTAGAAATCTAATAATTGGTCACGGTGAAAACCACTCTCCTCAGAAAAATCTTCCACCTTTAATCCAGAAGCAACCTCATGAATAAAAAAATTTGTCTAGACTTATTACCCATATGCTTTAGAGAACGACAACTATGGGAGAAACTGATCCCTTAGGTAAAAGTTGTAATATATACTATTGATGGTTATCTATAAACTCCATTGTCATAGTCTTCCAGTCACATTGCACTTTTCCCAATCTCTCCAGACAATTGACACCCAATACTACATCAAATTCACCAATGATCAACGAGAATAAATCCATACTAGTATTATAACTTGCAACTCAATCACCACGACTCGACATACTCCAGAACATTTAAGCCTTTTTTCCCCTATTGCACAAACTAAAACTCTCCTAATAGATTCCACCACTAAATTCAACTTCCCAATCAATCTTTCATCCACAAAACTATAGGTACTTCCACTGTCCACCATCACTAACACTTCTTTTCTGTTATTTCGGTCTTTAATCTTTATAGTTTGAACAGTACCACTTCCAGATAATGCTTACAAAGAGATGTCCATTAATATAGGATTTTTAACCAGTTCCTATACCTCCTATTTTTCCTCTAAAGCATCCCCATCCTCATCCTCAATTTTCAAAGTATATAGTTACTTCATCTTACAAATGTGCCCTCGAGAGTATTTCTCATCGCAAGTAAAACAGAGGCCCTTTTTTTGCCTCTCTTGCACCTGCTCCAAAGATAATTTGGTTACCAGAGGAGAACCCTTACTTGCTTAAGCTAAATTTTGCATGCTAGTACTGCTCTCCCCTTTATTTTGCAACATAAGTCTCTCTCTATTAACCCAATTTTGCCACTGTTTGATCTGAGTTTGACAAAACTCAAAACTACCTTGCTGCTTCAATAGCTTGAGATATTGTTACGGGTTTAATCATAAGCACTTTTGCTAACAAGTCCTCCCTAAGTCCACCAATGAACAAACCACGCTGGCTCTTATCAGACCAATCTTTAGATCTATTAAAAAGATTTTCAAACTATTCTATATAATCTTCTAATTTACCAATCTGTTATATCTTTGGTACCACATCCACATCTACTAAGCTAGCATCCCCAAACCTTTCTCTCATTACCTGACAAAACTCGGGCCAACCTGTATTGGGGTGAGTTCGTTTCATCCATTACAACCATCCAATAGCTCCACCTTCCAAGTGTTACGAAGCAATTTGACCCTTCTTGGAGTCATGAATTTCATACAAATCAAATTAATTCTTAGTCCTTACAATCCAGGAGTTAGGATCACTAAACGAAAAAATTGGAAACTAATCTCAGATGACCATGTTGATTTCCCTTAGCCTCTCTATATTGGCCGAAATGAACCATCTATCTAGCTAGGGGTGTAAATAGGGCCGGGTTCAACCCTAGCCTGCATTAACTCGGACCGATTTATACCATGGTTGGGTTGAGGTTTTGGAAATTCAGTTTTTAAAAATCGGGTTCAACTTGACCCGATTTTAAGAATCGATTTGAGCTGGGTTAGGGGGTCGGTCAACCCGACCCGACTTGCCCCCATTATTCTATTATTTGACCCTGTATATGCATTTTAAATTCAAACCCTAAACCAACGAATTCAAAGCCGCAGCCCGCATCGCGCTGCCTCCCCGCTCGGTCGCTCCTGCTGACAATCGAAGCCGACGTTGTAGCCCGTATCTCCTCTCCTCCCCGCTCCTGTTGGCTGCTAACGATCCTCCTGCGTCGTGCTGTCTTCCCCATCTTCCCGTATTCCCATCTTCCCCACCTGCTACGTCTGCTGTGAGCCACTGAGCCGTGAGGGCAGAGGGCGTGAGGTATATTTTTAAATTTCAAATATAGATTATATTTATATAGTTAATTGTATTGGATTACTGTAATATAATGTTTGTTATTTGTTGATTGTTTCATTATTTTTATTGAATTGTCTATGTAATTGATGGATTAAAATAGTCAAGTTTTGTGCATTAATTAGAATGGAAGATGATGATGTTATAGAATTTGTGCATTAATTAGAATGGAAGATGATGATGTTATAGAAGTGCATGCCAACACACCATCATCAACACCATCTGCAGCATCTGAAGCTACATCTAAAAAACCACAAAAACGAAAATATAAAGCAACATCGAGTGTGTGGGAATTTTTTGAAAACGTTTATGCACCTGGAGCTTCAAAAGCACAAATTTGTGTATGTAAAAAATGCAAAACACAATATAGATGTGAGAGCAAGATTGGCACAAGTACACTCAGAAGACATGCAGAAAAATGTTATAAAGGTGGTGATGGGACCTCATATTCTAATTCTGATTGTCAAAGATGGACTTAAAGAAATTGGTGATGCAATTGCTCATATTAGAGCAGTTGTTCGGTATGTAAGATGCTCTCCTTTAAGGCTGAGGTTGTTTAAGGAATGTATCAAAAAATATTTCATTAGAGATAAGGGTGCATTGGTTTTGGATGTGCCCACTAGATGGAATTCTACATACCTTATGTTAGAAAGTGTTTTGAGATTCAGAAGAGCATTTGAGCAGATGGAGTTAGAAGATGTTTCCTTTATTAGAGAAGATCCTCCAACACATGAAGATTGGAATAAGAAAACTCAGTTGATTGCTGTTTTAAAACAATTTCATGAGGTAACTCAAATTTTGTCAGGGTCTTCATATGTTACTGCAAATTTATATTTTGTTGAAGTTTGCAAAACACAAAGGTTGTTAAGAGATTTTTTAACCAACCATGACCTCCTCATTGTTGATATGTGCAAAAGAATGAAAGAGAAGTTTGACAAGTATTAGGGAGATATTGACAAGATCAATATGATTTTGGTCATTGCAGTTGTTTTGGATCCAAGGTATAAGCTAAAATATCTTCGATTCCAATATTCTTTATTGTATAATGCAGAAAAAGTTAGTGATTGATAAAAGTTAAGTTGAAAATGCAAGAGGTATTCAAAAGTTACCAAGCGAAGTATACTCCAATGACAGTACCTCAAGAGGCGAAGGAAACTAGTGATGAGAATGAAAAACTTGTTGAGTCTTCTTGTTTAAGTGGAGATGCTTCACATAAGGATTTTTTAAAGAAAGAGGCAGGTCTTGATGTGAGCAATGAATTGGATCGATACTTGAAAGACCCTGTAGAAATAGATGATGATCATGATAATTCTTTTGATATTTTAGCATGGTGGGCTTCTTCAAGATATCGAGTTTTATCACACATGGCTGGAGATATTCTTGCCATTCCTGTTTCTACAGTTGCTTCAAAGTCTGCCTTTATTACAGGAGGTCGTGTGCTTGATCCTTTTAGAAGCTCTTTGCAATCTCATGTTGTTGAGGCTTTGATATGTGCTCAAGATTGGCTACGTCCATCAGCGAATCTTCAAATGGAAGGAGAAGATTTGGTTGAAATTGGTCAGCCTGTTGAAGGTAATTTGAATATATAATTATGTATTTATAACTTGACTACTTACAACTAATACTATAACTGATTTCTTCTATTTTACAGCAACTCAAGGTGGTGCAGAATCTGGAACTTCTAGCCATGCACGAATTTCCACTCAAATGATCTAGGTACTTATATTTTTAATTTGTTTTCATAAGAAATATAACTATATATTCATACTTACTTTGATAATTTTTGTTTCAGGAGGAAAACCACACATACTAGTCGCAAAGAGGGCATAAGATTTGATTTGAAGTGAAAAGTTGTGTTAGATTTTTAAATGAGTTATGTTGTAGACATGTTATTTAAAACAGATTATTTGGATATGATTATGTTTCATAAGATATGTATTTGGATATGTTTATGAGAGTGTATTTCTTTCACGTTGTTTGGATATTTAAATAAAATTGTGTGGAGTTTGGAAATATGTTTGACTATTTGGTTGTGAAATGTTGTTTGAATTTATTTGGTTTGGAAATATATTTGGTTAATTAGTTGTGAAATTGTGTTTGGATTATTTGGTTATATTGCATTGTAAATAGGTTGTTTAGATGTTTGCTTGCATTGGTGATTTGGAATAACCGAACAGGTCAATTGAGAATTTGAGAAGTTTGTAGCTTTAATTGGAAGCCAACTACGAAGGTAAGTAAGACTATGATATTCGTTTTTTCATTTTGCATAATTTACTGCAATACTTTTACTTGACTTTCACTTTTTTACTTGCAGAGGACATCGATTGCTCAAAGAATACAAAAGCAAAAAAATGAATCAATTACTAAACTTATCCTCCACTTTTGAGGTACGTAGAACTTTTATTAGTACTTATTGTTTTTATAATTATCATTGCTTTTGTTATTTTAGAAATTCGGGTGAACAAAAGCTTAACTAGCATTGATAATATGTGTAATCTATTAGCCCGATTTCTAACCCGAACCGAACCGATTTGAGATGGGTTGAAATAGGGTTGGGTTAAGGTGTGAAAAGTAGGGTTGAAAGTAGGGTTGGGTTGGGATTTTACAAGGTGGGTTAGGGTTGTATTTGTCTGTGGAACCCCTAATTTTATGATCATATATGAAATCCTAAAGTCATGAACCCTACGTAATGTATTGACTTTTATATGAAATAAATATATGATTTCCATAATATATGGAATTGAAGGATCAAATAATTAATTATGAAATATAATTTTAAATGAATAGTAAATATGAATAGTGGAACGTGAATAGTGACCCTATGGTTAAGATAAAGTGATAAGTTAATCACTTTGGATTAACTTAATCACGAAAAGACCAAATTACAATTTTACAAAAGTGAGATTAAATTGTAAATTTAGAAAAGATGATTGATTGATAATTTTGACAAGAGTGGAGGCACGAAGTGCACTTAGTGGAAATTTACAAAGGTTACATTTGGAATTTATAAGATAATAAAGGGTAATTTATGATTTCATAAAGATTAGAATGAAAATGAATTTTTATAAATTTTTCAGGAAGGAATTTCAAGATTCTGAATTATACAAAGTGAAACTATTTAAATTCACGGACCTTATGGAAAAATAAAAATAAACGGAAAATTTTTGACTAATTAGGGGCTCTAATTAAGGGCTTGTATTCATCCTAACTGTTTTCATTATATCTAAGCATGTATAACTCAGAATCATATAAAACTTTAATAGAAAGTACTAAATTATGTGCTCTCTAATCTAGACGGATCAGATTATGAAAAATAGTTGACTAAATTACCTAACTTGAGTGCATCATAAAACGTGCCCAAAAGCACAGCATGCAACGTACAGGAGTGACGTTGATATTTTGATTATTTTTATATAATTATTTAGTTAATTCATATCTTGATGAATATAAGATTGTTTGAGATGAAACTTTTTAAAATTAAATTTTATACCAAAATGTGATTTTAATTAAATTAAAATATGTACTTTGCTCCAATTGAGGTGAAATTTTATGGGTAAGCCTATTTTAATATGACCAATTTAATGAAGGAATGAAATTTTGGAAAACATGTCTCCAAAATTTTAAAAAGGAGATTTTTATCCAAATATGAATTAGTTAATTAAAATAAAATAGAATTTTTTTTTCAAAATTCTAAAAGGTACATTTTGTGAGCAATTGGATATATATTAATAAGAAATTTTTTTATAATATATAAGGGTGTATGTAGGCAGTTATGATTTAATTTGTTAACATTGGAATTTACCGTTTTAAAAAAAATGTGAACGGTAGCAAGAATGTCCGGTACACGTAATGTGGACAGCCGTATTGCTGAAAATTAAACAGCCATGTTTTGACCATGCTGGATTGATAAAACGCAAACACCTGTAATTATTTACGCTCAATTATTAATAAGCCAACAGCTGTAGCGGTGAAACTAGAGAAAAGGAAAGGAAACCCAACCATGGTAAACCGCATACGGGAAGTATAAAAAGAGGCTGCTGAAGGAAACAAAAGGCTGGACGTGCAGTACATTAACAGGAAAGAGAATGGCGTGGACGGCAGCATCAAACCAACCAGCACTCCAGGCATTCTTCTTCATTCTTTACATCAACATATTTTATTTACTCAATTATTATTATTTCAAATATGATGCTCATCTCGTCCCCTATTTAAAAGATTTCAGTTTTGATTTTAAAACCACCTGCTGGATGATTATATAATTTATACGTATGATATTTTGATCTTGATAATTTTAACAATCTATGCAGAACATTTATTGATAAATATAAAACACATGTTGTAAACATATTTTATCGTTCCTACATAAATGTTTTGCATTAAATAGAATTTTAATCTATATGCTGCTGGACGTTCATATACCGTTTTATTAATTAAGCATGATTTTTTTTCATGATTTTAATTAAACTCTGAAAATGCTATCCTGTTCCATGCTTAAATTCTGACTTCGTTTAATTAAATGCAGAAGCACTACCCTACCGAACGTTAATGGATATAATTAATGTATATATTAATTCAGCAGCTGGATTATATGTATATAGTTGCTGGAATTATAAAATAATGGCAGTTGTATTTTATTTAAGTTATTTAATGGATGAATATGTGATATTAGAAACAAAAATATAAACGAGATAGTAAACGAAATATTTTTTCCATGAAAATTTGTGTACAAGCTCATTATATTATCATTAAGGAACGACCAAATTTCTAGATTAAAATATTAAGCATTTTGCAAATTAAAAATCCAAGAAAATTAACTTAAACAGGGTAAAATGGGTGACAAGATCTGCTGTAGTAAATGATTTTTAATATTTTTTTTAGATGGATTTTTTATCTGAAATTTTGATATGATGTAAAAGGTATCATAGTTATCACTCGAAAAAAATAAAAAATAATTTTTTAATGACATAAGTATGGTTTAAAAATAACGTGATTGAGGCTGCTCCTGATTACACAACACTGTACAGCACAGTGAAAATGTCAAAATAAATATATAATGTTAATAATTATTGATGAAAGTTTTATGAAGCTTAATTAATGTAATTATAGATGTATGATATAAATTTTAGAATTAAATACCTTGATTTGATTTCAAATAAAGATTTAAAGAAATCAGTACGTCTGATTTCAACAAATGTGGGCAGTTTGAGAAATAATCAAAAAGAAATATGAAACCTAAGTGGAAATGATCAAAATTCATATATATGTTAGGTAAGAGTGTAATAAAGGATTAAGAATAGCAAGGGTGATTAATAACTGCTGTTATAATATGTATATGGAATTAATGGGTAAATAAGAAGATGAAACTTAGTGAAAATAAGAAAACAAAGGCTGTTTTGGAATTTAATAATGAGTTCCAGAAATTTTAAATGAAATTTATTTTTATTATAATGTGTAAACAAGGTTTACAAAAATGGTACAAATTTATGATCACTAAGTAAGTAATTAAGTACCTAAGATGTGATTTTAGAAAATATAGATGAGGGTTAAATGTAATATATAGGGCTGTTTGAGGGAAATTACAAAAATTATAAAAATTTTAGACCCACATTATAAGCCCTTACCCTTAAGCAAATATCTTGAGAGATTTTCTCAAATAATATGTCAATTATAGAACCTATATGCTAAGTATAAAATGCTAAAATCCAAGATGTTGAATTTAGCTAAGTGTTACAAATCCTAAGTAGGATTTGGAAAATTAACCCTTAAATAATGATGTCAAAATAAATGGAATGGTTAGACCTTGAAACAAGTTCAACCAAATGAGGATAAGAGTGGTTGGTATTAGCCAAATATGAAAATGTGGTTAGAAGATAATTATATTGAATTTATGGAAAAAGGAAGATAAACAACTTATTTGAATTGGTGACATCAAATGACTTAGGAAGTTCATAAGCAATTGCCTTGAGAAGTTGATTAAAGGAAAGAAAACAAGTGTTAAGGATGGAATTGATAAGAGAGAGATGGTAAACATAAGTGAATTGGAACAGGGCGATGACAATATTGAACTAAAGGTAGAAATGGGTCAAAGTTGATATGAAACACACATGGGTTAGAAAACCCTAAGATAGATTTGGAGTTAATAGTAGAAATGTGCAAGCATGGGATATTATGTTTATATGAGAAAAAAAATGGTCCTTTTCATTTGTATAGGAAAAGGAAAGGGAAAAGTGGAAGCTACAAGTTGACTACGCAGGTAAGCAAGTTACATGCTTTCTAAAATATTTTTAAATGCTTGCAAATTGTTTGCTCACATGATTTATAAAATATATTTAAGGATGGTCATTCCTATAATGCTTTACATGAAATGATTGCTAACTACTTGTTAACTGTTTTTATGAAAAGTTTATGATTTATAAATGTTATGCCAGCATGTGTATGTGAATGATCATGGTGCACGAGGATTAGGTTACGAGAGAGGTGTAATTGGACCGGATGTCCTCCTCTAGCGTGACCGAGTCGCTAATACAGGCTGAGGCCGGCGGCGCCCTCCCTGAAATGGGAGCAAGATCAAGTAGTGGATGCCTAGCTAGCGATCCATTTGGAAAAATGTCATGTATGCATTGAATGCATTTGCGTTTTCATATTATGCACAAAAAGGAAATGGAAAATGTTTACTTACAAAAGGAAAAGACTTGCTTACTGAGTATTAGTACTCATGTTTTGTTTTCCAAAAATTTAGTCAGGTAAATGGAGATGACCCATGGAGAAGGACATGTATAAAAAGAATGTCAAGATGTTTATATTCCTTTGCATGTGTGAAAAGAAGAAGAAGAATTTATAGTATGATCAATGTTATGTTGAATGTTGATGAAAACAATTAAGTTGAGGTAGTACAACCTGTATGGAATATGTGAGAGAATGCAGAATTATATGTAAATGGTGTATATGATGATTTTTTCCGTAAAGACAATCGTTATGACTCTGATAACGTAAAGACAATAGTTAAGACTATGATATGGGAAACGCTTTTCAAGCTGGATGAATGAAAATGTTATCTGTATTGATGTTATATATATACATATATAAAATTTACCGTGTGATCGGGGCAACAATCCTGAGTCACGTTTACCAACCCTTTTCGATCCCGGAGTAAGGACTATGTGGAGCCTCGGGTCGGGGGCGCCACATTTTCCCAACCCGAGTCAACCCGACCCAATTTACACCCCTATATCCAGTTGGTTGTTCATGAAGCCACTACTTCATTGCTAAATCACATCCACCCTCTGGCCATACCTAATTATGATCTAGTCCCCTCCCATTCAGGAGGAGGAGGTCGACTCATCTTATCCAAACTTCGTCAAGCATGCCATGGCCACTCTCGATATGGTGCTTGCTAGCCATATGGAGGAGGCCAACCCACTTGATTGAGGAAGAGATGATGATTAAATTGATTATGGATCATTGGAGAGGTCGACTCATCTTATCCAAACTTCGTCAAGCATGCCATGGCCACTCTCGATATGGTGCTTGCTAGCCATATGGAGGAGGCCAACCCACTTGATTGAGGAAGAGATGATGATTAAATTGATTATGGATCATTGGTCCATGATCCTATCTGTATCCATGTATAGGAATCTTATAAACCTGATACAAGCCAAGCCGCATTTCATTTAATTGTTGTCCCAGATTACGGGTTATGGTATCGATACCAAAGTGGAAGAATTCCATGCTGGAGAAATGATCTTCTACAACTTGGGCTCGCTCAGCAATTGACCTTTCCAGATTCCTCATCGATTCCTCCATTCCTTGCCAACACTGCTTGAAGATAGCATGATGATTATCTTAATCTACCTTCCATCGTCTAAATCTGTCATCTCCATGAATAAGCGTCCTCTGTTGTAGACGAATGGTATCATGCTCAACATGGGGAAGACGCTCCTCCTATTCTTTGTCCCTTGTCCCTTGATCCACCGACTTTGATACAAATTGATAGAATTAAACAATGAAAATAGAGAAAAATGTAATACGAATGATATTTTTGAATCAGCTCAATGGTTGATTTTCTCTCTACAGTATAATTTCACTCTCAAACTACTATCTACAACTAAGCTAATTATAGTTCATAAAACAAAATAGAACAAATTCAATTACTCCCTTATCTCTCTTCATAGTAACAATTTATACCCTTGTGGCACCCCAAACAGAGCATCACATCCTGAGCTTTACTCCGGAACCATTATTGATTAGTAAACATGATCAGGATTGTTGCTCTGTCACATGGCGGGATCATTTGGTATTTAACCATTCATAATTTACCTCATATGAGTTAATCACATCATTCATGTTCAATTTCTCATCAATTTTCCTATCTAGCCCTGATATATTCATTAGATATTATAAATTCTATATCATTCATATCATAGAAAAACCTATATTCATCATTCATCCTTAAAAAAAATTTCATCAACTCATCATATGCCATAGTGTAAATCACATCAATTGCAACAAGTAGCAATTATTCAATTCATAACACATCTTTCCATACATAAAACATGCATAGAGTTCCATACAATTTATCATCTTTCATTTGACCTATGCTCCTTCGTCATATCCATTATTGCACCTGTCTTAGGGTTTGAAAACAAATTGTAAGTATTACTCAGTAAGCAAGCTGCATAGTTTTTCAAGCAATTCATTTTTGCAGGCAATGTTTACATTTGAATACGTACCTTGAAAAGCAACATTATACCCACTTGTGGGTACACCATGAAAATCATAAACCATTATACCCATCATGGGTATATTATGAATAATGCAATGTATTATTTTCATTATAAAACATGAACATTATAGTATAGTACGTTAGCTAGACGATCATCCGTCTCTATCTTCTCCCATCTCAGGGAGGGCGCCGTCGGCCTTTGGCCTATCTTAGCAACTCAGTCACATTAAAGGGGGACAATCGGTCCGCTTACACCTTTAAGTAGACTTAGTACCTTGTACACTATGAACTTGTCATAAACATGATCATTAATATGATAAAAAACATGCTAGCATGACTTTTGTGTATAAACCTTTGAATCAAATTTCTCAACAATATTTGATAAATCATTAATCAAATCAATTGCCATGGTGAAAACAACATTTCAACAACATGTTGGGATAAAGGAATGACCATCCTTAAATTATTTTAGAAACAATTGAGCATTCATTTGCAAATCAATACAAAACATTTAAATAGAATTTGCAATCATTTTGTCAAAGTTTGATAAAGCAATTCTTTTAGAAAATTGCTTGCTTACCTGAATCATGTCAGCTTTCCTTGTTAACTTTTTCCTTACATTTGCCAATACACATGAGAATGACATTGCATTCATATATATAACCTCTTATGCTTGCACATAATTTAGTTTTTCAACTCTCATATCTTACGTTACCCGCTTGTATTTCAAGTCGGGTGTCCATACATAATAACATAGCTTATATATCATATTATTCATTCTTTTCACTTTCACTACCCTTATGTAAGGAGACTTTCAAACATATAATAATCTTTCATTTACTTAACATATGGAAGTTCATTTCTTCCCATTTGTCATTTAATAACTAGTTTTCACATTTCTCACACAAGTGCTCACTTTAGGCACATATTTAATAGTTTACACCTCTCTTATTAATTTCGAAATTTGAGATTTCATAACATTATCGAAACAGCACCTCACTTTGCCATTTTATCACATGTCCATTCATTTTTTGCATTTTAGCACATCGTACTTAAGCATTTCTCATCCTTGCCATACATACCCTTTATGTGTACCCTTTTAACTACACATATAACATGTGTTATTCAATCTTTTTCAAAACAGCAACTTGCCCTCTGTTTTGTCATAATTAAAATACTTAATTAGCACATAATTTAGAGTATTTTCAAAAGATTATAATCCCTTAATTGTAGGGTTCCAAAACAACAACTTTTGCATCACTTTTTCTCACATTCAACGTCATATGTTTTATAGCAGATTTTTGTCTCCTTAATTTCAATCCTTAACCACCCTTTTCTTGTTCCATATTTAGAGTATTTTCATGATTTCAAAGTCCATAAATTAAGTTGCCCAAAACATCAACTTTTCATGCCTTTCTTGGCCACCCTTGGACGTCCATATCATACGTCCAAACAAAATCAGATTTTTGAAATTATTTTCAGCCTATGTTGGACGTCCCATGTATCCTAAATTTAGGATATTTTACCCTTTTATTCATCCATGTATCAATTGATTTAATTCATGTCCAATATCCATATCAAAAGAGTGGAATTTTCATCATATGGTTAACCTTAGGTTTTACCTTTCTAAGGTACTTAATTCATGCTCAATTCAACATCTGTTAATTATGGAATCATTAATCTTAATTCAAACATGTAATATGCATAAAACAACAATATTAATTGGGAATTAAGAAAAATTTCAGCTAGATATACATGTTGAAATCAACCCTAGCATCATCCATAGCTTCCTTGAACCCTTGAATTAAATCCTCTCATGCATTCATCATTTAGTACCCTAATTAAGGGCTTCATAACTCATCATTTAGGGTTAATAATAGATCAAATTTATGACCCATGAAAGAAGCTAGGAAACTTAGAATTTAATGAATCAAACTTGATTCAACACTTACTTGAAGTTGTGAACTTTTGCTCTAACTTCTTCTAGCTTGATTCCTTCTCTTTTTTCTCCTATTTTCTTCTTCCTTTTTTTCCTCCTTGGCACGTCCAAGTTGCAGTACACTTTTCTCTTTGTTTTTTTCCACTTAAGCTATCCAAGAAGTGGGCGTCAACCTCCCCTCTCTCCTTTTATATGTCTGATTTTTATCTCTTCATTTTCCACCTCATTTTGAGGGTAATTAATGGGCACTTATCCCTTAAATGTGTTGTCACATTCTCACTCAAGTAAATTGCATTTTTAACAGAATTTTTAAACATTAAAATCTGCTCAAAATCACCCCATCTTGTTGTCCACCAATTTAGGTCCCCATGTGGCCTTGATTTTGGCATTTTATGCCATCAAAAGGCTGCCCAAATCCATGCCATTAATGTGCCTCGTCATGTAGCCCAATCTCATGGAATTTTAGCATAAAAAAAATCTGCCAAAACAACCCCCTTGCACGTCCCATATGGCCACCTCTCTTGGCCCTTTTGTAGCTACATAAGCTACTTTATTAACCATGCATTTATGCCCCATAAAATCCAGCCCCTTTTCATGCATTTTTGCATTTTGGAAAAGTCACAAAATATGCTAAAAAATCCCTTCTCATGCCACCTCAAATGACCCCTTGATTACCTTATTAATAGGTTGACTTTTCCATTAATGACATGCTACTTTTTGATAACAAAAAGTCAATAGTTTTTGTCCTTTTGCGATTAAGCACTTTTCCATGATAATTAGCTTAATCAAATCCATCCATAACGTTACCCATATCATTTTCACCGTTCACGACATCTCAAAATGACCTTTCTAGCATAAGTTATAACCATTTGAAATTGTCTTTTGGATTTTGATGAAAATAAATAATTAATACCCTAATGTCATCATAATTCTCATAATCCAATCTGTTCATAAGGTTCGGCACATCATCATGTGCTTACCTTTCAAATTTCATCTCATTCCGGCTTATAGGCGTAAGTTATGAATTTTCTAACTTTTATCACCTCAAATTCATAATTATCATCATAATTTCCATTAATTAAATCACATTTCCTAATAATCATTCATAACATATCCACATTTCCTAATCCTCATTAGGTCTCTTTATTCACATTAGCTCACATTGAGCTATAGTGATTAATTTAACCACCTTTCTTAATCAATTGTCTTAAAATTAATCAATCAATTGAATTATATATAAATCACATTTACATGCCACATTCACATGCAGGGTCCTAATTAGGTCTGGGTATCACAACCCTTCTCATCTTTCTAGATCTTCCCATAAAATTAGGACGCATGTCCTGAGGTACTATCAACTCTTTGTCTCAATGGTTAGATTTAATCCTCCCTGCTGCCATCTCTTTAGCGCTCCAATGCGCTCTGCGTTTGATATTCTCTTTGGGCCCAAGATGATATCGACCAGTCCAACTTCAAGCTGATGTCCTGTACAGCAACTAAGTCTTCTATGTTATTCCTCGCCTCAGCTCTCGTACTACTAGTAGCAGGAGATGATTGATAAAAAGCGGATTTATCAGCGCCGCACAAATCAGCCACGAGTCGGTCGATGATCAGTGCCCAGAAATTCGACAGACAGCAGTACAATTTCAGCGCTATCGATGCAGTCGTTAAACCCGAATTCGGCCTCCAGAATGAAATTTTGGCTATCGAACAAGTAGGAAGCCAAATGACAGCAATATAATTTCAGCTCTTTTGATGCAGTCGTCAAACCTGAAATTTTGGCTATCGAACAAGTAGCAAGCCAAATCGAAGCATTCGACCTTGCCAATATCCTCTGATTCAGGCAGCAACCCATTATTTTTTAGGCAGCAATTTTCGATGCCTAATTTCTCCTTTGCCAATTGATGGCAAGCTCCTATGAATTAGGTAGCAGTACTAAATCACGCCATCCTCTGCATCTCCAACTAAGTCCAACCAATTGCCGCTGGCCCTTTCTCAACCTGCCAGGAAAATTCAGCAATTGCAGTAGCCCTTAAACCAAACATCTCCAAGCAGCTCCCTTTTCCTGCTTCACACCCATGAATCTAGCAGCAGATTCTCATGAACTTTGGTCGAACATTCATGCATCAAATCTTATCTTGCCCAGCTTAAACCTGCATGGAAATCAACCCGACCAGCAACCGCCGTCGAACACAAGCCCTCCTCAAGCCAAATGCAGAACATTGACTAAAGGAGGCCCAACCCATAGGAAGTGCTTCCTACGTTTTCCTCGTAGGAAGCCTCATCTGAACCGTCCATATTGAATCGACGGTTGAGAAAGGATAAGGCATTTTCGGTATGAAAAATGGTGATAGGGCAGAATCGCAGATGCAATCGGCTGACCCGTTCTTTCTCTTTTCCTCCAATCGGCTTCATGCCCTAGTCGTCTTTCACCCTTATTCTCCCCCATCTTGCCCTAGCCACCCACTGCCACTCTTTCTCTTTCCCCTCCTCCATGCCCGAGCTCCTACGCCCTTCTCCTTATCCGACCATCCGTTTCCTCATTTGCTCCCTACGAATCAGCAGCACCTCTCTGCCCTGCCTCCCATTCTCCCATTCTGCTTGCCGGACGTCAGCACCATATCGTGGAATTTTATCCCACTCCTACAAATTTGGGTCTGATTTCTCTGCTTCGTAGTGTCAGAAGATTGATTGTCGATCAGAGGGGGAGGGGGGTGGAAATTGCTCCTGCAGCTGCGGTCTCTCTCATGGCTATCGTTCTAGAGCTCGTCATTGAACAACTACTTGGTCGAACAAGCAGCGAAAAATCGACTCTCATCCAGGCCATATTTCGTATTGTTGAACCAACCTAAAGGGAGCATTGTGATTGGTGATGTAGACATTTGCAAGATAGGCCTTCATGACCTGAGATCCAGGCTCAGCATCATCCCACAAGACCCAACCATGTTCGAAGGAACTATGAGGGGAAACCTTGATCCACTGGGGCAATACAGCGATACTGAAATATGGGAGGTAGTCACAAGAGTCGCTACTAAAATTTCAAAACAACAGTTTTCTTACAAGCTTACTGATATTTCATTCAGATTTTAAAACCAACACTTCTCATATACATGTTATCTTCCACAACCTCACTTAAACCATGCAAAATTCTATTTCTAGATGAAAGAAATTGGAATTTGATTTGGCTGACATGTTAAAAACTATAACTGTTCAGGCACTGGACAAATGTCAACTCGGTAATTTGATGCGCGAAAAGGAAGCAAAACTAGATTCTCCAGGTAAAGAAAATACACATTATTATCCTTTTTAGAGAACATTTTTATATATGAAGTTCTTGATTTTTAAGTTCAAAGACACTAATGTGTAGCTCTCTACCTTGCAGTGGTAGAAAATGGAGAAAATTGGAGTGTTGGCCAGAGGCAGCTGTTCTGTCTTGGAAGAGCCCTGCTGAAGAAAAGTAGTATCCTGGTCCTCGATGAAGCAACATCATCAATCGACTCGGCAACCGATGGCATCATACAACAAATCATCCGCCGGGAGTTCAGCAATTGCACAGTCGTTACAATGGCACACAAAATCCACACAGTTATCGACAGTGACCTTGTCCTAGTCCTCGGTGACGGTATGTTTCTTTAAAGACATTTTTACACGCCAAACAACTTAATGAATCTTATCATTGTAGATATGATTATGGTACATGATTTCGTTCAAGAGAGCTAATGAACATGAATCTTTGTAAGCAGGGAGGGTTGTGGAATATGATTAGAGGGGGAGGGGGGCGGAAATTACCGCTTCATTTGACACTGAACAACTACTTGATATCCATGCTCTCTTGATATTTTATGTAATGCCCCAAACCCACGGGTGCATCACAATGAAACCTTACTTAATGGATCTTTTAAGTAGTGAAACTTGTAGATAAAATAAAAGTTCTATCATTATATAAATGAAAGCATTTTCACTGAGTCTAAATCCGGCAGTATACCGCCTATATTTCAAAGGTTTGTGAAGAAGAATCAGCCACGTTCAAGAAGTAGCTTCCTTTAGAAGCCTGATAAACATTATTCAATCATATTAGATACGAGTAAATCATGTAAATTCCTTTTCAAGTTCCTTTTTACTGATATATTAATTTATTTCAAGAATTCTAGGTTCTCAAATTTATTACATTTTTATACCAATCCAAATATATAGGTTGTGGTTATTGAGTGAAGAATATTTAATGAGTTTTGTAGCTTACTAAGAAAGGAAAATTGGGATAAGAACACTTGAATAGGTTTATGCACGTGCATTGGAACATGTAGCCTATAGTTTTTGGTTCTCAATTTGTTTACCATAGACTTGTACTGAAATTTAAAGAACTCCAAAGAATTTTTGAATTAATAACCACACTCTTAATCTTCTTGCTTGAGAAGAAACGAAAACGAAATTGGAGACATTCTGATAATTTTCATATGCTACATAATTGTTTAGATTTGTACCTTCTTATTCCCCTTTTTTCTCTTGCAAATATATTATATTTTTTATTGAATAAGTGAAGCATGTGGATTGCTATACGGTTACTGCTCATGAGTTTGAATCTTTTACAATGAGATACACATTTAAGTCAATGATGAGAGGTAAAACATGCAATCTAAGTTTGATTTTTTTCCAAGTTCATAATGGCGTTACAACTTGAATTGATTCTTTGCTCATGCCATAAAGTTCTGGCAGCTGATACTTCAGATTGCTTAGAACTCCAAGGGCTTGGCATGATGGGGCCAGCTGGTAGCCTGATATTGACAAACATGTATAAATACATAGCTTCTCTTCCATTGCCAGAACTTCAAGTGGAAGACGTTCACGGTGTATGACTGTTTTCCTGTGATTGGGTGGAGATTATGGACCATCATGAATGCTTCCGGATTTGAATAGAAACCATAATAGCTATTTTTTTGCATGTGCAAAACACATTATAAGTTCTGGTTATGGGATGATAATGCCATTCCTGATATTAAGGTAGTGGGTTATGTTCCTGTAATACAAATTTGAAAACTGTATATTCTTCATCTTAAGTTTTCTTTGCCTATTTCAGTTTTTTTTAAAAAAAAAGTAGGAAAGGATTTTGCATTTTTTATGTATGTTTTAGGCATAGAGGATGTGCCATATTTCCATTAAGGAAAAAGAAAAAGGAAAAAAGAAAGAAACGAAAGTTCAAAAAGGCTGTGAATTAATGTGAATCATTGTTCTGATGTACAAGCAGCATTCCATTTTTTGTTCAGCTTTTGTATTAATTGAAGGTGTTCTGCATTAGTAATATGGTGGCATGCTACCCAATTTAAGTATATAAAGTATATTTAGTAATCATCTATACACATCATTATATAATAGTTTTCCCTCTGGTAGCATCCTTTAATGGGTTCACTTTCTGGTTTGACATTGAGTTTAGAGGACCTGCTACAGTTTCAAATAGCAATCATCTGCTCTTTCCACACCACATTCCATCGCCAGATGTTTATACGAAAAAGAAACCAAAATCAGATGACACACTTGTTCTCTCAACTTCACCTGAGGAAGCTCCGACACATTTGCAATAGGTATTTTTCAAAGTCCTTGTAATCCCATTCAATGGTCACTTTCGTGATTGGGTTCTAATATATTGTTTGATATTACTATGTTTTGTCTTTTAATAAATTAGGGATGGCCTTGAATGAGGGGTAAGAAAGGAGGGTTTGAAGACATAAAGGGGAAATTTCGCTGACAGAAATTGAAACAACAACAATGAAATAGTAGGAGAAAAAACATGGGTTTTGTGAGAAAAGAAAAAAGTTGATGATGAAAAGGATAGGTTTGACAGTGAAAAAACTTGAGTTATACCATACTAGGAACATGTCTTGTTAAATAAAGAGGACATGGTTAAAAGGTCTCCCCTTCATTTCCTAAAACAAGCACAAGCTTTGATAGGCTTATTTAGCTCATATGTATTCCTAGGCTAGTTTGAAATGGCCATCATTTTCAAAATCTTGGTAGTCCTGTGATGAAAACATGTCATGATTAACGTGATTCATGTTTCTAAATGATACCAATCAATTGGGCCTAGCCATATGATTTTGTTTGTTTCACTCTTGTATTGATGCGTATGCCACATTCGTATTTTTATAAAGAAATGGTTGTGTGAAAGTTGTTATTCTTCACCAGAATGCAATGCACACAATTTATGTGAAACTTGTTTGTCTGCTTATATGACCTCTTTCTTTTAAACATTGATCTACTTCTATGATCCCATAGAGTTAGAGCAAGGCCAAGTTATTGAGGGCTCAATAACAGTGGGTAGGTAGTTGAAGATCTATTTCTCATTTGCAAATATTTTTGGAAGATCAGGGCCTCCCATCTCAGGTAATTTTCGGGCTGAATTCTGCAAGTCTAATGACAATTTTGCATGAGGGTTGTTGCTTCATCATCTATCCCTTTTATGGGCTACTTTTTGGATGATTGTCGATACCGTTGCTTTTGGATATGGCTTGCCTGTGCTGTTAATCATATTATCTGGGTTTCCCACTTACATCCACGTACATGTCCCATGGGATTGTACCAGCTTGGTAAAGGAAACATGGTCGGAAAGATCCCGTTTTCATTTATTATTATTTTCTGTTGTTGTTTCTCAGATGTCTTTTCTTGAGGAGAAGAAAGACCATTTCAATTGCTTGCTGCAGCTGCTATTTTCATTGTCTGTGCTTTTCTTTCCCATGCTTTTTCTGCTTTAGCTACAGAAGATGCTGCTATTTGGATGCCTGTTCTGCCTCTGGGTTCTTGCACTCAATCTCTGTCTACCACTCGACTCTGCCGCGGCCCTGCTGCCTCAAGATGAAGGTAATTAATCAAAAAACTCAGCACATGTTGACATTCAACTTCCATTCATGCAGATGTTTTTAATTGCTTTTAATTTCAAGATAATTTGAACATGATGATGATTTGTTCTATTATTTTTCTAGATGTGTTAAATTAAGCTGGTGATCCAAAATATTAATTATTGTTCCCATATAAGCATGAGCAGTTTAGAAGACCATCACAGATTTCAAATCAAGGCTGGTGTCTTTAAATCTTGTCCAACCTCAGGGTGCAATTGGTTGTAGTTATTTGTCTGGAGCTACGCAGAAATCCTTTCACCTCCTACATTAGCTTAAAAATAGGTGTACCTGTAAATGACAAGTGATTAGTTGCACGTCATTCTGAAAAGTGGTAGTTTTTTTCACTTCTGTTTAACAAGAGCTTTATTTGCAATGCATTCTTGACATTTTGTTTTGCTGGTGTGCCATCACCTTTGCTCATTCATGAGATGAATTTTCCTTCACAGTAGCCAAATGGGCCAATAGGCAAAACTCAATCATTTGGAATAAAAGGGTGGGTTGACAGTATTTGCAATATGAATCAAAAGTCTCTATCATTCATTGATGAGCATGTTCGATAAATACATGGCCACAACAAGTAACAGCAATAGCAGTAAAAGATTCTGAAAGTTAGGAAACTTAAGCTCCGTTTGGCATAGCATTTTAGTAGGTTTGGCACGCTTAGTTTGATAAAGATGTGATTTATAAGTGTTTGGAAATTTTTTTAAATGATCTTACTCGCAACTATCTCAATGGTACAATACCATCTACCTAGGCAACTATGCCATCATTGCAAATGATGTAAGAAGCTTCTTACCTTGTATGTAATTTCTGCGTA
The DNA here is from genome assembly GCA_030490835.1 of Annona cherimola. NCBI lineage: Eukaryota > Viridiplantae > Streptophyta > Magnoliopsida > Magnoliales > Annonaceae > Annona > Annona cherimola. Next base: position 54,100,585 of record CM059972.1, on the reverse strand, counting down.
TCATTGCCTTTGTATTTTGTCATTCTGGTAACTGTATCTGCTGATGGTTTGTAGTTATTCAGGGTATGCCCTGCTTGTGTTCCCTACCTTTCATGATTAGTTCAAAATTGCATTTCCATGACATAAGACTTAAGTTATATACGATTTTGTGGCCTTTGCATTTTCTAATGTATTTTCTTTTGTTGCACTTTTCTCACCAGAATAAAGCAGATGATCAACACAAGTGGAGAGTTTCAAAAAAAGAGAAACTTGCGTAGTTGAGGCAACAACTTCGTCTTAAAGCGAGAGAACTTTCACAATGTTGATGCTTTAATAAGTTCTTTGCCTCTGCTACTTGGTGTTATATTATATTAGATAGACAATCTTATTTCCAATAGTTTCATGCTACACCTCTGACCATTCTTGCAAGAAAGGCAGAGCTTGAGAAGGTGTTTAATGATTTGAAGGTTGAATATGCATTGTTGGAATCTACTTCTGCTCTGGTAGAAGAATCACCTACTATCATAATTTTGTTAGCAAACTTTGAAGTTTGATGTTTACCATTACTATACTAGCTTGATTCTTTGTCCCAACAAAGAAAATTATTATTTTTATTTTTATAACCAGCGGATGTCTCTTTACAGTTGGGTAGAAATCGTGTTAAGCAATTGGAGAAGTTCTACCCGAACCTATATGTACTCAGAATCTAGGTCTTGTAAGTACCCTCTAATTTCTATTGCGATATGTTGTTATGTCTTTTCTATTCTTGCATAAATGGTTTCCATATACATTCCTTTTCATCTTTCCACAAATGTTCATTTTATTAGTCATTAGCTCAGAATATTTTGTTCATTCATCAGGTAGTGGAAATGATTTTTTAACTTCCAAACTCCTTGGCATGATTCTGAAGGCTCATATTTGTTACATGTTTTAATGCTATGTAGATGGTGATTCTTAGAACTATGCTGACGTCCTCTTTGGTAACAATTGACACATTGATATGAGTCATGGCCATTGTGTTAGCGAGTTGATGATCAACTTATTGCCCATTAACATTGCTGTTGTATTTTATCAAAAGAAAAAAATTTGCTATTGTAAAGCTGGCAAACGCTTGGGATTCGTTCATTGTTGGTTCTTGCTGTTATTTGTCTCCTGTTTGAAGCTGATGTCAATGAGGCCTGACATAACCTATTGTAGACACCCTTCCTTGTTCTGTTTTGATTTGATATAGTTTGCTTTGCAATTATGTTTTTAATAATTTGTCATTTGTGTGGTGCATTTTTGGCATTTTGAAAACTTAAAGTTGTGTTGGTAATTCTTAAAACAGATGCTGTTTTGTAATTTTGATAGAACTTGAGCATTGTTGTGCATTTTTTTCACCTACTAACTGTTTGGATGAGCTGTCTTGTCTTGGTTGGATGCTTTATTGCATGTGGGGACCACTAGGAAGCTTCCATGCACTTTCCTAAGACCCTAATGCATGGGATATATAATCTCTCTTTAGTTTTCTGAAGGGGAGGCTAGGGAAGGGAGAGGGAGCTGTTCTTTTCTGCTTGTGGGCTGGGAAAACGAGGATGGTGATATTTTTTCTAAGGGAGAGAGTTTTCTGAGGAGGGAGAGATCCTCTCACGTTTTTTGGGAAGGAGTAGCTGTTGGAGCTCAAGGGAGAGAGAGGAACTGTTAGTATTTGGCTTTTCTTTGGGCTGCAAGTTTCTGGTTGTTTATCCTTTAGATTGGTAGTGAGATTCCCAACAAATTTTGAGAGATTTCAGCTTTCTTTAGTTCTTGATCAGGTATGATTATTGAAACTGTTTTGGTTTAACAAATCTGGTAGCCATGTAGCCTTTCATTTAACATCTGTTTTCAATAAATCTGTATAGAATAAAACAGCTTTCATTGGTATTGGATGTTGCATGTCATTTCTGTTTTCTTTGTTCTTTAGATGGTTCATTTCTATACCTGTCCATGATGGCTGGAGTGAGAGACCTCATTCCCCATGGTCATCAGAAGGATTTTATGGGCAGATTTGGACCTTCTCTTTATTCTTAGTTTTGAAATTTGATTGTTGTTTTGATTCATGCTACTGTCTAGATTGTCGGTTGAGCATGTTGTTAATCGTTTTTATGCTTTGAATAACCTATTTTTCTATTTCTGCATACATGGGTTTATGCATGAAATAAATACTGGCTACACACCTTGATTTGATCATTTCTATGATTCTGACAGTCTCATATAATTTCTGTTTTGAATATTTTGTGTATGAGTTAATTGAGAGCCATTTACAGCCACTTGATGATTAAATTCATGTCTCTGTTTTTCATTAGTGAGAAGATTGAAGTAAACAAATTTCTGAGTTCAATAAAAACATGTTAGTTGAATGAAAGAAAATATATGGAATGGGTTGTGAGATTTGCTGTTTTGTTTGAACTTGTTCAAGATTTTTGGGCATTTTAATTCTCTATCATTGGTTTGATATACTTGAGAAGAATAAGTGGTTGGAATAGGACTTCCTATGGTGCATTGCTGAAATTTTGCACTATTTTTGGACTCATGGTGTGTTGCTGAATCTTCATACAATAGTGCTGAAACTGGATTTCCTTTGTGAAATATTCTGTTGTGGAAATGAAATTTGAACAGTTTGTTGGAATCAAATGGAATCTTACATGCAGCTTACAAAACCATCAAAAAATCTTTTCAAAACCAACCAAAGTACAATAAAATCTGTCTGAGTAAAAAATGCAATAAACACTTATGGAAACCCATTTTTGGGGTGCAAAGGGTGCCTAAACCCTTCCCTTTGCACAACTAAGCAACTTCCCTAGAATCTCTGATGTGGACTAGTTGAATATGACATTATTTTCCAGTTTTTTCTCAAAAACTGGTGGCGACTCCAAATCTCAATCATTAGTGCATTTGCCTAAAGGGAATGCATACACCTATCAAAGGCGAGTAAAGCAAAGAATGTGGTCGTATAACAAGTTTTGTATTTCTCAATCGAAATCAGCACATCAGCCTCAGGCACTATCCATTACTGGAGTTCAGCACTATCCATTACTTATTCATAGTACTCGGGTTCTATTCATGTTCTTGCTATAAAAAAATGTTGCATCAGGGTTCATGTTCACGTATATGTCAGCGAGATTCATATTGGGATGCTCGTCCATCTTCTAGAAGGTGCCTCCTCTACTTCTGCATATTGACAGTTTGAGCCTTGGCATGCTTCTCATATGGGTAACTATTTGTGGGGTGCAGTAATGAAAACTTTCACATTGGTTCTTCTCAATAAGTGTCAGTGGAAATGTCCCTAACATTTAGCTAATATATCATTAGATTACTATAAAGTGTGCTTCTGAAAGGCATTTATATTGAAACCCGAATTCATAATTTAAATCATTCTGGGTTTTCTTGTGATGCAGATGTTGGCATATGAAGCCAAAGCTGAGGCAGCTATTGCTAATGAGTTTGATGCTTTAAGGGGCACTGCATGCTACCAAAAAGCCCACTACGAGATCAAGAGAGCTGATGGCAATGTTGCTATCATTACAGAACAAGTCTTTGAGAAAATCGAAGATCACAAACATTACTAACAAAGAATTGTGCAATTCAAGATCTTTTGGACGTCTTCGTATGCTTTGAAAAAAATGGGATTGTTGACATGTAATGTCTTGAATAAAAATACCATTTTTTTCAGTTTGTAGCAGAATGTATGCAACAATGTATTACATTCCAATTTGATTTAATGAATTTAGTTATTAATAAATCTTCTACAAGTTTTGTTATGCAAATTTTGGAATAGGTACATCGTGTTAGAAAAATTAAAATATGTGCGCTTTGTGTGCTAAATTGGATGTTATACATGTTAATCATATTTTAACATAACGGAATGGAACAGAAAATTGAGAATGTGTTCTCTCTATGTCATCATTGTCTTTTTCTTTTCTAAATAGATTCAAAATTGCGGCAATAAAACAAATAATGAGAAGTAGTAAACTGATAATTAAGAAAAAAAAACCAATCTTATGTCAAAATTGGTTGAGCATGCAAATAAAATAAAGTTGCAAACTCATAATTAAATTTGAATGTGTAAATTTGAAAGGAGAAAATCCATATGGTCGTGTAGTCATAACTAGAATCCATCTGTATACATATGTTTTAAAATTTTTTTATTATTTTTGTAGGCATCATTTGGAAGATGAGTATTTATAATTTTTTATTATTTTTGTATACATATGTTTTTAAATTTTTTATTACATTTATAATTAATTTCTTTAATTTTTATTTAACAAGCAATGATACAGATGAGTATAGTTTTCACTAAAATGAATTATTATGTATATTTCTTTTACAAAATTCATAAATTATAGTTTATTTAAATCTAAATTATAGCTTTATATCAAAAAAATTTCATTGGACTTTAAATTTGATTGGACTTTATTTAGAGGTGTTCTATAACATGAAGATTTTCTATAAATTTTTTATTCAATGTAAATATTTATTAAATTGATAGTTTTAGCAAATTTGACCCTTAAATTTATAAAAGTTTACAAATCTAACACGGAGGGTTATTGCTGTGAAATATATTAGTATAAAATTTTGAAATAAAGAAATTGTTATCATTCTAAAATGAAAAAAAAATCAAATTCACTTCACTTCCCTTGTTTTCATAGATTATTTTTGAATACTCTCACTACTCTATGCTTAAAATCAATTTTTTTTTAAAAAAAAAAATTAACCCAAAATGCATTATTCATGTTTGAAAAACTTAACTATATACTTGTATATCTTAGGTTAAAAAATCTAATCATACGCATCTATTGGTAATCAATTTTTATAAATTGAATTTCATCTTTTCATTTTAATTTGATTTAAATTAATATTTATTTTAAAATTTAAATTATAACGAGCAATGGGAAAGATGAATGAACTCTTAGAGCTTTAGAAGACTTAGCTTACTAGGCTCGCAAAATAAATCAAAATAATAAATTTATTACATTTATAATTAATTAATTGATTTAATTTTTATTTTAATTCTAAATAATATTTATTTTTATTATTATACTTAATTATTAATTTTGGTACATATAAGTAAATAATCATTTAAATTAAATATTTTGTACCAACCTAAGTTTTTGGACAGTTTAAATTATGATTTTGAGATTATTGTGAAAAATAGAATTACATATAAAAGTTTACAGTTAGATGTTAGATTTAGGCGGATTCATTAAATAATTTTTTTACTAATATAAAAATACTTAAATATTAAATCAGTCCCAAAAATCATATATATTTAGTTTATTTAAATCTAAATTATAGTTTTATATCAAAAACTTTTCATTAGACTTCCAATTTAATTGGACTTTATTTTAGAGGTATTCTACAACATGAAATTTTTTTATAAATATTTTATTCAATGTAAATATTTATTAAATTGCTAATTTTACATTGATTTCACTGGAAGTAAATAAATTTTTATTTTAATAAATTTTATTATAAAATTTCTATTCAATATAGTTATCCTATACATTTAAATTATAATTTGGGACATATAATTGAACCATTCCTAAAAAGTCATATATATTTATTTTGTCTAAACCATTATTTTGTTAATTAAACATTTAAAAATACTTAATTATTAAACCAGTACCAAAAAGTCATATATATTTATATTAGTAAATGTTAATTATAATTATATATAACTTAAATAAATATAATTTATGCAATTTTATTTTTAAAAGTCAATATAATAATTATAGTTTTATATATTTATTTAAATTTTATTTTATTCAATTTAAATTAGTTAATATTTTTAATTATAAATTTATATATTTATTTAGTTTTAAAATTATTTAAAGGTTTGTGTAGTTCTGAAATGAATTATTAATTATATATCTTTTGCAAAATACACAAATTAGGTAAAATATTTATAAAATATCAAAAATTAGATGCTGTTAGATTAAGGTGAATTTCATTAAATCGTATTATTTGAGTTTCAAATTTCGTAATTAAGGTGTAAATGACCTTATAAGGGGCCTAGGATCATATTACAGGTGCTAAATTAGGATTAACTTATTAATTTTAAAAATTAGATGCAGTTAAATGCGGTTAGCTGCGGTTAGATGCAGTTAGACGCGGTTAGACGCTGCTAGATTAAGGCAATTTCATTAAATTGTATTATCTGAGTTTCGAATTCCGTAATTAAGGTATAAATGACCTTATAAGGGGTCTAGGATCATATTACAGGTATTAAATTAAGATTAACTTATTAATTTCAAAAATTAGATGCGGTTAGATTAAGGTAGATTTCATTAAATTGTATTATCTGGGTTTCAAATTCCGTAATTAAGGTGGAAATGACCTTATAAGGGGTCTAAGATCATATTACAGGTGTTAAATTAGGATTAACTTATTAATTTCAAAAAATAGATGCGGTTAGACGCGGTTAGACGCTGTTAGATTAAGGTGGATTTCATTAAATCGTATTAGCTGGGTTTCAAATTTCGTAATTAAGGTGTAAATGACCTTATAAGGGGCTTAAGATTATATTACATGTGTTAATTTAATATTAACTTATTAATTTCAAAAATTAGATGCGATGAGATATGGTTAGATGCTGTTAGATGCGGTTAGACTTTGTTAGATTAAGATGGATTTTATTAAATTATATTATCTGAGTTTCAAATTCCATAATTAAGGTGTAAATGACCTTATAAGGGGTCTAGGATCATATTACAGGTGTTAAATTAGGATTAACTTATTAATTTCAAAAATTAGATGCGGTTAGATGCGGGTAGACACTGTTAGATTAAGGTGATTTCATTAAATCGTATTATCTTGGTTTCAAATTCCGTAATTAAGGTGTAAATGACCTTATAATGGGTCTAGGATCATGTTACAGGTGTTAAATTATGGTTAACTTATTAATTTCAAAAATTAGATGCGGTTAGACGTGGTTAGATGCTGTTAGATTAAGGTGATTTCATTAAATCGTATTATCTTGGTTTCAAATTCCATAATTAAGGTATAAATGACGTTATAAGGGGCCTAGGATCATATTACAGGTGTTAAATTATGATTAACTTATTAATTTCAAAAATTAGATGCGGTTAGATGCTGTTAGATGCGGTTAAATGTTGTTAGATGCAGTTAGATGCTATTATATTTAGAAAATAAAAAATATTAATAAATTTTCAAAAAATCAAGAAAAATAAAAGAAATTGTTATTTTTGAGAGTACCTTAATTACATTGACTTTAAATAATATAACATAACTCCTAATAAAAATTATATTTTCCAACTTTACCAATTATAATGAAATCTTATTAAAAAATAATTTTTTATACACAAATATTTTTAGAAATTGTCAAATAATGAAAAATTATGTCTATATACATTTTAGTACTTGATCTAGTAAATGAATGGAATAAATTGAGATTTCGTATATATATAATACAGATTTTATAAAAAAATCAAACATACTCACGTTTTTAAACAAATATACCCACGCTGTAAAATTACCACAATGGCCCTACTTTTTTTTTTCTCATGAGGAAGGTTTCCCATGGGTTGGGCCTCTTAACCAAAGCCTGACCCGCAAATAGCTCGCCCACCTCTCCGTTCAAATCGGTAGTGGTATCAATTTCATCCCTCCGTCCGAAATTGCAATACCATCACAGCCCCGATCATCTACACATTCCATTTGATTCAATCAATCTAGATGGCAGTAGCAGCCGTTGCAACAAAAAAATCCACCAAGCAAGCACCCATCGAGCCAAGCTCTAATTGCAAACCAATCATCCACTCCAGCGCTGCTTCTCCATTGCAACCAACACGGAAAAAGCCGGCCAAGCCATCCTCTTTCCCATTTTCCATCATATCCAAAGCAGCAGCAAATGGCAACCCCAAATTCTAATCAAGAAATCAAATAAAGCAGCAAGAGGCGAATCCCAGAGGACCGCAACTGTTAAAAATCTAATTGCAGCTGCCCCTTTAATCGAGTTGTGATCTTTTCACACCGGTTGTAGGACGGGAATGTTTCACACCACCGCATCGCGCCGTTGGATGCCGGCATTTCAATCCGGGTCGTCGAGGCAGATGGGTCGTCGACTGACACGGGACGAGAGGGACTGACATGGGAATGTTACGCGCAGGTCCCTCCCTCTCTCCTCTCCCTCCCTCTCCACGCGAGCTCTCTCTCTCCCCCCGTCACGCATGCCTCTCTCTCTCTCCACGTGAGCTCTCTCTCTCCCCTGTCACGCACGCCCCTCTCTCTCTCTCCCTCCCTCCCTCTCTCTCACTCTCCCTCTCTACCCCATTCCCGACCGCACACCCGTGCGTGACGGCGTCTCCCTCCCTCTCTCCCTCTCTCTCTCTCTCCCATTCCCATAGGTAACCCGGCCTCTCCTCTCGCTCCCTCCCTCTCTCTCTCTCACTCTCCCTCTCCCCCATTCCCGATCGCTCAGCATCGGCAGCCACGCACCATCTAACTGGCTGGCTCATTGTGTCGGTAAGCATGCTTTTGGCAGCCTTTAAATTTCAGTAATCACATCTCTACTTGTAAATACGCCAGGCTGAGACTCACAATGTGTGAACTGAACAAGGATCGCCAGGCGTTGTGCCAGAATGATTGCGATTTGTCGCCAATCATTCTCTTCCAGAATGATTGCGATTTGTGCCAGAATAATTTCTGCATTTTCTTTCTGTGATGTGTGAAACCATCTATTGGTTATATTTTTCATATTAAAATCATTATATGAAAAATGAAATGCATTGGATATGCATATGCGCTGCTTTTTATAATGTTAATTATTTATTTTTACGTCAAATTCATACGTTATATATGTTCAACACAATAAGATGTAGAAAAATTAGGATAATATAAACAAACAATTTCTTTCTTGTGGTATTACATTTTAACTAGAATATAACTAATGGTTAAGATATTGAAAAAACATCATATAATATAATGTTTTATTGTCTATCTGGTCCTAGCTCGAATAAAAGATTTCAAAGCAAGGAATGCATATGAGGAAAGTTCTCTGTGAATTATATCACTGCATATTTCCTTACAAGCCCAAAAAAAAAAAGACCAATTGAATTCTGCACCACTCTTTCTAGCCCTGCTTAGGAAATTGGAGGTGGACACATGTACTCTAATTACCATATGAGTCTACAATATATTGAAATCAATATTTTTTTATCTGTTTGCATATAAACTGATTTCTTACTGTCTGTTTGCCAAGTAGTTATGGCATCCAACAAGGTTTCTTTGGCATTTGCATGCGAGGTCTTAGTTGTCCGTTTAGATTATTTAGTAAACACTCAACTTAGCAATTTTAATTTCAACAATAAATTGTACTGATATAATCTAATTAGTTAATGCAGTTATGTTTTCAAAATTTTCACAAATTCCATATCAATTCCATATCTACTCCATGTCCTTGGAAACCTAAAATCCCAAGGACCAACATCATTTGTAGTGTACGCATACACTCGAATTGGCATATTCATTATTTAGTTATTTATATCTTACATTAAGTAGTTTTTGTTTCATCGTAGATTGAGGGTTGTTGGCAGAATATTCGACTTTGTTTAGCATGGATGAAAATTTGGGAGTTGATCTGAATATGGAAATGCTACATCCAAGTGACTCAACAACAATGCAACTTCAAGCAAATGATGAGCCAGAACCTAGTCTGATTAAGGATGTGAGAATGGATGATTTATTGAATGAGTTAGAGGGCGAGGATATTGGTATTCCAGAACCTAGTCTGATTAACTCAATTGATGTACATGGAATGAATGGTTTGTTCACCCCCACTGCTCCATTTGAGATGAAACCAAGAATTGGCATGATTTTTAGCTCCATAGATGAATCCTACGAGTTTTATAATCGCTATGCATGGCAATGTGGATTTAGTATTAGAAAGGATTGCTCCCGCAAGTTAAAATCAGGCAAAATTTCAAGGCTTATTTTAACGTGCTCTAGAGCTGGTGCTGCACGGGATAAACAGACGACTAAAAGTGGTTTTATAAGTCGTTGCTTATGTCCTGCTAAAATGTATGTGAACTTTAGCCAACAAAATAAGGCATATCACGTGTCACAGTTTGTTGAGAGTCATAATCATTTACTATGTACTCCAACAAAAACTCGTAAGTTGCGGTCACATAAAAAGTGCACGGAAGATGACCTAAACCTTATAACATCATTAAAAGCCTCTGGGATTGGCGTGGCTCGGTCTATAACATTCATGCAACATGAAGTGGGAGGCCCTTCTCATCTTCATTTTTCAGAAAGGGACGCTAGAAATGCACTAAGGAGAAAGCGTCAAACAATGTTTGGTGGTGATGCAAATACTCTACTATGTTATTTTCAAAGAAAAAGTCAGGAGGATCCTCAGTTCTCATATGAAATTCAAATTGATGAGGACATGAGATTGACTTCTTGTTTTTGGGTTGATGGAAAATCAAAGGAAGATTGTATGGTTTTTAGTGATGTTGTGTGTTTCGACACGACATACAAGACAAATGAGTATGATATGCCATTTGGTCCATTTGTAGGAGTCAATCATCACAATCAATCTATATTGTTGGGAGCTGGTTTGCTGTTCGGTGAGACAATTGAAGATTTTAAGTGGTTATTTCAGACATGGGTGGATGCGATGGGTGGTGTTCATCCAAAAACTATAATCACAGATCAAGATGCTGCAATTGGAGCAGCAATAGCATCCGTTTTTCCAAATACTACCCACCTCTTATGCTTGTGGCATATATGTAGGAAGTTACCGGAGAAGTTATCTCACGTCATTCATGAGCATCCGACTTTTAAGGCAAAGTGGAATCATTGTTTGTACGACACAGAAACTGAAGAAGATTTCGATGCTTGCTGGCAAATGATGATAAACGAGTTCGACCTGCAGGACAACTCATGGTTACAGCATATGTATGAAATACGGGAGAAGTGGATTCCGACGTTCACGAAGAAATTCTTCTCTGCTGGTATGAGGACAACAGCCAGGAGTGAAAGCATGAATGCATATTTTGATGGATTCGTAAACCACAAGTCAAATCTAATTGATTTTGCGCATGGATATGATAAAGCACTTGAACGAAGACGTGAGGCTGAAGGAGAGGCTGATTTTCGTACATTGCATGGTGTGCCCTTGTTGAAAACTGTGAGTACTATTGAAGCTCAAATGGCAAAGTTGTATACGCTGAATATTTTTTTAATTTTTCAGAAGGAGTTGGAGCAAAGTCTCATGTATATTGGAGAAAGGATAGAAGGAGATGGAAGAATACAACGATGGCGCATGCAACATAGCGAAGTGGACGACGATGGAAAACATAAAATTTTATCATGGAATATGGAGGAGTTAGTGGCTACCTGTCCATGCATGAAATTTGAATCTTTTGGTGTCATTTGCAAGCACATCATTGCCATGTTTCGATTCGTTAAAGTGAAGCATATGCCACCGTTTCACCTATTATCACGTTGGACACAATCTGCAAAGTCCCATATCATTCATACATCACCAAATGATAGCTAATGCAGGCAATCTCTTGCTATTCGTACTCACACACTATCAAAGTGGTGGACTCATGTTAGACATGAGGCTTTGCATAACCCGGAAGCATTTCAAATAGTGAAGGGTCATATGGAGACCATGCTTGCTGAACTTGATGCAATACCGAAGCCGCCACGACATGCAGATCAAAATGGAATGGATGCCATTCAAGGTCTTACTGTGGGAGTTGCAAGTGACAATTTCAACCTAAATGTCACTGGCCCAAACTCCACGGACGTTGAAGCAGTAGGAATATCAAGTGGTGTATTTCCAACACAAAGTTCTCAAGCCTTTAGCATTGACAAACCGAATATCTCCCTGAGGAAGGGAAGGACATCTAAGCGATTTAAGGGAGCAATTGAACAGATACGTGGTGGATTAAAACATTGTCGTGGATGTAATAAACTGGTTGTTGGTCATGATAAACGTAATTGTCCTGCATTCAATGTTCCAACTACATCAATTCGATCTGAATCCAGTAATGATGCATGCATTAACACAGGGAGAGGCAGAGGTATGCGAGGTATTCATATCGACTTATTTTCCATTGTTGCTATGTTTTATACCTTGGCTTTTTTTATGAAGAGAATGTCATCAGTTCATGTAAATACACCGTACATTTAAGTCATTATGATCTAATTACCATTTCTGTTTCATTTTGTTGCACAAGTGGCCGTAATTGAGATGTCATACACTTGTTTTTGTGGTGCTGCAGCTGTTATATTGACATCACATACAAAAAAGAACCCTGGCCGGCATTTTCTGCGATGTCCACATTATAGAGTATGTATTCTTTTTAATGATAATATGCCCTTTTGATTATTTCTAATTGGGGTTTCGATCATAAATAATTTGTTTGACAGGATCCTTCAAAGTGCTGCAAATATTTCAGATGGGTAGACGAGTCAACGACTTCAGCTGTGAAGAGTACAAATTCATCACAGCCTAAAAGCGAAAGCAAGCTTCACTCTGAAAGCCAACTTGACCTGTACGAATACGAGCAATTGGTGGCTGATATGGGAGAAGTCTTACGTTGTGTATCAGATCTGAGGGAGATACACATAACAGAAACCAATCAAATGAAGCAGATACATAAGACTGCAGTACAAGAATTGAAAGGTGAAATTCGACAAGTAAGGGATGCAGCAGTGAAGAGGGACATCGATTTAAAACTCGCATTAAAGAGGAGAGACATGGAGCTGTTGAAGATGAAGATAGTCTTTGCAATTTTTATTAGTCTAGTTGGTGTTGTTTTGCTTTTTATAATGTATTAGATACTCTAAATGTTTTAGAACAGTTGTTTGGAGACTGATTAGAGTTTGTCTATCTTGACATTCAGTTATGAGATTGGGGTTTTTTGCCATTCTACAGATGGAGTGGATATATTTTCTGCTGTTTCTGCATTTTCTGCTTTTTTCTGCATTTTCTGCATTTTCCTGAATATTCCTACATTTTCCTGCATTTTTCTGCATTTTCTGCATTTTTCTGCAATTTTCTGCATGTTTATGCATTTTTCCGCATGTTCCTGCATTTATCTGCATTTTTTTGCATTTTCTGAATCTTTTCTGCATTTTCCTGCATTTTCCCACACCATTTCTCCTGCATTTTTTCTGCATTTTGCTGCATTTTTCTGCAATTTTCTGCATGTTTATGCATGTTTATGCATTTTCTGCATTTTCAGCATTTTCAGCATTTTTCTGCATGTTCCTGCATTTTTCTACATTTTTCTGCATTTTCTGAATGTTTTCTGCATTTTCTACATTTTTCTGCATTTTTCTGCATGTTTATGCATGTTTCTGCATTTTTCTGCATTAACTGTATTTTGCTGCATTTTGCTGCATTTTTCTGCATTTTTCTGCATTTTGCTGCATTTTCTGCCTTTTGCTTTATTTTCCTGCATTTTTCTGCATTTTGCTGCATATTCTGCATTTTGCTACAATTTTCTGCAATTTTCTGCATTTTCTGAATCTTTTCTGCATTTTCTGCAATTTTCTGCAATTTTCTGCATGTTTATGCATGTTTCTGCATTTTTCTGCATTAACTGTATTTTGCTGCATTTTCTGTATTTGTCTGCATTTTCTGCATTTTGCTGCATATTCTGCATTTTGCTACAATTTTCTGCAATTTTCTGCATTTTTCTACATTCTTCTGCATATTCTACATTTTGCGGCATTTGCCTGCATTTTTTCTGCAATTTTCTGCATTTTCTGCATTTTGCTGCATTTTCATTTACAGAAATTACAAATAATATCGACAATTTGCAGGTGTATAACTTAACTTTTCACAAACTTTATTGAACAACATTAATGGAAGAACAACATACATCAAGTCATCCTCAATTCACATTCTTCAATACGACTACAATAATCTTCTTACAATCATTGAATTTGGACAACTACAATAATCTTCTTACAATCATTGAATTTGGATAAATCATCTTCTCTAGCATTTCCATCTAAATTTGGACAACTACAATAATCTTGATGTGTCATTCCACTCCATTATTAAGCATATCAAAAATAGAAATGACCTGCAAGACAAAAAAGGTTGTTTCCATCAGAATTCAAAGGTGTTTAGATAGACAAAAGTTACAGAAGGATAGGAATGAAACTCTTTTAGCACCAGCTCAATTCAGATTTCTAATTCACCACTGAAAAAAAATGTCTGGAGTAAATCTGTTACACAAAGGAAGAATCCGTCAGCATTTGACATTAACTAAAGGCATTTGTTTCTGACTGTAGTCAATTCAGCATAGTAGTCATAATTTATAGAGGGAGAAGTCAACTTGATAGCAGACCCATCACATCTTCCATTGAGGAGAAGAAAAGCACACTTATGATCATAAAACGAATCTCTTCCTACACAGTAAACAACAGAAAAAATGAACATAAGATGCATCAACAGATTCAGGGTGTAACAAGAGTTGTGCAGTAAACACATTTGAGTTGGGTAGTGACACTAATTTCATAAGAAGAGACTAGAAATTTAACAAAAAGGAGACATCTTGAGATCAAATAAGATTATATCCACCAGTTCCAAAAAGTTTAAGAAGGAAACCTAAACACAGCCTTTAGACATAACAAGACGATGGTGAAATTAGGAATAACAGAGATTTGAGCGTTAACATCATATTACTTTTAATATTACCTCCAGAAAAGCTCGCTAAAAATCTCAATAGCTCTCCTAATCCGTTCCCCAGGACGGCCTATACCATGGGTTTACCTTCATTGATTCTGTACTTGCTTTGCGTCTTCCCATAGATGAAATTTAGAAATACAACTGGTCGAAATAAGCAGAGCAGAAATCATTGTCACACTCTTTTAACATATGAAATGGGCAAGGCCATCAAGAACCACTGGAATGCATACAAATATGCAGGACGAAACATTATTCATTCAACCTTCAAATTAAAGATCAGCATTCTCATGAGCAACTTGCTACTGATAATATAGACACAGATCATCTCAGCTTTTATCCAACTAATTAGCAGCAATGTCCAAATTGCATCCTTATAAGATGCAGAAAGCATGCACAATCTAGGAGAGCCAATCCAGCAAGCAACATATCAACAATTCTGAATTAAATAAAATACAGTTATTGTTTTAAAAAAAAACAGTTATTTGCAAAAAGAAATAACAGAATGACGACAACCTACTTTTAAATGTTCATGAGCTTCTTTAACAGTCTTCCCATCATTTTTCTTTTTCCAGTTATAGCCATCTTTACGAAAATTCCTTAGCACTTTCCGATCAAACAAAAGAATTGCACCACCTAGCAATGAGTTATTGATCATTAAGATGGAGAAAGAAATTAAGGACAGACACTATTTGATGTGTCACTGAACATATCATTTTTTTTCAGTATGACATGAGGCAAGTTATAAGCAATAAATCAAACATATTATATGTCACAAGTTGCACACAGAGGGTATACATCTGAGAAGGATAAGGAATCGTTTTAACAAAAAGAAGGGGGAAAAAAAAAGAAAAAGAAAACTACACACATTGGTTGAACAATGCCATGAATAATCCAATTAGGGAAGTTGTCTGAATCGATTTATCTAGACAAATTTAAATTTTTTTTTAAAAAATTAAGTGGATAAAGTTAAGATCAATCAAAGATCTTGGTCAATTGGTTTATCGAGGTGCAAGAGGTGTGCCTAAGTGTGCATTTAGCCCAGGTGCACACTAATGCACATCTTTAACACTATGCATCCACTGGATCAAGAGAAAGAATGATGGACAAGCAAAGATTATGCAGTAGGTAACCATAACCCATAGGTGAAGAAAATGTAGGATAGATTTAGCATGTAGCAACAATAACATAACACGACGATCTTGGTGAGTTTCCCCAGGTGCAACAAGGAAAAGCAGCAGTAACAATTAGGAACCGGTTGATCCAAGCCAATGTTTTAGAAGGAAAAATCCAAGGCCCAAAGAGCATTGGTTGAATTAGCAAGAAGGATCTAATGTTTAAATTAACAATATGATGCAAAGCAGATTAAACATTATTCACACTATTTAGTGAGGTCAATTAACAAATCAAGACTCAAGGAAATCACAACCGCAGTTTCATAATAAACAGCATAGATTCTACTGGAACATCCCGTATAGATTCTACTGGAACTCAAAATTGGTTATCCAGAAGCCCGTATAGATTCTACTGGATTCTATAGATCCTTTAAAAAGGTGTAGCATTTAAATTCCTATAATTTGCTTATTGAATAATTAGATGCAATGCCTATGTGCCAAACTCAATTTTGAGTTCCAGTAGAATCTATACGGGCTTCTGGATAACCTTAAGGTCCGGGAATTGAAAACCATGGAATTTGCTTATATTCGACAATATAACGCATAACTCAAAACCCTAAACAGGGCCAAGTCGAGACAGCGGTTACCTCATCGAAGAAAAGGGGATATCCTTCTGCAGTGTGCTTCGACAGACGCTCTTTAAAGAGACCGATCGAACCTCTCAAAGTGACTATTGAATCGAAGATGTCTGAACCAGAGTTGACTTTGCTGAATTGGGGGCCTCTGGAGAGGGTTTCGAGGGATTCAACTGTCTTGGAAGGCCAGCAGAGGGAGGAAGATTGACGGCTGAGGGTGAGGGGGAGGAAAGGGATGATGGATTCCAAATCTTTCCGGCTCTCCATGCTCCCGCACGAATTTCCGACGGTATGGCAACGAAAAACAGGTATGAAGGAAACTCGAGGGCGGTGAAACCGACTTAACCCCACTTGCCAAGCATCTGAAACGATAAGCATTGAAGAGGGAGGGAGGGAGGGAGGGAGACGCCGGGTGTGCGGATGAAGAGAGAGGTAGGGAGGGAGACGCCGTCACGCACGGGGTGTGCGGTCGGGACTGGGGGAGAGAGGGAGAGTGAGAGAGAGGAAGGGAGGGAGAGAGAGAGGGGCGTGCGTGACAGGGGAGAGCGAGAGCTTGCGTGGAGAGAGAGGGAGGGAGAGAGAGAGAGAGGCGTGCGTGACGGGGGGAGAGAGAGAGCTCGCGTGGAGAGGGAGGGAGAGGAGAGAGGGAGGGACCTTCGCGTAACATTCCCATGTCAGTCCCTCTCGTCCCGTGTCAGTCGACGACCCATCTGCCTCGACGACCCAGATTGAAATGCCGGCATCCAACGGCGCGATGTGGTGGTGTGAAACATTCTCGTCCTACGACCGGTGTGAAAAGATCACAACTTCTTTAATCCGCTAATGAAAATCTCATGATCTGGCATGCCAAAGCTAGCAGCTCACCGCTCAATCCTAAAGGACACCGACCGGGTTTTGAGTTGCTACCCGCAGCCATGGAAAAATCAGCAGCATCTCACGGGTAGCATCAACTACCCAAGCTGATAACAGCTTGCCATGTCTAATTGGTCAAGCCATTTCTAGCAGAACCCGTACAAGCCATTTCCAGCAGAACCCGTACATTCAGATCATCCGTACCACCACCATTATGCTTTTATGCAAATTTTGGGTAGCCCTCATCAACTTTGGCAGCATGCCGCTTTGAATCATCCAATTTGAACAACTTCCCCCGGATGAAAATATGATGCCAATCCAGAAGATTCGGTTACTGGAAATGTCAGACGGCAGCCGCAGTAATCAACCACCTAAATCGCAGCACACCAAAGCAGTCTCGGGGGTATAAACATGGTTGGTCTTAACCCAAACCCCACTAACCCAACCTGATTTATAATATGGTTAGGTATCAATAAGTTATATAATCCGAATTGAACCAACCCGATTTCAGAATGGGTTGGTTTTGGTTAAATGATTGTCAACCTGATCCGATTTGATTTCAAATGTTAATATAGAATATAATATATTATTAAAAAATAGTCATACATGAGCATATAATACATATAAATTAACTAGACATTATTGCTTTGAAATAAGATTATTTAGCAATTTATTATTATATAAGTTATAAATTGGAATGTATTCCTATAAAAGGATTAATTTTTCTTCTTCCATAGAAATTTATATTTAAAATATATTTAATTAAGCCAAATATTTTTAAATATTGTGTGGCACCTGAAGCCTGAGGCATCTCACTTTGCTCTAGAATTGTTTAGCTAGTAAATTATGATCAGGATTGTGGCCTTATTCATATGGAGGAATCTTCAATATAACATACACTTATTATTAAAATCACATAATATTTTCAAAATATTAAAATATGCAATTATATCATCAATCTTGTAACTTGGTATTTGTATAATCTTGAATGCTTATAGTGTACCTGTACATACCAAGTACATAAGAATAGCAACACCTTAAGAATCTTTAAACCAAGACATCTTTTCTTGAACTTTACCTGTCTAAGGTTGGAATAACAAAACATGAGTACTCGAATTAGTGCGCAAGCATTTTTATTCAAGTAAACATTTTTCAACCCAAAATTTGGCATTTCATAGTAAATGCATATGCAAATACATATTCCACATTCATGCTTCATACCTTCATTGGATGATACGCTAGCTGGTGACCATCAATACGTCTACTCCTCATTTTAAGAAGTGTGCTACTGGTTTTTTGGCCTATATTAGCGACTTGTTCACATTAGAGATGAACTTTAGTCCATTTACACTTCTAAAATGGACCTATACCTAAAAATTAATTACATTTATCATTCTGTTTGCTTTTCAAGTTGAGAAAATTTTGCACAATCTGTTGGAATTTAAGACAAATTAAGCTCAATCCATGTTTTGATGATTAATAACTCAGTTTGAGAAATATTTAAGTACTAATGTGGGTGCTAAGTGTTCCAAAGGTTTATAAAATCAAAATTCAAAAGATAGCAGGTCAAGTCTAAACCCAAGTCAACTCAGCCATCGACTTAGGTCAAGTCGATACTCAAGTTGACTCCAAAATCGACTTCAAGTGACATAAAAATATCAGAACCGAAATTGGGACACGGAGGCAAATGAAGTCGCAGTCGAAATCGACTCCGCTTGCGACTTAGGTGAAGTCGCAAACCCAAGTCGACTCCAGATGCGACTTGGGTATGACCTTGATGAAGACTTCAAAATCTTAGAGTCAAGTCTCTTTCCTCGTCGACTCAATCATGTGACTTAGGTGAAGTCGCATCTCAAGTCGACTGAGTATGCGACTTGGGTAAAGTCGAAGTCCAAGTTGACCCAAGCCTGCGACTTGAGTACATGGCTACTTATAATGATTCAAACATGTCTTGGGCAACAAGATCAAGAAAGCACAATCATCATAAATCAAGGCCACAAGAAAGAATCTCTCAAGAGACTTGTATATTGTTCAACTTCAGCAAAATAATACACCAACAAGGACTTCTAATGAAGATCATGAGAAGAAAGAAGATATGTACATCATACAGATCACTTGTAGAATCTTGAAGTTCCAAGACAATCAATGACTGGTGAAGTTGCATTCGAAGTCGACTCCACCTGTGACGTGGGTCAAGTCCGAGACCAAGTCGACCTGAACCTCGAACTTGAAAGTGGAAGATGAAGACTGAAGTCACACCCGAAGTCAACTCCAGCTTGCGACTTGGGTGAAGTCGCACCCGAAATCGCATACCAGTCGACTCCAAATGCGACTTAGTTCGCAACGGTCGGAAAAAATTCTAACGTTAGCGCATTAAATGTGCGTCACCTACCATCAAACGTTTGAATTTACTTCTCATTATATAAGGAGCATCAAGTAAATGTAAATGCAGTTAGAAGAACATTGAATGACTTACCTTCCACTCTCTCTTGCATTTAAAGTGATCTACAAGAAGTTTGAAGAAGAACCGTGCTTTAAAACTGTTGAAAGCTGCATTGCTCCATCAACTACTACTTCCACAAGTTCTTCCATGTGCTTGAAACTGCCTACACAAATTTGTAATGTGTAGATCTTTTATTCACTGTTTACTTATTTTTCCCACTTGGTTTGATATTGGAGATCGAAACCAAGTGAAGACAAAGTAGTGTGTGATTGGAGTGAAACTCGTCACCTACTTGTGCTGACATTGTACAAGCCCCCTAGAGCTAGAATCTAGAAGAGAGCTGGTGCTCTAAGTTGTATTGAAATACAATAGTGGAACCCAAGCCACAACGGGTGTGTGTTTAGAAGAGTGGAGTATGGGAGGTTGCCCAAACCACTATAAATCTTTGTCTCTTGAAGTGACTTGATTGCTTGTGTTTTATTCTTTTTATTGCATCATTTCTCTCCAACTTACTATTCATTTCATTAAGGGGATTAATTCCAAAAAGGAGAAAATTTCTGTTTAAGCAAATAATTTTAAAATATCCAATTCACCGCTCCCATCTTGGGTAACTGTCATAAACTTAGGACCAACAAGTGGTATCAGAGCAGGTCTTTGAGTTTAAATCAAAGAGATCTTGCTAATAGCATCCCAACCAACTTTCACCCCTACATTTGCTGAAGGTCAATCATTCACAAAGGCCACAACTTTTTGATGGAAGTAACTTTGGTTACTGGAAGTTGAGAATGAAATAGCTTATCATAGCCATGGACATAGATTCTTGAATTGTAAAGTGAATTCGAAATGAGCATGATGGGCGAGCTAAACTTCTTCCTTGGACTGCAAATTATGTAACTAGCTGAAAGAATTTTTATAAACCAGTCCAAATACGTCAAGAAAATGCTCAAGAAGTTTGGAATGCAAAATAGCAAAGGAGCAAACACGCCAACGAGTTCCACCGTCAAAATCAACAAGGATGAAAAAGGTAATCTGCTAAACAAAAAATGTATAGAAGCATGATAGGATCTTTGTTGTATTTGACTGCTTCTCGACTTGATATTCTGTTTAGTGTTTGCACGTATTCAAGATTTCAACTATGTCCTAAAGAGTCACATCTAATAGCTGTAAAAAAGATTTTCATATATTTGATCAATACTACTAATCTAGGATTATGGTATCCAAAAGGTTCAACATTTGATCTAATTGGCTACTCAGATGCAGATTTTGCCTGCTACAAAGTAGATAGAAAAAGTACTAGTGGAACATGTCAGTTTCTTGAAAACATGATGGTTTCATGGTTTTCAAGAAAACAAACTAGTGTTGCTCTATCTACTGTGGAAGCTGAATATATTGCCACCAGGAACTGTTGTGCCCAACTACTTTGCATGAAATAACAACTTAAAGATTATGACATTGATTATAAAGAAATACCAATTAGATGTGATAATACCAGTGCAATTTGTTTAACAAAAAATCCTGTGCTGCATTCTAGAACTAAGCATATAGATGTGAGACATAATTTTATTAGGGAACATGCTGAAAGTCATGATATTTGCTTAGAATATGTTAAAACTAAGGACTAAATTGCAGACATTTTCATCGAA
The DNA here is from genome assembly GCA_030490835.1 of Annona cherimola. Taxonomy (NCBI): domain Eukaryota; kingdom Viridiplantae; phylum Streptophyta; class Magnoliopsida; order Magnoliales; family Annonaceae; genus Annona; species Annona cherimola. The sequence goes on along the minus strand of CM059972.1, from coordinate 54,079,223 downwards.
CCATTGGCAAAAGAATCATTCTACAAAATTAGAAATGATATGGGTATGATTGTCATTGATTAGAAACATGAAATGTAAAATTAAATAGGGGGAGAAAATTAGAAAGCATATAGAATCCCAAGTTGATGGAACCAAGTCGACTCTAAGGGGGCGAAGTCGACTTCAGCTAGGGTTCAAGTCGAACCCAGCGCGACGATTCAGCTGCCTCACCTACAAGGGCGGGAGTCGTCTCCTCCATTCGCATTTTCTCTAAATCTTCTTCATTTTCTTCTTAATCTCTTAAGCTCTCTCTCTCTCTCTTCTTCCTAAGACTCTTTGAGAATTATCCATTCCCATATCTAAATTTTATCACCCTGAATCCATGGCACCCAAAGCCGTTTCCAAACTCACCAAACTTCTTGTTTCGAGGCCATCTCAATCCCATACTGGAGAGGAAGTGCCCCATAGGCAACGGACTCCATCCAAGAGGGTCCAGGAAGAGACCACAACATCCTCAGTGCGATGGGTACGATTTCAGGCAGGTAACCCCTCCACCTCGTCTCTTAGAGAGGAAATGAATGAGGAATCGAGCAGTGGCTCCGAAATGGGTGGAAAGAGAAAAGGCACACCCACTCAAAGAGGCTAAGTTTTAAAAATATCTACCGATTACTTTAGAACCGAACGGCAACACAGTCGGTTCTACATGCATTTTTATGAAAGGAAGATATTTGTTCCAAAAATCATCCATTTTAAGTTCCTAAATGAATATGAGTTCGGGATAGAGGAGCTATTGGACTATCAAGGATGGACCGGACTACTTAAAGAAGATGATAAGGTCCATACCGACCTGACACTACTATTCTACTATCTTTGGGATAGGAATATCTCAACACGTATGTAAAAGGGGTTAAGATAAATTTGGAAATTGGGAATGGAATTGGCAAGTCCACTGCCATTAGTCGAATTGCCAACATTTTAGGCATGCCAAGAGACAACGAACCTATTCCTGAGGGGTTGACACTCACACAGATGTACAATCAACTTACAAATAGTAACAATTACCACCCGGGAATCAAGTTTTTGCACTACATGGACTTATCACCTAGGCTGCGAATTCTGAGGCTACTCATTGCCCATTGCATCTATCCAAAAGGTGGCGGTCAAAATCAGTTGAATCCACAAGAAGCTGAAATTTTATGGAAAGTTGCTAACAAGGTGAAAGTTTGTCTCCCAAGATTGTTTTTGAAAGCCCTCGAACTTAAGAAAGAGAATCCACAAGGTGTATTACTATATGAGACGTGGATCACTAAAATCATGGCATATTTTGGTGTTGACTTAGAGGGAGAACCATTTGAAGTTCTGAAATCGACGAATGTCATCAACCAAGCCCTCCTGACATCCCGCCTCCAGCACCTACCACTTCCCGCACGGATCACGAACCACAGACCATCATGCTGGTTCTCCAGATCGATCCGCTACCTCCCAAGCCATGTTGGATTATCTACATCAGATGGAGGATTGGATTTCATAGGAATTAGGGTCTGTTCACATGACTTTGATGGAAATGCACAGTCGCCAAGACAAAATGGATTGGGATTTAACAGCCATCAAACATCGCCTAGCCTCAGGTAGCCGTCGTGGCCGACCTATCCCAAGTCTCCCTGACTTTGATTCGTACTAGGGCGAGTCTATGAGAGCTGAACCCACCGTTCAGGCTCCCTCATCTCTGTTTTCATCATCCTGCACCCGACCCATTCCATCAACCTACCCAACTACCTATCCTATCACAGTATTCCAATTTCACAAGTCCTGCTTCCCTTATATCCCATTTTGATGCATTGACAAAAAGGGAGAGAGAGATTAGGACTTAGGAGATAAGGACTTTTGGGTTTGGGTAACATAATGTAATGTTTTGCATAAGTAGCACATAATGTAACGTTGAGAACCATTTTTGAATAAATACATGATTTGAACTTCTTTTTGGAATCATTTTGTATGAATGACATGATTCTATGAATGATATGAACTTGTTTATAAATGATATGAACATATTTTTTGTGCACATTGTTGGTTTGGCATGTACATGATTACATGATATGCAATGTTATGAAAATCTTGAGTAATCAACGCAACTTAAATGCCAAAACAAAATATGACATACCATTTATGGAAGAAAGTGAAAGAACTATCTCAAATTGGTTTTGTCAATCATCAAAAAGGGGGAGATTGTTGGAATTTAAGGCAAATTAAGCTCAATCCATATTTTGATGATTAACAACTCAAATTGAGAAATATTTAAGTACTAATGTGGGTGCTAAGTGTTTCAAAGGTTTATAAAATCAAAATTCAAAAGATAGCAGGTCAAGTCGCAAATCCAAGTCGACCCAGCCATTGACTTAGGTCAAGTCGATACCTAAGTCGACTCAAGAATTGACTTCAAGTGATGTAAAAACTGTTGGAAACAATGTTCAAAATAATCTAAATTGACCAAAGTCTGAGTTTTGATGATTAACAAGAACTTATTTGAGTATATAAAGAGTACTAACATGTTTGACAAATGTTTAAGGAAAGAAAAGAGGTCAAGTCGATCTCCAAGTCGACTTGGACTTCGACTTGGGTGAAGTCGATCCCAAAGTCGACTCAAATATCGACTTGAGAATGAATCCCAAAAAGCAACAGGTGAAGTCGCAGGTCAAGTCGACTCCACTTGCGACTTGAGAAGTCAAGTCGCAGACGAAGTCGACTCCAGCATCGACTTGGAGTATCCAGAGCTGAAAAGTGGAAACGAACATAACGAAGTCGCAAACGAAGTCGACTCCAGGTGCGACTTGGGTGAAGTCGCAGGCCAGGTCGACTCCATCCACGACTTGAGATGTTCAAACTTTCAAAGATGCAGTTTTCAAGATATTCAAGAGGATTTATCACTCAAGTCCAAGGAATCAAGATGAAAAACAAATGAGTCAATTTCAAAGTCAAGAATCATGTTCTACATTCAAATCAAGTCTATCAAGCTCAAAGCAAATCTTCTAGCTAGCTTCCAAATGGAGTAATACCTAAGTCATAAAGACCAAGTGAGTCCAAAGCAAAGCAAGGAACATACATATATTGTGCAAGGACTCAAAGCTTTCAAATGGTTTGCAAGACACTTCAAGAAGATCAAGGCATGTTTGCAATAGACCAAGCCAAGTCGCAACCCAAGTCGACTTCAGGATCGACTTGAGTTAAAGTCTGAAAGCCAAGTCGACCCAAGTCTCAGACTTGAGTTTCTGAAGAACCCAAGTCGCAGGCCAAGTCGACTCCATGTACGACTTGGAAGCCAAGTCGCAGGCCAAGTCGACTTCATCTTCGACTTGGAGTATAACGGTCAAATTTTTTAAATGTTGGAGTTCATTTATTGCACGCCAACCACTTCTACAACGTTCATATTTTCCTCTATCTATAAAAGGACATTCAAATGAACATGAGAAGATGCAAGTGACACTACTCTAAGGATCATAGAGAGAAAAGAAGTGCAAGAAAGACTTTCAAATCCCTTTTCTCCATATTTGAGTGTTTCAAAGGAAGAAAGAGCTTCAAACTGCAAGTTGCTTCAACGATCATCATCCCAGCTGTCTTTGATTTCTTCTTCGAGCTCAAAACTGCCTACACAAATCTGTAAAGTGTAGTTTTTATTCATTTCTTTATTTGGTTGTATAAATCTTGATTTAGCTTGGGTAGCTAAGATCAAGTGTATGCAAAGTAGGGTGTGATTGGAGTGAGACTCATCACCTACTTGTGCAAGTGATTGTATATGCCCCCTAGAGCTTTGAATCTAGAAGAGAGCAAGTGGCTCTAGTTGTGTATGCCCCCTAGAGCTTTGAATCTAGAAGAGAGCAAGTGGCTCTAGTTGTGTATGCCCCCTAGAGCTTTGAATCTAGAAGAGAGCGGTGACTCTAAGTGTATTCTTGGAATACATAGTGGAACCCAAGTCACAACGGAGTGTGAGCTTGGAAGAGTGGAGTAGGGAAGGTTTGCCCGAACCACTATAAATCTTGTGTTATATTTCTTTTTACTGTTTTATCTTTATTGCTCTCTAGCTCTTTTCAAAAGGGGATTAATTACTCAAGGGGTTAAGTCTTTATTTACCAAAGATTTTTTAAAGAACCCAATTCACCCCTCCCCTCTTGGATTTTGCCACTAACTCGGGACCAACAAGTGGTATTAGAGCAGGTCTTTGAGTTTACCAAAGAGATCTTATTGAAATGGCATCCCAATCTACTTCCGTTCCCGCATTTGCTGAAGGCCAATCCTTTACAAGGCCACCGTTGTTTGATGGGAACAATTTTGGATATTGGAAGCTTCGTATGAAGCAACTCATCATGGCTACCGATATGGACTCTTGGATTGCTATCCAAGATGGAGTAATATTGCCCACCGATGAACGAGCTTCCAAATGGACCGATGAGGAAGTAAGAATAGTGAAGAGCAACGCCAAAGCTATGAACTCTTTATTTTGTGCTCTTAATGCTTCTGAATATGATAGAGTATCCTCTTGCTTGACCGCCAAAGAAATATGGGATACGCTAACCTCTATCTATGAAGGAACTTCTCAAGTCCAAGGGACGAGAAGAAATATTTTGATTGGAGAACTAGAGAATTTTAGAATGCTAGAAACAGAAAATATTTCTGAAATGTTCGCTAGATTCTCAAAAATCACTAATGCTTTAAAAGGTCTTGGAAAGGCTATTTCTGAATCTGAGCAGGTTATGAAGATCTTAAGAGCTCTACCGGAATCATGGACTCCAAAGATCACTGCAATAGAAGAAGCCAAAGACCTAAACACTTTAAAGCTTGAAGACTTAATTAGCTCACTCATGTCACATGAGCTAATTAAGAGAAGAAATGAAGATCAACATAGGGGCAAAAGAGCAATCGCCTTGAAAGCCGCACAAGACACTGACGATACCTCGTCTTCTCAAAACGACGACGAGATTGCCCTACTCACAAAACGTTTCAGAAAATTTGTGAGAAAAGGCAAAAATTTCAGAGGTTTCAAAGAAAGAACTCCCAAAGAGAAGAAGAAAGAATCGACCAAATGTTACCGATGCGGCGGTTCGGGACATATGCAAGCTCAATGTCCAACTCCCGAAGAGAGCAAGGCAAAAGAACAAAGAAAGGATCGAGGGGACAACAAAAGATTCCAAAAATACAAAGGTAGAGGCATGTACGTAAATGATGAGGAATCTACAACGAGTAACTCCTCAACCGACGAAAACGAGGCGGAAGAATGTGCGAGAATTTGCTGCATGGCACAAATCGAACAAGAAGAACGAATTACCTCAACAAAATGCACAAGCGATGAAGAGGTAAGTTCCAAACTCTCCCATTCTAAATCAAGTTTTACTTCCTTTCAAGAATGCCTCAAATGTACTGAATTAGATGAGCTACAAACTGCATATGATTCATTATATGAAGAAATGAAGAAATTAGGAAGCAAGTTTACAATTAAGAAAAGACAATGTGATGCAACAATAATTGTAAATGGTAAACTTGCAGAAAGATTAGACAAATTGAAAGATGAAAATAATCTGCTAAAAAAGGAGAACAAATCATTAAATGAATCATTAGCCAAGTTCTCTAATCCAGGAGAAAGCGTCAAAATGTTTTTGAATATGACCTCCCAAACACATAAAAGAGGTCTTGGGTATCATACATTTGAGCAAGGAGAAAGTAGCAAATCAAATGTACAAATATTTGAGAAACATCAAACTAAAAATGCATCTATATACAAGCCACAAAAGAAAAATTTTAAGTGGACTAGAAGACCAATAATGGAACCATTGCATACTAGGAGGCCTACTCCAAGATTACCTATGGCTTGTAATTTCTGCAATAAGATGGGTCATAAAACTTACAAATGTAATTTTAAGAAACTATATGACCATGGTGCTAAATTAGTTTGGGTTCCAAGAAACACAAGATTTGGGCTTTCAAAGTTAGATCAACTTAGATTAGATTCTATTACTAACCCAAATGGACCCATAAAATGGGTACCAAAAAGATAAGATTTATTTCCTTATTTTTCAGACATGTTTTAAGGCAAAGGCAAACAATGAATGGTTCATGGATAGCGGTTGCTCAAGGCATATGACCGGTGAAAGAAGTTTGTTTCACAAACTCAAGCCTTGTAATGATGGAATGGTTGCCTTTGGCAATAATGAAAAAGGTAAAATTAAAGGTAAAGGAAATATACATAGTATTTCAAATGCATGCATGGAAGATGTCTTGTTTGTTGAAGGACTCAAACACAATTTAATGAGCATTAGCCAATTATGTGATAAAGGATACAAAGTTGTGTTTGAATCATCTATATGTAATGTACTTGATGGAGAACATATCATGTTTAGTGGTAAAAGACATGGAAACATTTATTTGGTTTCACTTGATGAATTAGATGGTCAATGTCTAACGGCCATTGATAACGATCCATGGGTTTGGCACAAGAGGCTTGGACATATAAACATGGGCAACATAAAAACCCTATGGAAAAAGAGTTTGGTAGAAGGATTACCAAGATTGAAATATGACAAAGACAAGATTTGCAAGGCATGTCAATTATCAAAACAACCCAAGATGCCTTTCTCTACCAAAAAGGAAATTTCCACCACTAAGCCACTTGAATTGCTACATATGGATCTATACGGGCCATCCGACATTCTAACCGTTGGTGGAAAGAAATATGTATTTGTCATAGTTGATGATTTTTCAAGATTCACATGGATAATTCTCTTAGCTAGTAAAGATGAAGCCTTCTCTATGTTTGCAACTTTTGTAAATTTGGTGCAAAATGAAAAACAAAGTACTATTGTGACCATAAGAAGTGATCATGGTGGCGAATTCGAAAACAAACGATTCATGGAATTTTGCAATGAAAAAGGAATTCACCACACATTTTCTGCACCAAGAACTCCACAACAAAATGGAGTAGTAGAAAGGAAAAATAGAACTATACAAGAGATGGCTAGAACTATGCTAAATGAGAGCAATCTATCCAAGAAATTTTGGGGTGAAGCTGTGAGTACAGCTTGTCATGTTTTGAACCAAGTTACCATTCGAGCAATCTTGAAAAAGACCCCATATGAACTATGGAAAGGAAGGAAACCAAATATCTCATATTTTCATGCTTTTGGATGTACATGCTATATTTTAAACAATGGAAAAACCAATTTGGGCAAATTAGATGCCAAAAGTGATGAGGCTATATTCCTTGGTTATTCATCAAATAGCAAAGCATATAGAGTATTCAACAAACGAAACCAAGTTGTAGAAGAATCCATACATGTTGTATTTGATGAAATTAACCAATGTCCGAGAAAGGAGGATGAACTAAGTGATGCAGATGAGACAAAAAGCAAAGAACAACCAAAGGAACTCGAGCTCAAGCCAGAAAATCTCATGGAGGAAGAGGTAAGTGAAGGTAATGACTCTTACAAACCTCCAACTGATTTAAAGTTCAAAAATGCCCATCCAATTGAACAAGTTATTGGAAACATATATGAAGGAGTAAAAACTAGAAGATCAAAACAAAACGTTTATGGCCAATATGCGTTTGTATCGAAAATTGAACCAAATACCATTGAACAAGCTCTTAATGATGAACATTGGGTTATTTCAATGCAAGAAGAGCTAAATCAATTCGAAAGAAACAATGTATGGCATTTAGTTCCTAGACCAAACAATCATACAGTCATTGGTACAAAATGGGTATTTAGGAACAAATTAGACGAAAGCGGTCTTGTAATTAGAAACAAGGCAAGATTAGTAGCCAAAGGGTATTCCCAAGAAGAAGGAATTGATTTTGAAGAATCATATGCACCCGTGGCTAGATTAGAAGCCATACGTATCTTATTAGCATTCGCTTCACATATGAATTTCAAATTGTTCCAAATGGATGTGAAGAGTGCATTTTTGAATGGCTATTTGAATGAAGAAGTATATGTTGAACAACCCCCTGGTTTTGAAGATAAGGATCAATCAAAATATGTGTATAAATTGACCAAAGCACTATATGGATTAAAACAAGCTCCAAGAGCTTGGTATGAAAGGTTGAACAAATTCTTGATTGATCATGAATTTCAAAGAGGGAAAGTAGACACTACTTTGTTCATCAAATATAAAAATAGCAATATTTTAATTGTACAAATTTATGTAGATGACATAATCTTCGGTGCTACTGACGAAAATCTATGCCAAGAATTTTCTAAGATTATGCAGAATGAATTCGAAATGAGCATGATGGGAGAATTAAATTTCTTCCTTGGACTACAAATCAATCAACAAAGTGAAGGAATATTTTTGAACCAGTCCAAGTATGTCAAAGAAATGCTCAAGAAATTCGGAATGCAGAATAGCAAAGGGGCAAACACTCCAATGAGCTCTACAATCAAGATCGACACGGACAAAAATGGTAAAAGTATCGATCAAAAGCTCTATAGAAGCATGATTGGATCCTTGTTATATTTAACTGCTTCTAGACCCGATATCTTATTCAGTGTTTGTATGTGCTCTAGATTTCAAGCATGTCCCAAAGAATCACATCTACTTGCTGTAAAAAGAATTTTTAAATATTTGGTAAAAACTACAAACCTTGGACTATGGTATCCAAAGGGGTCAACCTTTGATCTAATCGGCTATTCGGATGCAGACTTTGCCGGATATAAAGTGGATAGAAAAAGTACCAGTGGAACTTGTCAATTTCTTGGACATATGCTAGTTTCATGGCATTCAAGAAAACAAACAAGTGTTGCACTATCTACTGCGGAAGCCGAATACATAGCCGCCGGTAGTTGTTGTGCCCAACTACTTTGGATGAAACAACAATTAAAGGATTATGGTATTGAATATGTTGATATTCCAATTAGATGTGATAATACAAGTGCAATATGTTTAACTAAAAATCCTGTACTGCATTCAAGAACTAAACATATTGATGTAAGACACCATTTTATTAGAGAACATGTTGAAAATCATGATGTGTGCTTAGAATATGTGAAAACAGAAGACCAAATTGCTGATATCTTTACCAAACCTCTAGCCAAAGATTCATTTTATAAGATTAGGAATGATATGGGGATGATAGAGCTTAACTAGGAAAAATTCATAAGAAAATTAAATTGGAAAATGTCAAGTCGATGAGTCAAGTCGACTCCAGGGATGCCAGGTCGACTCCGCTTTAGAAGCGAAGTCGACTCCGCTAGGGTCGAAGTCGACTCCGCCTCCAGGCGAAGTCGACTCCAGAAGGACCGAAGTCGACTTCGCCTAGGGCAAGTCGACTCCGCGCGCGCGACCGTCCGACTTCCGAGCCTCCTTCTCCTTTTCTTCTCTCCTCTCTTCTTTCTTCCTCATTTTTCCGGCCTCCCTGTTTTTCTCCTCTCCTCCGGCGACAACCCTTTTCTTCCGGCGATTTTCTCCTCCTCCATCTCCGGCAAATCTTTCCGGCGAATCCCTTTCTCTCTCTCCGGTTTTCTTCTCTATTTCTCTCTCTTTCTCTAGCTTTCTCAGTTTCTTTTCTCATTTCTCCTCCCATTCTCAAAAATCTCTCAAGTACTTTCTAGTCTTCATTTTCCTATTCCAAACTCCAAAACTCCCATCTCAATGGCCCCGAAGAAAGCCGTCTCCAAACCATAAAAAAAGCCTGTGCCTAGACCTCCCACATCTCACACTGAGGAAGAAGTCCCTAGGAGAGCTAGGACACCTGCAAAACGGGTTCGAGAAGAACCCTCAACTTCTACGGGTAGAAGGGTTCGGTTCCAAGCTTCTACTCACACATCGGAACAAGCTACAAGGTCGGAAAGCCAACCTCATGCCCAAGCTTCACAGAGCACACAATCCGGGACAAGCAAAAGAGGCACTGCGGCTGGGAAAGCCCAAGTATTGAAGATGCCCACTACCTACTTCAAAACCGAGCTCCAACATAGCCGTTTCTACAAAAAATTCTACGAACGGAAGGTATTCATACCCAAGATTATAGATTTCAATTTCTTGAAAGAATATGGATCCGACATAGAAGATCTGTTGGATTTTCAAGGATGGACCAATTTGCTAAAGGAAGACGAAAGGGTCTATCCAGATCTTACTCGAATGTTTTATTATCTTTGGGATGAAGAATATTTTGGAACCTTCGTAAAAGGAGTCGAAATGGATCTTGGAATCGGGATAGTTGCAGGACCGACTGAAGTAATGAGTCACTTAGGACACATACTTGGAGTCCCGTACGAGGATGAGCCTATCCCAGAAGACCTCACTTTGGATCAAATGTATAATCAGCTCACTCGGAGCAACAAGTACCATCCGGGAATCAAATTCCTTCGGTACATGGATTTGTCACCCAGACTTCGGGTACTAAGGCTTCTCATTGCCCACTGCATCTACCCAAAGGGCGGTGGAAGAAATCAATTGAATCCACAGGAAGCTGGGATACTATGGAAAGTGGCCAACAGGGTCAAAGTGAGCATACCCAAATTATTTCTAGAAGCCTTGGCAAGTAGAAAGGACAACCCACGAGGAGTCCTCCCTTATGGCACGTGGATCACAAAGATCCTTGAATTCTTCAAAGTGGATATTGAAGGCGAGCCTTTCGAAGTGCTCAAATCCACAAATGCCATAAATAAAGCTCTCATCCAGAGAATGAAGATAAATCTGCTTGAACTAAGGCATGAAGCTACAGAAGAAGAGCAAGAAGACAATGCACAGACTGAGGGGGAGCAACCTCCCGCGGCACCACTTGCTCAAGAGGAGCCAGCATCTCCCATATCGCACGGATCCTATTCTCCACAAGGGTCCGCTGCAAGAGAACGGGTGCCTCCAACCTCTTCTGAGAAGGTCACCCTAAAGGATTTAAAAGATGAAATAGTTGCTATGAGGGCAGAAATGGGCTATCAAGAAGACCGGATGACAAGTCTTATCACCGGCGTTCACAATGCCCTCGAGGATATGCACTCCCGGCAAGACAGAATCGAACGGGAAATGCGACATATTAGATATCATCTTGCCTCCGGCCATCACAAGAAGAGGCCCATGCCTGAACTCGATCCCTACGAGTCAGGTTCAGTTCACAGAGAAGCAACTCCAGATCACGCTTCTCTTGTCTATTCATCCGCCCATCATTGTCCCATCAAACCAACTAAATCTGTCTATCCCATCTCTCAATTTCAATTTACCAAGTCCTTAGTACTTTTTGAATGATTGACAAAAAGGGGGAGGAAGATAGGTTAGATTTAGATTTGAGTTAGATTTAGATTTGAGTTAGATTTAGATTTGAGTGTTTTTATTTTTGGGTTGGGTAGTTTGTATCTAGGATAGTTTCATTTATGCTTCATTGATGAATGTAATGAAACTTCATATATATATGAAATGATGTTTGGTATGATAATTGGTTTATGATTGATATATGATTGATATTAAAGCAGAGTTTGAATGAATGATATATTTGATCAATGATTACAATACAAAGTACTCTTAATGATTAATAATATGTGGCTTGTAAGATATTCAAGCATACTCTATGCCAAAATGATTAAATGATCTCAAAACTCTAAATTATATGTTCAACGATACCTATATGCTCTGTTTTCTCAAATGAATATGTTTAAAATTTTTGAAAGGTATCAACTCAAATGAAGTTTTGTCAATCATCAAAAAGGGGGAGATTGTTGGAAACAATGTTCAAAATAATCTAAATTGACCAAAGTCTGAGTTTTGATGATTAACAAGAACTTATTTGAGTATATAAAGAGTACTAACATGTTTGACAAATGTTTAAGGAAAGAAAAGAGGTCAAGTCGATCTCCAAGTCGACTTGGACTTCGACTTGGGTGAAGTCGATCCCAAAGTCGACTCAAATATCGACTTGAGAATGAATCCCAAAAAGCAACAGGTGAAGTCGCAGGTCAAGTCGACTCCACTTGCGACTTGAGAAGTCAAGTCGCAGACGAAGTCGACTCCAGCATCGACTTGGAGTATCCAGAGCTGAAAAGTGGAAACGAACATAACGAAGTCGCAAACGAAGTCGACTCCAGGTGCGACTTGGGTGAAGTCGCAGGCCAGGTCGACTCCATCCACGACTTGAGATGTTCAAACTTTCAAAGATGCAGTTTTCAAGATATTCAAGAGGATTTATCACTCAAGTCCAAGGAATCAAGATGAAAAATAAATGAGTCAATTTCAAAGTCAAGAATCATGTTCTACATTCAAATCAAGTCTATCAAGCTCAAAGCAAATCTTTTAGCTAGCTTCCAAATGGAGTAATACCTAAGTCATAAAGACCAAGTGAGTCCAAAGCAAAGCAAGGAACATACATATATTGTGCAAGGACTCAAAGCTTTCAAATGGTTTGCAAGATACTTCAAGAAGATCAAGGCATGTTTGCAATAGACCAAGCCAAGTCGCAACCCAAGTCGACTTCAGGATCGACTTGAGTTAAAGTCTGAAAGCCAAGTCGACCCAAGTCTCAGACTTGAGTTTCTGAAGAACCCAAGTCGCAGGCCAAGTCGACTCCATGTACGACTTGGAAGCCAAGTCGCAGGCCAAGTCGACTTCATCTTCGACTTGGAGTATAACGGTCAAATTTTTGAATGTTGGAGTTCATTTATTGCACGCCAACCACTTCTACAACGTTCATATTTTCCTCTATCTATAAAAGGACATTCAAATGAACGTGAGAAGATGCAAGTGACACTACTCTAAGGATCATAGAGAGAAAAGAAGTGCAAGAAAGACTTTCAAATCCCTTTTCTCCATATTTGAGTGTTTCAAAGGAAGAAAGAGCTTCAAACTGCAAGTTGCTTCAACGATCATCATCCCAGCTGTCTTTGATTTCTTCTTCGAGCTCAAAACTGCCTACACAAATCTGTAAAGTGTAGTTTTTATTCATTTCTTTATTTGGTTGTATAAATCTTGATTTAGCTTGGGTAGCTAAGATCAAGTGTATGCAAAGTAGGGTGTGATTGGAGTGAGACTCATCACCTACTTGTGCAAGTGATTGTATATGCCTCCTAGAGCTTTGAATCTAGAAGAGAGCAAGTGGCTCTAGTTGTGTATGCCCCCTAGAGCTTTGATTCTAGAAGAGAGCAAGTGGCTCTAGTTGTGTATGCCCCCTAGAGCTTTGAATCTAGAAGAGAGCGGTGACTCTAAGTGTATTCTTGGAATACATAGTGGAACCCAAGTCACAACGGAGTGTGAGCTTGGAAGAGTGGAGTAGGGAAGGTTTGCCCGAACCACTATAAATCTTGTGTTATATTTCTTTTTACTGTTTTATCTTTATTGCTCTCTAGCTCTTTTCAAAAGGGGATTAATTACTCAAGGGGTTAAGTCTTTATTTACCAAAGATTTTTTAAAGAACCCAATTCACCCCTCCCCTCTTGGGTTTTGCCACTAACTCGGGACCAACAAGTGGTATTAGAGCAGGTCTTTGAGTTTACCAAAGAGATCTTATTGAAATGGCATCCCAATCTACTTCCGTTCCCGCATTTGCTGAAGGCCAATCCTTTACAAGGCCACCGTTGTTTGATGGGAACAATTTTGGATATTGGAAGCTTCGTATGAAGCAACTCATCATGGCTACCGATATGGACTCTTGGATTGCTATCCAAGATGGAGTAATTTTGCCCACCGATGAACGAGCTTCCAAATGGACCGATGAGGAAGTAAGAATAGTGAAGAGCAACGCCAAAGCTATGAACTCTTTATTTTGTGCTCTTAATGCTTCTGAATATGATAGAGTATCCTCTTGCTTGACCGCCAAAGAAATATGGGATACGCTAACCTCTATCTATGAAGGAACTTCTCAAGTCCAAGGGACGAGAAGAAATATTTTGATTGGAGAACTAGAGAATTTTAGAATGCTAGAAACAGAAAATATTTCTGAAATGTTCGCTAGATTCTCAAAAATCACTAATGCTTTAAAAGGTCTTGGAAAGGCTATTTCTGAATCTGAGCAGGTTATGAAGATCTTAAGAGCTCTACCGGAATCATGGACTCCAAAGATCACTGCAATAGAAGAAGCCAAAGACCTAAACACTTTAAAGCTTGAAGACTTAATTAGCTCACTCATGTCACATGAGCTAATTAAGAGAAGAAATGAAGATCAACATAGGGGCAAAAGAGCAATCGCCTTGAAAGCCGCACAAGACACTGACGATACCTCGTCTTCTCAAAACGACGACGAGATTGCCCTACTCACAAAACGTTTCAGAAAATTTGTGAGAAAAGGCAAAAATTTCAGAGGTTTCAAAGAAAGAACTCCCAAAGAGAAGAAGAAAGAATCGACCAAATGTTACCGATGCGGCGGTTCGGGACATATGCAAGCTCAATGTCCAACTCCCGAAGAGAGCAAGGCAAAAGAACAAAGAAAGGATCGAGGGGACAACAAAAGATTCCAAAAATACAAAGGTAGAGGCATGTACGTAAATGATGAGGAATCTACAACGAGTAACTCCTCAACCGACGAAAACGAGGCGGAAGAATGTGCGAGAATTTGCTGCATGGCACAAATCGAACAAGAAGAACGAATTACCTCAACAAAATGCACAAGCGATGAAGAGGTAAGTTCCAAACTCTCCCATTCTAAATCAAGTTTTACTTCCTTTCAAGAATGCCTCAAATGTACTGAATTAGATGAGCTACAAACTGCATATGATTCATTATATGAAGAAATGAAGAAATTAGGAAGCAAGTTTACAATTAAGAAAAGACAATGTGATGCAACAATAATTGTAAATGGTAAACTTGCAGAAAGATTAGACAAATTGAAAGATGAAAATAATCTGCTAAAAAAGGAGAACAAATCATTAAATGAATCATTAGCCAAGTTCTCTAATCCAGGAGAAAGCGTCAAAATGTTTTTGAATATGACCTCCCAAACACATAAAAGAGGTCTTGGGTATCATACATTTGAGCAAGGAGAAAGTAGCAAATCAAATGTACAAATATTTGAGAAACATCAAACTAAAAATGCATCTATATACAAGCCACAAAAGAAAAATTTTAAGTGGACTAGAAGACCAATAATGTAACCATTGCATACTTGGAGGCCTACTCCAAGATTACCTATGGCTTGTAATTTCTGCAATAAGATGGGTCATAAAACTTACAAATGTAATTTTAAGAAACTATATGACCATGGTGCTAAATTAGTTTGGGTTCCAAGAAACACAAGATTTGGGCTTTCAAAGTTAGATCAACTTAGATTAGATTCTATTACTAACCCAAATGGACCCATAAAATGGGTACCAAAAAGATAAGATTTATTTCCTTATTTTTCAGACATGTTTTAAGGCAAAGGCAAACAATGAATGGTTCATGGATAGCGGTTGCTCAAGGCATATGACCGGTGAAAGAAGTTTGTTTCACAAACTCAAGCCTTGTAATGATGGAATGGTTGCCTTTGGCAATAATGAAAAAGGTAAAATTAAAGGTAAAGGAAATATACATAGTATTTCAAATGCATGCATGGAAGATGTCTTGTTTGTTGAAGGACTCAAACACAATTTAATGAGCATTAGCCAATTATGTGATAAAGGATACAAAGTTGTGTTTGAATCATCTATATGTAATGTACTTGATGGAGAACATATCATGTTTAGTGGTAAAAGACATGGAAACATTTATTTGGTTTCACTTGATGAATTAGATGGTCAATGTCTAACGGCCATTGATAACGATCCATGGGTTTGGCACAAGAGGCTTGGACATATAAACATGGGCAACATAAAAACCCTATGGAAAAAGAGTTTGGTAGAAGGATTACCAAGATTGAAATATGACAAAGACAAGATTTGCAAGGCATGTCAATTATCAAAACAACCCAAGATGCCTTTCTCTACCAAAAAGGAAATTTCCACCACTAAGCCACTTGAATTGCTACATATGGATCTATACGGGCCATCCGACATTCTAACCGTTGGTGGAAAGAAATATGTATTTGTCATAGTTGATGATTTTTCAAGATTCACATGGATAATTCTCTTAGCTAGTAAAGATGAAGCCTTCTCTATGTTTGCAACTTTTGTAAATTTGGTGCAAAATGAAAAACAAAGTACTATTGTGACCATAAGAAGTGATCATGGTGGCGAATTCGAAAACAAACGATTCATGGAATTTTGCAATGAAAAAGGAATTCACCACACATTTTCTGCACCAAGAACTCCACAACAAAATGGAGTAGTAGAAAGGAAAAATAGAACTATACAAGAGATGGCTAGAACTATGCTAAATGAGAGCAATCTATCCAAGAAATTTTGGGGTGAAGCTGTGAGTACAGCTTGTCATGTTTTGAACCAAGTTACCATTCGAGCAATCTTGAAAAAGACCCCATATGAACTATGGAAAGGAAGGAAACCAAATATCTCATATTTTCATGCTTTTGGATGTACATGCTATATTTTAAACAATGGAAAAACCAATTTGGGCAAATTAGATGCCAAAAGTGATGAGGCTATATTCCTTGGTTATTCATCAAATAGCAAAGCATATAGAGTATTCAACAAACGAAACCAAGTTGTAGAAGAATCCATACATGTTGTATTTGATGAAATTAACCAATGTCCGAGAAAGGAGGATGAACTAAGTGATGCAGATGAGACAAAAAGCAAAGAACAACCAAAGGAACTCGAGCTCAAGCCAGAAAATCTCATGGAGGAAGAGGTAAGTGAAGGTAATGACTCTTACAAACCTCCAACTGATTTAAAGTTCAAAAATGCCCATCCAATTGAACAAGTTATTGGAAACATATATGAAGGAGTAAAAACTAGAAGATCAAAACAAAACGTTTATGGCCAATATGCGTTTGTATCGAAAATTGAACCAAATACCATTGAACAAGCTCTTAATGATGAACATTGGGTTATTTCAATGCAAGAAGAGCTAAATCAATTCGAAAGAAACAATGTATGGCATTTAGTTCCTAGACCAAACAATCATACAGTCATTGGTACAAAATGGGTATTTAGGAACAAATTAGACGAAAGCGGTCTTGTAATTAGAAACAAGGCAAGATTAGTAGCCAAAGGGTATTCCCAAGAAGAAGGAATTGATTTTGAAGAATCATATGCACCCGTGGCTAGATTAGAAGCCATACGTATCTTATTAGCATTCGCTTCACATATGAATTTCAAATTGTTCCAAATGGATGTGAAGAGTGCATTTTTGAATGGCTATTTGAATGAAGAAGTATATGTTGAACAACCCCCTGGTTTTGAAGATAAGGATCAATCAAAATATGTGTATAAATTGACCAAAGCACTATATGGATTAAAACAAGCTCCAAGAGCTTGGTATGAAAGGTTGAACAAATTCTTGATTGATCATGAATTTCAAAGAGGGAAAGTAGACACTACTTTGTTCATCAAATATAAAAATAGCAATATTTTAATTGTACAAATTTATGTAGATGACATAATCTTCGGTGCTACTGACGAAAATCTATGCCAAGAATTTTCTAAGATTATGCAGAATGAATTCGAAATGAGCATGATGGGAGAATTAAATTTCTTCCTTGGACTACAAATCAATCAACAAAGTGAAGGAATATTTTTGAACCAGTCCAAGTATGTCAAAGAAATGCTCAAGAAATTCGGAATGCAGAATAGCAAAGGGGCAAACACTCCAATGAGCTCTACAATCAAGATCGACACGGACAAAAATGGTAAAAGTATCGATCAAAAGCTCTATAGAAGCATGATTGGATCCTTGTTATATTTAACTGCTTCTAGACCCGATATCTTATTCAGTGTTTGTATGTGCTCTAGATTTCAAGCATGTCCCAAAGAATCACATCTACTTGCTGTAAAAAGAATTTTTAAATATTTGGTAAAAACTACAAACCTTGGACTATGGTATCCAAAGGGGTCAACCTTTGATCTAATCGGCTATTCGGATGCAGACTTTGCCGGATATAAAGTGGATAGAAAAAGTACCAGTGGAACTTGTCAATTTCTTGGACATATGCTAGTTTCATGGCATTCAAGAAAACAAACAAGTGTTGCACTATCTACTGCGGAAGCCGAATACATAGCCGCCGGTAGTTGTTGTGCCCAACTACTTTGGATGAAACAACAATTAAAGGATTATGGTATTGAATATGTTGATATTCCAATTAGATGTGATAATACAAGTGCAATATGTTTAACTAAAAATCCTGTACTGCATTCAAGAACTAAACATATTGATGTAAGACACCATTTTATTAGAGAACATGTTGAAAATCATGATGTGTGCTTAGAATATGTGAAAACAGAAGACCAAATTGCTGATATCTTTACCAAACCTCTAGCCAAAGATTCATTTTATAAGATTAGGAATGATATGGGGATGATAGAGCTTAACTAGGAAAAATTCATAAGAAAATTAAATTGGAAAATGTCAAGTCGATGAGTCAAGTCGACTCCAGGGATGCCAGGTCGACTCCGCTTTAGAAGCGAAGTCGACTCCGCTAGGGTCGAAGTCGACTCCGCCTCCAGGCGAAGTCGACTCCAGAAGGACCGAAGTCGACTTCGCCTAGGGCAAGTCGACTCCGCGCGCGCGACCGTCCGACTTCCGAGCCTCCTTCTCCTTTTCTTCTCTCCTCTCTTCTTTCTTCCTCATTTTTCCGGCCTCCCTGTTTTTCTCCTCTCCTCCGGCGACAACCCTTTTCTTCCGGCGATTTTCTCCTCCTCCATCTCCGGCAAATCTTTCCGGCGAATCCCTTTCTCTCTCTCCGGTTTTCTTCTCTATTTCTCTCTCTTTCTCTAGCTTTCTCAGTTTCTTTTCTCATTTCTCCTCCCATTCTCAAAAATCTCTCAAGTACTTTCTAGTCTTCATTTTCCTATTCCAAACTCCAAAACTCCCATCTCAATGGCCCCGAAGAAAGCCGTCTCCAAACCATAAAAAAAGCCTGTGCCTAGACCTCCCACATCTCACACTGAGGAAGAAGTCCCTAGGAGAGCTAGGACACCTGCAAAACGGGTTCGAGAAGAACCCTCAACTTCTACGGGTAGAAGGGTTCGGTTCCAAGCTTCTACTCACACATCGGAACAAGCTACAAGGTCGGAAAGCCAACCTCATGCCCAAGCTTCACAGAGCACACAATCCGGGACAAGCAAAAGAGGCACTGCGGCTGGGAAAGCCCAAGTATTGAAGATGCCCACTACCTACTTCAAAACCGAGCTCCAACATAGCCGTTTCTACAAAAAATTCTACGAACGGAAGGTATTCATACCCAAGATTATAGATTTCAATTTCTTGAAAGAATATGGATCCGACATAGAAGATCTGTTGGATTTTCAAGGATGGACCAATTTGCTAAAGGAAGACGAAAGGGTCTATCCAGATCTTACTCGAATGTTTTATTATCTTTGGGATGAAGAATATTTTGGAACCTTCGTAAAAGGAGTCGAAATGGATCTTGGAATCGGGATAGTTGCAGGACCGACTGAAGTAATGAGTCACTTAGGACACATACTTGGAGTCCCGTACGAGGATGAGCCTATCCCAGAAGACCTCACTTTGGATCAAATGTATAATCAGCTCACTCGGAGCAACAAGTACCATCCGGGAATCAAATTCCTTCGGTACATGGATTTGTCACCCAGACTTAGGGTACTAAGGCTTCTCATTGCCCACTGCATCTACCCAAAGGGCGGTGGAAGAAATCAATTGAATCCACAGGAAGCTGGGATACTATGGAAAGTGGCCAACAGGGTCAAAGTGAGCATACCCAAATTATTTCTAGAAGCCTTGGCAAGTAGAAAGGACAACCCACGAGGAGTCCTCCCTTATGGCACGTGGATCACAAAGATCCTTGAATTCTTCAAAGTGGATATTGAAGGCGAGCCTTTCGAAGTGCTCAAATCCACAAATGCCATAAATAAAGCTCTCATCCAGAGAATGAAGATAAATCTGCTTGAACTAAGGCATGAAGCTACAGAAGAAGAGCAAGAAGACAATGCACAGACTGAGGGGGAGCAACCTCCCGCGGCACCACTTGCTCAAGAGGAGCCAACATCTCCCATATCGCACGGATCCTATTCTCCACAAGGGTCCGCTGCAAGAGAACGGGTGCCTCCAACCTCTTCTGAGAAGGTCACCCTAAAGGATTTAAAAGATGAAATAGTTGCTATGAGGGCAGAAATGGGCTATCAAGAAGACCGGATGACAAGTCTTATCACCGGCGTTCACAATGCCCTCGAGGATATGCACTCCCGGCAAGACAGAATCGAACGGGAAATGCGACATATTAGATATCATCTTGCCTCCGGCCATCACAAGAAGAGGCCCATGCCTGAACTCGATCCCTACGAGTCAGGTTCAGTTCACAGAGAAGCAACTCCAGATCACGCTTCTCTTGTCTATTCATCCGCCCATCATTGTCCCATCAAACCAACTAAATCTGTCTATCCCATCTCTCAATTTCAATTTACCAAGTCCTTAGTACTTTTTGAATGATTGACAAAAAGGGGGAGGAAGATAGGTTAGATTTAGATTTGAGTTAGATTTAGATTTGAGTGTTTTTATTTTTGGGTTGGGTAGTTTGTATCTAGGATAGTTTCATTTATGCTTCATTGATGAATGTAATGAAACTTCATATATATATGAAATGATGTTTGGTATGATAATTGGTTTATGATTGATATATGATTGATATTAAAGCAGAGTTTGAATGAATGATATATTTGATCAATGATTACAATACAAAGTACTCTTAATGATTAATAATATGTGGCTTGTAAGATATTCAAGCATACTCTATGCCAAAATGATTAAATGATCTCAAAACTCTAAATTATATGTTCAACGATACCTATATGCTCTGTTTTCTCAAATGAATATGTTTGAAATTTTTGAAAGGTATCAACTCAAATGAAGTTTTGTCAATCATCAAAAAGGGGGAGATTGTTGGAAACAATGTTCAAAATAATCTAAATTGACCAAAGTCTGAGTTTTGATGATTAACAAGAACTTATTTGAGTATATAAAGAGTACTAACATGTTTGACAAATGTTTAAGGAAAGAAAAGAGGTCAAGTCGATCTCCAAGTCGACTTGGACTTCGACTTGGGTGAAGTCGATCCCAAAGTCGACTCAAATATCGACTTGAGAATGAATCCCAAAAAGCAACAGGTGAAGTCGCAGGTCAAGTCGACTCCACTTGCGACTTGAGAAGTCAAGTCGCAGACGAAGTCGACTCCAGCATCGACTTGGAGTATCCAGAGCTGAAAAGTGGAAACGAACATAACGAAGTCGCAAACGAAGTCGACTCCAGGTGCGACTTGGGTGAAGTCGCAGGCCAGGTCGACTCCATCCACGACTTGAGATGTTCAAACTTTCAAAGATGCAGTTTTCAAGATATTCAAGAGGATTTATCACTCAAGTCCAAGGAATCAAGATGAAAAACAAATGAGTCAATTTCAAAGTCAAGAATCATGTTCTACATTCAAATCAAGTCTATCAAGCTCAAAGCAAATCTTCAAGCTAGCTTCCAAATGGAGTAATACCTAAGTCATAAAGACCAAGTGAGTCCAAAGCAAAGCAAGGAACATACATATATTGTGCAAGGACTCAAAGCTTTCAAATGGTTTGCAAGACACTTCAAGAAGATCAAGGCATGTTTGCAATAGACCAAGCCAAGTCGCAACCCAAGTCGACTTCAGGATCGACTTGAGTTAAAGTCTGAAAGCCAAGTCGACCCAAGTCTCAGACTTGAGTTTCTGAAGAACCCAAGTCGCAGGCCAAGTCGACTCCATGTACGACTTGGAAGCCAAGTCGCAGGCCAAGTCGACTTCATCTTCGACTTGGAGTATAACGGTCAAATTTTTGAACGTTGGAGTTCATTTATTGCACGCCAACCACTTCTACAACGTTCATATTTTCCTCTATCTATAAAAGGACATTCAAATGAACGTGAGAAGATGCAAGTGACACTACTCTAAGGATCATAGAGAGAAAAGAAGTGCAAGAAAGACTTTCAAATCCCTTTTCTCCATATTTGAGTGTTTCAAAGGAAGAAAGAGCTTCAAACTGCAAGTTGCTTCAACGATCATCATCCCAGCTGTCTTTGATTTCTTCTTCGAGCTCAAAACTGCCTACACAAATCTGTAAAGTGTAGTTTTTATTCATTTCTTTATTTGGTTGTATAAATCTTGATTTAGCTTGGGTAGCTAAGATCAAGTGTATGCAAAGTAGGGTGTGATTGGAGTGAGACTCATCACCTACTTGTGCAAGTGATTGTATATGCCCCCTAGAGCTTTGAATCTAGAAGAGAGCAAGTGGCTCTAGTTGTGTATGCCCCGTAGAGCTTTGAATCTAGAAGAGAGCGGTGACTCTAAGTGTATTCTTGGAATACATAGTGGAACCCAAGTCACAACGGAGTGTGAGCTTGGAAGAGTGGAGTAGGGAAGGTTTGCTCGAACCACTATAAATCTTGTGTTATATTTCTTTTTACTGTTTTATCTTTATTGCTCTCTAGCTCTTTTCAAAAGGGGATTAATTACTCAAGGGGTTAAGTCTTTATTTACCAAAGATTTTTTAAAGAACCCAATTCATCCCTCCCCTCTTGGGTTTTGCCACTAACTCGGGACCAACAAAAACATCAAAGCTGAAATTGGGACTCGGAGACAGGTGAAGTCGCAGTCGAAGTCAACTCCGCTTGGGACTTAGGTGAAGTCGCAAACCCAAGTCGACTCCAGATACGACTTGGGTATGGCCTTATTGAAGACTTCGAAATCTGAGACTCAAGTCGCTTTCCAAGTTGACTCAATCATGCGACTTAAGTGAAGTCGCATCTCAAGTCGACCCGAGTATGCGACTTGGGTAAAGTTTTAGTCCAAGTCTACCCAAGCCTGTGACTCGAGTACATGGCTACCTATAATGATTCAAACATGTCCTGGGCAACAAGATCAAGAAAGCACAATCATCATAAATCAAGGCCACAAGAAAGAATCTGTGGCGCCCCAGCCTGAGCGTCACAACCTTACCTCAAGATCGTTCGATTGGTAAATGTGAATCAGGATTGTTGCCCTGATCACGCGGCGGGTTCTTATTTGATATTTATCCACTTAATCCTAACTCCTTAGGATTTTATATCATTTATACATTTTATTTCCATCAAATGCCTTTCTAGGCCATTATATCATTTGAGAATTACACATGTCATCTCATAACCTTCATACTTATTCATATCATGATATTTCATGCCTTAGCATTACCCATAAAAAATTTTCGCCAATCCATAGGCATAAAACATAGCATAAATCTTCTACAACATCAAATAACAATTTAATTGTTAACATTCATTTTAATTGTTAACATTCATATAACCATTCAACCCTTAAGTTCATACACAGGTAACTCGTAGAAATCCATTCATCCTTGAATCTCCACCTGGGCTCCTTGCCTCCTTCCTTTCACCTGTCTATGGGTTTGGAAAACAAAACGTGAGTTGAAATTCAACTCAATAAGCAAGCTTAGGGTTTTCATGCAATTCATTTTGAAAGCAACACTCTTTAAAAACATTTCCCTCCATTCAGTAGAGACACTTAGCAAGTGATTAACTACTTGTGGAGCATAAACTTTTTCACAAACCTTTCATAAACATTTCATGAAAATTATTCATGAAAAACCATTCACGTAAACCATTCGTAAACATTTCATCAAACATGGGATGTGCAAATTCATCATTTCCATTGATGACGTTATCCTTCATGTGACGGTACGCTAGCACGGGGAACCCTCTTTCATGACATGATCCTTTCCATCCGTGGTGCCGGACCTTCCGACTTGGCAACGTCAAAGGGGTCTCCTTGCCCACTTACTACCTTGACTAGCCTACCTCACCGGTCCTTTCTGACTTGGCGACGTCAAGGGGGACTCCTTGTCCACTTACTACCTCGACTAGCCTACTTGATTTCCATTCTATGCATGAATTTTAGTCACCCCGGCATTATATACCCTCTTACATATGGAACTTGTCATTCTCATGTAGAGAATTCTTTACACCATCCCTCTTTAAACACCGTTTCAAAACATCGTATAAACTCATGTTTCAACACATTTCAAGCATAATTGCGAAACCATAAGAAATCATTTATTTCAAAAGAAATAAATATTTCAATACACATATAAACAAGGAATGGCCATCCTTAAATACCTTGTAATGAAAACCAAAATCATTTAGAAAGCTGCTTGCTTACCTTACTTGCTTAGCTTCCCGTTTCGCTTATCCCTTTGCCTTTGCCTATACATATAAGAATGATATAATATTCATATATTTCCTTTGCTTGCATTCAACTCAGTTTTCCAACCCATTTGCATTAACATACATAATTCTTTCGACTTCTCAAGTCGTTATACCCATATAGCACATACTTATTGATGAGCTTTTACACACCCTATTTAATCTCATAAATAGGGTAATCACCTAATCACTTAATAATCATTCAATAACCATTATTTAATGGCTCATTATCTTCCTTAAGCCATTTTCCACTTATTTTCCAAAATTCACACATCGTTGCTCATTTTAAGCACCCGTTGTTGCCTTAAGCCTCATTAATCAATCTCAAAATTTGAGATTAACATCATGAAATTCTAAACAGAAATATATTCACAAAATTTATCATATTTTCATGCATTTTTCCACAAAACCAAATTACTTAGGTCATTTACCACTTATGCATGTCTATCCTTTCACATATGCCCATTAGGCAACACATATATGAGGCCTTTCATAAAATTTCCAAAGTCAGAAACTTAATCCAAATTTCAGCATGATAATTATCCTTAATTACCACTGTACTTAGGGTATTTTCATGGAATTTAAATCCACTAATCATAGGTTTCCAAAACAGCAACTTTGAAACCCATTTTTCACCCATTTAACGTGTCTCTTGACACATAACCCTAAGCAGATTTATAAATCCTAATTTTCAGTAAATAATCTCACTTTTCCTAACCAAAATTTAGGTTATTAACACATATATCAATTTGGATCATTTCTACATAGGTTTCATATTTCTTTTTGATTTTCTTCTCCAACTATCCACATATGCTGAAATCAGGCATACTGAAATCTCAAAAATCTTGAATTAATATCCAATCAAGTATTTTTTATCTTAAATTTCTACCATACCTTAAAAGCTACATGAATTAACCAAAATAAATATTTTCAGCACGAAATATTTAATATTTATATTTATTTTGGTATTTTTACCTTGCTGGACAGCAGCATCTATTTTCAGACAGCTTGAATGATGTTATTTATGGGATATATTTATACCCATAAAAACCTGATTTTTAATTTTTTTTATATGATCCTCAATATTTTTTATATATCCTGTAAAATTTTCATCCCAAAATTCCTTGTATAAAAATTATTAAAAATCCTTTTCTACAGCTGATTCTGTCACCCATTTTACCCTGTTTGGGCTAATCTTATCATATTTTTAATTTACAAAAAAATTATTCTTTTAAGCTGAAAATTGGGTCTTTCCTTAACTACTCATAAATATTCTTTACAAAACATTTCATGCTAAAATTCATCCATTTACTGTTCCGACCATATTTTAGTTTACAATATCAAATAACTTCCAGATTTGAGACATAAAATCAAGATAATCATATACTTACTTGATTAAATGATAATCCCTCTTTTTCCCCTTATTTTTCTTCTATTTTCTTCCTCCTTGGTGGCCTAGAGATGGGACGTGATCACTGCCTTGGGGAGATGGGATTTCAGCACTTGGAAATTTCTCAAAATCTCTCTCTCATATGGACGTGTATAGGTTATATATATTGCTGGATTTTTCCATCTGTGGGGCCCACTTGGTGCTGCAATTCCACACTCCTTAAATTCTCCCTTATCTACCATATGTGGTGGCACATTTACAGCCAAGTAAAATCTGGTTTTACCATTTATAAAAGTCAAAAAATTTACTTTAATCACAACCATCCACTTGTCCACAATTGCCCTTCTTTGCTTAGCCCTTAAGCAACTTATTACTTGCTCTCCAAGAAATACATTTTCCATAATAATTATCTTAATCCATTCCATTCATCTCATAGATTTCATAATTTTATTCCATCGTTTCAAATTTCATCTCAAACCGACGTTTCTACGTCAAGTTATGATCACTTGAATATATCTTTTGGATTTAGGAATAAAATAATTAATTATCACCCTAATCTCATCATGATTCCCTTAATATAATCCATTCATAAAATTGGGCCCATCGTCGTGAGCTTACCTTTCAAATTTCATCGAAATCCGCCTTGTAGGCGTCAAGTTATGAATTTTCCATCATTTTTCACCTTAATTCCAAAATTATACTTTAATCTTCATAAATTAAATCATGATTATTAACATGATTATTCATGACACCTTGTCACCATTAAATCCTCATTAAGCCCCTCACGTCATATCGACTCACTTTGGGCTCCGGCGATTAAATTTTTAGTCACCGTTTCCAATGGAAACCCTAATTCCAAATATCATAAAATTCTAAAATCATCCAAAAATTCCATTTAATTCACATATAAATCACTTGTACATGTTCAATGCACATATTAAATCCTCCTTAGGTTAGGGTTTCACAGAATCTCTCAAGAGACTTGTATATTGTTCAACTTCAGCAAAATAATACACCAACAAGGACTTCTAATGAAGATCATGAGAAGCAAGAAGATATGTACATCATATAGATCACTTGTAGAATCTTAAAGTTCCAAGATAATCAATGGCTAGTGAAGTCGCATCAATACTCGAGTCCACCTGTGACTTGGGTCAAGTCCGAGACCAAATCAACTTGAACCTCGAACTTGAAAGTGGAAGATGAAGATCGAAGTCGCACCCAAAGTCGACTCCAGCTTGCGACTTGGGTGAAGTCACACCCAAAGTCGACTTTGCCATACGACTTGAACGAAGTTACATACCAAGTCGACTCCAAATGTGACTTGGTCCACAACGATTGGAAAAAATTCGAACGTTGGCATATTAAATGCGCACCACCTACCACCAAACATTCGAATTTACTTCTCATTACATAAGGAGCATCAAGTAAACGTAAATGTAGTTGGAAAAACATTGAATGACTCACCTTCTACTCTCTCTTA
Organism: Annona cherimola; assembly: GCA_030490835.1. Lineage (NCBI taxonomy): Eukaryota > Viridiplantae > Streptophyta > Magnoliopsida > Magnoliales > Annonaceae > Annona > Annona cherimola. The sequence goes on along the minus strand of CM059972.1, from coordinate 54,052,128 downwards.
CATTTAAAGTGATTTACAAGAAGTTTGAAGAAGAATTGTACTTTAAAACTGTTGAAAGCTGCATTGCTCCATCAACTACTACTTCTATAAGTTTTCCATGTGCTTGAAACTGCCTACACAAATCTGCAATGTGTAGATCTTTTTATTCACTGTTTACTTGTTTTTCCCACTTGGTTTGATATTGGAGATCGAAACCAAGTGAAGGCAAAGTAGTGTATGATTAGAGTGAAACTCGTCACCTAACCCCCTAGAGCTGGAATCTGAAGAGAACTGCTGCTCTAAATTGTATTGAAATACAATAGTGGAAACCAAGCCACAACGGGTGTGTGATTGGAAGAGTGGAGTAGGGGAGGTTGCCCGAACCACTACAAATCTCTGTCTATTGAAGTGACTTGATTGCTTGTGTTTTATTCTTTCTATTGCACCATTTCTATCCAACTTACTGTTTGTTTCATTAAGAGGATTAATTCCAAAAAGGAGGAAATTTTTGTTTAAGCAAAGAATTTTAAAATACCCAATTCACCCCTCTCCTCTTAGGTAATTGCTATAAACTCAGGACTAACACAATCATCTTTAAAAAAATAATAAACACATTTTCTAAATCATATTATGGGGATGATTATCCTTAAATAAATTTAAAAATATCACGATGAAAGGAATTGCAAGTCATTTCATTATTTTAAAATAAAAAAATTTCAAGACATTGCTTGCTTACCTTGATGTATTAGCTTATTTTCTCGAAATTTTCTTTTCCTTTGCCAAACAAGTGAAAAGGACTATGTTATATAATGAAATTATTATCACTAACAGGTTTTGCTTGATTGGTTTATGTTTGTTTCACCAACAAATCAGACTTGGTTGGCTAGAGTTGGTCTCACCAACTAGTGACTATTATATATACCCCCTAGAAGAGAGTGAGTGTCCTAGATTATATTGAGTATATAATAGGGGAACCTAAGACACAACGGGTGTGTCCTTAGAAGAATGGAGTAGGGAAGGTTGCCCGAACCATTATATATTGTTGTCTCTTGTGTGGTTTTATTGCATGCATTTTATATTCCATTTGCACCCTCTCATTCTATCTTATAGCATGTTTCATCGAAAGAATTGTGAAACCCAACCTATGTAGGACCTAAATGTATGCATTGAACATTTACATGCGATTGTATGTGAATTTATTGAATTTTGAATGATTTTGTGATTTTGCTAATTATTGCTATTAGGGTTAAGGATTAACAATAATGATTCAATTGATCACTATGAGCTGATATGGGACAACGAGATTAAAGTAAATTATTGGTGATTAAAATACACCAATACATCATGGATAATTATTTTAAAATATTTAATATGAATTATGAGAATTTAAATGATAATTGTCAAGTTTAGTGGAAAAACACTAGAAAATTCATAACTCAACGCCTGTAAGGCGGATTCAAGTGAAATTTGAGATGGAAGTTGATGATGTTGGGCTTGGTATTATGGGATTATTGGGTTATGAAAATTATTGATAAAATTAGTGTAATGATTTATTGACCATATCTCAAATCCAACCGTTAATTTCAAACAACTATAACTTGAGCTAGGAAAATCGGATTGAGATAAAATTTGAAATGGTTGAATGAAATTATTAGATTAAATTTTGGAAGGTTTAGATTAAGAATAACATATTGGAAAAATACCTGAATTAGAAAAGGTGAGCATGATTGACTTTTGCACCTCAAAGGTACCATGCATTAAAGGCTAGAGTACATGGAATAAATGCAAGTTTTTAATGGAAAAATATGTGTCAAATGCAGCTTAATTTCAGGGTATTTTATGCATTATTATAAAATGCAAAAACCAAGCATTATCCCTGCTATGGACGTCCACAATAATGGAGCTAGGGAGTGCTCAAAGTGAGCATAGGTAAGGTGGCACTGCATGGACGTCCACGTGCTGTTGCTGCTGGTTTTTTTAAAATTTTAAAATTTTAAATTATGCACATACATAGCTGACATGTAGGGACACATGAATGGGCATTTATTCATGTGAAAAAAATCCCAGCAAAATCTTTAATGCAGCTGCCATTGAAGGATGAAATGTGGACAACATTGTCTCATGCAAATGACGTGCAATGGTTGGTGTTGTTGCTGCCCTTTTTGTTAATTTTTTATGCCAAATTTATGGATTAATTAAATTCTAATTAGGTGTATAATTTACCCTCAAATTAAGGTTATTAAAAATGGAAAAAATATGGAAATGGACAGCTGTATGGACGTGATTATGTGGACAGCTGTATGATCATGATATTGAGCAGATTTTGGCTTTAAGAAAATATGGTAAAAATAAATTTACTTGGCTGTAAATTACACAGCTCATTTAGGGGATAAATATGCACTTATGGACAGTGTAAAATAAGCTCCAAGTGGGGTCCACAGCTAGATTAATCCAGCTCTATATAAAGGGGGAACAGCCAAGTGAGATGAAGCTTGGAAAAATTTTTCTAAGTGCTAAACCCTTCTCCCCATCATAGTAGCCACGTCCAACCTTAGGGCCAGCAAGAAGGAAGGAAAAGGGAAGAAAAAAGAAGGGAAAAATGAAGAGAATCTTAGCTCAAGTGATTAGGGTTGATCTTCATCAAACAAGTAAGTGCATATGATGATTTGAGCTTTGATTTTGAGTTTTAAACTCCAAGATTTTCGATATGAAACTGATGCATGAATTTACCTTAAACAGTGGTTCAACATGCCCTTTGATTAAACATTAAATGGGTGTTAAGTTATATGAATGAATTTTAATGATTTGTGTGGTGGAAAGGAAGATTAGAATGACCTAAGAGTTGAAAACTAAACTTGATAAATCCTAAATTCAAATAATAAGTTGCTGTATTGGATTGATGTTATGTTTAGTCTATAAATCATGTTTTAATGAATTATTTATGTGAAATTAATCTAAGAAATGAATTTTAGAAAGAATGGAATGCAAAGTGATGTATATGACCCGATTCTTCCATTTTTATGCTAAAAATGGTAGGGAAATGAGATTAAATGATATATGAAAGTCATGTAGGGTAAAATAACCTAGGGTTAGGGTACTATTTATGCCCAAAAATATTTGGGAAGATAAGCCCCAAATCTGATTTTGTGAATTTTATGAAAAGGTGTCCAAACGAGGCGAAAACGGTAACCGAAATGGTGAAGTAAGTTATTGTTTTGAGAAATGATTATTTATGAATGATAAATATGTGTTAATACCCTAGATTTGTATTAGGAAAATTTGGATTAATTTCTGAAAATTCGGAAGTATAAAACTGTTTAGGGTTAAGTGTCAACAGACACGTTAAACATGTGAAAAATGGGTTCCAAAGTTGCTGTTTTGGAAACCTACGATTAGTGGATTAAAATTCCATAAAAATATCCTAAATAAAGTGTTAATTAAGGATAATTATCATGCTGAAATATGGATTAAATTTCTGACTTGAAAAATTTTATGTAATGCATCATGTATGTGTTGCCAAGTGGGCATATGTGAAAGGATAGACATGCATAGGTGATAAATGACTTATGTAATTAAATTTTGTACAAAAATGCATGAAAAATATGGTTAATTTCATGATTATATAACTGTTTAGATTTCATGATGCTCATTTTCAATTTTGAAAATAATTAATGAAGCTTAAGGCGACAACGTGTGCTTAAAATGAGCACCAATGTGTAAATTTTGAAAAATAAGTGAAAAATGGTGAATGGAAGGTGATGAACCTTTAAACAATAATTATTGGATAATTATTATGTGATTAAATGGTTACCCTATTTATGGGATTGAATATGTTGTGTAATGGCCAATAAAATGTGCAAATATGTGCTATGTATATGCATAACGACTTGAGAAGTCAAATGAATGATGTATGTGAATGAAAATGGGTTGAAAAACTAAGTGGGATGCAAGCAAAAGGAATATATGAAATATTAAATTATATTCATGTAGGCAAGGGTAAAGAAAAAGCAGACTCGAAAAGCTAAGGAAACACAGGTAAGCAAGCAAATTTTCTAAATGACTTTTGTTTTCTAAATTGTTTACATAAATGAAATTTTTACTCTAACTTGTTTTGATGAAATTGTGAAAATTATTTCTAATGTATGTAAGGATGGTCATTCCTTAGTTAAATATGTGTTGAAATCATGTTTTTATTTCAATGTGATATTATGAAATTTCCTTTGATAAATGTTATGAAAAGTGATGTGATTGCAAGTTTCTGAATGAAAAATCATGCTAGTATGTTAAAGATGGTTTTTATAAAAGTTCATGTGCACAAAATACTAGGTCTACCTGAAAGGTATAAGCGGACCGATTGTCCCCCTTTGGTGTGGCCAAGTTGCTAAAATAGGCCCAAGGCCAGCGGCGCCCTCTCTGAAATAGGAGAAGACAAGGACGGATGGTCGCCTAGCTAGCTTCTATCCTATGAAGGACATGATCATGGTTTTACATTAAATTATGCATGTCGTACCCGTGATACGCACAAGAACTATGTTTTCAAGATATACGTTTCCAAAAGGTATAAACTGCTTTCCAAGATATTTTAAATGAAAAACTGTTGCCTGAAATGATTTGCCTGTGAAATATAAATAGCTTGCTTATTGAGTTTCGACTCACGTTTTCGTTTTCCAAACCCAAAGACAGGTGAAAGAAAGGACATGGAGAATGAGCAAATGGAAGATCATTAAAGCAATGGAAAAACATTAGTACTTTTATGTTATTAAAAACTTATGTTGAATGGATGTAATTACTTTGTTATTTTATGTTGGTAACTATGATAATACATGCAATGACATCTGATTTATGTGAAAATTGAAATGTCTTTTAATCAGCATGCTTTGCTATGTGATGATTGGTTGGAAATGACCTAAGTATACATGAGATGAAAATATGAGGAAATAAACTCCTAAGAGTGTATACGTAATTGGATAAATATCCGTTAAAACTCGCCGTGTGACAGGGCAACAATCCTGATCATGTTTACCAATCAATAACGATCCCGAGGTAAGGCTCAGGATGTGACGCTCAGTTTTGGGGCGCCTCAGAGCTTGGTATCAGAGCGTGGATTGGTAAATAGGCGTGAAAAATTCTAAGTATAGAAAATTGAAGGAATATGATGAGATATGCATGAATTATACATGATTATATGATGAATAAATATGTTTATAACATGATGAAATGTATGATATATGATGACAAATTCTTTTTGCAATGCAATTAAATTGCTATGTTTGTACAGATGGCGGATAGGGGAAAAATAATGATGAGTGCAGAAGAACTGCAAAGGGAGAGAGAGGAGGAGGAAAGGAGACAAAGAAGGGAGGAGAATATGAATAGGTGTTGGGGATCGCAACGAAACACTGCACAGTTCCCAGTAGTCCCCCCTGGTCAGCACAGGAAAGGTCTAGGAGAGCCCTCCAGTTATGAGTCTAGGGCACGAGTCCTCCTAGGAACGTATCTTGGTGTCCCACGGTCTCCCCGTGTTCCTACCGATAGAGTGGATCCACAAGACCTTCATGAATTTTGGAAAAAGACTCCGGCACCCACACCACCCGACGTAGGCCTGTGGTATAGGTTTGTTGATGGTTATGACCAGTTTTGTTATGGGGCAAGTTGGGATAGACTCAACCAACGAGAAAAAGAAATGGCCATCTATATTGAAAAGTGTCGTGCTGAAGGAGTCATTGAAGTACCTGCAGCTCCTCGACCCGATGAGGTCATGCTTTATATAATGGAAAATACAGGTGAAATTGTCCGACTTGCGAAAATTAATGATGATGATGATCCCATGGAGTTCCTCGAACCTGTTGAGGAAGAAGAGGAAACAGAAGAGGAGATAGAAGAAGAAGTAGAGGAGGAGATAGTAGAGTTTGTAAGTGAGAAAGAAGAGGAAGAGGACAATGATGATGACGACGATAGTGGAGAGGATGAGGTCCGTGGGTGGTCTGACACTAGCACAATCACCAAGGCACCCTCACAAGTTCCGCGTAGTCGTAGACAATATCTAAGGAGAGGCCCAGGCAAACGATGAACTTTCTTGTTTTTTTAAGTCGTGTATGTATAATTATGGTTTGATGACAATATGGTTTTTATGGTAGACTGATATGTATATAAAGCAGGATGTGTCTGCTGTGCTATGTGTACATAAGTGTGCTATATTCTTATATGTACTGACTATGGATGGAATGATGTGAATGTGATGGTTATGAATGAATATGTTGATATAACTAAACTTAAGAGTTCAAATATATGGATGAATGAGCTTGAATGATGTGATATGATTGTGATTGAACAAATTGATTGTGCCCATGTGATAATGAAATGCATATGCAATGATCTAACATTAATTATAAATGAAAAATACGTGCTGTTATATACCGAGATTAGCACAATGGTGGAGACAAGGGCAGGATTAAGGAGAAATAAAGGAAAAGAGACAGCGACAGAGGTTCCAAGCCAACATGAAGTTAGCGAGTCTATTCGGCCTAAGAGAGGAAGGCCAGTGACACAAGGACCTAATCAAAGAAATCAACAAAGAAGAAATAATGAAAGTCCTTAAAGAGATATGAAATAAGAAACTGAGTCAAGGCAATCTAGACTCATAGAGGAAAGAGTGGCTGCAGCAGTGAAGGAAGTGATGCAGCAAGCCACTAGAGACTGGGCAGCACAAACTGCCAACATTATTCAAGGACTATGGGAAAGGACCCAACAAGTTCAGTTGGGCGGTATAGAAAGGGAAAAATCTGTTCCAATGGCGGACCCCATTTCCACACCAACACCACTAAGGGACGAAAATCAGCTAATGGAAGCTGATAGAAGAGCCATTAATGCATTTCTAGCGCAACGACCCCCAAAGTTTTTCGGAGAACCTGACCCGGTACGAGTAGAACAATGGATGACGGAGATCAAGAAATTATTTAGGATATCTCCGTGCAATGACCGTCAAAAGGTACTGTGTGCTACTCATCTATTAGTAAAAGATGCACATGAATGGTGGGAGACAATGTTGATATCAATGCCACGACCGGAAGATGTGTCTTGGCAAACTTTTGTTGAAGAGTTTAACAAAGAATACCTCCCTGTTGGATTGCAGAGTCAAAAGGTGATAGAGTTTGAAAAACTTTATCAAGGGAGGATGACGGTCACCGATTATGTTACAAAATTTAACGCTCTGGTCAGATATGTGCCTTGGATCGCAAATGTGCCAGGAAATAAGGCACAGAGATTTCAACAAGGATTGAGGCCATATCTCCGGGAAAGTCTTGCACCTCTGTTGATTAAGGATTATGATTCAAGCCTCAAAAGAGCAAGGACTTTTGAAATTGAGGCTTTAAGAACCCAAGAACTGAGATTGGGCTCAAGAATGTTAGCACGGGAACCAAGAAAATGAAAATCGAGAAGGAAAAAGGTAGAAAATAAAATATAAGGAAGGGAAAAGGAATCCCAAAGAAGAAAAGCTCGCCACTATGTAGGAAGTGTCAAAAGCGACATACCAGTGAATGTTTAAAGGGCTCGAACAGGTGTTATAAATGTGGCCAAACGGGTCTTATCGCCAAGGAGTGCAGGACGGGGGAAGCAAAGGTTGTCAAATGTTATATCTGTGAGCAAGTGGGTCACATAGCCCCGAATTGCCCAAACAAGGCGCAGACATCGCAAGGACGTGGAAGACCTGCTCAACTTAGAATACCTAGAGCAACAAGTAAGCAGGGAACTTCTACGAACCCGGTACACGTGCATGCCTTGACCCGGGCAGAATCTCAAGAACAAGAGGAAAAGGTGGTCACAGGTACAGTTTATATTCTAGGGAATTTGGCAGTAGCTTTGTTTGATTCTGGTGCTAGCTATTCATTTATAGCATGCCAATATGTGACCACCCATGCACTACCGGTAGAAGAGACTAACTAGATCATTCATGTAAAATCTCCTGTCTATAGGTTAGCAAGTACTAGTCAAGTATGCAAAGCCTGCCCAATTAGGATAGGATCATTGATTCTAGAAGCCGATTTGATCCTATTGCCAATGACTGAATTCGATGTGATATTAGGTATGGATTGGCTAAGCCAATGGGGAGCGACCATAGACTGTAAGAATAAGAAAGTATAATTTGAAGCAACTCCAAGAAAGGAGATTGCCATTGGAAAGTTAAAGCAACCTGACAGTTCAAATATATTGATATCATCTATGAAAGCCGTCAGGATGATCCGATAAAAATGTGAAGCATATCTGGTGTCGGTGAATGTAGAGAAAGGCACGGAGGTAGAAACTAATCAGGCACAGGTGGTTAGGTAATTTCCTGATGTATTTCCAAAAGAGTTAACCACATTGCCTCCACAACGGGAAATGGATATGACTATAGATGTGGTGTCAGGTACTGTGGCGCCCCAAAATTGAGCGTCACATCCTGAGCCTTATCTCGGGATCGTTATTGATTGGTAAACATGATCAGGATTGTTACTCTGTCACACGGCGGGTTTTAACGAATATTTATCCAATTAAATATATTCTCATAGGAATTTAATTCTTCATAATTTCATCTCAAGCATAACTAGGTCATTTCCAACCATTCATTACATAGTAAAGCATGATATTCAAGAGACATTTCAAAATTCACCTAAATTAGATGTCACTACATGTATTAACCATTGTCATCAACATCAACATCAAAATAATTTACATCCATTCTACACAAGTTTTCATAACATAAAAGTGCTAATGTTTTTTCATCGCTTTATCAATCTTGCACTTGCTCCTTTGCGATGTCCTTTCTTTCACCTGTCTTTGGGTTTGGAAAATAAAAACGTGAGTCGAAACTCAATAAGCAAGCTATTTATATTTCACAGGCAAATCATTTTAGGCAACAGTTTTTCATTTAAAATATCTTGGAAAGCAATTTATACCTTGTGAAAGGTATATCTTGAAAACAAAATTCCTATACCCATCACGGGCACGACATGGATAATGCAATATAAAACCATGATCATGTCCTTCATAGGATGGAAGCTAGCTAGGCGACCATCCGTCCTTGTCATCTCCCATTTTAGAGAGGGCGCCGTCGGCCTTGGGCCCATCTTAGCGACTTGGCCAAACCAATGGGAGACAATCGGTCTGCTTATACCTTTCAGGTGGACCTAGTACTTTGTGCACATGACTTTCATAAAATAGTCGTTAACATTGTTGGAAATATGTGGAAAACTAGCTAAAACTATATTTTGATGATTAAAAAATCCATTTGAGAATGTCTTGACTACTAACATGTTTGGAGAAATGTTTAAGGCATATACATTTAAAGGAAAGAGAGCGTGGAAGGCCAAGTCGACTCCAAGAACGACTTCAAAGAGCCAAAACTGTCCAGAGTTGAAAATGGGAGAAGAACAGGTGAAGTCACGGACGAAGTCGACTCCACTTGCGACTTGGGAAGCCAAGTCGCGAACGAAGTCGACTCCAGCATCGACTTCAGTCGGGAAAATCACTCCAGAGCTGAATTTGGGATGGAAGAATGCCGAAGTCGCAAACTAAGTTGACTCCAGTTGCGACTTGGGCGAAGTCGCGGACGAAGTCGACCCCAAGTGCAACTTGAGTTTTTCCAAGATCAAAGATGCAGATTCAAGCATGCTCCAATATGAAGAAATAATCAAGTCATGAAGATCAATATGAATCAAAAGCAAGCAAGGTGCATGAATCTACCATGCAAGAATCAAGTTCTTCAAAGATTCACAAGGTTCAAGCTAATTCAAGAAGAATCAAAGTCAAGCTCTTCAAAGAATCACAAGATCTACAAGTATAAGGAGCCATTCTAGAATGAAAGCAACTAAAGGAAGAAAGCCAAACAAGATAGAAGCAAATTAATGAGGATCAAAGCATATTTTGCAAAGACCAAGTCAAGTCGCAACCCAAGTCAACTCCATGATCGACTTGAGTTGAAGTTTGAAGCCAAAGTCGACTCAAGACTCAGACTTGGAACCTGAAGAGGTGAAGTCGCACCTGAAGTCGACTTCACCTGCGACTTGGGTCAAGTCGATACCCAAGTCGACCCGACCTGGAACTTGAAGTTGCGACGGAGAGGCGAAGTCGCACCCGAAGTCGACTCCATCTGCGACTTGGGCAAAGTCGCATCCGAAGTCGACTCCGCATGCGACTTGGGTCGCAACGGTCGGATAATTTTCGAACGTTGGCGCATTTAATGCGCGCCAACCACCTTCAAACGTTCGGATTCCCTCAACAATTATAAAAGGGAGTTATTGTGGACGAGGGAAGTAGCTGAGTATCATTAAGTGTGCTTAACTCCTATATTCAAGAGCTCTAAAGAGATCAAGTCATTCAAAGAGGAAGAACTTTGCTTCAAATTTCAAGAGCTACATTTCTGAATCTTCAAAGCCTATATTACAAGTTCTTCTCTGCGCCAAATCGCTTCTACACATCTGTAAAGTGTAGACTTCTTTTGTTATTTCGTTTAATTGTATTAAGCTTGATTTAGCTTGGGTAGCTAAGATCAAGTGTAAGCAAAGTAGTGTGTGATTGGAGTGGAACTCATCACCTACTTGTGTTGTGTTGTGTTGAAGCCCCCTAGAGCTGGAATCTAGAAGATAGCAGTGGCTCTAATTGTATTTGAAGAATACAATAGTGGAACCCAAGTCACAAGGAGTGTGAGCTTGGAAGAGTGGAGTAGGGAGGTTGCCCGAACCACTATAAAAATCTTGTGTGCTTGATTTATATTTCTGCTCTCTACATTATATTGCTTTCCATTTCATTTCTTCATTAAAGGGACTGGATTAATCTGGGGTAAAGTTTCTGTTTAAGTTATAAATTTTTAAATACCCAATTCACCCCTCCCCTCTTGGGTAACCATCAACTCAGGGCCAACAAACATGCGAGCATAATTTTTCATTTAGAAACTTGGAATCACATCGTTTTTCATAACATTTATCACAGGAAATTTCATAATATCACATTGAAATAAAAACATCATTTCAACACATATTTAACTATGGAATGACCATCCTTAAATATATTAGAAATAATTTTCACAATTTCATCAAGACAAGTTAGAGCAAAAATTTTATTTATGTAAACAAGTTAGAAAACAAAAGTCATTTAGAAAATTTGCTTGCTTACCTGTGTTTCCTTAGCTTTCCAACTCTGCTTTTTCTTTACCCTTGCCTACATGAGAATAATATAATTTTTGCATATATTTCTTTTCCTTGCATCTCATTTAGTTTTCTAACCCATTTTCATTAACATATATCATTCATTTGACTTCTCAAGTCATTATGCATCTATAGCACATATTAGCATATTCCATTGTCTATTATATAACATAATCAATCCCATAAGTAGGGTAACCATTTAATCATGTAATAATAAACCAATAATTATTATTTAAAGGTTCATTACCTTCCATATACCATTTTTCACCTATTTTCCAAAATTCACACATTGGTGCTCATTTAAGCGCACATTGTCGCCTTAAACTTTATTAATAAATTCCAAAATTTGAAATTAACATCATGAAATTCTAAAAATATATATAATCATCAAAATTTACCATATTTTCATGCATTTTTGCACAAAATTAAATTACATAAGTCATTCATCACCTATGCATGTCCATTCTTTCACTTATGCTCACTTGGCAACACATATATAATGCATTTCATAAAATTTTCCAAGTCAGAAATTTAATCCATATTTCAAAATGATAATTATCATTAATTACCACTTTATTTATGGTATTTTTATGTAATTTTAATCCACTAATCATAGGTTTCCAAAACAGCAACTTTGGAACCCATTTTTCACACGTTTAACGTGTCTTTTGACACTTAACCCTAAACAGTTTTATAATTCCGAATTTTCAGCAATTAATCCAAATTTTTATAATAAAAATATAGGTTATTAACACATATTTAAAATTCATAAATAATCATTTCTAAAAACAGCAACTAACTTCACCATTTCGGTTACCGTTTTCACTCCATTTGGACATCGTTTCATAAAATTCATAAAATCAGATTTGGGGCTTATCTTCCCAAATCCTTTTGGGAATAAATAGTACCTTAACCTTAGGGTATTTTACCCTATATAACTTCTATAAATCATGCAATCCCATTTTCATACCATTTTTAGCATCAAAATGAAGAAATCGGGTCATATATGTCACTTTGCATTCCATTCTTTCTAAAATTCACATCTTAAGCTTAAATCCACATAAATAATTCATTAAAACATGTTTCATAACCTAAACATAACATTCATCCTATACAGAAACTTATCATTGGAATTTAGGATTTATCAAGTTGAGTTTTCAACTCATAATCCACTCTAAACTTCATTTCAATCACATAAGTCATTAAAATTTATTCATATAACTTAATACCTATTCCATATTTAATCAAAGGGTATATTGAAACTTCATTTAAGAAGTCTTTAATCATCCAATTCATATCCAAAATCTTGGATTTTAACACTTAAAATCAAAAGCTCAAAGCATCACATCTACTTACTTGATTGATGCAAATCAAACCCTAAACACTTGAACAATCTTTCTCTTCCTTTTTCTCTTTATTTTCCCTTTTTTTTTCTCTTTTCTTCCTCCTTGCTGACCCTCGGGTGGGACGTGAGCTGATGCCTTGGGGGAGAAGGGTTAACACTTAGAAATTTTTTTTTCCAAGCTTCATCTCATATGGACGTGCCCCCTTTTATAGAGTTGGATTTGCTCCAGATATGGGCCCCACTTTGGAGCTGATTTTCTACATTATTCAATGCCTACTTATCCCCTAAATGTTCTGTGCAATTTACATCGAAGTAAATTATTTTTACCATTTTTTCTTAAAGCCAAAATCTGCTTAAAATCATGTCCATCCAGCTGCCCAACTGATCACATCCCTACTGCTGTCCATTTTCAGATTTTCCCCCATTTTTAATAAGATTAACTTGAGGGTAAATTATACACATAATTATAATTTAATTTAATCATTAATTTGGCATAAAAAATTAACAAAACTATTACAGCAGCATCAAACCAGTGCACGTCATTTGCATACATATGCTGTCCACGTTTTTCTCCTTCAATGAAGCTGTTGTTCATAATTTTTTGCAGGGATTTTCACATGAATAAATGCTCATTAATGTGTCCCTACATGTCATCTATATGTGTGCATAATTTATAAAATAAAAATTTAAAAAAAAACAGCAGCAACATCCCTTGGACGTCCCTACATTGCCACATAACCTATGCTCACTCTGAGCACTTTCTAGCCCCTTAATGTGGACGACCTTTGCTGGGATTTTGTTTGGATTTTTACATTTTATATTAATTCATAAAATACCCTGAAAATGAGCTGCATTGGACACCTATTTTTCCATTAAAAACTTGCATTAATTCCATGTACTCTAGCATTTAATGCATGGTACCTTTGAGATGCAAAAGTCAACTATGCACACCTTTTCCAATTCAGGTATTTTTCCTTCATAATATGCTTAATATAAACCTTCTAAAATGATAATCTAATAATTTTACTCAACCATTTCAAATTTCATCTCAATTCAATTTTCCTAGCTCAAGTTATAGCCGTTTGAAGTTAACGGTCGGATTTGAGATGTGATCAATAAATCATTTCACTAATTTCATCAAGGATTTTCATAACCTAATAATCCCAATTATCAAGCCCAACATCATCAACTTCCATCTCAAATTTCACTTGAATTCGGCTTACAGACGTTGAGTTATGAATTTTTTAATGTTTTTCTACCTAACTTGTCAATTATCATTTAAATTCCCATAATTCATATTAAATAATTTAAAGTAATTATCCATGATGTATTGGTGTATTTTAATCACCAACAATTTACTTTAGTCCCATTGTCCCATATCAGCTCATAATGATCAATCGAATCGTTATTGCTAATCCCTAACCCTAATTGCAATAATTAGCAAAATCACAAAATCATTCAAAATTCAATAATTACACATATAATCATATATAAATGTTCAATGAATAAATTTGGGTCCTACATTGGTTGGGTTTCACAATCCTCCCCCCCCCTTATAACAGGTTTCGTCTCGAAACCGTTTATTCTTTAAATAACTAGGGGTATTTCCGTTCCACTTCTTCTTTTAACTCCCAAGTGGCTTCATTTTCGGAATATCGATTTGATTGTACCTTCACGTACTCGATTCGTCGATTCCGAAGCTTTTGTACATTCTGATCAAAGATTCTAACTGGTCTTTCTTCATAGTTCAGATAATGTTGAATCGGTATATTTTCAGCCACAAATACATGAGTCGGGTTCAGAACATATTTCCTAAGCATTGAAATATGAAATACATTATGAACTAGGGCTAATGCCGGGGGTAAGGCTATTCTATATGCCAATTTTCCAATTTTCTCCAAAACCTCAAATGGTCCAATATACCTAGGATTCAACTTTCCTCTTTTCCCAAACCTAGTAACTCCTTTGAATGGCGTGACCTTTATGAACACATGTTCACTAACTTGGATGTTCAAATCCCTTCTCTTACAATCGGTGTAACTCTTTTGCCGACTTTGGGCAGTGAGTATACACTAGCGAATAGTTCGTACCTTGTCTGCCATTCATTGAGACAAATCTTGAGCTAACCTTTTCTCTCCAACTTCATCCCAGTTCAACGGCGTTCCACATCGCCGACCATACAATGCTTCAAATGGAGCCATTTAGATGCTAGCTTGATAGCTATTGTTGTATGCGAATTCCGCAATTGATATATACTCATCTGATGATCCTCCAAACTCCGATTTGCACATACGAAGCAAATCTTCAATGATTTGATAAACCCGCTCCGTTTGTCCATCTGTTTGAGGATGAAAGGCTGTGCTGAACTTAAGTTGGGTGCCTAAGGTTTCATTTAAGCTCTTCCAAAATCTTGACGTAAACGTCGTATCTTGATCCAAAACTATGGACTTTGGCACTCCATGGAGTCGTACGACCTCCTTATAATATATCTTAGCTAACCTTTCTGCAGTATAAGTCCTTCTTATAGGTAGGAAGTGCGCAACTTTCGATAACCTGTCTACGATTACCCATATGGAATCATTTTCTGCTTGGGTCTTAGGTAATCCTTCTATAAAATCCATTGTGATGTCGTCCCACTTCCATTCAGGAATTTCTAAGGACTGTAGCTTTCCAAGCACTCTTTGGTGATCTGCTTTCACCCGTTGGCAAGTTAAACACTTAGCCACGTATTCAGTGATCTCTCTTTTTATATTATTCCACTAATATGCTTTCTTGAGATCCTGATACATCTTAGTACTTCCTGGGTGAATAGAAAATGGCAAAAAATGTGCCTCCTTAAGAATTTGTTCCTTTAACTCAACTGTATTAGGTATGCAAAGGCGACCCTTATACCTATACATACCTTGCTCATCAACAGCAAATTCAGACAACCCCTTTTTCTTCATTTTCTCTACATGTGTATGTAGGTCTGTATCCTTTTGCTACGCAGTCTTAATCTGTTCAAAAAGTGACGATTGTATGCATAATTGTGATAATCTTGTGTGGACTCCTGGTGGACATACAATCAGTTCTATTTGTCTTATCTCCTTAAGCAATCCTTCCTCCTTAGTGATAAAATGCACTAGGCTGACATTTCTGATCAATGCATCAACTACCACATTTGCCTTACTTGGATGGTATAAAATTTCCAAATCATAGTCCTTCAATAACTCGAGTCATCTACTTTGTCTCATGTTCAACTCCTTCTGAATGAAAATATATTTGAGACTCTTATGATCTGTGTACACTTCACATCTTGCACCATACAGGTAATGTCTCCATATTTTCAAGGCAAACACCACAACTGCTAATTCTAAATCATGTGTGGGGTAGCTTACCTCATTGGGCTTCAGCTGTCGTGACGCATAGGCTATCGCTTTCCCTCTTTGTATCAATACACATCCTAGTCCCTTTTTTGACGCATCACTGTAAACCACAAACTCTTCATTTCCTTTTGGTAGGGTTAGGATGGGTGCTTTTACCAACTGTTGTTTCAATTTCTAAAAACTGTGCTCGCATTCTTCAGACCATACATGCCTGACTCCTTTACGAGCCAATTTTGTTAACGGGGCTGACAGTTGTGAAAATCCTTCGACAAATCTTCTATAGTAGTCGGCCAACTCTAGAAAACTTTGAATTTCTGTAATGGTTATCGGCCTTGGCCATTTCAACACCACTTCAATCTTCTGAGGTGTGAAACCCCAACCTAAGTAAGATTCAATCTATGCATTGAACATGTACATGTGACTTACATATGATTAAATGAAAATTTTGGATGATTTTAGGATTTTAGGATATGTTCCAATTAGGGTTTAATTAAGAAGGGTGATTAAAAATTTAATGTAAGATTCAATGTATGCATTGAACATGTACATGTGACTTATATATGATTAAATGGAATTTTTGGATGATTTTAGGATTTTAGGATATGTTGCAATTAGGGTTTAATTAAGAAGGGTGATTAAAAATTTAATTGCCGGAGCCCAATATGAGTCAAGGTGACTAAAGGGGTTTAATGAGTATTAAAATATGCTAATGTGGCATGAATGTTTAGTTTAATTTCTATGATTTAATTAATGGAGATTAAAATGGAAATTGTGGAATTATGTTGGAAAACATTAGAAAATTCATAACTCAACGCTTGTAAGACGGATGCAAGTGAAATTTGAAATGAAAGTTGATGATGTTGGGCTTGGTATTATGGAATTATTGGATTATGAAAATCCTTGATTAAATTAGATTAATGATTTATTGATCACATCTTAATTTCAACCGTTAACTTCTAACGACTATAGCTTGAGCTAGGAAAATCGAATTGAGATGAAATTTGAAACGTTGAATGTGTTGGTCCCGAGTTGATGGAAAAACCCAAGAGGGGAGGGGTGAATTGGGTATTTAAAAAAAATTTATATCTTAAACAGAAACTTAACCCCGGATTAATCCAATCCCCTTAATGAAGAAACGAAATGAAAAGCAATGTAATGTAAATGGCAGAAGTATAAATCAAGCACACAGGATTTTTATAGTGGTTCGGGCAACCTCCCTACTCCACTCTTCCAAGCTCACACTCCCTGTGACTTGGGTTCCACTATTGTATTCTCTCAATACAATTAGAGCCACTGCTCTCTTCTAGATTTCAGCTCTAGGGGGCATCAACAAAACACAGCACAAGTAGGTGATGAGTCACACTCCAATCACACACTACTTTGCTTACACTTGATCTTAGTTCCTCAAACTAAATCAAGCTCAATACATACAAAAGAAACAATAAGAAAACTACACTTTACAGTTGTGTAGAAGCAGTTTGGCACAGAGAAGAACTTGTTGAATTGGCTTTGAAAGATCAGTAGTTGAGCTCTTGCAGTTTGAAGCAAAGTTCTTCCTCTTTGATTTGCTTGATCTCTTTAAAGCTCTTGTAGATGGTAGTTATGCACACTTAATGATTCTCAGCTGCTTCCCTCGTTCACATTCAATCCCTTTTACAATCGTGGAGGGAATATGAACGTTAGAGGGTAGGTGGCGCGCATTTAATGCGCCAACGTTCGAATAAATTCCGACCGTTGCGACCCAAGTCGCATGTGGAGTCGACTTCGGATGCAACTTCGCCCAAGTCGCAGATGGAGTCGACTTCGGGTGCGACTTCGCTTCTCCGTCGCAACTTCAAGTTTCAGTCAGGGTCGACTTGGGCATCAACTTGACCCAAGTCGCAGGTGAAGTCGACTTCGGGTGCGACTTCACCTTGTTAGTTTCCAAGTCTGAGTGTTGAGTCGACTTTGGCTTCCGACTTCAACTCAAGTCAATCATGGCATCGACTTGGATTGCGACTTGACTTGGTCTTCGTCAAAGTATGCTTTGTTCTTCATTTGATCTTCCCCTATCTTGCTTGGCTTGTTTCCTTGATGATTCTTAGGAGAGCTTGAGTTCTGCTTGGTTGAATCATGCGCCTTGCTTTGCATTTGACTCAGTTGATCTTTAAGACTTGATAGACTTGATTTGATCTCTATCTTGAATCTTTGCTTTGAACTTGAGTGAGAGATTCTTTGAATAGGCTTTGAAACTGCATCTTTGAAGTCTGAACTTCTCAAGTCGCGGATGAAGTCGACTTTGTCTGCGACTTCACCCAAGTCGCACCTGGAGTCGACTTGGCCTGCGACTTGGGCAGCTTCTTGTCCCAAAATTCAGCTCTGGACAGTTTTTCATGTTTGAAGTCGATAGCGAGGTCGACTTCGTTTGCGACTTGGCTTGCCAAGTCGTATGTGAAGTCGACTTGGGATGCGACTTCACCTGCAAGTTGATTTTGCCTTTGAGATTCTTTCTTAAGTCGATAGTTGAGTCGACTTTGGGATCGACTTCACCCTAAGTCGAAGTCCAAGTCGACTTGGGGATCGACTTGACAACTTAATTTCCTTAAAACACATGGCAAACTCATTAGTCCTTTAAATATACTCAAGTTAGTTGTTGTTAATCATCAAAACTCAATCTTTGGTCAATTTTATTTTGTTTTGAAACATTGTTTCCAACAGAATGAAATTATGAGATTAACATTTTGGAAGGTTTGGATTAAGCAAATTATGTTGGAAAAATACCTGAATTGAAAAAGGTGTATATGGTTGACTTTTGCACCACAAGAGTACCTTGTATTTAATGCAAGAGTACATGGAATTAATGCAATTTTTAATGAACCAAATAGGTGTCAAATGAAGGTGCAATGCAGGGTATTTTATGCATAATTATAAAATGCAAAAATTCCATAAATTATCCATGCATTGATGTCCACATTAAAGGGGCTAAGAGTGCTCAAAATGAGCATGGGAGAGGTGACATGCGTATGGACGTCAATAGGCAGTTGCAGCTGGTTATTTTTGCAATTTTTATTTTATGAATTATTTATATATATATATATAGCTTCCATGTTGGGATGTATAAATAAACATTTAATTATGTGAAAAATATTCAAGAAAATTCGTGAACAGTAGCTGCCATTGAAGGTGTAAAAGTGGACAGCTTGTTGCATGCAAATGACATCCAAATGATGTGCTGATTTGCTGCCATTTTGCTAAATTTTTTTAATGAAAAATTAATGCATGAATTAAGGGATAATTAGGTGTATAAATTACCCACATTTTTGGATTTAAAAAAATAGAAAAAAATGTAATGAAAATGGGCAGCAAGTGACATGCAAGGGCTGGACAGATTTGGACGGTCTGGATTAATACAGATTTGTGGATTTTAAAAAAATAGTAACATGCTAATTTATATAGCTGTGAGTTCACCAGCACATAAGAAAATAAGAGGGCATTCAATGGCCGTGGAAAATGCAGCAACAAGTGGGGCCCACTGCTAGAAATTCCAGCCCCACCAAGTCAAGCACGTTCACAAGGTTGGAGGCTTGGAAAATTCTTCCAAGTGCTGAACTCCATCTTCTTCCCCAAGGCAGCCTCACGTCCAGCACCTAGCAAGCCAAAATGATGGGAAAACCAAGGAAAAAAAAATGGGAAAAGGAGGGATCACCCATTTAATCAAGTAAGTATATGATTATTTTGAGTTTATACTTCAAATCTGGAAATTATATGATATTATAAACCAAAATATAAATGAAGTAGTAAATGAAAGCTTTTAACCATGAAATGTTTTTTAAAAGTTAATTATATTATGATTAAGGGACGAAAAAAATTTCAGAATGAAATATTTAGCAGGTTTCAAATTAAAAATCCGAGACGATTAACCTTAACAGGTTAAAACGGGTGACAGGATCAGCTGTAGAAAATAATTTTTAGTAATTTATATACAAGGGATTTTAGGCTGAAAATTTTACAGGATATATAAGACATATTTAGGATCACAAAAAATTAAAAATTAGGTTTTTATGGGTATAAATATATCCAATAATTTACGTGATTAAGGATGACTGAAAATGGATGCTGCTGTCCAGCAAGGTAACAATACAAAAATAAATATAAATGTTTAATTTTTTATATTGGAAATATTTATTTTGGTTAATTCATGTAGTTATTAAGGTATTATAGAAATTTAAGTTCAAAACTACATGATTTGATATTAATTTAAGATTTTGAGATTCAGTACGCCTGATTTCAGCATATGTTGATAGTTTGAGAAAAAAATCAAAAATAAATATGAAAAATATGTAGAAATGATCCAAATTGATATATATGTTAATACCCTATTTTTGGGCTAGGAAAAGTTGGATTAATTGCTGAAAATTCGGAATTATATAACTGCCTAAGGTTATGTGTCAAAAGACACGTTAAACGGGTGAAAAATAGGTTCCAAAGTTACTATTTTGAAAACCTATGATTAATGGATTTAAATCCCATGAAAATACCCTAAATAAATTTATAATTAAGGGATGATATCATGCTGAAATATGGATTATATTGATGACTTAGAAATTTTATGAAATCCATTATGTATATGTTGCCAAATGGGCATATGAGAAGGAATATATATGCAAGGGTGATGAATGACTTGTGAAATTTGGTTTTGTGAAAAAATGCATGAAAATATGATATATTTTATGAATATATTTCTGTTTAGGAAAATTTTCCATAACACATATTATATGTGTCTTCAAGAGAGTTTAAGTGCAGGATATGAATGATGGAAAGAGGTAATGAGTTAATGTGATTTGCTAAAATGCAAAATGGATGGAAATATGTTGAAACGTGTAAACAAGGTGCTGTTTTGATAATATTTGTTAATCTTAAAATTTGGGATTGATATATGAAGCTTAATCTCTTAAACATGTGCTTAAAGTAAGCACTAATGAAAGAAATGTGAAAAATGGATAAGTAAATGATAAATGAAGGATAATGAAACTTCATTGAGATAAATGAAAGATCATGATATGCTTGAAAACTATCCTAAGTAAGGATACTAAGAATGAAAAAAATAGATAATATGATGCACAAGTTGCGTTGTAATGTATAAATCTCCGACTTGTAAAACAAGTGGGTCATATAGTCAATCAAAATATATGGGTTGGAAAACTAAATTAAGTGCAAACCTATGAGATTATATGTATAAATGCAATGTCATTTTTATGCGTATAGGCAAGGAAAAGGGATTATGGCGATCTCAGGTTAGCAAACAAACTTTCTAAAATGTCATTTTCTTTCTATGTGATTGATATGATTGAATTGTCTATGTTTATGTTTTAACGAATGGGCAAGCATAAGTTTTTAATATGACGGCTTTAATGCAAAGCCATAAGTTTTGAAAAAATGATGACTTTAATGAAAAGTCTTAAGGTTTGCTTCATGGGAAGAAAGCGACACTTCTTAAGATAAATAATTTATCCTAAGTTTTGCCGAGGATGGGAATGCTTCAAGTTAATGGAATTGAGAATTTTGATTATGAGTAAGAAAGTTCTCCATGCGAATATTTTTAAGGATTTCATGTTAGATACCGATGGTTTTATGAATTTTTCTTTTAAGCAAGCAAGTTCTATATGATATTGTTTTAACAGCATTTTATAAGAAAAAAGAAATTTTATCCTTTTTCACAAAATATTATTTGTAAATAAGTTTTGAGTTATTTCTATAGTAACTTGTAATAAACAATGATTATTATGAAAATATTTATTTGCTAGGTCAAGATAATTAATAGTAAATGATGATTTGGACATAGTCCATATGTTTTGAAATGATATTCAAAAAGTTTTGATTTCCTTTAGACAAAGAAATCTGTGTTGAAATTGTCGGAAAAATGTTTCTATGGATGCATTGAAGGGGATTTATGGATGACCAACCTTCTATGTTGATTTCACAAAATGTTTTGATTTCAGGTTTCTTATTGGCATTCAAAAGACTATGCAATTCCCCATTTTACATAAAAATAATAGATATGTTGACAATTATTAAATTGTTAGGTTATGGACAAGGAGATAGCATAATTGCATAACTTTTGTAAACAAAAGGTTCTGAAATGAAAACCAAGAAAATATTAGAGAAAAATATGATTTATTTATGGAAATCCAAAAGTTTTGAAATTCCTTTATTAAAAGAGTTTTAAGATGTGTTGTTTCTCAAACATCTCAAATATTTATCAAAATATTTTACTCAAAATGCTTCTAAAGAAATTTAAGGAAGGTCATCCTAAAACTAGATTTCAAATAACAACTTGTTAAAGTGGGTGCGCTCGCTTATAAGTTGACACAGACTGCGGTCTGTGATCCTGGTTTTAAAGGACATGGGCTGCGGTCTGTGGTTCTTCAAACCAAACGGACTGCGGTCCGTCATAATAACGTATAGTGTACCAGTACAAGTAATAGGCAAGTTGTAGAGTACGGTTGGGATGACCAGGGCCCAGTCTACATAAGGCAAAGTCACTAAGGGATGGCAGGAGTGCCAGCGGCACCCTCCCTGAGATGAAAGCAGGATAAATAAATAGCTGCTGTGCTAGCGTGTTGTTAAGGATTCTCTTCCAAAAGGTAGCATGATCACTTGCTAAGTGTCACTACTGGATGGGGAGAAATGCATTTGCATACGTTTTGCTTTTCCAAAACCCAAAGATTGGGATATGAAAGTGTCTCTTGGCTAAAGGATTTTATGATGGCTTATGTTAATGATGTTTTAATACATGAGGATGTCCTCCTTTGCCTAAGGATTTATAAGAAAAATATTTTGGACATAAAACGTACACTGGCAACCGATGATTTCATGTAATGGCTATGAACATTAAAAATGTTCATATAAGATTAAAGGGAACTCATTAGAGAAGGTAAAACGTATATGTTTTGCCTTAACAAGCCCAGATGCGGCTTGTAAATGATTTTAAGAATGAATGTCTTATGAAAATATTCAAGGACATGAAATTGTCCTCATAAACAAAGGATTTCACGATGATATTTTAGGACATATATATGTCCTTAGGAAAAAGTTATTCTCGATGTTTATGAAAAAGGTTTTCAAGGAAGCCTTGCCCTAAAGATAAAATGCTTGCTTACAGAGTTGTCACTCACATTTTATTTTCCCAACCCTTGGATAGGTATCGAGGAAACTCAGAAGGTTGCGACCTAAGACGTGGAGGAAGGTACATGATGATAGCCTTGAAGGCTATGAGGAATGGAAAAACATGAATATGCTAAGGTAAGCTAATTGTGTATATGAACTTAGTTAGAATTCTAAGTTCCTTGTTTATGTATATATGAACTTAGTTAGAATTCTAAGTTTCATGTGAGTCAATGACTAAATGTATGCAAGTATGATGTGTACAATGATTGAGTGAATAATGACAGACATGAAAGGATGCTATGAATGAAATGATGAATTCTATTACAAGTGAAATGTCACAATGCGTCATGATTGCTATATAAAGTTATGAATGATGATAGGTGAAAATGGAAAAAAAAAATTTGGACGAGTTCCAATTAAGAACCCGCCGCGTGATCAGGGAAAAATCTTGATTCACATTTACCAATCGATAGATATTGAGGTAAGGAAGTGACGTCTCGGTTCGGGGCGCCACAGAGCTTGGTATCAAAGCAAGGATTGATAAATAGGTGGGAGAAGAAGAAAATAAAGGATGATGAAAGGATAGGTCTGATGCCACAGAAGTTGGTATCAGAATATGAATTGGTAATAGGCATGGAAAGCAAAGGCTTGATATCACAAAGATGATATTTCAGCAAAGATTGATGGACAGATATAGAAGAAAAATAGAAAATGATGCAAGAAATAGATTGAGAGTATACGACACATACGATATGTATTGTCTTATATTGTGTGTCATTATGACACAAGGATATGGTTAATTAAGGAAATATAGCTGGTCGCCATGTTTCATGAAATAGAGGGTATACAAAGGAAAAATGATATGAGGTCAGATGAAATGAAGGAGGTAGGAAAATTTAAAGAAAGACAAAGGATAGAAGAGAATCAGAACAGATGACGGGTTATGGAACTCTACATAGAGACCCCCCATACCTAAGGTTGACCACACCTTACCTAAGATAGCACATGACTGTGCTATATGATACATATGTTTAAGGTATAGAGCCATGGTGACATATGGAAGGCACCAAGGTGCTAACTTTCTAAGTGATTTTTAGTTTAGAATTATGTTCATGATAAAATGACAGATTATGCAAATATAATCTGTATGTGTAGGGAAAAGCAACCTTACACCATGAAATATGCAGGTAGAAATGAGAAAGGTACGAAAAAGGGAGTTTCTTTTGACTCCTAATGTATGATGTTTAATGTTATGAAAATACAGATGCATATGATTTCATTTAAGTGCTAAGTTATATAAAAAAAGGAAAGATCATTGATCTTTCTAGATTATGTTATTGACTATGTGTGATGATTTTATGATCGGAAATGATCATGTTGACTATGTATGATATGAATGAATATTATAATGAGAAATGCTATTGACATAATGTTATATGATGCATTCTACAACATGCTTATTACCTTAGTTTTGAACAAGGGAAAGGCAGTTGCTGATATGAGTCAACAAGGAATAAGAGAAGCTAGTAGCAAATCTAAATGACCAGGACAAGTGAGTCCATGAACCCGTTAACGACGGGAAACTATAAACCCTAAGTCAAAGGATTTGAGGTATTACCGCTAAGAGTAATATCTCACAGGTAGAAAGAGTAAAGGATAACTGCAGCTTTAGAAAGAGCTATGCAGTAAGCCGCCCAAGATTATGTAGCTTAGACAGAAGAATAATACAGGACCTTTGGGAAAATACCCAACAGAACCAATTAGAAGCAGGTGGAAAAGATGAATCGATACGGGTAATAAATTTTAACTTAGACCTAGACCTTTAAGGGTTGATAATGGTAAGATAGAAGTAAATGGGAAGGTTATTGATGCCTTTCTAGCTTGGTATCCACCTAAGTTCTCAGGTGAATTAGATTTTATTCAGACTGAGCAATGGATGAGTGAACCTAAGAACATGTTCAAGGTTTGAACATGTAGTCAAATGAAATGTCCAAGCATTGATTGGCAATGCTTGTAAGTAGTAAGAAACCCTAAAATGGCTATTATGCCATAATCAAAGAAGGTAATCTGGAAGAATTTGTTAAGAAATGTCTTCCAATAGAACATCAGGATATACCACATGTTGGTAATGAACATGTACAATTAAGACAAGGATAACTTGCCACTAAAAACTAAGTAACCTGGTGTAGGAAAAGAAAGAATAAGAAAGATCAACTCAATCGATAGCTATAATTGATAGGAAATCCCTGCAAATTATTGCAAAAAGGTGTAGCAAGCTATGCCTAGTTAACATGCATAGAAGGAAAAGAAGATCATACATATGATACCACAAAAGTTGGTATATCATAGCAAGAGATGGTAGAAAAATGAAGAGAAGAATGAAGGCAATAATGATTGCCGTAATTCTTTTCAATTTAGATATGATTGAAACATATATATGAGAGAAATGATTTCTCTATGATATTCATAAGAAATGAGGTTAGGAAAATTTGAAAATGATAAGGACCCTTACTAGTTTATGTAAACTGGAAAGGAAACTGAGGAAGAAAATATTTTAGACTGGTTTAATACTGGTATTCCTAATAGATAGTCTACGACGGTAAAAAAAAAATCTAACAGTAGACATTATGAGAGGAGAATGAATGGATAGCTGAGCAAAAATGTCTTTTGCTAAGACATGTATGAAACTATATATGAGAGCAACTTTTGCTCTATATTATAGAATGAATGTATTATGTATAATGATATGTGAAAATAATTGCTATAGATTTTTACGAATGAATGGGTAACTTAAAACTTACCCTTTGATAAGATGGGAAGGATGCAAATTCTCCATGTATAAGGGAAAACAGTGACAAATGACACAAATGAAGGGCAAATGCTAATGAGAAACCCATGTGTGAACAAGGAATAGTAGAGATAAGTGATAGGTCTAAGGGACCAAGACTAAAAAATGCCACTAAGACAGAGTAGCACAGCGGAAGCATAGTGAACCATTGAAATATTGGAGGAAGATGATGAATTAGCAATTTTATATGAGCTTTACCCCTGACATTTGAGATATAATAAGTTTCGGGACGAAACCTGTTATAAGGGGGGAAGGATTGTGAAACTCCAACCTAAGTAAGATTCAATGTATGCATTGAACATGTACATGTGACTTATATATGATTAAATGGAATTTTTGGATGATTTTAGAATTTTAGGATATGTTGCAATTAGGGTTTAATTAAGAAGGGTGATTAAAAATTTAATCGCCGGAGCCCAATATGAGTCAAGGTGACTAAAGGGGCATAATGAGGATTAAAACATGCTAATGTGGCATGAATGTTTAGTTTAATTTCCATGATTTAATTAATGGAGATTAAAATGGAAATTGTGGAATTATGTTGGAAAACACTAGAAAATTCATAACTCAACTCCTGGAAGGCAGATTCAAGTGAAATTTGAATGGAAGTTGATGATGTTGGGCTTGATATTAAGGGATTATTGGATTATGAAAATCCTTGATGAAATTAGATTAATGATTTATTGATCACATCTCAATTTCAACCGTTAACTTCCAACGGCTATAACTAGAGCTAGGAAAATCGGATTGAGATGAAATTTGAAACGGTTGAACGAAATTATAAGATTAATATTTTGGAAGGTTTGGATTAAGCAAATTAAGTTGGGAAAATACATGAATTGAAAAAGGTATATATGGTTGACTTTTGCACCACAAGAGTACCATGTATTTAATGCTAGAGTACATGGAATTAATCCAATTTTTAATGAACCAAATAGGTGTCAAATGCAGATGCAATGCAGGGTATTTTATGCATAATTATAAAATGAAAAAATCCCATGAATTATCCATGCATTGATGTCCACATTAAAGGGGCTAAGAGTGCTCAAAATGAGCATGGGAGAGGTGACATGCATATGGACGTCAATAGGCAGTTGCAGCTGGTTATTTTTGCAATTTTTATTTTATGAATTATGTGTATATATATATAGCTTCCATGTTTGGATGTATAAATAAACATTTAATTATGTTAAAAAAAATCAAGAAAATTCGTGAACAGTAGCTTCCATTGAAGGTGTAAAAGTGGATAACTTGTTGCATGCAAATGACATCCAAATGATGTGCTGATTTGCTGCCATTTTGATAAATTTTTTTAATGAAAAATTAATTAATGAATTAAGGTATAATTAGGTGTATAAATTACCTACATTTTGGGATTTAAAAAAAATGGAAAAAAAATGAAATGAAAATGGGCAGCAAGTGACGTGCAAGGGCTGGACAGATTTGGACGACCCGGATTAATGCAGATTTGTGGATTTTTAAAAAATAGTAAAATGATAATTTATATGGCTATGAGTTCACCAACACATAAGAGAATAAGAGGGCATTCAATGTCTGTAGAAAATACAGCAACAAGTGGGGCCCACTGCTGGAAATTCCAGCCCCACCAAGTCAAGCACGTTCACAAGGTTGGAGGCTTGGAAAATTCTTCCAAGTGCTGAACTCCATCTTCTTCCCCAAGGCAGCCTCACGTCCAGCACCTAGCAAGACAAAAGGAAGGGAAAACCAAGGAAAAAGAAAGGGTAAAAGGATGGATCACCCCTTTAATCAAGTAAGTATATGATTATTTTGAGTTTATACTTCAAATCTGGAAATTATATGATATTATAAACCAAAATATGCATGAAGTAGTAAACGAAGGATTTTCAAATTGAAATTTTTTTTATAAGTTAATTATATGATTATTAAGGGACGACCAAAATTTTAGATTGAAATATTTAGAATATTTCAAATTAAAAATTTGAGAAGATTAACCTAAACAGGGTAAAATGGGTGACAGGATCAGCTGTAGAAAATGCTTTTTAGTAATTTTTTACAAGGAATTTTGGGCTGAAAATTTTACAGGATATATAAGTCATATTGAGGATCACAAGAAAAAATTAAAAATTAGGTTTTTAAGGGTATAAATGTACCCAATAATTTACGTGATTAAGGCTGACTGAAAATGAATGCTGCTGTCCAGCAAGGTAAAAATACCAAAATAAATATAAAAGCTTAATTTTTTATGCTTGAAATATTTATTTTGGTTAATTAATGTAGTTATTAAGGTATGATATAAATTTAAGACAAAAAATACTTTATTTGATATTAATTCAAGATTTTGAGATTTCAGTACGCCTGATTTCAGCACATGTGGATAATTTGAGAAACAAATCAAAAAGAAATATGAAACCTATGTAGAAATGATCAAAATTTATATATATGTTAATACACTAAATTTGGGTTAGGAAAAGGTGGATTAATTGCTGAAAATTCGCAATTATATAACTGCATAAGGTTATGTGTCAAAAGACACGTTAAACGGGTGAAAAATGGGTTCCAAAGTTGCTGTTTTGGAAACCTATGATTAATGGATTTAAATCCCATGAAAATACCCTAAATAAAGTGATAATTAAGGGATGATATCATGCTAAAATAGGGATTATATTGCTGACTTAGAAATTTTATGAAATCCATTATGTATATGTTGCCAAATGGGCATATGAGAAGGAATATATATGCAAGGGTGATGACTGACTTGTGAAATTTGGTTTTGTGCAAAAATGCATGAAGATATGATATATTTTATAAATATATTTCTGTTTAGGAAAATTTTCCATAACACATATTATATGTGTCTTCAAGAGAGTTTAAGTGCAGGATATAAATGATGGAAAGAGGTAATGAGTTAATGTGATTTGCTAAAATGAAAAATGGATGGAAATATGTTGAAACGTGTAAACAAGGTGCTGTTTTGATAATATTTGTAAATCTTAAAATTTGGGATTGATATATGAAGCTTAATCTCTTAAACATGTGCTTAAAGTAAGCATTAATGAAAGAAATGTGAAAAATGGATAAGTAAATGATAAATGAAGGATAATGAAACTTCATTGAGATAAATGAAAGATCATGATATGCTTGAAAACTATCCTAAGTAAGGATACTAAGAATGAAAAAAATAGATAATATGATGCACAAGTTGCGTTGTAATGTATAAATCTCCGACTTGTAAAACAAGTGGGTCATATAGTCAATGAAAATATATGGGTTGGAAAACTAAATTAAGTGCAAACATATGAGATTATATGTATAAATGCAATGTCATTTTTATGCGTATAGGCAAGGAAAAGGGATTATGGCGATCTCAGGTTAGCAAACAAACTTTCTAAAATGCCATTTTCTTTCTATGTGATTGATATGATTGAATTGTCTATGTTTATGTTTTAACGAATGGGCAAGCATAAGTTTTTAATATGACGGCTTTAATGCAAAGCCATAAGTTTTGAAAAAATGATGACTTTAATGAAAAGTCTTAAGGTTTGCTTCATGGGAAGAAAGCGACACTTCTTAAGATAAATAATTTATCCTAAGTTTTGCCAAGGATGGGAATGCTTCAAGTTAATGGAATTGAGAATTTTGATTATGAGCAAGCAAGTTCTCCATGCTAATATTCGATATGTTTTGAAATGATATTCGAAAAGTTTTGATTTTCTTTAGACAAGGAAATCTATGTTGAAAATGTTGGAAAAATGTTTCTATGGATGCATTGAAGGGGATTTATGGATGACCAACCTTCTATGTTGATTTCACAAAATGTTTTGATTTCAGGTTTCTTATTGGCATTCAAAAGACTATGCAATTCCCCATTTTACATAAAAATAATAGATATGTTGAAAATTATTAAATTTTTAGGTTATGGACAAGGAGATAGCATAATTGCATAACTTTTGTAAACAAAAGGTCCTGAAATGAAAACCAAGAAAATATTAGAGAAAAATATGATTTATTTATGGAAATCCAAAAGTTTTGAAATTCCTTTATTAAAAGAGTTTTAAGATGTGTTGTTTCTCAAACATCTCAAATATTTATCAAAATATTTTACTCAAAATGCTTCTAAAGAAATTTAAGGAAGGTCATCCTAAAACTAGATTTCAAATAACAACTTGTTAAAGTGGGTGCGCTCGCTTATAAGTTGACACAGACTACGGTCTGTGATCCTGGTTTTAAAGGACATGGGCTGCGGTCTGTGGTTCTTCAAACCAAACGGACTGCGGTCCGTCATAATAACGTACAGTGTACCAGTACAAGTAATAGGCAAGTTGTAGAGTACGGTTGGGATGACCAGGGCCCAGTCTACATAAGGCAAAGTCGCTAAGGGATGGCAGGAGTGCCAGCGGCACCCTCCCTGAGATGAAAGCAGGATAAATAAACAGCAGCTGGGCTAGCGTGTTGTTAAGGATTTTCTTCCAAAAGGTAGCATGATCACTTGCTAAGTTTCACTACTAGATGGGGAGAAATGCATTTGCATACATTTTGCTTTTTGAAAGACTAAAGATTGGGATATGAAAGCATCTATACAAAAAGTTATACTAAAAGGGATTTTTATGAGCTAATATGCATATGTTATCCTAAAAGAGAGGGTGTCTTACACAAAAGTGTAAATAACGGGAATAAAAGGAAATGTTTTTATGCAAATGCAGTTATGAAAATGGTTGAAGTATTTTATTTGCCTTGTTTGCTACAAACAAGCCCCAAGACGGGGATTATGAAAAAGATTTATGTGAAACTTAGATTGGATATAAGAATGTCCTTTTCTAAAGAGCCGAAATGATAAGGGTTTATGGACATGAGAATGTCCAATGTTAATGTGTTGGAAGTAAAAAGTGTTTTAGGACATATGAATGTCCATTGCCAAAGAAAGCTATATAAAAAATATTTTGAGACATAAAATGTCTCTTGGCTAAAGGATTTTATGATGGCTTATGCTAATGATGTTTTAGGACATGAGGATGTCCTCCTTTGCCAAAGGCTTTATAAGAAAAATGTTTTAGACGTAAAACGTCCACTGGCAACCGATTTTTTCATATAATGGCTATGAACATTAAAAATGTTGATATAAGATTAAAGGGAACTCATTAGAGAAGGTAAAACGTATATGTTTTGCCTTAACAAGCCCAGACGCGGCTTGTAAATGATTTTAAGAATGAATGTCTTATGAAAACATTCAAGGACATGGAATTGTCTTCATAAACAAAGGATTTCACGATGATATTTTAGGACATATACATGTCCTCAGGAAAAAGGTATTCCCGATGTTTATGAAAAAGTTTTTCAATGAAGCCTTGCCCTAAAGATAAAATGCTTGCTTACTGAGTTGTCACTCACGTTTTGTTTTCCCAACTCTTAGACAGGTATCGAGGAAACTCAGAAGGTTGCGAACCTAAGACGTGGAGGAAGGTACGTGATGATAGCCTTGAAGGCTATGAGGAATGGAAAAACATGAATATGCTAAGGTAAGCTAATTGTGTATATGAACTTAGTTAGAATTCTAAGTTCCTTGTTTATGTATATATGAACTTAGTTAGAATTCTAAGTTTCATGTGAGTCAATGACTAAATGTATGCAAGTATGATATGTACAATGATTGAGTGAATAATGACAGACATGAAAGGATGCTATGAATGAAATGATGAATTCTATTACAAGTGAAATGTCACAATGCGTGATGATTGCTATATAAAGTTATGAATGATGACAGGTGAAAACAAAAAAAAAATTAGCCGAGATCCAATTAAGAACCCGCCGCGTGATCAGGGAAAAAATCCTGATTCACATTTACCAATCGATAGATATTGAGGTAAGGAAGTGACGTCTCGGTTCGGGGCGCCACATGAGGATCAAATTAAATACCTCTTTCTGATATTATATGCCCAAGAAATCCTATTTGTTTCAATCAAAACTCACATTTCTTCAACTTGGCATATAATTTTTGTTTTCTTAACCTTTCTAAAACCCTTCGTAAATGACTTTCATGCTCTTTCTCCGTTTTAGAGTAGATCAGGACATCGTCAATAAATACAACCACAAATTGATCAAGATAGTCCCGAAAAACTCTATTCATTATATCCATGAATACAGCAGGGGCATTAGTAAGTCCGAAAGGCATTACCAAAAACTCATAATGTCCATACCTGGTTCGAAAAGCCGTTTTATGAGTATCGGTAGGACTTATCTTCAGTTGATGATACCCTGACTGTAGATCAATCTTGGAGAAAGTTGTGGCTCCTTGCAATTGATCGAATAAATCATCGATCCTGGGCAATGGATACTTATTCTTTATTGTAACTTTATTTAGCTCCCAGTAATCAATACATAACCTCAAACTTTCATCTTTTTTCCTCACAAACAATATCGGAGCTCCCCAATGAGACACACTTGGTCGGATGAAACCCTTATCCAACAGCTCCTGTATTTGAGTCCTTAGTTCATTCATTTCAGTTGGCGCCATTGTTGGTCCCGAGTTAATGGCAAAACCCAAGAGGGGAGGGGTGAAATGGGTTCTTAAAAAATTCTTTGGTAAATTAAAACTTAACCCCTTATAATTTCAATCCCCTTGATGAAACGTGAAATGAGATAGAATGAGAGGGTGCAGATGGAATATAAAATACAAGCAATCAAACTAAACAAGAGACAATAATATATAGTGGTTCGGGCAACCTTCCCTACTCCACTCTTCCAAGCACACACCCGTTGTGTCTAGGGTTCCACTATTGTATTTTCAATACAATCTAGAGCACCCATTCTCTTCTAGATTCTAGCTCTAGGGAGCATATACAATAATCACTTGTTGGTGAGACCAACTCCAACCAACCAAGTCCAATCTATTGGTGAGACAAACTCAAACCAACCAAGAAAAACCCGTTAGTGAGACAAACTCAAACCAACCCCCTGTTTTGCTTCTTATTGAATTTGGTCTCCAACACCGATCCAAGGCAACAACATAAAACAAATAAATAAAAGAGAAATTACACTTTACAACGTGTATTCGATAAGCACCGGAAGCTCCTTGTCATGTGGAGATGATAATCTTGGAAGCACACTTGGAAGTTGTAGCACTTGAAGCTTCAATAGTTGTTCAAATAACTTCAACACACTTGAATATTAGAAGATGAAAGCCCAACTTGTGTTTTCCTCTTTCTTTTCTCCTTCTCTCTTCCTTAACCTTCATACATCAATGGTATATATAGAGAAAAAAGATTCTAGTCGTTGGAGTGGAGGTTCACGTGCATCTAGAGCTCCAACGTTCGAATTTTCGACCATTACGAGTTGAAGTCGCAAGTGGAGTCGACTTCGGATGAGTGGAGTCGACTTCGGATGGGTGAAGTCGAATTGGGATGCGACTTCGTCTTGTTAAAACTTGCTGTCCAGAATTTTACCTTCGAAGTTGCAGGTGAAGTCCACTTGAGTCTGGGACTTCACCCAAGTCGCAAGTGAAGTCGACTTGGGTTGAGACTTCACTTTGCTGTCTGTCCGAAGTCGCAGGCGAAGTCGACTTGGGTCTGGAACTTCACCCAAGTTGCAAGTGAAGTCGACTTGGGCTGAGACTTCACTTTGCTGAACTAGCAATTCATGAAATTGAACTCTTGAAACTTAAATTATTTCACATTTTCATTTTCATACACATAATTAGAGATAAAATATCTAAGAACACTTAGACAAATTTATTAGATCCTTTTAAATGATATTTCAATTATTTGTTAATCTTCAAAATCAAATTAATCATTCTTAAAGCAAGCATATGATCAACAGCCATTCTATATGGAGTTTTAGAAATTGGAGTTGTGCCCGACATCACATCTATGGTCATATCCATTTCCCGTTGTGGAGGCAATGTGGTTAACTCCTTTGGAAATACATCAGGAAATTCCCTAACCCCAGGAATCTGATTAATCTCTACCTCCATGCCTTTCTCTACATTCACTGACACCAGATATGCTTGACACCTTTGTTGGTGTGGTGCCCCAAACCGAGACGTCACATCCTTACCTCAAGACCTTATCGATTGGTAAATGTGAATCAGGATTGTTGCCCTGATCACACGGTGGGATTTTAATTGGAACTCGTCGAAATTTTTTTCGTTTCTTTATTCATCATTGTTTCATATATAACATAAGCAATGGTACATTTGTACATATCCATTTTATAACTTCTCAACATGTACTTATACATAAAAGGTTTTCTTGACCTAATCATGACATTTCCATTGCATACATACATATAATCAATCATTAGTTCACCTAGAACTCAGAACTTTAAACAAGTTCACATATATATCTCAACATACCTGAAAACTTTCATTCATATCATTCCACTCACCATGGCTAATCCTTTTAGGCCACATGGTACTATCTCGTATATTTTCTCAATTTCTTAGGTCCTCGACCGCTTGAGTCTCCCAATACCTGTATAAGGTTTGGAAAACAAAATGTGAGTGATAACTCAGTAAGCAAGCATTTTATCTTTTAGAGCAAGACTTCCTTGAAAATCATTTCATTAAATATCTTGAACACCTTTTTCTTGATGACATTTATATGTCCTAAAACATTATCATAAAACATTTATTCTTAAAATCATTTACAAGCCACCTCTGGACTTGTTAAGGCAAAACATCCATGTTTTACCCTCTTTATTTAATTCCCTTTTTGCCTTGAGTGAACATTTCCAATGTTCCAAGACATTTACATAAAACCATCTTTTGCCAGTGGACGTTTTATGTCCAAAATATTTTTCTCATAAATTCTTTGGCAAGGGAGGACATTCTCATGTCCTAAAACATTATTTATATAAGCCTTTCTCAGCGAAAGACATTTTTATGTACAAAAATATTTTTCATCATAAAATCCTTTAGTCAAGAGACATTTGATGTCTCAAAATATTTTTCACATAGTTTTCTTTGGCAATGGACATTCATATGTCCACAAACACTTTTATCCCTTAAACTCTTTTAGAAACGGACATTTTTATGTCCACACATGTTCCAACATAAATCCCTTTAGGAAATGGACATTCTCATGTCTAACCATTTTTCACACATAAACCTTTTGAAAATGGACATTCTTATGTCCAAAATATTTTTCAACATAAATCCTTTTAGGAAATGGATATTCTTATGTCCAAAATATTTTCCAACATAATTCCTTTTTCATAATCCCTATCTTGGGGCTTGTTTATAGCAAACAAGTCATAAATCCTTTTCATGAAAACTTTTGCATAAGAATTATTTCTTTTTATTCTTAATATTTACACATTTTATATAAAACTCCTTACTTTTAGGGTAACTTATGCATAATGGCTCATAAAAATCCAATTTATGATAACTTTTTCATATAAACGCTTTTATATCCCAATCTTTGGGCTTTTGAAAAGCAAAATTTATGCAAACATATTTCTCCCAATCCAGTAGTGACACTTAGCAAGTGATCATGCTACCTTTTGGAAGAGAATCCTTAACAACACGCTAGCCAAGCAGCTGTTTATTTATCTTGCTCCCATCTCAGGGAGGGCACCGCTGGCACTCCTGCCATCCCTTAGCGACTTGGCCTTATGTAGAGTGGGCCCCGGTCATCCCAACCGTGCTCTACAACCTGCCTATTTCTTGTACTGGTGCACCGTACATTATTTGACGGACCGCAGCCCGTTTGGTTTGAAGAACCACAGACTGCAACCCATGTCCTTTTAAACCGGGATCACAGACCTCTGTCTGCATCCATAACTCAAAAACATCACAGACCGAAGTCTGTGTCTTTTTAAAATAAATTATTCTGAAAGAAAACACATCACAGACCGCAGTCCGTGTCAACTTGTAAAGCGAGCACACCCACTATAACAAGTTGTTATTTGAAATCTAATTTTAGGATGACCTTCCTTAAATTCTGTTAGAAACATTTTGAGTAAAATATTTTGATAAATATTTGAAATGTTTGAGAAACAACACACTTTAAAACCCTTTTTAATAAAAGAATTTCAAAACTTTTAGATTTTCAAGAATAAATCATATATTTTTCCTAGCATTTTCTTGGTTTTCATTTCAGGGTCTTTTGCTCACAAAAGTTATGCAATTGTACTAACCCCTTCTCAACCACATTAAAATCAATTTCTTGTCCACATATCAATTTTGTCATTTTTATATAAAGGAACCTTGCATGGTCTTTTGAATGCTATTTTAGCAATCCGAAACCCAACCATTTTAAGAAAATCAACATAGGAGGTTGGTCATCCTTAAATCCTCTTCAACACATCCGTATAAACATTTTCAAGATATTTTCAACATAGATTTTCTTAACGAAAGGAAATCAAAATTTTTTGAATATCATTTCAAAACATATGAATTATGTCCAAATCATCATTTATTATTTAATTATCAAGACCTAGCAAAATAAATCTTTTTCATAAATCAAATCTCCCTTTTTTTCTTTTATAACATGATTATTTATCATTAAACATCATAAGGAAAATTCAAAACTTATTTACATTTGTTGCTTTGTGAAAAAGGGCAAAATTTCCTTTTTCTTATAAAATACTTTTGAAACAATATCATAAAAAACTTTCTTACTTAAAAGCGAATTCTTAAAACCATCGACATCAAACATGAAATCCTTTGAAAACATTATCATGGAGAACTTGCTTACTCATAAGCAAAATTCTCAATTCCATTAACATAAAGCATTGCCAATCTTTGGCAACACTGATGATAAAATCAATATCTTAAAATGTATTGCTTGCTTCCCATGAGGCAAACCTTGAGGCTTTTCCTTAAAGCCATTCTTTTCCAAAACTTACGACTTTTCTTTAAAGCCGTCATTTTTCCAAAAACTTGTGGCTTTTCATTACATTTTCAAAACTTGTGCTTGCCCATTCATTAAAAAATAAATGTAAACATTTCAATCATATCAATCACATAGAAAGAAAATAGCATTTTAGAAAGTTCGCTTGCTTACCTGAGATCGTTATAATCCTTTTATTTCATTCTTCTCCTTGCCTTTGCCTAGATAAATGAAATAACATTTCATTTATTTGCATCACCTTCAAATACTTCTACATAAATCCATTTGGACTTATATTACGCTAACTTAGCCCACTTGTCTTTCAAATAGGGTGTTCATACGTATCATAACCTATACATCACATTATTAATTTTTAATACCCTTATGTAGGGTGAACTTACATACATGTAATAATCTTTCATTAAATCATTATTTGGAGGTTCATTAACTCAATTTATCATTTTTAACATTTTTTTCATTTTTCACACATCGTTGCTCATTTTAAGCACCCATTGTTGCCTTAAGCCTCATTAATTAATCCCAAAGTTTGAGATTAACATCATGTAATTCTAAACAGAAATATATTCACAAAATTTATCATATTTTTATGCATTTTTTCACAAAATCACATTTCATAAGTTATTTATCACCTATGCATGTTTATCCTTTCACAAATGCCCATTTGGCAACACATATATGGGGCATTTCATAAAATTTCCTAAGTCAGCAACTTGGTCGCTAATTCAGAATGATAATTGCCCCTAATTACCACTTTTTATAGGATATTTTTATGGAATTTAAGTTCACTAACCATAGGTTTTCAAAACAGCAACTTTGGAACCCATTTTTCACACGTTTAACGTGTTTCTCAACACATAACCCTAAACAGTTTTATAAATCCGAATTTTTAGCAATTAATCCAACTTTTTCCTAACCCAAATTTAGGGTATTAACATATATCAATTTGGATCATTTCTACATAGGTTTCATATTTCTTTTTGATTTGTTTCTCAAACTATCCACATATGCTGAAATCTCTAAATCTTGATTTACAATCAAATCAAGGTATTTAATTCTGAAATTTCTATAATACATAAATAAATATATTAATTAACTTTTATAAATATTTCATCATGAAATATTAATATTATATATTTATTTTGGCATTTTCACTGTGCTGGACAGTGTTGTGAGTTTAGGGTCAGCCCTAATCACGTGAATTATGGGGCATATTTATAACCATAAAAACATACTTTTTATTTTTTTTCTGTAATCCTAAATATGTCTTATATATCTTGTAAAATATTTAGCCTTAAATTCCTTTTATAAAAATTATTAAAAATCATTTTCTACAGATGATCCTGTCACCCATTTTACCCTGTTTAGGTTAATCTTCTGGGATTTTTAATTTGAAACTTGCCCAATATCTCAATATAAAATTTTTATCGTCCTTTAATAATCATATAATGAAATTTTAAATAATTTTTCATGTTGAAAAACTTCGTTTACTGCTTCATTCATATTTTTGTTTATAACATTACATAACTTCCAAATTTGAGGTATAAAATCAAGATTAACATATACTTACTTGATTATTCGTAATCCCTCCTTTTCCCCTTCTTTTTTTCTTCTCTTTTCTTCCTCGTTGGTGGCCTAGGGCTGGGACGTGAGCTGCTATTCTTGGGATGCAAGTTTTAGCACTTAGAAAAATATTTTTCAAGCCTCTCTTCACATGACCGAGCATCCCATTCATAGAGCTGGAATTTCCAGCTATGGGCCCCACTTGTTGCTGCATTTTCCCCAGCCATTGAATGCCCTCTTATCCTTTTATGTGCTGGTGAACTCACAGCCTAGTAAAATGACATTTACTATTTTTCAAAAATCCAAAAATCTATTTTAATCACAACCATCCAGTTGTCCCTTTGCACGTCCACATGGCTGATGCCCATTTTCATATTTTTTTTCATTTTTTATTAATCTCAATTTAAGGGTAAATCATACACCTAATTATCCTTCAATTCATGCATTAATTTGGCATAATTAATTTAGCAAAAATGGAAGCAACCACACATCAATTTGCACGTTAATTGCATGAGACAAAGCTGTCCACTTTTACACCTTCAATGGTAGCTACTGTTCACGAATTTTCTTGAATTTTTTTAACATAATTAAATATTTATTTATACATCCCAACATGGAAGCTATATATATATATACATAATTTATAAAATAAAAATTACAAAAATAACCAGCTGCAACTGCCTATTGACGTCCATATACATGTCACCTCTCCTATGCTCATTTTGAGCTCTCTTAGCCCCTTTAATGTGGACATCAATGCATGGATAATTCATGAGATTTTTGCATTTTGTAATTATGTATAAAATACCCTGCATTGCACCTGCATTTGACACCTATTCGGCCCATTAAAAATTGCATTAATTCCATGTACTCTAGCATTTAATACATGGTACCTTTGTGGTGCAAAAGTCAACCATACTCACCTTTTCCAATTTAGATATTTTCCCAACATAATATACTTGATCTAAAACTTCCAAAATATTAATCTCATGACTTCATTCAACCGTTTCAAATTTTATCTCAATCCAATTTTCCTAGCTCAAGTTATAGTCGTTTGAAGTTAACGGTTAGAATTGAGATATGATCAACAAATCATTAAACTAATTTCATTGAGGATTTTCACAAACCAATAATACCATAATACCAAGCCCATCATCATCAACTTCCCTGTCAAATTTTACTTGAATCCGCCTTACAGGAGTTGAGTTATGAATTTTCTATGATTTTCTAACATAATTCCATAATTTCCACTTTATCCTCCATTAATTAAACCATGGAAATTAAACTAAACATTCATGACACATTAGCATGTTTTAATCCTCATTATGCCCCTTTATTCACCTTGACTCATATTGGGCTCCGATGATTAAATTTTTAATCACTCTTCTTAATTAAACCCTAATTGCAAAATATCATAAAATCCTAAAATCATCCAAAAATTTCATTCAATCATATATAAGTCACATGTACATGTTCAATGCACACATTGAATCTTACTTAGCTTGGGGTTTCACAATCCTCCCCTCTTATAACAAGTTTCGTCCCGAAACTTACTATATTTTAAATGTCGGGGGTAAAGTTCATATAAAATTGCTAATTCATCATCTTCCTCCAATATTTCAATGATTCACTATGCTTCCACTGAGCTACTCTGTCTTAGTGGCATTTTTAGCTTTGGTCCATTAGACCTATTGCTCATCTCTATTGTTCCTTGTTCACACATGAGTTTCTCATTGGCATTTGCCTTTTCATTTGTTTCATTTCACACTATTTTTTCT
The DNA here is from genome assembly GCA_030490835.1 of Annona cherimola. Lineage (NCBI taxonomy): Eukaryota > Viridiplantae > Streptophyta > Magnoliopsida > Magnoliales > Annonaceae > Annona > Annona cherimola. The sequence continues at coordinate 54,012,098 of CM059972.1, read as the reverse complement.
TGTATATAGAGAAATTGCACCATTTCTCATCTTACCATAGGGTAAGTCTTAAGTTACCCATTCATTCATAAAAATCTATAGCAATCATTTTCATATATCATCAATAATACATTCATTTTATAATGTAGAGCAAAAGTTGCTCTCATATAGAGTTTCATACATGAAATTTAATATATGTCTTAGCAAAAGACACTTTTTCTAAGTTATCCATTCTTTCTCCTCTCATAATGTCTACCACTAGATTTTACCATCATAGACTATCCATTAGGAATACCGGTACTAAACCAGTCTAAAATATTTTCTTCCTTATCTCCCTTTCCAGTTTCCATAAACTTGTAAGGGTCCTTATCATTTGTTCTTACAGGAAGTGTGGCCTACATCGACCATGTTTTCTTCCTATCTTCTTGTATGGTCCTATTGGGGAAAATCTAAATATTATGAACCATTTCTATCATTTAGGCTACCCAACCTCGGGTGGCTTATCCCACAGTTTCTTTTTATAGCCACAGTTATCTATTCTTTCTACCTGTGAGGTATTACCTGTAGCAGTAGCACCTTCAATTCTTTTACTTAGGGTTGATAGTTGCCCATCGTTAACGAGCTCATGGACTCACTTGTTCTGGTCGTTTAGTTTTGCTACTAGCTTTTCTTCTTTCCTATTGACTCATATCGGCAACTGTCTTTCCCTTGTTCAAAACTAAGGTAATAAGCATGTTGTAGAATGCAACATATAAAATTATGTCAATAGCATTTCTTATCGTAATATTCATTCATATCCACATAGTCAATATGATCATTTCTGATCATAGAATCATCATACTTAGTAAATTTTACAATCTAGAAAGATCAATGATTTATCCTTTTTCATATACACTTAGCACCTGAATGAAATCAAATGCATTCATATTTTCATAACATCAAATATCATACATTAGGAGTCAAAAGAAACTCCATTTTTCCTACCTTTCTCATTTATATATTCTCTTTTCATGGTGTAAGGTCGCTTTTCCTTACACATACAGATTATATTTGCATAATTTGTTATTTTATCATGAACATAACTTTAGACCAAAAATCACTTAGAAAGTTGGCACCTTGGTGTCTTCCATATGTCACCATGGTTCTATACCTTAAACATATATATCATATAGCACAATCATGTGCTATCTTAAGTAAGGTATAGTTTATCTTAGGTAAGAGGGTCTCTATGTAGGTTTCTATAACCCATCAGCTGTTCTTATTTCCTTCTATCCTTTGCCTTTCCTTAAATTCTCCTACCTGCTTCTTCGTCTCATTGTCCTCATATCATTTTTCCTTCATATACCATCTACACTATGAAACATATCATACCAGCTACGTTTCCTTAAATAGTTATATCATTGTGTCAGAATGACATTCAGTAGAAGACAATACATATCGTATATTTCTTATAATCTCAATCTATCTCTTTCACCATTTTACATTTTTCTTCTATATCTATTTATCAATCCTTCCTGAAAAATCATCTTGTGAAATCAAATCTTTTCTTACCACGCCTATTTACCAATCAATGCTCTGATACCAACTTCTGTGGCGCCCCAAATCGAGACATCACATCCTTACCTCAAGACCTTATCGATTGGTAAATGTGAATCAGGATTGTTGCCCTAATCATGGGGTGGGATTTTAATTGGAACTCGTCAAATTTTTTTTTTGTTTCTTCATTCATCATTATTTCATATATAACATAAACAATGGTACATTTGTACATATCCATTTTATAACTTCTCAACATGTACTTATACATAAAAGGTTTTCTTGACCTAATCATGGCATTTTCATTGCATACATACATATAATCAATCATTAGTTCACCCAGAACTCAGAACTTTAAACAAGTTCACATATATATATGTCAACATACCTGAAAACTTTCATTCATATCATTCCACTAACCATGGCTAATCCTTTTGGCCCACATGGTACTATCTCGTATCTTTTCTCCATTTCTTAGGTCCTCGACCGCTTGAGTCTCCCAGTACCTGTCTAAGGGTTGAAAAACAAAATGTGAGTGATAACTCAGTAAGCAAGCATTTTATCTTTTAGGGCAAGACTTCCTTGAAAATTATTTCATTAAATATCTTGAACACCTTTTTCTTGAGGACATTTATATGTCCTAAAACATTATCATGAAACCTGTGTTCATGAGGACAATTCTATGTCCTTGAACATTATCATAAAATATTTATTCCTAAAATCATTTACAAGCCAACTCTGGGCTTGTTAAGGCAAAACATCCATGTTTTACCCTCTTTATTTAATTCCCTTTTTGTCTTGAGTGAACATTTTCAATGTTCCAAGACATTTACATAAAATCATCTTTTGCCAGGGGACGTTTTATGTCCAAAACATTTTTCTCATAAATTCTTTGGCAAGGGAGGACATTTTCATGTCCTAAAACATTATTTATATAAGCCTTTCTCAGTGAAAGAAATTTTTATGTCCAAAAATATTTTTCATCATAAAATCCTTTAGTCAAGAGACATTTGATGTCTCAAAATATTTTTCACATAGTTTCCTTCGGCAATGGACATTCATATGTCCACAAACACTTTTATCACTTAAACTCTTTTAGAAATAGACATTTTTATGTCCACACATGTTCCAACATAAATCCCTTTAGGAAATGGACATTCTCATGTCCAACCATTTTTCCCACATAAATCTTTTGGAAATGGACATTCTTATGTCCAAAATATTTTCCAACATAACTCCTTTTTCATAATCTCCATCTTGGGGCTTGTTTATAGCAAACAAGTCATAAATCCTTTTCATGAAAACTTTTGCATAAGAATTATTTCTTTTTAATCTTAATATTTACACATTTTATGTAAAACACCCTGCTTTTAGGGTAACTTATACATAATGGCTCATAAAAATCCAATTTATGATAACTTTTTCATACAAACGCTTTTATATCCCAATCTTTGGGCTTTTGGAAAGCAAAACTTATGCAAACACATTTCTCCCCATCCAGTAGTGACATTTAGCAATTGATCATGCTACCTTTTGGAAGAGAATCCTTAACAGCACGCTAGCCAGATAGCTATTTATTTATCTTGCTCCCATCTCAGGGAGGGCACCGCTGGCACTCCTACCATCCCTTAGCGACTTGGCCTTATATAAAGTGGGCTCCGGTCTCCCAACCGTGCTCTACAACCTGCCTGTTTCTTGTACTGGCGCATCGTACATTATTATGACAGACCGCAGCCCGTTTGGTTTGAAGAACCACATGTTGGAAACAATTGATAAAATCAAATACAAAATATCCCAAGCATGTGTTTTGATGACTAACAACACAATTTGAGTAAGTTTTAGCGACTAATGTGTTTTGTGTTTTATTTAAGGATATAAAAATGAAAAATATGAAGTATGGAAGGTCAAGTCGATCTACAAGTCGACTCAGACATTGACTTAGGCCAAGTCCATCCCCAAGTCGACTCCAGCAGTGACTTCAAATGCCTATTTTTGTCCAGCGTTGAAATTGGGAACGAAGAGGTGCCAAAGTCACAGACGAAGTCGACTCCACATGCGACTTGGGTGAAGTCGCAGGCCAAGTTGACTCCAGCATCGACTTCAGTTAGACAGGGCAAGATTTCAGTAGTCAAGTCGAAGGCCAAGTCGACTTAAGGTCAGACTTGAGACAAGTTGAAGACCAAGTCGAGTTAAATATTCGACTTAGAACATATGAAGATTAATCCAAGTCCAAAGCAAGCAGGTTGCATAAATTCATCCATTTAGATCAACAACTATATATTGGACTTTGTTCATGCACACCAAGACTCAAGTTTTCAAGATTCCTTAGATATGAAACTAAAGGATTTTCATGCAAAGTAAAAATATTAAATCTCAAATAATGCAAATCAAAGAAGGAACACCTATGCTGAAGAAGTTAAGCAAACGAAAGATATTTCAAGAAAGCTTAAGCAGACTTGGCAAGATCATGAAGGTCAAGTCGCAAAACGAAGTCGACTTCAGCATCGACTTGGGTGAAGTCGCACCCGAAGTCAACTCCATATGCGACTTGGGTCAAGTCCAAGGCCAATTCGACCCAAGGATTAACTTGAACAAGTGGAGCACAACCGAAGTCGCACCCGAAGTCGACTCCAACATGCGACTTGGGCGAAGTCGCACACGAAGTCGACTCCACCTACGACTTGGAGGAATAACGTTCAAATTTTTGAACGTTGGAACATTTATTATGTGCCAACCAACTCCATAACATTCAAAATTCTCCATCCTCTATATATAGACACTCAAGCAAACGTGGATATACAGAAGTAAGAGATGAAAAAGAGGAAAGAAGTGCTACTAAGAGTTTCAATCCACTTTCTCTACAATTGAGTGATCTATACACTTTCAAAGGAAGAACAAGCTTCAAAGTTGCGGTTTGTTTCAACGCAAAATAATTCTTAGCAGAAAACTGTTCCTCGAGCTGAAACTTGCTACACAAATCTGTAAAGTGTAGATTTCTTTCATTTCATTTTGATATTCAGTTTTTGGTGCTTGGTTTGAGTTTGGTGTTTCAAACCAAGTTATAGCAAAGTAAGGTTGTGATTGGAGTGAAACTTGTCACCTACTTATGCTGTGTGTTATATATGCTCCCTAGAGATAGAATCTAGAAGAGAGCGGAGACTCTGGTTGTATATGCCCCCTAGAGCTAAAATTTAGAAGAGAGCGGAGGCGCTAGTTGTATTCGCGGAATACATAGTGGAACCCAAGTCACAAAGGAGTGTGAGCTTGGAAGAGTGGAGTAGGGAAGGTTGCCCGAACCACTATAAATCTTGTCTATTGCTTTTCATATCCGCTTTCATTATCTTATTGCTTTCCATTTGATTCATTAAAGGGAATTAAACTAAACCGGGGTAAAGCTTCCAATTCAAGTTTTAAATTTTTAAATACCCAATTCACCCCTCCCCTCTAGGGTAATTGACATCAACTCAAGACCAACAAGTGGTATCAGAGCAGGTCTTTGAGTTTTATCAAAGAGATCTTTTGATATGACATCCTAATCCGCTTTCGTTCCCGCATTTGTCGAAGGCCAATCTTTTACTAGGCCATCATTGTTTGATGGGAACAATTTTGGCTATTGGAAGCTACGTATGAAACAACTCATCATGGCTACAGATATGGATTTTTGGATTGCAATCCAAGACAGTGTGACCTTGACTACTGATGAAAGAGCTTCCAAATGGACCGATGAGGAAGTGAAAATTGTAAAGAGCAACGCCAAGGCTATGAATTCATTATTTTGTGCCCTTATTGCTTCCGAATATGATAGAGTATCCTCTTGTTTGACCGCCAAGGAGATTTGGGTTACATTAACATCTATATATGAAGGAACCTCTCAAGTCCAAGGACAAGGAGAAATATTTTGATTGGAGAATTGGAAAGCTTTAGAATGCTAGAAACAGAAAATATTTCTGAAATGTTTGCTAGATTCTCTAAAATTACTAATGCCTTGAAAGGACTTGGAAAAGCTATTTCAGAATCTGAGCAGGTCATGAAGATTCTAAGAGCCCTCCCGGAATCGTGGACTCCAAAGATTACTACAATAGAAGAAGCCAAGGATCTAAACACATTGAAGTTGGAAGATCTTATTAGCTCGTTAATGTCACATGAGCTAATCAAGAAAAGAAATGAAGATCACCACAAAGGCAAAAGAGCCATCGCCTTGAAAGCTACACAAAATTCGGATGACACCACCTCGTCATCACAAAACGACGATGAAATTGCCTTACTTACAAAATGATCTAGAAAATTTGTAAGGAAAGAAAGAAATTTCAGAAACTTCAAAGAAAGAAATTCTAAAGAAAAGAAGAAAGAAACAAAAAAATGCTACCGGTGTGGCGGTTCGAGGCATATGCAAGCCCAATGCCCAACACTCGAAGAAACTAAAGCAAAGGAGCAAAGAAAGGATCGAGGCGACAACAGAAAATTCCAAAGAATCAAAGGAAGAGGCCTGTACGTAAACGAAGAGGAATCAACAACATGCAACTCTTCAAGTGAAGAATGTGAAGCGGATTGCGCAAGAATTTATTGCATGGAAAATTCCGACGTATGTTTTGCAGCAACGGAAATCTTGGAGGATCAAACTACTTCAACGAACTGCACAAGTAGTCAAGAGGTAACCTCCAAACAAAAATCCTTTTCAATTTTCTTTTCTACAAATGAACGCCTCAAATGTGCTGAATTAGAAGAACTCTAACAAGCCTATGATTAATTATATGAGGAAATAAAGAAATTAGGAAACAAGTTTACAATAAAGAAAAGACAATGTGATGCGGTAATGTTGTGAATGGTAAACTTGCTGAAAAGATTGATAAATTGAAAAATGAAAAGAATACCTTGGAAAATGAGTTAGAGAAACTCAAAAATGAAAATGAATCATTAAATGAATCGCTTGCTAAGTTTTCTAATCCAGGAGAAAGTGTGAAAATATTTTTGAAAATGACTACCCAAAGTTGTAAGAAAGGACTTGGGTATACCACATTTGAGCAAGGCAAATCTAATGCTCCAAGGAACATAACCAAACCCATTCATATTAAACCAAAGATAACTTGGACCAAAAGACCAACTAGGGAACCAATTACCAAATGGATTCCCACTCCTAGACTTCCGGGAGCTTGTAATTTTTGCAACAAGTTGGGACACAAGGTTTATCAATGCAAATTGAGAAAATTACAAAACCTTGGTGCAAAACTGGTTTGGATGCCCAAAAGCATTGGATATATGATTTCAAAAGAAGATCAACGTAGATTCCAATGGATAACTAACCCAAATGGACCCATAAAATGGGTACCAAAAGGATGATCTCCACTTGACTTGATTTTTGCAGGTTTGTCTTAGAGCTAAGGCCAATAATATATGGTTTATGGATAATGGCTGTTCAAGACACATGACAGGAGAAAAAAGACTGTTCCATAAGATCAACCCGTGCAACGAAGGAACAGTTGCTTTTGGAAATAATGAAAAAGGTAAAATAAAAGGTAAAGGAAATGTTTATGGTATTTCAAATGCATGTATTGAAGATGTACTATTTGTTGAAGGACTCAAACACAACCTTATGAGTATTAGTCAATTATGTGACAAAGGATATAAAGTTGTATTTGAATCCTCTATATGCATTGTTTTTTATGATGAACACATAGTATTTAGTGGCAAAAGACATGGAAATGTATATTTAGTTTGCCTAGATGAACTTGAGAAAAAATATCTAATAGCCATAGAAAATGATCCATGGATATGACATACAAGGCTTGGACATATAAATATGTCAAATATTAAAACTTTGTGGAAAAAGAATCTAGTACAAGGGTTACCAAATCTTAAATATGACAAGGATAAGATTTGCAAAGCTTGTCAATTATCTAAACAACCCAAAATGCCATTTTCCACCAAAAAGGAAATTTCAACAACTAGGCCACTTGAATTGTTTTATATGGATCTTTATGGGTCATCGGACATTTTAACTCTTGGTGGGAAAAAGTACGTGTTTGTAATTGTTGATGATTTTTCAAGATTTACTTGGATTATACTCTTAGCTAGCAAGGATGAAGCATTTTCTATGTTTGTCACTTTTTCAAATTTGGTGCAAAATGAAAAACAAAGTTCAATTATTTCCATTAGAAGTGATCATGGTGGTGAATTTGAAAATAAACGATTCATAGAATTTTGCAATGAAAAAGGAATTCACCATACATTTTCTGCACCAAGAACTCCATAACAAAATGGAGTTGTTGAAAGGAAAAATCGGACAATACAAGAAATGGCTAGAATTATGCTAAATGAGAGTAAATTGTCCAAAAGATTTTGGGGTGAAGCTGTAAGTACAGCTTGTCATGTATTAAACCGAGTTACCATTAGAGCAATATTGAAAAAGACCCCATATGAACTTTGGAAAAGCAAAAAACCAAATATATCATATTTCCATACTTTTGGATGTACTTGTTACGTGTTAAACAATGGAAAAACAAATTTGGGAAAATTAGATGCCAAAAGTGACGAAGCAATTTTCCGTGGTTATTCATCAAATAGCAAAGCATATAGAATTTTCAACAAAAGAAATTAAATAGTAGAGGAATCAATACATTTTGCTTTTGATGAATTTAACCAAACTCCGAAAAAGGAGGATGAATTAAGTGATGCAGATGATACACCAAAGAATTCAAAAGCAAACCAACAAGATCAACAAGAGGAAACCGAGCCCAAGCCAGAAAATTCCACGGAGGAAAAGGTAAGTAAAGGTAATGATCCCTATAAACCTCCAACTGATCTGAAATTCAAAAATGTCCATCCAATTGAGCAAGTTATTGGCAATATCTATGAAGGAGTAAAGACTAGAAGGTCAAAATAAAATATTTGTGAACAATATGTTTTTGTATAAAAAATTGAACCAACAATTATTGATCAAGCTCTTAATGATGAAAACTGGGTTATTGCAATGCAAGAAGAGCTAAATCAATTTGAAAGGAACAATGTAAGACATTTAGTTCCTAGACCCAATGATTGCACTATTATTGGTACCAAATGGGTATTTATGAACAAATTGGACGAAAGTGGACTTGTAATAAGAAACAAAGCTAGACTAGCAGCCAAAGGGTATTCCCAAGAAGAAGGGATTGATTTTGAAGAATCATATGCACATGTGGCTAGATTAGAAGCCATACGCATCTTACTAGCATTTGCTTCTCACATGGATTTCAAATTATTTCAAATGGATGTCAAAAGCGCATTTTTGAATGGATACTTGAATGAAGAAGTATATGTTGAACAACCCCCTGGATTTGAAAAAAAAAAGATCAATCAAAATATGTTTATAAATTAACCAAAGCATTATATGAACTAAAACAAGCTCCACGAGCTTGTTATGAAAGGTTGAACCAATTTTTGATTGATCATGAATTTCAAAGAGGAAAGGTTGATACTACCTTATTCATTAAGTATAAAAGAAAAAATATTTTTATTGTTCAAATTTATGTAGATGATATAATATTTGGTGCTACTGATGAAACTCTGTGCAAAGAATTCTCTAAGATTATGCAGAGTGAATTTGAAATGAGCATGATGGGAGAATTAAATTTCTTCCTTGGACTACAAATCAAGCAACAAGTCGAAGGAATATTCATAAATCAGTCAAAGTATATCAAAGAAATGCTAAAGAAATTTGGAATGCAAACTAGCAAGGGAGCAAACACTCCAATGAGTTTAACAATCAAGATCGACACGGATGAAAACGGTAAATATATCGATCAAAAGCTTTATAGAAGTATGATAGGATCATTGTTGTATTTAATTGCTTCTAGACCGGATATTCTTTTTAGTGTTTGTATGTGTTCTAGATTTCAAGCATGTCCTAAAGAATCACATTTATTGGCTGTAAAAAGAATTTTTAAATATTTGATAAATACCACTAATCATGGACTATGGTATCCAAAGGGGTCAACTTTTGATTTAATCGGCTACTCGGATGCGGATTTTGCCGGATACAAAGTAGATAGAAAAAGTACTAGTGGAACATGTCAATTCCTTAGAAACATGTTGGTTTCATGGTATTCAAGGAAAAAAACTAGTATTGTTCTATCTACGGCGGAAGCCGAATATATAGCCTCCAGGAGCTATTGTGCCCAACTACTTTGGATGAAACAAAAATTAAAAGACTATTGTATTGATTATTATAATATTCCAATAAGATGTGATAATACAAGTGCAATTTGTTTAACTAAAAATCCAGTATTACATTCTAGAACCAAACATATAGATGTAAGACATCATTTTATTCGTGAACATATTGAAAATCATGATGTTTGTTTGGAATATGTGAAAACTAAGGATCAAATTGCAGATATTTTTACCAAACCTTTAACAAAGGAATCATTTTACAAAATTAGAAATGATATGGGGATGATTGAGTTAAATTAGGAATAGTTAAGATGGAAAAATGGACTTAGAAAAGTCCAAGTCGATAAGCCAAGTAGACTCCGAAGCCCCCAAGTCCACTCTAGTGAAGTCGACTTGGGCATGGCGAAGTTGACTTCACGCGCGACCATCGGGCTTTCCTCCTTTTCTCCTCTTCTTTCTCTTCTCTCTTCTTCCCTCTCATTTTCTCCTGCGCCGGCAGCCCTCTTTCTCTCTCTTTTCTCTCCGGTTACCCTCGAATTTTCTCTCCGACTCTGCATACTCATCTTTTCCTATTTCCGAATTAGCATCCTATCTTTGTGACTCCTATACCTCTCCCTCTCTCTGTTTTTCTTTAGATAGCTCGAATTCTCTCTCGTAATAGCACTCTCTCTCTTTTTTCTTCTCTCAGCACAACCACCCTCTTCCGGCCTTCCCTCTTCTCTAGCAAAACCTTCTTATTCCGGCATTTCTCATTTCAGGCGTTCTCTTCTCCGGTCTCTCTATCTCTCATCTCTCTTTTCTCTTCCAACAGTCTCTATTTTTCGGCAGTCCCTCTCTCGCATTCTGACAGAATCCATTGCTTTGCTCCGGAGTTCTCTCAGTCAATTTCTCTCATTGTTTCAGCCTCGATATTTCAGACTCTCTCTCATTCTCTTTTTGCATATCTCCATCTAGCTCCATTTAAATATCCCATTTCAAAAACCAAATCAATGGCACCCAAAGCCAGATTGCCAAAATTGGCAGTGTCCAAACCATCATTGAAGCCGGTTCCCAGACAAACCAACTCCCAAACTGACGAGGACATAACTAGAAGGCAACGAACCCCCTCGAAGCGAGCTTGGGAAGAGCTTTCGACCTCTACTGGTCGTAGGGTCCGATTTCAAGCAGCAACCCCATAAACAACAGCTGCCCAGGGAGCAGAAAGTCAAACCACTGGAAGCATGAATACAGGGGCGAGACGAAAGGGAACCCCGGCTGCTAAAACCCAAGTTTTAAAGATGCCAACAACATACTTCAAGACAGAAATCCAGCACAGCCGATTCTACAAATCGTTCTATGAACGGAAGGTATTCATCCCAAAAATCATCGATTTTAATTTCTTGAGCGATTATGAATTCGAGATTGAAGAATAGTTGGATTTTCAAGGCTAGACTAGTTTGTTGAAAGCCGATGACAGAGTATATCTCAACCTGACTAGGATATTTTACTATCTATGGGATGATCAGAACTATTGTACTTATGTCAGGGGAGTTGAAATGTTCTTGGGTTCACTGGTAGCCCCAAATCAAGCGTATTCCTTAATCAAGATAAGCAGAATTCTAGGTGTTCCTGCTGAGGATGAGCAGCTCCCTATGGATCTTACCCTTGATCAAATGTATAATCTGCTCACCCGGAGCAACAAGTATCATCCCAGGATCAAGTTCCTACATTATATGGACTTATCCCCCGAGGCTAAGGGTCCTACGCCTACTTATCGCCCACTGCATCTATCCAAAGGGTAGCGGAAGGAACCAGTTAAACCCGCAGGAGGCCGGAATTCTCTGAAAAGTTGCGAATCGGATCAAGGTCAACCTACCGCGATTGTTTCTGGAAGCATTGGCCTCACGAAAGGATAACCCACGAGGGGTATTTCCATATGGGACATGGATCACTAAGATCCTAGAGCATTTTGAGGTTGACATTGATGGCGAGCCGTTCGAGGTTCTAAAGACGACTAACGCCATCAACAAGGCTTTGCTCCAGAGAATGAAGATAAATGTGGAGCAATTCAGAGCTGAGAGGATTCAAGAAAGGATGGGTGTTCCGATTCAAGATGAAGCCAAGGATGCACAGGGACAGGGGGAGCAGCCCCCATCACCTCCAGAGGAGCAGCCTGCTCCACCATAAGATGATCACGAGGCACCCGCATCGCCTGCCTCACATGGCTCGTGTTCACCTTGTGGCTCAGAGATCCCAGATCCCGCACCACGACCGCCATCTTGGGACAACTTGGTGAATGTAATCCGAGAACATCTAGAGCAGATCAAGGACCGGTTGACTACTCAGATTGCCAGAGTCCTAAATGCGACAACGGATATGCATTCCTGCCAGGATCGTATGGATCAGGAACTCAGGATGATCAGATATCATCTGGCATCAGGACACCATCGAGCTCAGTCCATCCCTGAACTAGATCCATTTGACACCGGATCCGTTCGCAGAGATCAAACTCCGCCACCCGTATCATCCTTCTACTCCTCAGCTCATATCAGGCCTATCCGACCGATTTTCTATCCCGTATCTGCGTTCCAATTCACCGAATCTCTTCAAATCGACTCCTATTTGCTCGATTGACAAAAAGGGGGAGAATAGTTGCGTTTTGAGTTAGATTTTTAGGATTTTGGGTTGGGTAGCTTGTATATAGGTTCCATTTTCATTTGCATTTGAAACTTCTATGAATTCTTGAAAAGGATATTCAAGAAATGTTTTGTTTATGCTATGTTCTGTTTCATGTCTTAATTAATTATGTTTAGCTCTGATCACTAACATTTTGTTTTGAAAAAGTTAAATGATTGTCAACTCATAATCATTTGGAACAACATATACAGATGATGAAAATAAAATAAATTCATCAAAATCAAAAGGCAAATGACTTATACTTATTCTAAAAACATCAAAACAGGATAAAATGACATATTGAAAGGTATAAACTCAAATTGGTTTTGTCAATCATCAAAAAGGGGGAGATTGTTAGCAACAATTGATAAAATCAAATATAAAATATCCCAAGCATGTGTTTTGATGACTAACAACACAATTTAAGTAAGTTTTAGCTACTAATGTGTTTTGTGTTTTGTTTAAGGATATAAAAATGAAAAATATGAAGTATGGCAGGTCAAGTCGATCTACAAGTCGACTCAGACATCGACTTAGGCCAAGTCGATCTCCAAGTCGACTCCAGCAACAACTTCAAGTGCCTATTTTTGTCCAGCGTTGAAATTGGGAACCAAGAGGTGCCGAAGTCGCAGACGAAGTCGACTCCATATGCGACTTGGGTGAAGTCGCAGGCCAAGTCGACTGTAGCATCGACTTCAGTTAGACAAGGCAAGATTTCAGAAGTCAAATCGAAGGCCAAGTCGACTTAAGGTCAGACTTGAGTCAAGTTGAAGACCAAGTTGACTTAAATATTCGACTTAGAAGATATGAAGATTAATCCAAGTCCAAAGCAAGCAGGTTGCATAAATTCATCCATTTAGATCAACGACTATATATTGGACTTTGTTCATGCACACCAAGACTCAAGTTTTCAAGATTCCTTAGATATGAAACTAAAGGATTTTCATGCACAGTAAAAATATTAAGGGTGTGTTTGGGAATGGATAAAACTTTTGATAAAAAGTTGTAGAGATGAGCTTTTTTCCCTGCTCTGCCTCACGATCGTTGTCAAATGATGTGATATGATAGGGATAATAATGATGAATAAATAGGATAAAGTTGAAATATATAAGTTAGTTGTGTTGGTAGTTGTGTAGAAATGATTGAAAAGTAGGGTAGTTCTATAGAAAAATATGAATAAATGATTAAAAAATAGGGTAGTTGTGGAGAGTGAAAAGTTTTAGATTGAAAAGTTTTAACTTGACAACTTTTTGTTGTTACCAAACACACCCTAAATCACAAATAATGCAAATCAAAGAAGGAACACCTCTGCTGAAGAAGTTAAGCAAGCAAAAGACATTTCAAGAAAGCTTAAGCATACTTGGCAAGATCATGAAGGTCAAGTCGCAAAACGAAGTCGACTTCAGCATCGACTTGGGTGAAGTCGTACCTGAAGTCAACTCCATATGTGACTTGGGTCAAGTCCAAGGCCAAGTCGACCCAAGGATCAACTTGAACAAGTGGAGCACAACCGAAGTCGCACCTGTGGCGCCCCGAACCGAGGCGTCACATTTGTCCTTACTCCGGGATCTTGTCGATTGGTAAGTGTGAATCAGGATTGTTGCCCTGATCACGCGGCGGGTTCTTAATTGGATCTCGTCCAATTTTTTTTTTTCATTTCTTTTTCTTTCATCATATAAACATATACTCATCATCATTCATAATGGACTTATCCATAACATCATAAATCATCAACTTCTCATATTATTCATCACTTCATAATTTCATACAACCTATGTCTTTTTCATCATATCCCATTAGGGAATCTATTCATACAATCTGTTCATACAAAAATCTACTAACCTTTGTAGATTCTTCTTTTCCTTTAGCAACTGTGCCCTTCATTTCTTGTCTTTCCCTACACCTGTCTGAGGTTGGGAAAACAAAACATGAGTCGAAACTCAATAAGCAAGCATTTTTCATTTTAAATGCATTCCTCTCCATTCGATAGAAGACACTTACCAAGTGATCAACTACCAATAGAATAGAAACCTTTTCGTAAACCATATTTCGAAACCTTTCATAAACCATTCATGTAAATCATTCGTAAATGCATTTCTCTCCATTCGATAGGAGACACTTAGCAAGTGATCAACTATCAATGAAATAGAAACCTTTTCATAAACATAGGATGTGCAAATGCTTCCTTTCCACTCCTGACATAAACCTTCGTGTGCGGGTACGCTAGCCTAGGGAAAATCTCACATAGCATGGTCCAATACGCCGGCTGTCTCCGACTTGGCCTCATCAAGGGGAACCTCTCTTCCTCTTGACGCCTACATGGTTCCTACATGCATGACTTTTGATTTTCCTGGCATTATATACCTCTTACACCAGGTGGCTTGTCATTCTCATGTAGAGAATTATTTGCACCATCCCTTAAAAACATAATTTCAAATTCATGCTTTCCTTTTCAATCCATGTATGAAAATGCAATGCATTCATTCAAACATATCATTCCTTTGCCTCCACCTCTGGGGAGGACGCCGTCGGCACACAGCCCATACGACTCGGCAATAATGAAGGGGGACTCTCTGATCCGCTTTCTACCTTCACCAAAGCCTCTTCCTTATACATCATACATGTGCACATGTCCATGAACATCACATGATATCAATATGCCGGCATGACTTTCCATAAAAACTTATAAACATTCATCATTTCAAAACATTATAGGAATGGCCATCCTTAAAACACATTTCATAAATACTTGAGAATAAAATCACATTTTCAAAATGGTTGCTTGCTTACAAATCATCATTTTCAATGAAGCAATAAAATAACATTTTCAAAGTTGTGCTTGCTTACCTTTGCTTTGCTTCAACCTGACTCCTTTATCCTTTCCTTCAATTTTCCTATACAAGGAGATTTGATATTTTATCCATCTATTTCATGTCTTAGCTTACTTTCCATGCTTGCTTTATAACCATTCATTACCTCATTCCCATAGAGGTTAATCGTATAAAGATACTTCGTCATTACTCGTTTATATGGATTTTTATCCATAAATTCTTTAAAAATCTCATCCATATATCCTCATAAATATATAAAAATAAATCTCATTTTTTCCCAAAATACGTTGTTTACTGTTCATAATTACTGTCCATGTCACTGTAGCATATTACTGTTCATCACACTGTTCACGTTTACTGTTCACCCGAGGTTAGTGTTCACAGAGACGTGGTTACTGTTCATGGGTTCCAAAAATTGACATTTTTTCCAAAAATAAAAAATACCATGACATAACTTATGCTTTGTATATCATGGAAAATTCATGAATTATGAATTTATCATCATTAACTTGGCTAAATAAATCATTTTCTCCATATACTGAAAATCAACATAAATTCACTTAAGCATAATCCTTAATTCCAAAAATCATGAAATTAATATATCATCATTCCAACATCATATTTATCATAATCATACATCCCAAATCATCATTTATCAAATTTGGAGCATTATTTCCACATATCATACGCTATCTTCCCGAATGCTCCATCTTTGCTCCAAATTTTCGATGTTTCGGCATAATTCTAATTAAGAATTATAAATTTACTTATTTTCTCATGCTTAGGCATTATCTAAGCATGATTTTACCCTACTTAACATTCAAAAGAAATTTGGGAAGAAATTGCTTACCCGAAGTGGAGAACTCCTCATTTCCTTCCCATTTTCTCTCTCCTTCCTTCTCTCCTTCTCTCTTTATGGCCAAAACGTGTTTTGGGGGTTGGAAATGCTCAAAGGAGCTGGAATGGGTGTGCCTTAGTCGTTCACCATGCTCCCCTATTTATAGTTTTTGATTTTTCATCAAATTGGAATTTACCCCCTTGCTTGAGGTATTTAATTCTAAATATTTTTTCCCAAATCCCATGCAA
Source organism: Annona cherimola (assembly GCA_030490835.1). Classification (NCBI taxonomy): domain Eukaryota; kingdom Viridiplantae; phylum Streptophyta; class Magnoliopsida; order Magnoliales; family Annonaceae; genus Annona; species Annona cherimola. The sequence goes on along the minus strand of CM059972.1, from coordinate 53,995,866 downwards.
TATTTTGAGCCTTGTGAAGCCACCCTAATCAGCAGATCCTGCCCCCTAGCTATCCCCTATTTATTTATGATTTTTTATTTATTAAAATTAATTATTTTAAAGCTAATTCATCTCAACCGTTGATTTTTGATAAGATTGATTTTGGGCCATTGGATTTGGTCCCAAAAGTCCAAGCTCCAGCAGCTTTTCATTAATTACTCATCTCTTTAATTAATTAAAATTAATCAAAAGTCAATTCTCATTAATGAAAAAGTAAAGCTACTTTTTCATTTTCAAATGACGTTGAATCTTGACCCTCGATTTGTGATTTTCATCACATCTTGGACCATTCATCATGTCCATCATCACATCTTAGCCACCCATAAAAAAATTTCATCTCAATCCGATATCCGGATTGCAAGATATGAATTTTTCTTCATTTTCTTCCAAAAATCAATTAAAAATCCGAAAATAATAAAAAATTCCAAAAGTGGCTATTTTGTCCTTTTGTGGGAAGCTTCCTTTTTTGTCTTTTATGATTAAGTTAATCCAAAGTGATTAACTTAATATATTCCTTAATCCCACATTTACTATTCACGTTTCACTATTCACGTACACTATTCACGTGCACTATTCATCCGAATTTCATGCATAATTATTTTAACCTTCATTTCCATATATTTCATATCCATCAATATATATTTTTCAAATATATTACCTAGGGTTTACAACCCTAAAGTTTTGTACACGTCTCAAAGATCGGGGTTCCACAGCACCCGAAGTCGACTCCAACATGCGACTTGGGCAAAATCGCACACGAAGTCGACTCCACCTGCGACTTAGAGGAATACCGTTCGAATTTTTGAACGTTGGAACATTTATTACGCGCCAACTGTGGCGCCCCGAACCGAGGCGTCCACATAGTCCTTACTCCAAGATCTTGTTGATTGGTAAGTGTGAATCAGGATTGTTGCCCTGATCACGCGGCGGGTTCTTAATTGGATCTCGTCCAATTTTTTTTTCATTTCTTTTTCTTTCATCATATAAACATATACTCATCATCATTCATAATGGACTTATCCATAACATCATAAATCATCAACTTCTCATATTATTCATCACTTCATAATTTCATACAACCTATGCCTTTTTCATCATATCCCATTAGGGAATCTATTTATACAAAAATTTACTCACCTTTGTAGATTTCTCTTTTCCTTTAGCAACACATGTCCTTCATTTCTTGATTTTCCCTACACCTGTCTGAGGTTGGGAAAACAAAAGATGAGTCGAAACTCAATAAGCAAGCATTTTTCATTTTAAATGCATTCCTCTCCACTCGATAGAAGACACTTACCAAGTGATCAACTACCACTGGAATAGAAACCTTTTCGTAAACCATATTTCGAAACCTTTCATAAACCATTCATGTAAATCATTCGTAAATGCGTTTCTCTCCATTCGATAGGAGACACTTAGCAAGTGATCAACTATCAATGGAATAGAAACCTTTTCATAAACATTGGATGTGCAAATGCTTCCTTTCCACTCCTGACATAAACCTTCGTGTGCGGGTACGCTAGCCCAGGGAACATCTCACATAACATGGTCCAATACGCCGGCTGTCTCCGACTTGGCCTCATCAAGAGGAACCTCTCTTCCTCTTGACGCCTACATGGTTCCTACATGCATGACTTTTGATTTCCCCAGCGTTATATACCTCTTACACCAGGTAGCTTGTCATTCTCATGTAGAGAATTATTTGCACCATCCCTTAAAAATATAATTTCAAATCCATGCTTTCCTTTTCTATCCATGTATGAAAATGCAATGCATTCATTCAAACATAACATTCCTTTGCCTCCACCTCTGGGGAGGACGCCGTCGGCACACAGCCCATACGACTCGGCAGTAATGAAGGGGGACCCTCTGATCCACTTTCTACCTCCACCAAAGCCTCTTCCTTATACATCATACATGTGCACATGTCCATGAACATCACATGATATCAATATGCCGGCATGACTTTTCATAAAACCTCATAAACATTCATCATTTCAAAACATTATAGGAATGACCACCCTTAAACACATTTCATAAATACTTGGGAATAAAATCACATTTTCAAAAGGGTTTGCTTGCTTACAATAAATCAATAAAATCACATTTTCAAAAGCTTTGCTTGCTTACAAATCATCATTTTCAAAAGGATTACTTGCTTACAATGAAGTAATAAAATCATATTTTAAAAAAGTTTGCTTGCTTACAATGAAACAATAAAATCACATTTTAAAAAGCTTGCTTACAAATCATCATTTTCAAAAGGATTGCTTGCTTACAGTGAAGCAATAAAATCATATTTTCAAAGTTGTGCTTGCTTACAAATCATCATTTTCAAAAGGATTGCTTGCTTACCTTTGCTTTGCTTCAACCTGACTCCTTTATCCTTTCCTTTCATTTTCCTATATAAGGAAATTGGATATTTTATCCATCTATTCCATGTCTTAACTTACTTCCCATGCATGTTTTACGATCACATATTACCTCATTTTTATAGAGGTTATCCTTTTATAAATACTTGGTCATTACTCAATTATATGAATTTTTATCCATAAATCCTTTAAAAATTCCATCCATATATCCTCATAAATATACAAAAATAAATCTCAATTTTTTCCCAAAATACGTTGTTCACTGTTCATAATTACTGTTCACCCGAGGTTACTGTTCACAGCAACGTGGTTACTGTTCATGGGTTCCAAAAATTGACATTTTTCCCAAAAATAAAAAATACCATGACATAGCTTATGCTTAGTATATCATGGGAAATTCATGAATTATGAATTTATCATCATTAACTTGGCTAAATAAATCATTTTCTCCATATACTAAAAATCAACATAAATTCACTTAAGCATAATCCTTAATTCCAAAAATCATGAAATTAATATATCATTATTCCAACATCATATTTATCATAATCATACATTCCAAATCATCATTTATCAATTTTGGAGCATTATTTCCACATATCATACATGATTTCCCCGAATACTCTATCTTTGCTCCAAATTTTCGATGTTTCGGTATGATTCCAATTAAGCATTATAGCTTTACTTATTTTCTCATGCTTAGGAATTATCTAAGCATGATTTTACCCTACGTAACATCCAAAAGAAATTTGGGAAGAATCCCCTTACCTGAAGTAGAAAATCTCTGCTCCAACTTGCCCTTTCTCTCTCTAACCTCCTCTTTCTCTCTTAAAACGAATTTGGGGGTGTAAAATGAGCTCTTGCTCAAGCTTGGGAGTGCCTTGGACGTTCACCCCTTGGCCCCTATTTATAGGGCTTGATTTTTCATGAATTTGGAATTTACCCCCTCTTGCTCAAGGTATTAAATTATAAATGTATTTTTTTCTAATTTCCAAAAGGTGCATGGAGCCTTGTGCAGCCCACCCTAGGCCTGCTCCAGCCCCCCTATGGCAGCCCTATTTTTGCCTATTTTTTTATTTTTTAAAATTAATTAATTTACGCTAAATTAATTCTAGCCATTGATCTTTGATAAGGATGATCATGGGCCATTGGATCATGCCCCAAAAGTCCATGCTCCAGCAGCAATTGCAGGCTTTGCATTAATTTTAATTTAATTAAAATTAATCAAAGTCAAATGCCATTAATGAAAAAGTAAAGTTACTTTTTCCCTTTTTAAATGACTTTTAATCTTGACCCTTAATTCATGATCCTTGATTAATCTTGGACTATTCATCATATCCATCATCATATCTTGCCCACCCATAAAAAATTTCATCTGAATCCGATGTCCGGATTGCAAGATATGAATTTTTCTTCATTTTCTTCACAAAAATCCATAAAAATCCGAAAATAATAAAAAATTCCAAAAGTGGCTATTTTGTCCTTTTGTGGGAAGCTTCCTTTTTTGTCTTTTATGATTAAGTTAATCCAAAGTGATTAACTTAATATATTCCTTAATCCCACATTTACTATTCAGTTTCACTATTCACGTACACTATTCACGTGCACTATTCATCCGAATTTCATGCATAATTATTTTAACCTTCATTTCCATATATTTCATATCCATCAATATATATTTCTCAAATATATTACCTAGGGTTTACAACCCTAAAGTTTTGTACACGTCTCAAAGATCGGGGTTCCACACCAACCAACTCCATAATGTTCAAAATTCTCCCTTCTCTATATATAGACACTCAAGCAAACGTGGATATACAGAAGTAAGAGCTGAAAAAGAGAAAAGAAGTGCTACTAAGAGTTTCAATCCACTTTTCTCTACAATTGAGTGATCTATACACTTTCAAAAGAAGAACAAGCTTCAAAGTTGCGGTTTGCTTCAACGCAAAATAATTCGTCGCTTCTAGAAACTCTTCCTCGAGCTGAAACTTGCTACACAAATTTGTAAAGTGTAGATTTCTTTCATTTCATTTTGATATTCAGTTTTTGGTGCTTGGTTTGAGTTTGGTGTTTCAAACCAAGTTATAGCAAAGTAGGGTCGTGATTGGAGTAGAACTCGTCACCTACTTATGATGTGTGTTATATACGCCCCCTAGAGCTAGAATCTAGAAGAGAGAGGAGGCTCTGGTTGTATATGCCCCATAGAGCTAAAATCTAGAAGAGAGCGGAGGCTCTAGTTGTATTCGCGGAATCTTCGGGACCAACACTACAGACAACAGCCCATGTCCTTTTAAACTGGGATCACAGACCTCTGTCCGCATCTATAACTCAAAAACATCACAGACCGAAGTCTGTGTCTTTTTAAAACAAATTATTTTGAAAGAAAACACATCACAGACCGCAGTCCGTGTCAACTTGTAAAGCGAGCGCACCCACTATAACAAGTTGTTATTTGAAATCTAATTTTAGGATGACCTTCCTTAAATTCTGTTAGAAACATTTTGAGTAAAATATTTTGATAAATATTTGAAATGTTTGAGAAACAACACACTTTAAAACCCTTTTTAATAAAAGAATTTCAAAACTTTTAGATTTTCAAGAATAAATCATATATTTTTCCTAGCATTTTCTTGGTTTTCATTTCGAGGTCTTTTGCTCACAAAAGTTATGCAATTGTACTAACCCCTTCTCAACCACCTTAAAATCAATTTCTTGTCCACATATCAATTTTGTCATTTTTATGTAAAGGAGCCTTGCATGGTCTTTTGTATGCTATTTTAGCAACCCGAACCCAATCATTTTAGGAAAATCAACATAGGAGGTTGGTCATCCTTAAATCCTCTTAAACACATCCGTATAAACATTTTTCAAGATATTTTCAACATAAATTTTTTTATCGAAAGGAAATCAAAACTTTTCGAATATCATTTCAAAACATATGAATTATGTCCAAATCATCATTTATTATTTAATTATCAAGACCTAGCAAAACAAATCTTTTTCATAAATCAAATCTCCTTTTTTTTCTTTCATAACATGATTATTTATCACTAAACATCATAAGAAAAATTCAAAACTTATTTACATTTGTTGCTTTGTGAAAAAGGGCAAAATTCTATTTTTCTTATAAAATACTTTTGAAACAATATCATAAAGAACTTTCTTACTCAAAAGCAAATTCTTAAAACCATCGGCATCAAACATGAAATCTTTTGAAAACATTATCATGGAGAACTTGCTTACTCACAAGCAAAATTCTCAATTCCATTAACATAATGCATTGCCAATCTTTGGCAACACTGATGATAAAATTCATATCTTAAAATGTATTGCTTGCTTCCCATGAGGCAAACCTTGAGGCTTTTCCTTAAAGTCATTCTTTGTTGGAAATATGTGGAAAACAAGCTAAATCTATGTTTTGATGATTAACAAATCAATTTGAGTAAGTCTTGGCTACTAACATGTTTGTGGAAGTGATTAAGGCATATACATTTGAAGAAAGTAGAGCACGGAAGGCCAAGTCGTTCCCCAAGTCGACCCCAACATCGACTTCAAAGAGCCAAATCCGTCGAGAGTCGAAATGGGAAGAAGAGCAGGTGAAGTCGCAGGCCAAGTCGACTCCACTTGCGACTTGGGAAGCCAAGTCGCAAACGAAGTCGACTCCAGCATCGACTTCAGATGCCAAAATCACTCCAGAGTTGAATTTGGGAGAGAAAGATACCGAAGTCGCAGTCGAAGTCGACTCCAGTTGCGACTTGGGTAAAGTCGCAGACGAAGTCGACCCCGAGTTCGACTTGACGTTTTTCAAAGTTCAAAGATGCAGTTTCAAGATCATTCCAAGAGTCAACTTGAGTGTTCTCAAAACCAAATCAAACGTGCAAGATCAACTTAAATCTCTCAAGTCCAAGACAAAGCTCCAAGCATATCTCAAGATGAAGAAATTCAAGCTATGAAGACTAATCCAAGTTCAAAACAAAATGCATCAGCTTGACCAAGAAGTTATTCAAGATCATAGGCTTACAAAACATGGAGCAAATAAAAGCAAGCTAAAATGAAGACAATGATTCAAAAAGAAAGACATGAAAAATGCAAAAGAAATAAGGGCATGAAGGAACAAAGCATTCCGGAATTATTCAAGATCATCAAGACAACTGACGAAGTGAAGTCGCACACCGAAGTCGACTCCACTTGCGACTTGGGTCAAGTCGATACCCAAGTCGACCCGACCTGGAACGTGAAGTCGCTAACGTAAGGCGAAGTCGCACCTGAAGTCGACTCCGCCTGCGACTTGGGTCGCAACGGTCGGATAATTTTCGAACGTTGGCGCATTAAATGCGCGCCACCTACCTTCAAACGTTCAGATTCCCTCCACAATTATAAAAGGAATTCATTGTGGACGAGGAAAGTAGCTGAGAATCATTAAGTGTGCTTAACTCCCATCTACAAGAGCATTAAAGAGATCAAGCCCATTCAAAGAAGAAGAACTTTGCTTCAAACTGCAAGAGCTCAACTTCTGAATCTTCAAAGCCAATACTACGAGTTCTTCTCTGCGCCAAATTGCTTCTACAGATCTATAAAGTGTAGACTCCTTTTGCTATTTCATTTTGATTGTATTGAACTTGACCTAGTTTGAGGAACTGAGATCAAGTGTAAGCAAAGTAGTGTGTGATTGGAGTGGAACTCATCACCTACTTGTGCTGTGTCTTGTTGAAGCCCACTAGAGCTGGAATCCAGAAGAGAGCAGTGGCTCTAATTGTATTTGAGGTATACAATAGTGGAACCCAAGTCACAAGGAGTGTGAGCTTGGAAGAGTGGAGTAGGGAGGTTGCCCGAACCACTATAAAAATCTTGTGTGCTTGACTTATATTTCTGCTCTCCACATTATATTGCTTTCCATTTCATTTCTTCTACCAAGGGGATTAAACTTTCAAGGGGTTAAGTTTTTAAGTTACCAAAGAATTTTTTAAAGAGCCCAATTCACCCCTCCCCTCTTGGGTTTTGCCATTAACTCGGGACCAACAAGTGGTATCAGAGCAGGTCTTTGAGTTAAACCAAAGAGATCCAATCACATGGCAACCCAATCTACTTCTGTTCCCGCTTTTGCTGAGGGCCAATCATTTACTAGGCCACCATTGTTTGATGGGATCAATTTCGGCTATTGGAAGCTTCGAATGAAACAACTCATTATGGCTACCGACATGGATTCTTGGATTGCAATTGAAGATGGTGTAACATTCCTATAGATGAAAGAGCTTCCAAGTGGACCGAAGAGGAAGTAAGAACTGTAAAGAACAATGCTAAAGCTATGAACTCACTATTTTGTGCTCTTACAGCTTCCGAATATGATAGAGTATCATCTTGTCTAACCGCTAAAGAAATATGGGATACTCTAACATCCATTTATGAAGGAACCTCTCAAGTCCAAGGGACTAGGAGAAATATTTTGATAGGAGAATTGGAAAGCTTTAGAATGCTAGAAACAGAAAATATTTCTGAAATGTTTGCTAGATTTTCTAAGATTACTAACGCTTTGAAAGGTCTTGGAAAGGCTATCTCTGAATCCGAACAGGTCATTAAGATACTAAGAGCTCTACCGGAATCTTGGACTCCAAAGATTACGGCAATTGAAGAAGCCAAAGACCTAAATACACTAAAGCTAGAAGATCTAATTAGCTCATTAATGTCACATGAGCTAATTAAGAGAAGAAACGAAGACAATCACAAAGGGAAGAAAGCCATTGCGTTAAAAGCGGCACACAACTCAGAAGAGTCTACCTCCTCTTCGCATAACGATAATGAAGATATTGCACTTCTCACTCGTAAATTTTGAAAATTTGTGAGAAAAGAAAGGAACTTCAAGGACTTTAAAGGAAGAACAAGAAGAGAGAAGAAGAAGGAGCCAACGAAGTGCTACAAATGCGGCGGGATAGGACACATACAAGCTCAATGTCCCACGCCGGAAGAGAAATCAAAAGAGTATCAAGAGAGGAAGGAAGGACATGAAGGCAGAAAATACCAAAGACCAAAGGGAAGAGGCATGTACGTCAATGAAGAGACTTCATCAACAAACAGCTCTTCAACCGACGATAACGATGCAGCAAACTGCGCAAGAATATGTTGCATGACACGGATCGAACAAGAAGAAGACTTGTTATGTTTGAACACAACTGAAGTTTTGGAAGAACAAACCATCTCAATAAAATGCACGAGCAATGAAGAGGTAACTTCCAAACCTTGCTATTCTCAATCAAATTATTCTTCTTTTCAAGAATGCCTCAAATGTGCTGAGTTAGAAGAACTACAAATTGCTTATGATTCATTATATGAGGAAACCAAAAAGCTAGGAAACAAGTTGTCATTGAAGAGACAACAATGTAACTTCTTTATTATTGAAAATGGAAAACTAGCTGAAAAATCAACAAAACTGAAAGAAGAAAATGAATCATTGATAAAAGAGATAGAAAAATTGAAAAAGGAGAACGAATCATTAAATGAATCATTAGCAAAGTTCTCTAATCCTGGAGAAAATGTAAAGATATTTCTGAACATGACTGCTCAAACAAATAAAAGAGGCCTTGGATATTATACATTTGAGCAAAAAGAAAGTGGCAAATCGAATGTGCCAATACTTGGAAAATGTCAAACCAAAACTGCACCAATATACAAGCCAAGAAGGAAAAATGTTATGTGGACTAAAAGGCCAACGTTTGAACCATCATATACTTGGAGGCCTACTCCTAGATTACCAATGGCTTGCAATTTCTGCAACAAAATGGGTCATAAAGCCTATAAATGTAACTTTAAGAAACTATATGACCATGGTGCAAAATTAGTTTGGGTTCCAAGAAATACAAGATTTGAACTTTCTAAGTTAGAGCAGCAAAAATTGAATCATATTACTAACCCAAATGGACCCATAAATAGGTACCAAAGAGATAAGATTTACTTGTTTATTTTTCATATTTGTTTCAAGGCAAAGGCAAACAATGTATGGTTCATGGACAGCGGTTGTTCAAGGCATATGACCGGAGAAAGAGGTCTATTTCACAAACTTAAGCCTTGCAATGACGGAACGGTAACTTTTGGCAATAACGAGAAAGGTAAAATTAAAGGTAAAGGAAACATTTACAGTATTTCAAATGCATGCATGGAGGATGTTTTGTTTGTTGAAGGACTCAAGCACAATCTAATGAGTATTAGTCAATTATGTGATAAAGGATACAAGGTTGTGTTTGAATCATCTATATGTAATGTATTTGATGGAGAACATATCATGTTTAGTGGAAAAAGACATGGAAATGTATATTTTGTTTCACTTGATGAACTAGATGGTCAATATCTAATGGTCATTGATAATGATCCATGGGTTTGGCGTAAAAGGCTTGGACATATAAACATGGGAAATATAAAGACCCTATGGAAAAAGAGTTTGGTAGAAGGCTTGCCAAAGTTGAAATATGACAAAGACAAAATTTGCAAGGCATGTCAATTATCCAAACAACCTAAGACGCCTTTCTCTACCAAAAAGGAAATCTCTACCACTAGGCCACTTGAATTGCTACACATGGATCTATATGGGCCATCCGATATTTTAACCATTGGTGGAAAGAAATGTGTTTGTAATTGTTGATGATTTTTCAAGATTCACATGGATAATTCTCTTAGCTAGCAAAGATGAAGCCTTCTCTATGTTTGCAACTTTTGTAAATTTGGTGCAAAATGAAAAACAAAGTACTATTATGTCTATAAGAAGTGATCATGGTGGTGAATTCGAAAATAAACGATTCATAGAATTATGCAATGAAAAAGGAATTCATCACACATTTTCTGCACCAAGAACTCCACAACAAAATGGAGTAGTTGAAAGGAAAAACAGAACTATACAAGAGATGACTAGAACAATGCTAAATGAGAGCAAACTATCCAAGAAATTTTGCGGTGAAGCTGTAAGTACAGCTTGTCATGTTTTAAATCGAGTTACCATTAGAGCAATCTTGAAAAAGACCCCATATGAGCTATGGAAAGAAAGAAAACCAAATATCTCTTATTTTCATGCTTTTGGATACACATGCTATGTTTTGAACAATGGAAAAACCAACTTGGGAAAACTAGATGCTAAAAGTGATGAGGCAATATTCCTTGGTTACTCATCAAATAGCAAAGCATATAGAGTATTCAATAAACGAAACCAAGTTGTAGAAGAGTCCATACATGTTGTTTTTGATGAAACTAACCCATGCTTCAAAAGAAAAGATGATTTAAGTGATGCAGATGATATAGCAAGCAATCTTGAAAAACTGCATGTGGAAAAGCAAGAAGATTCCATGGAGGAAAGGGTAAGTGAAGGTAATAATTCTTACAAATCTCCAACTGATTTGAAATTCAAACATGCCCATCCAATTGAACAAGTTATAGGGAATGTATATGAAGGTGTAAAAACTAGAAGATCAAAATAAAATGTTTGTGGACAATATGCTTTTGTATCCAAAATTGAACCATTCAATATTGATCAAGCTCTTGATGATGGGAACTGGATTATAGCAATACAAGAAGAGCTAAATCAATTTGAAAGAAACCAAGTTTGGCACCTTGTTCCTAGACCAAACGATTGTACTGTTATTGGCACCCCTTGTTCCTAGACCAAACGATTGTACTGTTATTGGCACCAGGTGGGTCTTTAGGAACAAATTAGATGAAAGTGGACTTGTAGTGAGAAACAAAGCTAGACTTGTGGCAAAAGGATACTCACAAGAAGAAGGAATAGATTTTGAGGAATCTTATGCCTCGGTTGCTAGATTGGAAGCAATTCGCATCTTACTAGCTTTTGCATCTCACATGAACTTTAAATTGTTTCAAATGGATGTTAAAAGTGCATTTCTGAATGGATATATAAATGAAGAGGTGTATGTAGAACAACCACCTAGATTTGAGGAAAAAGATCAATCTAAATTTGTGTACAAGTTAACCAAAGCATTATATGGATTAAAACAAGCTCCAAGGGCTTGGTATGATAGATTAAGCAAATTTCTGATTGATCATGATTTTCAAAAAGGAAAGGTAGATACCACTTTGTTTATCAAGTATAAAGAAAATGATATATTGATCATTCAAATTTATGTTGATGATATCATTTTCGGTGCTACTAATGAGACTCTTTGTTAAGAATTTTCTAAGCTTATGCAGAAAGAATTTGAGATGAGCATGATGGGAGAGCTAAATTTCTTCCTTGGACTGCAAATCAAGAAACTAGATGAAGGAATCTTCATTAACCAGTCCAAGTACATCAAAGAAATGCTGAAGAAGTTTGGCATGGAGAATAGCAAAGGAGAAAACACGCCTATGAGCTCAACAATCAAAATCGACAAAGATGAAAAAGGAAAAATAATTGATCTAAAATTGTATAGAAGCATGATAGGTTCTTTATTGTATTTTACTGCTTCTAGGCCTGACATATTGTTTAGTGTGTGTATGTGCTCTAGATTTCAGTCATGCCCAAAAGAATCACACTTGGTAGCTGTGAAAAGAATTTTCAGATATTTAGTGGACACTACCAACATAGGACTTTGGTATCCAAAGGGCTCTAATTTTGATCTAATCGGCTACTCGGATGCGGATTTTTCCGGTTACAAAGTAGATAGAAAAAGCACTAGTGGAACATGTCAATTTCTTGGGAACATGTTGGTTTCATGGTTTTCAAGAAAATAAACTAGTGTTGCTCTATCTACGGCGGAAGCCGAATACATTGCCGCCGGGAGCTGTTGTGCCCAATTACTTTGGTTGAAACAACAACTTAGGGACTATGGCATGGATTTTAAAGATATACCCATAAGATGTGATAATACTAGTGCCATATGTCTAACCAAAAATCCAGTATTGCATTCTAGGACCAAATATATAGACCTTAGACACCATTTTATTAGAGAACATGTAGAAAATCATGACATATGTTTGAAATATGTAAGAACTGAAGATCAAATTGCAGATATATTCACAAAACCTCTAGCAAAAGAACCCTTTTATAAGATTAGAAATGACATGGGAATGATTGAATTAACTTAGCACAAACTAAGGGGGAGCACCTGTTTAGGGGGAGCAAACCCACCAGTCTCTCTCTTTACCCTCTAATTTTTTATATATTGACAAAAACGGGGAGAAGAGTAGGACTTGAGTCCAAATGAGTCTAAAGGGGGAGAAGAGTAGGATTTGATATAAGTCTTTATGATTGTGTTTAACTTGAATGTTTGTTGAATGTTTTCAACCTGAATGTTTTTCATAAGCATATGTATGATAACATTTCAAAAATGCAAGTTAAACATGTTTTTAAGTAAATGAAAGGTATACACTCAAATCGGTTTTGTTAATCATCAAAAAAGGGGAGATTGTTGGAAATATGTGGAAAACAAGCTAAATCTATGTTTTGATGACTAACAAATCAATTTGAGTAAGTCTTGGCTACTAACATGTTTGTGGAAGTGATTAAGGCATATACATTTGAAGAAAGTAGAGCATGGAAGGCCAAGTCGTTCCCCAAGTCGACCCCAACATCGACTTCAAAGAGCCAAATCTGTCCAGAGTGGAAATGGGAAGAAGAGCAGGTGAAGTCGCAGGCCAATTCGATTCCACTTGCGACTTGGGAAGCCAAGTCGCAAACGAAGTCGACTCCAGCATCGACTTCAGATGCCAAAATCACTCCAGAGTTGAATTTGGGAGAGAAAGATACCGAAGTCGCAGTCGAAGTCGACTCCAGTTGCGACTTGGGTAAAGTCGCAGACGAAGTCGACCCCGAGTTCGACTTGACGTTTTTCAAAGTTCAAAGATGCAGTTTCAAGATCATTCCAAGAGTCAACTTGAGTGTTCTCAAAACCAAATCAAACGTGCAAGATCAACTTAAATCTCTTAAGTCCAAGACAAAGCTCCAAGCATATCTCAAGATGAAGAAATTCAAGCTATGAAGACTAATCCAAGTTCAAAACAAAATGCATCAGCTTGACCAAGAAGTTATTCAAGATCATAGGCTTACAAAACATGGAGCAAATAAAAGCAAGCTAAAATGAAGACAATGATTCAAAAAGAAAGACATGAAAAATGCAAAAGAAATAAGGGCATGAAGGAACAAAGCATTCCGGAATTATTCAAGATCATCAAGACAACTGACGAAGTGAAGTCGCACACCGAAGTCGACTCCACTTGCGACTTGGGTCAAGTCGATACCCAAGTCGACCCGACCTGGAACGTGAAGTCGCTAACGGAAGGCGAAGTCGCACCCGAAGTCGACTCCGCCTGCGACTTGGGTCGCAACGGTCGGATAATTTTCGAACGTTGGCGCATTAAATGCGCGCCACCTACCTTCAAACGTTCGGATTCCCTCCACAATTATAAAAGGCATTCATTGTGGACGAGGAAAGTAGCTGAGAATCATTAAGTGTGCTTAACTCCCATCTACAAGAGCATTAAAGAGATCAAGCCCATTCAAAGAAGAAGAACTTTGCTTCAAACTGCAAGAGCTCAACTTCTGAATCTTCAAAGCCAATACTACGAGTTCTTCTCTGCGCCAAATTGCTTCTACAGATCTATAAAGTGTAGAATCCTTTTGCTATTTCATTTTGATTGTATTGAACTTGACCTAGTTTGAGGAACTGAGATCAAGTGTAAGCAAAGTAGTGTGTGATTGGAGTGGAACTCATCACCTACTTGTGCTATGTCTTGTTGAAGCCCCCTAGAGCTGGAATCTAGAAGAGAGCAGTGGCTCTAATTGTATTTGAGGTATACAATAGTGGAACCCAAGTCACAAGGAGTGTGAGCTTGGAAGAGTGGAGTAGGGAGGTTGCCCGAACCACCATAAAAATCTTGTGTGCTTGACTTATATTTCTGCTCTCCACATTATATTGCTTTCCATTTCATTTCTTCTACCAAGGGGATTAAACTTTCAAGGGGTTAAGTTTTTAAGTTACCAAAGAATTTTTTAAAGAGCCCAATTCACCCCTCCCCTCTTGGGTTTTTCCATTAACTCGGGACCAACAAGTGGTATCAGAGCAGGTCTTTGAGTTAAACCAAAGAGATCCAATCACATGGCAACCCAATCTACTTCTGTTCCCGCTTTTGCTGAGGGCCAATCATTTACTAGGCCACCATTGTTTGATGGGAACAATTTCGGCTATTGGAAGCTTCGAATGAAACAACTCATTATGGCTACCGACATGGATTCTTGGATTGCAATCGAAGATGGTGTAACATTCCTATAGATGAAAGAGCTTCCAAGTGGACCGAAGAGGAAGTAAGAACTGTAAAGAGCAATGCTAAAGCTATGAACTCACTATTTTGTGCTCTTACAGCTTCCGAATATGATAGAGTATCATCTTGTCTAACCGCTAAAGAAATATGGGATACTCTAACATCCATTTATGAAGGAACCTCTCAAGTCCAAAGGACTAGGAGAAATATTTTGATAGGAGAATTGGAAAGCTTTAGAATGCTAGAAACAGAAAATATTTCTGAAATGTTTGCTAGATTTTCTAAGATTACTAACGCTTTGAAAGGTCTTGGAAAGGCTATCTCTGAATCCGAACAGGTCATGAAGATACTAAGAGCTCTACCGGAATCTTGGACTCCAAAGATTATGGCAATTGAAGAAGCCAAAGACCTAAATACACTAAAGCTAGAAGATCTAATTAGCTCATTAATGTCACATGAGCTAATTAAGTGAAGAAACGAAGACAATCACAAAGGGAAGAAAGCCATTGCGTTAAAAGCGGCACACAACTCAGAAGAGTCTACCTCCTCTTCGCATAACGATAATGAAGATATTGCACTTCTCACTCGCAAATTGCGAAAATTTGTGAGAAAAGAAAGGAACTTCAAGGACTTCAAAGAAAGAACAAGAAGAGATAATTAACTTGGTCAAGTCAGCAACTTGGTCGCTAATTCAGCATGATAATTAACCCTAATTACCACTTTGTTTATGGTATTTTTATGGGATTTAAATCCACTAAACATAGGTTTCCAAAACAGCAACTTTGGAACCCATTTTTCACATGTTCAACGTGTTTGTCAACACATAACCCTAAACAGTTTTATAAATCGGAATTTTCAACAATTAATCAAACTTTTCCTAACCCAAATTTAGTTTATTAACATATATATCAATTTGGATCATTTCTACATAGGTTTCATATTTCTTTTTAATTTTTTACTTAAAATATCCACTTATGCTGAAATCAGGCGTACTAAAATCTCGAAATCTTGATTTATAATCAAATCAAGGTATTTAATTATGAAATTTATATCATACATCAATAAATACATGAATTAACTTTAATAAATATTTAATCACGAAATATTAACATTATATATTTATTTTGGCATTTTCACTGTGCTGGACAGTGTTATGAGTTTAGGGTCAGCCCTAATCACGTGAATTATGGGGCATATTTATATCCATCCAAAACTAATTTTTATTTTTTTCATGAGATCCTTAATATTACTTATATATCATGTAAAATTTACATCCTTAAATTCCTTTTATGAAAATTATTAAAAATTAGTTTCTACAGATGATCTTGTCACCCGTTTTACCCTGTTTAGGTTAATCTTCTCGGATTTTTAATTTGAAACCTGCCTAATATTTCAATATGAAATTTTTTTCATCCTGTAATAATCATATATGAACTTGTAAATAATTTTTCATGGTGAAAAAACTTCGTTTACTACTTCATTCATATTTTGTTTTATAACATCACATGACTTCCAGATTTGAGGTATAAAATCAAGATTAGCATATACTTACTTGATTAATTGGTAATCCCTCCTTTTCCCCTTATTTTTTTCTTCTATTTTCTTCCTTGTTGGTTTCCTAGGGCTGGGACGTGAGCTGCTATTTTGGGGTGCAAGTTTCAGCACTTAGAAAAATATTTTCCAAGCCTCTCTTCACATGACCGAGCATCCCATTCATAGAGCTGGAATTTTCAGCTATGGCCCCCACTTGTTGCTGCATTTTTTACA
Source organism: Annona cherimola (assembly GCA_030490835.1). Classification (NCBI taxonomy): domain Eukaryota; kingdom Viridiplantae; phylum Streptophyta; class Magnoliopsida; order Magnoliales; family Annonaceae; genus Annona; species Annona cherimola. The sequence goes on along the minus strand of CM059972.1, from coordinate 53,979,457 downwards.
GACATTGAATGCCTTCTTATCCTCTTATGTGCTGGTGAACTCACAGCCTAGTAAAATTACTTTTACCATTTTTCAAAAAACCAAAAATCTGTTTTAATCATAACCATCCAGTTGTCCCTTTGCTCGTCCACATTGTTGATGCCCATTTTCATATTTTTTTCTATTTCTTATTAATATCAATTTAAGGGTAAATCATACACAATTACCCTTTAATTCATGCATTAATTTTGCATAATTAATTTAGCAAAAATGGAAGCAACCACACATCAATTTGCACGTTAATTGCATGAGACAAAGCTGTCCACTTTTACACCTTCAATGGCAGCTACTATTCACGAATTTTCTTGAATTTTTTTCACATAATTAAATGCTTATTTATACATACCAACATGGCAGCTATATATATACATAATTTATAAAATAAAAATTGCAAAAATAACAAGCTGCAATTGCCGATTGACGTCCATATGCATGTCACCTCTCCTATGCTCATTTTGAGCTCTCTTAGCCCCTTTAATGTGGACATCAATGCATGGATAATTCATGATATTTTTGCATTTCGTAATTAAGCATAAAATACCCTGTATTGCACCTGCATTTGACACCTATTTGGCCCATTAAAAATTGCATTAATTCCATGTACTCTAGCATTTAATACATGGTACCTTTGAGGTGCAAAAGTCAACCATGCTCACCTTTTCCAATTCAGATATTTTTCCAACATAATATGCTTGATCTAAACCTTCCAAAATGTTAATCTCATGACTTCATTCAACCGTTTCAAATTTCATCTCAATCCGATTTTCCTAGCTCAAGTTATAGCCGTTTGAAGTTAACAGTTGGAATTGAGATATGATCAACAAATCATTAAAATAATTTCATCAAGTATTTTCATAAACCAATAATACCATAATACCAAGTCCATCATCATCAACTTTTCTGTCAAATTTCACTTGAATCCGCCTTACAGGCGTTGAGTTATGAATTTTCTATGATTTTCTAACATAATTCCATAATTTCCACTTTAACCTCCATTAATTAAATCATGGAAATTAAACTAAAAATTCATGCCACATTAGCATGTTTTAATCCTAATTATGCCCCTTTAGTCACCTTGACTCATATTGGGCACCGGCGATGAAATTTTTAATCGCCCTTCTTAATTAAACCCAAATTGCAAAATATCACAAAATTCTAAAATCATCCAAAATTTTCATTCAATCATATATGAGTCACATGTACATGTTCAATGCACACATTGAATCTTACTTAGGTTGGGGTTTCATAGTCGGATCATCCTGACGACTTTCATAGATGATATTAATATATTTGAACTGTCAGGTTACCTCAGCTTCCCAATGGCAATCTCCTTCCCTGGAGTTGCTTCAAATTGCACTTTCTTATTCTTATAATCTATGGTCGCTCCCCATTGGCTTAGCCAATCCATACCCAATATCACGTCGAATTTAGTCATTGACAATAGGATCAAATCGGCTTCTAGAATCAATGATCCTATCCTAATTGGGCAGGCTTTGCATACTTGGCTAGTACTTGCTAACCTATAGACAGGAGATTCTACATGAATGATCTGGTTAGTCTCTTCTATTGGTAGTGCATGGGTGGTCACGCATTGACATGCTATGAATGAATGGCTAGCACCAAAATCAAACAAAGCTACTGCCAAATTTTCTAGAATATAAACCGTACCTGTGACCACCTTTTCATCTTATTCTTGAGATTTCATCCGGGTTAGGGCATGCACGTGCACCGGGTTTGTAGAAGTTCCATGCTTACTTGTTGCTCCAGGTATTCTAAGTTGAGCAGGTCTTCCATGTCCTTGAGATGTCTGCGCCTTGTTTGGGCAATTCGAGGCAATGTGACCCACTTGATCACAGATATAACATTTAACAACCTTTACTTCCCCCGTCCTGCACTCCTTGGCGATATGACCCGTTTGGCCACATTTATACCACCGGTTCGAGCACTTTAAGCACTCGCCTGTATGTCACTTTTGACATTTCCTACATAACGGCGAGCTTTTCTTCTTTAGGATTCCTTTTCCCTTCCTCACATTTCCTTTTCTATCCTTCTCCTTCCCGGTTTCCGTTTCCCTAGGACCCGTGCTGAACATTTTTGAACCCAATCTCAATTCTTGGGTTCTTAAAGCTTCAATTTCCAAAGCCCTTGCTCTCTCAAGGCTTGAAGCATAATCCTTAATCAGCAGAGGTGCAAGACTTTCCAAAAGATATGGCCTCAATTATTGTTGAAATCTCTTTGCCTTATTTCCTGGCACGTTTGCGATCCAAGGCACATATCTGACCAGAGCGTTAAATTTTATAGCATACTCGGTGACTGTCATCCTTCCTTAATAAAGTTTTTCAAACTCTAACACCTTTTGACTCTGTAACCCAACAAGGAGGTATTCCTTGTTAAACTCTTCCACAAAAGTTTCCCAAGATACTTCTTTCGGTCGTGGCATTGTGATTAACATTGTCTCCCACCATTCGTGTGCATCCTTCGCTAATAAATGAGTAGCACACAATACCTTCTGTGAAACCCTAGTTTGTATAGAAATCATGTAAATAATATTGAATAAACTATGTACGAATGATGTATTCATATTTGAAGTATTTGCAATTTTTAAGATTTTTTTTCAATTAGGTCATCTGTGTGAATGATTGTTTAAATTTACTAAGTGAAGATAACGTGGTTTATTATGATTGAAATATCATATTAAAGATGGATAAATATTTGCATGCCATAAAAAGTCTAATTAAATCTCATAAGTGATTAATGAAGATTAGGAGGTTAATTAGAGAACCAAGTTGAGATAATATTGAAAAATTCATAACTTGGAGACCTTAAGTCGGATTAAGGTGAAATTTGAGGGGGAAGCATATACTTTTATGCTTAATCTCATGGAAAAATTATCTTATGAAAATTTTGATGAAAATTGATCATCATCGTTCAAACCTTAAAACGATGATAACTTGGGCTAGAAAGATCGGATTGAGATGAAATTTGAAATGAACGGCTAAAATTATGAAATCAAGGTTTTGGATGGATTTGATCATGAAAATGATTAAGGGATTAAGGTTTCACAAAATTTTGATTAGGGATTTTGATTTTTCCAATCATAAAGTAAATGGCATTTATGATGAAATTGAATAAAATAAACAAATGAAAGAAGACAAATTTGAGGTGTCGAGAGAGGGTAATTTGTAGGGTATTATATAATTTATTAAAAATGAGAAAATCCCTGCAATTATCTCTTAATTAAATGCATAATTAATGGGTCAAATGGAAAATGGAATAGGTGGCAGATTATGGACGTCCAAACAGCCTTATAGTTGGATTTTTGGAATTTTTTAATAATAAAATGTATACCCAAAGTCAACAAAGAGTTAATGTGGATAATTTTGCATTAAATTTAAGTGGAATTCGGATTTATTAGGAGCTGATCTGGACTGTTGAATGGAAGATGAAAAAGTGGACAACAACATGCTCTTTGAGTGATGTGGACGGTTTTGGCAGCTCAATGCATACTTTATGATTTTTTTATTAACCTAAATTGACCCTAAATTCCCTACTCTACTATATAATTAAATGAGTGATTAATTAAAGCTGTGAAAAAATTTATTATGATAAGATCATCTGCTACAAGTTGGGACGTGGACAGGCATCAACAAATGGACAGAAAATGGTGACCGTTCAAGTGGCTGGAAAAATGATTTTTTATATTTTTTAAAAATTGTGAAATGCATAGATAATTAGCTTAGGTAATAGGGGATGTAAATGTGCATTTATTAGTTGTAAAAATTGTTTGAAAAATGGGAGAATAGCAGCTGATGGTGGATGTGCAACAGATGGACAACCTTGTGATGATTTAATGCAATGGATAATTAGTGAATTTATAATTAAGAAAAAAATAATTTTAATGGCCCACAAGCTGCCATGTCAGCTAAGAGGATAGGAATGCATTGGAAATTGCATGGATGATGTGGCATGTGGGGCCCATTTGCTGCAAATTTCCAGCTAATTGCATATAAGCAAGGGGACGTCCAAGCATAGGGTTGGGTACTTAGAAAAAAATCTGCATTTTGAGTCTTCATTTCAGCAGCCACCCACGTCCCTCTTTTTCACCCCTTTCAAACCAAAAAATTTAGTGAAGAAACAAAGAAAGAAAAGGAGGAGTTAAGAAGAAGAAGCTTGCTTGAGAAAAGGAGAAGTGAAGTAGCACTCAATACAAGTAACTAGATGATTTGAGTTGAGTGATTCTAATTCAGTTTTTCTAATTTAATCTATCAGCTATGAATATGTTTCATAATGGAACTTTTAATGAAGAATTTGGATGCTTTTAATTATAGAATTTAATGGGAATTTATTTGCTATAAGTACAATGAAGAGCTAGGTGTGAATAGAGAGTGTTTGGTGTGATGTATAAGCTTTTACTCTAGCTTAATCATGCTGAAAATGTGTTTTAAGTTTCTGTTTGAATTAGTGAATGTAATCACATGATAATTCATGACTTGGTGTTGATTATATCTGAAATTTAGCATGTGTTGTGAATGTGTTGTGAAGTGTAGAAGGTAAACTAGTTACGGTATCATCTAAGACCCGAAATTCACTTCTAAATGATGAAAATGATATATGAAATGATTTAAATAAATTATGGATGAAATGTAGGGTAAAATATCCTAAATATTGGACACTTTGGACGTGAATAAGGGCATTACATAAACTGCCTAAATTAGGATTTTAACCGAAGTGAAAAGTGAATGTCCAAATGGTGTAAACGGGTACCCTATACATGTGGAAAATGTTGCTGTTTTGCAAATAACTTATATATGGAGTTTAAATATGTAAAAATGCATTGAATTTAGGGCAAATAAATTGAGATAAATTTCTGAAATTAAACGGATAAAAATCTGTTTATGTTGGAGTATCAAAAGAGACGTATAAAGTGTGGGAATTGGATGTCAAAGTGGTTGTTTTTGTAATTTCGAGAATTGTGAATTAAAAATTCGTAAAAATGCATTAATTAGGTGTTAAATGAAGTGAATAAAATTTCTGAATTAGTGGATAAGTTGTTGATTTGAGAAATTTTAAGAAATATATGAATTAGACGCAGTTAGATGTACATATGTGAAGCAATGCACATGATAAAAGGATAAATACATTATGTGAAATATTAAAATGAAAAAATATGTTACAATATGATGGAAAAAAGTGAAATGCATTGCTGAATTAATAATCTCTAATTTTGAGATTAATATATGAGAATTTAATATGAGGCATAATGAATAATTTAGATACGTAAGTGTAAAGTACGCATACCCGACTTGGAGATTAAACGGGTTATGAATATATATATATATATATGGAAATGGGTTGGAAAACTAAATAAATTCAAGCAAATAGAATTTATATAGAATTTATGTTATTCTGTCATAGGCAAAGGAAAGGAAAAGGTTGATCCGGGAAGCTCTCACGAACAAGGTAAGCAAGCAACTTTTGTAAATGAATTTCTATTTATTAAAATTTCTTTAAAATAATTGTAAAAGATGTTTTAACTTCTTGTCTTGATTTAACAAATGTTATTTGAAATTTATTTCTAAATTTTTAAGGATGGTCATTCCTTAGTTCACTAGGTATTTTAAATTGATTTATATAACTGCTTTGTGATAAATGAAAACTGTTGTCCTGTGATATAATGTGTGAAAAATCATGCTAGCATGTCATAGATAAATTCATGTGCACAATGCATAAGGTTCACCTTAAAGGAATAAGCGGACCAATTATCCTGGTGTTACCGAGTCGCTAAAATAGGCCAAGGGCCGGCTGCGTCTCCTTGTGTGAAAGGAGATGAAGACGGATAGTCGCCTAGCTAGCCTCCATCCTAAGGGATCATGATGCATTCACTATAATGTCATTATATATCCCCGAGGGGGTATAATGTTTCTTTCCATGATGATTTTAAATAAAAGATTTCTGCTCCACGGGTAGCTGATCACTTCATAAGTGTCTCTCTAAATTGAGAGAAACCTTTTTATTGAAAAGGATTTCCTTTAAAATGATTTGCTTGGAAATATATATAAATGCTTGCTTATTGAGTATACAACTCACGTTTTTGTTTTCCAAACCCATAGACAGGTGAATGAAGAGACTCAGCAGAGGAGCAAATAAAATATCATTTAAGCAAGAGAAGAACTTTTGCTGTCATGATGATGTAGTAGAACTTATGCTGAATGGATGTAACTAAGTTATTGTTTTCATATGGACAATTATGATTTTAACATGCAGTGACATCTGATTTAGGAAAATGTTGAAATGTTTCTGATTTACAGGCATCATTGTGTGTTGAATGGATGAAAATGACTTAGTTATTACCTGAGATATAATTATGAGGAAATAAACTTCTATGAAAATATATTTAAAATGGATAATTGTCCGTTAAAAACCCATCGTGTGACAGGGCAACAATCCTCATCACGTTTACCAGTCAATACCGATCCCGAGGTAAGGCTCAGGATGTGACGCTCGGGTTGGGGGCGCCACACCTTCTGACGGTCATTGCACGGAGATATCTTAAATAATTTCTCGATCTCCGTCATCCATTGCTCTGCTTGGACCGGGTCGGGTTCTCAGGAAAACTTCAGGGGTCGTTGCGCTAGAAATGCATTGATGGCTCTTCTATCAGCTTCCATTAGCTGATTCTCATCCCTTAGTGATGCCGGTGTGGATATGGGGTCCGCCATCAGAGCAAGTCTTTCTCTTTCTATACCGCCCAACTGAGCTTGTTGGGTCCTTTCCCATAATCCTTGAATAATATCGGCAGTTTGTGCTGCCTAGTCTCTAGTGGCTTGCTGCATCGCTTCCTTCACTGCTGCAACCACTCTTTCCTCTATAAGTCTAGTTTGCCTTGACTCAGCTTCCTCTTCCATATCTCTTTCAGGGCATTCATTATTTCTTCTTTATTGATTCCTTTGGTTAGGTCCTTGTGTCACTGGCCTTCCACTTATAGGTCGGCTAGACTCGCCAACTTTATGTTGGCTTGGAACCTCTGTCGCTGCCTCTTTTCCTTTATTTCTTCTTAATCCAGCCCTTGTTTCCACCATTGTGCTAATCTGCATATTTAACATCAAACTTTTTCATTTACAATCAATGTTAGATCATTGCATACATATTTCATTATCACATGGTCACAACCAATTCATTCAATCATAATTATATTACATCATTCAAGCTCATTCATCCATATATTTAAAACTCTTAAGTTTAGTTATATCAACATATTCATTTATATCCATCATATTCACATCATCATATCCATAGTCAGTACATGTAAAGATATAGCACACTTATGTACACATAACATAGCACACACAACTTGCTTATATACATGTCAGTCAATCATGGCAACCATATTGTCATCAAACCATAATTATACATACACAACTTTTTTTAAAAAAAAAGTTCATCGTTTGCCTGGGCCTCTCCTAAGGTAACGTCTACGACTACGTGGAACTTGTGAGGGTGCCTCGGTGATCGTGCTGGTGTCAGACCACGCCTGGACTCATCTTTCCACTATCGTCGTCATCATCATCATCCTCTTCCTCTTCCTAACTAACAAACTCATCTACCTCCTCTTCTACTTCCTCTTCTTCCTCGACAGGCTCGAGGAATTCCATAGGATCATCATCATCATTAATTTTTGCAAGTCGGACAATTTCACCTGTATTCTCCATTACATAAAGCACGACCTCATCGGGTCAAGGAGCTGCAGGTACCTCAATGACTCCCTCAGCACAACATTTTTCAATATAGAGGGTCATGTCTATTTCTTGTTGATGGAGTCTATCCCAACTTGCCCCATAACGAAACTAAACACACCCATCGACAAACCTATACCACGGGCCTGTGTCGGTTGGTGTGGGTGTCGGAGTCTTTCTCCAAAATTTCTGGAGATCTTATGGATCCACTCTATCGGTAGGAACACGAGGAGACTATGGGACACCAAGGTACATTCCTGGGAGGACTCGTGGCCTAGATTCATAACTGGAGGGCTCTCCTAGACCTTGCCTGTGCTGACAAGAGGGGACAACGGGGAACTGTGCAGTGTTTCGTTGAGATCCCCACCACCTATTCATATTCTCCTCCCTTCTACGTCTCCTTTCCTACTCCTCTCTCTCCCTCTGCAGTTCTTCTGCACTCATCATGCTTTTTCCCCTATCCGCCATCTGTACAAACATAGCAATTTAATAGCATTGCAAAAATAAGCTATCATCATATATCATGCATTTCATCATGTTATAAACATATCTAATCATCATATAATCATGTCTATTTCATCTTATAATCATGTATAATCATGCATATCTCATCATATTCTTTCAATCTTCTATACTTAGAAATTTTCCACGCCTATTTACCAATCCATGCTTTGATACCAAGCTCTATGACGCCCTAAAACCGAGCGTCACATCCTGAGCCTTACCTCGGGATCGTTATTGATTGGTAAACGTGATCAGGATTGTTACCCTGTCACACGGCGGGTTTTAACGAATATTTATCCAATTAAATATATTATCATAGGAATTTAATTCTTCATAATTTCATCTCAAGCATAACTAGGTCATTTCCAACCATTCATTACATAGTAAAGCATGATATTCAAGAGACATTTCAACATTCACCTAAATCAGATGTCACTGCATGTATTAACCATAGTCATCAACATAAACATCAAAATAATTTACATCCATTCCACACAAGTTTTCATAACATAAACGTGTTAATGTTTTTCCATTGCTTTATCGATCTTGCACTTGCTCCTTTGCCATGTCCTTTCTTTCACCTGTTTTTGGGTTTGGAAAACGAAAAATGTGAGTCGAAACTCAATAAGCAAGCTATTTATATTTCACAGGCAAATCATTTCAGGCAACAGTTTTTCATTTAAAATATCTTCGAAAGCAATTTATACCTTGTGAAAGGTATATCTTGAAAACAGAATTCTTGTACCCATCCCGAGCATGACATGCATAATGCAATATAAAACCATGATCATGTCCTTCATAGGATGGAAGCTAGCTAGGCGACTATCTGTCCTTGTCATCTCCCATTTCAGAGAGAGCGCCGCCGACCTTGGGCCTATCTTAGCGACTTGGCCACACCAAAGAGGGACAATCAGTCCGCTTATACCTTTCAGGTGGACCTAGTACTTTGTGCACATGACTTTTATAAAATCGTCTTTAACATGCTAGCATGATTTTTCATTTAGAAACTTGGAATCACATCATTTTTCATAACATTTATCACAAAAAATTTCATAATATCACATTGAAATAAAAACATCATTTCAACACATATTTAACTAAGGAATGACCATCCTTAAATATGTTAGAAATAATTTTCACAATTTCATCAAGACAAGTTAGAGCAAAAATTTCATTTATGTAAACAATTTAGAAAACAAAAGTCATTTAGAAAATTTGTTTGCTTACCTGTGTTTCCTTAGCTTTCCAACTCTGCTTTTTCTTTGCCCTTGCCTACATGAGAATAATATAATTTTTCATATATTTCTTTTCCTTGCATCTCATTTAGTTTTCCAACCAATTTTCATTAACATATATCATTCATTTGACTTCTTAAGTTATTATGCATCTATAGCACATATTAGCATATTCCATTGTCTATTATATAACATAATCAATCCCATAAGTAGGGTAACCATTTAATCACGTAATAATCAACCAATAATTATTATTTAGAGGTTCATTACCTTCCATATACCATTTTTCACCTATTTTCCAAAATTCACACATTGGTGCTCATTTAAGTGCACATTGTCGCCTTAAACTTTATTAATAAATTCCAAAATTTGAAATTAACATCACGCAATTCTAAACAGATATATAATCATGAAATTTACTATATTTTCATGTATTTTTTCACAAAATTAAATTACATAAGTCATTCATCACCTATGCATGTTCATTCTTTCACTTATGCTCACTTGGCAACACATACATAATGCATTTCATAAAATTTTCCAAGTCAGAAATTTAATCCATATTTTAGCATGATAATTATCCTTAATTAACACTTTATTGAGGATATTTTTATGGAATTTTAATCCACTAATCATAGGTTTTCAAAATAGCAACTTTGTAACCCATTTTTGACACGTTTAACGTGTCTTTTGACACTTAACCCTAAACAGTTTTATAATTCCAAAATTTCAGCAATTAATCCCACTTTTCCTAATCCAAATCAAGGGTATTAACACATATTTAACATTCATAAATAATCATTTCTCAAAACAGAAACTTACTTCACCATTTCAGTTACCGTTTTTACTCCATTTGGACATCGTTTCATAAAATTCATAAAATCAGATTTGGGGCTTATCTTCCCAAATCCTTTTAGGCTTAAATAGTACCCTAACCCTAGGGTATTTTACCCTACATAAATGTTGGTCCTGAGTTAATGGCAATTACCCAAGAGAGGAGGGGTGAATTGGGTATTATGAAAATTTAAAACTTAAACAGAAACTTTTACCCCGGATTAATCTAGTCCCCTTTATGAAGAAACAAGATGGTATGCAATATAATGTAGAGAGCAGAAATAGAAATCAACACACAAGATTTTATAGTGGTTCGGGCAACCTCCCTACTCCACTCTTCCAAGCTCACACCTCTTGTGACTTGGGTTCCACTATGTATTCCACGAATACAACTAGAGTCTCTACTCTCTTCTATATTCTAGCTCTATGAGGCATATACAATCAGAGCCTCTGCTCTCTTCTAGATTCAAGCTCTAGGGGGCATATACAATTAACACAAGTAGGTGATGAGTTATACTCCAATCACAACTCTACTTGCAATGTCTTGGTTTGAACCACCAAACTCAAACCAAGCACTAAAACAATCAATAATGTAAAAATAAAGAAGATCTACACTTTACTGATTTGTGTAGCAAGTTTCAGCTTGAGGAAGAATCTGTAGGAGCAACGATTGTGTTTCGTTGAAGCAAATTGCAACTTTGAAGTTTGTTCTTCCTTTGAAAGTGTATAGATCACTCAAATTTAGAGAAAAGCAAATAAGAACTCTTGCTTGCACTTCTTTCCTCTCTTTAGACTCTGTCTTGTGTTTATTCACGTTTGCTTGAGTGTCTATATATAGAGGTGGGAAGATTTTGAACGTTATATAAGTGGTTGGCGGGCAATAAATGTTCCAACGTTCAAAAATTCGAACGTTACTTTCCCAAGTCGCAGGTGGAGTCGACTTCGTCTGCAACTTCGCCCAAGTCGCATGCTGGAGTCGACTTCGTGTGCGACTTCGGCAGCTCTTCAGTTTCCAAGTCTAAGTTCTGGGTCGACTTGATTTCAGACTTGGCCTCAACTCGATCTTGGAGTCGACTTGGTTTCAGACTTGGCCTCAAGTCGATCTTGGAGTCGACTTGGGATGCGACTTGACCAGTTTTTGTGCCAAAACAGTTTGATCCTTGTTGATTCACCTCTTGTTTGCTTAGCTACTTTCCTTCAATAATAGAAACATTATTTTCATTCTGGATTGGCTTCAAATCTTGCAAACCTTGTGATTCTTGGAGAACTTGAAAACTTGTATGGTCAAATCTTCTTTGATTTGGAATGAATTCATGTATCTTGCTCGCTTTAAAATTATATTAGTCTTCATATCTTGAGTTGTCTTCATCTTGAAATGAGCTTGACCTTTTGACTTGGACTTGAGAAACTCAAGTCGATCTTGGGGTCGACTTCGTCTGCGACTTCGCCCAAGTCGCATTCTGGAGTCGACTTCGACCGCGACTTCGGAATGTTCTGTCTCAAAATCGACGCTGGAAGGAAATGTATATCTTCAAGTCGATACTGGAGTCGACTTCGTCTGCGACTTGGCTTCCAAGTCACAAGTGGAGTCGACTTCGACTGCGACTTCAGCTGTTCACCTTCCAAATTCAAATCTGTCCATCAGGTACATGTTGAAGTCGAATGTGGAGTCGACTTCGAGATCGACTTCACCCTAAGTCGAAGTCCGAGTCGACTTGGGAATCGACTTGGCTGATTTTCATTCCTTAAGACATTCATCACACTCATTAATAATCAATTTATACTCAAATTTGAATTTGTTAATCATCAAAACTTATGCTTTGGTCAATTTTGTTTTGTTTTAACTATTGTTTCCAACAATCTCCCCCTTTTTGATGATTGACAAAACTAATTTGAGTTTGTACCTTTCAAGAAAATTTCATTCATATAGTTTCCAAAATAGAACATCAAATATCTTTCAAACAGATCATGAAACAAACATTTGAGCATAAAACATATTTCATATCATCATGATTCGTACAGATTACAATGTAAAGCAAAAAGAAAACCTGATACAAGCTACCCAACCCAAAAAACCTATGTCATGTCCTAAAACTCACTCAAAACAAACTCTATCCTATCTCCCCCTTTTTGTCAATCACTCAAAATGAGATTCAATTACCAAGGATTTGGTGAATTGAAATTTGGAAATGGGATATGAAGATTGAGTAGGTTTGACGGGTCGAACATGAGCAGATGAGTAGAAGGATGAAACAGGTGCGGGGGTTGGATCTCGATGAACTGATCCAGATTCAAACGGATCTAGTTTAGGTATGGGCTGATTATGATGACGCCCAGATGCGAGATGGTACCGGATAGTGCTCATTTCCCGATCGATACGATCTTGTCGGGAATGCCTGTCCATGATGGCTGTGAGGACACCAGAGATGAGACTGGTCATTCTGTTTTCCTGTTGACCCATTTCATCTCGTAGGGTAGCTATTTCATCTCGAATGGTTTGTAGAGTTATGTCCCGATATGATGGTTGAGGTGCCGGATCTGGAATGGCTGATCCCCGTGGAGAGAAGGATCCAAGTGACATGGGAGAAGCTGGCTCCTCAGGGATATCCTGTGGTGGATCCGGTTGGGCTTCTGGAGGCTGCTCCCCCTCAGTATGTGCTCGTCTTTCCTCTTCAGGAGCTTTTGCTTCGGCCCTGAGTTCATGCACATTGATCTTCATTCTCTGGATCAATGCCTTGTTGATTGCATTAGTGGATTTTAGTACTTCGAAGGGTTCGCCTTCAATATCCACTTCAAAATGCTCAAGAATCTTTGTATCCAGGTGCCGTAGGGTAGAACTCCCCATGGATTCTCCTTTCTGCAGCTGAGGGCTTCAATGAACAAACGGGAAAGACTGACTTTTACCCTGTTCACGATTTTCCATAGTATCCCAGCTTCTTGAGGATTCAGTTGATTCCGTCCTCCGCCCTTAGGGTAGATGCAGTGGGCTATCAACAGACGTAGAACCCGTAGCCTTGGAGACAGATTCATGTAATGCAGAAACTGTTGAAAACAATGTTTAAAACAAAACAAAATTGACCAAAGCATGAGTTTTGATGATTAACAAAATCAAATTTGAGTATAAAGTGACTACTAATGTTTATGTTGAATGTTTTAAGAAAAGAAATTAGCTAAGTCGATATCCAAGTCGACTTGGACTTCGACTTAGGGTGAAGTCGATCCCAAAGTCGACTCCAAAATGAACCCCATGAACCAGTTTTGAAAATGAAAGAAGAGCAGGTGAAGTCACAGGCCAAGTCGACTCCACTTGCGACTTGGGAAGCCAAGTCGCAAACGAAGTCGACTCCAGCATCGACTTGAGACGGCAAAAATACTCCAGAGTTGATTTTGGGGCACAAAAATACCGAAGTCGCAGACGAAGTCGACTCCAGTTACGACTTGGGTGAAGTCACAGATGAAGTCGACCCCGAGATCGACTTGAGGTTTTCAAAGTTCAAAATGCAGATTCAAGACTCACTTCTAAGATCAACTTAAGCTTCTCAAGTCTAAGGCAAAGCTCCAAGTGTATTTCAAGATATGAAGAAACCAAGGATACAAGCTCACTGTCAACTTAAGTTTCTCAAGTCCAAGGCACAGCTTCGAATTTAAAGATGAAGAAACTCAAGTCATGAAGACTAGTGAATCAAAGACAAGTTCTTCAAGATTCACAAAGACTACAAATATGTGAAGTCATTCCAGAATGAAAATGATTAAAGAAAGAAGCCAAACAAACTAAAGGAAAAAGGTCAAACTGTTTTCGGCACAAGAACGAGTCAAGTCGACTCCAGTTGCGACTTGGGAAGCCAAGTCGCAGACGAAGTCGACTCCACCTGCGACTTGGGGAAGCAACGTTCGAATTTTTGAACGTTGGAACATTTATTGCGCGCCAACCACTTCTATAACGTTCAAATTTTCCCCATTCTATAAATAGACACTCAAGCAACGAGAATAAACATACTACATTGTCTAAAGAGAGAAAAGAAGTGCAAACAAGAGCTCCCATTTGCTTTTCTCTAAATTTGAGTGATCTATACACTTCCAAATGAAGAACGAGCCTCAAGTTGCAAATTGCTTCAACGACATACAACCGGTTGCTTCTACAAATTCTTCCTCAAGCTCAATCTTGCCTACACAACTCTGTAAAATGTAGATCTTCCTTATTTTCATTACTCTTTGTTATTGGTCTTGGTTTGAGTTTGTTGTAACAAACCAAGACGTTGCAAGTAGAATTGTGATTGGAGTTGAACTCATCACCTACTTGTATCAAGTGTATAAGCCCCCTAGAGCTAGAATCTAGAAGAGAGCATAGGCTCTGATTGTGTATGCCCCCTAGAGCTAGAATCTAGAAGAGAGCGGAGTCTCTAAGTGTATTCGCGGAATACATAGTGGAACCCAAGTCACAACGGTGTGTGAGCTTGGAAGAGTGGAGTAGGGAGAGGTTGCCCGAACCACTATAAATCTTGTCCACTGCTTATTTTATTGCTTTCATTATTTCATTGCTCTCTATTTAAGCTTTCAAGGGGTTAAGTTTTAATTTATCGAAGAATTTTATAAGAACCCAATTCACCCCTCCCCTCTTAGGTTTTGCCATTAACTCGGGACCAACAAGTGGTATCAGAGCAGGTTGTTGAGCTTACCAAAGAGATCTTATTGACATGGCATCCCAATCTACTTTCGTTCCCGCATTTGCCGAAGGCCAATCATTTACTAGGCCACCACTGTTTAATGGGAATAATTTTGGCTATTAGAAGCTTCGTATGAAGCAACTCATTATGGCTACCAACATGGATTCTTGGATTGCAATCCAAGATGGTGTAACCTTGCCTATCGATGAAAGAGCTTCCAAATGGACCGATGAGAAAGTAAGAATTGTGAAGAGCAATGCCAAAGCTATGAATTCACTGTTTTGTGCTCTCACGGCATGTGAATATGATAGAATATCCTCTTGTTTAACCGCCAAAGAGATATGGGATACATTAACCTCCATCTATGAAGGAACTTCTCAAGTCCAAGGAACGAGAAGAAACATTTTGATTGGAGAATTGGAAAATTTTAGGATGTTAGAAACAGAAAATATTTCTGAAATGTTTGCTAGATTCTCAAAAATTACTAATGCTTTGAAAGGTCTTGGAAAGACTATATCTGAATCTGAACAGGTTATGAAGATTTTAAGGGCTCTACCGGAATCTTGGACTCCAAAGATTACTGCGATAGAAGAAGCTAAGGACATCAACACATTGAAGCTAGAAGACCTAATTAGTTCATTAATGTCACATGAGATAATTAAGAAAAGAAATGAAGATCATCACAAAGGCAAAAGAGAAATTACCTTAAAAGCCACACAAGATTCAGACGATACTTCATCTTCACAAAATGACGATGAGATTGCCCTACTCACAAAACGATTCAGAAAATTTATGAGGAAAGGCAGAAATTTCAGAAATTTTAAAGAAAGAAGCTCCAAAGAGAAAAAGAAAGAAACAACAAAATGTTACCGATGCGGCGGTTCGGGACACATGCAAGCCAATGTCCAAAACCCGAAGAAAACAAGGCAAAGGAACAAAGAAAAGAACGAGGCGACAATAAAAAATTTCAAAGAAACAAAGGAAGAGGAATGTACGTAAATGAAGAAGAATCTACAACGAATAGCTCCTCAAGTGAAGAATACGAAGCAGATTGTGCAAGAATCTGTTGCATAGCAAACACCGACCTATGCTTTGCAGCCACGGAAACTTTGGAGAATCAAGCCACTTCAACGGACTGCACGAGGAGTCAAGAGGTAACCTCCAAACAAAAATCCTTTTCAAATTTCTCTACAAGTGAATGTCTTAAATGTGCTGAATTAGAGGAACTCCAACAAGCTTATGATTCACTATATGAAGAAATAAAGAAATTAGGAAACAAGTTTACAATTAAGAAAAGACAATGTGATGCAGTGATAATTGTAAATGGTAAACTTGTTGAAAAATTAGACAAGTTAAAAGATGAAAAGAATACCTTAGAAAATGAGTTAGAAAAACTTAAAAACGAGAATAAATCATTAAATGAATCTCTTGCCAAGTTCTCTAATCCAGGAGAAAATGTGAAAATGTTCTTGAAAATGACAACCCAAACTTGTAAGAAAGGACTTGGGTACAATACACTTGAACAAACAAAAACTAACGCTCCAAGAAATAATATCAAAACCATTTTTACTAAAACAAATCGAACAGTTTGGACAAAAAGACCAACTAATGAATAAATTACCAAATGGCTCCCTATTTCTAGACTTCCGGGAGCTTGTAACTTCTGCAACAAGTTTGGACATAAGATATATCAATGTAAACTAAGAAAACTGTAAAACCTAGGTGCTAAATTGGTTTAGATGCCAAAATGCATTCGTTTTATAGGATCAAAGATGGATCAACTCAAACTTCAAAGGTTAACTAACCCAAACGGACCCATAAAATGGGTACCAAAAGGATGAGCTCTACTCAACTCAATTTTTGCAGGTTTGCCTTAAAGCTAAGGCCAATAATGTATGGTTTATGGATAGCGGTTGCTCAAGACACATGACAGGAGAAAAAGGACTATTTCATAAGATCAACCCATGTAATGAAGGAACAGTAGCTTTTGAAAATAACGAAAAAGGTAAAGGAAACATCTATGGTATTTCAAATGCATGTATTGAAAATGTTCTATTTGTTGAAGGACTCAAACACAATCTAATGAGTATTAGTCAACTGTGTGATAAAGGATATAAAGTTGTATTTGAATCCTCTATATGTAATGTCATTGATGATGACGAGCGCATAATTTTTAGTGGCAAAAGACATGAAAATGTATATTTTGTTTGCCTTGATGACTTAGAAGGAAAATGTCTAATAGCCATAGAAAATGATCCATGGAAATGGCATGCAAGGCTTGGACATATAAACATGTCAAATATCAAAACCTTATGGAAAAAGAATTTGGTACAAGGCTTACCAAAGCTCAAATATGACAAAGATAAGATTTGTAAAGCCTGTCAACTATCTAAACAACCGAAAATGCCATTTTCCACCAAACAAGAAATCTCAACAACTAGACCACTTGAATTACTACATATGGATCTTTATGGGCCATCAGACATTTTAACTCTTGGTGGGAAAAAGTATGTATATGTAATTGTGGATGACTTTTCTAGATTTACTTGGATCATACTCTTAGCTAGCAAAGATGAAGCATTTTCAATGTTTGTCTCGTTTTCAAATTTGGTGCAAAATGAAAAACAAAGCTCAATTATTTCCATTAGAAGTGACCATGGTGGTGAATTTGAAAATAGCCGATTCATAGAATTTTGCAATGAAAAGAGAATTCACCATACATTCTCTGCACCAAGAACTCCTCAACAGAATGGAGTTGTTGAAAGGAAAAACCGGAAAATACAAGAAATGGCTAGAACCATGCTAAATGAGAGTAAACTATCCAAGAGATTTTGGGGTGAAGCTGTAAGTACAGCTTGTCATGTATTGAACCGAGTTACCATTAGAGCTATATTGAAAAAGACCTCATATGAACTTTGGAAGGGCAGAAAACCAAACATATCATATTTTCATACTTTTGGATGTATTTGTTATGTGCTAAATAATGGAAAAACAAATCTGGGAAAATTAGATGCCAAAAGCGATTAAGCTATTTTCTTAGGTTATTCATCAAATAGCAAAGCATATAGAATTTTCAACAAAAGACATCAAACAATAGAAGAGTCAATACATGTTGTCTTTGATGAATTTAACCAAACTCCGAGAAAGGAGGATGAATTAAGTGATGCAGATGAAACAAAAGGAAAAGAACAACCAAAGAAAATCGAGCTCAAGCCAGAAAACTCCATGGAGGAAGAGGTAAGTGAAGCTAATGATTCTTACAAACCTCCAACTGATTTAAAGTTCAAAAATGCCCATCCAATTGAGCAAGTTATTGGAAATG
This sequence comes from Annona cherimola, assembly GCA_030490835.1. Taxonomy (NCBI): domain Eukaryota; kingdom Viridiplantae; phylum Streptophyta; class Magnoliopsida; order Magnoliales; family Annonaceae; genus Annona; species Annona cherimola. The sequence continues at coordinate 53,961,126 of CM059972.1, read as the reverse complement.
TGTATGAAGGAGTAAAAACTAGAAGATCAAAGCAAAACATTTGTGGACAATATTCTTTTATGTCCAAGATCAAACTAACTACCATTGAACAAGCTCTCAATGATGAAAACTGAGTTATAGCAATGCAAGAAGAGCTAAACCAATTTGAAAGGAACAATGTATGACATTTAGTTCCCAGACCAAATGGTCATACAATTATTGGTACCAAATGGGTGTTTAGGAACAAATTGGACGAAAGCGGACTTGTAATTAGGAACAAAACCAGATTAGTAGCCAAAGGGTATTCCCAAGAAGAAGGAATTGACTTTGAAGAATCATATGCACCCGTGGCTAGATTAGAAGCCATACGTATTTTACTAGCATTTGCTTCTCATATGAATTTCAAATTGTTTCAAATGGATGTGAAAAGCGCATTTCTGAACGGATATTTGAATGAAGAAGTATATGTTGAACAACCCCCAGGATTTGAAGAAAAGGATCAATCAAAATATGTTTATAAATTGACCAAAGCGTTATATGGACTAAAACAAGCTCCAAGAGCTTGGTATGAAAGGTTAAACAGATTTTTGATCGATCATGAGTTTCAAAGAGGGAAAGTTGATACTACTTTGTTCATTAAATATAAAAGTAAAAATATTTTAATTGTACAAATTTATGTAGATGATATAATATTTGGATCTACTGATGAAACTTTATGCCAAGAATTTTCTAAGATCATGCAGAGCGAATTTGAAATGAGCATGATGGGAGAATTAAATTTATTTCTTGGACTACAAATCAAGCAGCAAACGGAAGGGATATTCTTAAATCAGTCCAAATATGTCAAAGAAATGCTCAAGAAATTTGGAATGCAAAATGGTAAAGGAGCAAATACACTAATGAGTTCTACGATCAAGATCGACACAGATGAAAACGGTAAATGTATCGATCAAAAGCTCTATAGAAGCATGATAGGATCATTGTTATATTTAACTGCTTCTAGACCAGATATTTTATTTAGTGTCTGCATGTTTTCTAGATTTCAAGCATGTCCTAAAGAATCACATCTATTGGCTGTAAAGAGAATTTTTAAATATTTGGTAAATACTACCAATCTTGGACTATGGTATCCAAAGGGGTCAATGTTTGATTTAATCGGCTATTCGGATGCGGATTTTGCCGGCTACAAAGTAGATAGAAAAAGTACTAGTGGAACCTGTCAATTTCTTGGAAATATGTTGGTTTCATAGTACTCAAGGAAACAAACCAGTGTTGCCCTATCTACTGCGGAAGCCGAATATATAGCTGCCGGAAGCTGTTGTGCCCAACTACTTTGGATGAAACAATAATTGAAAGATTATGGCATTGATTATTTCAATATTCCTATTAAATGTGATAATACAAGTGCTATATGTTTGACTAAGAATCCGGTACTGCATTCAAGAACCAAGCATATAGATGTAAGACACCATTTTATTCGTGAACATGTTGAGAATCATGATATTTGTTTAGAATATGTGAAAACTGAAGATCAAATTGCTGATATCCTTACCAAACCACTAGCGAAGGAATCATTTTATAAAATTAGAAATGATATGGGGATGATAGAATTAAACTAGGAAGAATTACACAAATCTGATCTAAAAGGAGCCAAGTCGATGAGTCAAGTCGACTCCAGCAAAGTCAAGTCGACTCCAGTGAAGTCGACTTGGGAGAAGCGAAGTCGACTCCACTGGGTCGAAGTCAACTTCGCCTAGGGCAAAGTCGACTCCGCGCGCGACATCTCGCCTTCCCCCTTCCTTTTCTTTCTTCTTCTTCCTTCTTTCTTCTCCATTTTCCCGCCAGTAGCCATCTCCTCGGCGATTTTATTTGCCTTTCTTCATCTCCTCCGGCGACTTTTTCATCTTCTCCATTTTTCGGCTAAGACTGCTGTCTTCCTCCTGTCCGGCCATCCTCTCTCTCCGGCAACCGCTCGTCCTCCTCTATCTCTAAAAACCCGGCAGTCTTCTCTGTTTTCCAGGAATTTTTCCGGCAACTCCGTCAATTCCTCTTCCCTTTTCCATTTTCTCCGTTTTCTTCTTCCGGCAACCTGCTCTTCTTCTCTGTTTCCGAAAACCCAAGCAACTCCGACAGCTCCTCTCTCCTTCATTTTCCCTCTCTTTCTCTCTCTGTCTTACACTGCCCAGTCTTTCTTTTTTTCCATTCTCCTTCACAGCCTCTCTCTAAGTTTTCCACTCCAATCCAATGGCTCCAAAACCCAGAATCCCCAAGCTAGCTGTCTCCAAACCTACGCAAAGACCTGTGCCTAGACCTTCGAGGTCAAATACGGAGGAAGAAATTCCTAGGAGACAGAGGACTTCTGCAAAGCGAGCCAGAGAGGAACCTTCAACCTCAACGGGTCGAAGGTCAGGTTTCAAACCGCTACCCAATCCTCAGATCGAGCTCAGAGGTCAGAGAGTCAACCTCAAAGCTCAAACACTGGAAGGATCCCAATCAAAAAGGGGCAAGTTCTGAAAATGCCCACAACCTACTTCAAAATAGAGCTTCAGCATAGTAGATTCTACAAACATTTCTACGAAAGAAAGGTATTCATCCCAAAGATCATTGATTTTAAATTTCTCAATGATTATGAGTTCGACATAGAAGAGCTACTGGATTATCAGGGATGGATAAGATTGCTGAAGACAGATGAAAGAGTATATCCTGATCTGACAATGATGTTTTACTATCTGTGAGATGATAACAAATTTTCAACCTTTGTCAAAGGCACGGAAATGTTTTTTGGGACAATGGCTAACCCAGATCAGGACGAAGCAATAGAGAGAATAGGAAGAATTCTCGAAGTCCCATTTGAAGAAGAGCGACTTCCCCGGGATCTTACAATGGAGAAAATCTACAATGAGCTAACAAGGAGTAACAAGTATCATCCAGGAACTAAGTTCCTGCATTATATGGATCTTTCTCCACGCCTGAGAGTCCTCAGACTACTCATCGCCCATTGCATCTACCCAAAAGGCATTGGGAGGAATCAGCTCAACCCACAAGAAGTCATGATTCTGTGGAAGTTGGTGAATAAAGTCAAGATCAGCCTACCAAGACTATTCCTAGAAGCCTTGGCATGTCGAAAGGAAAATCCGAGAGGCGTTCTACCCTACGGGACATGGATGACAAGGATCCTGGAGTATTATGAGGTGGACATTGAAGGTGAACCCTTCGAAGTCCCTAAAATAACAAATGTCATCAATAAGGCATTGCTTCAACGAATGAAGATCAATTTGGAGCAGTTCAGAGATGAGAGAGTTCGAGAAAAGTTGGGCGAACCAGCTCCTGAGGAAGCAAGACACGCACAAGCTGAGGGGGAGTAGCCTCTAGAGGCACCACCGGCTCCACCCCGAGACATTCCAGAAGAGGCGATCTCTCCTATGTCCCACGGATCCTACTCTCCACAGGGATCTGCTATACCAGATCGGACGCCTCAACCGTCATCCCAGGAGGTCACCCTACAGAGCATTAGAGATGAGATATCTGCTCTTCGAGAAGAAATGGGTCACTAAGAGAATCGAATGACCAGTCTTGTCTCCGAGGTTCTTACAGCTATCAATGATATGCATTCCCGACAAGATCGAATCGATCGGGAAATGCGTACCATTAGATATAATCTTGCATCGGGGCGACACAAAAATCGGCCCATTCCTGAACTTGATCCATTCGATTCCGGATCAGTTCATCGAGATCCGACTCCCGCTCCAGTCTCTTCATTTTACTCATCCGCTCATGTCCGTCCTATCAAACCCATTCAATCTTCATATCCCATTTCTCAATTTCAATTCACCAAATCCTTGAGAATTGACAAATTTTTGAAGGATTGACAAAAAGGGGGAGATAGAATAGAGTTTTTTGAGTACATAGCATAGGCTTTAGAGCATTTTGGGTCGGGTAGGTTGTATTTAGGTTTCAGTTTTTGCTTCACATTGTAATTTGTACAAATGATTGATTTACGAAACTTGTTTATGCTTAAATATGTGTTTCATGCTTGCTATACTCTGTTTGAGAGCTATTATGATGCTTTATTTTGGAAACTATATGATTGTGATTTTCTTGAAAGGTATAAACTCAATTTAGTTTTGTCAATCATCAAAAAGGGGGAGATTGTTGAAAATAATGTTTAAAACAAAACAAAATTGACCAAAGCATGAGTTTTGATGATTAACAAAATCAAATTTGAGTATAAAGTGACTACTAATGTTTATGTTGAATGTTTTAAGGAAAGAAATTAGCCAAGTCGATATCCAAGTCGACTTGGACTTCGACTTAGGGTGAAGTCGATCCCAAAGTCGACTCCAAAATGAACCCCACGAACCAGTTTTGAAAATGAAAGAAGAGCAGGTGAAGTCGCAGGCCAAATCGACTCCACTTGAGACTTGGGAAGCCAAGTCGCAAACGAAGTCGACTCCAGCATCGACTTGAGACGGAAAAAACACTCCAGAGTTGATTTTGGGGAACAAAAATACCGAAGTCGCAGACGAAGTCGACTCCAGTTACGACTTGGGTGAAGTCGCAGACGAAGTCGACCCCAAGATCGACTTGAGGTTTTCAAAGTTCAAAATGCAGATTCAAGACTCACTTCAAAGATCAACTTAAGCTTCTCAAGTCTAAGGCAAAGCTCCAAGTGTATTTCAAGATATGAAGAAACCAAGGATACAAGCTCACTGTCAACTTAAGTTTCTCAAGTCCAAGGCACAGCTTCGAATTTAAAGATGAAGAAACTCAAGTCATGAAGACTAGTGAATCAAAGACAAGTTCTTCAAGATTCACAAAGACTACAAATATGTGAAGCCATTCCAGAATGAAAATGATTAAAGAAAGAAGCCAAGCAAACTAAAGGAAAAAGGTCAAACTGTTTTCGGCATAAGAACGAGTCAAGTTGCAACCCAAGTCGACTCCAAGATCGACTTGAGGTCAAGTCTGAAACCAAGTCGACCCAGACTCAGACTTGAAAAATGCGGAACTGAAGTCGCACACGAAGTCGACTCCAGTTGCGACTCGGGAAGCCAAGTCGCAGACGAAGTCGACTCCACCTGCGACTTGGGGAATCAACGTTCGAATTTTTGAACGTTGGAACATTTATTGCGCGCCAACCACTTCTATAACGTTCAAATCTTCCCCATTCTATAAATAGACACTCAAGCAACGAGAATAAACATACTACATTGTCTAAAGAGAGAAAAGAAGTGCAAACAAGATCTCCCATTTGCTTTTCTCTAAATTTGAGTGATTTATACACTTTCAAAGGAAGAACGAGCCTCAAGTTGCAAATTGCTTCAACGACATACAACCGGTTGCTTCTACAAATTCTTCCTCAAGCTCAATCTTGCCTACACAACTCTGTAAAATGTAGATCTTCCTTATTTTCATTACTCTTTGTTATTGGTCTTGGTTTGAGTTTGTTGTAACAAACCAAGACGTTGCAAGTAGAATTGTGATTGGAGTTGAACTCATCACCTACTTGTATCAAGTGTATAAGCCCCCTAGAGCTAGAATCTAGAAGAGAGCATAGGCTCTGATTGTGTATGCCCCCTAGAGCTAGAATCTAGAAGAGAGCGGAGTCTCTAAGTGTATTCGCGGAATACATAGTGGAACCCAAGTCACAACGGTGTGTGAGCTTGGAAGAGTGGAGTAGGGAGAGGTTGCCCGAACCACTATAAATCTTGCCCACTGCTTATTTTATTGCTTTCATTATTTCATTGCTCTCTATTTAAGCTTTCAAGGGGTTAAGTTTTAATTTACCGAAGAATTTTATAAGAACCCAATTAACCCCTCCCCTCTTGGGTTTTTCCATTAACTCGGGACCAACAGAAACTTGATCCCTGGATGATATTTATTGCTCCGAGTGAGCTGATTATATATCTGATCAAGTGAGAGGTCTGCAGGGAGTGGCTGATCTACATGCGGAACCTCAAGTATCTGTCCGATGTTTATCATTGCTCCTTCCAAATTTGGAGTTACCCCAACTCCAAAGAACATGTTAACTCCTTTTACAAAACTGCTATAGTATTCCTCATCCCATAAATAATAGAAAATCCTGGTTAGATCCGGATAGACTCTTTCATCTTCTTTTAGCAGCTTGGTCCAACCTTGAAATTCTAATAGATCTTCTATATCTGACCCATAATCTTTCAGAAACTTGAAATCAATTATTTTAGAAATGAATACCTTCCTCTCGTAGAAGTGTTTGTAGAACCGACTGTGCTGGAGTTCGGTTTTGAAGTACGTAGTCGGCATCTTCAACACTTGAGCTTTCCCTGCTATGTTCCCTTTCCTTCTTGCTCCAGATTGAGTGCTGTGTGAGGTTTGGGGTTGTTCCTCACGACCAGCTGTGGTTGACGGAGTTCCCGTTTGAAAACGCACTCGACGGCCAGTAGAAGTGGATGGTTCTTCCCGGGCTCGCTTTGAGGAAGTACGTTGTCTCCTAGTGTGGCGCCCCAAACCGTGGCGTCACATTTGTCCTTACTCCAAGATCTTGTCGATTGATAAACGTGAATCAGGATTGTTGCCCTGATCACGTGGCGGGTTCTTAATTGGATCTCGTCCAATTTTTCATTTTTTCTTTTTCTTTTCTTTCATCACATAAACATATACTCATCATCATTCATGATGGACTTATCCATAACATCATAAATCATCAACTTCTCATATTATTCATAACTTCACAATTTCATACAACCTATGTCCTTTTTCATCATATCCCATTAGAGAATCTATTCATACAAAAATCTACTAACCTTTGTCGATTCCTCTTTTCCTTTAGCAACCCATGCCCTTCATCTCTTGGCTTTCCCTACACCTGTCTGAGGTTGGGAAAATAAAACATGAGTAGAAACTCAATAAGCAAGCATTTTTCATTTTAAATGCATTCATCTCCATTCGATAGAAGACACTTATCAAGTGATCAACTACCAACGGAATAGAAACCTTTTCGTAAACCATTTTTTGAAATCTTTCATAAATCATTCATAAAAACCTTTCATGTAAACCATTTGTAAATGCATTTCTCTCCATTTGATAGGAGACACTTAGCAAGTGATCAACTATCAATGAAATAGAAATCTTTTCATAAACATTGGATTTGCAAATGCTTCCTTTCCACTCCTGACATAAACCTTCGTGTGCAGGTACGCTAGCCCAGGGAACATCTCACATAACATGGTCCAATACGCCGGCTGTCTCCGACTTGGCCTCATCAAGAGGAACCTCTCTTCCTCTTGACGCCTACATGGTTCCTACATGCATGACTCTTGATTTTCCAGGCATTATATACCTCTTACACCAGGTGACTTGTCATTCTCATGTAGAGGATTATTTGCATCATCCCTTAAAAATATCTTTTCAAATCCATGTGTGCAAATACTTTCTTTCCATTCCTGACATAAACCTTCGTGTGTGGGTACGCTAGCCCAGGGAACATCTCACATAGCATGGTCCAATACGCCGGCTGTCTCCGACTTGGCCTCATCAAGGGGAACCTCTCTTCCTCTTGACGCCTACATGGTTCCTACATGCATGACTTTTGATTATCTCGGCATTATATACCTCTTACACCAGGTGGCTTGTCATTCTCATGTAGAGAATTATTTGCACAATTCATTTAAAAACATCATTTCAAATCCATGCTTTTCTTTTCAATCCATGTATGAAAATGCAATGCATTTCATTTACACATAACATTGCTTTGCCTCCACCTCTGAGGAGGACGCCGTCGGCACACAGCCCATACGACTCGGCAATAGTGAAGGAGGACCCTCTGTTCCGCTTTCTACCTCCACCAAAGCCTCTTCCTTATACATCATACATGTGCACATGTCCATGAACATCACATGATATCAATACGCCGGCATGACTTTTCATAAAAACTCATAAACATTCATCATTTCAAAACATTATAGGAATGGTCATCCTTAAAACACATTTCATAAATACTTGAGAATAAAATCATATTTTCAAAGGGGTTTGCTTGCTTACAAATCATCATTTTCAAAAGGATTGTTGGCTTACAATGAAGCAATAAAATCACATTTTCAAAGTTGTGCTTGCTTACCTTTGCTTTGCTTCAACCTGACTCCTTTATCCTTTCCTTTCATTTTCCTATACAAGAAAATTGGATATTTTATCCATCTATTCCATGTCTTAGCTTGCTTCCCATGCATGCTTTACGATCACATATTACCTCATTTTTATAGAGGTTTTCCTTTTATAAATACTTGGTCATTACTCATTTATATGAATTTTTATCCATAAATCCTTTGAAAATTTCATCCATATATCCTCATAAAATATAAAAATAAATCTCAACTTTTTCCCAAAATACGCTGTTACTGTTCATGGTTACTGTAGCAATTACTGTTCATCCGAGGTTACTGTTCACAGAGACGTGGTTACTGTTCATGGGTTCCAAAAATTGATATTTTTTCCAAAAATAAAAAATACCATGACATACCTTATGTCTAGTATATCATAGGACATTTCATACATTTTGATTTTATCATCATTTACTCGATGAAAAAAATCATTTTTTCCATCTACTAAAAATCATCATAAATTCACTTAAGCATAATCCTTAATTCCAAAAATCATGAAATTAATATATCATCATTCCAAAATAATATTTTTCATATTCATATATCCCAAATCATCATTGATCAATTTTGGAGCATTATTTTCACATATCATATGCTATCTTCCCGAATGCTCCATCTTTGCTCCAAATTTTCGATGTTTCGGCATGATTCCAATTAAGCATTATAACTTTACTTATTTTCTCATGATTAGGCATTATCTAAGCATGTTTTTACCTTACTTAACACCCAAAATAAATTTGGGAAGAATCTCCTTACCTGAAGTAGAAAATCTCTCCTCCAACTTGCCCTTTCTCTCTCTAACTTTCTCTCCTTTTCTCTCTAAGGCCAAAGACGAATTTTGGGGGTTGGAAATGCTCAATGGAGCTGGAATGGGTGTGCCTTGGTCGTTCACCATGCTCCCCTATTTATAGTGTTGCATTTTTCACATATTTGCAATTTACCCCCTTGCTCAAGGTATTTAATTCTAAATATTTTTTCCCAAATCCCATGCAATATTTTGAGCCTTGTGCAGCCACCCTAATCAGCAGCTCCTGCCCCCTAGCTAGCCCCTATTTATTTATAATTTTTTATTTATTAAAATTAATTATTTTAAAGCTAATTCATCTCAACCGTTGATTTTTGATAAGATTGATTTTGGGTCATTGGATTTGGTCCCAAAAGTCCAAGCTCCAGCAGCCATAGCAGCTTTTCATTAATTATGTATCCATTTAATTAATTAAAATTAATCCAAAGTCAAATGCTAATTAAGGAAAAAGTAAAGCTACTTTTTGATCTTCAAATGACGTTTAATCTTGACCCTTAATTCATAATTTTTGATCAATCTTGGACCACTCATCATGTTCATCATCATATTTTGGCCATCCATTAAAAATTTCATCTCAATCCGATGTCCGGATTGTAAGATATGAATTTTTCTTCATGTTACTTCAAAAATCCATCAAAAATCCGAAAATATTAAATAAATCAAAAAGTTGCTATTTTGTCCTTTTGTGGGAAGCTTCCTTTTTCGTCTTTTATGATTAAGTTAATCCAAAGTGATTAACTTAACATATTCCTTAATCCCACATTTACTATTCACGTTTCACTATTCACGTGCGCTATTCATCCGAATTTCATAATTAATTATTTTAACATCTACTCCCTCATAATTTCATATTTCATGAATATATATATTTCATTAATACATTACCTAGGGTTTACAACCCTAGGGTTTTATACGTGTTTAAGATTGGGGTTTCACACCTAGGCACTTCGTCGTCGGTACGGGATGTAGACTGTCGGGGAACAGGTTTGAGAGAGGGTTTTGAGACAGCTAACTTGGGAGGTCTGGACTTTGGAGCCATTTGTTTTAGAGAGGGAGAGAGACAAAGAGAGAGACAGAAATGCAGAGAGAGAGTAAATGGAGAGAGAGAACAGAGGAGAGAGAGAGAGAGAACAGAGGAGAGATTGAGAGAGAGGCAGAGAGAGATTGAGAGGAATAGAGTGAGAGGTGAGCAGAGAGAGTAGGACAGAGAGCAGAGAGAGGGAGTTTGGAGAGAAGAGAGAGGAGAGGAAATTGAAAGAGAGATCTTGGAGCAGAGAGGAGCGTCGGAGGCTGGAAAATGGAAGGAGGAGAGGAGAACGGCGCGGGAAAATGAGAAGAAGAAGAAAAAGAAGGAAAGAAAAGAAGAAAAAGAAGAAGAGGAGAAGAAGGCTGACGGTCGCGTGCGCGGAGTCGACTTTGCCCTAGGCGAAGTCGACTTCGACCACTCGGAGTCGACTTTGCCTCAGAGGCGGAGTTGACTTCACATCTCCCAAGTCGATTTCACTGGAGTCGACTTGACTCATCGACTTGACCTTTTTCAGATTTGATTTTCTTATATAATTTTCCTTAATTTAATTCAATCATTCCCATTTCATTTCTAATTTTATAAAATGATTCCTTTGCTAATGGCTTGGTAAAAATGTCAGCAACTTGTTCCTCAGTTTTTACATATTCCAAACAAATATCATGATTTTCAACATGTTCTCGAATAAAATGATGTCTTACATCTATATGCTTGGTTCTTGAATGCAATATTGGATTCTTTGTCAAACATATAGCACTTGTGTTGTCACATCTAATAGGAATATTGTAATAATCAATGTCATAGTCTTTTAATTGTTGTTTCATCCGAAGTAGTTGGGCACAACAGCTTCCGGCGGCTATATATTCGGCTTCTGCCGTAGATAGAGCAACACTAGTTTGTTTCCTTGAATACCATGAAACCAACATATTTTCAAGAAACTGACAGGTTCCACTAGTACTTTTTCTATCTACTTTGTAGCCGGCAAAATCTGCATCTGAATAGCCGATTAAGTCAAATGTTGACCCCTTTGGATACCATAGTTCAAGATTAGTAGTATTTATCAAATATTTAAAAATTCTTTTTACAGCCAATAGATGTGATTCTTTAGGACATGCTTGGAATCTAGAACACATACAAACATTAAACAAAATATCTTGTCTAGAAGTAGTTAAATACAACAATGATCTTATCATACTTCTATAAAGCTTTTGATCGATACATTTACCGTTTTCGTCCGTGTCGATCTTGATTGTAGAACTCATTGGAGTATTTGCTCCTTTTGTAGTTTGCATTCCAAATTTCTTTAGCATTTCTTTGACGTACTTGGACTGATTTAAGAATATCTCTTCGTTTTGTTGCTCGATTTGTAGTCCAAGGAAGAAATTTAGTTCTCCCATCATGCTCATTTCAAATTCGCTCTGCATGATCTTAGAAAATTCTTGGCATAAAGTTTTATCAGTAGCTCCAAATATTATATCATCTACATAGATTTGCACAATTAAGATGTTTTTACTTTTATATTTGATGAATAAAGTAGTATCAACTTTCCCTTTTTGAAACTCATGATCAATCAAAAATCTATTTAACCTTTCATACCAGGCTCTTGGGGCTTGTTTTCGTCCATATAATGCTTTGGTCAGCTTATAAACATATTTAGATTGATCATTTTCTTCAAATCCAGGGGGTTGTTCAACATATACTTCTTCATTCAAGTATTCATTCAAAAATGCGCTTTTCACATCCATTTGAAACAATTTGAAATTCATGTGAGAAGCAAATGCTAGTAAGATGCGTATGGCTTCTAATCTAGCCACAGGTGCATATGATTCTTCAAAATCAATCCCTTCTTCCTGGGAATACCCTTTGGCTACTAATCTAGCCTTGTTTCTAATTACAAGTCCGCTTTCGTCCAATTTGTTCCTAAATATCCATTTGGTACCAATAATGGTATAACCATTTGGTCTAGGAACTAAATGCCATACATCATTCATTTCAAATTGATTTAGCTCTTCTTGCATTGCAATAACCCAGCTTTCATCATTAAGAGCTTGTTCAATAGTGGTTGGTTCAATTTTTGACACAAATGCATATTGTCCACAAATATTTTGCTTTGATCTCCTAGTTTTTACTCCATAAATATTTCCAATGACTTGCTCAATTGGATGGGCATTTTTGAACTTTAAATCAATTGGAGGTTTGTAGGAATCATTACCTTCACTTACCTCTTCCTCCATGGAGTTTTCTGGCTTGAGCTCGGTTTCCTTTTGTTGTTCTTGTTGTTTTGCTTTTGTATCATCTGCGTCACTTAGTTCATCCTCCTTTCTCGGAGTTTGGTTAAATTCATCAAAAACAACATGTATTGATTCTTCTATTGTTTGATTTCTTTTGTTGAAAATTCTATATGCTTTGCTATTTGATGAATAACCCAAGAAAATAGCTTCATCACTTTTGGTATCTAGTTTTTCCATTATTTAACACATAACTGATAAGTCTAAAAATTTTCATTTAATTCCATGTTAAATTCGCACAATTAAATATTAAAATGTTAATTAAAAACATGTTTTAAGTGGAATTTCATGAAAATCATATTTTTGATGGAATCTTTAACTTTGTTATAAACTGGGTCATTTTGCAATACTCTTGAAAATATAACATTATGACTCAATTTTAATAGTGAAATATATATGACCTATTAATATAATTCAAACAAATTTATAAAAGGGATAAATAGGGTAAAGTATTTATATATATTTATAAGTATGGTTTAAAACATGGGTTAAAGTGAACTATTATGTAATCTTAAAATAAAATGACAAAATAAGAATTGCATTGATAAAATGAACTCAAAATAGTCCAAAATCAAATTTAGGAAATATTAAAGTTGTCAGGATAAAAATTACATAGTGCTAAAATATTTTAAAATTGTAATTTTTATGTTGCATGTGCACGGCAGCAGAGCACCACCGGAGCACCATATTCTGGTGCTCCATCACCCCCAAATCGCCCAACCTGAATCACGGCTGCAACTCCATCTTCCCCAATCCAGCTTCGGCCAGCCTCCATTTCCAAATGCCCAAACCTGCAGTCAAAACAGCAGCGCCGTTCTCAAGCTGCTGTCAACCAGAAAAAACCGAACGCCATAAATGGCTGCAAATCTCGATCAAGCAGCCATTGCGACCCATCTTCTTCGTCCAAGCCAGCACTGTCAACCATCTTGGATCTTCCCAAATGACAGAAAATCACAACCAAGCCACCGGCTAATCAGCTTCCATTCTCTCCGGACAACTATTAAAATCCAACCAGAAATAAAAATCTTCAACCGTAAATCATCCAGGCAGCAGAACGGCAGCTTCATTTCCATTTTTTTCCGAGCACTTAGCTCGTCCTCTCCAAGCCGATCACAGCCTCTGTTCAACAACAAAAATTGAAGGCATCCATTTTCGTGAATTTCCGGTCATCCGTTCGAAAGCAGCAGCCGAGCCAAGCCAAATCTCGCAGCAGCTGTCTTCTCCGACCAACGAACCAGCGACAGAAAACCCCCTGCAACCAGCTTTGATTTCAGCAAGCTATCCGTGCGCCAGCCTTGATTCCAACAGCAAAACAGGAATCCGGCAACCATCTCGTTCATGAGAAGAATCAGCGGCCCTCTATTTTTAAACGAACCAATTCCAGCAGCCAATTAATTCAGAAATCCAGCCACCATCAGCATCCAAATTGCATTAAACCTCGGCAGAATTGTATCCAGAGAAATGGAAATTTGGCGAGGAACTTCATACCTAGTAGGTGGTGTCGAAATTGTCGTACATGAATCGGGTGATGATGCTAGTTGTGCCGACGAATTGATCGCCCAGGAAGACGAGCTTGAATTTGGCGAGGGGAGATACGGTGGCCATGGTTGAGGAGGATTTCTCTTTTCCCCTGTGTTTCGTCCGCGAGATCAGCTGCAAGAGAGGACTGGAAAATTCCGGAAGCAGGCTGTGGAAATAGCTGAGTGGGAGAGGAGGATCTTGCAGAATCGGGATATTCTTCTTAGGCTTGAAATTGAAGTTGCTAAAGTAGTTGAGGCGCAGACCAACTTGGAGCGACAATTGGAGTTGATTGAAACTCATCAGCAAGAGGTTGATAAGGCACTACAAAGTGCTGAAGAAGAAGCTGAGCGTATTTTCAAAGATGAACGTAGACTGCTGCTTGAAGATGAAGCTGCCGCAACAAGAGACTCGATGTACGAGCAGGCTGAATTTATTGAGATGGAAAATGCCTCTGAATTCTCTTCCCACATTCAGAAACTAGCAAACCTAGGTGCTGCAGCCGATCGTGATCTTGTGAGTTCAAGATTTTGGATGAGTTGACATGGGGTCTTGCAAGAGAAGGCAGACCAAAGAAAAAGAGGAAATATAACGGAGAGCAGCTACGGCAGGCGACGAAGTGAGAATCCCACATCGCTGGGAGTGATTTCCAAGGGGTGCCCCCGCACATCTATAAAAAGGCCCTTCACTCATCGCAAAAAAAAAACACCCCATACACAACACATTCTTCTCTTTCCCTTGGGTGGGACCCATTTTGTGGGACCCCTAGCAAGGAGGTGGGGCCAAGCAATAAAATTTTCATTACGTGGAGATTTTGCTCTCCATATTCGGGTGATGTAAATTTTATTTTATTATTTTATGCTTTGTAGTGTTTCGTACTTATTACTTTTCAATTTGTAGTTTTAATTATTAGATTAGATTTACTGCTTTATTTTATGCTTTGTAATTTTTACATTAAATTTAATGTAATTCTCTTTCCTGCTTTAATAATTAAATTTCATAGCTTTTATTGCTTTCTTAGAATAGTTTTAATTAAGTTGTTAGCTAATTATAATTTCTTTTAGCTTCTTGTCTCCCTTTCTTTTCTCTCCAATTTCTTCTATTTTCATTTCTTTTCTCTCTTCTCTCTTTCTCTCTCTAATTTCTTCTAATTTCTCTTTTCTTTTCTTTCTCCAACGTCACTCTCTCCTCTCTCTTAATTTCTTTCATTTTCTTTCTCTCTCTTCTCTTTCTCTCTTCTCTTTCTCTCTTCTCTCTTATCTATCTAATTTCTTCTTTTCTCTCTCTCTAATGTCTTTCTCTCTCTTCTCTTTCTCTCTTGTCTCTTTCTCTCTCTTCTCTCTTATCTATCTAATTTCTTCTTCTTCTCTCTCTCTCTAACGTCTCTCTCTCCTCTCTCTTAATTTCTTTCCTTTTCTTTCTCTCTCTCCTCTTTCTCTCTTCTCTCTTTCTCTCTCTTCTCTCTTATCTATCTAATTTCTTCTTCTCTCTCTCTAACGTCTCTCTCTCTCTCCTCTTTCTCTCTTCTCTCTTTCTCTCTCTTCTTTATTTTTTTCTTAAAAATAATTCAAAACTACATCGCCTCTCTGTGATTTCGACCCGACTCACCGTTATTCTACACTATCACCCGCATAGTGGTAACTTTAATGTGTTTCGGTTAATTTTAATTAAACTGGTGATCACAGTGCTCTTAACGACAAGCACTTGGTACGCATCAATAACAAATACATCCAAAAGTATGGAAATATGATATGTTTGGTTTCCTACCTTTCCAAAGTTCATATGGGGTCTTTTTCAATATTGCTCTAATGGTAACTCAGTTTAATATATGACAAGCTGTACTTACAGCTTCACCCCAAAATCTCTTGGACAATTTACTCTCATTTAGCATGGTCCTAGCCATTTCTTGAATTTTTTGGTTTTTCCTTTCAACAACTCCATTTTATTGAGGAGTTCTTGGTGCAGAAAATGTATGGTGAATTCCCTTTTCATTGCAAAATTCTATGAATCGACTATTTTCAAATTCACCACCATGGTAACTTCTAATGGAAATGATTGAACTTTGTTTTTCCATTTTGCACCAAAGTTGAAAACGAGACAAACATAGAAAATGTTTCATCTTTGCTAGCTAAGAGTATAATCCAAGTAAGTCTAGAAAAGTCATCCACAATAACATACACATACTTTTTCCCACCAAGAGTTAAAATGTCTGATGGCCCATAAAAATCCATATGTAGCAATTCAAGTGGTCTAGTTGTTGAAATTTCCTGTTTGGTCGAAAATGACATTTTTTGTTGTTTAGATAGTTGACAGGCTTTACAAATCTTATCTTTGTCATATTTGAGCTTTGGTAAGCCTTGTACCAAATTCTTTTTCCATAAAGTTTTAATATTTGACATATTTATATGTCCAAGCCTTGTATGCCATTTCCATGGATCATTTTCTATGGCTATTAGACATTTTCCTTCTAGGTCATCAAGGCAAACTAAATATACATTTCCATGTCTTTTGCCACTAAACATTATGTGCTCGTCATCATCAATAATATTACATATAGAGGATTCAAATACAATTTTATATCCTTTATCACATAGTTGACTAATACTCATTAGGTTGTGTTTGAGTCCTTCAACAAATAGAACATTTTCAATACATGCATTTGAACTACCATAGATATTTCCTTTACCTTTTATTTTACCTTTTTCATTATTTCCGAAAGCTACCGTTCCTTCATTGCATGGGTTGATCTTGTGAAATAATCTTTTTTCTCCTGTCATATGTCTTGAGCAACCGCTATCCATAAACCATACGTTATTGGCCTTAACTTTAAGACATACCTGCAAAAATTAATTTGAGTGGAGCTCATCCTTTTGGTACCCATTTTATGGGTCCGTTTGGGTTAGTTATCCTTTGGAGTTTATGTTGATCTATCTTTGAAGCTATAAATCCAATGCTTTTCGGCATCTAAACCAATTTAGCACCATGGTTTTGCGGTTTTCTTAATTTACATTGATAGACCTTATGTCCTAACTTGTTGCAAAAGTTACAAGCTCCCGGAAGTCTAGAAATAGGAAGCCACTTAGTAATTCGTTCCTCAGTTGTCTTTTGGTCCAAGCTACTCGATTTATCTTTGGTTTAGTATAAATGGGTTTGACATTATTTCTTGGAGCGTTAGACTTTGTTTGTTCAAATGTATTGTATCCAAGTCCTTTCTTGCAAGTTTGGGTTGTCATTTTTAAAAATATTTTTACATTTTTTCCTGGATTAGAGAACTTGGCAAGGGATTCATTTAATGATTCATTTTCATTTTTAAGTTTTTCTAACCCATTTTCTAATGTATTCTTTTCATTTTTTAATTTATCTAATTTTTCAGCAAGTTTACCATTTACAATTATTACTGCATCACATTGTCTTTTCTTTATTGTAAACTTGTTTTCTAATTTCTTTATTTCTTCATATAGTGAATCATAAGCTTGTTGAAGTTCTTCTAATTCAGCACATTTAATACATTCATTTGTAGAAAAATTTGAAAAAGATTTCTGTTTGGAGGTTACCTCTTGACTACTTATGCAGTCCGTTGAAGTAGCTTGATCCTCCAAGGTTTCCATGTCTGCAAAGCATATGTCGGTATTTGCTATGCAACAAATTCTCGCGCAATCTACTCCGCATTCTTCACTTGAGGAGCTATTTGTTGTAGATTCTTCTTCATTCACATACATGCCTCTTCCTTTATTTCTTTGAAATCTTTTGTTGTCGCCTCGATCTTTTCTTTGCTCCTTTGCCTTATTTTCTTCGGCGTTGGACATTGGGCTTGCATGTTTCCCGAACCGCCGCATCGATAACATTTTGTTGTTTCTTTCTTTTTCTCTTTGGAATTTCTTTCTTTAAAATTTCTGAAATTTCTGCCTTTCCTTACAAATTTTCTGAATCGTTTTGTGAGTAAGGCAATTTCATCGTCATTTTGTGAAGATGAGGTGTCGTCCGAGTCTTGTGCGGCTCTCAAGGCAATGACTCTTTTGCCTTTGTGATGATTTTCGTTTCTTTTCTTGATCAGCTCATGTGACATTAAGGAGCTAATAAGATTTTCCAATTTCAACGTGTTAAGATCCTTGGCTTCTTCTATTGCCGTGATTTTTGGAGTCCATGATTCGGGTAGTGCCCTTAGAATCTTCATGACCTACTCAGATTCAGAAATTGCTTTTCCTAGCCCTTTCAAGGCATTAGTAATCTTGGAAAATCTAGCAAACATTTCAGAAATATTTTCAGTTTCTAACATCCTAAAATTTTCCAATTCTCCAATCAAAATGTTTCTCCTTGTCCCTTAGACTTGAGAGGTTTCTTCATAGATAGAAGTTAGTGTATCCCATATTTCTTTGGCAGTTAAATAAGAGGATACTCTATCATATTCGGAGGCCGTAAGAGCACAAAATAATGAATTCATAGCCTTGGCATTGCTCTTTACAATTTTTACTTCCTCATCGGTCCATTTGGAAGCTCTTTCATCAATAGGCAAAGTCACACCGTCTTGGATTGCAATCCAAGAGTCCATATCTGTAGCCATGATGAGTTGTTTCATACGTAGCTTCCGATATCCAAAATTGTTCCCATCAAACAATGGTGGCCTAGTAAATGATTGGCCTTCGGCAAATGCGGGAACGGAAGTCGATTGGGATGCCATGTCAATATATCACTTTGGTTTAACTCAAAGACCTGCTCTGATACCACTTGTTGGTCCCGAGTTAATGGCAATTACCCAAGAGGGGAGGGGTGAATTGGGTATTATGAAAATTTAAAACTTAAACAGAAACTTTTACCCCGGATTAATCTAGTCCCCTTTATGAAGAAACAAAATGGTATGCAATATAATGTAGAGAACAGAAATAGAAATCAACACACAAGATTTTATAGTGGTTCGGGCAACCTCCTTACTCCACTCTTCCAAGCTCACACCTCTTGTGACTTGGGTTCTACTATGTATTCCACGAATACAACTAGAGTCTCTACTCTCTTCTAGATTCTAGCTCTAGGGGGCATATACAATCAGAGCCTCTGCTCTCTTCTAGATTCAAGCTCTAGGGGGCATATACAATTAACACAAGTAGGTGATGAGTTATATTCCAATCACAACTCTACTTGCAATGTCTTGGTTTGAACCACCAAACTCAAACCAAGCACTAAAACAATCAATAATGTAAAAATAAAGAAGATCTACACTTTACTGATTTGTGTAGCAAGTTTCAGCTTGAGGAAGAATCTGTAGGAGCAACCGATTGTGTTTCGTTGAAGCAAATCGCAACTTTGAAGCTTGTTCTTCCTTTGAAAGTGTATAGATCACTCAAATTTAGAGAAAAGCAAATAAGAACTCTTGCTTGCACTTCTTTCCTCTCTTTAGACTCTGTCTTGTGTTTATTCACGTTTGCTTGAGTGTCTATATATAGAGGTGGGAAGATTTTGAACGTTATAGAAGTGGTTGGCGCGCAATAAATGTTCCAACGTTCAAAAATTCGAACGTTACTTTCCCAAGTTGCAGGTGGAGTCTCATGCTGGAGTCAACTTCGTGTGCGACTTCGGCAGCTCTTCAGTTTCCAAGTCTGAGTTCTGGGTCGACTTGGTTTCAGACTTAGCCTCAAGTCGATCTTGGAGTCGACTTGGTTTCAGACTTGGCCTCAAGTCGATCTTGGAGTCGACTTGGGATGCGACTTGATCAGTTTTTGTGCCAAAACAGTTTGATCCTTGTTGATTCACCTCTTGTTTGCTTAGCTACTTTCCTTCAATAATAGAAATATTATTTTCATTCTGGATTGGCTTCAAATCTTGCAAACCTTGTGATTCTTGGAGAACTTGAAAACTTGTATGGTCAAATCTTCTTTGATTTGGAATGAATTCATGTATCTTGCTCGCTTTAAAATTATATTAGTCTTCATATCTTGAGTTGTCTTCATCTTGAAATGAGCTTGACCTTTTGATTGGACTTGAGAAACTCAAGTCGATCTTGGGGTCGACTTCGTCTGCGACTTCGCCCAAGTCGCATTCTGGAGTCGACTTCGACTGCGACTTCGGAATGTTCTGTCTCAAAATCAACACTGGAAGGAAATGTATATCTTCAAGTCGATACTGGAGTCGACTTCGTCTGCGACTTGGCTTCCAAGTCACAAGTGGAGTCGACTTCGACTGCGACTTCAGCTATTCACCTTCCAAATTCAAATCTGTCCATCAGGTACATGTTGAAGTCAAATGTGGAGTCGACTTCAAGATCGACTTCACCCTAAGTCGAAGTCCGAGTCGACTTGGGAATCGACTTGGCTGATTTTCATTCCTTAAGACATTCATCACACTCATTAGTAATCAATTTATACTCAAATTTGAATTTGTTAATCATCAAAACTTATGCTTTGGTCAATTTTGTTTTGTTTTAACTATTGTTTCCAACAATAACTTCCATAAATCATGCAATCTCATTTTCATACCATTTTTAGCATCAAAATGAAGAAATCGGGTCATATATGTCACTTTGCATTCCATTCTTTCTAAAATTCACATCTTAAGCTTAAATCCACATAAATAATTCATTAAAACATGTTTCATAACCTAAACATAACATTCATCCAATACATCAACTTATCATTGGAATTTAGGATTTATCAACTTGAGTTTTCAACTCATAATCCACTCTAAACTTCATTTCAATCACATAAGTCATTAAAATTTATTCATATAACTTAATACCCATTCCATATTTAATAAAAGGGTATATTGAAACTTCATTTAAGAAGTCTTTAAGCATCCAATTCATATCCAAAATCTTGGAGTTTAACACTTAAAATCAAAAGCTCAAAGCATCACATCTACTTACTTGATTGATGCAAATCAAACCCTAAACACTTGAACAATCTTTCTCTTCCTTTCTCTCTTTCTTTTCCCTTTTTTTCTCTTTTCTTCCTCCTTGCTGACCCTAGGGTGGGACGTGAGCTGCTGCCTTGGGGGAGAAGGGTTAGCACTTAGAAAAGAAATTTCCAAGCTTCATCTCATATAGACGTGCCCCCTTTTATAGAGCTGGATTTGCTCCAGATGTGGGCCCCACTTTGGAGCTGATTTTCCACATTATTCAATGCCTACTTATCCCCTAAATGTGCTGTGCAATCTACAGCCAAGTAAATTATTTTTACCATTTTTTTCTTAAAGCCAAAATCTGCTTAAAATCATGTCCATCCAACTGCCCAACTGATCACGTCTCTACTGCTGTCCATTTTCAGATTTTTCCCTCATTTTTAATAACCTTAATTTGAGGGTAAATTATACACCTAATTAGCATTTAATTTAATCATTAATTTGACATAAAAAAATTAACAAAAATTATTACAGCAGCATCAAACCAGTCCACGTCATTTGCATACATATGTTGTCCACGTTTTTCTCCTTCAATGCAGCTGCTGTTCATAATTTTTTTGCAGGGATTTTCACATGAATAAATGTACATTCATGTGTCCCTATATGTCAGCTACATGTGTGCATAATTTATAAAATAATTTTTTTTAAAAAAAATAGCAGCAACATCCCTTGGACGTCCCTACATTGCCACATAACATATGCTCACTTTCAGTACTTTCTAGCCCCTTAATGTGGACGTCCTTTGCTAAGATTTTGTTTGGATTTTTGTATTTTATATTAATGCATAAAATACCCAAAAAAGGAGCTGCATTGGACACCTATTTTTCCATTAAAAACTTGCATTAATTCCATGTACTCTAGCATTTAATGTGTGAAACCCCGATCTTAGACACGTGTATGAAACCCTAGGGTTATAAACCCTGGGTAATATAATGATATTTTGCAATATATGACATTGGAGGATTAAATAGCTAATTATGGAATGTTAATTCGGATTAATAGTAAACGTAAATAGTGAAACGTGAATAGTAAATGTGGGATTAAAGAATATGTTAAGTTAATCATTTTGGATTAACTTAATCATAAAAGACAAAAAAGGAGGCTTCCCACTAAAGGACAAAAGTGCTTTTTGGATTAAAATAATATTTTTGGATTTTTAGTGGATTTTTGAGAGAAAATGAAGAAAAATTCATATCTTACGATCTGAAAGTCGGATTAAGGTGAAATTTTGTATGGATGACTAAAATATTATGCCGAATATGATGGATGGATTGGATTAAGCCAAATATCATAAAAAATATGTTTCTTGGAGAGCAAGTAAGTGATGCTTAACTTTTCCAAAGCAAGTCATTAATTCTACTTTTTACTTTTTGAAAAAGTAGCTTAAGATATGATATTTTAATGAAATAAAAATATATAAAAATCCCCAAAGTCCACCATGGGAAAACGTGAGCTAGCACGGGGATTTGTGCCAAAAATTCAATGGTTGAGATGAGCTCAATCAAGGATAATCAAGGATAATCAATGGTTGAGATTAATCACGTCTTTTGATGAAAATCAAGCAATTAATGGATGGATCAGCTTTGACAACTTATGGCCAGAAATTTTCCACCTAGGATAATTAGAAATTTCTTGGAAATGAGGTGGAAATGACCTAAGTAACGATATTTATAATTTAGCCCAAATTTCAAGGGTGTAGAATGCAATTTCATGAAAATTGGAGCACTATATAAAGGGGAGGGTGCCTTGAACGAATTTCACACCCATCCCAAGCATTCTTAGCTTGAGAAATTCATTCCCCACGTTTTTGAGCAAGAGAGAAAGGGAGGAGAGAAGGAAAGTGTGGCGCCCCGAACCGAGACGTCACTTCCTTACCTCAAGATCTATCGATTGGTAAATGTGAATCAGGATTGTTGCCCTGATCACGCGGCGGGTTTTTAATTGGAATACGTCCAAATTTTTTTCGATTATTCATCTGTCATCATTCATAATCTTGACATGACAATCATCACACATTGTGACATTTCACTTGTAATAAAATTCATCATTTCATTCATAGCACCTTTATATGCCTGTCGTTATACACTGAATCATTGAATAAATCATACTTTCGTACATTCAGTCATTAATTCACATGGAACTTAGAACTCTAGCTAAGTTCGGATATACATAAACACCTAGTATCTTTTCATGCCTTCCTGCCGTGAAAGTTTCCTTAACTTAGGCATCATAATTTACATTCATACATTCAACCATTGAATCATATATAGAACTTAATATTCTCATTAAGTTCACATACACATTAGCTTACCTTAGCATATTTATGCTTTTTCATTCCTCATAGCCTTCAAGGCTATCATCATGGACCTTCCTCCATGTCTGAGGTTCGCAACCTTCTGAGTTTCCTCAGTACCTGTCTAAGGGTTTGGAAAACAAAACGTGAGTGACAACTCAGTAAGCAAGCATTTTAGGGCAAGGCTTCTTGAAAACCTTTTTCATAAACATTGGGAATACCTTGTTCCTGAGGACATGCATATGTCCTAAAATACCATCATGAAATCCTTTATTATAAGGACAATTTCAAGTCCTTGAATGCTTTCATAAAGCATTCATTCTTAAAATCATTTACAAGCCGCGCCTGGGCTTGTTTAGGCAAAATATATACATTTTACCTTTAATGATGAGTTTTCATTAATCTTATATGAACATTTTTAATGTTCATAGCCATTACATGAAATCATTCGGTTGCCAGTGGACATTTTCCGTCCAAAACAACATAAATACTTAGGCAACGGAGACATCTCATGTCTCAAAACATCATTAACATAAACCCTCATAAAATCCTTTAGCCAAGAGACATTTCATGTCTCAAAACATCATTCACATAAGCCATCATAAAATCAAGAGACATTTCATGTCTCAAAACATCATTCGCATAAGCCATCATAAAATCAAGAGACATTTCATGTCTCAAAACATCATTTACATAACCTTATAGGCAATGGACATTCATATGTCCTTAAACATCAATCACATAAGCCTTTCTCGGCAAAGGACATTCTTATGTCCAAAAACATTCTTTATTTAGGCTCTCTTACAAATGAACATAAATCCCTTTCATAATTCCCCGTCTTGGGGCTTGTTTATAGCAAACAAGGAAACCATTTTCATGAATGCATTTGCATAAACACATTTCCTTTAATTCTTGTTATTTACACTTTTGTGTAAAAACTCCTTTCTTTTAGGGTAACCATTTCATAAAAATCCCTTTAGGATACTTTCACAAAATCATATTTTCGTAACCCAATCTTTGGGCTTTTCAGAAATAAAACATAAGCAAATGCATTTCTCTCCATCCAGTAGTGACACTTAGCAAGTGATCATGCTACCTTTTGGAAGAGAATCCTTAACAACACGCTAGCCAGGCGGCTGTTCACTTATCCTGCTCCCATCTCAGGGAGGGCGCCGCTGGCACTCCTGCCATCCCTTAGCGACTTGGCCTTATGTAGAGTGGGCCCCGGTCATCCCAACCGTGCTCTACAACCAGCCTATTCCTTTCTCAAACTAACCCCATATGCTGAAATCAGGCGTGCTGAAATCTTAAAATCTTGAATTAATATCAAATCAAGTATTTTTGATCTGAAATTTCTACCATACCTTAATAACTTCATAAATTAACTTTCATAAAATTTTCAGCACGAAATATTAACATTACATATTTATTTGGGGATTTTTACCTTGCTGAACAGTAAACTCCATTTCCAGTCAGCCTGAATGACGTTATTTATGGGGTTTATTTACACCCATAAAAACCTCATTTTTAAATTTTTCCTGTTATCCCCAATATGTCTTGTACGTCCTGTAAAATTTTCAGCCTGAAAACCCTTGTAGAAAAATTATTAAAAATCCTTTTCTACAGCTGATCCTGTAACCCGTTTTACCCTGTTTGGGCTAATATTCACGGATTTTTAATTTCCAACATACATATCTTTTTAAGCTGAAACTTTGGTCGTTCTTTAATCATAGCATGAGGATTGTTCTCAAAAAGTTTCATGATAAAAATCATCCATTTACTGTTCCGACCATAATTTATTTTACAACATCATATATCATTCAAAACTTCACTTTCCATCATCTAAATCATGGAGTTTCATGCATGCAAGCTAAAACCCATTCCATATTCATTCAAATGCTTGTTGAATCATCACTTTAAAGCATGTTGAAACATCATATTTAGAACTTTGGAGTTCAAGAACTCAAGATAACCAAATCAAATTAACCCATGTACTTACTTGGTTTGATGCTCTCCAAACCCTAATCACATGAGCTACTCTTCTCCTCTAATCTCCCATTCTTTTTCTCCTTCTTTTTCTCCTATTTTCCTTCCTCCTTGCTGGCCAGGTTGGGGACGTGAGCTGCTGTTGCTTGGGGAAGGAATTTCCAGCCCTTGGAAATTTCCAAGAACTCTCTCTCTCTCTCTCTCTCCCCACATGCACGATCACCCTTGTGTAGCTGGATTTTCCAGCTTTGTGGGCCCCACTTGTGCTGCAATTCCACACACTTAAATGCACCCTTATCTACCTTATGTGTTGGCACAATTACAGCCAAGTAAAATGGGTTTTTACCATTTTCTAAAAATCAAAAAGGCAACTTTAATCACAACCATCCACTTGTCCACAATTGCCTTTCTTTGCTTAGCCCTTAAGCAACTTGTTACTTGCTCTCCAAGAAAGCCATTTCTCATGATAATTATCTTAATCCATTCCATTCATCTCATAGATTTCATAATTTTATTCCATCGTTTCAAATTTCATCTCAATCCGACGTTTCTACGTCGAGTTATGACCACTTGAATATATCTTTTGGATTTGGGAATAAAAATAATTAATTATCACCCTAATCCCATCATGATTCCCTTAATCCAATCCATTCAACATAAACATCTCATAATTTCATTCAACCGTTTCAAATTTTATCTCAATCCGAGTTTCCTAGCTCCCGTTACACGCGTTTGAAGTTAACGGTTGAAATGAACATATACTTAAAAATTCATAATTCTCATTTCATCAAGAATTTTCATGATCTTTTCATTCCATAATACCAAGCCTAATATTAACAATCTTCATTTCAAATTTCACTTGAATCCGCCTTTTAGGCGTTGAGTTATGAATTTTCTAATATTTTCCTTCACACTTGACAATTTCCATCTTTATTTCCATAATTCATTTTAAATCACGAAAAATGATTTTTCATGATATTATTGCACACTTAAATCACAAATAATTCATTCCAAACTCATTATCTCATTTAGGCTCAAAATGCTTAATCACATCATTAATGCTAACCCATAACCCTAATTGCCATAATTAGCAAAAATCATAAAATACCTTCATAATTCCATAATTCATAAATAATCATCAAATACATGTTCAATGCATACATATGGCTTACTTTGGTTAGGGTTTCACAATCCTCCCCCCCTTATAACAGGTTTCGTCCCGAAACCTATTACATTTCATATGTCGGGGTAGGGCTCATATAAAATTATTAATCCATCATCTTTCTCCAATCTTTCAATGGTTCACTACGCTTCCACTGCGCTACTCTGTCTTAGTAGCATTTTAGCCTTGGTCTAATAGATCCATCAATTGTCTTTATTATTCCATGTTCACACATGGGTTTTTCATTGGCATTTGTCTTTCATTTGTGTCATTTCACACTATTTTTCCTTTATACATAGAGAGATTGTATCATTTCCCATCTTATCATAGGGTAAGTCTTAAGTTACCCATTCCAACATATCAAATAAATATCTATGACCATCATTTCCCTTGTTATACATACAATTCATATAATATGAATATCTTCATTTCCATAGCAAAGGAGCAAAAATGCTCTCACATACAATTTCATATACATTTTAGCAAAGACACCTTTGCTAACCCATTCATTTATAAAAATCTATAACCATCATTTTCACATATCATTATACATAATATATTCATTCTATAATATAGAGTAAAAGTCGCTCTCATATAGAGCAAAAGTTGCTCTCATATGGAGTTTCATACATGAAATTTCATACATATCTTAGCAAAAGTCACTTTTGCCAAGTTATCCATTCCTTCTCCTCTCATAATGTCTACCATTAGATTATATCAGCGTAGACTATCCATTAGGAATACCGGTATTAAACCAGTCTAAAATATTTTCTTCTTCAGTTCCCTTTCTAGTTTCCATAAACTAGTAAGCGTCCTTATCATTTTCAAATTTTCCTAACCTCATTTCTTATAGATATCATAAAGAAATCATTTCTCTCGTATCTATCTTTCAATCACATTGGGATTGAGGAGCATTCCGGCAATTATTATTGCCTTTATTTTCCTTCATTTTATCTACCATCTCTTGCTATGATAGATACCAACTTTTGTGGTATCATATGTGTAATCTCCTTTTCCTTCTATGCATGTTAACTAGGCATAGTTTGCTACACCTTTTTGCAATAATTTGCAGAAATTTTCTATCAGTTATAACTATCAGTTAAGTTAACCTTTCTTATTCATTTCTTTTCTTACAACAGGTTCTTTAATTTTCAGTGGCAATGTATCCTTGCCCTGACTATACATGTTAATTACCAACATGTGGTATATCCTGATGTTCTATTGGAAGACATTTCTTAACAAATTCTTCCAAATTACCTTCTTTGATCATGGCATAATAACCATTTAGGGTTTCTTATTACTTATAAGCATTGACAATCAATGCTTGGACATTTCATTTAACTACATGTTCAAACCTTGAACATATTCTTAGGTTTACTCATCCATTACTCAGTCTGAATAAAATTTAATTCACCTGAGAACTTAGGTGGATACCGAGCTAGAAAGGCATCAATAACCTTCCCATTTACTTCTACCTTATCATTATCAACCTTTAAGGGTTTGGGTACTAGGTTAAAACTTATTACCTGTACCATTTTATCTTTTCCACCTGCTTCTAATTGGTCCTGTTGGGTATTTTTCCAAAGGCCCTGTATTATTCTTTCTATCGAAGCCACACAATCTTGGGCGGCCTACTGCATAGCTCTTTCTACCTGTGAGATATTACTCTTTGCAGTAACACCTCAAATCCTTTGTCTTAAGGTTTATAGTTACCCGTTGTTAATGAGCTTATGGACTCACTTGTCCTGGTCATTTAGATTTGCTATTAGCTTCTCTTCTTTCCTGTTGACTCATATCAATAACTGCCTATCCCTTGTTCAAAACAAAGGCGATAAGCATGTAGTAGAAAGCAACATATAGCATTATGTCAATAGCATTTCTCATTATAATTTTCATTCATATTACACATAGTCAACATGATCATTTCTGATCATGGAATCATCATACATAGTCAACAACATAATCTAGAAAGATCAATGATCTTTCCTTTTTCATATACACTTAGCACTTGAATAAAAATCAAATGCATTCATATTTCCATAACATCAAATATCATATACATTGGGAGTCAAAAGAAACTCCTTTTTTCCTACCTTTCTCATTTCTATCTTTGCCTTTCATAGTGTAAGGTTGCTTTTCCTTATACATACAGATTATATTTGCATAATCTGTCATTTTATCATAATTATAAACTCTAAACCAACAATCACTTAGAAAGTTGGCACCTTGGTGCCTTCCATATGTCACCATGGCTCTATACCTTAAACATAGGTATCATATAGCACAGTCATGTGCTATCTTAGGTAAGGTGTGGTCAACCTTACGTATGGGGGGTCTCTATGTAGACTTCCATAACCCGTCATCTGTTCTACTTCTCTTCTATCCTTTGTCTTTCTTTGCATTTTTCCTGTCTCCTTTTTCGTTTCATCTTACCTCATATCATTTTTCCTTCGGATACCATCTATTTCATGAAACATAACGACCAGCTACATTTCCTTAATTAACCATATACTTGTGTCACAATGACACACAATATAAGACAATACATATCGTATGTGTCTTATACTCTCAATCAATTTCTTACATCACTTTTCATTTTTCTTCTATATCTGTCCATCAATCTTTGCTAAAATATCATCTTTGTGATATCAAGCCTTTGCTTTCCATGCCTATTACCAATCCATATTCTGATACCAACTTTGTGACATCAGACCTATCCTTTCATCATCCTTTATTTTCTCCTTACCACGCCTGTTTACCAATCCTTGCTCTGATACCATGCTCTGTGGCGCCCCGAACCGAGACGTCACTTCCTTACCTCAAGATCTATCGATTGGTAAATGTGAATCAGGATTGTTGCCCTGATCACGCGGCGGGTTTTTAATTGGAATACGTCCAAATTTTTTTCGATTATTCATCTGTCATCATTCATAATCTTGAGATGACAATCATCACACATTGTGACATTTCACTTGTAATAAAATTCATCATTTCATTCATAGCACCTTTATATGCCTGTCGTTATACACTGAATCATTGAATAAATCATACTTTCGTACATTCAGTCATTAATTCACATGGAACTTAGAACTCTAGCTAAGTTCGGATATACATAAACACCTAGTATCTTTTCATGCCTTCCTGCCGTGAAAGTTTCCTTAACTTAGGCATCATAATTTACATTCATACATTCAACCATTGAATCATATATAGAACTTAATATTCTTATTAAGTTCACATACACATTAGCTTACCTTAGCATATTTATGCTTTTTCATTCCTCATAGCCTTCAAGGCTATCATCATGGACCTTCCTCCATGTCTGAGGTTCGCAACCTTCTGAGTTTCCTCAGTACCTGTCTAAGGGTTTGGAAAACAAAACGTGAGTGACAACTCAGTAAGCAAGCATTTTAGGGCAAGGCTTCTTGAAAACCTTTTTCATAAACATTGGGAATACCTTGTTCCTGAGGACATGCATATGTCCTAAAATACCATCATGAAATCCTTTATTATAAGGACAATTTCAAGTCCTTGAATGCTTTCATAAAGCATTCATTCTTAAAATCATTTACAAGCCGCGCCTGGGCTTGTTTAGGCAAAATATATACATTTTACCTTTAATGATGAGTTTTCATTAATCTTATATGAACATTTTTAATGTTCATAGCCATTACATGAAATCATTCGGTTGCCAGTGGACATTTTCCGTCCAAAACAACATAAATACTTAGGCAACGGAGACATCTCATGTCTCAAAACATCATTAACATAAACCCTCATAAAATCCTTTAGCCAAGAGACATTTCATGTCTCAAAACATCATTCACATAAGCCATCATAAAATCAAGAGACATTTCATGTCTCAAAACATCATTCGCATAAGCCATCATAAAATCAAGAGACATTTCATGTCTCAAAACATCATTTACATAACCTTATAGGCAATGGACATTCATATGTCCTTAAACATCAATCACATAAGCCTTTCTCGGCAAAGGACATTCTTATGTCCAAAAACATTCTTTATTTAGGCTCTCTTACAAATGAACATAAATCCCTTTCATAATTCCCCGTCTTGGGGCTTGTTTATAGCAAACAAGGAAACCATTTTCATGAATGCATTTGCATAAACACATTTCCTTTAATTCTTGTTATTTACACTTTTGTGTAAAAACTCCTTTCTTTTAGGGTAACCATTTCATAAAAATCCCTTTAGGATACTTTCACAAAATCATATTTTCGTAACCCAATCTTTGGGCTTTTCAGAAATAAAACATAAGCAAATGCATTTCTCTCCATCCAGTAGTGACACTTAGCAAGTGATCATGCTACCTTTTGGAAGAGAATCCTTAACAACACGCTAGCCAGGCGGCTGTTCACTTATCCTGCTCCCATCTCAGGGAGGGCGCCGCTGGCACTCCTGCCATCCCTTAGCGACTTGGCCTTATGTAGAGTGGGCCCCGGTCATCCCAACCGTGCTCTACAACCAGCCTATTCCTTGTACCGGTGCACCGTACGTTATCCTAACGAACCGCAGTCCGTTTTGGTTTGAAGAACCACAGGCCGCAACCCATGTTCTTTTAAACCGGGATCACAGACCGCAGCCTGCATCCATATGCACAAAAATCATAGACCGAAGTCTATATTTAACAATTATTTTCAAAACCATATCACAGACCGCAGTCCGTGTCAACTTGTAAGCGAGCGCACCCACTTTAACAAGTTGTTATTTGAAATCCAGTTTTAGGATGACCTTCCTTAAATTCCTTTAGAAAAGTTTTGAGTAAAATATTTTGATAAACATTTGAAACGTTTGAGAAACCATACATCTTAAAATCCTTTTAATAAAAGAATTTCAAATCCTTTGAATTTTCACAAATAAAACATATTTTTCTCTAATATTTTCTTGGTTTCTATTTCAGGACCTTTTGTTTACAAAAGTTATGCAATTACGCTATCCCCTTGTCCTTCACCTAAACATTTAATAATTGTCCACATATCAATCATTTTCACATAGAGGAAAATTGCATAGTCTTTTGCATGCCATCAAGCAACCTGAAATTAAACCATTTTATGAAATCAACCATAAGAGGTTGGTCATCCATAAATCCTTTTCAACACATCCGTAGAAACATTTTTCCAACATTTTCAACATAGATTTCCTTATCCAAAGGAAACCAAAACTGTTCAAATATCATTTCAAAACATGTGGACTATGTCCAAAACGTAATTTAATACTGAATTATCTTGACCTAGTAAAACAAATCTTTTTCATCATTGTTTATCGCGAGTTATTGTAGAAATAACTCAAAACTCATTTACCAAACATATTTTGTGAAAAAGGGTAAAATTCCCATTTTCTCATAAAACGCTGTTGAACCATATCATATAGAACTTGCTTCCTCAAAAGCAAATTCTTAAAACCATCGATATCAAACATGAAATCCTTAAAACAACATTAACATGGAGAACTTGCTTACTCATAAGCAAAATTTCTCAATTCCATTAACATGAAGCATTCCCATCCTTGGCAACACTTAGGATAAATTATTTATCTTAAGAAGTGTCGCTTGCTTCCCATGAAGCAAACCTTAAGACTTTTCATTAAAGTCATCATTTTTCAAATCTTATGGCTTTGCATTAAAGCCGTCATATTCAAAACTTGTGCTTGCCCATTCGTTAAAACATAAACATAGACAATTCAATCATTCCAATCACATAGAAAGAAAATGCATTTTAGAAAGTTTGCTTGCTTACCTGAGATCGCCATAATCCCTTTTCCTTCCATTCTTTTCCTTGCCTACATGAACATAATATGGTTTTTCATACATTTCTTGTCATTGCATTCCATTTAGTTTTCCAACCCATTTTCATTAGCATATATCCTTCATAATTCATCATACACATATATGGCTTAATTTGCATATATTAACACCGTTTTCACACATTTGGCTATCACACATCATAGCCTATACATATAACATGCACATAACCCTAAAATTAGGGTATTTATTCCAATATCATAAAAATTCATTCCATATGCATGATTCATAGCTTTATTAAGCTTACTTTGAAATTTTTCCCATTTTTTCCAAAAATACACATACGGGTGTTTCTTCTACGTACATAACATTGCCTAAACTTCATAATTCAAATCCAAACTTTTGGATTAATAACATGTCATTCCAAACAGATCCATAAACATGAAATTCATCTCATTTTCATGCATTTTTGCATAAAATCATTTTTCATAAATCATTCATCACCCGTTTATCATTATCCCTTCACATAAGCTCATTTAGCACTTAAACATGATGCATTTCTTAAAATTTCTTAACTGAGAAATTTAACCCATTTTCCAGCGGGTTAATTAACCTTTAATACCACTTTACTTAAGGTATTTTTATGAGGTTTAAATCCATTTTCCATAGGTTTCCAAAACAGTTAGTTTGGAACCCACTTTTAACCCGTTTAACGTGTCCTTTGACACATAACCTTAGGTCATTATATAAATCCGAAATTTCAGCATATAATTGCACTTTTCTTGATCCATATTTAATTATTTAACACATAACTCAATTTGGATCATTTCTACACACGTTTCATATTTCTTTTTGATTTCTTTCTCAAACTAACCCCATATGCTGAAATCAGGCGTGCTGAAATCTTAAAATCTTGAATTAATATCAAATCAAGTATTTTTGATCTGAAATTTCTACCATACCTTAATAACTTCATAAATTAACTTTCATAAAATTTTCAGCACGAAATATTAACATTACATATTTATTTGGGGATTTTTACCTTGCTGAACAGTAAACTCCATTTCCAGTCAGCCTGAATGACGTTATTTATGGGGTTTATTTACACCCATAAAAACCTCATTTTTAAATTTTTCCTGTTATCCCCAATATGTCTTGTACGTCCTGTAAAATTTTCAGCCTGAAAACCCTTGTAGAAAAATTATTAAAAATCCTTTTCTACAGCTGATCCTGTAACCCGTTTTACCCTGTTTGGGCTAATATTCACGGATTTTTAATTTCCAACATACATATCTTTTTAAGCTGAAACTTTGGTCGTTCCTTAATCATAGCATGAGGATTGTTCTCAAAAAGTTTCATGATAAAAATCATCCATTTACTGTTCCGACCATAATTTATTTTACAACATCATATATCATTCAAAACTTCACTTTCCATCATCTAAATCATGGAGTTTCATGCATGCAAGCTAAAACCCATTCCATATTCATTCAAATGCTTGTTGAATCATCACTTTAAAGCATGTTGAAACATCATATTTAGAACTTTGGAGTTCAAGAACTCAAGATAACCAAATCAAATTAACCCATGTACTTACTTGGTTTGATGCTCTCCAAACCCTAATCACATGAGCTACTCTTCTCCTCTAATCTCCCATTCTTTTTCTCCTTCTTTTTCTCCTATTTTCCTTCCTCCTTGCTGGCCAGGTTGGGGACGTGAGCTGCTGTTGCTTGGGGAAGGAATTTCCAGCCCTTGGAAATTTCCAAGAACTCTCTCTCTCTCTCTCTCTCCCCACATGCACGATCACCCTTGTGTAGCTGGATTTTCCAGCTTTGTGGGCCCCACTTGTGCTGCAATTCCACACACTTAAATGCACCCTTATCTACCTTATGTGTTGGCACAATTACAGCCAAGTAAAATGGGTTTTTACCATTTTCTAAAAATCAAAAAGGCAACTTTAATCACAACCATCCACTTGTCCACAATTGCCTTTCTTTGCTTAGCCCTTAAGCAACTTGTTACTTGCTCTCCAAGAAAGCCATTTCTCATGATAATTATCTTAATCCATTCCATTCATCTCATAGATTTCATAATTTTATTCCATCGTTTCAAATTTCATCTCAATCCGACGTTTCTACGTCGAGTTATGACCACTTGAATATATCTTTTGGATTTGGGAATAAAAATAATTAATTATCACCCTAATCCCATCATGATTCCCTTAATCCAATCCATTCAACATAAACATCTCATAATTTCATTCAACCGTTTCAAATTTTATCTCAATCCGAGTTTCCTAGCTCCCGTTACACGCGTTTGAAGTTAACGGTTGAAATGAACATATACTTAAAAATTCATAATTCTCATTTCATCAAGAATTTTCATGATCTTTTCATTCCATAATACCAAGCCTAATATTAACAATCTTCATTTCAAATTTCACTTGAATCCGCCTTTTAGGCGTTGAGTTATGAATTTTCTAATATTTTCCTTCACACTTGACAATTTCCATCTTTATTTCCATAATTCATTTTAAATCACGAAAAATGATTTTTCATGATATTATTGCACACTTAAATCACAAATAATTCATTCCAAACTCATTATCTCATTTAGGCTCAAAATGCTTAATCACATCATTAATGCTAACCCATAACCCTAATTGCCATAATTAGCAAAAATCATAAAATACCTTCATAATTCCATAATTCATAAATAATCATCAAATACATGTTCAATGCATACATATGGCTTACTTGGGTTAGGGTTTCACAGAAAGAGAGAGAAAGTGAGAAGGAGAGGAGGAGTTCTCCACTTGAGGTAAGGGAATTCTTCCCAAATTTCTTTTGGATGTTAAGTAGGGTAAAATCATGCTTAGATAATGCCTAATCCTGAGAAAATAAGTAAATTTATAATGCTTAATTAGAATTATGCCGAAACATCGAAAATTTGGAGCGAAGATAAAATATTCGGGAAAATCATGTATGATATGTGGAAATAATGCTCCAAATTTGATAAATGATGATTTGGGATGTATGATTATGATAAATATGATGTTGGAATGATGATATATTAATTTCATGATTTTTGAAATTAAGGATTATGCTTAAGTGAATTTATGTTGATTTTTAGTATATGGAGAAAATGATTTATTTAGCCAAGTTAATGATGATAAATTCATAATTCATGAATTTCCCATGATATACTAAGTATAAGCTATGTCATGACATTTTTTATTTTTCGAAAAAATGTCAATTTTTGGAACCCACGATGCTGTGAACAGTAACATCGGGTGAACAGTAAACGTGAACAATGATTATGAACAGTAATCTGCTACAGTGACATGAACAGTAATTATGAACAGTGAACAGCGTATTTTGGAAAAAAATTGAGATTTATTTTTATATATTTATGAGGATATATGGATGGAATTTTTAAAGGATTTATGGATAAAAATCCATATAAATGAGTAATGACCAAGTATTTAAAAAAGGATAATCTCTATAAAAATGAGGTAATATGTGATCGTAAAGCATGCATGGAAAGCAAGCTAAGACATGGAATGGATAGATAAAATATCCAATTTCCTTGTATAGGAAAAGGAAAGGAAAGGATAAAGGAGTCAGGTTGAAGCAAAGCAAAGATAAGCAAGCAATCCTTTTGAAAATGATGATTTGTAAGCAAGCGAACTTTTTTTTAAAATATGTTTTATTGCTTTATTGTAAGCAAGTTCTATTTTGAAATTATTTTTCAAATAATTCAAATAATTACAAATATGATTATGAAATGTGTTTTAAGGATGACCATTCCTATAACGTTTTCAAATGATGAATGTTTATAAGTTTTTATAGAAAGTCATGCCGGCATATTGATATCATGTGATGTTCATGGACATGTGCACATGTATGATACGTAATGAAGAGGTTTTAGTGGAGGTAGAAAGCGGATCAGAGGGTCCCCCTTCATTATTGCCGAGTCGTATGGGCTGTGTGCCGACGGCGTCCTCCCCAGAGGTGGAGGCAAAGGAATGTTATGTTTGAATGAATGCATTGCATTTTCATACATGGATTGAAAAGGAAAGCATGGATTTGAAATTATATTTTTAAGGGATGGTGCAAATAATTCTCTACATGAGAATGACAAGTTACCTGGTGTAAGAGGTATATAACGCTGGGAAAATCAAAAGTCATGCATGTAGGAACCATGTAGGCGTCAAGAGGAAGAGAGGTTC
Source organism: Annona cherimola (assembly GCA_030490835.1). Classification (NCBI taxonomy): domain Eukaryota; kingdom Viridiplantae; phylum Streptophyta; class Magnoliopsida; order Magnoliales; family Annonaceae; genus Annona; species Annona cherimola. The sequence goes on along the minus strand of CM059972.1, from coordinate 53,925,055 downwards.
CTCTTAATGAGGCCAAGTCGGAGACAGCCGGCGTATTGGACCATGTTATGTGAGATGTTCCCTGAGATAGCGTACCCGCACACAAAGGTTTATGTCAGAAGTGGAAAGGAAGCATTTGCACATCTAATGTTTCTGAAAAGGTTTTTATTCCATTGATAGTTGATCACTTGCTAAGTGCCTCCTATCGAATGGAGAGAAATGCATTTACAAATGGTTTACATGAATGGTTTTTATGAATGATTTATGAAAGGTTTCCAAAAATGATTTACGAAAAGGTTTTTATTCCGTTGGTAGTTGATCACTTGGTAAGTGTCTTTTACCGAATGGAGAGGAATGCATTTAAAGTGAAAAATGCTTGCTTATTGAGTTTCGACTGATGTTTTGTTTTCCCAACCTCAGACAGGTGTAGGGAAAGCCAAGAGATGAAGGGCATGTGTTGCTAAAGAAAAAGAGAAATCTACAAAGGTTAGTAGATTTTTTGTATGAAGAGATTTCCTAATGGGATATGATGAAAAAGGGTATAGGTTGTATAAAATTATGAAGTTATAAACAATATGAGAAGTTGATGATTTATGATATTATGGATAAGTCCATTATGAATGATAATGAGCATATGTTTATGTGATGAAAGAAAATGAAAAAAATGAAAAAAAAAATTGGACGAGATCCAATTAAGTACCCGCTACGTGATCAGGGCAACAATCCTGATTCACACTTACCAATCGACAAGATCTTGGAGTAAGGACTATGTGGACGCCGCGGTTCGGGGCGCCACATAATGCATGGTACCTTTGAGGTGCAAAAGTCAACTATGCCCACCTTTTCCAATTCAGGTATTTTTTCTTCATAATATGCTTAATCTAAACCTTCCAAAATGCTATTCTCATAATTTCATTCAACCATTTCAAATTTCATCTCAATCCGATTTTCCTAGCTCAAGTTATAGCCGTTTGAAGTTAATGGTTGGATTTGAGATATGACCAATAAATCATTTCACTAATTTCATCAAGGATTTCCATAACCTAATAATCCCATATTATCAAGCCCAACTTCATCAACTTCCATCTCAAATTTCACTTGAATCCGCTTTACAGGCGTTGAGTTATGAATTTTCTAGTATTTTTCCACCTAACTTGTCAATTATTATTTAAATTTCCATAATTCATATTAAATAATTTAAAGTAATTATCCATGATGTATTGGTGTATTTTAATCACCAACAATTTACGTTAGTCCCATTGTCCCATATCTGCTCATAATGATCAATCAAATCGTTATTGCTAATCCTTAACCCTAATTGCAATAATTAGCAAAATCATAAAATCATTCAAAATTCAATAATTACACATATAATCACATATAAATGTTCAATGCATACATTTGGGTCCTACATTGGTTGGGTTTCACAAGTACAACTACAATTTCTAAAACTCCATACAGAATGGCGCCAGCCGAAATGAATGAACTAAGAACTCAAATACAGGAGCTGTTGGATAAGGGCTTTATTCGACCAAGTGTGTCACCTTGGGGAGCTCCGGTATTGTTTGTAAAGAAAAGGATGGAATTCTGAGGTTATGTATTGATTACCAGGAGCTAAATAAAGTTACAATAAAGAATAAATATCCATTGCCCAGGATCGATGATTTATTCGATCAATTGCAAGGAGCCACAACTTTCTCCAAGATTGATCTACAGTCAGGGCATCATCAACTGAGGATAAGTCCGGCCGATACTCATAAAACGGCTTTTCGAACTAGGTATGGGCATTATGAGTTTTTGGTAATGCCTTTCGGACTTACTAATGCCCCTGTTATATTCATGGATATGATGAATAGAGTTTTTCGGGACTATCTTGATCAATTTGTGGTTGTATTTATTGAAGATGTCCTGATCTACTCTAAAATGGAGAAAGAGCATGAGAGTCATTTATGAAGGGTTTTGGAAAGAATAAGAAAAGAAAAATTATATGCCAAGTTGAAGAAATGTGAGTTTTGGTTGAAACAAATAGGATTTCTTGGGCATATAATATTTGAAAGAGGTATTCAAGTTGATCCTCAAAAGATTAAAGCAGTGTTGAAATGGCCAAGGTCGATGACCATTACAGAAATTCGAAGTTTTCTAGGGTTGGCCGGCTACTATAGAAGATTTGTCGAAGGGTTTTCACAACTGTCAGCCCCGTTAACAAAGTTGACTCGTAAAGGAGTCAGGTATGCATGGTCTGAGGAATGCGAGCACAGTTTTCAGGAATTGAAATAGTGATTGGTAAAGGTGGCCATCCTAACCCTACCAGAAAGAAATGAAGGGTTTGTGGTTTACAGTGATGCGTCAAGAAAGGGATTAGGGTGTGTCCTGATGCAAAGAGGGAAAGTGATAGCCTATGCGTCGCGACAGCTGAAGCCCAATGAGATAAGCTACCCCACACATGATTTAGAATTAGCAGCTGTGGTGTTTGTCTTGAAAATATGGAGACATTACCTGTATGGTGCAAGATTTGAGATTTACACAGATCACAAGAGCTTCAAATATATTTTCACTCAAAAGGAGTTAAACATGAGACAAAGGAGATGGCTCGAGTTATTGAAGGATTACGATTTGAAAATTTTATACCATCCAGGTATGGCAAATGTGGTAGTTGATGCATTGAGCAGAAATGTCAGCTTAGCGCATTTTATCACCAATGAGGAATGATTGCTTAAGGAGATAAGACAAATGGAATTGATTGCATGTCCACCAGGAGTTCACACAAGATTATCGCAACTATGCATACAATCGTCACTTTTTGAATAGATCAAGACTGCGCAACAAAAGGATGCAGACCTACATGCACATGTCGAGAAGATGAAGAAAAAAGATTGTCTGAATTTGCTATTGATGAGCAAGGTATGTATAGGTATAAGGGTCGCCTTTGCATACCTAATACAGTTGAGTTGAAGAAACAGATTCTTAAGGAGGCACATTTTTCGCCATTCTCTATTCACTTAGGAAGTACTAAGATGTATCAAGATCTCAAGAAAGCATATTGGTGGAATAATATGAAAAGAGAGATCGCTGAATACGTGGCTAAGTGTTTAACTTGCCAACGGGTGAAAGCAGATCACCAAAGAGTGCCTGGGAAGCTACAGTCCTTAGAAATTCCTGCATGGAAGTGAGACGACATCACAATGGATTTTATAGAAGGATTACCTAAGACCCAAGCAGGAAACGATTCCATATGGGTAATCGTAGATAGGTTATCGAAAGTTGCGCACTTCCTACCTATAAGAAGGACTTATACAGCAGAAAGGCTAGCTAAGATATATTATAAGGAGGTCGTATGTGGCGCCCCAAACCGAGACGCCACTTCCTTACCTCAAGATCTTATCGATTAGTAAATGTGAATCAGGATTGTTGCCCTGATCACGCGGCGGGATTTTAATTGGAACTCGTCTAAATTTTTTTTCATTTCTTCATCATCATCATTTCATTTATAACATAAGCAATGATACACTTGCACATATCCTTTAAACCATTTCAACATGCTGCTATACATCATACGCCCTCTTGACCTAATCATGTCATTGCCATTCCAGACATACACTCATCCATTCATTAATTAGTTCTCCGAGAACTTAGAACTTCAAATAAATTCATATACATTAGCATACCTGAATACTTTTATTCATATTATTCCACTCACTATGGCTAATCCTTTTAGCCCACATGGTACTATCTCGTACTTTTTCTCCATTTCTTAGGTCCTCGACCGCTTGAGTCTCCCAGTACCTATCTGAGGTTTGGAAAACAACACGTGAGTGATAACTCAGTAAACAAGCTTAGGGTTTTCATGCAATTCATTTTGAAAGCAACATTCTTTAAAAATATTTCCCTCCATTCAGTAGAGACACTTAGCAAGTGATCAACTACCTGCGGAGCAGAAACTTTTTCATAAACCTTTCATAAACATTTCATGAAAACCCTTGAACCCTTCGTAAAACACAGTTTTTGGCCATTTCATAAACATTGGATGTGCAAATTCATCATTTCCATTGATGACGTTATCCTTCATGTGACGGTACGCTAGCACGGGGAACCCTCTTTCATGACATGATCCTTTCCATCCTTGGCGCCGGACCTACCGACTTGGCAACGTCAACGGGGACTCCTTGTCCACTTACTACCTCGACTAGCCTACCTCACCGGTCCTTTCCGACTTGACGATGTCAAGGGGGACTCCTTGTCCACTTACTACCTCGACTAGCCTACTTGATTTCCATCTATGCATGACTTTTAGTCACCCCGGCATTATATACCCCCTTACACATGGAACTTGTCATTCTCATGTAGAGAATTCTTTATATCATCCATCTTTAAACACCATTTCCATGAATCATCGTAGAAATTCATATTTCATTACATTTCAAGCATAATTACGAAACCATAAACAATCATTTATTTCAATAGAAATAAACAATTCAATACATATAGAAACAAGGAATGACCATCCTTAAATACCTTATAATGAAAACCAAAATCATTTAGAAAGCTGCTTGCTTACCTAGCTTGCTTAGCTTTCCGTTTCGCTTATCCCTTTGCCTTTTCCTATACATATAAGAATGGTATAACATTCATATATTTCCTTTGCTTGCATTCAATTCTATTTTCCAACTCATTTTCATTAACATACATAATTCCTTCGACTTCTCAAGTCGTTATGCCCGTATAGCATATACTAGTGCATTACATGGGCTATTACACATCACATTTAGTCCCTTAAGTAGGGTAATCATTCAATCACATAATAATCATCCAATCATTATTATTTAATAGCTCATTACCTTCCTTAAGCCATTTTTCACTCATTTTCCAAAATTCACACATCGGTGCTCATTTTAAGCACACGTCGTTGCCTTAAGCCTTATTAATTAATCTCAAAATTTGAGATTAACATCATGCAATTCTAAACAGAAATATATTCACAAAATTTATCATATTTTTATGCATTTTTTGCACAGAACCAAATTACATAGGTCATTTACCACTCATACATGTCTATCCTTTCACATATAGCCATTTAACAACACATATATGAGGCATTTCATAAAAATTTTCAAGTCAGAAATTTAATCCACATTTCAGTATGATAATTATCATTAATTAACACTGTACTTAGGGTATTTTTATGGAATTTAAATCCACTAATCATAGGTTTCCAAAACAGCAACTTTGGAACCCATTTTTCTCCCATTTAACGTGTATTTTGACACATAAACCTAATCCAAATTTATGTTATTAAAATATATATCAATTTGGATCATTTCTACATAGGTTTCATATTTCTTTTTTATTTGTTTCTCCAACTATCCACATATGCTGAAATTAAGCGTACTGAAATCTCAAAATCTTGAATTAATATAAAATCAAGCATTTTTATCTGAAATTTTTATCATACCTAAATAACTACATTAATTAACCAAAATAAATATTTTCAACACAAAATATTTGATATTTCTATTTATTTTGGTATTTTTACTCTGCTGGACAGAAGAATCCATTTTAAGACAGCCTTAATCACGTAATTTATTGGGTATATTTATACCAATAAAAACCTAATTTTTATTTTATTTGTGTTATTATAAATATGTCTTATATATCATGTAAAATTTTTAGCCCAAAATTCTTTGTATAAAAATTATTAAAAAGGCTTTGGTGCAGCTGATCCTGCCACCCGTTTAATCCTGTCCAAGTTGATTTTCTCGGATTTTTAATTTACAAATGGCTTACCTTTTAAGCTGAAATTTGGGTCATTCCTTAATCGCCCCATCATGACACTTCTTAAAAAATTTCATACTAAAATTCATCCATTTACTGTTCCGTTCATATTTTAGTTTACAACATCATATAACTTCCAGATTTGAAGTATAAACTCAAAATAATCATATACTTACTTGATTAATTGATAATCCCTATTTTCCCCTTCTTTTTCCCTTGTTTTTCTTCATTCTTTTCTGGCTCTAGAGCTAGATGTGAGCTGCTTCCTTGGGGTAGAAGTTTTGGCACTTAGAAAAATACTTTTCCAAGCTTCTCTTCACATGACCGAGCATCCCATTTATAAAGCTGGAATTTCCAGCTATGGGCCCCACTTGTTGCTGCATTTTCCACATCCATTGAATGCCCTCTTATCCTCTTATGTGCTGGTGAACTCACAGCCAAGTAAATTCATTTTTTACCATTTTTCAAAAATCCAAAAATCTATTTTAATCACAACCATCCAGCTGTCCACTTGGCAACGTTCCATGTAGCAACTCCTTTGAACGATTTTATGCCTTGGAATTCCACATGATTAATGGCCCATTACTTACCCTAGGTGTTTAGGTATTTTAGATGTATATTTGGGATTTCTAAAAAATCCAAAAACCATACTTTATCACCCATGGGCATCCCTTGTGTTGACACACATACATGCCTATTGAAGCTACACCCTTAGCCATTTAATACCATGCATTTAAGCTCTTGATTTTCCATGAATTTTAGTATTTTTGTTAATTCATAAAATCCATTTGGAATTGCCTCCCTTTGACACCTCATATAGACCATTAAATAATGCATTAATTCCATGTACTCTAGCATTTAATACTTGGTACCTTTGAGGAGCAAAAGTCAACTATGCACACATTTTTCAATTCAGATATTTTCCCAGAATAACATGCTTAGTCTAAACCTTCCAAAATATTAATCTCATAATTTCATTCAACCATTTCAAATTTCATCTCAATTCGATTTTCCTAGCTCAAGTTATAGTCGTTTAAAGTTAACGGTTAGATTTGAACTATGTTCAATAAATCATCACACCAATTTGATTAAGGATTTTCATAACCCAATAATTCCATAATACCAAGCCCATCATCATCAACTTCCCTGTCAAATTTCACTTGAATCCGCCTTGCAGGCGTTGAGTTATGAATTTTCTAGTGTTTTTCAACATAATTCCATAATTTCCATTTTAATCTCCATTAATTAAATCATGAAAATTAAAATAAATATTCATGCCACATTAGCATATCCTAATCCTCATTAAGCCCCTTTAGTCACCTTGACTCATATTGGGCTCCGGTGATTAAATTTTTAACCATCATTCTTAGTTGAACCCTAAGTGCAAAATATCATAAAATCATAAAATTATCCAAAAATTTCATTTAATCATATATAAGTCACATGTACATGTTCAATGCACACATTAAATCCTCCTTAGGTTGGGGTTTCTCAATCCTCCCCCCCCCTTATAACAGGTTTCATCTCGAAACCGTCTCTTCTTTGAATAATCGGGTATTCTCTTTCTACTTCTTCTCTTAGTTTCCAAATATTCTTGCTTTCAGAATATTTGTCCCATTGAACATCAACACATTTAATTAATCATGGCTAACCTATATATAAATAATTTCACCTGTATTATTTTATCGATTTCCTCTACAGATAGTGCATGCATGGTTACATATTGACAATTTATGGCTAAATGATTATCATCAAAATCAAACAAGGTCATTGCCAAACTTTCTAAAATTTAATCCATACCTGTAACCATCTCATCCTCTTACTCTCGTGACTCCATGCACATGTACTAGGTTTATAGAAGTAACATGTTGGTTAGCTGCTTCTATTAACCTTGACTGAGTTGATCTTCCTTGCCTTTGTAACATTTGTACCTTATTTGGACAATTCAGGGCGATGTGCCCTACCTGATTACAAACATAACATCTGATACCAACTTCTGTGGTGTCATACCTATCATATCACATAGATTTCATCTCATCTCATAGCTATCATCTCAATCACATACTTATCATCTTGTCACATAGACATATGATCTAATCTCATAAACATAGCTATCATATCACATGCACACATTTTATGCATTCAAAATCCTTAGAGATATTTATATCATCATAACTAATCATATAATGCTCATTATCAAAGCATCCACTCATAAAACAAAGTCTTAACATCTTAACATGTCAATTCACACAATCACAATCATGTGATATTATTCATCATCATAAATTTTGCTACTATCATTATCATATATCTTGCATCCTATCATGATAATCACTTATGCATTCATCATGAAATCATGTATACCTCATTATATAATTCAATCGTTATACTTAGGCTTTTCCATGCCTATTTATCAGTCCATGCTCTGATACCAACAATTGTGGCGCCCCAAACCGAGACGTCACTTCCTTACCTCAAGATCTTATCGATTGGTAAATGTGAATCAGGATTGTTGCCCTGATCACACGGTAGGATTTTAATTGGAACTTGTCCAAATTTTTTTTTCATTTTTTCATCATCATCATTTCATTTATAACATAAACAATGATACACTTGTATATATCCTTTAAACCATTTCAACATGCTGCTATATATCATAGGCCCTCTTGACCTAATCATGTCATTGTCATTCCAGACATACACTCATCCATTCATTCATTAGTTCTCCTAGAACTTAGAACTTCAAATAAATTCATATACATTAGCATACCTGAATACTTTTATTCATATTATTCCACTCACTATGGATAATCCTTTTAGCCCACATGATACTATCTCGTACCTTTTCTCCATTTCTTAGGTCTTCGACCGCTTGAGTCTCCCAGTACCTGTCTGAGGTTTGGAAAACAAAATGTGAGTGATAACACAGTAACCAAGCTTAGGATTTTCATGTAATTCATTTTGATAGCAACATTCTTTAAAAATATTTCCCTCCATTCTGTAGAGACACTTAGTAAGTGATCAACTACCTGCGGAGCAGAAACCTTTTCATAAACCTTTCACAAACATTTCATGAAAATAATTCATGAAAACCATTCACATAAACCATTCGTAAAACCCAGTTTTTGGGCATTTCATACACATTGGATGTGCAAATTTATCATTTCCATTGATGACGTTGTCCTTCATGTGATGGTACGCTAGCACGGGGAACCCTCTTTCATGACATGATCTTTTCCATCCTTGGTACCAGACCTACCGACTTGGCAACGTCAAGGGGGACTCCTTGTCCACTTACTACCTCGACTAGCCTACCTCACCGGTCCTTTTTGACTTGGCGACGTCAAGGGGGACTCCTTGTCCACTTACTACCTCGACTAGCCTACTTGATTTTCATTCCATGCATGACTTTTAGTCACCCCGGCATTATATACCCCCTTACACATGGAAATTGTCATTCTCATGTAGAGAATTCTTTGCACCATCCCTCTTTAAACACTATTTCAATGAAACATCGTACAAATTCATGTTTCATCACATTTCAAGCATAAGTGCAAAACCATAAGCAATAATTTATTTCAATAGAAATAAACATTTCAATACACATAGAAACAAGGAATGATCATCCTTAAATACCTTGTAATGAAAACAAAAATCATTTAGAAAGATGCTTGCTTACCTCGCTTGCTTAGCTTTCCGTTTCGCTTATCCCTTTGCCTTTGCTTATACATATAAGAATGGTATAACATTCATATATTTCCTTTGCTTGCATTCAACTCTATTTTTCAAACCATTTTCATTAACATACATAATTCCTTCGACTTCTCAAGTCGTTATGCCCGTATAGCATATACTTGTGCATTACATGGGCTATTACACATCACATTTAGTCCCTTAAGTAGGGTAATCATTCAATCACATAATAATCATCCAATAACTATTATGTAATGGCTCATTACTTTCCTTAAGCCATTTTTCACTCATTTTCCAAAATTCACACATCAGTGCTCATTTTAAGCATACGTCGTTGCCTTAAGCCTCATTAATTAATCTCAAAATTTGAGATTAACATCATGCAATTCTAAACAGAAATATATTCACAAAATTTATCATATTTTCATGCATTTTTTCATAGAACCAAATTACATAGGTCATCTACCACTCATGCATGTCTATCCTTTCACATATAGCCATTTAACAACACATATATGAGGCATTTCATAAAATTTCCCAAGTCGGCAATTTAATCCATATTTCAGAATGATAATTATCATTAATTACCACTGTAATTAGGGTATTTTTTTGAAATTTAAATCCACTAATCATAGGTTTCCAAAACAGCAACTTTGGAGCCCATTTTTCACCCATTTAACGTGTCTTTTGACACATAACTATAAGCAGATTTATAAATCCGAATTTTCAGCAAATAATCCCACTTTTCTTAATCAAAATTTAGGATATTAACATATATATCAATTTGGATCATTTCTACATAGGTTTCATATTTCTTTTTGATTTTTTTCTCCAACTATCCACATATGCTGAAATCAGGCGTACTGAAATCTCAAAATCTTGAATTAATATAAAATCAAACAGTTTTGATCTGAAATTTCTATAATACCTCAATAAATACATGTAAATAAATATTTCCAGCATAAAATATTTGATATTTCTATTTATTTTGGTATTTTTACTCTGCTAGACAGCAGAATCCATTTTCAGACAGCCTTAATCACGTAAATTATTGGGTATATTTATACCGATAAAAACCTAATTTTATTTATTCTTATTATCCTCAATATGTATTATATATCCTGTAAAATTTTCAGCCCAAAATTCCTTGTATAAAAATTATTAAAAATCATTTAGCGCAGCTGATCCTGCCACCTATTTAATCCTGTCCAGGTTGATTTTCTTGGATTTTTAATTTACAAATGGCTTACCTTTTAAGCTGAAATTTGGGTCATTCCTTAATCGCCCCATCATGACACTTCCTAAAAATTTTCACACTAAAATTCATCCTTTTACTGTTCCGTTCATATTTTAGTTTACAACATCATATAACTTCCAGATTTGAAGTATAAACTCAAAATAATCATATACTTACTTGATTAATTGATAATCCCTCTTTTCCCCTTCTTTTTCCCTTGTTTTTCTTCATTATTTTCTGGCTCTAGAGCTAGATGTGAGCTGCTTCCTTGGGGTAGAAGTTTCGGCACTTAGAAAAATACTTTTCCAAGCTTCTCTTCACATGACCGAGCATCCCATTTATAAAACTGGAATTTCCAGCTATGGGCCCCACTTGTTGCTGCATTTTCCACATCCATTGATTGCCCTCTTATCCTCTTATGTGCTGGTGAACTCACAGCCAAGTAAATTCACTTTTTACCATTTTTCAAAAATCCAAAAATCTATTTTAATCACAACCATCCAGCTGTCCACTTGGCAACGTTCCATGTAGCAACTCCTTTGAACGATTTTATGCCTTGGAATTCCACATGATTAATGGCCCATTACTTACCCTAGGTGTTTAGGTATTTTAGATGTATATTTGGGATTTCTAAAAAATCCAAAAACCATACTTTATCACCCATGGGCATCCCTTGTGTTGACACACATACATGCCTATTGAAGCTACACCCTTAGCCATTTAATGCCATGCATTTAAGCTCTTGATTTTCCATGGATTTTAGTCTTTTTGTTAATTCATAAAATCCACTTGGAATTGCCTCCCTTTGACACCTCATATATACCATTAAATAATGCATTAATTCCATGTACTCTAGCATTTAATACTTGGTACCTTTGGGGGAGCAAAAGTCAACTATGCATACCTTTTTCAATTCAGATATTTTCCCAGCATAATATGATTAATCTAAACCTTCCAAAATTTTAATCTCATAATTTCATTCAACTTTTTCAAATTTCAACTCAATCCGATTTTTCTAGCTCAAGTTATAGCCGTTTAAAGTTAATAGTTGGATTTGAGCTATGTTCAATAAATCATCACACCAATTTCATTAAGGATTTTCATAACCCAATAATTCCATAATATCATGCCCATCATCATCAACTTCCCTGTCAAATTTCACTTGAATCCACCTTACAGGCGTTGAGTTATGAATTTTCTAGTGTTTTTCCTTTAACTTGTTCAAAACAACCCTAATTCATACGTATCATTTCTTGAATGCTTGAAATGAATCTCCCAACTCATTTGATATTTAATAACCACATCATGGGCTGTATAAACCATCAATTAATATTCATAAATGAGTAAAATTTATGAAACATTACTTGAGCAAGAAACCCTTTTAAATTATCAAAATCAAAACATAGTCAATGTACCTACTTGTAATGTTTTTGACGTTTTCTTCTTGCCCTAGTTGAACTTTCTTCTTCTTCCCTTCTTCACCCCTTTTTTTCTTCCTTTTTGCCTCTCTTAAGGAACATCCTTGTTGTTCCCTTTTTCATTTTTTTCTTTGCTGTCCAAATGGAGAACGCCCCTTGCTGCCTCATTTTGCCCATTTTATAATGGTGCACTTAATCCACCTTTTCCTCCTCATTTGGAGCTTAAAATTTTCATACTTATCCACCTATATGCTATCATCATTTTACCCATGTAATTTTTGTTTTATAATTTTTTTACAAAAATCTATCCAAAATCACATCCACAAGCTGCCCCTTTTTTAAATTTTTTGTGAGCATGAAAGGCTGCCCATTTTCACTCTATTTAATATCCCTAATTTCAGCATCCTTTCCATGCATTTTCTGAATTTTTTGAAACTAAAAATTTGCCCCAAAATTCCCTTCATAAGACACCTCAAATGGGATCATTAATTTCATTGACTTTGCATAAATTGAATCCACTTTTTAAAAGTAAAAAGTCGATGATTTTTTAACTATAAGTGGTTTAGCATTTTTTTCATGAGATTTAGCTTAATCAAATCCATCCATATAATAGGCCACCTTGTTTTATCCATCCATAAAACTTTTCATTTCAAAATGATCATTCTAGTGCAAGATATAAGCATTTGAAAATGTCTCATGAAATTTGATGAAATTAAATCATCATCACCATAATTTAATCATGATTATCATAATCCATACCATTCATTAAGTAGAACACATCAACATGTGTTTACCTTCCAAATTTCATGTCAATCCGCCTCATACACTTTAAGTTAGAAAATTTTCAAATAATAACTTAATTTATCCCATAATTATCAACAACTTAACATAATTCATAGAATTAAATAATCATGATAAGTCATTATTTTCTACACCTTATTTTGTCTTTTTGGTGCGCATTGTACCACATTGAGCAAGGGTGATTAACTTAGTTACCTTACTTAGTCATTTACCCTAATCTCATTTATCTAATTCAAACATACAATTAATAATTATCAAATTCCTAAATTACAAGGATCTCAAAATGTCCTAGGTATCACAACATGTGGCCAAGTCGCTAAGGAAAAGGTGGGAGGCCAGCGGTGCCCTCTCTGAAATGGGAGATGGTTGAATGGATGGCCGCCTAGCTAGCGTGCCTTTATATGGAAGGTTTCTTCTCTATAGGTGGAATGATCATTTGGCAAGTGTCACTGCCGAATGAGAAGAAATGAATGTGTTTGTGTGTAGTTTTCTCATGAGCAGCCCAAGATTTGGGACATAACAGTGTTTATATGAAATGTTTTTGCAAATGCATTGTTTATGAAAAGCACAGAAATGGGAACGAAAATGTTTTCAAGAAAAAGTTTGCCAAAACAAAAAAATGAAAAATGCTTGCTTATTGAGTATTCGTACTCACGTTTTGTTTTTCCAACCCTAGACAAGTATAAGGTTCAGGCAGAGGTAAAAGTGGCTCTTGAGAAAACCTCAAGATATAATTGATTGCAGGACAGGTATGAATGAATGTGTGCAGTGATCATGAAATTTTTAGGTTATGGATATGTATGACGTGAACAGATAAGTAGTTATGTTGATAATTCTATGAGAATTTGATTTACGAAGTAATATGATTTAAGTGATCAAGTTGACAGTTTATAAATAACATGTAAAGTTAATTACAAGTATACATTGTTTGTAACAGACGAAGAGAATGAAAAGAAAAGAAAAGAAATTTCCCGCTAAACGAAATGGATTCAAAAATCCCGCCGCATGAACAGGGCAACAATCCTGTGCCACATTTACCAATCGAAAATGATATCAGAGTAAGGCTCCGGTGTCTCGGGTCGGGGGCGCCACAAGGGAGAATTGACCATTAGAGACTTAGCATAAAATTAGTCTATTGGTGAATGTCATTTATACATTTAAAGCTTATACAGAATATATGTTATTAATGTAAAGTTATAGAAAAATGTGTATGTTTACAAAAAGACTAAATTACAATTTTAGAAAAATATGATTAAATTGTAAATTTAGAAAAGAAGTATTGAATGGTAAATTTTCAAGAATAGAGACCAAAACGGACCTAATCGGAATTTAAAAAGGTTAAATTGGAGATTAACATGAGAGTTTCGAGGAAAGTGTCAAATTATATGCTCTTTAATCTAGATGGATTTGATCATGAAAAGTAATTAAATAAAGTAGTTAAATTAATTAGTTTAAATTGCATTGAGAAACGTATAAGAAAGTCAACCCATGCATGTATGGAAAATGAGCATTCCCGTACAGGAGGTTTGGCTCTTGTATTCGATAATTAGTTAATAAATTATATATTATTATATGAGGCTGTTTTACAGGAAATTGGACTAGATTATGAAAATTATATTTAGAAGATTCTTAAACAACCAAAATTGGATGAGATTTCATGAATTAATTTTAAATGCTAATGTTTTAACGTGCACTAATCATTTTGATATGAAACTTGAAATGGATGGTTAAATTAATTTGTTCTATAATACGAATTGATTGGATTATGAAAAATAATAAAATAAAGCATTTACATAATTGTCCGCACTTAAAAACATGCATTGACCCAACTCATGCATAGGACGTCCACAAATGAGGGTACCCTCTCTTGCATTCATAGTTCCATGCATTTCCCTAGAAATTGATATTATTTATTTTATGTACATAACTCCATTTTACATGAAATTCCATAGGTAAGCTAAATTAATGTACTCTATATGATGAATGGATTGGATCATATAAAATATAATTACAAATGGGTAGAAAAAAAATTAAATTTTGAATGGATTGCATTAGTTAATTTCAAATGCTTATATCTTCCAATTTTAATCATTTTGACATAAAATTTCTTATGAACGGTTAATTTAATATGGTTTAAAATATAGACGGAGTAGATTATAAAGAACACCCTTAGAAAATTTTAAATCAACATTGAAATATGTGAAACAATATATATACACAGATGCGGATAGGAATGGGACGGTAATCACGTCTTTCTAAAAATATATATACATAAATAATAAAGAAATGAAATAAGTGGTTGTAAAGGAACCGACCTAGCCTAGTGAATTGGGTTCTTGCACCTGCCATTATTAAATACATGGATATATGAAAAAAAGTGTGTAAATAAAAGGAAAGAGAAATGCTGGCAGCGTGTTAGCTTTGGACGGTGCATTGAGCATTGTGAGAATTGGTGGCAACATAGGATATATGGACATGAGCTGGAATTAAAATCCCATCTTAAATTACAGCCCAAGCAAAGATATACATAATGGCAGAACAGAAAAAAATTTTGTAGGCAAATAAAGGAAAGAAGGACAAAGCACTGGACCACTAGTAGGTTTTAAAAAGAAATTTCTTTTCTCTTGTCTTCTTTCATGTATGGATGGGTTCACGTCCACTGTAGTATAAGCTTTAGGATTTCTATTTTTATATCATACATGCTCCCAATAATGTCCAAACCAGATCCCGTATTTCTTTTTTTAATTGTTGGGTTAAATGAATGGTTTCCATTAAACGTCTAAATAAATTATATATATAGCACAAGTATGTACGGTTTTCTTTAAGGTCCAAATAAAATCTGAAATTTTTATTACGCATCGCTTCTTTTTAGTATAGCTGGGAAAATAATAATAATAATATAAAACTAATATTGTTGTTTAAGGAATTATGGATGTCCTTGCATTGAATAATTGCCTAAAAGAGAATAAATAAAGGCCAGCACATTGGATTGAAAGAAAAGAAAAAAAATTGAATATGCTAGATATGGGTATTGAATAAAATGAATAATCTAAATTAACTACCAAATAGTAAGTCTATAGAGATTTGAAATATATGCAATGCCAAAAATATAAGGTAGTCCTTTTCACTTGTTTAGCAAAAGGAAAAGAAAAGATCGAGGAAACAAGTTGACATTCTACAATAAGCAAGTAGTGTCTCGAAATTATTTATTTTCAAAATGATTGAATGACTTGCAATTCATTTCATTCTGATGTTTTTCAATATTATTTAAGGATGACCATTCCCTTAATGTGTTTTGAAAAATGTATTTATTTACTTGCTTTATAGATAGTTGTGCAATTTTCTCAACTTGAAGAGGATGTAGAATAATGAATGTGATTATTTCTTAAAAGCATGCTAGCATGTGTATGATATATGGTCCACAAAGGTACAAGTCCATTTTAAACGTGTAAGCGGACCACAGTTCCCTTCTGAAGTGACCAAGTCGCTAATGCATATTCAAAAGCTAGCGGCCCACTTCTTAAAATAAGGGGTAGACGTATTGATGGTCGTCTAGCTAGCTTACCATCCCATGAAGGTATAAAGCATAAATATAAAATATGCATTTTCATATGCATTTATTATGAAATGCCAAATTTTGGGTTGAAAATATTTACTTGAATGAAAATGCTTTCTTACTAAGTTTAGTACTCACGTTCTGTTTTCCGAACCTTAGATAGGTATAGCCACATTCAAGAAAAAACGTCTTAATTAGAGGCTCTCAAGATTATATTATTCTCGTACATTTGGTGTGTATATGGTAAGGGTACAATATTACCAGATTACAAAGACTGATGATGTAAATGTAATTTTTAATATTTTGCAAATATTATATGATTTTAGTTAGAAGTGTGTGATTGCTTATAAATTAAAATGAGATTAAATTGAAAACTCTGCCGAGTGAACAGGGCCACAATCCTGCTCCTAATTTACCAACTAAACGATTCTGGAATAAGGTTAGGTGTCTTCTCGGGGCGCCACATCTGTTCTTTCTAAATCAATTACTTCCACTCCTTATGATTTTTGCATAGGCTTAAAGCCTGACATGAGGAAACTGCAACCATGGGGTCAACGGTTTTCATCCATGAAATTTCTCTGAAGAACATAGCCAATTAGGGAAAAGAGAAAAGAAATGTATCTTTATCAGATACTCATAACACTCCGAGTGGGAGCGACACACCTCTAGAGCATCAACCTTGTGGCCAAAAAGTGTCTCACGTCGTCATTTTACGATTGATGAGGAAAATCTTTTGGATACATCTCAAGATGAAGAGGTGCCTAAAGCCTCTCATGACCTAACTACGAAAAATGAAAAAGGCAATGGAAAAGAATTAGAATCTATAAGGACAAATCAATTCTAGGACTTGGTTGATCTTTCATCTGGACATAAAGTAATTGGGAACAAATGGTTTCTCATAAATAAGTGCAAAATAAATGGATTAATCAAGAGATATAAAACTCACCTAGTGGCTAAAGGTTATACCTAATGAGAGGGTATAGATATGAGAAAACCTCAATTTAATTGTGAGGTTATCTCAAAATTTGTCTCATGCAATATAATCATCTCATATTTAGATTTCTTATCATCATTAAAGAGCAATTGTTCTCCAATTTTGAATAGAGGACATAGGTGAAGCAACTTTTTATATTTGGAATGAAAGATCAATTATATCATTGCAAAAGTGCTGACCATTTTGAATAAAATCATTTAAATAATTCAATATGCAAAGCTGTTAAACTATTGACAACCATATTATAAAAGACAAAGCAAAAAGCCTTGACACATGTCCTAAAATTCCCACATTAAAATAAGAAAGGTTCCTTATGCCAGTAACATTGAGAGCTTCATATATGTTATGATATGTACTCGTTCTAATGCACGTTATGTTATTGATTTGGTAAACAAGCGCTAGTCAAATTTTATATGAGTTTATTAAGAGAGTTGACTCATACCAGCTCTTGCACTACAAATTATTTTTTGAAATAAACGATTTGCACTCTATGGGTTATGTTAATATTGATTGATGTGGAAAACTAGATGTGCAAAAATCATTATTAAGTCACGTATTTTTGCTAAACAAATGAAGTCATCTTGTAGACAATAAAAGATAGCCTAAAATTGGATTTGTGGTACATCTAGTGGCAGTGCAACACATCTGCATTGTGTAGATCACAATGTTTGTTGATTTGTTATATTGATGCTAGCTTTATTGAGCAAATGAGAAATATTCAATTTGAAGTATGACAACAAAGTTAGAGATTGAACCTCTCTTATGGGCAATCGCCTCTGATATTCTAGGAACATGCAGAGATGAGATGAATTAGGTAAGATAAGTGTTCTATGTGAACATGAGACCTAAGATAATTGTTGCCTTGATAAGATAATCAAGATGAGGTTGTATTAGATCTTGATCATAGTGGCGGCCCCACGTCCCATTGGACTTTGTTAAAGCTAGAGTGAGTTTTAGTTAGTGCCTAAGGAGGGCAAGGACTTTGAGAACTCAGATTAGACGCCTGGTAGCAACTTAACTAAAGTCTGTACGGTGTTGAAAACTTAGTGACATATGCTACTTGTGAGTTACGAGTTCTGCCACCATAGCACATGCTTCATACTACGTATGCTTAGCAACCTACAAAGGAAGTGAGTTGAATGCCTATGATTTGGATAATCTTTGTCTCTTCACTATGAGAGTCCTTGAAGCTATAACAACTTTAGTATGAGATCCCATGTGACTTTTGACTATATTTTGAGATTGTAGTCTAATGTTGCTTCCTTAGAATGTTGCTTACAAGTCATGGGTGATGCAACTTTGCTGGAATGTCTAAGAAAGCAATTAGTCTATAATTAAGAGATATATATATATATATATATGCGAGAGGAAGACTATTTTATCTCATCACTTACCTATATTCACTGGTAGACTAGTTATGTCCATTTATATGATTAGTTTATATAATTGGATATAATTGTGATTATAATGCAATAAGAGAGAAAATCAAGTATAGCCTTATGAAGGATTATGTATACTTAGACTAATGTAATGAAATGAATCAGGGGCATAGCAAGATATGCATGTATTTTTACATAATTTTTTCTTTTGGGTTGTAGCTACTATGTATCCCTAACAAGTGCATGACCTTGAGCTCCTAAGTATTTGCAAGTTACATGACTTATTTGCCAGTATGAATAATCTTGAAAAAAAAATTGGTTGAGAAAGCCATAATGTGCTTGTGGAAAATGTTGGAATTGTATTAGGATGCAAATGCACAGATTGTGAGTTTCCTACCCGTTCTAGAAAATACAATCCACTTGGATACATAATGTATAGAAACATACCTGTAATGGGATAGCTCCTGTGTATTGTTCCTAGTCCAGTTATAAATATGTGTGAGGTCTGTGGGAGAAACATATATCAGAGTATACAAGTGAAATTCCTGAAGAGTTCTCCTAAACTCTTTCAAAGATTAGTCACGTTGTAGTATTGTGGTTGGTTTCTGATCCTATGGTTCCAGTCCGGCTAAGTAACGAAGTTTGAGACACATCCTTCTAATCCTTACACTTCCGTTTTTGCTAAATAAGGTACATAATGAATCCTTATTTTTCAACAATTATGATACAGCAAAGGCTAATTGTTGGCACCTTTGAATTAATGGTAAAAAAGATTGGTTAGGGTCGACTTTTTGAAGAAGCAAGAGTACAAAAATCGGTACTTTAGTGCAAAAAAAACAATGTAAGTGCATGCCCATTTTGCAAGATAAATCATGCAACTAATTTTATAATTTTCCCACCTATTTTGATTACCCAACAATAATTTTTTGAATTGTTTATATGAAAGGTTTTAAAAGAAAATTATATTTTCAAAAAATTACATATAAAATCTTTTTAAGATGCAATTTTATAATATGCAAAGGGTGAAAATTAATGTAAAATATGTGTAAAAATATGTTTATGCGTGGATTATAGAGTTTTAAGGAGAAACAAAAATGTCCTACTCTCACTTGCTATCATCACTAAAGAATTGGGAGTCTATACATCATTAGGAGATTATATTCTAATAGCGTCCACCTAAGGATCAAACTAAGCAAGATGAAAATATAGAATTCAACAATGGATTTTCGGAGTTCAATAACTTGATTATCTCTATCCTTTGAACCAAGGGTGCAAGGTTAACACTCCCATGGGCTCTCTACTAGTTTTTATAGCATAGAAGGAGATGATGATACATCAATTGGGGGCAAAATGTCTTGGCTAAATGATATTTCGTAAATAATAAAATATTTTATGAGTATTCCTGCACCAATTCACTGGTTAATTATTTGACAATTGCGATAAATACAATGTAAAATATGTTTTTGCAACATTTGAGAATTAAATATTATTCAGTTCTCTCCACGAGAGCACTAGTCATGAATTATAATATTTAATAATATCGATCTCTTGAGAATTTAAAAATTAAGGTATTAATTTTAAATACTTTATAATGAATACTAAGAGAAGATAATGAGATTAAAGAAATAGCAAAAGAAGAAAGCAAGTCTTAAGAAGAACAAACCCTAAGTTGACCTTGCACCCTCTCTCGACACCTGCATGATGTAACATAATCCTTAACCACCTATTCTCATGGAATTAAGTTACTTAGAGTCCATTAAGTTTAAGTTTTATGGCAATTCTTAAAATTCCTCAAAGTCATCATGTCTATTCTCATGGTTTAGATTTTTAAGTTTAATATCTTGATTATCGTATAATAATTTTATCAAGGCTCATTTTGCACCCATTTTGAATGCTAGATCATGAGAAACATGTAAAGTTGCATAATAGTGCATTAGTTTATAGGGGTGCAACTTGGTACTTCGTCGATCCGAACCCGCTCAACCCGACCCGATTTCAAAATCAAAAATGGATTTTATTTTTTATAATTTTTCAAAAATAGACTCAATTTCAACGAGACCCGTGGAAATTCAAAACCAAAACTAGGTTTGCATCAACCTGGTACCAAAATCCAACCTGACCCGAACCCGAAGTAATTTATATAATTTTCTCATAATATGCAAAGCGGCCGGTGCATGGGAAGCATCATGTGACCGAGTAGAAATGATGCCAGCCCCTGTGCATGCGCAAACCCTACCCCCAAATCCCTAATTCCTCTCCTTTCGCATATGTCATTTGAAGTTTTCATTTTTCAACATTTTTACAGCCCTGCCTGCCTACCTCGGTGTCCTAAAATACCTAATCCCTCCCTAGTCTCTACACAACGGCGAGTTGCTGGACATGGACCTAGTATTTTATTTTATTTTCATTATAACCCTTCTCTATTTATGAGGTGATTTATGAATATGCTACTATGAATTTATGATGTTAATGGATGCATAACATTTATGGACATTGTTGAGCACTATGACTATTTTCCACAGTGCAGAGTAGGTACGGGGTTCGACCTGCTCGGTCAGGTCACGGGGGTGAAGGGGGCAGCGCCCCTGGAGAAATTTTTAACTATTAAGTCGTAGGAGTGGGAAAGTAAATTACTAATTGCGATTAGACTCGACCCATGCTCCGGCCCGGCCCGACTCGATGGGGGTTCGATTATCAAGAGGAGCCCGCGAGTTAGGGCTTCATCTTTCAGTTGCGCCCGACTACGTTTCCCTTTTCTTCTCTTCCCGTTCTCTACTTTTTCTTCTCTTTCCCTTCTATTCAGTTCGATCTAGCTGTAGATCTCTTCAAGAAAACTCTACCGACTGCCTTGAAGGTCATTGATTCCAATCAAGGAAGCTCCGAATCTCTGCAATCCAAGCCTAAGGTCGCTGTTTTTGAGGGAAATCATGATTAAGGTAAGTAGATGTCGCCCATTCTTAATTTAGTGATGAAATTTCATGTTAAACATGATATACTGGTGGGAGTGTGTAACGTCTAACAACTTCGTGGTATGGGGCATAAGTGTAACGCCCCATTCATAAAAATACTCAATAACTAATCAACGGCGCTACACAATCTAAGAAAAATTCGGCAGCATCTCCCCATAACAAACAAGGGGTAATATGGAATACATGACCTGATATTCATTACATTTCCATCTGTAACATTCAATCCTATTTATATACTTGCATCTTCATATAATAAGAACATTCATATAGAAGGAAATCATTACATATTTTCCTTACACAACAAACAGATATAATAGTCATGCATATGTGCATCAACAAGAATTATAATCCAATCTGAAATACTAAATATATTATAGTTGTCAAAACGAATCCGCCTAAGTAATTGTCTACATATATGATTATCAAAAGAGCACAAGTCTAAAAGAACTGGAATCAACATATTGTGCTAGGGTCTCTCATGTTTGATCTTCAACTTGTCCCATCCTTAAGTTCCCCTTCTGACCTGCGATCTAAAACCACAATAACAATGATATGAGTCTAAATAGACCCAGTAAGTAGATAGTGGTTAGCACAAAGTGCAAATAAGCATAATGATGGATACTCATATAGTGATGAAGCTAATACACATGGGTCCAATACCCACTCTCAAGATCGTATACATATAACCATACACACAAATTGACCAACACAACCAATCATCTACTCATGTCCATCAAGGGCCATGAACAACCCTCTCCTCATGTCAATCAGGGGCCATGAACAACCCTTACAACCAACTATTTGAGATAACGCATCATACATAACAGACAATGAAACACATCGCAAACCACGCATACAACATCAACACAATTCAGATACAACACATAGATCTGTCACACAAGCATTTTATCAAACACATGATAGGTGCGAAATGAAAGAACCTTCAATTCATACTCTCGATTGGGGCAAATCTATTCACGTCACATTTCAACAATATAACAACTGCTAAGAAGTCTTTTACATCATAGAAATCACGCATTCAAAGTAAATTCACCATGAACCCTAATTGTTACGAACTCTACGCCTAATACCATGGAGTCGTTAGCAGCTATACATTCCCTCTAGCCTCGCATCGCGTTTAACGTAAAATTTCATCACTAAATCGAGAAGGGGCGACATCTACTTACTTGAATCGAAATTTCCCCCAAAAATAGTGCTCCAGACTTAGACGGAGAGATTCGGAACTTCCACGATTCGAGTCGATGATCCTCAAACAGTCGGTAGAGCTTCCTTGAATGAATCCGTGGCTAGCCCGAACTAAATGGTGGGGAAAGAAGAGAAGACGCAGAGAACGGAAAGAGAAGAAGAAGGAAGATAGCCGGGTGCGGGATGAAAAAAATGAACCCTAGCGCGCGCGGGCTTCCTTTATTACTGAATCCCTATCGGGTCGGGTCGGAACATGGATCGGGTCTAATTGCAATTAGTAATTTACTCTCCTACTCATACGACTTAATAATTAAAATTTTCTTCGGGGGCGCTGCCCCCTGCACCCCCGCAAGGGCGCTGCCCCCTTGACCCCCGCGACCTGACCGGGCAGGTCGAACCCCGTACCTACTCTGCGAGGGAAACAATAGTCATAGTGCCCATCAATGGAACGCTAATCATACATGCACATATGCACTATACATCTCCTAAATGTCGTGTCCATGTATGTTATGTATCCATTAATATCATAAAATTCTTACTAGCATGTTCATAAGTTACCTCATAAATAGAGAAAAGTTATAATAAAAATAGAATAAAAATACCTGGTCCTCACAATAAGGTTCATAACAGTTAGCGTAAGCAGGGTTCATGGGAAATTTGCTATGAATGTGCGATTTCTATGAGGTAAAGGATTTGTTAGCAGTTTCTATATTGTTAAAATGTGACGTTAATCAATTCGGATTAAACGAGAGTATGAATTGAAGGTTCTCTTATTTTGCACTTATCATGTGTCTGGTAAAATACTTGTATGGCAGTTTTGTGTGTTGAATTTAAAGTAAACCTTGTTAATGTTGTATGTGTGGTTTGTGGCATTTATCCTTGTCTGTTATGTATGATGTGTTATCTAAAATGGTTGGTTGTAAAAGGGTTGTTCATGGCCCCTGATTAACATGAGGAGAGGGTTGTTCATGGCCCTTGATAGACATGAGTAGAGGATTGTTCGTGTCCTTCTATTTACACGTGGTTATATGCATACAATCTTGGGAGTGGGTATTTGGACCCATATGTCTTATCTCGATCACAACATGTGCATCTAGAATTTTAATTATTTCCACTTTGTGTTAACCACCATCTACTTACTGAGTCTATTTAGACTCGTATGGTTTGTTATTTTGCCTTTAGATCACAGGCCAGGTGGGGAACCTCAAGATGAGACAAGTTGAAGTTCAAATCTTGGAGACCATTAGCATAATATCTTTAATTTCAGTTCTTTTAAAATTTGTGCTCTTTTGATATTTGTATATGTAGACGATTATTGAGACAGATACACTTTGACAAACATTTTGTATTTAGTATTTTGGATTGGATTATAATCTCTATGGATGCATATATGCATAATCATTAGGTTTACTTGATGTATAAAGATAACACTCAATGATTTTCCTTCTATATGAATGTCCTTATTATATGAAGATACAAATGTATAAATATAGGATTGAATGTTATATTTTGAAATGAAATTGAAATATTTATGAATATCAGGTCATGTAATCCATACCACCCCTTATATATTATAGGGAGATGATGCCGAATTTTTCTTAGGTTGTATAGTACCCATTAACTAGTTATTGAGTATATCTAGGAATGGGGCATTACAACCGCCTACTTTGATCCTCTTCCGACCTTTATGAATGGGTAGAGAAAATGAGTATCGGCCATCCTTGCTAGAGATCTGGTGTTTTTTTGGATTATAAAGAGGGGCGTTGTTGCGAACATGATCGTGTGTTGTCAAAATCCACTACCAGCCCTGCTAAACTATTTGCACATCGCCAAATTTGGGAGGAAGAGAGATATTTTCTCCCTTGCTATTTTGCCCTTACTGACCATCTATTGCAGCAGTGCTAGATGTGATATCCTCTTCTGCCTTGTCATTTACGACTACTAAAACTCGATTACTATTGTTGTGCCATATGCTATTGCTGAAATCCTCTACATTGTGTTGTGTTGTTGTTGTGCTAATGTGGAGGCAAGTAAAACTATTTTGTTCTCCTATTTTCTTTTCTTAGAGTTATTCTTATCTCCCTATTACAATGTTATTATCGATAATTTAACATTGAAGTGGTTGAGTGTATGCTTCTGCTTGAAACATATGGTTGCTCACTTGCTTGAATTTTAGCTGTTTGCATAGAGTTGGTTAAGTCTAAAGTAGTGAATATTGTGGGAAATTTGCGTCATAAACCCTCTAACTTTGTGTATTAGCATTTTGGACCTCGAAGTTTACGTATTAGCATTTTAAACCTGCGAAGTTTAGGATTTTGCATTGCAAACCCTCATTCTTTACGGCGGAAAAAAAACGTTGTTAGCTCATGTAAAATACCGAAAATACCCATCATTTCTTCTTCTCTATGCACGAACCCATCTCACGTAAGTCTCTTTCATCATTAACCTCTATCCTGGTCCTTCTGAATTCGAGAAGAATTCTGAGCACACCTCTGTTCTGGTCCTTCTGGATATGAGAAGAAGGTAGCGCCCACCCACATCAAATGTCTTCTTCACTAGGGAAAGACAGCAGCTCATCTGACTCAGCCGCCATGGTGGTAGTTTCCAACAATCCTCTACACAAATGGTTGCCTTCCCAAGGCGAAAGCTCCAGTGTAGCTGTCGCCACTGCATGACATCTGACGAGCTAGATCACGGCAAGAGGTCTTCCTCCGCCAACCATGGCAACTGCTAACTATGAACAGTAGTAGCAAGCTGTTGCAGCTCTTCTCGCATCAGCTCCAGCAAAGGCCAATGAAACCTAAGTTGGCAGGCTCCATGGACGACCCAAATCACCACCAGCAGTAGGTGATGGTCGACCAGCTCTTCAAGGCGACCAAACTGGCCAAGACTAGGAACTTCATTCACACCTCAGTTGATCCTTCCCCGATCCCTTCCCATTTCCATCCTCCCCGCTCACATCCACCAAGCAAAGTATTCACATCCGCAGACATCCCCGCGTAGCACCTCTACCATAATATCCACCCCATTCAGCACGTCGACGAAACAAGACTTGGACTTCGCGTCATATCCGATTAAAGATGGGGCAAAAACAGCGTTGGGCTTCAAGGGGAAGACAGAGGCTAATTTGGGCGGGCTTTTGGGTGACTCTAGTCGTGGGAGTCGAAGAACAGAGGCGATCATACTCTTCGATTATGTTATTAAGGTCTTCATCGGTGGTGATGGATATCAAGGAATCCAAATCTTCATTAGGGAGTCGATATTTGAGGGAGGAAGGGGGGTTGGTGGATGGTGGCATGGAGAGATACAGAGAGGGAGGAGATGGTGGTCATGGCGAGGTCGAAGGAGACGATGCAGCTATGGTCGCCTAGGTAGCAAAGGGATTTGTCATGAGGACAGTGAAGGCCATGTAGCAGCAGTAGCATGCCTTTTCTAGCTTGCATCAACAGAGGGTAGGAAGACGATGAAGCAGCAGATGCGACACTATCAACGATGCTTGCAATAGCGGTGGCTATGAGGTTGGAGCTTTCTCTACTAGAATGTGATGCTGAGGCAATCTTGCTGTCTCGAGTCCCGACAAGGTAACTTGGAGCTGTCAGTGGCGGTGACGGCGACGGGGAGGTATCATCGAAGGTATCGCAACAGGTGCATTAATGGCCATGCAGTAGGGGCATGTGCACAGGTCAGTTCCGTCATTTTATATTTAAAAATAATGCAATAATTGGGATTCCAATCATGTTACAGATAAATATAAAAATAATAATAATGTGCAATTAAAATTAAATAATATTAATAATAATAATGATGTACAATTAAAATTAAATAATACTAAAGTCAGATT
Organism: Annona cherimola; assembly: GCA_030490835.1. Classification (NCBI taxonomy): domain Eukaryota; kingdom Viridiplantae; phylum Streptophyta; class Magnoliopsida; order Magnoliales; family Annonaceae; genus Annona; species Annona cherimola. The sequence goes on along the minus strand of CM059972.1, from coordinate 53,898,213 downwards.
TATAATAGAGAAAAACCCTGGATAATGAATGATTGTAGAGAGTAAATGGGTGGTGGCGCTGAAGCCCTCAAAACTCAAATGGGGACAACGACAACGAAGAAGGCATGTGGAGCGGACGCTTGGTAGCCTTGCTGTTTTATTATTATTATTATTATTTTATTATTATTATTTTTTTTTTTTCCTCTAAAATGTGAAACGGCTTAACCAGCTAATCCAACAATCGGTCAGCGTTTAACCGAGTTATAGCGGCTTGATGTGTCCAACCTGAAACTGAACTGAATCATACTGACCAAGTGTCCGGTTCCCGGTTGAACCAGTTAAACCGTCCAATCCGAATCTGGTTTTAATAACAATGCTTTCGGCATTTTTAATATATTAAAACTAAAAAAATCAAAATTTTCTAATAATCAATGCTACGACATGGGTATATGAAGAATTCTGGGCATACGTTGTAGGTATGAATGAAATTATTAAAAAAATATGTCTCTATTAAAAATTAGGGTTAAAAGTTGCAGGTGTATCTAAAATTTTTATTAAATCTAATTATGGAGTGTTATAGAAAATCATAATCCTAAATTTATACATGCATGAAGATCATCAACTCCTCTTGCCTCAGAGTTCAAGTAAAATTTCTATCATTTTCCTTCTTTACTTTATTTTATTTTTCAACTGGAAATTGAGATTGTGTTCCGACCAAATTAAGTCCCTGTGGCTTTGAGAATAAATGCTTAATTGATTTCTCAACAAAATTTTAAAGCATCCAATTCTTTAACCGAGTCCGAAAAGTACATCACAGAAATATTTTGCATTGTGTTCCACATTCTGATTTTACATCTCTAACGAGAAAACCCTTGATTAAAAGAGCTGAATACAATGGCCCACAAAAAAAATGCTTAATAATAATGAAGTACATAGAAGATCCTTCTACGTTTTTACAAGTGCACGAAAAATCGTGTCTAACAAAAATATAAAGATAAATGAGTACACTTCGCCTCGCGCCGTGACTCGAATGTGAGGTATATGACGCCACGCGCCATATCTTAAATATGAATTATATGAAGCCCCGCGCCATGACTTAAATGTGAGGTACATGACGCCACGCGCCATGCCTTAAATGTGAGGTTCATGACGCCACACGCCATGCCTTAAATGTGAGGTTCATGACGCCACGCGCCATGCCTTAAATGTGAGGTTCATGACGCCACACGCCATGTGAGTTTACGCTTAGCCCGTCGACCAGCGATGACTCAGTTTGGGAACTAGTGAGGGGCCCGTCGGCTACACTAGTGACCCTACACAGCAAACTAAGTGCGCTCTTAGCTTCTGGATTTACACAGCAGACCAGCGTGTCCCGCTTTCAGCTTCTGTACTTGTACAAGAAACCAGTGTCTCCCGCATTCAGCCTCTGGATTGAACAATTGGGTGGTTTTACCAAGAAATGGATTCAACCGAATTAAAAAAATATATATGTTTGGGTCATCTTTGACCAGTTAAAAAGGTTTGGGCCCAACTGGGCTTGTTGGGGAATTTTTGGGTCATCTTGGGCTTTTTTAAGAGTTTTGAGCCATCTTGGGCTTTTTGGAGGGTTTCGGGCCATCTTGGGCTTTTTTGGAAAATTTTAAGCCATCTTGGGCTTTTTGGAGGGTTTTGGGCCATTTTGGGATTTTGGAGAGTTTTGAGCCATCTTAGGCTTTTTGGAGAGTTTTGGTCCATCTTGGGCTTTTTTTGGAAAATTTTAAGCCATCTTGGGCTTTTTGGAGGGTTTTGAGCCATCTTGGGCTTGCTGGAGAGTTTTGAGCCATCTTGGGCTTTTTGGAGGGTTTTGGGCCCAAGAGGGCTTGCTCGGACATTAAGGCTCGGGTTGAGCGAAGAGGTCATATATATATATATATATATGTTGTATATGTATAATAGAAAGGTACTTAGCCCTGCGTATCAACTTATCCCATTGTTTGGGGAGTATCTACTCAGGCAAAAGTATATGAAAATTCTTTTTTTATAATATATATATGTTTTTGAAAGTCTAAAAATATATATTTTTTTTTTTTTGGGGCCCACGGGGCAAATACATATATTTTTGAAGGCCCGCGGGACAAAGTATTCATTTTGGAGGCCCGCGGGGCATTTATATAATCTTAGAAGTCAAAATCTTAATTTTTGGGTGCCCGCGGGACATCTATGTAATTTCAAAGTATTGATTTTTTGGATGCCTTTGAATATATATGTGTATTTTGATATATTTTATAGAAAATACTCATATATCTATTTTTACTTTTAAAGGAGAAAATATACTTATCCCGTATGTCAATTCAACCCGCCAGTCGGGGAGTATCCACGTTGGGAAAAGTAGTTTTTTTTTATTTTTAAAAATAGTATATATGTATATATATATTTATATATATATATATAATATACACATATATATTTTTATTTTATTTTTAAAAGAGAAAATATACTTAACCCGTGTGTCAATTCAACCCGCCAGTCGGGGAGTATCTACGTTGGGAAAAGTAGTTTTTTTGAAAATAATATATATGTATATATATTTATATATATATAATATACACATATATATTTTTATTTTATTTTTAAAAGAGAAAATATACTTAACCCGTGTGTCAATTCAACCCGCCAGTCGGGGAGTATCCACGTTGGGAAAAGTAGTTTTTGAAAATAATATATATGTATATATATATTTATATATATATAATATAACACATATATATTTTTATTTTATTTTTAAAAGAGAAAATATACTTAACCCGTGTGTCAATTCAACCCGCCAGTCGGGGAGTATCCACGTTGGGAAAAGTAGTTTTTTTGAAAATAATATATATGTATATATATTTATATATATATAATATACACATATATATTTTTATTTTATTTTTAAAAGAGAAAATATACTTAACCCGTGTGTCAATTCAACCCGCCAGTCGGGGAGTATCCACGTTGGGAAAAGTAGTTTTTGAAAATAATATATATGTATATATATATTTATATATATATAATATAACACATATATATTTTTATTTTATTTTTAAAAGAGAAAATATACTTAACCCGTGTGTCAATTCAACCCGCCAGTCGGGGAGTATCCACGTTGGGAAAAGTAGTTTTTGAAAATAATATATATGTATATATATTTATATATATATATAATATAACACATATATATTTTTATTTTATTTTTAAAAGAGAAAATATACTTAACCCGTGTGTCAATTCAACCCGCCAGTCGGGGAGTATCCACGTTGGGAAAAGTAGTTTTTGAAAATAACGTATATGTATATATATATTTATATTAAAAAAGACTCTTTTTTTTTAAATAGATAAAAAGAAAACAAACTTGAGAACTTACGTTCTCTATTAGAACTTAGAAGAAAGAACGAAATGCTTGCTTTCGGAGCTTGTCTCCTTCTCCCGCTCTTCCGTTCTCTTCGTTGTCCCCTGAATGAGTAGCCGAATGCGGCTATTTATAGGCTTTTTGCCGGCTTGGGATGGGTTCAGCGGCTGCTGTCGTTCACGCGGAACTTCATTGCCGCGGAACTGTTTCGATAAAAGCGTTCCCGCGGAACTTTGTTGCTTGGGCACCAAGCTACACTTGCGCGGAACCAGATTCACGCGGAACCGCTTCCCCGCGGAACTGCATTCACGCGGAACACATTTCCGCGGAACTGCATTCTCGCGGAACACATCCCCGTGGAAAATTCCTCTCCTTTTCTGCCAGCCCCAGCACACTTAATCCATGGAAGCGTCGGCGGCTCTCTCCAGGATCGGCTTGGCCGACCTGGCCGTGATGGGCCAAGACCTTGCCCTCAACGTCGCCGAGCGCGGCTTCGCCATCTCCGTCTACAACTGCACCGCTTCCAAGGTCGACGAGACAGTCCGTCGAGCCGAACAAGAGGGCCACCTTCGTTCTTTGAGGGCCGTACGATGAGGCTGCTAAGGCTGCTCCCCGCCGTCGGATGGCGCGTCTGCTGCTCTCGTTCGACTCCGCAGCTCTGGGTACGTTCCGCACAGCCAGCTGGATGTGCCTGGGGACGATCCTCGTCTTCTTGTTGTCCCGTGCCGCATTTCCCGCCAGCTTTTCTTGACGTGTTGCTGCGGCGCTCCTGGTGGAGCCTTCACCTGGAGATACACTTGTTAGGCTCTGCAGAGATTGTCCCAATTCCCAACAAGCCATTACTGCTTCCATTGCATGGACACGAACGTGCTGCTGAAGCTGTTCCTTAAAGGAACAGAGCAATAGGACATAGTGCGTCATGAACTGGTCAAGGTCCTTATCGTCTCCAACCATTAGCTGATTCGCTGCACCTCTAGGTACTCAGATGACCGAGCCACACCCGTATTCTTGCACCAAGCATAGAAAGCTGCAAGCTCATCGATCTGCTTAGCAGCCCTTACATAAGCCTCAAAGGCCTTAACACAATCAGGGTATTCCATGTCAAAGAAGCGATCCAGCAAAACTCCCAAAATCTCACAAATATCGGCATAGAGCTGGAAGCTCTCCTTAACAATGGGATACAGAGCAATGAGGATCATCCGGCTGTTCTTGGCCGTGCCGGTAGGCCGACAAGCAAGGAACCGATCGAGCAGCTGCTGCATCATGTTCATCCGCCCCAGGACCCGTTTTGATTTCATGTCCCGTAGCGGAGTGACCGCCGGCTGCTGCTGCGATGGGCTCCTATCATTCCTCTGCTGGGGGCTAGCATAGTCACCGTACTGTGAAGGAGATCTTCCGTTGCCACCTACACCATAAGAATCGAATTCTCCATAATCCGAATGCCTCCTCCGTAATTCCCTCTCAGCTGTTCGTCTCATCATTCGACAATCCGGTGACACCATGCAGTTCGGCCTGATGAAGTTCTCCCCGCTCGATCTCATGTTGGCGATCCTTAAGGGGAACTTCGATCCGGCGGCCATGGCCTCCAATTCAGGAGCCGCCATCCTCCTTGAGAATCGCCAGTTCCTGATGATCCTCGATTGCCGTCTTCGTCGGCTGCATCGCCGTCTTCATGTGGCGGAGAGCAAGCGGGGAGAGTTCGATCAAGGTGGAGCCGCCGAAGCTGTTGGTCGTGAAGCCTGGATGACGACTTACCACCGCCCGCTCAGAGGAGCTCTGGCTTTGCTTCGCGAACGCTGCAGCCCTCGAGTTCATGACTGCGGCGGCCACCGCGGACGAAGGATCGAGCCCGAATGACGACGACGCTGCCCTCGACGGAGAAGACACCGCCATGCTGCTGCCGAAGCCAGATTGCATCTGCTGGCTCATGTTCTGCCGGGTCTGGTTCGGCCCCTCCAGCTCTTGTTTTTGTGGAGAGCGGCGATTTTGCTGCTACTGCTCTCTTTTTTCTTTTCTTTTTTTTGGTGAAAAATATATCTCTTCAAATGCCCCCTCAGGAATTATGCCGCCGTGGGCCACTTGTAAAGGCGTGATTCCTGACATGTTGTTTGGCAGGCTTCTCTTGACTGATGGCGTAATGAGGATTTTTTTTTTTTTTTAATAATATGGGCCATATATATCACAATTCTTTTTCCCAGGCAAAACACAAAGAAGAAACTGAGGGACTCCTGGAAGCTTTGACTGAATGATTGAGGATTCTCTTGCAATGACAATGCCTTTCATCGCTCCACATTTGTGCAGATCACGAGCAAGAGACCGAACATCACAGCGAGCAGAAAAGTCCACAATAGCCCATCTTTCTTTTTTCTTTTTCTTTTTTTTTTTTTTTTTTTGAGGGTCCACTAGTTTCTTATTGTTGAAATTCCATTGACCATTTCTAGGAAAGAATTCATCATTGCCATCTTTTAACTTTGGTGCATTCAAGACACGGCCTTCTTCTTGAGTGAAGTTACCATTGATCGAAATACCGCATGCCTTCAACATTTCATCAGCACCATAGTTGCTGCTTCTTGATGCATTACTTAAAGTTTGCATCCTTTCTTGTGGTTTCTGTCTTGATTTTTCAACCAGTGATGATCTTTGCAAAGTTGACAGAGATTTAGTATACCTTTGCAATGAAACCAAAGAGCAGAGCTCGACAGGATAGTAAGTGGGGCGTTTTGGCTTTTCAACATTAATGCATGGCATATTTGCAAAAAACCTAAGCTCAATGTGCCGATAATCGAAAACTGTAATCTCAATGGTTTGAGACGGGCTATCGCCTCTTCCATTTTTCTGTTTCAAAGTAAACATTTGCTGGTTGCATGAAAGCTCACTTAGCCCTACAATTTTAAATTCCATATTTGAGGGTCTTGTTTTCACCCTCAGATTCTTCAGAGTTCTCTTTGCCTTTCCCCAATCAATTTCACCATGATTTCTAACATTTTGATTAGCCATCAGAAATCCATCAACAGGGCCAGGCCTTATAATCATTGTAGTAGACACATCAATATTTAGAGACAAGCCCCTTTGACTGGTTCGGAAGCTAGAATGAAAACCACGGCAACCCAAAACTCCACCTCCGATGTCAACAAAGTTACTAGGATCATTGTGAAAAAAAAAAATGACTGCCGAACCAGAAGGCAACCCTGCTTTGCAGCATGCTGCCTTAGGATTATATCTAGAACCCTGAGAACTTTAGGAATCGGGTCCTCGCAGAGCATTTGCAATAGCTTTCATTGGAATTTTGGCAGCAAAACGTATCTCAACTTTGAAAGTCTTGGTCTGATACGAACGCCTTTGCCTTTTCCGATCTCCCTCCTCGGGGCTGTCATTACCGTGAGGACTACTATTCCCACTAACTTTGTTTGAGGACACAACACTGAATTCAAAATTCTGTTGTGGAAGATCCCCCACTGTAAACAAGCTCTTCTCACCATCATAAGCGAAGTACTTTCCCTAAAAGTCACCAATATAAGTCTGGTGAACTCTATCCATGATCTTTCTTCCGATACCTTTGCCATCAATAGGTTTACCATCTTCATAAGACAGAGAAACCTTTCCGCCCAGTGCCAGACCTTGCCACTAGAACTCGATTCATTGAGACTTTTTTCGCGTTTAGGGGTATGACAGGTGGGGGTGGCGGCAAAGTTTTCTTCTCAGCCTCTGTCTCGTAGGAAACCGAGAAGAACGGGAAACCCCCTTTTTTTTTTGACAACTGCCTTAGTTGTCGAAATATCTGATGATGATGCTCATGGCGGGGAGAATTTGACATCGATAGAGCCGTTACCTTTTTCTCCTGCTGATGTAGTGAACTCCATTCGAGTTTTGAAGGAGTCCCTTCCTTCTACAAGGGAGGCTGTAGAGATTCTTTTGATATATGACTTTCTTTGTAATTTCATGGATAGTATCTTTTTAAGTAATTCCCATTCACGGTTGCTTTCATTTGATTTCGGCAATTAACAACTTCATATGTGCCATTGCCATGGACCCTCTCAATGATGTAAGGCCCTTCCCATTTAGGCTCGAATTTGCTGGTAAGTTTTCCCCTGGCCATAAGCTCTGTGCGTAGCTTTAGCACCAAATCTCCTCTTTTGAATGAGCGATGCCTCACGACTTTATTGTATGCTTCGACCATTCGAGCTTGATAGAGTTCGATCCGTTGCCGTGCTTGTACTCGTTTTTCGTCTAGTGCCTCGAGCTCGTCGAAGCGAAGTTTAGCTTGTTGTTCAGTAGTTAACCCAGAATGGATGGCAACCCTTAAGGATGCTAACTGAATTTCCACTGGTAAGACTGCTTCTGCGCCAAAAAGTAATGAATATGGTGTTGCTCCCGTTGCAGTTCGATGTGTGGTTCTATAGGCCCACAGTGCTTCGGGTAACCTCTCGTGCCAATCACGCTTATTTTTCACAGTGGTCCTTTTGAGGATTCGAATAATATTTTTGTTGAATGCCTCTGCTTGACCATTCCCTTGTGGGTAATAAGGCGATGAGAACACTTGCTTGATTCTAAACTTTTGGCATAACTGATTCACTTTGTCATTTTTGAATGGCGTGCCATTATCTGAGGTGATTTGATAGGGAACACCATAACGGTAAATGATTTTGTGCTTGATAAATTCAACCACCTCTTGCGCTCGGACTCTCTTGTAAGCTTTAGCTTCTGCCCATTTGGAGAAATAATCCGTAGCGGCTAAAATATATAAGTGTCCTTTAGATGATGATGGGTTTATCGGACCAACAATATCAAAACCCCACCAAGAGAAAGGCCACGAAATAGGTGCTGGAGACATTACTGAAGTAGGAATATGATAAATATCTCCATGCATTTGGCAGGCCTCACAGGATTTTGCAAAATTGATGGAGTCTTGGACCATTGTGGGCCAATAATAGCCCAATGTTTTGATCCTATGATAAAGGTGACGTCCAGATTGGTGGGCGCCACACTCGCTGGAGTGTGTCTCTTGAAGAACATGACAAATATCATTCCCGTCGATGCAGCGAAGCCAAAGCCCATCAAAAGAAATCCGATACAAGTTATCTTGAAACACGGTATATCGCGAAACAGCCTTTCTCGATGACTTTCTGCCATTTGGATCATCTGGTTCAATACCATATTTGAGGTAATTGATGATAGGGATGCGCCAGTCATCATTGTTTGTAGTTACCTCAGATACAGACCATCCAATTTGATTTACTTGGAGATCTTCGTCATCTTCTAATCTTTGTACTCGAATTGTCATGTCATCAAGCTCATTGAAAGCGAGGATACTGGCTAACTTTGATAGTGCATCAGCAACTACATTTTCTGACCGAGGAACATGCTCAATCGAAACCATTTCGAATTTTGCCAATAAAGTTTGAGCTTTGTCATAATATTTTCGTAGATGGGGCTGATGTACTTCGTATTGATTATTTAACTGTTTGATAACCATTCAGAGTCCCCAAATATTCGCACAAATAAAATATCTGATTGTAGAAGAAGTTCCATGTCGATGAGTAAAGCCTCATATTCAGCTTCATTATTTGTTGCGCTTTTTCCAAGAAAATATGAGTGAGGGAATAAGTCTTTATGAGGAGAAACTACGACAACTCCGACGCCAGCTCCGGATGGCTTTGAACCGCCATCGAAATACATTTGCCACATTGGATCATCATTTGCATAGAAAACCTTCTCATCAGGTAGGTTTTCTAAGATGGGAAATTCTTCTTCAAGCGGATGGGCTGCTAGGAAATCTGTCAATACTTGCCCTTCCACTGCCTTTCGTGGCACATATTTAATATCAAACTCAGATAGCAGCAGTGACCATTTTGCTAGGCGTCCTGAAAGCATTGGTTTAGTGATCAGGAACTTGAGGGGATCGGCCTTCGATATAAGTATGATCTGATGTGCGAGGAAGTAATGTCTTAGCTTTTGTGCCACAAAAACCAATGCTAGACAGATCTTCTCGATCGAGGAATAATTACATTCAGCTTGCAATAACCGACGACTGAGATAATATGCGGCTTGTTCTTTGCCTTGAGCATTTTCTTGTGCAAGCAATGCCCCCAGTGATTGTGGACTGGCAGCTATATAAAGAATGAGCGGCTTTCCTTTTACTGGGGTTGTCAAAACAGGAGGATTTTGCAGCAATTCTTTAATGGCTTCAAAAGCCTGTTGGCATTTTGCGTCCCACTGGAAAGTCGTATCTTTTCTCATTAACTTGTGAAAGGGCTGGCACCGGCCGGACAAGTTGGAGATGAAACGCCGGATGTACGACAATTGGCCTTGGAGACTCCTAAGTTCTCTGAGGTTTCGTGGAGGCGGCATATTTTGGATTGCTTCTGTCTTGAGTGGATCGACCTCAATTCCCCTTTGGCGGATTATGAATCCGAGGAATTTTTCGGATGATACTCCGAATGCACATTTGAGAGGATTCATCTTGAGATCATACTTTCTTAGGTGCAGAAATACCGACCTCAAATCTTCTTTATGCTTATTGTGACCTTCAGATCTTACAACCAGGTCATCGACATAACACTCAACATGTTTGTGTAACACATCATGAAATATATTTTGCATGGCCCTTTGATAAGTTGCGCCAGCATTCTTAAGACCAAAAGGCATGACTTTGTAGCAAAAGACACCCATCGGTGTTCGAAATGCTGTTGCGGCTTCATCCGTTGGAGCCATCTTGATTTGATTATATCCCGAATATCCATCCATAAAGGAGAATGTGTCGTATAGAGCTGTGCTGTCGATTAGCAAATCAGTGAAAGGAAGAGGAAATTCATCTTTAGGGCATGCTTCGTTTAGATCTCGAAAATCTACGCAGATGCGGATCTCCCCGTTTTTCTTTTTGACAGGAACAATGCTAGAAATCCATTTCGGAAATTTGATTTCCCGAATGAATTCAGCATCAATGAGTTTTTCAACTTCTTTGATGATTTGTTCTTCGAGCTCTGGTCGAAACCTTCTCGGAGCTTGCTTGACTGGCTTTTTATCCCGCGTAATATGCAGATGGTGCATTGCAACCGCGGGGTTGAGACCTGGCATTTCGGAATACCCCCAAGCAAAAACATCTTCGAATTCACTTAAAAGCTGCCTCAATGCCACCTTTTCTTTTTCGACCAGGTTTTTGGCAATAAAAATGGGTCTCGGGTCCTCCTCAGTCCCGAGATTGAATTCCTCAAGTACATCGATAGTAGGCTGCCCTCCATCCTCAATCGCAGGTGGAGCATCCTCTGGTTCCATTAATGCCTCTTCATCATTGTTGGAGTCATCACTTGTGGAGACGCAGTAGGTGGTGGCGAAGTTGTCGTCTTCTTTTTCTTTATACCCAAGGCCGAGTCTTTTGTTACCCTTTTGATAACCAGGGGGTCTTTCGGATAATGGGATAGGGATGTCACTTCCGAGGCCTGATAAATGTGGTTCATCGGGATAGAACCCCATCAAATCCATAATTTTCTTGCTTTCTCTGCTATAGCGATGGAAATCCCATTTCTTGAGCTTAGCCATGGTCAAACAAGAGGATTTGTTAGGGCTACCGTAAACCTTGCCATATTGCTTTATGAAATATTTTTGGGCAAATTTTTCATCTTGAGGTTCCTGCGCACTTGGAGCAGCTACATTAAACCCCACGAGCATTGCTAAAACCTCATCGAGTGTTTCCTTAGGTTTTTGATTTTGGTGAGCGGCCTCAGTGGCCATTCCGTCACTCTCACAGCAAAGTGACTTGGCTTCCTCATTGGCCTGATTCCGGAATCTCCGAAGAGCTTCCAGATCCACCTCAAACCTAGGGGAATTGGCTCGAGGCGGTTTAGCAACCTTTTTCAGGACTTCGAGGTCCAAGTAGAACCGTGATCCTGCAGCAGTGTTGCTATAGCTGGTAGGAGGTGGTATGGTTGCCCCCTGTCGTTGTCGTGGTAGTGGATGTACTGGATCGAGGCTCATATTTTCAAATTTGGTTTGAAATTGAGCCCTTGGTTCTGTCGTTCCTCGTCCATGATCGCGCCCTCGACCACGACCTTGACCTTCCATCTTCTCACCCTTTGAGAATATGTCTGTGCTTACTGGGGCGGGGGGAGCCTGAGATACCTCCTACTGTCCTTCTAGTGTGGTTGGTTCAATTGATTTCATTGATGTGTTGACAGCAGATGCCAAGTCATAATACTTAGCATCAGAGTAAAATGATTCCGCCATTGCGAATGGTTTATGGTCAGCAAAAATCCTTTTTTCGACTCCATCTTTGCAGTACTTGAAGCATTGATGCACCGTTGATGCGATGATCTTATTATTGTGGAGCCAAGGCCTTCCTAACAGCAAGTTATATGAGGTCGAAGCATTAATCACGAAGCATGGGATTTCGGTGCAGAAATCTTCTATGCTTAGTTCCAACTCAATTAGGCCCATGGCCTTTTGAGCTCCTTGATTAAACCCGTGAATCACCACACTAGTGTCTTTTAGCGCTGATGGAGAAATTCCGATCCTCCTGAGTGTTCGAAGGGGCAGGATATTAATTGCAGACCCAGCATCGATCATGATTCTGTTAACCAGTTCACCGGCTAGGTTGCCCGTAACATATAAGGGTCGGTTGTGATTAATATCTCCAAGCAACATATCCTTATCAGTGAATGAAATGACTTCATCACATTCAGCGGCGTCGACCAGGTAAGCGAGACGGACATTTTCATCTGTTAGAGCACTAACCAGTGCATCCCTGGCTTCTTGCGATAACTGCAAGGCATCGTAAATACTGAGTCGAGCAGGGAGTCGCTTCAAGTGTTCAAGCACATCATAGTTTACTGAGGATTTCCCTTGATTGGCTGGTATGTGCTGTTCTGGCTGTGTACGATTTTCTTATGCCGGGGCTTTACCCTTGTTTTCTGGTGTAATTCGTCCAGATCGAAGAATTGCCAGAACATCCTCTTCAACTTGCACCATATTGGAAGAGGCAGAGTCCTGAATGTTTGTAGCCAATTTTCGTAGTACATCTGAAAAAAATGGCTGCATTTTTGAGATTTCAGGAAAATACCCACTCATTGACTCGATGCAATGATGAACCATGATTTCTTCTTTGTCGAATTTTTGGTTGATTATTCTGCAGTTTATCCATCTCAAGATGTAGTCATATTGAGATTCTCCTGATAGGGGGTGCATGACTTCGATCATCTCTGGAGGGAACTCTGTTTCATATTCGTGGAATCTTAGGATAAACATATCGACGAACTCTTCCCAAGAACCAAATGCTTCTTCGGGGAGCGAGGAGATCCAGAGAAGGGCACAACTGTCATGGGCCAAGCTCAAAACAAAGTGCCCAAGTGCAAACTCTTCCGTTTGCCCCATTTGACAGACCGCCAGTGAATAATCAAACAAGTGCGGCAATGCATATTTATGATTCTCATGGAATAACTGAATATACGGTCAATCATAGCTTAACTCCCTAGCTAAGAAAGGGAACACTCGAAGAATGGGCGCATTGTTTAACTGCAGTACGTGCAGAACTTGGAGTTGATTTGTCCTCCCAAAACCTTCAGCGTCGCTAAAGATTGCCTCTTGTTTGAAGCCTTCGTTACCGACCCATCGGATTGCCTTTATGAAAGTTTTAGCTCCGAAGGTCTTGTACCCGTTGTCAGTCGGAGGGCATACTGCATCCGAAAGATACTTCGTGACCATTTCAGGTTCAGGCAACCATATAGCCAGGGGATCGCTCCATGTACTGTCTCTGAGATAATTTACATAATGAGCAGTGGATTCTTGACTGTATTGTATTTCCCTTAAGTAATTACTAGGGAACTGCTCTCTTTGTCTTGACAGGAAGTGGACCAAGAACGCGTCTATCAAGATGACCCACTCGGTAATTTCTTCGATATGGTTATCTTGGTACCAAGACATCACCGACTCCCCCAGTGAGTACTGGAAGTATTCCACTCTGGTTCCCCAGGATGCTGGAAGAAGCCGAGATTCTCGTAAATACATGATGATGTGGTTTACCGGTGACATCCCGACTTCAAACTTGGTGTAGTTAGGGATAAACACTGAGGCAGTTCTTCGCCGCTTTGCAGGTTTGGACGCGGACACATTTATATGATAGCAAGTTTCGGTCTCTCCTTTGTTGCTATCCAGGTCCCAAAACGGACCATCCTCAGGGAACTCACATGGAGTAATGTTTTGTAATTCCTCGAGAATGTACCTTTCTTTTGCTGATCGAGGTGATCTACTAGCAAGCCGCTGATAGAATGAGAGTAGCAACTCGGGCTGTAGAAAGTCCATGATCAGGAATGGTTGCACCCGTGAGGATTGCCTCAAATGCCTTGAGAAGAAAGGGAGAATGGCTTTATCCCTTATTCTTTTGTCTTCTCTGTATAAATTTTTGAGACATCTTTTTGTCCGTCTTAGGCTTGGTGGTTTTCGAACCACTTCCCAATCACCTTTTTCTGCCATCTCAATTGTCACAACATTTGATGAAGCTTGCACTGGAGGACTGAGTTTTATAATCCCCTTATCGATATAATCTTGCAATATTGCTTGGAGATCCCAACACTTCTTAGTGGGGTGACCGACATATCGGTGGTAACTGCAATATCGCTGGTGAGAAGTACGTCCAACTTCTTCTGGCCTTTTTGGGGCGGGCAACTCAAATAGCCCGGTCGACATGAGATGCTGGAATAGCGTCTCCACGTCATCTTCCCCGAAGGCGTATTGGATTTCCTCTCTTCGGAAGGGTTTTGCAGGCTGCTCTTTTGCGGGCGGCTTTGCTTTATCCGGCTGCTTCTTAACCTCTGTAGTGTTTGCAGAGGTCTCTCCAGTTTTCTTCTTCTTGAACATAGTAGTTGTGGATGACTCCTTCTTCCAGGCTTTTTGCTGAGACAACAAATACTCTTTTCGATAAGCTTCTGTGGCCAGGCCTGAAATGTACTTAACTGTTCATTCATCAGCAATGAGATTTCTGTCTTGATGCCGTTCCGGCAAAGATTGACCTTCATTGCTTGAGAGAGGGGTGCTTGACATCGATTAGCGGCCCTTTGCCATCTAGTGATGTAGTCTTCAACCGGCTCGTCCTTATTTTGGGACAAGGTAGATAATTCCGATAGTTGTACTTCTCGTGTAGTATCAACGAATCGGGAGGTGAACATTTCTTTCATCTCTTCCCATGTTTGAACTGAGCCGTTTGGGAGAGATATGTACCACTGGAAAGCATCACCAGAAAGAGTATTGGGAAACATTCGAAGACAAAAATTCGAATGGTGCGCCCAATTACCCATGGCATAGTGGAATGATGTCAGGTGCTTTAACGCGCTCCCAGTCCCATCGAATTAGATCTTTGGTGGCTTCAAATCTCTAGGTAGCAGCTCCGCTTCAACCTCTGGGGGATAAGGTATGTTGATTGTCGTTGTAGGGACCCCAGTGAGTTGAGGTGCCTGTCGACGAAGGCATTCGGCCACAAGCTGATGCATCATCTCCTTCTGTGCAATAAACCTGGGTGGAGACCCCATGGGTGTGTTTACCCGCGCGTCTTGCGTTCGAGGGGTATTGATACGTAGGTTATTGAACTGCAAAAAGCCTTGCTCCAATTCTGCATTTTCATCTTCCTCGGTCTGCTGCCTAATTGGTTTCTCGGGCTGATGGACTGATTGACGGTTCCTTGGTGATGGTGGTTGATGGGAACCTAGGGGGTGTTTGGCAATGACAAAAAGTTTTCACCTAAAACTTTTCAATCTAAAACTTTTCATTCTCTACAACTCTTCTATTTTTTAATTATTTTTTTACATCTTCCAACACAAACCACCCTACTTTTCAATCATTTCTACACAATTACCTATACAACTAACCTATCTATTTTAACTTTATCCTCTTTACTCCTCATTATTACCCCTATCATATCACATCATTTGACAACTTTTATTCTTCAAAACTTTTCACCAAAAGTTTTATTCATTCCCAAACACACCCCTAATGTCTTGTTGCCTTGAGTTTCCATAGCCCGTTTCATACTCTTAATCTCCTCCCGGAGGTCATGAATGAGCTGAGACTTGGGTGTAAGAACCTCTTCTTCTTCGCCCACCATGTAAGAGGCTTCAAATTGACCTCTTGGGAGGGCGGCCCTGATCCCTTCAGGATGAGAGAGGCTACAGAATGGCGGTGTAATGGGCATTGCGGCTGCCCTTGACCGGGTTAACATCTCCGACGCTTTGGAAGTGCTTGGCTGGGTGAGGTCCACCATGTTGACTTCTGTCGTCTGGAGGAGACGTCTCCTCCTTTTAGCTTCTCTCTTGGGGTGCGGCATCCGGTGCTCTCCTCGGAACGGGGCCACAACAGGCGCATAAGTCATATCCTCTTTCAGTCTGTTTAATGAGGCGAATTGATTTTCGTGTATAAAGTTAGGGATCAGCCTGAGCACTGAACGTGAATACGTTGTATGGCGCTTCTGAGGATACTGCCACTTGTTAGAGAGTCTTGGCTTTTGAGGCACTCTCAATTTGCGAGTGTTCTGTAGTGGCTTCTTTTGCGGCCTACCCCTTTGTTGGGGGTGTGAGAACAGCCTATGCCTTGGTCCTGATGGCAGTGGCGATGAAGCCTTCAAGTTTAACCGGGAAGTTGTTTTCCCGAACTGCTTTTTCTGCTGCGCTTTTCTCCTTTGTTTCCTTGATACGTGATGAGGAACCGTCACTATATTGGCAGTATCATAGTGATCTGGAGATTTGACTCTAGCTTGTGAGCTAGATGGAGCATGGGTTGACTGATGGGGCGAATGCGTCGGGTCAGGGATGACAAATCGCAGGGTGCCTAAACTGGATCGGACAATAATAAGTCCTTGCGGCTTGAATTGGTCGTCCGCTCCATCGGCCAATGGAGCCTCCAGCTGAGAAAACTTGGTTTGTCTTCTTGACTCCTTCCGCTCTTGGGTGTCACTTTGGTTAAGTCGGGGGGCTAGGTCAACAACCCTTGAGGCAGCCCGACCAAATTGGCGAGTGATGGTGCATCGAACAGGATTCGGCACAGTTTTGCCCCCTTTTCGGGGAACATTGGCTTCTGGGTGGCTAGTTGGCGCTAGCCGAGTTGCAGTAGATTGTCTCGCAGACCTTTTTATGGAATGGGACTGCAAAACAGGTTGTCCTGCAGGCTGTTGTGCTGTTGGTTGGGCTGGTGCAGCAAGCCGGTGGGCGGACTTCTTGGCATAGTCTGACTGTCGAGCAGGCGGGCCCATTCGGATGGGCGCCTGCAGAGACTTTGTTGGTTGAATAGGAGTGGTCTTTGAGCCTTGAACAATAAGAGGCTCCTTGAGTAGTGCAGATCGGCCTCTTCTTTGCTTGATCGCTGCAGGAGAGTAGTCAACGTGTCGATAGACACGGTGCTCCGGCTTCTCTGGTACACGAATAAAATGATGCGGGATAGCCGCATCCATGTGGTCTGGCTCAGAAATGACAAAACTACCATTAGGCAAAAATTCAAAAGTCATCGAATGTGCCATGAAATCTGCAAAGGAGCATTTTGTTGGAAACAATGTTCAAAATAAAACAAATTGACCAAGGATTGAGTTTTGATGATTAACAAGAACTAATTTGAGTATATATATATGACTAATATGTTTGCCAAGTGTTTAAGGAAAGCAGAGAAGTCAAGACGATCTTCGAGTCGACTTGAACTTCGACTTGGGAGTGAAGTCGATAGTGAAGTCGACTCCACTAACGACTTCAAACAAGCCAAAACTGGACAAAGTTGAAAATGGAATTCTGACGAGTGAAGTCGCAGGCCAAGTCGACTCCACATGCGACTTGGGTAGTCAAGTCGCATACGAAGTCGACTCCAGCATCGACTTCAAAGTGCACAAAAATGTCCAGCGTTGAAATCTGGCTCCCGAAGATGCGAAGTCGCAGACGAAGTCGACTCCAAGTGCGACTTGGGCGAAGTCGCAAACCAGGTCGACTCCAACTTCGACTTGAGAAGTTTTGAGGTCTAAGCTGAAGTTTCAAAGCATATCCAAGACATCCATTTGAAGTTTCTCACATACAAATGAGCTTTAAAGACTATTCTTAAAGTGACTTAAGATCAAAGCAAGAATCCAAGTTCAAGTTCAAATCAAGTCTATCAAGCTCAAAACAAAATCTTCAAGATAGCTTCCAAATAGAGTAATACCCAAGTCATGAAGATCAAGTGAGTCCAAAACAAAGCAAGGAACACACATATTTTGTGTAAGGACTCAAAGCTTTCAAATAGTTTGCAAGATTCAAGACATTTCAAGAGTATCCAGGCCAAGCTCTTCATCGAATCACAAGAACTACAAACATAAAGGCCACTCAACATTCATGAAGACTAAAGGGAGAAATCTAAAGCAAACTAAGTAAGGATCAAGGCGTTTCTGCAATAGATCAAGCCAAGTCGCAACCCAAGTCGACTTCAGGATCGACTTGAGTTGAAATCTGAAAGCCAAGTTGACCCAAGTCTCAGACTTGAGTTTCTGAAGAACCCAAGTCGCAGGCCAAGTCGACTCCATGTGCGACTTGGAAGCCAAGTCGCAGGCCAAGTCGACTTCATCTTAGGCTTGGAGAATAACGGTCAAATTTTTGAACGTTGGAGTTCATTTATTGCACGCCAACCACTTCTACAACGTTCATATTTTCCTCAATCTATAAAAGGACATTCAAATGAACGTGAGAAGAGAAGTGACACTACTCTAAGGATCATAGAGAGAAAGAAGTGCAAGAAAGACTTTCAAATCTCTTTTCTCCATATTTGAGTGTTTCAAAGGAAGAAAGAGTTTCAAACTGCAGGTTGCTTCAACGATCATCATCCCAGCTGTTTTTGATTTCTTCCTCGAGCTCAAAACTGCCTACACAAATCTGTAAAGTGTAGTTTTTATTCATTTCTTTATTTGGTTGTATAAATCTTGATTTAGCTTGGGTAGCTAAGATCAAGTGTATGCAAAGTAGGGTGTGATTGGAGTGAGACTCATCACCTACTTGTGCAAGTGATTGTATATGCCTCCTAGAGCTTTGAATCTAGAAGAGAGCAAGTGGCTCTAGTTGTATATGCCCCCTAGAGCTTTGAATCTAGAAGAGAGCAAGTGGCTCTAGTTGTGTATGCCCCCTAGAGCTTTGAATCTAGAAGAGAGCGGTGACTCTAAGTGTATTCTTGGAATACATAGTGGAACCCAAGTCACAACGGAGTGTGAGCTTGGAAGAGTGGAGTAGGGAAGGTTTGCCCGAACCACTATAAATCTTGTGTTCTACTTATTTTTACTGCTTTATCTTATTTGCTCTCCATTCGCTTAAAAAGGGGATTAACTTTTTCAAGGGGTTAAGATTTTTGATTTACCAAAAGAAATTTTAAAGAACCCAATTCACCCCTCCCCTCTTGGGTTTAGCCATCAACTCGGGACCAACAAGTGGTATCAGAGCAGGTCTTTGAGTTTACCAAAGAGATCTTATTGAAATGGCATCCCAATCTACTTCCGTTCCCGCATTTGCTGAAGGCCAATCCTTTACAAGGCCACCGTTGTTTGATGGGAACAATTTTGGATATTGGAAGCTTCGTATGAAGCAACTCATCATGGCTACCGATATGGACTCTTGGATTGCTATCCAAGATGGAGTAATATTGCCTACCGATGAACGAGCTTCCAAATGGACCGATGAGGAAGTAAGAATAGTGAAGAGCAATGCCAAAGCTATGAACTCCTTATTTTGTGCTCTCACTGCTTCCGAGTATGATAGAGTATCCTCTTGCTTAACCGCCAAAGAGATATGGGATACACTAACCTCTATCTACGAAGGAACTTCTCAAGTCCAAGGGACGAGAAGGAATATTTTGATTGGAGAACTAGAGAACTTTAGAATGCTAGAAACAGAAAATATTTCTGAAATGTTTGCTAGATTCTCTAAGATTACTAATGCTTTAAAAGGTCTTGGAAAAGCAATATCTGAATCTGAGCAGGTCATGAAGATTTTAAGAGCTCTACCCGAATCATGGACTCCAAAGATCACTGCAATTGAAGAAGCCAAAGACCTCAACACGCTGAAGCTTGAAGACTTAATTAGCTCACTTATGTCACATGAGCTAATTAAGAAAAGGAATGAAGATCAACACAGGGGCAAAAGAGCAATTGCCTTAAAAGCCGCACAAGACACCGATGACACATCTTCTTCTCAAAATGACGACGAGATTGCTCTACTCACAAAACGATTCAGAAAATTTGTGAGGAAAGGCAAAAATTTCAGAAGCTTCAAAGAAAGAACTCCCCGAGAGAAGAAGAAAGAATCAACCAAGTGCTACCGATGCGGCGGTTCGGGACATATGCAAGCCCAATGTCCAACTCCCGAAGGAAACAAGGCAAAAGAACAAAGAAAGGATCGAGGGGACAATAGAAGATTTCAGAAATACAAAGGAAGAGGCATGTACGTAAATGATGAAGAATCTACGATGAGTAGCTCCTCAACCGACGACATAGAGGCGGAAGAATGTGCAAGAATTTGCTGCATGGCACAAATCGAGCAAGGAGAACAAATTACCTCAACAAAAGACACAAGCAATGAAGAGGTAAGCTCTAAACTCTCTCTTTCTGAATCAAGTTATTCTTCCTTTCAAGAATGCCTCAAATGTACTGAATTAGATGAACTACAAACTGCATATGATTCATTATATGAAGAAATAAAGAAATTAGGAAGCAGGTTTACAATTAAGAAAAGACAATGTGATGCAACAATAATTGTAAATGGTAAACTTGCAGAAAGATTAGACAAATTGAAAGATGAAAATGATCTGCTAAAAAAGGAGAACAAATTATTAAATGAATCATTAGCTAAGTTCTCTAATCCAGGAGAAAGCGTCAAAATGATTTTGAATATGACCTCCCAAACACATAAAAGAGGTCTTGGGTATCATACATTTGAGCAAGGAGAAAGTAGCAAATCCAATGTACAAATATTTGAGAAATATCAAACTAAAACTGCATCTATATACAAGCCACAAAAGAAAAATTTTAAGTGGACTAGAAGACCAATGATTGAACCTTTGCATGCTTGGAGACCTACTCCAAGATTACCTTTGGCTTGTAATTTCTGCGATAAGATGGGTCATAAAACTTACAAATGTAATTTTAAGAAACTATATGACCATGGTGCTAAATTAGTTTGGGTTCCAAGAAACACAAGATTTGGGCTTTCAAAGTTAGATCAACTTAGATTAGATTCTATTACTAACCCAAATGGACCCATAAAATGGGTACCAAAAAGATAAGATTTATTTCCTTATTTTTCAGACATGTTTTAAGGCAAAGGCAAACAATGAATGGTTCATGGATAGCGGTTGCTCAAGGCATATGACCGGTGAAAGAAGTTTGTTTCACAAACTCAAGCCTTGTAATGATGGAATGGTTGCCTTTGGCAATAATGAAAAAGGTAAAATTAAAGGTAAAGGAAATATACATAGTATTTCAAATGCATGCATGGAAGATGTTTTGTTTGTTGAAGGACTCAAACACAATTTAATGAGCATTAGCCAATTATGTGATAAAGGATACAAAGTTGTGTTTGAATCATCTATATGTAATGTACTTGATGGAGAACATATCATGTTTAGTGGTAAAAGACATGGAAACATTTATTTGGTTTCACTTGATGAATTAGATGGTCAATGTCTAATGGCCATTGATAACGATCCATGGGTTTGGCACAAGAGGCTTTGACATATAAACATGGGCAACATAAAAACCCTATGGAAAAAGAGTTTGGTAGAAGGATTACCAAGATTGAAATATGACAAAGACAAGATTTGCAAGGCATGTCAATTATCAAAACAACCCAAGATGCCTTTCTCTACCAAAAAGGAAATTTCCACCACTAAGCCACTTGAATTGCTACATATGGATCTATACGGGCCATCCAACATTCTAACCGTTGGTGGAAAGAAATATGTATTTGTCATAGTTGATGATTTTTCAAGATTCACATGGATAATTCTCTTAGCTAGTAAAGATGAAGCCTTCTCTATGTTTGCAACTTTTGTAAATTTGGTGCAAAATGAAAAACAGAGTACTATTGTGACCATAAGAAGCGATCATGGTGGCGAATTCGAAAACAAACGATTCATGGAATTTTGTAATGAAAAAGGAATTCACCACACATTTTCTGCACCAAGAACTCCACAACAAAATGGAGTAGTTGAAAGGAAAAATAGAACTATACAAGAGATGGCTAGAACTATGCTAAATGAGAGCAATCTATCCAAGAAATTTTGGGGTGAAGCTGTGAGTACAGCTTGTCATGTTTTGAACCGTGTTACCATTCGAGCAATCTTGAAAAAGACTCCATATGAACTTTGGAAAGGAAGGAAACCAAATATATCTTATTTTCATGCTTTTGGATGTACATGTTATGTTTTGAACAATAGAAAAGCCAACTTGGGAAAATTAGATGCCAAAAGTGATGAGGCTATATTCCTTGGTTATTCATCAAATAGCAAAGCATATAGAGTATTCAATAAACGAAATCAAGTTGTAGAAGAATCCATGCATGTTGTATTTGATGAATTTAACCAAACTCCGAGAAAGGAGGATGAACTAAGTGATGCAGATGAGACGAAAGGCAAAGAACAACCAAAGAAACTCGAGCTCAAGCCAGAAAATCCAGTTGAGGAAGAGGTAAGTGAAGGTAATGACTCTTACAAACCTCCAACTGATTTAAAGTTCAAAAATGTCCATCCAATTGAACAAGTTATTGGAAACATATATGAAGGAGTAAAAACTAGAAGATCAAAACAAAACGTTTATGGCCAATATGCGTTTGTATCGAAAATTGAACCAAATACCATTGAACAAGCTCTTAATGATGAAAATTGGGTTATTTCAATGCAAGAAGAGCTAAATCAATTCGAAAGAAACAATGTATGGCATTTAGTTCCTAGACCAAACAATCATACAGTCATTGGTACAAAATGGGTATTTAGGAACAAATTAGACGAAAGCGGTCTTGTAATTAGAAACAAGGCAAGATTAGTAGCCAAAGGGTATTCCCAAGAAGAAGGAATTGATTTTGAAGAATCGTATGCACCCGTGGCTAGATTAGAAGCCATACGCATCCTACTAGCATTTGCTTCTCATATGAACTTCAAATTGTTTCAAATGGATGTAAAAAGCGCATTTTTGAATGGTTATTTGAATGAAGAAGTATATGTTGAACAACCTCCTGGTTTTGAAGAAAAGGATCAATCAAAGTTTGTTTATAAATTAACCAAAGCATTATATGGACTAAAACAAGCACCAAGAGCTTGGTATGAAAGGTTAAATAGATTCTTGATTGATCATGAGTTTCAAAGAGGGAAAGTAGACACTACTTTATTCATCAAGTACAAAAATAAAAATATTTTGATTGTAAAGATTTATGTGGATGACATAATATTCGGTGCTACTGATGAAAATCTTTGTTAAGAATTTTCTAAGATAATGCAGAGCGAGTTCGAAATGAGCATGATGGGAGAATTAAATTTCTTCCTTGGACTACAAATCAAGCAACAAAGTGAAGGAATATTTCTGAACCAGTCCAAGTATGTCAAAGAGATGCTCAAGAAATTTGGAATGCAGAATAGCAAAGGGGCAAACACTCCAATGAGCTCAACAATCAAAATCGACACGGATGAAAACGGTAAAAGTATCGATCAAAAGCTTTATAGGAGCATGATAGGAACTTTGCTTTATTTAACTGCTTCTAGACCAGATATCTTATTTAGTGTTTGTATGTGCTCTAGATTTCAAGCATGTCCCAAAGAATCACATCTACTTGCTGTAAAAAGAATTTTTAAATATTTGATAAAAACTACAAACCTTGGACTATGGTATCCAAAGGGGTCAACCTTTGATCTAATCGGCTATTCGGATGCAGATTTTTCCGGATACAAAGTAGATAGAAAGAGTACTAGTGGAACTTGTCAATTTCTTGGACATATGTTGGTTTCATGGTATTCAAGAAAACAAACAAGTGTTGCTCTATCTACTGCGGAAGCCGAATACATAGCCGCCGGTAGTTGTTGTGCCCAACTACTTTGGATGAAACAACAATTAAAGGATTATGGTATTGAATATGTTGATATTCCAATTAGATGTGATAATATAAGTGCAATATGTTTAACTAAAAATCCTGTACTGCATTCAAGAACTAAACATATTGATGTAAGACACCATTTTATTAGAGAACATGTTGAAAATCATGATGTGTGCTTAGAATATGTGAAAACAGAAGACCAAATTGCTGATATCTTTACCAAACCTCTAGCCAAAGATTCATTTTATAAGATTAGGAATGATATGGGGATGATAGAGCTTAACTAGGAAAAATACATAAGAAAATTAAATTTGAAAATGTCAAGTCGATGAGTCAAGTCGACTCCAGGGACGCCAGGTCGACTCCGCTTCAGAAGCGAAGTCGACTCCACTAGGGTCGAAGTCGACTCCGCCCCAGGCAAAGTCGACTCCAGAAGGACCGAAGTCGACTTCGCCTAGGGCAAGTCGACTCCGCGCGCGACGTTTCGCATTCGGCCGACTTCTCTTCCTTTTTCTTCTCTTCTCTTTCTTTTCTTCCTCATTTCTTTCCGGCTTCCCTGCTTCTTCCTTATCTCTCTCTTCTCCGGCTATTTCCATCTCTCCGGCATTCTCTCATTTCTTCTCCCAACTCTCTCAATCCGTCTCCTCCATCTCAGTTCTATCTCTCTCCCTCAACTACTCTCTCATTTCTCCTCCCATTCTCAAAATCTCTCAAGTTCTTTCAAGTCCCATTCTCAAAGTTCCATTCTCAAAATCCATCTCATCATTCTCTTTCTCTCTAACTCTTCTTTTCAACTCTCTCAAGTCCTCTCTCAATCTAAGTTCATTTTCCTATTCCAAAACTCCCATCTCAATGGCCCCGAGGAAAGCCATCTCCAAACCATCAAAAAGGCCTGTGCCTAGACCTCTCACATCTCACACTGAGGAAGAAGTCCCTAGGAGAGCTAGGACACCTGCAAAACGGGTTCGAGAAGAACCCTCAACTTCTACGGGTAGAAGGGTTCGGTTCCAAGCTTCTACTCACACATCGGAACAAGCTACAAGGTCGGAAAGCCAACCTCATGCCCAAGCTTCACAGAGCACACACTCCGGAGCAAGCAGAAGGGGTACTGCGGCAACGGGCAAAACTCAAGTTTTGAAGATGCCCACTACATACTTCAGAACCGAAATCAATCACGGCCGGTTCTACAAGAACTTCTATGAACGAAAGGTATTCATACCGAAAATCATAGATTTCAAATTTTTGAAAGATTATGGGTCCGACATAGAAGACCTATTAGATTTTCAAGGATGGACCAAATTGCTCAAGGAGGATGACAAGGTCTATCCAGATCTTACCAGAATATTTTACTATGAATGGGATGAAGAAAATTTTGGCACACATGTCAAAGAAGTAGATATAGATTTTGGAATCGGAATAACTCCAAGCCAAACCAGAGCAATGAGTCATTTAGGACAGATACTTGGAGTCCCTTACATCGAAGAGCCTCTTCCGGAAGATCTTACCATGGATCAGATATATAATCAGCTCACCCGGAGTAACAAGTATCACCCGGGGATCAAGTTTCTTCGATACATGGATTTGTCACCCAGACTTCGAGTACTAAGGCTTCTCATTGCCCACTGCATCTACCCCAAAGGTGGTGGTAGAAATCAGTTAAACCCACAAGAAGCTGGGATCTTACGGAAGGTAGCAAACAAAGTCAAAGTGAGTCTACCTAAATTATTTCTAGAAGCCTTGGCAAGTCGAAAGGATAATCCAAGGGGCGTCCTTCCTTACGGCACTTGGATCACAAAGATCCTTAAACATTTTGGGGTGGACATTGAAGGCGAGCCGTATGAGGTGCTCAAGTCCACAAATGCAATCAACAAGGCACTAATTCAGAGGATGAAAATCAATGTACTTGAACTCCGGCCCGATGCTCCAGAAGAAGAGCATCAAGAGGACCAAGCACAAGCTGAGGGGGAGCAACCTCCCGAGGCACCGGCTGCTCCAGAAGAGCCACCATCACCTCAATCCCACGGCTCCTACTCCCCACAAGGATCCGTTGCACGAGAACGGGTACCTCCAACCTCTTCTGAGGAGGTCACCCTAAGGGATCTCAAAGATGAAATCATTGCCATGAGGGCAGAAATGGGCTATCAAGAAAACCGGATGACAAGTCTTGTCACCGGTGTCCTTAATGCGCTTGAAGATATGCATTCCCGACAAGATAGAATCGAGCGGGAAATGCGAAAAATCCGCTATCATCTTGCCTCAGGCCATCATAAGAAGAGACCCATGCCTGAACTCGATCCCTACGAGTCGGGTTCAGTTCATAGAGAGGCAACTCCCGATCACGCTTCTCTTGTTTACTCCTCGGCCCATCATTGTCCCATCAAACCTATTCCATATCCGATCTCTCAATTTCAATTCATCGAATCATTATTTTTGCTTGATTGACAAAAAGGGGGAGATAGAATAGATAGAATAGGAATTGAGTTGAAAGTTTTTTTTTTAAGTTTTGGGTTGGGTACATTGTATTTAAGGTTTCATTTATGCTTTAATTGCTGTTCTCTGTAATGAAACTTCATATATATATATGAAAAGATGTTTTATTGGTTTTTGATTGATATGATTGATATATTTGATAAGTGATTGCAATTTTTATAAATACAAAGTATTCTTAATTAATTGCTTGAAAGGTATTCAAGCATACTCTATGCCAAAATGACTAATGTTCTGAAAATATTCTCATTTAAACTCAAAACTCTAAATTATATGTTCAAGGAATATGCTCTGTTTTCTCAAATAAACATGTTTGAATTTTTTTGAAAGGTATCAACTCAAATGAAGTTTTGTCAATCATCAAAAAGGGGGAGATTGTTGGAAACAATGTTCAAAATAAAACAAATTGACCAAGGATTGAGTTTTGATGATTAACAAGAACTAATTTGAGTATATATATATGACTAATATGTTTGCCAAGTGTTTAAGGAAAGCAGAGAAGTCAAGACAATCTTCGAGTCGACTTGAACTTCGACTTGGGAGTGAAGTCGATAGTGAAGTCGACTCCACTAACGACTTCAAACAAGCCAAAACTGGACAAAGTTGAAAATGGAATTCTGACGAGTGAAGTCGCAGGCCAAGTCGACTCCACATGCGACTTGGGTAGTCAAGTCGCATACGAAGTCGACTCCAGCATCGACTTCAAAGTGCACAAAAATGTCCAGCGTTGAAATCTGGCTCCCGAAGATGCGAAGTCGCAGACGAAGTCGACTCCAAGTGCGACTTGGGCGAAGTCGCAAACCAGGTCGACTCCAACTTCGACTTGAGAAGTTTTGAGGTCTAAGCTGAAGTTTCAAAGCATATCCAAGACATCCATTTGAAGTTTCTCACATACAAATGAGCTTTAAAGACTATTCTTAAAGTGACTTAAGATCAAAGCAAGAATCCAAGTTCAAGTTCAAATCAAGTCTATCAAGCTCAAAACAAAATCTTCAAGATAGCTTCCAAATAGAGTAATACCCAAGTCATGAAGATCAAGTGAGTCCAAAACAAAGCAAGGAACACACATATTTTGTGTAAGGACTCAAAGCTTTCAAATAGTTTGCAAGATTCAAGACATTTCAAGAGTATCCAGGCCAAGCTCTTCATCGAATCACAAGAACTACAAACATAAAGGCCACTCAACATTCATGAAGACTAAAGGGAGAAATCTAAAGCAAACTAAGTAAGGATCAAGGCGTTTCTGCAATAGATCAAGCCAAGTCGCAACCCAAGTCGACTTCAGGATCGACTTGAGTTGAAATCTGAAAGCCAAGTTGACCCAAGTCTCAGACTTGAGTTTCTGAAGAACCCAAGTCGCAGGCCAAGTCGACTCCATGTGCGACTTGGAAGCCAAGTCGCAGGCCAAGTCGACTTCATCTTAGACTTGGAGAATAACAGTCAAATTTTTGAACGTTGGAGTTCATTTATTGCACGCCAACCACTTCTACAACGTTCATATTTTCCTCAATCTATAAAAGGACATTCAAATGAACGTGAGAAGAGAAGTGACACTACTCTAAGGATCATAGAGAGAAAAGAAGTGCAAGAAAGACTTTCAAATCTCTTTTCTCCATATTTGAGTGTTTCAAAGGAAGAAAGAGTTTCAAACTGCAGGTTGCTTCAACGATCATCATCCCAGCTGTTTTTGATTTCTTCCTCGAGCTCAAAACTGCCTACACAAATCTGTAAAGTGTAGTTTTTATTCATTTCTTTATTTGGTTGTATAAATCTTGATTTAGCTTGGGTAGCTAAGATCAAGTGTATGCAAAGTAGGGTGTGATTGGAGTGAGACTCATCACCTACTTGTGCAAGTGATTGTATATGCCTCCTAGAGCTTTGAATCTAGAAGAGAGCAAGTGGCTCTAGTTGTATATGCCCCCTAGAGCTTTGAATCTAGAAGAGAGCAAGTGGCTCTAGTTGTATATGCCCCCTAGAGCTTTGAATCTAGAAGAGAGCAAGTGGCTCTAGTTGTGTATGCCCCCTAGAGCTTTGAATCTAGAAGAGAGCGGTGACTCTAAGTGTATTCTTGGAATACATAGTGGAACCCAAGTCACAACGGAGTGTGAGCTTGGAAGAGTGGAGTAGGGAAGGTTTGCCCGAACCACTATAAATCTTGTGTTCTACTTATTTTTACTGCTTTATCTTATTTGCTCTCCATTCGCTTAAAAAGGGGATTAACTTTTTCAAGGGGTTAAGATTTTTGATTTACCAAAAGAAATTTTAAAGAACCCAATTCACCCCTCCCCTCTTGGGTTTAGCCATCAACTCGGGACCAACAAGTGGTATCAGAGCAGGTCTTTGAGTTTACCAAAGAGATCTTATTGAAATGGCATCCCAATCTACTTCCGTTCCCGCATTTGCTGAAGGCCAATCCTTTACAAGGCCACCGTTGTTTGATGGGAACAATTTTGGATATTGGAAGCTTCGTATGAAGCAACTCATCATGGCTACCGATATGGACTCTTGGATTGCTATCCAAGATGGAGTAATATTGCCTACCGATGAACGAGCTTCCAAATGGACCGATGAGGAAGTAAGAATAGTGAAGAGCAATGCCAAAGCTATGAACTCCTTATTTTGTGCTCTCACTGCTTCCGAGTATGATAGAGTATCCTCTTGCTTAACCGCCAAAGAGATATGGGATACACTAACCTCTATCTACGAAGGAACTTCTCAAGTCCAAGGGACGAGAAGGAATATTTTGATTGGAGAACTAGAGAACTTTAGAATGCTAGAAACAGAAAATATTTCGGAGCTTGTCTCCTTCTCCCGCTCTTCCGTTCTCTTCGTTGTCCCCTGAATGAGTAGCCGAATGCGGCTATTTATAGGCTTTTTGCCGGCTTGGGATGGGTTCAGCGGCTGCTGTCGTTCACGCGGAACTTCATTGCCGCGGAACTGTTTTGATAAAAGCGTTCCCGCGGAACTTTGTTGCTTGGGCGCCAAGCTACACTTGCGCGGAACCGGATTCACGCGGAACCAGATTCACGCGGAACCGCTTCCCCGCGGAACTGCATTCACGCGGAACACATCTCCGCGGAACTGCATTCTCGCGGAACACATCCCCGTGGAAAATTCCTCTCCTTTTCTGCCAGCCCCAGCACACTTAATCCATGGAAGCGTCGGCGGCTCTCTCCAAGATCGGCTTGGCCGACCTGGTCGTGATGGGCCAAGACCTTGCCCTCAACGTCGCCGAGCGCGGCTTCGCCATCTCCATCTACAACTGCACCGCTTCCAAGGTCGACGAGACAGTCCGTCGAGCCGAACAAGAGGGCCACCTTCGTTCTTTGAGGGCCGTACGATGAGGCTGCTAAGGCTGCTCCCCGCCGTCGGATGGCACGTCTGCTGCTCTCGTTCGACTCCGCAGCTCTGGGTACGTTCCGCACAGCCAGCTGGATGTGCCTGGGGACGATCCTCGTCTTCTTGTTGTCCCGTGCCGCATTTCCCGCCAGCTTTTCTTGACGTGTTGCTGCGGCGCTCCTGGTGGAGCCTTCACCTGGAGATACACTTGTTAGGCTCTGCAGAGATTGTCCCAATTCCCAACAAGCCATTACTGCTTCCATTGCATGGACACGAACGTGCTGCTGAAGCTGTTCCTTAAAGGAACAGAGCAATAGGACATAGTGCGTCATGAACTGGTCAAGGTCCTTATCGTCTCCAACCATTAGCTGATTCGCTGCACCTCTGGGTACTCAGATGACCGAGCCACACCCGTATTCTTGCACCAAGCATAGAAAGCTGCAAGCTCATCGATCTGCTTAGCAGCCCTTCCATAAGCCTCAAAGGCCTTAACACAATCAGGGTATTCCATGTCAAAGAAGCGATCCAGCAAAACTCCCAAAATCTCACAAATATCGGCGTAGAGCTGGAAGCTCTCCTTAACAATGGGATACAGAGCAATGAGGATCATCCGGCTGTTCTTGGCCGTGCCGGTAGGCCGACAAGCAAGGAACCGATCGAGCAGCTGCTGCATCATGTTCATCCGCCCCAGGACCCGTTCTGATTTCATGTCCTGTAGCGGAGTGACCGCCGGCTGCTGCTGCGATGGGTTCCTATCATTCCTCTGTTGGGGGCTAGCATAGTCACCGTACTGTGAAGGAGATCTTCCGTTGCCACCTACACCATAAGAATCGAATTCTCCATAATCCGAATGCCTCCTCCGTAATTCCCTCTCAGCTGTTCGTCTCATCATTCGACAATCCGGTGACACCATGCAGTTCGGCCTGATGAAGCTCTCCCCGCTCGATCTCATGTTGGCGATCCTTAAGGGGAACTTCGATCCGGCGGCCATGGCCTCCGATTCAGGAGCCGCCATCCTCCTTGAGAATCGCCAGTTCCTGATGATCCTCGATTGCTGTCTTCGTCGGCTGCGTCGCCGTCTTCATGTGGCGGAGAGCAAGCGGGGAGAGTTCGATCAAGGTGGAGCCGCCGAAGCTGTTGGTCGTGAAGCCTGGATGACGACTTACCGCCGCCCGCTCAGAGGAGCTCTGGCTTTGCTTCGCGAACGCTGCAGCCCTCGAGTTCATGACTGCGGCGGCCACCGCGGACGAAGGATCGAGCCCGAATGACGACGACGCCGCCCTCGACGGAGAAGACGCCGCCATGCTGCTGCCGAAGCCAGATTGCATCTGCTGGCTCATGTTCTGCCGGGTCTGGTTCGGCCCCTCCAGCTCTTGTTTTTGTGGAGAGCGGCGATTTTGCTGCTGCTGCTCTCTTTTTTTTTTTTTTTTTTTTTGGTGAAAAATATATCTCTTCAGATTGTCTGGATAATATCGTGTTAATTTTAATACTCAGCATTAGTTTTAGAAATTAACTCATGTAGCGGACAATCTCTACTTATCGAAATTTAGTATCAATTTATTATCTATACATAGTGTTGTTTAAATAATTAAATATAGTAAACTAAGTAGACGATGTAGTTTAAATAGCCCGCAATTTAAAGTCAATAACATAAATCATACTAATTTAGTTTCATAATTCGAAAAAGTTAACACCATATAAATATATGGCATGCATGTAAGGTTGAAATTTTAAAATGAGGTTAGGTGGGAGACAACACTTGCACTCTACCAACTTGTTTTTCATGTTTAATTTAATTGCTTAACTCAATTATAATAAAATCATACATTTATATAAATAGATCTTTGGTTTCATAACATGTAATAAAATCTTTAGTTTTTATCTAGTTCAATATATCTAAATAATAAGTTATTATAGATGTGTTTGGAAAGTGATAAAAATTTTAGAATGCGTTTGAGAAGTAAAACTTTCGGATGAAAAGTTTTAAATTGAAAGCAAATGATGTGATATGATAAGGATGATGATGAGGATTAAAGAGAATAAAGTTAAAATAGATAGATTAGTTAAATGAATAATTGAGTAGAAATGAATGAAAAGTATGGTAATTGCATAAGGAAATGTGAAAAATAATTAAAAATAAACTAGTTATGGATATTGAAAAGTTTTAGATTAAAAGTTTTTAACTTGAAATTTTTTTCTTGTTGCCAAGCACGTCCTTGAATGAAAAACTTTTTGTGTAAAAGTTGTTAAATTTGAAGAGAATGATATGATATGATAGAAGTAATGATGATGAGTAAAAAGAATAAAGTTAAAATAAATAGGTTAGTTGTATGGATTGTTATGTAGAAATTATTAGAAAGTATAATAGTTGTATAGAAATATGTGAAAATTAATTAAAAATAGGGTAATTACGGAGAATACAAAGTTTTAGCTTGACATTTTCTTCTTATTTTCAAACACACCCTATGTTTTTACTAAATATTACCATCAAATAATTTTTCATAATAAGTTATCATCCTTTTATCAAATATTATTGTATAGTAAACTTTTAATAATTTTATAAAATTATTTAATATTCTTAAAAAATTGTAAATTAGGAAGCTTTAGAAAATGTGTTAAGTTAAAAAGAAAGCATGTTACAATTGACTTGGGTCTACTCCAACTCAACTAGGAGCGGGAAGGTGGGTCAACTCATGACCTGCCCTGATCCAACCCATTTTCAACCGAGTAAAATTAGTATTTTTATAACCCGGTACAAGGACAACTCAAAAATTTTGACCCAAATTCAAAAAAATAAAATAGAATTGGAAACTTGGGATGGGTTGATCATATCCCAACCTGCTCGTATATATTTATTTATTAAAAGTTATAAAACATATTTTAAAATCTTATTCTCATTTCCTTCATAATTCTCACATTATTTACGATTAACTACATCAATAGTATAAGAATTAAACGGATAATTATAGTTAGTATTTTGAAAACACAAGTAAAAATTATTATTATTATAGAAAAATATTTTTAAAAATACCAAAATCAATTTTGAATGAGATATATTTCATTAACCTATTTTTATAAATTACACTATATTTACTCATATTTTGTTCTAGTAATAATATTTAATTTATGAATTAACAAAAATATTAAAGCATACAACAGGCATGTTTGGATTAGTATAAAAGTCTGGGTGTGTTTGGGAAGTGATAAAACTTTTGAATGAATTTTTTTTTTTTGTAAAAGCTTTTGAAATAAGAAAATGATGTGATATAATAAGGATAATAATAAGTAAAAAGAATAAAGTTAAAATAAATAAGTTAATTAATAGATACTTATATAGAAATGATTGAAAAATAAGGTAGTTGTATAAAAATATGTGAAATAATTTAAAAATAAGGCAATTGTGAAAAGTGAAAAGTTTTAAATTAAAAAATTTTAGGTAGAAAAGTTTTTTATATAAACAAGCATACCCTTTAAAAACTAAAATTTTTTCCTATCTTATTTTTAATTATTTTTTTACGTTTTCTTATACAACTATCTTACTTTTCAATTATTTCTATACAGTAACTCATATAATTAATTTATTTATTTTAACTTTACTCTTTTTACTGTTTCTCATTACCCTTACAATATCACATCATTTTCTTCCATTTTCAAAACTTTTCATCCAAAGTTTTATCATTTCCCATGCATACCCAATATTTAAATTTATTATAAACATGTTTTTATGTTTGATAAGTATATACAAAATTACCCTAATTGCCAAGCATTTTTCAACCAACCCATCCTCCCGATACCAACTCGAGACCAACTTAAAGTTTGTCCTGAGATCTACTAGAAAAAGGTAAATGTTAAATTGATCTTGTCCCAACTTCATATACAAAATAAGATCAAACAAAATTTTCAAAGAGTAGTATCAATGTTAAACAAATCATGACCCAGTATGACTCACTTTAATTCTCACTCCTTAATTCAACCTAGTTGTACAACTACTAAATCCATGCTACACTTTTTTTTTAAATTTCAACGTATATTTTTTTAAATCTAAATCATTTGTCATGTTCATCTATATGCATTTATTAATGATACCAAAAATTACATATCACAAAATTTCATATACTACACAATTGTGTATTTTTTAAAAAATTTAAACAACTATATATATTCACTTTCATATTTAGATGACATTGAAACAATCTAAACATTGTAAATCATGATCCTATGCACCCGGGTGCACTTAGCTTCAGTGCACCGAAGTGCAAAGTGCACATGCGTGTATATATTTTGAAATTTTTTTTTACGCAACTATCAATCTAAGTGTATTTCACATATTCTAATAAAAAAATAACATGTTTAACATATGCATCGATTTTTACCATTTTGAAGATTTTTAGATATTTTTTGTATTTTTAAAATTAGTGATGTGACTTATTTTAAAAAATCCAAAAAAATATCTACACATCTCTGAAAATGATAGAAATTGAACACAATAAATACGCTTAGATTAATAGTTGTATTAAAAATATTTCAAAAATTGCATTAATGAACCCATGTGCACCCAACGCAAGTCCACCCAGGTAAATTTAGGTAAGACCCAAACATCATTCCCATGTGGACAAATGATCTTATAGTGTTATTAAATTCTAACTTATATTTGGAAGAATCTAAACATTTTTCATAATTTAACACATTTTTTTAAGCAAATGACATGTCCATCTCTAATTTAAATCATGTTGTACTGAGTCGATTTTACATATCATCAAGATAGGCCAAAATGGATTGAGTTGCACCCAATGACAATAAAACCGGACCGAACTGGCCGGTTGAACCGATCCGATCGAGGACCGGTTGCATCACTAGTTTAATTATACCTGTCCGGTCAAATTCCACAAAACCGCATTTCAAGCCATTCGTTATCTTTGGACGCACTTTACAAGGCAGAAACGCATTGCTTATAGTTTTGGCTTTTAAATGAAGAATTTAATGATGGCGTTAATGGGAAATGTGAAAAAAACTGTAGGGAAAGAATAATTTCACATACAGGTTATATAATTACGATATTAAATGTGATTAAAAGAAGTTAATATATAGTATATTTTTTATTTATAATTTTTATTTTATATATTATCATAAAATTGACTTTGATGATAATTTTATATTTTTATTTTTATATTACATCTAATTTATTTTTAAAAATTTTATGATTGCAATTATTTTTATTTTATATTTACTTGTCATGGACTTTAAATTGCATTATTAAGTACGTTATATAACTTCTAAATTCTTAATTTTTTAATACTTGTATTTAATTAAAATTTTTCATAAACTAATATAAATATATACTTGTGTTACGGTTCAAACCAGTTTAATTATAGGGTCCAACCGATTCAATAAACTGATTTGAACTTATGATGTGAGCATTAGATAATTATGATGTCATAAATATATGAAATATTTATATTCATAACTTTTAACACTATATGTTAAACTTAAATTCAGCATTCTAATTACTAAAACATATAGAAAAAAATTAATTGAAACGTTTCAAAATAATATTTACTCAGTGCATTGTTGGCACCCTATTTTTAGCCATTTTTTCCCCATGTTAATTAAATTTGTTATCATTATTTCTAATTTATTAGTTTGCCAAGAAAGGTAATTTATTTGGCCTGATTTACACGTGTCTCATTGTTAAAATTATATGCAAAAGGTTGCATTTGTACAGACACGCATACTCTGTTGGACTACCATATTGAATCATCTTCCCCAAATCACATAAAGCATGGCTCCTCTGTTACACGTTTGGTTTTTTTTTTTTATTTTGTCAAGTAAATAGCCCAAATCCCGACTAGCCAACGATTGCCGCCAATAAGTATGCACCACCGTCAAAACTGTTATCTGAAGGGAAGAAGCCCTTTCCATGCTGAAAGTTGAGATTCCCATCAACAGCAGATCGCCCGTGCAAACCTCCCAAATCAGCTCTTCAATGTGCCATTGCTAGCACAAGAAACAGGAAATGGAGCTGCGGGAGCTGGAGAGCAGAAGACACGGTGTGAGAGACGAAACGGATTCATGGCACTGGGTTTATTTTGCAAACGGGTTTGGACCGCGGTTCATCAGGTTTAAGCGGTTTTCATGCTTCAGACCAGACCGTTCATCAACAAACCGGACGGAAGACCGGTTCTCATTTGGACAGGCCGATCCAGTCCAGTTCTGATAACACTGGTTCTGACAACATTTGTTGCACCAAAAATTTCGGCGTTATTTACAAGCAAAACCAACATAATAAATGGTTCAGGCACTTCTTTTTTTTTAAAAAGAAAATTTAAGTTACAAGTGCCCCCATGCAGCCGGATATACGAAATCATTTTTTTTTTTTTTGGTTTTGATGGATCGGATATATGAAATCATGTATATTTGCAACTGTCTTCGTTAAACGCAGCAAATTTTTATCTGCATTAATTGATTTTTCCTATAGTGTAAACGGTATAGATTTGGAAAGTAATATATTTAATTTTTTTGAAAAACAAGGGTTGAATGCATCTCACTTCTTTTTTGAAATAATAATAATAATAATAAGTTGCAAGAGCCCCCATGCCGACGGATATATGAAATCAATTTTTTTTTTTTTTCGGTTTCGATGGATCGGACATATGAAATCATGTATATACAACTCTTCATTAAAGGCTGCAAATTTTTTTCTGCATTAATTGATTTTTCATAGTGTAAACGGTATAGATTTAGAAAGTAATATATTTTTTTTTTCTTTTTTTGGAAAAAGGGCTGAATGCATCTCCGTGCAGCCCCGCTCATTACATCTGAACTGCTAACGATTTTCCGTAGCTACTTTCTTGTAGAACCCTAATTTCGAATATAAAAATATAAACATAAAAAATAAAAAAATAAAGAAACTGAACCCAAACGATCAGGCAGGGCTCACGTCCACGTTGGCGTAGACCTTTCTTCGAATTTGATTCGACTTGCTCCCCATACCGCTCCGAGTGGGTCCTTAATAGTGTAATTAGACTGGATCTTTATGGTATCATATAATCTAATCACAAATCCAAATAACAGCCGCATGTCATCCACCCACCACCACCACCACCATAAGAACTAACCATCATTGATTTCAAAATAGACCCCCAAGACGATTTTAAGAATTTACAGAATCACAAACCAACGACATATGGA
This sequence comes from Annona cherimola, assembly GCA_030490835.1. Taxonomy (NCBI): domain Eukaryota; kingdom Viridiplantae; phylum Streptophyta; class Magnoliopsida; order Magnoliales; family Annonaceae; genus Annona; species Annona cherimola. The sequence goes on along the minus strand of CM059972.1, from coordinate 53,861,802 downwards.
TGCATGCCAAACAAAATCATCCAAAACAGCCTTAGGAGACAAACCTGCCAAAATATAAACAAGCGGAAGGAAAATAACGAAGTATCACCCCCCGCAGATCATGTTGAAGCACCTTTTACGCCCTGCGTTTCAGAATATAAATTAATTGCATGCTGCTTTCTCAATGAACCAGAAGGGAAAACAGAGATGATGCTACTTCAAATACCTGACACAAGGCATCCGATGTCAAGAGAGTACCCCTAAATCCTTCCTCTGTCTGCCAAGACTCCTTTTGTCCAGACAGCTCATCTGGAAAAGAAATTTTGACATTTTGTCATGTGAAAGACGAAAAAAAAATATCAAAAGGGACGAAGCACTTTCTAGTTGGAAGACCGGAGCATCGCGATCCTGCAGAGGGGGGGTGGGTGGGGGGTTCTTGTGTGTCTTATGTACATGGCCCTACCCTGTTCCCCATGACTTAACCCAGGACTGGACCTCATTGGAAAAGATAGCTTCCAAAATGAATTCATACAAGAGACTATCGTTAAGTGTGAGTACTTTCCAAGTATAAAATACCTCAAAATAATTTATATAATTATTATTTAGGTTTGGGAAAGATAATGGGTGCTTTAGTAACGTGAAGGTGATGAATAAAGGCATTGAGAAAAGGAGAAACCATGAACTATAGCTGACCAATCATATTGGGATAAGGCCACATCAATGAGGATGCCATGTTGGGGTAGGAGTGGGGCTGGTACTGATGGTGGTAGCGGTGGTGGTGATCCATGTGAAGTTTGCTAAAAAAAGTGCATGCATTTCATCCACTGTCTTCTGATTTAGGAAAAAAAATTTTAAAATCCTAGCTAGTACCCAACGTGGTATTATTACCAACTTATGTTGTTATCATTAAATATTGAACAATGATCTGTGTCACCCCAAATTTGTTGCTAATGCTTGTGAAACTTTTACCAGCTATATCGCGATTTTCATAGATCTCAGTGTCTGTGACCCATAGGACATCTCCTGGAAAGATATTCCTGTCGGCCAAAGTTGCAGATTCATCAGCATCAATTTCCCTCAAACCTTTATGAAGCTTTTGATTTTCTTTAACCACCTGTAAGATCATACCATGTCAGAAATTAATATTGAAAATAAATAACAAGAAGCAAAAGGAGGAATGCTTCAGAACTGTAATGTATCCACAATCAATTTGAATGTTTCCTTGAGCAAACCTGCCTACTTGGCCACCTCAGAAATAGCACTTGTTCTAAATTCTTAGTATAATTCAAAAGAAAATTCTCCAAGTGGTGCATAAAAAATTTAGTCCTTGAAGAAGCCTCTTAAGATGAACAATCTCAAATTGAGAACTATTGATAATTATTACTTGAGGGCATGATGATGATAACAGCTTGAGGAAGTGTTTGCAAACACGAAAACAAGATAGATTATTTTATGTAGAACGGGAAGAAGAACAATAGAGAAGAAGGGTTATTCAGTCCTCTAGGAATGCTTTGCTTTCCAAAACCTTGTTCCACTTCCAATGCAATAACTCCCTTAAATATTTTTTTTTTCCAAAACCCTAATGAGATACAACAGTTCAGATCTTCTATGCAAAAACTCATTCTACTTTATCTGACACTAGAACTCATTCTACTATCTCCGACACTAGTACCTCACAAAGACACAAGTTCTTTTGAAAAAAATTTCTTGGTGATCAAACATCAATAAAATCATAATGAAACAGTACTTGAATGAGAGATATTTTCACTTTGCAATAGAGCATTATGCCAGCTGTATAATACTCTCATCTCTTCATAACACAATTTCTAGAAGATGATGAAGCTATGCCATTTAATTAAGTTTTATTTACTTCTAGGGATATTTTGAGATTTCTAGATACTATTTGAGGATGGATGTACGCCACTAGTGATCAAGCATGGATTAACTGAAAATGGTTTAGGTCTATTCTTTTTATTTTTTTGAGGGGCATTTGTGCTGTACACATCTTCTTTGATTAAAAAAAACGTTTGCACTTAAATTAAGCAGATTATTTCAGATTTTCAAAGATTATTTGAGGATTGATGTACATCATAAGTGATCAAGCATAGATTAAGCTAAAAATGTTTTAGGTTAATTTTTTAATTTGTTTTAGCGGGGGGTTTCCATTGTGCACATATTTTTTATGGGGAATGATTAAAAACAACTGTTTGTCCAAATGGTTGCTTTTGTATTTTTTGAAGTTTTTTTAACATCTAGACCATTCAAAATATAAACTAATATATTTATGGTGCCAAAAATATTTGGATTGGAAACTTGTATGTTACAAATATTTAAGAGTGAATATAACTGTTAAAATTTGACAATAAAAATATATACTGCATAGAAGTTTTCAAAATATTTGAATTGTGGCATCAATAGCTGCAATGAATATTATAAATGGTTTAGATATTAAATTATGGGAAATGGGAAATGGGAAAAAACAGCCATTTGTTCAAACACTATTGTGGGTCTGAAAATGGGGTTGGATCATATTGAGTGAAGGTCAACCCAACCCTAACCATATTTGAAACGCCTTGTGCCTAACCCTACATATTAGATTAGGTCAGGACAAGGTCGACCCAACTCTAACCTTATGTTTTGTGAAAATTAGGCCTCAAATGAGAATCTTGGTCTAAAAATTCAAGTCAATTTTGAAATATTTAGTATTATAAACACGTATTTAGTCCAAAATCTCAGTTATATCAAACTCACATGCTAATTATTACAACATATAATTTTTAAAAATTAAATTAGAGTATAATTAACTATAAATAGCTTGAAATTTTAGAAAGAAAATGAGAATAAGATAAAAATATGTTTATAATTTTTTAATAAATGAATATAACGAGACATGGTCAAATTTTGAAACACACCCCCATCCCAAGTTATGAAAATATTAATTTAACCCAATCAAAAAGGGTCGGGTCAAGGGCAAGTCATAAGTTGACCCAACACAATTAGCACCCTTACTCTATTGTACAAGCTCTTTTTTAAATCATTCCCTAATTTCTATTTGTTTTAGAACAACTTTTCCTCCATCCATGGTCACTCTTTTTTCTCCTAGTGTCAAAACCGCCCAAATTAAGTCGCATGCATCCACCTATATTCACTCCAATTCTAATGGGATAAAGAGTTCATACGTTACTTTTACACCAGTTCAGCTTATTTCCTTTCAGCTCCATGCAACAGATGCAAAGAAAACAGTTTCCTGCGCTATAGCCAGACATATCCCATGCACACTTGAGCTACCCAACCCAAATAAAAGATTTCAATCTCCAACTGTCCCAACTGTCTGAAGAATCAAGATGATATCCCCTTCAAAGAAAGAGGCTAAGAATTCTGATCAAGAATGACATTAAGAGTTGCTACTTTCTGAGCTCTTGCTAAAAACCAACACATTTTATCCTACATGGCCTTCCACTAACCAGAGGGAAATAGTTTGACAAAAAACACTGTAGGACTGTTTGATATATGCACAAACATATCCAAAAATAGCAGTGCATACCAGTCCTGTTGTGAAGGTAATTGGAATAATTGGAGGTACAGCCCAATTACAAGCAGGCCACACAGCAGTACCAAAAAGTTATATCAGAAATTTTTACCAGGTTCATCCATCAGATAGATCCAATTTTATATAGGGTCCACTAAGAATGGTAGGTCATTCGTTGTGTTTGGGCAGCTTCCGATCATAAAGTTGCTGTTAGAAGTAAGGAGGCAGCAACGCTAATATAAAAATAAAATAAATAAAAATAAAATCAAAAACTGATTATAGTTATATTACTAATTACACAAATCTTCATTTGCATTGGGAATGTTCTAAGAATCAACATCTAAACTTAGATAAACTGCCAAAAAGGATTGGAAATAACTCACTCACAAAACACATGAGATGAAATAATAAGTAAAATTATGAACTGAAGTGAAATGCACAACATAACAAACCATAAGCTTGAAACAAAACATCATACCCCAAATGATTCCCATATCATCATCTTCAACTGGTAAATTGACGTCGAACCAGAAACCTTCAAATCAATTGAGCTAGAGGTTGAGTTCCTCCGAGAACGCTTGGAAGTACGACGATCTGACTCAAATATCGTTCCAGAAGCTTCCAAAACTGATCGTGGCACTTCCTTACCATGAACAAAAAATACACGTATATCTTCATTTTGATAATTAAGTTTCTGCATCAACTGTTGACTTTCTCTTTCACCAATACAATCTTCACATACCTACACATCCAATCGTGATATAATCAAGTGAGGACCAAGAAATAAAGAAAAAACATTTGAGAATTTCAATAGTAAAATCTAAGCAGGCACACTGGAATGCAATTTTCAGTAATAATTTCTCCTCCTTTTTTTTCCCCATTTAACTGAAATCATATCAGGATGTAAACCATACCTCTGGAATGGTCCTAATGATAGGTTTACACTCGAGCTCACTGTTCAGACCATCACCAGAAGGATTAAAGGGTGCTTCTGAAGAAGGCGGCTCTTCATGGGACCCATCTAATTTGTTCAACTTGCAGTCTTCAATATCGATTTCTGCAACTATCGCTTTAACATCAGGAACTTCCCACTCCTCACAGAATAACTTCCAGTCACTCTCTGTAATGAGTGTCAAACCATCTGTCTGAAATTTAGATGACAGTGAATCAAGTTCAGAAGAGATAAAAAAAAATGGACTGAGATAACATGTAACTAATATGGCATTGATTTTATTTTTTTTTTGGGTTGGGCTTGGGGGTGGGAGGGAGGGGGTTGTGCACAGGCTGCAAACCCCTATGAGATGCACATAAGGAAAACTTCAAGGCATAACCCCTGTTGTGGTGCTCTGGAAATATCCATCATAGCAGTCATATAAAACATAAGGATTAGGTTTTTGACCAAAAGATTGTCCAAGCCTTACTCTTAAGGGAGACGTGATGAAAATCTAAAAAAGGTACCCAAACTCTACTTTAACTGACCTAAAACAAAGAAGCATCTAAGAAAGGACACCCATCTTTTCCACCATGGACTATCTGATGCATAAGACAACATAATTTTGTGCTCTATCCTCTTCGTAGACATGAATGGTTTACAGCCTAAATTTTCTACACCCCACAGTTGGCACATAAAGAGGATGGATGTTTGTTCTCCATTTCTTTTCCTCTGGAAAACACACATACATACAAAGGCTAAATTTTGTAAATTTTGTGTTATTTCCACAGTAAACGCAAGAAATATTAAGTAGGCAGATTAGACCTTGTCAGCTAAGACAGCAGGCATCATCATTTTGGTCTAAATAGGATCAGCTGTAATACACTTCCAGGCAATGAGGACTGGTCAGAAATAAATGAAAATGAATTTTTAAAGCTCATTTTTAGAAACTTCAATAGGTTTTTATTATAACTGAGGAACACCAGCCAGTTCTGTGTTTGGCAACTTCAACCACTGTACTAAAATTTATCTACTTCTCTGTTTTTTTAAGTCTAGATTCCTACCACATCAGGTAGCTGTTGAAGGAACCAACAGTGATTATGAAAAGGCAGTCATCAGGCTGTGGTGGCATTGATGGCACTAGCGTGATTCAGTAGTAAGAAAGAAAGCTAAGCAGACTAATGAAGCAGCTGGTAGAGTGGCTGGGTAGCCATATAAATGCAGTCGAGAGGTAAGTCTATCAAAATTGCTTTCTAGCACCTTACCAGTCCCAGGCCAGAAGCAGTTCCCAGCTTTCAGACAGCTATAACATCAACAGATAGAGCAAAGATTCCATAAGCAGAGGACCTTAGTTGACAAGTATGTATGTACAGGGTATTTGGATAAGACCTAATCCAAATTAGAAATTGACTACTAGGGTTGCAACTCGGGTCAGGTTGTACTAGGTTCTAGCAAAACCTAACCTTAACCCCATTTTCAAGACACCAACTCTTAACCCTATTGTTCAGGTTCAATCTAGATTTGATTCAGGCTAAAATTCGAGTCAAAATTAAGGATTAAATATGCTACACTCCTGCGATTTTCATCTTAACCTATACTTAATTCGTACTGTAGGCTAAATTTTGGGTCGAAATTAAATTTAAATATACTAAACTCCACCAGTTTTCATCTTAAGATATACTTAATTCATACTTTTGTTTTAAAAAATATATATTTAATTCGTACTTTATTTTCAGCAAAATATAAAATCATTGAAGTGAATAAATTAAATAGTTTATACCAGTTTTATTTTCTGATTATAAAGTTATAACATTTCATTTCATTTCATAGGCCATTGTCCTAGAAGTGTGTTTTTTTTGTTTTTTTTTTTTTTCAAGTGTGCCAAGGAGTGCGCGTAAGCTTAGGGTAATGATTCAATACAGCTGGGTGCATGGAGATGTCCAAGCAGGCCCTTGTTTAATTTATTTTTAAAATCTATTTTTCAAATCTGAATCATTTATCATGTTTATCAATATCCATTTTTTTATGATTCCAAAATCACATGAATCAAAAACTTTTATATACTAACAAAATGCATATTTTTGAAAAAAGTAAATAGCTATATATTCATTCTAAAAAGATGCTAGGATTTTAACATAAGTTTCCAACTAAAGTGATTTTTGGTAACATGAGAAAGGGTGTTGAACAAAATAAATAGTTTATATTTGAAAAGAATTTAAAATTTTATTGTAAAAGAAAGGAAAAAAAGGGGCACAATACCTAGCAATCAGAAAAAAGTTCTAAAAATTCAATTTCAGAACCATCCAATTGAATTGGATTTGAATGGGGAATTTCGATGAGGGTTGTTACGGTAGGTATATGTTAAACTATATATTGGAAGATGAGAAATATAGGTAATGATGAAGAAAAATAGGGTTGCTAACCCTTCACCATCAGTGCCTTTGGAACTGGCCCAAGTCCTCTCCCTCCATTGTACATGCCTGTGGGAGTGGTCCAACATAGCCCATTGTGTTTCCTCCAATGCATGCACCCAAACACACTTCAATCATGAAGTTTGTTGTTTAAAGCACTGATTTTTGAATCTGTAAGGAATAAGCAAAAGCTCAAAAATTGAAAAGTAGGAACCAACAAATTCACTTACAGCTGATGCTCTTTGGACAATGACACCACCACGTTTGCAAGTTAGATCAAGAGGTCTTTCCAGCAATCTTGAATGCTGGTGCAAACAAAATAACAAAATGAATGTCATATAAATTTAAATACATGAAACGAAGCATCTATCAGCTCCAAAACCAAATACCTATCATCCAAAAGTCATGTTGCCACAATATTCTGCTCTAATTATTTTGGTATGTTCCCCTCCATAGTTGAATTTTTTTTTTCCGTTTGATATTAGACTTAATGATACATGCTCTCTAATCCCCTTACAATGCAAAAGTTGGTGAAGTTGAACATATATAAAGAGGGAGGAAAATACCACTAAAATTTCCCCCTCTAATTGGTACTCATTAACAAGAAATGCTCTCTAGTAGTGTTCTATTTCAAGAGAAATTGTTTGCTTAGTTTTTTTTTTTTTTTTTTTTTTTTTTTTTTTTTTTTTTTTTTGCTAAAAAAAAAAAAAAAAACAACCACAATTCCACTCCAACCACTGGATGTTCACAACAATAGCAAAGAGGTCAAGAGCAAGATATAATAGGCCATAACATTTAAGTCGCTTCCCATCTAAATTCCTTTATACATTCTGTTTTGAGGACTTTCAGCACATTTTTGTCAAGTGTCTGATTTTCAGCATAGATCCTACCAGCACATCACCATAGGACACAGCAATCAGGGTTTCATCAATTCATGTGGCATGACATTTTGTTTCTGGAGCAAGTATGCGACTTTCAGCATAGATTCTAATGAAAAATCACACTACAGTGATGTGGGTGCTTGTGCATACTTTAGTTAATAAGCATGTTATTCCTGCAGGTTATATGCACGATGCCCTTCTATCAGAATCTTCGTGCGTCTTTTTCTTGTATAATTTTTTTATCAGCATGAATATCTGAAGAACTCCTGCCTATGAAGCTAAAAGATGAAGGGTACACTTAAGATCACAAAAATGTAATTTTACCTTAACGCACTTAATGGAATCGACAGCACCCTCCAACCCTTCAGGTTTTGCAGAAGAAGAAGCATTCTTCCCACTGGAAGTGACATAAATTCTCCACTTGGATAGCCACAAGGAGGGTAATAAGTAATACTTACAACCAGGATAAAGTGCAGTAGGCTTTCCGTGACTCAACTTTTCATGATTCTGACGCTGTTTCAGCTTGGCTGCTCTGCAACATCAATGATGAGTCAAGCTATTAAACCATATTACTAGCATCCAACTGTTTAAAAATATATAGCAATACCTAAGATTGTCCTCCAAGCATGCCACTTCTGTCATTTCCATGCTGCAAAGTGTACAAGCTTCCGAATCTGACGGGAAGGTTAAACAGCCTGAGGGGTCATCAGGCTTTGCTGCAGTAGCACATTCAAAAATGAAATACCAGAGATCTTCAGGCACTAACAGGCGTTTTGCTCCAGAAGCTTGTTCGGGCAAGAGTCTTCCATGGGGGCATTGAATTGAAGCTGTTGGTCCACTATTAGCATCACATGGAGAATCAAAATTTTTTCTTCGCAGCCATTGCAACAACCTACAGAAACAGATTAGCACAGGAAAGTATTAACCACAGAAATCACACATAAATTAAACAATAAAATATGACTTGCATCAAAACAAGAACTGGTGATACAGGGGCACAAAAACAGCAAGATGTCCATTGTTCAATCTCTAGGTGATAAAGTCAATTCTAACTACTAATATTTCCACTTATCATCATCTATCACGCAAACACACACACACGAAAAAAATTGATTAATACAAGCAAATGATATGGTATGAAAGTTTTCAGGCTCAGTGAGGACATAAACCAAGATTGACGGTAACAGAATTACCGGATACATGTAACTGGCCCCACTTAGACAGGAAACAACTTATAATAGTGATGACCAGTGTTTGCAATTTTTCTGAAAGTACAAATTTCATTAAAAGCCCAAAGCGTGCAACTCAGGTACCCAAGACTGAATCCAGTGGATTCAGATTTCTTTTCAATTCCCAATGCAAGTTCCCATTTCCCAAAATATAACTACCCTATTTTTCTCATTATTGCCTATATGTTTCATCTTCCAACATATGATTTGACATTTAGATACCACCACAAACCTACTTTTCCAAAATTTCCCATCCAAATCCAATCCCATGGATGGAACTGACCAGGCCCATGGCTCAGTTCATGAATTAATTTTAGGTTTTGAATATATGTTCAGCACAAACCTGAATTCAAAACCATAGAAACCCAAACTGAGAACCCACTTCAACCCCGACTCCTTTGAAGCATGCACCTTCTTTGTGACACTGAACCTTTTATAGATTATAGCTTGTATAGGAAAAACCCTTATCTTTTATCTTATTCTAAAACAAATTTCATGGTTTCCAGTTTATCCGAATATAAATAAAATTAATTCAACATATTTTACTACACTTCTAGATAAATTAAAACTTAACAAAAATATATTTTGTTTTGTTCCTAGAAGCCAGAATACATCAACATCAGTTTTCTCAGTCATATAAAGATGTAGAACTTGACGTCCTACCTAGATGTCTTTTTTAGGTAATATTATACCTTGGGTTGGTGTTAGGGTTGCCCACAATCTGAATGCAATTGACCTGAGTAGCACCCCCACCCAGAAATAACAAATTTTTCTAATCTCAGAAAGCTATCAATAATTTCAGCAACCTATTTTACTAAAATTAAAAAAATAAACCACATGTAAAAAAAAAAAAAAAAGTTAAGAAATAAAACAACCTTTTGAATAAATATAGAAAGTATTGCCAACATATGGAGAGTATTGAAAATATACTAATATCACACAATGTTTTCAAAACCGAACCAATGATTAAACTAGTGAATTGAATGATTTAGTTCAAACCACTTTGACTGTTTGTTGAAACCACTTTAAACCATCAAGTAATCATTGTATTAACCATTTTTATACAGTAAGTAGATTTTAATGATTTTAACTTAAAAATGATTCTAAAAGTAACAGATAAATTAATTTTTGAATTTTTAATTTTTGAATTTTACTTGAAACATGCAACGATTATATAAGTGTACACAATATTTCATAATCAATGAACCATTAAAACTGAAATTCTATACAGCCATTAAAAAATCACTAACAAAAATTTCTGGAATAGAACTATTAACCTTAAACCCAGTCAGACTGGACAGGCCACCAGTCTGATCGGACAGGTTGAACCTAGCATTAATATCATGCATACCGCTCCCATCAAATAAATAAATAAAATAAAATAAAATATCATGCATACTGGTAAAGAAAACTTCTAGAATAAGACTATTTAATAAGAATCTTAAATACAAATTCTAGAAGATTTTGAAAGAATTAAAGTGAGAAACACGGCTAAACATTATATACTTATAACAAAAAAGTACTAAAATTAGAAACATTGCTGGAAGTATTGTTATGACAAAAACAAATTCCAAAAAGAAAATCTGTTTCACATTTTAAAAGATGCGATTTCCCTGATGATGAATATATTTAAGCATAGGCTATGTTTCACTTATAACAAAAAAGTACTAAAATTAGAAACATTGCTGGAAGTATTATTATGACAAAAACAAATTTCAAAAAGAAAATCTGTTTCACATTTTAAAAGACTCGATTTCCCTGATGATGAATATATTTAATCATAGGCTATGTTTCACTTATAACAAAAAACTATTAACATTAGAAACATTGCTGAAAATATTATTATGACAAAAACAAATTTCAAAAAGAAAATCTGTTTCATATTTTAAAAGACGCGAGACTTCCCTGACTATGAATATATTAAAGCATAGGCTATGATTCAAAACAGCCAGTTGTTTTGAATAATAACCCAACAACCTTTTGATTTTCTTATTAATATGAAGATCAAATGAAATCCAATCCAGCTAAGATATTTAACATTATTTATTCAGCTAGAACACAAATTAGTGGTGATATATTCACCATAACATGATGTTATTTTGTGGCCCATCCAAGCCTCCAGTCAAAATAATTTTTACATTAAAATGACAACATACTCAGATGCACGTGCTGGTTATTTTTTAATGCACTCTCTTATTTTCCTGCTTCTTCACAGCCTGTTGGCCGTTTGGTTCATGCCCATGTTGTGCAATTGGGATGTGGTTCACAGCCTGTTGGCTGTTTGGTTCATGTGCTGATTTCTGCCATCACCTGCTATTGACTACTCTTCTGTTCTCCATTTTGGCATGTTTGGAATGGATGTGGTTTTGTGGACTGCACTCATGGAAGGGTATGGAAAGTGTTCGACAGGTATTCGATAAAGTGGCCAGAAGACTGTCTGAAAATGCTTAAGAGGAACACAATATCATGGAGCGTCATAATTGCAGCTTATATAGGAGCAAACGACTTTGAAGAGGCACTCAAGTCTATTTCAGCAGATGCAGGAAACAGCAAGAAGGACAAATAGTGGAGGGATATGTAATTTTTGATCGGATGAAAAGGGTCTTTTAAGTGGAGCATTATGCATGTATGATTGATCTTATAGGAAGAGCTGGATTGGTAGAGGTAGGGGTGTTAATGATCATAGTTAACCCATCAACCCACTAGTCCAACCCATTTATAAATGGATTTGGGTTGGGATTTTTTAATAAACAGTTTATGATTCACTAACCCGGACTAGGGTTGATATTTTATGATCTGTCAGCCCATTTAGTAGCCCATTTAACTTGTTCAACCTGTTTAACTCGTTTAACCCATTAAAATCTAATATATATATATATATACATATATATATATATATGCATATAAATGTAAACCCTGGTTATTTTCCCCCGATAAGTCTTCCTGCCGCCGCCTAATTTTCATTTTCTCGTTGTTGCTCTAATTCTATTTTCCTATTGCTGCCTTATTTTCATTTTCCCGAGTGCTGAAAACACCTCGCCTTTCCTTACAACCTGATCCATTAACACCCCTGTATACAAAGCTGAAACATTTGTAGAGGAAAAGATGGGAGACTTCAACGAAGGTTATGCTAATATATGGGAACTATATCAAATGCTTTAGGATTCATGGCAAAGTTGAAGTTGGGAATAGGATGTAGGAGAGATTTTCGGCAATGTGGATAAATTTTGTTCTATGATAATTGCTTTGCATTTTCAGCACATATAAATCTTGTTCTTAATCACATCTGTTTTGGCTAGTTCCATCTTTCACAACATCAAGTGATAACTCTTCTTTCTTTACAAACATTTGATTTCCATCCTTCACTGCTTCCTTCACGGTATCATTAAATGTAGCTGAAAAAAGCAGCACCCGAATCCCATGTACGAGAACTAAATGACACCTTTAAGAAACCAAACTTCTATAATTCAATCTAGATGCTCTTCCTCAGATTCAAGCTGCAACATTAAACTTAAAACATTATAAATGATCCACCAAAATCCAAGACTTGTTGTAGGCTAAGGATACTCATGCCACTATCACGAAGAAGTGTTAAGATGCGTTGGCATCTAACAGAGGAATATTTGTTAGGTTTATTATCTCAGCATCTTATCATCCTTGTTATGTCGCTATGGTAATATAAAATGGTCCAATAATCCTATTGATTTTATTCTTACTAAAAAACGAAAATTAGACTTCCGAACCAGAAGTCATTGATAAGTTAATGATGACATTGTAATGCACTCTCCCAAAAGGAATTTCCATTTGGCCATACAGCACCTTGCATTCTTCCCAATTCCAAACAAACAAACATTGTGGCACTTCAATGAAATTTTGATTGAACAAGAGATTTATCCATGTTAGACAAAACTTCCACGAAATGGATAAACTCCTTATGTTCCTACTATGATTAATTGTTCAGATGAGATTATCCATGGAGAAGATGACTTGGTTCAGCTATGGCAGGTTGGCCAAGCCTATTGGGTCATCGAACTAGGGCAGTAGAGGCAGTTCGTGGCCCCCTCCTACGACCTCAGCAAGTGGCCCCACTCCTTGAAAATTATGGCATTGGGTGAACTCTAAATGGACTATTGGCAGTTTATCACCAACAATGAACACCAAATGAGTTATTAGAGGAACTAACAGCAAATGGTGATGACTATTTCTTCAAAATCAGAAGTTATCTGAATTTATCTAGACAACGTCATACGACAATGTTAATGCAATGACTTACGCTGTGTTAAAGCAAAACAAAGAAGAAAATGGAAGCTCAGACTAAAGGCTTCTCTTAGATAAATTTGAACAGGTTAATTAATGTGACACATGCCATCTATAAAAGCAGAAGTAGCTAAATACATTTGGGAGAGAGGGAGACACCAGAAGTAAGAAAATGCAGCTTTGCAGGAGAGAGATCTGGGAGAGAACTGAGAGGAGACAAAAATGCTGCAAACCTGGAGAGATCTAAGAGGAGACGAAAATGCAATAGATCTAGGAGAGATCCTGAGAGGAGAGAAAATGGAGCTTTGGCTGTAGGGGTGACTCGGGTGGCTAAGAGAGGAGGGGCAAGTTCGTAAAATTTTCATTTGCTGACAGAGGGCCTATCTGCAAATGTCCTCCACATTAATGTCTGAAAGGAGCTGCTGTAGCATTTTTAAATCGGACATCTCAAATTATTCCCATCCAAATCCGACGGCTACGAGACATGGTCAAAAACGCCCAGGGTTTACGCCCGGGCATAAAAGATCACAATTCTTATTTATTTAACAATACAACTTAAAATGATTGTGGCCAGAAATTTTTGTGGGCAATACATAAGGTTTTGGCCCACCTATGTCTATTTTTAAATCAAATTAGTATAGCTTCAACTAAATAAAATATTTTAAATACAATGGATGAAATGGATTCCATAAAAAGGTGCAAATGGGGCCCACCTGAAATGGTTTACTAAAAGTGAACTGGTTCTACATGAAAACTGCCCTCCAATCAATGATATCTGCATGGAACTGCTATCCATGCAACTCCCTGAACTGGGTCAGAAATAGATTTTGTAAAGTAAAACTCAAGTTTTATGGCATTTAGAAAGTTAAAAGGAAAATGACTGAGACTCCGGTATTACAACTATCCAAGTTTACAAAAGTTTTTGAAATTGCTTGAGATGCATCGGAAGTAGGGGTGTTAACGAATCGGGTTGGACGGGTTGGAGCCTAATCCTAATCTTAACCTATTTAAAATATCTTAACCCTAATCCGTTTGTTAACCTATTTAAAAAATCTCAACCTTAACCCATTTACGACTCATTTAATAAACAGGTTGGTGGGTTGTTAACGAGTTATATAGCAAATAACCTGAAAGCCTAGACTCTAGTAGATGATGATCTCGCAGGGAGAGACGAGAGTGTGTTTTAGGCATAGGGGAAATGAAAAAAGGGCAATAACGGAAAAATGAAATTAGGGCAGCAATGGAAAAATGAACATTAGGTGACTAGAGGAAGACTTAGAAAGGAAAAATAACCAAGAAGTTTACATGTATATATACTTTAATGAGTTAAGCGAGTTAAAGAGGTTAAACGAATTAAACGGGTTGAACAGGTTATATGGGCTAAATGGGTTACTAAACGGGTTGACGAGTTATAAAATCTCAACTCTAATCCATTTATTTAATTAAATAGTTAAACGGGTTGGCGGATCATAACCCATTTATTCAAAAATCCCAACCGAAACCCATTTATAAACGGGTTGGACAAGCGGGTTGACGGGTTGACCATGACCATTAACACCCTTAATTGGAAGTTGGAATTGGAGGTGTTCTAGCCAAGAAGGTCATCCAATTGAGTACTATCCTCAAAAACTCAATTAAGCTAAATAAAAATTTTCAACATATGACAGCGAAGTTCATGTTATTGTGCAAGCACTTAAATTTTGGAAGCATTATTTGTTACCTTATGAATTTGTGTTGTATTCAAATCATATGTTATTAAGGCATGCAAAGTTGATTGAGTTTTTGCAAAAATACACATTTGTTCTCAAACATCGAACTAGAATTGAAAACAAATCTGCGGATGCTCTCAATTCTGTAGCATTCATTCTTCATACTATGGATGTTAATGTCATTGGATTTAATAAGTTCAAAAATGAATATTCATCATGTGTTGATTTTGAACTTATTTTTCACTAAGTATAAAATGAAAATCGTCATGATCATGTGGTTCATGATGGGTATTTGTTTAAAGGAATAAAGCTATGTATTCCTAACATATCACTTTGAGATTTATTGATTTGGGAATTACACGTTGGCATTATTATTAGTCATTTTTGTAGGGATAAGACAATCTCACTAGTTGAGAATAGCTTTTCTTGGCCCACACTGAAAAAAGATATGTTAAGAGTTGTTTCATAATGTTACACTTGTCAACTTGCTAAAGCTCAAAAGATATTGCATACTCTTTTACTTGTACCATATATCCCTTGTAAAGAAATCAATGTGGACTTTATTCTTTACTTACCTAAAACCTCTCAAAGATTTAATTCAATTCTTGTAGTAGTAGATAGATTTACAAAAATCGCTTATTTTTTATCATGTACTAAATCTACTAATGCTTCACATGTTGCAAAATTATTTTTCAGAGAAATTGTTAAGCTTCATGGTTTACCAATTTCTATTGTTTCTAATCGAGATGTTAACTTTGTAAGTATTTTTGAAAAATACTGTAGAAACTCTCAAGTACCAAATTGAAATTTTCATATGCTTTTCATCCACAAACTGAGGAACAAACTAAGGTAATCAATTGAAGTTTGGGAAATTTGATTAAGACTTTAGTGGGAGAACATCTTTGAACTTAGGATTCTGTATTGGCTATTATCGAATTTACATACAACAATTTAGTTAATCAGTCTATTAGGAACTCTCCTTTTGAAATTATCTATAGTTATGTTCATTGAGCTCTCATTGATTTAATTCTTTTACACATTTATACTCATTCATCTGCTGCTACTGAATCTTTTGCTCAACACATTCGAGATGTTTATGCTGATCTTAGGAGAAATATTACTCTAGGCAATGAAAATCATAAAGATTACTTAAGCAAAGAAATTATAAGGTTACTATAGATGTTCACGGAAAAAAAGAAAGAATTTAATAATTTAAAGTAAAGGATTGTGTTGTGGTTCATATGTTATCCTAAAAATTCATTTAAAAAGTTGAATACATGAGCCAGGGGTCCCTTTTGTGTTTTAAGCAAAATTGAGGTCCAATGCATATGAACTTGATTTGTCATCAGATATAGGAATTAGACACAGTTTCAATATAGAGGATTTGTTTCCTTAATGAGTTACTTTGGAGCCTCTAAGTTTGACTACAGCAATTTCAACAAATAACAATTAATCATCACCAGTGCCTGTACTTCCACAATTTCTATCTACTTCTTCAAATCAAATAAAGAGTATTTTACAAGGTAAGCTTTTCACTATTAGATCGAGCATTATACAAAGATATCTTGTCATGTGGAGAAACAAGCTCGACTCTAATGCTACATGGATTATTGAAGATGAACTTCACCTATTGGATTAGCATATTCTTACGCATTATCAAAGTCAAAACTCTCCAATGGCGAATTTTTTGAATCTAGGAAGAATTGATGAAAATCAAAAGCAAGATTTCAAATATACCTATTTTAGGCAAAAGAATCTTGTGAAGAGACAATAATCGAAGGAGATTTTTCTAAAAGATTTTTGTTGCAATATTTCTATTTTTATAATCTTGAGAAGATACTAGAAGATCTCCTAAGACATTTTAGGATCTTTATCCTTATGACCTAACCGGAAAAGTACAATTTGTAAATCCAACGTGCGCGTGGAAGGTTTTGATCCTTTTGTTCCGGGAGGAATAGCCTCTCATCATATTGCAGCGGGGACATTGGGCATATTAGCGGGCCTATTCCATCTTAGTGTCCACCCTTCCCAACGTCTATACAAAGGATTACATATGGGCAATATTGAAACTGTAATTTCCAACAGTATCGCCGCTGTCTTTTTTCCATTTTATCTTCGAAAAATCCGCTTCAACCATGCGTATCAAATAAAGAATACAAGACTTCGGAGTTAGTTGAAGGGAAATATCCAAATAACATGTCACATTATTTTCAATAATCCATATTTGTAGCAAGGAAATACGATTGCTCCTCCCCGAAATAATATATGATCGATTACAAATATCTATGGTCCGTCTTCTCTATAAAGGACCTGAAATACCTTGCTTACGTGTCATTGGAAAGTGCATTAACATAAATACGGCAGTAAGAAGAGATAATACAAAAGTGTGTAAACTATAAAAACGAGTCAAAGTGGATTGACCCACACTAGCACTTCCACGTAATAACTTTACCAAAGTCAATCCTATTATAGGAATGGCTTCAAGCACGCCTATCACGATTTCTACGGTCCAATAACCAATTTGGTTCTGAGTTAAGGAATAACCAGTTACACCAAAAGATGCAGTCAATACAGACAAAATGACACCCGTAACCCAAGTCAATTCGCAACTTGTATTTATTTTTACTTCTTCAAGAAGTTTATTTAACATGCACAATTTCTCTTTTTTTTTTAAAAGGTTACTTCTTCAATAAATGTTGCTAAAATGAGATGGCATGTTCACCTATGAGTACGACCCTTATAAGCTCTAAGAGGCATTAGCTTGAGATATATAAAAGTGTCTCTGATTTCTTTACTACTTTTTCTTATACTTATCTTCCCTCCTTATTCTTTTGTTCTTTCTATTTTCTTTCTTCTCTCCTCATCTCTTTAGAAGTTCCTTCCTCATTTTTCTATTTTCTTCTTTACCCATCCTACATCCCTCATTAGAAGACTAAGAACTACTGATTTAAAGCTTGAAAAATCAGTGGTTGCAATTCAATCCTTTGATTACAAAATCACTGCTGGATGGTTTACAAACAAGCTTCGGACAGTCCCTCTACCATTTTAGGAAGCAAACAGAGGAATTTTGAAAAACAGTTGTTCCACACACCACTCTATTAAGGTCATTTATCGTTCCAACTCTGAAAAAAAAAATTCCCTTCATTCCACTGTTTTGAAATGAAATTTCCGACAATGCGTTATAGGTAATTAAACATCTCAGCAATGACGTGACTCCATTTTCCAAAAATAGGTTCTAAGATCATTATTTCAAGGAAAAAAAATAGCAAGATAAAATACAAAGTTGGGGTGTGGTCAACTTCTATAGAAGAATTGTTTTCCCTAAAACAGAGAAAAATGGAGATCACAACATGAGCAAGAAGCTCATCGGTTAAATTTAGGATTTCTAAATTACATTTAGAATCTTAGATATATATATATATATATGTCTTTTTAGAGATTTGATGCATGCATCAAATGAGAAAAAATAGATTAACTTGGTGAATGTTTAATATTAGTTCAAATTATTTCATTATTTAGGTTCTTATTTTTACTGCAATAGGATTTAGTCTTCTCTTCTTAACCTCGTTAAGATAACACTGAGAACTAATTTTCCAAGAAGAATAACATTGTGGCTTTTCTGATCCACATTAAGAACCCAAAACATGAATGTTTTAAGAAGAAAAATATCAGGAAGTAAGGCCTATAGCTTCTGACCTATCTTTTCAGTAGGCAAACATTTTTAGTATCATTTAGAAATGATCTCTAATCAATTTCCAGCACTATACTACCCTTAAACAGCTGTTCCAGTCTCTAAACTCATCGGTCATTGATATCCTTCATATGGGCAAAGATGTCAAGCAGTATTAAGGACAAAAACTCACAACTTGAGAGGCTAGTTGGATGAGAACTTCAGGGAAAGAAGAAAAAATAATAATAAAAAGGTGGGATTGGATTCCTGAAAGACCATGCAGATGTAACAATCAAGATGGCCAACAGCTGAATTTTATAGTTCTTAGGTAGTCCAAATCCAGACATGCAGCTTACATGATTTTAGCTCTGTATGATTTTAGTTTTTTTATAACATTACATGAGCATTTCATTTGGGCCTTCGTATCTCAGTGATGACAGAAGGCTGTTGACTGGACTGCATTTGCATTTCATAAGTGCCACTTTGACCACCACAACTATTTAAAACATCACTAACATGTCTTTCATAATATATTTCCTTGCGTTAGATATCATGCCATCAATTTATGAATTTGAAAGCATTGGGAAGTGGAAATATCCAAAAGTCGTAGTCATTATTGCATCCCAGAAAGATGAACTTCCAAGATTGTAAAAATAAACCCTTGATATAATTTTGATCTAATGATTATATAGTGATTTCCTGGTACACTCAAATGTTTCATCATAAAAAAGAATTAGAAAGCATGACTCAGAAGCAAATTATAAATAAAAACAGACCAAAGAGATAACAGAACCATACCATGTTTTAGATAAATAATACTGATTGCCATCAAAACTTTGTCCTGCAAGTGCTGCCTCAGCAAGTTGCCTCATGCCTGCTCTGCGATCTCGATATGTGTCAGTAACAACTGTATTTTCTGCTTCATCTTTGAGGCAAAGGGTGCAACAGTCACCGCTACTCAGTACCGGTCCACCGCCATACTATATAAACAAAAGGCAGAAACAAGACCATCAGAGAAACATATTGACTATCACTGACTTGTAAAACAAAATTTCAAAAAAAAAAAAAAAAAAAAAAAAAGACAGAAACAGAATGCTGTAAACTCCAAACCAGTTTAGTCAGGTCCTGCAATTTTTAATAGTTAATTACATCTAAGAAACTTAAGACAAATTTGTAGCCCTAGAAACAGTGCTATAGTTCAAGTCAGTTTTCCTAGAATTTGAAATTATTTTAGAAAATAGAGTCAGTTCAGTCATTATAGAAAATATGATCAATTAAGTCAATTTCCTAAATAAGAAATTGGAAATATAAGTCCACTAAATGGTCAAAGCCTAGGGCCTGTTTGGCCTAGCATCCAAGAAAAGCAATCTCTCATTGTGCAGCTTGTTTGTTCGAAGCACCACTAGATAGCTCCTTGCAAATAGAGGAAATCACCTAAATTTCTAGGAAGGAAACCATTCCCATTTCTAAGCCAAACAACATAAAATTTTCCAAAAGTCTTATCCTCCAGTGAGACTGCACAGCCAAACAACCCTCAGTCTTTAAATAATGCAAGCCTAGACTAAGAGTCAATAACTCTAATATACTCTACAAAAGGGGGTTGTATGAATTTTGCAAGCAAGTTCAAAGAAGAATACTCATGAGTAACTCAGTCAATCTTTACACTTGAAGGACAGTCAATCTTTACACTTGAAAGTCAACAAGGTTATCTTATTAGACTGGTCCTCGAATCACACCGCCATCATCTACCACAGACCTATAATTTTCACCTTTATAACTGTTAACTCACCTACGTTGCATCAGTTTGGAATCAAAGCCCTAGATTTGCAATCCGAGAATCACATTGTTTACCCTATCCACATGAATCAAGTATCAAAACCCTAGGTTTGCAATCCTCACATCACATTATTTACCTTATCCACATGAATATGGTATCAAAGCCCTATGTTCACTATCTACCCTATCATCCAAGCTCTCATCATCCACAAGATACCCATAATTCTGACCTAACACAGATTCTGCTTGACCAAGGGCCCCATCAGTTCGGTATTAGAGCCTAAGTTCTGAACCATCTCATCACGTTATTTATCCTATCTGTGTCAGTTTGGTATCAAAGGTTTGCTTCATTCTTGAGGCTTTTTGGAGATTTGATTAAGGGGTGCAATTGCCCTAGCATGTGGTGCCAAACAAAGGGGCCAACCTGGTGCATAGGATCCAGGGAGGGCCATCCATGTATGCAATCTTACTCGTCATGCTAAGAGGTCCAGAAGAAGAACAAAAACAACAAAGAAGACAAATGAACATCTCTCCAGATTACAAAGGAAGGAGTCCATGTCACCCAAGGAAGTTACATGCAAATGCCTACAGCTTTATTGCCTTCTACTTCCTCCTTACGATTCCTCAAAATCCTAATTCTAGAGTCTTACTTCACACAACCAAGCAGATAGTCTCACTTCTAGGATTTCTAATACACTTTAGCTCTCCATGGATGTGATCTGCCTTGGGGTTAAAAACATTGAGATGGTTAAGTCTAGCCAAGGAAGAAATGAACACCAAACAAGAAATTTGACTGCACTTGTGGGACCTATTAGGCCTAAATGAAAAATAAAGCTAGAACCACCTTGAACTGACTTTTGTTATCCTTTTGCTTTGTTCTAAGCGAAGCTAATTGTACAGTGGATGCATCAGTGGGAGAAAGGGCTGTCAGAGGAACGCAACCATTAGTAGCATCCATTGAAATAGAACTTATCCAGTATGTCATCTTCTTTAGCGATTTGTACCCCCCCCCCCCTCCACAAAAAAAAAAAAAAAGGAACGAGCACAAGAAGAACAACGACAACGAAGAAGAAAAATGAAAAATATTTATCATCATGAGTCTGGACTCCAGCACTCCCCTATGACAGAATTTGTTCAATCTAATTTGTTGAAGGAATGCAATTCTTTCAAATGTAACCGACAAATCAACTTAAGCTCCTTGAATGCAATAATCATTCACATGAATTATAAACCAGGAGAAAGTTTTAGATGACGGCAATCTTTGTGATAAATTGTGTCACTCAAGACACACTTGTCAAGTGCTCAGGCTAATTATTTATCACCTGTATTTCTGTTTAGGAATTAAGAAAAGAGGGGCGAAACTCGAAAAGTGGAGGAAAATAGTGAGAACTAAGTGATAAGAAAGGAGATAAAAGTACCTAAAGATAAAATATACAGGCTTTTTGAATTAAAAGATTGGAGGCAAATAATTGAAAAATATAGAAAAAAAAAAATACAGTTGTCAGGGTAGGTAGAAGTCATACCAATACAAAAGCGTGGAGAAGGAAGAGTAGGGATTATGGCTGCTATCAGATGGAGCCTGTCTGTAAATTTGAACTTTTTCCCCTCGAGATGTGGATTAGTTATTAGTAGCATATCATGCTGTAAGCTTTCATCAGTTTTTTTCATTGTTTGTGTTTCAAATTTCCCAATTGTTTCGAAAATAAAAAATGATTAGCTATGCATCTAGAATAAAATTGCCAATAATTGAAGTATGATAAATGCCTGAAGGCATGCTAAGAGTGTTAAGTGAAAAAATATAATGAGGATAACATCAGAAGACAGACATGAAGATATGGAAAGAAGTTAACTAAGAGAAATTAAAGAAAAGCGAAGTAATTGGCAAGATAGTAAAAGAATGATAAAAATCTACGATACTGTTATTTACTATCACCAATTCCTCAAACTTTGATCATAGTTGGCACCTTTGCGTACAAGCTATTCCAAGCTTTGGTCGAAACACGCTTCATGTATCCAACTTTTGACGCTGGAGCCTTTCCATGTGAACACTGAATTGGAGCGTTATCAATGGGACTGCGGAGCATAAGAATGTAAGCATAAGATGATACAAGAAAAGGGAATGATCTCACGAAGCCAGCGTCAAAATAAGCCTAAAAGGGTAAAGGAAACCAAATTGTCTTAGATATTTATGCAAAACCACTGTTTCAAGTATAGAAACACTGGGAAACAATCAGAAAAGTTGAAAAATATACACAGAAGTGTTAACAAGCGATGGAGATAGGCGGACAAAGTCTCGACTGAGAGATATGGAGCTTTAAGAGAAAAATAAATTTAAAAAATTTAAAAAGGGACATATAATATGGTGGAAGAAAAAGTTGATCTACCAAGACACAAGGGCAGTCAACATGTATCTCGGTAGTGAATGGTATCAATACCCTTCGTGATAATAGAAGTCGAACGAATAATGACAGGCACAAGTTCAAAATATTTGCCCATTATATAAGTGGGAACAATAGCCCATCCAGGTGGATCGTTTGCAGAAGTTGAAACTGAAAGTCCCACTTTGGAATTCAATTTATGTCAAGAAGGATGTACAATTCACACACAAGACGTATCAACTTTCACAGCTTCACTAATATTTAACCTAGATTACCACATAAATATTAGGCAGTATTCAAAATGATGTTCATTTAAGTTATTAGTCACATGTTAAAAAAGAAAAACAGTGTTGCAAATAATGCCTATGTCAGCCACTGTCAGAAACTTCCCATATCTGCTGTTCATGGACGGTAATAGGTCTCAATTAGATCATTGAAATACAACTGACTGACTGAGTAAAGAAAACGAGATAATTAGAAATGGAGGCTGAGCCCATCACATAAACTCTGAATGGTTTCATTAACTAAAATTTTTTCTTTTAATTTTTTTTATTAAAAAATTCAGGTTGATGCATTTTCAAATTCGAAAATTTCCAACGAATGCTAAATCATGAATTTGTTAGTGTGACAATGATTTGGAATGTTGGCTATAGAATTTGACGTTGAACAGAGGAACTTGAATGTTACAATGGATGGCAGAATATGTTGCACATTCACTTGGATGGCATACTAAGTTATAAAACAATTCTACTAATTGAATTTTTCAGTACTTATTTACGAAATTTAAAATGCCAGAATTTTTATTTGAAAGATAGATATTGCTTAAAAAAAAACATTAGTGAAGCCCAATAAAGCAGTTCAGAAAAAGTGTCCCAAAGTACAAACTATTTAATGTATGTAATTCATGGCATTTTATTATTATCGTCGTCGTCATCATCATCATTATTATTCATTTTTTTTATTATCATTATGTGCATGTTAGGATTATGTAGTGTTGCTCTTGAGCCTTTTTTGTTTGGTAGGTGTTCGTATTTTCAAAGTTCAAGTAAGCATAGAAAGGAAGCTTAGCATTCCTAAATATGTCCAAATTATCCAACACCAGTATATTCTCTTTTCAACTGTTTTTCTCCTAATAAATTGGCATTATTAAACGTTTCTTAGATTTATGATATCATGTGTTTTACATACCTGTTGGTTCAATCCAGTTTCCTAAACCAGTTAAAACCGTTTTGAACTAAACCAATCAATTGACCAGTTTAATCACTGGTTCAGTTTAGATAATATAAGTGCCAACTATGATTAAAAATTAGTCAAATGTAAAGGCAGACCACTGACAGAAAAGCACGTGAATTAACTTTAAGAAATTTAGCACGAAATAGTATCTTCTATGAAGGATATCAAATCAAGATCTCTCAAGCTAGGGAGAATTGGACTTGCAAAGTAAGAACACCGAAAACCAAATGAAGATGCTAAACAAAATTTCATGCGTGCAATCAAGAAGCATTAAATTTTTTGTTATAGATATTTTGTTGACTTAGTCATAATGCACTTAAATTTTAAAGTATGCACTTAAATTTTAAAGTTAGTTTCCTGGGTATGGCATTGGAAATTTGAAAATGCAATTAATGATAAAATAATATTTCCACAGCCTATTTATTTAGGAGCAATTTGAAAAATAAAAATATTTCCACAACCTATATTTCTGCTTGTCCTAGGTGCTAATTGACCTGCATTTCATCAAAGAGGAAATTTTTCTAATATCGGTCCAAATTCCAGAGTCAATAAGATCAAAACCACCTTTGGCAAGCCACCCTTGTGCATGAGGTTTGTTCTGTGTTCGAAAATTAACAATAAGCTTCAAAAATTTCTCTTTCTCCACTAGTGTAATGCAACTATCAAGCTTACAAATCACAGCATATTCCAAGTTGCCTCATGAAATATTCCTTAAAATTGTCTAACAGTTGGCATATGTTTCAGAGACATCCATAATCACTTTATCAAGGAATTACCATTGCACTCTCTAACAAATGTTAAACAAATAAATCCAGGTTTGAATAACTTAGATTGAAATTTTAATCCAATATATCTTATAGTTACTCATGCATTCATTCCTCATGAAGAAGACAAAGGAGCAAATTGATCAGATATACAGGTAGTACAGAAATTAAAATCTGTTAAATTACTTTGTCAAGCATATGACCAATCCAACCACTCGCACAGATCAGATAGAATCTTCTGAGAAAGCTATGTTATCAGGTTGCTCTGCTGCTCTTTCAGGTGGTCTTTAGCTAGGAGCTTGAGCTCACTTTGTTTGAAAATATTTGTTGCAGTTATGGAATATGGCAAGATAGTAAGCCACGTCCCCTCACTCCTAATCCAGAGGAGATCTGTACATCTATAAATACATGGATTGAGAGGATTTCCTCTCAGAGTTCAGAGTATGCCTCTTTCTGGCCATACGTAAAATGTTACTAAATATGAATTATGAAAAGATCGACAAGTAACCTGTTATGTTTGGCCTCTTTTAAATCAATTTTGAGTACCCAAAACCATTTATGATTTGGATAAATTAAGCCAAAAACTACTGATTGTTGTATATAATATCTTATCATGCATTTTGATAGCTGTTAGTCATATGGGACACAAAACAATACCCAATAGGAAGGAGGTCAGTCATAAATGATAGCGCATTGTGTCCCTTTAGACAAGGTGAAAGATCATCTGACCAGTATTCTATATATTTCAGTCTCAATTGACCCATAAGATGGCTACAACTTTTATGTGGTGTCACAGCTTTTCTTTGTCCTTCCCCCCCCCCCCCCCCCCCCCTTTCTTTCTAGCATTTGTGTGTGCGCGCGCGCAGGGTGGGGGGTGGAAGGAATGCACATATCCAGATTTGGGTTCAGTGTGATTGGAATAGCACATGCACATGATACTCAGAACCTGGATGTATTTATCTGTCTTAATCTTTTCTTTTTCCCTCTTCTTTTCATTTTCCTGTCCCCAAATGCCTATTTGTTTATAATATATGCAGCGCAAAAAACCAACAAAGTGCAAATGTTGGTGTAAAAGTCCCTTTTTTACCGGCTCCAATTTGTTGAGACAGCTAAATCCTATCAGTGTATATATAACCACCATATTTTTCCTAAATAGCTAACTGTATTTTTTTCTTTAAAATAACTATTTATTTCATCTTTACGTATATGGTTGTTACGTGATAAGATCATCTCCTCCTGTATACATATTTTATAAATTCCACTTCTACGTCACCATTTACATTTCATTTAAATCCCGTTAAATTGCCCCCAAAAAATTATACTCAAAAGGCCCATTCACTTCCCCTGCTGAAAAATTCAATCTCTTTTACATCTCACCAGACACCCAAATATTAAAACACTCAAAAAAGCCATTCACCTTTCTAACTGATAAATTCCAATAATGATATTCCTTACCAAATATTCACAGTAAACACAAGCATGCAGATTATTTCAAGTTGAAGAGTCCCCATGTGACATAAAAAATAAAAACAAAAAATATCTCTCATGTTGTGCTGTAGGAAGATTTGTTGACCATGTGTGTATCTATTTGGGGATAATAACATTAGATTCACCGATGAGCAATATTCATCACTAGAAACTGAGCAATGCACCAACAAATGTTGATTGACTAGGTTAACCGTACAACATGATTTCCAAAGCCTAGTGCACCATGTACAGTGCCCTCAAGAGCCAATTCATGTCAATTGGCCTTAATGGAATTAGTTTTGATTCAAATAACATCCAAATTTGTTCAGCTCGACCATCACATTAATGAAAAATCAAAACCATAAAATCTGTAGGTCCAATTTGCTTTTATGCTAATACCCAAGTTCTCATGGACAAACCACATTGTGTTACATAAAATCACACCTAGAATTACACAATGGGGGTGCACGAGGGTTGGATTGGAAGCTAACCCAACCCAACCCAATTATCAACACATTTTTCAACCTAATTGGCCCAATTACAAATAAATTAAAATTTTTTCAATTACAATCATACATTTAATTAAAATTGTATTATAAAAAATTAATTTAATAAGATATATACAACAATCATGCCAATGCTGCCCAAATAATAAAATAATATACATACAGTTTGTAACTTTAACAGGAGATTTCTTGTTGAACTCTTCTGCCTCTATCTTGGTTTTTGTTCATATATATTTTTAAAATTTCAATAATTTTCACCCCTTTTAATTATGAAAAGCTTCATTTAAAAATTTTATGCAAAATTTCTGAATGGGGATCTTTTGCTAAAATTATTGCACCAAAATTCTAAAGATGAATCAAGGGTCTGGATTGTATTTTTTGACTGCATGTGCACACAATTTGTGAACTGCCTGAGTAACACTTTCCGTGCTCCACCATCTCCATTCTCTACCCATCAAAGTATCCATGGCTGCCCTCGGCTCAGGTTTGAATGACGCCCATCGTCCGAAACTCCTCTGGGCCAATCTAGCTTGCATATACAATGGCAAAACGACCAGATCTGGCCTTCAATCCCAATGGCTACTGGAAAAATCAGCTCACTTGTTGCCCAGCTCGTCAGTAATCCATCACCAGTCATCTTTACCAGATCCATCTTCTACCTTCCTCCACGCTGCCAAGACTGCCTCCATCAGCATCTCGCTAGTGGCCAATTTCGCAAGCATCGTAATTTGCTCCTGATCTGACCAATCCAGATGTCCCAAAAACTTGCGATGGCAGCCATTAATTCCAGTGGCTTCTACCAAACTCTTTCTCTCTCTCTCTCTCTCTCTCTCTCTCTCTCTCTCTCTCTTCTGGCTAGGTTCAAGCAAGCTTCCGCAATTTGTACGGCACCATTTCCAATCTCCACAAGAGATGGAAAAACCCGGTTTTCCCAGCCCAACCATACTCTAACCGGTTTAAATGGGTTGGGTTCAACAGGTTGTGGGTTGAACCCAACCCACATGCACCCCTACACAAAACTAGTGATGTTCACAACAAAGATTTGGAAATATATGCCTTTCTTTGGGTCCCGTTATATTAGTAGGCTTTAGCCAACAATCACAACCACAATTACTCAACCTAGTGATGTGCACAACAAGATTTAGAAATATATGCTCTTCCTTGGGTCCGATTATATTAGTTGGTTTCAGCCAACAACCATGATTATTTGCCTGAATCAGGAACTACATTTTCATCTGCAAATTCTCAATATTTTCATCAGATGCCAGCATTTAATCCATCAAGTGTGCAACCCAGTAATGAAGGATTGAGCTACACTTTTTGCCAGCTCAATCATAGTTTCATCATCCAGATGTTACATTGTCCAAACTAGTAGATATAACAAAGAAAATCACATATTTGCATCTTGGAACTCTTAAAAAAAAAAAGAGTAGGCACATGAATTGCCTATTATTGAACTTCTATATTTTAACACTACTTTTGTGACGGAATTCATGTATTTTAAATGGAACAGTAAATAAACAACAGGAAGGAAGAACCAAAACATATGACAGAGTGAACATGACTGTGTCGCTAACATCTTATGAACAACATCAAATAAAAAAGTAAAGTAAACAAACTTACGGAGGTTTAGTGCTATCAGCCCATTGACGAAGCCAATCTGCTGAGATCCAGTAGAATGGATCTTCAACAGACAAAACAGGAGCTTCAGAAAGAACTGATCTGACTTCCTGTCGGCGTTCCATAATGTTGTTAATTTCTCTATCCTTCCTTTGCTGGTATTCCTGGCAAACTCTAGTATAGGATGCATTTTGCTCATTTATCTCTTCAAGAAGGTGAGAAGGAAGGGAATTTCTTCTAGAAAACTTCTCCACATCCTCATCAGTAGTGATACGATTATACATCAACATGTAAGCATCAGTTGATGAAAACATATCTCCAAAGCTAGTAATGTTAAGATCTGGAGACAATGAGTGAAAATTAGTCACATGATTCCCATTACCAAAATAATGGGCTTGTTCAGAAGAAGTCTGATAACTTCTCTCAGGTTGAGCTGATGTTGAAACTTCAGCTCCAAAAGGGTGAAGACCCAACTTGGAGACATGCTCATCATCAAATTCCCACCACTGCCCACTGGACTTGTCCTTAATATGTGCCACATAATGGCCACTGTTAACAGCAGTTCCTCTGTGGATCAATATTGCTTGCAAGTCATATGTCAACTCAGATTGAAGTTCTGGAGTATCATGTAATCGCAGTGATATATGCAGTCTTCTAGGAAAACTGAATACTGTTGTTATTTTCTTCTTTGTTGTAGTCTGGAAGACAAAAGAAATGAGTAAGCAATGGAGAAACTCATTTTTCTTTTCCTTGACAAAGGGGCAAACAAAAAATGACAGGGTCACCAAACAAAAGCCATAACTTTTATATCCAAAAGGAAAGCATAGAGACTCCAAGTGGAGGCAATAACCAGGCAGAAAAACATGACAACAAACTTTTAGAATGAAACACACCTTTGGAAGGAAAACACAGCGCTTCAGTTGGAAATTAAGAACAGCAGGAAGTTTTTGAAGCTTGATAAAACGAGTAGCATCAACCCTTTTGCTGCACGACTCACAAAAATATTGATTTTCACCTTGAAGTTTTTCAACACTGAGGTAGTCTTCTAAACTTTGATCAAGATTATTCAATCCTTTAATGTTGAGTTCAAGTTCATAAAAATCCTCCATCTTGGAAGATGCTTCAGACTCTTTTCCACAAACTGAACACCTATTAAACGAAAGCCACAAATTATGCGTTACTTCTAAACAAAAATAATGAGAACTATATTTCTGGTAGGATTCATAGGCATTCACATTACACACATGCATCTCCAGATGTTTTAATAAATTCCATACTCAGACATTAAAACACAGAAAATGCATCCCTGCAAGTGTAATTAACCAACTATATGTATAGTAAAAAAACTGCATAAATAAACACAGAAACAACAACGAAGACCAAATCAAAAAATTGAAATGGAGCTCTATATTCTTATCACAGTAATGTGGGATGCAAAGATAGTTTCATAAATTTGGGTTTAGATTGTTTCAGGATGTTTATGTCTATTTTGGATTTGTCAGAATATTAAGAAAAAACTAGAAGATCTCCTAGAATATCTAAGAATCTGTTTGAAATAAATTTATATCTATTTTAAGTTTACTTCTTTCAAAAGTTTTTTTAAAATATGCAATTTCTTTTTCTAAAAGATTACTTCTATAATAAATGTTGCTAAAATAAGGTGGCATGTTGATTATGATCTTTCCCCTTATTCTTCTCTTTCTATCTTCTTTATTCTCTTTTCATCTGTTTAGAGGTTCCTTCATCTTTCTTCTTTCTCTTTACCCATTCTAAATCACATAGTAAAGCATATTTTTTCTAGAGGGTGATAATATGTGATTAGTCATAAGTAACCTAACTTATGACTAGTCAATCCCAATGTTGTCAGAACCGAACCGGTGATTGAACCGGTAAAGGAACTGGTCTGGTTCGAACCGGTTCAACCGGTTAAGCAAACCGGTTCGAACCGGTGACGTCAGCATAACATATTTATGATGTCATAAATATTAAATTATTTTTAAATTTTAAATTAATATATTGATAAAATTATATTTTCATAAATCCTAAATATATATGTTAGATTTTAAGAATTACAATATAAGTTCAAAACATGTTGTACAAATGATTACTAGGATTAACAAATAAGCATTGCAAGGGAATCAATGCTAACACCTTTCAACATAAGAAATTACACAACAACTTGTGAAGAGGTAGGACAAAGTAGAGAAGATCATAACAAGGGGGCTCTGCTGCTCTGCTAGTTGCCGGAAGCAAGCGCTACTCAGTTCGATTGAGAACGAATCTGGCTCGATCCGACATCCGTAGAAACTGCTTGGTTGGCCACAAAAACAAGATGTCCTCTCATCAAACAAACATCTTGGTCATCCTCTCTGCTGCTACTAATCAAACAGAAACAAGAAATGGATCATGCAGTTCCTAGCTGGTATTCAAATTTCCAACTCAAATACTTGTTCCCTTCAAAGCATAATGCCAAAACTGCGATTTGAGGGGACTTCAATGAATAGCTACCGTGGACGAATGCATGAATGAGGATTCTAAAGTGTGGAAATATAAAAAGCGAGATACAGATCTGGCTGGAAGAATAAAAGAAACGAATAGGAGTGATTCTAGTGTATTGACAATATTTTGGATCAAGTAAAACAGCTCCTAATGAGTGTCTCCTTTCTTCTATATTCCCACGCTAGCCACTTGCATTTCTTTTTTTTCAGGGATTGTTTGATTGGAAAAGCCGAACATGCTGTGGGAAAGACAAGAAAGAAAACATGAGTGATTATGTAGTTACGATGTGTTTTGGTATAATGTAACAGTTGAGAAAAAAATTGTAAGGAAAACGGAAAATTATGGAGATCGGGGATGGGATGGAATTTTCGAAATGGAACAAGCACTTTTATCGTTCCAATTATCCGAAAACCTACTTTTCCCCTTTTTTCATTTTCCATACAATTCAATCTCATCATCTATGTACTTTCTCGATATAACAATGTATTTTTTCATCCTATCTCATTCCATTCATATCCCATTTCATCAGCAGCGCCGCCCTCTGCCACACCCCAAAATATGGGAAAGTAAATATAAATCAGAGCGTACTCTGTCTAGAAAACAAGACGAAGCATAATCTTCTCCGTGGCAGTGCACTTGTGAATCAGAGGGTACGCGAGAGGAGCCTCAAAGAGCACGCCAAATCCATGGCAGGGGAGTCGCCGATATGGGCAGCAGGGGGTTGCCGAACGCAGAGCAGGGACGGGCCGACGGGGCAGCAAGGACGGAAGCAGCCGACTGGTTGTGTGCTGCTCTGTTGCTGCAGTGACGATTTAGCTGGCGACCGGAGCAACAGGGACGGGAGCGACTGGAGGAGGAGAAGAAAACGGCAGCGATGCAGAGTAGGGATGGGAGTAGCAGGGGCGGGCGACTGGCGGTGTGCAGCTGCTGTTGCGCCGTTGCCGCCATGACGATTTCTCCGACGATGGATCGATTATGGCCGATCTCCAAGACGATGGGAAGGGTTTCCAGTTTCGTCGAAACTCGAAAGGGGGAAGATGCAAAAATGAAAAAGGCGAGCGAAGGGTGGGCGCAACACTGGCAGCGGGTTTTCCGTTTCTGGGTTTTTTTAAAAATACATATTAGGTTCAACCGACCGGTCGAATACGGTTCGACCGTCCATTCCGATTGGACCGCCGGTTCGACGGTTCGAACGGTTTTATGCATTCGAACCGAACCGTATACAATCGGATCGGGATTTGGACCGGTTCCCGGTCTGACCGGCCGGTCCGGTCTGGTTCTTACAACACTGGTCAATCCACACCATTAGATTTTGTAGAAAAAGTTCTGGCCACACCATGGGACTTTTTCAAGCCCCTCCTTACATCTATTTTGACGTAATGAATTGGGGTTTCGTCTGTGCAAAAGAGAAAGCGGAAAAGCTTTTACATGTGGAAGAGCAGAGAACGACAAAGCTGCTCAAGTCATGTACACCTTCATCATCTCCAACCGCCTTCATCGTCTTCAAGACCTTTCCGTCAAGAAAGCGGAGCTTACTGTTGGAAGACGCCCATGATTTTATTTTCGAAAACCTATACCCAATTTGGGACTCCCAATTCTCATCTAGTGCTTTGTAACTAGTATCAAATCCAAATACCCAATACTAACACGATTTCATGAATTTAATTGGAGAAGATTTGTTGGATTATTAAAATATTTTGGGAAAATTACATGCCATTTTAAACAATTTAAATAAAATAAAGCCACTGCATGTGTACTGTTTTCTATGCACCACCAGAGCACCATAATTTGCTACGCCAACATCTTCAACAAAAGGGGATCGGCATGGCTGCCCCTATTTCACAATTGCATTGCCAACAAACAACAATCCTAGCGCCACCAGCAGAAAATTACTGCCCATCTTATCTCCAGCCACCTCTTCCCCAGAGCCAAAGAGTGCACAACATCATTTGCAAAATCCAATGGCCCCTTTCTTCCCAAAACGACAGCCTTGCATCTTCTAGATCTGGCATCGGCAAACAACAGCTGCATGATCAAAGCTGATGATTGCCTTCATCGGAATGAGATCTGCAAATATCTATCGGCTTTTCTAATAGCCACATACAATTTTGCTGCAACATCTACTCCACCTCCAGTTGTTCATGGATATTCATGCTTCCTTTGAACACAATCTCTTAGCCCTTTGGTCGACCACCAGCCTGGCTCTCTGTCATCCAGCTTTACCTCTCCTCAAAACTCTTTCGGGATGAATGACATATCATACTCAATGCTAGGAGCTTTCTAGCAATTTTTTTCACTGCTACCATTCACTACAAATCTAACGGCTATTATAAAACCCACAAAAATGGAAGGTTTAGATTAGGTAGTCGTAACTCAGCTACTATGCAACTAGTCGCATAGGATCGGGGTCATCTTTTCTATCATTGCCACTATCCTTCCGGACCCTATCTTCTCCCAAGTCATAATGATATTTGTGTATTTTTTTATTCTTTTGTTCAGTCATTGCTAAGTTACCCTGTTGACACCGTTTTCACTCCTGTGATATGTAATTGGTGCAGTAATCCTATCCCACCACCTTAAATTAACTGAGAAGGAAATTCTCTAGATCAGATATTGGACCAGCTAACCATGACTTACACATGGAATCCCAGTTAGTCAAGGAATGATGTGTCTATGCCACGAAATGGTTGAACGGTGATAGAAAGAATGCATAAGCAGAAAACAATGTAACCACAAATGAATAAATCTAAGGAACAACATCAAAGTAGCAGGTCCTAAAATGCACGGCAAAGGCACAGTTTGTTTCGATGCCAGTCCTAAAAACGAACAATGTTCGTCAAGCTGAAACCAATTGGTTTAACATATACTTTCTCTAATGCTTATATCTCTAATGAATGGAGATCATAAGCTCAAGTAAAACTGAAGTTGCAAAAAGCAGGTATGTAATTGTTATCATGGCTTATCATCACTATCACCATCATGGAAACGGATTACGATAGTGTGGGCAACATTCCAAGCAAACAGTGCCCGCCAGCTTTTTATATACGCAAGGGATTTTGCCTCGAATACACGATTGGTGGTAGGAGGAGAAGGGTACATGGCATGGGTGGGACCTGTAATAGTGTCCACACTGTTCCAATCCATGTACCAACATCACTGTAAGCTGTTTCCCACCTATGTGGGGTCAACTTGTTATACTGACTCATGAAAGAGCTAAATATCTATGCAATGGTGAGATGGAGAACAAATTGGCACTTCTGTAGATTTCTTACTGCATCTTTTCATGAGCAACATGTTAAGGAATGCATTGCTTACAAAACATGTGACCTACTTATTATTAGACAATCCCAACAATGGCAAGGAGAGGAACAGTATAAATAATAGAAAACGTCATACCAGATTGTGACTTACTGAGTTACATGTGAGACACTTCCACGAAAAAGATCTTGAACAATAGTTCTAGCATGTGGAACCTTTGAATGGCTTAGAGAACGTTCCAGCAAAGACAGAAATAAGGTAAAAAATTCATGGCTGTCTTGTTGAACACCATTGTCCAGCTCCAAAGTCTTGATAAATGGAGCAGAATCAATGAATGCCATCTTACTATAATGCAAATGTGCAAATAAGCGAAAGAGTTGATCCACAACAGCATGCTGCTTCAAAAGGTTCATTTCAACAGAGAAAATGCCTTCTCTGAATGGCCTGTTCATATAGAGGCATTGAAGTATACTATTTGCATAGCATGTGGCACCCAGATTTGTCAGACCTGCTGGTGAGTCCATGGACCGACAATCCTTGCATGGATCAGGACCTAAAGATTGGATAATCTCTGACGTTCTCTGCCACAAACCATATTTCCTGGATCCATTTGGTGGCGGAGCAAGGCCACAGAAGCAATTTGGAGAGTCTTTCAAGTTGACTCGACAACTCTGGCAAATGGGCTTCCAAATCAAGTATAATTGGCGAACATCATCTTCTGTAATTTCACCAGTGACATGTATTTTCCTACAATGAAGAGACAAAATGGTTTAAAAGGATTCCCTTTTAAGATATGTAAATAGGGACATTAAATTCAACAAGCATTCAGAGAGAATGAACCATGCCAACCTCAAGAGCTCCGAAGAAGAATCATTATCGCTACATGGTCTAGTTCTTTTATTTTTACTCCGAGTTGTCGGTCTACTCATTTTGGTAGCAATTTTGCATTTCAGCAGCTAGATTGTGGAGTCCATTCACAAGAATCCTCCTACTAAACTCAGTACAAGTAAGACTGTCGGACAGTTTCAAATGATGGACAATCCAAGAGCTAAAGTCCTAAAACATTTTAAGAAGCTTGATCAGTTGGACGTCCTAACCTGCAAAGAAAACACATAAGAATATAATAATAACACTAATGCTGTGCTGATGATGATGATGACAACGACGACGTGTTGACATACACCAACTGCGAGCGTCTCCATGCTAAACTTGCAACAACAATGTAAAATACAAGAAATTTTATATATATATATATATATATATAAAGCAACTGCGACAAACACAGCCCCCGAGAAAATTTTATGTAGTATGAGAAAAATATGTAGACAGTAACAAGGAAGCATACCTTAACGATGTTTTGCGTTGTGCCCCAAAATCCAATTCCAGCTCCGAAGGAGCGTTAAGGTCGTGAAATAAAGGGGAACTCTTGAATCCTCCTCTTCTTTGGCAGTAGAAACGTCAAAAAAATTATCAAAATCTGTCGTTGAGATTCTTCGACGAAAACCTCTCAATCTTTCTAAAGAATTTGCGAAAATTCGATATTTTCCTCTCCGTCCTTCGGGGAAGATTTGGGTACCTGGTGCATCTTCAATGCCTAGGGTTCTCTTCGGGAATCCTCCCCCTCGGTCCCCGCGCAACGTTAGCAGCTATTTTCAATTCCGCCCGTCAGTTTCGACACTTTCAAAAAAGATAAGGGGCAAATAGAAGACGTTGCCGTTTAAATATTTTAGTATTCACAATAAGGACAGCACGTTGACAAGTAATAAAACTTTGAATGTTATTTGTTTACCTTGAAAACTTTTCAAACAAAGAGCATATTTTGCAACACATAAAATGTTTTAACTTAATGGTCTATTTGGCAATAATAAAAAAGTCAATTTAAAACTTTTCGTTCTTCCTAACTATTATATTTTTTATTATTTTTTTATATCTTTCTATACAAATAAAATTGTTTTATTTTCTAATCATTTCTATATAACTACTCATGCAACTAACATATCTATTTTAACTTTATTTTTTTTACTTTTTATCATTACCTCTACCATATCACATAAGTCTCTTCAAATATAAAAACTTTTATACCAGAAACTTTTCATTTAAAAGTTTTATCACTTCCCAAACACACCTTAAAACTTTTCGATTTAAAAGTTTTCACCTTTCACAACTATTCTATTTTTAATTTTTTCAAATTTTGATACAACTACTCTACTTTTCAATCATTTCTATACAATTAACTTGTCTATTTTAATTTATTCTCTTTACTCTTCATTATTACATCTATCATTTCATATCATTTTCTCTGATTTCAAAAACTTTTCATTAAAAGTTTATCACTTTTCAAACACATTGAAAAATTTTCAATCTAAAACTTTTTACTCTCCATAACTACCTTATTTTTTAATTGTTTAAGTAAATTCGTCTAATACTCATAATGTTTGTCCTAATTCCCTATCCTTAAATCTGTCATAATTAGTCCCTTGTTCTTATCATGAAGTGACAGACTAAGAGTCGCAATGACTAAGTTCTCCTATGTGAATGGGTTTGATGATGAGAGCAATTGCCGTAGAAGGGGAATTGCACCTGCATCAGCAATTGCTAAGCAATTTTCCTTGGCAATTGTTAGGATCCGAACAATTTGAATGAAGAATCTCATGGAATTTTTTTGATTATAGGAGTAAATTCCATTGATTTTTACAAGAAAAACTAAAAAATGAGAATAGAACAGAGTTAAAAGAGCATATTGAAAGAAGAAGAACAACAACAAAAATGGTCTCGCTCAAGACAAGCTAAAGCAAAGCTGAGAAAAGAAAGAGCAAAAAGAAAGCCAAAGCTAACAGGAAAAAAAGATCTAGATTCAACAACCCACTATCCATTAACAGGGTTGGCTACTTATAGACAGCTACCAACATTCCAACTTTGCACCATCTGCCCTATGGTTGCATCTCAAGCTCCACGCATGTGGCTGCTGGCTGATCCTGCTAATCCTATCAAGACCTCCTCCCTAAGACCCAGCTTGTCCTCAAGGTGAAACAGTCACATTCACTTCTTGCGTGACAGAAGGAGGATGAGTAAAAATCCATCCAAGTTGCTTAAGCCATTAATCCTCCAAGATCTCAAGGCACAGGCAGATAAGAGATAATTGCATCCAACCTACCAAACCACATTTTTCCAGGGTCCATTTGGCTTGGAAGCATGAAGCAATTGGCTCCACCCGTGAGAGCCTTGTCACACTATAATGTCTCTAACATAGATGCCTTGACTTTTCTGACTTATTCTCAAACACATAGATGTCATAATTAGATTCCTCTCCAAGCCTATTACCAAACAATCCCAGAGCAAACTTGGAGTCTTCTATCGAAGTTACAACTTTAGGGGATATCTCCTTCATCCCCTGCTTTTCCACCATCGACAAGTGTTGCTTCTTCCCTCCTAACAAACCTCGAATGGATCACACCAATGGCTCACCTTCCTTTAGTCCAACTAAATGTTGTTGTACTACTTCCTTCATCTCTAATTGCACTGTAATATTCTCACAAAATTCCAATTCATCCATCACCGACTCATCTATGTGGACAGATTGACAGAAATATTGGTTGCCAAACCAGCAGCAACCCCCTCCTTTGGTGCCGTTAAATGAGAATGGGCAATGTGTTCAGCATAAATGAGATTCTTAGCCCTTTGTTTTCCACTCTGTCGGAGCAACCTTCCCAAAACATCAAACCATTGTGATTGTTCTTTCAATGGCCTTTCCAATGTCTCAAATCTCTGCATACATTCCCAATTTAAATGCTCCAACAACTTCATGGTCTCCTTTGCCTGAAAATTGAGAGAAGTCGTAGCCAACTCAATCACAGAAAGTTTTATAGTGACTAAATCCAACTTCTCCTCTAGTTGCTTAATCAAAGCTATCGAGTAGCTTCAAAGTGATCAAAACCACACTTTGATACCTTTGTTAGGATTTTAATAATTTGAATGAAGAATCTCAAGAAATTTTTGTTGGAATCAAAGGCAAATTAAGCACAATCCATGTTTTGATTATTAACAACTTAATTTGATAATGTTTTGGGTACTAATGTGGTTTGTTAAACTTAGTTAAAGGATAAAAACTTAAATTTCAGAAGATAGCAGACCAAGTCATAAGGCCAAGTCGACTTAGCCATCGACTTAGGCAAAATCGATACCCAAATCGACCCCAAGACCGACTTCAGATGTTAAAAACCTTCCAGTGCTGAATTTTCGCACAAGGACAGATGAAGTCATAACCCAAGTCGACTTCACTTGCGACTTAGGTAAAGTCGCAGACCTAAGTTGACTCCACAATCAACTTCAGGAGATCAAATCCTTCCAGCGCTGAATTTGGGCCAGGAGACAAGTAAAGTCGCAGTCGAAGTTGACACCACTTGCGACTTGGGTGAAGTCGCATTCCCAAGTCGACTCGTAATGCGACTTGAGTGAAGTTGAAACTCAAGTGGACCCAAGCATCCGACTTGACTCAAGCTGAAGACCAAGATAGTCCATACAAGCAAATATCCATGATAGAATCTTTCAAGATGGAATATTATTAAAGGAAAGATTACGAACTACATCTTTGGACTTTAAACACAAGTAAGGTAAAATCATTTTTAGATCAAGGCCACAAGGATAAAGTTTTCAAGAGAAGAAGAATATGACAAATTTCAAGACCAAACATTTAAAATCAATGGAATCATTTGAAGAACAAGATATGAGATGAAAATGAAGCATCAAGGATCGCTTTCAAGGAATCCAAGTTCCAATATATACACACAAATTGTGAAGTCGCATTCGAAGTCGACTCCACCTGCGACTTGGGTCAAGTCCAAGACCAAGTCGACCTGAAATGGAACTTGAAGTCAAGTTGAAGACCGAAGTCGCAACCGAAGTCGACTCCACATGCGACTTGGTTCACAACGGTAGGAAAAATTCGAATGTTGGAGCATTAAATGCACGTCACCTACCACCAAACGTTCGAATTTACTCCACCATTATAAAAGAGCATTCAAGAGAAAGTGTTAGAGGTTAGAGAAGCATTCATTGTGTTCACCTTCCACACTCTTTAGCATTGAAGTGATCTACACCAACTTCAAGTGAAGAACTTTGCTCCAACTTGCTGAAAGCGACATTGCTGATCATCTCATTCTCTCAACAAGTTCTTCCATGAGTTGAAATCTGCCTGTACAAACTTGTAAAGTGCAGTTTCTTCTGTTTGATTCATTGTTTGTATTTAACACTTAGTTTGATATTGGAAATCGGAACCAAGTAAAAGCAAAGTAGTGTTGTGACTTGAATGTGACTCATCACCTATTTGTGTTGTGTTTGTACAAGCCCCCTAGATCTGAAATCTAGAAGAGAGCTGCTACTCTAGTTGTATTTGATAATCCATTAGTGGAACCCAAGTCACAATGGGTGTGAGCTTGGAAGAGTAGAGTAGGGAAGGTTGCCCGAACTACTATAAAAATCATGTCTATTGCTATGGGTTGCTCAACTGCTTTTATTGCTTTATTTCTCTTCATATTCTCTGCTTGTTTCATTAAGGGGATTGAATTAAAAAGGGAGAAATTTCTGTATAAGTAAAAATTTTAAAATACTCATTTCACCCCTTCTCTCTTGGGTTGTTACCTTAAACTCGGGACCAACAATTTTATTGATTATAGGAGTAAATTCCATTGATTTTTACAAGAAAAACTAAGAAATGAGAATGGAACAGAGTTGAAAGAGTAAATTGAAAGAAGAAGAAGAAGAACAGAAATGGTCTTGCTCAAGAGAAGTTGAAGCAGAGTTGAGAAAATGAGATCTGGATTCAACAACCCCCTTTCTGTTGACAGGGCTAGCTATTTATAGACAGCTACCAATCTTCCGATTCAGCACCATCTGCCACATGGCTACATCTCAACCCCCACACATGCATTTGCTGGCTGATCCTAATGATACTATCATCAGTTTTCACCGTCAACTAAAGTTCATGGGCTGCCACTACTTTTGCTTTGTGGGAGCTATTTGATAGCTGCTGAATCAGAAGCTATGTTGTTGTTGTACTGGCTCCTAATGCAACCTTAGTGAGTGTTATCCTAGCAACAAATCTGTTTTTACATCAGGGTTCTTTGGTGGCTCCAAGGGAATATTATTGTCTACACACCACTGTTGAGGCCACCGAGAGCTCTGTCTGGATTTAGACGGTTTTAAGTGATCATCTAGCCAAATTTGGTGCAATTACTATGGCCTTCTTTCACCATCGAACAATGGATGCTCTATCATAAGTTTGCCCACCAAAAGCAACCACTAGATCCTGTATTAGATCAAGAGATACGGGACAACAAAAACCCTTCGGGATTGTTATCATCCCCTCTCCTGACTAATGGACAATTACACTCTTATTCTAAAGACTGCAATTTGGGGAATATGCTTATTCATTTTCTTCTTCTTCAGCTGAAAAAAGATGAAATCTGTTGTACCTAGCTAATGCCATGAACCCATAAACCATTGAAACTGTCAACTTAGAATCATCTTCCCAACTATGGATTTGTTCCTTTAGAAATCGAATCTCATAACTAAAGGCTTTCGCATCTTAATTAGGCAATTCCTCTTGCGGCTATGATAAATTTGACCGCCTCTCCTATTCAAATTCCTCTATGAATGTAAACAGTTTGCTCTAAAGCATGTCTTCACATGGATCCATGAAAAGCTTCGGCTACCTCGATTACCTCTGCATTAGCTCTCCATCAAATCGAGATCAAATCCAACATCTTTGACTGAAAAAAATCCAAAAGGGTCAAAATATTCCAATTTAGATCATCAAAGTATTTTTAGATCGATGGGCATTGGAGAAGAAGCTATAGTTAACTGGACTACAAGCAGTAAGTGATGAGAACCTTGAGTCGGTGGATAATGATGTAAAGTTCTTTAAAGCAGAGATTCATAGAGAAGGGCAGTAGGAAATCATCGGACTCATTCGGGTAATCCAACGGTGACATAAAGACATTAATTTGATGGGTCAAAGGCCAAGATTTTCCTTGCAAGAATGGGGTGCGTAAATTATAAGAAGTAGAGAGAGAATCAATGATGATGGCGAGAAGAGTTTGGATGAGGTAGAGATCGATAAGATTGGTAGGGAAGATGAAAGAGGCTTCCAAGGACGGTAGCATTCTTTTCTTTGGAGGAGGAAAGAAGGTGGTTGGAGAATCCATATTGAGTTCTCGATTGGAATGCTAATAATGTCTAAAAGGGAGAATCACAAACAATCATGGAGAGTTTAGAAATATTCTTGCACTAATTTGGGAATATCATTCCTCACAACTTTCTTACTTAAGTCAGCAAGGGCAAAATTGACATTTCCATGTATATATGACATTCATTTATGTTATGCCTAACGGGATGCCATACAAAAAATTATGAGTGAAATGTTATGGATATGAAAGGAATTAAGAATAAATGTTATGCATATTAGATAGTGTTGTAAGAACTGGACTAACTAGTCGGACCAATTTGACCAAGAACTGGCCTAGCATCCAATTCGATAACTATTGGTTCGGTTTAGTATATTTAAACCATATGAACAGCCGAACTAGAATTCAAACCGGCAGTATTGGTTGAACCATTTTTTCTCGATTCTTTGGTTATTAAAAGAAACCACATCAATTCATCATAAGCATTTTCGATTTTTCTTTTTTCTCCCCCCCCCCCAAATTCAATCTCCTTTCCCACCCATAACCTATTTGCCATCTGCTTAACCTTAGCATCACTATAGCAGTCTAGCCACTCCGACTACCATCCCCTGCTAGCGATGGCATTTATTTCTTCTTCATTTTTGCTTGTTGGCAACCTCCTACTGGCAACAGTGGTACCCCACAATAACACAGCTTGTGGTCCCGCATAAGCAACATCTAGCCACCTGTACCTCTCCCAACGAGCAACTTCATTCTTCACCTCCCCGGATAGTTGGTGAGCTCATTCCAGCTCCCTACCGACAACGACAGTAGTATGTAATACCTCAGGTATTAGAAACTACTTAAATCAATGGTGATATTTATAATGTAGCTTGAGAAGCCAGATGATAGTAAGATTTTGATGAGTCAAGGATTGAATATGCGAAAGATTACGCTGGTTGTGGTGAATGTGCAATTTTAGTTATTGAGAAATAGATGGATCAATTTTGAAAAATAGTTTAATAGAAGCTTGGGATGAATTTGCACGTTTTTAGATGATTGGATATGTGGAAATTCTTGATTTGATTGAATGATAAATATTTGAGATTTGACCCTTGTATGTGGACTTTGAACTAGTTAAGGGAATTATTTGGAATTGATTTATTTTAAAATGTATTTAGGTATGGATGAGATGCCTAGCGTGTTTGGAATGGATATGTATGGTTAGAATGAAAGAAATAAGTTTAATTGTGTAGTTAAACCAGAAAGAGTTGGGATAGAAAAAATTATTCATGATCATCTACAAGAGTAATGATTTGCATGAGAATGATAGTAATCTTAGTTGAAGCGTGCTTATGAAATTTAGGAATAAATTTTGTATGATAACTTTGAGAATTGAGTCATTTGAGACTAATAGTGAGAATTTGGTATGGGTAAAATTTTGAAAATGACATAAAACATGATGATTTCTAACATGAATGAGATGCTAGATGTATATATAATATGTGAGAAGTGATTTTGAAGGCATTAAAGGTGATATATGTGATTTGGGCCAATGACACCCATTGTAGAGGTAAAACAACAGAAGAATTAAGTTGACAGGTCAAATTATATAAGACATGTTTTGAGCAAACAAATAATATAAATATGATATTATGATTATGAGAGATGTGTCTGAATGAGCAGTTTGGTATTGGGAATATTTTGACATGTTATGATTACTTATCCTGTGAACGGGTGAAAATTGTTGGTAAAATTATATAGTAAAATATATACTAAAGTTTATGGTGAAGGAACTTTGAGTTGAAATTTTGTAGAGAGATAGTACTTGAAGTTATAAATTTAATACAAAAAGAATTATCTCAATCCGAGTTGTCTAGAGAAAGTTATGTGCAAAATGGTATAAGATAACTAAAAAGGGTCATTTATGGGCCCACATGGCCCAAACCTTGTGGGAATCTTTATTTTCATACTATTTCTTTTCCTTCTTCCTCTCCATGACCCTAGCTTTCTAACCTCATGAAAACCACTCAAAAGTACTTGAATTCGCATCATTTTTACATCAAAGAAGCTTCTTAGATCAAGGAGAGAGCTTGAAGCTTAGGAGAACTTAAAAATTTTCGGGCGAAATTGAATTTAAGGTGAGTAAGTTATTTTCTTTTGAAATAAATGATGGATTTGAGTTAAAAATATTGTATTTTGATATTTGTTTACGGATATCAACTTTTGTTGAATGATTTGAATGAATTTTCACGATTTGGGGCTTGTGCAGAGATTTTTGGAAGATCGAAATTTCAGGGTTTTGGTTGAAATGTATGTAAATGATGAAATGGAAGTAGTTATAATTGATTTTATATAATATTATGATGTGTTGGGTGGAATCCTATGAATTTTGAGTGATTTGAGCTTAATTTTCATATAATGCCTATAATGTGTTCGACAAAACACCTAAGTGAATAAAGGTTAGAAAATAATGTATAAATAGGTTGGTAAGACCTTTTTTATGTGAATGATGTTTTGCAAATGCTTGGGGACATATCATTTGAAATAGATTTTTGAATTTGTGCTTGAGGATATAGTTAGATTCACGTTGAATTTTTGTAATTCTCATGTTGAGATAGTAATGGAGGTTTAGTTTGACTGAATGAATGAGAGGCTAATGGATGAGTAATCCATTAGCTAGATTTATATGTTTTGGATTGGTACTAAGTTTACTAGAATTTTAAATTATCAAGCCAATTATTGATTTGGAGCTAGGTCCTTTGAAAATAATTTGGTAATGTTGGCTATTTGTGCATGGTTTTGGACAAATCAATGGTGCATTATTTGAAATGAGCATGAGACATAATTTTTGCATGAGTATGACGCATATGACATGAGTGATGTATGTGCACAGTTTGTATAAGGTAGTTCATGACCTTTTATTGACAAGAAGATATGATTGTTCATGGCCCTTGATGGACATGAGATTTGTTTTGTTTTATGTGTGTGCTTGTGACATAGCATGATTATGTGGGGCTAATGAGAGCCTAGTGTTTGCACTACATATGATAGCATGATATATGATGAATTTGGCATAGACTTCTTGTTGTTCTTACCGATCACACTAACTTACTGAGTTTGCCCGACTCACGTGTTTGTTTTTGATATTTTAGCAGGATGGGTATTGCTAGTACCTAGTCGTGTGCTTGAGGTAGGTTATATTGATTTCAAATTGAGGCAGATTGTGACAAGTGTAAGTTGTATAGTTTTAAATTATAGTATTTGAGATTGATTTATATGTGAGATATTTATGTGTATATATTATCAGTATTGTCAGAACCGAACTAGTAAAGGAACTAGTTTGTTTCAAACTAATTTGACCGGTTAAGCAAACCAATTTGAACAAGTGACATCAACATGACATAATTATGATGTCCTAAATGTTTAATAATTTTTAATTAATTATATATTATTGATAAAGTACTAAAATTATATATGTATAAATCCTAAATCTATATATCCGATTTTAAGTATCACAACAAAACATGCAGGAAAACATTAATACAAAACTTTCAAAAATCTCTAAGCATGAATATTAAAAAAAATAACTCTGTTAATTGATCTGAAATGTATAACAAGCCTTGAATGTTGACGCTTGACTCGCGAATTCTCCCTATTTATCTTAGTGCCTTTATGAATTGCACTTCTATAAACATATCTAACA
The DNA here is from genome assembly GCA_030490835.1 of Annona cherimola. Taxonomy (NCBI): domain Eukaryota; kingdom Viridiplantae; phylum Streptophyta; class Magnoliopsida; order Magnoliales; family Annonaceae; genus Annona; species Annona cherimola. The sequence goes on along the minus strand of CM059972.1, from coordinate 53,816,839 downwards.
TAATAAGTGTGACGCCCCAAACCGAGTGTCACAACATAAGTCTTACTAAAATGTCCACCACCTATGAACATTTTCTTCTATTCTATGTTGTTTTTCCTCCTCCATTTCCCGCCTTAACTCCTGCACACTCATAATAGCTTTCCCCTTATCCACCATCTACAATTTAAAACATAGCAAGTCAGCTTTTTTTATAATTATCATAATATAAATCATCTTCACATAGCATAAAAATCAACATATGATCACAAATATTTCATCATGTTCAATCTATCTTCATATTTAGTAAGTTTTTCATGCTTATTTACCAATCCATGCTTTGATACCAAGCTCTATGGAGCCCCAAACCGAGTGTCGCAACATAAGCCTTACTCCGAGATTGTTTATTCATTGGTAAACGTGATCAGGATTGTTGTCCTGTCACACGGCGGGTTCATTTGTTAAATATCCATTTGTTATTTACTCCATAGGAGTTAATCTCATGGTCCTTAGTCATTTTTACATCAATTTGCCTATCCAGGCCATCATCAAGTCCTGATATGCACCTTTAAACATTTAATTCCTACACATCATGCCCATTATATATATCATGACATTCCATGACATTCATATCATAACGCAATATATATTCATCATTCGTCCATAAAATTTTTTTTTATCATTCTAACATACACCACAGTGTAATTAACATAAATTGTAACAAATAGGAATCACTCCATTCATAATACATTTTCAACCACATAGTATCATACACGGTTACTCATAAAATCATCATCCTTCATTTAACTTATGCTTCTCCTTCGTAGCCATCCTTGCACCTGTCTTAGGGTTTGGAAAACAAATCGTGAGTGTAACTCAGTAAACAAGCTGCATAGTTTTTCAAACAATTCATTTTGCAGGCAAAGTTTTCATTTAAAGAAATCTCTTTAAAATCAACATCATACCCACTCGTGGGTATATCATGAAAATGCAACATCATACCCATCACGGGTATATCATGAATAATGTAATATATTATTATCATCATAAAACATAAACATCATGTGATGGTACGCTAGCTAGGCGACCATCCCGTCATCTTGCTCCCATCTGAGGGAGGGCGACGTTGGCCTTTGGCCTATCTTAGCAACTTAGTCACACTAGAGGGGGACAATTGGTTCGCTCACACCTCTAAAGTGAATCTAGTACTTTGTGCACCATGAATTTAGTCATAAACATGAACATTAACATGATCATGAACATGCTTGCATGGTTTTCATAAGTAAGCATTTGAACCATAATTTCTCAACAACATTTAATAAATCATTATACAAGTCATTTGCTAAAGTTAAAACAACATTTCAAACAACACGTTGGGATGACCATCCTTAAATAATTCCCAAAAGAAATTAAACATTCATTTGCAAAATAATTCAAAGCATTTGAATAGAATTTGAAATATACTGTCATAATTTTAAGAAAGCAAGTTTTAGAAAGTTGCTTGCTTACCTGAATTACTTCAATTTTTCTCGTCAACTTTTTCTTTGTCTTTGCCTATACACATAAGAATGACATCACATTCATACATATAATTTTCATATGCTTGCACACAATATAGTTTTCCAACCCGCATGATTTTCCATTAACTCACATAACCCTCTTGTGTTTCAAGTCGGGTGTTCGTATACAATCATATAACTTGTATACCATATCATCAATTCTTTTCATTTTTAATACCCTTATTTAGGGTAAATTTTCAAACTTATTATAATCTTTTATTTAACTCAATATATGGAAGTTCATTACTTCCCATTAATCATTTAACATTTATTTTTCACATTTTTCACATTGTTGCTCACTTTAGGCACATACTTATGAGTTTGGATTTCAAATATTAATCCAAAATTTGGGATTTCAAAATTTTATCAAAACAGCCCCTTGTTTTTCATATTTTACCACATTTCCTTTCATTTTTGCATTTAGCCATTCATATTAAGTCATTTCTCATTCCTGCCATTTATACCTTTCATATATACCCTCTTAGTTACACATATATTATGTGTTATGAAAATTTTTCCAAAACAGCAACTTTTCCTCCATTTTGGATTAATTAAAATACTTAATTAAAACATAATTTAGAGTATAATCATGAGATTAAAGTCCCTTATTCACAAAACTCCAAAACAGCACTTTTCCACTTGATTTCCCACATTGCACGTCCCCATCAAGACATGCTTCATAACAGATTTTTAATTTTTTAATTCCAACACTTAGACATCCTTTTATTGCTCCTTATTTAGGATATTTTCATAGAATTAAAGTTCATAAAACAAGTTGCCCAAAACAACAACTTTCCGTGTCATCTTTCTCCCTGCTTTGGATGTTCATATATCATGACCTATTAACACAAAAATTTTTATTTATTTTCCAGCCCTATGCTTGGACGTCCATATACCCTATGTCTAGGGTATTTTACCCTTCAATTCATCCATGTATTAGTTGGTTACATTCATGCACAATTTCCATATCAAAAGAGTAGAATCTTCATCATATTGTTGACTCTATGTTTTTCCTTTCTAAGGTCATAAATCATGCTTCGTTCAACACATATTATTTGTGAAAATATTTAACATATTCCAAACACATCACATGATTAAAAGAGCAATTTAAATGGTATTTTTCAAAAATTTCAGCAAGGTACTCTCAAGTTAATCAACCCTAAATCCATACTTAGCATGCTTAAACTCATGAATTGAATCCACTAACTTGTTTAGCACTTTATAGCCTTATCAAAATCTCATTAAACCTTCATTTAGGGTTTATAAATAAATCATTTTATGACACATAAATTGAGCTTGAAAAACTTAGAAATTTACAGCTCAAACTTCGTTGGATACCTACTTGATCTTGAGTAGTTTCACTCCAACTTTGTCAAGTTTGGTTTGCTCTTTTTCTCCTTCTCTTTTCTTCCTTTTTTTCTCCTTATTTTCCCTCTGGTTTGGACGTTCAAGGGGCTAGGTACTTAGTTTTTTTTCTTGCTCAATAATCTGTCCACTTGGAATGTCCCCTCTCTCTCTCTTACTTATATATTTCTGCCCCTTTTTAATTTTAATTTCCACCTCATTTGAGTTGTGGATAATGCACATTATTATCCCTTTGTTTCTGGCATCATTATCCATCAATTTCTAACTTTTACATATTTTTAAAGACGAAAAATCTGCTCACACATTGCCTTGGACGTCCCCCCTTGCTAGCCTCTTTTTTGGATTTTTGTGGCTACACAAAACCACCCTAAATCCAGCCATTAATCCCCTAGGATATTGCCCTCATTTTCTAAATTTTTTTATTTCCAAAAATCTCTCAAAAATCCACATCATCAATGGCTCTTAGCCTCTTTAACTTTTCCATTTACGGCATGTCCCCTTTTTGAAGATAAGTCAACCACTTTTGTCCTTTTGTGATTAAATATTTTCTATAATAATTATCTTAATCAAACCCATCCATAAGATGATTCATATCGTTTTAACCATTCATAACAAATTTCATCTCAAAATGACATTTCTAGCATAAGTTATGACAATTTGAAATTGTCTTTTGGATTTGGATGGAATTAATTAATTATCACCCCAATTAAATCATAATTTCATAATCCATTTCATCCATGTGGTAGAGTACATCATCATGTGCTTATCCTTCAAATTTCACGTCATTCCGCCTTATAGGCGACAAGTTATGAATTTTCTAATATTTACCATATCAAATCCATAATTATCATCATAATTTTTATTAATTAAATCATAACGTATGAAATAATTATTCATGAATTATCCTCATTTCCTAGACCTCATTAGGTCTCTTTATCCCCATTATCCCACATTGAGCTATGTGATTAATTTAATCACCTTTTTTAATCATTGGCCTTAACATCAATAAATCCATTGAATAATACATTAAATCAAATTTACATGTATGGTCCTAAATGGGTCTGGGTATCACAATCAAAAATAAAAAAATCAATAATTGTTGAAGGATTGAAAAATTAAATAATTTATAATAATATAAAAATTAAGAACAACTCATGTGTCCAAAAAAATGAAAATGAAAAATCCACAATCACATCATTCATATTAAATATAAAATTTTAAAAGTCTAAATCACATCAATCTCATCAAACATAAAATTCTAAAAATTTATAAATGTAGTATTCACATCATTGCAAAAGAACAAAAAATAGTGTCTTCAAGTTTCATCTTCAATCTTCATCAAGGAAAAAAATGACATCTTCATTTTGCCCGCCAACTAGAGTTCCTAATAAAAACATAAAAAATAAAAATATTAGTTAAATACTACTATTTTCTAATCAAAATATTACTTTTATATAGTTGAATAAAAATTATTGTATAATACTGAAGTCATCAACTTCTTTTGTTTGTTTTCTATTATCCAGTTGATCTATTTGCAACCAAGTGTTGACATCGTCATCTGTCAATAATGGAGACTCTTCTTCTACCACCCACTCCTCCAATATGTCAATATCTTCTAAAGAAATATGATCATAATATTGATATTTTTTCTTCTTCCTATAAAAAAGGTAGAAAGAGGTTATTATAATAAAATATGAGTTATTTGAATTTGTTAACAACTCGTCATGAGAGTTTATACTTTATATGTAACGCTTCGTTTCTAGATATTTCGATAACTAGTCAATAGGTACCATAGAAGCTAAGAAAAATTCGACAATATCTCCCCATAATGTATAAGGGGTGATATGGAATACACGACCTATTATTCATAAGCATTTCAATTTCATTTCATAATGTGACATTCCACTCTACATTTATACACTTTTATCTTCATATAATAAGGACATTCACAAGGGCGTGGAAGACTAGCCCAACCGAGGTAACCGTAGCAGCTAACCGACAAGATACCTTTATAAACCCGGTGCATGCATTGACTCATACAGAGTCACATGCGTAAAAGAAAAAGGTGGTTACAGGTATGGTTTACATTTTAGAAAATTCTGCGGTATCTTTATTTGATTCGTGTGTTACCTGTTGGTCCCAAGTTAATGGCGATTACCCAAGAGGGGAGGGGTGAATTGGGTAATTAAAAATTTACAACTTAAACAGAAACTTTACCCCGGATTGATCTAGTCCCCTTTATGAAGAAACAAAAAGAAAGCAATAGTGTAAAGAGCAGAAACAAAAATGAACACACAAAATTTTATAGTGGTTCGGGCAACCTCCCTACTCCACTCTTCCAAACTCACACCTCTTGTGACTTGGGTTACATTATGTATTCTGCGAATACAACTAGAGTCTCCACTTTCTTCTAGATTCTAGATCTAGGGGGCATATACAACCAGAGCCTCTGCTCTCTTCTAGATTCTAGCTCTAGGGGGCATCAACAATACACAGCATAAGTAGGTGACGAGTTTCACTCCAATCACACACTACTTTGCTTACACTTGATCTTAGTTACCCAAACTAAATCAAGTTCAATACAACAATAAGAATAAAAAAAAGTTTCTACACGTTACTGTTGTGTAGAGGCAGTTTTGACGCGGAGAAGAACTTGCAGTGAAGACTTAGAGATTTAGCAACCAGCTCTTGGCAGTTTGGAAGCAAAGTTCTTCTTCTAAATGTTGGCTTGATCACTTAATGCTCTTGAAGATAGGAGTTATGCACACTTAATGAATTCTCAGCTACCCTCCTCGTTCATATTGAATGCCTTTTATAATTGTGGAGGGAATCCAAACGTTTGAAGGTAGGTGGCGCGCATTTAATGCGCCAACGTTCGAAAATTTTCCGACCGTTGCGACCCAAGTTGCAGGTGGATTTGACTTCGGGTGCCACTTCGCCCAAGTCGCAGATGGAGTCGACTTCGGGTGCGACTTCGCCTGTTCGCAACTTCTTCAAGTTCCAGTCTGGGTTGACTTGATCCTTGACTTGACCCAAGTCGCAGGTGGAGTCGACTTCAGGTGCGACTTTACCTCGGCAGCTTGCTTGATGAACTTGAAATCCTTGGAATACTTTGCTTGATTGAGTTTCTTCATGTTTGGTTGTTCTTCCTTGATTTATATCTCTTTGGACCACTGTGTTATCATTCTAGCTTGATGTCCTTTAGCTCCATGATTTGCAAACCTTGAGTCCTTGAGTCCTTGAGTCTTGAATCTTTGTATTCATGAACAAGTTCAATATATTTTGATTAGAATAGTTGAATTCATGCATCTTGCTTTCTTTGGACTTGGATTAGTCTTCATATGTTCCAAGTCAAACATCTAAGTCAACTTGATCTTCAACTTGACTTAAGTTCTACCTTGAAATCGATCTAATCCCCGATTTGGCTTCTGAAGTTTCTGCCCTGTCCAACTGAAGTCGATGCTGGAGTCGACTTGGTCTACGACTTCACCCAAGTCGCATGCGGAGTCGACTTCATTTGCGACTTCGGCAGCTCTGCTCCTTGATTTCAACTCTGGAAGAAAATGACATCTTGAAGTCGCTGCTGGAGTCGACTTAGAAATCGACTTGACTTTCCATGCTTTATATTCTTCAATTTTAAAACCTTAAATCATTTTCACAAACATATTAGTAACCAAAACTTACTCAAATTGATTTGTTAATCATCAAAACATAGACTTGGCTTATTTTCCACATATTTCCAACACCCTACTCCTCATACTATAAAGTTATTGGATGTTACACCTTTCCATCGATCTTATATCATATTTAACACGAAATTTCATCACTAAATCCAGAAGGGGCGACATCTACTTACCTTGATTGTGATTTCTTTCAAAAACAGCGACCTTAGGCTTCAATTTTCTACATTTTGAACTTCCTTGATGTGAATCGATGATTTTTAAGGCAGTTGGTAGAGTTTCTGAAGAGATCTAGGGCTAGATCGAACTAATCAGAAGGGGAAAAGAAAGAAGAAGCAGAAAACGGGAAGAGAAGAAGAGGGAAAGAGAGTCGGGGGTGAGAGAAAAATAAAAAAGGATGAAGCCCTAACATGTGCGGGCTCTCCTTTTAAATGAACCCCCATTGAGTCAGGCCGGGCGCATGGGCCGGGTCTAATCGCAATTAGTAACTTGCTTTTCCACTCCTACGACTTAATAATTAAAAATTTCTCCGGGGCCGCTGCCCCCTTAACCCCCACAACCTACCCGTAACTACTTTGCGATGTGAAAAATAGTCATAGTGCTTAACAATGACACACTAATCATACACCTTTAAATCTATATCTAACGTGCTAAGATCATGGTACATGCATATATGCACTATGTGTCCCCTTGATGCCATGCCCATATATGTTATGCATCTCTTAACATCATAAATTCCTAGTCGCATGTTTGTAACTTACCTCATAAACAGGGAAGAGTTATAATGAAAATAAAAATAAAAATAAAATACCTAGTCCTCACATTATACCTAACCTACAATTGTAAATTGTATTGAGCATACACAAGATTACATAGTCTTTGGTGCTCTAGTTAATTTTGCTTTTTCATATGACCATGTTAAAAAAATACTTCAATTACTTACATATCCAGATGAACTGCATGTTTGACTCAAAATCTTGACAACAACTTTTTCCAAATTAAGAGCACCACATCCATGAGCTAGCTACAAAAAACTACAATAATTGAGTAATCGTTAGGGATACTAAGTATTTGTAAACCAAATGATAACAATTAAAAATTAATACAAATACCTAAGGATAAAGTATAACGAGAACGAATAGCAGTCGAACTTCTAAAATCATTATGCGTTAGTGAAATGGACCTCATGAATAATGGTTGTTTGGATATGAATATCACCATGAGTCAGCTGATGGACAGTTTGAAGTAGCCCTTACATTGTCATTATTTTTTGTTAATTCATCCATTTGATAGTGAAATTGTGGATTCAGATAATGACAACCTAAATGAAGAGGCCGACCAAGTTGATTTTCCCATCGATTATCCACAATTATGATATAGGTATCACCGAACATCTTAAATTCTATCAAAGTATTCTGCATTGCATTTTTAGCTTTATGTATAGTCTCATAAATGTATCATATTATAGGTCTTTCATCACTATCTACCATTCTTAATACACGAACAAGTGGCTCGAATGCTTTAACAATTACTTCACATGTTTCCCAAAAGACAAAACTCAAAACCACATCAGCAACAACTCTTCCCTTTTCAGATTTGCTCAATTTACTATCCACCCATTCTCTACATGTGAATGTTGTTCATAGTTCGTTCATATAATTTAACATACTTTGCAATGCTATAAAATTTATTGCAAAACGAGTTATTATAAGATGAATAATTTCTTTTCCTCTAGCAAATTTTCTCATCAAGAATAAAACAAAGATATGATTATAAAAAAACGTTTAAATAGAACAAGCCTTGTCTATCACCTCTTTCACATTTTTCGTCTTTGAGTCTATTTGGTAAAATAGAAAACTCGCCCAAAATGTTAAAACTTGTCAAAGGGTGCATTTGCATAAAACTAATCATCTCACCATTGCTAGTTATCTCACTCTTCATAACTAATTTATTTTTTAATTATTCTTTCACTTTTTCCCATTTAACTATCTTATTTTCAATTATTTCTTGACAACTTTCCCTATATCTAATCTATCTATTTTAACTTTATTGTGTTCACTCTTCATCATTACCTTATCATATTATATCATTTTTTTCATTTTAAAAACTTTTATACACAACTTTTCATCAAAAGTTTTAGTTTGAAATTTTTTTATTATAAACAAATAAATCCATAATGTTGATGGAATATGATTTCACCCTCTTAAGATAACTTCTAAATTCTTAATACTAATTTTTTAACATAATTTTTAATAATTTCAATACTATTTTTTATTCTTAATACACATAATTACATTCTCATCCCATTCAAAGCACCTTGAATAGTTTAGAAAGTTCAACCATCAAATTTATGTATAATGCATAAAATTAAGTGATATATGAATTATGGATGTGTTTTGCAGGTGATAAAAATTTTAGATATAAAGTTTTTAATGTAAATTTTTTTAAATTAGTAGAAAATAATACAATGTGATAGAGGTAATGATGAAGATTAAAGAGAATCAAGTTAAAATAAATAGATTAGTTGTATATGTAGTTATGTAAAAATAATTCAAAAGTATGTAGTTGTATGGGAAAATATGAAAAATAATTAAAAATAAATTTTATATTAAGGGTGTAGTTGGAAAGTGATAAAAGTTTTGATAAAAGTTTTTTATGTAAAAATTTTTTAAATGTGAGAAAATAATATGATTTAATATATATAATGATGAGTAAAAAATAAAATTAAAATAGATATGTTAGATATATTGGTTGTTGTATAGAAATGATTATGAAAATGATTAAAAAGTATGATAGTTGCATAGAAATAAGCAAAAAAAAATCAAAAATAGGGTAGTTGTGGACAATGAAAATTTTAAACTGAAAAGTTTTAGTTTGAAATATTTTATGTTTTACTCTTTAAAAATTTTAGAGTGTGTTTAAGAAGTGATTAAAACTTTTGGATAAAACTTTTTGATATAAAAGTTTTTAAATGAAAAGGAAAATGATATAGTGTAATAGAGGTAATGATAAGAAGTAAAAAAAATAAAGTTAAAATAGATAAGTTAATTATATTGGTAGTTGCATAGAAATATTAAAAAGTAGGGTTTTGATCGTACGCACTTAGGTGCATTTAACTTTGGTGCACCCGGATATAAATAATCATTATTTTATTTAATTTTTTTTACATAACTGTTAATCTAAGTATATTTAACATGTCTACCATTTTTTACCATATAAAAAATGAAAAATTTTTATACACATGTTAAATACATTTAGATTAACGAATTGATGAGTAGAATTCAAATGGGAATACTATACGTCGTCTTACGAAGAATTTTAATGCCTTTACCTTATCAAGTTCAAGAATTAAGTCACAGACTTAAGAAGCTAAAAAACGAGGAAGAAATTCTGGTAAAACTAATTAATAAATATAATACTAATATTCAACTTCATAGTTACTTAGTTCATATCGAAGTATTAACATCCTTAAGAATTACTCAATATGGCATAAAACTTATTGAAGAACAACTTTATTATCTCTTAGGATGAATCAACGATTAAAAAATTTAAAGGCACATTTAAACTTTATCAGACAAGAGAAGGAAAGAGTAGCTGCCGAAATAGAAACATTAAAACAAAGGGATGAAAATGAAAATGCTTTAATAACATATTTAATTAATAGGTTTGAAAAATATAGTCAAGAAGAAGACGAAGTAAGAATTGCTCTCGAGAAAGCAATCGAAAGTCTCCTAGGTTTTAGATGGTTTTATTATTGTGAAAGTATTACACAAAATGTTCATTTCTTTAAATGGTATGATGAACAAGTTCTGTTATCAGTAAATATGTTACAACAACCAGCTACCTCTGAGTCCTCTAATCCAACTCCATCCTCTACTCCTCCTATAACGGATGTCAATATTCAACCTGAAAGAAGAATGAATAAAACGAATAAAGAGTTAGAAGGACTTATAGTATAAGAACCCTATAAAAAATGCTGTTATAAAGAACTACCAGTTCATTTAAAAGATTTATCCCAATTAATAGAACAAAATAATTTCTCAAATAACAAACTCATTAATATCGAAAAAAATTTTTTATGCTATCTTAAAGAACAAAATACTATAAAAAATATAGAACAACAAATTAAAGGACCCTTAAAAAAGCATATAGAAGATTTTTATAAGAAATTAAGTTTAGAATTATGTTCAGAACTACCTAATGCTTTTTGGAATAGGAAGAAACATATAGTAAAATTACCTTATATAGAAGGATTTAATGAAGAAAAAATACTTACTAAAGCTAGACCTATTCAAATGAATTTATACTTAGTAAAATATTGTAAACAAGAAATACAAACTTTATTAGATAACAAACTAATAAGACCAAGTAAGTCAGCATGGAGCTGTGCAGCTTTTTATGTAAATAACGCAATAGAAATCGAAAGGGGAGCTCCAAGGTTAGTTTTAAATTATAAACCATTAAATAAAACATTAAAATGGATTAGATGTCCTCTTCCTAATAAAAAGGATTTATTACAGAGAATTATAAAGGCAAAAGTATTCTCTAAATTTGATTCAAAATCAGGATATTGGCAAATTCAAATAGCCGAGGAAGATAAGTATAAAACTGCTTTTACAGTTCCTTTCGAACATTATGAATGGAATGTCATGCCATTTGGCCTTAAAAATGCCCCTTCTGAATTTCAAAATATTATGAATGATATTTTAAATCCTTATCTTGAGTTTATAATAGTTTATATTGATGATATCTTAGTATATTCTAATTCTACTCAAGAACACTGGAAGCATCTAAAAACTTTCGAGAATATAATTTATCATGATGGTTTAGTACTATCAGAAAGAAAAATAAAACTATTCCAAATAGAAATATCATTCTTAGGATTCAATATAAAACACAACACTATCAACCTGTTAATAGAGCTATAATGTTTGCAGATAAATTTACCGATGAAATAAAAGATAAAAAACAACTACAAAGATTTTTAGGATGTTTAAATTATGTAGCAGAATTTTATGAAAAGGTTGCTTATGATAGAGGAATATTATTACAAAGATTGAGAAAAAATCTATCTCCATGGACTGAAGAACATACAAAGGCAGTCCAGAATATTAAAAGAAAAATTATAGTCAAGTAGAGAATTATTTTCTCCTTTAATATATTGTATTTGGAAATCATAAGGTGATAACATTGCCTGCCAGCGAGCAAATATATGATGAGAGACAAAATTCTTTACATCCTTTTGAATAATTTGTTTCGCTACTCGGCAATCAACTCTTAATAGAAATTCTTTATTTATAAGATCTCCTTAAAATTTGTTTATACAAATAATTATTGCTAACATTTTTTTAATAGTTGGATATTTCTTTCTGGTTTCATTCCATAATCCTGATGTATATCTTAATAAATATTCTTTGTCTTGATCTTTTTGTTTAAGTATACCTCCATAACCAATATCGGATGCATCTTTTTCGACTATTTTGAATAAATCTGGGTTTGCTAGATGCAAACAAGGTAAATATTTATTTTTTCTTTTAATATTATGGACTACCTTTGTATGTTCTTCAGTCCATGAAGATGGATTTTTTCTCAATCTTTGTAATAATATTCCTCTATCATAAGCAACCTTTTCATAAAATTCTGCTACATAATTTAAACATCCTAAAAATCTTTGTAGTTATTTTTAATCTTTTATTTCATCTGGAAATTTATCTGTAAATATTATAGCTCTATTAATAGGTTGAATAGTGTAGTGTTTTATATTAAATCCTAAGAATGATATTTCTGTTTGGAATAAATTTTTTTGATAGTACTAAACCATTATGATAAATTATATTCTTGAAAGTTTTTAGATGGTTCCATTGTTCTTGAGTAGAATTAGAATATACTAAGATATCATCAATATAAACTATTATAAACTCAAGATAAGGATTTAAAATATCATTCATAATATTTCGAAATTCAAAAGGGGAATTTTTAAGGCCAAACGGCATGACATTCCATTCATAATGTCTGAAAGAAACTGTAAAAGCAGTTTTATACTTATCTTCCTCGGTTATTTGAATTTGCCAATATCCTGATTTTAAATCAAATTTAGAAAATACTTTTGCCATTATAATTCTCTGTAATAAATCCTTTTTATTAGGAAGAGGATATCTAATCCATTTTAATGTTTTATTTAATGGTTTATAATTTATAACTAACCTTGGAGCTCCCCTTTTGATTTCTGCTGCGTTATTTACATAAAAAGCTGCACAGCTCCATGGTGACTTTCTTTTTCAAATTGTTGATCCATTGGTGAAGGCCTAGAATAATAATTTTTTCCTGTATAAATTCTTTGTAGAGCATTAGTTGGGTTTTCTGTTAAGGTTTAAATATAATTTTTTGGTGACAAGGTTTTTTTACTAAGCTGTTTTACCTTTTGTTTAATTGTATTAGAATCTGGCAATTGAGAGAAAGATGAAGATGAATCTTCTGATAATTCTAGGTTTGATGATATTTCCATTGGTTTCTTATAAAATGATATTCCTTTATTGCTTTGTTTTTCTTTATGATTTTTTAATTGTTTTTCTATATTTATTAATTTATTGTTTGAAAAATTATTTTGTTCGATAATTTGAGATAAATCTTTTAGATATACAAGGTTTTCTTTATAGCTTGATTTCTTATAGGCTTGTTTTTTAATTAATCCATCTATATCTTTAGTTGATCTATCTCCTCGAGACTCTGGTTCTAATTCTTCTTCTGATGTTAATCCTGTTTCTGATTTTTTAAACATATTTATAGATGTTTTTACTTGATTATCATACCATTCGAAAAATGGTATATTTGTTTCTATAGAAGTACAATATTTAAACCACTTTTTTATAATTTCCTTTAACTCTGTTCCTTTATAAGTTTTGGAAATCTAGGCTCTTTTTTCTTTATTATAATCTTCTTTATATTCTTTTAATAATAATTCTTTTTTGAATTTAAAATTTGACTTTTTTGTTATTACATTTAACTGAAAATTCTTATTCAGATGGTTCCAGTTCTGGTTGTGCAATATTTTGATCATAGTTTAAAGGAAATCTTCCTGATTTGAAGAAGAAAGGCCAACAACTCAAAATTGTTTTAATATGAACGCTATGTATGAATGGAGTATAGACGGCGCTTCTGAATATCAAATTTGGAATATGACAAACAGTGTGACTATGTATGCAACTATGTTACAGTCAATTAAAAATTTTTCTAAATGAGATGCAGCCGTTTCAATAGCTTAGGGATTTATAGGTCAGCTAAAAGCGTGGTGGGATATACAAATGACTAAAGAAGAACAATAAAAAATAGTTGATGACCAGGATCCCGTAAACACTCTTATAAGTACTATTATTTATCAATTTTTAGGTACTATTGAAGATTATCAGTCTGTTATAAGAGAAAGATTGTTAAAACTAAAATGTAAAAGGATGTCAAAATATAGATGGTACAAGGATGTTTTTCTAATTGATGTTCAAATGTTAGAAGATGGAGGAAGATCTATTTATAAAGAAAAGTTTTTGCAAGAATTGCCCTCAGTCATAGAAGGGAAAGTTAAAACCTTAGTAAAACAAGAAAATGAAGGAAGATTAGATTATAATAATTATACTTGGGGAACTTTATTTACAAAAATAAAACAAGTAAGGATAGAATTATGCCAACAGAAAAGAATGGAAGAAACAAAATTTCTAAAATCTTAAGATTTATCACAATTTTGTTTTCAATATGGAATAGAAAGAACCCCCTTCCAAAAAACTATGCTTAAAAAATCAAAACATTTAAAAGCAAAACCTTATAAACAAAAATCAAAAGAATTTCCATCAAATAAATTTTATCCTAAAAAGAAAAATAAAAAATATAAGCCAAAACCTTCAAAGGATAAAGATAAAAGGGCAGTAAGATGTTATAAGTGTGGAAAATTAGGTCATTATGCCTCCCAATGTTATAAAAACAAGTTAAAAAATTATTAGCTAATAAAACCCTAAACATTGAAGAATTATCCAAAAAATTAAATGAACTGGCTACTACCTCCGGTAGTGAGGAAGAATCTATTTCCTCAGAAGAAGAAGAAGGAGAGTATAAAATAAGTCGTATATATAAGAATGATTCAGAATCAGATCAAGAACATTGTTGTCAGTGTTCTTATAGCCTAAATGAATATCAGACTTCATCTGATTCAGATTATCACTCTCTAAATATTCTAAATAATTCAAATCAAGCTTTATTAGATTTAATTAATCAAGTTAGTGATCCTCAACAAAGAGCCGATTTTTGAAATAAAATTTTAAAACTTTCAAACACTACAGAGCAATTAACTCTACCAGAAATTTCCTCAATAATGAATATTATAAAACATCAAGAAAAATATTTAAAGGGAGTTCCAAGACCTATTTTGGTATCAGAACTTTCAAAAGAAATAAAAGAAATGAAAAAAGAAATTGCTGAATTAAAAAATAGAATCCAAATCCTCGAATTAAAGGATTTATCTGTTAATCTAGAACAAGATGAAAATGATCAAGAGAATTTTGAACAACGTTTAAGTGAAATTATAAAAGAAGATATGGCAGAATCTTCTGTGCATGCACTATATCAGCAAACTCAAAAAATTATATCTCAAAAATGGTATATAAAAATAACATTAAAAATTTCTGATATTCCAGAAGATTTTTCTATAACTTTAATTGCTCTAGTAGATTCTGGAGCAGATCTCAATTGCATAAAAGAAGGGATTATACCTCCCAAATATTTTGAAATAACAAATTCTTCCATTGCTACTGCAGATGGAATGGATATGATAGTTAAGTGTAAATTATCTTCAGATAATATATGTAATAAAACTCTCTGCCTACAAACACCATTTATATTAATAAAAAATATGCAACAAAAAATTATTTTAGGAACACCATTCCTTCAACTATTAAAACCCTTTTCTATCACTGATGAAAGAATACAAACAAAAGATACTTTATTTCCATTTATAAAACCCCCAGAAATGTCTTTATTAGCAGAATTAAAGGAAACTTTAGACTGTAAGAAAAATTTCCTTTGTTATTTAAAAGATCAAAATTCTATTAAGTATATAGAAAAAGAAATCCAAGTCCTCTAAAACAATCCATTGAAAATTTTAAAATTAAATTATCAAAAGAAGTATGTTCTGAGTTACCTAATGCCTTTTGGAATCGTAAAAAACATATAGTTAAACTTCCATATATAGATGAGTTCAAAGAAGAAAAAGTTCCTACAAAAGCCAGACCTATTCAAATGAACTCAGATCTATTAAATTATTGTAAAAAGGAAATACAATCTTTATTGGATAAAAAATTAATTAAACCAAGAAAATCTCCTTGGAGTTGCTCTGTCTTTTATGTCAATAATGCCGCAGAAATTGAAAGAGGAACACCAAGATTAGTTATAAATTAGAAAGCCCTTAATAAGGTGTTAAAATGGATAAGATATCCATTACCAAACAAAAAAGATCTATTAAACAGAATTATAAAAGCAAAGTTATTTTCAAAATTTGATTTAAAATATGGATATTGGCAAATACAAATAGCAGAAGAAGATAAGTATAAAACTGCTTTTACAGTTCCATTTGAACATTACGAATGGAATGTAATGCCTTTTGGATTAAAAAATGCCCATTCAGAATTTCAAAATATTATGAATGATATTTTCAATCCCTATAGCGAATTTATTATTATTTATATAGATGATATATTAATCTTTTCTTACTCTATACAACAACATTGGCGTCATTTAAAAACATTTAAACATATAATTCATTATAATGGTTTAGTTCTTTCAGAAAGAAAAATGAAATTATTTCAGACAGAAATATCATTTCTAGGATTTAATATTAAAGCTAAAATAATTCAACCCATTAACAGAGCAATTATATTTGCAGAAAAATTCCCAGATGAAATAAAAGATAAAACTCAATTACAAAGATTTCTTGGATGTTTAAATTATATTTCAGAATTCTATGAAAAATTAACTTATGATAGAGTAATTTTACTTCAAAGACTTAGAAAAAATCCCTCTCCATGGACAGAAGAACATACAAAAGCTGTAAGAAATATAAAAGAAAAAGTTAAATATCTTCCATGTTTACATTTAGCCGATCTAGAATTATTTAAAATTGTAGAAACAGATGCCTCTGATATAGGTTATGGAGGAATATTGAAGCAAAGAAATGATAAAGGTAAAGAACAATTAATCAGGTATACATCCGGGTTATGGAATGAAACTAGATTAAAATATCCAACAGTCAAGAAAGAAATGTTAGCTATAGTTTTGTGTGTAACAAAATTTCAAGGAGATATAGTAAATAAACCATTTTTACTAAGAGTAGATTGTAAAGCAGCAAAACATATTATAGAAAAAGATGTAAAAAATGAAGTATCTAAACATATATTTGCTAGATGGCAAGCTACTCTTGCTCAATTTGATTTTGAAATAGAATATATTAATGGTAAAAATAAGGCTCTTCCTGACTTTTTATCTAGAGAATTTTTGCAGGGAAAGCATTGATATGGCGTCCAGCTCAAAAGCCACTCCTTCTCCCGCTTCTTCCTCTTCCTCAAAAACTCCTTTTCCTCCAAAAAATTATAATTTTGAGCAATACTATGACCAGATATTTATTTATCTTGAAAAACCAGATTTTGCCCTTTGCAAATCTAAAGGCCTTGAAGAACATTTTTCTTCAAGTGATAAAGAAAGCAAACTTATTCAAGAAACCAGCCGTGAAATTTATCAAAAATACCTCCCAAAATTTGAATGGTTTATTCCTACTGCTCCCGGTAAAAATGTAGAATTTTATGAAAGGATATTATTGCAAATAAACTCTATAACAATAGAGCATGTCACTAAACAACCAAAAGGAGACATGATTATTTATTGAAAAATGTTTATCAAAAGGATTTTATCTTTAGAAAATTGGTTCGTCAGTGATCCCAACTCTTATATCCCGTTCTCTGAAAGCTCAAAACGATATTATACTTATCCAAAGTTTAATTTTTGGGACTACCAGGATGCTTGGAGAAAAGTTTTTATTCGACAAAATTTTTATTTTTCCCATTCCTAGTGGATCAGGTTCAATCTTATAAATCCTTCTCAAGACCTCCTAATTTGGTTTTTTGAAAGATTTTGGGAATGCTGGTGTTTTGAAAAAACTATTTTACCAGATGACCTTATTTCTCATTTATCTTTCAGTATTTCAGATCCTCAAAAACTAAATGATTTTATAATTCAAGAGTCTATCCCATGTATAGTCCGATGGGATTTCTCATTCTTTATAGACTCTGAAACCACCTCTTATATAGCCTATTCCTCTTATTTAGAATGGTGGTCCAAATTTGATTACGACCTTATTCTCCAAACTTAAAAATGGCGTCATCATCATGCGAAAGAAAAGGCCTCAATGGTTGCTGAATCTCTATGTTCTTCTCCTGCTGATCAACTCCCGGGCAGATCGGTTGAAACTAAAGAAGCCTTCAAATCGGCTTTAAGAATGGTCAAGCGAAACTTCAAGAATTTATCAGAAAAAGAGCAAAGGCTCAAAGGTTTTGAATTTTTTTGAAAAATATGTCATGTATATGGTATATAAAGTTTGCAATAGATGTAATTTTTGAATCATAAGTAAGTATACATAAATAAAAATAATAAATTCTTTAGATTTTTAAAAATATTTTAAAATTAAAAATAAAAATTAAAAATGAGTGTGAAGCCATAATTATTATATCATCAATAATACAAATGGCAAATAATAAGTGACATATAATGTTATATTTCTAAAATAATTTAAATATGAAAAAAAAGAATTTTTTTATTATTAATATTTAAAAACATTTTTATTGGCCTAAAATATCTCCTTCAGGTAACATTAGAAGTAAGACTAAATAGCGAGAGACATAAAAAGGTTAAAGTAGTTAATTTACATTTTATGCTAATGTGTTGAAAGAAATGAGAGAGGTTGATGTCTAACAACGTGTTTTCTACCTAAAGATCACTTGTAATGATTTCAAAGTATGGGAGTCCTGGAAGAAGTGGGAAACCACCTAGGAGGCCTTAAGGATTTTTATAGTATTTTTTTGTTTATGTGCAATGTAAAATTATAAATTTTGGTCCTTGCATTAAGTGATAGTGAAAATTAGTGATTTATATCACATGAGGGTCTAAGTATGTTTATCATATATATCATAGTATGAGTTAACTTGTTGAGTGACTACAATTACGGTAAAACTAAACAAAATAGTAAAATTTGGCATTGGGCATGGTTTCACTTGGATAATGGGTGTGAACATATTTATTAAGCAGTTTCACAATTATGACACTCTTTTCTATGTAACCCCTCTATTTTAATACTTTGATTGTTGATAAAAAATTTATTTTATCTATTGTGTTTAATATCATTTATAGTATCTTGAAATTTTTTTTATTTATCAAATATCACTATGCATGAGTCCGATTAAAAATCAACATAATAAAATAATTTAATGTTAAATATCAATTCGTAAGTTATATTTTTAACATCTAAACTATTTAAAATATTATTTCTATATGATAAATAATTCTATAAAGTATTATTATATTTTAATATATGTGTAAATGGATTTAAGCATTTTTCATAATTTACACATGACTATATATTTTTCAACAAATGTGGCCCATAAACATACTTGATTAGGATAAAACCGTCTCCTAGATAAACAAATGATGTTAAGTATAATTAATGGATTGGGTTTTTTTTTTTATCAATGATCAAGATTTTAAAAATTGAGAGGGTTACATGGCTCTGCTTCTATATAACTAGGTTACATAGAAGTGGAGCCCTTATTTAAGTATATTATAATGTACAAGGAAAGTTAAATCAAAATTGGATGGACATTTGAGTAATATGGCCTTTGTATTAGAATTTTGGTATAAATTGTGAAAGATAGTTTTATACAATGGTTTACTTTGGTTAATACATGAATTAACATGTTCAGAATGCGATGCACATGTTGAAGGCATAAAGAGAATATTTGGAATGATTTATATATATAATTGTAAGTTGAGTGTAAATAGCAAGATTGAATGTGTATATAAAAATAATGACTAAATAAGAATTCTTTTTGAAAATAAGGCTCATATGTGAAAGATCAATGTGTCAAATGGCCAAGTCATGTGACGCGCACAAATTAAAAAGGAGAGTCATGATTTTCTTCTTCATTTTAGTTATTCTTAATAATTCTTTGCAACCCACCTTGTAGCCTATCTAAACACCCTTTCAAAATACCTTTAAATCACTAATTTAGGATTAGATCAAGATTTATTTGAGTTTGTTATGAAATTAAGGAAACTCAATATTCAAATAAGTTGTTTTTTTCAAAATAATAGTATGTTTATGTTAGAATATAATTGTAGGAACATATACTTTTGAATTTGTGGTAAGTTTTTAGCAAATCCTAAATAGAAAAATGAAGGTTTGATGGAGATTTTAGGAATTTTCACGCTAAACACAAATTTGATGGAGTTTATCTTGATTTTGATGGAGTTTATCATGATTTTGATGTTGACTTTCTATTTATTTTGATGGAAATGATATACGTTTATAATTCGGAGTGCTGATCACCTCGGTTTTGGCTAGTTTATAAATTTGGTTGAGTTGAAAATGTATCATTCAAGCTAACCTCCACTAACAAGCTAACCTAAATGTTAAAGGTGTCTTTTTAGGCAAACATAGTGATTAACATACATCAATACGGATTGGGTGTGTGTTAGTAGTGTGTGTGGTATAACATGTGGCATAATTATGTAGACTAGTGAAAAGCTGCACATTCGCATTACATGCATTAATATAACATGTGTGATGGATTTTGATGCATTTTTTTAGTTGTTTCACTAACATACTTGCTTTTTGAGTTTGCTCCAAACTCACGTTATTTGCTTTTGGTTTTATATGACAAAATGGATTTAGGGTGTAAATCAAGTGACGTTAACTTGAGTTTGTTGGTCTCAAGTTTGTGACAAAATCCAAGAGGTTGATATATAAATATTTAACTCTTTGTAAACTTTATCCCCTTGAATAAAAATATGAAAAATGATAGATCAAATAGAATCACAAGCAGCAGATACAAGAAATTAAAGTGGTTCGGGATAACACTCCCTACTCCACTCTTCTAAGAACACATTCTTGTATCTTGGTTCCCACTATTTCAATAAAAATAAAATATAGCACTTGCATTCTTTTAGATTATAGTTCTAAGGAGCCTTAGATAGTGAATTACTTCGACTATACACTACTTGCCTTTACGTAGCCTTAGTCTCCAGCACTAAGTCAAGTAGTAATACAACAAAATAAGTTACAAAGACAGTCTACATGTTACAGATTATGTAAAGAAGATTTAACATAGGAAAAAACTCTTGAATGCTTGAAATATATGACATGTTGTAGCTCTTGCAGTGAATAATGGAGTTCTTCTTAGTAGAGTACTTAATGAATACTTAATTGCTTGTATGAGGGAAGATGAAGGCTCATGAATGCTCTAGTTTACCCTCAAAACTTTCTTTACCATACTTTAAATAGAGGATGAGTTATTTTAAATGTTGAAGGGTAGGTGGTGTGCATTAAATGCACTAACATTTGAATTTTTTGACCCTTACAATCCAAGTCGCATTTGGAGTTGATTTCAGATATGACTTCACCCAAGTCATAGGTTGGAGTAGACTTGGGTTATGACTTCAGTTTCCATATTTTCTTCTCGAGGGTTTTTCTCTTTGCCTTCAGTTCTAAGTTTCAACTTGAGGTTGACTTAGTGTAGGACTTGACCCAAGTTACAAGTGAAATTCACTTGGGTTGAGACTTCACTTTGCAATATTTTCTTTAGAGCTTCAAAGTTTCATAAATTTGGTGCTTTAATCTTTGTGCTCTAATTTCTTCATATTTTGATTCTCTTTGACTCAATATTGCTCAATCTTAGGATATATCATTCTTGACATTGAGTCATGTGCTTAGTTTTCACTTATTTACAACTTGACTTTCAGTTTATGATATTTATCTTCAATCTCTTAAGATTTATGTTTCTTAAGTCCCATTGGTTGGTCTTTTAACTCATTTCTGTAGGTTTTGAGTTACTTTGTGTCCAAGTCATGCACTAGGGTCAATTTGACTTGCAACTTGATCAAAGTCGCAGGTAGAGTTGACTTGGGTGTGTGATTTCAGTATTCGCTGTATGCTTGAAACTTCAAAAATCTTTATTCTTGCACTTATGTAGCTCAAGTCACATGGTGGAGTTGACTTGATTTTGGGCTTCACCCAAGTTGCATGATAAAGTTGACTTGGGATGTGATTTGACTTTTTCGAATTCTTTATGGAAGGCCTGAAGTCTTCTAAGTCGCATTTTGAGTTGACTTGGTTGCGACTTCACCTGCTCATGCATTCATAATTTCAGCTTTAATAGTTGAAGTAGATTCTGGAGTCGACTTGGGTATCGGGTTGACCTAAGTTCATTCCAAAGTCAACTTGATTGTGTGACTTAGTTTGTCATACCTTATTTTTGAAAGATTCTTTCTTAAAATATTGCAACACACATGTTAGTCCTTTTAAATTTTTAAATTTGTATTGTTAATCATCAAAACATGGATTATGCTTGATTTACTAATTAAGATCACAATAATCTCCTCCTTTTTTGAGTTCACAATAATTTTCCATTTTTGATGATTGACAAAAATTTTGGGATTAACTTTTCTTCTATTGTTATGCTTTCCAAGTTGTTGACAAAAATGAGTTTCAATTTATAATGTATCAAACTCATGTAAAGGTATACTTTGTTACACATTATTTCACATTGATAAGTATCATATCAAGTAAAAAATGGCACGACAGAAGATTAACATTCACATTCACATTCATTTAAAATATTTTCATTCATTCAAAAGATTCAAATACATAGAAAATTCAAAAATACAAAGTGTTCCACAAAGTGTTCTTGATTACATGCTACCCTTCTCAAAATGTAACATGTAACTCTCAAAACTCTCTCCCCCTTCTTGGCAAGCATCAAAAATGCTATAAAGGAAACTTGAGAGCCAAGTGGGATTTGTAAAATAGAAAAGGGGATATGTGGGAGAGTGTAGGAAGTTGAATGGAATGGTTAGAGGAGAGGGAATCATAACAGGAGGTAGACTCATATGGTGTAAAGGGAGGATTGAACTTGTCTTAGACTGTGGGTTTGGCCACTACGAATTATCCCCAATATGGATTCAAGTTGGGTAGACTGAGAATAGGATGACTTCTCCGACTCTCAGAAGCCAAATAATATTTAATTTTGGTGATTTTCGTTCCCAGGTGAGCTTATTTTGCATGCATTTGAGTCATTGAAAAATGTAGTCCCTAATTCCTGAGAAATCCTAGACTCTAATCCCCGTAAGTGATCAAGAATAACTGATACATCAATTGGAGGATGTCGGGTAGGTCTAGGTGATGCACGAGAACCTTGGGGGTGAATGTGAGGCATGGGATAGTGCAGATTGAGGCTGAGGAGATGGATGTGAAGATAGGTGAGGGATCGTGTGTAGCAGGAGCCTCTCCCTCAAATGGAGCTTCTTCTAACTATGGTTCTTATGGATAGCCTCCTCCCATCCTTGCTTGGATTTGCACTGCTCGGAATGTATTGATGTATATTTTGATCCCAGTGAGTAAGGCCTTGTTAATGACATTGGTTGGTTTGAGCACTTTAATAGGTTCCCTATCCAAGTCTATCTCAAAATGATCTAGGATTTTAGTAATCTAAGTTCTATAGGGCAGGATTCCTCGTGGATTATCCCTTTTGAGCTCCAAGGCTTCGAGAAATAATCTAGGCAAGCTAATTTTTTATTTGCAACTTCCCATGATATTTTAGTTTCTTGGGATAGACTTGATTTCTTCTGCCACCCTTGGGATAAATGCAAAGTGCAATGAACAATCTCGATACCCATAGTTGAGGTGGCAAGTCCATGTAATGTAGAAATTTGATTTCTCGCATGATACTTATTTAACTGTGTTAATGAGTTGTACATCTAATCTAATATAAATTATTTTGGTTCTGAGTTTGTGGCAAAACCTAAAAGGGGTGAATTGGGTTCTCTTTAAAACTTCTTTTGATATCTCGCACTTGACCCCTTGTAGATTAAGTCCCCTTGAATGAAAATATGGAGAATGAAAGGGCAAGAAAAATTACAATGGCAGACATAAGAAATTATAGTGGTTCGGGACAACTTTCCCTACTCTACTCTTTCAAGAACATACCCTTGTATCTTGGGTTCCACTATATCAACGAGAGCACAATTAGAGTTGTTGCTCTTTTTTAGGGGGCCTTTACAAGTAGCATAAGTAGGCAGTGAGTCACACTCTGACCATACACTGCTTGTCTGTACTTAGCCTTAGTCTTTAACACCAAGCCAAGTAGAATCATAAGAGAATGAATTAAAAGAAGATTATACACTTTATAGATTGTATAGAGAAAGTTTTACCATGGAGAAGAATTTGTAGAGTTTGAGGTTGATGGTAAGATTCAGCACTTGCAGGTTGAATAACACAGTTCTTCTTGTAGAACACTTAAATAATTGCTTGGTTGCTATTAAGTTGGATGGTGAAAGTTTAATCAATGCTTTAGATAAGCCTATTCACTCCATTTTACGAATCTTAAATAGAGAAAGAATAAATTCGAACATTACAAGGTGGGTAACACCCATTTAATGCGCCAACATTCGAATTTTTCCAACTGTTATGAAGTAAGTCACACATGGAGCCGACTTCGAGTGCAACTTCACCCAAGTCGCAAACTAAAGTTGACTTGGGTTGTGACTTTGGTCTTTAGCATCTTCTTCTCAGGGGTTTTCTCCTTGCTTCTAGCCTTAAGTTCCATTTTAGAGTCGACTTGGTCTGAGACTTGACCCAAGTCACAAGTGAAGTCGACTTATATCGCAACTTCACAACTCGAAATGCTTTTTAGAACTTTGAATCTTCATGAATCGATTGCCTTGACACTTGTGCTTTGTTTCTTTAAGTTATTTTTCATTTGTCTCATCATTAGTCAAACTTTGGAAGGTACTTGATGTCTTCCTCTGTTAATGCATAACATTCTTCTTTACTTTTTCAAGGTGTGAGTTGCTTAAACTGTTCGGGTTGACCTTTTAGCTTGAAGTTGCTTGTTTTGAATCCTCTAGAGCTCAAGTCTAATGTTGGGGTTGACCCGTGTGAAACCCTAACCAATGTAGAACCCATATGTATGCATTAATCATGTATATGATATTTATATGTGAATTATTGAATAATGAATGATTTATGTGATTTTGCTAATTATTGTAATTAGGGTTAAGGATTAGCAATAATGGTGTGATTAATCAGTTTGAGCTAATATGAGACAATGTGATTGGAGTAAATTATTGTTGATTTAAATGTGTAAATACATCATGAAAAATCATTTTAATTCATTTAAAATGAATAATGAGCATTGGTGTGATAAGTGTAAAGTTAAGTGGAAAAACACTAGAAAATTCATAATTCAACGCCTGTAAAGCGGATTCAAGTGAAATTTGAAATGAAAATTAATGATGTTGGGCTTGGTATTATGGAATTATTGGGTTATGAAAATTCTTGATGAAATGAGTATAATAATTTATTGCTCATATTTCAATTTCAACTGTTAACTTTAAACGGCTATAACGGGAGCTAGGTAAATCGGATTGAAATAAAATTTGAAACGGTTAAATGAAATTATGAGATGTTTATTTTGGATAACTTAGATTAAGTATAAAATATACCTGCATGAAAAAGGTGAGCATGGTTGACTAATGCACCTCAAAAGTATCCAACAATTAATGCTAGAGTACAATGCATAATTGCATGGTTTAAATGGGAGTTGAGGTGTCAAATTGAGCCCATTTCTAGGGTATTTTATGTATTTATATGAAATGCAAAAATACAAGAATTATCCAGCCATTAAATGTTTATCATGATGGAGCTACAAAATGCTCAAAAGAGAGCATATACAATGTGGCACAATGGGGACGTCCAAGGGGTCATATTGCTGCCTATTTTGATTTTTTTATTTTTAAAATATGTACTTATGTTTCTGACATGTAGGGACACCAAGATATGCATTCTATCATGCAAATTTCCAGCAATAAAAATATTAGAATGCAGCTGAATTGGAGAGTGAAAGCGTGGACAACATATGGGGCAAGTGACGTGCAATGAATATGCTTATTGCTGCCATTTTGTTAATTTTTTTAACACCAAATTAATACATGAATTAAAGGAAAATTAAGTGTATTTTTTACCCTTAAATGGGAATTATTAAAAAATTTAAAAAATTTCTGGAAAAAATGGACAGTAAAGGACGTGCTAGCTGAATAGTTCAGACGACCATGGATTAAAGTAATTTTTGGATTTTTGAAAATTGGAAAAAACCCATTTTACTTGGCTAGGAACTTGCAAAAAAATGAAGGGGGATAAGTGATTATTTAATGTGTGAAAAATGCACCAAGAAGTGGGGCCCACAGCTGGAAAAAAATCCAGCTTATAAATCCATGCACGTCCATGGTGCTGAAATTTTCACTCCAAGCAGTAGCAGCAACTCACGTCCCTTTTGGCCAGCAAGAGAAGGAAGAAAAGAAAGAAAAAAGGAAGAAAATTTGTGGAGAAAATCATCTCTAAGTGTTAGGGTTTGAGTTAGCACTAAACCAAGTAAGTATACGTGTTGTTTGAGTTGGTTATTTTGAGTTTTTAAAACTTCAAAATGGGAATATGAAAGGGATGCTTAAATAATCTTTAAAATGATGATTTAACATGCTTTTGAATGAATATTGAATGGGTATTAGTTTACATGCATGAATTTCTATATTTTAGATGATGAAAGTGATAATTTGAAGGATAAATGAGTTGAAAACTCAAGTTGATAAACCCTAAATCTCCATGACAAGTTGCTGTTTGATATGGATAATATGTTTAGGTTATTAAACATGTTTTAATTAATAACATATGTTGATTTGAGCTTAAGGAATGAATTTTAACAACTATGGAAGGTAAAGCGATGTTTATGTCCCGAAATCTTTATTTTTAGGTTAAAAATGCTATGGAGATAGTTTTGCATGATTTGTGAATGATATGTAGGGTAAAATACCCTAGGGTTAAGGTATTAGTGATTCTCAAAAGGATTTGGGAAAATAAACTCAAATCTGATTTTTTATGGATTTATGAAACGATGACTAAATGGAGTGGAAATGGGACCGAAATGGTTAAGCAACTTGCTGTTTTGAGAAAAATTTATTTATGAATGTTAAACATGTATTAATTCCCTAAATTTGGATTAGGAAAAATGGAAATATTTGCTGAAAATTTGGATTTATTAAACTCTTAGGGTTATGTGTCAAAAGACACGTTATATGGGTGAAAAACGGGTTCCAAAGTTGCTGTTATGGAAACCTATTGTGAGTGAATTTAAATCCCATAAAATACCCTAAATGCAGTGATAATTAAGGGTAATTAACATGCTAAAATATGGATTAAATTTCTGAGTTAGCAAATTTATGAAATACATTATGTATGTGTTGCCAAATGGGCATATGTGAATGGATAAATGTGTATAAGTGATGAATGACTTGTAAAAAGTAATTTTGTGAAAAAATACATAAAAATATGATATATTTCATGAATATACATCTGTTTAGAGTGTATAATGATTTATTTCATATTTTGGAATTTATTTATGAAGCATGAAGTGATGATGTGTGCATAAGTGGAGCATCAATGCTTGTATTTTGAAAAAGATTGATAAAAGGATAAATTGAGGTTAATGAACCTATAAATGATAATTATTGAATGAATTTTTATGTAGATAAAGGGATACCCTATGTATGGGGTTATATATGTTATGTGTTAGCTGTTGAAATGTGTAAAAATGTGCTATATATGTGCATAATGACTTGTGAAGTCAAATAAATGATATATGTGAATGGAATGGGTTGGAAAACTGAATGAAATATGAGAAAAAGAAATACATGAAAAAAATATATTATTCTCATGTAGGCAAAGGCAAATAAAAAGCGGAGTCGGAAAGCTAAGAGACACAGGTAAGCAAGCAAATTTTCTAAATAAATTTTGTTTTCTAAATTGTTTACATAAATGCAATTTTTGCTTTAACTTGTTTGATGAAATTGTGGAAATTATTTCTAATATGTTTAAGGATGACCATTCCTTAGCAAAATGGTGTTGAAATGATGTTTTACTTCAAATGCACTATTATGAAATTTTTCTTTGATAAATGCTACGGAAAAATGATTTGATTCTATGTTTCTGATTGAAAAATTATGCTAGCATGCTAAAGATGGATTTATGAAAAAGTTCATGTGCACAGGGTACTAGGTCCACTTGAAGGGTATAAGCGGACCGATTGTCCCCCCTTGGTGTGGCCAAGTTGCTTAAAACAGGCCCAAGGCTGGCGGTGCCCTCTCTGAAATGGGAGATAACGTGGACGGATGGTCGCTTGGCTAGCTTCCATCCTAAGGGAATTATGATGATTATGTTCATTTTTTTATATGGCATTATGCATATGATACTCGTGATGGGTACAAGATTTCATGTTTTCAAGATATACCTTCAGACAAGGTATAAGTTGCTTTCCAATATGATTTCAAATGTAAAATGTTGCCTGAAATGATTTGCCTGTAAAATGCAAACAGCTTGCTTATTGAGTTTCGGCTCACGATTTTATTTTCCAAACCTAAAAGACAGGTGAAGGACAAGAGATGGCGAAGGAGGAAGTTCCAGCTTGAGGATGCAATGGAAAAGCTTTAGAATTTTTATATTATGAAGAAAATTCATGTTGAATAGATGTAAATTATTTGAATGTTTTATATTGATGACTATGATTTATTCATGCAGCGACATCTAATTTAGGCAAATGCTGAAATGTTACTTGAACATCATGCTGTGTATATATGTTGAATGGATCGAAATGGCTTAGTTATGCATGAGTTGGAAATGATTTAGATATGCTTGAGATGCGAACATGAGAAATTAAATTTTTATGAGGAAATATTAAATCAGATAAACACCGTTAAAACCCGCCATGTGACAGGGCAACAATCCTGATCACGTTTACCAATCAATATAATCCCGAGGTAAGACTCAGGATGTGACGCTCGGTCTGGGGCGCCACAACCCGAGTTGCTATTTAACCCAAGTCGCATGACTGAGTCGACTTCATCTGGGACTTCACCCAAGTTACATATTGGAGTCAACTTAGGATGCGACTTGATTTCTTCATATCCAATATCAAAGTTCAGAGGTCTGTCCAAGTTGCTTGCAAAGTCAACTTGGGTTATCACTTCACCCAAGTCACATGCGAAGTTAACTTCGTATGTGACTTCGTCTACTCACACGTCCACAATTTCAACGCTGTCTAAAAAATTGGTTGAGGTCAATACTGGAGCCGACTTGGTATCGACTTGACCTAAGTCAATGTTTGAGTCGACTTGACTCTGTTAATTAATCTACCATGATTTGTTTTTGAAATTTTGTCTTGTAAAAACGTAATATACTTGTTAGTATCTTAGCTTTCTCAAATTTCGGTTGTTAAGCATCAAAATATGGATTGTGCTTGATTTACTATTTGTTTCACAACAAATTCTTCTTGAAGTTGCTCCTCATCTTGTGGTACTCCTAGAATGCTGCCTATGCTGAATCTTTCAAGATCACGGAAGACACATGCTCCTTAAGCCAAAATAATCTCTTTTTCTTTAACAAAAGTTTTCAATATATCCCATAGATAGTAGAATCATTTGGTCAAATATGTGTAAATTCTTCCATCTTCCTTGAGGAGGTTGATCCAACCTTAGAATCTAAGAATTCCTCTATTCTAAACTCATACTCTCAAAAAACTCAAAGTCGATGATTTTTAGCGGGAATGACTTCCTTTCATAGAAATACTTATAAAACTTGCTGTGGTGTCTCTTGGTTTTAAAATATTTAGTAGGTATTTTTAAAACTTGGGCTCCAAGTGTGGGAATGCCCTTTCTTCACCCTATTGCTTCTTACTCCTCACTAGAGTTTTTAGTTCCTTAACTAAGAATAGATACAGATGGATTAGCTTCTCTAAACAGAATCTATTGACGAGCTGCGTATTTGTCTAATTAAAATGCTCATTTTAATGCAAGTATACGTGCCGATTAAGTAATAAAGAGTGAATAGAGTATCGTTCCATGAGGATATGATCTAACTAGAATTATTAATCAGTTTAGTTGCTTTTGGTGAGTAAAAAATTAGGATTTCAAACTTAAAACTAAGCTATTAAATGCAATAAGGAAATAGAAAAAATTTCACGTAACAATTGGAATACTAGAAAGGAGTTATCGATTAGGGATGACAGAAGGATAGTTCGGATTCTTTGAATTTAAACTGTATCACATTGGTTCCTTTTCATTAGATTGTGCAGAGATTTACTAGTCCAAGTTCAATATTTTTATATATATCTTCCAACACGTATAATGCTAATTACACCCTATTCAATTGCTATGTTTCCATGCCATTAAATAAAGTAGAATTGATGAATTCATAACTTGTTCATGACTACATAGGGTTTAATGATATATTCTTATCCATTAAACAACTCCCCTTAACAAAGAGGAAACCTACGCCCTACACATGGATCTAGCAGAGATTTTCCTTTTCTAAGGATTAATCATGCAAGTAAATCATCTTACAAGGTAGCTAATCTTGTAAAAAGCATTAAACAACATATGCAAGGGTAAATTTACAACGCACAATCATATAGAAGTCAAATATTCATTCCTGAAACTTGAATAACCAAGACAATATAGTTTAGGGTTCAATTCATCCTAACTATCCATCTAATGGAAGTTTAGCTCAAAGACATGGCGTAAAGATCCAATACATCCATATTAAAAGTATCCATGAAAACAGAGAAAAGAAAAATAGAAAGAGGAAGAGAAAACTGGATCTCTGCAGTTTCCACCAACAGGATCGGATCTTCTTTTCAATCTGCGCTTGAAATGAGTTCTTTTCCTTCTCTGGATGTCTGTTCCGTAAGCTCTCTTCCTTCTCCCGCACGACTCCCTAGGTTTCTATTTAAACTAACAGCCTGCGCAGCACAAGTGCAGAAACCCACGCGTGCGGATTTGCTGTGGCGCCTAGGCGCCAACTCCCTATGTGCTGTGTAACTTAAAAATCCTTCGGGATGCCCTGCATACTTGTGCCATGGAGCCTAGGCGCCCCTAGCTTGCACCTGGGCACCAACTCCCTGGAGTCCATGTGGTCTGGAAGCTCTCCGGAATGCCTGTATACTAATGAAGGAGCGCCTAGGTGCCCCACGCCGACGCCTGGGCGCCAACTCACTGGGAGCTTCTTGTAGTGTGAGGTGTTGGATCTTTTGGCTAAGGCATGTAGGGTGGCGCCTGAGCCCCAGCCTACTTGCTTCTTCACTTTGCTCCGTTCTGCCTTCGACTCGCCCGCATGCCTGCGAATTTCTATCATTCCTATAAAAATGAATGAAACTAAATAAATGAACTAAAAAATGCCTAATTTATACTAAAAATGTATAAAAACTACATAATGCTCCTAAAATGCAAAGCGAGTGAAAAATTAGCTAAATGGATGCAAACTAAACCTAATCTCTTGGACTAACACGCAAAAATAGTCTGAAATGGGCCATGATAACACCTGTCAACTAGTAGAGGTGGTTGCCTCATCCCTAGCTCACTTTGATGGAGTACGTTGCCTTCTAGGAATGTCCTCTCAGGTATTTGTGTGATATGGGCATGAAATGGGGAGTTTGGAAGTCTTAGAAATGGATTTGGGAGCCATGGGAGACAATAGAATTGAAATTCAAGGGGTTTGCAAGCTGGTTGAGTGAATCTCCTCAAATTGATAGATTTCGAATGTGGGATTTAGTAGTTCTTGTGCTCGGAAGAGAGGAGAGAATGGGAAATAAGAAATTTAGAAGGTTTGGCGCCTTAAGAAGGCACTCGAAAGGACACCCGCGGGCGAGGTCGACTTTGAACTCTAAATCGGGTTCAAAGTTAACTTCGGTGAAGTCGACTTAGGCCGAATGGAGTCGACTTGTGTGAAACCCTGACCTAAAAAGGATTCATGTATATGCATTTGACACATAAATATGATTCATATATGATTTGATTGAATTATGAATGATTTCTTTGCAAATTTTGATGATCTATTATAATTAGGTTAGTGGATGTGAATGATGATTAAATCAATCATTATAAGTTGATATGGGTCAATATGATTAAAGTGATTGAAAAGTATTAATGTGTAATGAATAATTAATTTAATTTCTATAATGTGATTAATGGAAATTAGAAGGCTAATTATAGAGTTAAGTTGGAAAATGCTAGAAAATTCATAACTTGACACTAGTAAGGCAGATTGAGATGAAATTTGAAGGGTAAGCACAAAATTTTGTGCCCAATCTTATGAAAAGGTTGGATTATGAAAATTTTGATAGGATTAGGATGATAATCGATCATTTTCATCTAAAATCCAAAGACGATTTCAAATGATCATAACTTGAGATAGAAAAGTCAGATTGAGACAAAATTTGAAATGATCGGTTAGAATTATGAGATCAAAGCTATGAAAGGATTGGATTAAGCTAAGTATTGTGGGATTATGCCTAAACAAAAAAAGGTGTGCACCTTTGACTTTTTGCACCTTAAAGTAGCTTGCATTTATGTTAAAGTTAAAGAAATTAATTATATAATTAATGGCAAAAATGAGGTGTCAAAAGGAGGTAAATTTTAGGGTATTTTATGAATTTCCTAAAATAACAAAATTCATGAAAATATTAAGTAATTAATGAGATGATTTAATGGCTAAATGGCTAGCTCAAGGGAGGCACACAGAGGTGGCACACCATGGACGTCCAAGAGCTCTAAAAAGTGGATTTTTATGATTTTTTATATAAAATCCACACCTAAGATAGCTAAGGAATCAAGGTAAGTAAATGAGCAATTAAATTGAGTGAAAAATTGTGGCCAAAGATGTCAAAATCAAGGCCATGTGGACATGATGAAATGTGGACAACAAGGGAGGTTACAAGAGAGGTGGACGTTCAAGGGCAATCGCTGATTTTTTTGTGATTTTTTAATAATGCTAAATGGACCTCTAAGTGAGCTACTAGTTAGGATAATTAAATTTTCATAAATTAAAGCTGCATTTTTGTGGAAAAATGGCAAAATGGGCAGCCACATGGGATGTCACATGTGTGGACAACTAGGGGGGCTAATTTAGCCATGATTTTGAGAAATTTCACATAAGATAAATACATAATTTACTTGGAGTTGTATGTGCCATGTCATCAATGGGATAAATATGCTTTAAATTACCCTCTAATTGATGTGGAAAGTGGGGCCATAAAGCTGGAAAAATTCAGCTTATATAAGGGGGACGTCCACATGATATGAAGTGTTCGAGAGAGAAAATTTCAAGGAGCAAAACCCCCAAACCAAGCAGCTGTGAACGTCCCTGTTCCAGCAAGAAAAAGGCAAGAAAAAGGAGAGAAAAAGAGAAAGAAAAAGGGAAAGGAAGCAAGGAATTCAAGTTAGGAAAGTTAAGTTCAAGTTTGATTCAATTCAAGTAAGTTTATCTTGAATTTTGAATCATTTAAACTTAGTTCTCTACCTCAATTTATGAGTCATGAATATGATTCATAATGAACCCTTAAAGGATGATTAATGATGCCCTTGATTAGGGTATTGAATGAGGATTGAATGACGAGAATAAAATCAAGGGTTCAAGAGAAAGAAAATGGAGATTAGGGTTAAATATGGGTTGATAAACCTAGCTGAAATTTTCTTAAACTCACATGTGATGTTGCCGTTTTGATTTGTTATCATGATTATATGATGATTCATGATTAAATGAATTATATATGTTGATTTGGGTATAAGACATGAGCCCTAGAAAGGATGGAACTTAGGGTTTACAACTTAACCGATTTTTTTTACCCTTTTTATGATATGTATGATACATGAATTAGCCTAAATGATTTATGAATGATTAAGAGGGTGAAATACTCTAAATATAAGGTACTTTGGACATTCAAAATGATTTGGGAAAGATTGCCCTAAATCTGATTTTTAGGGGCATACATAGGGACGTCCAAAGTAAGGGTAAGAAGGGTACCCTACATGCATGTGAAGTTGCTGTTTTGTAAGAAACCAATTTATGAACTTTGAATATACCCTAAATTTGGGTTAAGAAAGTATGATTAGTTTCTGTAATTAAGAGATTAAAAATCTGTTAAGAATTAAGTGTTAAAAGAGACGTTGAAAGCATGGAAAAGGGGTCCCAAAGTTGCTGTTTTGGAACCCTACGATTAGTGGATTAAAATTCCATAAAAATACTCTAAATGAAGTTTTAATTAAGGAGTTTAATCATGCTAAATTAGAAAGCAAGTTGATGATTTGAAAAATTTTAAGAAACACATGATCTATGTGTTGTGAAATGGAGATGTATGGAGAGATAAACATGAATAAATGATAAATGACTTATGTGGATTGTTAAAATGCAATATTACACAAAAATATGATGAAATATATGAATTATGTTGCTATTTGGATAATCTCAATTTTTGGGATTAATACATGAGGTTTAGGACATCAACTAAGTGCTTAAGAATGAGCATAATGTGTGAATTATGAAAAATATGTGAAAAATGATAAGTGGGAGTAATAAACCTCCATATGGTGATTAATGAATGTGTTATGATATGTATATGAATGTTACCTTAAATATGGGTATTGAACATGTGGTGTAATGAATGGTATGATGCATAAGTTATGCTGTGTATGTACACCCGACTTAGAATTCAAGTGGGTTGTGAATGTTAATGAAATGGGTTGGAAAACTAAGTTGAATGCAAGCAAATGAAAATTATATTAATGCTATGTCATTCTTACATGTATAGGCAAAGGCAAAGAAAAGGTCGACCAGGAAAGCTAACGTGATCAAGGTAAGCAAGCAAATTTTTAAATGATTTTTGTTTCTTAATTTATTCTACAATAGTTGCAAATGATGTTCTAACTGCTTTGATTTGTTTAGAAAATGATATTTGAATTTATTTCTAAGGTATTTAAGGATGGCCATTCCTTGGTTCAATATGTGTTAAAATGATTCTTTTATTTGCTACCTGATTTGCATAACTGCTTTATTAAATGTTTATGAAAAATACTGTCATATGAATTCATAAATGAAAAATCATGCTAGCATGTCAAAGATGAATGGTTCATGTCCACAAAGCATGAGGTCCACCTTAAATGTGTAAGCAGACCGATTGGCCCCCTTTGGTGTGACCATGTCGCTAAATAGGCCAAGGGCTGGCGGTGCCCTCCCTGAGATGGGAGAAAATGAAGACGGATGGTCGTCTAGCTAACTTTCATCTTATGACGTCATGATGCATTGCATTGTCATGATATACCCATGACGGGTATAAGGATCATGTTTTTGTGATATACCCTCGAGAGGATATAACATAGCTTTCTATGATGTTTTAAATAAAAAATATTGCCTTCAAAATGAGTTGTCTGAAAAATATACAGCTTGCTTATTGAGTTTTCAACTCACGTTTTGTTTTTCAAACCCATAGACAGGTGAAAGAATGAAGGTGACAAAGGAGCAAAAAAAATGAGGAATGAAGAATGTAAAACTTTATTATTTCTTATATGTGTCACTTATGGTGATTGAATGTAAACTGACTTGATATTACTACTTTGATGTTCACACACAATTTATGTTAAGACTTGTGCTTTATGAACAAGTGATGAGCATTTTATGAATTTCTACCATTATATATGGTATAAAATGTGTATATCAGGGCAAAGATGGGTTAAATGGGCACTTGATGAAAAATAGCATAAAATTAACTCTTAAGGAATAATGGTTAAATAGATAAATATCTATTAAATACCATCGTGTGACAGAGAAACAATCCTGCTCACATTTACCTGTCAATAATGATCCCGGAGTAAGGCTCAGTATGTGACGCTCGGGTTGGGGGCGCCACAAAGCTTGGTATCAGAGCATGGACAGGTAAATAGGCGTGGAAAAGTTCTAAGTATGATGATTGAATTAATATAATGAGTTATATATATGGTTTTATGATGATTTGATATGTGATTATCATGATGAGATGCATGATATATGAATGATGTGAATAGTTACGTTGATATAACTATAATTAAGAGTTTAAAATATATGAAATGAATGAACGGGTATGGATGTTTATGATGATGGTTAATATCACATGATATGTATATGAGACCTAACGCTTACCATGAATGAAAGGTATGTGCTTTTATATATTCAGAAAAGCACCATGGTGGAAACAAGATCAGGAGCGAGAACAAATAAAGGAAAAGAAATTGTCACTGAAGAAGTCCCCAGCCAACATGAGGTCGGTGAGACTAGTGGCAGACCCAAAAGGTCCGAACCAGAACCGAATAGAGAAAATCCCAGAACTCGTCAAAGACGAGATAATATAAGCCAAGAAAGGGATGTAGAAGAAGAACTTGAGTCAAGACAGGCTAGACTCATAGAAGAGAGAGTGGCTGTAGCAGTAAAGAAAGCAATGCAGCAAGCCACTCGTGATTAGGCAGCACAAACGACAGATATTATCCAAGGCTTATGGGACAGGACCCAGCAAGCCCAGTTGGGTGGTGTTGAAAGAGAAGGAACCGTTCCGACGGCTGGCCCGACTCCCACACCAACACCAATAAGAGATGAAAATCAATTAATGGAGGCTAATAGAAGGGCAATCAATGCATTTCTAGCCCAGCGACCCCCAAAGTTTTCAGGAGAGCTTGACCCTTTACAGGCAGAACAGTAGATAACAGAGATCAAGAAACTGTTTAGAATATCTCCGTGTAATGATCGACAAAAAGTATTGTGTGCCACACATTTGTTGGCTAAAGATGCACACGAATGGTGGGAAATAATGGTGGTCACTATGCCACAATCGGAAGAGGTGACTTGGCAGACATTTGTAGAGGAGTTCAATAAGGAGGTAGGACTACAAAGTCAAAAGGTAATAGAATTTGAAAGACTTTATCAAGGGAGGATATCTGTTACAGAGTACACCACTAAGTTCAATGCCCTAGTCAGGTATGTGCCCTAGATTGCGAATGTGCCAGAAAATAAGGCACAAAGATTTCAACAGGGACTGAGACCGTACCTCAGAGAAAGCCTTGCCCCTCTACTAATCAAGGATTATGCTTCAAATCTCGAGAGGGAAAGAGCATTAGAGAATGAGGCATTAAGAACCCAAGAATTGAGACTAGGGTCAAGAATGTTCAATCCAGGTATGAAGGAAACTGAAATGGGGAAAAAAGGCTAGGAAGGGAAGTATGAGAAGAGGGAAAGGAGCCTTAAAGAAGAAAAGCCCGCCCTTATGTAGGAAATTCCAGAGACGTCATACAGGCGAGTGCTTGAAAGGCTCAAATCAGTGCTATAAATGTCAGCAAACTGGCCATATAGCCAAGGAATGTAGAACAGGTGAAGTAAAGATCATTAAATGTTACATTTGTAATCAAACAGGACACATTGCTCCGAACTGCCCAAATAAGGCACAAACATCACAAGGACGTGGAAGACCCACACGACTCAGGATACCCGGAGCAGTAAATAAACAGGGAACCTCTACAAACCCAGTATAAGTGCATGCCTTGACCTGGACAGAGTCACAAGAGCAAGAAGAAAAGGTGGTCATAGGTATGATTTACATATTAAGAAATTTGGCAGTAGCTTTGTTTGATTCAGGTGCTAGTCACTCATTCATAGCATGCCAATATGTGACCACACATGCACTACTGATAGAGGAGACCAATAAGATAATTCCCGTAGAATCCCCTATTTATAGGTTAGCTAGCTCTAACCACGTATGTAAAGCATGCCCAATTAGGATAGGATCATTGATTTTAGATGCCGACCTGATCCTATTACCTATGACCGAATTTGATGTGATATTGGGTATGGATTGGTTGAGTCAATGGGGAGCTACTATTTATTGCAAGAATAAGAAGGTACAATTTGAAGTGGCCCCAGAAAAAGAGATAACCATTGAAAAGTTAAGACAACCTGGAAATTCGACTATACTAATATCGTCCATGAAAGCGGTCAAGATGATCCACCAAAAGTGCCAAACTTATCTGGTATCAGTTAATGTGGAGAGAGGCACGGAGGTAGAAATAAACCAAATTTCGGTGGTTAGGGAATTTCTTGATGTGTTTCTAAAGGAACTGACCACATTATCTCCACAAAGAGAGATGAATATGACATAAATATCATACCAGGTACAACTTCGATATCCAAGACTCTCTATAGAATGACACCAGTTGAAATGAACGAGTTAAGGACTCAAATACAGGAGCTATTGGACAAAGGTTTTATCAGACCTAGTGTATCACCGTGGGGAGCTCCAATGTTATTTGTAAGGAAAAAGGATGGAAGTCTGAGACTGTGTATTGACTATAGAGAATTAAATAAAGTCACGGTTAAGAATAAATACCCTTTACCCAGGATCGATGATTTATTTGATCAATTGCAAGGGGCTACAACTTTCTCTAAGATTGATTTATAGTCAGGGTATCATCAGTTGAGAATAAGTCCTACCGATGTTCATAAGACGGCTTTTCGAACTAGGTATGGACATTATGAGTTTTTAGTGATGCCTTTCGGGCTCACTAATGCCCCTACTGTATTCATGGATATGATAAATAGAGTATTTCAGGACTATCTCGATCAATTTGTGGTTGTATTTATTGACGATGTCCTGATTTACTCAAAAATGGAGAAAAAACATGAAATTCATTTACGAAGGTATTGGAGAGGCTGAGAAAAGAAAAACTATATGCCAAGTTAAAGAAATGTGAATTTTGGTTGAAGCAAGTAGGATTTCTAGGTCATATAATATCAGAAAAAGGTGTCCAAGTCGACCCTCAAAAGATTGAGGCAATTTTGAAGTGGCAAAGGTCGACAACCATTACAGAAATCCGAAGTTTTCTAGGCTTGGCAGGATATTACAGAAGGTTTGTTGAAGAGTTTTCATAGTTACAAGCCCCATTAATAAGATTGACTCGTAAAGGAGTTAAGTATGTATGGTCTGAAGAATGCGAGCACAGTTTTCAAGAGTTGAAGCAACGGTTGGTGGAAGCGCCCATCCTAACGCTACCCAAAGGAAATGAAGGATTTGTGGTTTACAGCGACGCTTAAAGAAGGGGATTGTGATGTGTGCTGATGCAGAGAGGAAAGGTGATGGCTTATGCATCACGAGAGTTGAAGCCCAATCAGGTAAGCTACCCCACTCATGATTTAGAATTAGTAGCAGTGGTGTGTTGCCTTGAAAATTTGGAGACATTACCTGTATGGCGCTAGATGCAAAATCTATACAGATCACAAAAGCCATAAATATATTTTCACTCAAAAGGAGCTGAACATGAGGCAAAGGAGATGACTCAAATTGTTAAAGGATTATGATTTGGAGATATTATACCATCCAGGTAAGGCAAACGTGGTAGCTGATGCATTGAGCCGAAACTTCAGCATAGCGCACTTTATTACAAAAGAGGAAGGGTTGCTTCAAGAGACAAGGCAATTAGAATTGATTGTATGTCCACCTGGAGTTCAAACAAGATTATCGCAAATGTACATACAATCTTCCCTATTTGAACAGATCAGGACTGCATAGCAAAAGGATATAGACCTACATACCCATGTGGAAAAGATGAAAAAAAAGGGGTTGACTGAATTTGCTGTTGATGAATAAGATATGTACCAGTATAAAGGCCACCTTTGCATACCTAATACAGCAGAGTTGAAGGAATAGATA
The DNA here is from genome assembly GCA_030490835.1 of Annona cherimola. Classification (NCBI taxonomy): domain Eukaryota; kingdom Viridiplantae; phylum Streptophyta; class Magnoliopsida; order Magnoliales; family Annonaceae; genus Annona; species Annona cherimola. Next base: position 53,777,362 of record CM059972.1, on the reverse strand, counting down.
CTTAAAGAGGCACATTTTTCACCATTTTCCATTCATTCTGGGAGCACTAAGATGTATCAGGATCTCAAGAAAGCATATTGGTGGAGTAACATGAAAAGAGAAATCGCTAGATACGTAGCTAAGTGCTTAACTTGTCAAAAGGTGAAAGCTGATCACCAATGGATACCCGAAAAGTTACAATCTTTGGAAGTTCCAGAATGGAAGTGAGACGATATTACAATGGATTTTATTGAAGGATTACCCAAGATACAGGCAGGAAATGACTCTATATGGGTGATAGTAGATCGGTTATCTAAGGTTGCTCACTTTATACCCATAAAGAGGACCTACACAGCAGAAAGGTTGGCCAAAGTGTATTACAAGGAAATAGTACGACTACATGGAGTGCCTAAGTCAATAGTTTCCGATCGGGACTTGACCTTCACATCTCAATTTTGGAAAAGTTTACACGAAACCCTAGACACCCAACTTAAGTTCAGTACAGCTTTTCATCCCCAAACAGATGGACAGATGGAGCGAGTAAATCAAATTATCGAGGACATGCTCCGTATGTGTACGTTGGAATTTGGAGGTTCGTGGGATGAATATGTACCTATAGCTGAGTTTGCGTACAATAACAACTATCAGGCTAGTATTCAAATGGCTCCATTTGAAGCATTATATGGACGGCGGTGTCAAACACCCTTAAACTAGGATGAAGTTGGAGAAAAGAAGCTAGCCACAAATTTGTCTCAACGAATTGCAGACAAAGTACAAGTCATTCGCCAGTGTATAGTCACCGCCCAAAGTCGGCAAAAGAGTTACACAGATTGCAAAAGAAATGATTTGAATATCCAAGTTGGTGAACATGTGTTCATAAAGGTCATGCTATTCAAAGGAGTTACAAGATTTGAAAAAAAGAGCAAGTTGAATCCCAGGTACATTGGACCATTTGAAGTGTTGGAGAAGATTGGAAAATTGGCCTATAGAATAGCCTTACCTCCAGCACTGGCCTTAGTACATAATGTTTTCCATATTTCTATACTTAGGAAATATATCGCAGATCCAACCCATGTACTGGTAGTAAAAAATCTGCCGATCTAGGATCATTTGAACTACGAGGAAAGATGTGGCGCCCCGAACCGAGGCGTCCACATAGTCCTTACTCCGGGATCTTGTTGATTGGTAAATGTGACTCAGGATTGTTGTCCTGATCACGCGGAGGGTTCTTGTTGGTCTCGAGTTAATGGCAAAACCCAAGAGGGGAGGGGTGAATTGGGTTCTTATAAAATTCTTCGGTAAATTAAAACTTAACCCCTTGAAAGCTTAATCCCCTTGATTGAAACAAATAGAGAGCAATGAAGTAATGAAAGCAATAAAGTAAAACAGTAGGCAAGATTTATAGTGGTTCGGGCAACCTCTCCCTACTCCACTCTTCCAAGCTCACACACCGTTGTGACTTGGGTTCCACTATGTATTCCGCGAATACACTTAGAGTCTCCACTCTCTTCTAGATTCTAGCTCTAGGGGGCATACACAATCAGAGCCTATGCTCTCTTCTAGATTCTAGCTCTAGGGGGCTTATATAATTGATACAAGTAGATGATGAGTTTAACTCCAATCACAACTCTACTTGCAACGTCTTGGTTTGTTACAACAAACTCAAACTAAGCACCAAGAATAAAGAATAATGAAAATAAGAAAAATCTACACTTTACTGAGTTGTGTAGGCAAGTTTCAGCTTGAGGAAGAATCTGTAGAAGCAACCGGTTATATATCGTTGAAGCTACTTGCAACTTGAAGCTTGTTCTTCCTTTGAAAGCGTATAGATCACTCAAATTTAGAGAAAAGAAAATGGGAGCTCTTGTTTGGACTTCTTTCCTCTCTTTAGGCTATGTAGTGTGTGTTTCCACGTTTGCTTGAGTGTCTATTTATAGAAGGGGGAAGATTTGAACGTTATAGAAGTGGTTGGCGCGCAATAAATGTTCCAACGTTCAAAAATTCGAACGTTACTTCCCCAAGTCGCAGGTGGAGTCGACTTCGTCTGCGACTTGGCTTCCCAAGTCGCAAGTGGAGTCGACTTCGTGTGCGACTTCACTTCTGCAGTTTCCAAATCTGAGTCTGGGTCGACTTGGCTTCAGACTTGAACTCAAGTCGATCTTGGAGTCGACTTGGGTTGCGACTTGACCAATTCTTTGTGCCAAAAACATTTTGATCATGTTTGATTTTCTTCTATCTTGCTTAGCTTCTTTCCTTCAATCATTTTCATTTTGGATTGACTTCATATTTTGTATACCTTGTGAGTCTTGGAGATCTTGAAAACTTGTATGGTTGATTTGCCTTTGATTCATGTACCTTGCTTTCTTTTGATATTAGTCTTCATATCTTGAATTTCATCTTGAAATATGCTTGAAACTTTGCCTTGGACTTGAGAAACTTAAGTTGATAATGAGCTTGCACCTTTGATTTGGTCTTGAGAAAACTCAAGTTAATCTTGAAATGAGCTTGAAACTGAGTCTTGAACTTTGAAGACCTCAAGTCGATGTTGGAGTCGACTTTGTCTGCGACTTCACCCAAGTCGCAAACCGGAGTCGACTTCGTCTGCGACTTCGGTATTTTTCTGCCCCAAAATCAACTTTGGAGTGATTTTGCTATCTCAAGTCGATGCTGGAGTCGACTTCATCTGCGACTTGACTTCCCAAGTCGCAAGTGGAGTCGACTTGGCCTGCGACTTCACCTACTTTCCTTCCATTTTCAAATCTGGTCGTGAGGTTCATTTTGGAGTCGAGGATGGAGTCGAGTTTGGGTTTGACTTCACCCTAAGTCGAAGTCCAAGTCGTCTTGGAAATCGACTTGGCTGTTTTCATTCCTTAAAACATTCAACATAATCATCAGTATTCACTTTATACTCAAATTTAACTTTGTTAATCATCAAAACTCATGCTTTGGTCAATTTTGTTTTGTTTTAGACATTGTTTCCAACAGTTCTTAATTGGAACTTGTCCAATTTTTTTTCTTTTTCTTTCATCATATAATCATATACTCATCATTATTCATAATGGACTTATCCATATCATCATAAATCATCAACTTCTCATATTATTCATAACTTCATAATTTCACACAACCTATGTCCTTTTTCATCATATCCCATCAGGGCATCTATTCATACAAAAACCTACTAACCTTTGTAGATTTCTCTTTTCCTTTAGCAACACATGCCCTTCATCTCTTAGCTTTCCCTACACCTGTCTGAGGTTGAGAAAACAAACATGAGTCGAAACTCAATAAGCAAGCATTTTTTCTTTCATTTAAATGCATTCCTCTCCATTCGATAGAAGACACTTACCAAGTGATCAACTATCAAATGCACAGAAATCTGTTCATAAAATTCATTTCATAAACATTGGATGTGCAAATGCTTCATTTTCATTCCTGACACAAACCTTCGTGTGCAGCTATGCTAGCCCAGGGAACATCTCACATAGAATGATCCAATACGCCGGCTTTCTCCGACTTGGCCTCATCAAGGGGAACCTCTCTTCCTCTTGACGCCTACATGGTCTCCTACATGCATGACTTTTGATTTCCTCGGCATTATATACCTCTTACACTGGTGACTTGTCATTCTCATGTAGAGAATTATTTGCACCATTACTTAAAAACATCATTTCAAATCCATGCTTTTCTTTTCAATCCATGTATGAAAATGCAATGCTTTCATTCACACATAAATTCCTTTGCCTCCACCTCTGGGGAGGACTCCGTCGGCACACAGCCATACGACTCGGCAATAGTGAAGGGGGACCCTCCGATCCGCTTTCTACCTCCACTAAAGCCTCTTCATTATGCATCATACATTTGCACATGTCCATGAACATCACATGACATCAATATGCTGACATGACTTTTTATAAAAACTCATAAACATTCATCATTTCAAAACATTTATAGGAATGACCACCCTTAAACACATTTCATAAATACGTTAGAATAAAACATATTTTCAAAAGGATTTGCTTGCTTATAATGAAGCAATAAAATCAAATTTAAAAAATTTCCTTGCTTATCTCCTCAGTCTATGTCCTCCACCTTTTCCTTTCCTTTTCCTTTGTAAGGAAAAATGATATTTTATTTATATAATTTCATATTTTAGATTTCTTCCCATGTACGCTTTATAATCATTTATTACCTCATTCCAATAGAGGTTAATCTTATAAAGATACTTAGTCATTACCCATTTATATGGTTTTTTATCCATAAATCTTTTAAAAATTCCATCCATATATCCTCATAAAATATAAAAATAAATATCAAATTTTTCCAAAATCACGCTGTTCACTGTTCATGATTACTATTCACATCTACGGTAGCAGGTTACTGTTCATCCGAGGTTACCGTTCACAACGTGTTGGTTACTGTTCATGGGTTCCAAAAATTGACATTTTTCCAAAAATAAAAATATCATGACATATCTTATGTTTAGTATATCATGGAAAAATTCATGAATTTTGAATTCATTATCATTTACTTGAAAAAATAAATCATTTTCTTCATATACTAAAATTCATCATAATTTCACTTAAGCAGAATCCTTAAATCCAAAAATAATGAGATTAATATATCATCATTCCAACATCATAACTATCATAAATATTCATCCCAAATCATCATGTAGCAATTTTGGAGCATTATTTACACATGTCATATGTTATTTTCCCGAATGCTCTATCTTCGCTCCAAAATTTCGATGTTTAGGCATAATTCCACTTAGGCATTATAATTTTACTTATTTTCTCATGATTAGACATTATCTAAGCATGATTTTATCCTAATTAACACCCAAAAGAAATTCGGGAAGAATTTTCTTACCTTAAGTGGAGAACTCTCCTCCTATTTCTCTCTTTTTCTCTCTTTCCTTTTCTCCTCCCTTCTCTCTTGGCTAGAACGTGTGGGGTAGGGTTTTGGCTTGATTTTTTCTCCTTGGTGCAGGGATTTGGAGTGCCTTGGACCTCCACCCCTTGGCCTCTTTTATAGGCATGCGTTTTTCAAGTATTTGCATTTTACCCCCTCAAATCAATGTATTAAATTCTAATTATTTTTTTCAAATTCCATGCAATATTTTGAGCTTTGAACAACCACCCTAATCAACAGCTCCTGCCCCATAGCTAGCCCCTATTTATTTATTTATGATTTTTTTATTTATTAAAATTAAATTTTTTAAGCTAATTAATCTCAACTGTTGATTTTTGATAAGATTGATTTTGGACCATTGGATTTTGACCCAAAATTCAAGCCTCCAGCAGCCATTGCAGCTTTTCATTAATTATTTGATTTTTTAAATTAATTAAAATTAACAAAGTCAAACTTGAAATTAATGAAAAAACAAAATTGCTTTTTGATCTTCTAATGACGTTTCATCTTGACCTCTGATTCATGATTTTTGTCAAATCCTAAACCATTCATCATGTTCATCATAAATATTTGGCCATCCATAAAAAAATTCACTTAAGTCCGACGTCCGGATTTCTATTTATGAATTTTTCTTTATTTTCTCCAAAATTTTCACTAAAATCTGAAATTCCATTAAAATATCAAAAAGTATTGCTATTTCATTCTGTAGTGATTAAATCTCCTTTTTCATCTTTTTGTGATTGGTTAATCCAAGTGATTAACTCTTAATCATGTGTCTTAATCCCAGGATTACTATTCACGTGCACTATTCACGTGCACTATTCATCTGAATTTCATAAATAATTATTTTAACCTCTATTTCCACATATTTTCATACTCATGAATGTATATTTCCCTAATATATTACCTAGGGTTTACAATCCTAGGGTTTTATATACGTGTCTAAGATCGGGATTTCACGAAAGACCAATTAGAATCTTGGATAATAAGATACAAAAGCTTCGGAATAGAGAAATCAAATATGTAATGGTCTAATGGAATCGGTATTCCGAAAGCGAAGCTACATGGGAGCTAAAAGAAGAAGTAGAAAGGAAATACGCCCAATTGTTTAAAGGATAGACGGTTTCGGGACGAAACCTGTTATAAGGGGAGGAAAATTGTGAAATCCTGACCCACAAAGGATTCATGTATATGCATTTGACACATCAATATGATTCATGTATGATTTGATTGAATTATGAATGATTTCTTTGCAAATTTTGATGATTTATTATAATTAGGTCAGTGGATGTGAATGATGCTTAAATCAATCATTATAAGTCGATATGGGTCAATATGATTAAAGTGATTGAAAAGTATTAATGTGTCATGAATAATTAATTTAATTTCCATGATGTGATTAATGAAAATTAGAAGGCTAATTATAGAGTTAAGTTGGAAAATACTATAAAATTCATAACTTGACACCAGTAAGGCGGATTGAGATGAAATTTGAAGGGTAAGCACAAAATTTTGTGCCCAATCTTATGAAAAAGTTGGATTATGAAAATTTTGATGGGATTGGATTCGATCAGGTCCCAAATAATCAAGAACCGCCCTCGTTTTATTTTTAAGGATTATAATCGATCATTTTCATCCAAAATCCAAAGATGATTTCAAATGATCATAACTTGAGATAGAAAAGTCGGATTGTGACGAAATTTGAAATGATCGGTTAAAATTATAAGATCAAGGCTATGAAAGGATTGGATTAAGCTAAGTATTGTGAGATTATGCCTAAACAAAAAAAGGTGTGCACCTTTGACTTTTTGCACCTTAAAGTAGCTTGCATTTATGTTAAAGTTAAAGAAATTAATTATATAATTAATAGCAAAAATGAGGTATCGAAAGGAGGTAAATTCCAGGGTATTTTATGAATTTCCTAAAATGACAAAATCCATGAAAATATCAAGTGATTAATGAGATGATTTAATGGCTAAATGGCTAGCTTAAGGGAGGCACATGGAGGTGGTACACCATGGACATCCAAGAGCTCCAAAAAGTGGATTTTTATGATTTTTTATATAAAATCCATACCTAAGATAGCTAGGGAATCAAGGTAAGTAAATGATCAATTAAATTAAGTGGAAAATTGTGGCCAAAGATGTCAAAATCAAGGCCATGTGGACATGATGAAATGTGGACAGCAAGGGAGGCTACAAGAGAGGTGGACGTTCAAGGGAAGTTGCTGATTTTTTTTATGATTTTTTAATAATGCTAAATGGACCTTTAAGTGAGCTACTAGTTAGGATAATTAAATGTTCATAAATTAAAGCTGCATTTTTGTAGAAAAATGGCAAAAGGGGCAGCCACATGGGACGTCACATGTATGGACAGCTAGGGGGGGCTAATTTAGCCATGATTTGAAAATTTTCACATAAGATAAATACATAATTTACTTGGAACTTGGATGTGCCATATCACCAATGGGATAAACATGCTTTAAATTACCCTCTAATTGATTTAGAAAGTGGGGCCACAAAGCTGAAAAATCCAGCTTATATAAGGGGGGACGTCCACATGATATGAAGTGTTGGAGAGAGAACATTTCAAGGAGCAAAACTCCCAAACCAAGCAGATGTGCACGTCCCTGTTCCAGCAAGAAAAGGGAAAGAAAAAGGTGAGAAAAAGAGAAAGAAAAAGGGAAAGGAATCAAGGAATTCAAGTTAGGGAAGTTAAGTTCAAGTTTAATTCAATTCAAGTAAGTTTATCTTGAATTTTGAATCATTTAAACTTAGTTTTCTACCTCAATTTATGAGTCGTGAATATCATTCATAATGAACGTTTAAAGGATGATTAATGATTCCCTTGATTAGGGTATTGAATGAGGATTGAATGACAAGAATGAAATCAAGGGTTCAAGAAAAAGAAAATGGAAAGTATGGTTGAATATAGGTTGATAAACCTAGCTGAAATTTTCTTAAACTCACATGTGATGTTGCTGTTTTGTTGTTATCATGATTATATGATGATTCATGATTAAATGAATTATACATATTGATTTGGGTATAAGACATGAACCCTAGAAAGGATGGAACTTAGGGTTTACAACTTAACCGATTTTTTTTACCCTTTTTATGATATGTATGATACATGAATTAGCCTAAATGATTTATGAATGATTAAGAGGGTGAAATACTCTAAATCTAAGGTACTTTGGATGTTCAAAATGATTTGGAAAAGATTGCCCTAAATCTGATTTTTAGGGGCATACATAGGGACGTCCAAAGTAAGGGTAAGAAGGGTATCCTACATGCATGTGAAGTTGCTGTTCTGTAAGTAACCAATTTATGAACTTTGAATATGTGATAATATCCTAAATTTGGGTTAAGAAAGTATGATTAGTTTATGGAATTAAGAGATTAAAAATCTATTAAGAATTAAGTGTTAAAAGAGACGTTGAAAGCATGGAAAAGGGGTCCCAAAGTTGCTATTTTGGAACCCTACGATTATTGGATTAAATTTCATAAAAATACTCTAAATGAAGTTTTAATTAAGGAGTTTAATCATGTTGAATTAGAAAGCAAGTTGGTGATTTGAAAATTTTTAAGAAACACATGATCCATGTGTTGTGAAATGGACATGTATGGAGAGATAAGCATGAATAAATGATAAATGACTTATGTGGATTGTTAAAATGCAATAATGCACAAAAATATGATGAAATACATGAATTATGTTGCTTTTTGGATAATCTCAAATTTTGGGATTAATATATGAGGTTTAGGACATCAACTAAATGTTTAAGAATAAGCACAATGTGTGAATTATGAAAAATATGTGAAAAATGATATGTGAGAGTAATAAACCTCCATATGGTGATTAATGAATGTGTTATGATATGTATATGAATGTTACCCTAAATATGGGCATTGAACATGTGGTGTAATAAATGGTATGATGCATAAGTTATGCTGTGTATGTACACCTGACTTGGAATTCAAGTGGGTTGTGAATGTTAATGAAATGGGTTGGAAAACTAAGTTGAATACAAGCAAATGGAAATTATATGAATGCTATGTCATTCTTATATGTATAAGCAAAGACAAAGAAAAGGTCGACTAGGAAAGCTAACGTGATCAAGGTAAGCAAGCAAATTTCTAAATGATTTTTGTTTCTTAAATTATTCTAAAATAGTTACAAATGATGTTCTGACTGCTTTGATTTGTTTAGCAAATGATATTTGAATTTATTTCTAAGGTATTTAAGGATGGTCATTCCTTAGTTCAATTTGTGTTAAAATGATCCTTTTATTTGCTAACTGATTTGCATAATTGCTTTATTAAATATTTTTAATAAATACTTTCATATGAATTCGTAAATGAAAAATCATGCTTGCATGTCAAAGATGAGTTGTTCATATGCACAAAGCATGAGGTCCACCTTAAAGGTGTAAGTGAACCGATTGTCCCCCTTTGGTGTGACCAAGTCGCTAAATAGGCTAAGGGCCGGCGGTGCCCTCCATAGATGGGAGAAGACGAAGATGGATGGTTGCCTAGCTAGCTTCCATCCTATGATGTCTTGCTGTATTGCATTGTCATGATATATCCATGATGGGTATAAGGATCATGTTTTCGTCGAGGGTATAACATTGCTTTTCATGATGTTTTAAATGAAAAATGTTGCCTTCAAAATGAGTTGACTGAAAAATATACAACTTTCTTATTGAGTTTTCAACTCACATTTTGTTTTCCAAACCCATAGACAGGTGAAAGAATGAAGGTGACAAAGGAGCAAAAAAAAATGGAGAATGAAGAATGTAAAACTTTATGATTTCTTATATGTGTCACTTATGGTGATTGAATGTAAACTAACTTGATATTACTACTTTGATGTTCACATACAATTTATGTTAAGACTTGTACTTTATGAACAAGTGATGAGCATGTTATGAATTTCTACGATTATATATGATATAAAATGTGTATATCAGGGCAAAGATGGGTTAAATGGGCACTTGATGAAAAATAACATAAAATTAACTCTTAAGGAATAATGGTTAAATAGATAAATATTTATTAAATCCCACCGTGTGATAGGGTAACAATCCTGCTCACATTTACCAGTCAATAACGATCCTGGAGTAAGGCTTAGGATGTGACGCTCGGGTTGGGGGCGCTACAACTTGGCTCCATCGACCCAAGCATGAATGCACCTTATATGTTACCCCTTTCACCCAATTCAAATCAATGAAATTTAGAATTATCATCATAAACAATATATTTCAATGAATTTGAATCAATTAATCAATTTTAAATGAAAATAAAAACTCAATATCAATCATTATCATTTCTTTTCTAATTTCATAAAATGATTCAATGCTTAATGATTTAGTAAATATATCTGCAATTTGGTCATCAGTGTTGACATTTCAAGCAGATATCATGATTTTCAACATGTTCTCTAATAAAATGATGTCTAACATCTATGTACTTAGTCATAGAGTGTAATATTGGATTCTTTGTTAGACAAATGACACTGGTATTATCACATATAATGGCTATATCTCTGTATTCCATGTCATAATCTCTCAACTGTTGTCTCAGCTAAAGTAATTAGGCATAACAACTACTGGCGGCTATGTACTCGGCTTCTGCGGTAGATAGAGCAACATTGGTTTATTTTCTTAAAAACCAAGAAACCATCATGCTTTCAAGGAATTGACATGTTCAACTAGTACTTTTTCTACCCACTTTGTAATCGACAAAGTCCACATCTAAATATCCGATCAAATTGAATGTTGAGTCATTGGGATACCATAGGCCTAAGTTGGTTATATCTATTAAATATTTAATATTCTCTTTACAACTATCATGTGGGATTCCATAGAATTTGATGGAAATCTAGAACACATGCATATGCTAAATAATATATCTAGTCTAGAAGCAGTTATATATAATAAAGATCCTGTTATGCTTCTATATAGTCGTTGATCTACTTGTTTACCTTTCTCATCTTTGTTCACCTTGATTATGGAGCTCATGGGTGTGCTTGTTCTTTTGCTACTTTGCATTCCAAATTTATTGAGGATTTCTTTGATGTACTTAGATTGATTTATGAAAATTTCCCCACTTTGTTGCTTGAATTGCAGTACAAGGAAGAAGTTGAGTTCTCCAACGATGTTCATTTCCAATTCATTTTGCATTAAATTAGAAAACTTTTGGCACAAAAGTTCATTGGTAATACTAAACACTATCATCTACATAAATTTGAACGATTAAAATATTTTTTCCTTTGTACTTAATGAACAACGTAGTGTCAACTTGGCATCTTTGGAATTTATAATCAATTAAAAATTTACTAAGCCTTTCATATCAAGCTCTAGGAGGTTGCTTCAGTCCATATAAAGTATTTATTAGTTTATATGCGTACTCAAATTCTGGAGGCTGTTCAACATATACTTTTTCATTAAGATAACCATTCAAAAATATCCTTTTAATATCTATTTGTAATAATTTGAATTCCATATGAGATGCAACAACTAATAATATACGTATGTCTTTCAATGTAGAAACGAGAGCATATGATTCTTCAAAATTCATCCCTTTTTTTGTGAATCTCCCTTAGCCACAAGTTTTGTCTTGTTTCTTACCACTAGTCCACACTTATCTAGTTTGTTCATAAATATCCATTTGGTATCAATAACAGTATAGTCTTTGGGTCTAGAACTAATTGCGTACTTGATTTCTTTCGAAATGATTTAGCTTTTTTTGTATTGCAACTATCCAATTTTCATCATTCAGAGCTTGATCAATTGAATTTGGCTCTATTTTTGATACTGATGTAAAATGTCAACATATATTTTCTTTAGAGCCTCTAGTTTTCACACCATTATATATATATATATATATCCTAAAACTTGCTTAATTGGATAGTCATTTTTAAATTTCAAGTCTTTGGGGGATTCGCAGAGAACATTACTTTCACTAACCTCCTGATTTGCATCTTGATCTCGTTTGGGCTCTTCTCCCCATGGTTTTCTCACTTGTAGCTTCTCAAAATCCTTTAATAGTCATCTACATCACTAAGCTCATTATCATTCTTTAGAGTTGAGTTAAACTCATCAAGAGTAACATGAATTGACCCCTCTACTACTTGAGTTCTTTTGTTGAATGTTCTATATTATTTGCTATTGCAAGAGTAGCCATGAAAAATGACCTCATTACTTTTGAAATCTAGTTTGCCAAGGTCGTCACTTCCATTATTAAAAACATAACAGGTGCTACTAAAAGCATAAACATATGAGATATTTGATTTTGTAACTTTCCATAGCTCATATGGGGTCTTTTTCAAGATTGCTTTAACATAACATGTGCAACTGCACATGGATCTTTATGGACCATTCGATATTTTAAGCCTTAGAGGAAAGAAGTATACCTTTGTTATTGTGGATGATAGATATTTTAAGCCTTAAACAAAAGAAGTATGCCTTTGTTATTCAATATTAGTTAGCAAAGATGAAGCATTCTCCATATTTATTAGTTTTTCAAAATTAATGCAAAATAAAAAGAAAAATACAATAATATCTATTAGAAGCGATTATGATGGTGAATTTGAAAACAAATATTTTATAGAGTTTTACAACGAAAAAGGAATTTTCCATATATTTTTTGTATCAAGAAATCCTTAGCCAAATGGAGTAGTTAAAATAAAAAATAGAACAATACAAGAGATGACTAGGACTATGCTAAATGAGAATGAATTATCTAAAAATTTTTGGAGTGGACCTTTGAATACAACTTGTCATGTTTTAAATCATGCTACATTAAAGCTATCTTGGAAAAGACCCTTATGAGTTATGAGAAGGTAGAAAATTAAATATTTTATATTTTTATTTTTTGGCTGCACTTGCTATGTATTAAACAATGAAAAAGATAATCTTGTCAAACTAGATGTCAAAAATGACAAAGCTATATTTCTTGGATATTAATCAAATAGCAAAACATATAGAATTTTCAACAAAAGAAATTAAGTTGTTGAAGAATCTATTCATATTATATTTGATGAATTTAACCCAACTTATAAGAAGGAGGATAAACTTGGTGATGCAGATGAATTATTAAAGAATTTTGAAAAGCTATAAGTGAGAAAGCAAGGAGGAGAAGAATCCAAGCATGATCAAAACTTTGATAAATAGATAAGTGAAGATAATATTTCCTAAAAACCTTCTAAGGATTTAAAATTCAAAAATGATCATCTAATTGAACAAGTTATAGGAGACATATATGAAGGTATAAAAACTAGAGGCTCTAAACAAAATATATGTTGACATTTTGCTTTTGTATCGAAAATAGAACCAAATTCAATAGATCAAGCTCTCTATGATGAAAACTAGATTATTGCTATGCAAGAAGAGTTTAATCGATTTGAAAGAAACCAAGTATGACATGTAGTTCTTAGAACTAAGAATTTGACCGTCATTGGTACCAAATGAGTCTTGAGGAACAAACTAGATGATAGTAGACTTATTGTAAGAAACAAAGCTAGACTTGTAGCCAAGGGGTATTCACAAGAGAAGGAAATTGATTTTGAGGAATCATATGCCCCCGTGGCTAGGCCATACATATCTATTAGCTTTTGCATTTCATATGAGCTTCAAATTGTTCCAAATTAATGTTAAAAGTACTTTTTTGAATGAATACCTAAATGAAGAGGTGTATATTGAGCAACCTCCTGGTTTTGAAGAAAAATATCAATTAAGATTTATTTATAAGTTGACCAATTATATGAATTGAAATGAGCTCCAAAAGCGTGGTATGAAAGGCTAAGTAAATTCTAAATCGATCATAAATTTTAAAGAGGAAAAGTATATATTATCTTGTCCATCAAGTATAAAGTAAAAGATATATTAATTGTTCAAATTTATATAGATAATATTGTATTTGGTGCTACTATATAAACACTTATGTGGAATGTCCTAAGGATCTGGGAAAGTCCTAGGAGCTTGGGTTAAGGTCAGGAGAACGAGAGAAGGCGTAGAGCACAAAGCGAGAGGAGAGGTGGCGAGTTGTTTGAGGCGGTCGAGATACCATCAGGGCTTCTAATCAATAAACTTTCTTTTTCTTCGTCTATTTTGATTTAGTTGACTTGTTTATGATGGTCTTTGACTACAATATTATTTTGTGTTTGATTTTTATTATAAACATGTTAGGCTAAACCCTTAATCTAGGGTTTAAGATGTAACATACGTATAATGTAGCGGATATTGTGGCTTGATTTATTTATGACCGATATTGTGTGTTAATTTAATATCTTGTAATTTAATATTTGCTTGTGTAAAGCCCTACAATTTGGCAATGATTCTCATATATTAGGTGATGGAACTAAGAGATTGAAGTCTAATATACGAAAAATCTAGATATTAAACCTGGAAATTTAAGACATGAGAATAGGCATGATGACCTTGAGGAATTCCATGAACTTCCACAGAACTTAATATATTCTAATTGACTTAATCCCATAAGAATAGGTGGTTAAGAAGATTAGGTTACACCTTGTAGGTTTCGAGAGAAGGTACAAGGGTAATATAGTTATAATTCTCCTTTAACATATAATATCCAGATTAAGTAAACACTCCAGGTATCTGTTGTAGAAGACGTATGTGAAATCTTAGATCCTAGGTGCTCTCAATCTTGTGATTTCTAATCCCTCTTCTATGTTCTACAGATCAACTTTTCTTTTTCCTATTCGTTTCTCTCCTTATCTTATTTGGTTAGAAAGTGTTTAGATCTAACATCTTAAGTCCCGAATTTCCTATGGATTGATATTTATATACTACAATCTACGACCCGTGCACTTGTTGTGAGATTGCGACAAGTATTTTGAGGCTTAAATAACACCGAATTTCCTGGCAATGGTGCCAAAATACTTGTTCGCAATCTCACTGCAAGTGCACGGGTCGTAGATTGTAGTATATAAATGTCAATCCATAGGGAATTCGGGACTTAAAACGTTGGATCTAAATACTTTTTAACCAAATAAGATAAGAAGAGGAAAGAATAGGAAAAAGAAAACTTAATCTACAGAACGTAGAACAGGAATTAGAAATCACAAGATTGAGAGCACCTAGGATCTAGGATTCTGCATATGTCTTCTGCAACGAATACCTGGAGTGTTTACTTGATCTGGATATTATGTGTTAAAGGAGAACTATCCCTATGTTATCCTTATACCTTCTCTCGAAACCTATCCTAATCTTCTTAACCACCTATTCTCATGGGATTAAGTAAATTAGAATATATGAAGTTCTGTAGAAGTTCATGAAATTCCTCAAGGTCATCATGCCTATTCTCATAGTCTTACATTTTTAGGTTTAATATCTTAATTTTTGTATATTAGACTTCCACCCCTTAGTTTCATCACCTAATATATGAGAATCATTGCCAAAGTGTAGGCCTTTATACCAAGCAAACATTAAATCATAAGATATTAAATTAATACACAATATCGGTCATAAATAAATCAAACCACAATATCCACTACATTATATGTAAGCTACATCCTAAACCCTAGATTAAGGGTTTAGCCTAACAAGTTTATAATAAAAATCAAACACAAAATAATATTATATTCAAAGTCCATCACAAACAAGACAACAAAATCAAAATAGAAGAAGAAAAGGAAAGTTTATTGATTAGAAGCCCCGATGGTGTCTCGACCGCGCAACAAACTCGCCACCTCTCCCTCGCTTCGTGCTCTACGCATTCTCTCACTCTCCGGACCTCAACCCAAGCTCTCAGGATGTTCTCGGATCCTTAGGACATTCCGCATAAGTGTTTATATAGAGGTGAATAGTGCACATGAACACTGTACAAATAGTGTACGTATGAACAGTTGCACATGAACAATTGCGCGTGAATAGTACCACACATGAACAGTAACTGTGTATGAATAGTATCTTGCTTGAAACGCAACTTCGCTTCAGATTTGAGTCTTGAATTTGCAATTTACTCCTGCTTTCATCGATGTTTATCAATTTGTCCATGCTGTATACTAAAATTGTACGTATTCTTCCTACTTTACACAAATCAGTAAATCATGAGTGTTTTATGCTTTTTAAAGCTAAATTAATCAAAATATGATTTAAAATATCTTAAACACTCAAGTTCTTCTCAATTAATAATCACAATTCATAATATAAACGTGACTTAACAATATACAAGATGGATTGACATGGAATTTTAAGGGCATGCCTAATTTAATGTGCTACATAATGAATGGAATGGATCATAGAAAGTTTGATTGGAAATGTGTTAAACAATGACATGCAATTTCATGAATTAAATTGAATGGCTAATATCTTAGCTAATTATGATCATATTGAGATGAAAATTTTTATAGAAGGGTAAATTAAGGTACCCTAAGTTATGAGTGAATTTGATTATATCAAGCCTCAATGGGAAACTCTAATTAGCATTGTAATTAATAATGATTACATGACATTTATGGATCTCATCCCAACATTGACTTAAGGTCCAATTGAATGATAGGGATAAAAAGAAAAAGTTGACATTATCAACACTTGGGACATGTGTTAATATAGGATGAATTTGGAAGAGATGAGGCAATTAAAGAAGAAGTGAGAATTGATAATTTGCAATTCCATTGGACATATGTCAAACAAGGATGCATTTGGGAGAGATAAAAGTTAGTCAAAAAGGTGCAAAGTTGACTTTTGCAACCTCTATCCAACTTGTGGCAAAGCTAGGTTCATTGCGCAAATTTTTAATTAAAAAAATGCAAAAAAATGAAACGATAATGCAGCCAATAGGGATGTGGAAAGCTAGGTGTCTTGGGGAGCAAATAATGTCAAATAAAATGGACACTTGGACGGCTAGAAATTGGGCAACAATATATTGATAATATATATATATATATTAAATCTTAGTTATGAGGTGTCATTAAGGTGTTGATTTCAGCATCATATAAAAAGGGAAATGGGCAGCAATTAGGGACGGTTTTTCAGCTTGAGAGAGAGAAAACTTAGAAAAAAATAGAGAAGAAGGGCAGCTAAGTGGGATGTCCAAAACAGCAACCAAAGAAGGGATTTTCCTTCCAAATTTCAGGTATGGGATGCCCTTAACATCATCAAGATTTGGGGAATTAAATTTTATTTTATGCATACATGATAAGAGGATGACATCTAATAACATGAGAAGAAGAAAAATTTTTCAGACATGATATGGATATCTAATGTTTTGATGGTTCATAAATGCTTAAATCATGATTTAATGACTCTTTCAATGCTTAATGAATGTTTAAGTGAGTAGAGCTTTTATATAATGTGTATTGATGCTCATAAGTGCTTGGAATGAAGCATTTAAACCCATATAAGTGGGACATCCAAACTGGATGTTATATAAGAATGAAATTTCTATTTACTTATGCTAATTCCATGATTGAGACAGATGACATATGTGGAATTTTGGAAATTTAGAGTTAGTGATTAAGGGTTTAGCATATATGTTAAGTTAAGATGCATGTATGAAAATGGAACTTAATGAATATACACATGTATGTGGCTATTTTGAATAATGGATAATGATTCTAGAAAATTTAATGGAATTTAGGTTGTTATGGAGTACAAACAGGCACTTAACATGACCGCAAAAGTTGTGGTTTGATAATTTTTCATATGTATGTCATTGAGGTGCAATTGTATAAGTGGCTGACGAGCTGTGCATAGGTCTAATTAAAATGCTCGTTTTAACGCAAGTATACGTTCCGATCAAGTAATAAAGAGTGAGTTGAGTATCGTTCCCACGAGGATATGATCTAACTACGTTTATTAATTAGTTCAGTTGCTTTCGGTGTGTAGAAAATTGGAATTTCACAATTAAACTTAAAATTATCAAATGCAATAAAAGAAATAGGAAAGAGTTCACAGGACAACTGGAATACTAGAAGGAAGTTATCGATTGGGGATGACAGATGGATAGTTGAGAATTCATAAATCTAAACTATATCGCATTGGTTCCTTTTCATTAGATCGTGCAGAGATTTGCTAGTCCAAGTTCAATAGTCCTTATATATGTCTTCCAACACATAAAAATCTAATTACACCCTATTCAATTGCTATGTTTCCACGCCATTAAATAAAGTAGAATTAATGAATTCATAATTTGTTCATGACTACATAGGGTTTAACAGTATATTCCTATCCATTAAACAACTTCCCTTAACGAAGAGGAAACCTATATCCTACACATGGATCTAACAGAGATTTTCCTTTTTCAAGGATTAATCATGCAAGTAAATTATCTTACAAGGTAGCTAATCTTGTAAAAAACATTAAACAACATATGCAAGGGTAAATTCACAACGCACAATCATATAGAAATCAAATATTCATTCCTGAATCTTAAAGAACCAATACAATATAGTTAGATGTCAATTCATCCTAACTATCCATCTAATGGAAGTTTAGCTCAAAGACACGACATCAAAATCCTTTACATTCATATTGACAGTATCCAGGAAAACAGAGAAAGAAAAATAGAAGAGGAAGAGAAAACTGATTCTCCGGAGTTTCCACCAACGGGATCGAATCTCCTCTTCAATCCGCGCTTGAATCGAGTTCTGTTCTTTCTCTGCAGGTCTGTTCCGTCGGCTCTCTCTCTCTCTCTCTCTTGCGCACACATCCCTAAGTTTTTATTTAAACTGGTCAGTTTGTGCAGCACACGTGCAGAAACCCGCGCGTACGGATTCACAGTGGTGCCTAGGCGCTATCTCCCTGTGTGCTATCGGGATGCCCTGCTTACTTGTGTCATGGCGCTTGAAAGCTTAGTGACTTGGAAACTCTTCTGGAATTCATCTGTATGCTAGTGAAGTGGTGCCTAGGCCCTCCACGCTGGCGCCTGAGCGCCAACTCACTGGGAGCTTCTTGCAGTGTAAGGTGTTGGATCTTTAGGCTAAGGCATGTAGGGTGGCACCTGGGTGCCAGCCTACCTGCTTCTTCACTTTGCTCCGTTCTACCTTTGACTTGCCCACATGCCTGTGATTTTCTGTCCTTCCTGCAAAAATGAATGAAATTAAATAAATGAACTAAAAATGCCTAATTTATACTAAAAATGCATAAAAACTACATAATGCTCTTAAAATGCAAAGCGAGTGAAAATTTAGCTAAATTGATGTAAACTAAACTTAATCTCTTGGACCAACACGCAAAAATAGTCTGAAATGGGCCATGATAACTCGTACACACCCCCAAACTTAAATGTTGCTAGTCCTCGAGCAACACATGCAAACATAATGAATGAATGAATGAATGAACGAACGAATGAATGAATGAAATTGGACTCTGTCAACTCAACTTGATTTCCATTATACTTTCAACAATCCATCTTTCTATTCAACAAGATCAAGAATAATCTAAACTTGAAAAATCATCCATTTCTCAAAACAAGACATGCATTTTCATTTATCATTCACAAACCAAGTTACATGTAGATGATCGTATTTCTAGTACAAAGTAGTAATTCAAACATGTTAATATTCCTCTTGATCAAAAGAAACTGGTTATAAAATTAATCCAAACAGGTGAACCAAGGTTTAAGCTGAAGTAACTAGTCAAAGAACATGGTAATCATTCATTGTATTCAATTTTTCCTAACTACACATTCTTCCCCCCAAACTTATTGCAAAACTCTCCTCACCATATTTCAGGATATCTGGAGATCTTTTTTTTTTTTTTGGCTCCCTTCACCATATTTCAGGGTATATGGGGAGAGTTTTGATTTTTAAAGCATTATTACTGTGAATTTTCTTTGCTTTTTTACGCGAACCTTGACACTTGTTGATGTCAAGTCTCGGTTACTCAGCTCAGGTCAATCACTCCCTTTTATTGTTCTGATAACTTGGTAGGGATACTGAACATGCAAGAAGAATTTTTGTGAAGTATTACCATTTCTGAACCCATTAATTCCCTTAAAGCACTTGGTTAACATTCATTTAACTCAGTTCTTATCATTTCAATCTGAAGAATTAACATGTAATTGAATTAGAACAATGTACTATGAAATTCTTTTGATTCTTTCACATGTCACTTGCAACTTGCTTTTACACATAGTCCTCAATCTGAATTGCTAATTTTTTTATGAATTCAATTTCAAGTCAAAGATTTTTCTCAACCTTGTACATTTTCATTAAAATGGATTGAAACAAGATAACTTTCATCAGCAGAAGTTGACATAACATGCAATCTAAACAAAACATGGAAAACAAGCCTATGGCCGAAAATTATACACCCCCCAAACTTGAGAGATGCATTGTCCTCAATGCATGATACTAAAAATGACCTAATAAAGAAATACAAAGTAAAATAAAACAATAAAATAGAAAGGACCGGAACTCCCTCATGAATCAGATTCGGTCGCATCATCATCCTCGCTCTGCCACCCTGTTGTCGGGACGACTGTCCGAAGCATGCTCGAAACTCAGGAGGCGCAGATGGGAATTGAGGTAGAGTCGTCGTGTCAATGTGGCGCTCCTCTATCAACCGGCGAAAGTGGGCCTCCATCGCCCTGTTGGACTATCGCAAAAACCTGGCTTGAGCCACCATCAGGTTCTCCAGGTTGGTCAGCCTCTCGCTGGTGGACGGCGGTTGAGAGGAGGGTCCACAGGTGGTGCTGTCGTGGGGCGAATCGTGGCGGTGCGGACTTGGGGCTGAGTGCGGTAGGACTGATCGTCGATGATGACCTGGTAGTTCAAGACATCCTCCGTCGCCTCCCATATGATTCCCGCCCTCTTACATAGCCCTGTAATCAGGGATGGGAACCAATAACTGCCCCTAGGAGCCATTGCGTTGGCACAAATCTGATGGTAAATCAGTCTCCCCACATCAATTGTCATCCCGCTGTAGATGACATGCATTAGGAGTGCCCTGTCCATCGTGACCTCGCTCATGTGGGTTAAGGGCATCAATCTAGCCGAGATGAAGTGGAAAAAATCCTCTCATCATACATCATGTCGCTGCGCTTGAAGGACATGAGTTGCCCTCCCGTCGACTTCCACGTCGGTGGCCTTTCACAGAAATACCTCGTTATGGTGTTGATGTCTCTGTCCTCTCCCTTCAGAAAGGCCTCGTATTGATCTGGGCCATCAAAAGCGGGCGTCCCATAGAAAGAGTTGATCGCCTCAGGGTGGAATGGGACGATCTTGCCACGAACCTTGACCCTGCCCTGCTTGTGCTCCACAACATTGACATAGAATTCCTTTACCACCGGTATGATCGCGGGCTATGGCTGCGCCAAGAACTTTTGCCAACCCCGGGCATTCAAGGCATTGATGAAATTATCGGAGAATGATTCGATCTTTATTCCCCTCTCTGGAATTAAGTTGCACTTTTATTATGAATCTGTATACGGCTTGAAAGTTTGAGCGGACAAGAAGCGACTGGCATCGGATGAGAAGGCCATGTCTCCAAATATATCAATCAATCACCAACACAACAATCCACAACCAATCTCCAACAAACAATCACCCAAGAACTGCACACTGAACTCAAATCCGCCGTCTAACCACAGAATTTCCAATCCAAACTCCAACCTTGCAGTATACCAACACAAAGAAGTTTGCAAAACACTTATACACCAAAGAACAAGAGAATTTACCCCGGGAGCTTTGCAACTTGGAATTCTAAAATTGCAGATTTTCTGCACTGGCGCTAGGGCGCGGGATGGTGGCGCCTAGGCGCCGCTCTGCTGTCGTGGAAAATCGGCGCCGGACGGAAGAAAAGGATGAAATGGGGCTTGAAATGGATCCCAAATGGAGGGTAAATAGATAGAAAATGGATGTAATGGATGGGGCTTAGGATTTGGTGTGGGAAAACTTGATTTTTAGGTGGATTTTAATGGGATCTAAGAAAGGGGAAAAGTTGGAAATGGAATAGAAAATGGAGAGGAATGAATGGGGTTGTAATGGAGTTGAAATGGATTGGAATCAAGTTTCCAAGAGTTTGAGATAAAGAAGGGAGAAGGAGACGACGCCGAGGTGCCAGGTTGGGGCACCTAGGTGCCACTGTTCTTCAGTGATTTTTTTTTTGAAAATTTGCTCTTAGCTGCTTCCTAGCATGATTTTTATGATATCAAGCTCCAAATCATCATTGTACAAATAAAAACGAAAATAAAAATGAAAATAAGTAATGGGTTGCCTCCCATTCAGCGCTAAGTTTAATGTCCTCAACCCGACGTTCCCGCTGTTAAGGGATCCTTCAATTCCACCACCTCCTTTCAACACTGCAAATTGTCTCCAATATAATGTTTTAGACGCTGCTCATTCACAACGAAATTGTTACCGGATGCCTCGTTGAGTACTTCCACTGCTCTGTGCTCAGTTGCCTTTAGCACAATGAACTGTCCCGACTATCTGGATTTGAACTTTCCTGGATACAATTTCAATTTTGAATTGAAAAGTAAGACTCTTTGACCTGGCTCGAATCTCCGTGGTAGAATCTTTTTGTCATGCCATTTATTTACTTTTTCTTTGTAGATCTTGGCATTTTCATATGCCTGCATTCGGAATTCGTCCAACTCATTGAGCTGCAGCAATCGACGCTCCCCTGCTTGTTGCATGTCCAGGTTTAGTTTCTTTATCGCCTAATAAGCATTATGTTCCAACTCTAGCGGCAGATGGCAAGCTTTTCCATAAACCAGTTGGTAAGGAGACATTCCAAACTAGGTTTTGTAGGCTGTTCGATACGCCCATAGCGCGTCGTCCAACTTGATAGACCAGTCATTGCGAGATGACCCAATCATTTTCTCCAAAATCCACTTCAATTCCCTGTTAGCTAACTCGACTTTTCCATTTGCTTGTGGATGATAAGCTGTTGTCACTCTGTGGCGTACTCCGTATTTGTACAAAATTGCCATGAACTGCCGGTTGAAAAAATGAGAGCCTCCATCACTAATAATCACCCGGGGCGTGTCGAAACGCGTAAAAATATTCTTCTTGATGAATTTGAGAACTGTTTTGGCGTCGCCCGCTTGATTAGGTATCGCTTCAACCCATTTGGAAACATAATCCACAACTACTAGAATATATTAGTTTCCGAAGGAAGGGATGAAGGGACCCATGAAGTCGATACCCCATACATCGAATATTTCCACTTCAATGACATTAGTGAGAGCCATTTCATGTCTTTTTGAGATATTATCCGTCCTCTGGCATTGATCGCTCCTTTTGACGTAGAAATGGGCGTCCTTGAATAACGATGGCCAGTAGAATCCCGATTGAAGTATTTTAGCTGCAGTTTTGTGTCCTTGGAAGTGACCCCCATATGGTGATGAATGGCAGCTTTGCAATATAGTTTCCCTTTCACCTTCTGGAATACATCTCCGATATAATTGGTCTGGGCATTGCTTTAACAAGAATGGATCATCTCAGAAATAGAATTTCACGTCATGGAGAAATTTCTTCCTTTGATGTGAATTCATCTCCGGAGGCAATAATCCACTAACAATGTAGTTTACGAAGTCTGCGTATGTGGCGCCCAGAACCGAGGTGCCTAGAAGCCTTACTCCGGGATCGTTTTGACTGGTAAACGTGACTCAGGATTGTTGCCCTGATCACACGGCAAGATTTTTTTTATATATATCATCAATACATTGAAAATTTTCATTATTCATCCAACATGAAATATTTTCTCATATCACAGTTATAACCCAAAACTGTTCCATAAACACTTTCATCGGAATAAAATATTCATTTCCATCTGCAAATTAACATCATTGTCTTTACATAAATATGCACATATACAACATTTATATCAAAACTACATAACAGTTGGCATGTTGCCTTCATCATCATTTCTTGTCTGTTGTTGAAAAAGCATGGTTGAGTAATAATACTCAGTAAGCAAGCCATACATAATTTTTCAATCATTTTTTTATGCATTTCATAAAATGCAAATGCAATGCATACATAGCATTCATGAAATTCCTTTGGATGCGACGCTAGGTAGGCGCCCATCCCATACATGCTCCCATCTCAGGGAGGTTGCCGTCGGCCTGGGCCTATATAAGCGACTTGGCGATAGTGAGGGGGACATCCGGTCCGCTTACTACCTTAATTAAGGCCTATTCCTCGTGCACATGCTCATTTACATACACATGCCAACATGATATTTGCAAATCATAAACAATTTCATAAAAAATATTTAATAAATAATTTAACAAAACAAACTTCAGCTCATGTAAAGCAGTTATAGGTATGGCCAACCTTAAATAAATTTCATAAAGCAATTCGCAAACAATTTTGAGCATTTTAGAAATAATTTGCAAAACATAACTTGCTTACCTTCTCAGTGGGTGTCTTCGACCTTCTCTTTTTCTTTTCCTATTCAAGGAAAAAGGATAATTTTATTTCTTCTATTCAAGCTGCTTCCCATGCATGCTCTATAATATTTGTGCATTATTTCTTTATATAGATAATTTTATCCATAGGTTCCTCAAAATTTCCATCATTATATTTAAATATTAACCTCAAATTTTCTCTAAAATCACGTTGTTTACTGTAGCAATTTACTGTTCACAGAGACGTGGTTACTGTTTATGGGCTCCAAAAATTGATATTTTTTCCAAAAATAAAAATACCATGACATAGCTTATGCCTAGTATATCATAGGACATTTCATACATTTTGAATTTATCATCATTTACTTGGCAAAAAAAATGATTTTCTCCATATACTAAAAATCAACATAAATTCACTTAAGCATAATCCTTAATTTCAAAAATCATGAAATTAATATATCATCATTTCAACATCATATTTATCATAATAATACATCCCAAATCATCATTTATCAATTTTGGAGCATTATTTTCACATATCATATGCTATCTTCCCGAATACCCTATCTTCGCTCCAAATTTTTGATATTTTGGTATAATTCCATTTAAGCATTATATCTATACTTATTTTTTCATTCTTAGGCATTATCTAAGCATTTTTTTACCCTAATTAACATCCAAAAGAAATTTGGATAGAAATCACTTACCCGAAGTCGAGATACGCCTCTTTTTCTCACACTTTCTCTCTGTAACTTACTCCCTTCTTTCCTTGGAAGTGTGGAATGGTTTGGGGGCTTGGAATGACTCAAGTGGAGCTTGGATTTGATGCCCTTGGACGTTCTCCCTGCTGCCCTATTTATAGGGTTGCATTTTTCAAGAATTTGGAATTTACCCCTAGCTTTGAGGTATTTAATTATAAATTGGTATTTCTTTTTAATTTTTTAAAATACTTTGAACCATGTGCTGCCCACCCTAGGCCTGCTCCAGCCTCCCTATGTAGCCCTATTTTTTTACCTATTTTTTAATTTTTAAAATTAATTAAATTAAGCTAAATTAATCTTAACCATTGATTAAAGATGATGATGAATAATGACCATTGATCTTGGTCAAGCCTCCAGCCACCCTAGCCTTCCCCAGCCCCTGCAGCAGCTTCCTTTTAATTATTTTTTATTTTTTAATTATTTATTTTATTTAAAAAGTCAAAAGTAGAATTTATTAAAAAGTTAGCTACTTTTCGATTTTGTTTTGACGTTCCATCTTGACCTTTGATTTGTGATTTTTATCACATCTTAACCCATTCATCATGTCCATTATGAATTTTTAATCATCCATAAAAAATTTCATCGAAATCTGACGCCCGGATTGCAAATTATGAATTTTTCTTTATTTTTCCACAAAAATCCAAAATGGTATTAAAATATCCAAAAGTAATGCTATTTTGTCCTGTAGTGATTACATATCTATTTTGTCTTTTGTGATTAAGTTAATCCAAGTGATTACTCTTAATTACGTGTCTTAATCCCCAGTTACTATTCACATTTACTATTATGGGCACTATTCACGAGGTTAAATTCCCAATTGCATTATATCAATCTCCAATACACATATTCATCAATATAATTCATGAATTTTCATTTATCATAAAAATAATTACAAAAGAATCTAGGGTTACAATTGTCGAAATGACGCGTATGTTGTCGGGGTTTCACAATCCACCCCCCCTTACAATAGGTTTCGTCCCGAAACCTATCTTTCTTTGAACAATTGAGGATATTTTATTTCGACCTCTTCTCGTAGCTTCCAAGTGGCTTCGGACTCCGAATATTGATTTCATTGTACCTTTACATATTCGATTTCTCTGTTCCGAAGCTTCTTGATTTTGAAATCCAATAATTTGATTGGCCTTTCCTCATAGTTCAAGTGTTCTTGGATCGGCAAATTCTCCGCTATCAACACATGGGTAGGATCGAAAATATATTTCCTTAGCATGGAGATGTGAAATACATTGTGGATGACACTGAGGGTTGGTGGCAGAGCTATTCTATAGGCTAAATTGCCTATCTTGTCCAGAACTTCAAAGGGCCCAACATATCTTGAATTTAATTTTTCCCTCTTTCCAAACCGGGTGACTCCCTTGAATGGCGTTACTGTAATAAATACGTGATCCCCAACTTGGATATTTAAATCCCTTTTTTTACAATCGGTGTAACTCTTTTGCTTGCTCTGGGCCATGAGTATACACTGGCGAATCACTTGAACTTTTTCTGCCATTCTCTTTGAGAGGTCTGGAGCCAACTTCCTTTCTCTCTCTTCATCTCAGTTTAGAGGAGTTTTGCATTTCCGTCCATATAAAGCTTCAAATGGGGCCATTTGAATACTTGTTTGATAACTATTGTTATAAGCAAACTCTGCCATAGCCAAATATTCATCCCATGATCCTCCAAATTCTACTGTGCACATCCTCAGCATATCCTCAACTACTTGATTTACCCTTTCTGTCTGCCCATTAGTTTGATGATGAAATGCTGTGCTGAATTTAAGCTGTGTACCTAAGGTTTGATGTAAACTTTTCCAAAATCGAGACGTAAAACTGGAATCTCGATAGGAAACTATTGACTTGGGTACTCCATACAGTCTCACTATCTCCTTATAATAGATCTTAGTTAGTCGCTTAGCAGTAAAATTTTTCTTGATGGCTAGGGAATGAGCTACCTTTGATAATGTATAAACTATTACCCATATAGCATCATTTTCATTTTGGGTTCTTGGCAATCCTTCAATAAAAATCCATAGTAATATTATCCCATTTCCATTCTTGAATTTCTAACGACTGTAATTTTCTAGGGGTCCTTTGATGATCAGCCCTAACCCTTTGACATGTTAGGCACTTAGCCACTTATTTAGTAATTTGTCTCTTCATATTATTCCACCAATACATTCTTTTAATGTCTTGATACATCTTGGTGCTACCTGGATGCATCGAAAATGGAGAGAAATGTGCTTCTTTCAATATTTGTTCCTTTAATTTCTCTTGGTTGAGTAACACAGACGACCCCTATATCTGTACATCCCATGTTCATCTTGTATGTATTCAGTGGAATTTTTCTTGATCATTTTCTCCATATAACTTTTTAATTCCCCATTTTCTTGTTGAGCTATTTTAATTTGCTCAAATAAATTCGACTGAATTTGTAATTGAGACAATCTAACTTGTACCCCAGGTGGGCTTACAATTATTCTAGTTGTCTCAATTCTTGTAGTAGCTCTTCTTCCTTTGAGATGAGATGTGTTAAGCTAATATTTCTACTTAGCGCATCAGCTACTACATTGGCTTTGCCTGGATGATATAAAATATTGAGGTCATAATCCTTAAGTAACTTGAGTCATCTTCTTTGCTTCATATTTAATTCCTTTTGAGTAAAAATGTACTTGAGGCTTTTGTGATCAGTATAATACTCATTTGGCTTGAGTTGTCTGGATGCGTAATATAACTTTTCCATTTTGCATGAGTACACATCCTAATCCTTTCTTTGAAGCATCACTATAGATCACAAACCCTTCCTTCTCCGTAGGTAGTGTTAGAATTGGAGCTTTTACCAGTCTTTTCTTTAACTCTTGGAAGCTATTCTCACATTCCTATGTCCATTCATACCTAACTCTTTTCCTTGTCAGCTTTGTGAGTGGGGCTGACAATTGTGAGAATCCTTCCACAAACCTTCTGTAGTAGCCAGCTAGCCCTAGGAAACTTCTTATTTCCGTGATATTTGTTGGCTGTGGCCACTTTGTTATTGCTTTAATCTTTTGAGGATCTACCTGTACTCCTTTCTCAAATATAATGTGGCCGAGAAAGGCTACCTATTTCAACCAAATTTCACATTTCTTGAATTTAGCATATAATTTCTCCCTTCAGAGAATTTCTAATACTATCCTCAAATGTTTCTCATGATCTTCTTCTGTCTTTGAATAAATCAATTTATCATCAATGAATACCACCACAAATTGATCCAAAAATTCTCGAAAAATTCTGTTCATCATGTCCATAAATACAGCTGAGGCATTCGTTAATCCAAATGGCATGATTAAGAATTCATAATGCCCATATCTTGTTCTGAATGCTGTTTTATGGATGTCCTTTGGACATATCCTCAAATGGTGGTAACCTGACTGTAAATCAATTTTTGAAAATGTAGAAGCTCCTTTTAACTGATCAAAAAGATCATCTATTCATGGGAGTGGGTATTTATTCTTAACCGTTACTTTATTCAATTCTCTGTAATCAATATAGAGTCTCAAACTCCCATCCTTTTTCCTTACAAATAGCACTGGAACTCCCCATGATGACGCACTTGGTCTAATAAACTCTTTATCTAATAAATCTTGAATTTGCACTTTCAACTCAGCCAATTCGGCTGATGCCATCCTATATGGGGCCTTAAATATTAGGGATGTTCTTGGAATAATTTCTATTTACATATCCATCTCCCTTTCTGGTGGTAAATTACATAGCTCATTTAGAAAAATATCTGGAAATTCCTTTACCATTGGAATTTGTTCCATAGGTACCCCATCTCTTATTATGTTTATAGAGACCAGATAGGTTGTACAATGTTAGCGCATCAGCTTAGCTGCTTTCATAGCTGATACCATCCTTATTGTGTTTTCTGGCTGTCTTATTTTATCGATCTCTATTTCATCTTTTGGTGCTTCAAATTGCACCTTTTTATTTCTGCAATCAATTGTCGCACCCCGTTGACTTAGCCAATCCATCCCTAGTATGACATCAAACTCTGTCATTGTAATAGGATGAGATCAGCTTCCAATATTTTTGTCCCTATCCTGATAGGACATGCCTTACAAATTTGATTTATACTTGCCAACCTATATACTGAGAATTCTACATGTATAGTACTACTGGTTTCTTCTACTCGAAGTGCGTGTGTGATTACGAATTGGTGGGATATAAATGAATGCGCAGCTCCAGAATCAAATAAAGCTACTGCAGAATTTCTTAAAATGTAAATCATACCTGTAATCACTTTTTCCTCCATCTCTTGTGACTCCATTCGGGTGAGGGCTTGGACACGCAATGGGTTGGCAGTAGTAGCGGGTCGATTGACGATGGCGGGGACTTTTTGCTGGGCCTGCCTCCCTTGAGCTGGTGCTCCTTATGGCTTATTCAGACAGTTGGGAGAAATGTGTCCAACTTGACCACAATTGAAGCATTTTATTATTTTGGCTTCATCGGTCCCGCAGTCCCGGGCCACATGCCCCGCTTGGCCACATTTGTAGCATTTCCCCGTTCCTTATAGATATTCGCCTGAATGGTGCTTGTGGTAAGTTCTGCAAATCGGGGTGCTCATTGTCTGGTCGCCGATCTTCTTTTTCCCAGTGATTTCCTTTTTCCCTTTATTAGCCTCACCTTCCTTGGAGGCTGTAAATAATTATTTTTTAGCTTACCTAAGCTCCTAAGTCTTCATAGACTCCATCTCGAATGCCCTAGCCCTTTCAATGCTAGAGGCATAGTCCTTTATTAATAATGGGGCTAACTCCTCTCTTAGCTGGGGTCTCAATCCCGTCTGGAACCTTCGTGCCTTGTTTTCTGGCACATTGGCTATCCACGGCACGTATCGTACCAAGGCGTTGAACTTTGTGGCATATTCTGTAACTGTCATCCTGCCTTGGTAGCGTTTTTCAAACTCAATCACCCTCTGGCTTTGTAGTCCTACAAGGAGATACTCTTTATTGAATTCTTTCAAAAATTCATGCCACGTGACTTGCTCCGGATGTGGCATAGTAACCATCAGCGTTTCCCACCATTCATAGGCGTCCTTTATCAGTAGGTGGGTAGCGTATAGCACTTTTTGCTGATCATTGCAGGGCGATATTCTGAATAATTTCTTAATTTCCGTGATCCACTGCTCTACAATAAGGGGGTCCGGTTCCCCTGCAAATTTGGCGGTGTCTGGGCAAGAAAGGCATTGATAGCCTTTCTGTCGGCTTCAAGGAGACTATTCTCTACTCCCCTTGACGTGCCGGGATTGGTCGAGGGCCTTGGTCTTTTCTCGTCTCCTCTTGATGGCGGGGCCTGCTGGTCCCTCATTTATTGCAATAACCCAGCAGCCTGGGCTGTCCATTGCAGCATAGCTTTTTCGATGGCCGCAACAATTCTTTCTTCTATATTGACCTCTGCTTGAGGTCTAGGGCTTTCCTCTCGTCGTGGGCGGGTGATAATTCTAAAAATTTTCATTTAATTTCATGTTAAATTCACACAAGTAAATATTAAAATGTTAATTAGATGCATGTTTTAAGTGAAATTTTATGAAAATCATATTTTTGATAACATCTTTGATTTTGCTATAAAATGGGTCATTTTATAACATTCTTAAAAATATAAAATTATGACTCAAATCCCCTAGAAAATTTTAACGTTGAAATATGGGTAAAATTATAAAACCATCTAATTGGAAAATTCATACATACGATTATAAATATAATCTAAAAGGGCTAAAAAGTAAATTAAAAATCTCAGCAAGCTTATTAAAATTATTTTGACAAAACTTAAATATTGAAATCTACGTTTTTGCCTGCTGCATGAGTACACGCGACCATACACCGCCAGAGCATCTGTTATAGTGCTCCATCACCCCCAAATCGCCCAACCTGAATCACGGCTGCAACTCCATCTTCCCCAATCCAGCTTCGGCCAGCCTCCATTTCCAAACGCCCAAACCTGCAGTCAAAACAGCAGCGCCGTTCTCAAGTAGCTGCATTCCTTGAAACCGACCGGCAACCTTTCTTATTATTATTTTCGTATTCTAAATCCGAAAACCTCCTACAACCCATTGCAACCATGCCTCCCAAACCCACTGTTAAATCTTGCATCCGGACATAAATCCAAGCTGCCGCACGATCAATTCAGCTAACCCCCGAATTCCATAGCAGCGAGCTCAAAAGATCGAGCAGCCCTTTCAACCAAAACCCATCTCTGCATCTTCAATTCTCAACAGGCAAGCAGGTAGCCTGTCTTCTCCAAGTCGGTCACAACCTCTGTTCAACACCGAAAATCGGCAGCACTTAATTCTCAAGAAAAGGAAAAAGAAAAAACCAAGCCGTAGGCCCACTGTTGAACCCGCGATTGCAGCCGAAATCCTCCGAACCCTGCAGCCGATTTTTCATGCCTTTCAGCTTCCTTCCTCTGTAACTCCAAAAACCATTTTAGCACCATGGAAATTCAGCCATGAACCGGAAATTTGGGCCGGCCCCAAATCCAATCAACCGAAACAGCAAAATCCCAGTCTCTGATTGATTCGGCTACCCAGTCGCATGTGTTCCTTCTCCGGCGTCGATTGAGCGGCTACATCTCCAGCATCTCGACCCATTCGTCTCTAGCAAGCATCCCATATTCGCCAAGCTTTGGTCATGGTCGCACCCTATCCGACCAGATGACGCAACCCGTCCTCCATCTTCTCCAAATCCTTCCGCCCCTTTCTTATTTTCAAGCAGAGCTTCAATTGCATCAAACGGCAACAAAAATCCCACCGCATCTTCACCCCATCAACCTGCAACCCAGAGAAATAAGCCCCAACCGGAAAACCGTCCAGCCATGACAATGGGGATCAAATATTTGGGCAAAGCAATGATCGCACCTTGCTTCTCCACCGAGCAGCAGCTATCTCCATTAAAAATTTGCGATTAAATTTGAAGCCCCAAAATCCAAATGACTGAACTTCATTAGACCTCCAAAACAGCAGCAGTCAACGCATCCCACCACCTAGCAGCATCGGCCGTTCTTCCTTTGTTCCGAGCAGCTGCTCTTCGATCACCAAGTAGACGCAGCTGCTTTTCTCTTCTTCCGCATCCAGCAAAACCCGTCAGTCTTGAAGCTTTCATTCCATTCAACCATCGATCGAACCCTTCCATCTACTTCAGTAACACAAAGTTTCTAGTCTTCTCTCCAGTTGCAATAGATTCAAGCAAATTAAACATAATTTCAGTTTCCATTGGCCATCTAGTTCACGCGGCAAGTGGAGAAGCAACAGAGAGCAGCTACAGTAGCTGCTAGAATGGGAATCCCACATCAATTCCTAGAACTTCCCAAGGGGGTGCTCCGCAACTATAAAAGGAGGGTCTTTCCCACCTAGAAAAAGAACCCACAAACACAACTCTCCCATCACTTGAAGTGGGGCCCATTTAGGTGGGACCTTTGCCAAGTGAGAAAAAGCTCCAAGGGCTTGGATTGCTTCTCAAAGAGAGTGGTTTTTCGAGCAAGAATTGGGGTAAATAAATTTTCTGTTAATTATAGTTTTTCTTTAATGCTTTGTAGTTGTTAATTTTAGATTTGTAATATTTAGCCTAGATTTACCGCTTTATGCATTGTAATTTTCAAATTACATTTAATGCAATTTTCATTCCTGTTTTAGTAGATTAATTTTTACTTTTGTAGTCTTTTAATTACTGTCCTAGTTTAGATTTAATTTTTAGTTAATTGTAATTTCTCCTTTCCTTTCTCTGTCTCTAATTTTTTTCTCTTATTTATCTGCTTTCTCTCTCTTCTTTCTTTCTCTTTCTAATTCTCCTTTCTTCTCTCTCTCTAATTTCTTTTTCTTCTCTCTCTAATTTCTTCTATTTTCTCTTTTCTTCTCTCTCTAACGTCTCTTTCTCTCTCTTCTTTCTTCTCTCTCTAATTTCTTCTCGTTTCTCTCTAATTTATTTTTCTCTAATTTCTTTTTTTCTCTTCTCTGTACCTTTTTTCACGTTTCTCTTTTATTTTTGCTTAAAATAATTCAAAATATATAGCCTCTCTGTGGATTCGACCCGACTCACCGTTATTCTACACTATCATCCGCATAGTGGTAGCTTTAATGTGTTTCGGTTCATTTTAATTAAACTGGTGATCACAGTGCTCTTAACGACAAGCACTTGGTGCGCATCAAGTTTTTGGCGCCGTTGCCGGGGAGGCGTATTGAGGTTTGAATTGTTTTATTAGTTACTTTAAATTTGCTTTACTTACTTTCAATAGTATAATCTTTACTGCTTTATTTATTTGCTTTTTTACTTATTGCACTTGAACTTTAGATTACCAATTTCGATCCTTTCCCAATTTTAATTAGTGAACATTTATTGAGTAGACCTTCGGTCTAATTAAATTTCTATGTGACAACTGGAGGTTGGTGTCTAGGCTAGAGGTTTAAAGGCAAATGCCTAAGTGGATCTATGGTTATTTAATTAGGACCTTGTGAATACAAGGAGAGCCTCCCACACTCCCACCTCTTACCTGGCTGACCAAAGGAAGTGTTATAGAATTTAATTACACCATAGTTATTCTCAGTAAATGAATTACTAATTAAAAAAAAGATACTAATTAGATTTAAAAAAAAACTAAAATTAAAGAATGGATATGAATTTTATTGATCAGTAGTTAGGTAAGTTAGAAGAATTAAACCAAAAGCTTAATGATTTACTTGCCTATCAAAACTCAAACAGTTCATTCTTAAATACATTGATTCCTTTTCAAACGACATATCCTAATGAGACTCAATTTTTACCATATCAAGAACAAGTTCAAAATTTTCATAAGTTCCCTACACCTGATTACAATTCATTTTCACATACATATAACTCAGAATGGATGAATTGTCCTAATACTTCTTGGACAAACCAACAAATGCAACCCTACCCTCCATATCTACAAACCCAGTGGTCACCTGAGCAAAGTCAATTTTCAAATTATCAATATCAATCTAATCATTATGAAAATACATATGGGCCGTCTGCATATCCTGAAGAAAATTTTTCATCACCTCAACCTACAAACCAATCTTCTCATCAAACTTATAATTATAATGAGGAAATTGAAGAACTAAAATTTTTTTTCTCGATGGCTTTCAAACCATAGAAAATAAATTTTTAGAGTACCTAAATCGAGTTGAACATTATAAAAATATATATTTGCACTTGACTCCTCCACAAGAGGACCTTTCAAATTTTTCATCAGATCAAGTAGATTATCAACAATCTCCTCACTTAGATGACTTAGAAGGAGGATTCGAAAGATTAGATCAACAGATCCTTTTCGACCAAAAATTATTTTCTAAGACGACAGATCATGCAGATCATGTAATAGTAGCCATGAAGAAGAGAGGAGAAGAGGAATTTTATACTGACCAAATTGATAATCTAGTTGATCATTCGAATTTTCAAACTCACTTAGATTCGATACCATTAGAAAATCCATATTTTGAAAATGAAATAGTAGACTTAGCATTTCCAAATACTTTAGAAGCTGAATACCTTAACAAACAAAAGCTAGGTCAAAAGAAAGACAATTTGAAAATAAATGATGAATATATTGATACATTATGTGGGGAGGAACCTAATGAATCAACTATCACTCCAATAAATCATTTTGATTATCAAACTCAATCAGATCAATTACTATCAGAAAATCTATTGTCTGAAAATTTGGTAATAATTAAAACATTATGTAGTGACGGTTTCTCATGTCATAAACTTAATGAGAATTTCTCTCTTCATAATAAAGAAAATATGATAGAAAACAATGAAAAATTAATTAATGATAAATTTGAAGAAGAAAAAGATCAAGAAAATATTGAGGAGATTGATAATAGTTATATTAGGTTTCAAATGAATGATATAGATCATAACCAAATTGATGATGAGGTGAGAAATAAAGAATTTATTGAGGATAAGTTGGGGGGAGATGAAAATGAAATTATTGAAGAAAATTTTAAGAAGTACATACCTTTTATTTCAAGTACTTTTAAAGAAGAGCTCATTAGCATAGAAGAATTAATGAAAAAGGAAGAGATGATTCAAATGTTTGAACAGGTTCAAATTAAAATTTCACTCCTTGATGTTATTCAATATATTCCAAATTATAAGCAATTTCTCAAAGAGTTGAGTATTCAAACGGAACCCTGTTTAACCCAAAATAAAATCATGCTCCCATTAGGTAATAGTTCAATAAATTTGAATAATTTAGATCAAATCAAAGAATGTTTCATATTGAATGTTATTGATAACTCATTAATCTTTACAACTCTTGAGCATGAATATATGAAAATAATAAATAATCTACACAGTATTAAAAATTTTAACAGAGCAGGAATTGGATAACATGAATTATTATGTCTGGCTGAAGACGTAAAACTTAGCGCTGGTTGGGAGGCAACCCAACATGTGTATATATATCTCTTTTTTCCGTTAGTTTGTTTTTTCTTTTTGTAGGTGAAAGTGCAGCAATTTAATCAGATCATTACACCCCAGGTTATCTCTTTCCCTGCTATCTTATTTTCATAAATTTATATTTTGTGCGTGTTTATTAAAGATAGCGATATTTAAGTTGGGGGATCTGGTTTGTTTAACTTGATTTAAAAATAATAATAATAATAATAATAAATTAAAAAATATATATAAATAAAAAAAAATTTAAAAATATATATATATAGAAAATATATATATATATTTTACAAAAACATAGAGATAAATCAAAGTGCACTTTCTATGCTTGGTAGTAAGTGAAGAAGAAAACTATAATTAGTTATATTGGTAAAAATATTTTCATCGTGTTTTTAAAATTTTATTAGCACTAATTGCACTTACACGCCAATGAACTTTGTGGGCATCATGATAATATAATTTTTCTTTCTCATCCAAGCAAGTAACATTTAATATCATTACAATTGATAGTTGCTAGTAAAATATATAGATATATATATATAGATCCCCAGATACCCTGAAATATGGTGAGGGGAAAATAAAAATAAATAAATCAATAAATAAAGAAAAAAGAGGAAAACCCCAGATATCCTGAAATATAGTGAGGGGAAGAAAAAAATGTTGAAGATAAAAAATTTTAACTGTCACTATTATAATTTTGATATAAATATTACTTAGATTGGATGAGTTGAAAATAACTTATTTATCAAATGCCCATTTGTTCATTAGTACACGTATACACGTGCTATAATCTTTTATATGCATCATGAGAAATTTTTACTTATGTTAACTAATAAAAATTTACTTCTAAGCTTACTATCATTAATAGCAGTGCACTTAGATTTTTTAAAAAAAAATAGTAAAAAAAAGAATTATATACATTAAACTATTTCCATTGCTAAGGGACTAGAAATGTTTAAGTTAGGGGGTGTGATAATTCTATAAATTTTCATTTAATTTCATGTTAAATTCACACAAGAAAATATTAAAATGTTAATTAGATGCATGTTTTAAGTGAAATTTTATGAAAATCATGATTTTGATAACATCTTTGATTTTGCTATAAAATGGGTCATTTTATAACATTCTTAAAAATATAAAAATATGACTCAAATCCCCTAGAAAATTTTAACGTTGAAATATGGGTAAAATTATAAAACCATCTAATTGGAAAATTCATACATACGATTATAAATATAATCTAAAATATGGTTATAAAGCAAACTATTGTAACATCTTAAGATAAGAAAAAAAAGAAATAAATAAATTCAAAAAGGGCTAAAAAGTAAATTAAAAATATCAGAAAGCTTATTAAAATTATTTTGATAAAACTTATTAAAAATCTACGTTTTTGCCTGCTGCATGAGTACACGCGACCATACACCGCCGGAGCATCTGTTTAGTGCTCCATCACCCCCAAATCGCCCAACCTGAATCACGGCTGCAACTCCATCTTCCCCAATCCACCTTCGGCCAGCCTCCATTTCCAAACGCCTAAACCTGCAGTCAAAACAGCAGCGCCGTTCTCAAGCAGCTGCCTTCCCTGAAACCGACCGGCAACCTTTCTTATTATTATTTTCGTATTCTAAATCCGAAAACCTCCTACAACCCATTGCAACCATGCCTCCCAGACCCACTGTTAAATCTTGCTTCCGGACATAAATCCAAGCTGCCGCACGATCAATTCAGCTAACCCCCCAATTCCATAGCAGCGAGCTCAAAAGATCGAGCAGCCCTTTCAACCAAAACCCATCTCTACATCTTCAATTCTCAACAGGCAAGCAGGTAGCCTGTCTTCTCCAAGTCGGTCACAACCTCTGTTCAACACCGAAAATCGGCAGCACTTAATTCTCAAGAAAAGGAAAAAGAAAAAACCAAGCCGTAGGCCTGCTGTTGAACCCGCGATTGTAGCCGAAATCCTCCGAACCCTGCAGCCAGTTTTTCATGCCTTTCAGCTTCCTTCCTCTGTAACTCCAAAAACCATTTTAGCACCATGGAAATTCAGCCATGAACCGGAAATTTGGGCCGGCCCCAAATCCAATCAACCGAAACAGCAAAATCCCAGTCTCTAATTGATCCGGCTACCCAGTCGCATGTGCTCCTTCTCCGGCGTCGATTGAGCGGCTACATCTCCAGCATCTCGACCCATTCGTCTCTAGCAAGCATCCCATATTCGCCAAGCTTTGGTCATGGTCGCACCCTATCCGACCAGATGACGCAACCCGTCCTCCATCTTCTCCAAATCCTTCCGCCCCTTTCTTATTTTCAAGCAGAGCTTCAATTGCATCAAACGGCAACAAAAATCCCACCGCATCTTCACCCCATCAACCTGCAACCCAGAGAAATAAGCCCCAACCGGAAAACCGTCCAGCCATGACAATGGGGATCAAATATTTGGGCAAAGCAATGATCGCACCTTGCTTCTCCACCGAGCAGCAGCTATCTCCATTAAAAATTTGCGATTAAATTTGAAGCCCCAAAATCCAAATGTCTGAACTCCATTAGACCTCCAAAACAGCAGCAGTCAACGCATCCCACCACCTAGCAGCATCGGCCGTTCTTCCTTTGTTCCGAGCAGCTGCTCTTCGATCACCAAGTACAAGCAGCTGCTTTTCTCTTCTTCCGCATCCAGCAAAACCCGTCAGTCTTGAAGCTTTCATTCCATTCAACCATCGATCGAACCCTTCCATCTACTTCAGTAACACAAAGTTTCTAGTCTTCTCTCCAGTTGCAATAGATTCAAGCAAATTAAACATAATTTCAGTTTGCATTGGCCATCTAGTTCACGCGGCAAGTGGAGAAGCAACAGAGAGCAGCTACAGTAGCTGCTAGAATGGGAATCCCACATCGATTCCTAGAACTTCCCAAGGGGGTGCTCCGCAACTATAAAAGGAGGGTCTCTCCCACCTAGAAAAAGAACCCACAAACACAACTCTCCCATCACTTGAAGTGGGGCCCATTTAGGTGGGACCTTTGCCAAGTGAGAAAAAGCTCTAAGGGCTTGGATTGCTTCTCAAAGAGAGTGGTTTTTCGAGCAAGAATTGGGGTAAATAAATTTTCTGTTAATTATAGTTTTTCTTTAATTCTTTGTAGTTGTTAATTTTAGATTTGTAATATTTAGCCTAGATTTACCGCTTTATGCATTGTAATTTTCAAATTACATTTAATGCAATTTTCATTCCTGTTTTCGTAGATTAATTTTTACTTCTGTAGTCTTTTAATTACTGTCCTAGTTTAGATTTAATTTTTAGTTAATTGTAATTTCTCCTTTCCTTTCTCTGTCTCTAATTTCTTTCTCTTATTTATCTGCTTTCTCTCTCTTCTTTCTTTCTCTTTCTAATTCTCCTTTCTTCTCTCTCTAATTTCTTTTTCTTCTCTCTCTAATTTCTTCTATTTTCTCTTTTCTTCTCTCTCTAACGTCTCTTTCTCTCTCTTCTTTCTTCTCTCTCTAATTTCTTTTTCACTAATTTCTTTCTTTCTCTTCTCTGCACCTTTTTTCACTTTTCTCTTTTATTTTTGCTTAAAATATTTCAAAATATATAGCCTCTCTGTGGATTCGACCCGACTCACCATTATTCTATACTATCATCCGCATAGTGGTAGCTTTAATGTGTTTCGGTTAATTTTAATTAAACTGGTGATCACAGTGCTCTTAACGACAAGCACTTGGTGCGCATCAGCGGGTCCTAAAGGATTGCTCCTCGGATTTAGCCCGATAAGTTCTTTTACTAGCTTCGCCCCATATTTGATCAACCGATTCTTCCATTGGGGCCTTTCCTTCGTTGTCTCTTCCTTTAGATCTGGTAAGCAGCATTTTCAAATTCATAAAATATTCATTAGCGTAACATCAATATTTATCACGATATACTTAGTCGGATGAAAACACATAGTCATAGGATCACATGATTCACATAAATTATCATAAATCATTAGCAAATCATTTATAAGTCAAACTTTTTGTACATAGGCTGACTTAGCCTTATGTACCTGTTCCCTTGCACTTAGTGGAGTCTTTCCTTTATCTGTCATCTACATATAAATCATCAATAATAAATAAATCAATCATAATCATGATTTCATGTATTTTAGCTTGATCATTTCTTTCCTTTTTTGCCTATTTACCAATCCATGCTCTGATACCAACTTCTGTGGCGCCCCGAACCGAGGTGCCTAGAAGCCTTACTCCGGGATCGTTTTAATTGATAAACGTGACTCAGGATTGTTGCCCTGATCACACGGCAGGATTTTTTTTACATATATCATCAATACAAGGAAAATTTTCATTATTCATCCAACATGAAATATTTTCTCATATCACAGTTATAACCCAAAACTATTCCATAAACACTTTCATTGGAATAAAATAGTCATTTCCATCTCCAAATTAACATCATTGTCTTTACATAAATATGCACATATACAACATTTATATCAAAACTACATAACACTTGGCATGCTGCCTTCATCATCATTTCCTGTCTGTTGTTGAAAAAGCATGGGTGAGTAATAATACTCAGTAAGCAAGCCATACATAATTTTTCAATCATTTTTTTTATGCATTTCATAAAATGCAAATGCAATGCATACATAGCATTCATGACATTCCTTTGGATACGACGCTAGCTAGACGCCCATCCCATACATGCTCCCATCTTAGGGAGGTCGCCGCCGGCCTGGGTCTATATAAGCAACTTGGCGATAGTGAGGGGGACATCCGGTCCGCTTACTACCTTAACTAAGGCCTATTCCTCGTGCACATGCTCATTTACATACACATGTCGGCATGATATTTGCAAATCATAAACAATTTCATAAAAAGCATTTAATAAATAATTTAACAAAACAAATTTCAGGTCATGTAAAGCAGTTATAGATATGACCAACCTTAAATAAATTTCATAAAGCAATTCACAAACAATTTCAAGTATTTTAGAAATAATTTGCAAAACATATAACTTGCTTACTTCTTAGTGGGTGTCTTCGACCTTCTCTTTTCCTTTTCTAATTCAAGGAAAAAGAATAAATTTATTTCTTCTATTCAAGCTGCTTCCCATGCATGCTCTATAATATTTGGACATTATTTCATTATAAGGATATTTTTATCCATAGGTTCCTCAAAATTTCTATCTTTATATTTAAATATTAATCTCAAATTTTCTCCCAAATCACGTTGTACTGTAGCACATCACTGTAGCCATTTACTGTAGCAGTTAGTGTTCATCCGAGGTTACTGTTCACAGAGACGTGGGTTACTGTTCATGGGTTCTAAAAATTGGTATTTTTTCCAAAAATAAAAAATACCATGACATAGCTTATGCCTAGTATATCATAGGACATTTCATACATTTTGAATTTATCATCATTTACTTGGCGAAAAAAATTATTTTCTCCATATACTAAAAATCAACATAAATTCACTTAAGCATAATCCTTAATTTCAAAAATGATGAAATTAATATATCATCATTTCAACATCATATGTATCATAATCATACATCCCAAATGATCATTTATTAATTTTTGAGTATTATTTTCACATATCATATGATATCTTCCCGAATACCCTATCTTCGCTCCAAATTTTTGATGTTTTGGCATAATTCCATTTAAGCATTATATCTATATTTATTTTTTCATGTTTAGGAATTATCTAAGAATTTTTTTACCCTACTTAACATCCAAAAGAAATTTGGGTAGAAATCACTTACCCGAAGTGGAGATACGCCTCTTTTTCTCACACTTTCTCTCTCTAACTTACTCCCTTCTTTCCTTGGACATGTGGAATGGTTTGGGGGCTTGGAATGGCTCAAGTGGAGCTTAGATTTGATTCCCTTGGACATTCTCCCTGCTGCCCTATTTATAGGGTTGCATTTTTCAAGAATTTTGAATTTACCCCTAGCTTTGAGGTATTTAATTATAAATTGGTATTTATTTTTAATTTTTAAAAAATGCTTTGAGCCATGTGCTGCCCACCCTAGGCCTGCTCCAGCCCCCCTATGCAGCCTTATTTTTTACCTATTTTTTTAATTTTTAAAATTAATAAATTAGGCTAAATTAATCTTAGCCATTGATTAAAGATGATGATGATTAATG
Source organism: Annona cherimola (assembly GCA_030490835.1). Classification (NCBI taxonomy): domain Eukaryota; kingdom Viridiplantae; phylum Streptophyta; class Magnoliopsida; order Magnoliales; family Annonaceae; genus Annona; species Annona cherimola. The sequence goes on along the minus strand of CM059972.1, from coordinate 53,735,810 downwards.
ACCATTGATCTTGGTCAAGCCTCCAGCCACCCTAGCCTGATCCAGCCCCTGCAGCAGCTGCCTTTTAATTATTTTTTTATTTTTTTATTATTTATTTTATTTAAAAAGTCAAAAGTAGAATTATTAAAAAGTTAGCTACTTTTTGATCTTGTTTTGAAGTTCCATCTTGACCTTTGATTTGTAATTTTTATCACATCTTAACCCACTCATCATGTCCATCATGAATTTTTAATCATCCATAAAAAATTTCATCGAAATCCGACGCCCGGATCGCAAATTATGAATTTTTCTTTATTTTCCCACAAAAATCCAAAATGGTATTAAAATATCCAAAAGTAATGCTATTTTGTCCTGTAGTGATTAAATCTCTATTTTTTCTTTTTGTGATTAAGTTAATCCAAGTGATTAACTCTTAATCATGTGTCTAAATCCCCGATTACTATTCTCATTTACTATTCATGGGCACTATTCATGGGGTTAAATTTCCAATTGCATTATATCAATCTCCAATACACATATTCATCAATATAATTCATGAATTTTCATTTATCATAAAAATAATTACAGAAGAATTTAGGGTTACAATTGTTGAAATGACGCGTATATTGTCGGGGTTTCACAGCGTACCATGGTGGACTGCCTAGAGAGATGGAAAATAGCTGCTCATCTAGGAACACTTCTCAAATCTGCTCTGTGTCTTGAACTGGCTGGTTTCTCTCGAGATGGGATAAATGGTCAACGACCTGATTTTTAGCTCCTTTTCGGACTTTAATTTCGAGGTCGAACTCCTGTAGCAATAAGACCCACCGGATCAAGCGTGACTTTGCATCTCTTTTCTCGATCAAATACTTAATGGATGAATGGTCTGTGTATACAATCACTTTGGTCCCTACCAGATAGGCTCTGAATTTGTTGAATGCGAAGACCGCCGCTAGCAATTCCTTTTCTGTTGTGGTATAAATCATTTGTGCCTCGTTCAAGGTTTTGCTGGCGTAGTAGATGTAGTGAAAAACTTTATTATTTTGCTGGCTCAATACTGCTCCCACTGCGCAGTCGCTCGCATCGCACATTAATTTGAACGAGAGGTTCCATTCTAGAGAAATAATGATTGGTGCAAAAACCAATCTCCTTTTCAGTTCATGGAATGACTCCATGCATTCGTCATTGAATTCAAATAGCGCATCCTTCTTGAGTAGCGAATATAGCGGCTTAGCTATCTTGGAGAGGTCCTTTATGAAACTCCTGTAGAACCCCGCATGTCCCAGAAAGCTGCGAATGCCTTTGATTGAGGTGGGTGGAGGCAATTTCTCAATCGTCTCGATCTTGGCTTTGTCCACTTCGATTCCTTGTTTAGAAACTCGATGCCCAAGTACGATGCCCTCCTGCACCATAAAGTGACACTTTTCCCAGTTGAGAACCAGGTTCGTGTCCTCACAACGCTGGAGCATCTTTGATAAATTGGCAAGGCACTCGTCATAGGAGTTCCCAAATACTGAGAAATCATCCATGAATACCTCCAGAAAATCTTCCACCATATTAGTGAAAATGTCAACATACAATGCTGAAATGTCGCTGGGGCGTTGCATAGGCCAAATGGCATTCTCCTGAATGCGAATGTATCATATAGACATGTGAATGTGGTCTTCTCTTGGTCCTCCGGTGCTATCATAATCTGATAGTAACCTGAATAGCCGTCCAGAAAATAATAGAATTCCTGCCCTGCCAACCCATCCAACATTTGATCAATGAATGAGAGCGAAAAATGATCCTTTTGGGTGACTTTGTTTAGCTTGCAGCAGTCCATACAAACTCTCCAGCTAGTAACTAACCTGGTTGGAATTAGTTCATTGTTCCCATTGGAGACGATCGTCATTCCATCTTTCTTCGGGACGCACTGCACATGGCTAACCCAAGAGCTGTCAGAGATCGGATATATCATGCCTGCATCTAGACATTTGATAATCTCCTTTTTGACCACTTCTTTCATGATTGAGTTCAATCTTCTCTGCGCTTCAATGGATGGCCTGGAATTCTCCTCCACTTGAATTTTTTGCATGCAGAAGGATGGACTGATACCTCTAATGTTGGTGATGGTCCATCCTATGGCCTTTTTGTGATTCCTAAGCACTCTGAGCAGTTTTTCTTCCTGTACGGAATCCAATGCAGAAGAAATAATTACCGGGAGTGAGGATTTTGCTCCCAAGTAGGCATATCTTAGGTGCTTTGGCAGAAATTTCAGCTCCAGAATAAACGACTCTTCGATTGATGGCTTCAAATGTTTGAAAGACTCTGGTTTGAGTTCCAGCGATTCGAACTTTTGAGGGTATTGTGAAAACGTTGGAGATTGCTGCAAATAGCGTATCATCTCTGCCGATTCGTCATCAGCTTCATTGATTTCTCCAACCAGCGATGCCTCTAGGATGCCCTTGTAAGTTGTGACTTGGAATTCAGCTTGAACCATTGAATCCACCATATCGATCATTAGGCATTCATCTGGATCATTCGGCAGTTGCATCGCTTTGAACACGTTAAAGGTAACATGTTCATTCTATACTTGCACACTTAGCTCTCCAGCTTGTACATCAATGATAGCCTTGCCCGTTGCAAGGAAAGGCCGACCTAGGATGATTGACATGTCCCGATTTTCTTCATAATTTAGGATAATAAAATCTGCTGGGAAGATGAACTTGTCTACTTTGATAAGAATATCTTCAATAATGCCCTCCAGATATGTCATGGACCGGTCCGCCAGTTGCAACATGACTGTCGTAGGTCGAGCTTCCCCAATGCCCAATTTTCTGAAAATCGACTTGGGCATGAGATTAATGTTGGCTCCCAAGTCACATAGAGCTCTCTCGAAGTATTGGTTTCCAATCATGCATGGGATAGTAAAGCTCCCTAGATCCTTGAGCTTGGGCAGTAGCTTCCTCTGCACCATAGCACTGGTTTCCTCTGTTAATGCCACCATTTCGAATTCCGTCAACCGCCTTTTCTTTGACAGAACATCTTTCATGAATTTGGCATAGCTCGGCATCTGCTCCAAGGCTTCGACAAGAGGTATGTTGATATGCTACTGTTTTAGTACCTCCAAGAACTTCTTAAACTGACCCTCCTTGTTCTTTGCAAATCTCTGAGGAAATGGAGGAGGCGGTCTTTGATTTGTGGCTATTTCTTCATCCGGCTGCTTTTGGGTTGTATCTGGTTCCTCTGTCTTCTGTGACTGATGAATCAGAGGACTAGTGGCTTCAGTTACCGCTTCTGGCGGAGTTGCGTTAGGTAGCTGCTTTCCACTGCGCAATGTGATTGCTTGCACCTGCTCTTTGCCTTTTCCTTTCAGATTTTGTTCTGTGTCGCTTGTCAGTGCACCTTGAGGCCAATTATTTAGTGCTGAAGCCAGTTGGCCGATCTGTGCTTCCAAGTTTTTATTCGTCGTGATCTTGGATTGCATGAATTGCATAAAAAGATGTTCCAGATCCGATTTTTTTTCTTCTCGAGGAGGTGGATTGAGTTGAATTGGTGTTACTGGTTGTTGCTGTGAGGGTTACTGTGAGATTCTAGGTGGCTAATTCGGCCTTGTCTGGTTATTCTATGAGAAATTGGGATGATTCTTCCAGCCTAGATTGTAGTTGTTCGCACATGGATTCACTAGATTTCTCTAGAAATTTTCCACATAATTAATGGACTCCAGATTGGAGGCACATTAATCACTGGGATGGCCAAATTCTCCGCACCACGTACAGTACGGTGCAGATGCCCCTACTGCATTGACGTTGGCAGGCTTAGATAAATTCTGTATCTGCCTAGATAGAGCGTCGATGTGGGCCTTTATAAATGAGACTGCGTCCAATTGGAGTAGACCCCTACTTTGACTTCTGTCAAATGGTAGTTGATAAGTGTTAGCCACCATATTCTCCAGCAGGGCGTATGGTTCTCGGTAGCTTTTCCTTAGTAGGGAACCGTTTGACGATGAATCCACTATGTGACGGGTGGAATCCTGGAGACCATTATAGAAAATCTGGATTTGAACCCATAGCTGAATTCCATGATTTGGGCATTTCCGGAGCAAGTCTTTGAATCAATCCCATGCCTCCGATTGAGTCTCTTCTCCATGTTGTTTGAATGAGACTATGTCCATTCTAAGTTTGGCTCACTTGGTAGACGGAAAATATTTCTCCAGGAACTTTTGAGCTAAGTCATTCTACGTATTAACAGAGTTCGGTGGCAACAAATCTAGCCACTCTGAAGCTCTATCCCTTAGTGAAAACAGGAAAGTCCGTAGCCGCATTACTTCGTCAGAGACTCCATTATGCTCGAATGTGTTCATGACCTGCAGAAAATTCCGCAAATAGCGGTGTGGATCTTCAGACGACAATCCTCCAAACTACTCAATTGACTGGAGCATTTGGAATACCATCAGCTTTATTTCAAAGTTGTTGGTGTCAACAGGAGGAGGTGAAATGCTAGTCTGAACTGCATTTTATCCCAACGTAATGAGATCCCAAATAGGTTGGTCCAAATCATCTTGTGGTGGATGAATTTGTGAAACCCCAATCTTAAATACATGTATAAAATCCTAGGGTTGTAAACCCTAGGTAATGTATTAATAAAATATATATTCATGAGTATGAAAACATGTATATTAGAGGTTAAAGAAATGCAATTGTGGGATTAAACCACGTGAATAGTGCACGTGAATAGTAACATGAATAGTATCGAGATGATTAAGAGTTAATCACGTAGATTAACCTAATCACAAAATGACAAAAAAAGAAGATTTAATCACTATAGGACGAAATAGCGATATTTTTTTATATTTGAATGGAATTTCAAATTTTAGTGAAAAATTGAAGAAAAATTCATAACTTGCAATTCAGACGTTGGATTGAGATGAAATTTTTTATGGATGACCAAAATATTATGATGATCATGATGAATTATTTAAGATTTGATAAAAATCATGAATCAAAGGTCAAGATGAAATGTCATTTGGAGATCAAAAAGTAGCTCGACTTTTCATTAATTATAAATTTGACTTTTTATTAAATTTAAATAATTAAAAATAAAAATAATTAATGAAAATCAGAGCTATAGTAGGGGGTGGTTGGGATCCTTGACCAAAATCAATGGTCCAAATTACTCCTCGTCAATAATCAAGGGTTAGGATTAAATTATCTTAAAATAAATAATTTAATAAATTAAAAAATCAAGGAAAATAGGGCTGCCATACGGGGGCTGGAGCTGCTGTAGGGTGGCTGCACATGGATCCATGCACCTTTTTGAAATTAGAAAAAAATACATTTATATTTTAATACCTCAAGCAAGGGGGGTAAATTGTAAATTCTTGAAAAATGCACGCCTATAAAAAGGGCCAAGGGGTGGACGTCCAAGGCACTCCAAATCCCAGCTCCAAGGAGCAAAAAAGAATCCAATACCCTGCCCCACACGTTCTAGACAAGAGAGAAGAGAGAAAGAGAAGGTTTGAGAGAGAAAAGGCAAGTAGGAGGAGAGCTTTTCTACTTCAGGTAATGGAATTCTTTCCAAATTTTTTTTGGGTGTTAAGTAGGATAAAACCATGCTTAGATAATTCCTAAGCATGAGAAAATAAGTATGGTTATAATGCCAAAGTGAAATTATGCGAAAACATCAAAAATTTAGAGCGAAGATAGAGCATTCGGGAAAATCATATATGAAATGTGCAAATAATGCTCAAATATTGCTAAATGATGATTTGGGATGAATGTTTATGATAATTATGATGTTGGAATGAAGATATATTGATCTCATGATTTTTGGAATTAAGGATTATGCTAAAGCGAAATTATGTTGATTTTTAGTATATAGAGAAAATGATTTATTTGGCTAAGTTAATGATGATAAATTCATAATTCATGAATTTTCCATGATATACTAGACATAAGCTATGTCATGGTATTTTTTATTTTTGAAAAAAATGTCATTTTTTGGAACCCATGAACAGTAACCCATGAACAGTGATGATGAACAGTAACCCCATGAACAGTTATCTTGAACAATGATGATGAACTGTATCATAAATAGTAAAAATGTAAATTGGGTGGAAAAAATGAGATTAGTATTTATATCTTAAAGAATATATAGATGGAATTTTTAAAAGGATTTATGGATAAAAATCCATTTAAATAAGTAATGACCAAGTATCTTGATAAGATTAACCTCTATAGGAATGAGGTAATGAATAGTTATAAAGCAAGCATGGAAAAAAATCTAAGACATGAAATGATATAAATAAAATATCATTTTTTCTTGTATAGGAAAAGGAAAGGAAAAGGTGGAGGACACGGACTGAGGAGGTAAGCAAGCACAACTTTAAAAATGTGATTTTATTGCTTCATTGTAAGCAAGCAAACCCTTTTGAAAATATATTTTATTCTCAAGTATTTATGAAATGTGTTTAAGGGTGGTCATTCCTATAATGTCTTGAAATGATGAATATTTATGAATTTTTATGAAAAGTCATACCGGCATATTGATATCATGTGATGTTCATGGACATGTGCACATGTATGATGTATAATGAAGAGACTTTGGTGGAGGTAGAAAGAGGATCAGAGGGTCCCCCTTCACTATTACTGAGTCGTATGGGCTGTGTGCCGACGGCGTCCTCCCCAGAGGTGGAGGCAAAGGAATGTTATGTGTGAATGAATGCATTGCATTTTCATACATGGATTGAAAAGGAAAGCATAGTTTTGAAATGATATTTTTAAGAGATGATGCAAATAATTCTCTACATGAGAATGACAAGTGACCTGGTGTAAGAGGTATATAATGCCAGAGAAATCAAAAGTCATGCATGTAGGAGACCATGTAGGCGTCAAGAGGAAGAGAGGTTCCCCTTGATGAGGTCAAGTCGGAGAAAGCCGGCGTATTGGACCATGCTATGTGAGATGTTCCCTGGGCTAGCGTACCCGCACACGAAGGTTTATGTCAGGAATGGAAAAGAAGCATTTGCACATCCAATATTTATGAAATGATTTTTATGAAAAGATTTCTGTACATTTGATAGTTGATCACTGGCTAAGTGTCTCTTATCGAATGGAGAGAAATGCATTTACGAATGGTTTACATGAATGATTTTCAAGAATGGTTTATGAAAAGGTTTCTATTCCATTGGTAGTTGATCACTTGATAAGTGTCTTCTATCGAATGGAGAGAAATGCATTTAAATAAAAGAAAAATGCTTGCTTATTGAGTTTCGACTCATGTTTTGTTTTTCCAACCTCAGACAGTTGTAGGAAAAGCCAAGAGATGAAGGACATGTGTTGCTAAAGGAAAAGAAAAATCTACAAAGGTTAGTAGATTTTTGTATGAATAGATTCCCTAATGGGATATGATGAAAAAGGACATAGGTTGTACGAAATTATGAAATTATGAATAATATGAGAAGTTGATGATTTATGATGATATGGATAAGTCCATTATGAATGATGATGAGTATATGCTTATGTGATGAAAGAAAAGAAAAAGAAAGAAATGAAATTTTTTTTAGACGAGATCCTGTTGGAAACAACTGTTAAAATCAAATGTAAAATACCCAAAGCATATGTTTTGATGATTAACAACTCAATTTGAGTATGCTTTAGCTACTAACATGTCTTGTGCAATGTTTAAGGTTATAAAAATGAAAAATGTGAAGCATAACAGGCCAAGTCGATCCTCAAGTTGACTCAGACATTGACTTAGGCGAAGTCGCAAGTCAAGTCGACTCCAGCAGAGACTTCAAAGCTCTATTTTTGTCCAGCGTTGAAATTGGGGAGCAAAGCTGCCGAAGTCGCACATGAAGTCAACTCCATATGCGACTTGGGCGAAGTCGCGGGCCAAGTCGACTCCAGATTCGACTTCAGATTGAAAGTACAGAACTTCAAGAGCTAAGTCGCGGGCCAAGTCGACTTGATGCCAGACTTGAGTGAAGTTGAAGACCAAGTTGACTCAAACACTCGACTTGGATCAAATGAAGATCAAATGAAGACCAAAGGCAAGCAAGTTGCATGAATCCATCCATTTAAATCAAAGACTACAAATTGGACATGTTCATGCATACCAAGACTCAAGTTTTCAAGATTCCGAGACATAAATCTAGAGGATTTCTTATGCAAAGTAAATATATTAAATTTCAAATGATGCAAATCAAAGAAAGAACACTTATGTTGAAGAAGTTAAGCAAGCAAAAATATTTCAAAAGAGTTTTAAGTTCACTTGGCAAAATAAGGAGGTCAAGTTGCAAACAAAGTCGACTCCAGCATCGACTTGAGTCAAGTCCCAGACCAAGTCGACCTAAAAGACAGACTTGAAAACTAGAAGAATCCAAAGTCGCACCCGAAGTCGACTCCATATGCGACTTGGGTCAAGTCCAAGGCCAAGTCGACCCGAGGAAGAACTTGAACAGCCTGAGCACAGCCAAAGTCGCACCCGAAGTCGACTCCAGCATGCGACTTGGGCGAGTCACACCCAAAGTCGACTTCATCTGCGACTTGAGGACATAACGTTCGAATTTTTGAACGTTGGCGCATTTATTACGCACCAACCAACTTCATAACGTTCAAAATTCTCCCTCTTCTATATATAGACACTCAAGCAAATGTGGAAACACACAAGAAAGAGCAGAAAAAGAGGAAAGAAGAGCTATTAAGAGTTATATTCTACTTTCTTTTACATTTGAGTGATCTATACACTTTCAAAGGAAGAATAATCTTCAAAGTTGTTATTTGCTCCAACGCAGAATGATTCGTCGCTTCTACGAATTCTTCCTCAAGCTGAAACTTGCTACACAAATCTATAAAGTGTAGATTTCTTCCATTTCATCTTGTTATTTGGTTTTTGATGCTTGGTTTAATTTTGGTGTTTCAAACCAAGTTATAGCAAAGTAGGGTTATGACTGGGTGGAACTCGTCACCTACTTGTGCTGCTTGTTCTATACACCCCCTTGAGCTAGAATCTAGAAGAGAGTGGAGGCTCTGGTTGTATATGCCCCCTAGAGCTGAAATCTAGAAGAGAGCGGAGGCTCTAGTTGTATTCGCGGAATACATAGTGGAACCCAAGTCACAAGGAGTGTGAGCTTGGAAGAGTGGAGTAGGGAAGGTTGCCCGAACCACTATAAATCTTGTCTATTATTTTTCATTTTCGCTTTCATTATCTTATTGCTTTCCATTTGTCTTATCAAATGGGATTAAACTAAACCGGGGTAAAGTTTTTAATTTAAGTCTAAAATTTTTAAATACCCAATTCACCCCTCCCCTCTTGGGTAATTGTCATCAATGCGGGACCAACAAGTGGTATCAGAGCAGGTCTTTGAGTTTTACCAAAGAGATATTTGATATGACATCCCAATCTACTTCCGTTCCCGTATTTGTCGAAGGCCAATCTTTTACTAGGCCACTATTGTTTGATGGGAACAATTTTGGCTATTGGAAGCTACGTATGAAACAACTCATTATGGCTATAGATATGGATTTTTCGATTGCAATCCAAGACGGTGTGACCTTGCCTACTGATAAAAGAGCTTCCAAATGGACTGATGAGGAAGTGAAAATTGTTAAGAGCAATGCCAAGGCTATGAATTCATTATTTTGTGCTCTTACTACTTCCGAATATGATAGAGTATCCTCTTGTTTGACTGCCAAGGAAATATGGGATACATTAACATCTATTTATGAAGGAACCTCTCAAGTCCAAGGGACAAGGAGAAATATTTTGATTGGAGAATTGGTTAGTTTTAAGATGTTAGAAACATAAAATATTTCTAAAATATTTGCTAGATTTTCTAAGATTACTAACACCTTGAAAGGTCTAGGAAAAGCAATTTCTGAATCTGAGGAGGTCATGAAGATTCTAAGAGCTCTACCGGAATCTTGGACTCTAAAGATTATTGCAATAGAAGAAGCCAAGGACCTAAACACATTGAAGTTAGAAGATCTCATTAGCTCATTAATGTCACATGAGCTAATCAAGAAAAGAAACGAAGATTACCACAAAGGCAAGAGAGCCATCGCCTTGAAGGTCGCACAAGATTCGGATGACTCCACCTCATCATCACAAAACGATGATGAAATCGCCTTACTTACAAAATGATTTAGAAAATTTGTAAGGAAAGGTAAAAATTTTAGAAACTTTAAAGAAAGAAACTCTAAAGAAAAGAAGAAAGAAACAACAAAATTTTACCGATGTGGCGGCTCAGGGCATATGCAAGCCCAATGCCCAATGCCCAATGCCCGAAGAGACTAAAGCAAAGGAGCAAAGAAAAGATCGAGGCGACAACAAAAAATTCCAAAGAATCAAAGGAAGAGGCATGTACGTAAACGAAGAAGAATCAACAACATGCAGCTTGTCAAGTGAAGATTGTGAAGCGGATTGCGCAAAAATTTGTTGCATGGCAAAATCCGACGTATGTTTTGCAGCAACGGAAATCTTGGAGGATCAAGCTACTTCAACAAACTGTATAAGTAGTCAAGAGTTAACCTCCAAACAAAAATCTTTTTCAATTTTTTCTTCTACAAATGAATGCCTCAAATGTGTTGAATTAGAGGAACTTCAACAAGCCTATGATTCATTATATGAGGAAATAAAGAATCTAGGAAACAAGTTTACAATAAAGAAAAGACAATGTGATGCAGCACTAATTGTAAATGGTAAACTTGCTGAAAAAGTTGAACAATTGAAAAATGAAAAGAATACCTTGATAAATGAGTTAGAAAAACTCAAAAATGAAAATGAATCATTAAATGAATCTCTCGCTAAGTTTTCTAATCCAGGAGAAAATGTGAAAATGTTTTGAAAATGACTACCCAAAGTTGTAAGAAAGGACTTGGGTATACCACATTTGAGCAGGGAAAATCTAATGCTCCAAAGAACAAAACCAAACCCATTCATGTTAAACCCGAGATAAATCATGTGGCTTGGACCCAAAGACCAACTGGGGAACCAATTACCAAATGGCTTCCCATTCCTAGACTCCCGGGAGCTTGTAATTTTTGCAATAAGTTGGGACACAAGGTTTATCAATGCAAATTAAGAAAATTACAAAACTTGTTGCAAAATTGGTTTGGATGCCCAAAAGCATTGGATTTGTGACTTTAAAGGAAGATCAACATAGACTCCAATGGATAACTAACCCAAATGGACCCATAAAATGGGTACCAAAAAGATGAGCTCCACTTGACTTGACTTTTGCAGGTTTGTCTTAGAGCTAAAGCCAATAACATATGGTTTATGGATAGTGGATGCTCAAGACATATGACAGGAGAAAAAGGACTGTTCCATAAGATCAACCAGTGCAATGAAGGAACAGTAGCCTTTGGAAATAATGAAAAAGGTAAAATAAAAGGTAAAGAAAATGTTTATGGTATTTCAAATACACGTATTGAGGATGTACTATTTGTTGAAGGACTCAAACACAACCTAATGAGTATTAGTCAATTATGTGACAAAGGATATAAAGTTGTATTTGAATCCTCTATATGCAATGTTTTTGATGATGAACACATAGTATTTAGTGGCAAAGACATGGAAATGTATATTTGGTTTGCCTAGATGAACTTGAGGAAAAATGTCTAATAGCCATAGAAAATTATCCATGGATATGGCATACAAGGCTTGGACACATAAATATGTCAAATATTAAAATATTGTGGAAAAAGAATCTAGTACAAGGGTTACCAAAGCTCAAATATGACAAGGATAAGATTTGCAAAGCTTGTCAATTATCTAAACAACCCAAAATACCATTTTCCACCAAAAAGAAAATTTCAACGACTAGACACTTAAATTGTTGCATATGAATCTTTATGGGCCATCGGACATTTTAACTCTTGGTGGGAAAAAGTACGCGTATATAATTGTTGATGATTTTTTGAGATTTACTTGGATTATACTCTTATCTAGCAAAGATGAAACATTTTCTATGTTTGTCACGTTTTCAAATTTGGTGTAAAATAAAAAACAAAGTTCAATTATTTCCATTAGAAGTGATCATGGTGGTGAATTTGAGAATAAACGATTCATAGAATTTTGCAATGAAAAAGGAATTCATCATACATTTTCTGCACCAAGAACTCCTGAACAAAATGGAGTTGTTGAAAGGAAAAATCGGACAATACAAGAAATGGCTAGAACTATGCTAAATGAGAGTAAATTGTCTAAAAGATTTTGGGGTGAAGCTGTAAGTACAGCTTGTCATGTATTAAACCGAGTTACCATTAGAGTAATATTGAAAAAGAACTCATATGAACTTTGGAAAGGTAAAAAACCAAACATATCATATTTTCATACTTTTGGATGTACTTGTTATGTATTAAATAATGGAAAAAACAAATTTGGGAAAATTTGATGCCAAAAGTGATGAAACAATTTTTCTTGGTTATTCATCAAATAGCAAAACATATAAAATTTTCAACAAAAGAAATCAAATAGTAGAAGAATCAATACATGTTGTTTTTGATGAATTTAACCAAACTCCGAGAAAGGAGGATGAATTAAGTGATGCAGATGATATATCAAAGAATTCAAAAGCAAAACAATAGGATCAACAAGAGGAAACCGAGCCCAAGCTAGAAAATTCCACAAAGGAAAAGGTAAGTGAAGGTAATGATTCTTATAAACCTCCAACTGATTTAAAATTCAAAAATGCCCATCCAATGAGCAAGTTATTGACAACATCTATGAAGGAGTAAAGACTAGAAGGTCGAAACAAAACATTTGTGGACAATATGCTTTTGTATCAAAAATCGAACCAACAACTATCGATGAAGCTCTTAATGATAAAACTGGGTTATTGCAATACAAGAAGAGCTAAATCAATTTGAAAGGAACAATGTATGACATTTAGTTCCTAGACCCAATGACTGCACTATTATTGGTACCAAATGGGTATTTAGGAACAAATTGGACAAAAGCGGACTTGTAATAAGAAATAAAGCTAGACTAGTAGTCAAAGGGTATTCCCAAGAAGAATGGATTGATTTTGAAGAATCATAAGCACCCGTGGATAGATTAGAAGTCATACGTATTTTACTAGCATTTGCTTCTCATATGGATTTCAAATTGTTTGAAATGGATGTGAAAAGTGCATTTTTGAATGGATACTTGAATGAAGAAGTATATGTTGAACAACCCCCTGGATTTGAAGAAAATGATCAATCAAAATATGTTTATAAATTAACCAAAGCATTATACGGACTAAAACAAGCTCCACGAGCTTGGTGTGAAAGGTTGAACAAATTTTTGATTGATCATGAATTTCAAAGAGGAAAGGTTGATACTACCTTATGTTGGGTCCCGAATAGATGGCAAAACCCAAGAGGGGAGGGGTGAATTGGGTTCTTAAAAATTTCTTTGGTAACTTAATAACTTAACCCCTTGTAGAATTAATCCCCTTGAATGAAGAAACTGAATGGAAAGCAAAGTAATAAAGAGAGCAGAAATAAAAGCAAGTAGACAAGGATTTTATAGTGGTTCGGGCAACCTCCCTACTCCACTCTTCCAAGCTCACACTCCTTGTGACTTGGGTTCCACTATTGTATTCCGCGAATACAACTAGAGCCTCTTGCTCTCTTCTAGATTCTAGCTCTAGGGGGCATATACAACCAGAGCCTCTTGCTCTCTTCTAGATTCTAGCTCTAGGGGGCATATAACACTTAGCACAAGTAGGTGATGAGTCACACTCCAATCACACACTACTTTGCTACCACTTGATCTTAGCTACGCAAGCTAAATCAAGTTCAACACAAACAAGTAAACAATAAAAGTAAACTACACTTTACAGGTGTGTAGAAACGATTTAGCGCAGGGAAGAACTTGTAGATGATGGCTTTGAAGTTTCTGAATGTAGCTCTTGCAACTTGAAGCACAATTCTTCCTCTCTTGATTGGCTTGATCACTTTAATGCTCTTGTAGATAGGAGTTATGCTCACTTAATGTTTTTCAGCTCCTTCCCTCGTCCACCATGAATGTTATTTATAATTTTGGAGGGAATCCGAACGTTAGAAGGTAGGTGGCGCGCATTTAATGCGCCAACGTTCGAATTAATTCCGACCGTTGCGACCCAAGTCGTAGGTGGAGTCGACTTCGGATGCGACTTCGCCCAAGTCGCAGATGGAGTCGACTTCGGGTGCGACTTCGCTTCTCCGTCGCAACTTCAAGTTCCAGTCAGGGTCGACTTGGGTTCTCGACTTGACCCAAGTCGCAGGTGGAGTCGACTTGGGGTGCGACTTCACCTCGGCAGTTGATTTTCTGAACTTTGGAACTTGGTTCTTTCATTTCCTTTTGTTTAGCCTGAATCTTTGAAGAGCCTGCTTGCTTTGGAGTTTGTTCTTTGAAGACTTGACTGTTTGAAGCATGCTTGATGTCTTTGCCTTTGATTTGTTCTAGATCTTGGATCCTTGAACTTTGATAGGCTTGTTTTGATCTTGATCATGCTTGAAGCTCTTAAGCCTAGAGTGAAGAAGTCCTTTGAATGATTTGGAACCTTTGGAAGCTTTGACTTTGATTCATCTTGAATCTGCTTGAACTTTGCAACTTATTTGAATTTACTCTAAACTTGATTTGATCTTGGTTTGCATTTGAACTTGAAACCAAGCTTTGAACTTGCATCTTTGATCATGGAAAGAAGCTAGCTTTCCCATCCTTGAGCCTTGAATTCTTCAAGTCGCACTTCGGGGTCGACTTCGTTCGCGACTTCACCCAAGTCGCAACTGGAGTCGACTTCACTTGCGACTTTGATATTCTGCTGCTCCGAGATTCAACTCTGGAAGGATTTTCTCGACTGAAGTCGATGGTGAGGTCGACTTCGTTTGCGACTTGGCTACCCAAGTCGCAGGTGGAGTCGACTTGGCCTGCGACTTCACCTTCCCTTCTTCCGTTTTCAACTCTGGACACTCTAAGTCGATGCTGGAGTCGACTTGGGGAACGACTTGGCCTTCCATACTTGTTTTTCTTCAAATGGTTATTCCTTAAACATTTCACAAACTTGTTAGTAGCCAAGACATACTCAAATTGATTTGTTAATCATCAAAACATAGATTTAGCTAGTTTTCCTCATGTTTCCAACACCTTATTCATCAAGTATAAAAGCAAATATATTTTAATTGTTCAAATTTATGTAGATGATATAATATTTGGTGCTACTGATGAAACTTTGTGCAAAGAATTCTCTAAGATTATGTAGAGCGAATTCGAAATGAGCATAATGGGAGAATTAAATTTCTTCCTTGGACTGCAAATCAAGCAACAAGCCAAAGGAATATTCATAAATCAGTCCAAGTATATCAAAGAAATGCTAAAAAAATTTAGAATGCAAACTAGAAAAGGAGCGAACACTCCAATGAGTTTAACAATCAAGATCGACACGAATGAAAACGACAAATGTATCGATCAAAAGCTTTATAGAAGTATGATAGGATCATTGTTGTATTTAAGACCGGATATTCTTTTCAGTGTTTGTATGTGTTCTAGATTTCAAGCATGTCCTAAAGAATCACACTTATTGGCTGTAAAAAGAATTTTTAAATATTCGATAAATACCACTAATCTTGGATTATGGTATCCAAAGGGGTCAACTTTTGATCTAATCGGCTACTCAGATATGGATTTTGCCGGATACAAAGTAGATAGAAAAATTACTAGTGGAACATGTCAATTCCTTGGAAATATGTTGGTTTCATGGTATTCAAGGAAACAAACTAGTGTTGCCTATCTACGGTGGAAGCCGAATATATAGTCGCCGGGAGCTGTTGTGCCCAACTATTTTGGATGAAACAACAATTAAAAGACTATGGTTTTGATTATTATAACATTCCAATCAGATGTGATAATACAAGTGCAATTTGTCTAACTAAAAATCCAGTATTACATCCTATAACCAAACATATAGATGTAAGATATCATTTTATTCGTGAACATGTTGAAAATCATGATGTTTGTTTGGAATAAGTGAAAACCAAGGATCAAATTGTAGATATTTTTACCAAACCTTTAACAAAGAAATCATTTTACAAAATTAGAAATGATATAGGGATGATTGAGTTATATTAGGAATAGTTAGATGAGAAAATGGACTTAGAAAAGTCCAAGTCGATACGCCAAGTCGACTCCAGTGAAGTCGACTTGGGCAAGGCGAAGTCGACTCCGCGTCAGGGTGAAGTCGACTTCACACGCGACCATCGGGCTTCCTCTTATCTCTCTCCTTTCTTTCCTTTCTCCTTCTTCCTCCTCATTTTTCTCCCTCGCAGCTCTCTTACTGTCCTCTTCTCGTCTCTCCGGCATTTCGATTTTCTCCGGCTTTCATCTCCATTTCTCCGGCACTCCTCATTTCCGACCAAATCTCATGCTGCTCAGACTCCCTTTTTCTCTCCTTTTTTCTCTCTGGCCACCTCAGTTTCTTCCCGATCGGATTCCCTCTCTTCCGGACTCTCTCCTTCTTTTTATCCGGGCTGCTCCGGCTCTCTCTCTCTCTCACACAGTTTCCTTTTTCCTCTCCATTCTCTCCGCTACACTCTCTCTGAACTCTATATTTTTCCTTCTCTCTCTCTCTCTCTCCGAAACAGCTCCCTATTTTTTTTTCAGCCCTCTCTCCCTCTTGCAGCAACCTCCCTTCATGTCTTCCAGCATTTCCAAGCAAGCTCTCCCTCTCATCTCCTCTCTCTGTTTCTCTCAAAATCTCTTTTCTCAGGCTACATTTGAAAATCCTATTACAAAAATGGCACCCAAATCCAAATTGCCCAAACTAGCTGTATCCAAGCCTTCCCAAAGGCTCGTTCCCAGACCATCCGGCTCCCAAGCGGAAGAAGAGGTCCCCAGGAGGCAATGGACTCCTACAAAGCGTGCACGGAATGAACCGTCAACTTCCACAGGTCGACGGGTTCGATTTCAAGCTGCAACACCATCAATCACAGCTGCCCGAGAAGAAGAACTCCAAACATCACAAAGCACGCAATCTGGGGCCAGAAGGAAGGGAACCCCTGCAGCTAAAGCGCAAGTCTTGAAGATGCCGACCACTTACTTCAAGACAGAAATCCAGCACAGCCGATTCTACAAATCGTTCTATGAACGGAAGGTATTCATTCCAAAGATCATAGACTTCAAGTTCTTGAGTGATTATGAATTCAAGATTGAAGAATTATTGGATTTCCAAGGATGGACTAGATTATGCAGATGAAAGGGTCTATCCAGATTTGACTAGGATATTTTATTATCTATGGGATGATGAGACCTTTAGTACCTATGTCAAAGGAGTCGAGATGTATTTGAGTACTAGAGGGGAGTACAACCTCGACAATGCCATTAGACAGGTGGGACGGATCTTGGAGGTCTCCTATGAGGAAGAGCAGCTACCAGTAGATCTCACCATCACTTAGATCTACAATCAGCTCATCCGGAGCAACAAGTATCATCCCGGGATCAAGTTCCTGCACTATATGGACTTATCCCCGAGGCTACGGGTCCTAAGACTGCTGATAGCCCACTGCATCTACCCAAAAGGTGGAGGCAAAAACCAACTAAACCCTCAGGAGGCAGGAATTTTGTGAAAAGTCGCAAACCGGGTCAAGGTCAGCCTTTCGCGACTGTTCCTAGAAGCCATGGCCTCGAGAAAAGACAACTCACGAGGGGTTCTACCATACGGAACTTGGATTACCAAGATCCTCGAATATTTTGAGGTTGACATTGATGGCGAACCGTTCGAGGTTCTGAAATCAACAAACGCCATCAACAAGGCCCTGCTCCAACGCATGAAAATCAACGTGGAGCAGTTCAGGGCCGAAATATTACAAGAAAGGATGGGTGTACCGGCTCAAGCCGAAGATGCACAGGCTCAGGGGGAGCAGCCCCCGTCACCTCCAGTGGAGCAGCCAGCTCCACCTCAGGACGCTCTAGAGGAGCCAGCCTCGCCAGCATCACATGGCTCATGTTCACCTCATGGCTCTGAGATACCGGATCTCGCTCCTAGGCCTCCATCATGGGATACCTCTGTGAATGTAGTTCGGGAGCATTTAGAGCAGATTGAAGATCGATTGACAAGTCAGATCTCTGGGGTTCTAACGGCTATCGTGGATATGCATTCCTGCCAAGATCGCATGGATCGGGAACTGAGGACGATCCGATACCATTTGGCATCCGGGAGCCATCGAAATCAACCCATCCCCGAACCAGATCCATTTGACACTGGATCCGTTCGTAGAGATCCAACTCCGGCACCCGTATCGTCTTTTTACTCCTCTGCACATGTTAGACCTATCCATCCTACCCGTGCTTCCCAATCTCCATACTCTATATCGGCATTCTTATATGCCAAATCTCACCAAATCAACCCCTATTCGATTTATTGACAAAAAGGGGGAGAAGAGTTGAGTTTTGAGTTTAGATTTTTTAGGATTTTGGGTTGGGTAACTTATATATAGGTTTTATTTATTTTTTCAGCTTGTATGAAATTTTTATATGAAAAAGGTTGATTATGAACTAGTTTGTTTGTGTTCTGATTACTTATGCAAAGTTTATATTTATCACTTGTAATATATTCTGTTTTATGCTTTGATTATGTTTTGCTCTGATCACTAATGTTCTATTTTGAAATGGTTGGTTGAATAATTGTTTAAATAAGATTCAACTTTTGATTATTTGAAACAACATATGCAAATGATGAAAATGAAAGACATATTTCACCAAGTTCAAAAGGTAAATGACTTATGATTGTCCTAAAAATGTCAAAACAGGATAAAATGACATATTGAAAGGTATAAACTCAAATTGGTTTTGTCAATTATCAAAAAGGGGGACATTGTTGGAAACAACTGTTAAAATCAAATGCAAAATACCCAAAGCATATGTTTTGATAATTAACAACTGAATTTGAGTATGCTTTAGCTACTAACATGTCTTGTGCAATATTTAAGGTTATAAAAATGAAAAATGTGAAGCATAACAGGCCAAGTCGATCCCCAAGTTAACTCAGACATCGACTTTGGCGAAGTCGCAAGTCAAGTCGATTCCAGCAGTGACTTCAAAGCCCTATTTTTGTCCAGCATTGAAATTGGGGAGAAAAGCTGTCGAAGTCGCACATGAAGTCAACTCCATATGCGACTTGGGCAAAGTTGCAGGCCAAGTCGACTCCAGATTCGACTTCAGATTGAAAGTATAGAACTTCAAGAGCTAAGTCGCAGGCCAAGTCGACTTGATGCCAAACTTGAGTGAAGTTGAAGACCAAGTCGACTCAAACACTCAACTTGGATCAAATGAAGATCAAATGAAGATCAAATGAAGATCAAATGAAGACCAAAGGCAAGCAAGTTGCATGAATCCATCCATTTAAATCAAAGACTATAAATTGGACATGTTCATGCATACCAAGACTAAAGTTTTCAAGATTCCGAGACATGAAGCTAGAGGATTTCTTATGCAAAGTAAATATACTAAATTTCAAATGATGCAAATCAAAGGAAGAACACATATGTTGAAGAAGTTAAGCAAGCAAAAACATTTCAAAAGAGTTTTAAGTTCACTTGGCAAGATAAGGAGGTCAAGTCGCAAACAAAGTCGACTCCAGCATCGACTTGGGTCAATTCCCAGACCAAGTCGACCTAAAAGACAGACTTGGAAACTGGAAGAATTCGAAGTCGCACCCGAAGTCGACTCCATATGCGACTTGGGTTAAGTCCAAGGCCGAGTCGACCCGAGGAAGAACTTGAATAGCCTGAGCACAGCCGAAGTCGCACCCGAAGTCGACTCTCCAGCATGCGACTTGGGCGAAGTCGCACCCGAAGTCGACTCCATCTGCGACTTGAGGACATAACGTTCAAATTTTTGAACGTTGGCACATTTATTACGCACCAACCAAGTTCATAACGTTCAAAATTCTCCCTCCTCTATATATAGACACTCAAGCAAACGTGGAAACACACAAGAAAGAGCAGAAAAAGAGGAAAGAAGAGCTATTAAGAGTTATATTTTACTTTCTTCTACATTTGAGTGATCTATACACTTTCAAAGGAAGAACAAGCTTCAAAGTTGTTGTTTGCTTCAACGCAGAATAAGTTGTCGCTTTTACGAATTCTTCCTCGAGCTGAAACTTGCTATACAAATCCGTAAAGTGTAAATTTCTTCCATTTCATCTTGTTATTTGGTTTTTGATGCTTGGTTTGATTTTGGTGTTTCAAACCAAGTTATAGCAAAGTAGAGTTATGACTGGAGTGGAACTCATCACCTACTTGTGATGCTTGTTGTATACGCCCCCTAGAGCTAGAATCTAGAAGAGAGCGGAGGCTCTGGTTGTATATGCCCCCTAGAGTTGAAATCTAGAAGAGAGCGGAGGCTCTAGTTGTATTCGCGGAATACATAGTGGAACCCAAGTCACAAGGAGTGTGAGCTTGGAAGAGTGGAGTAGGGAAGGTTGCCCGAACCACTATAAATCTTGTCTATTATTTTTCATTTCCGCTTTCATTATCTTATTACTTTCCATTTGTCTTATTAAAGGGGATTAAACTAAACCGAGGTAAAGTTTCTAATTTAAGTTTAAAATTTTTAAATACCCAATTCACTCCTCCCCTCTTGGGTAATTGCCATCAACTCGAGACCAACAGATCCAATTAAGAACCCGCAGTGTGATCAGGGCAACAATCCTGATTCACATTTACCAATGGACAAGATCCCGAAGTAAGGCTTCTAGGCACCCCAGTTCGGGGCGCCACAAAATTGGAACCTTAACCCTTTGGTTTCAATGTTGGTCTGCATGAATGTTCTCGTCCTGATTCCCAATGCGCTCCATAGTATGCTATTGACTCCTGACTTCCCTGCTCTTTCGACGCCTTCTCAGACAAGTTCTCTCTAGCTCTGGATCAAATGGAATAATGATCTCCTTTCCGGCCCTGCCTCGTAGCATGCAAAAACAATTAACCCTGCAAAAACAATTAACCCTGCAAAAACTAGTTCAATTGAAGCTAGTTGGAAAATTCTAAGCTAAATAAATTATAAAAATGAACTATAGTTACAAAATTATACAAGAAAGCAATAAAACTAACAATAATTAGTTATACCAAAGTCCCGGCAACGGTGCCAAAAAACTTGACGAGCTACGCATAGGTCTAATTAAAATGCTTATTTTAACGCAAGTATACGTGCCGATCAAGTAATAAAGAGTGAGTCGAGTATCATTCCCACAAGGATATGATCTAACTAGGTTTATTAATTAGTTCAGTTGCTTTTGGTGTGTAGAAAATTTGGATTTCAGAATTAAACTTAAAATTATCAAATGCAATAAAAGAAATAGGAAAGAGTTTACGGGACAATGGAATACTAGAAGGAAGTTATCGATTGGGGATGCCAGATGAATAGTTGGGAATTCTTGAATCTAAACTATATCACATTGGTTCCTTTTCATTAGATCGTGCAGAGATTTACCAGTCCAAGTTCAATAGTTCTTATATATGTCTTCCAACGCATGTAAAGCTAATTACACCCTATTCAATTGCTATGTTCCCACGCCATTAAATAAAGTAGAATTGATAAATTCATAACTTGTTCATGACTACATAGGGTTTAACGGTATATTCCTATCCATTAAACAACTCCCCTTAACAAAGAGGAAACCTATGCCCTACACATGGATCTAACAGAGATTTTCCTTTTTCAAGGATTAATCATGCAAGTAAATTATCTTATAAGGTAGCTAATCTTGTAAAAAGCATTAAACAACATATGCAAGGGTAAATACACAATGCAAAATCATATAGAAATCGAATATTCATTCCTGAATCTTAAAGAACCAATACAATATAGTTAGATATCAATTCATCATAACTATCCATCTAATGGAAGTTTAGCTCAAAGACATGGCATCAAAATCCTTTACATTCATATTGAAAGTATCTAGGAAAATAGAGAAAGAAAAATAGAAAGAGGAAGAGAAAACTGATTCTCCAGAGTTTCCACCAACGGGATCGAATCTCCTCTTCAATCCTCGCTTGAATCGAGTTCTGTTCTTTCTCTATAGGTCTGTTTTGTTGGCTCTCTCTCTCTTGTGCACGCATCCCTAGGTTTTTATTTAAACTGGTCAGTTTGCGCAGCACACGTGCAGAAACCCGCGCGTACGGATTCGTAGTGGCGCCTAGGTGCCAACTCCCTATGTACTGTGTAACTTAGAAACTTCATCAGGATGCCCTGCTTACTTGTGCCGTGGCGCCTAGGCGCCAACTCCCTTGAAGCTTAGTTACCTAGAAACTCTTCTGGAATTCGTCTGCATGCTAGTGAAGTGGTGTCTGGGCACCAACTCACTGGAAGCTTCTTGCAGTGTGAGGTGTTGGATCTTTAGGTTAAGGCGTGTAGGGTGGCGCCTGGGCGCCAGCGTACCTACTTCTTCACTTTGCTCCGTTCTGCCTTAGACTCGTCCACATGCCTGTGAATTTCTGTCCTTCCTGCAAAAATGAATGATACTAAATAAATGAACTAAAAATGCCTAATTTATACTAAAAATGCATAAAAACTACATAATGCTCCTAAAATGCAAAGTGAGTGAAAATTTAGCTAAATGGATGCGAACTAAACCTAATCTCTTGGACTAACACGCAAAAATAGTTTGAAAAGAAAATAACAACACATGGGGCTGTTTTGGTAATGATAATTAATTTCATAAATCTTGATTTGAAATTAACTTGTATAAGTTGGAAACAAACACCTCGAATTATATGCAATAGGGTATAAACAAGTATTTTGAGTAATTGTGAAAGTTTAGGCTACTGAACATGAGTATGGAACAATAACAAGTAATAATTGTAAAGGGATAATGCCCTAAACTTGAGTATTAAACGAAAGAAATAGTGAACCATTGAGGGTAAATAAGTATGTGTAAAAAGATAAATGTGGACTTTAGAAACAATACTTGAACTTAGCTTGTTATAGTTTCAAGTAAGTAGCTTGAATTATTAAAAATGTTAAATACCCTAGAGGGGAGTATTAAAAAGAATGAATAATTAAAGATTAAGGAATATAATATGTACATATGTGACCTAAAAGATAAGGGTATTCATCTTAAAAAGGAATTGAGTAAAATGTACAAGTTGTGAGTCACACATAGGTTGAGACATGAGGGTAGGGGTGCAACTTGGGCTGGGTTCGGCGATGATAAGCAATGCTAAAACTCTGCATTTTCAGCCAGAGCCTGATTTCTCGGCCTGAACCCGAACTAAATTCAAACAATTCTTGGTTTCAGGTTTAGGTAAACCCGCACCCTGTAAACTCGAACCCGACCTTCTCTTTACGAAATATAAATATTTTATGTATGAATTATGATAGGGTTCGTATATATCCTAATATCCCATTCCGAAATCCCGAACCCTAGCCCCCATTTTAGCCTTTCTTCTTGCGCGCTGCTGTACTGCGCCTGCGTTCAGCGTTCCTCGCTTCCTGTCGCTGCCTTGAGTGCCTTTGTTATTCAACTGCATCTCTACTGTCCTTTGCTCGACAACTGTCTCGCCGGCAGTTGCAGCCTCCGCTCGCCTTCTTGTCAGCAGCTCCTTCCTCTACTCACTGCCTTCTCGCCAATGGCTGCTTCTTGCTGGCCATCTTCTCGTCGATGGGCTTCCTCTGCGCGCCAGTCATCATCTTCTCTTTGCCTTCTCGCTGTCAGCCAGCAGCTCCTATTTTACCTAGCCTTGTCTCGCATTCATCTCCTGTCTTGTCAAACTTTAGCTTGCCTCCATCTTGCCACCATCTCGATTTGTCTTCCTTGCCGCTAGCAGCCGTCAGCACTAAGTAGGTCATCTGCTTCCAATCCAAACGCGCTAATAAGCAACAACAACATCGATAACATTTCTGTTCTTGATATTTTTTTAAAAAAATTCTTTCTTATTATTTTATATACAAATTAACAGTACCATGATTAATCATCCCATTTATTCATTAGGTGCTCAATTGCTTGTAATTCCAAAAAAATTATGTCATTTGTTTGTGTTTATGTTAGCTATTGATAACTTGATACGCATTAGTTAATGTTTTGATTTTTGAATTAGTTCGTTATTACTTTGAAACAAGTAGAACTATTAAAATTCACATGGACAATTTCTAATTATTTTTATATATTATAAAAAATGATATTTAGGTGATTAAATAAATATGGAGAGTTCAAGTAATATACAAGACACAAGATTAGAGAGCCAGAAATCAATAGTGAGCAAATTAAAAATACACCAATTGCCTCGAACATTGTTGATTTTATAGAAAGTTCAGATGTAAATGAGTCTCTTCCTAAAAAAAAAGAAAGGATATAAATTTTCTTCAGCAGTTTAGGAAGAATTTGAAAGGATTTTAAATGAAAATGGAAAAGTGGCATGGAGTATTTGTAAATATTGTAAGATCAAACTTAAGTGTCTAAGTACTTAAAGAACAAGCACGTTAACAAGACACTTAAAGTTATACAAGTATAATACCAACAATAGAGCCAAGGGGAACGCTTGTTATCATTTCAAATAGTAATCGATGATGGTCAAAAAGTTATATCAAGTTGGAAGTTTGACCAAGAAGCTTGTAAAAGAGCAATGACATAAGTAATTAATCTTGATGAATTGCCATTTAAATTTGTCGAGAAAGAAGAGTTTAGAGAATTTTGTAAAGTTGTGCAGTCATTTATTAAACATGTTTCTAGAACTATAATTGTGAAAGAAGTCTTCAAAATATACAAGTTGGAGAAGGCTAAATTAAGGAAAATTTTTAGTGAGAATATTCATCGTGTATGCTTGACAATAGATTTGTGGACTTCAAATCAAAATATTAGGCATTTATGTTTGACTGCTCACTTTATAAACTCTAATTGGACTTTTCAAAAGAGAATTCTTAATTTTTGTATTCTTCCTTCACCACACATAGGTGAAGCTATTGCTAATACAATTGAAGAATATTTGAATGTTTGTAATACTAGACAAGCGTGTACTCTTACTGTTGACAATGCGTCGGCCAATGATGTTGCGCTAAACACTTTGTGTTTGAATTTAAAAATGAAGAATGCTCTTTTTGGAGATGGGGAATCTTTGCATGTCCGTTGTGTTGCACACATTTTAAATCTGGTTATAAAGGAGGGAACTGATCAAATTAATGATTCCATTACTTGAATTCGTAATAGTGTAAAGTTGGTCAAGAGTTCTCCGAGTAGAGAGCAAACATTCAAAAAATCTTGTGAAAGTGTTAAAATTTTAACTAAATTATCTTTGTGTTTAGATGTGTCAACACGTTGGAATTCTACATACTTGATGTTGAAGCATGCTTTGCTCTTTGAAATGACTTTTAAACATCTTGAAGTGAATAACGCAAGCTTTAGGAGCACTAGTTGTGAAATCCTGAATTTTAAGCTTAATAAATATAACTTGAAATCGTCTAAGGATAAAATCGAAAAATTTTATAAAATGAAAGACTCAGGTGTAACGCATATTGGAAATGAAAATTAGTGGAAAAAATAATTAAGCGAAGTGGGATTAGCAATAATCACGAAAAGACCAAGTTACAATTTTACAAAAGTGAGATTAAATTATAAAATTAGATAAGATGATTGATTGGTAATTTTGACAAGAGTAGAGACAAGAAGTGCACTTAGTGAAAATTTATAAAGTTTATATTTGGAATTTATAAGAAAATGGAGGGTAATTTATGATCCCACTAAAATTAGCTATGAAAATAAATTTTTACAAATATTTCGGGAAGGAATTTCAAAATTCTGAATTATACAAATTGAAACTGTTTAAATTCACGGACCTTATGGAAAAATAAAAATAAATGGAAAATTTTTGGCCAATTAGGGCTCTAATTAAGGGCTTGTATTCATCCTAACTGTTTTCATTAGATCCAAATATGCATAACTCAGAATCACATAAGAATTTAATAGAAAGTACTAAATTATGTGCTCTCTAATCTAGACGGATCAGATTATGAAAAATAGTTTACTAAATTACCTAACTTGAGTGCATTAGAAAACATGCACGTAAAGGAGATTCGTTGATATTTTAATTAATTTTTTATATAATTGTTTAGTTAATTAATATCTTAATGTATATAAGGACATTTGAGATGAAACTTTTGGATCAAGCCTATTTTAATATATTCCACATAATGAATGGATTAAATTTTGAAAAATATGTCTACAAGGTTTTAAAATAAAATTTTATGCCAAAATATGATTTTGATTAAGTTAAAATATGTACTTTACTCCAATTGAGGTGAAATTTTATGGGTAATCCTATTTTAATATGCCCAATTTAATGAATGAATGAAATTTTGAAAAACATGTCTCCAAAATTTTAAAAAGGAGATTTTTATCCAAATATGAATTAGTTAATTAAAATAAAATAGAAATTTCTTTCAAAATTCTAAAAGGTAAATTTTGTGAGCAATTGGATATATATTAATGAGAAAAATTTTCATAATATATAAGTGTGTGTATATTGACAGTTATGAATTAATTTATTAATGCAAAAAAAAAAAAAAATTTTGCATGAACGTGGACATCAACATGCATGGTCGGTAATTACGTGGCATCTACATGTGAATAACACAAATTCACATGAAGTGCTGGACGTCAAAAAAAAAGGGCAGCTGTAATTATTTAAATGCTGAATTTTTAAAAAAGCAACAGCTGTAATAATTTACGGCGGCAACTTCAGAAGGTTAAGCAATAAACCATGGTAAGACCGTTTAAGCGCATAGTATATAAAGGGAGCATAGTGGAGATATATGGCTGAACGAAGCTCAGGTAGGCAGAAATATTGCTGACTGATATTGGGAGGAAAGGATAGACGGTTCAAGCATTCAGCAGGTTACTATTTATTTATTTTCTTTTTCTTTTAATATTTGCACGTTCAAATATATCTCTGAAAATGCTGCTCGTTTAAACATTTAAAATTTCTTTAGAAAATACATGAACGTTCGAAAAAGATGCAAATGAATAAATTGAAAGGTGGATGCAGCAGCATATTATTATATATAAAAATAATAAAAATGAAAAATTCAGCACAAGCAGATCATATACATTGCTGAATTAATAGCGTAGGCGTTGCTGGATATATTGCTTGTTGAAAATAATAGAGAGATGCTGCTGGGCGTGAATTTATGAGAGATCATATACATACTGATGTTGGTTAATGGAAAGAAAGAGTGGATAACTGCTGAACGTGAAATGATGGAGGCTGTACACAAATTAACGTTGGACGTTCAAAGGTGTACAGCAGCAGCATTTCAATCATAAAATTGTTTCTAAAACGAAATGAATAATATGGGAAAAGCATTGAACATATATATATACATATTATGCCCGTCTCTTTAAATAATCTTGATTTATTGCCTTAAATTTGGAGAGTATGTCATATTAGAAATACAAATATGAATGAGATAGTAAACAAAGGAATTTTTATATGAAAATTTGTAAAAACTATCATTTCATTATGATTAAGGAACGACCAAATTTTTAGCTTAAAATATTAATTATATTGGAAATTAAAAATCCGAGAATTTTAACTTAAACAGGGTAAAACGGGTGACAGAATCAGCCATAGTAAATGATTTTTAATATTTTTGTAGATTAATTTTTTATCTGAAATTTTGATATGATATAAAAGACATAACAATTATGACTCAAAGAAAATAAAATATTATTTTTGGATGACATAAGTATGATTTAAAATTAACGTGATTAAGGCTGCTCCTGATTTCACAACACTGTCCAGCACAGTGAAAATGTCAAAATAAATATATAATGTTAATATTTCTTGCTGAAATTTTTATGAGGGTTAATTAATGTAATTATAGATGTATGAAAGAAATTTCAGAATTAAATACCTTGATTTGATTACAAATCAAGATTTAAAGAAATCAGTACGTCTGATTTCAGCAAATGAGGACAGTTTGAGAAATAATCAAAAATAAATATGAAAACTAAGTAAAATTGATCTAAATTAATATATATGTTATTAAAGAGTGTAATAAAATATTAAGGATAGCAATAATTATTAATAACTGATTTTATAATATGTATATGGAATTAATGGATAAATAAAAAGATGAAACTTAGTGAAAATAAGAAAACAAAGGCTGTTTTGGAATTTAATAATGAGTTCCAGAAGTTTTAAATGGAATTTATTTTTATTATAATGTGTAAACAAGGTTTACAAAAAGGGTACAAATTTATGATCACTAAGTAAGTGATTAAGTACCTAAGATGTGATTTTAGAAAATATAGATGAGGGTTAAATGTAATATATAGGGCTGTTTGAGGGAAATTACAAAAATTATAAAAAGTTTAGACCCAAATTATAAGTCCTTAACCTTAAGCAAATATCTTGAGAGATTTTCTCAAATAATATGTCAATTATAGAAAATATATGCTAAGTATAAAATGCTAAAATCCTAGATGTTGGATTTAGCTAAGTGTTACAAATCCTAAGTAGGATTTGGAAAATTAACCCTTAAATAATGATGTCAAAATAAATGGAATGGTTAGACCTTGAAACAAGTTCAACCAAATGAGGATAAGAGTGTTTAGTATTAGCCAAATATGAAAATGTGGTTAGAAGATAATTATATTGAATTTATGAAAAAAGAAAGATAAACGGCTTATTTGAATTGGTGACATCAAATGACTTAAGAAGTTCATAAGCAATTGCCTTGAGAAGTTAACTAAAGGAAAGAAAACAAGTGTTAAGGATGGAATTGATAAGAGAGAGATGGTAAACATAAGTGAATTGGAACAGGGTGATGACAATATTGAACTAAAAGTAGAAATGGGTCAAAGTTGATATGAAACACACATGGGTTAGAAAACCCTAAGATAGATTCGGAGTTAATAGTAAAAATGTGCAAGCATGGGATATTATGTTTATATGAGAAAAAAATGGTCCTTTTCATTTGTATAGGAAAAGGAAAGGGAAAAGTGGAAGGTACATGTTGACTACGCAGGTAAGCAAGTTACATGCTTTCTAAAATATTTCTAAATACTTGCAAATTGTTTGCTCACATGATTTATAAAATATATTTAAGGATGGTCATTCCTATAATGCTTTACATGAAATGATTGCTAACTACTTGTTAACTGTTTTTATGAAAAGTTTATGATTTATAAATGTTATGCCAGCATGTGAATGTGAATGATCATGGTGCACGAGGATTAGGTTACGAGAGAGGTGTAATTGGACCGGATGTCCTCCTCTGGCGTGACCGAGTCACTAATACAGGCTGAGGCCGGTGGCGCCCTCCCTGAAATGGGAGAAAGATCAAGTAGTGGACGCCTAGCTAGCGATCCATTTGGAAAAATGTCATGTATGCATTGAATGCATTTGCATTTTCATATTATGCACAAAAAGGAAATGGAAAATGTTTACTTACAAAAGGAAAGGACTTGCTTACTGAGTATTAGTACTCATGTTTTGTTTTCCAAAAATTTATTCAGGTAAATGGAGATGACCCATGTAGAAGGACAGGTATAAAAAGAATGTCAAGATGTTTACATTCCTTTGCATGTGTGAAAAGAAGAAGAAGAATTTATAGTATGATCAATGTTATGTTGAATGTTGATGAAAACAATTAAGTTGAGGTAGTACAACCTGTATGGAATATGTGAGAGAATGCAGAATTATATGTAAATGGTGTATATGATGATTTTTCTGTAAAGACGATTGTTATGACTCTGATAATGTAAAGACAATAGTTAAGACTATGATATGGGAAATGCTTTTCAAGTTGGATGAATGAAAATGTTATCTGTATTGATGTTATATATATATATAAAATTTGTCGTGTGATCAGGGCAACAATCCTGAGTCACGTTTACCAACCCTTTTCGACCCCGGAGTAAGGACTATGTGGAGCCTCGGGTCGGGGGTGCCACAGAGCTTGGTATCAGAGCAAGGGTTGGTAAAATGGCAAGAAAGGAAGGAAATGATGAAACTAAGTTACATGAATTCATGATTTTGATCAATTGATTTATTATTGGTGATTTGTATGTAGATCACAAACAAAGGAAAGGCCCCGATGGAGGAAATTTTTGATCAAACCAGGGGTGAGACTAGTAAGAGAATAAGTAGGGCAGAATCAGAGGAACAGTCCTCAAGAACCCGCCAAAGACAAGAAGATAGTTCTAGACCTCCAGCAGAGGTCAATATAGAAGAAAGAGTAGCTATAGCCGTAGAAAAAGGTATGCAACAGTGGACAGTCCAAGCTGCTGGGATGCTACAAGGCTTGTGGAACTAGCAGACTCCATTGCTAATAAAGGACTATGCCTCTAGCTTCGAGAGGGCTAGGACATTTGAGATGGAATCAACGAGGACTCAAGAGCTTAGGCA
Organism: Annona cherimola; assembly: GCA_030490835.1. Lineage (NCBI taxonomy): Eukaryota > Viridiplantae > Streptophyta > Magnoliopsida > Magnoliales > Annonaceae > Annona > Annona cherimola. The sequence goes on along the minus strand of CM059972.1, from coordinate 53,705,484 downwards.
AGCTCAGAAACCTTTCTTTACAGCCTCCCAGGGAAATAAAGCTAATAAAGGAAAGAAAAGAAGGGAAACTACCCGGAAGAAGAGGGTCGGTAACAGGACAAGGAGCACCCCACTTGCAAAACCTGCCACAAGCACCACTTCGGCGAATGTTTACAAGGTTCGGGAAAATTCTATAAGTACGGCCAAACGGGTCACATAGCTCGGGATTGCAGAACTGCTAAAGCAAAGATAGTAAAGTGCCACCTTTGTGACCAAGCTGGGCACATTTCACCAAAGTACCTTTTAACCTTAGGAGATTCCTAGGGGTAAGGAAAAGAGGTCACTAAAGGGAACGGGGGACCAAGGGGCCTAAAATTTTCGCCAATATACCTTTTTCTTTTTGTAAATATATAAATATTGCTGAAACAGGTACATAAGGCTTAGATAACCTATGTACAAAGGTGTGATAATATGTATAAAAATTTTGCTACTATGAATGAAACATGTGAAATACATAATCATGTAAATATATGTTTATGACTAAGTATGTTATGATATGATAGACACTGATACTAATAAATGTTTTAAAGTAGTTGAAAATGCCAGCCATAGAAGGTGGTATCAAAGCAAGGTTTGGTAAATAGGTAGGAAAATTAAGAATGATGAGAGGAAAAGTAGAATACCACAGAGGGTAATATTAGAGCAAAAAATGATAAATAGATATGGAAAGAAAGATATAATTCTATAAGGATTGATGAATAGGTATAGGAAGAATGATGGAAGAGATAGATTGAAATTATAAGATATACCTATGATATGTTGATTTTTATGGTTACATGAACATATGATGATTTATCATAATTATGATTATAAATAGAGGAAATTGCTATGATATTTTGATAGATACATGATTCATAAAGGAAAAATAATTTTTCACTATGAAAAGTGATGTTGGAAAGGAAGGTAGGAAAAAAAAATATAAGATTTGAAAAAAAATATAGATAAAAGATGGATATTAAGAAATATATGTTATATGTAGTTTTAACTCCACCTTTTATGATTTACAGGTTTAGTGATAGAAAGAGCTGTACTCAAGGTGAGTATGTAGTCGAAGAATCCTTCCTTGATGATTTGATAATTATATATTAAGAATTATACATAATGAGAAGCTCATAAAAAAATGGGAGTGGAAAGAGGAAAATGATGAATGGTGAAAGGAAAGATATGGTACTACAAAGAGTGATATCATAGTAAGGATTGGTAGATAAGTATAGAAAGAATGAAGGAAAGAAGAAGATTGAAATCATAATGTTTATATCATGTATTATCTATCATAATATAGAAATGACATACTATAGACTGTCCTAGTATTGGTATTTTCATTAGAAAATACCACAGTAGTAAGCATAAAATAGATGAAGTTAGCAAAAGAGACTTTCTGTTAATAAAGATATGTATTAAATATATTTGAGGCAAAGGTGTTCTTTGCTATAGAAATGAATTTGTACATATTTATATATCAAGTATATATGAAAAGAAAGAAAATGGTTATTACTAATCTTTCTATTGACATGAGTAAATGTATAATTTATGTTCATGATAAAATGAGGGGTTATGTTGAGGTACTTTTATGTATATATAAAAGAAAAAGAAGATGTTATGTCTATTACAAAGAGTAATAGACTCAATTAAGAGGTAATGAAATAAATAGATTGCTACAAGTAGCAACTCCTAACCTAGTACTAAGACAATTTATTCTTAGTATTAAGCAAAAAAAAAAGGGGGATATAAGGCAAGAAAGGAAGTAGGAAAATATTGATAGGCAAAAGAAAACTCAAATTAGAGTTGTGCAACAAAAGCATGATGATCCCATTTAAAATATATATGGGAAGAAAGTAGAGAAGAAATACCTCAGTTGTAAGAATTGCCAAATGACATTATGGTAAGTGCCTACAGGGTTCAAGTAAGTGCTATAAATATGGTCAAGTTGGCCACTTGGCAAGGGATTGTGGAACAACCGAGGCTAGAGAGATGAAATGTTCTATTGGCAGCCAAGTAAGATACATATCATCCCACTGTCCGAATAAACCATAAAGAATTTCGTCACGTGGAAGGCCCACTCAGCAAAGGACTCCTGCAATCGCCACTCAACAAGGCACTGCAATAGGCTCGGTGCATGTCCAGGCCTTGAATTGTACGGAATCTCAAGACCAAGAAGAAAAGATGGTTACAGGTATGATTTATATTTTAGAAAATTTAGTCGTAGCATTATTTGATTTAGGTGCTCCACATTCATTTATATCATACCAATATGTAACCACACATGCTCTGTAAGTAGAAGAAACAAGTAGCATAATCCATGTAGAATTTTCTGTTTATAGGTTAGCAAGTATCAATCAAATATATAAGTCATGCCCTACTTAGATAGGATCAATGATATTAGAGGCTGACCTGATCCTACTACCCATAACTGAATTTGATGTACTACTTGGAATGGATTGGCTAAGCAGATAGTATGAGAGGAGTTTCCTCCGTGATGAAGAGATAAGGATTAAGAATGGTGGAAATGAGGAAAAGAGTAAGAGAAAAGTAAAGATGACCTAATCGGTCTAGCCCTAATGTTCCCACTAAGTAATACATATGTATTAAGAAAGGGATTAAAAAAAAAAATTTAGTCTCTTCTGACTTTTTAATAATAAATGAATTTAGGATGTTTTGATATTTTACATTGTATGCTAAAGTATACATAATAAGGAAATGTAAGTAGTTTATATATGATTTCGTTATGAATCATGTTCATGATAAATGAGAAAGGATGTGATAAATGAGAAATGATGTGTTAAATGAGAAGGGATGCATGAATATGATTGATGGTTTGGAAATCATGTTTATGCTAATTATGATAATAGAATGATGTTGGCATGGATATTATATTTAATGAACTTTTTGAAGTTGCATAAAAATCATGTTTAAATAAGATTGTGTTAGTATACATTATGATTTCTTAGCATAATGAAAATTAAATTTTTGGACATAAGTTGTGATTAAAAATCACAATATTATGATCAAGGAATGTTATACATGATAAGAATTAAATGAATTTCTAATAGCCTAAATTCATGTTTAACACATGAATTATAGAATTATATATATATTGATGGCTAAAAATAATATTTTAGTCAATCAATCATGATTAGTACATGACTAATAAGGTTAATTATGTTGAATGAAAATGTTAAACAAAACATTTATTTTGTTATCAATCATGATAAATTCATGATTAATATACATGACGAAATTAAGTAGAGTATTAATTTTGAAAGGAAATTATTATGAGTGATAATTTAAGAAATATTCATGTAAATAGTCAAGCCCTTATGATATAACAATAGTTATCAAACAAGCATATAGATGACCCCATTTGAAGTCCTATATGGACAAAAGTATCGAACCCTACTAAATTGGGATGAGATAGGAGAAGGAAAGCTAGCCCGGATCTATCAAGAGGAATGGTAGAAAAAGGTATAGGTGATCCGTCAATACATAGTTACGACTCAAAGCCGACAAAAAAAAAAAGTTATACCAACTGTAAGATAAAGGACTTAAAGATTCAAGTCAAAAGTCATATACTTGTGATAATAATGTCATTTAAAAGAGATCAAGAGATTTGGGAAAAGAAGTAAATTCAACCCAAGATACAAAAGGCCATTTGAAGTATTAAAGAAAATTTGCCAATTCATGACCATTTGAAGTATTAAAGAAAATTTGCCAATTCATGACCATTTAAATTATGAAGAAAGACTAATTAGAATTTTGGACCACAAAGTAAGGAAGCTTCGGAATCGAGAGATTGAGTATGCTAAAATCCAGTGAAACCGATATGCAAAAAAAAAAAAAAAAAAAAAACAAAACAAAACAAAACAAAAGCTACTTGAGAACTTCAAGAGGAAGTCAAGAGGAAATATCCCCACTCGTTTGAAGTGTAGTCGGTTTCGGGACGAAACCTATTATAAGGGGGGAGGATTGTGAAATCCCGAATTTTAAGCTTAATAAATATAACTTGAAATCGTCTAAGGATAAAATCGAAAATTTTATAAAATGAAAGACTCAGGTGTAACGCATATTGGAAATGAAAATTAGTGGAAAAAATGATTAAGCGAAGTGGGATTAGCAATAATCAAGAAAAGACAAAGTTACAATTTTACAAAAGTGAGATTAAATTATAAAATTAGAAAAGATGATTGATTGGTAATTTTAACAAGAGTAGAGACAAGAAGTGCACTTAGTGAAAATTTATAAAGTTTAGATTTGGAATTTATAAGAAAATGGAGGGTAATTTATGATCCCACTAAAATTAGCTATGAAAATAAATTTTTACAAATATTTCGGGAAGGAATTTCAAAATTCTGAATTATACAAATTGAAATTGTTTAAATTCACGGAACTTATGGAAAAATAAAAATAAATGGAAAATTTTTGGCTAATTAGGGGCTCTAATTAAGGGCTTGTATTCATCCTAACTGTTTTCATTAGATCTAAATATGCATAACTCAAAATCACATAAGAATTTAATAGAAAGTACTAAATTATGTGCTCTCTAATCTAGACGGATCAGATTATAAAAAATAGTTTACTAAATTACCTAACTTGAGTGCATTAGAAAACGTGCCCAAAAAACTGCACAGCATGCACGTACAGGAGATTCGTTGATATTTTGATTAATTTTTTATATAATTATTTAGTTAATTAATATCTTAATGTATACAAGGCCATTTGAGATGAAACTTTTGGATCAAGCCTATTTTAATATATCCACATAATGAATGGATTAAATTTTGAAAAATATGTCTACAAGGTTTTAAAATAAAATTTTATGCCAAAATATGATTTTGATTAAGTTAAAATATGTACTTTACTCCAATTGAGGTGAAATTTTATGGGTAATCCTATTTTAATATGCCCAATTTAATGAATGAATGAAATTTTGAAAAACATGTCTCCAAAATTTTAAAAAGGAGATTTTTATCCAAATATGAATTAGTTAATTAAAATAAAATAGAAATTTCTTTCAAAATTATAAAAGGTACATTTTGTGAGCAATTGGATATATATTAATGAGAAAATTTTTCATAATATATAAGTGTGTGTATATAGACAGTTATGAATTAATTTATTACTGCAAAAAAAAAAAAAAAAATTTTGCATGAACGTGGACATCAACATGCATGGTCGGTAATTACGTGGCATCTACATGTGAATAACACAAATTCACATGAAGTGCTGGACGTCAAAAAAAAAGGGCAGCTGTAATTATTTAAATGCTGAATTTTTAAAAAAGCAACAGCTGTAATAATTTACGGCGGCAACTTCAGAAGGTTAAGCAATAAACCATGGTAAGACCGTTTAAGCGCATAGTATATAAAGGGAGCATAGTGGAGATATATGGCTGAACGAAGCTCAGGTAGGCAGAAATATTGCTGACTGATATTGGGAGGAAAGGATAGACGGTTCAAGCATTCAGCAGGTTACTATTTATTTATTTTCTTTTTCTTTTAATATTTGCACGTTCAAATATATCTCTGAAAATGCTGCTCGTTTAAACATTTAAAATTTCTTTAGAAAATACATGAACGTTCGAAAAAGATGCAAATGAATAAATTGAAAGGTGGATGCAGCAGCATATTATTATATATAAAAATAATAAAAATGAAAAATTCAGCACAAGCAGATCATATACATTGCTGAATTAATAGCGTAGGCGTTGCTGGATATATTGCTTGTTGAAAATAATAGAGAGATGCTGCTGGGCGTGAATTTATGAGAGATCATATACATACTGATGTTGGTTAATGGAAAGAAAGAGTGGATAACTGCTGAACGTGAAATGATGGAGGCTGTACACAAATTAACGTTGGACGTTCAAAGGTGTACAGCAGCAGCATTTCAATCATAAAATTGTTTCTAAAACGAAATGAATAATATGGGAAAAGCATTGAACATATATATATACATATTATGCCCGTCTCTTTAAATAATCTTGATTTATTGCCTTAAATTTGGAGAGTATGTCATATTAGAAATACAAATATGAATGAGATAGTAAAAAAAGGAATTTTTATATGAAAATTTGTAAATAATATCATTTCATTATGATTAAGGAACGACCAAATTTTTAGCTTAAAATATTAATTAGATTGCAAATTAAAAATCCGAGAATTTTAACTTAAACAGGGTAAAACGGGTGACAGAATCAGCCATAGTAAATGATTTTTAATATTTTTTGTAGATGAATTTTTTATCTGAAATTTTGATATGATATAAAAGACATAACAATTATAACTCAAAGAAAATAAAATATTATTTTTGGATGACATAAGTATGATTTAAAATTAACGTGATTAAGGCTGCTCCTGATTTCACAACACTGTCCAGCACAGTGAAAATGTCAAAATAAATATATAATGTTAATATTTCTTGCTGAAATTTTTATGAGGGTTAATTAATGTAATTATAGATGTATGAAAGAAATTTCAGAATTAAATGCCTTGATTTGATTACAAATCAAGATTTAAAGAAATCAGTACGTCTGATTTCAGCAAATGAGGACAGTTTGAGAAATAATCAAAAATAAATATGAAAACTAAGTAAAAGTGATCTAAATTAATATATATGTTATTAAAGAGTGTAATAAAATATTAATGATAGCAATAATTATTAATAACTGATGTTATAATATGTATATGGAATTAATGGATAAATAAAAAGATGAAACTTAGTGAAAATAAGAAAACAAAGGCTGTTTTGGAATTTAATAATGAGTTCCAGAAGTTTTAAATGGAATTTATTTTTATTATAATGTGTAAACAAGGTTTACAAAAAGGGAACAAATTTATGATCACTAAGTAAGTGATTAAGTACCTAAGATGTGATTTTAGAAAATATAGATGAAGGTTAAATGTAATATATAGGGCTGTTTGAGGGAAATTACAAAAATTATAAAAAGTTTAGACCCAAATTATAAGTCCTTACCCTTAAGCAAATATCTTGAGAGATTTTCTCAAATAATATGTCAATTATAGAAAATATATGCTAAGTATAAAATGCTAAAATCCTAGATGTTGGATTTAGCTAAGTGTTACAAATCCTAAGTAGGATTTGGAAAATTAACCCTTAAATAATGATGTCAAAATAAATGGAATGGTTAGACCTTGAAACAAGTTCAACCAAATGAGGATAAGAGTGGTTAGTATTAGCCAAATATGAAAATGTGGTTAGAAGATAATTATATTGAATTTATGGAAAAAGAAAGATAAACGGCTTATTTGAATTGGTGACATCAAATGACTTAAGAAGTTCATAAGCAATTGCCTTGAGAAGTTAACTAAAGGAAAGAAAACAAGTGTTAAGGATGGAATTGATAAGAGAGAGATGGTAAACATAAGTGAATTGGAACAGGGTGATGACAATATTGAACTAAAAGAGAAATGGGTCAAAGTTGATATGAAACACACATGGGTTAGAAAACCCTAAGATAGATTCGGAGTTAATAGTAGAAATGTGCAAGCATGGGATATTATGTTTATATGAGAAAAAAATGGTCCTTTTCATTTGTATAGGAAAAAGAAAGGGAAAAGTGGAAGGTACAAGTTGACTACGTAGGTAAGCAAGTTACATGCTTTCTAAAATATTTCTGAATACTTGAAAATTGTTTGCTCACATGATTTATAAAATATATTTAAGGATGGCCATTTCTATAATGCTTTACATGAAATGATTGCTAACTACTTGTTAACTGTTTTTATGAAAAGTTTATGATTTATAAATGTTATGCCAGCATGTGAACGTGAATGATCATGGTGCACGAGGATTAGGTTACGAGAGAGGTGTAATTGGACCGGATGTCCTCCTCTAGCGTGACCGAGTCGCTAATATAGGCTGAGGCCGGCGGCGCCCTCCCTGAAATGGGAGCAAGATCAAGTAGTGGACTCCTAGCTAGCGATCCATTTGGAAAAATGTCATGTATGCATTGAATGCATTTGCATTTTCATATTATGCACAAAAAGGAAATGGAAAATGTTTACTTACAAAAGGAAAGGACTTGCTTACTGAGTATTAGTACTCATGTTTTGTTTTCCAAAAATTTAGTCAGGTAAATGGAGATGACCCATGGAGAAGGACAGGTATAAAAAGAATGTCAAGATGTTTACATTCCTTTGCATGTGTGAAAAGAAGAAGAAGAATTTATAGTATGATCAATGTTATGTTGAATGTTGATGAAAACAATTAAGTTGAGGTAGTACAACCTGTATGGAATATGTGAGAGAATGCAGAATTATATGTAAATGGTGTATATGATGATTTTTCTGTAAAGACAATTGTTATGACTCTGATAATGTAAAGACAATAGTTAAGACTATGATATGGGAAATGCTTTTCAAGTTGGATGAATGAAAATGTTATCTGTATTGATGTTATATATATATAAAAAAAATTTGTCGTGTGATCAGGGCAACAATCCTGAGTCACGTTTACCAACGCTTTTCGACCCCGGAGTAAGGACTATATGGAGCCTCGGGTCGGGGGCGCCACACTAGTCCTCCTCTTAAAAAGATCGAAATCATGCTAGAGTCATTTGTGACTTTTTGGTCTTGTTTCTTGCAGCAACTGAGCTTTTGTTAGACACTAAATATATCACTTCCCCTCATCATTTTTCTCAACTTGATACGATTCAAGATCGATTAAATACATTTCCAATTGAGAATAGTAACCCTTCTTCATATGTGTAACAAAATGAAGGAAAAACTTGTAAAGTATTGCGTTCTATTAACAAGTTCAATATTTACTTACTCATTACAGTAGTGCTTGATCCACGGTACAAGCTTGGTTACTTAGAATTTTGTCTTAAAATTTTTCTTTTTGTGGATCAAGCTTGTGCATTATCCAAGAAGGTCTGTGATAAAATGCTTGAATTATATGGAACTTATCAAGTTGAATCTACATTTACAACTACAAGTTCTTCATCTGAAGTGAGTGGTGCATCATCTGAATCAAAGCGTGCAAAATGAAAGCTATGGCAATCCATAAGTAATTCTATTGCTGGAGTTATTACAAATGAAATTGATGCCTATTTAAAAGATCCTATTGAGAATGATGTAGAACCATTTGATATTTTAGCATGGTGGTCCATGGCTACAAAATATAGGGTTTTATCTTTGATGGAAAAAGATATTTTGGCTACTTTTGTTTCAACAGTTGCATCAAAATCTACATTTAGCACAGGAGGACATGTTCTTGACCAATATCATAGTTCATTGACACCTATGTTAGTTGAGTGTTTGATTTGCACTCAAGATTGGTTGAGAGCAAGTCCGAATGATTCAAGTTATGAAGAATTCGTTGATGAACTAGACAAATGTGCAAGGGGTAATATATATTTTTCTATGTTTCAATTATTTAGCTTACTTTTAATACTATTTTCCAACTAATATTTATCTTTCAGAGGAAGCTGATGAAACATCGACATGTGTTTCTTTACCTCCTCTTCCATCAAAAAAATAAATTTACAAAAGGTATTAGTTATATCTTTGAATATATATATATACATATATATACTCCTTAAGTTCAATTATATAATATAACATTGAATTTTTGCATTTTCTTTTAGGAAAGAAGAATTTGGCTTGATAGATGGATATAACGCAAGACAAAGGCAATGAAGATAACAGTGGAAGATTAGAGTGTTTATTTCTATTGTGTTGTAAGGTTTGTTGTAATTTGGTTATTTGAACTTAACTTGGAGCTAACTTGGATATTGTGATTTGGAGTTGGATGCTTGAATTAATATAATCTTATTTGACTTGATATTATTGCGGTTTTTGGATGATTTTATTTTATTGCAATTGATATCATAAGATTTATCTTACAATTGGATGATAATATTAATGTATACAATTGCGATATTGATGTCAAATTGCAAAATGGAAAATGGGTGTACTTCTACATTCTCCAAAATATAGCTATTATTCTACTTGATGCAAAGAGAAGGCTCAAAACAGGTTTTCTTTTTTCTAATCTTAAGTAGTATTTGAATTTTTTTTGCTTTCTTAGAATAAATTATTTTTTAAAATTTTTTTATGCAATAGGTTTGTGATAAAAAATATATATATAGGATGAGTAAAGAAGACATATTGATAGGAGAATGTCAACCCGAAACTCAACCCGAGCTCGAATTTCAAAAGTAGGGTTACGGTTGAGGTTTACAAATAGGGTTAGTGTTAGGGTTAGAATTGAAGTTTTACAAATAGGGTTAGGTTTGGGGTTGAGATGAACCCAAGTTTCATGAGCCCGAGTTCACCCCTATATGAGGGTTGGGAAATATGAGGGTTGGGAACAAGTGATAAATGTAAATTAAGCAAAAAATGCAAGCATAAGAAATTACACAAGTATATAAGATGATTATGTTCACTTATATGGGCAAAGATAAGAAAAAGATTCAAGGGACGAGTGGATCGTCGCAAGGTAAGCAAGCCCTTCGAAAACCCTATTTCAAAGGATTTTATGAAAAGAAAGTTTGAATTTTCAAAGAATGATATTTGCAAAAAAAAATGTTTTGAAATAGTTTTATTGAAAAGTTTTGAAATGGCTTTATTGAAATGTCTTGAAATGGTTTCATTGAAATGTTTTGAAATGGTCTTATCAAAATTTTTTGAAATGGTTTTATTGAAAGATCTTGAAATGATTTTATTCAAATATTTTGAAAAGGTTTCAAATTGATGTTCTAAAATTGTTTAAGGATGATCATTCCTATAATTTTATATGAAAACATTTGAAAGCATTTCAAGAGGTAAGCAAGTAACTAGTTGAAAAATATTGCTTAAGAATGTTACCTTATCCTCAAATATTGAAATTATTTTATGAGGTAACAAGTTGAAAAATGTTGTTTAAGAATGTTACCTTATCCTCAAATATTGAAATGATTTTATGAGGTAACAAGTTGAAAAATGTTGCTTAAGAATATTACTCTATCCTCAATTATCGAAATATTTTTGAAATTGATTTATCGTGATGATTTCAGAATTATTTTCAAGCAAACAAGCAATGCTTTTGAAAATATTATTTTTCTCAAACACTGCAAATGATTTCTAAAATTGCTTTACTTAAATGTTTTCGAAATCGTTTAAGGATGTTCATCCCAATACTGTGATTTGAAAAATATTTTCAAAATGATTATGCCAAGTTTTCAAGTTGAAAAAGGACATAACATAAAGCTTGTGTATATTTTATGAAATCAAGCTAGCATGAGAAAATGGATGTGAATATGAATGATGTGTGGTGCACGCAAGGATCAAGTACTATGAACATGTAGAGGTGAAAGCGTAATGGGACCCCTCTATGTGTGGCCGAGTCATTATGGCTCCGAGGATAGTGGCACCCTCTTTGAAATGGGAGCAGGATGAATGGATGGCCGCCTAGCTAGTGTGCCATCACATGAAAGACTATGTTATATACGAACGGTTTCTTCTCTATCGATGGTTGATCACTTGGTAAGTGTCTCCTATCGAATAGAAAGAAATGCGATTGTACATATTTTATTTATGAAAAGCCCAAACTGGGGATATAAGAGGTTTTTATGAAAGATTTTATGAATAGTTTTATGAATGATTTATATGAATAATTAACACGAATGATTTACATGAATGTGTTTTATGAATGATTTACATGAAAGATTTACATAGATGGGTTACATGAAAGGTTTCTTTTCTATGGGTAGTTGATCACTTGGTAAGTGTCTCCTACATAATGGAAAGATATGCATTTAGACAAAAATAAAAAAAAATGCTTTCTTACTGAGTTTAACACTCACGTTTTGTTTTCTCAACCTTAGATAGGTGCAGTACTAGCCAGGTGAAGCAGGAAGGATTTATAGAGTGAGAATTTTAAGGTCATGCTTTAACTGTATGTGTGGTATGAATGAATGTATGGTAGGAATGAATGCTTGATATGTGCATATGGTATGAATGGATGCTGAATAGACAATGCCAATAGTTGGGTATTAAATATTATGAAGTAGATGGACAAGTTGATCACTTGTTAATGAGATGTGCAAGTGATCATAAGTGTATGCCTACTTGTAAATGGAATGAATTAGAATGAAATAAAAGAAAAAAATTTCCGCTAAATGAAATGAATGTAAAAATCCCACCGCGTGGATAGGGCCACAACCCTACCAACATTTATCAATTGACAACGATCCTGAAGTAAGGTACACATTGTGATGTTTCGGGTCGGGGGCGCCACAAAAGATATGAATCATTTAAGATAGGATGAAACAGTTCCATGTTTTCATTTAATTGCTGGCTATTATTATGGTATGTCAGTTTTATTGATTGTGTTTTCCGATTGAAAGTATGATTATGCAAATACTATATGTGCGACCTCCAAATGACTAATCATAAGTTGTTCCGCCATCAAAAGTCTCGCATTAGGTCTTTTAAAAGGATAGTGCATAATAGCATCAGATAAGTCTGATGGTCGATATTTTTTGAATTATTAGGAAACTGTTAGATGACTAACACTAAGACGCTCCACTGTAAGACATTTGAAATTGGATCATCTGAAAGGACACTAAGCGATAGTCAGTCATCCGAGAATCAAATGTCCAACATTAGGTTTAGTGTTTAGAAGACGTCTTTTGATGGGTTATTTGGGAGGCCTATGGTTAGATTTCTCTAATTATAAAAATGCAAATGAATTATAAATCCACAAACGTGTTGAGTTACTCATTCATTAGCAAAGAATTTTATATCTTTATGCCATTGAAATTTAGAGATTTGGTTTTATTGATTGAGACAATGGTGCTTAGCATTGATTTACAGCCTTTTGCCATCTAGTGATGTAATCTTTGATTGACTCATACTTGTCTTGAGATAAGATTGATAGTTTTGATAACTACACTCCCTGCATCATATCAACGAACCAAGAAGTAAGCATTTCTTTCATCTTTTCCTACATAGCCTAAGCTAGTTGGAAGAGTATATACCATTAGAAGACATCATTAGAGAGGGTATTTAGTATAAGTTTGAATGATGTACCTAATTTTCCATTGCGTAATGAGAAGATGCCAAGTGCTTCAAAGCGCCTATTGTACCATCGAACTGCATTTTTGGTGGTTTTAAATCTCTTGGCAGCAATTCTGCCTTAATTTTTTGAGGATAGTATCTATTGATTGGTGTCATGGGGACCCAAGTGAGTTAAGGTGCTTGGTGACGAAGATATTTAGCTAATAACTGATACATCATTTCTTTTTATACTGTAAACTTTAGTGCTAACTCTATAGGCATATTGACCCCTGCATCCTAAGTTCAAAGAGTAAAGATATGAAAGTCATTGAATCATGAAAACCCTTGGTCAAATTCTGTATGTTTATCCTGCATAGTTTGACCCCAGTAGGTCCTCAAGTTGGTGGATAGACTATTAATTCTTTAGTAATGGCAACTAGTGAGAACTTATCACCTTTCTTCCTTAGCCTCTCTAGCTTGTCTCATTCACTTGATCTCCTATTAGAGATTGTGGATGAGCTAGAACTTAGATGTAAGAACCTCCTCTTCTTTGCCTACTACATAGAAGGGCACTAGCTTGTCTCTTGGAGGATGGGCCATGAAAGGTTAGCATTATAGGCATTGTGGTTGCTTTCGATCGAATTACCATCTTGGATACCTTTGAAGTGCTTGGTTACTTAGTATCTACCATGTGGACTTCTACTGCATAAATAGAATGCCTTCTTCTTCTCATTTCCTTCTTAGGATGTGATCATCTGTACTCACCATGAACTAGAAACTTGATAAGCAGGTACTTTTGGTCTTCTTGCAACCTAATTAGTGAAGCAAATTGGTTTGCATGTGTGGTGCTTTAAGGAATACTACCACCCATTAATGAGTCTTGGCCTTTACATATTCATTGGTCTGGTAGTATTCTTGACTTACTTCTTCCAAGATCCACTTTTTTTATTGAGGATGAGATAAAAACTTGTATCTTGGTCCTGACGATAAGGGCAATGAATCATTTAAATTAAAATGGGAAGTTATTTTCTTGGCCTACCTAACTCGTTGAGTTCTTTTCTTCTACCTTCTTAGTGTGGGCTAAGAGGCTCCATTAACCTTTGCAATAATTTGTTTACTAAGCCTCTCAGCAGTTACCAATTGATTCAATCGAGAAGCATTTTTAGCCCTTGAATTGGATTGAGTCACACTTGATCGGTGTGTCATGACCTTTGTAACAAGATGTAGGCAACCAAGATGTATCAAGTTTGGAGTAACAAATTGTATGATCCCCAAATTGAATCGGACGACATTAGGTCCTTGAGAAGTGGATTGTTGTCTCTTTGACCAACAAATGGGATACCTTATCGAATAAGAGGAGCACATCTAGTGGGCTTTCTTGGCCTTTCACACTTTTGAGCAGTAGGATGGGCAAGTTGAGAAACAGGTCGGATGACTTTGAAGTCATCTTGACAAGCAATGGTGGACTTGTCAGGATTTGCTATAGCTTTGTGCAAAACTTTATGATCAATAGCAGGCGAGGTAGCCCAAAATTGATGGACTTATGTAGGGCGCAATGCAATAGAATGGTGAGCAGACTTTTGGTGAAGTTAGGTTATGAAACAAATCAACTCATTTGAATAGGTTTAGATTGTTATGTTGACTATTAAGCGAGTGTAACCCAAGAGTCGATGACAGTCTTGACTACTTGGGTAGCAACTACAATAGACTCATCAGCAATACGAGGAACTCTAACACTACATCGTGACTCATGCAATGTTGGCCAACCCTTCTCTTTTTTTCTCCACTAGACAATAGTTTGCATGTTTGTAGACATGATGCTCATGCTTCTTTGATATCTAAATAAAGTGGTGAGACATGGCTGCATCATGTTCTTTGGGGAAGCAAAACGAGTCCTCCATTTGGTAGGAACCCAAGTGCCAATGAATGCGCCATGAGATTTGCAAGAGAATATTTAAAAGTGTTAATAGCAAGAGATCAAGCAAATTTTTTTAAAAAGACTATAGTATTCATCTTTTAAAGATGAAAGGAGGGTTTCACGATGGATTATCATTTATTTTGGTCTCTTTTTTACTCAAGTTTGATTCACCAATTTATTTTGGTTTAAGAAATAAATACTTAATTAATCCTCCCAACAAATTATAAAGTGTTTAATTCTTTGACATGAGTCTAAAGAAATATTACAAAAGTGTTTTGCATCATGTTCTACACTTTGATTTTGTTGGTCCCGAGTTAATGGCAAAACCCAATAGGGGAGGGGTGAATTGGGTTCTTATAAAATTCTTTGGTAAATTAAAAACTTAACCCCTTGAAAGTTTAATGGAAAGCAATATAATGTAGAGAGCAGAAATATAAATCAAGCACACAAGATTTTTATAGTGGTTCGGGCAACCTCCCTACTCCACTTTTCCAAGCTCACACTCCTTGTGACTTGGGTTCCACTATTGTATTCCTCAAATACAATTAGAGCCACTGCTCTCTTCTAGATTCCAGCTCTAGGGGGCTTCAACAAATCTCAGCACAAGTAGGTGATGAGTTCCACTCCAATCACACACTACTTTGCTTACACTTGATCTTAGTTCCTCAAACTAAATCAAGTTTAATACAAACAAATGAAATAACAAATGAATCTACACGTTACAAATTGTGTAGAAGCAGTTTGGCGCAGAGAAGAGCTCGTAGAATTGGCTTTGAAGATTTAGAAGTTGAGCTCTAGCAGTTTGAAGCAAAGTTCTTCTTCTTTGGATTGGCTTGATCTCTTTAATGCTCTTGAAGATCGGAGTTACGCACACTTAATGATTTTCAGCTACTTCCCTCGTCCACAACGAATGCCTTTTATAATTGTGGAGGGAATCCGAACGTTTGAAGTAGGTGGCGCGCATTTAATGCGCCAACGTTTGAATATTTTCCGACCGTTGCGACCCAAGTCGCAGGTGGAGTCGACTTCGGGTGCGACTTCGCCCAAGTCGCATATGGAGTCGACTTCGGGGTGCGACTTCACCTCGTCAGTTAGCTTGACGAACTTGAAAACTTGGAATGCTTTAGTTTGCTTGGGTTCCTTCATGCCTTTTGTTGCTCTCTTGCATTTTTCATTTCCTTTTGAATCATTTTCTTCATTTTAGCTTGCTTTCATCAGCTCCATGTTTTGCAAGCCTTTGAACCCATATAGTCTTGAATCATATAATCTTGAATAACTTCTTGGTCGAGTTTATGCATCTTGCTTGGACTTATATTAGTCTTCAAATGTTTCAGTTTGAGCATCTAGGTTGCCTTGATCTTCATCTTCATACAAGTTTGTCTTGAAAATAGTTAATCTCAGCTTGTCTTCTGAAATATCCCCTCTGCCCGATCGAAGTCGATGCCGGAGTCGACTTCGTCTGCGACTTCACCTCAAGTCGCAAGTGGAGTCGACTTGGGGTGCGACTTCGGCACTTCGGGGTATGGACTTCAACTCTGGAAGGTTTTGTCATGTTGAAGTCGATACTGGAGTCGACTTGGTCTTCGACTTCGACCCAAGTCGCATGCGAAGTCGACTTCGTTTGCGACTTCGGCAGTTCAGCTCTCCATTTTCAACTCTGGAAGGATTTTGCGCATTGAAGTTGATGTTGGAGTCGACTTGGGGATCGACTTGGCCTTAAGTCGATGCCTGAGTCAACTTGGGAATCGACTTATCCTTCCATGATCTATTTTCTTCAAATGTATGTCCCTTAAACACTTCCATAAACATGTTAGTAGCCAAGACTTACTCAAATTGATTTGTTAATCATCAAAACATAGATTTAGCTTATTTTCCACATATTTCCAACAATCTCCCCCTTTTGATGATTGACAAAACCGATTTGAGTGTATACCTTTCAATTGTGTAAAAACATGCTAAGTTTGCATTTTTGAAATGTTATCATACTTATGCTTATGCAAACTTTCAAGTTGAAAACATTTAACAAACATTCAACTTAAACACAATCATAAGAACTTGTACTCTTAGCCTATTTAGACTTAAATCATTTGAACTCAAATCCTACTCTTCTCCCCCTTTTTGTCAATATATCAAAAAGTTAGAGGGCAAAGAAAGAGACAGGTGTGTTTGCTCCCCCTAAATAGGTGCTCCCCCTCAGTTTGTGCTAGTTTAATTCAATCATTCCCATGTCATTTCTAATCTTATGAAATGCATCTTTTGCTAGAGGCTTTGTGAATATATCAGCAACTTGATCTTCTGTTCTTACATATACCAAACATATGTCATGATTTTCTACATGTTCTCTAATAAAATGGTGTCTAAGGTCTATATGTTTGGTCCTAGAATGCAATACTGGATTTTTGGATAGACATATGGCACTAGTATTATCACATCTAATGGGTACATCTTTAAAATCCATGTCATAGTCCCTAAGTTGCTGTTTCATCCAAAGTAATTGGGCACAACAGCTCCCGGCGGCAATGTATTCGGCTTACGCCGTAGATAGAGCAACACTAATTTATTTTCTTGAAAACCATGAAACCAACATGTTCCCAAGAAATTGACATGTTCCACTAGTGCTTTTTCTATCTACTTTGTAACTGGCAAAATCCGCATCCGAGTAGCTGATTAGATCAAAATTAGAGCCCTTTGGATACCAAAGTCTTATGTTGGTAGTGTCCACTAAATATCTAAAAATTCTTTTCACAGCTACCAAGTGTGATTCTTTTGGACATGACTGAAATCTAGAGCACATACACACACTAAACAATATATCAGGCCTAGAAGCAGTTAAATATAATAAAGAACCTATCATGCTTCTATACAATTTTAAATCAACTATTTTTCCTTTCTTATCTTTGTCGATTTTGATTGTTGAGCTCATAGGCGTGTTTGCTCCTTTGCTATTCTCCATGCCAAACTTCTTCAGCATTTCTTTGATATACTTGGACTGGTTAATGAAGATTCTTTCATTTAGTTGCTTGATTTGCAGTCCAAGGAAGAAATTCAGCTCTCCCATCATGCTCATCTCAAATTCTTTCTGCATAAGCTCGGAAAATTCTTGACCAAGAGTCTCATTAGTAGCACCGAAAATAATATCATCAACATAAATTTGAATAATCAATATATCATTTTTTTTGTATTTGATAAACAAAGTGGTGTCTACCTTTCCCTTTTGAAAGTCATTATCAATTAGAAATTTGCTTAATCTATCATACCAAGCCCTTGGAGCTTGTTTTAATTCATATAATGATTTAGTTAATTTGTATACAAATTGAGATTGATCTTTTTCCTCAAATCCAGGTGGTTGTTCAACATACACCTCTTCATTTATATATCCATTCAAAAATGCACTTTTAACATCCATTTGAAACAATTTAAAGTTCATGTGAGATGCAAAAGCTAGTAAGATGATAATTGCTTCCAATTTAGCAACCGTGGCATAGGATTCTTCAAAATCTATTCCTTCTTCTTGTGAGTATCCTTTTGCCGCAAGTCTAGCTTTGTTTCTCACTACAAGTCCACTTTCATCTAATTTGTTCCTAAATACCCACTTGGTGCCAATAACAGTACAATCGTTTGGTCTAGGAACAAGGTGCCAAACTTGGTTTCTTTCAAATTGATTTAGCTCTTCTTGCATTGCTATAATCCAGTTTTCATCATCAAGAGCTTGATCAATATTGGATGGTTCAATCTTAGATACAAAGGCGTATTGTCCACAAACATTTTTCTTTGACCTTCTAGTTTTTACACCTTCATACACATTCCCTATAACTTGTTCAATTGGATGAGCATGTTTGAATTTTAAATCAGTTGGAGGTTTGTAAGAATTATTACCTTCACTTGCCCTTTCCTCCAAGGAATCTTCTCGCTTTTTCACATGTAGTTTTTCAAAACTACTTGCTATATCATCTGCATCACTTAAGTCATCTTTTCTTTTGAAGTATGGGTTAGTTTCATAAAAAAAAAACATGTATGGACTCTTCTACAACTTGGTTTCGTTTATTGAATACTCTATATGCTTTGCTATTTGATGAGTAACCAAGGAATATTGCCTCATCACTTTTAGCATCTAGTTTTCCCAAGTTGGTTTTTCCATTGTTCAAAACATAACATGTGCATCCAAAAGCATGAAAATAAGAGATATTTGGTTTTCTTCCTTTCCATAGCTCATATGGGGTCTTTTTCAAGATTGCTCTAATGGTAACTCGATTTAAAACATGACAAGCTGTACTTACAGCTTCACCCCAAAATTTCTTGGATAGTTTGCTCTCATTTAACATTGTTCTAGCCATCTCTTGTATAGTTCTGTTTTTCCTTTCAACTACTCCATTTTGTTGTGGAGTTCTTGGTGCAGAAAATGTATGATGAATCCCTTTTTCATTGAATAATTCTATGAATCGTTTGTTTTCAAATTCACCACCATGATCACTTCTTATAGTCATAATAGTACTTTGTTTTTCATTTTGCACCAAATTTACAAAAGTTGCAAACATAGAGAAGACTTCATCTTTGCTAGCTAAGAGAATTATCCATGTGAATCTTGAAAAATCATCAACAATTACAAACACATATTTCTTTCCACCAATGGTTGAAATATCGGATGGTCCATATAGATCCATGTGTAGCAATTCGAGTGGCCTAGTGGTGAAAATTTTCTTTTTGGTAGAGAAAGGCATTTTAGGTTGTTTCGACAATTGACATGTCTTGCAAATTTTGTCTTTGTCATATTTCAACTTTGGCAAGCCTTCTACCAAACTTTTCTTCCATAGGGTCTTTATATTTTCCATGTTTATATGCCCAAGCCTTTTATGCCAAACCCATGGATCATTATCAATGGCCATTAGACATTGACCATCTAGTTCATCAAGTAAAACTAAATATACATTTCCATTTCTTTTTCCACTAAACATGATATGTTCTCTATCAAATACATTACATATAGATGATTCAAACACAACCTTGTATCCTTTGTCACATAATTGACTAATGCTCATTAGATTGTGCTTGAGTCCTTCAACAAACAAAACATCTTCCATGCATGCATTTGAAATACTATATATATTTCCTTTACCTTTAATTTTACCTTTCTCATTATTACCAAAGGCAACCGTTCCATCGTTGCAAGGCTTAAGTTTATGAAATAAACTTCTTTCTCCGGTCATATGCCTTGAACAACCGCTATCCATGAACCACACGTTGTTTGCCTTTGCCTTGAAACATATCTGAAAAATAAACAAGTAGATCTTATCTCTTTGGTACCCATTTTATGGGTCCATTTGGGTTAGTAATATGATTCAATCTTTATTGCTCTAACTTAGAAAGCTCAAATCTTGTGTTTCTTGGAACCCAAACTAGTTTTGCACTATGGTCATATAGTTTCTTAAAGTTACATTTATAGGCTTTATGACCCATTTTATTGCAGAAATTGCAAGCCATTGGTAATCTAGGAGTAGGCCTCCAAGTATGTAACGGTTCAAACGTTGGCCTTCTAGTCCACATAACATTTTTTCTTTTTGGCTTGTATATTGGTGCAGTTTTGGTTTGATATTTCCCAAGTATTGGCACATTTGATTTGCCACTTTCTTTTTGCTCAAATGTACAGTATCCAAGACCTCTTTTATTTGTTTGGGAGGTCATGTTCAGAAACATTTTTACATTTTCCCCTGGATTAGAGAACTTAGCTAATGATTCATTTAATGATTTGTTCTCCTTTTTCAGTTTCTCTACTTCTTTCAAAAGCAATTCATTTTCATCTTTCAATTTTGATGATCTTTCAGCTAGTTTTCCATTTACAATAATAACGGAGTTACATTGTTGTCTCTTCAATGACAACTTGTTTCCTAGCTTTTTGATTTCTTCATATAATGAATCATATGCAAGTTGCAGTTCTTCTAATTCAGTACATTTGAGGCATTCATGAAAAGAAGAATAACTAGATTGAGAATGGCAAGGTTTGGAAGTTACCTCTTCATTGCTTGTGCACTTTGTTGAGATGGTTTGTTCTTCCAAAACTTCCGTTGTGTTCAAACACAACAGATTTTCTTCTTGTTTGATTCGCGCCATGCAGCATATTCTAGCACAATTTGTCGCCTCAAATTCGTCGGTTGAGGAGCTGCTTGTTGATGAAGTTTCTTCATTGACGTACATGCCTCTTCCCTTTGGCCTTTGGCATTTCCTGTTTTCATGTCTTTCCCTCCTTTCTTGTTGATCTTTTGATTTCTCTTCCGGCGTAGGACATTGAGCTTGCATATGTCCCATTCCGCCGCATCTATAGCACTTTGTTGGCTCCTTCTTCTTCTCTCTTCATGGTCTTTCTTTGAAGTCTTTGAAGTTTCTTTCTTTTCGCACAAACTTTCAAAATTTGCGAGTGAGTAGTGCTATATCTTCATCATCGTTGTGAGATGAGGAGGTAGATTCTTCTGAGTTGTGGGTGGCCTTTAGTGCAATAGTTTTCTTCCCTTTGTGATTATCTTCATTTCTTTTCTTAATTAGCTCATGTGACATTAGTGAGCTAATAAGATCTTCTAGCTTTAAAGTATTTAGGTCTTTGGCTTCTTCTATTGCTGTAATCTTTGGAGTCCATGAGTCAGGTAGCGCCCTTAGTATCTTCATAACCGGTTCAGATTCAGAGATAACCTTTCCAAGACCTTTCAAAGCGTTAGTAATTTTAGAAAATCTAGCAAACATCTTAGAAATATTTTTTATTTCTAGCATTTTGAAGCTTTCCAATTCTCCTATCAAAATATTTCTCCTAGTCCCTTGGACTTGAGAGGTTCCTTCATAAATAGATGTTAAAGTATCCTATATTTCTTTAGCGGTTAGGCAAGAGGATACTCTATCATATTCAGAAGTCGTAAGAGCACAAAATAGTGAGTTCATAGCTTTAGCATTGCTCTTTACAGTTCTTACTTCCTCTTCGGTCCATTTGAAAGCTCTTTCATCAGTTGGCAAGATTACACCGTCTTGGATTGCAATCCAAGAGTCCATATCGGTAGCCATAATGAGTTGCTTCATATGAAGCTTCCAATAGCCGAAATTGTTCCCATCAAACAATGGTGGCCTAGTAAATGATTGGCCTTCGGCAAATGCGGGAACGGAAGTCGATTGGGATGCCATATCACTAGATCTCTTTGGTTTAACTCAAAGACCTGCTATGATACCACTTGTTGGTCCCGAGTTAATGGCAAAACTCAATAGGGGAGGGGTGAATTGGGTTCTTATAAAATTCTTTGGTAAATTAAAAACTTAACCCCTTGAAAGTTTAATGGAAAGCAATATAATGTAGAGAGCAGAAATATAAATCAAGCACACAAGATTTTTATAGTGGTTCGGGCAACCTCCCTACTCCACTTTTACAAGCTCACACTCCTTGTGACTTGGGTTCCACTATTGTATTCCTCAAATACAATTAGAGCCACTGCTCTCTTCTAGATTCCAGCTCTAGGGGGCTTCAACAAATCTCAGCACAAGTAGGTGATGAGTTCCACTCCAATCACACACTACTTTGCTTACACTTGATCTTAGTTCCTCAAACTAAATCAAGTTTAATACAAACAAATGAAATAACAAATGAATCTACACGTTACAGTTGTGTAGAAGCAGTTTGGCGCAGAGAAGAGCTCGTAGAATTGGCTTTGAAGATTCAGAAGTTGAGCTCTAGCAGTTTGAAGCAAAGTTCTTCTTCTTTGGATTGGCTTGATCTCTTTAATGCTCTTGAAGATCGGAGTTACGCACACTTAATGATTTTCAGCTACTTCCCTCGTCCACAACGAATGCCTTTTATAATTGTGGAGGGAATCCGAACGTTTGAAGTAGGTGGCGCGCATTTAATGCGCCAACGTTTGAATATTTTCCGACCGTTGCGACCCAAGTCGCAGGTGGAGTCGACTTCGGGTTCGACTTCGCCCAAGTCGCATATGGAGTCGACTTCGGGGTGCGACTTCACCTCGTCAGTTAGCTTGACGAACTTGAAAACTTGGAATGCTTTAGTTTGCTTGGGTTCCTTCATGCCTTTTGTTGCTCTCTTGCATTTTTCATTTCCTTTTGAATTATTTTCTTCATTTTAGCTTGCTTTCATTAGCTCCATGTTTTGCAAGCCTTTGAACCCATATAGTCTTGAATCATATAATCTTGAATAACTTCTTGGTCGAGTTTATGCATCTTGCTTGGACTTATATTAGTCTTCAAATGTTTCAGTTTGAGCATCTAGGTTGCCTTGATCTTCATCTTCATACAAGTTTGTCTTGAAAATAGTTAATCTCAGCTTGTCTTCTGAAATATCCCCTCTGCCCGATCGAAGTCGATGCCGGAGTCGACTTCGTCTGCGACTTCACCTCAAGTCGCAAGTGGAGTCGACTTGGGGTGCGACTTCGGCACTTCGGGGTCTGGACTTCAACTCTGGAAGGTTTTGTCATGTTGAAGTTGATACTGGAGTCGACTTGGTCTGCGACTTCGACCCAAGTCGCATGCGAAGTCGACTTCGTTTGCAACTTCGGCAGTTCAGCTCTCCATTTTTAACTCTGGAAGGATTTGGCGCATTGAAGTTGATGTTGGAGTCGACTTGGCCTTAAGTCGATGCCTGAGTCGACGTGGGAATCGACTTATCCTTCCATGATCTATTTTCTTCAAATGTATGTCCTTTAAACACTTCCACAAACATGTTAGTAGCCAAGACTTACTCAAATTGATTTGTTAATCATCAAAACATAGATTTAGCTTATTTTCCACATATTTCCAACAGATTTTACATCTCAGAAGTAAAAACTTTTGATTAAAAAGTTGAATATGATACAAAATTGAGTTATCAACAAAACCCAAGAGGGGAGAGGGGAACTAGGTTATTAAAATTCTTTGATAATTAAAAACTTATCCCCTTTCAGTTCAATCTCCTTGAATGAAACTAATAGAACTAGAGAGAGCAACAAAGAGACAAATACAACAACCACAAGAGATGTAACAAATTATAATAGTTCGGGCGACTTTTCCTACTCCACTCTTTCAAGCACACACTTCCTTATTTTCTTGGGTTCTACTATCTACACAACAAATACAACCAAAGCCTTAGCTCTCTTCTAAATTCTAACACTAGGGGGCTTTATTATAGTCTCACAAGTAGACAACGAGTCCCACTCCAATCGACCATTACTTGTGCCTCACTTTGGCCTTGGACTCCAATTCCAAGCCAAATTATTACAATACAACAAGAATGAATAAAATAAAAGATATCTACACTTTATAAATTCATGTAGTATAATTTGAAGTTCAGTAGAAGACTCTTGACGATGCGTAGAGGATGAGAAGATGAAGCATTTTTAGTAAATTTGAGTCTTGCTTTGATGAACACTGAATGCACTCTTGATTTCATGAAAGTAGGAAGGTGAAGGCTCAATGAATGCCCTAACTAATCCTCTAATTTCCTTTGACGTGTCTTAAATATATGTGGGACAAACTTGAATATTAGAGGGTAGGTAGCATGCATTAAATGCGCCAACATTCAAAAAATTTTGACCGTTGTGACTTAAGTCGCATCTAAAGTCGATTTCATATATGACTTTAAGCAAGTTGTAGATTGGAGTCAACTGGGCTGATGACTTTAGTCCTCTAATTTCTTCTTGAACATTTTTCTTCATCTTGTTTTCTTCAAGTTCCATACTAGGGTATACTTAACCTTGGGATTTGACACAAGTCACAAGTGAAGTCAATTGGTGTGCAACTTCACTATACTTGAAATATAGGAACTTCGAAACTTCATTCTTTTAGTCTTGAAACTGGGTCGACTTGGCTTGAGACTTGACCCAAATCACAAATGAAGTTAAGTCTCAAGCCAATTCAACTTAGGTGTACGACTTCATTCCTAGTACTTAGCCAAATTTCCATATGTATCTTTCAGAAATCCAAGTCTTAGATTAGGATCGACTTGGCTTTCGACTTTATCCAAGTCGCAGGGCGAATTTGACTTCAAGTGCGACTTCAATGTGCCAAATCAAGTCAATGAAAGTATACCATCCAAGTCATAATTTTTTGAGTAAATTTCGAGTGCGACTTCACCCAAGTCGCGATCTGAGTCGACTTCGATTGTCAATCTTTGGTTGAAAATTTTCTAACTAACATGTGTCACTCCAAGTTAATGCTTAGAATCAACTTTAGTATCTACTTGAACCAAGTCGTGCTTGGGTCAACTTGACATTGCAACTTGGATTATTTTTGCTAGAATTTAAAAATTCTAACATCAAACACCAAACAAAAACTATTAGTACCTTTAAGATTCTCAAAATTGGTTGTAAATCATCAAAACATGGGTAATCTTTGATTTCTAATTTGACAATTTGAATCCATAAGACAATTACTCAAAATCATTATTGTATTAAAATATCAATAAAATGCGTCAAAATGCTTTTGAAGACTTTATAAGTGCATACAAAAGTATGTCTAAGAAACAATATAAATAAAGGCCAAGTGCATGCTGCCACGTGTTGTGACTCAAAAAGGGAGTGAATCGATGTCGCTACAAGCCATGACTCGAATGGATTGCATATCAACCACATAACATGACTAACAAAAATGAGAGGAATACATGTTGCCACGTGTAGCCATGATTCAGGGCGAGTTTGCATTTAGCCAATCAACCAAAAATGATTCAATTTGGGATTAATAAGAAGCTCATCAGCTAAACTAATGAGTTTATACAATAAGTTGATACATGATGCATGCAACTTTTGGATTTACATAGCAAGCTAGTGTATTCTTTATATAGCCTTTGGATTTATGTAAAAGTGCAACTCGGTCCGAGTACACGCGGGTTGATCCACTGGGTACCCTATTTAGGGTAGGTTCAATTCTAAATATATATCCATAGGGTTGGTTCAATTTTGGGTGAAAATTACCTGCTTAAATTTGGGTAAGGTCAGTTCCAAGGGTTGGGTACTCAAAAATGACCCTAATTTAACATATATGTACTATATTATATAATAAAACCTAATTCCATGAGCAATCTCGAAGCTTCCCCATCCAGCTTGGCTTCAAGTTTATTTTCACCCTTCATTTTCCCTCTAAATCCTTAGCTCTAGCCCTATCATTTTCTTCTGAATTTGCTCTCCTTCATCACCAAATGATCAATCCTCACACTTCATTAAAGTAGATCCAACACAAACCCACCACCCCTTATAAGATCATCATCACCATCAATCTCAGTGATGAATCCGCTAATAGGTGTACTTAACGAAGCTAAAGCACACCATGAGGTGCTCGTTCACAATGACAGTGATGGATAAGTGGGGCTGGTGAGAAGGAACAAGGAAGGGAGGGTGAAGACGGAGATTCTGAAGATGCTTCCTAACCCACTCATACTGCTAGGGAGAATGGCAGATGGTCATGCCTCGCCACCGAGTTCTTTCCTAGTGGCAATCTCCATGTTCTTTGGCAGTGCCAGCCCAATAAGCAATTTGACAAAGCTACCATCAGGTTTGCATGTTAGTAACACTTTCTCGCCTTTACCTCTTTCCGCTTTTCCTCCTTTTTTTCTTTTTTTCCCATATGAATCTTTTTAGGCTACATCGTTTGCTTTTTATCCAATTTCTTACATGAACTATGGTTGAATGATCCTACCCCTTGATCCCGTGGGGTGTGGTTAGTATTATTCTAGTAAGGAATGATTTTTGGTAGTCGTTGAAATGATTTTTTGTTGTGAATTAGCATCCATTAAAACTCTAATTGTTAGAGTAGACGTAATAAGTTCACCTTGATTGCACCCACCTTGTGCATTTAATTGCATGAAATAGATTGCTTATTTTACAGTGATTCATGTCTGGATAATTAATTGCCTGTAACAAGTTATCATAGTGAAACATATTGTATCAAATTGCAATATATTTCATGCAATTTTTAGGAATTGATTTGAAACTGGAACCGAAATTGACTCACCCTCTGAACTAACCAGGCTTAAAATAGGATAGGATAAAGGTTTTCTAAAATAGGGTAAGGGTAAGGTCCACCCCTACTAGGCCCTACCCGAACAAAGTTGTGCCCCAAGATTTATGCGGCAGACCAACGTGCTCCGCATACAGCCTTTGAATCTACATAACAAGTTAGTGCATTGTGTACATAAATTCTAAAATTACACAATAAGCCAACATGTCCCACTACAACTTTTAGTTTTGAAAAAAATGGATGTCTTTATCAAGAAAATTAGGTTTTAAACAAATTTTAAAACATGTTTGGGCCAACCTAGGCCTACCAAAAAGTATTTGGGTCTAACTAGGATGTCTTTTGTCAATTGGGCCACTTTTAAGGGTTTTAAGCCCAACTGGGCTTGTTAGAGACCTTTGGGCCAATTGGGCTATCCTTGGAATTTTGGGCCCAAATGAGCCTGACTAAATCGTTTTGAGTTTTGGATCTAACTTGGCCAATTGAAAGTTTTTAAACTCGAGCAAGTGTTTTAGACACACTAAGAAGTCTTTGGGCCCAAGTGGGCTAATTGAAGAACTTTGAACCTAAATAGGCTTGACCAAAATTTCTTGGGTCCAAATGGAGAATTTCTGGGTCGAAGAAGGCTTTGGGCCCCAAATGAGCCATTTGATGGGTGTGGGCACAAATGGGCCATCTTTAGATTTTGAGCCAAAATAGGCCTATTGAAGTGTTTTAGGCCCAATAAGTTTGATAAAAGGTTTTAATACTCAAATGGATTGTCTTGGGCCTAACTTGGTCTATTGAGAGGTTTTGGGCCTAATTAGAGTGCTTTAGACCAAACTAAGAAGTATTAGGCTTTAGTTGGACATGTAGAAACTTTTAGGCCCAACTTAATGGTTGTGGATTCAATGGGCTCAAATGGGTGGTTCGAGGCTCAAAAGGAATATTCCAAGCCCAAGTTGAATGTTCTAGGCTCAAATGAAGTGTTTTAGGCCTGAATAGGCCATATGGAAGGTTTTAAACCCAAGCGGATCTCTTTTGAGGTTTTAAGTTTCCTAAAGAGTTTTAAGCCCAAGTGGGCCATTTGGAAGGAAATATTTATATAACTTCTCAGTAGATCGTAAGTGATCTAACATTTTCTTAATCCTAGCTTAAGAAATTTTTTTTCTATAATTTCTTAATACCAGTCACTTGTAGTTAGCAAGGTCCACAAATCATGTGCGCTCCAACATGGGAGCAAAGTATCGACATAGGATCCATTATAGAAGCCTCTTACGAAAGTAAAATGAGGATTTATCATACAAATCTATCGCGATATGATTGCTCAGATTATGGAAACTAGGTGAGGGTTAATGAGTCTAATCCAATAATACAACGTAGCTTTTATTTGGACATAAAAGCTTAGGTTGCACAAAAAATGGTTGACTGAGTGAGAAATGGAGATGATTTCTTTAGAAAATAAATGGAAAATACTTAACCCCATATTTTAAATCATCTATAAATTAGAGATTTTCTATACGAGGCAAAGTAGAATCTTTCTACTTTTGAATTCCAAGTAGGAAGATGGAAAAAAAATTTCGAAGGGGTTTTAGATTGAGATTTTTCTTATGAAAGAGGCTTAAAAAGACAGAGTGAGAGAGTAAAGAGAGGCTTTCAAAGGATATGGAGAGCTTGAGGGTTGTAGATTAGGAGGTTTGTAAGAAAATGGAGGATTTGTGTTGTGTCATGGCTGAAAGCGACTTTATATAACCTTTGGATGAGTCCTTAGGCTCCAAGGCAAATAATTCCATAGCAATTCCATGGCTTTGCTATGCTTGGGCTTCAAGAAACTAACCTCATGGAATTTTCTATTCCACAGACCAAGGTTTTGCGAATTTTGCTGCTCCACAACATTTTGTTTTAGTTAAATGATAACTCTATAAAAATGCTCATTTTGCACTCATTTAGAATGCTAGTTTGAGAGAAATATGTAAGCTCGCATTAGTTTTTGTCATTTATGTGTTCCTTACATCATGTGAAATTTTCATGCATTTCTAGTTAAATTGAGTGTAAATCATTTTATTTTAGATCGTTTTAATTTACTATATTGTATTAGATTGCAGTTACTTGTTTTCATGTTGCTTTTGTTATAGGAATGTTGGTCACCAATGTGAAAATTGAGAAAATAAAAGAGTGGAATGAAAAGAAAGTGTTCGAAGCTATCAAAAGGAAAATTTGGCTCCAGCATGCCCGTGGCCGTGGCCACCAAGTCACCGCCTCTCCCAAAAATTCCAAAAAGTCGACAAGCTTCCAGAGAGGTTGGCGCCTTGGTGCCGAATCCACTTGTGTGCCATTTTTGCAAGCGTCGATGTCTAAACTCGAGAGGGTATGAATATTTATCTTAGGGTTTGATAAACACAATCCAGGGAGCTCGTGGCTTCTGAGAAAGGGGAGAAAAACAAAGCTTCAAGGGAAAAGGGTGATTCAAGTGGAGAATCAAGTTATTTTACTGCAACACATAGTTTCACCTCCTCTTCTCATCTCTCTTCTCATTTTTGTTATTCTCCTCCCTCGCGAGGTTGTAAACTTGATGTTGAAGGAATTTGATATCATGCTAACCGACTGAATCTCCTTGTGATGGGAGATATGGATGATTTAAACTCATAGACTAGTTTGGGTTTCCTTTGTGCTAAATGATTATATGATTGTGCTATGACTTGTGTTGCTTGAGTTTACCCTTATGTATTATGCTTAATATATTTACAAGCTTCGCAACCTTGTAAATTAATTTAATATCCAAATTTATACTTGGAAGATTGATTTTTGGATGAGATCCATATATAAAGCACAAGTATTTCAACTCTTGTTTGTGTTGAATGTTAATATGAATATACTTATTAACCCTATGTAATCTTGATTAGGTTATATGGTTATCATCCTCGTTTTAGTTAAGTGCATGGGAACATAGCAAATAACTAAAATAGGATTAGGTTTGTATGTGTTGGAAGACATATATTATTGTGAAACAAATAATAAATTAAGCACAATCCATGTTTTGATGATTGACTACCCAAATTTAAGAAATTTAAGAGACTAACAAGGGTGTTTGAGTTGTTTTAAGTTAGAAATTTTAAAACTCAAGGTATGACAGATCAAGCATCGACCTAGGTTAAGTTCATACCCAAGTCGATTCCAATATCGACTTCAACCGGCAATTTTTGGATAGTACTAAAATTGTGGACCTATGAGCAAGCGAAATTGTATCTGAAGTCGACTTCATATGCGACTTGGGAGTTGCAACCCAAGTTGACTCTGTGGGTGACTTAGAGAAATCTCAGAACTCCGATGCTAAATTTGATGAAGTCAAGTCGCATCCCAAGTTGACTCCAACATGCAACTTCGGTGAAGTCCTAGATGAAATCGTTCAATCATGCAAATTGAGTCAAATTGCATCTCAAGTTGGCCCAGCATTGGACTTAAGCATCAACGAGATGCAAAACAAGCAGATTAAAGCATGAAGATCAACCAGAACAAGCATTTATACTTTGCTAAGATCAAAGATTAATATGACAAAGTCATTGATCAAGTTTCAAATGGTTGATAACAAAGTATATGGTTTAAGATAAACAAGAGTACATTTGCAAAGAATGAAGAATATTAAGACAAACGAAGCTAAAATATGAAGAAACAAAGGCATATAGTGAAGGAACTCAAATCGTAAAGTCTTAAAGTTCCAACAAGCATGACTAGTTGTGAAGTTGCAACTCAAGTCAACTTCACTTCCAACTTGGGTCAAGTCTTGGACCAAGTCGACCTCAAAATGAAACTTGAGGCTGATGGCAAGGAGGAAACCCCTAAGAAGAAAATGCTAAAGATTGAAGTCGCAATCCAAGTCAACACCAGCTTGTGATTTCGGTAAAGTCGCACCTGAAGTTGACTACGAATGCGAATTGGATCATAATGGTCGAAAAAGTTCGAACGTTGGCTCATTAAATATGCACCACCTACCTCGTAACATTCGAATTTATTCTCTCTCTGTTTAAGATTCACAAAATGAAGTGAAGAGGGTTAGCTGGAGCAATTATTAAGCTTTCACCTTTCAGTATACAAGCATTCAAGTGATCATTCAAGTTCTCTATAAGAAGAACTATGCTATTCATTTGCAAGTGTTGAAATCTTTCATCAATTTCAAGCTCTACAAGTTCTTCTCCGTACTGAACATTTCTCTACACAATCTGTAAAGTGTAAAATCTTCTTTTATTTCATTTTCTTGTGACT
Organism: Annona cherimola; assembly: GCA_030490835.1. Classification (NCBI taxonomy): domain Eukaryota; kingdom Viridiplantae; phylum Streptophyta; class Magnoliopsida; order Magnoliales; family Annonaceae; genus Annona; species Annona cherimola. The sequence goes on along the minus strand of CM059972.1, from coordinate 53,674,326 downwards.
TTACTTGGCTTGGTGTTGAAGACCAAAGCAAGTAAAAATAAGTAGAGTGGGGTTAGAGTGTGACTCACCACCTACTTGTATTATTTATGTAAAAGACCCTTAGAGTAAGAATCTAGAAGACAATAAGGGCTCTAGTTGTAATCTTATTGATATAGTGGAACCCAAGACGCAAAGGGCGCTCTTGAAAGAGTGAAGTAGGGAGGTTGTCCCAAACCACTATAATTTTGTGTGTCTAATATTATTGCGCTACTTCACTTCTATTCTCCACGTTTTCATTCAAGGAAACTTAATTCATAAGGGTTTAAGATTAATACACCGAAAGAAATTTAAAAGAACCCAATTCATCACTCTCCTCTTGGATTTTGTCGCAAATTCAAGACCAACATATATGAATACAAATAAACTTAGTTAGTAACCTCTACATGACCAACTTAAAAAGGAACCAAATCGAAAAAACTATGAGTCAAAGAATTCATACTCCCTTCCATCTTATCCATCCTAGGGCAATCTCTCCAATAGTCATCCCATCCTTGAGTATCTTCTGTTTAATTTAGTTTAGTTGAATTTAGTTTTTTAAAGAAAAATTCTCATTCAATTACCAATTCACTTTCGATAATTGAATTTTAAGGTGATAGTCCATTTAATACAATCCTTATGGGAATGATACTCTACTCACTCATTATTACTCGATCGGCATATATACTTGCGTTAAAACGAGCATTTAATTAGACATATACATAGCTCGTTAAATTTTGGCATCATCAAGCTGAGGATGCTATACTTAGCACTGAATGGGAGGCAACCCATTATGTTTTTTGATTTTTGTTCCAAGATATGATTTCAGGCTCTATTATGTGTCTTGAAGTTGGGAAACCTGAGCAGGTCATTTCTTTTGGGAGTATACAGGGCAACGGGAGTTTGATTCTGTAGTTAATTAATTCTCATTTATTGTTGTTTGTGATCTTCTAAATTTCAGTGCAAATATGAATCCTACCAGTTTGGAGTTAGCCAAAGAGTTCAACAACCCAAGTTTACTCATTTCATGGAGCATCTAATTGAAGTAATCAAGTTTCAAAAGTAAAATGAGAAGTTTGAAATCAAGGGGGATACAATTCAAAGTGCAAATTTTGATTACTTAATTGAAAATTTTAACCCCTCTTGTAAATCCTTTTAGAAATGCAAATTCTCAATTCAGTAAAAATCAATTCTAATATGTGCAATTCAATAAGAAGATGGTTCAAGGTGTGGTCAATTGATGAAGAATGGAAAAATGGCAAGTTCTATTGATTTCCAGAGAAAAGCAATTTACAAGTGCAGCTTGGAGATGGTTTCAAGGATTTTGAGACAAGCCAGAGACAATGAATCATCAATACTTCAGTTTGAGCCATCTTAAAAAATAATGGATGACTACAATGGAACAATATCAATTCATTTGTTGAAGTTTTCAAAATACGAAACTAAAATTTTGTTATTACTTATGATCATTCAAGGAATTTCAAGGCAGTTAATGTGGGACCACCATTCAAAAATTGGAGAGCCAGCACAAAATTTTCATGAAAAAATGCAGTTCCCATGAATTAAGGTAGAGGCGTGGTGGCGTGGCCCCCATCGAGCTATAAAAAAATTGTCCCGATCCCACGACCACCGTCCGACGGCAGCTAAAAAAGGGCTAGCTACATTTTATTCTACCCCCTCCCATTTACCTCATTTCCTCCTTTCTTTCTTCTCTTTTCTCTCCTCCCCCCCCAAACCTAGCACTCATTCCCTTCTCCCCCTTTCCTTTCTTCTTACCTCTTTCTTCTTCTTCCTTTTTCTCTCATCTTCCCCTTCTCTCCCTCATAGGCGATCGCGGCTACCTCTCTCTGGCGCCCCGGTGGCCTCATCCGGCTACCTTTCCCCCCATCATTGCTCCCATTTTCCTCCTTCTTCCCTCCCCCTCTTTCTTCTCCAGAAAGCAACGGAGATAAGCATTCTACCCATCCCAACAACTAGAGGAGTCACCAATTCTTTTCTTTTTCTTTTCCTTTCTTTTATTTCATTTGTTCATCTGCATTTTATTTTCCTTTACATCTGCATTATTTTCTTTTCTTAGTTTTTATGCATTGAGGATAACGCATTCATTAAGTTTGGGTGAGTGTGTTGTTCTGTTCTATTTTCGTACATGCATAGCATGTAGGTAGCCATTCATATGTGTGTTTTTTAGGTCATATCACATGTAAAAGCCTTGCTTATGATAATCAGTTAGTTGCAATCTGTCTTAAGGAATGCTTGCAATGTTCAAAAAAACTTTGAATTGAACCAAATTCATGAAAATTTGAAAATGTCTTATCATTGACATGTATTGAATGAAATTTAATGTGATAGAAATTTTTTAAGTTACAAGTAACATGTGAATGTTTGAGTTAGCCGTGTAGTTAAATTTGTAGCTTTTATTCATCCCAACATGTTCAGATGAAGTGATGAAGGCAATTTTTTGTGTATTATGCATGCTCATGCCCATCTACGCTTGAATGTGATGTTTTAGTGCACGTATTTTGTGATAACAAGAATAATTTGAGACCCATACATGTAATTTAGGCATTTAATTAATATTAATTGTATGATTCAATTGGAAGATTGAGATTAGGGCAAATGACTAAGTGAGGTGGTTAAGTTAATCACCTTTGCCCCATGTGGATTAATGTGCACAAAAGACAAAATGAGGCATGAAAATGATAATGTGGCATGGTCCAATATTTCACTAATTATAATTAAGTTGATAATAAGGATGTGATAAATTAGATTATTGTTTGAAAATTCATAACTTGAAGCACATAAGGCGGATTGATGTGAAATTTGAAAGGTAAGCACATGTTGACGTGCTTTACCTCATGAATGGTATGGATTATGATAATCATAATTAAATTATGATGATAATGATTTAGTTTTATCAAATTTCATATGATATTTTCAAATGCTCATATCTTGATCTAGGATGATCATTTTCAGACGAAAATTTTTATTAACGGCTAAAACAAAGTGATTTATCATATGGATGGAATTGATTAAGATAAATATTATGAAAAAAAAAATTAATCACTTATGGTTAAAACCCTTTGACTTTTTGCTCTTAAAAAGTGCATTTTCATTAATGCAAAAGTCAATGCAATTAATGGTATAATTGAGGTGTCTAAGGGAGAGATTTTTGGGCAGATTTTTACAATTTTTAAAATCATAAAATGCATGAAAAAGGGGTTGTATGTAGGGACATTAAATGGGCAGTAATATTGGGTAGTTTTGTGCTAATAAAATGCCAAAAATGGGGCAGCACCATGTGAACATGATGGCGGACTGATTGGACATTTTTTTGTTAAAATACATATAAAATAGGAAATTACATGGGATAGGTATGATAGCTCAATTGTGGATAAACATTAATTTATTTAACCCCAAAATGAGGTGGAAATTATGAGGGTTAAAGGCACCATTATAAAAGGTGCAAGATGGGTAGTTTGGATGTCCTTCATTTGGACAGCCCTTGGAGAAAAAAAAAGTCCGGCAAGGTGGACGTCTAAGGAGAGGAGGAAAAGGAGAAGAAAAAGAAGAAGAAAAGAAGAGGAAAAGAAAGGAAAAAGGGAGGATTCAAGCTAGGCAAGGAGCAAGCAAACTTCACATCTCAAGTGTTTAAACCATGATTTGGTTTTGTTAATTGAAAAATTTTCTAGGTCAAGTAATGATTCATAAATTGATTCATTTATGAATATTTATTGATGATTTATGAAGCCCTTGATAGGGTTATTAAATGTTAAATGAGATGAGAGATTCAATTCGAGCATCAAGGAAATGATATGCATGACCCAGAGTTATTTTCAATAAGTACACCATGCTGAAATTTTAATTTATTTCAAATTTATGTTACTGTTTTGAGCATGTCTTATGTGTTGATTATGTGAGTTATTTTAGTGTTTAATTTATGTTAAACCAAGCTTATTTGATGAACCCTAGTTGGGTGAAACTTTGATTTGACAACTAGGTGAAATTTCCATTCAATTAGGGTGGAAATGAGGCATGACCTAAACAACGAGATATACGAAAAATTATATAGGTAAAATGCCTCATTAATGGAGTATTATGGACGTCCAAAGGGTTAGAAATAGAAAATTAAAAATCTATTTTATGTGGCCTTGATGATGGGGACGTCCAAGGTGGAGAAAGATGGAGAAAAGTTACTATTTTTGGTAATTTAATTGAGAGGTTTTACCCTAATTAATGTACAAATAAGTGCTTAAACTAAGCCAATATGGAGAGGAAAAATTCTATTTTATATGAACTTTCTTAACACATAATATATGTGTGATTAAAGGAGTGAACATGAAAGGTATGGATGGAGAGAAGGGAGAATGACCATGTATAATTAGTTTAAGTGCAAAAATAAAAGGAAAACATGGCAAGATGAGAAAAGATAGGGCTATTTTGAGAAAATTATAAAATCTCAAAAGTTTAAAATTTAAATTAGTAGCCCTAACTAATAAATTGATGCCTTAAATGAGCATTAATGTGAAAATGCAAAGAATGAGTGTTAAACGATAAATGGAAGGATATGATTAAGCTAAACTTAAAGGTTATAAAGAACTTTAAAATTTACCTTAATTAAGGGTATCAAAATAAAGGGAATGGTCAAAATGGTCACAATTGAGTCACATGTCATACTAATGATGAATTGGAAAAATTGACACCCAAACTCAAAGACAAGTTGATTAAGTTAGTTTGATATAAATTCATGTAAATCGAAAAACCCTAAGGGATACAAGCGTTTGAAATTCTATGCATATCAATGAAATGTCATTTTCATTTTTCTGGCCAAAGGCAAGGAGAAGGTAGAAGAAATGGACTAAAGTGACTATAGGTAAGCAAACGAACTTTTGAAAATACTGATTTCATCCCGATTGTTACAATAATTGAAAGTGTTTATATTGATGCTTTTAAGAATTTCTTACAAGTGAGCCAGCTTATGTCTTGAAAATTATGGCTTTAATGAAATGCCTCAAGGATTGCTTCATTGCAAGCAAGCAACACTTCTTAAAATAATGATTTTATCTCAAGTGTTGCAAGGGTTAAAAATGCTTTACATTAATGATTTTAAGAATTGTTTACAAGTAAGCAAGTTCTTTAAAATGCTATTTCTAAAGGATTTTATGAAGAAAAGGGAGTTTTGACCTTTCCATAAAGAAATATTACAATAGAGTTTAGAGTTTTACTCCCACAGGATTTGTGAAAAGCATAGGCGTTTATGAAAGAAAAGAAAAGGGGTTTGATTTATAGAAAGAAATTGTTACTCTTTGACATGACACTTGAAATTAAATGATGTTTTGGAAATGGTCCATTTATTTGAAATGGTTTGTTAGAAAATTTTTGATTTCCTTTAAAAATAAAAATACTTTGAAAATTTCTTGAAAATGTATATACAGATGTTTCTAAAAAGTGTTTAAGGATGCCCAACCTGATAAGTTAACTGTATAAAATTAATTGATTTTTGTTTGCTAAAATAGTATTCAAAGAGTATGCAAGCTCTTGTTTATGTAATAATGACAAGGATGATATGTAGACAAATTATATGATAATAGGATGTACAAAGAAAGATAATGCAATTGCACAACCTTTGTTTACGAAAAGCTAAGAAATGAAAATAAGAAAATGTCGGTGAGAAAAGTTTCTCTTCATGAATATGTAAATGCTTTGAAATCCTTTTATCATGTTGATTTTGAGATTTATTACAAGAAACACCTTTAGAAAGATTGTTTTCCCAAATATTACAAATGCTTATAAAAATGTTTTACTTAAATATTTCTAAAATTATTTAAGAGTGGTCATCCTAATACTAGATTTCAAATGATGTTTATGAAAATATGTTAAAGTAGGTGTGCCTATTAGAAACAATGTTTAAAACAAAACAAAATTGACCAAAGCTTAAGTTTTGATGATTAACAAAGGCTAATTTGAGTATATTAAAGAGTACTAATAAGTTTGCTCAATGATTTAAGGAACTGAAATAGCCAAGTCGATCTCCAAGTCGACTTGGACTTCGACTTAGGGTGAAGTCGATCCCACAGTCGACTCCACTATCGACTTGACTTTGAACCTCAAAGGCAAAATCAGAAATGGAAGAGTAGCAGGTGAAGTCGCAGGCTAAGTCGACTCCACTTGCGACTTGGGAAGCCAAGTCGCACACGAAGTCGACCTCACTATCGACTTCAGTCGAGAAAAACTGTCCAGACCTGATTTTGGGGCACAAAGCTGCCCAAGTCGCAGGCCAAGTCGACTCCAGGTGCGACTTGGGTGAAGTCGCAGACAAGGTCGACTCCATCCTCGACTTGAGAAGTTCAGACTTCAAAATGCAGTTCCAAGCCCATTCCAAGAACCTACTTGAACTTTATCAAGATCCAAATCAAGGAGCAAAGACTATTCTGAAAGATAACTTGAGTTTCACTCAAGTTCAAAGTAAGAATACATGTTCAAGATCAAATCAAGTCTATCAAGTCCTAAAGATCAAATGACTCCAAAGCAAAGCAAGGTACATGAATCTGTCCTACAAGAATCAAACTCTCCAAAGATTCATGAGTTTTAAGCCTATCCAAGATAAACCAAAAACAAGGACTTCAAGATTAACAAAATCTACAAGTATGAGAAATCCTCCAGAATGAAAATGATTCAAAGGAAGAAAGCCAAGTATGATAGAAGCAGATCAAATGAAGATCAAAGCATTTTCAGCAAAAACCGAGCCAAGTCGCAAGTCAAGTCGACTCCAGGATCGACTTGAGTCAAAGTCTGAAGCCAAGTCGACGAAGACTCAGACCTGGGAATCTGAAGAACTGGAGTCGCAGACGAAGTCGACTCCAGATGCGACTTGGGAAGCCAAGTCGCATGCCAAGTCGACTCCACCTTCGACTTGGAAAATAACGTTCGAATTTTTGAACGTTGGAGATCATTTATTGCGCGCCAACCACCTCTACAACGTTCAAATCTTCCTCACTCTATAAAAGGACACTCAAATGAACGTGAAAAAATATACAAGACACTCATATACACATCACAAAGTCCAAAGAGAGAAAAGAAGTGCAAGAAAGTGTTTCCTTTTCCTTTTCTCCATTTTTGAGTGGTTCATATACATTCAAAGGAAGAAAGAGCTTCAAGTTGCAAGCTGCTTCATCAATACTCATCCAACCTGCTTCTAATTTCTTCCTCGAGCTCAACCTGCCTGCACATCTCTATAAAGTGTAGTTTTTCTTATTTCAAAGTCTTGTTGCATTAACCTTGATTTAGCTTGGGTAGCTAAGATCAAGCGTATGCAAAGTAGTGTGATTGGAGTGTGACTCATCACCTACTTGTGCAGTGTGTTGTTTATGCCCCCTAGAGCTAGAATCTAGAAGAGAGCATAGGCTCTAAGTTGTATATGCCTCCTAGAGCTTGAATCTAGAAGAGAGCGGAGACTCTAAGTGTATTCAAGGAATACATAGTGGAACCCAAGTCACAACTGAGTGTGATCTTGGAAGAGTGGAGTAGGGAAGGTTTGCCCGAACCACTATAAATCTTGTCTTCTGCTTCCTTTTACTGCTTTATCTTAATTGCTCTCTATTTGCTTTAAAAAGGGGATTAATCTTTCAAGGTGTTAAGATTTTTAATCTACCAAAGGATTTTTTAAAGAACCCAATTCACCCCTCCCCTCTTGGGTTTAGCCATCAACTCGGGACCAATAAGTGGTATCAGAGCAGGTCTTTGAGTTTACCAAAGAGATCTTATCGATATGGCATCCCAATCTACTTCCGTTCCCACATTTGCTGAAGGCCAATCCTTTACAAGGCCACCATTGTTTGATGGGAATAATTTTGGATATTGGAAGCTTCGTATGAAGCAACTCATCATGGCTACCGACATGGATTCTTGGATTGCAATCTAAGATGGAGTAACCTTGCCTACCGACGAAAGAGCTTCCAAATGGACCGATGAGGAAGTAAGAATTGTAAAGAGCAATGCCAAAGCTATGAACTCACTATTCTGTGCTCTTACTGCTTCTGAATATGATAGAGTATCCTCTTGTTTAACCGCCAAAGAGATATGGGATACGTTAACCTCCATTTATGAAGGAACTTCTCAAGTCCAAGGGACGAGAAGAAATATTTTGATTGGGGAACTAGAAAATTTTAGAATGCTAGAAACAGAAAATATTTCTGAAATGTTTGCTAGATTCTCAAAAATTACTAATGCTTTAAAAGGTCTTGGAAAGGCTATATCTGAATCTGAGCAGGTTATGAAGATTTTGAGAGCTCTACCGGAATCTTGGACTCCAAAGATTACTGCGATAGAAGAAGCGAAGGACCTCAACACATTGAAGCTAGAAAACCTAATTAGCTCATTAATGTCACGTGAGCTAATTAAGAAAAGAAATGAAGATCATCACAAAGGCAAAAGAGCAATTGCCTTGAAAGCCGCACAAGATACAGACGACACCTCATCCTCTCAAAATGACGATGAGATTGCCCTACTCACAAAACGATTCAGAAAATTTCTGAGGAAAGGCAGAAATTTTAGAAGTTTCAAAGATAGAAATTCTAGAGAGAAAAAGAAAGAACCAACCAAATGTTACCGATGCGGCGGTTCGGGTCACATGCAAGCTCAATGTCCAACTCCCGAAGAAAGCAAGGCAAAAGAACAAAGAAAAGATCGAGGGGACAACAAAAGATTCCAAAGAAATAAAGGAAGAGGCATGTACGTGAATGACGAGGAATCTACAACGAGTAGCTCTTCAACCGACGAAATTGAGGCGGAAGATTGTGCAAGAATATGTTGCATGGCGCAAATCGAACAAGAAGAACAAACCATCTCAACAAAGTGCACAAGCAAATGAAGAGGTTAGTTCCAAACCTTGCCATTCTCAATCAAGTTATTCTTCTTTTCAACAATGCCTCAAATGTGCTGAATTAGAAGAATTACAAATTGCATATGATTCATTATATGAAGAGTTGAAGAAATTAGGAAGCAAGTTTACAATTAAGAAAAGACAATGTGATGCGGCAATAATTGTAAATGGTAAACTTGCAGAAAGATTAGATAAATTGAAAGATGAAAATGATTTGCTGAAAAAGGAGAACGGATCATTAAATGAATCATTAGCTAAGTTCTCTAATCCAGGAGAAAATGTAAAGATGTTTTTGAATATGACCTCTCAAATAAATAAAAGATGTCTTGGTTACTATACATTTGAGCAAAAAGAAAGTGGTGAATCGAATGTGCCAATGCTTGGGAAATATCTAACCAAAACTGCACCTATATACAAGACACAAAAGAAAAATTTTATATGGACTAGAAGGCCAACGTTTGAACCATTAGATACTTGGAGGCCTACTCCAAGATTACCTATGGCTTGCAATTTTTGCAATAAAATGGGTCATACAATCTATAAATGTAACCTTAAGAAACTGTATGATCATGGTGCAAAATTAGTTTGGGTTCCAAGGAACACAAGATTTGGGCTTTCAAAGTTAGAACTACAAAGATTGAATTATTTTACTAACCCAAATGGACCCATAAAATGGGTACCAAAGAGATAAGATTTACTTGTTTATTTTTCAGACATGTTTTAAAGCAAAGGCAAATAATGTATGGTTCATGGATAGCGGTTGTTCAAGGCATATGACCGGAGAAAGAAGTCTATTTCATAAACTTACGCCTTGCAACGATGGAACAGTTGCCTTTGGTAATAATGAAAAAGGTAAAATTAAAGGAAAAGGGAAAATACATAGTAGTTCAAATGCATGCATGGAAGATGTTTTGTTTGTTGAAGGACTCAAGCACAATCTAATGAGCATTAGTCAATTATGTGACAAAGGATATAAAGTTGTGTTTGAATCATCTATATGTAATGTATTTGATGGAGAACATATCATGTTTAGTGAAAAAAGACATGGAAATGTATATTTGGTTTCACTAGATGAACTAAATGGTCAATGTCTAATGGCTATTGATAATGATCCATGGGTTTGGCATAAAAGGCTTGGACATATAAACATGGGAAATATAAAGACCCTATGGAAAAAGAGTTTGGTAGAAGGATTACCAAGATTGAAATATGACAAGGATAAAATTTGCAAGGCATGTCAATTATCAAAACAACCCAAGATGCCTTTCTCTACCAAAAAGGAAATTTCCACTACTAGGCCACTTGAATTGCTACACATGGATCTATACGGGCCATCCGACATTCTAACCATTGGTGGAAAGAGATACGTGTTTGTGATTGTTGATGATTTTTCAAGATTTACATGGATAATTCTCTTAGCTAGCAAAGATGAAGCCTTCTCTATGTTTGCAACCTTTGTAAATTTGGTGCAAAATGAAAAACAAAGTACAATTGTAACCATAAGAAGCGATCATGGTGGTGAATTCGAAAACAAACGATTCATAGAATTTTGCAATGAAAAAGGAATTCATCACACATTTTCTGCACCAAGAACTCCACAACAAAATGGAGTAGTTGAAAGGAAAAACAGAACTATACAAGAGATGGCTAGAACAATGCTAAATGAGAGCAAACTATCCAAGAAATTTTGGGGTGAAGCTGTAAGTACAGCTTGTCATGTTTTGAATCAAGTTACCATTAGAGAAATCTTGAAAAAGACCCCATATGAGCTATGGAAAGGAAGAAAACCAAATATCTCTTATTTTCATGCTTTTGGATGGACAAGCTATGTTTTGAACAATGGAAAAACCAACTTGGGAAAACTAGATGCTAAAAGTGATGAGGCAATATTCCTTGGTTACTCATCAAATAGCAAAGCATATAGAGTATTCAATAAACGAAACCAAGTTGTAGAAGAATCCATACACGTTGTATTTGATGAATTTAACCAAACTCCGAGAAAGGAGGATGAATTAAGTGATGCAGATGAAACAAAAGGAAAAGAACAACCAAAGGAAATCGAGCTCAAGCCAGAAAATCTCATGGAGGAAGAGGTAAGTGAAGGTAATGACTTTTGTTGGCCCCGAGTTTAATGGCAAAACCCAAGAGGGGAGGGGTGAATTGGGTTCTTGAAAAATTCTTTGGTAAGTTAAAACTTAACCCCTTGTAATTTCAATCCCCTTGATGAAACGTGATATGAGATAGAATGAGAGGGTGTAAATGGAATATAAAAATGTAAACAATCAAACCAAACAAGAGACAATGATATATAGTGGTTCGGGCAACCTTCCCTACTCCACTCTTCCAAGCACACACCCGTTGTGTCTTGAGTTCCACTATTGTATCTTCAATACAATCTAGAGAACCCGCTCTCTTCTAGATTCTAGCTCTAGGGGGCATATACAATAATCACTTGTTGGTGAGACCAACTCCAACCAACCAAGTCCAAACGATTGGTGAGACAAACTCCAACCAATCAAGTCCAAACGATTGGTGAGACAAACTCAAACCAACCCCCTGTTTTGCTTCTTCTTGAATCCGGTCTCCAATACTGATTCAAGGCAACAACACAAAACAAAATAAACAAAAGAGAAATTACACTTTACAATGTGTATTCGATTAAGCACCGGAAGCTCCTTGTCATGTAGATGATAAACTTGGAAGCGCACTTGAAAGTTGTAGCACTTGGAAGCTTCAATAGTTATTCAAATATCTTCAACACACATGAATATAAGAAGATGAAAGCTCAACTTGTGTTTTCCTCTTTCTTTCCTCCTTCTCTCTTCTCTCCACGTTCATTCTTCAATGGTATATATAGAGGGAAAAAGGTTCTAGCCGTTGGAGTGGAGGTTCACGCGCATCTAGAGCTCCAACGTTATGATTTTCGACCGTTACGAGTTGAAGTCGCAAGTGGAGTCGACTTCGGATGAGTGGAGTTGACTTCGGATGGGTGAAGTCGACTTGGGATGCGACTTCGTCTTGTTAAAACTTGCTGTCCAGAATTTTGCCTTCGAAGTTGCAGGTGAAGTCCACTTGGGTCTGGGACTTCACCCAAGTCGCAGGCGAAGTCGACTTGGGATGAGACTTCACTTTGCTGTCTGTCCGAAGTCGCAGGCGAAGTCGACTTGGGTCTGGGACTTCACCCAAGTCGCAAGTGAAGTCGACTTGGGCTGAGACTTCACTTTGCTGAACTTGCAATTCATGAACTAGAACTCTTGAAACTTAAATTATTTCACATTCTCATTTTCATACACATAATTAGAGACAAAATATCTGAGAACACTTAGACAAATGTGTTAGATCCTTTTTAATGATATTTCAATTATTTGTTAATCATCAAAATCAAATTAACCATTCTATTCGATAAGCACATGATCAATAATCTCAACAACTCTTACAAACCTCCAACTGATTTAAAGTTCAAAAATGCCCATCCAATTGAGCAAGTCATTGAAAATGTGTATGAAGGAGTAAAAACTAGAAGATCAAAGCAAAATATTTGTGGACAATATGCTTTTGTGTCCAAGATCGAACCAACTACCATTGAACAAGCTCTTAATGATGAAAGCTGGGTTATTGCAATGCAAGAAGAGCTAAATCAATTTGAAAGAAATGATGTATGGCATTTAGTTTCTAGACCAAATGGTCATACCATTATTGGTACAAAATGGATATTTAGAAATAAATTGGACGAAAGCGGACTTGTAATTAGAAACAAGGCTAGATTAGTAGGCAAAGGGTATTCCCAGGAAGAAGGAATTGATTTTGATGAATCATATGCACCCGTGGCTAAATTAGAAGCCATACGTATTTTACTAGCATTTGCTTCTCATATGAATTTCAAATTGTTCCAAATGGATGTAAAAAGTGCATTTCTGAACGGATATTTGAATGAAGAAGTGTATGTTGAACAACCCCCAAGATTTGAAGAAAAGGATCAATCAAAATATGTTTATAAATTGACCAAAGCGTTATATGGATTAAAACAAGCTCCAAGAGCTTGGTATGAAAGGTTGAATAAATTTTTGATTGATCATGAGTTTCAAAGAGGAAAAGTTGATACTACTTTGTTCATTAAATATAAAAATAAAAATATTTTAATTGTACAAATTTATGTAGATGATATAATATTTGGTTCTACTGACGAAAATCTATGCCAAGAATTTTCTAAGATTATGCAGAGCGAATTCGAAATGAGCATGATGGGAGAATTAAATTTCTTCCTTGGACTGCAAATCAAGCAACAAAATGAAGGGATATTTCTAAACCAGTCCAAGTATGTCAAAGAGATGCTCAAGAAATTTGGAATGCAAAATAGCAAAGGGGCAAATACTCCAATGATCTCTACAATCAAGATCGACACAGATGAAAACGGTAAATGTATCGATCAAAAGCTTTATAGAAGCATGATAGGATCTTTGCTATATTTTACTGCTTCTAGACCTGATATTTTATTCAGTGTTTGTATGTGTTCTAGATTTCAAGCATGTCCTAAAGAATCACATCTACTTGCTGTAAAAAGAATTTTTAAATATTTAACAAAAACTACAAATCTTGGACTATGGTATCCAAAGGGGTCAACCTTTGATTTAATCGGCTATTCGGATGCGGATTTTGCTGGCTATAAGGTAGATAGAAAAAGTACTAGTGGAACTTGTCAGTTTCTAGGACATATGTTAGTTTCATGGCGCTCAAGAAAACAAACAAGCGTTGCTCTATCCACTGCGGAAGCCGAATACATAGCCGCCGGTAGTTGTTGTGCCCAATTACTTTGGATGAAACAGCAATTGAAAGATTATGGTATTGATTATTTTGATATTCCTATTAGATGTGATAATACAAGTGCAATTTGTCTGACTAAGAATCCTGTACTGCATTCAAGAACCAAGCATATTGATGTAAGACACCATTTCATTAGAGAACATGTTGAAAACCATGATATTTGTTTAGAATATGTGAAAACAGAAGACCAAATTGCTGATATCTTTACCAAACCACTAGCCAAGGAATCATTTTGTAAAATTAGGAATGATATGGGGATGATAGAGCTAAATTAAGAAAAATTAAACAAGAAACTAAAATCTGAAAAGGTCAAGTCGATGGGTCAAGTCGACTCCATGGGAGCCAAGTCGACTCCGCCAAGTCGACTTGGGAAAGTGAAGTCAACTCCGCTTCTATAGCGAAGTCGAATCCACAGGGTCGAAGTCGACTTCGCCTAGGGCAAGTCGACTCCACGCCCGCGACCGTCCGACTTCCTCGTCTCTTCCCCTTTTCTTCTCTTTTTCTCTTTTCTTCTCCATTTTCTCGCCAGCAACCTTCCCTTCTTCCGGCAATTCTTCTCCCATTTCCGGCAGATCTTCTCCTTTCTCTCTCAGCTCTCTTTCTCTCTTTCTCACAGCTCTCTCAGTTCTCTCTCTCCCAACTCTCTCAGCTCTCTCTACCAGCTCTCTCTCTCATTTTCCATTCCTTTCTCCCTCAGTTTCCAACTCCCAAATCAAAATGGCACCAAAAGCTAGACTTCCAAAGCTAGCAGTCAAAAAGCCAGCCCAAAGACCAGTGCCCAGACCTTCCCAATCCAACACAGAAGAGGAAGTTCCTAGAAAACAAAGGACACCCGCTAAGAGAGCAAGGGAGGAACCATCGACATCAATGGGTAGACGGGTTCGATTTCAAACCACTACTCAATCGTCTGATCGAGCTCCGAGGTCGGAAAGTCAACCTCAAAGCTCAACCTCCTCAAGAATCCCGATCAAAAAGGGGCAAGTCTTGAAAATGCCCACGGCCTACTTCAAGTCTGAGTAGCAACACAGTCGCTTCTACAAATATTTTTATGAGAGAAAGGTATTCATTCCCAAAATCATCGATTTTAAATTTCTCAGCGACTACGAGTTTGGTGTAGAAGAGTTACTTGACTTTCAAGGTTGGACACAACTATTAAAGTCTGACGAAAGGATCTATCCCGATCTCACTAGACTCTTCTACTATTTATGGGATGATACCAAGTTCTCAGCCTATGTCAAAGGAAGTGAGATGTATCTGGGTTCTCTAAATTACCCAAATCAAAATGAAGCCTTAAGGAGAATCGGGAGCATTCTTCAAGTACCCTATGAAGAAGAACGACTTCCTAAAGACCTGACAATGGACAAAATCTACAACGAGCTGACAAAGAGCAACAAGTACCATGCAGGCACAAAGTTTTTGCATTACATGGATCTTTCTCCTAGGCTCAGAGTCCTCCGTCTGCTAATCGCCCACTGTATCTATCCAAAAGGGGGCGGGAGAAATCAATTGAATCCACAAGAAGCCATGATCCTGTGGAAGTTAATCAATAAAGTCAAGATCAGCCTTCCCAGGCTATTTCTAGAAGCCTTGGCGTGCCGGAAAGACAATCCGAGAGGCGTACTACCTTACGGATCCTGGATCACTAGGATTCTAGAACGGTTCGAGGTAGACATCGACGGGGAACCATTTGAAGTTCCCAAAACGATGAATGCCATTAACAAGGCACTGCTCCAACGCATGAAGATAAACCTGGAGCAATTCAGAGAAGACAGAATACGGGAAAAGCTAGGCGAGCCAGCCCGAGAGCAAGAGGACCACGTACAGGCTTAGGGGGATCAACCTCCCGAAGCACCGCCTGCTCAAGCGGAGCCCGCATCTCCCGCGATGCACAGATCCTACTCACCTCAAGGATCTGCTGCACCTGAACGAGCGCCTCCTACATCATCTCAAGAGGCCACGCTTCAGAGCATTAAAGAAGAGATTTCGGCTCTTCGGGAAGAAATGGGTCATCAAGAGGATAGGATGACTAGTCTTGTGACTGAGGTCTTGAATGCTATCAATGATATGCATTCCCGACAAGATCGAATCGATCAGGAAATGCGTACCATTCGATACCACCTCGCCTCAGGCCGTCACAAGAAGCGACCCATGCCTGAACTTGATCCCTTCGAATCGGGTTCAGTTCATCGCGAGCCGTCTCCCGCACCCGTTTCCTCCTTCTATTCATCAGCCCATAACCGTCCCATCAAACCTCTCTCATACCCCATCTCTCAATTTCAATTCACAAAGTCTTTGCGAATTGACAAATTTTTGATAGATTGATAAAAAGGGGGAGATAGAATAGGAATTGAGTAGAATTTTTGAGTATAGGGTCAGGTAGTTTGTATTTAGGAGTTTCATTTTTATTTTTGCTTTACATTGTAAACTGAAAACATGAATGATATATGAAACTTTTTTATGCTCAAATATGTGTTTATGATTGATATGTGTGATATGAATGATTGAAAAGATATGTTCTGAATGTTTGAAAGTCATATTTTGTTGAAAGCTATGACAGTTATGTTCTGTTTTTGAAATGCAATTAT
Organism: Annona cherimola; assembly: GCA_030490835.1. Classification (NCBI taxonomy): domain Eukaryota; kingdom Viridiplantae; phylum Streptophyta; class Magnoliopsida; order Magnoliales; family Annonaceae; genus Annona; species Annona cherimola. The sequence goes on along the minus strand of CM059972.1, from coordinate 53,658,027 downwards.
CTTAAAAGGAACAAGCTCAATTTAGTTTTGTCAATCATCAAAAAGGGGGAGATTGTTAGAAACAATGTTTAAAACAAAACAAAATTGACCAAAGCTTAAGTTTTGATGATTAACAAAGGCTAATTTGAGTATATTAAAGAGTACTAATAAGTTTGCTCAATGATTTAAGGAATTGAAATAGCCAAGTCGATCCCCAAGTCGACTTGGACTTCGACTTAGGGTGAAGTCGATCCCAAAGTCGACTCCACTATTGACTTGACTTTGAACCTCAAAGGCAAAATCAGAAATGGAAGAGTAGCAGGTGAAGTCGCAGGCTAAGTCGACTCCACTTGCGACTTGGGAAGCCAAGTCGCACACGAAGTCGACCTCACTATCGACTTCAGTCGAGAAAAACTGTCCAGACCTGATTTTGGGGCACAAAGCTGCCCAAGTCGCAGGCCAAGTCGACTCCAGGTGCGACTTGGGTGAAGTCGCAGACAAGGTCGACTCCATCCTCGACTTGAGAAGTTCAGACTTCAAAATGCAGTTCCAAGCCCATTCCAAGAACCTACTTGAACTTTATCAAGATCCAAATCAAGGAGCAAAGACTATTCTCAAAGATAACTTGAGTTTCACTCAAGTTCAAAGTAAGAATACATGTTCAAGATCAAATCAAGTCTATCAAGTCCTAAAGATCAAATGACTCCAAAGCAAAGCAAGGTACATGAATCTGTCCTACAAGAATCAAACTCTCCAAAGATTCATGAGTTTTAAGCCTATCCAAGATAAACCAAAAACAAGGACTTCAAGATTAACAAAATCTACAAGTATGAGAAATCCTCCAGAATGAAAATGATTCAAAGGAAGAAAGCCAAGTATGATAGAAGCATATCAAATGAAGATCAAAGCATTTTCAGCAAAAACCGAGCCAAGTCGCAAGTCAAGTTGACTCCAGGATCGACTTGAGTCAAAGTCTGAAGCCAAGTCGACGAAGACTCAGACCTGGGAATCTGAAGAACTGGAGTCGCAGACGAAGTCGACTCCAGATGCGACTTGGGAAGCCAAGTCGCATGCCAAGTCGACTCCACCTTCGACTTGGAAAATAACGTTCGAATTTTTGAACGTTGGAGATCATTTATTGCGCGCCAACCACCTCTACAACGTTCAAATCTTCCTCACTCTATAAAAGGACACTCAAATGAACGTGAAAAAATATACAAGACACTCATATACACATCACAAAGTCCAAAGAGAGAAAAGAAGTGCAAGAAAGTGTTTCCATTTCCTTTTCTCCATTTTTGAGTGGTCCATATACATTCAAAGGAAGAAAGAGTTTCAAGTTGCAAGCTGCTTCATCAATACTCATCCAAGCTGCTTCTAATTTCTTCCTCGAGCTCAACCTGCCTGCACATCTCTGTAAAGTGTAGTTTTTCTTATTTCAAAGTCTTGTTGCATTAACCTTGATTTAGCTTGGGTAGCTAAGATCAAGCGTATGCAAAGTAGTGTGATTGGAGTGTGACTCATCACCTACTTGTGCAGTGTGTTGTTTATGCCCCCTAGAGCTAGAATCTAGAAGAGAGCATAGGCTCTAAGTTGTATATGCCCCATAGAGCTTGAATCTAGAAGAGAGCGGAGACTCTAAGTGTATTCGAGGAATACATAGTGGAACCCAAGTCACAACGGAGTGTGAGCTTGGAAGAGTGGAGTAGGGAAGGTTTTCCCAAACCACTATAAATCTTGTCTTCTGCTTCCTTTTACTGTTTTATCTTAATTGCTCTCTATTTGCTTTAAAAAGGGGATTAATCTTTCAAGGGGTTAAGATTTTTAATCTACCAAAGAATTTTTTAAAGAACCCAATTCACCCCTCCCTCTTGGGTTTAGCCATCAACTCGGGACCAACAGTGCCCACTTTACAAGTTGCTAAAAGGGACACGGACTGAGGTCTGTGATGTTTCATGAAATCGTACTAGCATATGAACTTATATGATGATGATGTATGGTGCACTAGAACAAGGAATAGGTAAATTGTAGAAACGGTCGCAGATGAATTGGGGCCCACTCTACATATAACCAAGTCACTAAAGGAAGGCAGGAGGCCAGTGGTGCCCTCCCTGAGATGGGAGCAGGATCAAGGAACGGCCGCGCGGCTAGCTGCTGTTATATGATGGATTCTCTTCCAAAAAGGTAGTTGATCACTTGGTAAATGTCACTACTGAATGGGGAGAAATGCATTTGCATATGTTTTGCTTTTGAAAAACTCAGAAATTGGGATATGAAATTATTTATGAAAAAAGATTACCCAACATGGGATTACATGAGTTTATACGGACAAGTTTACCCTAAAAACGGGGTCTTAAAAGTGTTTACACGAAAGGTGTATATATCAAGGTGGAAAGATTTCTATGCAAAGGCATTCATGAAAAAGAATTACATGCATATGCTTAGTTTTAAATCAAGCCTAAAAACAAATAGTGGGTTTGTGTAAAAAATATTTTAGGACATAAAAATGTCTATTAGCTAAAAGGATTTATGTGAAAAATATTTTAGGACATAAAAATGTCCATTTCTAGAATGGTTTATGTAAAAAAATATTTTAGGACATAAAAATGTCCATTAGTAAAAAAGGTCTATGTAAAAAATGTCTTGGGACATAAAAATGTCCACATAAGAATAAAAAGGGGGTTTACCTAGAAAGGTTTATAAGCATATGCATCGCCTTTGAAAACCTAGACATTGAGATATAAAAAGGTTTACATGAAAAAGTCTTTAATGAAAATATTTACAGGAAAATGCTTGCCTGATGATAAAATGCTTGCTTACTGAGTTATCATTCACGGTTAAAGAACCTAAGCATTTGAGAAAATGTATGAGATGTTATGCATGTTATGATAAAATGATTAGCTACGTTATATGGAATGGTATGGCTGGAAGTATAAGGAAAGTTAATGTATGCGAACTTACTGATAGTTCTAAATTTTATGTGAACTGATTGTTGAATGTATGTATACAAGTATGTATGTTGAATATTTGATGATGAATGTATTTTATATGATCATGACATGGCAGGTTGATAAAACCAATGATGTAAGGGAACAGGATGAAAGTTTATGAATAATATGTGTAGTTGATGACAAGTGCCAGGAGGTGAAATTCTGTAAATATATATAATGAAGAGAAATTAATTAGTATTTTAAAAATGCTAAGTGTGATGAATTACAAGTGTATCATCGCTTGTAAGATGAATGAAGTGAAATGTAAAGAAATGAAATGATGAAGTGAAATGTAAAGAAATGAAATGATGAAGGGAAAAGGAATGAAATGAAAAAAATTGGACTAGATCCAATTTAAGAACCTGCCATGTGATCGGGGCAATAATCTTGACTCACATTTACCAATCAACAACGATCTTGGAGTAAGGCTTTGTGATGCCTCGGGTTGTATTTGGTCTCCTTGTGTTGGAATGATAAAATAGTTGTGTTCTAACTTTTATTACATGGGATTACCCTTTATATCATGCTTAATGTGTTTACAAGCTTTGCAACCTTGTAAATTGATTAAATATCCAAATCTATACTTAGAAAAAGTAAGATTTGGATGAGATCTATATATAAAGTGTAGGTTTTTCATCTGTTATATTGAACTGGATGTTAATATGGATAAAAATACTTATTAACCCTATGTAATTATGATTAGGTTAAGTGGTTATCAACCTTATTTTACTTTAATACATGAGAACGTAGTAAATGACTAAAACGAGATTAGATTTGTATGTGTTGGAAGACATATATGAATATAAATAAACCTAGATTAGTAATCTTTGCACAACTAACTTAAAAAGGAACCAAGTTAACATTTCATAAGTCAAAGAATTCGTACTCCTATCCATCTTAATCATCTCAATGCAATCTCACCTTTGGTCACTCCATTTTGGTTTAGTTTAGTTAAGTTAAATTCAGTCTTTCAAATATAATTTCATTCAATTTGCCAGTTCACTTTAGATAATTAAATTTTAAGGTGCTAACTTGTTTAACACAATCCTAGTGGAAATAATACGTTATTCACTCTTTATTACTTGATTGGCATGTATATTCGTGTTAAAACAAGAATTTTTAATTAGACATATACGTAGCTCAACATTAAACAGTTCAAGGGAATATCTCATAGTGGTCGAGTGCATGGCTTTTAAGCTATGGTTCTTATCATATGTTTTTCCTACCATGTTACAAGAAAAAATGAAGGGTTAAGATATATGCCACGTCAATGATTGGCCTTGCCTTTGGGTTGCATCAATTTTGAATTTGAAAGCCATCATTTCTCCTTGTCGCATTATCATTAATGATAGAGCAACAGCTACTATTGAATGGGATTCATGCCCATAACTCACTACTAAGCTTCCCTCCTTTAGTAAAGCCAAAGGCTATCTATGGTCACCCTCAAAGCAAACTACATATTTGTTATCGCCATGAATATCAACACCAACACATTCAATGACGGCCAAAAGGACCCTACTAAAGATAGGAAAATGCACAGTAAGGCCGATATCTTGTTGCATCTGGAGGAAACCTCCTATGGCAACACTGACAATTATGGAATCCCGTGGGTCCTCCTTTTACCAAACACACATTATGGTGTAGTAAAAGACAAAGAAGAGACCTTCGCTTTTCTTCGTACACACCATGATCCTCCATAATCACCATCTCGCAAACTATTTTCCTCGAGTCTTGCATCTGTTAGATGCAACTACTAATTTGTTTGAGCCAGCATCATGCTCAATGTCGTATCTATGCCACTATCATCATCATGCACACTTCCTTCATCATTTGTCGAGACCCACAAGCGGCTATCATGCCCACCTCTTTTGGATTGCTTGTGTCTTCTCTGGCATTAGCTCTCAAATTATCCATTATTGGCTAGTGAAAGCCTTGTGGAGGATAGTGCACTTATTCTATATCTTGACATGGGCCACAACATTGAAGAAGCTTTGTAGTAAAAGCCTATTGGTAGCTATCTAGTTGAATTTCCATTTCATGGAGCACTGTAAGGCTAAGCTGTCACAACAACATTTGCCAATGACGTCTTTGCCATTATCTTTCAATAGCGGTTATGGCTTGCACCTTCTTCTTTCTCTTGTTTTAAAATTCCTTTGGATTTATAGTTGGGTTGATGTTGGCAGCAAGTGATGACAAGCACGTACGTGGTAGCAACTTTCAAATTTTCTAACATCTATGGTTGGCAGTCATCAACGGCAGCTTGTAGGTTAACAGACATTACCCGTATAATTTAAGGAGGACAGGTTACCCATTAGGTGCTCTATGGTTGCACCAAGTGTGTAAACTCAACTATTAAAATTACAAATTAAATATTGAATTTTGATTATTAACAACTAAATTGAATTATCTCGATGCTACTAATAACATTTAGGTCATTTGCATGTAAGATATAAACTCAATAATCAAAGTGCAAACTATAGAAGTCGCATCCCACGTCGATTCAATATATGACTTTGGTAAAATTGCAACCCAAACTGACTTCAAAAGTGACCTCAAATGAAGAATTGAAGGCAGACAATTTTGGAGGTAAATTATGCAAGCAAAGTTGCACCTAAAGTTAATCTTATATACGACTTGGGTAAAGTCATAAATCAAGTTGACCTCAATCTGTAACTTGAAAGAGGTAAAGGAAGAACAAAATCTCTATAAAGAAAATGTAGTTTGAAGTCATACACAAAGTTAACCTCATATGCAACTTGAGTGAAGTTGAAGTTGACCTCGGTTCACAACTTGGAAGAATTGAAGAAAGCATAAACTTCCTAAAAAGAAAATTTGGATAGAATTCACACCCGAAGTCATCCCCAAGCATAATTTCAAAGTGCAATGGAAAGCAAAGGAGCTATAAGAAAGAGATGTGTTGAAGTGGCACTCAAAATCAACCTTAGATGCTTCTTTGGTGGAGTCCCACCAAAACTCGATCCCATGTGCGATTCGAAAAGTAAGGGTTTGAGGAATAGCTTCACTATGAAGAAATTTCAATCTAAGTCATAACCAATTTGACCTCATATGTGACTTGAATAAAGTCGCAAGTCAAGTCGACCTCACACGTGACTTTAATCGTGAGTCATAAATTTTTTGAATGATGGTACACTAAATATGCACCACCTACCATCAAACGTTCGAATATGTTTTAAAATTATAAATACCCTATCAAATAGAGTTGATGGGGTTAGCTATAATATTAATTGTGCTCTCACCTTCCAACCTGCTAGTATTCAAAGCACTATTAAAGAGATTTCAAGTCAAACTCTCAAGCTCATTGCAAATGCTCTAAAATCCAACTCATTTCCTCATTTACTTTCATATCTTATTTTATTGAAATGATCTACACATATTGTAAAGTGTGGTTCCTTTTATTTATTCACTCTTGTTATGTAAGTCGACTCCATATATAACTTGGGTAAAGCGCAACCCAAGTTGACTTTAAAAGCAACCTCAATTGAAGAATTGAAGTCATAAAGCTGTGGAGGTAAATTACGCATGTGAAGTTGCTTTGAACCTCATATGTAACTTGAGTGAAGTTGCAGACAAAGTTGACCTTAGTTTGTGACTTGAAAGAGATAAAGGAGAAACAAAATATCTGTTAAGGAAATTTAGTTTGAAGTTGCACCCAAAGTCGATCTCATATGCAACTTGGGTAAAACCGAAGTCAAAGTTGACCTCAATCTGTGACTTGAAAGAAGCAAAGGAAGTATAAACTTTTAGACAGAAAATTCAATTTGAAGTCACACCTGAAATCAATTCCACATGCGACTTTGGTGAAATCTCACCCAAAGTCGACTCGAAGCATGATTTCAAATAAAGAAAGAAAAGTAAAGGATCTGCAAGGAAGAGACATGTTGAAGTCGGAAGTCAACTTCATATACGACTTACTCGAAGACCCACCTAAAATCATGTGCGACTTGAAAGACAAGGATTTGAGGGAAAACTTCTGTGAAACCCCTGTTATTAGAAACTTCGTGAATGTAATGTATGCTAAAAGACTATACAGTGTATATGTTATTTCAGTAAGGTTATAGAAAAATGTGTGTTTACAAAAAGATCAAATTTCAATTTTAGAAAATAAATGAGATTAAAATGTTAATTTAGAATAAAGAATTGATTATTAAAATTGACTAGAGTAGAGACAAGAAGAGGATTTAATTTAACAAAAGTTAAATTTGAGGTTTATAAGAAAACTAAAGGGGTAATTTATGATTTCATAAAGATTAGATACGAAAATGAATTTTTACAAATTTTCGAAAAGACATTTCAAAATTCTGAATTATACCAAGTGAAATTGATTAAATTCACGGACCTTATGGAAAAATAAAAATAATTTTTTTTTTGGCCAATTAAGGGTCCTAACTAAGGGCTTATATTCATCCATACTATTTTCATTAAATCTAAGCATGTATAACTCATATTGACAAGAAAATTTAATAGAAAGTACTAAATTATATTCTCTTTAATCTAGACGGAATAGATTATGAAAAATAATTTACATCTAGTGGATATTTGTTATTTTTGCATAATTGTTTAGTTAATTAATATCTTAATGTGTATAAGGACATTTTAGATGAAACTTTTGGATCAAACCTATTTTAATATACCCTACATAATGAAGGATTAAATTTTAAAAAACATGTCTACAAGTTTTTAAAATAAAATTTTATTAAAAAATATGAATTTAATTAAGTTAAAATATGTACTTCACTCCAATTGAGGTGAAGTTATATGGGTAAGCCTATTTTAATATGCCAAATTTAATGAAGAAATGAAATTTTGGAAAACATGTTTCCAAAATTTTAAAAAGAGATTTTTTATCCAAATATGAATTAGTTAATTAAAATAAAATAGAAATTTTTTTCAAAATTCTAAAAGGTGCATTTTGTGAGAAATTGTATATATATTAATAAAAAAATTTCATAATATATAAGTATGAATATAGGCAGTTATGATTTAATTTATTAATATTAGAATTTATCGTAAAAAAAAAAAAACAAGAAGCAGCGCTGGCAGTAAAAGGGAGTGCCCGGTGCATGAAATAATTGCTGGAATTATAGAAAAGCAACAGCTGAAAAATTTTGAGCGGTAACCTTAGGTTAGAATCAATTAACTATGGTAAACCTATCAGCTATAATATAAAAAGGAGCATCTGATCGGTCTTGCATTTCAGCGTCGGTATCAAATTTCCCAAACCAAAGTGCTAGCTAGCCAACAGAACCAAGCGACGGAAGCAATACTCCAAGTATTTCAAACAGGTTCTTCTCCAATTTTAAGTCTTCGTGACAGCATTTTTATTTTAATTCAGTTTTAAATTTAGGTTCTAAAATAAACATATATGGACGTTTGAATGATAGACTTTATGTACTAATTATTTTGATTTTGAAATTCATAAGCTAAAAGTTAAAAAACCTGCTGAAGTTGATATGATTCATGTATATACTGTTTTGATTTTTAATTCATAACCTGTCAAACGTTAATCTGCAAAATATTTCATCTGAACAGGTTTATATATATATATATATATACCACATTTGGTTTTGAATTTCATAAAATCAAAAATTTTATAGTCTGAACGTTAACTTAATTCAGTTTTGATTTCATAATTTTAGAACTTCTATTATGCTAAACAATTATGATTTAATAACTGTTTAAAATGATACAATTTGAATTACCCTCAAAATAATAGGTTAATCTTGAATTATTGTTTTAAATCTGAAGGTTATGTGATGTTAGAAACCAAAATATGAATGAGATGGTAAACGAATGGTTTTAGCTATGAAACTTTGTGTACAATTTCATTATATTATCATTAAAGAACGACCAAAATTTCAGATAAAATATTAAGCAGGATGTAAATTAAAAATCCGAGAAGATTAACTTAAACAGGGTAAAACAGGTGACAGGATCAGCTGTAGTAAATGATTTTTATTAATTTTTGTAGATGTATTTTTATCCTGAAATTTTTATATGATGTATAAGATATCATGATTATCATTATGAAAAAATAAAATATTATTTTTGGATGACATAAGTATGGTTTAAAAATAACGTGATTAGGGCTGTTCCTAATTTTACAACACTGTCCAGCACAGTGAAAATGTTAAAATAAATATATAATGTTAATATTTCTTGCTGAAATTTTTTTGAGGGTTAATTCATGTAGTTTGATGTATTACAGAAATTACAGAGTCAAATACCTTGATTTTATTAAAAATCAAGATTTATAGAAATCAGTACGCCTGATTTCAAAAAATGTGGACAGTTTGAGAAATAATAAAAAAGAAATATGAAACCTAAGTGGAAATGACCCGAATTGATATATATGTTAGTCAGGAGTGTAATAAAGGATTAAGGATATCAATAATAATTAATAATTGATGTTATAATATGTATGTATAATTAATGGATAAATAAGAAGATGGAACTTAGTGAAAATAAGAAGACAAGGGCTGTTTTGAAATTTAATAATAAGTTTCAGAAAATTTAAATGAGAATTATGATTATGTTGATCATGGTATGTTATGGAATATATTATAGGAATTAAAAGAACTTTGTTAAGTCAAATTCATGCTTAAAACATGAATTATGGAACCTTATACACATGTGTACAAGTGGCTAAAATGATTTATTTAGCCAAGATAATCATGATTAATTCAAAATGCATGAATTATCTCATGATGCACTAGACAAGAGCTATGTCATGGTATTTTTTATTTTAAAAAAAAATTGCCAAATTTTAAAACCCATGAACAGTGTCAAACACGCCGTGAACAATAACCCGCTGTGAACAGTGAATGTGAACAATAATTATGAACAGTGATCATGAACAGTAATCACGAATAGTAAACAGAGTGATTTTGGCAGAAATAAGATTGATATTTATAAGGATGTATGAATGAATTTTTTAAAGATTTTTGGGATAAAAATCCATATGTGAAAATAGAGACAAAATTAACCTCTATGAGAGTTATGAAGGAAAATAAAGTGATTATGACATATGCATAGGTTAGAAACCCTAAGATGAATTCAAATTTAATAGTAGAAATGTGCAAGCATGGAATATTATGTCTATATGAGAAAAATGGTCATTTTCATTTGTATAGGAAAAGAAAAGGGTACAAGTAAAAGGTATAAGTTGACTACGTAGGTAAGCAAGCAACCCTTTGAAAATATAATTTTATACGACTTTACTTTGCAATCTTAAATTGTTTTGGAAATTGCTTCGTTAGAAGCAAATCCTTTTAATGTTCAAAAATATCGAAATGCAAATGCTGAAAAGGTTGTGTTGAAAGGAAAATGAGATTTTAAAATGATATTTGAAATAAATGTTTTAGAGTAGTTTTATTACAAGGTTTTAAAGTATTTTAATGATATGTTTCAAAGGTTCTCTAAATATTAGATTATTTTAGAATTTCCAAAATCTATTGTTCAAGAAGGATTTAAGGAAGGCCAATACGATAAATTAATTTCAAAAATGATTTGAGAAATGTTCAAAAGATTATACAAGTCTATCCCATATAGAAATGAATAATAAGACAGGTGGACAAAAGTATATGATATTAGATGAAAGCATGTACTTACATGTCCTTTGATCATAAAAACTCATAAATGGGAAAAGCATTTGTAAGAAAAAATCTTTTGGTTTCAAATATTTTTAAAGACGTTTTATCGTTCAAAAATTATTTACAAAACAGTTAGAAAAATTGTTATTTCAAATATTTTCCTTGAATACTTCACATGATTTATGAAATATAAATGTTTTAAGGTAGGCCATCCTTACAAAACGTTTGGAGTATAGAACTCGTTAACATGGGTTAAGCCCAGTTTTCAAGATTTGAAAGGAATACAGGCTGAGGTCTGTAGTATTTTATGAAAGCATTCTAGCATCAAGTTTTTAGAAAAGGAATACAGACTTTGGTCTGTGGTTTTTATAAAATCATGCTAGCACGTGAATGTGAAGGAAATGTGTGCACAAGGATTATGTACTAGGTCTACTGTAGAGGATATGCAAGTCGGACGCGGATGCAAATTGGGCCCCCTTTGCATAGGTCGAGTCGTTTGAATAAGGCTAAATTCCGGCGGCGCCCTCCCTGAAATGGGAGATGGACATAGATAGCCGCCTAGCTTGTGGGCTATCACCTGGAAGGGTTTCTCTCCTAAGGAAGGATGATCACTTGATATGTGTCACCTACCAAATGGACAGAGACGTATTGCATGTTGCATATGCTTAAAAAGGGTTTTATGAAAAGTATTTTAGGACATGAGAATGTCCTATGAGAAAAGGAGCTTCGATGAAAAATATTTTAGAACATAAATATGTCTATGGAAAAAGAATTTATATGTCAAGTTTTACAAGCATATGTTTGTCATGAATGGAGATTATAAAATGTTTGTGAAAGGTATTTATGAAAAGGTTTCCTCCAATTGCTAGTCGAACGCTTGTTAAGCGTCTACTACTGAAAGGTGAGAAATGCATTTAAAATAAAAATGTTTGCTTATTGAGTTTCGACTCATATTTTATTTTCCCCAACCATAGATAGGTACAACACAGGCTACACAGGAAAGGAAAAGTGTATTAAGAAAACTTTTCAACAAGCTGGTCTGTATATGGTATGAATGATTATATGGAATTTTCAAAATATGTATGTATGAAATGTTTAGATTGAAAGAACTTGTGATGTAGATAAGTCAGTTATTATGATATGAATAATATATGTGAAATTGATGTCAAGAATGTGTTCATATATGATGATATGATGTTATGTAATGAGATATTATGAGTATCATGTGTAAAATTGATTACAAGTGTTTGTTATGTGATGAAAGAAAAGGAATGAAAGAGAAATTTTTTTTGGACGAGATCCAATTAAAAATCCCGCCGTGTGATCAGGGCAACAATCCTGAGTCACGTTTACCAATCGATAAAGATCCCGGAGTAAGGCTTCTAGGCACCCGAGTCGGGGCGCCACAATTTCTCTATGAAGGCTTGAACTAGTATAAATTACTAATCGAGACTTGAATTTTGATGATGAACAACCAATTTGAGAAGTGAAAGGGTACTAATGAATTTTGGGTATATGTATAGAGTTTATAATTTCAGATTTCAAACAAAAGTTATTGAAGTCACATACTCAAGTTGTCTATAAGTGTGACTTGGGTCAAGTTGTAACCTAGGTTGACTCTAATATTAACTTCAAGTGCATTTTGGAAGCCCAAAAGTTTCAGGGGATAATTTTTATAATTAAAGTCACACCCCAAGTTGACTTCAAATGTGACTTGGGTAAAATTGACTTCAGATGTGACTTGAAGAACATTAGGCACCTCAAAATTACTCTAACTGCAAAGTGATAGTTGAATTTGCGCTCTAAGTTGACTTCACATGCGACTTAGGTTAAGTCAAATCTGAAGTTAACCCAAAACCTCCAACTTGGAAGAATAACTAAAGATTTGATGAATTTATAAGAAATAAGAAAAGTGAAGTCGCACCTCAAGTTAACTCCACATGTAACTTAAGTGAAGTTCAACATGAAGTTGACCCAACCATAAGATGTAGAAGTTATAATGGAGAATATTCAAATTATGAGGAACTAATGCCCCAGTATATTATGAAGTCACATCCCAAGTTAACTTCATATCCAACTTGGGTGAAGTTTAATATGAAGTCAACCTAACCATGAGATTTGAAAGTTATAATGGAGAAAATTCAAATCCTAAGGAAATGAAAATTCTAAGGAATGAAGCCCTAATATATTGTGAAGCTACATCCTAAGTCGACTTTACACAAGACTTGGGTAAAGTTTCATTCCTAAGTCGACTCCACTTAAAACTTGAAGAAAAATCCTCTAAAAGCTATTAAAGCATTGAAGTCGATACCAAAGTAGACCTTTGTGGTGCCCCGAACCGGGGTGCCTAGAAGCCTTACTTCGGGACCATTTTTGATTGGTAAACGTGACTCAGGATTGTTGCCCTGATCACACGGCAGGATTTTTTCTTTTATATATATATATAACATCAATACATGAAAAATTGTCACCATTCATTCAATTTGAAATATATTTCACATATCATAGTTATCATCACAATCCGTTCATAAAAGATATTCTTTTCCATCTCAAAATTAACATCATTGTCTTTTTACATAAAAATTTACATATACAACATTTTTATCAAAAACTACATATCATTTTGCATGCTGCCTTCATCATCATTTCCTGTCTATTGTTGAAAAAGCATGGGTGAGTAATAATACTCAGTAAGCAAGTCATACGTGATTTTTCAATCATTTTCATGCATTTCATAAAATGCAAATGCAATGCATACATAGCATTCATGACATTCCTTTGGATGCGACGCTAGCTAAGCGCCCATCCCATACATGCTCCCATCTCAGGGAGGTCGCGGCTGGCCTGGGCCTATATAAGCGACTTGGCAATAGCGAGGGGGACATCCGGTCCGCTTACTACCTTGGCTATGGCCTATTTCTCGTGCACATACTCATTTACATACACATGCTGGCATGATATTTGCAAATCATAAACAATTTCATAAAAAGAATTTAATAAACAATTTAACAAACGTACTTCAGTTCATGTAAAGCAGTTATAGGTATGACCAACCTTAAATAAATTTCATAAAGCAATTCACAAACAATTTCAAACATTTTGGAAATAATTTGCAAAAGATATAACTTGCTTACCTCCTCAGTTGGTGTCCTCCACTTTTTCTTTTCTTTTTCCTATTCAAGGAAAAAAGGATATTTCATTTCTTCTATTCAAGCTGCTTCCCATGCATGCTTTATAATATTTTGGTATTATTTCTTTATACGGATATTTTTTTTATCCATAGGTTCTTCAAAAATTTCATCCATATATTTAAATATTAATCTCAAATTTTCTCCAAAATCACGTTGTATACTGTTCATTGTCACTGTAGCAAATCAATGTAGAAAATCACTGTTCACTGCATGTTGGTTACTGTTCATGAGTTCCAAAAATTGACATTTTTTCCAAAAATAAAAAATACCATGACATAGCTTATGCTTAGTATATCATGAGAAAATTCATACATTTTGAATTTATCATCATTAACTTGGCTAAATAAATCATTTTCTCCATATACTAAAAATCAACATAAATTCACTTAAGCATAATCCTTAATTTCAAAAATTATGAAATTAATATATCATCTTTCCAACATCATATTTATCATAATCATACATCCTAAATCATCATTTATCAATTTTGGAGCATTATTTGTATATATCATATGCTATCTTCCCGAATGCTTTATCTTTGCTTCAAATTTTTGATGTTTTAGCATAATTTCGATTAAGCATTATAACTATACTTATTTTCTCATGTTTAGGGATTATCTAAGCATGGTTTTACCCTATTTAACATCTAAAAGAAATTTGGATAGAAATCACTTACCCGAAGTGGAGATATTCCTCTTTTTCTCACACTTTGTCTCTCTAACTTTCTCCTCTTCTTCTTTGGACGTGTGGGAGGGTTTGGGAGCTTGAAATTTCTCAAGTTGGAGCTGGGTGAATGTGCTCTTGGACGTCCATCCCTGCCCCTATTTATAGGGTTTGATGTTTCATAAATTTGGAGTTTACCCCCCCTTGCTAATGGTGTGAAATTGCAAATGTGTTTTTTTCCAATTTCAAAAGGTGCATGGAGCCTTTGCAGCCCACCCTAGGCCTGCTCCAGCCCCCTATGGCAGCCCTATTTTTCTAGATTTTTTATTTATTAAAATTTATTTATTTTAAGCAAATTAAATCCTAGCCGTTGGTTTATGATGATGATGATCATGGACCATTGATTTTTGGTCAATTGCTCAACCACCCCCCTGCCACGCCCCTTCCATAGCTTCTCTTCCATTTAATTTTTTTATTTTTTAATTATTTATTTTAATAAAAAGTCAAATAGTAATTTAATGAAAAGTTAAACTACTTTTCTAATCTTCATTTAACGTGTGATCTTGATCCTAAATTTATGATTTTCATCACATCTTAACCCATTCATCATATTCATCATGAATTTTTAACCATCCATAAAAAATTTCATCTAAATCCGACGCCCGGATTGCAAATTATAAATTTTTCTTTATTTTTCCACTAAAATCCAAATTTGTATTAAAATATAAAAAAGAATTGCTATTTCATCCTGTAGTGATTAAATCCCCTTTTCGTCTTTTTGTGATTAAGTTAATCAAGTGATTAACTCTTAATCACGTGTCTTAATCCTCGATTACTATTCACGTGTACTATTCACGTGGGTTAAATTCTTAATTGCATAATTTTAATCTCTAATACACATATCCACAAATATAATTCATGAATTTTCATTTATCATAAAAATAATTACAAAAGAATCTAGGGTTTACAACCCGAAATGATGCGTATATGGTCTGGGTTTCACAACCTTAGTCGCAATGGTTAAAAATTTTTTAAACATTAATACATTAAATGCGCGCCACCTACCACCAAATATTTAAATTTCCTTCCAAACATTTAAGAGATGTCAAGTAGAGTTGAAGATGTTAGCTCGAGAATTTATTGTCCTCTCACTTTCTCGGCCTTAAGCATTCAAAGCTCCTTTCAAGAATTTTCAAGTAAGTCTCTCAAGTTACGGAAAGGAGTTTGAAGTTTACACATTCTTCTTCGCTTTTCAAGAGTTTGCTTTTGTACTTCAAAATTTTACATAATTTGTAACGTATAGTTTGATTTTATGTCATATCATTTGCTGTAATTAGTTACTTGGCTTGGTGTTGGCGATCAAGACCAATGTGAGCAACAAGTATATTTAGTTGTAGTACTCACTTACTACTTATGTGATTGTTGTAAATGTCTCCCTGAGATAGAATTTAGAAGAGAACAAAGGCTCTGAGTTATAATAGTTATAATGATAATGAAACCCAAGACAAAAGGGGTGTGTGCTTGGAAGAAAGGAGTAGGGGTGTTGCCCAAACCATTATAATTCTTTGTGCTCTTTTATGTGTTTGCCTTGATTTATTTGCTCTCTTACTCTAGCTTTAATCGTTTCATTCAAGAGGAATTAATTATAAATTTTAAACTCAAAAAAGTTTTAATAATCCAATTCATCCTTCCTCTCTTGGGTTAAGACAACGGCTAGGGGTAACAATTTTAAGTTGAAATCAATAGCCAAGTCGACTTCATATGCGACTTGAGTGAGATTGCAAGTCAAGTCGACCTTACATGCGACTTCACATATGACTTCAATCATAACGGTCATAAAAGTTTTTATGTTGGCACATTAAATGCGCCACAACTAACTTCAAATGTTCAAATATGTTTCAAATCTATAAATATCCTATGAAGTAGAGCTAATGGGATTAGCTAGAACATTGATTATGCTCTAAACTTCCAACTTGCTAGCATCCAAATTTCCATTAAAAAGATTTTAAGTCAAGCTCACTAAAAAGCCTTCAAAGTTCAACTCATTTTTTCCTTATTTACTCTTAGAGTTTGTTGTGCTAAAATGATTTAAACAGTGTAAAGTGCAATTTTTTTTATTGATTTGTTCTTATTGTGTATTGACACTTGCCTTAGCGTTTGAAACCAAAGCCAAGGTGTGCTGACAAGCAGAGGTTAATTGGAGTGGTACTCATTAACTGCTTATGTGATTTTATAAAAGGACCCTTAGAGCTAAAATCTACAAGAGAATAGAAGATCTTTGTTATAACTGACAAGTGATAGTGTGTGGCGCCCCAACCCGAGCGTCACAACATGAGCCTTACTCCGGGATCGTTTATTCATTGGTAAACGTGAACAGTGTTGGAAATATAGCTAAATCCATATTTTGATGATTAACAAATCAATTTGAGTATGTCTTGGCTACTAACAAGTTTGTGAAATGTTTAAGGAATATACGTTTGAAGAAAATAAAGTTAGGAAGGCCAAGTCGATCCCCAAGTCGACTCCAAGATCGACTTCAAACATGCAAAACTGTCCAGAGTTGAAAACGGGAGAAGAGCAAGTGAAGTCGCAGGCCAAGTCGACTCCACCTGCGACTTGGGTAGCCAAGTCGCAAACGAAGTCGACCTCACCATCGACTTCAGTCGGGCGAAACCTTCCAGAGTTGAATTCGAAACAGCAGAATGCCGAAGTCGCACCCCAAGTCGACTCCACGTGCGACTTGAGGTGAAGTCGCAGCCGAAGTCGACTCCGACATCGACTTCGATCGGGCAGAAGCTATTTTTTCAGAAAACAAGCTCATTATCAACTCAAGTGTTTCAAATTCCAAGCAAGACTCAATTCCTTCAAAGATTCACAAGGTTCAAGCTAATCCAAGAAGAATCAAAGTCAAGTTCTTCAAGGTTCACAAGATCTATAAGTATGAGGAGCCATTCCAGAATCAAAAGGACTGAAGGAAGAAAGCCTAAGCAAAATGATTTCCAAGTTCCTAGTTCGTGAAGCCATCTGACGAGGTAAAGTCGAAGCCGAAGTCGACTCCACCTGCGACTTGGGTCAAGTCGAGAACCCAAGTCGATCCTGACTGGAACTTGAAGTTGCGACGGAGAAGCGAAGTCGCACCCGAAGTCGACTCCATCTGCGACTTGGGCGAAGTCGCATCCGAAGTCGACTCCACATGCGACTTGGGTCGCAACGGTCGGAATTAATTCGAACGTTGGCGCATTAAATGCGCGCCACCTTCTCACTAACGTTCGGATTCCCTCCAAAATTATAAATAGCATTCATGGTGAACGAGGGAAGTAGTTGGAAAAACATTAAGTGAGCATAACTCCTATCTACAAGAGCATTAAAGTGATCAAGCCAATCAAGAGAGGAAGAATTGTGCTTCAAGTTGCAACAGCTACATTCAGAAATTTCAAAGCCATCATCAACAAGTTCTTCCCTGCGTTAAATCGTTTCTACACACCTGTAAAGTGTAGTTTACTTTTATTGTTTACTTGTTTGTGTTGAACTTGATTTAGCTTGCGTAGCTAAGATCAAGAGGTAGCAAAGTAGTGTGTGATTGGAGTGTGACTCATCACCTACTTGTGCTAAGTGTTTGATGCCCCCTAGAGATAGAATCTAGAAGAGAGCAAGAGGCTCTGGTTGTATATGCCCCCTAGAGCTAGAATCTAAAAGAGAGCAAGAGGCTCTAGTTGTATTCGCGGAATACAATAGTGGAACCCAAGTCACAAGGAGTGTGAGCTTGGAAGAGTGGAGTAGGGAGGTTGCCCGAACCACTATAAAATCCTTGTCTACTTGCTTTTATTTCTGCTCTCTTTATTACTTTGCTTTCCATTCAGTTTCTTCATTCAAGGGGATTAATTCTACAAGGGGTTAAGTTTTTAAGTTACCAAAGAAATTTTTTAAGAACCCAATTCACCCCTCCCCTCTTGGGTTTTGTCATCTATTCGGGACCCAACAAGTGGTATTAGAGCAGGTCTTTGAGTTAAACCAAAGAGATCTATTGATATGGCATCCCAATCGATTCCCGTTCCCGCTTTTGCTGAGGGCCAATCATTCACTAGGCCACCATTGTTTGATGGGAACAACTTTGGTTATTGGAAGCTTCGTATGAAGCAACTCATCATGGCTACCGATATGGATTCTTGGATTGCTATCCAAGACGGTGTAACTTTGCCAATTGATGAAAGAGCTTCCAAATGGACCAAAGAGGAAGTAAGAACCGTCAAGAGCAATGCTAAGGCTATGAACTCTTTATTTTGTGCTCTTACGGCTTCGGAATATGATAGAGTATCATCTTGCCTAACCGCCAAGGAGATATGGGATACTCTAACATCCATTTATGAAGGAACCTCTCAAGTCCAAGGGACTAGGAGAAATATTTTGATAGGAGAGTTGGAAAGTTTTAGAATGCTAGACACTGAAAATATTTCTGAAATGTTTGCAAGATTTTCTAAGATTACTAATGCTCTCAAAGGTCTTGGAAAAGCTATCTCTGAATCCGAACAGGTGATGAAGATACTAAGAGCTCTACCGGATTCATGGACTCCAAAGATTACAGCTATTGAAGAAGCCAAAGACCTAAACACTTTGAAGCTAGAAGATCTTATTAGCTCATTAATGTCACATGAGCTAATTAGGAGAAGAAACGAAGATAATCACAAAGGGAAGAGAACCATTGCACTCAAGGCCACTCACAATTCAGATGGATCCACCTCTTCATCTCACAACGATGATGAAGACATTGCTCTTCTCACTCGCAAATTCCGGAAATTTGTGAGAAAAGAAAAGAACCTCAAAGACTTCAAATAAAGACCACATAAAGAAAAGAAAAAGGAGGTTACAAAATGCTACCGATGCGGGGGCGTAGGACATATGCAAGCTCAATGTCCTACACCAGAAGAAAGGCCAAAGGAGAGTCATGAAAGAAGAAAATACCAAAGGCCAACTGTGCAAGAATATGTTGCATGGCACGAATCGAGCAAGAAGAGGACTTGCTATGCTTAAACACGACTGAAGTTTTGGAAGAACAATCCACCTCAACCAAATGTACAAGCAATGATGAGGTAACTTCCAAACCTTGCTATTCTCAATCAAGTTATTCTTCTTTTCAAAATTGCATCAAATGTGCTGAATTAGAAGAACTACAAACTGCCTATGATTCATTATATGAGGAAATCAAAAAGCTAGGAAACAAGTTATCCTCAAAGAAACAACAATGCAACTTTATTATTATTGAAAATGGAAAACTAGCTGAAAAATCAACAAAACTGAAAGAAGAAAATGAATCATTGTTGAAAGAAGTAGAGAAACTGAAAAAGGAGAACAAATCCTTAAATGAATCATTAGCAAAGTTCTCTAATCCAGGAGAAAGTGTAAAGATGTTTCTGAACATGACCTCCCAAACAAACAAAAGAGGTCTTGGATACAATACATTTGAGCAAGGAGAAAGTGGCAAATCAAATGTGCCTACACTTGGGAAATATCAAACCAAAATTGCACCTATATACAAGCCACAAAGGAGAAATGTTATGTGGACTAAAAGGCCAACATTTGAACCAAAATATACTTGGAGGCCTACTCCTAGATTACCAATGGCTTGCAACTTTTGCAACAAAATGGGTCATAAAGTTTACAAGTGTAACTTTAAGAGATTGTTTGATTATGGTGCAAAACTAGTTTGGGTTCCAAGGAACACAAGATTTGGGCTTTCTAAGTTAGAATTACAAAGATAGAATCATTTTACTAACCCAAATGGACCCATAAAATGGGTACCAAAAGGATAAGGATTATTTGTTTACTTTTCAGATTTGTTTAAAGGCAAAGGCAAACAATGTATGGTTCATGGATAGCGGTTGTTCAAGGCACATGACTGGAGAAAGAAATTTGTTTCACAAACTTAAGTCTTGCAACGACGGAACTGTTGCCTTTGGAAATAATGAGAAAGGTAAAATCAAAGGTAAAGGAAATATTTATAGTAGTTCAAATGCATGCATGGAGGATGTTTTGTTTGTTGAAGGACTCAAGCATAACTTAATGAGCATTAGCCAATTATGTGATAAAGGATATAAGGTTGTGTTTGAATCATCTGTATGCAATGTATTTGATGGTGAGCATATCATGTTTAGTGGAAAAAGACATGGAAATATATATTTGGTTTCACTTGATGAACTAGATGGTCAATGTCTAATGGCCATTGATAATGATCCATGGGTTTGGCATAAAAGGCTTGGACACATAAACATGAGAAATATAAAAACCCTATGGAAAAAGAGTTTGGTAGAAGGCTTGCCTAAGTTGAAATATGACAAAGACAAAATATGTAAGACATGTCAATTATCTAAACAACCAAAGATGCCTTTCTCTACCAAAAAGGAGATTTCCACCACTAGGCCGCTTGAATTGCTACACATGGATCTATATGGGCCATCCGACATTTTAACCATTGGTGGAAAGAAATATGTATTTGTAATTGTTGATGACTTTTCAAGATTCACATGGATAATTCTTTTAGATAGCAAAGATGAAGCCTTCTCTATGTTTGCAACGTTTGTAAACTTGGTGGAAAATGAAAAACAAAGTACTATTATGACTATAAGAAGTGACCATGGTGGTGAATTTGAGAATAAACGATTCATAGAATTATGTAATGAAAAAGAAATTCATCACACATTTTCTGCACCAAGGACTCCACAACAAAATGGAGTAGTGGAGAGGAAAAATAGAACTATACAAGAGATGGCTAGAACTATGCTAAATGAGAGCAAATTATCTAAG
This sequence comes from Annona cherimola, assembly GCA_030490835.1. Lineage (NCBI taxonomy): Eukaryota > Viridiplantae > Streptophyta > Magnoliopsida > Magnoliales > Annonaceae > Annona > Annona cherimola. The sequence goes on along the minus strand of CM059972.1, from coordinate 53,636,796 downwards.
AAGTTTTGGGGTGAAGCTGTAAGTACAGCTTGTCATGTATTGAATCGAGTTACCATTAGAGCAATCTTGAAAAAGACCCCATATGAGCTATGGAAAGGAAAGAAACCAAACATATCTTATTTTCATACTTTTGGATGCACATGTTATGTTCTGAACAATGGAAAAACCAACTTGGGAAAACTTGATGCTAAAAGTGATGAAGCAATATTCCTTGGTTATTCATCAAATAGCAAAGCATATAGAGTTTTCAATAAACGAAACCAAGTTGTAGAAGAATCCATACATGTTGTTTTTGATGAAACTAACCCATGCTTTAAAAGAAAGGATGATTCAAGTGATGCAGATGACATAGCAAGCAATCTTGAAAAATTGCATATGGAAAAGCAAGAGGAATTCTTGGAGGAAAGGGTAAGTGAAGGTAATGACTCCTATAAACCTCCAACTGATTTAAAATTCAATCATGCACATCCAATTGAGCAAGTTATAGGAAATGTGTATGAAGGTGTAAAAACTAGAAGGTCAAAGCAAAATGTGTGTGGACAATATGCTTTTGTATCCAAGATTGAACCTTCTAATATTGAACAAGCTCTTGATGATGAAAACTGGATTATAGCAATGCAAGAAGAGCTAAATCAATTTGAAGAAATCAAGTTTGGCACCTTGTTCCTAGACCAAATGATTGTACTATTATTGGCACCAAGTGGGTCTTTAGGAACAAATTAGATGAAAGTGGACTTGTAGTGAGGAACAAAGCTAGACTTGTGGCAAAAGGATACTCACAAGAAGAAGGAATAGATTTTGAAGAATCCTATGCCCCGGTTGCTAGATTAGAGGCAATTCGCATCTTACTAGCATTTGCATCTCACATGAACTTTAAATTGTTTCAAATGGATGTCAAAAGTGCATTTCTGAATGGTTATATAAATGAAGAGGTGTATGTAGAACAACCACCTGGATTTGAGGAAAAAGATCAATCTAAATTTGTATACAAGCTAACCAAAGCATTATATGGATTAAAACAAGCTCCAAGAGCTTGGTATGATAGACTAAGCAAATTTCTGATTGATCATGATTTTCAAAAAGGAAATGTAGACACCACTTTGTTTATCAAGTACAATGGAAAGGATATATTGATCATTCAGATTTATGTAGATGATATTATTTTTGGTGCTACTAATGAAACTCTTTGCCAAGAATTTTCTGAGCTTATGCAGAAAGAGTTTGAGATGAGCATGATGGGAGAGCTAAACTTCTTCCTTGGACTGCAAATCAAGCAACTAAATGAAGGAATCTTCATAAACCAGTCCAAATACATCAAGGAGATGCTCAAGAAGTTTGGCATGGAGAACAGCAAAGGAGCAAACACGCCTATGAGCTCCACAATCAAAATGGACAAAGATGAAAAGGGAAAATTAGTTGATATAAAATTGTATAGAAGCATGATAGGTTCCTTATTGTATTTAACTGCTTCTAGGCCAGACATTTTGTTTAGTGTGTGTATGTGCTCTAGATTTCAATCATGCCCAAAAGAATCACACTTGGTAGCTGTGAAAAGAATTTTTAGATACCTAGTAGACACTACCAATTTAGGATTATGGTATCCAAAGGGCTCTAATTTTGATCTAATCGGCTACTCGGATGCGGATTTTGCCGGTTACAAAGTAGATAGAAAGAGCACTAGTGGAACATGTCAGTTTCTTGGAAGCATGTTGGTTTCATGGTTTTCAAGAAAACAAACTAGTGTCGCTCTATCTACGGCGGAAGCCGAATACATTGCCGCCGGGAGCTGTTGTGCTCAATTACTTTGGATGAAACAACAACTTAGGGACTATGGTATGGATTTTAAAGATATACCTATCAAATGTGATAATACAAGTGCCATATGTCTAACCAAAAATCCTGTGTTGCATTCTAGGACCAAACATATAGATCTTAGACACCATTTCATTAGAGAACATGTAGAAAATCATGACATATGTTTGGAATTTGTTAGAACTGAGGATCAAGTTGCAGATATTTTTACTAAACCCCTAGCAAGAGAAGCATTCTATAAAATTATAAATAACATGGGAATGATTGAGCTCACCTAAGTAACAAAACAACAAATGCTATAACAAGTGGTATCAGCTGGTAAATCAAGTGGTATAAAGTCTAACAAGTAATAACAAGTGGTATCAAGTTTTCAACCATTGGTATCATGTCCAACAAGTAGTATCTAAAATTAGGATAAGCATAAACTCAGGGGGAGCACCCATTTAGGGGGAGCTAACCCACCTATCTCTTTGATTACCCTCTAATCTTTTTGATATATTGACAAAAAGGGTGAGAGAGATTTAAGGAGAAAAAGAGTATTTGAGTTGAAAAATTGAGTATAAGTCTTTATGATTAAAAGGGAGAGAGATGATTAAAGGGGAGAGAAGAGTAAGAATGGGGAGGAGAGTAGGATATGCTTACATGATATTTGAATGTTCTGTTTGCATGAGCATAAGCATGATTTTAAAATGCAATATGAGCATATTATTTTTAATGAAAGGTATCCACTCAAATCGGTTTTGTCAATCATCAAAAAGGGGGAGATTGTTGGAAATATAGCTAAATCCATATTTTGATGATTAACAAATCAATTTGAGTATGTCTTGGCTACTAACAAGTTTGTGAAATGTTTAAGGAATATACATTTGAAGAAAATCAAGTTAGGAAGGCCAAGTCGATCCCCAAGTCGACTCCAAGATCGACTTCAAACATGCAAAACTGTCCAGAGTTGAAAACGGGAGAAGAGCAAGTGAAGTCGCAGACCAAGTCGACTCCACCTGCGACTTGGGTAGCCAAGTCGCAAACGAAGTCGACCTCACCATCGACTTCAGTCGGGCGAAACCTTCCAGAGTTGAATTCGAAACAGCAGAATGCCGAAGTCGCACCCCAAGTCGACTCCACGTGCGACTTGAGGTGAAGTCGCAGCCGAAGTCGACTCCGACATCGACTTCGATCGGGCAGAAGCTATTTTTTCAGAAAACAAGCTCATTATCAACTCAAGTGTTTCAAATTCCAAGCAAGACTCAATTCCTTCAAAGATTCACAAGGTTCAAGCTAATCCAGGAAGAATCAAAGTCAAGTTCTTCAAGGTTCACAAGATCTATAAGTATGAGGAGCCATTCCAGAATCAAAAGGACTGAAGGAAGAAAGCCTAAGCAAAACGATTTCCAAGTTCCTAGTTCGTGAAGCCATCTGACGAGGTGAAGTCGAAGCCGAAGTCGACTCCACCTGCGACTTGGGTCAAGTCGAGAACCCAAGTCGACCCTGACTGGAACTTGAAGTTGCGACGGAGAAGCGAAGTCGCACCCGAAGTCGACTCCATCTGCGACTTGGGCGAAGTCGCATCCGAAGTCGACTCCACATGCGACTTGGGTCGCAACGGTCAGAATTAATTCGAACGTTGGCGCATTAAATGCGCGCCACCTACTCACTAACGTTCGGATTCCCTCCAAAATTATAAATAGCATTCATGGTGAACGAGGGAAGTAATTGGAAAAATATTAAGTGAGCATAACTCCTATCTACAAGAGCATTAAAGTGATCAAGCCAATCAAGAGAGGAAGAATTGTGCTTCAAGTTGCAACAGCTACAATCAGAAATTTCAAAGCCATCATCAACAAGTTCTTCCCTGCGTTAAATCGTTTCTACACACCTGTAAAGTGTAGTTTACTTTTATTGTTTACTTGTTTGTGTTGAACTTGATTTAGCTTGCGTAGCTAAGATCAAGAGATAGCAAAGTAGTGTGTGATTGGAGTGTGACTCATCACCTACTTGTGCTAAGTGTTTGATGCCCCCTAGAGCTAGAATCTAGAAGAGAGCAAGAGGCTCTGGTTGTATATGCCCCCTAGAGCTAGAATCTAAAAGAGAGCAAGAGGCTCTAGTTGTATTCGCGGAATACAATAGTGGAACCCAAGTCACAAGGAGTGTGAGCTTGGAAGAGTGGAGTAGGGAGGTTGCCCGAACCACTATAAAATCCTTGTCTACTTGCTTTTATTTCTGCTCTCTTTATTACTTTGCTTTCCATTCAGTTTCTTCATTCAAGGGGATTAATTCTACAAGGGGTTAAGTTTTTAAGTTACCAAAGAAATTTTTTAAGAACCCAATTCACCCCTCCCTTCTTGGGTTTTGTCATCTATTCGGGACCCAACAAACAGGATTAATGCCCTGTCACACGGCGGATTTTTAACATGCTCATACATTTATCGTCCACTCCATAGGAGTTTATCTCATGACATTTAATCATTTATTCACCAAATTGCCAATTTTGGCCATTATCAAGCCCTGCTTTACACATTCAACATTTATTTTCTACACACCATTTCCATCATATAACTTAAAACTTCATAACATTCACATCATGTTAAAATATACGTACATTACACATTGTCACATTTTTTCAACAATTTAACATATTTCAATCCACATCACACATCAACAGTGCATAATCCCATGTAGATGCATACAAAGGAATACAAGAGTCAATTTTCTTCATTTAAACCTGTGGTTTTTTCTCCATAGTCATCTTGCACCCGTCTTAGAGTTTGGAAAACAAATTGTGAGTATTAACTCAGTAAGCAAGTTGCATAGTTTTCAGGCAATAATTTTCAGGCAAAGTTTTCTTTTTTATAAACATTTTAGAATAGTCAACATCATACCCAACATGGGTATATCCTGAATAATGCAAATGCATTATTATCAATATAATATGAACATCATATGATAGTACGCTACCTAGGCAACTATCCCATTATCCTCCTCCCATCTCAAGGAGGGCACCACCGGCTTTTCCTTATTTTAGCGACTTGGTCACACTAGAGGGGGACAACCAGTCTGCTTACACCTCTAAAGTGAAATTAGTACTTTATGTACCATGAACATAGACATGCTAGCATGATTTTCATGAATAACCATATAAACCATAATTTCTCAACATCATTTTAATGAAATAATATTCAAGTCATTTTGCAAGAGTTATAAGAATGGTCATCTTTAAATAATTCCAAGAGCATTTAAACCTCCATTTGCAAGATATATTTTAAGGCATTTAAATATAAATTTGCAACATGATATCAACATTTTAAGAAAGAAAGTTTTCAAAAGTTTGCTTGCTTACATGAATTCACTTCAATCCCTTTCCTCAACTTTTTCCTTGCCTTTGTCTATATACATGACAATGACATTTCATTCATATATATAAAATTGTATATGCTTGCACATTATATAGTTTTCAAACCCACTTAAATATACATCAACTTACTTAACCCATTTTCTTTCAAGTTGGGTGTCAATTTTTCAATTCATATATTGGTGTGACTTGTGCTTCTATAGCAACCATTCTTTTCATTTTAGCACCCTTAAGTTTTCACATTTATTACAACCGTTAAATTTAACTTAACATATGTGAAACCCAAACCTATGTAGGACTCAATGGTATGCATTGAACATATATATTTGATTTGTATGTGATTTAAATAAATTTCGAATGATTTATGGATGATTTTATGATTTAATGATATTTTGCAATTAGGGTTTAATTAAGAATGGTGATTAAAAATTTAATCGCCGGAGCCCAAAGTGAGTCGGTATGACCCGAGGGGCTTAATGAGGATTTAAAAGTGACAATGTGTCATGAATAATCATGTTACTAATCATGATTTAAATTATGGAGACTAAAATGTAATTATGAAATTAAGGTGAAAAATGATAGAAAAATTCATAACTTGACGCCTACAAGGCGGATTTCGATGAAATTTGAAAGATAAGCTCACGACGGTAGGCCCAATCTTTCGAATGGATTGGATTAATAGAATTATGATGGGATTAGGGTGATAATTAATTATTTATATCCCCAAATCCAAAAGATAAATTCAAGTGGTCATAACTTGAGTTAGAAAACTCGGTTTGAGATGAAACTTGAAACGATTGAATAACATTATGAAATCTATGATATGAATGGAATGGATTAAGCTAATTATCATTGGATTTGCTTAATCACAAAAAGACGAAAGCCATTAAATGCAAGTCAAGGTAGGAAGCTTCATGGACGTTGCAATGAGGATAATTTGGGAAGGTGAGAAATGGAATTTATTAAAATGCCCTGGGGGTTGCTTGAGCACCAAGAAAAGTGGCAAATAAAAGAAGGAAAGAGAGGGAGCATGGGGTTGGATGTTCCAGCAAAGGAGAAGAGAGAGAGAGAGAGAGAGAGAGAGAGAGAGAGAAAGAGAGGAAAACAAGAGAGAAATGGAGATTTTCTCTAAGGACCAGCAGCAAGCACCTCCAAACCCAGCAAGGAAAAGAATGGAAGGAAAGGGATTATCGCGATCTCAGGTAAGCAAGCGAACTTTCTAAAATGCTGTTTTCTTTCTATGTGATTGATATGATTGAAATATTTATGTTTATGTTTTAATGAATGGGCAAGCACAAGTTTTAAAAATGATGGTTTTAATGAAAAGCTACAAGTTTTGAAAAATGACAACTTTAATGAAAAGTCATAAGTTTTGGAAAAGAAGGGCTTTAAGGAAAAGCCTCAAGGTTTGCTTTATGGGAAGCAAGCAATATGTTTTAAGATAAAAATTTTATCATCAGTGTTGCCAAAGATTGTCAATGCTTAATGTTAATGGAATTGAGAATTTTGCTTATGAGTAAGCAAGTTCTCCACGATAATGTTTTCAAAGGATTTCATTTTGATGCCGATGGTTTTAAGAATTTACTTTTAAGCAAACAAGTTCTTTATGATGTTGTTTCAAAAGTATTTTATAAGAAAAAGGGAATTTTACCCTTTTTGACAAAGTATTATTTGTAAATAAGTTTTGAGTTATTTCTACAACAATTTGTGATAAACAATTATGTTTATGAAAGAAAAAAGAAAAGGGGCATTGATTTATGAAAAAGATTTATTTTGCTAGGTCATGATAATTAAATAATAAATGATGATTTGGACATAGTCCGTATGTTTTGAAATGATATTCGAAAAGTTTTGATTTCCTTTAGATAAGGAAATCTATGTTGAAAATATCTTGAAAATTTTTTATACGAATGTTGTTAAATGGAATTTAACGATGACCAACCTCATAAGTTGATTTTCTTAAAATGGTTTGATTTCGGGTTGCTAAAGTAGCATACAAAAGACCATGCAAGGCTCCTTTATGTAAAAATAACAAAATTGATGTGGACAAGAAATTGATTTTAAGGTGATTGAGAAGGGGTTAGCACAATTGCATAACTTCTGTAAGCAAAAGGCCCCGAAATAAAAATCAAGAAAATGCCAGGAAAAATGTATGATTTATTTTTGAAAATTTAAAAGTTTTGAAATTCTTTTATTAAAAGGGTTTTAAAGTATGTTGTTTCTCAAACATTTCAAATATTTATCAAAATATTTTATTCAACATGTTTCTAAAAGAATTTAAGGAAGGTCATCCTAAAATTAGATTTCAGATCACAACTTGTTTAAAGTGGGTGCGCTCGCTTTACAAGTTGACACGGACTGCGTTCTGTGATGTGTTTTTGAAAATGATTTTTTAAAAGACACAAACTTTGGTCTGTGATGTTTTTAAGTTATGGATGCAGACTGAGGTCTGTGATCTCAGTTTTAAAGGATACAGGCTGCGATCTGTAATACTTTAAACCAAACGGATTGCGGTCCATCATGATAATGTATGGTGCACCAGTATAAGGAACAGGCCGGTTGTAGAGCACGGTTGGGATGACCGGGGCCCACTCTACATATGGCCAAGTCGCTAAGGGATGACAAGAGTGTCAGTGGTGCCCTTCCTGAGATGAGAGCAGGATAAAGGAACAGCCGCCTGGCTAGCGTTCTGTTAAGGATTCTCTTCCAAAAGGTAGCATGATCACTTACTAAGTGTCACTACTGGATAAGGAGAAATGTGTTTGCATACGTTTTGCTTTTCAAAAGCCCAAAGATTGGGATATAAAAATATTTATATGAAAAGTTATCTTAAATTGAATTTTTATGAGCCATTATGTATAAGTTATCCTAAAAGCAGGGTGTTCTACACAAAATGTGTAAATATTAAGAATAAAAAGAAATGGCTTTTATGCAAAAGTTTTCATAAAAAGGATTTATGACTTGTTTGCTATAAACAAGCCCCAAGATGGGGATTATGAAAAAGGGTTTATGTTGGAAAATGTTTTAGGACGTATAAACGTCCGTTTCCAACAAGGTTTACGTGGAAAAATATTTTAGAACGTATGAACATCCAGTGCCAAAATGATTTATGTGGAAAAACGTCTTTTCGTGGACATGAGAATGTCTATTGTGAAATATGGTTTATGTCAAGATGTTTTGGGACATAAAATGTCCCCTGGCCAAAAATAATTTATTAGAAAAATGTTTTAGGAAATGATTTTCAAGGAAGTCTTGCCCTAAAAGATAAAATGCTTGCTTACTGAGTTATCACTCACGTTTTGTTTTCCAAACCTTAGACAGGTACTGGGAGACTCAAGCGGTCGAGGACCTAAGAAATGGAGAAAATGTACGAGATAGTACCATATGGGCTAAAAGGATTAGCCATGGTGAGTGGAATGATATGAATGAAAGTATTCAAGTATGCTGACGTATGTGAATTTATTTAAAGTTCTAAGTTCTAGGAGAACTAATGAATGAATGAATGTATGTATGTACGGATGAATGTATGTCTGGAATGGTAATGTAATGATTAGGTCAAGAGGGCCTATGATGTATAACAGCATGTTGAAATGGTTTAAAGGATATGTACAAGTGTACCATTGCTTATGTTATAAATGAAATGATGATGAATGAAGAAATGAAAAAAATTTGGACGAGTTCCAATTAAATTACTGCCGCGTGATCAGGGCAACAATCCTGATTCACATTTACTAATCAATAAGGTCTTGAGGTAATAAAGTGACGTTTCGGTTTGGGGCGCCACAACATATGGGGATTCAACCTCTCCCATTTATCATTTAACACCCATACTTTTGCATTTTTCACAATGGTGCTCATTCAAGGCACTTACTTATGAGTTAGGGCTACTAATTTTAACCCTAATTTTTTGAGATTTTATAATTTTCTCAAAATAGCCCTCTCTTTTCTCTTTTTTTTTAAATTTTCCTTTCATTTTTTTGCATTTTAGCTAATCATACTTGGTCATTTTCCATTCTTATCATCCATACCCTCCACGTACACTCTCTTAGTTACACATATATTATATGTTAATCAAGTTTATATGAAACAACACTTTTTCTTCTATTTTTGCCTAATTTAGACACTTATGTTGCACATATTTAGGGTATAATCATGAAACTAAAATCCGTCAATTAAATTTCTCAAAACAACAACTTTCGCTTCACATTTTCCACCTTAGGCATCCTTATCATATGTGCCATATAAAACAGATTTTTCCATTTCCATTTCCACCCGTTTGGACATCCATAATACCCATATGTAGGGTATTTTAGAATTTAGAGCAAGTTGTCAATCCCATGTTTCACCCTTCTAAGGTCCATCCTATAAGATTGGTTTAACATAATTTAGTCATAAAACATTTCACATAATCCACACATAACATATGCTCAAAACAGCAACATTAAATTGAAATTAACAACAATTCCAGTATGGTGCACTTATTGTAAACAATCCTAAATTCACATATAGCCTTCTTGAATGCTTGAATTGAATCTCCTAATTCATTTGGCTTTTAATAACCCTATCAAGGGCTTCATAAATCATCACTTAATATTCATAATGAATCAAATTTATGACTCATTGATTGAGCTAGAAAACTTAGCAATTATTAAAACTAAACTTGGTTTAACACCTACTTGATGAGTTAAAGTTGCTTGGTCCTTGCTCAAGTTGGTTTCCTTCTTTTCTTCCTTTCTTTTTCTCCTCTTTTTCTTCTTTTTTTCTTCCTTTCTCCCCTTCTTGGGACATCCACCTTGCTGGACCCTTAAGCTTTTTTTTTCTCCAAAGCTGTCCACGAAGTAACTAGTAATTGCCCCCTTCATTTCACTTCTATAATGGTGCTTTAGCTCACCATATCCACCTCATTTTGAGGCTTATAAATTCATACTTATCCCATAAATGTGCTGGCCCATTTCATCCAAGTAAATTCCATTTTTATACATTTTTTTAACACTAAAAATCTGCTCAAAACTGTCCATTTTTGCTGTCCACTTGATCACGTCCTATGTTGTCCACCTTTTTAGCATTTCGTGGCATCAAAATGTGAAACCCTGACCCAAGTAGGTATCATGTATATGCATTTGAATGATTTATTTATAAATGAATTATTTGTTATTCTTATGACTTGTTGCAATTAGATCAGTGGTTATGAATATTGTTTAAATTTATCATTTTAAGTCAATGTGGATTAATATGATTGAAGTAATATAATGACGATGGATAAGCATCAGTGTGCCATGAAAAATTAGTTAAATTTCGTAATGTGATTAATAGAGATTAGGAGGCTAATTACAGAGCTAAGTGGGAAAATATTAGAAAATTCATAACTTGATGGCCTTAAGGCGGATTAAGATGAAAATTGAGGAGGAAGCACATAATTTCGTGCTTAATCACATGAAAAAATTAGATTTTGAAAATTTTGATGATAATTGATCATCCCGTCTAAAATTTAAAACGATCATAACTTGAACAAGAAAGATCGGATTGAGATGAAATTTAAAATGGATGGTTAAAATTATGAGATCAAGGTTATGAATGGATTGGATCATGCAAATGATGATGGGATTAGGCCTGCACGAAATTGGGATCAACACTTTTGACTTTTTATCCCAAAAAGTGATTAGCATTTATGTTAAAAATGAGTAAAATAATCAAATGAATAAATATGAAATTAAGGTGTCAAAAGGAGGTAAATTGTAGGGTATTTTATGAATTATTAAAAATAGAAAAATTCTTGCAATTATCTGATAAATAAATGCTGAATTAAGTAGCTCAATGGAGCATAGCTTATGTGGCACGCAAAGGACGTCCAAACAGTCCATTAAATTAGATTTTTGTGAAATATTTTCAAATAAAATATATGTCAAAATCAGCTGTGGATTAATGTGGGTAAATGTGAATTAAATTAGAGTGGAAATTCAGAATTAAAAGTAGCAAATCTAGGCCATTGAGATGAGATCAAGAAATGTACAGCAAGGTTGCATGAAAGAGATGTGGACGGTATGGCAGCCTTTGGGAATTTTTTATGATTTTTTTAATTATCCTAAATTGACCCTAAGTAGGTTAATTACTAGGTAATAAAATGGACATTAATTGAAAGCTGCAAAATGGTGAAAAAAATTTCAAAAAGGCAGCTGAAACAGGGACATGTACATGGACAGCGAAATGGAGCAACAATGTGGACCATCCAAATAGCTGATAATCTGATTTTTTTAAAATTTTTAAAAATTCTAAATACATGTCTAATTACCCCACATATTAGGGTATGTAAATATTCATTAAAAAAGGCTGCAAATTCTTTGAAAAAATGGAAAAGCAACTGCTGGAAATGGACGTGATCAGTGGACAGCTTTGAGATCAGTTAATGGTATGGATAGTTACTAAATTTTTATTTAAGTAAAATATAATTTAAATGGACCACAAATTGCCATGTCAGCAAGGGAGATAAGTATACATTAAAATAATCTCAAAATGATGTGGCAAGTGGGGTCCACAAGCTGGAAATTCCAGCTACTTCTCAAGTGGACGTCCATATGCACATATGTTTGAAAGTTTGGAAAAAATTCAAGGAGCTTAGCCCCCTTTCCAACAGTGCACATCCTCCTCATTTAGCAAGCTTGAAGCTAAGAAAAGAGGGGAGAAAAAGGAAAAGAAAAGGAGAAAATTGTTGGAAACATGTGGAAAATAAGCCAAGTTTATGTTTTGATAATTAACAAATCAATTTAAGTAAGTTTTGGTTACTAACATGTTTGTGAAGATGATTAAAGGATATAAAAATGAAAAAAATGAAGCATGAACGGTCAAGTCGATTTCCAAGTCGACTCAGGCATTGACTTAGGCCAAGTTGATCCCCAAGTCGACTCCAGCATCGACTTCAAACGCGTTTTTATGTCCAAAGTTGAAATTGGGGACGAGAGCAGTTGAAGTCGCACACGAAGTCAACTTCGCATGCGACTTGGGCGAAGTCGCAGACCAAGTCGACTCCAGCATCGACTTCAAACGTGATTTTCTGTCCAGAGTTGAAATTGGGGACGAGAGCTGCCGAAGTCGCAGACCAAGTCGACTCCACATGCGACTTGGGTGAAGTCGCAAGCCAAGTCGACTTCAGCTTCGACTTCAGACTGACAGCACGCGTTTTGAAGAGCTAAGTCGCAAAACAAGTAGACTCAATGCTCGACTTGAGTAAAATTGAAGACCAAGTAGACCCATTCATTCGACTTAGAATAAATGAAGATCAAATCAAATTAAAAGCAAGTAAAGATGCATAGATTCATCAATTCAAATCAAGAACTATCAATTAGACATTTCATACACTTCATGATCCAAGTATTCAAGATTCTGAAACATGAAGTTAAAGGATTTTATGCAAAGTGAATATACTCAACTTTAAATGACGAAATCAAGGGAAAGACAATTAAGCATGAAGAAATTAAGCAAGCAAAATCATTTCAAAGAAGCTCAAGTTCATCAAGCAAGTTAAGGAAGTGAAGTCGCACCCGAAGTCGACTTCACCTGCGACTTGGGTCAAGTCCAGGACCAAGTCGACCCGAGGAAGAACTTGAGCTGCCTGAGTACAGCCGAAGTCGCACCCGAAGTCGACTCCATTTGCGACTTGGGCGAAGTCGCACCCGAAGTCAACTCCACCTGCGACTTGGGTCGCAACGGTCGGAAATTTTCCAACATTGGAGCATTAAATGCACGCCACCTACTTCCAAATGTTCGGATTCCCTTGCCATTTATATAAGGCATTCAATATGAACGTAAAGGGTAGCTGAAATATCATTGTTTGAGCACAACTCTCATCTCTAAGAGCATTAAATGATCAAGCCAACATCTAGAAGAAGAACCTTGCTTTCAAACTGCCAAGAGCTACTCGTTGAATCTTTCAGACTGCTTTACAAGTTCTTATCTGTGCCAAATTTGCCTCTACACAACAGTAACGGGTAGAAACCTTCTTCTTATTCTTTCTTGTTGTATTAAACTTGATTTAGTTTGGGTAACTAAGATCAAGTGTAAGCAAAGTAGTGTGTGACTGGAGTGAAACTCGTCACCTACTTGTGCTGTGAATTGTTGATGCCCCCTAGACCTGGAATCTAGAAGAGAGCAGAGGCTCTAGTTGTATTTGTGAAATACGTAGTGGAACCCAAGTCACAAGAGGTGTGAGCTTGGAAGAGTGGAGTAGGGAAGGTTGCCCGAACCACTATAAATCTTGTCCATTGATTTATTTCAGCTCTTATTATCTTATTGCTTTCCTTTTGTTTCATTGAAGGGGATTGAACTAAACCGGGGTAAAGTTTTTGTTTAAGTTAAAAAAATTTAATTACCCAATTCAATTTAGATTTGAGTATAAAAAGGGACGTTTAAAGTGTAAAAATCGGACCCAAAGTTGCTATATTAGAACCCTGAAATTAGTGCATTAAAAATCCATAAAAATACACTAAATAAAGTGTTAATTGAGGTATATAATCATGCTGAATTAGAAGCCTAGTTTCTGATTTGAAAAATTTTAAGAAACATATGAATTATGTGTTGAGAAATGAACATATGTGAAGTAAGGAGTATGATAAAATGATGAATGAGTTATGTAAAATGCTAAAATGCAAAAATGCATACAAAATGATGAAAACACGTGAAATATATTTCTGTTTAGTTAACCCCAAAATTTGAGATCAATATATGGGGTTTAGGACATTAATCAGGTTCTTTAAAATGGGCACAACATGTGAAATGTGAAAAATATGTGAAAAATGACAAGTTGGAAGTTTATCACTTTATATGATGTCTAATGAATGTGTTATGACATATATAAATGTTACCCTAAATGTGGGGATTGAATATGTGATGTAATGAATGGTTGATATATAAGTATGTTATGTACGCATACCCGACTTGGAATTTAAGCGGGTTATGAATATTTATGAAAATGGGTTGGAAAACTAAGTGAATGCAAGCAAATAGAATTTACATGAATGCTATGTCATTCTTTCATGCATAGGCAAAGGAAAAGAAAAAGTTGACCCGGAAAGCTCGTGTGAACAAGGTAAGCAAGCCAAATTTTCTAAATGATTTTTATTTCTTAAATTATTCTCAAATAATTGATGTTTTAACTGTTTTTTATTGGTTTAAGCAAATGATATTTGAAATTTATTTCTAAGTTCTTTAAGGATGGTGATTCTTAGTTCAATATGTATTGATAACTGATTTATATAACTGTTTTGTTAAATATGAAAAATACTGTCTTATGAAATTATGCAAGAAAAATCATGCTAGCATGTCATGGATAAGTTCATGTGCACAAAGCATGAGGTCCACCTTAAAGGTGTAAGCGGACCGATTGTCCCCCTTTGGTGTGGCCGAGTTGCTAAGATAGGCCAAGGGTCGGCAGCGCCTCCCTAGATGGGAGAAGATGAACACGGATGGTCACCTAGCTAGCTTCCATCTGAAGAGACCATAATGCATTCATCTTATTGTCATGATATATCCTCGAGGGGGTATAATGTTGCTTTCCATGATGATTGTAAATAAAAGGTTTCTGCTTCGCAGGTAGTTGATCACTTGATAAGTATCTCTACTGAATGGAGAGAAACGCTTTTGAAAAATGTTGCCTTCGAAATGATTTGCCTGAAAATATGTATAAAGCTTGCTTATTGAGTGTACAACTCACTTTTTGTTTTCCAAACCCATAGACAGGTGAAGAAATGAAAGATACAAGGAGCTTGAACTAAGCATGAAGAATGTGAAGATCTTATGAATTTTAATATGTGTTGCTTGTGGAGAATGGAATGTAATGTGACTTAACATTTTATGATCTATGTGATCATTTACATTTTATGAACATGCAAATTATGGATGATAGGCATGTTATGAAATTTTATGATTATATCTGAAATGAAATGTGTGTATTAGGTCAAAGATGACTTGTATGGGCATTTGAGGAAAAATATTTTCAAAATAAATTATTAAGGAACTGTAAATAATTGATAAATATCCATTAAATTCCGCCGTGTGACAGGGCAACAATCCTGATCACGTTTATCAATCAATAACGATCTCGAGGTAAGGCTCAGGATGTGACGCTCGGTTGGGGGCGCCAAACAAAAGCTGCCCAAAATCCAGGCCATTCTACTCCCTCGATCAGCAGCCCCTTTTCATGCCATTTTTTTATTTTTAAAATTACATAAATCTACCCAAAATTCAGTCCTTTGGACATCTCAATTTTACCTTTAAATGCATTGACTTTTGCAATAATGATAGGCCACTTTTTGAAAGTAAAAAGTCAAAGGTTTTGTCCATAAGTGATTAAGCAATTTTTCATGCGATTTTGCTTAATCAAATCTAATCATATGATAAGCCATCTCATTTTAGCCATCCGTAAAATTTTTTTATCTCAAAACGACCTTTCTATTGCGAGTTATGAGCATTTGAAAATCTCTCTTGCATTTGGATCAAATTAAATAATTATCACCCTAATTTAATCATGACTAACATAATTCATTTCATTCATGAGGTAGAGCATGTCAACATGTGCCTACTCTCCAAGTTTCTCGTCAATCCGCCTTATGGGCGTCAAGTTACGAATTTTCAAGCAATAACCTCGTTAATACATGATTATCATCAATTTAATCATAATAAATTGAATAATTAACCATGCAACATTATCATTCCCTATACCTAATTTGGTCTCTTTGTGTACATTAACCCATATTGAGCTAAGGTGATTAATTTAATCACTTTACTTAATCAATTGCTTTAATATCAATCATTCAATTGAATCATACAATTAACAATAATTAAATATCTAATTTACATGTATGAATTTAAAATGTTCTTGGTATCATAATCCTCCCCCTTTATAAAAGATTTCATCCCGAAACCGTCTACTTTTCATACATTTTGGGGTATTTACTTTCAACTTTCTCTTACAATTCCCAGGTAGCTTCACTTCTAGAGTATCATTCCATTAAACCTTAACATACTCGATTTCTCAATTCCAAAGCTTTTATACTTTTTGATTCAAGATCTTGATCAGTTTTTCCTCATAATTCAAGTGATCTTCAAATTGATAAATTTTTTGCTATCAGGATATGGGTGGGATCTGGGATATATTTCTCGAGCATAGAAATATGAAATACATTATGTACTAAGGTTATGGCTGGGGGTAAGGCTATCCTATATGCCAATTTTTCAATTTTCTCTAGTACTTCAAATGGCCAAATATACCTGGGATTCAGTTTACTCCTTTTCCCAAACCTTGTGACTCCTTTGAATGGTGTTACCTTTATAAATACGTGCTCGCCAACTTGGATATTCAAATTCCTTCTCTTGTAATTTGTATAACTCTTTTGCCGACTCTGGGCTGTGAGTATACACTGACGTATCACTTGCACTTTCTCTGCCATTCTTTTGGACAAATTCGGGGCTAACTTTCTTTCCCCAACCTCAACCCCGTTCAACGGGGTTCGACACTTTGCCCATGTAACGCTTCAAAAGGGGTCATCTGAATACTTGCTTGATAGCTATTATTGTAAGAAAATTCAGCTATAGATACACATTCATCCCATGATCCTCTAAACTCTAATGTGCACATCCGGATCATATCCTTGATAATTTGATTCACTCGCTCCATTTGCCCATCAGTTTGGGGATGAAATGCAGTGCTAAACTTGAGTTGTGTGCCTAGGATTTGGTGTAAAGATTTCTAAAATCGAGATGTGAACGTTGTATCTCGATCGGACACTATTGACTTTGGCACTCCATTAGAGACGTACAATCTCCTATAGTATACTTAGCTAGCCTTTCTGCAGAAAAATTTCTCTTTATTGGTAACAAATGTGCAACCTTAGTTAATCGATCCACTATTACCCCATTTAGAGTCATTTCTAGCCTGAGTTTTAGGTAATCCTTTGATAAAATCCATTGTAATGTCATCCCATTTCCACTCAGGAACTTCAAGTGACTGTAGTTTTCCAGGTGTTCGCTAATGATCTGCTTTCACCTTTTGACATGTCAAACACTTGGCTACATATTCAATGATTTTCCTTTTCATATTGTTCCACCAATATCCTTTCTTGAGATCCTAATACATCTTGGTGCTTCCTAGGTATATAGAAAATGGAGAAAAATGTACTTCCTTAAGTATCTGCTCCTTCAATTCAGCTAAATTAGGTATGCAAAAAAGTAACTTTTATACCGATACATACCTTGTTCATCAATAGTATATTCATTTAGGCCTTTCTGCCTTATTTTCTCCACATGCTTTTGCAAGTTTGAGTCATTCTATTGTGTAGTTTTAATCTATTCCAATAGGGAGGATTGGATCTATATTTGCGACAATCTTGCCCGTATTCTAGGTGGACATACAATCAACTCTAATTGTCTAATTTCTCAAAGCAATCCTTCTTCCTTTGTGATTAGGTGCGCTATGTTGGCATTTCTGCTTAATGCATCTGCTACTATGTTTGCCTTACCTAGATGCTATAATATATTCAGATCATAGTCCTTTAATAGCTCAAGTCATCATCTTTGCCTCATTGTGATGCTTAGAATAATTGAGGTCCATACATGTAAATTAGGCATTTAATTATGGTGAATTGTATGACCTAATTGAATGAATGAGATTAAAGTCATTGATTAAGTAAGGTGATTAAATTAATCACCATAGCTCAATGTGGGTTAATGTGTATAAAGAGACAAAATGAGGTACAAGAAATGATCATATGACATGGTTAATTATTTCATATATTATGATATAATTGATGATAATTATGGGATTGATATGACTATTGTTAGAAAATTCATAACTTGACACCTATAAGGAGGACTGATGTGAAATTTGAAAAGTAAGAACATTATGACATGCTCTACCTCGTGAATGGAATGGATTATGTTAATCATGATTTAATTAGGATGATAATTATTTAATTTCATCCAAATCCAAGAGGCATGTTCAAATGACTATAACTTACACTAGGAAGGCCATTTTGAGATGAAATTTTTCATGGATGGTTAAAAAGAGATGGCTTATCCTATGGATGGATTTCATTAAGCTAATTATTATGAAAAAATATTTAATCACAAAAGGACAAAATCCTTTGACTTTTGTCTTCAAAAAGTGAATTCTCATTTAATGGAAAGTCAAAGTGTTTAATGCTTCATTTGAGGTGTCATGAGATGGAACTTTCGGAGCATTTTTATAATTCCAAAAAATCAAAAATTGCATGATAAAGGGGCTGCACATCAAGGGATGTTTAATGGCTGGATTTTGTGTAGATTTTGTGCCCACAAAAAAGACAAAAATGGGGGGCTAACATGGGATGTGAGCAAGGGTGATTTGGGCAGAATATTTATGATTAAAAATTCTATAAAAATGCAAATTATGAGGATAAGTATTCAAGCAACTCAATGGGATAATTATGGATTTTATAAACCTCAAAAATGAGGTGGAAAAGGAAGGGTAAAAAACAACATCTATAAATGGAGAGAGGGGGCTGTTGACGTCCCTTTTAAAGTGGACAGCTTTGAGAGAAAAAAATAACTTAAGTGTCCAGCAAGGCAACGTTCAAGCAAGGAAAAGGAAGAAAAAAGGGAGGAAAAGAAGGAAGAAAGAGAAGAAACCAAGCTAGGAAAGGTGGGAGAAAAACCACACAAGTTCAAGTAGATATTAAACTAAGTTTGGTTTATTAACTTCCAAATTTTCTAACTCAATTCATGAGTCATAAATTTGATTCATTATGAACTCTAAATGATGGTTTATAAAGCCCTTAATAGGGTTATTGAATGCTAAATGAATGAGAAGATTCAATTCAAGCATTCAAAGAAGTTATATATGGTTTTATTGTTGATTACGACAAACGCACCATGTTAGAATTTTTGTAAATTCCCAATTAATGTTGCTGTTTTGGGCTTATGATATGTGTGGATTATGTTAAATGTTTCCATGTTTAACATATCTTAAACTAAGCATGTTTGATGAACCTTAGAAGGGTAAAACATAGAGTTGACAACTTGATGCAAATTATACTCAATTAGGGTAGAATTGGTGCAAGACTTAAGCAATATGATAAACGGGTGATTATAAGGGTAAAATATCCTACAAATGGGATATTTAAGGGATTTCCAAGGGCTGAAAATAAGAAGCCAAAAATCTGTTTATATGGACATGTTGATGTGGACGTCCAAAGGTGAAAAGCATGGAAGGAAAGTTGCTGTTTTAGGCAACTTGATTGATGGATTTTAATTCCATGATTAAACCCTAAATTATGTGCAAAATAAGTGTCTAAATTAGGACAAATGGAAGTAAAAATTCTGTTTGGTATAAATTTCATCAACGCATAATATATGTGTAACTAAGGGAGTGCACATGAAGGGTATGAATGACAAGAATGGGAAATGACCAAGTATGATTTGCTAAAATGAAAAAATAAAAGGGAATGTGGTAAAATGATAAAAGAGATGGCTTTTTGAGAAAATATAAAATCTCGAAAATTTGGGATTGAAATGAGTAGCCCTAACTCATAAGTAAGTGCCTAGAATGAGCACCAATGTGAAAAATGTAAAGAACGGGTGATAAATAATAAATGGGAAGTGTTGGACTTCCATATGATGAGTTAACCTTAATGGTTATAAAGAATGTAAAAATTTACCCTAAATAGGGGTATTAAAAATGAAAGGAATGGGTGCTATGAAAGCACAAGTTATACCAATGTGTGAATTGGTAAATGGACACCATAATTGAAAAGTAAGTGGATTAAGTAAGTTGATGGAAATCATGTGGGTTGGAAAACTATATGATGTGCAAGCATATGGAATTATGTTTATAAATACAATGTCATTTTTATGTATATAGGCAAAAGCAAAGAAAAGGTTGATGAAGGAAACTGAAGTGAATTCAAGTAAGCAAGCAAACTTGAAAACTTGCTTTCTTAAAATGTTGATAAAATTTTGCAAATTGATATTTAAATGCTTTCAAATATATCTTACAAATGGATGTTTAAATGATTTTAGAATTATTTAAGGATGGTCATCCTTATAACTCTTGCAAATGCTCCTAAACACTGCTTCATTAAATGATGTTGAGAAATTATGACTCAAATGTTTATTCATGAAAATCATGTTAGCATGTCTATGTCTATGTTCATGGTGCACAAGGTACTAGGTCCACTTTAGAGGTGTAGGCAGACTGATTGTCCCCCTCTAGTGTGACTAAGTCGCCAAGATAGGTCATAAGCCGGCGGCGCCCTCCCTGAGATGGGAGCAGGATAATGGGACAGTCGCCTAGCTAGCATACTATCATATAATGTTCATGTTATGATGATAATAATGCATTGCATTATTCCTGATATACCCATGTTGGGTATGATGCTGCATATTTCATGATATACCCACGAGTGGGTATGATGTTGGTTTCAAAGATGTTTATTCAAATGAAAAATTTGCCTGAAAAATGAATTGCCTGAAAATTATGCAGCTTGCTTACTGAGTTATACTTACGATTTGTTTTCCAACCCTAAGACATGTGCAAGGATGGCTCCTAAAATTCATATATTCCTGTGTATGCATCTATATGGTGAGAAATGTATTATGGAATGAATGTTTGCAACTTGTTGCAATTTATGGAATTTTACACTGTTGATGTGTGATATATATTGGATTCTGTCAAATTGTTGAAAAATTGATGATGGGTGATGTATGTATATTATAACATGATCCGAATGTTATAAGGTTTTATGTTATATGATGGAGCATGATGCGTAGGAAACGAATGTTGAATGTGTATATCAGGGCTTGATGATGGCCAAAGAGGGTAATTCGATTCATAAATGACTAAGTGTCATATCATAAACTCCTATGGAGTATACTATAAATGTATATTTATGCAACGAACCCGCTATGTGATAGGGCAATCATCCTGTTCACATTTACCAATCAATAAACGATCCCAGAGT
Organism: Annona cherimola; assembly: GCA_030490835.1. Lineage (NCBI taxonomy): Eukaryota > Viridiplantae > Streptophyta > Magnoliopsida > Magnoliales > Annonaceae > Annona > Annona cherimola. Next base: position 53,615,655 of record CM059972.1, on the reverse strand, counting down.
AAGGCTCATGTCGTGACGCTTGGGTTGAGGCGCCACAGAGCTTGGAATCAAAGCATAGATTGGTAAATAGGCGAGAAAATTATTAATTATGAAGAATACATTGAAATTGATGAAATGTATGTGATTATGTGTTGATTGTTATGCTATGTGAAGATGGTGTGTATTGTGATGATTGTAAAATATAACTGACTTGCTATGTTTTAAAATGTAGAAAGTAGACAAATGGAAAGCCATAATGAGTCATGAGGAAATGACGAGGGAGATGGAGGAGGAGGAGAAAAGATATAGAATAGAAAAGAATGTCCATAAATGGTGGGCATCATAGCCGGTTGTATCGTGTAGCACACTGGTCCCTCTAGGTTATCAGCCCATATACCCTCCACCGGCCATTAATAAGGAAAATGATACCAAACCCTATTCCACCCTATGCAGATTGGATATAGTCCAGGAAAGTCCACTAGCACGGCTCCTACAGCTGAAGTTATCCTAGCTCCTCGACCTAACCCACGACCATTTCCATCTGTACCTATCGATCAGGTTAATGCTAAGGAGCTTTAGGCCTTTTGGGATCAGATACCCGCTCCTATACTCCCCGATCGTGGCCTATGGTATCGGTTTGCCAATGGCTACGTCCATTTCCGACATGGAATGAGTTGGGAGCGTATAAATCAAAAGGAAAGGGAAGTTGCAAGAGTAAAGGAGCAGTGTCACACTCAAGGTGAGCGTGTAATGAACGAACCTCCTTCACCGGCCCCGAGAACATATACTGAGGGTAATAGAAAGTGATGGTTGGTCCATAGATATGGAAAGTGAAAATGATGACGATGACCTCGTAGAGGAGTTCATCGAACCCAAGGAAGAAAGTGATGATGATAGTGATGATGAAAACATTCCCAACTAGCCCGATACCAATAGTATTACCAATGAGCCTACACAGGTTCCACGTAGTTGTAGGCATTACCTAAGGAGAGGAAGACAGATGAGTATGATGAAGGTTCTTTATTTTGTGATATGTATATGTGTATTACGGTTTGGTGAAACTTTGGTTTCAAAATGGATTTTCTATGTGTATATGAATGTATTATATGGTGATGTGATGAAACTTTGGGTAATAAGATGGAATGTTTAAGAATGTGAATTATGTGAATATATGAATGTTTGTGATGCATATATGAAGTGACTATGTTGAAAATCGTGAATGTGTGAAAGAATGGTTATGAATGGGTATGAATATTTATGTTGATAAATGATTGAGAATGATATGATTGGTATTGCACTATGATAAATGATGTGGTTATGATGAATTAACTAAATGATGATGGCATATGCATGATATGATTAAACCCTAAACATAAATGAAAGTTATGTTAATGTGTTTTTGAATATAGCAAAAGTACAATGGTTAACACAAGGATAAGAATTAGACAGAACAAAAGAAAAGCAATAGCTAATGATGAAATTCTAAGTCAGCATGACGTTGGAGAAACAAGTAATAGATCTAAACGATCTGGACCGGGACCAAGAGGGGAAAATCCAAGAACTCGTCAAAGACGAGAAAACATAAGCTAGGAATGAAACATTAAAAATGAGAATAAAATGAGACAGGTGAGGATGATTGAGGAAAAGGTAGTTGTGACTATAAATGAGGCCATGCAGCAGGCTACTAGAGAATGGGCAACTCAGAATGCGGATATAATCCAAGGCTTATGGGAAAGGACCCAGCAAGCACAATCAGGTGGCAATGAAAGAGAAAGACCCACACAAACAGCTAACCCTATCCCCACATCGGCACCAGTGGGAGATGAAAATCATTTATTGGAAGTAGATAGGAGAGCCATCAATGCCTTTTTGGCTCAATGTCCTCCCAAGTTCCTTGGTTCAACCCCGTGAAAGCTGAGCAATGGATAATGGAGATTAAGAAGCTATTTAGAATATCTCTATACGATAACACACAGAAGGTTTTTGTGTCCCTCATTTGTTAGATAAGGATGCTCATGAGCGGTGGGAGACTATGTTCATCACTATATCACACCCGGAGGAAGTGACTTAGCAAACTTTCCTTGAGGAGTTTAATAAAGAATACCTTCCAGTGAGACTCCAAAGTCAGAAGGTAATTCAGTTGAATGATTATATCAAGGAAGAATGTCAGTCACAGAATATGCACTAAGTTCAATGTCTTCGTAAGATATGTGTCATGGATCGCTAATGTGCCAGAAAATAAGATACAAAGATTTCAACAAGGACTGAGGTCATATTTAAGGGAAAGCCTTGCACCTTTGCTGATTAAGGACTATGCATTGAGAACTCAAGAGTTGAGACAAGAACAGGAATTGTTTAGCCCGGTGTCAAGGAAACAAAAACAGGGACGGAAAAGAGTAAGAAAGGAGGAATGGAAAAGGAAAAAGGTATCCCCAAGAAAAGAAATTCTCCACTGTGTAAAAAGTGCCAAAAGCATCTGTGGCGCCCCGAACCGAGCATCACAACCTTACTTAAACATCTATCGATTGGTAAATGTGAATCAGGATTGTTGCCCTGATCACGCGGCGGGTTCTTAATTATATCTCGTCCAAATTTTTTTTCATTTCTTTCTTTTTCTTTTCTTTCATCACATAAACATATACTCATCATCATTTATAATGGACTTATCCATATCATCATAAATCATCAACTTCTCATATTATTCATAATTTCATAATTTCATACAACCTATGTCTTTTTTGCCATATCTCATTAGGGCATTCATTCATGCTTCCACATACAAAGGATTACAAACCTTTGGAAATTCCTTCTTCCTTTTTCAGCGAGAACATGCCTTCATCACTTGAATTTTCTCTACACCTGTCTAAGGGGGGAAAACAAAATATGAGTCAAAACTCAATAAGCAAGCATCTTTCATTTTTGTTTAAATGCATTTCTCTCCATTCGATAGGAGACACTTAGCAAGTGATCAACTACCAATTGGATAGAAATCTTTTCATAAACCATTCATGGAAACCTTTCATAAACCATTCATAAAAATTATTCATGTAAACCATTCGTAAATGCATTTCTCTCCATTCGATAGGAGACACTTAGCAAGTGATCAACTACCAATGGAATAGAAATTTTTTCATAAAACCTTTCATAAAACATATGCTTGCAAACTTAACATGTAAACCTCTTTTTCATGGACATAAAAATATTTTTCATAAAACTTCCTTTCTCCAAGGACATTCTCATGTCCTTAAAACATTTTTCATAAAACCTTTTCAAAACAAGCATATGCATCATGCATTACGTTTCTGTCCGTCTAGTAGGTGATACTTACCAAGTGATCACCCTTTTCTCCTTAGGAGAGAAACCCTTTCATTAGATAGCCCGGTAGCTGGGCGGCTATCCGTTCCTTCTCCCATTTCAGGGAAGGCACCGCCGGCATTTTGCCTTTTGAAGCGACTTGGCCTATGTAGAGGGGGGCCATCTTGCAACCACGTCCGGTCTGCATATCCTCTACAGTAGACCTAGTATATAACTCGTGTGCACATTCCTTTTCTTCACATTCTTATGCTAGCATGCTTTTATAAAACTCCACAAACCCTAGTCTGTGACTTTTCCTTTTTAAAACTTAATGCTAGCATGTCACTCCAAAATAGTACAGATTTTGGCCTGTATTCCCTTTTATAACTTAAAAACTTGGCACAGCCCAAGTTAACAAGTTAATAAAAATATTTTGTAAGGATGACCAACCTTAAATAATTTTATAAACATTTAAATAACATATTTCTAAATCATTTGCAATATTTGAAGAAAACGTTTGGAAAATAGTAAATTCGAAACATTGCTAAAATGTTTATAAATAATTTTTGATCGGTAAAATAATTTTGAAAAACATTTAATATTTGAAAACAAAAACTTTGTAAACATTTTTCTTCCCATTTTTGGGTTTTCCATAAACAAAGGATATACAAACATATAATTCATTTTTCATACGATATCATATTCTTTGTCCACATGCCACATGGGTTACTTCTATATGAAGGTAAGCTTGTATGATCCTTTGGTCATTACTTTTTAAAAAAAATCGTCATTCAAATCGATTATCGGTTGGCCTTCCTTAAATCCATTTCAAAACATTTTAATAAGTCATTTCAAATTCGTTCGATAAAACCAAATATTATTTTAAAAATCAAAATTTTCCTTTCTCCTTTATAATGCAACCATTTCTACATTTCTCCTCATTTTCATAAGGATTTGCTTATGATAAAGCAATTTCGAAATTTTTCATGGTTGCAATATAAAAATATATAAAATCATTTTCAAAAAGTTTGTTTGCTTACCTTTGCTTTGCTTCAATCTGACTCCTTTATCCTTTCTTTTCCTTTTCCTATACAAGTGAAAAGGATATTTTACACTTTATCATATATTTTTCATAATCATTTATGACCTTCCATACTTCTTATAGAGGTTAAACCTAAAAGTTATTAGGTTTCTACTCCCTATGGGTTTTTTTACCCTAATGCTTTATAGAACTAACATCATTCCTTATAAATATCAATCTTATTTTTACTTAATTTACATTGTTTACTGTTCATAGGTACTGTTCATGATACTGTTCACGATTACTGTTCATCCGGGGTTACTGTTCACAGCGAGTTGGGTACTGTTCATGGGTTCCAAAAACTGACATTTTTTCCAACAATAAAAAATACCATGACATAGCTCTTAGTTAGTATATCATGGAAAAATTCATGAATTTTGAATTCATCATCACTAACTTGGCTAAATAAATCATTTTCTCCATATACTAAAAATCAACATAATTTCACTTAAGCATAATCCATAAATTTAAAAATTATTAAATTAATATATCATTATTTTAACATCATAATCATCATTATTATTCATCCCAAATCATCATGTAGCAATTTTGGAGCATTATTTACACATTTCATATGTTATTTTCCCGAATGCTCTATCTTCGCTCTAAATTTTCGATGTTTAGGAATAAGTCCATTTGGGCATTATAAATATAGTTATTTTCTTATTGTTAGACATTATCTAATCATGGTATAACCCTACTTAACACCCAAAAGAAATTTGGAAAGGCTACCCTTACCTCAAGTGGAGAACTCCTCTCCTCCTTCTCTCTTTCTCTCTCTTTCCTCTTCTCTCTCTTTCTCTCTTGCTTCAAAATGTGGGAGTGAGCTTACTCAAGCTTGGGAGGGTGTGGGAGGTGTGCTTGGACGTCCAAGGGTGCTCCCCTTTTATAGGATTTGATTTTTCATGAATTTACAATTTACCCCCTTGAATTTGGACTAAATTATAAATATTTTTGCCAAGGAAATTTCCAAACAATTTCCAAGAAACCCTTGAGCAATGTGCCAGCCCCCAAAATGTCCCTATCATTCTCCAACTTAATTATTTTTGTTTTATATAAAAATGTATATCTTAATCAAAAATCCATTAAGTCATTGATCATAAGATAAGATTAAATGTGAGCCATTGATTTTTGCTCAAAAATCCAAGCCCTATCCACGCCCATGCCCTCCTTGAGATTTGTGTAGATTTTCATTAATTAAAAATACTATTTACTTAATTAAAATAATCAAAAGTCAAACCTACATTAATATTAAAGTAAAAAGTAATTTTTGATCTTCAAACGACGTTTGATCTTGACCCTTGATTCATGATTTTTGATAGATCTTGGACCACTCATCATGTTCATCATAAGATTTTGGTCATCCATAAAAAATTTCACCTCAATCCGATGTCCGAATTGCAAGTTATGAATTTTTCTTCATTTTTTTCTTCAAAATCACCCTTAAATCCGAAAATCATTAAAAATTTCAAAAAGCATCACTATTCCTCTTTTGTCTTTTAGTGGGAAGCTTCCTTTTTCGTCTTTTATGATTAAGTTAATCCAAAGTGATTAACTTAACATATTCCTTAATTCCATGTTTACTATTCACATTTCACTATTCACATTTAGTATTCATCCGAATTAACATTCCATAATTAGCTATTTAATCCTCCAATTCCACATATTGTGAAAATATCATCAATATATTTCATATAAAGATTAATACATTACCTAGGGTTTAAACCCTATGGTTTCATACATGGTCCTAAAATCAAGGTTTCACAGCATCGTTTAGGAGAATATTTGAAAGGATTAAATAAATACTTTAAGTGTGGGCAGATGGGACGTATAGCCAAAGAGTGTGGAATAGGGGAAGCCAAGGTTATCAAATGTTTTGTTTGTGACCAAGTAGGATACATTGTTCCGAATTGTCCAAATAAAGCACAAACGCCAGAAGGGCGAGAAAGACTAGCCGAGCCAAGGCTAACCACAATTGCTAACCAACAAGGTACTTCTATGAATCCAGTACACGTGCATGCATTGACTCGTACGAAGTCACAGTAGCAAGGAGAAAAAATGATTATAGGTATGGTTTATAATTTAAGAAATTTTATGGTAGTTTTTTAAATCTCGTGCTACCCACTCAATTGTAGTCTGCCAATATGTAATCATGCATGCACTGCCCGTAGAGGAAACAACTAATATAATACATGTAAAATTCCCTGTGCACAGGTTAGCTAGTACTAGCCAAGTATATAAGGCGTGTCCGATTAGGATAAGTCCATGATATTAGAAGCATTATATGGGTACAGATGTCGAACCCTATTGAATTAGGATGAAGTTGGAGAGAGAAAATTAGCCCCAGACTTATCTGGAAGAATGACAGATAAAGTGTAAGTAATTCGCCAGGGTGTACACACAACCCAGAGTTGGCAAAAGAGCTTGAATATCCAAGTTGGCGAATATGTGTTTATAAAGGTCACGCCATTCAAAGGAGTTACAAGGTTTGGGAAGAGGAGTGAACTGAATCCCAAGTATATAAGGTCATTTGAAGTACTAGAGAGGATTAGAAAGTTGGCCTATTAGATAGTTTTACCCCCGACCTTAGTCTTAGTACACAATGTGTTTCATATTTCCATGTTTAGGAAATATATCTCAGACCCCACCCATATTCTAATAGCAGAAAATTTGTCAATTCAAGATTATTTGAATTATAAGGAAAGACCAATCAAGATCTTGGATTATAAAGTATAAAAGCTTCGGAATCGAGAATTGAGTATGTTAAGGTTCAATGGAATTGATATTTCAAAAGTGAAGCCACCTGGGAATTACCAAATAAAGTTGAAAGTAAATACCCCCAATGTTTGAAAAGTAAAACGGTTTCGAGATAAAACCTTTTATAAGGGGGAGGATTGTGATACCTAGAACAATTGAGCTCCATAAATGTAAATTAGGCATTTAATTATGCTTAATTGTATGACCCAATTGAATGAATGAGATTAAAGTCATTGATTAAGTAAAGTGATTAAATTAATCACCATAGCTCAATGTGGGTTAATGTGTATAAAGAGACCAAATGAGGTACAGGAAATGATGATATGACATGGTTAATTATTTCATATATTATGATTTAATTGATGATAATTATGGGATTGATGTAACTTGTGATACTCGGACCCAAGTAAGGCTTACATATATGCATTTGGCATATATAAATGGGTTATGAATAATTTAGATGAATTATGAATGATTTTTTATTGTAATATTGACGATTTAATTACAATTAGAGCAAATGGTTATGAATGATCAATATAAGTCGATATGGGTCAATGTGATTAAAGAGTCTTAATGAGGATTAGAAAATTTGATTATATTGAGAATAATTATCTCATATATTATGGGTTAATTAATGGAGATTATGATGCTAATTATGGAGTTAAGGTAGCAAATGCTAGAAAATGCGTAACTCGATGTCGGAAAGGCGGATTAAGATGAAAATTGAAAGGAGCACATAATTTTGTACTTAATCTTATGGAAATGATGGATTATGAAAATAAGGATGAAATTAGGATGAAAATTGAACATCACCATCCAAAAAAATGCAAATGGTCATAACTTGAGCTAGAAAAGTTTGATTGAGATGAAATTTGAAATGAACGGTTAAATTATGAGATCTATGAAATAAGAGGCTTGGATTAATCAAATGATGATGGGATATATGTTACACGAAAATGGGTGTATAATTATTGATTTTTGTGCACCAAAAAGTAAGTTTGTGTTTATGTTAAAGTAAGGTGGTTAACTATATGATTAATGGCATAAATGAGGTGGCAAAAGGAGGTAATTACAAGTGGATTTTATGGATTATTTAAAATGACAAAATCCATGATAAAATCAAGTGCTTAATGACATGATTTAATGGTTAATGGATTAGCTCAAAGGAGCTTGAAAAGGTGGTCATACATGTGGACGATCAAGGGGCCATATACTTGATTTTTTTAATTTTTAAAAAATGCAAAATGTGTATTTAAATGACCTATAAATCTAGGGGGAGATGTGGATGAGATTTAGGTTGATTTTTATGCTAAGAAAAATCCAAAAAATCCATGATAAGTGGACCCCACCAAGTGGACAGCATTATGGAACAAGAGAGAGGTCACGGTAAGGGCAGGTTTTTGGATTTTTTATTAATTTTTTTTAATAGCTAATTTGACTCCTAAATGAGGTCCTAACTAGGGTAATTAAATACCCATTAATTAAGGTGAAAATTAGGTGTGGAAAATGCACAAAACTTGCTACAATTGACGTTGAATTACAAGAGCATGAAATGGACAGCTTGGAAAATTGGACGTCCAAGGCAGAAATGTGATTTATTATTATTTTTTTTAATAAGATAAATGGTCCCCTAATTAGGCTACTACCTAGTGTAGTTAATTAGCCATAAATTAAAGTAAAAATTCGTGGGAAAAAATGGCAAGCAGTAGCTGAAATGGACGTTGCATCTTGTGGACAGATTTGTCCATTAATGATGTGGATTTTAATGGATTTATTAAAAATAATTTGCTAATTTAAATGGACCACATTTTTCCATGTAAGAAATAGGGGATAAGCATGTCTTAATCTGCTTTAAATAAAGTAAAAAGTGGGGCCCACAAGGCTGGAAAATCCAGCTATACCAAGGGTGACCGTCCATATTGATAGGAGAGAGAAAGAGAGAAAATAAAAATGGGAAAAATTCCCAAGCAAGGAAGCTCTTCACGTCCCCATTCCAGCAGCATGAGGAGGAGGAAAAGAGGAGAAAATGATAAGGAAAAATGGGAAGAGAGAAGAGGAACCAAGCTAGGAAAAATGGAGTTCAAGTTGATTCAATTCCAAGTAAGTATACCCTTTGATTATGGGTTGAAAATCATAACTGAAATTTTCTTAAATCCTATGTAATGTTTCTGTTTTGATGTTTAATCATGATTATATTATTATTCATGATTATATGAATTATATAAGTTGACTTATAAAGTTTAATTTGGGGATTAGTTAACCCATATCATCTAATCTACACTTAAGTGTAGTAAATCTGAACTAGGAAAGAACAATATGGAAGAAATAATAAATAAACGAATTTTATCATGCAAATTTGTGGGAGGATTTAATATTATGTTATTAAGGAACTAACTAAGTTTTAGCTCAAAAAGATAATCATGTTGGAAATTAAATATCCAAGAAAATCAACCTGAACAGGGTTGAACAGGTGTCAGGATCAGTGGTACCAAATGATTTTTAATAATTTTTATATATGTAATTTTGGGCTTAAACGTTTACAGGATATATAAAATATATTTATGATAACAAAAATAAAATAAAAATTAGGTTTTCATGGGTATAAATATACCCCATAATTAACGTGATTTGGACTGTTTGAAAATGAATGCCGCTGTCCAGCAAGGTAAAAATACAAAAATAAATATAAATACTTAATATTTTGTACTGTAAATATTTATTTTGGTTAATTAATGAATTATTAAGGTATGATATAAATTTAAGATCAAAAATACTTGATTTTATATTAATTCAATATTTTGAGAATTCAGTGTGCCTGAATTCAGCATTATGGACAGCTTAAGAAATAAATCAAGATAAATGTTAAATTCCAGATTTTTGTGATGGAATTTAACTTAAAATGGGATATAAATAAGTTTAATAAATTATTATGAAGATTTAACCTATTAAAGGGGAGTTTTAGAAAAAATGAAACTTAGGGTTACGTATAAGACCCGATTTTTATGTTTTGATGTTGAAAATGATAAAGGGATTATGTGAAGTGTTCAAATGAAAAAATGCATAAAAATATGATTGTAACATGTGTATTAGGTTTCTGTTTTATTTAAATAATGATAATCTCAAATTTTGAGATTGTTATATGATACCTAAGTCAGCAATTAAGTGCTTAAAATGAGCACCGATGTGTGAAAAAATAAAAACTATGTTAAAAATGATAAATGGAGGTAATGAACCTTCAAATAATGATTTAATGAGTGATTATTATATTTATGTAGGTTACCCTACATAAGGATATTAAAATGAATGAATGGATGATTGATATGTATAGGCTATGTTGCTAAGTATGAATACCCGACTTGAAAGACAAGTGGGTTTAGCTAGTCCAAATGGATTTATGTAGGTTAGAAAATCTAAGGAAAATAAGTATTTGAAGATGATGCAAATAAATGTAATGTTATTTTTCATTTATTTAGGCAAAGACAAAGGAAAAGAATGGAAGAAAAGGATTATGGCGATCTCAAGTAAGCAAGCGAACTTTTCAAATCATTTATTTCTCCTTATGTGCTAAAATGATTTATGATGTTATGTTGATATTTTATGATTATGTTTTAAACGAACGGGCAAGCACAAATTTTAGAAATTGATAGCTTTAATGAAAAGCTACATGTTTTGAAAATGACGACTTTAGTGAAAAGTTGTAAGTTTTGAAAAAAGATGGCTTAAGGAAAAGCCTTAAGGTTCGCTTCATGGGAAGCAAGCAACCTTTTTTTTACCACAAGTGTTGTCATGTATTGGCAATGCTTTATGTTAATAAAATTGAGAAATTTGCTTATGAGTAAGTAAGTTCTCCGTGATATTAATTTTAACGGATTCTTATATTTTATATCGATGATTTTAAGAATTTGTTTTCAAGTAAGCAAATTCTTTATGATGTTGTTTTCAAAAGGACTTTATAAGAAAAAGAGAATTTTGCCCTTTTTTATAAAGAAATATTATCAGATAAATTTTGAGTTTTCTTATGATGTTTTATGATAAATGATTAAGCTTATAAAAGAAAAAGATTAGTTTTTTTATGTCAAAATATTTAATTATAAATGATAATTTCGACATAGCCCGTATGTTTTGAAATGATATTCAAAAAGTTTTGATTTCCTTTAGATAAGGAAATCTATGCTGAAAATATCTTGAAAAATGTTTATCGGATGTGTTGAAAGGGATTTAAGGATGACCAACCTCCTATGTTGATTTCATAAAATGGTTTAATTTTGAAAATTCAAAGGTTTTGTAATTCTTTTATAAGGATTTTAAGATGTATTATTTTTCAAACATTTCAAATGTTTATCAAAATATTTTACTCATAATGTTTCTAACAGAATTTAAGGAAGGTCATCCTAAAATTAGATTTGAAATAACAACTTGTTAAAGTTGGTGCGCTCGCTTACAAGTTGACACGGACTGCGGTCTGTGATGCATTTTTTTAAAATAATTTTTAAAAATATAGACTTCGGTCTAAGATTTTTTATGTGTTATGGATGCGGACAGAGGTCTGTGATCCCGGTTTAAAAGGACATGTGCTGCGGTCTATGGTTCTTTAAACCAAACGGACTGCGGTCCGTCAGGATAATGTATGGTGCACCAGTACAAGGAATAGGCTGGTTGTAGAGCACGGTTGGGATGACCGGGGCCCCACCTTACATAAGGCCAAGTCGCTAAGGAATGACAGGAGTGCCGGCGGCGCCCTCCCTGAGATGGGAGCAGGATAAAGGAACAGCCGCCTGGCTAGCATGTTGTTAAGGATTCTCTTCTGAAATGTAGCATGATCACTTGCTACGTGTCACTACTAGATGGGGAGAAATGTGTTTGCAAACGTTTTGCTTTTCAAAAGCCCAAAGATTGGGATATAAAAGCACTTATATGAAAAATTATCCTAAATTGGATTTTTATGAGCCATTATGTATAAGTTACCCTAAAAGCAGGGTGTTTTACGCAAAAGTGTAAATAATAGGAATAAAATAAAAAAAATTTATGCAAATGCATTTATGGAAATGGTTTATGTATCTTATATGCCTTGTTTGTTATAAACAAGCTCCAAGACGGGGATTATGAAAATGATTTATGCCAAACTTGTTTTTGGACATAAGAATGTCCATTATTAAAGAGCCTAAATGAAAAGTATTTATGGACATGAGAATGTCCAATGCCAAAGTGTTTTAATGAAAGATGTTTTAGGACATACGAATGTCCATTGCCAAAGGAAGCTATGTGAAAAATATTTTGAGACATTAAATGTCTCTTGGCTAAAGGATTTTATGATGAAAAATGCTTTTGGACATAAAAATGTCCTTTGCAGAGAAAGGCTTATGTAAATAATGTTTTAGGACATGAGAATGTCCTCCCATGCAGAAGAATTTATGAGAAAAATGTTTTCGATGTAAAACGTCCACTGGCAAAAGATGGTTTTATGTAAAGGTCTTTGAACATTAGAAATGTTCATCTAAGATCAAATGAAATTAATTAAGGAGGGTAAAACATATATGTTTTGCCTTAATAAGCCCAGACGTGTCTTGTAAATGATTTTAAGAATAAATATTTTATGATAATGTTCAAGGACATAGAATTGTCCTCATAAACAAAGGATTTCATGATAATGTTGTAGGACATATAAATGTCCTCAAGAAAAGGTGTTCAAGATGTTTAATGAAATGATTTTCAAGGAAGTCTTGTCCTAAAAGATAAAATGCTTGCTTACTGAGTTGTCACTCACGTTTTGTTTTTCCAAACCTTAGACAGGTACCAGGAAACTCAAGAGGTTGCGAACTTAAGTAGTAGAAGAAAGGTACGTGATGGTAGCCAAGTGGGCTATAAGAAATGGGATAGCATGGTTTCAAGTTCTAAGGTATGTTGATGCATATGAACTTATTTATAATTATAAGTTCTATGTGATTCAATGATTGAATGTATGTATGTGTGGAAATGTAAATGTCATTGTAGAAAAGTATGAAGAGATGCTATGAATGAGATGATGAAATTTATTACAAGTGTATTGCCGCTTGTATAATGTATGATGTTGATTTTAAAGAAATGATTGATGAATAATGGTGTGAAATGTAAAGATATGAATGAATGATGTAGAATGTGAAGAAAACGTTGATGAACGAAAAAAAAAATTTTGGACGATATCCAATTAAGAACCCACCGCGTGATCAGGGCAACAATCCTGATTCACATTTACCAATCGATAAGGTCTTGATGTAAGGAAGTGACATCTCTATTTGGGGCACCACAGAGCTTGGTATCAGAGCAAGGGTTGGTAAACAGACGTAAGAAGGAGAAAATAAATGATGACAAAAGGATAGGTCTGATGCCAAAAAAGTTGGTATCAGAATATGGATTGGTAAATAGATACGGAAAGGAAAGACTTGACATCACAAAGATGATATCGTAGCAAGGATCGATAGATAGGCATAGGGGAAAAATGGAAAACAGTGAAAAAGTTAGATTGAAGATTATAAGACATATATGATATGTATTGTCTTATATTGTACGTCATTATGACACAAGAATATGTTTACTTAAGAAAATATAGTTGGTTTGCTATATTTCATGATGTAGATAGTATATGAAGAAAAAAAAATGATACGCGATGATATAGCTATTTAAGGAAATATAGCTGGTATGCTATGTTTCATAGTATAGATGATATATGAAGGAAAAATGATATGAGGACAATGAAATGGAGAAAGAGATAGGAAAATCAAAGAAAAGACAAACGATAGAAGGAAATAAGAACAGCTGATGGGTTGTGAAACCCTACATATAGACCCCCCTTACCTAAGGTAAATTATATCTCACATAAGATAGCACATGACTGTGCTATATGATACATATGTTTAAGGTATAGAGCCATGGTAACATATGGAAGGCACCAAGGCGCTAATTTTCTAAGTGATTTTTTGTCTAGAGTTATATTCATGATAAAATAACAGATTATGCAAATATAATCTGTATGTGTAAAGAAAAGCAACCTTACACAATAAAAGGTGAAGATAGGAATGAGAAATCTAGGAAAAAAAGGAGTTTCTTTTTTATTCCTAAATAAATGTATGATGTTTGATGTTATGAAAATATTAATGCATTTGATTTCATTCAGATGCTAAGTATATATATGAAAAAGAAAAGATCATTGATGTTTCTAGATTATATAATTGATTATGTATGGTGATTCTATGATCAGAGATGATAATATTGACTATGTATGATGCGAACAATTTTGTGATAAGATATGATATTAATATAATTTTATATGTCACATTCTACAACATGCTTGATAAGTCTAAAAATTTCATTTAATTTCATATTAAATGCACACAATTAAATATTAAAACGTTAATTAAATGCATGTTTTAAGTGGAATTTTATGAAAATCATATTTTTCGTAAAATCTTTAATTTTGCTATAAAACGGGTCATTTTGCAACATTCTTAAAAAAATATAAAATTATGACTCAATCCCCTAGAAAATATTAACATGTATTAGCTTATTAATATAATTTGGGCAAATTTATAAAATCATTTAATTGAAAAAAATCATAAATATATAACTATAATTATATGTAAAAATATGGGGAATAAAGTAGACTATCATATTTAGATGAATTAAAATTAGGATGACGATACCGAAGTTATTTACAAATTAATAGTTAGATTCGTATTTAAATACGTCGCAGGGGCACCGGATTTTCGTGCACCACAGGAGCACCTGTTTCGGTGCTCCATCTTCCCCAAACCGACCGTAGCCATGAAAGCACGACCGTCCAGGCAATTTCGGCAACTCCAAAACCAGCAACCATGTAAATCCAAGCAAAGAGCAGCCCGGTCTTCAACAAGGGACGAACCATCCATTTTCCCCAAACCAATTTCCCAATAATGAACGGCAATCTGAAACCCAAACCCGCCATCTTCTCTCCACCGAAAATCCACCGCAACCAGCACCATTTTTCCGGTAGCAACTAATAGCAAAAGCCCAAACCAAAAATCAGCATCATCTTCTCCAACCAAACTCCATCAAAACTCCAGCCCGTCTTCTCCTCCATCTTCCCCAGATCCTCCAGCACGAACAGCGGCCCTGGTGGTCTCCATGAAGTCAAAGAAGAATCCAGCCCCTGCACTTGGTCGATTTCAAGCAGCCATTAAAAATCCATTCCGAGCTTCACCGACAAGAAATGACAAGCCATTGTCGATCGACCAAGCAGATCCGAATCCATCAATGAGCAGTAAACCCCTCTAGAAACCATTGACGTTTCTTTCATCGATCCAGCAACAGCAGTCAACGCATGCCCACCGGCCGTACTTCCTAATTCCAAAAGGGCAGCTTCCATTAAACCCATCTCCATCTTCCCCATCCGTTTTCGCCCAGCCCCTTTCCGGCAGAGAATTTAATTCCAAAACAGGGTCCAGCTACACGCCGACCAGACAACAGCATGAAAGCAATCCATTAACAGGCAATAGAAATTTCAAGCAAACTAATTTCCAACAGCAACCTACCTGCAATTGTGAAATTGCCGGCCACAAAAATTCAAGCCGTCCGGCCAACCTGTAATTCATGGCCAAATTTCGGCACCTTCCAAAACAGCAAGATCTCACCATTTTAATCCAACCAAGAACCATTGAAAATCAGCAGTACATCTAGTAATTTCAGCCACGGCAAACCAACCACACGATTTTTTTTTCTATTCGTCATCAACGAATGAGCCTGGATTTTGGGCGTTGTATTCCTAGCTCTAAGCAACCAGCTTCGGCCCGATTTTCTACAGCTGGAAAACTCCAAATCAAGCAAAACCGGCCGACCCCTTTTCAGCAACTCAAATCCAGCGGACGATTTCTCCCATCAATCCATCTTCTCCATTACAGCAGACCGCCATCAACGAATGGGCAGACAACTCGAAAATTTCGAGGAGCCCTCTTCTTCAACCTGCATTTCTCAAACTCATGGCTGCCGTCCATCTCAGCAATCACCATCGATGCCAGCCACGAACCAGAAATCACCGAGCAGCAACAGAAGGCAGCGTGGAGAGCAAGTGTAGCCAAAGGGAAAAGAATCCCACATCGAAAGCCAGAATGGAGTGGAGGGTCCCTCACACGTCTATAAAATAAGGCCTCCACTCTTCCCAAAAAAACACCCCCATACCCCATACACAACCCCTTGGGTGGGACCCATTTTGTGGGACCCCATAGCAAGTGGGTGGGACCCATTTTGTGGGACCCATAGCAAGGAGGTGGGGCCAAGCAATAAAAATTCCACTACGTGGAGATTCGCTTTTTATGGGTGATGTGAATTTTATTTTTCTGCATTATAGTTAGGAGCGTTTCATAGTGGTTAAATTTTAATTTGTAATTTTTAGATTAGATTTACTGCTTTATTTTCTAATTTGTAATTGTTAGATTAAATTTAATATAATTTTCTTTCCTGTTTTAATAGTTAAATATCATAGCTTTAATTGCTTTCTTAGAATAGTTTTAATTAAGTTGTTAGTTAATTTCTTTTAGCTTCTTGTCTCCCTTTCTTTTCTCTCCAATTTCTTCTATTTTCTTTCTCTCTCTTCTCTTTCTCTCTCTTCTTTCTCTCTCTAATTTCTTCTAATTTCTCTTTTCTTTTCTCTCTCTAACGTCTCTCTCTCTCTTCTCTTTCTCTCTTTCTCTCTTTCTCTCTTTAATTTCTTCCATTTTCTCTTTTCTTCTCTTTCTCCAATGTCTCTCTCTCTCTTCTCTTTCTCTCTTTCTCTCTTTCTCTCTTTAATTTCTTCCATTTTCTCTTTTCTTCTCTTTCTCCAATGTCTCTCTCTCCTCTCTCTTAATTTCTTTCTCTCTTCTCTTTCTCTCTCTTCTCTCTTATCTATCTAATTTCTTCTTCTTCTCTCTCTCTACCGTCTCTCTCTCCTCTCTCTTAATTTCTTTCCTTTTCTTTCTCTCTCTTCTCTTTCTCTCTTCTCTCTTTCTCTCTCTTCTTTATACCTTGTTTTCTTTCTCTTAAAAACAATTTAAAATTACATCGCCTCTCTGTGGATTCGACCCGACTCACCGTTATTCTACACTATCACCCGCATAGTGGTAGCTTTAATGTGTTTCGGTTAATTTTAATTAAACTGGTGATCACAGTGCTCTTAACGACAAGCACTTGGTGCGCATCAAGTTTTTGGCGCCGTTGCCGGGGAGGCATGAAATTTTGAATTATTTCCTGAAATTTTCTTAAACCTCATCTTGTGTTGCTTTATTGCATGTTACTCATTATGCTGTTAGTTTGATATCATTGCTTCCTTTAAATTTCTTATCTACTTTCTTTATGCACTTTATGGAACTTTAGATTGCAAAATTAATCCCTTCTAAAAAAAAAATTATTTACACATGTTACTAAGTACTAATTGCGTCTAATTGAGATACATGGGTGTGATTGACTAACTCGCATCAGATCCTTTCGTTTTATCTAGAAAACTTTTGAACCTAATAAAAAAGTATGGTTATTTAATTCAAAGTTACGCTTATTTCCTGGAAAATTAAGATCTCGATGGGATGGACCTTTCATTGTAGATAAAGTATTTCCTTATGGTGCTGTAAAAATTCGTGATCCAAAGAGTGGAAATATTTTTACAGTGAATGGTCAACGACTTAAGCCATATATTGAGAACATTTCTAATGATAAGATTATTGAAAAGGTTGGACTGATTGACCCTCATTGAACTAAACTTCACAATGTCTGGCTGAAGACGTTAAACTTAGCGCTGGTTGGGAGGCAACCCAACATGTATATATCTCTTTTCCGTTAGTTTTCTTTTCATTTTTTTTTAGGTAAAAGCTGCAGCAATTTCATCAGATCATTACACCCCAGGTTGTCTCTTTCCCTACTATCTTATTTTCTTGAATTTATATATTTTGTGCATGTTTATCAAATATAGCAATGTTTAAGTTGGGGGGTCTGATTTGTTGAACTTGATAATATATTTAAAAAAATAAAATAATATATATATATATATATTATTAAAAGAATATATATAAAAAAAAACATAGAGATAAATCAAAGTACACTTGCTATGCTTGATACTGAGTGAAGAAGCAAACTGTAATTAGTTATATTTGTAAAAATATTTTCATGGTGTTTTTAAAATTTTATTAGCATTGATTGCACTTACACAACAATGAACCATGTGGGTACCATGATAATATAGTTTTTTTTCTCTCATCCAAGCAAGTAATCTTTAATATCATTGCAATTGATAGTTGTTAGTTAAAAAAAAAATTGTAAATCCCCAGATATCCTGAAATATGGTGAGGGGAAGAAAAAATGTTGAAGAAAAAAAAAAAAATTTAACTGTCACTATCATAATTTTGATATGGCTATTACTTAGATTGGATGAATTGAAAATAACTTATTTATCTAATGCCCATTTGTTCATTAATACACATACACACGTGTTATAATCTTTTATGTGCATCATGAAAAATATTTTACACATATATACTAAGAAAATTTACTTCTAAAACTTATTATCATCATTAGCAGTGCACCTAGATTTTTAAAATTAATAGTACACCATAAAAAAAATTGTATTAAACTATTTCCATTGCTAAGGGACTAGCAATGTTTAAGTTAGGGGGTGTGATAAGTCTAAAAATTTTCATTTAATTTCATATTAAATGCACACAATTAAATATTATAACGTTAATTAAATGCATGTTTTAAGTGGAATTTTATGAAAATCATATTTTTCGTAAAATCTTTAATTTTGCTATAAAATGGGTCATTTTGCAACATTCTTAAAAAAATATAAAATTATGACTCAATCCCCTAGAAACTATTAACATGTATTAGCTTATTAATATAATTTGGGCAAATTTATAAAATCATTTAATTGAAAAAAATCATAAATATATAACTATAATTATATGTAAAAATATGGGGAATAAAGTAGACTATCATATTTAGATGAATTAAAATTAGGATGACGATACCGAAGTTATTTACAAATTAATAGTTAGATTCGTATTTAAATACGTCGCAGGGGCACCGGATTTTCGTGCACCACAGGAGCACCTGTTACGGTGCTCCATCTTCCCCAAACCGACCGTAGCCATGAAAGCACGGCCGTCCAGGCAATTTCGGCAACTCCAAAACCAGCAACCATGTAAATCCAAGCAAAGAGCAGCCCGGTCTTCAACAAGGGACGAACCATCCATTTTCCCCAAACCAATTTCCCAATAATGAACGGCAATCTGAAACCCAAACCCGCCATCTTCTCTCCACCGAAAATCCACCGCAACCAGCACCATTTTTCCGGTAGCAACTAATTGCAAAAGCCCAAACCAAAAATCAGCATCATCTTCTCCAACCAAACTCCATCAAAACTCCAGCCCGTCTTCTCCTCCATCTTCCCCAGATCATCCAGCACGAACAGCAGCCCTGGTGGTCTCCATGAAGTCAAAGAAGAATCCAGCCCCTGCACTTGGTCGATTTCAAGCACCCATTAAAAATCCATTCCGAGCTTCACCGACAAGAAATGGCAAGCCATTGTCGATCGACCAAGCAGATCCGAATCCATCAATGAGCAGTAAACCCCTTTAGCAACCATTGACGTTTCTTTCATCGATCCAGCAACAGCAGTCAACGCATGCCCACCGGCCGTACTTCCTAATTCCACAAGGGCAGCTTCCATTAAACCCATCTCCATCTTCCCCATCCGTTTTCGCCCAGCCCCTTTCCGGCAGCAGATTTAATTCCAAAACAGGGTCCAGCTACACGCCGACCGGACAACAGCATGAAAGCAATCCATTGACAGGCAACAGAAATTTCAAGCAAACTAATTTCCAACAGCAACCTACCTGCAATTGTGAAATTGCCGGCCACAAAAATTCAAGCCGTCCGGCCAACCTGTAATTCATGGCCAAATTTCGGCACCTTCCAAAACAGCAAGATCTCACCATTTTAATCCAACCAAGAACCATTGAAAATCAGCAGCACATCCAGTAATTTCAGCCATGGCAAACCAGCCACACGATTTTTTTTTCTGTTCGTCATCAACGAACGAGCCTGGATTCTGGGCGCTGTATTCCTAGCTCTAAGCAACCAGGTTCGGCCCGATTTTCTACAGCTGGAAAACTCCAAATCAAGCAAAACCGGCCGACCCCTTTTTCGCAACTCAAATCCAGCGGATGATTTCTCCCATCAATCCATCTTCTCCATTACAGCAGACCGCCATCAACGAATGGGCAGACAGCTCGAAAATTTCGAGGAGCCCTCTTCTTCAACCTGCATTTCTCAAACTCATGGCTGCCGTCCATCTCAGCAATCACCATCGATGCCAGCCACGAACCAGAAATCACCGAGCAGCAACAGAAGGTAGCGTGGAGAGCAAGTGTAGCCAAAGGGAAAAGAATACCACATCGAAAGCCAGAACGGAGTGGAGGGTCCCTCACACGTCTATAAAATAAGGCCTCCACTCTTCCCAAAAAAAACCCCCGTACCCCACACACAACCCCTTGGGTGGGTCCCATTTTGTGGGACCCCATAGCAAGTGGGTGAGACCCATTTTGTGGGACCCGTAGCAAGGAGGTGGGGCCAAGCAATAAAAATTCCATTACGTGGAGATTCGCTTTTTATGGGTGGTGTGAATTTTATTTTTCTGCATTATAGTTAGTAGCGTTTCATAGTTGTTAAATTTTAATTTGTAATTTTTAGATTAGATTTACTGCTTTATTTTCTGCTTTGTAATTGTTAGATTAAATTTAATATAATTTTCTCTCTTGTTTTAATAGTTAAATTTCATAGCTTTAATTGCTTTCTTAGAATAATTTTAATTAAGTTGTTAGTTAATTTCTTTTAGCTTCTTGTCTCCCTTTCTTTTCTCTCCAATTTCTTCTATTTTCTTTCCCTCTCTTCTCTTTCTCTCTCTAATTTCTTCTAATTTCTCTCTCTAACGTCTCTCTCTCTTCTCTTTCTCTCTTTCTCTCTCTAATTTCTTCCATTTTCTCTTTTCTTCTCTTTCTCTAATGTCTCTCTCTCCTCTCTCTTAATTTCTTTCTCTCTTCTCTTTCTCTCTCTTCTCTCTTATCTATCTAATTTCTTCTTCTTCTCTCTCTCTACCGTCTCTCTTAATTTCTTTCCTTTTCTTTCTCTCTCTTCTCTTTCTCTCTCTCCTCTTTCTCTCTTCTCTCTTTCTCTCTCCTCTCTTATCTATCTAATTTCTTCTTCTCTCTCTCTAACGTCTCTCTCTCTCTCCTCTTTCTCTCTTCTCTCTTTCTCTCTCTTCCTTATACCTTCTTTTCTTTCTCTTAAAAACAATTCAAAACTACATCGCCTCTCTGTGGATTCGACCCGACTCACCGTTATTCTACACGATCACCCGCATAGTGGTAGCTTTAATGTGTTTCGGTTAATTTTAATTAAACTGGTGATCACAGTGCTCTTAACGACAAGCACTTGGTGCACATCAATGCCTATCACCTTTGTTTTTTAACAAGGAAAAGGCAGTTGCAGATATGAGTCAACAAGAAAGAAGAAAAGCTAGTAATAAATCTAAGCTACCAGGGTAAATAGAACAAGTGAGTCCATGAACTCATCAGTGACGGACTACTATGAACCCTAAGTTAAAGGATTGGAGGTGTTACCGCTATAAGAATACCACACAGGTAGAAAGAGTGGAGGAAAAGATAACTGTAGATGTAGAGGAAGTTGTGTAGTAGGCCACTCGAGATTGAGCGGCCCAGACAGAAGAATAATACAAGGCCTTTGGGAAAAAGCCCAACAAGACTACATAGAAGAAGGTTGAAATGACAGACCGGTACAGGTAATAAATTTTTACCTAATACCCAAATCTTTAAGGGTTGATAATGGTAAGATAGAAACGAATGGAAGGGTTATTAATGCCTTTTTAGCAAGTATCCACTTAAGTTCTCAGGTAAATCAGATTTTATTTAAGCTAAGCAGTGGATGACTGAACCTAAGAGCATGTTCAAGGTTTGAACATGTAGTTCTATGTAATGACCAAGCATTGATTTGCAATGCTTATAAGTAATAGAAAACCCTAAATGACTATTATGTCATAATCAAAGAAGGTAATCTGGAAGAATTGATAAGAAATATCTTCCAATAGTACACCAGAATGTAACACATGTTGATAATGAATGTGTATAGTTAGGGCAAGGACAACTTGACCCTAAAGATTAAAGAACCTGGTGTAGGGAAAGAAAGGAGTAGGAAATGTCAACTCAACCGATAGCTATAGTTGATAGGAAGTCTCTGCAACTTAATGCAGAAAATTGTAACAAAACATGTCTAGTTAGCATGTATGGAAGAAAAAAAAGGAGATTCCAAATATGATATCACAAAAGTTGGTATCCTATATCATAGTAAGAGATGGTAGATAGATGAGAAATTCTACAAATTCTCTACATATAAGGATAATAGCATGTCTATCATAAGAATAAGAGATGGATGACATAAAGAAAAAAACAAATGCTAATGAGAAACCCATGTGTGAACAAGGAACAGTAGAGATGAGCAATAGGTCTAATGGACAAAGGCTAAAAGGGCCACCAAGGACCAGAATAGCGCAATGGAAGCGTAGTGATCTATTGAAGTATTGGTAAAGGATGATAAGTTAGTAAATGTATATGAACTATACCCCCGATAATTGAAATGTAATAGATTTCGGGATGAAACCTGTTATAAGGGGGGAGGATTGTGATACCCGGACCCAAGTAAGGCTTACATATATGCATTTGGCTTATATAAATGGGTCATGAATAATTTAGATGAATTATGAATGATTTTTCATTGCAATATTGACAATTTAATTGCAATTAGGGCAAATGGTTATGAATGATCAATATAAGCCGATATGGGTCAATGTGATTAAAGAGGCTTAATGAGGATTAGGAAATTTGATTATATTGAGGATAATTAACTCATATATTATGGGTTAATTAATGGAGATTATGATGCTAATTATGGAGTTAAGGTAGCAAATGCTAGAAAATGCGTAACTCGCTGCCAGAAAGGCAGATTAAGATGAAAATTGAAAGGTAAGCACATAATTTTGTGCTTAATCTTATGTAAGTGATGTATTATGAAAATAAGGATGAAATTAGGATGAAAATTGATCATCACCATCCAAAAAAATGCAAATGGTCATAACTTGAACTAGAAAAGTCGGATTGAGATGAAATTTGAAATGAGCGGTTAAAATTATGAGATCTATGCAATGAGAGGATTGGAT
Organism: Annona cherimola; assembly: GCA_030490835.1. NCBI lineage: Eukaryota > Viridiplantae > Streptophyta > Magnoliopsida > Magnoliales > Annonaceae > Annona > Annona cherimola. Next base: position 53,592,280 of record CM059972.1, on the reverse strand, counting down.
TAAGAAACTAACGATGGGATATAGGTTTCACAAAAATGGGTGTATTATTATTGTTTTTTATTCACCAAAAAGTAAGTTTGTGTTTGTGTTAAAGTAAGGTGGTTAACTATATGATTAATGGCATCAATGAGGTGGCAAAAGGAGGTAATGACAAGTGTATTTTATGGATTATTTAAAATGAAAAAATCCATGATAAAATCAAGTGCTTAATGACATGATTTAATGGTTAATGGATTAGCTCAAAGGAGCTTGAAAAGGTGGTCATACATGTGGATGATCAAGGGGCCATATACTTGATTTTTTTTTAATTTTTAAAAAATGCAAAATGTGTATTTAAATGACCTAGGCAGCTAGGGGGAGATGTGGACGAGATTTAGGTTGATTTTTATGCTAAGAAAATGCCAAAAAGTCCATGATAAGTGGACCCCACCAAGTGGACAGCATTATGGAGCAATGAGAGAGGTCACGGTAAGGGCAGCTTTTTGGATTTTTTATTAATTTTTTTTAATAGCTAATTTGACTCCTAAATAAGGTCATAACTAGGTTAATTAAATATACATTAATTAAAGTGGAAATTAGGTGTGAAAAATGGCACAAAAGTTGCTGCAATTGACGTTGAATTACAAGAGCATGAAATGGACAGCTTGGAAAAGTGGACGTCCAAGGCAAAAATGTGAATTTTTATTATTTTTTTAATACGCTAAATGGTCCCCTAATTATGCTACTACCTAGGGTAGTTAATTATCCATAATTAAAGTAAAAATTCGTGGAAACAAATAGCAAGCAGCACCTGAAATGGACGTTTCATCTTGTGGACAGATTTTGTCCATTAATGATGTGGATTTTAATGGATTTATTAAAAATAATTTGATAATTTAAATGGACCACATTTTGCCACGTAAGCAATAGGGGATAAGCATGTCTTAATCATGCTTTAAATAAAGTAAAAAGTGGGGCCCACAAAGCTGGAAAATCCAGCTACACCAAGGGTGACCATCTATATGGATAGGAGAGAGAAAGAGAGAAAATAAAAATGGGAAAAATTCCCAAGCAAGGAAGCTCTTCACGTCCCCATTCCAGAAGCATGAGGAGGAGGAAAAGAGGAGAAAATGATAAGGAAAAATGGGAAGAGAGAAGAGGAACCAAGCTAGGAAAAATGGAGTTCAAGTTGATTCAATTCCAAGTAAGTATACCCTTTCATTATGGGTTGAAAATCATAACTGAAATTTTCTTAAATCCTATGTGATGCTGCTATTTTGATGTTTAATCATGATTATATTATTATTCATGATTAGATGAATTATATAAGTTTATTTATAAAGTTTAATTTGGGGATTAGTTAACCCATATCATCTAATCTACACTTAAGTGTAGTAAATCTGAACTAGGAAAGAAAAATATGGACGAAATAGTAAATCAATGAATTTTATCATTTAAATTTTCGGGAAGATTAATTATTCTCTTATTAAGGAATATCTCAATTTTGAGCGCAACATTATAAGCATGTTGTAAATTAAAAATCTGAGAAAATCAACCTGAATAGGGTTGAATGGGTGTCAGGATCAGCGGTACCAAATGATTTTTAATACTTTTTATATAAGGAATTTTGGGCTAAATAGTTTCCAGGATATATAAGATATATTGAGTATCACAGAATAAAATAAAAATTAGGTTTTGATAGGTATAAATATACCCCATAATTAACGTGATTTGGACTGTTTGAAAATGAATGCCGCTGTCCAGCAAGATAAAAATACAAACATAAATATACATGCTTAATATTTTGTGTTGGAAATATTTATTTTGGTTAATTCATGAAGTTATTAAGGTATGATATAAATTTCAGATCAAAAATACTTGATTTTATATTAATTCAAGATTTTGAGAATTTTGTGTGCCTGAATTCAGCATTATGGACAGCTTAAGAAATAAATCAAGATAAATGTTAAATTCCAGATTTTTGTGATGGAATTTAACTTAAAATGGGATATAAACAAGTATAATAAATTATTATGAAGATTTAACCTATTAAATGTGAGTTTTAGAAAAATGGAACTTAGGGTTACGTATAAGACCCGATTTTCATGTTTTGATGTTGAAAATGATAAATGGATTATGTGAAGTGTTAAAATATAAAAATGCATAAAAATATGATTGGAACACGTGGATTAGGTTGCTTTTTTATTTAAATAATGATAATCTCCAATTTTGAGATTGTTATATGATACCTAAGTCAGCAATTAAGTGCTTAAAATGAGCACCGATGTGTGAAAAAATGAAAACTATGTTAAAAATGATAAATGGAGGTAATGAACCTCCAAATAATAATTTAATGAGTGATTATTATATTTATGTAGGTTAACCTACATAAGGATCTTAAAATGAATGAATGGATGATTGATATGTAAGGCTATGTTGCTAAGTATGAATACTCGACTTGAAAGACAAGTGGGTTAAGCTAGTCCAAATGGATTTATGTAGGTTAGAAAATCTAAGGAAAATAAATATTTGAAGATGATGCAAATAAATGAAATGTTATTTTTCATTTATTTAGGCAAAGACAAAGGAAAAGAATGGAAGAAAAGGATTATGGCGATCTCAAGTAAGCAAGCGAACTTTTCAAATCATTTATTTCTCCTTATGTGCTAAAATGATTTATGATGTTATGTTGATATTTTTATGATTATGTTTTAAACGAACGGGCAAGAACAAATTTTAGAAATTGATAGCTTTAATGAAAAGCCACATGTTTTGAAAATGATGGCTTTAATGAAAAGTCGTAAGTTTTGAAAAAGGATGGCTTAAGGAAAAGCCTTAAGGTTCGCTTCATGGGAAGCAAGCAACCTTTTTTTTACCACAAGTGTTTCCATGGATTGGCAATGCTTTACGTTAATGAAATTGAGAAATTTGCTTATGAGTAAGCAAGTTCTCCGTGATATTAATTTTAACGGATTCTTATATTTTATGTCGATGATTTCAAGAATTTATTTTCAAGTAAGCAAATTCTTTATGATGTTGTTTTCAAAAGGACTTTATAAGAAAAAGAGAATTTTGCCCTTTTTCATAAAGAAATATTATCAGATAAGTTTTGAGTTTTCTTATGATGTTTTATGATAAATGATTAAGCTTATAAAAGAAAAAGATTAATTTTTTTATGTCAAAATATTTAATTATAAATGATAATTTGGACATAGCCCGTATGTTTTGAAATGATATTCAAAAAATTTTAATTTCCATTAGTTAAGGAAATCTATGCTGAAAATATCTTAAAAAATGTTTATACGGATGTGTTGAAAGTGATTTAAGGATAACCAACCTCCTATGTTGATTTCATAAAATGGTTTAATTTTGAAAATTCAAAGGTTTTGTAATTCTTTTATAAGGATTTTAAGATGTATTATTTTTCAAACATTTGAAATGTTTATCAAAATGTTTTACTCAAAATGTTTCTAACAGAATTTAAGGAAGGTCATCCTAAAATTAGATTTCAAATAACAACTTGTTAAAGTTAGTGCGCTCGCTTACAAGTTGACACGGACTGCGGTCTGTGATGCATTTTTTTAAAAATAATTTTTAAAAATATAGACTTCGATCTAAGATTTTTTGTGTGTTATGGATGCAGACAGAGGTCTGTGATCCCGGTTTAAAAGGACATGTGCTGCGGTCTATGGTTCTTTAAACCAAACGGACTGCGGTCCGTTAGGATAATGTATGGTGCACCAGTACAAGGAATAGGCTGGTTGTAGAGCACGGTTGGGACGACCGGGGCCCACTCTACATAAGGCCAAGTCGCTAAGGGATGACAGGAGTGCCGGCGGCGCCCTCCTTGAGATGGGAGCAGGATATAGGAACAGCCGTCTGGCTAGCGTGCTGTTAAGGATTCTCTTTCGAAAGGTAGCATGACCACTTGCTAAGTGTCACTACTGGATGGGGAGAAATATGTTTGCAAACATTTTGATTTTCAAAAGTCCAAAGATTGGGATATAAAAGCACTTATATGAAAAATTATCCTAAATTGGATTTTTATGAGCCATTATGTATAAGTTACCCTAAAAGCAGGGTGTTTTACGCAAAAGTGTAAATAATAGGAATAAAAGAAAAAAAATTTATGCAAATGCATTTATGGAAATGGTTTATGTATCTTATATGCCTTGTTTGTTATAAACAAGCTCCAAGACGGGGATTATGAAAATGATTTATGACAAACTTGTTTTCGGACATAAGACTGTCCATTATTAAATAACCTAAATGAAAAATGTTTATGGACATGAGAATGTCCAATGCCAAAGTGTTTTAATGAAAGATGTTTTAGGACATATGAATGTCCATTGCCAAAGGAAGCTATGTGAAAAATGTTTTGAGACATTAAATGTCTCTTGGCTAAAGGATTTTATGATGAAAAATATTTTTTGACATAAAAATGTCCTTTACCGAGAAAGGCTTATGTAAATAATGTTTTAGGACATGAGAATGTTCTCCCTTGCCAAAGGATTTATGAGAAAAATATTTTGGATGTAAAACGTCCACTGGCAAAAGATGGTTTTATGTAAAGGTCTTTGAACATTAGAAATGTTCATCTAAGATCAAATGAAATTATATAAGGAGGGTAAAACGTATATGTTTTACCTTAACAAGCACAGACGTGGCTTGTAAATGATTTTAAGAATAAATATTTTATGATAATGTTCAAGGACATAGAATTTTTCTCATGAACAAAGGATTTCATGATAATGTTTTAGGACATATAAATGTCCTCAAGAAAAAGGTGTTCAAGATGTTTAATGAAATGATTTTCAAGGAAGTCTTGCCCTAAAAGATAAAATGTTTGCTTACTGAGTTGTCACTCGCGTTTTGTTTTCCCAAACCTAAGACAGGTACTAGGAAATTCAAGAGGTTGCGAACCTAAGCAGGAGAAGAAAGGTACATGATGGTAGCCAAGTGGGCTATAAGAAATGGGATAGCATGGTTTGAAGTGCTAAGGTATGTTGATGTATATGAACTTATTTATAATTATAAGTTCTATGTGATTCAATGATTGAATGTATGTATGTGTGGAAATGTAAATGTCATTGTAGAAAAGTATAAAGAGATGCTATGAATGAGATGATGAAATTTATTACTAGTGTATTTCCGCTTATATAATGTATGATGTTGATTTTAAAGAAATGATTGATGAATAATGGTGTGAAATGTAAAGATATGAATGAGTGATGTAGAATGTGAAGAAAACGACGATGAACGAAAAAAAAAATTTGGACAAGATCCAATTAAAAACCCACCGCATGATCAGGGCAACAATCCTGATTCACATTTACCAATCGATAAGGTCTTGAGGTAAGGAAGTGATATCTCGATTTGGGGTGCCACATAACTATTGTTAGAAAATTCATAACTTGACGCCTATAAGGAAGACTGATGTGAAATTTGAAAGGTAAGTATATTATAACATTCTCTACCTCGTGAATGGAATGGATTATGTTAACCATAATTTAATTAGGTTGATAATTATTTAATTTCATCAAAATCCAAAAGGCATTTTCAAATGACTATAATTTACACTAGGAAGGTCATTTTGAGATGAAATTTTTCATGGATGGTTAAAAAGAGATGACTTATCATATGGATGGATTTGATTAAGCTAATTATTATGAAAAATTCTTAATCATAAAAGGACAAAATCCATAAGTGATTAAGAAATTTTCCATGGAATTTAGCATAATCAAATCCAATCATATGATAAGTCATCTCATTTTAGCCATCCATAAAAAATTTCATCTTAAAATATTATTTCTATTGCAAGTTACGAGCATTTGAAAATGCCTCTTTCATTTGGATGAAATTAAATAATTATCATCCTAATTTAATCATGATTAACATAATCCATTCCATTCATGAGGTAGAGCACGGCAACATGGCCTACCCTCCAAGTTTCATGTCAATTCGCCTTATGAGCGTCAAGTTATAAATTTTCAAGCAATAACCTTGTTAATCATGATTATCATCAATTTAATCATAATAAATTGAATAATTAACCATGCCACATTATGATTCCCTAAACCTAATTTGGTCTCTTTGTGTACATTAACCCATATTGAGCTAAAGTGATTAATTAATTTAATCACCTTACTTAATCAATTGCTTTAATCTCAATCATTCAATTGAATCATATAATTAACAATAATTAAATATCTAATTTACACATATGGATCTCAAATGTTCTTGGTATCATATAGTGGAGCCTGAGACAAAGAATGTGTGTTTGGAAGAGTAGAGCAGGGAGGTTGCTTAAACCACTATAAAAAATTTTATGTTCCCTTGTGCATTTAATCTTTCACTCTTTGCTCTCTTATTTTAATTTCCTATATTTTATTTAAGAAGAATTAATCTATAATGGGTTAAGATTTAATAGAAAGAAATTTTAATGTACCCAACTGACCCCTCCTCTCTTGGATAAAGCCACCTATTCGGGACCAACACTTTGCATATTCATCCTTGTTCCTAATGATTTGGACCATACATCCTTTTGTATTGTCACTTTTTGCTCCCTTTTTATGATCATCTTATATTTCCCACAGTGGCCCATCTAATTTTGTAATTTAATGTAATCACATGATTTATACTATAATTCTCCATCGATAGCTTGATTTTGATGGAAGTGGGGTGTGGCGTCCCAGCCCGAGCGTCACAACCTTACTCCAAAATCTATCGATTGGTAAATGTGATCAGGATTGTTGCTCTGTCACACGGCGGGCTATTTGGATATTTATCCACTTTATCTTAACTCCTTAGGAGTTTATATCTTTTTAAACATTTCATTTGAAATATACACATATAATCTCATAATTTTTCATACTTAACCATTTCATGATAAATCATTCTTAACAATTGACCATAAAAATTTTTTCGCTATTTATAGTCATAATCACCACATAGTCATAAACATAATATAACCCTTATACAACATTCAATCACCAATAATGTCATCATACATACAATCATACAATTCATAGAGTTCAATCACAGATAACTTGTAGAAATTTATTTTTTTCTTGAATCTCCACCTGTGCTCCCTGCATGGTTCTCCCCTTCACCTGTCTGTAGGATTTGGAAAATAAAATTATGAGTCAAAACTCAATAAGCAAGCTATAAGGTTTTCAGGCAATACATTTTCATTGAAAATAACTTGGATAGCCACATTAAACCTACTCGAGGGTATATCTTAAAACATGTTTGTCATGCTCATCCAGGGTATGTCATAAACAATGTGATGCATTATTTAAAATCATGACATTCCTTTGGATAGAAGCTAGCCAGGCAACCATCTATTTTCATCCTCTCGCACCGTCTGCCCTCGGCCTCTCTTAGCGACTTGGTCGCACCAAAGGGGGACATTTGGTCCGCTTACACCTTTGAGGTAGACCTCATGCTTTTGTGCACATGCTTTCTTTCATAAACATGAACTTTGACATACTAGCATGATTTTTCAATCATAAACTCATGATTCATCAATTGACATAAATATTTAAAAAGCAGTAAGCAATTCATTTATTCCATTGGAAATAACATTTCAATATACATTTAGATAAGGAATGACCATCCTTAAACAACTTAGAAGGAATTGAAATCATTCATTTGCTAACTCATTTAAATAGTTAGAATATCATTGATAAACATTTTATCACATTTGATAAAACAAAGCATTTAGAAATTTTCTTGCTTAGCTTTCCTCTTCGTTAATCTCTTTGCCTTTGCCTATACATAAACATAACATTGCATTCATAATAATCCATTTTCTTGCACTCACTTAGTTTTCTAATCCCATAATCCATAACATATATAATCAACTTGGATTTTCAAGACAATTATACATACACAACATGCACTTGTGTATCATAGCATTCATTCCATATTGTGTTTTAATTCCATATTTAGGGTAAACACATAACATTCATTCATAATTCATCATTTGGGAATTTATATCTCTCATTATCCATTTTTCATCTATTTTCCATTTTTACTACGTCAATGCTCATTCTGAGCATATAAGTGACGTTTCAAGCTTCATAAATAAATCTCAAAATTGAGATATAAATACTCATTCATACAGAAATATCCTCATGTATTTTATCACATATTCATGCTTATTTTTCATTTTAGCAAGTTCATATAAGTCACACATCATCCATTCATACATATGTTCTACATATGTTCAACACACAACACATATATTATGTGTTTCTTAAAATTTCTTAACACAGAAACTTACACCCATTTTCATCATCATTAAATCCCTTAATTAATGTATACTTTAGAGTTTAATTATATATTTTTAATCCATTTATCACTGGTTTCCAAAACAGCCATGTTAAGACCCGTTTTTCATCCTTTCAATGTCTCTTTTAAGACTTAAATCAAAACAGATTTTTAAGTCATAATTTCCAGCAACTAAACATGCTTTTTTTAACCCAAATTTAGGTTATTATCACATATTTAAAATCCATAATTCATTTGTTTCCATAACAGCAACATTTTCATGCATATAGGGTATCCATTTTGACCCGTTTTGACGTGTCCATACATATATCCATAAAATTAGATTTAGAGAAAATATTTCTAAAACCTTTTGGACACTCCAAGTACCTTAAACCTAGGTTATTTTACCCTCCATAATATTCATAAATTATTTCATTATAAACAGCAACAAAAATCATATGGAAAGCACCCGTTTTGGCCCCCGTTTAGACGTCCCATATACATATCCTAAAATTCAGATTTAGGGCAAACTCATCCAGCCCACTTAGCCCATCCAAAGGGTCCTTAATTTGGAGTAATTTACCCTACAATTCATCCATAAACAATTTAATCACTTCCTTATATGATTTTTAACTCAAAAAATGGAAAAATTAGGCATTTCTTGAAACCCTAAGTTCCATATTTGCTCAAATCATTAACAAATGTTTAAATCAACATATATAATCCAAAAGAACATTAATTACATCCAAATCATCATGCTTAAATCATACAGAAACTTGGTTTAGGATTTTGAGAATTTCTAATTTAGCTTTCATCTCAAATTTCAACCTTAAACTTCCATTTTCACTCTCTTGAACTATTGATATTATTTAAATCTTTCAAAAATCATTCAATACCCATATTAAGGCATCATAACTCAGCCTTTAAGAGTTATTTATGAATCATATTCATGGCTCATGAATTGAGAGAGAAAATTTGATTCAAATGATTCAAAACTTAGGTTTTTACTTATTTGAATCAACCCTAACTTGAATCCAATTTGTTTGGCTTGGTTCTTCAACTTTTTCTTCTCCTTTTTTTTCCTCTTTTTCTTCTCCTTTCCTCCTTCTCCCTTGTTGGTTTGGACGCGCAAAGAGTTCTCCCACACTTAGCAAAATTTTGGGATTTTTCTCCCCCCTTTCTTCATGTGCACGTTTCCAAGCTATCTCCCTTTTTATATTTTTTTAACCAACTTATAGGACCCACTTGTCACATGTCATGAGGGTAATTTATTTCTACCTTATCCCTTGATGACATGGCATTTTTATATCCAAGTAAAATATGCATTTACTAATTATCAAAAATTCACAAAATCCATGCATTTAAGTAATGTATTGCTGTCCACCCATTGATGCCCCCTCTTAGCTTAGGTTTTGACAATTTTTTGCCACATTTTTCACTCATTTATGTGACCATTTACTTCACCTAGGTATTAGTCAACTTAGACATGTATTTTAGCATTTTAAAAAATCACATTTCCATGCCAAACATGCCCTTAGACGTCCCCTCTTTTGCCACATAATCTATGCTCCATTTGAGCTAGATATTAGGCATTAATCTTTGGCATTTAATCCTTGAATTTTCCATGGATTTGACCATTAAACAAAGCAATAAAATCCAGCTTAATCCACCCAAAATTTGACACCTAGCATATCATTAAAACATGTGAAACCTCAATCTTAGACACGTATAAAACCCTAGGGTTGTAAACCCTAGGTAATGTATTAATGAAATATATATATTCATGAAATATGAAATTATGAGGGAGTAGATGTTAAAATAATTAATTATGAAATTCGGATGAATAGTGCATGTGAATAGTGAAACGTGAATAGTAAATGTGGGATTAAGGAATATGTTAAGTTAATCACTTTGGATTAACTTAATCATAAAATACGAAAAAGGAAGCTTCCCACAAAAGGACAAAATAGCAACTTTTTGATTTATTTAATATTTTCGGATTTTTGATGGATTTTTGAAGTAACATGAAGAAAAATTCATATCTTACCATCCGGACATCGGATTGAGATGAAATTTTTTATGGATGGCCAAAATATGATGATGAACATGATGAGTGGTCCAAGATTGATCAAAAATCATGAATTAAGGGTCAAGATTAAACGTCATTTGAAGATCAAAAAGTAGCTTTACTTTTTCATTAATTAGCATTTGACTTTGGATTAATTTTAATTAATTAAATGGATAAATAATTAATGAAAAGCTGCTATGGCTGCTGGAGCTTGGACTTTTGGGACCAAATCCAATGGCCCAAAATCAATCTTATCAAAAATCAATGGCTAGGATTAATTTAGCCTAAATTAATTCATTTTAAAAAAATAAAAAAATAGGCAAAAATAGGGCTGCCATAGGGGGGCTGGAGCAGGCCTAGGGTGGGCTGCACAAGGCTCCATGCACCGTTTGGAAATTAGAAAAAAATACATTTACAATTTAATACCTCAAGCAAGGGGGGGGTAAAATCCAATTTGATGAAAAATTAAAAAGTATAAATAGGGGGCATGGGGTGAACGACCAAAGCACTCAAACCCAGCTCCATTTGAGCATTTTTTCACCCCCACCACGTTTTAGCCTTGAGGAGAAAGAAGAGGAGGAAGTTAGAGAGAGAAAGTGTGAGAAAAAGTAGGATATCTTCACTTCGGGTAAGTGATTTCTTCCCAAATTTCTTTTGGATGTTAAGTAAGGTAAAACAATGCTTAGATAATTCCTAATTATGAGAAAATAAGTATAGATATAATTCTTAATTGAAATATGCCGAAACATCAAAGATTTGGAGCGAAAATAGAGCATTCGGGAAGATAACATATGATATGTGGAAATAATGCTCCAAAATTGATAAATGATGATTTGGGATGTATGAATATGATAAATATGATGTTGGAATGATGATATATTAATTTCATGATTTTTGTAATTAAGGGTAACGCTTAAGTGAATTTATGATGATTTTTAGTAGATGGAAAAAATGATTTTTTTCATCGAGTAAATGATGATAAAATAAAAATGTATGAAATTTCCTATGATATACTAGACATAAGGTATGTCATGGTATTTTTTATTTTTGGAAAAAATATCAATTTTTGGAACCCATGAACAGTAACCACGTCTCTGTGAACAGTAACCTCAGATGTACAGTAATTGCTACAGTAATTGCTACAGTAACCATAAACAGTAAACAGTGTGATTTTGGGAAAAAGTTGAGATTTATTTTTATATTTTATGAGGATATATGGATGAAATTTTCAAAGGTAAAAATCTATATAAATGAGTAATGACTAAGTATCTTTATATTATTAACCTCTATGGAAATGAGGTAATGGATAATTATAAAGCATGCATGGGAAGTACACTAAGACATAATATGATATAGATAAAATATCATTTTTCCTTGTATAGGAAAAGGAAAGGAAATGGTGGAGGACACAGACTGAGGAGGTAAGCAAGCAAGCTTTTTAAAATGTGATTTTATTGTTTCATTGTAAGCAAGCAAGCTTTTTAAAATGTGATTTTATTGTTTCATTGTAAACAAGCAAACCCTTTTGAAAATGTGATTTTATTCCCAAGTATTTATGAAATGTGTTTAAGGGTGGTCATTCCTATAATGTTTTGAAATGATGAATGTTTATGAGTTTTTATGAAAAGTCATGCCGGCATATTGATATCATGTGATGTTCATGGACATGTGCACATGTATGATGTATAAGGAAGAGGCTATGGTGGAGGTAGAAAGTGGATCAGAGGGTCCCCTTCACTATTGCCAAGTCGTATGGGCTGTGTGCCGACAGCGTCCTCCCCAGAGGTGGAGGCAAAGGAATGTTATGTGTAAATGAATGCATTGCATTTTCATACATGGATTGAAAAGAAAAGCATGGATTTGAAATGATGTTTTTAAATGAACGGTGCAAATAATTCTCTACATAAGAATGACAAGTCACCTGGTGTAAGAGGTATATAATGCCGGGATAATCAAAAGTCATGCATGTAGGAACCATGTAGGCGTCAAGAGGAAGAGAGGTTCCCCTTGATGAGGCCAAGTCGGAAACAACCGGCGTATTGGACCATGCTATGTGAGATGTTCCCTGGGCTAGCGTACCCACACACGAAGGTTTATGTCAGGAATGGAAAGAAAGTATTTGCACACATGGATTTGAAAAGATATTTTTAAGGGATGGTGCAAATAATTCTCTACATGAGAATGACAAGTCACCTAGTGTAAGAGGTATATAATGCCAGGAAAAATCAAAAGTCATGCATGTTGGAACCATGTAGGCGTCAAGAGGAAGAGAGGTTCCTCTTGATGAGGCCAAGTCGGAGACAGCCGGCGTATTGGACCATGTTATGTGAGATGTTCCCTGAGCTAGCGTACCCGCACACGAAGGTTTATGTCAGGAGTGGAAAGGAAGCATTTGGACATCTAATGTTTATGAAAAGGTTTCTATTCCATTGATAGTTGATCACTTGCTAAGTGTCTCCTATCGAATGGAGAGAAATGCATTTACGAATGATTTACATGAATGGTTTATAAAAGGTTTCGAAATATGATTTACGAAAAGGTTTCTATTCCGTTGGTAGTTGATTACTTGGTAAGTGTCTTCTATCAAATGGAGAGGAATGCATTTAAAATGAAAAATGCTTGCTTATTGAGTTTCGACTCATGTTTTGTTTTCCCAACCTCAGACAGGTGTAGGGAAAGCCAAGAAATGAAGGACATGTGTTGCTAAAGGAAAAGAGGAATCTACAAAGGTTAGTAGATTTTTGTATGAATAGATTCCCTAATGGGATATAATGAAAAAGACATAGGTTGTATGAAATTATGAAGTGATGAATAATATGAGAAGTTGATGATTTATGATGTTATGGATAAGTCCATCATGAATAATGATGAATAAATGTTTATGTGATGAAAGAAAAGAAAAAGAAAAAAAGAAAAAATTGGACGAGATCCAATTAAGTATCCGCCGCGTGATCAGGGCAACAATCCTGATTCACACTTACCAATCGACAAGATCCCGGAGTAAGGACAAATGTGACGCCTCGGTTCGGGGCGCCACAAAACATGTCATTATCTCAAATGCTTTTTATTAAATGCTATGGTAGTCTAGGGTACACAAAGTCAATGCTAAGTATATTTTTCTAATTAAAAACTTTCTCATGATAATTATCTTAATCAAATCTACTCATACCATATATTTCATAATTTTATTCAATCGTTTCAAATTTCATCTTAAACCGACATTTCTACATCAAGTTATGAACCTTTGAAAATAACCTTAGAGTGTGATATTAAAAATAAATAATTATCACCTTAATCTCATCACTTGTACCTTAATTCAATCCATACATAAGGTTGAGCCCAAAATCATGAGCTTGCCTTTAAATTTTCATCTCATTTCGCCTTATAGGCGTTAAGTTATGAATTTTCTATGATTTTCAACATAACTCCATAATTTCCATTTTAATCTCTATTGTGAAACTCCAACCTAAGTAGGATTCAATATATGTATTGAAAATTTACATATGATTTATAAGTGAATTTATTAAATTTTAAATAATTTTTGTGACTTTGCTAAACTATGGTAATTAGGGCTAAGGATTAGTAATGATGATGTGAGAGATCATTATAAGATGATATGGGACAAAGGGATTAAAGTGAATTTTTGGTGATTGAAATATACCAATGTATCAAGGATAATGATTTTAAATTATTTAATATGAATTATGAGAATTTAAAAGGATAATTCTCAAGTTAGTGGAAAAACACTAGAAAATTCATAACTCAACGCCTGTAAGGCGGATTCAAGCGAAATTTGAGATAGAAGTTATTGACAATGGGTTTGATATTATGAGATTATTGGATTATGAAAAATCTTGATGAAATTAGTTTAATAATTTATTGAGCAAATTTCAAATCCAACCGTTAACTTCAAACGGCTATAACTTGAGCTAGAAAAATCGGATTGAAATGAAATTTGAAACGGTTGAATAAAATTATGAGATTAACATTTTGGAAGTTTTACATCAAGTATATTATATTGGGAAAATAACTGAATTGGAAAATGTGTATATGGTTGACTTTTGCACCTCAAGAGTACTATGCATTAATGGCTAGAGTACATGGAGTAAATGTAATTTTTAATGACTCAAATAGGTGTCAAATGCAGGTGAAATGCAGGGTATTTTATGCATAATTACAAAATTCAAAAATTCCATGAATTATCCATGCATTCATGTCCACATTAAAGGGGCTAAGGAGAGCTCAAATGAGCATAGGCAAGTGTGGCACCATGGACGTCCAAAAGAGGGCTATTGCTGGATTTTTTTAATTTTTTTATTTTATAAAATATGCACCCACCTAGATGACATGTAGGGACACATGAATGGGAATTAATTCATGTGAAAAAAACCCCTGAAAATTCGTGAGCAACAGCTGCTCATTGATGATGCAAAAATGGACAGCTTATGTATGCAAATGACGTGCACTGTTTGATGCTGCTGTAATAATTTTTGCTAATTTTTTATAAAAAATTAATGGATTAATTAAATGATAATTAGGTGTATGATTTACCCTTAAAATGATATTATTAAAAAAATAGAAAAATCTGAAAAGGGGCAGCAATAGGGACGTGACAAGTGGACAGCTTAGATGGTCAAGATCATAAGCAGATTTTTGGTTTAATAAAAAAAATAGTAAAAATATTTTTCTATGGTTGTAATTTACACAGCACATAAGGGGATAAATATGCATTCAATGGCAGTGGAAAATGCAGCAACAAGTGGGGCCCATAGCTGGAAAATCCAGCTCTATGAATGGGATGCTCGGTCATGTGAAGAGAAGCTTTGAAAAAATATTTTTCTAAGTACTAAATCTTCTCTCCCAAGGCAGCAGCTCATGTCCCAGCCCTAGGCCACCAAGGAGGAAGAAAATAGAAGAAAAAAAGAAGAGAAAAAGGAGGGATTACCAATTAATCAAGTAAGTATATTTTAATTTTGATTTTATACCTCAAATCTAGAAGTTATGTGATGTTATAAACAAAAATATGAACGAAGTAGTAAACGAAGAATTTTTACCATGAAACTTTTTTTACAACCTAATTATATGATTATTAACTAATGACCTAATTTTCAGCTTAAAAGGATAAGCACGTTACAAATTAAAAATCCGGGAAAATCAACCTGGACAGGATTGAACGGGTGGCTGGATCAGCTGCACCAAATAATTTTTAATAATTTTTATACAAGGAATTTTGAGATGAATATTTTACAGGATATATAAGACATATTGAGGAGAAAAAAATAAAAATTAAGTTTTTATGGGTATAAATATACCCAATAATTTACGTGATTAAGGCTGTCTAAAAATCGATGCTGCTGTCTAGCAAGGTAAAAATACCAAAATAAATATAAATGCTTAATTTTTTGTACTGAAAATATTTATTTTGGTTAATTAATATAGTTATTAAGGTATGGTAAAAATTTCAGATCAAAAATACTTGATTTGATATTAATTTAATATTTTGAGATTTCAGTACGCCTGATTTCAGCATATGTGGATAGTTAGAGAAAACAATAAAAAAGAAATATGAAACCTATGTAGAAATGATCCAAATTGATATATATGTTAATACCCTAAATTTGGATTAAGAAATATGAGATTATTTACTGAAAATTTGGATTTATAAATCTGCTTAGGGTTATGTGTCAAAAGACACGTTAAACAGGTGAAAAATGGGTTCCAAAGTTGCTGTTTTGGAAACCTATGATTAGTGGATTTAAATTCCATAAAAATACCCTAAGTATAGTGGTAATTAAGGATAATTATCATTCTGAAATGTGGATTAAATTTCTGACTTTGGAAATTTTATGAAATGCCTCATATATGTGTTGCCAAATGGGCATATGTGAAAGGATAGACATACATAAGTGGTAAATGACCTAAGTAAATTGATTTTGTGCAAAAATTCATGAAAATATGATAAATTTTGTGAATATATATCTGTTTATAATTGCGTGATGTAATTCCAAATTTTGGAATTAATTAATGAGGCTTAAGGCAACCACGTGTGCTTAAAATGAGCAACGATGTGTGAATTTTGGAAAATTAGTGAAAAATGGTAAATGGAAGGTGATGAACTTTTAAATAATGATTATTGAATAATTATTAAGTGATTGAATGACTACCCTACTTATGGGACCAAAAGTGATGTGTAATAGCCCATGTAGTGCACAAGTATATGCTATAAGGGCATAACGACTTGAGAAGTCGAAGGAATTATGTATGTTAATGCAAATGGGTTGGAAAACTGAGTTGAATGCAAGAAATGAAAATATATGAATGATATATCATTCTTATATGTATAGGCAAAGGCAAAGGGATAAGCGAAACAAAAAGCTAAGCAAGCGAGGTAAGCAAGCAGCTTTCTAAATGATTTTGGTTTTCATTACAAGGTATTTAAGGATAGTCATTCCATGTCTATATGAGTATTGAAATATTTATTTCTATTGAAATAAATAATTTTTTATGGTTTCGCAATTATGCTTGAAATGTAATGAAACATGAATTTATATGATGTTTCATTGAAATGATATTTAAAGAGGGATGGTGCAAAGAATTCTTTACATGAGAATGACAAGTTTCATGTGTAATGAGGTATATAATGCCGGGGTAACTAAAAGACATGCATGGAATGGAAATCAAGTAGGCTAGTTGAGGTAGTAAGTGGACAAGGAGTCCCCCTAGACGTTGCCAAGTCAGTAGGTCCGGCGCTAAGGATGGAAAGGATCATGTCATGGAAAAATGTTCCCCGTGCTAGCGTACCCTCACATGAAGGATAACGTCATCAATGGAAATGATGA
Organism: Annona cherimola; assembly: GCA_030490835.1. NCBI lineage: Eukaryota > Viridiplantae > Streptophyta > Magnoliopsida > Magnoliales > Annonaceae > Annona > Annona cherimola. The sequence continues at coordinate 53,575,120 of CM059972.1, read as the reverse complement.
ATTTGCACATCCGAAGTTTATGAAATGGTTATGAAATGTGTATGAATGATTTATGAAAAGGATTTTGCTCCACAGGTAGTTGATCACTTGATAAGTGTCTCTACTGAAGGGAGAAAAATTCTTTTAAATAAATATGCCTTCAAAATGAATTGCCTGTAAAATATAAGCTCGCTTATTGAGTTTCGACTCACGTTTTCATTTTTCAAACCCATAGACAGGTGAAAGAAGAGACCTGGCAAAGGAGCAGGAGCCATCCAATGAAGAAATGGAAAGACATTATAAGTTTCATGTTTATGAAGAACTTATGTTGAATGAATGTAAATTTACTTTGATGATTTATGTTGACATCTATGATGATACATGCAGTGACATCTGATTTATGAGATGGTTTGAAATATGTTATGAAAATCATGTCTAGTTATGACATTATTGGATGGAAATGATTTAGATATGCATGAAATGAAAATATGATGAATTAAACTCCTATGGAAACATAATTAATTGGATAAATATCCGTTAAAACCCGTCATTTGACAGGGCAACAATCCTGATCACGTTTACGAGTCGAACGATCTTGAGGTAAGGTTGTGACGCTCGGGCTGGGGCATTGCATCTATTAATTAAATCATGAAAATTAAAATAAATATTCATACTACATTAGCATATACTAATCCTCATTAAGCCCTTTTAGTCATCTTGACTCACATTGGGCTTTGGAGATTAATCTTAATCATCATTCTTAATTGTAAATCCTAATTGCAAAATTCATCAATTCATAAAAATCATCTGTGATACCCAGACCTAATTAGGTCTATAAATATGACACATGTGTTATTTAAATGAATTTTGGATGATTTTCATGAAATTATGAATTTTGCAATTAGGGTTTGCAATTAAGAATGGTGATTAAGATTAATCGCCAAAGCCCAATATGAGTCAAGGTGACTAAAGGGGCTTTATGAGGATTAAAACATGCTAATGTGGCATAAATATTTATTTTAATTTCCATAATTTAATTAATGGATATTAAAATGAAAATTATGAAATTGTGTTGAAAATCATAGAAAATTCATAATTTTACGCCTACAAGGCGAAATGAGATGAAATTTTAAAGGCAAGCTCATGATTTTGGGCTCAACCTTATAAGTGGATTGGATTAAGGCACAAGTGATGAGATTAAGGTGATAATTATTTATTTTTAATCTCACACTCCAAAGAAAATTTCAAAGGTTCATAACTTGACGTAGAAACGTCGTTTTAAGATGAAATTTGAAATAATGGAATAAAATTATGAAATCTATAAAATGAGTGAATTTGATTAAGCTAATTACCATGGAAAAGTGGTTATTATAAAAAGGTACCTAGCAGTGACTTTGTGTACCCTAGACTACCATAGCATTTAATAAAAAGTATTTTTGAAAATGACATATTTAAATGCTATGCAAGGTGTCAATTTTTGAATGGATTGAGATGAATTTTTAAACATTATTTAATTTTCAAATTCATGAAAAATTCAAGGATTAAATGCCTTGGTTAAATGACCTAAACTTAGCTCAAATGGAGCTTAGGTGTGGCGGCATACCAAGGGACGTCCAAGGGAGGATAAGGCTTGATATTTGGATTTTTTAAAATACTAAAAAATATGTCTAAGCTTCCTAACACCTAGGTGAAGTAAATGGGAAATTAAAAATGTGGAATTTCATGGAAAAAACCGTTGAAAAGGAAGCTTCATGGATGTTGCAAATAGTGGATAGCAACATGGTGCATAAATGCATGGATTTTGTGGATTTTTGTAAAATAGAAAATTCATATTTTACTTGGTTATAAAAATGTCATGTCCTCAAGGGATAAGGTAGAAATAAATTACCCTCATGACATGTGCCAAATGGGTTCCACTAGCTGGTTAAAAAACTCAAAAAGTGGATCCTTATCTTGGGAACGTGCAAGGCAAGAAGGGGGAGGATTGAGTTTTGATGATTAACAAGAACTAATTTGAGTATATATATATGACTAATATGTTTGCCAAGTGTTTAAGGAAAGCAGAGAAGTCAAGTCGATCTTCGAGTCGACTTGAACTTCGACTTGGGAGTGAAGTCGATAGTGAAGTCGACTCCACTAACGACTTCAAACAAGCCAAAACTGGACAAAGTTGAAAATGGAATTCTGACGAGTGAAGTCGCAGGCCAAGTCGACTCCACATGCGACTTGGGTAGTCAAGTCGCATACGAAGTCGACTCCAGCATCGACTTCAAAGTGCACAAAAATGTCCAGCGTTGAAATCTGGCTCCCGAAGATGCGAAGTCGCAGACGAAGTCGACTCCAAGTGCGACTTGGGCGAAGTCGCAAACCAGGTCGACTCCAACTTCGACTTGAGAAGTTTTGAGGTCTAAGCTGAAGTTTCAAAGCATATCCAAGACATCCATTTGAAGTTTTTCACATACAAATGAGCTTTAAAGACTATTCTTAAAGTGACTTAAGATCAAAGCAAGAATCCAAGTTCAAGTTCAAATCAAGTCTATCAAGCTCAAAACAAAATCTTCAAGATAGCTTCCAAATGGAGTAATACCCAAGTCATGAAGACCAAGTGAGTCCAAAGCAAAGCAAGGAACATACATATATTGTGCAAGGACTCAAAGCTTTCAAATGGTTTGCAAGATTCAAGACATTTCAAGAAGATCAAGGCCAAGCTCTACATTGAATCATAAGAACTACAAACATAAGGGTCACTCAACACTTATGAAGACTAAAGGGAGAAAGCTAAAGCAAACCAAGTGAGGATCAAGGCGTTTTTGCAATAGACCAAGCCAAGTTGACCCAAGTCTCAGACTTGAGTTTCTAAAAAACCCAAGTCGCAGGCCAAGTCGACTCCATGTGCGAAGTCGCAGGCCAAGTCGACTTCATCTTCGACTTGGAGTATAACGGTCAAATTTTTGAACGTTGGAGTTCATTTATTGCACGCCAACCACTCCTACAACGTTCCAATCTTCCTCATTCTATAAAAAGACATTCAAATGAACGTGAAAAAAAAAATATACTCACTACTCTAAGGATCATAGAGAGAAAAGAAGTGCAAGAAAGACTTTCAAATCCCTTTTCTCCATATTTGAGTGTTTCAAAGGAAGAAAGAGCTTCAAACTGCAAGTTGCTTCAACGATCATCATCCCAGCTGTCTTTGATTTCTTTCTCGAGCTCAATCTGTCTACACCAATCTGTAAAGTGTAGTTCTTGCTTATTTTTATTGTTTTGTTGTACTAAACTTGATTTAGCTTGGATAGCTAAGATCAAGTGTATGCAAAGTAGGGTATGATTGGAGTGAGACTCATCACCTACTTGTGCAAGTGATTGTATATGCCCCCTAGAGCTTTGAATCTAGAAGAGAGCAAGTGGCTCTAGTTGTATATGCCCCCTAGAGCTTTGAATCTAGAAGAGAGCAAGTGGCTCTAGTTGTGTATGCCCCCTAGAGCTTTGAATCTAGAAGAGAGCGGTGACTCTAAGTGTATTCTTGGAATACATAGTGGAACCCAAGTCACAACGGAGTGTAAGCTTGGAAGAGTGGAGTAGGGAAGGTTTGCCCGAACCACTATAAATCTTGTGTTCTACTTATTTTTACTGCTTTATCTTATTTACTCTCCATTCGCTTAAAAAGGGGATTAACTTTTTCAAGGGGTTAAGATTTTTGATTTACCAAAAGAAATTTTAAAGAACCCAATTCACCCCTCCCCTCTTGGGTTTAGCCATCAACTCGGGACCAACAAGTGGTATCAGAGCAGGTCTTTGAGTTTACCAAAGAGATCTTATTGAAATGGCATCCCAATCTACTTCCGTTCCCGCATTTGCTGAAGGCCAATCCTTTACAAGGCCACCGTTGTTTGATGGGAACAATTTTGGATATTGGAAGCTTCGTATGAAGCAACTCATCATGGCTACCGATATGGACTCTTGGATTGCTATCCAAGATGGAGTAATATTGCCTACCGATGAACGAGCTTCCAAATGGACCGATGAGGAAGTAAGAATAGTGAAGAGCAATGCCAAAGCTATGAACTCCTTATTTTGTGCTCTCACTGCTTCCGAGTATGATAGAGTATCCTCTTGCTTAACCGCCAAAGAGATATGGGATACACTAACCTCTATCTACGAAGGAACTTCTCAAGTCCAAGGGACGAGAAGGAATATTTTGATTGGAGAACTAGAGAACTTTAGAATGCTAGAAACAGAAAATATTTCTGAAATGTTTGCTAGATTCTCTAAGATTACTAATGCTTTAAAAGGTCTTGGAAAAGCAATATCTGAATCTGAGCAGGTCATGAAGATTTTAAGAGCTCTACCCGAATCATGGACTCCAAAGATCACTGCAATTGAAGAAGCCAAAGACCTCAACACGCTGAAGCTTGAAGACTTAATTAGCTCACTTATGTCACATGAGCTAATTAAGAAAAGGAATGAAGATCAACACAGGGGCAAAAGAGCAATTGCCTTAAAAGCCGCACAAGACACCGATGACACATCTTCTCTCAAAATGACGACGAGATTGCTCTACTCACAAAATGATTCAGAAAATTTGTGAGGAAAGGCAAAAATTTCAGAAGCTTCAAAGAAAGAACTCCCCAAGAGAAGAAGAAAGAATCAACCAAGTGCTACCGATGCGGCGGTTCGGGACATATGCAAGCCCAATGTCCAACTCCCGAAGAAAACAAGGCAAAAGAACAAAGAAAGGATCGAGGGGACAATAGAAGATTTCAGAAATATAAAGGAAGAGGCATGTACGTGAATGACGAGGAATCTACAACGAGTAGCTCCTCAACCGACGAAATCGAGGCGGAAGAATGTGCAAGAATTTGCTGCATGGCACAAATCGAGCAAGGAGAACAAATTACCTCAACAAAAGACACAAGCAATGAAGAGGTAAGCTCTAAACTCTCCCTTTCTGAATCAAGTTATTCTTCCTTTCAAGAATGCCTCAAATGTACTGAATTAGATGAACTACAAACTGCATATGATTAATTATATGAAGAAATAAAGAAATTAGGAAGCAAGTTTACAATTAAGAAAAGACAATGTGATGCAACAATAATTGTAAATGGTAAACTTGCAGAAAGATTAGACAAATTGAAAGATGAAAATGATCTGCTAAAAAAGGAGAACAAATCATTAAACGAATCATTAACTAAGTTCTCTAATCCAGGAGAAAGCGTCAAAATATTTTTGAATATGACCTCCCAAACACATAAAAGAGGTCTTGGGTATCATACATTTGAGCAAGGAGAAAGTAGCAAATCAAATGTACAAATATTTGAGAAACATCAAACTAAAAATGCATCTATATACAAGCCACAAATGAAAAATTTTAAGTGGACTAGAAGACCAATAATGGAACCATTGCATACTTGGAGGCCTACTCCAAGATTACCTATGGCTTGTAATTTCTGCAATAAAATGGGGCACAAAACTTACAAATGTAATTTTAAGAAATTATATGACTATGGTACAAAATTAGTTTGGGTTCCAAGAAACACAAGATTTGGGCTTTCAAAGTTAGAACAACAAAGAATGATCTATATTACTAATCCAAATGGACCCATAAAATGGGTACCAAGAAGATAAGATTTATTTGCTTATTTTTCAGACATGTCTTAAGGCAAAGGCAAACAATGAATGGTTTATGGATAGCGGTTGCTCAAGGCATATGACCGGTGAAAGAAGTTTGTTTCACAAACTTAAGCCTTGTAATGATGGAATGGTTGCCTTTGGCAATAATGAAAAAGGTAAAATTAAAGGTAAAGGAAATATACATAGTATTTCAAATGCATGCATGGAAGATGTTTTGTTTGTTGAAGGACTCAAACACAATTTAATGAGCATTAGCCAATTATGTGATAAAGGATACAAAGTTGTGTTTGAATCATCTATATGTAATGTACTTGATGGAGAACATATCATGTTTAGTGGTAAAAGACATGGAAATATTTATTTGGTTTCACTTGATGAATTAGATGGTCAATGTCTAATGGCCATTGATAACGATCCATGGGTTTGGCACAAGAGGCTTGGACATATAAACATGGGCAACATAAAAACCCTATGGAAAAAGAGTTTGGTAGAAGGATTACCAATATTGAAATATGACAAAGACAAGATTTGCAAGGCATGTCAATTATCAAAACAACCCAAGATGCCTTTCTCTACCAAAAAGGAAATTTCCACCACTAAGCCACTTGAATTGCTACATATGGATCTATACGGGCCATCCGACATTCTAACCATTGGTGGAAAGAAATATGTATTTGTCATAGTTGATGATTTTTCAAGATTCACATGGATAATTCTCTTAGCTAGTAAAGATGAAGCCTTCTCTATGTTTGCAACTTTTGTAAATTTGGTGCAAAATGAAAAACAAAGTACTATTGTGACCATAAGAAGCGATCATGGTGGCGAATTCGAAAACAAACGATTCATGGAATTTTGCAATGAAAAAGGAATTCACCACACATTTTCTGCACCAAGAACTCCACAACAAAATGGAGTAGTAGAAAGGAAAAATAGAACTATACAAGAGATGGCTAGAACTATGCTAAATGAGAGCAATCTATCCAAGAAATTTTGGGGTGAAGCTGTGAGTACAGCTTGTCATGTTTTGAACCGAGTTACCATTCGATCAATCTTGAAAAAGACCCCATATGAACTATGGAAAGGAAGGAAACCAAATATCTCATATTTTCATACTTTTGGATGTACATGCTATGTTTTAAACAATGGAAAAACCAATTTGGGCAAATTAGATGCCAAAAGCGATGAGGCTATATTCCTTGGTTATTCATCAAATAGCAAAGCATATAGAGTATTCAACAAACGAAACCAAGTTGTAGAAGAATCCATACATGTTGTATTTGATGAAATTAACCAAAGTCCGAGAAAGGAGGATGAACTAAGTGATGCAGATGAGACAAAAAGCAAAGAACAACCAAAGGAACTCGAGCTCAAACCAGAAAATCCAGTGGAGGAAGAGGTAAGTGAAGGTAATGACTCTTACAAACCTCCAACTGATTTAAAGTTCAAAAATGTCCATCCAATTGAACAAGTTATTGGAAACATATATGAAGGAGTAAAAACTAGAAGATCAAAACAAAACGTTTATGGTCAATATGCCTTTGTATCTAAAATTGAACCAAATACCATTGAACAAGCTCTCAATGATGAACATTGGACTATAGCAATGCAAGAAGAGCTAAACCAATTTGAAAGGAACAATGTATGGCAATTAGTTCCTAGACCAGAAAATCATACTGTCATTGGTACCAAATGGGTATTTAGGAACAAATTGGATGAAAGTGGACTTGTAATTAGAAACAAGGCACGATTAGTAGCCAAAGGGTACTCCCAAGAAGAAGGAATTGATTTTGAAGAATCATATGCACCCGTGGCTAGATTAGAAGCCATACGTATCTTATTAGCATTCGCTTCACATATGAATTTCAAATTGTTCCAAATGGATGTGAAGAGTGCATTTTTGAATGGTTATTTGAATGAAGAAGTATATGTTGAACAACCCCCTGGTTTTGAAGATAAGGATCAATCAAAATATGTGTATAAATTGACCAAAGCACTATATGGATTAAAACAAGCTCCAAGAGCTTGGTATGAAAGGTTGAACAAATTCTTGATTGATCATGAATTTCAAAGAGGGAAAGTAGACACTACTTTGTTCATCAAATATAAAAATAGCAATATTTTAATTGTACAAATTTATGTAGATGACATAATCTTCGGTGCTACTGACGAAAATCTATGCCAAGAATTTTCTAAGATTATGCAGAATGAATTCGAAATGAGCATGATGGGAGAATTAAATTTCTTCCTTGGACTACAAATCAAGCAACAAAGTGAAGGAATATTTCTAAACCAGTCCAAGTATGTCAAAGAGATGCTCAAGAAATTTGGAATGCAGAATAGCAAAGGGGCAAACACTCCAATGAGCTCAACAATCAAAATCGACACGGATGAAAACGGTAAAAGTATCGATCAAAAGCTTTATAGGAGCATGATAGGAACTTTGCTTTATTTAACTGCTTCTAGACCCGATATCTTATTTAGTGTTTGTATGTGCTCTAGATTTCAAGCATGTCCCAAAGAATCACATCTACTTGCTGTAAAAAGAATTTTTAAATATTTGATAAAAACTACAAACCTTGGACTATGGTATCCAAAGGGGTCAACCTTTGATCTAATCGGCTATTCGGATGCAGATTTTGCCGGATACAAAGTAGATAGAAAGAGTACTAGTGGAACTTGTCAATTTCTTGGACATATGTTGGTTTCATGGTATTCAAGAAAACAAACAAGTGTTGCTCTATCTACTGCGGAAGCCGAATACATAGCCGCCGGTAGTTGTTGTGCCCAACTACTTTGGATGAAACAACAATTAAAGGATTATGGTATTGAATATGTTGATATTCCAATTAGATGTGATAATACAAGTGCAATATGTTTAACTAAAAATCCTGTACTGCATTCAAGAACTAAACATATTGATGTAAGACACCATTTTATTAGAGAACATGTTGAAAATCATGATGTGTGCTTAGAATATGTGAAAACAGAAGACCAAATTGCTGATATCTTTACCAAACCTCTAGCCAAAGATTCATTTTATAAGATTAGGAATGATATGGGGATGATAGAGCTTAACTAGGAAAAATACATAAGAAAATTAAATTTGAAAATGCCAATTCGATGAGTCAAGTCGACTCCAGGGACGCCAGGTCGACTCCGCTTCAGAAGCAAAGTCGACTCCACTAGGGTCGAAGTCGACTCCGCCCCAGGCGAAGTCGACTCCAGAAGGACCGAAGTCGACTTCGCCTAGGGCAAGTTGACTCCGCGCGCGACGTTTCGCATTCGGCCGACTTCTCTTCCTTTTTCTTCTCTTCTCTTTCTTTTCTTCCTCATTTCTTTCCGGCTTCCCTGCTTCTTCCTTATCTCTCTCTTCTCCGGCTATTTCCATCTCTCCGGCATTCTCTCATTTCTTCTCCCAACTCTCTCAATCCGTCTCCTCCATCTCAGTTCTATCTCTCTCCCTCAACTACCCATTCTCAAAGTTCCATTCTCAAAATCCATCTCATCATTCTCTTTCTTTCTAACTCTTCTTTTCAACTCTCTCAAGTCCTCTCTCAATCTAAGTTCATTTTCCTATTCCAAACTCCAAAACTCCCATCTCAATGGCTCCGAGGAAAGCCGTCTCCAAACCATCAAAAAGGCCTGTGCCTAGACCTCCCACATCTCACACTGAGGAAGAAGTCCCTAGGAGAGCTAGGACACCTACAAAACGGGTTCGAGAAGAACCCTCAACTTCTACGGGTAGAAGGGTTCGGTTCCAAGCTTCTACTCACACATCGGAACAAGCTACAAGGTCGGAAAGCCAACCTCATGCCCAAGCTTCACAGAGCACACACTCCGGAGCAAGCAGAAGGGGTACTGCGGCAACGGGCAAAACTCAAGTTTTGAAGATGCCCACTACATACTTCAGAACCGAAATCAATCACGGCCGGTTCTACAAGAACTTCTATGAACGAAAGGTATTCATACCGAAAATCATAGATTTCAAATTTTTGAAAGATTATGGGTCCGACATAGAAGACCTATTAGATTTTCAAGGATGGACCAAATTGCTCAAGGAGGATGACAAGGTCTATCCAGATCTTACCAGAATATTTTACTATGAATGGGATGAAGAAAATTTTGGCACACATGTCAAAGAAGTAGATATAGATTTTGGAATCGGGTTAAATCCAAGCCAGACCAGAGCAATGAGTCATTTAGGACAGATACTTGGAGTCCCTTACATCGAAGAGCCTTTTCCGGAAGATCTTACCATGGATCAGATATATAATCAGCTCACCCGGAGTAACAAGTATCACCCGGGGATCAAGTTTCTTCGATACATGGATTTGTCACCCAGACTTCGGGTACTAAGGCTTCTCATTGCCCACTGTATCTACCCCAAAGGTGGTGGTAGAAATCAGTTAAACCCACAAGAAGCTAGGATCTTATGGAAGGTAGCAAACAAAGTCAAAGTGAGTCTACCTAAATTATTTCTAGAAGCCTTGGCAAGTCGAAAGGATAATCCAAGGGGCGTCCTTCCTTGCGGCACTTGGATCACAAAGATCCTTAAACATTTTGAGGTGGACATTGAAGGCGAGCCGTATGAGGTGCTCAAGTCCACAAATGCAATCAACAAGGCACTAATTCAGAGGATGAAAATCAATGTACTTGAACTCCGGCCCGATGCTCCAGAAGAAGAGCATCAAGAGGACCAAGCACAAGCTGAGGGGGAACAACCTCCCGAGGCACCGGCTGCTCCAGAAGAGCCACCATCACCTCAATCCCACGGCTCCTACTCCCCACAAGGATCCGTTGCACGAGAACGAGTACCTCCAACCTCTTCTGAGGAGGTCACCCTAAGGGATCTCAAAGATGAAATCATTGCCATGAGGGCAGAAATGGGCTATCAAGAAAACCGGATGACAAGTCTTGTCACCGGTGTCCTTAATGCGCTTGAAGATATGCATTCCCGACAAGATAGAATCGAGCGGGAAATGCGAAAAATCCGCTATCATTGTCCCATCAAACCTATTCCATATCCGATCTCTCAATTTCAATTCATCAAATCATTATTTTTGCTTGATTGACAAAAAGGGGGAGATAGAATAGATAGAATAGGAATTGAGTTGAAAGTTTTTTTTTTTAAGTTTTGGGTTGGGTACATTGTATTTAAGGTTTCATTTATGCTTTAATTGCTGTTCTCTGTAATGAAACTTCATATATATATATGAAAAGATGTTTTATTGGTTTTTGATTGATATGATTGATATATTTGATAAGTGATTGCAATTTTTATAAATACAAAGTATTCTTAATGATTAATACTCAATATATGGCTTGAAAGGTATTCAAGCATACTCTATGCCAAAATTACTAATGTTCTGAAAATATTCTCATTTAAACTCAAAACTCTAAATTATATGTTCAAAGAATATGCTCTGTTTTCTCAAATAAACATGTTTGAATTTTTTGAAAGGTATCAACTCAAATGAAGTTTTGTCAATCATCAAAAAGGGGGAGATTGTTGGAAACAATGTTCAAAATAAAACAAATTGACCAAGGATTGAGTTTTGATGATTAACAAGAACTAATTTGAGTATATATATATGACTAATATGTTTGCCAAGTGTTTAAGGAAAGCAGAGAAGTCAAGTCGATCTTCGAGTCGACTTGAACTTCGACTTGGGAGTGAAGTCGATAGTGAAGTCGACTCCACTAACGACTTCAAACAAGCCAAAACTGGACAAAGTTGAAAATGGAATTCTGACGAGTGAAGTCGCAGGCCAAGTCGACTCCACATGCGACTTGGGTAGTCAAGTCGCATACGAAGTCGACTCCAGCATCGACTTCAAAGTGCACAAAAATGTCCAGCGTTGAAATCTGGCTCCCGAAGATGCGAAGTCGCAGACGAAGTCGACTCCAAGTGCGACTTGGGCGAAGTCGCAAACCAGGTCGACTCCAACTTCGACTTGAGAAGTTTTGAGGTCTAAGCTGAAGTTTCAAAGCATATCCAAGACATCCATTTGAAGTTTTTCACATACAAATGAGCTTTAAAGACTATTCTTAAAGTGACTTAAGATCAAAGCAAGAATCCAAGTTCAAGTTCAAATCAAGTCTATCAAGCTCAAAACAAAATCTTCAAGATAGCTTCCAAATGGAGTAATACCCAAGTCATGAAGACCAAGTGAGTCCAAAGCAAAGCAAGGAACATACATATATTGTGCAAGGACTCAAAGCTTTCAAATGGTTTGCAAGATTCAAGACATTTCAAGAAGATCAAGGCCAAGCTCTACATTGAATCATAAGAACTACAAACATAAGGGCCACTCAACACTTATGAAGACTAAAGGGAGAAAGCTAAAGCAAACCAAGTGAGGATCAAGGCGTTTTTGCAATAGACCAAGCCAAGTTGACCCAAGTCTCAGACTTGAGTTTCTAAAAAACCCAAGTCGCAGGCCAAGTCGACTCCATGTGCGACTTGGAAACCAAGTCGCAGGTCAAGTCGACTTCATCTTCGACTTGGAGTATAACGGTCAAATTTTTGAACGTTGGAGTTCATTTATTGCACGCCAACCACTCCTACAACGTTCCAATCTTCCTCATTCTATAAAAAGACATTCAAATGAACGTGAAAAAAAAAAATATACTCACTACTCTAAGGATCATAGAGAGAAAAGAAGTGCAAGAAAGACTTTCAAATCCCTTTTCTCCATATTTGAGTGTTTCAAAGGAAGAAAGAGCTTCAAACTGCAAGTTGCTTCAACGATCATCATCCCAGCTGTCTTTGATTTCTTTCTCGAGCTCAATCTGTCTACACAAATCTGTAAAGTGTAGTTCTTGCTTATTTTTATTGTTTTGTTGTACTAAACTTGATTTAGCTTGGATAGCTAAGATCAAGTGTATGCAAAGTAGGGTGTGATTGGAGTGAGACTCATCACCTACTTGTGCAAGTGATTGTATATGCCCCCTAGAGCTTTGAATCTAGAAGAGAGCAAGTGGCTCTAGTTTTATATGCCCCCTAGAGCTTTGAATCTAGAAGAGAGCAAGTGGCTCTAGTTGTGTATGCCCCCTAGAGCTTTGAATCTAGAAGAGAGCGGTGACTCTAAGTGTATTCTTGGAATACATAGTGGAACCCAAGTCACAACGGAGTGTAAGCTTGGAAGAGTGGAGTAGGGAAGGTTTGCCCGAACCACTATAAATCTTGTGTTCTACTTATTTTTACTGCTTTATCTTATTTGCTCTCCATTCGCTTAAAAAGGGGATTAACTTTTTCAAGGGGTTAAGATTTTTGATTTACCAAAAGAAATTTTAAAGAACTCAATTCACCCCTCCCCTCTTGGGTTTATCCATCAACTCGGGACCAACAGCCTTAATATGGGGATTGAATAATTTGTGAAAGATTTAAACGAAATCAAGAGTCCAAGAGAGTGATAATGGAAGTTTAGGTTGGATTTTGAGATGAAAAATAACTTGAAAAATCTCAAAACCCTAAACTAAGTTGCTGTATGATTTGAGCATATTAATTTTGATGTAATTCATGTTCTTTTGAATTATATATGATGATTTAAGCATTGGTTGATTATTTTAGCAAATATGAAACCCTAAGTTTCAAGAAATGATCCAATTTCTCCATTTTTGGATTAAAAATGATAAAAGGAAGTGCTTAAATTGTTTATGGATTAATTTTAGGGTCAATTACCCTAAATTAAGTACCATTTATATGGCCAAAGTGGGATGGATTAATTTTCCCTAAATCCAATTTTTTAGGGTGTGCTTGAAGGACGTCCAAAAGGGGGCCAAAATGGATGATTTCATATGATTTTTGTTATTGTTTGTAATGAAATGATTTATGAATGTTATGTATGGTAAAATACCCTATGTTTAAGGTACTTTGAGTTTCCAAAACGGTTTGAAAAAATTAGCCCTAAATCTGATTTTATGGACATAAGTTTGGACACGTCAAAATTGGTTAAATGAATACCCTATATGCATGAATATATTACTGTTATGGAAGCCAATGAATTATGGATTTTAAATATGTGATAATACCCTAAATTTGGGTTAATAAAATCATGATTAGTTTCTAGAAATTATGACTTAAAAATCTATTATGGTTTAAGTCATGAAAGAGGCGTTGAAATGATGAAAATTGAGTCTTAATATGGTTGTTTTGGAAATCAGTGATAAATGTATTAAAATTTTGAAATTAAACCCTAAAGTATATATTAATTAAGGGGTTTAATGATGATGAAAATGGGTGGAAGTTTCTATGTTAAGAAAAATTAAAAAACACATAATGTATGTGTTGTACGTTAAACATATGTGAAGCATATGTGTAAATGGTTGATATGTGACTTATGCGAAATTGCTAAAATAAAAAATATGCATGATGTGGCGCCCCGGCCCGAGCGTCACATCCTTACCTCAAGATCGGATTGATTGGTAAACGTGATCAGGATTGTTACCTTGTCACACGGCGGGATTTATCGGATGTTTATCCTGCTAATCGTAGTCATACATAATTCATATAACACTTCATATTCTTATAAATTCATTTTCATACGTTTCTAAGTCATTTTGAATCATTCATTTCATACAAACATGTTGTTTAGAGACATTTCATCTTTTGCCTCAATCATGTGTCACTACAGGTGTAAAACATAGTCATCCATATAAACATACGAATAGTTTACAACTATTCAATATAAAACAGTGCATATAATTTACAATCATTTCACATAATTTGCATAACATAATTTTCTCCTTGGATTCCTTATGTTGGTGATTTTTCCTTCGCCATATCCTGTCTGTCACCTGTCTTTGGGTTTGGAAAACGAAAACGTGAGTCGAAACTCAATAAGTAAGCATTTTGCATTTTTCAGGCAATTCATTTCAGGCATATTTTTCATTTCAAATCAACTTGGAAAGCATCTTATACCTTATCCAAAGGTATATCTTGAAAACATGAAATCCTGTACCCATCACGGGTCTCATATGCATAATACCATATGAAAAACATGAACTTGAACATCATTTCTCCCTTAGGATGGAAGCTAGCCAGGCGACCATCCGTCACGTAACTCCCATTTAAGAGAGGACGCCGCCAGCCATGGGCCTATTACAAGCGACTTGGTCACACCAAGGGGGGACAACCGGTCCGCTTATACCCTTCAAGTGGACCTCATATCCTGTGCACATGAACTTTTCATAAATCCATCTTTTACATGCTAGCATGATTTTCAATCATAAACATTAAATCACATCATTTTCCATAACAGTTATAAAAGAACATTTCATAATCATTTCATTTGAAATAAACATCATTTCAAACACCATTTAGTAAAGGGATGGCCATCCTTAAATCCATTAGAAGCAATTTCATCAAACAAGTTAGAATATAAATTGCATTATGGAAACAGTTTAGGAAAGCAAAAATCATTTAGAAAATTTGCTTGCTTACCTGAACTTCTTAGCTTTCCTCTGCTACTTTCTCTTTGCCCTTGCCTACATAAAAATGATATGAATTTTTTTTTCATACATTTCCTTTTCTTATATTTTGCTTAGTTTTTCAACTCATTCCATAAACACACATTTATTTTACTTCATAATTCATCATACACATATATGGCTTAATTTGTACATATTAGCACCGTTTTCACACATTTGGCCATCATACATCGTAGCACATACATATAACATGCACATAACCCTAAAATTAGGGTATTCATTCCAATAGCATAAAAATTCATTCCATATGCATCGTTCATAGCTTTATTAAGCTTACTTTGCAATTTTTCCCCATTTTTTCCAAAAATACACATACGGGTGTTTCTTCTATGTACATAGCATTGCCTCAGCTTCATAATTCAAATTCAAAATTTTGGATTAATAACATATTATTTAAAACAGATCCATAAACATGGAATTCATCTCATTTTCATGCATTTTTGCATAAAATCATTTTTCATAAGTCATTCATCACCCGTTTACCGTTATTCCTTCATATAAGCTCGTTTAACACTTAAACATAATGCATTTCTTAAAATTTCTTAACTCAGAAATTTAACCTATTTTCCAGCGGGTTAATTACCCTTTAATACCACTTTCCTTAAGGTATTTTCATGGGGTTTAAAATCCATTCTTCATAGGTTCTCATAACAGCAAGTTTGGAACCCGTTTTCCACCCGTTTAACGTGTCTTTTGACACATCACTATGGGCAGCCCTAAAATTCCGAATTTTCCAGAAATTAAATCCATTTTCTCAGCCCATTTTCTAGGTTTTAACACATATTTAATATTCATTCATTTCCATTTCTCAAAACAGCGGGTAATCCACACGTTTTGAGACCCGTTTTCACTCCATACATGAATTACTTCAAAAATTCCTAAAAATCAGATTTAGGGTTTATTTATCCCAAATATTTTGGACATCCATCATACCTTAATCTAGGGTATTTTACCCTACATATAATTCATTTAACATGTAAGTTCATTTCCATATCATTTTCAACCCAAAAATTAAGAATTTAGGTCAAAATTCATACTTAGCATTCCATAACTTCAAAATCTCATTAATTAAGCATAAACCCTCATGTATTTGGCATAAATATATGATTCATAGCTTAATCAAAACATAAATTCAACACAGCAACTTATCTTGAAGATTTAGAATCAAACAACTTGGATTTTTCATCCCTTATGCATACTTAACTCCATTTCCATGAACTTAACTTTAAAAATTCATGCTTAATAATTAATACCCAATCCATACTCATGAAAATGAATGTTAAAACATCAATTTACAGATTCTTTAAGCATGCTTTTCATTTCCAATTTTTGAGTTTAAAAACTCAAGTTACACAACCCAAAATCATCACATACTTACTTGGATTTGTAGTAAATCAACTTCTAATCTTTTGAGATGATTTCTTCTTCAATTTCTCCTTCTTTTTTCCTTGATTTTATCCTCTAGTTTTCTGGGAAAATTCATGAAGTGCAGCTGGTTCCCTTGGCACGTTTTCAGCACTTAGAATATTTTTCACACTTCCATTTCAATTCAACGTGCAATGCTTATACATGTTGCTGGAATTTTTCCAGCAGTGGGGCCCACTTGTGTGCAATTTCACCCTCATTCAATGCTCCCTTATCTATCATATGAGGTGGGTGAATATGGGCCAAGTAAAATACATTTTTACTTTTTACCAAAAATCATAAAAGTTGCATCATTTGACCGTAAACTGCATTGCTCATTCACGTCCAAACCTGTCCAGATTTTTGCATCTCATTTTTCATTTTTATTTTATGTAAAAACATGGGTAATTTATGTTCCTAATTACCCTTTAATTTCTCCATAAATTTGGTGTTAAGAAAAATTAATTAAATGGCCAAAACTGCCATTTTTCTGCACATTATTTCACCCACAATGCAATCTACGGTTTCAGCTGCATATTCCTTCCTTTTTGCATTTTTTAATTGCTGAAACTCTCCATTATTGTTTGCACAATTCATTTAGTTTCATCTCAGCAACATGTAGCATTTTTAAAAAATTAAAAAAATCAAATTGGGCAGCCCCCAAGGCCCTTGCACGTCCATACCTTGCCACCTTGCCTATGCTCCATAGCTCCATCATTTTGAGCATTAATTGATTAGATAATTCATGGAATTATGTCATTTATTTAAATGCATAAATTCCTCCCAAAATTCCCTGCAATGGACACCTCACATTCACCTTTACCTCATGCATTTATGTATGATACTCCATCATTAATGCTTTGGTACTTTTGGGTGCATGGGTCAAACTTGCCCAACTTTTTCATTGCAGTCACTTTCCCAATATCTCATGCATAATCCAATCCATTCAAAATAATTATCTCACCATTTCATTCAACCATTTCAAATTTCAACTCAATCCGAGTTTTCTAGCTCCCGATATAGTCGTTTGAAGTTGACAGTTGAAATGAACATATGCTTAAAAATTCATAATTCTCATTTCATTAATTTTCATAATATTTTTATTCCATAATATTAATCCTAATATAAACAATTTTCCTTTCAAATTTCACTTGAATCCGCCTTATAGGCGTTGAGTTATGAATTTTTCAATATTTTCCTTCACAATTGTCAATTTCCATCTTTATTTCCATAATTCATTTTAAATCATGGAAAATGATTTTTCATACCATAATTGCACATTTAAATCACAATAATTCATTCTTAACCTATAGCCTCATTTAGGCTCAAAATCATTAATCACATCATTAATGTTAACCCATAACCCTAATTACCATAATTAGTAAAAATCATGAAATTCCTTCATAATTTCATAATTCATAATTAATCATCAAATACATGTCCAATGCATACATATGGCCTACTTGGGTTAGGGTTTCACATATGAAAATGTGATAACATGCATGAGGAAGTTTCTGTATAATTAAGGATTAATTATCTCAATTTTTGAGATTTATTTATGAAGCTTGAAACATCACTTATATGCTTAAAATGAGCATAGACGTAAGAAAGATGAAAATTGCATGCAAAATGGTTAATGGGAGATATAAATCTCCATATGTTGAGATATGAATGTATGCTATATGTTTATCCTAAATGTGGGATTAAAACATGTTATGGAAAGTATGGAATGAATGCTATGATTTGCATAAGTGCCTGTCATGTATGAATGATCGACTTGAAAATCCAAGTCGATTATGTATGTTAATGGATTATGGGTTAGAAAACTAAGTAAGCAAATAAAAATATTATGAATGCAAATCCATTCTTATATGCATAGGCAAAGGCAAAGAGATAAGCGATACGAAAAGCTAAGGCGAAGTAGGTAAGCAAGCAGCTTTCTAAATGACTTTTGTTTATCAAAAGATGATAAAATGATTATTAATGATGTTCTAACTACTTGAATGATTTAACAAATGTATGTTTTAAATACTTTTTAAGATGTTTAAGGATGGTCATTCCTTATCTCAATGTATATTGAAATGATTATTTCCAAAATGACAAGTGATTTGCTTACTATTTCGCAACTATGTATGAAAAATGATGAAACATGGATTTAAATAATGTTTCATTGAAATGATGTTTAAAAGGGATGGTGCAAAGAATTCTCTACATGAGAATGAAAAGTTGCCATGTGTAAGAGGTATATAATGTCAGGATGACCAAAAGTCATGCATGGAATGGAAATCAAGTAGGCTAGTCAAGGCAGAAGCAGGACAAGAGATCCGCCCTTGACGTTGCCAAGTTGGAAGGTCCAGCGCTAAGGATGGAAAGGATCATGTTATGAAAGTATGTTCCCCGAGCTAGCATACCCTCACATGAAGGATTATGTCATGAATGGAAATGATGTATTTGCACATCCAATGTTTATGAAATGCCCAAAAATTGAGATTAAACTGGTTTGCATGACTGGTTTACACGAACGGTTTATGAATGGTTTATGAAAAGGTTTCTGCTCCGTAGATAGTTGATCACTTGCTAAGTGTCTCCTACTGAATGGAGAGAAATGCTTTTAAACAATGTTGCCTTCAAAATGAATTTCCTGAAAACCCTATGGCTTGCTTATTGAGTTTTGACTCACATTTTGTTTTCCAAACCCAAAGACAAGTGAAAGGAAGGAGGCAAGGAGCACAGGTGGAGATTCAAGAATGAATGAATTCTTATGAACACCTGTATATGCCTTTATGTATGAATGATGACATTAAATTGTGAATTAATGTTGTATATGAATTACGTTGTGGTTTTGTGACCATAGAAGGCGAAAAATTATTATGGTCAATTGTTAAGGATGATTTATCATCATATGATTAAGTATGAAATTTATGAGATCGTATGTGTATATCTCAAATGGTATAATGACCTGAAAAGACATTTGATGAAAATTGAAGGTATGAAATGATATAAACTCCTAAGGAGTTAAGTTTAAGTGGATAAATATCCAATAAGTCCGCCGTGTGACAGCGCAACAATCCTGATCACGTTTACCAATTGATAGATCTTTGAGTAAGATTGTGACGCTCGAGATGGGGAGACACATCATCCAAAAATCAATCAATTCATACATAAATCATAATTACACCTTAAATGCAATTATATGAGTCTTACTTGGGTATGGGTATTATATGGGGCCTACTAAATTTTTCCCTAAATATGCCTCCTCATGGATTGAATTTCAACATCACAACAGTAATTTGGCCTTCCACAAACATTATAAATTAATCAGCATATAGAATATGACTAACAGGTTATCGATTAAAATAATAACCTATCATCAATTCATTCATTCATTAACATAAAAAAATTTCATACATTAGATTTATGAGCATAAAAGTTCAAGTAACATTTCTTGAAAATTAAAATCAAAATTATTAACATGTGAGATCAATATTGAGAGCTTAGTTTTAATTTTGGTTGGCTCTCACCGACTCATTCATTCCAACAAGTTCTGATTTGGTTGAGCCAAGAACAAGCTTGGCTAAGTCAACAAATAACTCTATTTAGTCCCAATAAAAAATATAATCCTAGAGCATATAAGATTGATAGGTGAAAATTGACTAGTAATAAATTGAATAGCCAAATCCAACCTAGTCCTTATCTAGATAAACATAAGATGTGGTATAAGACTGATTGTGAACTAAAATACTTGAGTGCTAAAGCTAACATGGGCCTCACGAAGAAATTCTAATGAAATATAACTAAATTATCAAACCTAATGCTAGAAAGCTAAAGCAAGCCATTCTTCACTATTGAATTAGACCAAAAACTACATATTTATTTTCATAGTCATAAATAAAAGATGCATATTTGTTTTCAAGTTGAAGGAAAAATTGAAACTTTTGATACATTCGCATGTCTTGTGGCCATTCCAATTATTTTTCTAATTTTCAAACATTGCAGTGATACTTATGTGGCGCCCCCAACCCCAGGCGTCACAACCTGAGCCTTACTCCAAGATCGTTATCAATTGGTAAATGTGAAATGAGATTGTTGCCCTGATCACGCGGCGAGATTTTTGAATCCATTTTGTTTAGCATAAATTTTTTTCTTTTCTTTTCATTCCATTTCCTTCATCATTTTTCAAACAATATATACTTGAAGTTAACTATACATATCATTCTCACCATTCATTTCACAAGCAAATATATACTTGTAATGTATCAACTTGTTTACATACATCATGAACATTCATAACCTAATATCTTCATAATCAACATAAGCAATTCAATCATTCTCTAATCATATCAATTCTTACATTATAGCTAATCATTTGTTAACATATTAAAGAATACCAGTCATTCTTCCCTTCAAATTATCAAGTCCTTTCTCCTTTTGAGTTTCCTTGAACCAATCTAGAGTTGGGGAAAAAAGTGAGTAATAAACTCAGTAAGCAAAAATTTTGCATTTTCATATAAATGCATTTCTCGTCGTTTGGTAGGAGACACTTATCAAGCGATCAACTACCAACAAAAAGAAATTTTTTATATAAACCCTTCATGAAAACCTTTCATATAAACCCTTCATAAAAACCTTTCATATAAACCCTTCATAAATTCTTTTTTTTTCATGAGGACATTTGTATGTCCTAAAACGTTTTCATATATACCCTTTTTCATGATGACAATTTAATGTTCTAAAATATTTTCATATAAACCCTTTTTTCATGAGGACAATGTTATATCCTGAAACGCTTTCATATAACTTTTAATCATGAGGACAAGTGTATGTCCTAAAGCATTGTCATATAAACATTTAATCATAAGGACAAGTGTATATTCTAAAATATTTTCATATAAACATTTAATCATGAGGACAATTGTATATCCTGAAACATTATCACATAAACCTTCTTAAATAAGGACAATTATATGTCCTAAAATATTTTCATATAAACATTTAATCATGAGGATAATTGTATGTCCTAAAACATTTTCATATAAACCTTCTTATATGAGGACATTTATATGTCCTAAAATATTTTCATATAATCCTTTTTTCATATCCCAAATTTTGGGCTTTTCAAAAGCAACACATTTGCATATAAACTTTTTTTTCTCTGTGGACATTATCATGTCCTGAAATATTTTTAAGTAAACATTATTTTTGTGGACATTATTATGTCCTAAAATATTCTCATGGCCCTATTTTGGAGCTTTTAAAACAAAACATATAATAATAAGTTTCTAACCCTCTGGTAGGCGACACTTACCAAGTGATCATCCTTCCATAGGAAAGAAACTATCTTTGTGACAGCACCGCTAGCTAGGCGGTTATCCATGATATTCCTCTTATTTCAAGGAGGGTGCCGCCGGCCTCCGGCCTTCCCTTAGCGACTCGGCCACAAGTAGAGGTGGGTCTTGGTCTGCAACGGTCTTGGTCTACAACCGTCTATACCATGGACCAAGTACATGATCCTCGTGCACACTCATTTATACTTGCTTTTTGTAAACAATATAAAATATTTTCAAAGTATTTCAATTTCCATAAAGACTTAAAACATTTCAATAAATCATTTCAAAGCATCTAAATAAACCATTTTAAGACATTTAAATAAGTCATCTCAAAAGCCTTATTTATTTACAAATACCATTATATGAAAAATCATATTTTTTCACAAAACCCCTTTAGGAATAGAATTCCCAAACCTTATTTTCAAATATCCTAGAAGAGTCAAAACTCTCTCACCATGTAATTCCTTTAAAATAGCATTTTGAAGAACTTGCTTAACATGAAACCATCTTGAAACATGTCAATAATAAATAATAAAATCATACTTTCAAAAATTGAGCTTGCTTACTCTATAAGCAATTCTAAAACCATCAATATAACATTATCAAGTTATTTCCACATTTGAAATAAAATGAACATTCTTGAAAGCTTGTTTGTTTACCTTGTAAGCAATCTCGAAATTACCTTGATAAAGCAAGTTCAGATCACTTCAATAATTGCCAATAAAATAACAATTAGAAAATACTTAATATAGAATCATTATAAAGTACTTTCAATCATTTCAACATTTGGAATGAAATCAATATTTTCAAAAGGTTGCTTGCTTACCCGTGGTGATCAACTCGCGCTTTTGATCTATTCCTTGTCTTTTCCTAGACAAGTGAAAATAATCATCTTATATACACCTGTATAACATTATATATTTGTATGTTTTCCTTTTATTAACTCATTCCCAACCTTTTTTATGATTTCATTTTATGTATGACTCTTAATATTTTAACTTTATTCTATTTTTCCTTGGAGATGAACACTCTCATCTCTTTAGTCACATATATTTATTTATTTCATCCAATATCCCAATTTAGGGTATTTATTTTCTTCTCTAATCCTTTAAGATACTTACTTGAAACTATAATCTATGTTCAAGTAAGATTTCTCAAATTCACATCTAACTTTCTAATATTCACATATCTAAGTATATTAGTGATTGTTTTCTCACTCCTTTCAAAATTCACCCCTAGTAGGTTAAACTCTCATAATTACTTATGATACTTGTTTATATCCTATTACAAGTTAAATTTCATTCCAAAAATCTGAAATTAGCTTTTATTTTAATTTATTCTTCAATCTATCCATATTGTTTAAATCAGACACACTGATTTTTTAAATTTTTGATTTATAACCAAATCAAGGTATTTAAGTCTAAAATTTCTATCGTAGATTAATAACTATATTAATTAACAAAAATAAATAATTTCAGCATAAAATATTAAGTATTTATATTTATTTAGGTATTTTTACTCTGCTAGACAGCAGTATCAATTTTTGGACAGGTCAAATCATGTTAATTATTAGGCATAATTTTCTCCTCCAAAAATTAATTTTTATTTTCATTTAGTGATATTAAGGATATCTTTTATACCATATAAAATTTTTAGGTTAAAATTCCTTGTATAAAAAATATTTAAAATAAATTGATGCAGCTGATCCTGACAACCATTCAACCCTGTTCATGTTGATCTTCTTAGATTTTTAATTTGCAACCTGCTTAACCTTTCAAGCTAAAAATTTGGTCGTTCCTTAATCATCATATCATGAGTTCGCATACAGATTTTTATACTAAAATTCATTCATTTACTATTTCTTTCATATTTTGATTTTCTATTTCATCATGAGTTCCAAATTTTTTTTCTTTCCTTTCATCATATAAGCATATATTTGTCATCATTCATAGTGGACTCATCCATATCATCATAAAATTTATCGTACAAATATCTTTACTTTCATATTGTAGGCAGCATATTTATTTATAAATAAAAATTCACGTAGAATTTTATACATGATCACTTATCTATTTACACCATACATAATCAAACCCATTTCATTATAAGCAATACATTCATCCATTCATTCATTAGTAAGCAAGCGAACTTTCCAAAACGTTGATTTCCTCATATGTGTTGAAATGAATGTATTGCTTATAATGAAATGGGTTTGATTATGTATGGTGTAAATAGATAAGTGATCATGCATAAAATTCTACGTGAATTTTTATTTATGAATAAATATGTTGCCTACAATATGAAAGTAAAGATATTTGTACGATAAAATTTATGATGATATGGATGAGTCCACTATGAATGATGACAAGTATATGCTTATATGATGAAAGGAAAGAAAAAAAATTTGGACGAGATCAAATTAAGAACCGCCACGTGATCAGGGCAACAATCCTGATCACATTTACCAATCGAAAACGGTCTTGGAGTAAGGCTTGTGGAGGCCTCGGGTCGGGGGCGCCACAGAGCTTAGTATCAGAGCAAGGATTGGTAAACAGGCGTGGGAAGTAGAAAATAAAGTGTTGGAAATATGTGGAAAACTAGCTAAATGTATGTTTTGATGATTAACAAATCAATTTGAGTAAGTCTTGGCTACTAACAAGTTTGTGGAAATGTTTAAGGAATAATCATTTGAAGAAAATCAAGTATAGAAGCCAAGTCGTATCCCAAGTCGACTCCAAGATCGACTTCAAACATGCAAAACTGTCCAGAGTTGAAAACGGGAGAAGAGCAAGTGAAGTCGCAGGCCAAGTCGACTCCACCTGCGACTTGGGTAGCCAAGTCGCAAACGAAGTCGACCTCGACATCGACCTCAGATGACAAAAACTGTCCAGAGTCGAAGCTCAGAACACGAAGTGCCGAAGTCGCACCCCAAGTCGACTCCACGTGCGACTTGAGGTGAAGTCGCAGCCGAAGTCGACTCCGACATCGACTTCGATCGGGCAGAGGCGATTTTTCAGAAGATAAGCTGGAATGCATATTCAAGATGAAATCAAGTCATGAGTCCAATGCGAAGCAAGGAGCTTGAATCAATCATGCAAGGGTCAAGCTCTTCAAGATTCACAAGATCCAAATGTTCAAGATTCAAGGATTTAAGGTTTGCAAATCTTGGAGCTAATGAAAGCAAGACACCATGATCCAAAGAGTAACAAAAATTGCAAAGGAATTAAAAGGCTTGAGAAAGACTAAGCAAAACAAAAGTTTCCAAGTTCCAAGTTCATGAAGCCAACTGTCGAGGTGAAGTCGAACCCGAAGTCGACTCCACCTGCGACTTGGGTCAACTCGAGAACCCAAGACGACCCTGACTGAAACTTGAAGTTACGACGGTGAAGCGAAGTCGCACCCGAAGTCGACTCCATCTGCGACTTGGGCGAAGTCGCATCCGAAGTCGACTCCACATGCGACTTGGGTCGCAACGGTCGAAATTAATTCGAACGTTGGCGCATTAAATGCGCGCCACCTACCTTCTAACGTTCGGATTCCCTCCAAAATTATAAATAGCATTCATGGTGGACGAGGAAAGTAGCTGAGAATCATTAAGTGTGCATAACTACTATATTCAAGAGCTCTAAAGAGATCAAGCCATTCAAGGAGGAAGAACTTCACTTCAAGTTGCAAGAGCTATATTTCAGAATCTTCAAAGCCATTACAACAAGTTCTTCTCTGCGCCAAAACTGCTACTACACAACTGTAAAGTGTAGTTTTCTTATTGTTTCATTTGTTTGTGTTGAACTTGATTTAGTTTGAGGAACTAAGATCAAGTGTAAGCAAAGTAGTGTGTGATTGGAGTGTAACTCATCACCTACTTGTGCTGTAATTTGTTGATGCCCCCTAGAGCTAGAATCTAGAAGAGAGCAAGAGGCTCTAATTGTATTGAGAGAATACAATAGTGGAACCCAAGTCATAAGGTGTGTGAGCTTGGAAGAGTGGAGTAGGGAGGTTGCCCGAACCACTATAAAAATTCTTGTCTACTTGCTTTTATTTCTGCTCTCTACATTACTTTGCTTTCCATTCTGTTTCTTCATTCAAGGGGACTAGATTAATCCGGGGTAAAGTTTTGTTTAAGTTGTAAATTTTTAAGAACCCAATTCACCCCTCCCCTCTTGGGTTTTGCCATCAATTCAGGACCCAACAAGTGGTATCAGAGCAAGTCTTTGAGTTAAACCAAAGAGATCTATTGATATGGCATCCCAATCGATTCCCGTTCCCGCTTTTGCTGAGGGCCAATCATTCACTAGGTCACCATTGTTTGATGGGAACAACTTTGGTTATTGGAAGCTTCGTATGAAGCAACTCATTATGGCTACCGATATGGACTCTTGGATAGCAATCCAAGATGGTGTAACATTGCCTATAGATGAAAGAGCTTCCAAGTGGACCGAAGAGGAAGTAAGAACTGTAAAGAGCAATGCTAAAGCTATGAACTCACTATTTTGTGCTCTTACAGCTTCCGAATATGATAGAGTATCATCTTGTCTAACCGCTAAAGAAATATGGGATACTCTAACATCCATTTATGAAGGAACCTCTCAAGTCCAAGGGACTAGGAGAAATATTTTGATAGGAGAATTGGAAAACTTTAGAATGTTAGAAACAGAAAATATTTCTGAAATGTTTGCTAGATTTTCTAAAATTACTAACGCCTTGAAAGGTCTTGGAAAAGCTATTTCTGTATCCGAGCAGGTTATGAAGATACTAAGGGCTCTACCGGATTCATGGATTCCAAAGATTACAGCTATTGAAGAAGCCAAAGACCTCAACACCCTAAAGCTAGAAGATCTAATTAGCTCATTGATGTCACATGAGCTAATTAAGAGAAGAAATGAAGAGAATCATAGAGGCAAGAAAATCATTGCATTAAAAGCTGCACGCAAATCTGAAGAATCTACCTCCTCGTCTAATAATGGTGATGAAGATATCGCACTTCTTACTCGCAAGTTTCGAAAATTTGTGAGAAAAGAAAAGAACTTCAAAGAAAGACCACAAAGAGAGAAGAAGAAGGAGGTCACAAAATGCTACCGATGCGGGGGCGTAGGACATATGCAAGCTCAATGTCCTACACCGGAAGAAAGGCCAAAGGAGAATCATGAAAGAAGAAAGTACCAAAGGCCAAGAGGAAGAGGCATGTATGTGAATGAAGAAACTTCATCAACAAGTTACTCTTCAACCGACGACAACAATGCAGAAAATTGTGCAAGAATTTGCTGCATGGCAAGGATCGATCGAAAAGAAAATCTGCTATGCTTGAACACAACGGAAGTTTTGGAAGATCAATCCACCTCAACCAAATGTACAAGTAATGATGAGATTTGTTTAAAGGCAAAGGCAAACAATGTATGGTTCATGTATAGCGGTTGTTCAAGGCACATGACTGGAGAAAGAAATTTATTTCACAAACTTAAGTCTTGCAACGACGGAACAGTTGCCTTTGGAAACAATGAGAAAGGTAAAATTAAAGGTACCATTTACAGTATTTCAAATGCATGCATAGAAGATGTTTTGTTTGTTGAAGGACTCAAGCACAATCTAATGAGCATTAGCCAATTATGTGATAAAGGATATAAGGTTGTGTTTGAATCATCTATGTACAATGTATTTGATGGAGAACATATCATGTTTAGTGGAAAAAGACATGGAAATATATATTTGGTTTCACTTGATGAACTAGATGGTCAATGTCTAATGGCCATTGAAAATGATCCATGGGTTTGGCATAAAAGACTTGGACATGTGAATATGTCAAACATAAAGACCCTATGGAAAAAGAATTTGGTAGAAGGCTTGCCAAAGTTGAAATATGACAAAGACAAAATTTACAAGGCATGTCAATTATCTAAACAACCAAAGATGTCTTTTTCTACCAAAAGGGAGATTTCCACCACAAGGCCACTTGAATTGCTACACATGGATCTATATGGACCATCCGACATTTTAACCATTGGTGGAAAGAAATATGTGTTTGTCATAGTTGATGATTTTTCAAGATTTACATGGACAATTCTCTTAGCTAGTAAAGACGAAGCCTTCTCTATGTTTGAAACCTTTGTAAACTTGGTGGAAAATGAAAAACAAAGTACCATTATATCTATAAGGAGTGACCATGGTGGTGAATTTGAGAACAAACGGTTTATAGAACTATGTAATGAAAAAGGAATTCATCACACATTTTCTGCACCAAGAACTCCACAACAAAATGGAGTAGTGGAGAGGAAAAATAGAACTATACAAGAGATGGCTAGAACTATGCTAAATGAGAGCAAATTATCTAAGAAGTTTTGGGGTGAAGCTGTGAGCACAGCTTGTCATGTTTTAAATCGAGTTACCATTAGAGCTATCTTGAAAAAGACCCCATATGAGCTATGGAAGGGAAGGAAACCAAACATATCTTATTTTCATGCTTTTGGATGCACATGTTATGTTCTGAACAATGGAAAAACCAACTTGGGAAAACTTGATGCTAAAAGTGATGAAGCAATATTCCTTGGTTATTCATCAAATAGCAAAGCATATAGAGTTTTCAATAAACGAAACCAAGTTGTAGAAGAATCCATACATGTTGTTTTTGATGAAACTAACCCATGCTTTAAAAGAAAGGATGATTCAAGTGATGCAGATGACATAGCAAATGGCCTTGAAAGGCTGCATGTGGAAAAGCAAGAAGATTCCATGGAGGAAAGGGTAAGTGAAGGTAACAATTCCTATAAACCTCCAACTGATTTAAAATTCAATCATGCACATCCAATTGAGCAAGTTATAGGAAATGTGTATGAAGGTGTAAAAACTAGAAGGTCAAAGCAAAATGTGTGTGGACAATATGCTTTTGTATCCAAGATTGAACCTTCTAATATTGAACAAGCTCTTGATGATGAAAACTGGATTATAGCAATGCAAGAAGAGCTAAATCAATTTGAAAGAAATCAAGTTTGGCACCTTGTTCCTAGACCAAATGATTGTACTATTATTGGCACCAAGTGGGTCTTTAGGAACAAATTAGATGAAAGTGGACTTGTAGTGAGGAACAAAGCTAGACTTGTGGCAAAGGGGTACTCACAAGAAGAAGGAATAGATTTTGAAGAATCCTATGCCCCGGTTGCTAGATTGGAAGCAATTCGCATATTACTAGCTTTTGCATCTCACATGAACTTTAAATTGTTTCAAATGGATGTTAAAAGTGCATTTTTGAATGGATATATAAATGAAGAGGTGTATGTTGAGCAACCACCTGGATTTGAAGAAAAGGATCAATCAAAGTATGTTTACAAATTAACCAAAGCATTATATGGATTAAAACAAGCTCCAAGGGCTTGGTATGATAGACTAAGCAAGTTTTTGATTGATCATAACTTTCAAAAGGGAAAGGTAGACACCACTCTGTTTATTAAGTACAATGGAAAGGATATATTAATCATTCAAATTTATGTTGATGATATCATTTTTGGTGCTACTAATGAAATTCTTTGTCAAGAATTTTCTGAGCTTATGCAGAAAGAATTTGAGATGAGCATGATGGGAGAGCTCAATTTCTTCCTTGGACTGCAAATCAAGCAACTAAATGAAGGAATCTTCATAAACCAATCCAAATACATCAAAGAGATGCTCAAGAAGTTTGGCATGGAGAATAGCAAAGGAGCAAACACGCCCATGAGCTCTACAATCAAGCTTGACAAAGATGAGAAGGGAAAATTAGTTGATTTAAAATTGTATAGAAGCATGATAGGTTCCTTATTGTATTTAACTGCTTCTAGGCCAGATATTTTATTTAGTGTGTGTATGTGCTCTAGATTTCAATCATGCCCAAAAGAATCACACTTGGTAGCTGTGAAAAGAATTTTTAGATACCTAGTAGACACTACAAATTTAGGTTTATGGTATCCAAAGGGCTCTAATTTTGATCTAATCGGCTACTCGGATGCGGATTTTGCCGGTTACAAAGTAGATAGAAAAAGCACTAGTGGAACATGTCAGTTTCTTGGAAGCATGTTGGTTTCATGGTTTTCAAGAAAACAAACTAGTGTTGCTCTATCTACGGCGGAAGCCGAATACATTGCCGCCGGGAGCTGTTGTGCTCAATTACTTTGGATTTCAATCATGCCCAAAAGAATCACACTTGGTAGCTGTGAAAAGAATTTTTAGATACCTAGTAGACACTACAAATTTAGGTTTATGGTATCCAAAGGGCTCTAATTTTGATCTAATCGGCTACTCGGATGCGGATTTTGCCGATTACAAAGTAGATAGAAAAAGCACTAGTGGAACATGTCAGTTTCTTGGAAGCATGTTGGTTTCATGGTTTTCAAGAAAACAAACTAGTGTTGCTCTATCTACGGCGGAAGCCGAATACATTGCCGCCGGGAGCTGTTGTGCTCAATTACTTTGGATGAACCAAAAATCCTGTGCTGCATTCTAGGACCAAACATATAGACCTTAGACATCATTTCATTAGAGAACATGTAGAAAATCATGACATATGTTTGGTATATGTAAGAACTGAGGATCAAGTTGCAGATATATTCACTAAGCCCCTAGCAAAAGAAGCATTTTATAAGATTAGAAATGACATGGGAATGCTTGAACTCACTTAAAGCATAAATTGAGGGGGAGCACCCATTTAGGGAGAGCAAACCCACTTGTTTCTTTACCCTCTAACTTTTTGATATATTGACAAAAAGGGGGAGAAGAGTAGGATTTGAGTCCAAAGGGGGAGAAGAATAGGATTTGATCCTTATGATTATGCTTAAGGAGAAAAGAGTAGGATATGATTGGGGAGAAGAGTTTGAATGTTTGTTAAATATTGAAGGATTGCTAAGCATGTTATTTTATTGCTAAGTATGTTATTTTTTAATTGAAAGGTATACACTCAAATCGGTTTTGTCAATCATCAAAAAGGGGGAGATTGTTGGAAATATGTGGAAAACTAGCTAAATGTATGTTTTGATGATTAACAAATCAATTTGAGTAAGTCTTGGCTACTAACAAGTTTGTGGAAATGTTTAAGGAATAATCATTTGAAGAAAATCAAGTATAGAAGCCAAGTCGTATCCCAAGTCGACTCCAAGATCGACTTCAAACATGCAAAACTGTCCAGAGTTAAAAACGGGAGAAGAGCAAGTGAAGTCGCGGGCCAAGTCGACTCCACCTGCGACTTGGGTAGCCAAGTCGCAAACGAAGTCGACCTCGACATCGACCTCAGATGACAAAAACTGTCCAGAGTCGAAGCTCAGAACACGAAGTGCCGAAGTCGCACCCCAAGTCGACTCCACGTGCGACTTGAGGTGAAGTCGCAGCCGAAGTCGACTCCGACATCGACTTCGATCGGGCAGAGGCGATTTTTCAGAAGATAAGCTGGAATGCATATTCAAGATGAAATCAAGTCATGAGTCCAATGCGAAGCAAGGAGCTTGAATCAATCATGCAAGGGTCAAGCTCTTCAAGATTCACAAGATCCAAATGTTCAAGATTCAAGGATTTAAGGTTTGCAAATCTTGGAGCTAATGAAAGCAAGACACCATGATCCAAAGAGTAACAAAAATTGCAAAGGAATTAAAAGGCTTGAGAAAGACTAAGCAAAACAAAAGTTTCCAAGTTCCAAGTTCATGAAGCCAACTGTCGAGGTGAAGTCGAACCCGAAGTCGACTCCACCTGCGACTTGGGTCAAGTCGAGAACCCAAGACGACCCTGACTGAAACTTGAAGTTACGACGGTGAAGCGAAGTCGCACCCGAAGTCGACTCCATCTGCGACTTGGGCGAAGTCGCATCCGAAGTCGACTTCACATGCGACTTGGGTCGCAACGGTCGAAATTAATTCGAACGTTGGCGCATTAAATGCGCGCCACCTACCTTCTAACGTTCGGATTCCCTCCAAAATTATAAATAGCATTCATGGTGGACGAGGAAAGTAGCTGAGAATCATTAAGTGTGCATAACTACTATATTCAAGAGCTCTAAAGAGATCAAGCCATTCAAGGAGGAAGAACTTCACTTCAAGTTGCAAGAGCTATATTTCAGAATCTTCAAAGCCATTACAACAAGTTCTTCTCTGCGCCAAAACTGCTACTACACAACTGTAAAGTGTAGTTTTCTTATTGTTTCATTTGTTTGTGTTGAACTTGATTTAGTTTGAGGAACTAAGATCAAGTGTAAGCAAAGTAGTGTGTGATTGGAGTGTAACTCATCACCTACTTGTGCTGTAATTTGTTGATGCCCCCTAGAGCTAGAATCTAGAAGAGAGCAAGAGGCTCTAATTGTATTGAGAGAATACAATAGTGGAACCCAAGTCATAAAGTGTGTGAGCTTGGAAGAGTGGAGTAGGGAGGTTGCCCGAACCACTATAAAAATTCTTGTCTACTTGCTTTTATTTCTGCTCTCTACATTACTTTGCTTTCCATTCTGTTTCTTCATTCAAGGGGACTAGATTAATCCGGGGTAAAGTTTTTGTTTAAGTTGTAAATTTTTAAGAACCCAATTCACCCCTCCCCTCTTGGGTTTTGCCATCAATTCGGGACCCAACAATAAAGGATGATGAAAGGATAGGTATGATACTACAGAAGTTGGTATCAGAACATGGACTGGTAAATAGGTATGGAAAAGTCTAAGTATAATGATTGAATCATTATAATGAGATATACATGATTTTATGATGATTAGATATGTGATTATCATGATGGAATGCATGATATATGATGATGATAGTAGTGATGTTTATGATGATGGATAATATCACATGATTGTGATTGTGTCAATTGGCTAAGCACAAACATCACAAGGATGTGGAAAAGCCACACGGCCAAGGCTAATAGGAATAGCTAACCGACTGGCTACCTCTACGAACTGGTACGTGTGCATGCTCTAACTCAAATGGAGTCACGGGAGCAAGAGATGAGGTGGTTACAGGTATGGATTAAATTTTAGAAAGTTTGGCAATGGTCTTGTTTAATTTTGATGATAATCATTTAATCATAAATTGTCAATATATAACCACGCATGCACTACCTGCAGAGAAAACCAATAGGTGGAATTCTTTATATGCAAGTTAGCTATGGTTAATTAAACATGTTGATGTTCAATGGAACAAATACTCTAAAAGCAAGAATATTTGGGAACTAAGGGAAGAAGTAGAAAGGAAATACCCAATTATTTAAAGAATAGACGATTTCGGGACGAAACCTGTTATAAGGGGAGGATTGTGAAACCCCAACCTATGTAGGACTCAATGGGATGCATTGAACATATATACATGATTTATATATGAATTAAATGAATTATGGATGATTCATGATTTTTATGATTTAATGTTATTTTGTAATTAGGGTTTAATTAAGAATGGTGATTAAAAATTTAATCATCGGAGCCCAAAGTGAGTCGGTATGACTCGAGGGGATTAACAAGGATTGAAAGGTGAAAATGTGTTATGAATAATCATGTTTATTACCATGATTTAATTTATGGATATTAAATTATAATTATGAAATTAAGATGAAAAATGATAGAAAATTCATAACTTGACGCCTACAAGGCGGATTTCCATGAAATTTGAAAGGTAAGCTCATGATGGTAGGCCCAATCTTATGAATGGATTATATTAAGGGAATCATGATGGTATTAGGGTGATAAGTAATTGTTTTTATCCCCAAATCCAAAAGATAAATTCAAGTGGTCATAAGTGGAGTTAGGAAACTCGGTTTGAGATGAAACTTGAAAGGATTGAATAAAATTATGAAATCTATGATATGAATGGATTGGATTAAGCTAATTATCAAGAAATTTTCTTAATCACAAAAGGACGAAACCCATTTAATGTGGTAGGACCCACATATGAGGTGTCATGTGATGGGAATTTTGAGCATTTAGTGAATTTTAGAAAATACAAAATGCATGGATAATGATGAAGCTAATGTGGACAAAAATTTGACACGTGTATGGAGGGGATGAATGGACACTTGGAGGGTCCAGATTGTGACACCAAATCAAGGTCAAGTCAATGCCCCTAACCATGGTTGAAATGGTGCAAACCTAGGGTGAATTGCAAACATATAAAAGAGGCAAAGGGAGCAGCCCTTGGACGTGTTTGTAAAGGCATCAAGGTGAGGAGAAAATCCTCAAACAGGGGCAGCAAGTGGGGGACGTCCAAGGCAGCCCTATGTAAGAGAGAGAAAGGGGCACTTCACGTCCCGTTTAATGGATGTCTTGAGAGAAAAAAATAATAAGGAGGAAAAACCCAGCAAGCCTCACACTACCCCAGCAGCAAGGAAAGTGAGAAAAGAGAAGGAAAAGAAGAAGGAAAAAGGGAAGGCGAAGCTCGGGGCAAAGATTCGACGAAATTGGATAAGTACCTGTTGAGTTTAAGCCTTCTAATTTCCAAGTTTTCTTCTTGATTTGGAATCATGATTTTGAGTTATAAAAGTCCTCTTAAAGAACATGTTTCAAGGATTAAATATTCTTATCTAAATGAGTTGATTTATAAATTTTAATTTGGGAATTAAACAGCCCATATCATCTAATCTATACTCATGTGTAGTAAATCTGGACCTGGAAAGGAAAATATGGAAGAAATAGTTAATGAATGACTTTTAGCATGAAATTTGTGGGCAGACTCATGATATAGTCATTAAGGAATGACAAAATTTTCATCTTAAAAGAATAATCACGTTGCAAATTAAAAATCCGGGAAAATCAACCTGGACAGGATTGAACAGGTAGCAGGATCAGCTACACCAAATGATTTTTAATAATTTCTATACAAGGAATTTTGGGCTAAAATTTTTACAGGACATATAATAAATATTTAGTATCACACAAAAAAATAAAAATTAGGTTTTTATGGGTATAAATATGCACCATAATTTATGTGATTCAGCTGTCTAAAAAGGGATACTGCTGTCTAGCAGAGTAAAAATACCAAAATAAATAGAAATACTAAATATTTCATATTGGAAATATTTATTTTTGTTAATTAATTTAGTTATTAAGTATGTTAGACATTTTAGATTAAAACTACTTGATTTGATATTAATTTAAGATTTTGAGAATTTAGTGTGCCTGAATTCAGCATTATTAACAGCTTAAGGAATAAATCAAGATAAATGTTAAATTCCAGGTTTTTGTGATGGAATTTAACTTATAATGGGATATAAGCAAGGGATTATGAGGGTTTAACCTATTATAGGTAAACAAGAGTACCCTAAATATGATTTTTTTAAGATATGCAAAGGGATGACCAAAGAGGGGTGCACAGGGTACCCAAGATGTATATGAAAGTTGCTGTATGGAAACCATTTAATTATGGAATTAAAATATGTGTTAATACCCTAAATTTGGGTTAAGAAAATTATGGTTTAAGGCTGGAAATTTTGGATTAAAAATCTATTTAGACCATGTTGCTAAAGAGAGCATTGAAACGACGAAAAATGGGTTCTAAAGTTGCTGTTTTGGGAACCCTATGATAAATGGATTAAAATTTCAGAAATAAACCCTAAATTATATGTTAATTAAGGGGTTTAATCATGTTGAATTGAGATACAAGTTTCTCTTTGAAAAAATTTAAGAAACACCCAAGTTATATGTTGTAAGATGGGTGTATGTGGAAGGCTAAACATGAATGGATGATATATAATTTATGTGAAGTTGCTAAAATGAAAAATATGCATGAATATGTAATAAAATGCATAATAATGTTTCTGTATGAATGATTATTGAATTATCTCAAAATTTGATATTTAATTATGAAGCTTAAGACGTCATTCATATGCTTAGAATGAGCATAAACGTAGAAAAGGTGAAAAATAAATGATAAATGATAAATGGAAGGTAATGAACTTCCATATGATGAATTATGGATGGTTGTTATGTTTATGAATGAATACCCTACCTATGGGTTGGGGGACATGATAAGGAATGCATGGTATAATGCATAAGTTATGATATGCATGTACACCCGGCTTGAAATTCAAGTGGGTTGTGAATGTTAATAGAAATGGGTTGAAAAACTGAGTTGAATGCAAGCAAAACAAAGTATATGAATGCTATGTCATTCTTATATGTATAGGCAAAGGCAAAGGGATAAGTGAAACGGAAAGTTAAGCAAGCAAGGTAAGCAAGCAGCTTTCTAAATGATTTTGGTTTTAAATGTTTTCTAAGGTATTTAAGGATGGTCATTCCTTTATTTCAATGCGTATTGAAATGTTATTTTAATTATGATAAGTGATTTGCTTACTATTTTGCAAGTATTTATGAAAAGTGATGAAGCATAAATTTAAATGATGTTTCATTGAAACGATGTTTCAAAGGGATGGTGCAAAGAATTCTCTACATGAGAATGATAAGATGTCATGTGTAAGAGGTATATAATGCCGGGATGACTAAATGTCATACATGGAATGGAAGTCAAGTAGGCTAGTCGAGGTAGTAAGTGGACAAGGAGTCCCCCTTGACATTGCCAAGTCGGAAGGTCCGGCGCCAAGGATGGAAAGGATCATGTCATGAAAGGATGTTCCCCGTGCTAGCGTACCGTCACATGAAGAATAATGTTATGAATGGAAATGATGAATTTGCACATCCAATGTTTATGAAATGCCCAAAAATTGGGATTTATGAATGGTTTACGTGAATGGTTTTTCATGAATGATTTTCATGAAATATTTATGAAAGGTTTATGAAAAAGTTTCTGCTCCACAGGTAGTTGATCACTTGCTAAGTGTCTCTACTGAATGGAGGAAAATATTTTTAAAGAACGTTATCTTCAAAAATGAATTTGCCTGAAAAATATATAGTTTGCTTATTGAGTTGAATTTCAACTCACGTTTTATTTTCCAAACCCATAGACAGGTGAAAGGAAAGAAGCAAGGAGGACAGGTGGAGATTCAAGGTTGAATGGATTTCTATGAGTTACCTGTGTATGAACCTAAGGGTTGAATGGTTATATGAATGATGACATTAAATAGTTATTTAATGTTGTATATGAATTATGTTATGTTTTATGTCTATGGATTGGCGAAAAATTTTTATAGGTAAATGCTAAGGCATGAAATATTATGATATGATTAAGTATGAAGATTATGAGATGACATGTGTAACTCTCAAATGATATAATGGCCTAAAATAGCATTTGATGAAAATGGAATATATAAATGATATAAAATCTAAAGGAGTTAGGATTAAGTGGATAAATATCCAATTAAGAACCCGCCGCGTGATCAGGGCAACAATCCTGATTCACATTTACCAATCGATAGATCTTAAGGTAAGGTTGTGACGCTCGGGCTGGGGCGCCACACTTGTCATCCAAAATTGCAGCTTCCGTTAATCTCTTTCCACCAGCATCGACCATAGCAGAAGGCAAAGCTACGGCAAATGGCAAATGGCAAAGGGCAACTACAGTGTCGTTCAAGATGGGAATCCCACATCGGATTCCAAGTTTGGCCTATGGGGTGCCACACATCTATAAAAAGAGGGCCCCTCCACTCATTCCAAGACAATCAACAACATTCCTTTCCCTTGAGGTGGGACCCTTCTTGTGGGACCCCTAGCAAGGAGGTGGGGCCAAGCAATAAAATTCTCATTAAGTGGAGATTTTCTCTTCATATTTGGGTGATGTAAATTTTATTTTCTACTTTATAGTTTTTAATGCTTTATAGTTGTTAATTTTTAATTTGTAGTTTTAATTCCTAGATTAGATTTACTGCTTTATTTTTTTTCTTTGTAATTTTTAGATTAAGTTTAATATAATTTTCTTTCCTGCTTTCATAGTTGAATTTCATAGGTTTTAATTGCTTTCTTAGAATAGTTTTGATTAATTTCTTTCTTTTTAGCTTCTTGTCTCTCTTTCTTTTTCTCCAACTCCTCTAATCTTCTCTCTCTTTCTAATTTCTTCTCTTTTCTCTCTAATTTCTTTCTTTGACCTCTCTTTCTCTCTCCTCTTTCTTATCTCTCTATTCCCCTTTCTCTCTCTCCCTCTCTAATTTCTTCTCCTTTCTCTCTAATTTCTTTCTCTCTCTTCTCTATACCCTCTTTCTCTCTTTAAACAATTCAAAACTACATCGCCTCTCTGTGGATTCGACCTGACTCACCGTTATTCTACACTATCGCCCGCATAGTGGTAGCTTTAATATGTTTCGGTTATTTTAATTAAAATTGATGATCATAGTGCTCTTAACGACAAGCACTTGGTACGCATCAGCTTCCATTATACTCAGCTTTAGATGTCCATAACTACATGTATATATATGCTTCATTTCAATTGCTTATGTATATCATTAGAGAGGTAGCTATTTACTTGGCTTTTGAAGACAATTTTGCTCCACCTTAGCACACCCAACTACCCTTCTCTCGCCTATTCTCCTTGGCTTGGACGTCCTCCATGGCTGCCTCTCCTTTTCTCCTCTTTTCTATAAGTTCTCTCTCTCTCTCTCTATCTCTCTCTCTCTCTACTAGAACATCCAGTTGCTGCCTCTCTTTCTTTTCTTTTTTTCTTTCTTGCTGCCTAAGAAACCCCCTTGACCAGCTGTATTTATATATCTCTTTTCTCAATTTTATTTTTCAAAAATTCAGCTTGAAAGTTTCCATGCATCACGTCCACACATCTTTTTTTATTTTTTGTAGTAACAAAAGTTATCCATTTCTAGCCCCTTGAGTGTCTTTAAATGCAGCCCCTTTTCCATGTATTTTTCTAATTTTTAAAATTTAAAAAATCGCCCCAAAATTCCCTTCATAAAACACCTCAAATATATCATTAAATGTATTGACTTTGCATTAATTGAAATACACTTTTTAAAAGTAAAAAGTCAGTCGTTTTTAACCATAAGTAGTTAAGCACTTTTCCATGAGGTTTAGCTTATTCAAATTCATCCATATAATAGAACATTTTGTTTTAGTAATTCATAAAAAAAATCATCTCAAAATGATCATCCTAGATCAAGATATAAGCATTTGAAGATGTCTCATGAAATTTGATGAAATTAAATCATTATCATCATACTTTAATCATGATTAATATAATACATACCATTCATGAGGTAGAGCACGCCGACATGTGCCTACCTTTCGAATTTCACGTCAA
This sequence comes from Annona cherimola, assembly GCA_030490835.1. NCBI lineage: Eukaryota > Viridiplantae > Streptophyta > Magnoliopsida > Magnoliales > Annonaceae > Annona > Annona cherimola. The sequence continues at coordinate 53,536,179 of CM059972.1, read as the reverse complement.
TCCACCTTATATACTTCAAGTTATTAATTTTCAAGCAATAATCTAATTTATCCCATAATTATCAACAACTTAATATAATTAATGGAATTAAATAATCATGCCAAATCATCATTTTCTACACCTTGTTTTGTCTTTTTTTGTGCTCATTAATCCACTCCATTCATCATGTAGGGCATGTTAACTTAGGTTTTTCCTTCAAATTTCATCCTTAAAAAAATTTCGACGATATTCATTAAGCTTAAAATCTTGAGTTTCACAACTTATGACCTAGTTCTAGGAATGATGATTGGAGTACCTTCTTCAAGAAATCCCGATGATGGCTTTTCATCTAAGTTGATGGTATGCGATTCAACTTTTTTTGCTACTTAGTTTTTTAGGCTAGTGTTGGTTGAGGATTGGGACTTGTATATTCAGAGTTTTCAATAGGCCGATGCTATGCTCAACTCTATTAGTACTTAGTACAGTAGCACAACATCCTTGCTTTTGAATTTATATCTGAAGAGCCTTGCACATTCAATTAAACTTGAATCAGTTTGGCTTAAAATTGAATTGAATATTTATATTTGATCCACAAGAATGACCAACTCAAAAGTTGCAACTACTAAACATTCAAAGCATTAAACTATAATGGATAGCATGTGCCATTAGGTTCAATTATTTTACGAATGTCAATGTTGCCACCCTAGATTGCTTGAATGATTTTCTAATGAACTTAGTACAAGTTTTGTTAATATGATTGTGAAACCTCAACCTAAGGAGGATTTAATGTGTGAATTGAACATGTACATGTGACTTATATGTGAATTAAATGGAATTTTTGGATGATTTTAGAATTTAATGATATTTTGAATTAGGGTTTCTATTGGAAATGGTGATTAAACATTTAATTGCCGGAGCCCGAAGTGAGTCGGTATCATCCGAGGGGCTTAATGAGGATTTAATGGTGACAAGGTGTCCTGAATAATCATGTTAATTACCATGATTTAATTTATGGAGATTAAAGTGTAATTATGGAATTAAGGAGAAAAATGATGGAAAATTCATAACTTGACGCTTACAAGGCGGATTTCGATGAAATTTGAAAGGTAAGCTCAAGATGGTGGGCCCAATATTATGAATGGATTGGATTAAGGGAATCATGATGGGATTAGTTTGATAATTAATTGTTTTTATTCCCAAATCCAAAAGATAAATTCAAGTGGTCATAACTTGACGTAGAAACGTTGGTTTGAGATGAAATTTGAAATGATGGAATAAAATTATGAAATCTATGAAATGAATGGAATGGATTAAGCTAATTATGATGGGAAGTCGGTTTCTTGGAGAGCAAGTAACAAGTTGCTTAAGGGCTAAGTAAAGAAGGGCAATTGTAGACAAGTGGACGGTCAAGATGTGAGCTGATTTTTGGATTTTCAAAAATGGTAAAAAAGTATTTTACTTGGCTGTAAATGTGCCACCACATATGGTAGATAAGGGAGCATTTAAGGAGTGTGGAATTACAGCACCAAGTGGGCCCCACAGCTGGAAATTCCAGCTCTAGAAAAGGGAATGCACGTTCAAGTGATATGGGTGTTATGATATTTTCTAAGTGCCGAAACTTGCACCCCAAGGCAGCAGCTCATGTCCAGCTCTAGAGCCTGCAAAGAAGGAAGAAAAAGAAGGAAAAGAAAAGGGAAAAGGAGGGATTATCATTTAATGAAATAAGTATATGATTATCTTGATTTTATGCCTCAAATCTGGAAGTTATTTGATGTTGTAAACTAAAATATTGACGGACCAGTAAATGGATGAATTTTAGCAGGAAATTTTTTTGCAAGAATTCTTCTGAGTTTATTAAGGAACGACCAAATTTTCAGTATAAAATGATAAGCCAGTTTCAAATTAAAAATCCGAGAAGATTAACCCAAACAGGGTAAAACGGGTGACAGGATCAGATGTAAAAATTGATTTTTAATAATTTGTATACAAGGAATATTGGGCTGAAAATTTCCCAGGATATATAATACACATTTATTATCACAGGAAAAAATTAAAAATTAGGTTTTGATAGGTATAAACATACCCCATAATTAACGTCATTGAGGCTGTCTGCAAATGGATTCTGCTGTCCAGCAAGGTAAAAATGCCAAAATAAATATAAATTCTTAATTTTTTGTGCTGGAAATATTTATTTTGGTTAATTAATGTAGTTATTATGGTATTTTAAAATTTTAAATAAAAAATAATTGATTTGATATTAATTCAAGATTTTGAGATTTGAAAATTTCCCAGGATATATAATACACATTTATTATCACAGGAAAAAATTAAAAATTAGGTTTTGATAGGTATAAACATACCCCATAATTAACGTCATTGAGGCTGTCTGCAAATGGATTCTGCTGTCCAGCAAGGTAAAAATGCCAAAATAAATATAAATTCTTAATTTTTTGTGCTAGAAATATTTATTTTGGTTAATTAATGTAGTTATTAAGGTATTTTAAAATTTTAAATAAAAAATAATTGATTTGATATTAATTCAAGATTTTGAGATTTAAGTACGCCTGATTTCAGCATATGTGGTTAGTTTGAGGAAAAAATCAAAACGAAATATGAAACCTATGTAGAAATTATCCAAATTGATATATGTGTTAAATCCTTAAATATGGTTTAAGAAAAGTGGAATTATATTCTGAAATTTCGGATTTATAAATCTGCTTAGGGTTATGTGTCAAGAGACACGTTAAATGGGTGAAAAATGGGTTCCAAAGTTGCTGTTTTAGAAACCTATGATTAGTGGATTTAAATTCCATAAAAATACCCTAAGTAAAGTGATAATTAAGGATAATTATCATGCTCAAATGTGGATTAAATTTCTGACTTGGAAAATTTTATGAAAGGACTCATATATGTGTTGCCAAATGGGCATATGTGAATGGATAGACATGCATAAGTGGTAAATGACCTATGTAAATTGATTTTGTGCAAAAATGCATGAAAATATAATAAATTTTGTGAATATATATCTGTTTAGAATTACGTGATGTAATTTCAAATTTTAGAATTAATTAATGAGGCTTAAGGCGACCACGTGTGCTTAAAATGAGCACGGATGTGTGAATTTTGGAAAAGGATTGAAAAATGGCTTAAGGAAGGTAATGAGCCATTAAATAATAATTATTGGATGATTATTATGTGATTAAATGATTACCCTACTTATGGGACCAAATGTGATGTGTAATAGCCCATGTAGTGCACAAGTATGTGCTATACGGGCATATCGACTTGAGAAGTCGAAAGAATTATGTATGTTAATGCAAATGGGTTGGAAAACTGAGTTGAATGCAAGCAAAGGAAATATATGAATGTTATATCATTCTTATATGTATAGGCAAAGGCAAAGGGATAAGCGAAATGGAAAGCTAAGCAAGCGAGGTAAGCAAGTAGCTTTCTAAATGATTTTGGTTTTCATTACAAGGTATTTAAGGATGATCATTCCTTGTTTATATGTGTATTGAAATGTTTATTTCTATTGAAATAAATGATTGCTTATTGTTTCGCAATTATGCTTGAAATGTGATGAAGTATGGATTTGAAACGATGTTTCAAAGGGATGGTGCAAAGAATTTTCTACATGAGAATGACAAGTTCCATGTGTAAGAGGGTATATAATGCTGGGGTGACTAGAAGTCATGCAAGAAATGGAAATCAAGTAGGCTAGTTGAGGTAGTAAGTGGACAAGGAGTCCCCCTTGACGTCGCCAAGTCGGAAAGGACCGGTGAGGTATGCTAGTCGAGGTAGCAAGTGGATAAGGAGTCCCCCTTGACGTTGCCAAGTCGGAAGGTCCGGCGCCAAGGACGGAAAGGATCATGTCATGAAAGAGGGCTCCCCGTGCTAGCGTACCGTCACATGAACGATAACGTCATCAATGGAAATGATGAATTTGCACATCCCATGTTTATGAATGGTTTAAGTGAATGGTTTTTCATGAATGATTTTCATGAAATGTTTATGAAAGATTTATGAAAAAGTTTCTGCTCCGCAGGTAGTTGATCACTTGCTAAGTGTCTCTACTGAATGGAGGGAAATGTTTTTAAAGAGTGTTGCTTTCAAAATGAATTGCATGAAAACCCTAAGCTTGCTTATTGAGTTGAATTTCAACTCACGTTTTGTATTTCAAACCTATAGACAGGTGAAAGGAATGAGGCAAGGAGCACAAGTGGAGATTCAAGGATGAACGAATTTCCATGAGTACCTGTATATGAATCTAAGGGTCGAATGATTATATGAATGTTAACAATTAAATTGTTATTCGATGTTCTAGAAGAATTATGCTATGTTTTATGCCTATGGATTGGCAAAAAAATTTTATGGGTAAATTCTAAGGCATGAAATATCATGATATGGTTAAGCATGAAGATTATGAGATGACATGTGTAACTCTCAAATGATATAATGGCCTAAAATGGCATTTGATGGAAATAGAATGTATAAATGATATAAAATCCTAAGGAGTTAGGATTAACTAGATAAATATCCGTTAAAACCCGTCGTGTGACAGGGCAACAATCCCGATCACATTTACCAGTCGAACGATCTTGAGGTAAGGTTGTGACGCTCGGGCTGGGGCACCACAATGATATAAGCTAAAGACCTGGAGCCGACAGTGGCTCTCGCTAAAGAAGTTGGCTTCATATGTCCACTTACTTTTCAAGCACAAGATATGTGAGTATTCTTGTTTTGCATTTCAATAGTCTTTAAAAACTAATGATTGTCTCAGTTATTTGTGTGAAAGTTAATATGTGATTAAGAGAGGGTCTTTCAAACCGATGCTTATAGTGCATGTCTCCAGTGAGTTGTTCTTCAGGATGCTGCTACTAGAATCATTTGAATTAAGATTCTTAATCTAGTTAATCTATGTTGATTCTATATACAAAACATTAAATGTGTTAGAAAAATTCACCCTAAAAATTATTAATCCCAAGTTTATGGCAATAACCCAAGAGGGAAGGGGTAAATTTTGTGTTTTAAAATTCTTTACTTAAATAGAAATTTCTCCTTTTTAATTTAATCCCCTTAATGAAAGAAACAATGAATATGGAGAGAAATAAAGTAGTAAAAGGCAGATAAGCAAGCCACAGCAAGAGACATAGTTTTATAGTGGTTTGGGCAACCTTCTCTAATTCACTCTTCCAAGCTCGCACCCGTTGTGACTTGGGTTCCGCTATAGGATATCAAATACACCTAGAGCAGCAGCTCTTTTCTAGATTTCAGCTCTAGGGGGCTTGTACAAATACAACATAAGTAGGTGACGAGTCACACTTCAGTCACAATACTATTTTGCCTTCACTTGGTTTCGATTTCCAATATCAAACCAAGTGGTAAACACATATAATGAATTAATAGAAAGAACTACACTTTACAGATTCGTGTAGGAAGATTGTAGCATGTGGAAGAACTTGTTGAGAGAGTAGAATGATCAGCAATGGAGCTTTCAGCAAGTTGTAGCACAGTCCTTCACTTATGAGTTGGTGTAGATCACTTTAATACTAGAAAGAGTGGAAGGTAAGCTTATTGAATGCTTCTCTAACTCTTTGCACATCCTCTTGAATGTTCTTTTATAATGGAGAAGTAAATTCGAACGTTTGGTGGTAGGTGGTGCGCATTTAATGCGTTAACGTTCGAATTTTTCCGACCATTGCGAACCAAGTCACATGTGGAGTCGACTTGGTAGGCGACTTCATCCAAGTCGCAAGGTGGAGTCGACTTCGGTGAAGTCGCAGGCTAGACTCAACTTCAAGTGCAACTTTGGTCTTCAGCTTCCATTTCAAGTTCTATCTCAGGGTCGACTTAGTCTTAGACCTGACCAAGTCGCAGGTGGAGTTGACTTCGGATGCGACTTCACCATCCATGTGCATATGTTGGAACTTTGGATTTCTTGCAAGTGATCTTTGATACTTCATTTTTCTCTCTTATCTTGTTCTTCAATTGATATCCTTGATTTTTCATGTTTAGTCTTGAGACTTAGCATATATTTTTTCTCTTGAGAAGTTTATCCTTGTGGCATTGATTTAGAATGATTTGCCTTCTTGAAATTAGTGTCCAATCTTTAGAATATATAGTTGTTCCTTTAATGATCTTGAACTTTGAACGATTCTGACATATCCAATTGCTTACTTAGGCTGTCTTGGTCTTCAGCTTTACTCAAGTCGCATGCTTGGGTCGACTTGAGCTGCGACTTCACCCAAGTCGCGAGTGGAGTCGACTTCTGTTGGTCCCGAGTTAATGGCAATTACCCAAGAGGGGAGGGGTGAATTGGGTATTAAAAAATTTTAAACTTAAGCAGAAATTTTACCCCAGATTAACTTAGTCCCCTTTATGAAGAAACAGAATGGAAAGCAATATAGTGTAGATAGCATAAATAAACATCAACATACAGGATTTTATAGTGGTTCGGGCAACCTCCCTACTCCACTCTTCCAAGCTCACACCTCTTGTGACTTGGGTTCCACTATGTATTCCGCGAATATAACTAGAGTCTCCACTCTCTTCTAGATTCTAGCTCTAGGGGGCATATACAACCAGAGCCTCCGCTCTCTTCTAGATTCTATCTCTAGGGGGCATCAACAATACACAGCACAAGTAGGTGACGAGTTCCACTCCAATCACACACTACTTTGCTTACACTTGTTCTTAGCTACCCAAGCTAAAATAAGTTCAATACAACAATAAGAATAAAAGAAAGTTTCTACACGTTACTGTTGTGTAGAGGCAGTTTTGATGCAGAGAAGAACTTGTACAGCAGTGTTGATGATTCAATAAGAAGCTCTTGCCAGTTTGAACTCGGAGTTCTTCTTCTTTATGATGGCTTGATCACTTAATGCTCTTGAAGATAGGAGTTATGCACATTCAATGATTCTTAGCTACCCTCATCGTTCATATTGAATGCCTTTTATAATTGTTGAGAGAATCTGAACGTTTGGAAGTAGGTGGCGCGCATTTAATGCGCCAACGTTCGAAAATTTTCTGACCGTTGCGACCCAAGTCGCATGTGGATTCGACTTCGGGTGCGACTTCGCCCAAGTCGCAGATGGAGTCGACTTCGGGTGCGACTTCACCTCGGCAGCTTGCTTGACGAACTTGAAATCCTTAGAATGTCTTGCTTGCTTGAATCTCTTCATGTTTGGTTGTTCTTCCTTTGATTATACTTAAGATTCTTTAATTCTTCTATCTTAAAGCACATTTTACTCCATGTCTTGAGTCTTGTGTCTTTGAGTATTGGAATGCATAAGAGAGGTCCAAATGCATAATCTCGATTCTTCATGAGAAATATGCAGCTTTGCTTTGGTCTTCACTTGATCCTCATTTGATCTTCATTTTCTTTTGAATCTCTTGAATCTATCATTGAGTTATCTTGATCTGCATGTTTCCGTATTGAAGTCGAAGTTGGAGTCGACTTGATCTGTGACTTCACCCAAGTCGCATGCGAGGTCGACTTGGGATGCGACTTCGGCAGCCCTTGTTCTCGGTTTCAACTCTGGACAGAAATGACGCCTCCAAGTCGCGACTGGAGTCGACTTGATCTGCGACTTCATCTCAAGTCGCAAGCGGAGTCAACTTGGGATGCGACTTCGGCAGTTCTCGTTCTCGATTTCAACTCTGGACAGAAATGACGCCTCCAAGTCAATGCTGGAGTCGACTTGGTCTGCGACTTCACCCATGTCGCAAGCGGAGTCGACTTGGGATGCGACTTCGGCACCTCTCATTCTCGATTTCAACTCTGAAAGGGAATGACGTTTTGAAGTCGCTTCTTGAGTCGACTTGGGGATCGACTTGGCCTAAGTCGAAGCCTGAGTCGACTTGGAAATCGACTTGACTTGCCATGTTTTATAATCTTCAAATTTATAACCTTAAGTCATTTCCACAAACATGTTAGTAACCAAAACTTACTCAAATTGATTTGTTAATCATCAAAACATAGACTTGGCTTATTTTTCACATATTTCCAACAATCTCCCCCTTTTTGATGATTGACAAAACTGATTTGAGTGTATACCTTTCAATGTCTTAAAAACATATCAATTCTGCATTTTGAAGTTTTTAACATACTCATGCAAACAATAAAAAATATTGAAACAAAAAACTTAAAACCAGTCATAAAAACTTAGACTCTAATCCCGATCTCTTCTCAAAACCACTTAGACTCAAATCTCAATCTCTTCTCCCCCTTTTTGTCAATGTATCAAAAAATTGAGATAGAGTGGGTAAAACTTTTTGAGAATGGTGGGGTTGCTCCCCCTGAACCTGTGCTCTCCCTCAGTTTGTGCTTTGGTAAGTCAATTCAAGCATTCCCATATCATTTCTAATTTTATAAAATAGTTCTTTTGCTAAAGGTTTAGTGAATATATCTACAATTTGATCTTCGGTTCTTACATATTCCAAACATATGTCATGATTTTCTACATGTTCTCTAATAAAATGATGTCTAAGGTCTATATGTTTGGTTCTAGAATGCAATACTGAATTTTTAGTTAAACATATGGCACTTGTATTATCACATCTAATAGGTATATCTTTAAAATTCATGCCATAGTCCCTAAGTTGTTGTTTCATCCAAAGTAATTGGGCACAACAGCTCCCGACAGCAATGTATTCGGCTTCCTCCGTAGATAGAGCAACACTAGTTTGTTTTCTTGAAAACCATGAAACCAACATGTTCCCAAGAAATTGACATGTTCCACTAGTGCTTTTTTTATCTACTTTGTAACCGGCAAAATCCGCATCCGAGTAGCCGATTAGATCAAAATTAGAGCCCTTTGAATACCAAAGTCCTATGTTGGTAGTGTCTACTAAATATCTGAAAATTCTTTTTACAGCTACCAAGTGTGATTCTTTTGGACATGGTTGAAATCTAGAGCACATACATACACTAAATAATATATCAGGCCTAGAAGCAGTTAAATATAATAAAGAACCTATCATGCTTCTATATAATTTTAAATCAATTATTTTTCTTTTCTCATCTTTGTCAATTTTAATTATTGAGCTCATAGGCGTGTTCGCCCCTTTGCTGTTTTCCATGCCAAACTTCTTCAACATTTCTTTGATATACTTGGACTGGTTGATGAAAATCCCTTCATTTAGTTGCTTGATTTGTAGTCCAAGGAAGAAATTCAGCTCCCCCATCATACTCATCTCAAATTCTTTCTGCATAAGCTCAGAAAATTCTTGACAAAGAATCTCATTAGTAGCACCAAAAATAATATCATCAACATAAATTTGAATAATCAAGATATATTTTTCTTTGTATTTGATAAACAAAGTGGTGTCTACCTTTCCCTTTTGAAAGTCATGATCAATTAAAAATTTGCTTAATCTCTCATACCAAGCTCTTGGAGCTTGTTTTAATCCATATAATGCTTTGGTTAATTTGTATACAAATTTAGATTGATCTTTCTCCTCAAATCCAGGTGGTTGTTCAACATACACCTCTTCATTTATATATCCATTTAGGAATGCACTTTTAACATCCATTTGAAACAATTTAAAGTTCATGTGAGATGCAAAAGCTAGTAAGATGCGAATAGCTTCTAATCTAGCAACCGGGGCATTGGATTTCTCAAAATCTATTCATTCTTCTTGTGAGTATCCCTTTGCCACAAGTCTAGCTTTGTTTCTCACTACAAGTCCACTTTCATCTAATTTGTTCCTAAAGACCCACTTTGTGCCAATGACAGTATAATCTTTTGGTCTTGGAACAAGATGCCAAACTTGGTTTCTTTAAAATTGATTTAGCTCTTCTTGCATTTCTATGATCCAGTTTTCATCATCAAGAGCTTGATCAATAGTGGATGGTTCAATTTTGGATACAAAGGCGTATTGTCCACAAATGTTTTGTTTTGACCTTCTAGTTTTTACACCTTCATACACATTCCCTATAACTTGCTCAATTGGATGGGCATGTTTGAACTTTAAATCAGTTGGAGGTTTATAGGAATTATTACCTTCACTTACCCTTTCCTCCATGGATTCTTCTTGTTTTTCCACATGCAGTTTTTCAAGGCTACTTGTTATATCATCTGCATCACTTAAATCATCTTTTCTTTTGAAGCAAGGATTAGTTTCATCAAAGACAACATGTATTGATTATTCTATAACTTGGTTTCTTTTGTTGAAGACTCTATATGCTTTGCTATTTGATGAGTAACCAAGGAATATTGCCTCATCACTTTTAGCATCTAGTTTTCCCAAGTTAGTTTTTCCATTGTTCAAAACATAACATGTGCAACCAAAGGCATGAAAATATGAAATATTTGGTTTTCTACCTTTCCATAGCTCATATGGAGTCTTTTTCATGATTGCTCTAATGGTAACTCGGTTCAACACATGACAAGTTGTACTTACAGCTTCACCCCAAAATTTCTTGGATAATTTACTCTCATTTAGCATTGTTCTAGCCATCTCTTGTATAGTTCTATTTTTCCTTTCAACCACTCCATTTTGTTGTGGTGTTCTTGGTGCAGAAAATGTGTGATAAATTCCTTTTTCATTACATAATTCTATGAATCGTTTATTTTCAAACTCACCACCATGATCACTTCTAATGGTCATAATAGTACATTGTTTTTCATTTTGCACCAAGTTTACAAAAGTTGTAAACATAGAGAAGGCTTCATCTTTGCTAGCTAAGAGAATTACCCATGTGAATCTTGAAAAATCATCAACTATTACAAACACATATTTCTTTCCACCAATAGTTAAAATGTCGGATGGCCCATATAGGTCCATGTGTAGCAATTCAAGTGGTCTAGTGGCGGAAATCTTCTTTTTGGTAGAGAAAGGCATTTTAGGTTGTTTTGACAATTGACATGCCTTGCAGATTTTATCTTTGTCATATTTCAATTTAGGCAATCCTTCTACCAAACCTTCTTCCATAGGGTCTTTATATTTGTCATGTTTATATGCCCAAGCCTCTTATGTCAAACCCATGGATCATTGTCAATGGCCATTAGACATTGACCATCTAGTTCATCCAGTTAAACCAAATATACATTTTCATGTCTTTTTCCGCTAAACATGATATGTTCTCCATCAAATACATTATATATAGATGATTCAAACACAACCTTGTACCCTTTGTCACATAATTGGCTAATACTTATTAAATTGTGCTTGAGTCCTTCAACAAATAATACATCTTTCGTACATGCATTTGAAATACTATAAATATTTCTTTTACCTTTGATTTTACCTTTTTCATTATTTCCAAAGGCAACAGTTCCATCGTTGCAAGGCTTGAGTTTATGAAATAAACTTCTTTCACCGGTCATATGCCTTGAGCAACCGCTATCCATGAACCAAACATTGCTTGCCTTTGCCTTGAAACATATCTGAAAAATGAACAAATAAATCTTATCTCTTTGGTACCCATTTTATGGGTCCATTTGGGTTAGTAAACTAATTTAATCTTTGTCGTTCTATCTTTAAAAGTCCAAATCTTGTGTTTCTTGGAACCCAAACTAATTTTGCACCATGGTCATATAGTTTCTTAAAATTACATTTATGGACTTTATGACCCATTTTATTGCAAAAATTGCAAGCCATTGGTAATCTAGGAGTAGGCCTTCAAGTATGTATTGATTCAACAATTGGCCTTCTAGTCCACATAGTATGTTTCCCTTTGGGCTTGTAGATAGGTGCAGTTTTGGTTTGATTTTTTCCAAGTATTGGCACATTCGATTTGCCACTTTCTCTTTGCTCAAATGTGGAGTATCCAAGACCTCTTTTATTTGTTTGAGAGGTCATGTTCAGAAACATTTTTACATTTTCTCCTGGATTAGAGAATTTAGCTAATGATTCATTTAATGATTCATTCTCCTTTTTCAATTTCTCTACTTCTTTCAAAAGCAATTCATTTTCATCTTTCAGTTTTGATGTACTTTCAGCTAGTTTTCCGTTTACAATAATAATGGAATTACATTGTTGTCTCTTTAATGATAACTTATTTCCTAGCTTTTTGATTTCCTCATATAATGAATCATATGCATGTTGTAATTCTTCTAATTCAGCACATTTGAGACATTCTTGAATAGAAGAGTGAGTAGATTGAGAATAGCAAAATTTGGAAGTTACCTCTTCATTACTTGTGTACTTGGTTGAGGTGGTTTGCTCTTCCAAAACTTCCGTTGTGTTTAAACACAACAAATCTTCTTCTTGCTCAATCCGCGCCATGCAGCATATTCTTGCACAATTTGCCGCATCAAAATCATTGGTTGAGGAGCTACTTGTTGATGAAGTTTCTTCGTTCATGTACATTCCTCTTCCTTTTGGCCTTTGGAATTTTCTACTTTCATGTCTTTCCCTCCTTTCTTGTTGATCTTTTGATTTCTCTTCGGGTGTAGGACATTGAGCTTGCATATGTCCCATACCGCCGCATCTATAGCACTTTGTAACCTCCTTCTTCTTCTCTTTTCGAGGTCTCTCTTGGAGATCCTTGAAGTTGTTTTCTCTCCTTACGAACTTTCAAAATTTTCGGGTCAACAATGCAATGTCTTCATCGTCGTTATGAGATGAGGAGGTTGACTCATCCAAGTTATGTGCTGCTTTCAATGCCATGGTTCTCTTTCCTTTGTGGTGATCTTCATTTCTTTTCTTGATTAGCTCATGTGACATTATGAGCTAATAAGATCTTCTAGCTTCAATGTGTTTAGGTCCTTGGCTTCTTCTATTGCAGTAATCTTTGGAGTCCAAGATTCCGGTAGAGCTCTTAGGATATTCATGACCTGTTCAGATTCAGAGATAGCTTTTCCAACACCTTTCAAAGCATTAGTAATTTTAGAGAATCTAGCAAATATTTCAGAAATATTTTCTGTTTCTAGCATTTTAAAGTTTTCCAATTCTCCAATCAAAATATTTCTCCTTGTCCCTTGGACTTGAGAAGTTCCTTCATAGATAGATGTTAGTGTATCCCATATCTCTTTTGCAATTAAACAAGAGGATACTCTATCATATTCGGAAGCAGTAAGAGCACAAAATAAAGAATTCATAGCCTTGGCGTTGCTCTTAACAGTTTTCACTTCCTCATCGGTCCATTTGGAAGCTCTTTCATCAATAGGCAAGGTTACACCGTCTTGGATTGCAATTCAAGAATCCATATTTGTAGCCATGATGAGTTGCTTCATACGAAGCTTCCAATAGCCGAAATTGTTCCCATCAAACAATTGTGGCGTAGTAAAAGATTGGCCTTCAGCAAATGTGGGAACGGAAGTCGATTGGGATGCCATATTAAAAGATCTCTTTGGTATAACTCAAAGACCTGCTCTGATACCACTTGTTGGTCCCGAGTTAATGGCAATTACCCAAGAGGGGAGGGGTGAATTGGGTATTAAAAAATTTTAAACTTAAGCAGAAACTTTACCCCGGATTAACTTAGTCCCCTTTATGAAGAAACAGAATGGAAAGCAATATAGTGTAGATAGCATAAATAAACATCAACACACAGGATTTTATAGTGGTTTAGGCAACCTCCCTACTCCACTCTTCCAAGCTCACACCTCTTGTGACTTGGGTTCCACTATGTATTCCGCGAATACAACTAGAGTCTCCACTCTCTTCTAGATTCTAGCTCTAGGGGGCATATACAACCAGAGCCTCCGCTCTCTTCTAGATTCTAGCTCTAGGGGCATCAACAATACACAACACAAGTAGGTGACGAGTTCCACTCCAATCACACACTACTTTGCTTACACTTGTTCTTAGCTACCCAAGCTAAAATAAGTTCAATACAACAATAAGAATAAAAGAAAGTTTCTACACGTTACTGTTGTGTAGAGGCGGTTTTGATGCAGAGAAGAACTTGTACAGCAGTGTTGATGATTCAATAAGAAGCTTTTGCCAGTTTGAACTCGGAGTTCTTCTTCTTTATGATGGCTTGATCACTTAATGCTCTTGAAGATAGGAGTTATGCACATTCAATGATTCTCAGCTACCCTCCTCGTTCATATTGAATGTCTTTTATAATTGTGGAGGGAATCTGAACGTTTGGAAGTAGGTGGCGCGCATTTAATGCGCCAACATTCAAAAATTTTCTGACCGTTGACACCTAAGTCGCATGTGGAGTCGACTTCAGGTGCGACTTCGCCCAAGTCGCAGATGGAGTCGACTTCGGGTGCAACTTCGCCTGTTCGCAACAACTTCAAGTTCCAGTCTGGGTCGACTTGGTCCTCGACTTGACCCAAGTCGCAGGTGGAGTCGACTTCGGATGCGACTTCACCTCGGCAGCTTCCTTGAGGAACTTGAAATCCTTGGAATGCCTTGCTTGCTTGAATCTCTTCATGTTTTGTTGTTCTTCCTTTGATTATACTTAAGATTCTTTAATTCTTCTATCTTAAAGCACATTTTACTCCATGTCTTGAGTCTTGTGTCTTTGAGTATTGGAATGCATAAGAGAGGTCCAAATGCATAATCTCGATTCTTCATGAGAAATATGCAACTTTGCTTTGGTCTTCACTTGATCCTCATTTGATCTTCATTTTCTTTTGAATCTCTTGAATCTATCATTGAGTTATCTTGATCTGCATGTTTCCGTATTGAAGTCGAAGTCGGAGTCGACTTGATCTGTGACTTCACCCAAGTCGCATGCGAGGTCGACTTGGGATGCGACTTCGGCAGCCCTTATTCTCGGTTTCAACTCTGGACAGAAATGACGCCTCCAAGTCGCGACTGGAGTCGACTTGATCTGCGACTTCATCTCAAGTCGCAAGCGAAGTCGACTTGGGATGTGACTTCGGCAGTTCTCGTTCTCGATTTCAACTCTGGACAGAAATGACGCCTCCAAGTCGATGCTGGAGTCGACTTGGTCTGCGACTTCACCCATGTCGCAAGCGGAGTCGACTTGGGATGCGACTTCGGCACCTCTCATTCTCGATTTCAACTCTGGAAGGGAATGACGTCTTGAAGTCACTTCTTGAGTCGACTTGGGGATCGACTTGGCCTAAGTCGAAGCCTGAGTCGACTTGAAAATCGACTTGACTTTCCATGCTTTATAATCTTCAAATTTATAACCTTAAGTCATTTCCACAAACATGTTAGTAACCAAAACTTACTCAAATTGATTTGTTAATCATCAAAACATAAACTTGGCTTATTTTTCACATATTTCCAACAGACTTCGACTGCGACTTCACCTGTCTCTGTGCCCAATTTCAACGCTGGAACTTTTAATGCATCTGAAGTCGCTTCTGGAGTCGACTTGGGAATCAACTTCACCTAAGTCGATGGCTGAGTCAACTTGGGACTGCGACTTGGTCTGCTATGTTCTGAAACTTGAGTTTTTATCCTTTAACAAAGCTTAGTAAACTCATTAGTACCCAATTAATTCTCAAATTGAGTTATTAATCATCAAAACAAGGATTGTGCTTAATTTTCCTTGAATTCCAACAAAAATTGCATTCAAAAATTTTAAAAAAATCTTTTAAATGTAGCTTGTAAACATGAAAGGACTTGATGGGAGCAAATAAATGGCTCTAAATTATTCTATTTGGCAACTTACTTTAGTTTGATTGAAAAAATCTTGAGAACCTTGAGTTTATGAGGAGATCAAGAAGGGAGGGCACACCATTATTGCCGTGAAGAAGATGAGAAAGAGGGAGGTAAAGATGGGAGGGCTCAAGATTTGTTCGGATGAAGAGAGGAAATGGAGAGGTCAAGTGGGAAGGGCATACTGCTAGCATCTAAGGAAGAGAGGAAATGGAGAGGTCAAGAGGGGAGGGCATACCGCTAGTGTCTAAGGAAGAGAGAAAATGGGGAGCTACAAGAGAGGGCAAGAAAGATTGTGTTTCGAGCTAGGGTGGACATGGGTAATTTAGTTTTTCCATTGTTATAGGTTGAGTTTAAAAACTCGACCGCAACATCCACACAAGTGGTCGCGCGTGACTGATGACTAGGAATTTCAACATTTGGATGGATGATATATCAATGGTTTCTAGCTCCAGCTTCCATGTAGTTACATAGAAGTAGGGCTGGAGATGATAGATTGGCAGTTCCTTGTCTTGGGCAATTTCTTGTGCAATTAATGTGCCCAACGATAGTAGGCTAGCAACTATATAAAGGATCAATGATAGTCATTTGTTGGATATAAAATAAGTCATTTGTTTGATAAAGGATCAATCATGATTAGAAATAAATTGTTGAATATAAAATAAGAAAAATGATATTAAAATAAAATTAGATGATGTAAAAGTTATTTGTAATCATTTGTCCTAGATTATCAAATGTGAAACCCGGACCCAACTAAGGTTTATTTATATGCAATTGGCATATAAATATGAATCAAGTATAATTTAGTGAAACTATGAATGATTTCCAATTGCAATATTGACGATTTATTGCAATTAGGGAAGTGATTATGAATGATCAATATAAGCCGATATGGGTCAATGTGATTAAAGAGGCTTAATAAGGATTAGGAAATGTGATTATATTGAGGACAATTACCTCATATATTATGGGTTAACTAATGGAGATTATGTTGTTAATTATGGATTAAAGATAGCAAATGCTAGAAAATCCATAACTCAACGCCGGTAAGGAGGATTAAGATGAAAATTGAAAGGTAGGCACATAATTTTGTGTTTAATCTTATGAAAATGATGGATTATGAAAATAAGGATGAAATTAGGATGAAAATTGATCATCACCGTCCAAAAATTCAAATGGTCATAACTTGAGCTAGAAAAGTCGGATTGAAATGAAATTTGAAATGAACGGTTAAAATTATGAGATCTGTGCAATGAGAGTCTTGGATTAAGATAATGATGATAAAATTAAGTGATTAATGATATAATTAAGGAGCTAATGAGCTAGCTCAAGTGAGGCAATGTAAGTGGCCCACACATGGACGATCAAGGGGCTATTGCATGGGATTTTTGAATTTTAAAAAAATGTAAAATGTGCATTTTAATGACCTAGGAAGCTAAGGTGAATAGTGGATGAGATTTGGGCTGGCTTTTGTGGCAAGAAAATTCTAAAAAGTCCATTATAAGTGGACCCCACCAAGTGGACAGCTTGATATCCCATTAATGTATTGATTTTATGGATTTTATGAAATATAAATCATGTAATTTACTTGGAGGTGGTTGTGACACATTGCTTAAGGGATAAGGAATGTCCTATGTGGAATTTTTTCAGCCAAAATAATTAAAAAAATACGAAAAATAGGGCTGCTAATTAGGGTTGACTAAGTGGACAGCTTTATTTAAAAGCTGGATATAGCTGTGGAAAAAAATCCGAAAATAATATTAAATTATTAAATATGTGGCTGAAAATTTTTGAGTAAACTATTGGATAAATTTTCAAAACTTTACCCCCAATTTTGGGTCGAAATTGTAAAGAAAAAATTGAAAACTAAATGCCTATATAAGCAGGCAGTGTGGACGTTCCAGACTTCTGTTTGGGAGAAAAAAATAATAAAAATCAAAGGGGCAGTGGCTGGAACGATCCAAGGGAAGAAAAAATGAAGAAAATAAGGGAATTTCAAGTTCTCAAAGGAGGTATTACCAATTAATCAAGTAAGTATATGTTAATTTTGATTTTATACTTCAAATCTGGAAGTTATATGATGTTATAAACCAAAATATGAACGAAATAGTAAATGAAGGATTTTTACCATGAAAATTTTTTCACGAGCTCATTATATCATTATTAAGGGAAAAAAAAATTTCGTATTGAAATATTAAGCAGGTTTCAAATTAAAAATCCGAGAAGATCAACATAAACAGGGTATAATGGGTGACAGGATCATCTGTAGAAAATGATTTTTAATAATTTTTATACAAGTAATTTTGGGCTGAATATTTTATAGGATATATAATACATATTGAGGATCACACTAAGAAAATAAAAATTATGTTTTGATGGGTATAAATATACCCCATAGTTTACGTGATTCAGGCTGTCCGAAAAGGGATGCTGCTGTTTAGCAGAGTAAAAATACCAAAATAAATAGAAATAATAAATATTTATGATGAAAATATTTATTTTGATTAACGCATATAGTTATTAAGGTATGGTAGAAATTTTAGATCAAAAATACTTGATTTGATATTAATTCAATATTTTAAGAATTCAGTGTGCCTGAATTCAGTGTTATGGACAGCTTAAGGAATAAATCAAGATAAATATTAAATTCCAGGTTTTGAGATGAAATTTAACTTATAATGGGATATAAATAAGTGATTATGAGGGTTTAACCTATTAGAGGTAAACAAGATTACCCTAAATATGATTTATTTTAAAGATATGCAAAGAGATGTTCAAAGAAGGGTGCAGAAGGTACCCAAAATGTATATGAAAGTTGCTGTTTTGGAAACAACTAATATATGAATTTTAAACATATGTTAATATCCTAAATTTGATTTAAGAAAAGTATGATTAATTGCTGGAATTTATGGATTAGAAATCTATTTTGAATTAAGTGTCAAAACAAGCGTTGAAACGATGAAAAACGGGTTCTAATGTTGCTGTTTTGGAATCCTATGATGAATGGATTATAAATCTGAAATTAAACCCTAAATTATGTGTTAATTAAGGGGTTTAATCATTCTGTAATTAGAGACAAGTTTCTGTGTTGAAAAATTTTAAGAAACACATGATTTATGTGTTGAGAAATGGACGTATATGAAGAGATAAGTATGAATAAATGATATATGGATTATGAAAGTTGTTAAAATACTGTAACGCCCCATTCATAAAAATACTCAATAACTAATCAACGGCGCTACACAATCTAAGAAAAATTCGGCAGCATCTCCCCATAACATACAAGGGGTAATATGGAATACATGACCTGATATTCATAACATTTCCATCTGTAACATTCAATCCTATTTATATACTTGCATCTTCATATAATAAGAACATTCATATAGAAGGAAATCATTACATATTTTCCTTACACAACAAACAGATATAATAGTCATGCATATGTGCATCAACAAGGATTATAATCCAATCTGAAATACCAAATACATTATAGTTGTCAAAGCGAATCCGCCTAAGTAATTGTCTACATATATGATTATCAAAAAGAGCACAAGTCTAAAAGAACTGAAATCAACATATTGTGCTAGGGTCTCTCAAGTTTGATCTTCAACTTGTTCCATCCTTAAGTTCCCCTTCTGACCTGCGATCTAAAAGCACAATAACAAATGATATGAGTCTAAATAGACCCAGTAAGTAGATAGTGGTTAGCACAAAATGGAAATAAGCATAATGATGGATGCTCATATAGTGATGAAGCTAATACACATGGATCCAATACCCACTCCCAAGATCGTATGCATATAACCATACACACAGATTGAACAACACGACCAATCATCTACTCATGTCCATCAAGGGCCATGAACAACCCTCTCCTCATGTCAATCAGGGGCCATGAACAACCCTTATAACCAACTATTTGAGATAACGCATCATACATAACAGACAAGGAAACTTATCGCAAACCACGCATACGATATCAACACAATTCAGATTCAACACATAGATCTGTCACACAAGCATTTTATCAAACACATGATAGGTGCGAAATGAAAGAACCTTCAATTCATACTCTCGATTGGGGAAAATCAATTCACGTCACATTCCAACAATATAACAACTACTAAGAAGTCTTTTACATCATAGAAATCACGCATTCAAAGTAAATTCACCATGAACCCTAACTGTTACGAACTCTACGCCTAATATCATGGAGTCGTTAGAAGCTATACATTCCCTCTAGCCTCGCATCGCGTTTAACATAAAATTTCATCACTAAATCGAGAAGGGGCGACATCTACTTACTTGAATCGAAATTTCCCCCAAAAACAGTGCTCCAGACTTAGACGGAGAGATTCGGAACTTCCACGATTCGAGTCGATGATCCTCAAACAGTCGGTAGAGCTTCCTTGAATGAATCCATGGCTAGCCCGAACTGGATGGTGGGGAAAGAAGAGAAGACGCAGAGAACGGAAAGAGAAGAAGAAGGAAGATAGCCGGGTGCGGGATGAAAAATGAACCCTAGCGCGCGCGGGAAACAATAGTCATAGTGCCCATCAATGGAACGCTAATCATACATGCACATATGCACTATACATCTCCTAAATGCCGTGTCCATGAATGTTATGTATCCATTAATATCGTAAAATTCTTACTAGCATGTTCATAAGTTACCTCATAAATAGAGAAAAGTTATAATAAAAATAGAATAAAATACCTGGTCCTCACAAATACAAAAATGCATAACAACATGATGAAAAAAGTGGATTAGGGTATTTTTTAAGTAAATAATGATAATCTCAAAATTTGAGATTATTATATGATGTCTAAGTTAGCAACTAAGTTCTTAAAATGAGCACCGTTGTATGAAAAATGGAAAATATGTTAAAAATGATAAATGGAGGTAATGAACTTTCAAATAATGATTTAATGAATTATTGTGATATGCATGTAAGTTTACCCTACATAAGGTATTAAAAATGAATGGATGATTTGATATGTATAGGCTATGTTGATACGTATGAATACCTGACTTGAAAGACAAGTGGGTTAAGCTAGATGGATTTATATAGGTTGGAAACCTAAGAAATGTAAGTATTTGAAGTGATGCAAATAAATGAAATGTTATTTTCATTTATTTAGGCAAAGGCAAGAAAAAGAATGGAAGAAAGGGATTATGGCGATCTCAGGTAAGCAAGCGAACTTTTCAAATTATGAATTTTTTCTTTATATGTTGAAATGATGATTATGTCAATGTTCTTATGATTATGTTTTGACGAATGGGCAAGCACAAATTTTGAAAATAATGGCTTTAATGTAAAGCCATAAGTTTTGAAAAATAATGGCTTTAAGGAAGAGCTTCAAGGTTTGCTTCATGGAAAGCAAACAATGTTTTAAGATAAAGAATTTATCACAAGTGTTGTCATGGATTGGCAATGCTTTATGTTAATAGGATTGAGAAATTTGCTTTCAAGTTGACACGGATTGTGGTCTGTGATGTGATTTTTCAAAATGATTTGTTTTAAAAAGATACAAACTTTAGTCTATGATGTTTTTAAATTATGGATACCGACTGAGGTCTATGATCCCAGTTTTAAAGGATACGGGTTGTGGTCTGTAATACTTTAAACCAAACGAACTGCGGTCTGTCATGATGATGTATAGTACACCAGTACAAAAAATAGGCTGGTTGTAGAGCACGGTTGGGATGACCGGGGCCCACTCTACATAAGGCCAAGTCTCTAAGGGATGACAGGAGTGCCAACAGCACCCTCCCTGAGATGGGAGCAGGATAAAGGAACAGCCGCCTAGCTAGCGTGCTGTTAAGGATTCTCTTCCAAAATGTAGCATGATCACTTGCTAAGTGTCACTACTGGATGGAGAGAAATGCATTTGCTTATGTTTTGCTTTTGAAAAGCCCAAAGATTGAGACATGAAAGTATGTTTTATGAAAGCTATCCTAAAGAAATTTTTATGAAATGGTTACCCTAAAAGAAAGGGTGTTTTACACAAAAGTATAAATAACAAGGATGAAAGGAAATGTTTTTATGCAAATGCATTTATGAAAATGGTTTATGTATTTTATTTGCCTTGTTTGCTATAAATAAGCCCCAAGACGAGGATTATGAAAAGGATTTATGTGAAACTTGGTTTTGGACATAAGAATGTCTATTTTCGAAGGATTAAATGGTAAATGTTTATGGGCATGAGAATGTCCAATGCTCAAGTATTTTAATGGAATGTGTTTTAGGATATATGAATGTCCATTGTCAAGAAAGTCATGCCAAAAATATTTTGAGACATCAAATGTCTCTTAGCTAAAGGAATTTTATGATGTAACAATGTTTTTGGACATAAAAATGTCCTTTGCCGAAAAATTTTATGTGAATGATGTTTTAGGATATGAGGATATCCTTCTGGTTAAAGGATTTAAGAAGAAAAATGTTTTAGACGTAGAACGTCCACTATTGAAAGATGATTTTATGTATACGTTTTGGAACATTAGAAATGTTCATACAAAACCCAAGAAAATTAATTAAAGAGGGTGAAACGCATATGTTTTGCCTTAACAAACCCAAATGTGGCTTGTGAATGATTTTAAGAATGATGTTTTATGAGAATGTTCCAGGACATGGAACTGTCTTCATGAACAAGGGATTTTATGACAATGTTTTAGGACATATAAATGTCCTCAAATAAAAAGGTGTTCAAGATGTTTAATGAAAAAGGTTTTAAAGGAAGTTTTGCCCTAAAAGATATAATGCTTGTTTACTGAGTTGTCACTCACATTTTGTTTTCCCAAACCTTAGACAGGTACCGGAAAACTCAAGAGGTTGCGAACCTAAGCAGGAGAAGAAAGGTACGTGATTGTAGCCAAGTGGGCTATAAGAAATGGGATAGCATGAATTAAAGCTCTAAGGTTTGTTGATGTGAATGTGAACTTATGTAGAATTATAAGTTCTAGGTAATCCAATGCTTGTATGGATGTATATATGAAATGTAAATGTCATTATAGAAAAGCATGATGAGATGTTATGAAATAGAATATGAAATTTTATTACAAGTGTATCGCCACTTATTTGACAAATGATGTGAAATGTAAAAATATGAATGATGATGAACGAAAAAAAATTTGGACGAATTTCAAAATTTAGAACTCGCCACGTGATCAGGGCAACAATCCTGATTCATATTTACCAATCAATAAGGTCTTGAGGTAAGGAAGTGACATCTCAGTTTGGGGCGCCACATCAAAACCTAGCAATCCTTGATTATATTATTTATTTTAAGCGGTCCGCTTCTATAAAATTCTTTTTTATATAACCCCCTCCATTTTTAAAATCTTAAGGGTTGATGAAAATCTATTATATCTACTGTATTTAGCATCATCTATAGTATCTTAAAAAAAAATTTATTTTTTTAATTTCACTGTATATGATCTCATCTACAAATGCGTAAAATCAATATAATAAAATGGTTCAATGCTAAAATATCAATTTTAAAGTAGTTTTTTAAAATATTTAAACTATCTAAAATATTACTTTTATATAGATAAATGATTCTACAAAGTATTATGACATTCTAATACATATGTGAATGGATCTAAGTATTTTTTATAATTTACACATGAATATATATATATATATATATATTTGAGCAAATGTAGCCCATACATATGCTTGATTTGTATAAAATTTTATCTTCTAGATAAAAAAAATAATGTTAAATGCAATGAATAAATTAAATTTTAAATTACAACTACCCTATTTTTAATTATTTATTCACTTCTTTTTGTATAACTATCTTTTTTTCAATTATTTTTACACAACGAACCATACATCTAATTTATCTATTTTAACTTTATGCTCTTTAATCCTCATCATTACCCCTATTATATCACATCATTTTCTCTAATTTCAAAAATTTTTACACTAAACACTTGCAACTAGCACAAGTGGTAGGGGCTATGCCTCTTAGCATACCAGTCCTAGTTTCAAACCGCGTTAGAGGCTAGTTCCCTTCATTTTCATTGTGAAGGTGGTGTTTGTTAGGGGTACAACTTAAGTAGAGTACCCATGGGTATACACCAACCCAACCCTAAATTAAGTAAGGCAGAGCAAAAAATTTTACCCATGGGTACCGGTAGAGTAGAAATCATTACCTAACTCTATAAATAGGGTAAGTGTATGGTACATACGCTGGGTACCCAGAACTGACCTTATGGGTATCCACATAGGTATCCTAATATATAAATAATTATAAATAAAATACATATAGAATCTATCCCTCATTCACCAATAAATTATGTTGGTCCCGAGTTGATGGCTAAACCCAAGAGGGGAGGGGTGAATTGGGTTCTTTAAAATTTCTTTTGGTAAATCAAAAATCTTAACCCCTTGAAAAAGTTAATCCCCTTTTTAAGCGAATGGAGAGCAAATAAGATAAAGCAGTAAAAATAAGTAGAACACAAGATTTATAGTGGTTCGGGCAAACCTTCCCTACTCCACTCTTCCAAGCTCACACTCCGTTGTGACTTGGGTTCCACTATGTATTCCAAGAATACACTTAGAGTCACCGCTCTCTTCTAGATTCAAAGCTCTAGGGGGCATACACAACTAGAGCCACTTGCTCTCTTCTAGATTCAAAGCTCTAGGGGGCATATACAACTAGAGCCACTTGCTCTCTTCTAGATTCAAAGCTCTAGGGGGCATATACAATCATTTGCACAAGTAGGTGATGAGTCTCACTCCAATCACACCCTACTTTGCATACACTTGATCTTAGCTACCCAAGCTAAATCAAGATTTATACAACCAAATAAAGAAATGAATAAAAAACTACACTTTACAGATTTGTGTAGGCAGTTTTGAGCTCGAGGAAGAAATCAAAAACAGCTGGGATGATGATCGTTGAAGCAACCTGCAGTTTGAAACTCTTTCTTCCTTTGAAACACTCAAATATGGAGAAAAGGGATTTGAAAGTCTTTCTTGCACTTCTTTTCTCTCTATGATCCTTAGAGTAGTGTCACTTGCTTCTTCTCACGTTCATTTGAATGTCCTTTTATAGATTGAGGAAAATATGAACGTTGTAGAAGTGGTTGGCGTGCAATAAATGAACTCCAACGTTCAAAAATTTGACCGTTATTCTCCAAGTCTAAGATGAAGTCGACTTGGCCTGCGACTTGGGTTCTTCAGAAACTCAAGTCTGAGACTTGGGTCGACTTGGCTTTCAGACTTTAACTTAAGTTGATCCTGAAGTCGACTTGGGTTGCGACTTGGCTTGGTCTATTGCAAAAATGCCTTGATCTTCTTGAAGTGTCTTGAATCTTGCAAACCATTTGAAAGCTTTGAGTCCTTGCACAATATATGTATGTTCCTTGCTTTGCTTTGGACTCACTTGGTCTTTATGACTTAGGTATTACTCCATTTGGAAGCTAGCTTGAAGATTTGCTTTGAGCTTGATAGACTTGATTTGAATGTAGAACATGATTCTTGACTTTGAAATTGACTCATTTGTTTTTCATCTTGATTCCTTGGACTTGAGTGATAAATCCTCTTGAATATCTTGAAAACTGCATCTTCGAAAGTTTGAACATCTCAAGTCGTGGATGGAGTCGACCTGGCCTGCGACTTCACCCAAGTCGCACCTGGAGTCGACTTCGTTTGCGACTTCGTTATGTTCGTTTCCACTTTTCAGCTCTGGATACTCCAAGTCGATGCTGGAGTCGACTTCGTCTGCGACTTGACTTCCCAAGTCGCAAGTGGAGTCGACTTGACCTGCGACTTCACCTGTTGCGTTTTTGGGATTCATTCTCAAGTTGATATTTGAGTCGACTTTGGGATCGACTTCACCCAAGTCGAAGTCCAAGTCGACTTGGAGATCGACTTGACCTCTTTGCTTTCCTTAAACATTTAGCAAACATATTAGTACCTTTTATATACTCAAAATTAGTTCTTGTTAATCATCAAAACTCAAGATTTGGTCAATTTTATTGTTTTAAACATTGTTTCCAACAAATTATTGTTGGCTTAATTTTCTTATTTATTTTTTATAAATTATGTAGGATTTGTATTTGTAATGATGGATGATCATATCATGAATGCGGATGATGATGTTAATGTGATTATTAATATGGATTACAAAGTTACAAAAAATGTGAAAATAGATGTAAACAACAACAAACGAAATTAATTATAAATTGTGAAGTCTAAAATGTAAATGAGTATTGCTTTATATTATTTGAAATAACACAAAAATATTTTTCACATGTTGTTATTAGTTATTGTAAGAACCGATTTAGAACCGGAACAGGAACCACCCCTATGGGTAATAGGTAGGGTAGAGTATAGTAGAAACCGACCCTATAAGCGAGTATATAGGTTAAACTGTTTGAAAATATAATATAGTTAGGGAAACTCGTCTCGAGTTGCACTCGTAGTGTTTGTTTTCCTTATTGTATAACGGGAGTTGTCTCCATTATCATATTATGGGAGCTTGTATCCTTTGTGTGATACCAAGACTAATTAAGATTCATACATGTAAACTATGCATTTAACTTTGATTTATTATATTATTCAATTTAATGATTGAGATTACGGTCGTTAATTAAGGTGATTAAATTAATCACCATAACTCAATGTGGTATAATGTGTACAAAGAGACCAAATAAGGTATATAAAATGTTAATATTTCATGATTAATTATTTTATATATTATAATTTAATTGATGATAATTATGATGATAATTATAGGATTAATGTTATTATTATTAGAAAATTCATAACTTGACGCCTATAAGGCGGAATGACGTGAAATTTAAACGTAAACACATGATGATCTGCTCTACCTTATAAATGGAATGGATTATGATAATTATAATTTAATTAGGGTGATAATTATTTAATTTCATCCAAATTCAATAGACTATTTCAAATGACCATAACTTATACTAGAAATGTCATTTTGAGATGAAATTTTTCAGGATGGTTAAAATGACATGGCTTATCATATTGATTGATTTGATTAAGCTAATTATCATAAAAATTCTTAATCACAAAAGGACAAAATCAGTTGACTTTTGTCTTAAAAAAGACATGTCATTAATGGAAAGTCAAATGGGTTAATGCTTGGAAATAAGGTGGAATTTTGGGGCATTTTTGTTAATTCAAAATTTTAGAATTTGTGGGTAAAAGTCCAGCAAAATCAAGGGTGATTAATGGCTAAAGATCGGGCCGAAATTGTTGGCACAAAATGCCAAAATGGGAGGGGGCAATAGGGGACGTGCAATGACTATTTGGACAGATTTTTGGGCTTTTAAAAATGCTGTAAAAATGCAAAATTAGAGGATAAACATTCCAGAAAATCAATGGGATAAATATGGATTTTATAAACTTCAAAATGAGATGGAAAAGGAAGGGGTAAAAACAACATATATATAAAGGAGAGAGAGAGAGAGAGGGATGTAGACGTTTTCCTCTAGTAGACAACTTTGGTGTTAAAAAAAACTAACTCTAGCATAGTGAACGTCCCCGAGCAAGGAAAAAGAGAGGGAAAAAGGAAGGAAAAAAGGAGGAGAAATAGGAAGAAACCAAGCTTGACAAATGGGAGCAAAAACTACACAAGTTTAAGTAGGTATCTGACTAAGTTCGGTTTATAAATTTCTAAGTTTTCTAACTCAATTCATGGGTAATAAATTGATTCATTTATGAACCATAAATGATGATTTATGAAGCCCTTAATAGGGTTATTAAATGCTTAATGAACTAGAGGATTCAATTTAAGCTTTCAAGAATGCTAAGTATGGTTTTAGGGTTAATTATTCTAAGTATACCATGCTGGAATTTTTATAAATTCCCAATTTAAGTTGTTGTTTTAAGCATATGATATGTATGGATTATGTTAAATTTTTCTATGATTAATATATGTTGAACCAAGCATCATTAATGAACCTTAGAAGGGTGAAACATGGAGTTGACAACTTAGGGCAAATTCTACATGTTTGAGGTGGAATTGATGCATAAGTTAAACATTACGATAAATAGGTGATTATGAGGATAAAATACCCTAAACATAAGGTAGTATGGATGTGATACCCAGACTCAAGTAAGGCTTATATATATGCAATTGGCATATACATATGAATCATGTATAATTTAGTGGAATTATGAATAATTTTCATTGCAATATTGATGATTTATTGCAATTAGGGTAAATGATTGTGAATAATGATTATAAGCCAATATGGGTCAATGTAATTAAAGGGGCTTAATGAGGATTAAGGAATGAGAATATATTGAGGATAATTACCTCATATATTATAGTTTAATTAATGGAGATTATGTGATAATTATGGATTAAAGGTGGCAAGTGTTAGAAAATCCATAACTCAATGTCGGTAAGGCGGATTAAGATGAAAATTGAAAAGTAAGCACATAATTTTGTGCTTAATCTTATGAAAATGTTGGATTATGAAAATTATAATGAAATTAAGGTGAAAATCGATCATCACCATCAAAATTCAAGGATGACTTCAAATGATCGAAACTTGAGCTAGAAAAGTTGGATTGAGACGAAATTTGAAATGAATGGTTCAAATTATGAGATCTATGCAATGAGAGGCTTGGATTAAGCTAATAATAATGGGATCATGGTTGCACGAAAAAGGGGTATGCACCTTTGACTTTTGTGCATCATAAAGTAAGTTTGTATTTATGTTAAAATAAGGTGATTAATTATATTTTTAATGGCAAAAATGAGGTTCAAAAGCAGATAATTACACATGAATTTTATGAATTATTTAAAATGAAAAAATCCATGATAAAATCAAGTGATTAATGATATAATTTAATGGCTAATGGATTAGCTCAAAGGAGCTTGAAAAGGTAGCCCACACATGGACAATCAAGGGGCTGTTGCATGAAATTTTTGATTTTTTAAAAATGCAAATTATGTATTTAAGTGAGCTACATGACAAGGGTGGTTAATGGTATTAATTTGGGATGAATTTTTGTGGCACAAAATGCCAAAATACCAAGGCACGTGGAACGTGTAAATGTGGACAGCAAGATGGGTGTTGAAAATGTGCACGTCCAAGCACTTTTTGGGATTTTTATTGATTTTTTTAAAATGCTAATTTGACCTCTAAATGAACTCCTAGTTAGGGTGATTAATTGTCCATTAATTAAAGCTGCCATTTTGGTAGAAAAAATGAAAAAAGGGTAGCTGAAATGGACGTGATCACATGAGCATGAAATGGACAGCAAGTGGACAGCCATGAGATGTGGACGTTCATGGGCTGTTATGTGATTTTTTATTATTTTTTTAAATATGCTAAGTGGACCCTAAGTAGGCTATTAGATAGGGTGATTAATTACCCATAAATTAAAGTGAATAATGTGTGGAAAAAATGTGCAAAAGCTGCTTAAAGTGGACGTCCCAACAGTAGACAATGACATGGGTTTAATGATATGGATTTTTGATAATTTTTTTAAGATAATTATCAAATTTACTTGGACCATATTTTTCAATGTCAGAAATAGGGGATCAATATGCTTTAATTAGCTACTAAATGATGTGACAAATGGGGCCCACAAGGCTGGAAAAATCCAGCCATATTTGAAGTGCACGTCCACATGTGTTAAAGGGTTGGAGAGAGAAAATAAAAAAGGGGAAAAACCCCAAGCAAGGCAGCAAGCACGTCCCCATTTTCCAGCCTCATGAGGAGGAGAAAAAGAGGAGAAAAAGAGAAAGAAAAAGGGGAAGAAAGAAGAGGAACCAAGCAACTCAAGTTGAGTTCAAATTGGATTCAATTTCAAGTAAGTTCCTCTTAAGTTCTTGATTCATTTAAACCTAGTTTTTCACCTCAACTTATGAGTCAAGAATTTGATTCATATTGAACCCTTAAAGGATGATTCATGATGCCCTTGATTAGAGTATTGATTAAGGTTTGAATGAAAAGAATGAAAGCATGGGTTCAAGAGGATGAAAATGATGATTAGGGTTGATTATGGATTGATAATCATAACTAAAATTTCCTTAAATCCCCATATAATGTTTCTGTTTTGAGATGTTATTATGATTACATGATGATTCATGATTGAATGGATTATATATGTTGATTTGGGCTTAAGTTATGAATTTTAGAAAGCATGTGAATTAGGGTTACATATATGACTCGATTTCTATATTTTTATGTTAAAAATGATATGTGAATGAGCCCAAACGATTTAGGGATGTTATGGAAGGTAAAATACCCCATGTGTAAGGTATATTGAGTGTCCAAAAGGGTGTAAAAAGATTAGCCCTAAATCTGATTTTATGGACATATGATTGGACACGTCAAAACAGGTCAAATGAATACCCAAAATGTGTAAAAATGTTGCTGTTATGCAAGCAAACGAATTATGAAATTTAAATATTTGTTAATACCCTAAATTTGGGTTAAGAAAAGTATGATTAATAGCTAAAATTTATGGGTTAGAAAACCGTTTTGATTTAAGTGTCAAAAGAGTTGTTGAAAGGATAAAAAATGGGTTCTAATTTTGCTGTTTTGGAACCCTATGATTAGAGGATTAAAATTCCGAAATTAGACCCTAAATTATATGTTAATTAAGGAGTTTAATTATGCTGATTTATGACACAAGTTGTTGTGTCAAAAAATTTTAAGAAATACATGATTTATGTGTTGAAAAATGGACATGTATGAAGAGACAAGTATGAATAAATGATATATGGATTATGTAAATTGTTAAAATGAAAAAATGCATAAAGAAGTGATAAAAAATGTGGATTAAGGTACTGTTTTAGTAAATAATGATAATCTCAAAATTTGAGATTATTATATGATGTCTAAGTTATCAACTAAGTGCCTAAAATGAGCACCGTTGTATGAAAAATGAAAAATATATTAAAAATGATAAATGGAGGTAATGAACTTCCAAATAAAAATTTAATGAATGATTATTATATATATGAAATTTTACCCTACATAAGGGTATTAAAATGAATGAATGAATAATATAATGTATAGGCTATGTTGATACGTATGAATACCCAACTTGAAAGATAAGTGAGTTAAGCTAGATGGATTTATATAAGTTGGAAAACTTAAGGGATTTAAACATTTAAAGATGATGTGAATAAATAAAATATTATTTTCATTTATCTAGGCAAAAGCAAGGAAAAGAATGGAAGGAAAGGGATTAAGGTGATCTCAGGCAAGCAAGTGAACTGTCCAAAATTACTGTTTTCTTTTTATGTGATGATATGAGATTGTAATGTTTATGATTATGTTTTAACGAATGGGCAAGCACAAGTTTTGAAAATTGATAGTTTTAATGAAAAGTCACAAGTTTTAGAAAATGACGGCTTTAATGAAAAGTCGTAAGTTTTGAAAAATGATGGCTTTAATGAAAAACCTTAAGGTTTGTTTCATGGGAAGTAGACAACAGTTTTTAAGATAAATAATTTATCATAAGTGTTGCAAAAGATTGACAATGCTTTATGTTAATGGAATTGAGAAATTTGCTTATAAGTAAGCAAGTTCTCCATAATGATAATTTTAAAGGATTTTTATGTTTTATGTCAATGTTTTTAAGGAATTTGCTTTTAAGTAAGCAAGTTTTTTATGATGTTGTTTCATATTTTATAAGAAAAAGGAAATTTTGCCCTTTTTCACAAAGCAATATTTGTAAATAAGTTTGAATATATTTTTATGATATTTTGTGATAAACAATTATGTTTACGAAAGAGAAAGAAAAAGGGATTTATTTATGGAAAAAGATTAGTTTTTATATGTTATGAAAATTAAATATGAACAATGATTTGGATATAGTCCATATATTTTGAAAGGATATTCGAAAAGTTTTGATTTCCTTTAGATAAGGAAATCTATGTTGAAAAT
Organism: Annona cherimola; assembly: GCA_030490835.1. Lineage (NCBI taxonomy): Eukaryota > Viridiplantae > Streptophyta > Magnoliopsida > Magnoliales > Annonaceae > Annona > Annona cherimola. The sequence continues at coordinate 53,504,759 of CM059972.1, read as the reverse complement.
GTCTTGAAAAATATTTATACGGATGTTGTTGAATGGGATTTAAGGATGACCAACCTAATAAGATAATTTCATAAAATAGTTTAATTTCTGGTTGCTAAAATGGCATGCAAAAGACTATGCAATCCCCTCTTTATGTAAAAATGACAAAATAGATATGTGGACAAGAATTTGATCTTGAAGTGTTTGAGAAGGGGATGGTATAATTGCATGACCTTTGTGTGCAAAAGGCCCCGAAATGGAAACCAAGGAAAGGCTAGGAAAAATATATGATTTATTCTTGAAAATTCAAAAGTTTTGAAATTCTTTTCTAAGGGTTTTAAGATGTAGTGTTTCTCAAATATTTTAAATGTTTATCAAAATATTTTACTCAAAATGGTTCTAAAAGAATTTAAGGAAGGTTATCCGAAAACTAAATTTCAAATGACAACTTGTTTAAAGTGGGTGCGCTCGCTTTACAAGTTGACACAAACTTCGGTCTGTGATGTTTTTCAAGTTATGGATGTAGACTGTGGTCTGTGATCCCGGTTTAAAAGAACATGGGCTTGGTCTGTGATACTTTAAACCAAACGAACTGCGGTTTGTCAGGATGATGTATGGTACACCAGTACAAGGAATAGGCCGATTGTAGAGAACGGTCGAAGAGGGACCGGGACCCACTTTACATAAGGCCAAGTCGCTAAGGGATGGCAGGAGTGCCAATGATGCCCTCCCTGAGATGGAAGCAAGATAAAGGAACAGCCGCTTGGCTAGCGTGTTGTTAAGGATTCTCTTCCAAAATGTAGAATGATCACTTGCTAAGTGTCCCTACTATTTGGGGAGAAATGCATTTGCTTATGTTTTGCTTTTGAAAAGCCCAAAGATTGGGACATGAAAGTATTTCTATGAAAAGTTATCCTAAATGAATTTAAGGAATGGTTACCCTAAAAATAGGGTGTTTTACACAAAAGTGTAAATAACAAGGATGAAATGAAATGTTTTTATGCAAATGCATTTATGAAAATAGTTTATATATTTTGTATATCTTGTTTGTTATAAACAAGCCCCAAGACGGGAATTTTAAAAAAGATTTATGTCAAACTTGTTTTTTTTTAACATAAGAATATTCATTACTAAAGAGCCTAAATGACAAGTGTTTATGGACATGAGAATATCCAATACCAAAGTGTTTTAATGAAAAGTGTTTTAGGATATATGAATGTCTATTGTCAAGAAAGTTATGTCAAAAATATTTTGAGACATCAAATGTCTCTCAGCTAAAGGAATTTATAATGAAAAGTATTTTTGGACATATAAATGTCCATGTCGAAAAAGGCTTATGTGAATGATGTTTTGAGACATGAGAATGTCCTTCTTTGCCAAAGGATTTATGAGAAAGATGTTTTAGACATAAAATATCCATTAGCAAAAAATGGCTTTATGTAAATGTTTTGGAACATTAGAAATGTTCATACAAGACTAAAGAAAGTTAATTAAAGAGGGTAAAACGCATATGTTTTGCCTTAACAGGCCTGGATGTGACTTGTAAATGATTTTAAGAAATAAATGTTTATAAAAATATTCTAGGACGTAGAATTGTCCTTATGAACAAAGGATTTCATGACAATGTTTTAGGACATATAAATGTCCTCAAGTAAAAAGGTATTTCAAGATGTTTATGAAAAAGGTTTTCAAGGAAGTCTTGCCCTAATGATGAAATATTTGCTTACTGAGTTGTCACTCACGTTTTGTTTTTCCAAACCTTAGACAGATACCAGGAAACTCAAGAAGATGCAAACCTAAGCAATGAAGAAAGGTACATGATGGTAGCCATGTGGGCTATAAGGAATGAGATAGCATAATTAAAGTTCCAAGGTATGTTGATGTATATGTGAACTTAATTAGAGTTTTAAGTACTATATGATCCAATGATTGAATGTATGTATGTATGAAATGTAAATGTTATTGTAGAAAAGTATGAGGTGTTGGAAACATGTGGAAAATAAGCCAAGTTTATGTTTTGATGATTAACAAATCAATTTGAGTAAGTTTTGGTTACTAACGTGTTTTGTGAAAATGATTAAAGGATATACAAATGAAGAAATTGAAGCATGACAGGTGAAGTCGATTTCCAAGTCGACTCAAGCATCGACTTAGGCCAAGTCGATCCCCAAGTCGACTCCAGTAGTGACCTCAAAACGTCAGTCCAGAGTTGAAATCGGGGACGAGAGCTGCCGAAGTCGCATCCCAAGTCGACTCCGCATGCGACTTGGGTGAAGTCGCAGACCAAGTTGACTCCGGCATCGACTTCAACCATGATTTTCTGTCCAGAGTTGAAATCGAAAATGAGAGCTGCAGAAGTCGCATCCCAAGTCGACTCTGCATGAGACTTGGGTGAAGTCGCAGACCAAGTCGACTCCAGCTTCGATTTCAATGCGGAACTTGAAGACCAAGTGGACTCAAATATTCGACTTAGAATAAATGAAGATCACAACAAGTCTAAAGCTAAGTAAAGATGCATGGATTCATCATTTCAAATCAAGAACACACATTTGGACATCATTAGGCACTCCAAGATTCAAGTATTCAAGATTTCAAGATATAGAGCTTAAAGTTTTCAAGCTAGGATGATTATACTAAGTTCCAAGAGTTATAAATAAATGGGAGAACAATCAATATGAAGAAAATCAAGTGATCAAAGTCATCTCCGAAGATTTCAAGTTCATCAAGCAAGCACAGAAAGTGAAGTCGCACCCGAAGTCGACTTCACCTGCGACTTGGGTCAAGTCGAGGACCAAGTTGACCTAGACTGAAACTTGAAGAAGTTGCGGACAGCCGAAGTCGCACCCGAAGTCGACTCCATCTGCAACTTGGGCGAAGTCGCACCCGAAGTCGACTCCACCCGCGACTTGGGTCGCAACGGTCGAAAATTTTTCGAACGTTGGCGCATTAAATGCGCGCCACCTACTTCCAAACGTTCGGATTCCCTCAACATTTATAAAAGGCTTTCAATATGAACGTGGAGGGTAGCTGAGAATTCATTGAATGAGCATAACTCCCATCTCTAAGAGCATTAAGTGATCAAGCCAACATCTAGAAGAAGAACCTTGCTTTCAAACTGCCAAGAGCCGCTCGTTGAATCTTTCAGACTGCTTTACAAGTTCTTCTCTGCGCCAAATCTGCCTCTACACACCAGTAACGTGTAGAAATTTTCTTTTACTTTCTCTTGTTGTATTGAACTTGATTTAATTTGGGTAACTAAGATCAAGTGTAAGCAAAGTAGTGTGTGATTGGAGTGGAACTCGTCACCTACTTGTGCTGTGAATTGTTGATGCCCCCTAGAGCTGGAATCTAGAAAAGAGCAATGACTCTAGTTGTATTTGTGAAATATATAGTGGAACCCAAGTCACAAGAGGTGTGAGCTTGGAAGAGTGGAGTAGGGAAGGTTGCCCGAACCACTATAAAATTTTGCTTGTTGATTTTTATTTCTGATCTCAGCACTATATTGCTTTCCATTTGTTTCTTCATAAAGGGGACTAGATTAATCCGGGGTAAAATTTATGTTTAAGTTGAAAAATTTTAAATACCCAATTCACCTCTCCCCTCTTGGGTAATTGTCATTAACTCGGGACCAACATGAGGAGATGCTATGAATGAAAATATGAAATTCATTACAAGTGTATTGGTGCTTATATGATGAATGATGTAGAATGTAAAAAAACGAATGATGATAAAAGAAATGAATTGAAAAAAAAAAATTTGGACGAGATCCAATTAAGAACTTGTCGCGTGATCAGAGCAACAATCCTGATTCACATTTACCAATCGATAGATCTTGAGGTAAGGATGTGACTTCGGGTTGGGGCGCCACAATGGACATCCAACATAAGGCTAAAAATAATATTCAAAAATCTGTTTTATTTGGACATGTGATGTAGACGTCCAAGGGTGGAAAAGTATAGACGTAAAGTTATTTTTTTGGGCAACTTGATTTATGGACTTTGAATTCATAAAAATATCCTAAATATGGAGCAAAAAGGTGATATCCAAGGGCTGAAAAAAATATAAAAATCTGTTTAAGGGACACACATGGATGTGGATGTCCAAAGGAGGAGAAATGTTGAAAGTATGATGGAAAAGTTACTGTTTTGGAACCATGTAATTAAAAGATCTTAATTTCATGAACATATCCTAAATTATGTGCAAAATAAGTATTTTAATTATGCCAAAATGGAAGACAAGTTGTTGTTTTGAATAAAATTGAATAACACATAATATATGTATAACTAAGACGGTACACATGAAGGGTATAGATGGCAAGAATGGGAAACGATCAAATATAATTTGCTAAAATGTAGAAATGAAAGGAAATAATGCAAATGTGAAAAGAGAGGGGCTGTTTTGATAAAATTAAGAAATCTCAAAATGTGGGATTAATATGTAAAGTCCTAGCTCATAAGTAAGTGCCTAAAATGAGCACCAATATGAGAAATGTAAAGAATGAGTGTTAAATGATGAATGAGAAGTAATGAACTTTCATATGTTGAGTTAAATGAAAGGTTATAATAAGCTTGAAAATCGGCCCTATTAAAACTGAAAGAAATGAGTGCTAAGGAAGCATATGTTATACCGATGTGTGAATGAGTAAAATAAACACCCAACTTGAAAAGCAATTGGGATAAATAAATTGATGGAAATTATGTGGGTTGAAAAACTATATGATGTGCAAACATATGAAATTATGTTTATGAATGCAATGTCATTCGTATGTGTATAGAAAAAGGCAAAGAAAAAGTGAACGAAGAAAACTAAAGTGAATTCAGGTAAGCAAGTAAATTTTGAAAACTTGCTTTCTCAAAATATTGACAATATGTTGCAAATTTCTATTTTAAATGCTTTGATTTATCTTGCAAATGGATGTTTAAATGCTTCTGGAATTATTTAAGGATGACCATCCCTATAACTCTTGCAAATGGACTTGTACTATGTTTTATTAAATGATATTGTGAAATTATGACTCAAATGCTTATTCATGAAAATCATGCTAGCATGTCTAAATCTATGTTCATGGTGCACAAGGTATTAGGTCCACTTTAGAGGTATAAGCGAATCGATTGTCCCCCTCTAGTGTGACCAAGTCGCTAAAAAAGTTCAAAGGTCGGCGGCGCCCTCTCTGAGATAGGAGCAGGATGGCGGATGATCGCCTAGCTAGCGTATCATCATTTGATGTTCATGTTTATAATGAAATCATGCATTGCATTATTCATGATACACCCATGATGGGTATGATATTGCATTTTTTCATATATACCCACGAGTAGGTATGATGTTAGTTTTAAAGATGTTATTTAAATTTTCGGGTGTTTTCGGAAATGGATAAAACTTTTGATGAAAGTTGTAGAGAATAAAAGTTGTCAAATGATGTGATATGATAGGGGTAATGATGAGGAATAAATAGAATAAAGTTGAAATAGATAGGTTAGTTGTGTTGGTAGTTGTGTAGAAATGATTGAAAAGTATGATAGTTGTATAGAAAAATGTGAAGAAATTATTAAAAAATAGGGTAGTTGTGGAGAGTGAAAAATTTTAGATTGAAAAGTTTTAACTTGACAACTTTCACTTATTATTAAGCACTCATAAAAACAAGATGTTATTTAAATGAAAACTTTGTTTAAAAAATGAATTGCCTGAAAACTATGCAGCTCGCTTACTGAGTTTATACTCACGATTTGTTTTTCAAACCCTAAGACAGGTGCAAGAAAGGCTACCAAGGAGGAGCTCAGGTTTAAAATGAAGGATTATAATTCACGTACTCCTACGAATGCAATTATATGACGAGAAATGTATTATGAATTGAATGTTTGCAACTTGTTGCAATTTATGGAATTATACACTGTGGTATGTGATATAGATTGTTGTATGTTGAATTATTGAAAAAAATGTTTATGGATGATGAATGTATACCTTAACATGATATGAATGCCATGAAATTTTATACTACACAATAGAACATGATGTGTAGGAATTTAATATTGAATGTGTATATTAGGGCTTGATAATGGCCGAGATGGGTAAATTGGTGTAAATATGACTAAAGACTATGAAATAAACTCATATGGAGTGAATTATAAATGTATATTTATGAAATGAACCTGCCGTGTGACGGGGCAATAATTATGTTCACGTTTAATAATCAATAAACGATCCCGGAGTAAGGCTTATATTGTGACGCTTGGTTTAGGGTACCATACTTTGTATATATTATGGGCTAAATGTTGTATAGTAATTATAATGTAAAATATATTGTGAGAACCAGGTATTTTATTTTATTTTCATTATAACCCTTCTTTATTATGAGATAATTTATGAACATGCTACTAGGAATTTATGATGTTAATGGATTAATAACTTATACAGACATTGTTGAGCACTACAACTATTTTCCACCTCACAGAGTAGGTACAGGGTTTGACCTGCCCGGTCAGGTCGCGGGGGGTGAAGGGGGCAGCGCCCCTAAAGAAATTTTTAACTATTAAGTCATAGAAGTGGGAAAGCAAATTACAAATTGCGATTAGACCTGACCCATGCTCCGGCCCGATCCGACCCGATGGAGGTTCAGTTATAAGGAGGAGCCCGCGAGTTAGGGTTCATCTTCCATTTTGCGCCCGACTCCGTTTCCCTCTTCTTCTCTTCCTGTTCTCTGCCTCTTCTTTTCTTTCCTCCTATTCAGTATGATCCAGCTTTGGATTTCTTCAAGAAATCTCTACTAACTGCCTTGGAAGTCATTGATTCCAGTCAAGGAAGCTCCGAATTTCTGCAATCCAAGCCCAGGGTTTCTGTTTTTGGGGAAAATCCCGATTAAGGTAAGTAGATGCTACCCTTCCTTGATTGAATGATGAAATCTGGTATTAAATATGATGTGAAACTGGGGGGGGGGTGCGTGACACCCAACAAATCCATGGTTTGGGGTGTAGTGTTCGTAACAGCTAGGGTAAGTAAGGTTTGAGGGGAATTTGTCATGAATGAGTGAATTTATGAAGTAGAGGACTCGTCAGTAGCTTTTGTATTCTTAAAATGTGATGTTAGTTGATTCGAATCAAACGAGGGTACGAACTAGAGCTTCCTCGTTCTGTGCCTACTATGTGTTTGTTAAAATGCTCGTGTGGCAGTTTTATGCATTGAATTGAAAGTAAACCTTGTTGATGTTGTATGTGTGGTTGTAGCATGTATTCTTGTATGTTATGTATGAGGTGTTATTTAAAATGATTGGTTGTAAAAGGGTTGTTCATGACCCTGATTGACATGAGGAGAGGGTTGTTCATAGCCCTTGATTGACATGAGTGGAGGATTGTACGCGTCCTTCTATTTATATGTGATTATATGCATACGATCTTGGGAGTGGGTATCGGACCCATATGTTTTATTTTGATCATGACATGCGCATTCAAAACTTTGCTTATTCCACTTTGTGCTAACCATTATCTACTTACTGAGTCTATTTAGACTCACGTGATTTGTTATTCTTTTTGTTCTTTAGATCCCAGGTCAGGTGGGGAACCTCAAGATGGGGCAAGTGGAAGACCAAATCTTGGAAACCATTAGAACATCTCTAATTAAAGTTATTTTAATATTATGCTCTTTTGACATTAGCATTATGTAGACGGTTATGGAACTAGATTTGACCTTGTAAACAGATTGTATTCAGTATTTTGAATTGGATTACGATTTATGTGGATGCATGTAGTTATGATCATTCGGTTTGCTTATTGTGTATGGATAAGTTTGAATGATTTCCTTTCATATGAATTCCCTTATCATATGAAGATACAAATATATAACTATAGAGTTGAATGTTACATATTGTAATGAATTTGAATTGCTTATGCATAACAGGTTGTGTATTATATACCATCCTTTATATATTATGGGGAGATGCTGCCGAAATTTTCGTAGGTCATATGGTACCCTTTTGACTAGTTATCACGAATATTTAGAATTGGGGCGTTACATATATATACCATAAAAAATTCCTATACTAAAAATTTTCATTAAAATTTTTATCACTTCCTAAAAGATATCCTTAATAAGTTGATATAGTGTGTTTGGGAAGTTATAAAATTTGTGGATGAAAAGTTTTTTGTATAAAAGTTGTTAAATTTAAAGAAATTGATGTGATATAGTAGAAATAATGATGAGGAGTAAAGTGAATAAAGTTAGAATAAAGAAGTTAATTGTGTGGGTAGTTGTGTAAAAATGATTAAAAAGAAAAATAGTTGTGTAGAAAGATGTGAAGAAAAAATTAGATTAATGCTGAAGAGTAAAAAATTTCTTGTTCAACACACCTATAATATAATAATTCTAAAATAATTTAAATTACCAAAAGTAAATACTCTCCTTTATAATTTAAATCTAAGTATTTTTAAATAAAATATAATATTATTAAACATTTATCAATTATAAACTCACTTGAATATTATTTCCCGACACCGAAAAATTCACATGGATTCGCAGAGGCAACGAACGTCCAAACCACAGCCAGCTGACGCCGTTCCACTTCCATAGGAGTAAATTCATTTTGCATATGATCCTCTTCCGCATTACAGCGTGCTGCTGCCTCTCTCCCGCTCTCTCCTCCACCGTCTCTCCGCATCTGCCTCCCTTTCTCCCATCACAGAGTCGCTGATCGCTGCCTTCTCCTCTCTCCTACCGTCTCCCTCGCCGTGGCCGCCGCATCATACCTCTCCCTTGCTCTTGCGGCCGCATCGTCTCTCTCACTCTTTCCCCTTCCCTTCAGGCCTGCCATCTCTCTGCCGCCGGTGTTTTTTTCTACCGCATCTCAGATTCCGACTGTCTCTGTTCATGTTTCCCTCCGCCTCGTCCTGTTCCTTGGATAATCAGCATCACTGTCTCTTTCATCTTTCTTCCCTGGCCATTGTCCGCTGCTTTATCTGGCTCCGCTGCTCGGTTTCTTAGTCCTCTGCTCAGCAGCTTATCTTACACCCTTCGTCTCCGGCAATGTGCTCCGGCAACGTGCTGCTGCTCGTAAACGAAGGTCTACATTCTGCAACATACATGATTAATTTTCATTATATTTTATTTTATACATTTTAAAATCCTTTTAGCAGTTGTATGAGTATTCCTTTGTCTATTTTTGTTGCATGGTCTGTTTTCGTGGCATCCCTTTTGCCAGTCGGATTTTTGAGAATTCTTACAATGTTCGGCTGTGAGTAACTGATTTTTGGGAGAGATTATTACAACGTTGCTATTTTGTTGAAATTGGGACTAGTTATTTAATTTTCTTGTCTTGTTAAATTATGTCATACAATGCCTACACTTTTTTGTTGAAAGTGCTGGTATGAATTTTTTTAAATCTGTCAATATAATTGCAGGTGTGGATTTTTGCCTACATGTTGCTGTTTTATGATTTCTAGCCAGGTTGTAAGATAATTTTGCTGAGTTGCTGTTAATTGCTGACAAGAATTTTTGTTTTTAAAATTTGAAATTAATATTAAAATCATGGATTTTTATGCAATATTCAGTATGGAAGATGATGATGTTACTGGAGTGAATGTCAACACACCATCATTCACATCAACAGCTGCATCTGAAGCTATGTCTGCCGCACTTGAAAATCGATATGGATTACATTGGTTGTGTTTGAATATGAAGTGTACGCTACTTCTAGGTTTTTTGGATATTAATTTGTGTTTGTTTGAGATATTTTAAACTGTTGAACAGGTTGTTTGCACACTGAGTTGTGATTGGCTTTTTATGTTGTTTGTATGGCGGTGATATTCTAACAACTGAAACAGGTTTTTTGATGGATTGCTTGAATGTTAATTCATGATTGGTTGTGAGATTTTTGCTAGTGAAACAGGTGGTTCGCATATCAAGTGCTGTTTGATTGTGAAATTTCTTCACGTTAAACAGGTTGTTTGGAGCTTGAAATTGTGTTTGGTTGCGAAAATTTCTCAACTCAAACAGGTTGTGTACATTTTTGATGGGTTGTTTGGATATTAACTTATGATTGGTTGTGAAATTTTAATAAGTGAAACAGTTTGTTTGCATATCAAGTGTTGTTTGATTATGGAATTTCTACATGTCAAACAGGTTATGTCAATTTTCTATTTTACTTGAACAAGTTTTTGAATTATTCAAGCCAACATATTGTGAATTATTTATTGTCTTGTCAACAAATATTCAACTTCAACATATTGTAGTTCGAAAGAATGTGTAGTATTTGGAAGTTCAATAGATTTTTTCTGATTTGTTACAGGTCTTGGAAGTATTTGAAACTTTAAAAGGGACGTTTTCTAGGCCAACATCAACAATAATATTTTTATCTTGAAGTTTCGAGGTATTCATTGGCCCTGTTTTTCATATTATTTATTGATCTTTATCGAATTTATTAATATTTCTGTTTGGCTAGGAAATTCTTTTCACAATCTAGCCTAGCTTTCCTTACTTTGAATAGTATATTGTTTCAAGTATTTGATTGATTTGTTAACCCGATTTCCTAGAAACCAATTTTTGTAGGGTTTTTTAGGGGTGGACTGAGGTTTGAAAAATAGCGTTGGATGTAAGGTTGTGTTGAGGTTTTACAAATAGGATTAGGCTTGAAAAGACCCCAAACTGAGCCAACCTGACCTGATTTATACCCTACTCGGGAGTCGTGACAGATAAAGTATAAAAATCGGGAAAAACCTCATGTGCACTTATAAGTGAATGAATAACTGCTAAAATGTAGATATTTTGAAACAGTGGCCAAAATCACCAGTCTCCAAAATAGTTTGCATGAAGTAACAGCAAGGACATCACAAGTTGCAGAATTTGCAAGACAGCCTTTGTCTAAACAAGAAAAGTAGAGGGGCTAGCATGTAAAAGATCCAGCCCAGAAAATCATGGGCATGCATCTCAACAGATAGATAGATCCAACAGCTGGAGTGGACCATGACAAGAAATGCCAACAGAGTGGTTACTCTTGCAGTTGTAATTGCTGGGATAAAATTCCCATCCTTATATCATTTTCTTTGTTTCTTTGTCCTTTTTTTTTTTTTCTCTCTCTAAAGATTAAATCTCTGTCCATACTTTGTATCAAGACCAAGGCAATGATTAGTCAAAGGTTCTAACATTGTGATCATCCACATACAATCACGCCATGAAATGGTGCAACCTGATGCCTCCTGAGTTTTTACGGAAATTTATTTCTTTGTTTTTAGGGCCCATAAACCAAAATGTGGGAAATAATCAATATTTTCACTATCTTTTGATCAGACTGCCAACTTGGAATCTCGGCAGTCAGTTTAATGGTTTCACTAAGATCTTGGTTGGTGGCAATTCCATCATAATTTTATTTATAGTTTTCATGCATTAATGATCACATTATTGATTTATTTTATTAATAATGTACTGACAGTGCTAACATAACTAATTGCTAGCCATCCACATTTCATATATATTTTTTGGCACAACAACATCATAGGCATCCCACTGCCATGCTAACTAACAGCTAATTCATTTACTGCATGACATCTCAGTCCATGCAGCTAATCCTTCTTAGGTGAGAAATGGCTTATGGGAAAGTGATTGTATGCACCTGGGTGCACTTAGCTTCAGTGCACCTTGGTGCAAATACCCATTAAATTTTTTTTTTTTTGAATTTTTTTTAAACAACTATTAATCTTAAGTGTATTTAACATGTGTATCAATTTTTACGATTTTTAAAGATTATATATATATTTTTTAGATTTTTAAAAATCAGTGGCATTTTAGTAATTTTAAATTACTAAAAATGCCATCAATTTTTAAAAATCCAAAAAAATATATAAAAACTCCAAAAATGGTAAAAATTGGTACACATGTTAAATATACTTAGATTAACATTTTTATGAAAAAATTTAAAAAAATAAAAAAATGGGTTAAATGCTCTCGGGTGCACCGACCCTAAGTGCACCCGAGTGTAACAAATCATATCCCTGGCCTATGATGATGACGGCGATGACTACAACAACTGCATGACATCTTAGTTCTCATTGCATTAGGACTTATATTGATATGGAGTGTGAATAGCACCCATTAATGATGCTGGCTTATGTAACAATATTCTCTAGCTGCAAATGATATCTATCAATAGTGTTAGTTTGTGTCATAATATCATGCGTTGCAAATCAGCATGAGGATATAAAGTCTGGCCCATCCATAGCCTTAATTTAAAATCCAAAAATTATTTATTTTTAGGGGTGTTTGTTAGCATTGAAAAGTTTTCAAACTATAACTTTTTACTTTACACAACTATCTTATTTTTAATTATTTTTTCGCTTCTTCTTATATAACTATCTTACTTTTTAATCATTTCTACACAATTACCTATATATCTATCCATCTATTTTAATTTTATTTTTTGTTCGTTTTCATTACCCCTATCATACCACATCATTTTCTCCCATTTCAAAAACTTTAATATCGAAAGCTTTTCATCAAGTGTTTACTTCTCAAACACACCCATAAAGAAAGTGCAAATGTTGTCCCTGTTTGATATCTATCTCATATGTAGGCCCAAAGATTGCAAACATTCTTATGATCTTTTACTTTTATTTTATTATGGCAACACATGCATTAAAAATTTTAGGCTCACTTGTTGGTCCATCATAATATGCCAATATGCTATGATACTATACATTTTTGAAAGGAAAATACTTGTATGGTCCCGGTTGTATCATTCACCCCTTGGATTTTTCATTTTCTGAATTTTTTTTAATCAAAGGCATTCATCTTATTTAAAACTATTGACTCAGGGTGTGTTTAGTTTTAGATAAAATTTTTCAATCTAAAACTTTTCACTACTATCTAATTTTTTAATTGTGTCTTCATATCTTTCTAAATGAACCACCTTACTTTTCAATCATTTTTACACAACTATTTATACAACTAATTTATCTATTTTAACTTCATTTTATTTATTCTTCATCATTGCCCCTATCGTATCACATCATTTTTTCTCATTTCAACAACTGTTACACGAAAAACTTTTTGTTGAAAAGTTTTATCACTTCCCAAACACACCCAAGTCTAAGTATAAAAAATTAATGTGATTGAAAGTGTTTATCATGTATGTTGTCAAAAATATGATTGCAAGTGACTTCATGGATTTGCATTTATTATGAATTATATATAATCCAATTAAATGATTTTTCATATCTTAGACATATTAGAGGAGAGGAATATGATGCATGGCTTGGACTTAAATAAAAATATCAAAAAATGGAAAATCTGAGGCGGTACTCAGTGCAACTGGGACCACACAAATGTTTCCCTTTATGAAAAAGTTAATATATACATTCACTCTTGAAAGGTGCTGAGTTTTTGTAACCTAGAAAGTGATTTTTGATAAGCCATGATACACCTGTCGAGGACAAAAGCACTAATTGGTATTAGCATATAATGATCAAGTACACAAACTCAACTAAACTTTTTATAGACCTGTGGATTCAGTTTTCTCTCTACAATCTTAGTCTGTCATTACAAAATAGTAAAATGCCTTGAGCAGTGTGGAATTTTTGTCCCTACATCCAGTATCATATCATATTCACGGGAAAGAATTTCCCTCTAGATTTTATTGTCTTTCTGTAACTTTGTTTGGTGAGTGGGATGCAAAATCATTAGCCAAATTCTGCATGGGTAATTTGACTCAGCTCAGTCTCTGCAAGATGGATCCATTTGTTGCGTCTCACATTTAAACCTGCCGTTGATGGTTTTGACTTTTGATCACTCTTTTGTTCCATTTTTAACATTTGTTCAATGGTATGCATGGGGCCATGCCTTCCATGCTTCAGATTTGCTGGTTCAGCTCCCACGAACCTGAGTTGATTTCTCAGAATTGTGTAGCTTAATGATGTCTTTTTTCCTTTCTATGCAGCCATTTTCTGAGAGAGATTTTTTTTTTATCGTCTTGTAAAAGAGATGCATTCATGGCTCTTCACAGACATAATAGTGAATCTTTGCCAGAAAGGGAAGATTACTCCATCACAGTTCTTAGATCTTATGATCAAAATGAGAATGTTTTGCGGTTGCGTCGAGGGAAGAAGTTTGGTCGTGTTATGAAGAGGAGATGTTCAATCTGGTTGTTTTCTCTTGCTCTGGCATCTCTAATATATTTTGGAGTCTTTGGCATACAGTTGCCTTTTCATCGTGAGTATTATGGGGGACTAGTGCAGTGTGCTTACTATATGCTTTCTTCTTCAACTTCAGAGCCTTTGTGATTTAGCATGCAACTCAACTTGGATATGTTCTTTTGCCATTGCATGTGGAAAAACTGTTTTGCATCAAGCTGCACTGCAAATTGATTTGTGTATATGGTCCCTGCAGTGTGCAGGGGCTCTATGCATTAGTTTTGTTCTCAGTGATTGTGAACGGTAAACTTAATTCGGAGCTTCATGCAAACCTTTTTTCCCTATGCGCTAACTATCCATCTCTGTTATTCACATTTCTTTCAAACTCTGTCAAGCACTTCAATTATTTTTAGGTTGGCACCCAGTCCTCAGCCTGCAGCCCTCATATTGGCAAAATTTTCTTTTAATTCTTTATGTTCTCCTCCCTCTAGGTATCTTAACTTTTTTTTTTTTTCCCTTAATAACCAAAGCCATCACTTGAGCCTTTTCGTAGCAAATTTGGGTCATCTGTAGAGATCCCATAAACATAATCATCACGATCACTGTATTCTCTCTCAAAAAGTCCAAGATAGTTATACAGATAACATAAGAATGCTCTCTCTCTCTCTCTCTCTCTCTCTCTCTCTCTCTCTCTCAACACACACATGATATGTGTGTATAAAGGGGCCTGATCTTATACAACTGGTTGGACAAATGAGTTAATCTGACTGGTTGCTTTTTATATTAAAAAAGTTTTTTTTTTTTTTTTAACTGAACCATTTGAAATATTCTTGCATATGCGTATATGTATGATGTTAACATTCAAATATTTTGAACTTTTATCTGCTATATTTTTATTTCCAAATTTTAAGAGTTTCATATCTACCCTCAAATGATTTTAAATATTTATACAAATTATGTGTTCCATAAAGTGAATTTTGGGATAAAAAAGTATGCGTATGGAAGAATATTTTAAATGGTTCAAAAATTTTAAAGACATCTTTTTTAGTACAAAGCACCAAAATTCGAAAATATAAAAAAAATCTAATTTTTCTAAAATTTGGCATATTATAGATCTTTAATGGGCTTGCTAGTTTGGAAAAAAAATTTAAAAAATGTCTAGACCTAGGGGATAAATCCCCATATGTATGCAAGCCTTGCTTCTATGTAGTCATTTTACATAAAGTGATTTTACGCAATCCCATTCATTTTTTCAAATTTGATGATTGACGAGAAACCCACTCCTGGCTATATGAGAAACGATTTTATGTAATTCCATTTATTGTTTCCAACTTGATGATTGATGGAAAACCTACTCTATCTATTGTGTTTAGCATAATACCTAGTTTCATCCAAATCAAAGATATGCATGAGCCTAACACTCCCCCCCCCCCGCCCCCCCCCCCCAAAAAAAAAAAAAAAAAAAAAAGATGTGCATGAGGCACATTTGCTCAAAATAGATATTCATATGTAAATTATGAAAAACGCTTAGATCCATTTACATATGCATTAGAATGTGATAATACGTTATAGAATCATTTATCTGCATAATAATGATATTTTAGACGGTTTAGATAATGAAAATACAATTTTAAATTGATATCTAGTATAAAATCATTTTATTACTTAGATTTTGCATATTTTTAGATGGTGTCTATGCACAATGATGCTAGACAAATGATGTGGTTTTTATCACAATATAAATAATGCTAAATACAATGGATGAAGTAGATTTTTCATCGATCATCAAAGTGAGAAAAATGGATGGGGTAATATAGAAGCAGAACTCTCTCTCGCTCTGTGTGTGTGTGTGTTTGTGTTTGTGTATCCGCTTCTATGTAACTTGGTTGCATAGAAGCGGTCCCACGTAACCTCTCAAAATTTAAAATATTGGTCCTTGATAGAAAATCCAATCCATTCATTGTATCTAGTACTGTTCGTTTAGCTAGAAGACCAAGTTTCATCCAAATCAAGTATGTGCATGGGCTACATTTGCTCAAAAATATGTAGATTTATGTGTAAATTATGGAAAACGCTTAGATCCATTCACACATGTACTAGAATTTAACAATACTTTGTAGGATCATTTATTTACATATTATTAATATTTTAGATGGTTTAGATTTTTAAAAAACTACTTTAAAGTTGATATTTTAATATTGAACTATTTTATTACGTTGATTTTACACATTTATAGATGAGACCCATATACATTGAAATTAAAAAAATAAAAGTGGTTCCAGGATACTAGAAATGATGTTAAATACAATAGACGAAGTAGATTTTCCATCAACCATCAAGATTTTAAAAATGGAGGGGGTTATATAGAAAATGAATTTTATAGAAACGGACTTATGTAACCCCTTCAAGATCTATGATTTTGATCCTTAATGGAAAATTCAATCCATTTATTATATTTAAATTCATTTTTTTATCTAAGAGACTAAGTTTCATCCCAATCAAATATATTTATGGGCCGCATTTGTTTTAAAAAATATATGTCTATGTGTAAATTATGAAAAATGCTTAGATCTATTTATACATGTATTAGTGTGTAATAATACTTTATAGAATCATTTATTGACATAGAAATGATATTTTGGATGGTTTAGATGTCGAAAATATTACTTTAAAATTGATATTTTAGCATTTTTCATAATTTACACATGAATATATACATTTTCTAACAAATGTGGCTTATAAACATACTTGATTGGGATGAAACTTGATCCCCTAGGTAAACAAATGATGTTAAATATAATGAATGGATTAAATTTTCTATCAAAGATCAAAATTTTAGATTACATAGAAGCGAAATCCATATATATATAAGAAATATTCAGGTGCAGCTTCACTGCACGACAATTATGGTGTAGTTATCTTAAAATGGGTCTCATATGATCATAAAATTATAATTTAATCCACCATTGTATTTAGAATTATGTATTCTATTACTATACCAATTTTCATCCCAATTAAATGTGTATGGACCCCATTTGAAAATGGTACAAATCCAACGTAATCAAATAGTTTGATATAAAAAACAACTTTAAAATTATTTTTTCAACATATAAACCATTTGCTATAAAATTTATATATGGATAAATCATTATATAAAGTATCAATACATTTGGGCCAAATGCACTATTAATTATGGCGCAACTTTACTGCACAAGAAAGGTTCTCTCTATATATATCACTTCTAGGTAACCGGTAACATAAAAGAGATTTCAACTAACTGCTAAGATGTGGCTCAAAATTATGATGAAAGCAAAATCCAACTGGCTGCATCGTTTAACATTAGTTTTATCATCGTACAAAAATCATTGTAAGCGGTGTTTTGGGTGGGTCCTACTTAGAAATATATATTTATGTTTAAGTTATGAAAAATACTATGATCTATTTATGGATGTGTTAGAATGTATAATAGTTTATTGAATTATTCATTTATATAGTAAGAATGTTTTAGACAGTTTAGATGTTCAATTAATAATTTTGAAATTGGTATGTAAATCAAGCTATTTTACTACGCTGATTTTACAATTTAAAAGCATGGGGCCTATGCAATAACCTAATTTAAGTGTAACTTGGTGGCCTAGTTAAACAAATAATTCCACCTGTTTTGTGTAGAATGGATTTTGATTTCATCATCATTACGAGGCCCTCCAGGTGGTTAGTTAAAACTTCTTCTATGTGAGTAGTTACATAGAAGCAGACCCGTATGTATATAATGTGTGGGTAATGATTCAATGCAACTAGCCACATGGATGGAAATTATAATTTTATAAACGAGCATGAATATTATCCAACATTCATTCATCTTTTAAGTGAAAATTATGTTGATTGGAAACTTACATATCAAAGAAATAAAATATTATTAAATAAAACCAGCAGGAATGTGATTCAACATTCATTCATTCTAACGTCAAAAATTATGTTGATTACGGACATATATATATTATTCAACATTCATTCATTTTTGACGTCAAAAATTATGTCAATTGGAAACTTATATATCCAAAAAGATAATTTGGGAATAGATATCTTGACATCTAAATTCTTTCAAATGGTATTGATAATAAAAATAATCTAATATAAAGGATTTCTTGTATTCTAAATTAAATAATAGGGATAAACAATAGATGTATTGGACTTCATACCATCTTTAAGATGGGCGTAAGAAGATGAGATTGCATGGATTGGATTTCAACAAACTGTAGCAAATTTTTGTCATAATTGAATATATTAATTAATATTATGGTTAGATTAGATGCATCTAAAACATCATTCTTGCATTAACTGATGTTTCAATTTGCAATTTAATTTATCTCCACAGGTCAAGAGAAAATTGGTACAGAGGTCAGCATCTCAGACTTATTGGTAAGCATTGTTTTTTGTATTTGTCACAATGGTTCCTTAAGTTGTTCTGGCTTGTATGTCAGCTCTCTGGCAGTATCATTGTGTTCACCAATCTGAACTTTGTAGCACTTGGGATTGTATGTTGTAGGGCCAGAATCTGGGTGAACCATTGATTTCAGTAGAACACAACCACATAGCAGGGAATGATCACAGTGTAACCGAAGGTAACAACTCTCTCTAAATATCAAACCTTACCACATGCTTGTAATGAAGACTAATTTCTTACTCCTAAGTCAGGTGGATAATTAGGTTGAAATCCCAGTCAACGAAAAGGGACCTGTGCGACAGTTAATATTAGGGCTGTTACCCAACTTTGCACGTCTAGTTGCTGGGTCATTATTCCGTGTGTACTGTTGCCTTTTTAGTTTTTGTATTTTATTTTAAAATCCAACCTTGTAATATTTTTGTATTTCTGATTTCCAGAAATCACTTTGATTGGAACTTATATGTTCTGAAAGTTCAAATCATTTGAGAGTTAATATGTAAGTATTGAATTTTGGAAGTAAATATATAGCGTATAAAAATCCCCAATATATGTGATAGTTGAGATCATAACTAAATACCTATTGATAAAATGTTATAAAATGTTGGTCTTATATGGTTGCCCATAAAGCGGGTGATTTATGGGTAATTGGAATTTTTTTTACATACGTGGGCCCCACTTAAATCTTCCATCATGTGAAATTTGACAATTTTCAAAAGTTGTTTGGTATGTTACCTTGATTTTTGAAAATAAAAAATAGGGCATGGATGTGCGTAGGAAAAACATTTTTTCCAGTTGATTTATGGGCGACTGTATAAGATTACTGGAGTAAAATGTTTGAATTTTTAAAAGATAAGTTTTAAAATAAAAAACAGTTGGTTGTAAAGAATCATGACCTCTAGTTTTACTGGCTGTATGGATCTATATCATTACCATTTACTGAATATGTGTTCTGGCTTGTTAGCCTATAGGCAGTATCCATGATGGTAGCAAATGAAAAAACAATGCAGCATTTGATATTTTTTTTGGTTGTTGGTTCACTGACAAAATGAGTGACAGTGGCGGAATTGTTTGTCTTTTGGTTGGAGACATCTATGTGCGATTTTTTTTCTGTGCGTAAAGTCGTGAATTTCTAGATGCTACTAGATTTGAAATTAAAACTTGTGAGTACTCTCATTTTGAGTTCAAGTGGTCTTATGTATACTAAGTAGAAGGAGGATTGGCAAGATTAGTATGTTTTTCTTTATTAATTAATTAACTTTGTAAACAAATGGACTATCAATCAAGTGAAAATATGGAGAGTGGTTTTGTTGTTTATTCGAGGTCAAGAACCTTTGTTGTGTTTCAGTCTGACCATTCTGATGTGGCAACATAAATTTTATGCAGGTTTAAGTTTGGGACGGGAAGTTCCAAGCAGTAGAAGAATCAAGCGTCATCAGCCACGTAATTGTGATTTGCTTAGACTGAATTTTCCTTTTTTCTTATTTATATAGGGTTAATTTATTTTTATTCCTATAAAACCTAGATTTTACTTTATTCACTTGCTAGAATTGTCAGAATCATTGACATTCAAATCCTTGGAGATGTTCTATAATTAAATTCATGATCTATTTATCTATTTACATAACCTGCCAAAATTTCAGATTTTCCTTGCGAGGTTGGATTTGCAGCATCAGTGGATGGTGTATCCGAACCCAAGGATGCCATGAATTTCACACAATTTTCCATAGAATATATTGATAAAGAGGAGAAGCTATATGGAAATGATGCATATGAACCCAGATTTGGCGGACATCAGACTCTTCAAGAAAGAGAGAACTCTTTTTTTGCAAGAAACCAAACTATTCATTGTGGTTTTGTTAAAGGACCTGAGGGTTCCCCAAGCACTGGATTTGATTTGCTTCATAGTGATAGGAAATTTATGAACAACTGCAGTATTGTGGTATCATCTTGTATTTTTGGAAGCTCTGACTTCTTGAGGAGACCAGCAACGAAAAAGGTATGCCAAAGCATTTCTACACCCGGTTTATTAAATCATATTATTTTTATTTGGAAAGTTTATACATCTGGAAACATGTCACGCATGAAGGATTATCATTTTGAAAGTTCATTGATATGGGATCCATTTTAAATCTGATCTGCATTTAATTTTTTTTTCTTTTTTAAAAATTTCAACATCGATCTGATCTGCATTTAATTTTTATTTAATTTATTTTTTTATAAAAAATTTCGACGTCATTAAACTTTCTTGTCTTTTGTACTGATTTCAAATAGCTTTTGTTCTTTGGTATTTATATCACAACTATATTATCTTTAATACCTTCTTCCTTTCTAATTTTCCCAGAACTTACTGAAAGATTTTTCCTATGCATTTGATGCATTCAATAGCATTGTTTGCCGTATATTCAGTTTCACTATAGTGTTGTTGGCATTTATCTCTGATTTATATCGTAATTGATGGGATGCTTAGATCAGATTAATTTGAATTTCCATATGTTGATTAAAGCAATTTGCATTGTTTGCACTGAACATGGTTTCAAAAATGATGATGTCTGTGGTGTTATTTATCAGGCCATACTAGACTTTCTGATAGGATATTAATATAAGTTCCACTTCTATGTAACCCCCCATCGATTTTTCCTGCCTCTATGATTAGCGAGATATCCATTCCATCAATTGTATTTAACATCATTTATATTATCATAGAAACCCCATCATTTATTTGGGTTCCATTTACAAATGTGTAAAACCAATATAATAAAATGATTTGATGCTAACTATCAATTTTAAACTTTTATTTTCAACACCTAAATCATCTAAAATATCACTGCTATGTAGATAAATGATTCTATAAAATACTATTAAGGAGCATTTGGTAACGTGTAGAGTAGGAAGCGGGTAACTACTTCCCACACATCCTTCCATATGATTTGACATCTTAACTTCGTAATTATACTACTTTTTCCATTATCGTCTCTATATTCTAATTATTCTTTCATATCTTTGTATACACTTATCCTTTTTATTCCCACTTTACCCGTGTCATATCACATAACTCTCACACTTCTCAAAGTTTATCCATTCCCTCCAATTACATCTCTTCCCAAACGAAATCTTACATTGTAATGCATATGTGAGCAGAACTAAGGATCTAAGCATTTTTTATAATTTAGACATGAATATATATTTTTAAACAAATGTTGCCCATGGGATCTTTGATTTGGATAACACTGAGATTCATAGCTAAACAAATGATACTAAATGTAATGGATGGAGTGGATTTCTCATCAATTATCAAGGTGGGGAAAATTTTTTATGGGGTTACACGAAACCAGTTAGAAGTGGGACTCTTTTAAGTGTTAAATTGTTGCATTACAGTGCTGCCTGCATTCTTGTATTTGTATTATTTTTTTAAACAGGAAGCTTGTAAAAAATATGTTTTGTTAACGTCTTTCTGTCCAATATTTGTACCATTTTACAAGACTAGCTCCTTTATAATTTTGGCTTACAAATATGACGTTCTTACAAAGTTCACTGCCTGCTTTTTTGGTGCAGATGAGTGAATACACAAAGAGGAATGTTTGTTTTGTTATGTTTATGGATGAAACAACAAAGACAAAGCTGTCGTCTGATGGTCACACTGTTGATGATAATGGATATATTGGTTTGTGGAAAATGGTTATTGTTAGGAACTTACCATATGCAGACATGCGGAAAACAGGGAAGGTGCCAAAATTTTTGTCGCACCATCTTTTTCCGCATGCTAGGTAAAATACCTTTATTATTTACTTTCTACTTCTAATTTTTTGCATCTTGAACAAGCTTTTTCTAAGTTTAAAATTTGCATATTTAATTTGTATCAGATCTCTCTCTCTCTCTCTCTCTCTCTCTCTCTCTCTCTTCCTCTACATGTAAAAATGCCATCAGAATGGAACCACCCCATCGCTTGTTGCTTGTGCAGACAATTGAACCACCTCGTAGTAAGCCTTTGGCCAGAATTTGAATCCTGCATGTCAGCCATTTGGGTTGGCCCTTTTCAGTGTTTTGGATTTATTTGGCTTCTGCCCATTGATGGCCATGTGTGTGGGCATTTGTAGACTATTTTTTCTTTTGTCTGCTTTGGCGCCGAATGTCATAAAAGATGTTATTTTCAGGTACTCTATTTGGATTGATAGCAAAATGCGACTTACAACTGATCCTATGCTGATACTTGAACATTTTCTGTGGCAAAAAGATGCTGAATATGCTATTTCAAACCACTATGATCGGCACTGTGTGTGGGAGGAGGTACTCCAAAATAAGCGACTGAACAAGTATGACCCTACAGTCATTGATAAACAGTTTCAATTTTATCAATCTGATGGTCTTGTCAAGTTCAATTTATCAGATGAAAGCCGCCCTCTTCCAAGTTGTGCGTGTCACTATGACATCATGTTTCTGTTGCAATGAATTTCCTTTTTATTGCTTGCGCTATTTCTTACATTTTCTTTTAAAAGAAGTCTCCATTTGATTCAGATGTACCTGAAGGTTCTTTCATTATACGTGCTCACACTCCAATGTCAAATTTATTTTCATGCCTTTGGTTCAATGAAGTGGATCGTTTTACCTCACGTGATCAGCTGAGTTTTGCATACACTTTTTTAAAACTGAGAAGAATGAATCCAGGGAGACCATTCTTTCTGAACATGTTTAAGGTAAAACTCGTACCTGTTTAGAATAGGCCCCAAGTATCCTTTCAAAACTGCTTATTCTAATGCAGGATGAATCTGCTTGCTTCTTCCATTTATTGGCTAGTGTTACTTGCCATTAGTTATCCCTAAACATTCTAAGATTAAATGTTAACCAATACTTCTAGTAAGTGTTTGACAATTTGTAAAACTTTTCAATCTAAAACTTTTTCCTCTATACAACTGCCCTATTTTTTAATTATTTCTTCATATCTTTCTATACAAACTACCTAACTTTTCAATCATTTCTATACAATTACCTATACAATTAATCTATCTATTTTAACTTTATTCTTTTTACTCTTCATCATTACCTCTATCATATCACATTTTTTCCTATCAATTTAACAACTTTTATGTCAAGAATTTTTTATCCAAAAGTTTTATCACTTCCTAAACACACCCCCAATAGATTACATGAGAATCTTGGAGTTTTTTTGTAATTATTGACGGATGTCTTTGCTGCACTTTAACTTCGTAGTTACCTCGGGAACAAATACATTGTGTTCCTGCATCTCCCACCATCTACCTGAATCAAAAATATAATGTCCTTGGGTGTTTCCACAAATTCCTACTAGACCTATTAGATGAAAATTTTTGGACAATCTCTTCCTTGTTGGGTGGCCTCTGCCACCTTCTAAACAGTTATTAACTACTGTGTTTACAATACTTAATATTGTCTAATTACCACTATATGATTTTTTTCTTTGCTTTATTTTTTTGCACAGGACTGTGAACGGAGGGCGATGGTGAAACTATTCCACCATAGAACTGAGGGCCAACCACCACCTGGGTTTTCCTAGTTGCCAATTTTCGGGCATCACCTCTAATAGAAGAGAGGGAGACGAGGAGCCTTAAGTTCTAATTTGGTCAATCACAGAATGTACTTCCTCATTATGAATTTTTTTGGTTTTGGCTTTTTTCTTCAAACACAATGGATGGATAATTTGTATGATTTATCTGTATGCAGCAAACAACGTTCCTGCTTCATCCAAATTCCTGTACATTGCCAACTAACGTAAGTTGTACAAACAGTGTACGAGTAATGTAGTATTCAACAGCATAATTTCTGTCTTTGGTTTTTTCTTTTTATTGTTTTTAAAAATCAAAGGGAGGATCTAGTAATCAGAAAGTTTTGCGAGGACTAATTTTACTAATTGCTGACAAGACTCATGGGTAAAAAGGTTAATATGTTACGTTTTTGTAGCTAACTTCATACTACCATGTCTTCTATTTCCAATTAGTTGAAGGTAAAGCTTAAATATGAGAGAGGAAGCTCTCTCCCTCTCTCTCTAACACGCACAGATGCACATGTGCGCGTATGCGCACACACACAAACATCTAATCAATGATTGTTCCCTGTCCAATTAGGAGGGAAAGCTTAAGTGTGAGCCTCTCTCTCTCTCTCTCTCACACACACACACACACACACACGCACATCTAATCAGTGATTGTTCATTATCAGATCAGAATTATTCTGTTTTTCATAGCAATAACTAGGTTTTTTACAAGAATTATATATTTTGAGCAACGTTTGTGTTGAAACGTCCACTGTCAATGATGGGTGAGAAGTTTGAACTCATTGAACCTTGTTAATATATCTGGTTTTATTAGCGGTATCAGTTGTCGTGAGTAGGCAGGTATAGGCGATCTTAAGTGGATGGTACTCTATAGTTCACTTGCCTACTTGCTTGCATGGATCATGGATTTCGAAATGAATGGCAAAGGAAGCCACCATTTATTTGTTCTGTAGCAGTTTAATAGATAGTGGAAAGGAGGGGAAAGACAAATGTCGTTATGCATGCAGATGCATGTTGATCCTATTTTGCAAAACGAATTTCATGATCCATGTTTGTGGTTCATGGACGAATTCCAAGCTATATGATCACTGAAGTCTTAGTCATAACTGAGATATCTTCTTAAAAGATTTCTGGTGGGTTTAGCAAGCATCTGACTAGCTTTGCTGCCGGAGCCACAGTTCTTAGCATTTCAGAAGAGGGGAAAAAGGTGGAAAGATTTTTGATGTTAGATGGGGTAATACCGTGATATGATGGAATTAATGATTAAAAATAAAATAAATAAAGTTGAAACAGAATGAGTAGTTGTATGAAAAAAAGTGAGGAAATGATTATAAGGTAGGATTGTTAAATGGGAAAATGCATGGGGATAAAGGCTTTTGGAATATACACAGTCTCACTTTAATTTTAAAATTGACTCAAATTTTAAATATAATTACAACGCTTCAAAATCCTAAATATATTATGTTTGCATTTAATTTTAAAAATGCTTGTTCCTCGAGTTAAAGTATTAATCAATACGTAAAATTACAAATATGCCGTTCGGATTTCGGACAAGTTTAAAAATTGAATGTGATAACTTCTTTAATTGCACATGAGTTTTAAACTTTTTTTTTGGATAGAGACACATGAGTTCTAAAATTGAAAAGCCTTAATTTTATTTTATTTTTATTTTGTTTCATCATTTATGATTTTATAATAGGGGTATTTATAAAAATTTAACTAACAGTTTTTGATGGAATGAATATTTTTGGAATTAAACGCAAATATGGTGAGTATTTTAAGATTTTGAAAATGTTGTTGGTATATTTGAAATTATGGTCAAATACATATAAGAAAAGTCAACATAAATAAATTGCTGCCCGCCAAAAGTCCAGCCCACCTCAAAGGGTGCGTCTTGCGGCCATCCAGGCATGCATGTTTTGAGGACTAAAGTCTAAAACGGAGAGACTAGAAGGTAGAAAATGTAAAGCTTATTGACCTTCGGATGAATTTGATTTGCTGGCGAAGCCGAAGCTAGTAGATTTCAGATTTTATGCCAAGCCGGTTACCTGATATTTAGGTGACGTTTGATAAGGTGAAAAAATGGGGAATTATAGGAAATGGAAAATGAAATATTTTAGAAATTATGTGATTGCTAAGAAATGATAGAGGCAGAGTTGGAATGAGTAAGATTGTTTCAAGGAAAAATAATTAGAAAATAAAAGTAAAAGTAAAAAAAAAAAATAGAAAATTTAGATGGCAAAATCATGCCATGACAAACATGAGTCCGTACAATTTCCGTGGAAACCCATGCCTTCTGACGCTCTGAAGCTACCAAACAACACCTTATAATGCTCGCAGCCTCTTGGGAATTGGGATCTATGCCTGTTATTTGTCAAACGACCATTGCACGACTTTATATGAAGCGGGTTAATCGAAGTTTTTTTTATAATATTAAAAAATTCATATAATATGTGCCCAATTACAAAGATAACATTTACAATTCGGCGGCTCTGTTAAGGTGCACCTGAGAGCATTAAACGCATATACTTATTTTTTTATTTTTTTTGAAAATTTTTTCATGAACTTGTTAATCTAAGTGTATTTAACATATATATTAATTTTTACTATTTTTTGAGATTTTGAGATTTTGAGATATTTATTTTATGTTTTTAAAAATTAGCAACATTTCCACTGATTTTAAAAAATACGAAATAAATATCTAAATTTTTTCAAAAATAGTAAAAATTAATATATGTGCTAAATACACTTATATTACCATTTATGTAAAAAAATAAAAAAATAGGTGTATGCACTTGGGAGCGCTGAGGCTTTAGTGCTCCCCGGTGCACCTGATGAGTGCCTACAATTCGGCACGACTCTTACTTGTCTTTAATTTTTAGAAAAATACGGAGTGAGCGGACCAATCAAAGATGGTAAACACCTGTGAATTCAATGCCGATGTAAATTTTAACGGGGTTTGTTTTCATGAAACCCTCAATTCGGCATGACTCTTACTTGTCTTTAATTTTTAGAAAGATATGGAGCGAGCGAACCAATCGAAGATGGTAAACACCTGTGAATTCAATGCCGGTGTAAATTTTAAGGGGGTTTGTTTCCATAAAACCCTCTTCTACTAACTTCAGCCATTTTTATAATTCATAGGAAATAATATCATTTATATTGTGTTAGAATTCCTTTAATTTTTTGTATCATTATGCATAGGCATCATTTGAATCTATGTAAAATTAATATAATAAAATAGTTTTATATTAAATGTTAATTTTAAAGTTTTATTTTTTGACATCTAAGCCGTACAAAATATTAGCAATGCAAGCATTTTTCTTAATTTAAGTAAAATATATATTTTTAGCAAATGCGGTTCCTACACATTTTTCAATTTGACGAAACTTGGCCTCTTATTTAACTAAACAAATGATATTAAATATAATAAACAAAGTAAATTTTCTATTAATTATTAAGATATTAAAAATAAAAGGGTTATATAGAACCGACTTCATGTAAACAATGTAAACCGGGTCACATATTCTAGGATCTATTTTTATTTATAATAAAATTCAATTTTATTTCTGGAAATATTTCTATGAAACCCTTCTGTTATGTAAATATTTTAATTTACAATATTTTTATAGTTGATGAAAAATTTATTTCATCTATTTATTTAATGTTATTTATATTATCTTGAAAACTTTCTTACTTGTTTAGTATTATTGTGTATGTGTTTATAAACGTATAAAATCAATATAATAAAATAATTAAATATTAAATATTAATTTTAAAGTTATATTTTAATATTTAAACTGCCTAAAGTATCATTGCTATGTGGAGAAACGTGTGTGATTTCAATCTAAGCATTTTTTCTATTGATTTGGATGAAACTTGGTGTGTTAGATAAATAAATAATATGAAATATAATAAATGGATTGAATTTTACAGCAAGCATCAAAAATTTAAAAATTTAAGTGTTATACGGATCCCCTACTGTGTAATCTGACCCGTTTATTTATAATAAAATTTGACGTTGGGCGGAGAAACCACACCCACCCACACGCACCCCACCCTCTCTCTCGGGAAGGAAGGAGAGCCGGAAGTGGGAAACTAACCTTGTGGCTTCTGAAAAGGAAAGTCATGGCATGCGATTGCCCCGCGGTTCCTGTGCCTGCCTCTTCTTCTTCTTCCAACAAAAAAGGACTACCAAAGGTTCAGGCTCGGGGGGCTCGTCTTCTTCAGCTGTTTCTGTTACTAGTGGTTGTAGCCGCAGCCATTTCCTTAATGTCATGGCCTCACTCACGTCTTATCTCCAACACCCCACAATTCCACTCTCCCTACCCCATCCCCGCAAAAACTTCTTTTTCAACAAGTACCAATGCTGCTGTTTCTGCCACTTCTTCACATTCTTCCAACGCTACACTATTCTCACAGCCTTCTCCGCAACCACTTTACAACAGCACTCCTTCACAGCAGCAGCAGCAGCAGCAGCGAGGAGGACCTTATCATGATTGGAATCTCTTCAGCAAAGACTTCTCTGAGATGCTTCGCAGCCTCAAGATTGTTGTCTACCCAGACGTCTACAACCATTCTGCCCCGTTCTCTCAAATCTTCCTTCCCCACCCCTCCCCTTTCCATCCCAAATTGGGGAATTACTTCAGCGAGCACATATTCAAAATCAATCTCCTCCACAGCAATTTCCTTGCTTCCACCCACGACCACTCCAGCCAACCCCATTTCTTCTTCCTCCCCTTCTCCATCAATGCCATGCGCAATCACCCTCGCCTCCATTCCGAGGCCTCCATCGCTGACTTTGTCGCCCGCTACACCAACAGGATCAGCCGGGAGTTTGGATTCTGGAATGCAACGGGGGGCGCCGATCACTTCTATGTCTCCTGCCACTCCGTCGGCCGGGATGCAGCGTCCAAGCATCGGCAGCTCCTCAACAATGCAGTCCAGGTGACATGCTCCTCCAGCTACTTCCAAAGGCTGTATGTGGCCCATAAAGATGTGGGTCTGCCCCAAATTTGGCCGCGGCCTCCGGAGAACATCTTGAATCCCCCTCATGCAAGGTTTCTTTTGATGCAGAGTTCTCATTCAATGAAAGTATGAGTTTTATTTTCCCCTCTAATTCTGTTTTAATTTGCCGCAGGAAGAGGTTGGCTTTTTTTGCTGGACGTGCAAAAAATTCTCGGGTTCGCCAGCAGCTGATAGCCATGTGGGCTAACGACACCACCATGGATGTTTTCTCTGGCGGCCCCCCTTACCCATACGAACAAGGCTTCAGGAAGAGTAGGTATTGCCTCCATGTGAAGGGATATGAAGTCAACACTGCAAGGATCTCTGATGCTCTGCATTATGGGTGCATTCCTGTTATAATTTCTAATCACTTCGACCTCCCCTTTGCCAACGTCTTGGATTGGAGCCAGTTCTCCATTGTAGTTAGCCATGCTGACATTCCTTTGCTTAAAGACATCTTGCTATCAGTGCCCACACGGATTTATATAAATATGTTTCGAAACCTCTGTAAAGTTAGAAAACACTTCCAATGGCACACGTCTCCGAGGGGTTATGATGCCTTCCACATGACTGCATACCAGTTATGGGTGAGGCGTGGCATGCATTTTTCTTCATACGTTTGAGCATCAGCAACTAGGGCTGCCGTTGCCCAGAATGGATCGATGGAGTATATCCTTGTCTGTTTCCCACTCCAGATGAAAGACCCATGTCCTTAAAAGTGCGGATTGCACAATTGTTCTAGAAGCAAAACTACTGACCATTCATGTAGTCTGTGATCACACAGAAAGAAACCCTTGTAGATGATGCCAGCAAGGAGGGTGCCACTGCTGAATCTAAAAAAGATGCAACAGACAGCGGCCTCAAGACCTGGAAATCACATTCTCATTGCCTACATTGATGTTGTGATGACTGCTAGTTCTTTAACTGCATCTCTGCATAAGCAGAAGCCAGCAAATTTGTATTCATCCGTTATGCTGGATGTTTCCCACTGTGCTATTGTGAACTTTCCAGTCATGGTGTTAGAAGGTCATTACAACACTGACCTTGATCACTTGTCAGATTTGAGTCTTCACATGCCAACGCGAATAATCTCCAAGCAGTTGGCTGCAAACTTTGAAGGTGAATCGGTGCAGAATGGTCATTAACCGAGCATATCTCCACAGATGAAAAACTCTCAGGTGACATTCCACTCTTTTTTGCAAGCCTAAATCAGATGATCGGCAAGGTGGTGATCTCTGTATCAGGTTTGAGTCTCCACATGCCGAGTAACTTGCATGATCTCGAAGCAGTTGCTGAGAACTTTGAAGTTGATGCGCTGCTGATTGCTCCTTAACACATCATCTGTCCACAGATGACAGTTTCTCAGCTGACATTGCCGCTCCTTTTGCAAGCCTTAATCAGATGGACCATCAATATGCAAGAGAGAGAACAATGATATGTTTGGATGTCATCACCTTCTATTATTTTTGTAATATAATATGATGTTGCCTTTTTCTTTCTTTCCTTTATTTATTTATTTTTTTTTTTTTTATATCCTGTGAACTGACAACAGATATGAAGTAACCAGTTGAATAATGCATTTCACAAAGAAAGTGTGCTAATCCTAATATGTATTTTATGAGTTATTCTGGGGAGAATTTTATGGAGAAGGGTATTATCGTCTGAGCATAGAATAAAAATTGGACTGTGATCTTGTTAGGCTATGTTATTCTCAGGCTAAAAGGTTTATTTTTTAATTGTTTCTTTCTTTTGTTTTATGAAAATGTCTTTTTTAAAAAGTATATTTAACTTATATACCAAGTGGGTGTGGGTATATGTATATGATTAAAAACTAAACATTTTTGGGCCGTGAAAATGACTTAAATATCCCCAAAATTGTTGGTCTTTGAAAAATCAAAATACATATCTAAAAAGTTGTAAAATTTATTGCGTGAGTCAAATCATCATCATTATTAGTCATTTTTCACCTAAGCGAAGTCAACTACATGGACTCTAAGCCATTTTCCACCTAAGTGAAGTCAGCTACGTGGACTCTAGTATGTTATCCTTGATAATTAGAAACAAAAGTTTTTAGTAATTTTTAATGTTTCCATATCTTGTTTAATTACTACAATTTGTTTTTTTTTTTTTTTTTTTTTTGTCTTTTATCACTCTCTTGCCACTTTATATTTGAATAAACCTAGCTATCATTTCAAGCCTCCATTTAACATGGCCAAACCACCTTAGCTGTTTTTATGGATTTTATCACCTAGTGAATACACTTTGAAAAATATTTTTATAAATATGTATAGACACCTTTTAGCTCATACTAAAATAGTACCCCCAAAAATGTTTGATTTCTGAAAATTAAAAATTATATGCACATATTCAAAAATTACAAAATTTGGCGTAAAGTTAAACGATCCAACTTTTATCTAACCAATGGTTCCATGTAATCCTTTCATTATTAAAATATTGATTTTAATGAAAAATTTACTTTATTCGTTATATTTAATATCATTTGTTTAGTTAGAAGACTAAGTTTTATTGAAATTAAATATGCACATAGCCATATTTGTTGAAAAAAATGTATTCATGTCTAAATTTATGAAAAATGCTCGGATTTATTTACATATGTATCATAATATAATAATGCTATATAAAATCATTTATTCATGTAATTATGATATTTTAGATGGTTAAATGTTGAAACTATAATTTTAGAGTCAATATTTAGCTTAAAATCCTTTTATTACATTGATTTCACATACTTATAAATAGACATCATAATAGTAATATTAAATAAATCAAAGGATTTTCATGATAATATAAATAATGCTAACTAAAATAAATGAGTATATTTTCCATCAAAGATCGAGATATTAAAATTTAGAAAAGGTTATATAGAAGAGGGGTTTGAGAGAAGCAAAGCTCCAAGTTAAATACACTTGAAGAATGTTTTTATGAAAATAATTAAAAAAGCTTTAAAAAGGACAATATTTAACTAACATAAGTTTAGGGGAGCTTCAATGTAATTTAGTTTCATTGAATTTGAAGCTGGGAACTTTTGATCTAGCCACTAGGTGGGTGAAATAAGGGTTGTCGATCACATAAATGCAACAGTGTGGAGCTTGTTATCGGGTTTTTGGACTCGATCTATTTAACATATTCAAAACTGATTGCTCTCAGACTTTTCCCTCCCTACATCGTCGACGCTCTCTCTTAATCTTCCTGTTTGAGCTGCATGTTCTCCTCTCTCCATCTCTCTTTTTTCCCTCCCAAACGCTCGGTATCCATCCCTCTCTACTTCTTCCTCCATCTCCTAGGGCAAACAGGGTCACCTCCCTTATCAAGTCTCACCCTCTTTCTTTCTTCCTTCATGCCCCTTCTATATTCCCATTTCCTTTCTTCCTTTGGACAAACTGCAGCCCCTCCCCTCTTAAGTCTCCCTCTTCCTCCATCTTCCTTAGGTCAATAATGGCATGCCCTCCCCTCTCAATCTCCTCATGTCCTTTTGTTAGAAACTTAAGAGTTCTTTGGTTTGCCTCTTCAGGTGCTAGTTTCGAGTTGAATTTTTGCTTCCATCTAGTGCCTCATCTCCACAAGTGTTGTTCAATTGAAGAATAAGCCCAGTTTATGGCTTTTGTCAAATCTTTCAACCTGGTTTATTTTTTTTTGGGCGCAACCCATCAACAGTTGAACAGAAGCCGTGGCTTTGTTGCAAAATTGAGTAATTAAGCCGGAATCTAGGTTAGAAATTCAAAGGAAAAGAAAAAACAAAAAATATGGTAAGATGCAACTAAATGATGTCTTGATTGTCATAGCATAGCTTGTGCCTCTTGGCATTGAAAATAGTCAATGTTATCTAAACCCTTGGAGCGTCTATCCCGATGTTCTTTTCAATGTAGTATGTGTTTTGGGTTTAGGACTAAAAGCATTATTAGATATGTTATATCACTTCATTTGAGGCATTGTTATTGTTTTAATACTAGGGATTATTTTTTGTAACTCCACACAACCATGGGAAATGGTGGGTTTGTTACTAAAAATTGTTTCTTTACTACAAAGTTTGTTTTGGTGAAAGATTAAACAACTCTTACTAATGGAGGACAATACAAAAACATTTCTTATATTTGTGATAGAACTTGTGAACCTTTGAGCTTATACATTTTTGCATTTGTTTTTGTTTCCATGCTGACTATTGCTTATAATGAAGATGAATATGAATTTTTTTTAAGAATTAAAGGCTTCTACTGCTTAACACGATTGGAGTTTGGCTAGACTTTATTTATTTAAGTTCAGTTATCCAAATATAATATTAAACATTATCGTACCTTAAGCATTTTTATACATATCACTTGAAAGCAGTGTCATATCTATGGAAACAAAAGATCGATCGACATGGCATCTGTGGTAAAAAATGTCGATTAGTAGACAATTGAAGACTTCAATCTCTAACCTATGCATTGATATTTTGTACAACTTATGAGATGGAGGCACCCCTCAAAAGGGAGCTAGAAGCCTAAGATAATGCTTTGAATTAAGAATTCATGTGTTGACTTGGTTCTGTGAGAACTAGTGAATTCCAAATTCATGCATTGCAATGACAGAGGAAACAACAGTATAAATATTTGACATATAATATATTTGAATGACATTTGCATTATTACTCAAGAATTATGGAATGGGTTCAACCACCTAAATGTAACACTATCCTGCTTAGGTATACTTGCCCTCTTATTGTGATTGCAACATGCGGCCATGTGAATATTGTCTAGTATATTATAATTGTCCTCACCAGATGGTTCAAAAAACTAGGGAAGAACTGTTGTCTAGTATACACTTTGAAATATAATAGGTCAGACATCTTACGGTGGGCTGACTAAGTATTGACCATCTAGTGGTTTGCTATAAAATTCGACTTATCTTCGACTACGCAATTAAAAATATCACTTCTTCTTGTTTGTATCTTTGCTACTCATCATCGTGCATAGATGTTATACTTTAATAGTATATCATGAGGACATTGATGACTTTATTTTTTGTAGATTAGTTAACATGGTGAGGACCCATAGTACTTGTCGAGGGTTAGATGGTAAAGAGAAAATCACACTCTCTCAACTCCAAACAAAGATAAGATCAAAACATAAGGCAAAAGAAGCTTCAAGGAGGGATGATGTAGTACTAAAAAAGCACCACAAAAATATAAGAAGAAACAAATCATTGAAATTATGGACAATCTAAGTGATGTACTTGTCAAGAAAGAAGCATAAGATATGCAACAAGAGGAAGAACAAGGATATCAGCAAGAGAAGAAGAGAAAAATCGACAAGAGAAAGAATTACAAAATCAAGAGGATGAATAATGAGACAATGAGGAAGACTAAGTGGGCAGATGAAAATGTTGTCAAGGAAGAAGAAAATGAAGAACAAGTGTTCCATGATGAAGCTCACATTAGTGGAGAATGGCTCAATCACTTTTTGAACCGACTCTTCTGAAAGACAAGTTAGTTGTTTGAAATTTTTTAAGAAAGATGAGTTCAAGATTGGCCATATGTTTAGATTTCAAGTTTGGCACAAGCTATTGTCTAGAGACCATTGTGAAACCCTGACCCACATAGGATTCATGTATGTGCATTTGAATGATTCATGTATGATTTGATTAAGTTATGAATGATTTATGTGCAATTTTGATGAATTGTTGCAATTAGGTCAATGGTTATGAATGATGATTAAATCAATCATTATAAGCCAATATGGATCAATGTAATTAAAGTGGCCTAATGAGGATTAAAAAGTATTAGTGTGTCCTGAAAAATTAATTTAATTTCCATAATGCGATTAATGAAAATTAAGAGGCTAATTATAGAGTTAAGTTGGAAAATGTTAGAAAATTCACAATTTAATGCCTATAAGGCGGATTAAGATGAAAATTGAAAAAGAGCACATAATTTCGTACTTAATATTATGGTAAGGTTAGATCATGAAAATTTTGATGGGATTAGGGTGGAAAATCGATTATTACCATCCAAAATCTAAAGATGATTTCAAATGATCATAACTTGAGCTAGAAAAGTCGGATTGAGACGAAATTTGAAATGAACGGTTAAAATTATGAGATCAATGCAATGAAAGTCTTGGATTAAGCTAAGTGATTTGGGAATTATGCTTGCACGAAAAAGGTGGAGCACCTTTGACTTTTTTCACCTTAAAGTAAGTAACATTTATGTTAAAGTTAAATAAAATAATTAAATGATTAATGACAAAAATGAGGTGTCAAAAGGAGGTGATTACAAGTGGATTTTGTGTATTTCCTAAATTGACAAAATCCATGAAAAATCCCCTGCATTAATATGAGAATTAAGGAGCTAATGGCTAGCTTAAGGGAGATGCATAGAGGAGGCATAGAGTGGACGGCTATGAGCTCCAAAAAGTGGATTTTTCAAATTTTTAATTATAAAATCTATACATAAGTCAGCTAGAGAGTCAAGGTAAATAAATGAGCATTTAAAATGGGTAGAAAATTAGAGCCAAAAATGTCAAAATCAAGGAATATGGACATGATCATCAAGTGGACAGCAAAGGAGCAAGGAAGAGAGGGGACGTCCAAGGCAGTTTTTTGGATTTTTTCTG
Organism: Annona cherimola; assembly: GCA_030490835.1. Classification (NCBI taxonomy): domain Eukaryota; kingdom Viridiplantae; phylum Streptophyta; class Magnoliopsida; order Magnoliales; family Annonaceae; genus Annona; species Annona cherimola. The sequence goes on along the minus strand of CM059972.1, from coordinate 53,469,089 downwards.
ATTTTTTAATATTTCTAAATGGACCCCTAAGTATGCTATTATGTAGGGTGATTAAATGACCATTAAATAAAGCTGCAATTTGTGGAAAAAAATGCAAAATGGCAGCTGAAAGTGGACGTTGAGTGTGGACAGCTTGTGATAATCAATGCTATGGATATTTGATGGATTTTACTTAGATAATTTATAATTTACTTGGAGCATATTTTGCCATGTCATCAAAGAGAATAACATGTATTTAATTACCTCTAATTATGTGGAAAATGGGGCCCACAAAGTTGGAAAAATCCAGCTTATATCTAGCGGTGGACGACCACGTGTATGAGGTGTTTTGAGAAAAAATTTTCAAGGAGCAAAAGCCCCTAACTCCAGCAGCTCTCCATGTCCCAATTTCCAGCAAGAAAAAAAAGGTGAGAAAGAGGAGAGAAAAAGAGAAAGAAAAAAAGAAAAGAAACAAGGGAAACAAGCTAGAGAAGTTAAGTTCAAGGTTGATTCAAATCAAGTAAGTGTATCCTTAAGTTTTGAATCATTTAAATCTAATTTTCTTAACTCAATTTATGAGTCATAAATATGATTCATAATGAACCCTTAAAGGATGATTCATGATGCCCTTGATTAGGGTATTGAATGAGGATTTAATGATAAGTATGCAATCAAGGGTTCAAGAGGAAGAAAATGGTGATTAAGGTTGAATATGAGTTGATAAACTTAGTTGAAATTTGCTTAAATTCATACATAATGTTGCTGTTTTGAATCGTTATTATGATTAAATGATGATTCATGTTTAGATGTATTATATATGTTGATTTCGGCATGAGTTATGAATTTTAGAAAGAATAAGGATTAGGGTTACGTATATGACCCGATTTCCATGTCTCTATGTTAAAAATGATATATGAATTAGCCTAAATGAATTATGGATGATTTAGAGGGTGAAATACTCTAAACCTAGGGTACTTTGGACGTTCAAAATGGGTTAGAAAAGATTGCCCTAAATCTGATTTTTAGGGGCATATATGTGGACGTCCAAAGTGGTGCAAGAAGGGTACCCTACATGCATGTGAAGTCACTGTTTTGTAAGAAACTAATGTATGGACTTTAAACATGTGATAATACCCTAAATTTGGGTTAAGAAAAGTGTGATTAGTTGCTGAAATTTAGAGATTAAAAATCTGTTTTGGGATAAGTATCAAAAGGGACATTGAAAGTGTATAAAATGGGCCCCAAAGTTGTTGTTTTGAAACTCTATGATTAGTGGATTAAAAAATTCCATAAAAATACACTAAGTGAAGTGTTAATTAAGGTGTATAATCATGCTAAATTAGAAAGAAAGTTGTTGATTTGGAAAATTTTAAGAAATACATGATTTATGTGTTATGAAATGGACATGAATGAAGAGATAAACATGAATCAATGGTAAGTAATTTATGTGAATTGTTAAAATATAAAAATGCATAGAAATATGATCGAAAAATGTGGATTAGGTTGCTGTTTTGGTAAATAATGATAATCTCAAATTTTGAGATTAATATATAAGGTTTAGGATATCAACTAAGTACTTAAGAATGAGCACAATGTGTGAATTGTGGAAAATATATGAAAAATGATAAGTGGGAGTAATAAACCTCCATATGATTCTAATGAATGACTAATGAATGTGCTATGATATATTTAAATGTTACCCTAAATATAGGTATTGAACATGTGGTATGATACATAAGTATGCTGTATATGTACACCCGACTTGGAATTCAAGTAGGTTGTAAATGTTAATGAAAATGAGTTGAAAAACTAAGTTGAATGCAAGCAAATGGAAAACTATATGAATGCTATGTCATTCTTACATGTATAGGCAAAGGCAAAGAAAAAGTTGATCCGGAAAGCTCACGTGACCAAGGTAAGCAAGCAAAATTTTCTAAATAATTTTGTTTCTTAAATTATTCCAAAATAATTGCAAATGATATTCCAACTGCTTCTATTGGTTTAGTAAATGATATTTGAATTTATTTCTAAGGTATTTAAGGATGACCATTCCTTAGTTCAATACGTGTTTTCTAACTGAGTTACATAACTACTTTGTTAAATGTTTATGAAAAATACTGTCCTATGAATTTGCGTAAGAAAAATCATGTTAGCATGTCAAGAATGGTTCATGTGAATAAAGCATGAGGTCCACTTGAAAGGTGTAAGCAGACCGATTGTCCCCCTTTGGTGTGACCAAGTCGCTAAGATAGGCTAAGGGCCGGTGGCGCCTCCCTGGGATGGAAGGAGATGAAGACGAATGGTCGCCTAGCTAGCTTCCATCCTATGATGTCATGCATTGCATTGCATTGTCATGATATACCTTAGAGGGGGTATAATGTTGCTTTCCAAGATGTTTTAAATGAAAAGATTTCTGCTCCGCAGGTAGTTGATCATTTGTTAAGTGTCTTCTACCAAATAGAGAGAAATGCTTTTAAACAATATGCCTTCAAAATGATTTGCCAGAAAAATATATGACTTGCTTATTGAGTTTACAACTCACGTTTTGTTTTCCAAACCCATAGACAGGTGAAAGATTGAAGAAAACAAAGGAGAAAAAATTGGAGCATGGAGGATTGTAAAAACTTGATGAATTTCAATAAGTGCCGCTTATGGCAAATGGTTGTAAAATGACATGGTATTTGATGATCATATGTGATCTATTATATGACTTGTGTTTTATGAACAAGTATTAATGGATATTGAGCATGTTATGAATTTTTATGATTATAATTGATATAAAATGTGTATATCAGGGCAAAGATGGCTTAAGTGAACACTTGATAAAAAATAACATAAAAAAATTAATGCTTAAGGAATAATGGTTAAATGGATAAATATCCAATAAATCCTGCCGTGTGATAGGGCAACAATCCTGATCACGTTTACTAGTCAATAACGATCCCGAGGTAAGGCTCAGGATGTGACGCTCGGGTTGGGGGTGTCATAACCATGCTATTTATTACCCACACCCTGTGCAAAGATTTTATCATACTCTTTATTAGGATGGCTCATTTCACCTTCGTGGCCAGCAGTATCAATTGATGAAAGAGATTATCATGACCAACTGTGGCGCCCCAAACCGACGCGTCACATTTGTCCTTACTCCAAGATCTTGTCGATTGGTAAACGTGATTCAGGATTGTTGCCCTGATCACACGGCGGGTTTTTAATTGGATCTCGTCCAAATTTTTTTTCATTTCTTTCTTTTCTTTCATCACATAAACATATACTCATCATTATTCATAATGGACTCATCCATATCATCATTAATCATTAACTTCTCATATTATTCATAACTTCATAATTTCATACTGTTGGTCCTGAGTTAATGGAAATTACCCAAGAGGGGAGGGGTGAATTGGGTATTTAAAAATTTATAACTTAAACAGAAACTTTACCCCGGATTAATTTATTCCCCCTTTATGAAGAAAAGAAATGGAAAGCAATATAATGTTGAGAGCAGAAATATAAATCAAACACACAAGATTTTATAGTGGTTCGGGCAACCTCCCTACTCCACTCTTCCAAGCTCACACTCCTTGTGACTTGGTTTCCACTATTGTATTTCACAAATACAACTAGAGCCACTGCTCTCTTCTAGATTCCAGCTCTAGGGGGCATCAACAAATCACAGCACAAGTAGGTGATGAGTTCCACTCTAATCACACACTACTTTGCTTACACTTGATCTTAGTTCCTCAAACTAAATCAAGTTCAATACAACAATAAGAAAAATAGAAAGAATCTATACGTTACTGTTGTGTAGAGACAGTTTGGCGCAGAGAAGAACTTGTAGAGTTGACTTTGAAGGATCAGCAGTTGAGCTCTTGCAGTTTGAAGCAAAGTTCTTCTTGTAAAGATTGGCTTGATCACTTAATGCTCTTGAAGGTAGGAGTTATGAACACTTAATGATTTTCAGCTACTTCCCTCATCCACAATGAATGCCTTTTATAATTGTGGAGGGAATCTGAACGTTTGAAGGTAGGTGGTGCGTATTTAATGCGCCAACGTTCGAGTATTTTTCGACCGTTGCGACCCAAGTCGCAGGTGGAGTCGACTTCGGGTGCGACTTCGCCCAAGTCGCAGATGGAGTCGACTTCGGGTGCGACTTCGCCAGTTCGCAGCATCTTCAAGTTCCAGACTGGGTCGACTTTGTCTTCGACTTAACCCAAGTCGCAGGTGGAGTCGACTTCTGGTGCGACTTCACCTCGGCAGATAGCTTGATGAACTTGAAAAATTTCGGGATGCTTTTTGTTTTGCTTAGGCTTCTCTATGCCTTTAGTTCTTTTGCATTTTTCATTTCTTTTTGAATCATTGTGTCTTTACTTTAGCTTGCTTTCATTAGCTCCATATTTTTGTAAGCTTTGAATCCATGAGTCTTGAATCATGTAATCTTGAACAAGTTCTTGGTTGAGTTTATGCATCTTGCTTAGACTTGGATTAGTCTTCATATGTTTAAGTTTGAGCATCTAGGTTGGCTTGATCTTCATCTTGAAATCAGTTAATCCCATCTTGCTAATCTTGCATTTTGAAATTTTCTCATATTTATGCAAACAGTCAAGTTGAAAATATTCAACAAACATTCAACCAAAAACTATCATAAAGACTTAAACTCATATTAGACTCAAATCCCTATCTCTTTCATATTAGACTCAAATCCCTATCTCTTCTTCCCCTTTTTGTCAATGTATCAAAAATATATGAGGTTGCTCCCCCTAAACAGGTGCTCCCCCTCAGTTTGTGCTAGGTTAATTCAATCATTCCCATGTCATTTCTAATCTTGTAAAATGGTTCTGTTGCTAGAGGTTTTGTGAATATATTGCAATTTGATCTTCAGTTCTCACATATTCCAAATATATTGTTGGAAACAATGTTTAAAGCGAAACAAAATTGACCAAAGCATGAGTTTCGATGATTAACAAAGTTAAAATTGAGTATAAGGTGATTATGATGGCTTTGCTTTATGATTTAAGGAATGAATCAGCCAAGTCGATATCCAAGTCGACTTGGACTTCGACTTAGGGTGAAGTCGATCCCAAAGTCGACTCCATATTCGACTCCAAAACAGACCACACAGCCAAATTCAAAATGGAAGGAAAAGCAGGTGAAGTCGCAGGCCAAGTTGACTCCACTTGCGACTTGGGAAGCCAAGTCGCAAACGAAGTCGACTCCAGCATCGACTTCAGACGGCAAACATACTCCAGAGCTGATTTTGGGGTACAAAAATGCCGAAGTCGCAGATGAAGTTGACTCCAGGTGCGACTTGGGTGAAGTCGCAGATGAAGTCGACCCCGAGTTCGACTTGAGTTCTTCAAGTCCAAAATACAGACTCAAGCTCATTTTCAAGATCAACTTGGGATTTTTCAAATCCAAATCAAGGGTACAAGCTCATTATCAATTCTCAAGTCCAAGGCACAGCTTCGAACATAAGTTGAAGATGAAGAAGTTCAAGTCATGAAGACTACTATCAAAAGCAACTAAGACAAGTTCTTCAAGGAGTTTTGCAAATATTAGAAGCCATTTCAGAAGTAAATGGTTCAAGAAGGAAAACTAAGCAAGCTAGAAGAAATCAAGCAAGGACCAAACAAATTTCAGCACAAGAACAGGTCAAGTCGCAACCCAAGTCGACTCCAAGATCGACTTGAGGTCAAATCTGAAACCAAGTCGACCTAATCTGAGACTTGGAACTGAAGTCGCAAACGAAGTCGACTCCAGTTGAGACTTGGGAAGCCAAGTCGCAAACGAAGTCGACTCCATCTGCGACTTGGGGAACCAACGTTCGAATTTTTGAACGTTGGAACATTTATTGCGCGCCAACCACTTCTACAATGTTCAAATCTTCCCCATTCTATAAATAGACAATCAAGCAAACGAGAATACTAACACTACATTGTCTAAAGAGAGAAAAGAAGTGCAAATAAGAGCTCCCATTTGCTTTTCTCTAATTTTGAGTGATCTATACATTTTCAAAGGAAGAAAGAGCTTCAAATTGCAAGTAGCTTCAACGACATACAACCGGTTGCATCTACAAGTTCTTCCTCAAGCTCAATCTTGCCTACACAACTCTGTAAAGTGTAGATCTTCCTTATTTTCATTACTCTTTGTTATTGGTCTTGGTTTGAGTGTATTGTAACAAACCAAGACGTTGCAAGTAGAGTTGTGATTGGAGTTGAACTCATCACCTACTTGTATCAAGTGTACAAGCCCCCTAGAGCTAGAATCTAGAAGAGATCACAGGCTCTGTTTGTGTATGCCCCCTAGAGCTGGAATCTAGAAGAGAGCGGAGTCTCTAAGTGTATTCGCGGAATACATAGTGGAACCCAAGTCACAACGGTGTGTGAGCTTGGAAGGGTGGAGTAGGGAGAGGTTGCCCGAACCACTATAAATCTTGCCTACTGTTTACCTTATTGTTTTCACTATTTCATTGCTCTCTATTTGTTTCAATCAAGGGGATTAAGCTTTCAAGGGGTTAAGTTTTAATTTACCGAAGAATTTTATAAGAACCCAATTCACCCCTCCCCTCTTGGGTTTTGCCATTAACTCGGGACCAACACATATGTCATGATTTTCTACATGTTCTCTAATAAAATGATGTCTAAGGTCTATATGTTTGGTCCTAGAATGCAATACTGGATTTTTAGTTAAACATATGACACTTGTATTATCACATTTAATAGGTATATCTTTAAAATCCATGCCATAGTCCCTAAGTTGCTGTTTCATCCAAAGCAATTGGGCACAACAGCTCCCGGCGGCAATGTATTCGGCTTCCGCCATAGATAGAGCAACACTAGTTTGTTTTCTTGAAAACCATGAAACCAACATGTTCCCAAGAAATTGACAAGTTCCACTAGTGCTTTTTCTATCTACTTTGTAACCGGCAAAATCCGCATCCGAGTAGCCGATTAGATCAAAATTAGAGCCCTTTGGATACCAAAGTCCTAAATTGGTAGTGTCAACTAAGTATCTGAAAATTCTTTTCACAGCTACCAAGTGTGATTCTTTTGGACATGATTGAAATCTAGAGCACATGCACACACTAAACAATATATCAGGCCTAGAAGCAGTTAAATACAATAGAGAACCTATCATGCTTTTATACAATTTCAGATCAACTATTTTTCCTTTCTCATCTTTGTCGATTTTGATTGTTGAGCTCATGGGCGTGTTTGCTCCTTTGCTATTCTCCATGCCAAACTTCTTCAGCATTTCTTTGATATACTTGGACTGATTAATGAAGATTCCTTCATTTAGTTGCTTGATTTGCAGTCCAAGGAAGAAATTCAGCTCTCCCATCATGCTCATCTCAAATTCTTTCTGCATAAGCTCAGAAAATTCTTGACAAAGAGTCTCATTAGTAGCACCGAAAATGATATCATCAACATAAATTTGAATGATCAATATATCCTTTTCTTTATATTTGATAAACAAAGTGGTGTCTACCTTTCCTTTTTGAAAATCATGATCAATCAGAAATTTGCTTAATCTATCATACCAAGCCCTTGGAGCTTGTTTTAATCCATATAATGCTTTGGTTAGCTTGTACACGAATTTAGATTGATCTTTTTCTTCAAATCCAGGTGGTTGTTCCACATACACCTCTTCATTTATATATCCATTCAAAAATGCACTTTTAACATCCATTTGAAACAATTTAAAGTTCAAGTGAGATGCAAAAGCTAGTAAGATGCGAATAGCTTCTAATCTAGCAACCGGGGCATAGGATTCTTCAAAATCTATTCCTTCTTCTTGTGAGTATCCTTTTGACACAAGTCTAGCTTTGTTTCTCACTACAAGTCCACTTTCATCTAATTTGTTCCTAAAGACCCATTTGGTGCCAATAACAGTACAATCTTTTAGTCTTGGAACAAGATGCCAAACTTGGTTTCTTTCAAATTGATTTAGCTCTTCTTGCATTGCTATAATCCAGTTTTCATTGGATACAAAGGCGTATTGTCCACAAATATTTTGTTTTGATCTTCTAGTTTTTACACCTTCATACACATTCCCTATTGTTGGTCCCGAGTTGATGGCAAAACCCAAGAGGGGAGGGGTGAATTGGGTATTTAAAAATTATATCTTAAACATAAGCTTATCCCTGGATTAATCCAGTCCCCTTAATGGAGAAATGAAATGGAAAGCAATGTAAATAGCAGAAGTATAAATCAAGCACACAGGATTTTTATAGTGGTTCGGGCAACCTCCCTACTCCACTCTTCCAAGCTCACACTCTTTGTGACTTGGGTTCCACTATTGTATTCTCTTAATACAATTAGAGCCACTGCTCTCTTCTAGATTTCAGCTCTAGGTGGCATCAACAAAACACAGCACAAGTAGGTGATGAGTCACACTCCAATCACACACTACTTTGCTTACACTTGATCTTAGTTCCTCAAACTAAATCAAGTTTAACACATACAACAGAAACAGTAAGAAAACTACACTTTACAGATGTGTAGAAGCATTTTGGCGCAGAGAAGAACTTGTTGAAGTGGCTTTGTATGATCAGTAGTTGAGCTCTTGCAGTTTGAAGCAAAGTTCTTCCTCTTTGATTAGCTTGATCTCTTTAAAGCTCTTGTAGATGGTAGTTATGCACTTTTAATGATTTTCAGCTACTTCCCTCGTCCACCATGAATGCTATTTATAATTTTGGAGGGAATTCGAACGTTAGAGGGTAGGTGGTGCGCATTTAATGCGCCAACGTTCGAATAAATTTCGACCGTTGCGACCCAAGTTGCATGTGGAGTCGACTTTGGATGCGACTTCGCCTAAGTCGCAGATGGAGTCGACTTCGGGTGCGACTTCGCTTTTCTGTCGCAGCTTCAAGTTTCAGTCAGGGTCGACTTGGGCATCAACTTGACCCAAGTCGCAGGTGAAGTCGACTTCGGGTGCGACTTCACCTTGTCAGGTTCCAAGTCTGAGTCTGAGTCGACTTTGGCTTCCGACTTCAACTCAAGTCGATCATGGAGTCGACTTGGGTTGCGAATTGACTTGGTCTTTGCAAAATACGCTTTGTTCTTCATTTGATCTTCCTCTTGCTTGGCTTGTTTCCTTGATGATTCTTAGGAGAGCCTGAGTTTTGAATCATGCACCTTGCTTTGCATTTGACTCAGTTTGTCTTTAAGACTTGATAGACTTGATTTGATCTTGATCTTGAAGCTTTGCTTTGATCTTGAGTGAGGGATTCCTTGAATAGGCTTTGAAACTGCATCTTTGAAGTCTGAACTTCTCAAGTCGCGGATGAAGTCGACTTTGTCTGCGACTTCACCCAAGTCGCACCTGGAGTCGACTTGGCCTGCGACTTGGGCAGCTTTGTTCCCCGAAATTCAACTCTGGACAGTTTTCCATGTTTGAAGTCGATAGCGAGGTCGACTTCGTTTGCGACTTGGCTTCTCAAGTCGCATGTGGAGTCGACTTGGGATGCGACTTCACCTGTACGTTGGTTTTGCCTTTGAGGTTCTTTCTCAAGTCGATAGTTAAGTCAACTTTGGGATCGACTTCACTCTAAGTCGAAGTCCAAGTCGACTTGGGGATCGACTTGGCTACTTAAGTTCCTTAAAACAAGTGGCAAACTCATTAGTCCTTTAAATATACTCAAGTTAGTTGTTGTTAATCATCAAAACTTAATCTTTGGTCAATTTTACTTTATTTTGAAGTATTGTTTCCAACAATCTCCCCCTTTTTGATGATTGACAAAACTAAATTGAGCTTATACCTTTCAAGATGGATGCATTTAAGTAGTCTTCGAAAACAGAGTATAAGCAATCATTCCATAACTTTCAAAACAGATTTTTAGCAATCATTCAATTCATATAAGCACATTTCAATCATAAGCAAGTTTCATATCATTCATGTTTTCAATTTACTATGTAAAGCAAAAGAAATGAAACTCCTAGATACAAACTACCCAACCCAAAAAATTCTACTCAATTTCTATTCTATCTCCCCCTTTGTCAATCTATCAAAAATGATTCAATTACCAAAGACTTGGTGAATTGAAATTGGGAAATGGGATAGACAGACTGAGTTTGTTTGATGGGACGGACATGAGCTGAGGAGTAGAAGGAGGAAACGGGTGCGGGAGAAGGCTCGCGATGAACTGAACCCGATTCGAAGGGATCAAGTTCAGGCATGGGTCGCTTCTTGTGACGGCCTGAGGCGAGATGATATCGGATGGTACGCAATTCCCGATCGATTCGATCCTGTCGGGAATGCATGTCGTTGATCGCTGTCAACACCTCGGTCACAAGACTCGTCATTCGATCTTCTTGGTAACCCATTTCTTCCCGTAGAGCTGAGATTTCTTCCTTTATGCTCTGGAGAGTCGCCTCTTGTGATGAAGTAGGAGGCGCTCTATCGGGTGCAACGGATCCGTGAGGAGAATGAGATCCGTGCGACATGGGAGATGCAGGTTGTGCAGGCGATGCCACGGGAGGTTGCTCCCCCTCAGCTTGTGCATTATCTTCATGCTCTTCTTCTGGAGCTTCTGGCCTGAGTTCAAGAACATTGATTTTCATCCTCTGGATCAGTGCTTTGTTGATGGCGTTGGTGGACTTAAGCACTTCAAAAGGCTCGCCTTCAATGTCTACTTTGTAAAATTCAAGGATCTTCGTGATCCATGTGCCATAAGGGAGGACTCCTCGTGGGTTGTCCTTTCTAGATGCCAAGGCTTCAAGAAACAATTTTGGTAAGCTCACCTTGACTCTGTTGGCCACTTTCCATAGTATCCCGGCTTCTTGTGGGTTCACTTGATTTCTTCCACCCCCCTTTGGGTAGATGCAGTGGGCAATAAGAAGTCTGAGCACCCGTAGTCTAGGTGGGAGATCCATGTATCGAAGAAATTTAATTCCCGGATGATACTTGTTGCTCCGGGTGAGCTGGTTATACATTTTATCCATTGTAAGATCTTCTGGAATAGGCTCATCTACATATGGGACTCCAAATATTTGTCCTAAATCAATCCTTGCTCCAGTCTTACTTGGAGTTATCCCAATTCCAAGATTTATTTCCACTCCTTTGACGAAAGTTGCATATTTTTCTTCATCCCACAAATAATAGAAGATTCGAGTAAGATCTGGATAGACCCTTTCGTCCTCCTTTAGCAATTTGGTCCATCCTTGAAAATCCAATAGATCTTCTATATCGGATCCATAATCTTTCAAGAATTTAAAATCTATAATCTTGGGTATAAATACCTTCCGTTCATAGAAGCTTTTGTAAAACCGGCTGTGCTGAAACTCGGTTTTGAAGTAGGTAGTGGACATCTTCAACACTTGGGTTTTCCCAGCCGTAGTGCCCCTTTTGCTTGCCCCAGATTGTGTGCTCTGTGAGGTTTGGGCTTGTTGTTGATTTTCCGACCTCGGACCTTGATCAGATGATTGAGTTTGGAACCGAACCCGTCTTCCCGTTGAAGTTGATGGTTCCTCTCTTGCCCTTTTTGATGGAGTCCTAGTTCTTCTAGGAACTTCTTCTTCTGTGCGAGACGAATGTTGTGTGGGAACCGGTTTGGGGTATGGTTTTGATACGGCTTTCTTTGGTGCCATTGGAGCTTGGAGTTAGAAATTTAGAGCTTTGGGAATTTGAGAGGGAATGATAGTGAAAGAGAAACGCCGGACGGAGGGCTTTGCCGGAGGGAAGAAGAATCGCCGGAGACAGGGAGAACCGGAATCGGAGAGGAGAGAGAGAGAGAGAGAGATGGTTGGCCAGGATTAGAGAGAAAATGAGAGGGAGTGAGAGATGAGCTGGGATTAGAGAGAAAATGAGACGGAGAGAGAATACTGAGAAAAATGAGAGAGACAGATACTGAGAGAGGGAGTGAGAGCTTGAGAGATAAAAACAGAGGGAGAGAGAGACAGTGATGCCGGAGAGAGGGAGAGAGAAAAAGAGAAGTTGGAGGGAAAATGAAGAAGAAAGAAGGGAGAGGAGAAGGAAAAAGGAAGGAGAGCGGGAATCTGGACGGTCACGCGCGGATTCGACTTTACCCTAGGTGAAGTCGACTTCGGTCCCTCGGAGTCGACTTCGCCTGGGGGCGGAGTCGACTTTGCTTCTGAAGTGGAGTCGACTTGACGCCCTTGGAGTCGACTTGACTCATCGACTTGACATTTTTCAATTTGTAATTTTCTTATTTAATTTTCCTAATTTAGCTCTATCATTCCCATATCATTCCTAATTTTATAAAATGATTCTTTGGCTAATGGTTTGGTAAGGATATCAGCAATTTGGTCCTCAGTTTTCACATATTCTAAACATACATCATGATTTTCAACATGTTCACGAATAAAATGATGTCTCACATCAATATGCTTGGTTCTTGAATGCAGTACAGGATTTTTAGTCAAACAAATTGCACTTGTATTATCACATCTAATAGGAATATCAACATAATCAATACCATAATCTTTCAATTGTTGTTTCATCCAAAGTAATTGGGCACAACAACTACCGGCGGCTATGTATTCGGCTTCTGCAGTAGATAGAGCAACACTTGTTTGTTTTCTTAAGTACCATGAAACTAACATATGTCTAAGAAACTGACAAGTTCCACTAGTGCTCTTTCTATCTACTTTATATCTGGCAAAATCTGCATCCGAATACCCGATTAGATCAAAGGTTGTCCCCTTTGGATACCATAGTCCAAGATTGGCAGTTTTTATCAAATATTTAAAAATTCTTTTTACAGCAAGTAGATGTGATTCTTTTGGGCATGCTTGAAATCTAGAGCACATACAAACACTGAATAGAATATCGGGTCTAGAAGCAGTTAAATATAACAAGGATCCTATCATGCTTCTATAAAACTTTTGATTGATACTTTTACCGTTTTCGTCCGTGTCGATCTTGATTGTAGAGCTCATTGGAGTGTTTGCCCCTTTGCTATTCTGCAATCCAAATTTCTTGAGCATTTCCTTGACGTACTTGGACTGGTTCAAGAATATCCCTTCACTTTGTTGCTTAATTTGCAGTCCAAGGAAGAAATTTAATTCTCCCATTATGCTCATTTCGAATTCGCTCTGCATAATCTTAGAAAATTCTTGACAAAGATTTTCGTTAGTAGCACCGAAAATTATGTCATCTACATAAATCTGTACAATTAAAATATCTTTGTTTTTTTTATTTGATGAACAAAGTAGTATCTACTTTCCCTCTTAGAAACTCATGATCAATCAAAAATTTGTTCAACCTTTCATACCAAGCTCTTGGAGCTTGCTTTAATCCATATAGCGCTTTGGTCAATTTATAAACATACTTTGATTTATTCATTTCTTCAAAACCAGGGGGTTGTTCAACATATACTTCTTCATTCAAATAGCCATTCAAAAATGCGCTTTTTACATCCATTTGGAACAATTTGAAATTCATATAAGAAGCGAATGCTAGTAGAATACGTATGGCTTCTAATCTAGCCACGGGTGCATATGATTCTTCAAAATCAATTCCTTCTTCTTGAGAATACCCTTTAGCTACTAATCTGGCATTGTTTCTAATCACAAGTCCGCTTTCATCTAATTTGTTCCTAAATACCCATTTGGTACCAATGATAGTGTGATTGTTTGGTCTAGGAACTAAATGCCATACATTGTTCCTTTCGAATTGGTTTAGCTCTTCTTGCATTGCAATAACCCAATTTTTATCATTGAGAGCTTGTTCAATGGTATTTGGTTCAATTTTAGATACAAAGGCATATTGACCATAAATATTTTGTTTTGATCTTCTAGTTTTCACTCCTTCATATACATTTCCAATAACTTGCTCAATTGGATGGGCATTTTTGAACTTTAGATCAGTTGGAGGTTTGTAAGAATCATTACCTTCACTTACCTCTTCCTCCATGAGATTTTCTGGCTTGAGCTCGAGTTCCTTTGGTTGTTCTTTGCCTTTTGTCTCATCTGCATCACTTAGTTCATCCTCCTTTCTCGGAGTTTGGTTAGTTTCATCAAATACAATGTGTATGGATTCTTCAACAACTTGGTTTCGTTTATTGAAAACTCTATATGCTTTGCTATTTGATGAATATCCAAGGAATATAGCCTCATCACTTTTAGCATCTAACTTTCCCAAGTTAGTTTTTCCATTGTTCAAAACATAACATGTACATCCAAAAGCATGAAAATAAGAAATATTTGGTTTTCTTCCTTTCCATAGTTCATATGGGGTCTTTTTCAAGATTGCTTGAATGGTGACACGGTTCAATACATGACAAGCTGTACTTACAGCTTCACCCCAAAATTTCTTGGATAGATTGCTCTCATTTAGCATAGTTCTAGCCATCTCTTGTATAGTTCTATTTTTCCTTTCTACTACTCCATTTTGTTGTGGAGTTCTTGGTGCAGAAAATGTGTGGTGAATTCCTTTTTCATTGCAAAATTCCATGAATCGTTTGTTTTCGAATTCGCCACCATGATCGCTTCTTATGGTCACAATAGTACTTTGTTTTTCATTTTGCACCAAATTTACAAAAGTTGCAAACATAGTGAAGACTTCATCTTTACTATCTAAGAGAATTATCCATGTGAATCTTGAAAAATCATCAACTATGACAAATACATATTTCTTTCCACCAATGGTTAGAATGTCGGATGGCCCGTATAGATCCATGTGTAGCAATTCAAGTGGCTTGGTGGTGGAAATTTCCTTTTTGGTAGAGAAAGGCATCTTGGGTTGTTTTGATAATTGACATGCCTTACAAATCTTGTCCTTGTCATATTTCAATCTTGGTAATCCTTCTACCAAACTCTTTTTCCATAGGGTATTTATGTTTCCCATGTTTATATGTCCAAGCCTTTTATGCCAAACCCATGGATCATTATCAATGACCATTAGACATTGACCATTTAATTCATCAAGTGAAACCAAATATACATTTCCATGTCTTTTACCACTAAACATGATATGCTCTCCATCAAATACATTACATATAGATGATTCAAACACAACTTTGTATCCTTTATCACATAATTGGCTAATGCTCATTAAATTGTGTTTGAGTCCTTCAACAAACAAAACATCTTCCATGCATGCATTTGAAATACTATGTATATTTCCTTTACCTTTAATTTTACCTTTTTCATTATTACCAAAGGCAACCATTCCATCATTGCAAGACTTAAGTTTATGAAATAAGCTTCTTTCACCAGTCATATGCCTTAAGCAACCGCTATCCATGAACCATTCATTATTTGCCTTTGCCTTAAAACATATCTGAAAAAATAAGCAAGTAAATCTTATCTCCTTGGTACCCATTTTATGGGTCCATTTGGGTTAGTAATATAAATTAATCGTTGTTGTTCTAACTTGGAAAGCCCAAATCTTGTGTTCCTTGGAACCCAAACTAATTTTGCACCACGGTCATATAATTTCTTAAAATTACATTTGTAAGTTTTATGACCCAGTTTATTACAGAAGTTACAAGCCATAGGTAATCTTGGAGTAGGCCTCCAAGTATGCAATGGTTCAATAGTTGGTCTTCTAATCCACTTAAAGTTTTTCTTTTGTGGCTTGTATATAGATGCAGTTTTAGTTTGATATTTCTCAAGTATTTGCACATTTGATTTGCTACTTTCTCCTTGCTCAAATGTATGATATCCAAGACCTCTTTTATGTGTTTGGGAGGTCATATTCAGAAACATTTTAACACTTTCTCCTGGATTAGAGAACTTAGCTAATGATTCATTTAATGATTCGTTCTCCTTTTTCAGCATATCATTTTCTTCTTTTATTTTGTCTAATTTCTCTGCAAGTTTACCATTTGCAATTATTACTGCATCACATTGTTTCTTCTTAATTGTAAACTTTCTTCCTAATTTCTTCATTTCTTCATACAATGAATCATATGCAGTTTGTAGTTCTTCTAATTCAGTACATTTGAGGCAATCTTGAAAAGAAGAATAACTTGATTTAGAATGGGAGAGTTTGGAACTTACCTCTTCATTGCTTGTGCATTTTGTTGAGGTAGTTTGTTCGTCTTGCTCGATTTGTGCCATGCAGCAGATTCTTGCACATTCTTCCGCCTCGATTTGATCGGTTGAGGGGCTACTTGTTGTAGATTCCTCATCATTCATGTATATGCCTCTTCCTTTGTATCTTTGGAATCTTTTGTTGTCCTCTCGATCCTTTCTTTGTTCTTTTGCTTTGCTTTCTTCGGGAGTTGGACATTGAGCTTGCATATGTCCCGAACCGCTGCATCGGTAGCATTTGGTTGATTCTTTCTTCTTTTCTTTGGGAGTTCTATCCTTGAAGCTTCTGAAATTTTTGCCTTTCCTCACAAATTTTCTGAAACGTTTTGTGAGTAGGGCGATTTCGTCGTCGTTTTGAGAAGAAGAGGAGTCATCTGTGTCTTGTGCGGCTTTCAAAGCAATTGCTCTTTTGCCCCTGTGTTGATCTTCATTTATTCTCTTGATTAGCTCATGTGACATGAGTGAGCTAATTAAGTCTTCAAGCTTTAGAGTGTTAAGGTCCTTGGCTTCTTCTATTGCAGTGATCTTTGGAGTCCATGATTCGGGTAGAGCTCTTAAGATCTTCATGACCTGCTCAGATTCAGATATAGCCTTTCCGAGACCTTTTAGAGCATTAGTAATTTTAGAGAATCTAGCAAACATTTCAGAGATATTTTCTCTTTCTAGCATTCTAAAGTTTTCCAGTTCTCCAATCAAAATATTTCTTCTCGTCCCTTGGACTTGAGAAATTCCTTCATAGATAGAGGTTAGCGTATCCCATATCTCTTTGGCGGTTAAGCAAGAGGATACTCTATCATATTCAGAAGCAGTAAGAGCACAAAATAAAGAGTTCATAGCTTTGGCGTTGCTCTTAACAATTCTTACTTCCTCATCGGTCCATTTGGAAGCTCTTTCATCAGTAGGCAAGGTTACTCCATCTTGGATAGCAATCCAAGAGTCCATGTCGGTAGCCATGATGAGTTGCTTCATACGAAGCTTCCAATATCCAAAATTGCTCCCATCAAACAACGGTGGCCTTGTAAAGGATTGACCTTCAACAAATGCGGGAACGGAAGTAGATTGGGATGCCATATTTATAAGATCTCTTTGGTAAACTCAAAGATCTGCTCTGATACCACTTGTTGGTCCCGAGTTGATGGCAAAACCCAAGAGGGGAGGGGTGAATTGGGTATTTAAAAATTATATCTTAAACAGAAGCTTATCCCCGGATTAATCCAGTCCCCTTAATGGAGAAATGAAATGGAAAGCAATGTAAATAGCAGAAGTATAAATCAAGCACACAGGATTTTTATAGTGGTTCGGGCAACCTCCCTACTCCACTCTTCCAAGCTCACACTCTTTGTGACTTGGGTTCCACTATTGTATTCTCTTAATACAATTAGAGCCACTGCTCTCTTCTAGATTTCAGCTCTAGGTGGCATCAACAAAACACAGCACAAGTAGGTGATGAGTCACACTCCAATCACACACTACTTTGCTTACACTTGATCTTAGTTCCTCAAACTAAATCAAGTTTAACACATACAACAGAAACAGTAAGAAAACTACACTTTACAGATGTGTAGAAGCATTTTGGCGCAGAGAAGAACTTGTTGAAGTGGCTTTGTATGATCAGTAGTTGAGCTCTTGCAGTTTGAAGCAAAGTTCTTCCTCTTTGATTAGCTTGATCTCTTTAAAGCTCTTGTAGATGGTAGTTATGCACTCTTAATGATTTTCAGCTACTTCCCTCGTCCACCATGAATGCTATTTATAATTTTGGAGGGAATCTGAACGTTAGAGGGTAGGTGGTGCGCATTTAATGCGCCAACGTTCGAATAAATTTCGACCGTTGCGACCCAAGTCGCATGTGGAGTCGACTTTGGATGCGACTTCGCCTAAGTCGCAGATGGAGTCGACTTCGGGTGCGACTTCGCTTTTCCGTCGCAGCTTCAAGTTTCAGTCAGGGTCGACTTGGACATCAACTTGACCTAAGTCACAGGTGAAGTCGACTTCGGGTGCGACTTCACCTTGTCAGGTTCCAAGTCTGAGTCTGAGTCGACTTTGGCTTCCGACTTCAACTCAAGTCGATCATGGAGTCGACTTGGGTTGCGACTTGACTTGGTCTTTGCAAAATACGCTTTGTTCTTCATTTGATCTTCCTCTTGCTTGGCTTGTTTCCTTGATGATTCTTAGGAGAGCCTGAGTTTTGAATCATGTACCTTGCTTTGCATTTGACTCAGTTTGTCTTTAAGACTTGATAGACTTGATTTGATCTTGATCTTGAAGCTTTGCTTTGATCTTGAGTGAGGGATTCCTTGAATAGGCTTTGAAACTGTATCTTTGAAGTCTGAACTTCTCAAGTCGCGGATGAAGTCGACTTTGTCTGCGACTTCACCCAAGTCGCACCTGGAGTCGACTTGGCCTGCGACTTGGGCAGCTTTGTTCCTCGAAATTCAACTCTAGACAGTTTTCCATGTTTGAAGTCGATAGCGAGGTCGACTTCGTTTGCGACTTGGCTTCTCAAGTCGCATGTGGAGTCGACTTGGGATGCGACTTCACCTGTACGTTGGTTTTGCCTTTGAGGTTCTTTCTCAAGTCGATAGTTAAGTCGACTTTGGGATCGACTTCACTCTAAGTCGAAGTCCAAGTCGACTTGGGGATCGACTTGGCTACTGAAGTTCCTTAAAACAAGTGGCAAACTCATTAGTCCTTTAAATATACTCAAGTTAGTTGTTGTTAATCATCAAAACTTAATCTTTGGTCAATTTTACTTTGTTTTGAAGTATTGTTTCCAACACCTATAACTTGCTCAATTGGATGGGCATGTTTGAACTTTAAATCAGTTGGAGGTTTATAGGAGTTATTACCTTCACTTACCCTTTCCTCCATGGAGTCTTCTAGCTTTTCCACATGCAGTTCTTCAAGACTACTTGTTATATCATCTGCATCACTTAAATCATCTTTTCTTTTGAAGCATGGGTTAGTTTCATCAAAAACAACATGTATCGACTCTTTTACAACTTGGTTTCGTTTATTGAATACTCTATATGCTTTGCTATTTGATGAGTACCCAAGGAATATTGCCTCATCACTTTTGGCATCTAGTTTTCCCAAGTTGGTTTTACCATTGTTCAAAACATAGCATGTGCATCCAAAAGCATGAAAGTATGAAATATTTGGTTTTCTACCTTTCCATAGCTCATATGAGGTCTTTTTCAAGATTGCTCTAATAGTAACTCGGTTTAGCACATGACAAGCTGTACTTGTAGCCATCTCTTGTATAGTTCTGTTTTTCCTTTCAACCACTCTATTTTGTTGTGGAGTTCTTGGTGCAGAAAATGTATGATGAATTCCTTTTTCATTGCATAATTCTATGAATCGTTTATTTTCAAATTCACCACCATGATCACTTCTAATGGTCATAATAGTACATTATTTTTCATTTTGCACCAAGTTTACAAAAGTTGCAAACATAGAGAAGGCTTCATCTTTGCTAGCTAAGAGAATTACCCATGTGAATCTTTAAAAATCATCAACTATTACAAATACATATTTCTTTCCACCAATGGTTAAAATATCAGATGACCCATTTAGATCCATGTGTAGCAATTCAAGTGGCCTAGTGGTGGAAATCTCCTTTTTGGTAGAGAAAGGCATTTTAGGTTGTTTTGACAATTGACATGCCTTGCAAATTTTATCCTTGTCATATTTCAATTTAGGCAATCCTTCTACCAAACTCTTCTTCCATAGGGTCTTTATATTTGTCATGTTTATATGCTTAAGCCTCTTATGCCAAACCCATGGATCATTATCAATGACCATTAGACATTGACCATCTAGTTCATCAAGTGAAACCAAATATACATTTCCATGTCTTTTTCCGCTAAACATGATATGTTCTCCATCAAATACATTACATATAGATGATTCAAACACAACCTTGTATTCTTTGTCACATAATTGACTAATGCTCATTAGATTGTGCTTGAGTCCTTCAACAAACAATACATCTTCCATGCATGCATTTGAAATACTATATATGTTTTCTTTACCTTTAATTTTACCTTTCTCATTATTACCAAAGGCAACCGTTCCATCGTTGCAAGGCTTAAGTTTATGAAATAAACTTCTTTCTCTGGTCATATGCCTTGAACAACCGCTGTCCATGAACCATACGTTGTTTGCCTTTGCCTTAAAACATATCTGAAAAATAAACAAGTAAATCTTATCTCTTTGGTACCCATTTTATGGGTCCATTTGGGTTGGTAATATGATTCAATCTTTGTTGCTCTAACTTAGAAAGCCCAAATCTTGTGTTTCTTGGAACCCAAACTAATTTTGCACCATGGTCATACAGTTTCTTAAAGTTACATTTATAGGCTTTATGACCCATTTTATTGCAGAAATTGCAAGCCATTGGTAGTCTAGGAGTAGGCCTCCAAGTATGTAATGGTTCAAATGTTGGCCTTCTAGTCCACATAAAATTTTTATTTTTGGAATTGTAGATAGGTGCAGTTTTGGTTTGATATTTCCCAAGTATTAGCACATTTGATTTGCCACTTTCTTTTTGCTCAAATGTATAGTATCCAAGACCTCTTTTATTTGTTTGGGAGGTCATGTTCAGAAATATTTTTACATTTGTCCTGGATTAGAGAACTTAGCTAATGATTCATTTAATGATTCGTTCTCCTTTTTCAGTTTCTCTACTTCTTTCAAAAGCAATTCATTTTCATCTTTCAATTTTGATGATCTTTCAGCTAGTTTTCCATTTACAATAATAACGGAGTTACATTGTTGTCTCTTCAATGACAACTTGTTTCCTAGCTTTTTGATTTCTTCATATAATGAATCATATGCAAGTTGTAGTTCTTCTAATTCAGTACATTTGAGGCATTCATGAAAAGAAGAATAACTAGGTTGAGAATGGCAAGGTTTGGAAGTTACCTCTTCATTGCTTGTGCACTTTGTTGAGATGGTTTATTCTTCCAAAACTTCCGTTGTGTTCAAACACAACAGATTTTCTTCTTGTTCGATTCGTGCCACGCAGCATATTCTAGCACAATTTGCCGCCTCAAATTCGTCGGTTGAGGAGCTGCTTGTTGATGAAGTTTCTTCATTGACGTACATGTCTCTTCCCTTGGGCCTTTGGTATTTCTTGTTTTCATGTCTTTACCTCCTTTCTTGTTGATCTTTTGATTTCTCTTCCTGCGTAGGACATTGAGCTTGCATATGTCCCATCCCGCCGCATCTATAGCACTTTGTTGGCTCCTTCTTCTTCTCTCTTCGTGGTCTTTCTTTGAAGTCTTTGAAGTTTCTTTCTTTTCGCACAAACTTTCAAAATTTGCGAGTGAGTAGTGCTATATCTTCATCATCGTTGTGAGATGAGGAGGTAGATTCTTCTGAGTTGTGGGTGGCCTTTAGTGCAATAGCTTTCTTCCCTTTGTAATTATCTTCATTTCTTTTCTTAATTAGCTCATGTGACATTAGTGAGCTAATAAGATCTTCTAGCTTTAAAGTATTTAGGTCTTTGGCTTCTTCTATTGCTGTAATCTTTGGAGTCCATGAGTCAGGTAGCACCCTTAGTATCTTCATAACTTGTTCAGATTCAGAGATAGCCTTTCCAAGACCTTTCAAAGCGTTAGTAATTTTAGAAAATCTAGCAAACATCTCAGAAATATTTTCTGTTTCTAGCATTCTGAAGCTTTCCAATTCTCCTATCAAAATATTTCTCCTAGTCCCTTGGACTTGAGAGGTTCCTTCATAAATAGATGTTAAAGTATCTCATATTTCTTTAGCGGTTAGGCAAGAGGATACTCTATCATATTCAGAAGCTGTAAGAGCACAAAATAGTGAGTTCATAGCTTTAGCATTGCTCTTTACAGTTCTTACTTCCTCTTCGGTCCATTTGGAAGCTCTTTCATCAGTTGGCAAGATTACACCGTCTTGGATTGCAATCCAAGAGTCCATATCAGTAGCCATAATGAGTTGCTTCATACGAAGCTTCCAATAGCCGAAATTGTTCCCATCAAACAATGGTGGCCTAGTAAATGATTGGCCTTTGGCAAATGCGGGAACGGAAGTCGATTGGGATGCCATATCACTAGATCTCTTTGGTTTAACTCAAAGACCTGCTCTGATACCACTTGTTGGTCCCGAGTTAATGGCAATTACCCAAGAGGGGAGGGGTGAATTGGGTATTTAAAAATTTATAACTTAAACAGAAACTTTATCCCGGATTAATTTATTCCCCCTTTATGAAGAAACGAAATGGAAAGAAATATAATGTCGAGAGCAGAAATATAAATCAAACACACAAGATTTTATAGTGGTTCGGGCAACCTCCCTACTCCACTCTTCCAAGCTCACACTCCTTGTGACTTGGTTTCCACTATTGTATTTCACAAATACAACTAGAGCCACTGCTCTCTTCTAGATTCCAACTCTAGGGGGCATCAACAAATCACAGCACAAGTAGGTGATGAGTTCCACTCCAATCACACACTACTTTGCTTACACTTGATCTTAGTTCCTCAAACTAAATCAAGTTCAATACAACAATAAGAAAAACAGAAAGAATCTACACGTTACTGTTGTGTAGAGACAGTTTGGCACAGAGAAGAACTTGTAGAGTTGGCTTTGAAGGATCAGCAGTTGAGCTCTTGCAGTTTGAAGCAAAGTTCTTCTTGTAAAGATTGGCTTGATCACTTAATTCTCTTGAAGGTAGGAGTTATGCACACTTAATGATTTTCAGCTACTTCCCTCATCAACAATGAATGCCTTTTATAATTGTGGAGGGAATCCGAACGTTTGAAGGTAGGTGGCGCGCATTTAATGCACCAACGTTCGAATATTTTCCGACCGTTGTGACCCAAGTCGCAGGTGGAGTCAACTTCGGGTGCGACTTCGCCCAAGTCGCAGATGGAGTCGACTTCGGGTGCGACTTCGCCAGTTCGCAGCATCTTCAAGTTCCAGACTGGGTCGACTTTGTCTTCGACTTGACCCAAGTCGCAGGTGGAGTCGACTTCGGATGCGACTTCACCTCGCAGATAGCTTGATGAACTTGAAAAACTTCAGGATGCTTTTTGTTTTGCTTAGGCTTCTCTATGCCTTTAGTTCTTTTGCATTTTTCATTACTTTTTGAATCATTGTGTCTTCACTTTAGCTTGCTTTCATTAGCTCCATGTTTTTGTAAGCTTTGAATCCATGAGTCTTGAATCATGTAATCTTGAACAAGTTCTTGGTTGAGTTTATGCATCTTGCTTGGACTTGGATTAGTCTTCGTATGTTTAAGTTTGAGCATCTAGGTTGGCTTGATCTTCATCTTGAAATCAGTTAATCCCAACTTGTCTTCTGAAATTTCTCTTCTGTCCGATCGAAGTCGATGCCGGAGTCGACTTGGTTTGCGACTTCGGTGCCCCCAGATCTCGGTTTCAACTCTGGACGGAAAATGACGCCTCCAAGTCGCTACTGGAGTCGACTTGGCCTGCGACTTCACCTCAAGTCGCAAGTGGAGTCGACTTGGGGTGCGACTTCGGCACTTCGGAGTCTTGACTTCAACTCTGGAAGGAATCGTCATTTTGAAGTTGATGCTGGAGTCGACTTGGTCTGCAACTTCGCCCAAGTGGCATGCGGAGTCGACTTCGTTTGCGACTTCGTCAGCTCTGCTCCCCGTTTTCAACTCTGGAAGGAATCGACGCCTTGAAGTCGATATTGGAGTCGACTTGGAGATCGACTTGGCCTTAAGTCGATACCTGAGTCGACTTGGAAATCGACTTATCCTTCCATGCTCTATTTTCTTTAAATGTATATCCTTTAAACACTTCCACAAACATGTTAGTAGCCAAGACTTACTCAAATTGATTTGTTAATCATCAAAACATGGATTTAGCTTGTTTTGCACATATTTCCAACACATACAACCTATGTCTTTTTTCATTATATCCCATTAGGGCATTCATTCATACTTCAATATACAAAGGATTACATACCTTTGTAACTATGCTTCATTCATTCATTCACCATATCACTTACAGGAAAATCCACTTGATCTTTTTCATCACTTGGCTTTCCCTGCACCTGTCTGAGGTTGGGAAAATAAAACATGAGTCGAAACTCAATAAGCAAGCATTTTTCATTTTAAATGCATTCCTCTCCATTCAGTAGAAGACACTTACCAAGTGATCAACTACCAACGGAATAGAAACCTTTTCGTAAACCATTTTTGGAAACCTTTCATAAACCATTCATGAAAACTATTCATGTAAACCATTCGTAAATGCATTTCTCTCCATTCGATAGGAGACATTTAGCAAGTGATCAACTATCAATGGAATAGAAACCTTTTCATAAAAATCATTTCATAAACATTGGATGTGCAAATGCTTCCTTTCCACTCCTGACATAAACCTTCGTGTGCGGGTACGCTAGTCCAGGGAACATCTCACATAGCATGGTCCAATACGCCGGTTGTCTCCGACTTGGCCTCATCAAGGGGAACCTCTCTTCCTCTTGACGCCTACATGGTTCCTACATGTATGACTTTTGATTTTTCCGGCATTATATACCTCTAACACCAGGTGACTTGTCATTCTCATGTAGAGAATTATTTTCACCATCTCTTAAAAACATATTTTCAAATCCATGCTTTCCTTTTCATAAAAATTATTTCATGAACATTAGATGTGCAAATACTTTCTTTCCATTCCTGACATAAACCTTTGTGTGCGGGTACGCTAGCTCAGGGAACATCTCACATAGCATGGTCCAATACGCCGGCTGTCTCCGACTTGGCCTCATCAAGGGGAACCTCTCTCGCTCTTGACGCCTACATGGTTCCTACATGCATGACTTTTGATTTTTCCGGCATTATATACCTCTTACACCAGGTGACTTGTCATTCTCATATAGAGAATTATTTGTACCATCCCTTAAAAACATCATTTCAAATCCATGCTTTCCTTTTCAATCAATGTATGAAAATGCAATGCATTCATTCACACATAACATTCCTTTGCCTCCACCTTTGGGGAGGACGCTGTAGACACAAAGCCCATATGACTCGGCAATAGTGAAGGGGGACCCTCTGATCCGCTTTCTACCTCCACCAAAAGCCTCATCATTATACATCATACATGTGCACATGTCCATGAACATCACACGATATCAATATGCCGGTATGATTTTTCATAAAAACTCATAAACATTCATCATTTCAAAACATTATAGGAATGACCACCCTTAACACATTTCATAAACACTTGAGAATAAAACATATTTTCAAAAGGGTTTGCTTGCTTACAATGAAGCAATAAAATCACATTTTTAACTTTGGCAAATGGTTTGTACAATGATTTATTAAATATTGTTGAGCAATTATGGTTCAAATGATTACTTATGAAAATCATACTAGCATGTTCATGATCATGTTTATGATTAAGTTCATGGTGCACAAGGTACTAGGTCCACTTTAAAGGTGTAAGTGGACCGATTGTCCCCCCTTAGTGTGACTAAGTCACTAAGTTAGTCCAAAGGCCGGCGGGGCCCTCCCTGAGATGGGAGAAGGAGGATGGATGGTCGTCTAGCTAGCGTACCATCTCATGATGTTCATGTTTTATGATGATAATAATGCATTGCATTATTCATGATATACCCATGATGGGTATTATGTTCCATATTTTTCATGATATACCCATGATGGGTATTATGTTCCATATTTTTCATGGTATACCCACGAGTGGGTATGATGTTGATTTCAAAGATGCTATTTAAATGCCACTTTGCCTGCAAAATGAATTACTTGAAAACTATGCAGCTTGCTTATTGAGTTATACTCATGATTTATTTTCCAAACCCTAAGATAGGTGTAAGGATAGATACGAAGGAGGAGCGTAGGTTAAATGATGGATGATGACTCTATGGAGTCCTGTATGTGTTTCCCAAGTGTCAAAAATGTATTATGCATTGTGCGACAGCTACTTGTTACAATTTATTTGTCTTACATAGCGGTGTATGTTGGATTGATGAAAGAATTTTATGGACGAATAATGAATGTATATTATGTTATGAGATGAATGCCATAGAATTTATGATATATATAATGGATACATCAGGAGTTGATGATAGCCTAGATAGGCAAATTGATGAAAAAATGGAATATGAATGATGAGATGAACTTCTATGGAGTAAATTATCAATGGAAAATTATCAAAAGAAACTGCCGTGTGACAGGGCAACAATCCTGATCACGTTTACCAATCAATAACGGTCTCGGAATAAGACTCATATTGTGATGCTAGGTTTGGGGCGCTACAGAATGAGAACTTGAAGGAGTCCTCTAACAATAAAGAACCTCGGTTGGTAGTTTGAGAATGCTCAAAGAAGGCCAATTTGCATATATCATGTCAAAGTTGAATGATGTGGATACCTGATTAAAGAAAATTGAAGATTGGATGTGCACTTCGATGATGATGAAATTTAACTTTTTCCATCCTTTTTATTTGTTGTTATTGACTTCGATTGGACATCTTTGAACACATTTGAACACATTTAGGGATTAGTTTATGACCGATGTGGGAGATTAAAACTCTATTGGAATGTCTTATACTGTGTAATTATATTTTGAGCAATCATGGTGCATGACAATTGCAAGATATATGATTTCAACTAGATGATGTTTCAATTTTAATGATTGGTGGTTTTTTTGCGAATATGATTTTTATTTTTATTAATTATGGAATGCTAATTTTATGAATGTGTGGCGCCCCCAACCCGAGGCGTCGCAACTTGAGCCTTACTCCAAGATCGTTATCAATTGGTAAATGTGAAACGTGATTGTTGCTCTGATCACGTGGCGGGATTTTTGAATTCATTTTGTTTAGTGGAAATTTTTTTTCCACTCCCTTCATATCATTTGATCTTTGACAAGCATCATATACTTGTAGCCAATTGCATATAACCTATCATTCTTACCATTCATTTCACAGTCAATTATATTCTTATAAAACATCGACTTGTTTACATACATCATGAACATTTATAACCTAATATCTTCATAATCAACACGAGCATTTAATCATTCTCTAAACATATCAATTCTTACATGATAGCTAACAAATTATTAACACATTAAGAATACCAGTCATTCTTCCCTTCAATTTATCAAGTCCTTTCTCCTTTTGAGCTTCCTTGAACCTATCTAGGGTTGGGAAAACAAAACGTGAGTGATAAACTCAGTAAGCAAGCATTTTACATTTGTATATAAATGCATTTTGTTGGGTCCCGAATAGATGGCAAAACCCAAGAGGGGAGGGGTGAATTGGGTTCATAAAAATTTCTTTGGTAACTTAAAAACTTAACCCCTTGTAGAATTAATCCCCTTGAATGAAGAAACTGAATGGAAAGCAAAGTAATAAAGAGAGCAGAAATAAAAGCAAGTAGACAAGGATTTTATAGTGGTTCGGGCAACCTCCCTACTCCACTCTTCCAAGCTCACACTCCTTGTGACTTGGGTTCCACTATTGTATTCCGCGAATACAACTAGAGCCTCTTGCTCTCTTCTAGATTCTAGCTCTAGGGGGCATATACAACCAGAGCCTCTTGCTCTCTTCTAGATTCTATCTCTAGGGGGCATCAAACACTTAGCACAAGTAGGTGATGAGTCACACTCCAATCACACACTACTTTGCTACCTCTTGATCTTAGCTACGCAAGCTAAATCAAGTTCAACACAAACAAGTAAACAATAAAAGTAAACTACACTTTACAGGTGTGTAGAAATGATTTAGCGCAGGGAAGAACTTGTAGATGATGACTTTGAAGTTTCTGAATGTAGCTCTTGCAACTTGAAGCACAATTCTTCCTCTCTTGATTGGCTTGATCACTTTAATGCTCTTGTAGATAGGAGTTATGCTCACTTAATGTTTTCCAACTACTTCCCTCGTCCACCATGAATGCTATTTATAATCTTGGAGGGAATTCGAACGTTAGAAGGTAGGTGGCGCGCATTTAATGCGCCAACGTTCGAAAATAATCCGACCGTTGCGACCCAAGTCGCAGGTGGAGTCGACTTCGGATGCGACTTCGCCCAAGTCCCAGATGGAGTCGACTTCGGGTGCGACTTCGCTTCTCCGTCGCAACTTCAAGTTCCAGTCAGGGTCGACTTGGGTTCACGACTTGACCCAAGTCGCAGGTGGAGTCGACTTCGGCTTCGACTTCACCTCGTCAGATGGCTTCACGCACTAGGAACTTGAAAATCGTTTTGCTTAGGCTTTCTTCCTTCAGTCCTTTTGATTCTGGAATGGCTCCTCATACTTATAAATCTTGTGAACCTTGAAGAACTTGACTTTGATTCTTCTTGGATTAGCTTGAACCTTGTGAATCTTTGAAGGAATTGAGTCTTGCTTGGAATTTGAAACACTTGAGTTGATAATGAGCTTGTTTTCTGAAAAAATAGCTTCTGCCCGATCGAAGTCGATGTCGGAGTCGACTTCGGCTGCGACTTCACCTCAAGTCGCACGTGGAGTCGACTTGGGGTGCGACTTCGGCATTCTGCTGTTTCGAATTCAACTCTGGAAGGTTTCGCCCGACTGAAGTCGATGGTGAGGTCGACTTCGTTTGCGACTTGGCTACCCAAGTCGCAGGTGGAGTCGACTTGGCCTGCGACTTCACTTTCCCTTCTTCCGTTTTCAGCTCTGGACGTTCTGCATGTTTGAAGTCGATCATGGAGTCGACTTGGGGATCGACTTGGCCTTCCTAACTTGATTTTCTTCAAAATGTATATTCCTTAAACATTTCACAAACTTGTTAGTAGCCAAGACATACTCAAATTGATTTGTTAATCATCAAAATATGGATTTAGCTAGTTTTCCACATATTTCCAACACATTTCTCGCCGTTCGATAGGAGACGCTTATCAAGCGATCAACTACCAACAAGAAGAAACCTTTCATGAAAACCTTTCATATAAACTCTTCATGAAAACCATTCATATAAACCATTCATGAAAACCATTCTTTTTTCATGAGGACATTTGTATGTCTTAAAATATTTTCATATAAACCTTTTTATATGAGGAAAAATGTATGTCCTAAAAAGTTGTCATATAAACATTTAACCATGAGGACAAGTGTATGTCCTAAAATATTTGCATATAAACCTTTAATCACGAGGACAATTTTTTGTCCTAAAATATTTTCTTATGATCCTTTTATATGAGGACAATTGTATGTCCTCAAACATTTTCATATAAACCTTTTTTCATATACCAAATTTTGGGCTTTTCAAAAGCAACACATATGCATATAAGCCTTTTTTTAATCTATGTGGACATTTTTATGTCCTAAAATATTCTCGTGTAAACATTGATTCCTGTGGACATTATCATGTCCTAAAATAGTTTCATTTAAATATTGATTCCTGTGGACATTATCATGTCCTAAAATATTTTCATGTCCCCATTTTGGGGATTTTAAAACAAAACATATTCATATATGTCTCTAACCCTTTGGCAGGTGACACTTACCAAGTGATCATCCTTCCATAGGAAAGAAACCATCCATGTGACAGCACCGCTAGCTAGGCGATCGTTCATGATCCTACTCCCATTTCATGGAGGGCGCCGCTAGCCTCCTGCTTTCCCTTAGCGACTCGGCCTGTAGAGGCGGGCCCTATTCTACAACCACCTCCACCATGGACCTAGTACATGATTCTCGTGCACACTCGTTTATATTCGCATCGTCATGCTAGCATGATTTTATAAAATCAACACAGTCCTCAAATCGTGCCATTTTTCAAGTCGAAACTTGATATAACATAATCCAACTCAGTCTACAGACTGTGCCCTTCTCAATTGAGAATTGAGCATAATCATTTTAAAAATAAAATATTTTCATAAAGAGGAGTGATCCTGTTAGCCCGGGCTAAGTAAATGCCGCACTTAGCCCACTTTAAAAAATCTATTTACAACAACTTTTTTTACTTTTTTCTTCGTGCACTTGTTTATCTAAGTGTATTTAACATATAGACCAAGTTTTACCATTTTTGAATATGTTTATCTATTTTTTGAGATTTTTAAACATCTATGTATCTATATGTATTTAAAATATCCTTATTTTTAAAAATTTAAAAATATATATACACATATCCAAAAATGGTAAAACTTGATTTATATATTAAATACATTAGATAAACAAGTTTATGAAGAAAAAAAAATTATTTTAAATAGAATTTTTGAGGTGGGCTAAGTGAGGCATTTACTTAGCCCGGGCTAACAGGATCATTACTCTTTCATAAACTGCCTTTAAATCATGATGTTAGGATGACCACCCTTAAAGAATTTTGAAAATATTTTTAGTAAGTTAAATTTACAAAACATTTGTAGTATTTGAGAAAACAATATTTTCAAAAATATTTCTTGTTTGTTGGTAAATAATTTTTAGAATTCTCATTATAAAGTGATTATGCAATATTACAATATTCGAGAAAATCAGACTTTTCTTATAAACATTTTTATTCCCATTTCTGGGTTTTTTTTAGCAAAGGATACGCAAACATATATGTTTCCATTTTATTGGCATTATATGCCTTGTCCACACACCATCCTTGCCACTCTTATGTAGAGAAGAGTTTGTACTATCTTTTGAACATCATTTAAACAAAATAGTCATCAAATCATTTTATATCATCAATTTATTGAGTTGGTCATCCTTAAAACTCTTTTGAAACAACAACACAACACATTTTTAAAGTATTTCAGTCTTCAAAGAGACTTAAAATATTTTAATAGATCATTTCAAAGCATCTAAATAGCCCATTTTATGACATTTATATGAACCATTTCAAAAGCCTTATTTATTTATAAATATCATTATATGAAGAATCACATTTTTTATCTCAAAACTCCTTAGGAATAGAATTTTCAAGGTTTGTTTTCAAATATCTTTTTGTACAAGAGTCGAAACTCTCTTATCATAAAATACTTTTGAAATAGTATTTCTAAGAATTTGCTTAACATGAAACCATCTTGAAACATGTTAATAGTAAGGAGTAAAATCATACTTTCAAGAATAAAGCATGCTTACAATGAAGCAATGCTGAGGCTTTTCATTAAAGCTATATTTTCAAGAATTGAACTTACTTACTCTGTAAGCAATCATAAAATCATCAATATAAATACTTGAAACAAAATCAACACATTGAAAGTTCGCTTGCTTACCTAGTAAGCAATCTTGAAACATCTTGATAAAGCAAGTTCATATCATCTTAATATAAGCCAATAAAGTAATATTTTGGAAATGCTTAATAGAGCATCATGATAAAGCACTTATAATCAATTCAACATTTGGAATGAAATCAATATTTTCAAAAGGTTGCTTACTTACCTGAATTCACTTCCATTTCCTTCGTTAATCTTTTCTTTGCCTTTGCCTATATATATAAGAATGACATTGCATTCATAAACATAATTCCATATGTTTGCACATCATATAGTTTTTCAACCCACATGATTTTCATCAACTTACTTAACTCACTTGCTTTTCAAGTTGGGTGTCCATTTACCAATTCATACGTTGGTATAACTTGTGCTTCCATAGCACCCATTCCTTTCAAAATTCACCCATAGTAGGTCAAACCCTCATAATCACTTATGATACTTATTTATATCCTATTATAAGTTAAATTCCACTCTAAAAATTTGAAATTTAACTTTTATTTTAATTTATTCCTCAATCTATCTATATTGCTAAAATCAGACACACTGATTTCTCTAATTTCTATAATCAAATCAAGGGGTTTTAATTTAAAATTTCTATCATACATTAATAAATACATGAATTAACTAAAATAATTAATTCCAGCACAAAATATTAAGTATTTATATTTATTTAGGTATTTTTACTCTGCTAGATATCAGCATCAATTTTCAAATGGGTCAAATCACGTTAATTATTAAGCATATTTATACCATCCAAAATTTAATTTTTATTTTTTGTGAGTGATACTTAGGATGTATTCTATATCATATAAAATTTTCAACTCAAAATGTCACATAAAACAATTATTAAAAATTATTTGATGCAGCTGATCCTGACAACTGTTCGACCCTGTCTAGGTTGATCTTCTCAGATTTGTAATTTGCATCCTTCTTTACCTTTTAAGGTGAAACTTGGGTCGTTCCTTAATAATCATATAATGAGTTCTCATACAAATTTTCATACTAAAACTTATTTATTTACTA
This sequence comes from Annona cherimola, assembly GCA_030490835.1. Lineage (NCBI taxonomy): Eukaryota > Viridiplantae > Streptophyta > Magnoliopsida > Magnoliales > Annonaceae > Annona > Annona cherimola. The sequence goes on along the minus strand of CM059972.1, from coordinate 53,436,902 downwards.
TTTCTTTTATATTTTAGTTTTCTATTTTATTTCTCTAGGTTTTGTTCCCATATTTTTATCTAATTTCAATATATGCAAAAACTTAATCATTAATTCTTAATTCTTAAACTCAACATATGTCATTTTTTTAATCATAAAATTAACTCAAGAAATTAGGGTTTTTCTTCCATTATATCTAGCTTTAGCCGTTTCATATTTATTTGCATGTGCTTTGTAACTTAAATCTAAAAATTTAACATGTTGGAACATCCATTTGAACATAGATAAAATAATTAATGGGAGGAGATTAAATACACATACCAATTAGACATCCCCATCTTCCTTCTCTTCTTTTCATTTTTGCTGATTTTTTTTGGCATCTCTCCCTTCTTCTCTCTCTCTCTCTCTCTCTCTCTCTCTCTCTCTCTCTCTCTCCTTCCTTGCTGTAACGTCCAAGGGCTCCTGCTGCCCCTTTTCTTTTTTTTCCTTTCTTGCTACCCAAGAAACCCCCTTGAATTTCCTTTCTTTCGTAATTTTTAAATGCCAAAAATCTGCCCAAAGTCAATCCCTTGATCACGTTCACATGTCTCCTCTATTTTGTCATTTTGTGACATGAAAAATGCCCATTTTTTCTTGTTGAACACATCCATGGCCAGCTGTAATTTTAGGTGCATTTTTTCATTTAAAAATCTGCCCAAAAATCTCTCATTTGGACACCTCATTTGTACTATTAATTTCTTTAACTTTTGCATTAATGAAACACCATTTTTTGAAGCAAAAAGTTATAGGATTTTAACCATAAGAGTTTAAGAATTTTTCCATTGGATTTAGCTTAATCAAAGCCATCCGTATGATAGGCCACTTTATTTTAGCCGTTCATAAAATTTTTTATCCTAAAATGACCTTTCTAGTGTAAGTTATGGTCATTTGAAAATGTCTCTTGAATTTGGATGAAATTAAATAATTATCAACCTAATTAAATCATGATTAATGTAATCCACACCATCATGAGGTAGAGCACATCAACATGTGCTTACTTTTGAAATTTCATGTCAATCTGCCTTATGGGCGTAAAATTATGAATTTTCCAAGTATGACCCAATTTATCCCATCATTACAATGAACTTAATAATAATTAATGAAATTCAAAATCATGCTACATCATCATTTTCATACTTCATTTTATCCTTGTTGAGCACATTAACTCATATTGGCCTAATGCGATTAACTCAACTACCTCACTTGATTACTAGCCCTAATCTCATCCATCCACATAAATCATACCATTAATACTTCTTGAATACCTAAATTACATTTATGGGTCTCCAAATATTCTAGGTATCATAGAATGCATGCAAATAAAAAAAAGCATTTACAATTTACTTTGATTTGTGTAATGTTAGAAATTTGTTGGATGACCAAGTGTTGGTTGTCTGGTAATTTTGCATAGGTCAGTGTCATTTTGGATGACTGATTGTTTAGATATTTTTCGGTTAGTCGACTATTTCTTTGTTATCTGATGACTTCCTACATAATTGTGTTATCTACTGTCGAATTTTTCTATTATCGAAGCCATAATGCTAGCTCTCTGGATGCCCTAATGCAAGATGCCTGATTGTCAAACAATTTAATATTGGTCTTCTAATTGTAAGACAACTAAATATTGGCCATCTAATGGTCATACGAATTACTATTGAAAGATTTGCACATATTGTGACTGACATACCATAGTAACAACTAACAATTAAAGGAAAAAGAGCCAATTAGTTAAAAAAAGTCTAAATATATAGATACTCATTATAATTGTAAAATTACATTGAGTTAAACATACATCCCATTAGAACAAACACACATCCATCATATAGGTTTTACATCCCTTCAATTCAACTAGCAAGTTCAACATAAATTTAAATCAATACATAAATAGAAACAATTATGCACTTAAATAAGACACATAGCTTCAGATTTCTTATTCATACAATTGATAGTCGAAGTATATGCTCTTCATGATCTTAAAATCTCTCTTCAACTTGAAAAATGACAATCATTATGTGGGTAATGACAATGTTTCTAAGTAGCCACTACATTGTTGAAGACTTTATAATCTACCTTGGATCTATGGTATACCCATGGACAAGAAGATAATTGATTGTCCTCGTTGAACTCTTCCTCGAACTGCAAACCATATGTGAATGAAGGATCCAACTTTGATTAGTTGTTGAAGTAGTCCAACAAGGCTGTGACTCATTTGCCAAATTTTACTTGATGCATCTTCCATAGATATGTTGTAGATTGACTTCAAAAAATCTCACACGGTCTTGGCTATCATATTCTTGTGCCATAAAGTCAATAGATTTTGTCATCCGTATCCTAGTACTTCTAATCCTATGCACCACATCCATCTAAATATTTGATACATTCTTGTGTAAATGCAGGAATACAGATTTGTTAATGGAAACAAGCCTATGATAGTGGATGGATTGAATTGTGCCACTTTGAACAGGATGTGTTGGCAAGTTTGGTGACTAGTAGATATGCTTTTGCAGTTGCGCCTTGTGATTTCTCTTCATATATTTTTTCTTCTTTGGCTTGCCCTTTGATTTTTCTCTCAGACCCACCTTGTAGCACCATATATACCGTTGTGAGACTTTACCCAATTTCAATTTTCTTAGCCTGATTCCATCGAATACTAAAGCCATTCGACTTTATATATCTATTGTACAAAGTCAAATATGTTCTTTTTTAGTTGCAAACTCTGTACCAATCTTGAGTGTAATTTCTATGGGAGATTGTGCTATATCAAACTCAATCCCAACTTTGTTAGCATTGTTTACCTTTACTTCAAACCACTATTCCTATCATCAACAAACATTTGGATGTCATGTTCATCATAAATCATTTGACCTACAAGTGTTAGAGTCATATCATTGTCCAACAAATTTTCACTACCTCTTTGCTAGTGCAGATTGTATGTAACTCTATGTTGTTCATCCTTAGACTGCTAATACCAAAAGAAATGACCCTTGAAGCAGATGATGAGTCTATTTATAGGGATTAAAAATATAGATATTTCAACTACATCAAGGATATGTTAAATGAAGAATTTATGAATAAAACAACTTAAACATATTAGACTATATCATCCCAACCAGCTCAATAACTTAAGAATTAGAATCCTAAAAATTCATTATATGAAGACCTAAACTAGGTTGTATTATATCTTGTAACAACATACTGACAAACGGAAATTAATTAGTGGACATTCTTTAGTGGATCATTTTCTATATTCCAACAACAAACTCACCCATAGGTTCCATTCATATATTCTGTAGATCTAAATACTAAACTAAGTTCATTTCATGTTTCATCTTTTTAAAAAACAAAATGGCAAGATGAAAATAAAAAATAAATAAAAGTCAAAGCTTTCAAGACTAAAACACAATAAAAATAAAAAAATAAATGAAAGTCAAAGCTCTTTAAGCCTAAAGCACATGTTTCAACTTTTTTTAGAAACGAAATGGCAAGATGAAAATAAAAAAATAAATAAAAGTAAAAGCTCTTCAAGCCCAAAGCACATGTTTCATCTTTTTAAAAACAAAATAGCAAGATGAAAATCATAAAGTAAATGAAAGTCAAATCTCTTTATGCTCAAAGAACCTGTTTCATGTTTTTTTTAAAATGAAATGGCAAGATGAAAATTATAAAATAAATAAAATCCAAAGCTCTTCATGCACAAAGAAAATGTTTTATCTTCTTTAAAAATAAAGTGGTAAGATAAAAATCACAAAAAAATAAAATCCAAATCTTTTAAGCCCAAAGCACATTAATAGATAAGGAATTAAAGGCTACTTAATGGCTCACATAACTAATGTCATTCTCAGACGTCCAACACTAGATAATCTTTTGTAATAATATTTAGATCTCCTACTTAAGGTCATCTTCTACACTGACATGTGATATTTAGATGTCCTACTTTAGGTCATCTTCCATATTGATATGTGATGTTTAGACATCCTTCTTTAGATTGTCTTTATGTTGATGTATACTTCATACATGAATAATGTAAATACAATTCTTAAAAATTCTAGCTTTAGGTAAAAAAAAAATAAAGTTTTGATTTTTTTGTAAGACAAATCGAGCCTCTAGGAAACAAAAAAATTGATATAAAAAAGCTACGCTAAAGAACCAAAGCAAACATCAAAAAGAAAATCACTCCTAAAATTCTATTCCAAACTAAAACATACATATGTAAAGGAGTGAAGAGAGAGAGAAGACCATGTGGATGGAAGATGGAGAAGTGTAGCAGTCGTTCGAAAAGAGAATAATGGAAAGGGGAGGGCGTGCCTTTCATCTAGAAGAAGAGAGGAAACAAGGATGGCTTTAAGCAGCTTGGAAAAAAGAGAGACGGAGAGGGGAGGCTCTGCAGATGGAAGATGGAGAAGACGAAGAATTAAAAGGAAGCAAAACAGTGAACAAAGAAGTCTAAAACATATTTTACACGAGACCCAAGAACTTCTTAGGCCTAGTACACAAAATCCGGAGCACATTGACCAAGCTCCACATGGTTTGAATCGTGCAGGACCCTCGATGCACAATCCAAGTGTGCAACGGACTTTGTACGCCAATTACTCTTCTATACCCTATACAAACACCCCCTAGGAATGTTCCAAGGCATCTTAGAACATCCTTGGAGCTAAGATTAAGGTTCGGGAGTGAGAGAAGTGAAAAGCACGAGGTGAGAAGCGAGGTGGCGAGTTCCTTGGAGCGAGCGATACACCATAGGGGCTTCCGATCAATAAGCTTTCCCTTTCTTTCTTTCTTTTGACTTTAATTGTCTTGTTTATGATTGATATTAGATATAATATTATTTTGTGTTTGATTTTAATTATAAATATGCTAGGCTAAACCCATTATCAAGGATTTAGGATGTAGCATATGTTTAACATAGCGAATATTGTGGTTTGATTAGTGTTCAAAGTAATTAATTACTAGGTAGCATAGGTGTGTGAAAAAGAGAATATTAGAAGGGTAAATATGAAGTTGAGAAACCTTACTTGAACTTAACTTGCTATAGTTTCAAGTAAGTATATTGAATAATTGAAAAGTGATTAAATACCCTAGATGAGGGTATTGAGTCAAATGAATGACTCACCGTTGAAAAATGTGCATATATGTGACATATGAGATGATGACATTTATCTCAAAAGAAGAAGTGATTAAGGCAAACATGCTATGAGTCATATATAGATTGAGATCATGTAAGGGTTGAGGACAAGCGATATATAAACATGAATTAAATAAAAGGCAAGGGATGCAAGTATATGATGATATGCAAGCATATAAGATGATCCTTTTCCACTGTTTAGGTGAAGGCAAGGAAAAGATCCAAGGGATGAGTGAACTTTCCATAGGTAAGCAAGCAATTTTTTTTTAAAATATTGATTTCATTTCAAGTGTCGAAATGTTTGTAATGACTTTATACTGATGATTCTAAGATTTTCTTGTAAGCAAGTAAATTTTTTAAAATGTTGATTTCATTTCAAGTGTTGAAATGATATATGTAGATAAGCAAGCAAAACCTTTTGAAATTTCATCTTTCGAATATGGATATGTTTTGGAATTGCTTCATTGTAAGCAAACCCTTTTTAAAGGTTGAAGTATTTAAAAATTGTTTCATTTGAATATTTCAAAAAAGTTTGCGAAAAAAAGGTTTGATTTCTTTATGAAAATGGTATTTTCAAGCAAAGCATTTGAAAATGGATATTCTTGAAATGTTTGGAATCTCATTGAATAGTAAAACAATTTGAAAATGCTTTATACTGATGTTTCTAAAAGAGTTGAAGGATGGTCAACTCAATAAGTTGATTGTATTAGATGATTTGATTTTTATTTGTTAATGGTGTTCAAAGAATATGCATGCTTTTCTTTTTATATATATAAGAACGATAGGGATGTCGTATAAATGAAAAATATAATGCTGGAGTGAATTAATGGAAAAGATGCGTTGCATATCCTTTGCGAAGTCCAAAAATGGGAATAAAAATATTTGCAAGAAAAGCTTTTGAAAATGTACTTTGTTTTCAAATATTGAAGGGTTTCGAAATTTGTTTTATCATATTAGTTGTAAAACTTGTTTATATGTAAACAAATAAAACTTTTGAAACTATTGATCTTCTTAAAAATTGACATGTTTTGAATTTCCTTGAATTTTGAAGTGTTTTGAAAACTGTTTCATATTGATAATTTTAAAACCATTTAAGGGTGGTCATCCCAAAATTGTGATTTGAATACTGTTTTACAAATTGTGTTCAAAATAAATATGCAAGTTGTTCTCTATATGAGAATGAAACATATGTCATGTGATTAATGTATATAATGCCGAGGTGAATGAAAGTCATGCACGAAAAGTTAGGAGGCTAGTTAGAGTAAGAAAAATCATGTTTTCATGGGTAGTTTTGCCTTTGAAATTCTCAAGTTGGTGTGGTTGGCGACTTTTAGTAAAATGGTTAGGTTTCTGTGGGTCGTTGATCACTTGGTAAGTGTCTTCTACCATATGGCAGGATTTCACCGGGCTAGCGTATCATCACATGAAGAATTATGACATAAATGAAAATGATGCATTTGCATATTCATTGTTTATAAAATGACCTTGGAACAGAGTTGCCAAGCTTTTAGTTTTGAAAAAGGGCATAGAGTTGTCATGCTTTCGGTTTAAAGAAAAAAAGATAGACAAATGTCTGTGAGATTTCAATAGGACACAAACTGAGGTCTGTACGATTTTATGAAATCATGCTAACATGTTGATGTGGATAAAAATGATGTATGCTGCATCAGAATGATGAATAGGTCCATCGTAGAGGCAGTCGCAGATGGACCGGGGCCCCCCTCTACCTGTGGCCAAGTCGCTTATGAAAGGCGGGAGGCTAGTGACGCCCTTCTTGAAATGAGAGAAGGTTTAAGGATAGCCGCAGAGCTGGAGTGCTATTACATGAAAGGTTTCTTTCCTATGGAAGGATAATCACTTAGTAAGTGTCACCTACTAGAGGGATAGAGGTGTATTTGCATATGCTTTTAAAAAAGGCCCTAAAATGGGCATATAAAAATATTTTTGGACATAGAATGTCCTCATGGAAGAAAAGGTTTATATGAAAATATTTTAAGACATGAGAAAGTCCACATGAAAAAAGGTTTCCATGAAAATGTTTTAGGATATGAGGATGTCCAATAAAAAAAAAATTATCAAAATTTTTTAAGACATGAGAATGTCCCCATGAAAAAAAGGGGTTTATAAGAAAAGGTTTACGTGCATATGCTTCGCCTTTGAAAAGCCTAAAATTTGAGTCATGAAATATTTACAAAAAAAAAGGTTGTGAAAAAGGTTTAAAATGAAAATGCTAACTTACTAAGTTTATCACTCATATTTTGTTTTTCCCCAACCCTAGGTAGGTACAAGGCATAAGCGGAGGAGCAAAGCTAAATATTATTTACCTGCATGTTATGGATGGATAAATGTGTTGATAATGAAGTCTCAGGTTGTGAATACCTCTAATATGATGTGAACAGATAAGTATTTATGTTGAGAATTCCAATTGAATTTGCCTCATGACTATATGACTATTTATGATATGAAAGAATGAAAGCTTGTGTATCAATTATATGATATACATATATTAAAGTTAGACGATGAAAATTTATGATATAAATGATCAAGTTGTTTGAGTTACGAATATTCATGAATGACTTGTATTGATATGATATGATTGAGAACAGATCAATACTTTATACTGATACGTAATTATCAAGTTATGAATAACTTGATGATTTGAGAATGATATGTTTGAATGATATGTGCAAATGGTTACAAGTACAGGTTACTTGTAAAAGATTGGATGAGATGAATGAAATAAAATGAAAAGAAAAGAAACAAAAAATTTTGCGCTAAACGAAATGTATATAAAAAAACTCGCTGCGTGATCAGGGCAACAATCCTATTTTTCTTTACCAATCAAAAGCAATCCTGGAGTAAGATTTCGGTGTCTCGGGTCAGAGGCGCCACAGAGTAACATACTCATATCTTTCAAAATTAAATTAGAGCCATGCAGGTCCCATATAATTAAGCAAACCTGAGTACAACTAGAGGATAAATCTATCTCCATTATTTCATTTCTTAGTTGCCACAAATAGATTGATATAGGCAAGGACTTGTAATATTTTATATAATCTTAAAATATTTATGTCATTTGATCGAGACTCGAATTCGAATGTAAGAACTTAGTTTATTTTCTTAAAAGATTCAGGCGAAATTTTGCAATTTGCCATAATCCAATTTTGTAGTAAGGTAAATCTCATAGTATCCTATGTGTCAGGATGCTACATTGGTCATCTCCTTGTTTCTTTCAAATTGATTTATCTCTTCTTGCATTGTTATAATTTAATTTTCATCTTCTAGAGCATGATCTATTTTACTTGGCTCAATATTTGAATAGAGGCATAGTGTCCACATACATTTCATCTTAAACTCCTATTCTTACATCGTCATATATGTTTTCAATTACTTATTCAATTAGATGATTTCCATGAATTTTAAACAAGTGAGAGCTTGTAGGAAACATTACTTTCACTTATATCTTGTAATTGGCTGATTCAATCTTGACTTTGCCTAGAATCTTCTCTCTCTCTCTCTCTCTGTCTTTGACTTGCAACTTTCTAATTTCACTTGATAGGTTTTCTACATCACTACACTCATCTTCTTTCTTTGGGGTTAGATCAAATTCATCAAATGTCACATAAATTAACTCTTCTATTACTTGTGTTCTTTTATTTAAAACTCTAAATGCTTTGTTATTTGAGGAATAACTAAGGAAAATTGATTAATCAAACTCTAATACTTTTCTATTTCAGGAATAACCAAGGAAGGTTGATTCTGTGATACCCAGACCCAAGTAAGACTCATATAATTGCATTTAAGTTGTAATTATGATTTATATGTGAATTGATTGAATTTTGGATGATATTCAAGAATTTATGAATTTTTGCAATTAGAGTTTGCAATTAAGAATGGTGATTAAAACTAATCGCCAAAGCCCAAAGTGAGTCAAGATGACTAAAGGAGCTTAATGAGGATTAGGATATGCTAATGTGGGATGAATATTTATTTTAATTTTCATGATAAAATTAATGGAGATTAAAATGGGAATTATGGAATAATGTTAAAAATCATAAAAAATTCATAGCTTAACGCCTATAAGGCAGATTGAGGTGAAATTTTAAAGATAAGCTCACGATTATGGGCTTAACCTAATGTGTGGATTGGATTAAGGTAAATGTGATGAGATTAAGATGATAAATATTTATTTTAATCTCACACTCTAAGGATATTTTCAAAGGTTCATAACTTGACGTAGAAACGTCAGTTTAAGATGAAATTTGTAACGATGGAATAAAATTATGAAATTTATGATATGAATGGATTGGATTAAGCTAATTATCATGGAAAGTTACTTTCTTGGAGAGCAAGTAAGAGGTTACTTAAGAGCTAAGTAAAGAGGGGTAATTTGGGAAGGTTAAAATGGAAATTACTTAAGTACCCATGGGGTTGTTGGTCTCGAGTTAATGACAATTACTCAAGAGGGGAGGGGTGAATTGGGTATTTAAATTTTTTTGATTAAACTAGAAAATATTCCCTGATTTAGTTTAGTCCCCTTTAATGAAACAAATGGAAAGCAACAAAATAATGAAAGCGGAAATAAAAATCAATGGACAAGATTTATAGTGGTTCGGGCAACCTTCCCTACTCCACTCTTCCAAGCTCACACCCCTTTGTGACTTGGATTCCACTATGTATTCCACGAATACAACTAGAGCCTCCACTCTCTTCTAGATTCCAGCTCTAGGGGGCATATACAACACATAGTACAAGTAGGTGACGAGTCCCCACTCCAGTCACAACGCTACTTTTCTATCACTGGGTTTGAAACACCAAAATCAAACCAAGTATCAAAACCGAATAACAAATTCAAAAAGAAAAAGATCTACACTTTACAAATTTGTGTAGGCAAGTTTTAGCTCGAGGAAGAACTCATAGAAGTGACGATTTGATCGACGTTGGAGTATGCAGCAAGTTGAAGCTCGTTCTTCCTTCAAATCATGTATAGATCACTCAAGGCTAGGAAAATAGAATTTTTAACTTAGTATCTTCTATTTCTGCTCTTTTCTTCTTGCTTTCACGTTCACTTGAGTATCTATATATAATGGAGGAAGAGATTTGAACGTTAGAGAATTGGTTGGCGCGTATTAAATGCGCCAACGTTCAAATTTTTTGAACGTTGCGACCTAAGTCGCAGGTGGAGTCAACTTCGGGTGCGACTTCACCCAACTCGCATACTGGAGTCGACTTCGGGTGGGACTTCGGGTTTAAGCAGGCTATTCAAGTTCCTCCTCAGGTCGACTTGGTCTTGAACTTGACTCAAGTCGCATGTGAAGTCGACTTCGGGTGCGACTTCGGATTTCTGTAATTTCCAAGTCTCTTCTTTAGGTCGACTTGGACTTGAACTTGACCCAAGTCACATGTGGAGTCGACTTCGGTGCGACTTCACTTCCTTAGCTTGATAAGTAAACTTGCATTCCTTTGAAATGACTTTTCTTGCTTCAATTTCTTCATATTAATTGTTCTTCCAATGTTTTACATTACTTGAAACTCAGTATATTCATCCTAGCTTGAAAACTTTACGCTCCATGTCTTGAAATCTTAAATTCTTGAATCTTGGAGTTCTTGAAGATGTCCAAATGATAGTTCTTGATCCAAAATTGATGAATTCATGCAACTTGGCTTGTTTTAGTCTTAATCTATCTTCATTTGATCCAAGTTGATTGTCTGGGTTGACTTGGTCTTCGACTTCACTTAAGTCGTAAGTCAAGTCGACTTGATCTTCGAATTCACTCAAGTCATAAGTCAAGTCGACTTGATCTGCGACTTTGCTCTTCAAATTCTATGCTGGTCAATTGAAGTCGATGCGGGAGTCGACTTGGTCTGCGACTTCACCCAAGTCGCATGCGAAGTCGACTTCATGTGCGACTTCGGCACCTTTTGCTCCCCAATTTCAGCACTGGACAAAAATTGGCCTTTGAAGTCAATGTTGGAGTCGACTTGGGGATCGACTTGGCCTAAGTCGATGCCTGAGTCGACTTGGGTATCGACTTGACCTGTCGTGCTTCATATTTTTCATTTTTATAACCTTAAAACACTTCACAAACATATTAGTAGCCAAAACTTACTCAAATTGAGTTGTTAATCATCAAAACATATACTTAGTGTATTTTGCCTTTGATTTCAACACTTGCTTGGGGAGAAAGAAAGGAAGAAAATAAAAAGAGAAAAGGGGCAGCAAGGGCTGTCCGTTTCCAGCAAGAGGGAGAGCAAGAGAGAGAAAGAGAGAAGGAAAGAGAGAGAAAGAGAGAGAGGAGAAGGAGAAGAGAAGGAAGATGAGGCCATCTTGGAAGTCTTTTTGAGGATTGATTTCTCTCGAAAAAAATCCAGGTTTGTGATGATTTATTAACATGTTTCAAGGATTAAATATGCTTAGTTAAATGAGTTGATTTATAAAGTTTAATTTGGGGATTAATCAGCCCATATCCTCTAATCTACACTTATGTGTAGTAAATTTGGACCTGGAAAGAAAAATATGACATATATAGTAAATGAACTATTTTTGGCATCAACATTTGTGTGAGAACTCATAATGGTGTGATTAACAAACGACCAAAGTTTCAGCTTAAAATAATAAGGATATTGAAAATTAAAAATCCGGAAAAATCAACTTGGACAGGGTTGAACGGGTGTCAGGATCAGCTGCACCAAATGATTTTAAATAATTTTTATACAAGGTATTTTGAGATGAAAATGTTATATGATATATAATATATCCTTAAGATCACATTAAAAAAATAAAAATTTATTTTTGAAGGGTATAAATATACCAATAATTAACGTGATCTGGACTATCTGAAAATGGATGCTGATGTCTAGAAGGGTAAACCTACCAAAATAAATATAAATGCCTGATGTCTTGTGCTTAAAATATTTATTTTGGTTAATTAATTAAGCTATTAAGGTATTATATAAATTTCAGATTAAAACTAATTGATTTGATAATAATTCAAGATTTTGAGATTTCAGCATGTATGATTTCAGCATTATGGATAGCTTAAGGAATAAATCAAGATAAACGTTAAATTCTAAATTTTTGAGATGGAATTTAAATTACAATGGGATAATAAAATCATGATTAATTTCTGCAATTTATGTATTAAAAATCTATTTTGATTTAAGTATCAAAAGAGGCGTTGAAAAGATGAAAAACGGATCCTAACGTTGCTGTTTTGGAACCCTATGATGAATGGATTGAAAATTCGAAATTAGACCCTAAATTAAATGTTAATTAAGGTGTTTAATCATGCTAAATAAGGACACAAGTTTCTGACTTGAGAAATTTTAAGAAAAACCCAAGTTATGTGTTGTGAGATGAGTGTATGTGGAAGGCTAAGCATGAATGGATGATATATGATTTATGTAAAGTTACTAAAATGAAAAATATGCATGAATATGTGATGAAATGCATAAGGAAGTTGTTGTAAGAATGATTATTGAATTATCTCAAAAGTTGAAATTTAATTATGAAGCTTAAGATGTCATTCATATGCTTAGAATGAGCATGGACCTAGGAAAGGTGAAAAATAAATGATAAATGATAAATGGAAGGTAATGAACTTCCATATGATGAATTATGGATGGTTGTTATGTTTATGAATGAATACCCTACCTATGGGTTGGGGACATGATAAGGAATGGATGGTATGATGCACAAGTGATTGCGATATATGTATACCCGACTTGGAATTCAAGTGGGTTATGTATGTTAATGGATTATGGGTTGGAAAATTGAGTTGAATGCAAGCAAAAGAAAGTATATGAATGCTATGTCATTCTTATATGTATAGGCAAAGGCAAAGGGATAAGCGAAACGGAAAGCTAAGCAAGCAAGGTAAGCAAGCAGCTTTCTAAATGAGTTTTGTTTTAAATGTTTTCTAATGTATTTAAGGATGACCATTCATTTATTTCAATGTGTATTGAAATGTTATTTCAATTATGACAAGTGATTTACTTACTGTTTCGCAAGTATTTATGAAAAGTGATGAAGCATGAATTTAAATGATGTTTCATTGAAACGATATTTCAAAGGGATGGTGCAAAGAATTCTCTACATGAGAATGACAAGATGTCATGTGTAAGAGGTATATAATGCCGGGGTGACCAAAGGTCATGCATGGAATGGAAGTCAAGAAGGCTAGTCGAGGTAGTAAGTGGACAAGGAGTCTCCCTTGACTTTGCCAAGTCGGAAGGTCCGGCGCCAAGGATGGAAAGGATCATATCATGAAAGGACGTTTCCCGTGCTAGCGTACCGTCACATGAAGGATAATGTCATGAATGGAAATGATGAATTTGCACATCCAATGTTTATGAAATGCCCAAAAACTAGGATTTACGAATGGTTTACGTGAATGGTTTTTCATGAATGATTTTCATGAAATATTTATGAAAGGTTTATGAAAAAATTTCTACTCCGCAGGTAGTTGATCACTTGCTAAGTGTCTCTATTGAATGAAGAGAAATATTTTTAAAGAATGTTATTTTCAAAACGAATTGCCTAAAAAATATAAAGCTTGCTTATTGAGTTGAATTTCAACTCACGTTTTGTTTTCCAAACCCATAGACAGGTGAAAAAAGGAGGAGGTAAGGAGCACAGGTGGAGATTCAAGGATGTATGAATTTCCATGAGTACCTGTATATGAAGCTAAGGGTTGAATGATTATATGAATGATGACATTAAATTGTTATTCAATGTTGTAGAAGAATTACGCTATATTTTATGCCTATGGATTGGCGAAAAATTATTATGGTCAATTGTTAAGGATGATTTATCATGATATGATTAAGTATGAATATTATGAGATGAGATGTGTAATTCTCAAATTATATAATGGCCTAAAATGGCATTTTATGGAAATTGAATGTATGACATGATATAAAATCCTAAGGAGTTAGGATTAAGTGGATAAATATTAGGATTAAGTGGATAAATATTCAATAAGAACCCGCCGCGTGATCAGGGCAACAATCTTGATTCACATTTACCAATCGATAGATCCTGAGGTAAGGAAGTGACGTCTCGGGCTGGGGAGCCATAGAAGATGTTATCAGAGCATGGATTGGTAAATAGGTGTGGAAAACTTTCTAATTATGAAAATTGATAGCATATGATGCTAGATATGTGATTATATGATGAGTTGTCTATAATTATGATGAAAGAGATAGATTGGAATCATAGAACATGTATGACATATGTTGTCTTTTACTATGTCTTATGATGATGCAATGATATGATTATTTAAGGAAATGTAGTTGATTGCTATATTTCACAATGTAGATGACGTATGAAGGAAGAATGGTAAAGGGACCAGATGAGATGAAAAAGGTGGTAAGGAAAAGCAACCTTACACCATGAACAGTGAAGATAGAAATGAGAAAGGTAGGAAAAAGGAAATTCTCTTTCTTAAGATAGCAAATGAATGTATGATGTTTGGTTATGTATGACATGAATTGTTTTATGACAAGAAATGATATTTTCATGATGTTACGTGTTGTTTTCTACAACATGCCTAACACCTTAGCTCTTGATCAAGGGAAAGGCAATTATGAATGATGAATCTATGAGTCAACAGGGAATAGGAGAAGCCGATAGCAGATCTAAGCGACTAGGGCAGAGAGGACAAGTAAGTCCTAGAACTCGTCAATGACGGGTAAGTGTAAACCCTGAGTCAAGATTTGAAGGTACTGCTGGTATAGGTAATAACTCCTACCCTAGTACCCGAACCTTTAAGGATTGATGATGATGAGGGTGGTAACGTTAAGGTTCATCCCCCTGCATGGTCCGACACTAGTACTATTACCGAGGAACCCAAAGAAGTCATGCCTAGTTGGAGGCATGATATAAGAAGGAGTCTCGGTAGACAATGAGATTTTTTATATTTCATGGATCATGATGCTATGGTTGGCTATGATGATTTGGCATGTACATAAGTGTGAGCTATATAAATGTGCTATGCCATAATGTGTTGGAATTGAGTGTCATGATGGAATTCTAGTTTCATGTGAAAGATGTTAACACATGAATGATGGATTATGAATAGTTATGATGACATAACTATGCATGAGGTAAGTAACTATGAATGACTGTGAGTATGAATATTTATGAATGACTATGAAAGTCTATGGATGTTTATGTTGATGAATGATGGAATATGATATGATTATGATTGAATTATCTGGTTATGTTAAATTAACCATATGATGATGAGATGCATATGTTATGACCTAATCCTAACCATGAGTGAAGGTTATATGCTTTTGATATTCAGAAAATGTATCATGGTTGATACAAGTTCAAGGGTTAGAAAGAATAAGGGAAAAGGTTGAAAAGAAGTACCTCAGCTAATTGAAAAGTGAACGGTTTCGGGACGAAACCGTTTATAAAGGGGGGAAGATTATGATACTCAGACCCAAGTAGGACTCATATAATTGCATTTAAGTTGTAATTATGATTTATGTGTGAATTGTTTGAATTTTGGATGATATTCAAGAATTTATGAATTTTTGCAATTAGAGTTTGCAATTAAGAATGGTGATTAAGACTAATCGCCAAAGCTCAAAGTGAGTCAAGATGAATAAAGGGGCTTAATGAGGATTAGGATATGCTAATGTGGGATGAATATTTAATTTAATTTCCATGATAAAATTAATGGAGATTAAAATGGGAATTATGGAATAATATTGGATATTATAGAAAATTCATAACTTGACGCCTATAAGGCAGATTAAGGTGAAATTTTAAAAATAAGCTCACGATTATGGGCTTGACCTAATGTGTGGATTGGATTAAGGTAAATGTGATGATATTAAGATAATAAATATTTATTTTAATCTCACGCTCTAAGGATATTTTCAAAGGTTCATAATTTGACGTAGAAACGTCGGTTTAAGATGAAATTTGAAACGATGGAATAAAATTACAAAATCTACGAGATGAATGGATTAGATTAAGCTAATTATCATGGTAAGTTGCTTTCTTGTAGAGCAAGTAAGAGGTTACTTAAGAGCTAAGTAAAGAGGGGTAATTTGAGAAGGTTAAAATGGAAATTACTTAAGTACCCATGGGGTTGCTTGGGGAGCAAGAAAGGAAGCATATAAAAAGAGAAAAGGGGAAGCAAGGGCTGGCCGTTTCCAGCAAGAGGGAGAGCAAGAGAGAGAAAGAGAGAAGGAAAGAGAGAGGAGAAGGAGAAGAGAAGGAAGATGAGGCCATCTTAGAAGTCTTCTCGAGGATTGATTTCTCTCCAAAAAAATTCAGGTATGTGATGATTTATTAATATGTCTCAAGGATTAAATACGCTTAGTTAAATGAGTTGATTTATAAAGTTTAATTTGGGAATTAATCAGCCCATATCCTCTAATTTACACTTATGTGTAGTAAATCTGGACCTGTAAAAACAATACGGAAGATATAGCAAATGAACAAGGTTTTACATGAACATTTGTGTGAGAACTCATGATGGTGTGATTAAGGAACGAACAAAGTTTCAGCCTAAAAGGATAAGTACGTTGCAAATTAAAAATCAAGAAAAATAAACCTAGACAGGGTTGAACAGGTGTAAGGATCAACTGCACCAAATGATTTTAAATAATTTTTATACAAGGTATTTTGAGTGGAAAATTTTATATGATATATAATACATCCTTAAGATCACATGGCCAAAATAAAAATTGATTTTTTAAGGGTATAAATATACCTAATAATTAACGTGATCTGGACAGTCTGAAAATGGATGCTGATGTCTAGAAGGGTAAAAATACGAAAATAAATATACATTATTGATGTTTTGTGCTGGAAATATTTATTTAGGTTAATTCATGAAGCTATTAAGGTATGATAGAAATTTCAGATCAAAAATAATTGATTTGATAATAATCCAAGATTTTGAGAGTTCAGCATGTATGATTTCAGCATTATGGATAACTTAAGGAATAAATCAAGATAAATGTTAAATTCCAAATTTTTGGTATGGAATTTAAATTAGAATGGGATAATAAATTCATGATTAATTTCTGAAATTTATGTATTAAAAATCTATTTTGATTTAAGTATCAAAAGAGGTGTTGAAAGGATGAAAAATAGGTCCTAACGTTGCTGTTTTGGAACCCTATGATGAATGGATTGAAAATCCAAAATTAGACCCTAAATTAAATGTTAATTAAGGGGTTTAATATGCTGAATAAGGACACAAGTTGCTAACTTGAGAAATTTTAAGAAACACCCAAGTTATGTGTTGTAAGATGGGTGTATGTGCATGAATGGATGATATATGATTTATGTGAAGTTGCTAAAATGCAAAATATGCATGAATATGTGATGAAATGCATAAGGATGTTGCTGTATCAATGATTATTGAATTATCTCAAAAGTTGAGATTTAATTATGAAGCTTAAGACGTCATTCATATGCTTAGAATGAGCATGGACCTAGGAAAGGTGAAAAATAAATGATAAATGATAAATGGAAGGTCATGAACCTCCATATGATGAATTATGGATGGTTGTTATGTTTATGAATGAATATGTGGAACCACAAATTTTGTGATCATGTTTGAAACCCTAAGGTCATGAACCCTAGGTAATGTATTGACTTTTATATGAAATAAATATATGATTTCTGTAATATATGGAATTGAAGAATCGAATAATTAATTATGAAATATAATTTCAAATGAATAGTAAATGTGAATAGTGGAACATGAATAGTAACCATGTGGTTAAGATAAAGTGATAAGTTAATCACTCTAGATTAACTTAATCACAAAAGACGAAAAAGGAAGCTTCACACAAAAGGACAAAATGGGAGTAGAGAAAAGGGGACTTAATTGGAATTTACAAAGGTTACATTTGAGATTTATAAGAAAATGGAGGGTAATTTATGATTTCATAAATATTAAATATGAAAATGAATTTTTACAAATTTTTTGGAAAGGAATTTCAAAATTCTAAATTATACAATTGAAACTGTTTAAATTTACGGAGCTTATGGAAAAATAAAAATAAATGAAATTTTTTTGGCCAATTAGGGTCCTAATTAATGGCTTATATTCATCCATACTATTCTCATTAAATCTAAGCATGTATAACTCAGATTGACATGAGAATTTGATAGGAAGTATTAAATTGTATGCTCTTTAATCTAGACAGAATAGATTATGAAAAATAATTGCTGTCCAGTAGATATTTATTATTTTTGCATAATTGATTAGTTAATTGATATGTTAATGTGTATATGATTAAGTATGAAGATTATGAGATGAGATGTGAAATTCTCAAATGAGATAATGGCCTAAAATGGCATTTGCTGGAAATTGAATGTATGACATAATATAAAATCCTGAGTTAGGATTAAGTGGATAAATATCCAATAAGAACCAGCCGCGTGATCAGGGCAACAATCTTGATTCACATTTACCAATCAAGAGATCTTGAGGTAAGGTTGTGATGCTCGGGCTGGGGCGCCACAAAATTAAGCTTGAGTTGATTAGGGTTAACATTACAACAATCAAGTAAGTATATGTGATGTGTTAAACCCTTCCATTCTAAGTTTTCTACCTCAAGCTTTTGGATATGAATTTGATTCATAAAGAATCCTTAAATGGTGATTTAGCATTCCATTTAATTGAATATTGAATGAGTATTAAGGGATACATATGAATTTCAATGATTTATGAAGTTGAAATGGAGATTAGGATTAAATATGGGTTGAAAACCTAACTTGAAATATCCAAAATGCATATGTCAAGTTGCTGTTTTGGATTAGTATCATGTTTAGGCTATGAATCATGCTTTGGTAAAATACATATGTTGATTTAAGCCTAAGATATGAATTTAGAAAGAATGGAATTTAAAGTTATGTATATGACCCGATTTCCATATTTTTGTGACATGTATGTTGTATAAGTATGCTTAAGTGAATTATGTATGATTTAGAGGGTAAATTATCTAAATTTAGGGTACTTTGAATGACCAAAATGATTAAATTAACCTTGCCTTAAATCTGGAATTTTAGGGCCTAAGTAGGAACATGCAAAATGGTGTGAGAAAGATACCCAATATGTACATGAAAGTTGCTGTTGTGAGAGGAGTTAAATTATGGATGTTAAATATGTGTTAATACCCTGGATTTGGGTTAGGAAAATTTGGATTAATTGTTGAAAATTCAGAATTATAAAACTGTTTTAGGTTAAGTATCGAAAGATACGTTGAAAGTGTGAAAAACGGGTTCCAAAGTTGCTGTTTTGGAAACCTATGATTAGTGGATTAAAATTCCATAAAAATGCCCTAAATAAAGTATTAATTAAGGATGCTAATCATGCTGAATTATGGACAAGTTGCTGATCTGGAAAATTTTATAAAATGCATCATATATGTGTTGTGAAATGGATGTACATGAAAGGATGGACATGCATAAGTGGTAAATGACTTATGTAAATTGATTATATACAAAAATGCATAAAAATATGATAAATTTCATGAATATACATCTGTTTAGATGCATGATGTTAATTTCAAAATTTGGAATTAATTAATAAGGTTTAAGGCAACAACGTGTGCTTAAAATAAGCACTGATGTATAAAATTTTGGAAAATAAGTGAAAAATGGGGTATGAAAGTTAACGAACCTTTAAATGATGATTATTGAATGATTATTAAGTGATTGAATGATTACCCTACTTATGGGATTAAATATGATGTGTAATAGCCAATGTAATGTACAAGTATGTGTTATATATGCATAACGACTTGAGAAGTCAAATGGATTATGTATATTAATAAAAATGGGTTGGAAAACTAAGTTGGATGCAAGCAAGAGAAATATATGAATGTTATATCATTCTCATGTAGGCAAGGGCAAAGAAAAGGTAGACTCGAAAAGCTAAAGTGAGACAGGTAAGCAAGCAAATTTCTAAATGATTTTGTTTTCTAAATTGTTGTAAATAAATGCAACTTTTGCTCTAACTGTTTTGACATGATTATTGAAATTATTCTAATGTATTTAAGGATGGTCATTCCTTAGTTAATTATGTATTGAAATGATTCTTTTATTTACAAGATGATCTTGCGAAATTTCTTTGATAAATGTTAAGAAAAATAATGTGATTCTAAGTTTCTAAATGAAAAATCATGCTAGCATGTCAAAGATGATTTTATGAAAGTTTCATGTGCACAAATGTGAAACCCCGATCTTAGACACGTGTATGAAACCCTAGGGTTGTAAACCCTAGGTAATATATTAATAAAATATATATTCATGAGTATGAAAATATGTGGGAATAGAGGTTAAAATAATTATTTATGAAATTCAGATGAATAGTGCAAGTGAATAGTGCACATGAATAGTGAAACGTGAATAGTAAATGTGGGATTAAGAAATATATTAAGTTAATCACTTTGGATTAACTTAATCATAAAAGACGAAAAAGGAAGCTTCCCACAAAAGGACAAAATAGCCACTTTTTGATTTATTTAGTATTTTCGGATTTTAGTGGATTTTTGAGAGAAAATAAAGAAAAATTCATATCTTGCAATCCGGACATCGGATTGAGATGAAATTTTTTATGGATGGCCAAAATATGATGATGAACATAATGAGTCATCCAAGATTGATCAAAAATTATGAATTAAGGGTCAAGATTAAACATCATTTGAAGATCAAAAAGTAGCTTTACTTTTTCATTAATTAGTATTTGACTTTGGATTAATTTTAATTAATTAAATGATAAATAATTAATGAAAAGCTGCTATGGCTGCTGGAGCTTGGACTTTTGGAGCCAAATCCAATGGTCCAAATCCATCATTATCAAAAATCAATGGCAAAGATTGAATTAGCCTAAAATAATTGATTTAATAAATCAAGAAATTATAAAAAATAGGGATGCCATAGGGGAGGCGTGAACAGTAGCTAGCACATGGCTCAAAGCACCTTTTGGAAATTAGAAAAAAATACATTTACAATTTAATACCTCAAGCAAGGGGGTAAAATCCAATTTGATGAAAAATCAAAAAGTATAAATAGGGGGCATGGGGTGAACGACCAAAGCACTCAAACCCAGCTCCATTTGAGCATTTTTTCACCCCCACCACGTTTTAGCCTTGAGGAGAAAGAAAAGGAGGAAGTTAGAGAGAGATAGTGCGAGAAAAAGTGGGATATCTTCATTTCGGGTAAGTGATTTCTTCCCAAATTTCTTTTGGATGTTAAGTAGGGTAAAACCAGGCTTAGATAATTCCTAAGCATGAGAAAATAATTAAATTTATAATGCTTAATCGGAATCATGCCGAAACATCGAAAATTTGGAGCAAAGATGGAGCATTCGGGAAGATAGTATATGATATGTGAAAATAATGCTCCAAAATTGATAAATGATGATTTGGGATATATGAATATGATAAATATGATGTTGGAATGATGATATATTAATTTCATGATTTTTGGAATTAAGGATTATGCTTAAGTGAATTTATGTTGATTTTTAGTATATGGAGAAAATGATTTATTTAGCCAAGTTAATGATGATAAATTCATAATTCATGAATTTCCCATGATATACTAAGCATAAGCTATGTCATGGTATTTTTTATTTTTGGGAAAAATGTCAATTTTTGGAACCCATGAACAGTAACCCACGTTGCTGTGAACAGTAACCTCGGGTGAACAGTAACGTGAACAGTAATTATGAACAGTAATCTGCTACAGTGACATGAACAGTAATTATGAACAGTGAACAGCGTATTTTGGGAAAAAATTGAGATTTATTTTTGTATATTTATGATGATATATGAATGAAATTTTTAAAGGATTTATGAATAAAAATTCATATAAATGAGTAATGACCAAGTATTTATAAAAGGAAAACCTCTATAAAAATGAGGTAATATGTGATCGTAAAGCATGCATGGGAGCAAGCTAAGACATGGAATAGATGGATAAAATATCAAATTTCCTTGTATAGGAAAATGAAAGGAAAGGATAAAGGAGTCAGGTTGAAGCAAAGCAAAGGTAAGCAAGCAAACTTCTTTTAAAATGTGATTTTATTGTTTCACTGTAAGCAAGCAATCCTTTTGAAAATGATGATTTGTAAGCAAGCACAACTTTGAAAATGTGATTTTATTGCTTCATTGTAAGCAAGTAAACCCTTTTGAAAATATGTTTTATTCTTAAGTGTTTATGAAATGTGTTTAAGGGTGGCCATTCCTATAATGTTTTGATATTGTTAATGTTTATGAGTTTTTATGAAAAGTCATGCCGGCATATTGATATCATGTGATGTTCATGGACATGTGCACATGTATGATGTATAAAGAAGAGGCTATGGTGGAGGTAGAAAGTGGATCAGAGGGTCCCCTTCACTATTGCCAAGTCGTATGGGCTGTGTGCCAATGACGTCCTCCCCAGAGGTGGAGGCAAAGCAATGTTATGTTTGAATGAATGCATTTCATTTTCATACATTGATTGAAAAGGAAAGCATGAATTTGAAATTATGTTTTAAGGGATGGTGCAAATAATTTTCTACATGAGAATGACAAGTTACCTGGTGTAAGAGGTATATAACGCTGGGGAAATCAAAAGTCATGCATGTAGGAACCATGTAGGCGTCAAGAGGAAGAGAGGTTCCTCTTGATGAGGTCAAGTCGGAGACAGCCGGCGTATTGGACCATGTTATGTGAGATGTTCCCTGGGCTAGCGTGCCCGCACACGAAGGTTTATGTTAGGAGTGGAAAGGAAGCATTTGCACATCCAATGTTTATGAAAAGGTTTCTATTCCATTGATAGTTGATCACTTGCTAAGTGTCTCCTATCAAATGGAGAGAAATGCATTTACAAATGGTTTACATGAAAGGTTTTTATGAATGATTTATGAAAGGTTTCCAAAAATGGTTTACGAAAAGGTTTCTATTCTATTAGTAGTTGATCACTTAGTAAGTGTCTTCTACCGAATGGAGAGGAATGCATTTAAAATGAAAAATGCTTGCTTATTGAGTTTCGACTCATGTTTTGTTTTCCCAACCTCAGACAGGTGTAGGGAAAGACAAGAGATGAAGGGCACGAGTTGCTAAAGGAAAAGAAGAATCTACAAAGGTTAGTAGATTTTTATATGAACAGATTCCTTAATAGGATATGATGAGAAAGGACATAGATTGTATGAAATTATGAAGTTATGAATAATATGAGAAGTTGATGATTTATGATGTTATAGATAAGTCCATTATGAATGATGATGATATATGTTTATGTGATGAAAGAAAAAGAAAAAAAATTTGGACGAGATCCAATTAAGAACCCGCCGCGTGATCAGGGCAACAATCCTGATTCACACTTACCAATCGACAAGATCCCGGAGTAAGGACAAATGTGACGCCTCGGTTCGGGGCGCCACAACAAAGTACTAGGTCCACCTGAAAGGTATAAGCGGACCGATTGTCCCCCTTTGGTGTGGCTAAGTCGCTAAGATAGGCCCAAGGCCAGCAGCGCCCTCCCTGAGATGGGAGAAGACAAGGATGGATGGTCGCCTAGCTAGCTTCCATCCTATGAAAGACATGTTCACGGTTTTACATTGCATTATGCATGTCGTACTTGTGATAGGTACAAGGACTATATTTTCAAGATATACCTTTTCAAAAGGTATAAATTGCTTTCCAAGATATTTTAAATGAAAGATATTGCCTGCAAAATGAATTGCCTGTAAAATATATAGCTTGCTTATTGAGTTTCGACTCACATTTTAATTTTCCAAACCCATAGACAGGTGAAAGAAGAGTCCTGGCAAAGGAGCAAGAACCAACCATTGAAGAAATAGAAAAACATTATAAGTACATGATTGTGAAAAGTTTATGTTGAATGGTTGTAAATTAATTTGATAATTCTGTGTTGACATCTATGGATGATACATGCTTTGACATCTGATTTATGTGAAAGTTGAAATATCTCTTGAACATCATGATTAGCTATGAAATTATTGGGTGGAAATGACCTATATATGCATGAGTTGAAAAATAAATGAAAATAAACTCCTATGGAAACATATTTAATTAGATAAATATCCGTTAAAACACGCCATGTGACAGGGCAACAATCCTGATCACGTTTACCAATCAATAACGATCCCAAGGTAAGGCTCAGGATGTGACGCTCGGGTTTGGGGCGCCACATCTTCAAAAAGGGAAATATGTCATTAATGGAAAAGTCAAAGGGGTTAAAGCTTGAGATGATATGAATTTTTGAGGCATTTTTGATAATTCAAAAATTCAGATTTTGAGGGTAAAAAGTCCAGCAATATTGTGTGGGATTAATGGCTCAAGATAGGGTAGTGTGGTATAGGCACAAAATGCCAAAACAAGAGGTCGCAAGGGGAGACGTCTGAGGGTAGAAGTGGAGCAGATTTTTGCTTTTAAAAATCTGTAAAAAACAAAAATCATGGAGATAATTATGCCAGAAGCAATGGGATAAATATGGAATTATCTAAATCTCAAATGAGGTGGAAATAAAAATAAAAAGGGGTAGCAATATATAAATAAGAGGGAGAGAGATAGGGACGGTTTCAAGTGGACGGCTTGTGTGTGGTGAAAAATATTAACTCCAGCAACTTAAAAATCCCTAAGCAAGTAAAAAAAGAGGAAAAAGGGAAGGAAAAGAGGAGAAAAAGAGGAGGAGAGGAGGACCAAATCCAAGCTTGACAAGTTGGAGTGAAACTACACAAGTTCAAGTCGGTATCCAACAAAGTTTGGGTTGTTAATTCCTAAGTTTTTTATCTCCATTCATGGGTCATATATTGATTTATTTATGAACCCTAAATGATGATTTAAAAAGATTTTAATAAGTTTTCTAAATGCTAAGTGAGTTAGAGGATTCAATTCAAGCTTTCAAGCATGCTAGGTATGATTGTAGAGTTAACTATCCTAAGTATACTTTGCTGGAATTTTTAGAAATTCCCCATTTAAGTTGCTGCTTTGAGCATAGGATATGTTTGGAATATGTTAAACATTTCCATGATTAATATAGGCCTTAGAAGGATGAAACATAGATTTGACAATTTGATGGAAATTCTACTCTTTTGAGATGAAATTTGTGTATGAATTAAACAAACTAGTATGTGGATGATTTAAAGGGTACAATACCCTAAATTTAAGGTAGAATGGATGTCCAACATAAGGCTGAAAATAAATTCAAAAAATCTATTTTTGTTGGACATGAAATGTGGATGTCCAAGGGTGGCAAGGAATGAATGGAAAGTTGTTGTTTTGGGCAACTTGCTTTATGAACTTTGGTTTCATGAAAATATCCTAAATATGGAGCAAGAAAAGAATGTCCAAGAGTTGAAATTTAAAAATATAAAAACTGTTTATGGGACATGTGTCAATATAGACGTTTAACCTGGGAAAACAAGATGGAAAAGTTGCTGTTTTGGAACTGTGGAATTAAGGGATTTTAATCTTATGATTATACCTTAAATTATGTGCTAATTAAGTATTTTAATTAAGCCAAAATGGAGGGAAATTGCTTTTTTGAAAAAAATTGAATAACACATAATGTATGTGTGACTAAGAGGGTGCACATAAAGGGTATGAATAGCAAGAATGAGAAATGATTAAATATGAGTTACTAAAAAGCAAAAATGGAAGGAAATATGTTAAAATGTGAAAAGAAGGGGTTGTTTTGACAAAATTAAGAAATCGCAAAAATTTAAAATTAATATGTAAAGCCCTAACTCATAAGTATGTGCCTAAAGTGAGCACCAATGTAACAAATGTAAAGAATGGATGTTAAATGATGAATGAGAAGTGTTAAACTTCCGTATATTGAGTTAAATAAAAGTTTGAAAATTTGCCTTAAATAAGGGTATTGAAAATGAAAAGAATGGATGATATGGTGCACGAGTTATATCGCTGAGCAATAGGAAAATGAACACCCAACTTGAAAAACAAGTGGGTTATGTAAGTTAATGGAAATGATGTGGGTTGAAAAACTATATTATGTGCAAGCATATGAAATTATATTTATGAATGCGATGTCATTCTTATGTACATAGGCAAATGCAAAGAAAAAGTTGACAAGGAAAATTGAAGTAAATTCGGGTTAGCAAGCAAATTTCTAAACTTGCTTTCTCAAAATTATGACAAAATATTGCAATTTTCTATTTAAATGCTTTGAATTTTCTTGCAAATGAATGTTTAAATGCTTTTAGAATTAGTTAAGGATGGTCATCCATATAACTCTTGCAAATGCTCTTGAACACTGCTTTATTAAATGATATCGAGAAAATATAGCTCAAATGCTTATTTATGAAAATCATACTAGCATGTTTATCTTTATGTCCATGTCTATGCCTATGTTTATATTGATGTTCATGGTGTATAAGGTACTAGGTCCACTTTAGAGGTGTAGGCGGACCGATTGTTCCCCTCTACTGTGACCAAGTTGCTAAGATAGGCCAAAGGCTGGCAGCGCCCTCCCTGAGATGGGAGCAAGATGATGAGATGGTCACCTAGCTAGCGTACCATCATATAATGTTCATGTTTTATGCTGATAATAATGCATTGCATTATTCATGATATACCAGTGATGGGTATGATGTTGCATTTTCATGATACACGCACGAGTGGGTATGATATTGAATTTAAAGATATTTCTTTAAATGAAAACTTCGCCTGAAAAATGAATTGCCTGAAAACTATGCAGCTTGCTTACTGAGTTATGCTCACGATTTATTTTCCATACCCTAAGACAGGTGCAAGGATGGCTACCAAGGAGGAGCTCAAGTTTAAATGAAGAATTATAAATTCATGTGTTTTGTGGATACATTTATATGATGAAAAATGTATTATGAGTTGAGTATTTGCGACTTGGTGAAATTTATGAACTTATACACTATGGTGTGTGATATGAATTGGTGTTTATTGAAATGTTGAAAAAAAATATTAATGGATGTTGAATGTACACTTTAATATGGGATAAATGCCATGAAATTTTATGTTATATGATGGAACACAATGTGTGGAAATTTAATGTTGTATGTGTATATGACGACTTGATGATGGCCATGATAGGTAAATTGATGTAAAAAAATGACTAAGGACTATGAGATAAACTCCTAAAGAGTAAATTAAAATTGTATATTAGGAAATGAACCCGCCGTGTGACAGGACAACAATGCTGTTCACTTTTACCAATCAATAAACAGTACCGGAGTAAGGCTCATGTTGTGACACTCCATTTGGGGTGCCACAATAAGAAATAGAATGATAAGGTTTATAGGATATCTCTTCATCACTTACATGAGTGATGTCCATCTCATTGCTAACCTTTGTGTCTTCTGTTCTTTCAGTTCCCGTGAGACAGTTATGAATATCATTTTCTTCAATTTGCTCTACACAAAACATTCTTTCATAATTTGCTGCATCTTTATCTTCACTTGATGAACTACTTGAGGGTGAGGATTGTTCTTCATTCAAATACATTCCTCGAGGAATTTTCCTTAATTGCTTCTTTCTCTTTTCTCTTACTTCTCCTTTGATTTGCGTTCATTAGGCATAGGGCATTAGACCTGCATGTGACCCATTCCTCTACAGTTAAAACATTTTGTAGGCTTTCTCTTCTTTTCTTCTTGCCCTTTTTGTGTTTTGGTAAGCTTTTGAGAAGTTAGTGTTCTTTCCTTTCCTCACAAATTTTTAAATTTTTTTTGTGATAAAGGTTAGTTCTTCATTATTGATCTATAAGCTAGTTGAAAAGTCATTGGAGTTATTGCTTTCAGGGCCATGGCTTTATTTTCCTTTCCATGTTTTCATTTTTCTTCTTGATTAGTTCATTAGACATAAGTGTAAGTGAACTAATTATGTCTTCCAATTTTTTTAAATCTTTGGCCTTTTCAGTGGCAGTAATTTTGAGTGTCCATGACTGGGATAATACCCTTAGAATTTTCATGACTTGCTCATATTCAAATATTATTTTGCCAAGACCATTAATAGCATTAGTCAATTTAGAAAATTTAGCAAATATTTTAGAAATAAGTTCTCCTTCAAACATTCTAAAACTTTCTAGTTCTCCTATCAAATATTTCTCTTAGTTCCTTACACTTAGGAAGCCCCTCATGTATTGAGGTCAAAGTATCCCATATCTCTTTAGCTGTTATACAATAGGATATTATATTATCTTCAGTAGTAATAAGAGCACAAAACAAAAATTTCATAGCTTTGACATTGTTCTTAACTAATTTTACCTCATCTTATATCCATTCGAAAGCTTGGCACCTTTTGAAATGGTGATAACATCTTATATGGCAATCAAATACTCCATATCTGTAACCATAATCAAGTTTTTCATTTTCAACTTTCAATATGCAAAATTTTTATCATTAACTAATAGTGTCCTAGTAAATGATTGTCCCTCTGCAAATATTGGGATGGAAGTTGATTGCGAAGTCATATATCTTCAAATCTTGTATGGACCTTAGTTCCTCTTCATCACTGTGCTTGGTCATGTCCATTTGAAACTTCATTAATGGACTTGTGACTTGGATCTTGAATCATAGCAATATAATGTTGTTTGAGTCATTCTTGTCATTCTCAAACTTGAATCTTCTTATTCGAACTTCCTTATGATCAGTCGAATGCTGGGTTCGGCTTGGGATGCAACTTTACTGAAGTCACATGGCTGAGTTAACTCCAGTTGGGACTTCACCCAAGTCGCATATTAGAGTTGACTTGAGTTGTGACTTGACTTCATCATACTTAGTTGTGGAATCTTAGTGTTCACTCAAGTCGCTGATGAAGTCGACTTGGGTTGCAACTTGACCTAAGTCGCATGCGAAGTCAACTTTAAGTGCAACTTCATCTGCTCACGCATCCATAATTTCTACGCTATCCAAAAAAGTGATGTTAAAGTCGATACCAGAGTCAACTTGCGTATTGACTTAACCCAAGTCGATGCCTGAGTCGACTTAGCTTATCATTCTTTGAAGTTCAAAACTTTGAACCTTAAATCATCCCACACACACGTTAGTATCTTAAAGCGTGTGGCACCCCCAAACCGAGCGTCACTTCCTAAGCCTTACTCTAAGATCTTATCGATTGGTAAATGTAAATTAGAATTATTGCCCTGATCACGTGATGGCTTCTTAATTGGATCTCGTCTAATTTTTTTTTGTTTCATTCCTTTTATGCATCATCATTTCATTTCTTTGTATTTCACTCCATTCATCTTGCAAGCAAAAATACACTTGTAATCAATTGCACATATAAAGTGCGCATTTCATTCATAACATCTCAACTTGCTCTTCTACATTAAAGGTCCTCTTGATTGAATCATGACCTTTTCATTTCATGCATACATAATCTAAACATTTCATGTCAATAAGATACTACCAGTCTTTGCTTGGATATCAAGCTCTGTGATATCAAGTCTTTTCATTCCATGTCAATAACAAGGATCCATCAACTCTTAGCATACATGCACTTATCCTTTAAGGCATTTCTTGTCTTAGTCATATCATATCCATGCAAGGCATTTTTAATCTTTTACCTTCTCAATAATATAATACCTATATAAGGTATCCTAAACATATGTACTAATAGTACCATATCCCTTAGGGCATTTATTCATATTTCACATACAAAGGATTACAAACCTTTGAAAATTCCTTTTTCCTTTCCTTAGTAAGAACATGCTTTCCATCACTGATTTCCCTCGCACCTGTCTAAGGGTAGGAAAACAAAACATGAGTTGAAACTTCATAAGCAAGCATATTTAATTTTTGTTTAAATGCATTTCTCTCCATTCGGTAGGAGACACTTAGCAAGTGATCAACTACCAATGGAACAAAAACTTTTTCATAAACCATTCATGGAAACTATTCATAAACCATTTATGAAAATCATTAATGTAAACCATTCATGTAAACTATTCGTAAATCTCAATTTTTAGGCATTTCATAAACATTGGATGTGCAATTGCATCATTTCCATTCATGAGATAATCCTTCATGTGAGGGTACGCTAGCTCCGGGAACATCCTTTCATAATGTGATCCTTTCCATCCATGACGCCGGACCTTTCGACTTGGCAACGTCAAGGGCCGAC
Source organism: Annona cherimola (assembly GCA_030490835.1). Classification (NCBI taxonomy): domain Eukaryota; kingdom Viridiplantae; phylum Streptophyta; class Magnoliopsida; order Magnoliales; family Annonaceae; genus Annona; species Annona cherimola. Next base: position 53,406,649 of record CM059972.1, on the reverse strand, counting down.
TCCTTGTCCTGCTTTTGCCTTGACTAACTATGAAACTCCGATCTTAGACACGTATATGAAACCCTAGGCCTAGGTAATATATTAGGAAAGTATACATTCATGAGTATGAAAATATGTGGAAATAGAGGTTAAAATAATTATTTATAAAATTCGGATGAATAGTGCACGTGAATAGTAACCCTGGGATTAAGACCCATGATTAAGAGTTAATCACTTAGATTAACCTAATCACAAAAAGACGAAAAAGGAGATTTAATCACTATAGGATGAAATAGTCATACTTTTTGATATTTTAATGGAATTTCGGATTTTAGTGAAAAATTTGGAGAAAATAAAGAAAAAATTCATAAATTGCAATCCGGACGTCGGATTGAAGTGAAATTTTTTATGGATGGCCAAATATTTATGATGAACATGGTGAATGATTTAGAATTTGACAAAAATCATGAATCAGAGGTCAAGACGAAACGTCATTAGAAGATCAAAAAGCAATTTTGCTTTTTCATTAATTTCAAGTTTGACTTTGTTAATTTTAATTAATTAAAAAAATCAAATAATTAATGAAAAGCTGCAATGGCTGCTGGAGGCTTGACTTTTGAGCCAAAATCCAATGGTCCAAAATCAATCTTATAAACAATTAAGGGTTGAGATGAATTAGCTTAAAAAAATTAATTTAAAATCATAAATAAATAGGGGCTAGCTAGGGGGCAGGAGCTGCTGATTAGGGTGGCTGTACAAGGCTCAACACATTTTTATGGAAATTAAAAAAAGGTATTTAGAATTTAAACCTTGAGCAAGGGGGTAAAATGCAAATACTTGAAAAATGCATGCCTATAAAAGGGGCCAAGGGGTGGCATCCAAGGCACTCCAAATCCCAGCTCCAAGGAGCAAAAAATCAAGCCAAAACCCTGCCCCACAAGTTCTAGCCAAAAGAGAAGAGAGAAAGAGAAGGTTAGAGAGAGAAAAGGCAAGTAGGAGGAGAGTTTTTCTACTTAGGTAAGGGGATTCTTTTCAATTTTTTTTGGGTGTTAAGTAGGGTAAAACCATGCTTCGATAATGCCTCAGCATGAGAAAATAAGTATAGTTATAATACCCAAATAAAATTATTCCTAAACATCAAAAATTTGGAGCAAAGATAGAGCATTCGGGAAAATCATGTATAAAATGTGCAAATAATGCTCCAATATTGCTGATGATGATTTAGGATGAATGTTTATGATAATTATGATGTTGGAATGATGATATATTAATCTCATGATTTTTGGATTTAAGGATTATGTTTAAGTGAAATTATGTTGAATTTTTAGTATATGGAGAAAATGATTTATTTAGCCAAGTTAATGATGATGAATTCAAAATTCATGAATTTTCCCATGATATACTAACTAAGAGCTATGTCATGGTATTTTTTATTTTTGAAAAAAATGTCAATTTTTGGAACCCATGAACATTAACTCACGTTGCTGTGAACAGTATCCATGAACAGTTATCGTGAACAGTAACTATGAATAGTAAACAGCGTGATTTTGGGAAAAATTGAGATTAATATTTTAAAGAAAGTATGGATGAAAATTTAAAGGATTTATGGATAAAAATCCATATAAGAAGGTAATGACCAAGTATTTATAAAGGTATAACCTCTATAAAAATGAGGTAATATGCGATCATAAAGCATGCATGGAAAGCAATCTAAGACATGGAATAGATGGATAAAATATCCAATTTCCTTGTATAGGAAGAGGAAAAAAGAAGGTTGAGGACACGGACTGAGAAGGTAAGTAAGCAAACCCTTTTGAAAATATGTTTTATTCTCAAGTATTTATGAAATGTGTTTAAGGGTGGTCATTCCTATAATATTTTGAAATGATGAATGTTTATGAGTTTTTATGAAAAGTCATGCCGGCATATTGATAACATGTGATGTTCATGGATATGTGCACATGTATGATGCATAATGAAGAGGCTTTGGTGGAGGTAGAAAGCGGATCAGAGGGTCCTCCTTCACTATTGCCGAGTCGTATGGGCTGTGTGCCGGCGGCGTCCTCCCAAGAGGTGGAGGCAAAGGAATGTTATGTGTGAATTAATGCATTGCAGTTTCATACATGGATTGAAAAGGAAAACATGGATTTGAAATGATGTTTTTAAGGGATGGTGCAAATAATTCTCTACATAAGAATGACAAGTCACCTAGTGTAAGAGGTATATAATGCCGGGGAAATCAAAAGTCATGCATGTAGGAGACCATGTAGGCATCAAGAGGAAGAGAGGTTCCCCTTGGTGAGGCTAAGTCAGAGAAAGCCGGCGTATTGGACCATGCTATATGAGATGTTCCCTGGGCTAGCGTACCCGCACATGAAGGTTTATGTTAGGAATAGAAAGGAAGCATTTGCAATCCAATGTTTATGAAATGACTTTTATGAAAAGGTTTCTGTGCATTTGATAGTTGATCACTTGCTAAGTGTCTCCTATCGAATAGAGAGAAATGCATTTACGAATGGTTTACATGAATGATTTCCAAGAATGGTTTACGAAAAGGTTTCTATTCTATTGGTAGTTGATCACTTGATAAGTGTCTTCTATCGAATGGAGATAAATGCATTTAAATGAAAGAAAAATGCTTGGTTATTGTGTTTTGACTCATGTTTTGTTTTCCCAACCTCAGACAGGTGTAGGGAAAGCCAAGAGATGAAGGGCATGTGTTGCTAAAGGAAAAGAGAAATCTACAAATTTTAGTAAATTTTTGTATGAATAGATTCCCTAATGGGATGTGATGAAAAAGGACATAGGTTGTATGAAATTATGAAGTTATGAATAATATGAGAAGTTGATGATTTATAATGATATGGATAAGTCCATTATGAATGATGATGAGTATATGTTTATGTGATGAAAGAAAAGAAAAAGAAAGAAATGAAAACAAAATTGGACGAGATCCAATTAAGAACCCGCCGTGTGATCAAGGCAATAATCTTGAGTCACGTTTACCAATAGACAAGATCTTGGAGTAAGGACTATGTGGACGCCTCGGTTCGGGGCGCCACACTAACCTACTTGATTTCCATTCCATGTATGACTTTTAGTCACCCTAGCATTATATATCTCTTACGCATGGTAACTTGTCATTCTCATGTAGAGAATTCTTTGCACCATCCATTTGATCATCGTTTCAATGAAACATCATTTAAATTCATGTTGGCATGCTATTTTCAAATAGAGAGAAATTTAACCAATCATTTCAAAATGTAATAAAGAGATGAAGGAATGGCCACTCTTAAATAACATTAGAAATATTCACATGAAATCGCTTGAAAACATTTTAGCATTTGAAAATAAAATATCATTTTAAAAAGTTTTGCTTACTTACCTGTGGCGATCCTTTTGCACCTTCCATCCTTTTCTTGTCTTTTCCTAGACAAGTAAACATGATTACCTTATACATTTTCATAATATCTTGTGCTTGCATGCTTTAAAATTTTCCTACCTACATGAATCCATTTGGATTTATATTAAACTAGCTTAACCTACTTGGCTTTCAAGTCGGGTATTCATACGTAACAATATAACTTGTTCATCACATCCTCCGTCCATTCCATTTTTTTAATACCCTTATGTAATGTAGCTTTCAAAAATATCATACCACTTCATTTAATCCGCATATGGAGGTTCATTACCTCCCATTTATCCTTTATCACTTATTTTTCACATTTCTCACATCGGTGCTCACTTTAGGCACATTTCTAATAGCTTAGGCCTTATATATTAATCTCGAATTTTGAGATTTTAACATATCATTAAAAAAACACCTTAATCACCCATTTTGGCACATTTTTATTCATTTTTGTATTTTAGCAAATCACATAAGTCATTTCTCCTCTTAGACATACATACCCTTTCATGTGCCCCCTTCTTACTACACATATGTTATGTGTTTTCTAATCTTTTTCAAAACAGAAACTTATCCTCCCTTGTGGCTTAATTAAATCTTTTAATTATCACATAATTTAGGGTATTTTTATTGGATTAAAACCCCTTAACCACATGGTTCAAAACATCAACTTTGTTACCGTTCTTTCCCACTTTCAACGTCTCCATGGACATATGTTTCAAAATATATTTTTACCTCCTTAATTTCAGCCCTTATTCATACTTTTCTTATCCCAAATTTAGTGTAATTTCACATATTCAAAGTCCATAAATTAGTTGCTCCAGAACAGAAACTTTCCATTCACATCTTGGCCAACCTTGGATGTCTATATCATATGGTCCAAAAAATCAGATTCTTACATTTTCTCTCGTCCCCATGTTGGACGTACCTTCTACCTTAGATGTAGGGTATTTAGCCTTTAAATCAACCACACATTAGTTGGTTTAATTCATGCCCCATATCCATCTCAAAAGAGTGGAATGTTGTCAACTTTAGGGTTTACCTTTTTAAGGTACTTAAATCATACCCAAATCAACATATATAAATCATGTAATCATTAATCATAATCCAAACATACAACATGCTTAAAAAAACAACATATTTGGGAATTTTTCAAAAATTTCAGCTAGGTATTCCTTGGGTAATTAACCCTAAAGCCATGTATAACTTTCTTGAACCCTTGAATCTCCTCATTTCATTCATTCCTCATTTAGTACCCTAATTAAGGGCTTCATAACTCATCATTTAGGGTTCACAATGGATCAAATTCATGACCCATGAATGAAGTTTGAAAACTTAAAATCAAATAAATCAAACTTGATTTACTACTTACTTGGAATTGTGTCTTCTCTTTCCAACTTGTTAAGCTTGGATTTCTTCTCTTTCTTTCCTTCTTTTCCTCCTCTTTTCTTCTTATCTTTTTCTTCCTATTTCTACCCTCTTGGAACATCCACCTGGCTTGGTCCCTTTTGGGATATTTTTTCCCCACTTAAAACGTCCAAGTGAACGTCCCATATGCCCTTCTCTCTCTCTCTTTCTCTCTTTCTCTTCATGCCAAGGGCGTCCCCAAGGCTGCCCCTTTTGCCCCTTTTATAAGGGTGCTTTCCACCTTGCTTGCTCATTAAGTTTCCTACCTTGCTTGCTTCTTAAGTTTCCTACCTTGCTTGCTCCCTAAGAAACCTCTTTGCTTGCTCCTTAAGAAACTTCTTTGCTTGCTTCTTAAGTTTTCTATTTATTAAATATCAAAAATCAACTTAAGGAAGCTCCGTTGAACGTCGCTTGCATGCTACCTCATCTTGGCCATTTATGGTCTCATTAAACCATTGATTTTTCATTAATTGAATGGATTCCAAATGGATCCTATGATGACGCATGTCCAGTTGAATTAAGTTCATCATCTTTAGCATTAATTGAGTTGATTCCAAATGAATCCTACGATGACATATGTCTCATGTGCCTTTCAAAAGTTAACTCCTCATTTAATTGGTTGACTTTAAATTTTGCTCAAAAAATTTCATATCGACACGTGTCACTTGTCACTTTCAGTTCATTAATGACATGTCACTTTTCAAGAACAAAAGTCAACTACTTTCGTCCTTTTGTGATTAAGTAATTTTCTATGATAATTAGCTTAATAAAACCCATCCATAAGATATATCATATCATTTTAACTGTTCATAACAAATTCCATCTCAAAATGACCTTTCCATCATAAGTTATGACCATTTGAATTTAACTCTTGGATTTGGATAAAAATAAATCAGTATCACCCTAATCTCATCATACTTTCTATAATTCATTTCATTCATAAGGTTGGGTACATCATCATGTGCTTACCTTTCAAATTTCATCTCATTCCGCCTTATAGGCATCAAGTTATGAATTTTCTAACATTTATCATCTCAAATCCATAATTATCATAATCTCCATTAATTAAATCATAATATATGAGGTAATTATCCCCAGTATATTCGCATTCTCTAATCCTCATTAGGTCACTTTAGTCCCATTGACCCACCTTGAGCTATGGTGATTAATTTAATCACCTATCTTAATCAATAGCATTAAAATCAATCAATCAATTGAATCATGCATAAATTACATATACGTGCTTAATTTACATGTAAATGTCCTACTTGGGTTTAGGTATCACAAAGCTTCTCAAATTGAATTGTTAATCATCAAAATATGGATTATGCTTGATTTGTTATTCATTTTATAAGAATCTCCCCCTTTTTGATGATCAATAAAACCAATTTGAGATGAACCTTTTTAAAATGAGTTGCCACTACTTGTGAAATCATGTCATTCTTTGCGATTTATATTAATCCAAGTCAATTATTCATTTTCATTATTTGATTTAACATGGTATTCAAACTAGGCCATCTATGTCATTTATTTTCCCATTTTTAAATCATTCATATCATTTTCAAACAAATCATTCAAAACATATCACTTATTTAACCAAAATGTCATTTCATTCACAATATTCATACCAAAGTAAATCATTCAAAACATATCATTCATTTATCCAAAATGGCATTTCATTCGTAATATACTTACATTATGTCCTAAATACAACCTACCCAAAAGAAAACCAAAACCAGACAAACTATCCCAAACTCAATAGTTCAAAATTACATAAAAATGACCTAAAGACCCAATTTTCTCCTACTTTTTGTCAATCACCAAAAAATAGGGCATAGAGGTTGTAGAGTGAGCTGAGACTTGTGAAAGAGAAATGGAGAGATGGGATAAGGTAGCTGCATTGGAGGGTTTATTTGATTAAGTAAAATAGAGTATAGGGAGTCGGAGGAGCCAATGGGTGAAGATGGAGGAGATGATCGATCTTGAACGGTAGGTTCAGCATGTACTGACTCTCCCCGATATGGATCGAAGTTAGGCAAGCTTGGGATGGGATGACCTCTCCAACTGCAAAAGGTAAGATGTTATTTGATATTTTTGAGTTCTTACTCTGGTTTATCTTTCCTCCTGTGGACTTCCATCAGAGATAGGTTAATAGACCCAAGTTCCTAAAAGATTCTGCTCTTCATGGCTTGAAGATATTCTAGAATCGTATTGGAGGTTGATGGGTGAGAGGAACAGTGTGCAAAGTGGTCAGTAGCCCAAGATCCTCGGGGCAAAAATGATGCATGGGATGCAGGAGATGTAGGGACTCTTGGAACATAAGGTGGAGGTGGTAGTGAGTGATGAGAATCATGATGGGAGTGAGCCTCCCCCTCAAATGTATCTGGATTACTTGATGTGCCTCCCTATCTTGTCCATGTGGAGCTACACCGCCCATTCTAGCTTGAAACTAGGTAGTGTTGGTCCCAAGTTAATGGCAAAACCCAAGAGGGGAGGGGTGAATTGGGTTCTAATAAAATTCTTTGGTAAATTAAAAACTTAACCCCTTGAAAGTTTAATCCCCTTGATTGATGAAATGAAATGGAAAGCAATATAATGTAGAGAGCAGAAATATAAATCAAGCACACAAGATTTTTATAGTGGTTCGGGCAACCTCCCTACTCCACTTTTCCAAGCTCACACTCCTTGTGACTTGGCTTCCACTATTGTATTCCTCAAATACAATTAGAGCCACTGCTCTCTTCTAGATTCCAGCTCTAGGGGGCTTCAACAAATCTCAGCACAATTAGGTGATGAGTTCCACTCCAATCACACACTACTTTGCCTTTACTTGATCTTAGTTCCTCAAACTAAATCAAGTTCAATACAAACAAATGAAATAACAAAAGAATCTACACTTTACAGATGTGTAGAAGCAATTTGGCGCAGAGAAGAACTCGTAGTATTGGCTTTGTAGATTCAGAAGTTGAGCTCTTGCAGTTTGAAGCAAAGTTCTTCTTCTTTGAATGGGCTTGATTAGGGGTGCAACTTGGTACCCGGGTCGGTCCGAACCCACCCGACCCGGTATCAAAACCAAAAATGGATTTTATTTTAAAGATTTTTTCCAAAATAGACCCGTTTTCAACCCGACCCGTAGAAACCCGAAACCAAAACCGGGTTCGCACCAACCCGGTACCAAAACCCGACCCGGTCCGAACCCGGTGTAGTTTATATAATTTTTTTTATCAATTATACATGCTTTTTTGTAATATTAATATATACATATATACATGTTTTAGGCATTACTAACTCTAATTCAGACAAATCACCTCTTTCTTCATTATCAAAGCATACTTGAGGTAACTTAATTTCTAGGATGATTTTTTATAATTATTATCTTCTTATTGTTAACAGTTGCATGTATTTTTTCGTCTCGGTTGATGCATATTATTTTCAAATATCTAAATCGAGGAGGAAGAACTTGACATTAGAAATGTAGATGAAAATCAAGGGAGAAATTACTTGGAAGTCTTTGAATAGTTTTTTAGTTTTTTTGGAAACTTTGGAGACATGAACTCATTTGAAATTTGAATTTGTTTAAAAGTAGATATAAACTTATTTAAACTTGAGATTTGTTTATATTGTCATTTTAAATTTGGATTGCACTTAAATTAGATTGGAATGTTGAATCATTATGCTTAATGTATTTAGATTTAGTTACTTTGAATAACTGTTATGTGGATTATATTTTAATTTGAGTCAACATGATAAATCTATTTCATATTATGCTTTCTATTAGTACGAGAAATCTGTTAATTTGAATTTCAGATTATAGTATAAATTTGATTCATATTTTAAGTTTATTGGTATGACAAGTGGTCAATTTTTACTTTAGCAATTTGTATGATAAATATTCAGTTTGAATTCAATTTCAGCAATTTGTACGATAATGTTTAGTTTCAACTACAAAGTTGGTATGATATGTTCATTTTCTATTTGGTATACTTGAGTCATTTTCATTAGCTATTAAATAGAAATGACCAACTAGTCATAAAACTAACTAATTTGTCATTTATTTGTGTCTATAGGGTGCTGAAAAATTGCTTGCAGAGTTCATTCAAAGAATATTGCAGAATTTAGCATGATGTTGCAGAATTCTTTGAAATTATCTTGTAGAATTCAGCGCGAGACTTGACTTCATAAACACATGTATGTATATTTCAATAATTTTCTTTTAGATTACAACTGAATTTGGAAAAAAATAGTTTATTGGTAACCCGAATTCAAACCCGAAACCAAACCAAAACCAATGCGAACCCGACCCGAACCCGGTCCGAACCCGAATTGCATTCTTAGGGTTTGGGTTCACTCAAACCCGGTATAACCCGACCCGAGTTGCACCCCTAGGCTTGATCTCTTTAATGCTCTTGAAGATGGGAGTTAAGCACACTTAATGTTTTTCAGCTACTTCCCTCGTCCACAATGAATGCCTTTTATAATTGTGGAGGGAATCCAAACGTTTGAAGGTAGGTGGCGCGCATTTAATGCGCCAACGTTCGAAAATTATCCGACCGTTGCGACCCAAGTCGCAGGCGGAGTCGACTTTGGATGCGACTTCACCCAAGTCGCAGATGGAGTCGACTTCGGGTGCGACTTCGCCTTCCGTTAGCGACTTCAAGTTCCAGGTCGGGTCGACTTGGGTATCGACTTGACCCAAGTCGCAAGTGGAGTCGACTTCGGTGTGCGACTTCACTTCGTCAGTTGTCTTGATGAGCTTGAATAATTCCGGAATGCTTTGTTCCTTCATGCCCTTATTTCTTTTGCATTTTTCATGTCTTTCTTTATGAATCATTGTCTTCATTTTAGCTTGCTTTTATTTGCTCCATGTTTTGTAAGCCTATGATCTTGAATAACTTCTTGGTCAAGCTTATGCATTTTTTTTTGAACTTGGATTAGTCTTCATAGCTTGAATTTCTTCATCTTGAGATATGCTTGGAGCTTTGTCTTGGACTTGAGAGATTTAAGTTGATCTTGCACCTTTGATTTGGTTTTGAGAACACTCAAGTTGACTCTTGGAATGAGCTTGAAACTGCATCTTTGAACTTTGAAAAACGTCAAGTCGAACTCGGGGTCGACTTCGTCTACGACGTCGGTATCTTTCTCTCCCAAATTCAACTCTGGAGTGATTTTGGCATCTGAAGTCGATGCTGGAGTCGACTTCGTTCGTGACTTGGCTTCCCAAGTCGCAAGTGGAGTCGACTTGGCCTACGACTTCACCTGCTCTTCTTCCCATTTTAACTCTGGACGGATTTGGCTCTTTTGAAGTCGATGTTGGGGTCGACTTGGGGAACGACTTGGCATTCCATGCTCTACTTTCTTCAAATGTATATGCCTTAATCACTTCCACAAGCATATTAGTAGCCAAGACTTACTCAAATTGATTTGTTAATCATCAAAACATAGATTTAGCTTGTTTTCCATATATTTCCAACAGGTAACTCTGAAAACTTCAAGGTCAATTTTCATTCTAGTTAATAAAGTTCTGTTGATGGCGTTGGTTGGCTTCAGGACCTCATAAGGCTCCTCATGTAGGTCAACATGATAGTACTATAAAATCTTCTTGATTCAGGCTCCATATGGCAGAATTCCCCTTGGATTTTCCTTTTTCTATTTCAGGGCTTCCAAAAATAGTCAAGGCAAGTTAACTTTGTACGTTTTGACAATTTTCCATGATAGTTCAGCCTCTTAGGGATTAACTTGATTTCTTCCTCCACTCTTAGGATAGATGCAGTGGGCGATTAAGAGTCTCAAAACTCTCAACCGCGGTGGTAAAACCATATAGTGCAAGAACTTGATGCTTGAATGGTATTTGCTACTCCCAGTCAATTGGTTGTAGATTCTAGTAAGCGTGAGATCTTCCAGGATATGATTTTGATGGCAAGGAACTCCAAATATGCTTCCTATTCTCAGGAATGCATTTGACTTAGCGACTCCATAACCTTGACCAAGGTCAATCTCGACTCCTTTAACAAAGGTGTTCAACTCCTCATAGTTCCACAAATAGTAAAATAATCTAGTTAGGTCTATATCTTGTCATCCTCCTTTAGTAGGGCAATCTAACCTTGAATGTCAAATAATTCCTCTATTTCAAACTCATATTCATGTACGAACTTGAAATTAATGATTTTGAGCAGAAAAGTTTTCCTCTCATAGAAATGCTTGTTAAACTTATTGTATTGTCGCTCATTTCTAAAATACTCAACAAGCATTTTCAACACTTGGCCCCTTGGAGCTAGGGTACCTCTCCTCTTACCAACTACTTCTACCTTTTTACTAGTTTCATCATGTGTTGACTATCCAAGAAGTGAAGTACATGGGTTATCTTCCCAAAATCAGACCCATCAACCTGTAGAAGTTGTGGCTTCATCCCAAGGCCACTTTGATGGTGTTCACCATCATCTTCGGATCTCCTCTTAGGTAGTCGACTTAGAGGGTTGAGACACCAGAAATTTAGGCAACTTGGAGACAACTTTCGGTGCCATTTTAAGAATGGGAAGAGCTAGCACAAGGATTTGGAGAGATCGAGAGATGGGAATCCAAAAATTAGAAGTTTTGAGTTGGGATTTTGGGAGATTCAAGCTTCGGGAGATGACGGAAGTAAGAATTGAAATGAGAAGAAAATGAGAGAATGGGATTTGCTACCCGAGTTCGCACCCAAAGGAGGGAAAATGAATCGACACCCGCGGAATCGACTCCGAACCCTAAGTCAGGTTCAAAGTCAACTTCACTCATCCGAAGTTGACTTTAGTGAAGTCCACTTGGGATGAGTGGAGTTGACTTGGTTCCACTGACCCAAGCATGCGCACATCCTAAGTGTTACCCATTTTTCCCATATCAAACCAACATTTCATATATCAACTGCAACAATTACAACAACATATTTAATAGTAATTTTGAAATTTTACACAACTTTTAGGCTTCAATATCAATCATATCCATTTCATTTCTAATTTTATAAAATGATTCATTTCCCAATAGTTTGGTAAAAATTTTGGCAATTTGATCTTTAGTTTTGACATATTCTAAACAAATATTATAATTTTGAACATGTTCTCTAGTAAAGTGATGCCTAACATCTATGTGTTTAGTTCTAGAATGCAATATGAGATTCTTAGTTAAACAAATGATACTCATATTATCAAACCTAATTCGAATGTCTTCATAATCTATCCCATAATCTCTTAATTGTTGTCTCATCTATAATAATTGGGCACAACAACTTTCAGCGACTATATATTCAGCTTCTACAGTAAATAGAACAACACTGGTTTATTTCCTTGAAAACTATGAAACCATTATATTTCTAAGAAATTTACATGTTCCACTAATACTTTTTCTATCTACTTTGTAACTGACAAAGTCCACATCCAAGTAGCCAATTAGATCAAATGTTGAGCTCTTGGGATACCATAGGCTTAGATTGGTGATATTAATCAAATATCTGAAAAATTCTCTTTACAACTATCATGTGGGATTCTTTGGAATTTGATTGGAATCTAGAACACATGCAAACACTAAACAGTATGTTCGGTCTAGATGCAGTCAAATATAACAAAGATTTTATCACGCTTTTATATAGTCTTTGATCAACTTGTTTACCTTTTTCATCATTGTCAATTTTGATTGTTGAGCTCGTGAGAGTAATTGTTCCTTTGCTATTTTGTATTCCAAAATTTTTGAGCATTTTCATGATATACATGGACTGATTTATAAAAATTCTTTCATTTAGTTGCCTGATTTGCAGTCCATGGAAGAAGTTGAGTTCACCCATCATGCTCATTTCAAATTCCTTCTGCGTAAGCTTGAAAAATTCTTGGTATAGAGATTCATTAGTAGCACCAAATAAAATATCATCTATATATATTTGAACAATAAATAGATCTTTTCTTTATAGTTAATGAACAGGGTAGTATCTACTTTTCCTCTTTGAAATTCATGAGTGATCAAAAATTTACTTAGCCTTTCAAATGAAGCTCTTAGAGTCTGTTTTGATTCATATGAGGCTTTGGTCAACTTATAAATAAATTTTGATTGATCATTTTCTTTAAAAATTGGAGGTTGTTCAACATATACCTCTTCATTAAGATATCCATTCAAAAGTGTACTTTTAACATCGATTTGGAACAATTTGAAAGCCATGTAAGAAGCAAAAGCTAGTAAAATGCGTATAGATTCTAATCTTGCCACGGGTGCATATAATTCTTCAAAATCGATTCCTTCCTCTTGTGAATACTCCTTAGCTACTAGTCTAGCTTTGTTTCTTACAATAAGTCCTCTTTCATCTAGTTTATTCCTAAAGACTCATTTGATACCAATGACGACGCAATCCTTAGGTCTAGGAACTAAGTGCCATACTTGGTTTCTCTTAAATTGATTAGGCTCTTCTTGCATAGCAATAATCCAGTATTCATCGTTAAGAACTTGGTCAATTAAGTTTGACTTTATCTTAGATACAAATGCAAAATGTCCATATATATTTTTCCTAGATTCTCTAGTTTTCACACTTTCATATATGTCTCCTATCACTTGTTCAGTTGGATGATTCATCATCATCATAAGCCATTTCCCACCTAGGTGGAGTCGGCTGCATGGATTCTATTGTGCCATTCTTGGCGATTTAAGACTAAATTTTCTGTAATTTACAATATTTTGAAATTTCGTTTGATTACTTTCATCCATTTTTTGGGTCTTCCTCTCATTCTCCTACCAACTTCTAATTGGATAGACTCTATTTTCCTAATCGGTGCTACTTCAGGCCTCTTTTAACATGACCAAACCATCTTAATCTATTTTCTCTCATTTTATCACAAATTGGTCTCACTTTTAAGTTTTCTCAAATTATTTCTTTCCTAATTTTATCTTTTCTTGTTTTACAACTCATCCACCTTAACATTCTCATTTCCGCTATACTCATTTTATGTATACGTTGTTCTTTAATTGCCAAACATTCTGCCCCATAAAGCATAGCAAGTCTAATAGTATTCTTCTAAATTTTTTCTTTTAGTTTGATTGAAACTCGACGATCATATAAAATTCCTGACACACTTCTCCATTTCTTTCATCCTGCTTGAATTCTTTGTATTATATCTTTCTCAATTTTCCCGTTCTCTTGAATTATTGATCCTAAGTACTGAAAGTGATTAGTTCTTGTTACTACTTGATCTAAAATCTTAATTGGTTCCTTATCCGGGTTCTCACTATTATTAAAATTGCATTTCATATATTCAATTTTTGTGCGACTAATTCTAAAACCATTAGATTCTAATACATCTACCCACCTATTCAATTTTAAATTTAGTCCTTATTTAGTTTCATCTAGTAAAACAATGTCATCTGCAAATAACATACACCAAGGTACTTCTTCTTGAAGATGTCTAGTAATTTCATCTATTACTAAGGTAAAAAAGTAAGGACTCAAGGTTGAGCCTTGATGTAGACCTATTTTAACTGGGAAGACATTAGTATCTCCACTAATGATCCTCACATTCGTAATAGCCCCCTCGTACATATCTTTAATAATATTAATGTATTTATTATTAATTCCTTTCTTTCTCATCACTTGCCATATTAACTTTCTTGGTACTAGATCATAAGCTTTTTCTACATCAATAAAAATCATGTATAAGTTTTTTTTCTTCTGCCTATACTTTTCAAATAGTTATCTAAGTAAGAATATAGCTTCAGTGGTTGATCTTCCTGGCATAAAACCAAATTAATTTTCAGATACATTAGTTTCTTGTCTTAGTCTATGTTCACTATTTTCCATAATTTCATAGTATGATTTATTAATTTTATTCCACGATAATTTGCATAATTTTGAATATCTTCATTATTTTTATAGATTGGAACTATAATATTTTTCCTCCATTCACTTGGCATTAACTTTGTTTTTATAATTTTATTAAAAAAATTTTTTAACCATATTGCACCTATATCTCCCATGCACTTCCATGCCTCAATTGGTATATTATCTAGGCTTAAGGATTTTCATTTTTTCATTTTCCTTAGAGCTTCCTTTACTTCAGATATTCGAATTTTTGGAAAATAACTAATATTCCTATTTTCTTCTCTATTTAAACTAACATCTAATGTTAAATGTTCGTGTGGGCTATCATTTAGTAAACTATAAAAAGAAGTTTTCCATCTTTCTTTAATATCATTATCTTTGACTAGAACTCTTTGGTCCTCACTTTAATACATATAACATGTGTTAAATCTTTACCCTTATTTTCTCTTAATTTAGCCAACTTAAAAATATTATTTTCACCTTGTCAAGTTCCTAATCAGTCATACAAGTTCTCATAAGCTTTGTGTTTAGAACGGCTAATAATCTTTTTAGTAGCTTTTTTTGATATTTTGTATTGTTGTAAGTTTGTATCATTTTTATTTCTTTGCCATGATTTAAACTTTTGTTGTTTAGCATTTATAGCTTTTTGAACATCCTCATTTCACCACCAAGTTTCTCTATGTGAGGATCGACGATTTTTGTATATACTTACAATACTTTATCCTACTTCTTTTATGTTAGTTGTCATTTTATCCCACATTGATTTTACTCCATCTTCTTGTGTGTCTCATTTTATTTCATCTATCATTCTTTTGTTAAAAAGTTCTATGTTATTTCCCTTTAAATTCACCATTTAACTTTTGGAATTATATTGCCTTTAATTTTTGTTAACTCTTTTTGTGTATATATATCCATCACTAATAATCTATGCTGCATAGCTAAGCTCTCACCTGTGATAACCTTACAATTAATACAAAAATATCTATCCACTTTTCTTATAAGGAAGAAACCTATTTGGCTAGAATTGGTTCCACCCTTGGAAGTTATCCATCTCGGTTTTGAAATAAGGTATTTGATATAACCAAATCATATGCTATAGCAAAGTCCAAAATAACATTTCCAATTTCATTCCTTATTCCAAAGCCGAAATCTCCATAACTTCTCTCATATCCTACATTCTTCTTTCCTACATGTCTATTTAAATCTCGACCTATCACAACCTTTTCTTAGTTAGATATCCTTTGCATAACACTATCTAAGTCATCCCAAAATTGTTTCTTGATTCTATCATCTAATACTATTTGTGGTGCAAAAGCACTAATCACATTTATGACCTCTACAACTAATACAAGTTTTATTTGAATAATTTTATCATTTACTCTATTGACATCTACAACTTTATTTATGAATTTCTTATCTACTATTATCCCTACACCATTTCTATTACAATCCTTTCTTATATACCATAATTTGAATCTATTAATCTCTTTAGCCTTCTCTCCTTTCCACATAGTCTCTTTAAAGCATGCTATAGTAATTTTTTTTCCTTCTCATAACATCTACTACTTCCATACTTTTTTCATGAAAGAGTCCCAAAATTCCATGAGGCAAAATGGACCTTGTGTTTTGGTACCACCTTCTTCCCTAAACTACGTCTATAAAGGCATGGGAACCTTTACTGACTTGTCACCACAACCGGACGTTGTTATGGTGTGTCCCTGAAAGCGACACGCCCTAGCAACCCTTGCCTATTTCTCACTACATCCGGGCTTCGATGTAGCGCGTCGCTTCTGGTGAAACACCCTAGCAACCCTTGCTCAATTCTCACTACAGCCGGGCTCCGCTGCAGCGCATCACTTACAAGGGACGTCCTAGCGTTAACAACTTTTAGTATATTTTTTAGAATCCATAAGAGATGCGATGGTGATTTTTAGTATCACCGGCTGCCAGCTTGACACGCCAACCCTCGTTTTTTTTCCGGGCTTGGGACCGGCAGTAAGAAACTCTTACTGGCAAGGTTAATTGGATGATTATTTTTGTATTTCAAATCTTTAGGAGGTTTATAAGGAACATTATCTTCACTTACCTCCTTGTCTAAGCTTTGATTTTACTTGCGTTCTTCTTCCCCTTACTTTTCCACTTATAGCTTTTCAAAATTCTTTAAAAGGTCATCCGCATCTTTAAGCTCATCTTCCTTCTTAGGAGTTGAGTTAAATTTATCAAATATAACAAGAATGGACTCTTCAACAACTTGGTTTCTTTTGTTGAAAATATATATGTTTTTCTATTTGAGGAATATTCAAGAAATATGCTTCCGCTCTTTTGGCATCTAATTTTTCAAGGTTATCTTTTCTATTGTTTAATACATAGCAAGTGCAGCCAAAGGCATAAAAATATGAGATATTTGATTTTCTACATTTTCATATCTTGTAAGGGGTTTTTTCAAGATAGCTCTAATGGTGACATGATTTAGGACATGACAATCAATACTTACTGCCTCACTCAAAAAATTCTTAAATAATTTGTTTTTATTTAGCATAGTCTTAGTTATCTCTTAGCATAGTCTTACTACCACCATGATCACTTCTAATAGATATAATTGTATTTTTTTTTCATTTTGCACAAATTTGGAAAAATGGATAAACATGGAGAATGCTTCATCTTTGATAGCTAACAGTGGTATCCAAGTCTACCTTAAAAAATAATCCATAATAACAAAGACAAACTTCTTTCCTCCAAGGCTCAAAATGTCGGATGGCCCACAAAGATCCGTATGCATTAATTCAAGAGGTCTTGAAGTTGAGACTTCATTCTTTGGTGAGAGGGATATTTTTGGCTGTTTGGACATTTGGTATGCTTTGCAAATTTTTTTCTTGTCATATTTAAGCTTTGGTAATCTTTCTACCAAAACTCTTTTTTCACAAAGTCTTGATATTTGATATATTTATATGTGCAACTCTCTTGTGCCATACCCATGGATCATTATCAATATCACAAGACATTTTTTATCCAATTCACCAAGAGAAACCAAATATATATTTTCATGCCTTTTTTTCGCTAAAGATTATGTGGTCTCCATTAAAGACATTGCATATAGATGATTTAAAAATAACTTTATAACCTTTTTCATGAAATTGGCTAATACTCATTAGGTTGTGTTTGAGTTCTTCGATAAATAATACTTCCTCTATGAATGCATTTGAGATGCTATAAACAATTCCCTTCCCACTTGTTTTATCTTTCTCATTGTTCCTAAATGCAATAGTTCCACCATTGTAGGTTTGAGTTCATGGAATAAAACTTTATCTCCTATCATGTGTCTCGAGCAACCACTATCTATAAACCAAATATTGTTAGCTCTTGCTCTAAGACAAACCTGTAATGATAATCAAGTAATGCTAATCTCGTTGGTACCCACTTTATTGGTCCATTTGGGTTAATAAACATTTGGAACCTACATTGTTCTAATTTAGAAGGAACAAATCCAATGTTCTTTGGTTTCCAAACCAATTTAGCTCATTCTATAATTTCTTGATTTTACGTTGATATATTTTGTGACCAAACTTGTTGCAAAAATTGCATGCCCCATGATTCTTTGGGATGGACTCCATGCGCACTTTGGTTCCCAAATTGTCTTCTTACCCAGGCAACTTTGGTTGTCTTTGATTTGTATCGAGATGCAGTTACTTTATCTTGAGGTTTAACCCATTTTGGTGCATTTGATTTGTTGCATTCTCCTTGCTCAAATGTGGAATACCCAAGTCCTCTGCTAGTTTGGGTAGTCATATTCAAGAACATTTTAACATATTCTCTTGGGTTAGAAAATTTTACTAATGATTCATTCAATACTTCATTTTCTTTCTTGAGCTTTCAATTTCGGTTGTCAAGGCTTTGGTTTCATCTACTAGGCATTTGACTCTTTCAGCTAATTTTCCATTCACAATAATAATCGAGTCAAATCGCTTTTTCTTCAATGTGTACTTATTACCCAATTTCATGGTTTCATCAAATAATGAATCATCGGCTTGTTGTAATTCCTCTAATTCAGCACAATTGAGGCAAACATGAATGGAGGAATAAATAGATTTAGAAATAGATGGGTCAAATTTCGAGATTATCTCCTTACTGCTTGTGCAATCAATGTAGCAATTAGCCCGTCCACTAGTTCAGTGGCCGTAAGAAACTTTAGTGTGGTTTCTTCCTCAATTCTTGCTACAAAGCATATTTTGGCATAGTTTGCTGCTTCATATTCTTCATTTGATGAGAAGCTTGTTGCAGATAAGTTCTCATTTACGTATATTCCTCTACCCTTGGGCTTTAGCAATCTTCTAGAACTGCTTCTGTCTTTCTTCTCTTATCTTTCTTTGATTTATTTTCTTCAGGTGTAGGACATTGAACTTACATATGTCTTAGTCCACCGCATTTGAAACATTCAGTTATCCTTTGGATCCAAAATTCTTCCCTTTTCTCACAAACTTTTCAAATTTTCTTTTGAGGAGTGATCTTCATTCTGAGAAGAAGTGGATTCATTTGAGCTTTATGTCGCTTTTAATGCAATGACCCTCTTCCCTCTTCATTTCTCTTCTTTATTAGCTCATGCGACATGAGTGAAATGATAAGATCTTCTAGCTTTAGTGTGTTCAAGTCTTTTACCTCTTCAATAGTTGTAATTTTGGAGGTCCAAGATTTGGGTAAATCTCTTAGAATCTTCATGACCTACTCAGATTCATACATAGTAATTCCAAGACCTTTCAATGCATTATTGATTTTTAAAAATCTAGTAAATATTTTAGAAATATTTTCAGTATCTAGCATTTTGAAGCTTTCCAATTCTCTAATCAAAATATTTCTTCTTTTCCCTTGGACCTGAAAAGTGCTCTCATATATTGAAATTAGAGTATGTCATATCTCTTTGGCGGTTAAGCAAGAGGATACCTTATCATATTCAGTTGCAGTTAAGACACAGAATAAAGAGTTCATTGCCTTGACATTACTTTTACTATTTTGACTTCCTCCTCGGTCCAATCAGAAGCTTTCTCTCCTTTTAGTAATGTAACACCGTCATGGATAGCAATCCAAGAATCTATATCAGTAGTCATAATGAGTTATTTCATTCTCAACTTCTGTTAACTGAAGTTACTACCGTCAAAAATAGGTGGCCTAGTGAAACATTGGCCCTCAGCAAAGGAAAAAGAAGGAAGTTAATTGGGATGTCATATATAAGATCTCTTTGGTATAAACTCAAAAACCTGCTCTAATACCACAAGTTGGTCTTGAGTTCGTGGCAAAACCCAAGAGGGGAGGGTGAATTAGGTTCTTTTGAAATATTTAAGAATTTTAAGTATGACCTCTTGTAAACCAGATCCTTTTGAATGAAAAATGTGGAGAATGGAGATGCAAATAGAGCAAGAATATCAGACACACAAAGTTATAGTGGTTCGGGACAACCTTCCCTAATCCACTCCTCCAAGATCACACCTTTCTGTCTTGGGTTCCATTATATCAATGGACATACAACTAGATCCCTTGCTCTCTTCTAGATTCTAGCTCTAGAGGGGCCTTTGTAATTTTTACACGAGTAGGTGGTGAGTCACACTCCAACCACACTCTACTTGCCTTCACTTGATCTTGGTCTCCAATACCAAATTAAGTGGAATCACAAAGGAATGAATAGAAAGACAAATCTACACTTTACAGATTGTGTAGAACCAATTTCAGCTTGAGGAAGATCATGTGGAGTGATTCTTAAAAAGATCGGTTTGGCACTTGCAATGAATAGCGTCATTCTTCTTGTAAAACACTTAATGATCACTTGAATGCTTGTGAGTTGGAAGATGGAAGTTTAATCAATGCTCTAGCTGGCACTCTCCTTTTCATTTGATGTGCCTTAAATAGAGAGGGAATAAATTTGAACGTTAGAAGGTATATGGAGCGTATTTAATGCACCAAGATTCAAAATTTTTCCACCGTTACGACCTAAGTCACACTCGGAATCGACTTCGGGTGCAACTTTGCTTAAGTCGCGAACTAGAGTCGACTTGGGTTGCGACTTCGTCCTTGACTACTTTGGTCTTCAATCTTCAAGTTCCATTTGAGGCAAACTTGGTCTCAGACTTAACCAAATTCATAGGTGAAATCGACTTAGGTTGGGACTTCACACTTCATTTACTCATTGGAACTTTAATACTTCAAAAGCTTGATCCATTAACACATATGCCGATAATTTCTTCAAATAATATCTTCAAATGCTTTTATGGACCTTAGTTCATCTTTATCATTGTGTTTGGTTACATCCATTTGAAACTTCTTTAATGGACTTGTGACTTGAATATTGAATCATAGCAATATAATGTTGTTTGAACCATCTTGTCATTCTTAGACTTGAATTTTCTTATTTGAACTTTCTTATGCTCATGTCGAATGCTGGGATCGATTTGGAATGCAACTTTACTGAAGTCGCATGGCTGAGTTGACTTCAGTTGGGACTTCAATGAAGTTGCATATCAGAATTAACTTAAGTTGTGTGGCGCCCCGAACCAGGGTGCCTTGAAGCCTTACTCCATGACCGTTTTTGATTGGTAAACGTGACTCAGGATTGTTACCCTAATCACACGGCAGAATTTATATATATATATATTTTTTCAATACATGGAAAATTTCCACCATTCATCCAACTTGAAATATATTTCACATATCACAGCCATAATCAAAGTCTTGTTCATAAACATCAACATTGAAAAGATATTCTTTCCCATTCCAAAATTTTCATCATTGTCTTTACATAAAATTTACATATACAATATTTATATCGAAACTACATAATATTTTGCATGCTGCCTTCATTATCATTTCCTGTCTATTGTAGAAAAAACATGGGTGATTAATAATACTTAGCAAGCAAGCCATACATAATTTTTCAATCATTTTCATGCATTTCATAAAATGCAAATGCAATGCATTCATAGCATTCATGACATTCCTTTAGATGTGACGCTGCTAGGCGCCCATCCCATATATGCTCCCATCTCAGGGAGGTCGCCGCCGGCCTGGGCCTATATAAGCAACTTGGCAATAATGAGGGGGACATACAGTCCGCTTACTACCTCAACTATAGCCTATTCCTCGTGCACCATGATCATTTACATACACATGCCGACATGATATTTACAAATCATAAACAATTTCATAAAAATCATTTAATAAATAATTTAAAAAACGTACTTTAGTTCATGTAAAGTAGTTATAGGTATGGTCAACCTTAAATAAATTTCATAAAGCGATTTACAAACAATTTCAAGCATTTTAGAAATAATTTGCAAAATATATAACTTGGTTACCTTTTCAGTAGATGTCCTCGACTTTTTCTTTTCCTTTTCCTATTCAAGGAAAAAGGATACTTCATTTATTCTATTCAAATATTAATCTCAAATTTTCTTCAAAATCACGCTGTTTACTGTTCATAGTATTGTAACAAATCACTGTTCATCCGAGGTTACTATTCACAGCGTGTTGGTTACTGTTCATGGGTTCCAAAAATTGACATTTTTTCCAAAAATAAAAAATACTATGACATAGATTATGCTTAGTATATCATGGAAAAATTCATACATTTTGAATTTATCATCATTAACTTGGCTGAATAAATCATTTTCTCCATATACTAAAAATTAATATAAATTCACTTAAGCTTAATCCTTAATTCCAAAAATCATGAAATTAATATATCTGTTAGTCTCGAGTTAATGGCAAAACCCAAGAGGGGAGGGGTGAATTGGGTTCTTATAAAATTCTTCGGTAAATTAAAACTTAACCCCTTGAAAGCTTAATCCCCTTGATTGAAACAAATAGAGAGCAACGAAGTAATGAAAGCAATAAAGTAAAACAGTAGACAAGATTTATAGTGGTTCGGGCAACCTCTCCCTACTCCACTCTTTCAAGCTCACACACCGTTGTGCTTGGGTTCCACTATGTATTCCGCGAATACACTTAGAGTCTCCGCTCTCTTCTAGATTCTAGCTCTAGGGGGCATACACAATCAGAGCCTATGCTCTCTTCTAGATTCTAGCTCTAGGGGGCTTATACAATTGATACAAGTAGATGATGAGTTTAACTCCAATCACAACTCTACTTGCAACATCTTGGTTTGTTACAACAAACTCAAACCAAGCACCAAGAACAAAGAATAATGAAAATAAGAAAGATCTACACTTTACTGAGTTGTGTAGGCAAGTTTCAGTTTGAGGAAGAATCTGTAGAAGCAACCGGTTGTATATCGTTGAAGCTACTTGCAACTTGAAGCTTGTTCTTCCTTTGAAAGTGTATAGATCACTCAAATTTAGAGAAAAGCAAATGGGAGCTCTTGTTTGCACTTCTTTCCTCTCTTTAGGCTATGTAGTGTGTGTTTCCACGTTTGCTTGAGTGTCTATTTATAGAATGGGGAAGATTTGAATGTTATAGAAGTGGTTGACGCGCAATAAATGTTCCAACGTTCAATAATTCGAACGTTACTTCCCCAAGTCGCAGGTGGAGTCGACTTCGTCTGCGACTTGGCTTCCCAAGTCGCAAGTGGAGTCGACTTCGTGTGCGACTTCAGTTCTGCACTTTCCAAATCTGAGTCTGGGTCGACTTGGTTTTAGACTTGAACTCAAGTCGATCTTGGAGTCGACTTGGGTTGCGACTTGACCAATTCTTTGTGCCAAAAACATTTTGATCATGTTTGATTTTCTGCTATCTTGCTTAGCTTCTTTCCTTCAATCATTTTCATTTTGGATTGGCTTCATATTTTGTATACCTTGTGAGTCTTGGAGATCTTGAAAACTTGTATGGTTGATTTGCCTTTGATTCATGCACCTTGCTTTCTTTTGATATTAGTCTTCATATCTTGAATTTCAACTTGAAATATGCTTGAAGCTTTGCCTTGGACTTGAGAAACTTAAGTTAATAATGAGCTTGCACCTTTGATTTGGTCTTGAGAAAACTCAAGTTAATCTTGAAATGAGCTTGAAATTGAGTCTTGAACTTTGAAGACCTCAAGTCGATGTTGGAGTCGACTTTGTCTACGACTTCACCCAAGTCGCAAACCGGAGTCGACTTCGTCTGTGACTTAGGTATTTTTCTGCCCCAAAATCAACTATGGAGTGATTTTGCCATCTCAAGTCGATGCTGGAGTCGACTTCATCTGCGACTTGGCTTCCCAAGTCGCAAGTGGAGTCGACTTGTCCTGTGACTTCATCTGCTTTCCTTCCATTTTCAAATCTGGTCGTGAGGTTCATTTTGGAGTCGAGGATGGAGTCAACTTTGGGTTCGACTTCACCCTAAGTCGAAGTCCAAGTCGTCTTGGAAATCGACTTGACTGTTTTTATTCCTTAAAACATTCAACATAATCATCAGTATTCACTTTATACTCAAATTTAACTTTGTTAATCATCAAAACTCATGCTTTGGTCAATTTTGTTTTGTTTTAGACATTGTTTCCAACAATCTCCCCCTTTTTGATGATTGAGAAAACTAATTTGGGTTTGTACCTTTCACAATCATATAGTTTCATCATAATAACTTTCAAACAGAGTATAGCAGGCATGAAACACATATTTGAACATAAAACAAGTTTCATAGAACGAATTTCATATTATAGATTATAATGTAAAAAAAATAAAACCTAAATACAAACTACCCGACCCAAAATGCTCTAAAGCCTATGCTATGTACTTAAAAAACTCTCAAAAACTCTATTCTATCTCCCCCTTTTTGTCAATCCTTCAAAAATGATTCAATGACCAAGGATTTGGTGAATTGAAATTGGAAAATGGGATATGAAGATTGAATGGGTTTGATAGGACGAACATGAGCGGATGAATAAAATGAAGAGACTGGAGCGGGAGTCGGATCTTGATGAACTGATCCGGAATCGAATGGATCAAGTTCAGGTATGGGCCGATTTTGGTGTCGCCCTGACGCGAGATGATATCTAATGGTACGCATTTCCCGATCGATACGGTCTTGTCGGGAATGCATATCATTGATAGTTATGAGAACCTCGGAGACTAGGCTGGTGATTCTATCCTCTTGGTGACCCATTTCTTCTCGAAGAGCAGCTATCTCATCTCGGATGCTCTGTAACGTGACCTCTTGTGATGGAGGTTGAGGCGTCTAATCTGGTATGGCAGATCCTTGTGGAGAGTAGGATCCATGTGTCATAGAAGATGCGGGCCCCTCAGGAATGTCCTGGGGTGGAGCTGGTTGGGCTTCTGGACGCTGCTCCCCCTCAGTTTGTGCTTGTCTAGCTTTTTCAGGAGCTGCTTCACCCGTCTTTTCCCGAATCCTTTCATCTCTAAATTGCTCCAAATTGATTTTCATTCTTTGGAGCAATGCCTTATTGATGGCATTTGTGGTTTTTGGGACTTCAAAGGGTTCACCGTCAATGTCCACTTCATAGTACTCCAGGATCCTCGTGATCCATGTCCCGTAAGGTAAAACGCCTCGAGGATTGTCCTTTCGGGATGCCAAGGCTTCTAGGAAGAGTCTTGGTAGGCTGATCTTGACTTTATTGACTAATTTTCATAGAATAATGGCCTCTTGCGGGTTGAGCTGATTTCTTCCACCGCCCTTTGGGTAGACGCAGTGAGCGATGAGTAATCTGAGGACTCTAAGGCGTGGAGAAAGGTCCATGTAATGCAGGAACTTAGGTCCATGTAATGCAGGAACTTAGTTCCTGGATGATACTTGTTGCTTCTTGTCAGCTCATTATACATTCTTTCTAATGTAAGATCTCGGGGAAGTGACTCTTCTTCGGATGGAACTTCGAGAATTCTTCCTATTCTCTTTATTGCTTCTTCTTGATCTAGGTTAGCCATTGTTCCCAAAAAAAATTTTGTGCCTTTGACAAAGGTTGAAAATTTTTTATCATCCCATAGATAGTAAAATAACCTTGTCAGATCAGGATATACTCTTTCATCTGTCTTCAGCAAACTTGTCCATCCCTGATAATCCAGTAGTTCTTCTATGTCGAACTCATAATCTTTGAGAAATTTAAAGTCGATGATCTTTGGGATGAATACCTTTCTTTCATAGAAATGCTTGTAGAATCGACTATGCTGAAGCTCTGTTTGGAAATAGGTTGTGGGCATTTTCAGGACTTGCCCTTTTGTGATTGGAATCCTTCTTTCTCCAGTGTTTGAGCTTCGAGGTTGACTTTATGATCTCTGAGCTCGATCTGAGGATTGGGTTGTGGTTTGAAATCTGACCCTTTGACCTGTTGAAGTTGAAGGTTCTTCTCTGGCTCGTTTTGCAGATGTTCTTTGCCATCTGGGAATTTCTTCCTCTGTATTCGATCTCGAAGGTCTAGGCACATGTCTTTGTGTAGGTTTGGAAACTGCTAACTTGGGGAGTCTTGATTTTGGGGCCATTTAGTTGGGTTTAAGAAAAGGGAAGTGACTGAGATGAAATGAAGAAGATAGGCAAATGAGAGAGTGAGCTAGATTGAGACAAAAGTGCCGGAGTTGCCGGAAACAGAGAGAAGAAACGGAGAGGAGGCAGTCGCCGGAGAAGGTGGTCGGAAACAGAGAGGTGAATGCCGAAAGGAAAGAAGAAGAAAGATGGCAGTCGCCGGAGAAAGAGAAAGAGAGAGAGAGAGAGACTGGCCGAAAAAATGCCAGAGAGAGAGAGAGACTGGCCGGAGAAGATGGAGAAGGAAGAAAATCGGAGAGGAATTCGGAGAAAAATCGCCTGAGAAGAGAAGGCTGCTGGCGGGAAAAATGGAGAAGAAAGGAAGAAGAAAGAAGAAAAAGGGAAGAGATGAGGAAGACGATCCGTTGCGCGCGGAGTCGACTTTGCCCTAGGCGAAGTCGACTTCGACCCCTCGGAGTCGACTTCGCCTCAGAGGCAGAGTCGACTTCGCTTCTCCCAAGTCGACTTCACTGGAGTCGACTTGACTTTACTGGAGTCGACTTGACTCATCGACTTGGCTCCTTTTAGATCAGATTTACTTGTGTAATTCTTCCTAGTTTAATTCTATCATCCCCATATCATTTCTAATTTTATAAAATGATTCCTTCGCTAGTGGTTTGGTAAAGATATCAGCAATTTGATCTTCAGTTTTCACATATTCTAAACAAATATCATGATTCTCAACATGTTCTCTAATAAAGTAATGTCTTACATCTATATGCTTGGTTCTTGAATGCAATACAGGATTCTTAGTCAAACATATAACACTTGTATTATCACACCTAATAGGAATATTGAAATAATCAATGTCATAATCTTTCAATTGTTGTTTCATCCAAAGTAGTTGGGCACAACAACTTCCGGCGGCTATATATTCGGCTTCCGCAGTAGATAGGGCAACACTGGTTTGTTTCCTTGAGTACCATGAAACCAACATATTTCCAAGAAATTGACAGGTTCCACTAGTACTTTTTCTATCTACTTTGTAGCCGGCAAAATCCGCATCCGAATAGCCGATTAAATCAAATGTTTAGTTTAGAGCCAATAGATGTGATTCTTTAGGACATGCTTGAAATCTAGAGCACATACAAACACTAAACAAAATATCTAGTCTAGAGGCAGTTAAATATAACAATGATCCTATCATGCTTCTATAAATCTTTTGATCGATACATTTACCGTTTTCGTCCGTGTCGATCTTGATTGTAGAACTCATTGGAGTATTTGCCCCTTTACCATTTTGCATTCCAAATTTCTTGAGCATTTCTTTGACATATTTTGACTGATTTAAGAATATTCCTTCCTTTTGTTGCTTGATTTGTAGTCCGAGAAAGAAATTCAGTTCTCCCATCATGCTCATTTCAAATTCGCTCTGCATGATCTTAGAAAATTCTTGGCATAAAGTTTCATCAGTAGCTCCAAATATTATATCATCTACATAAATTTGTACAATTAAAATATTTTTACTTTTATATTTAATGAACAAAGTAGTATCAACTTTCCCTCTTTGAAACTCATGATCGATCAAAAATCTGTTTAACCTTTCATACCAAGCTCTTGGGGCTTGTTTTAGTCCATATAACGCTTTGGTCAATTTATAAACATATTTTGATTGATCCTTTTCTTCAAATCCTGGGGGTTGCTCAACATATACTTCTTCATTCAAATATCCGTTCAGAAATGCACTTTTTACATCCATTTGAAACAATTTGAAATTCATATGAGAAGCAAATGCTAGTAAGATACGTATGACTTCTAATCTAGCCACGGGTGCATATGATTCTTCAAAGTCAATTCCTTCTTCTTGGGAATACCCTTTGGCTACTAATCTGGCTTTATTCCTAATTACAAGTCCGCTTTCGTCCAATTTGTTCCTAAACACCCGTTTGGTACCAATAATTGTATGACCATTTGGTCTGGGAACTAAATGTCATACATTGTTCCTTTCAAATTGGTTTAGCTCTTCTTGCATTGCTATAACCCAGTTTTCATCATTGAGAGCTTGTTCAATGGTAGTTGGTTTGATCTTGGACACAAAAGCATATTGTCCACAAATGTTTTGCTTTGATCTACTAGTTTTCACTCCTTCATACACATTTCCAATGACTTGCTCAATTGGATGGGCATTTTTGAACTTTAAATCAGTTGGAGGTTTATAAGAATCATTACCTTCACTTACCTCTTCCTTCATGGAGTTTTCTGGCTTGAGCTCGATTTCCTTTGGTTGTTCTTTTCCTTTTGTTTCATCTGCATCACTTAATTCATCCTCCTTTCTCGGAGTTTGGTTAAATTCATCAAAGACAACATGTATTGACTCTTCTATTGTTTGATGTCTTTTGTTGAAAATTCTATATGCTTTGCTATTTGATGAATAACCTAAGAAAATAGCTTCATCGCTTTTGGCATCTAATTTTTCCAGATTTATTTTTCCATTATTTAGCACATAACAAATACATTCAAAGGTATGGAAATATGATATGTTTGGTTTTCTGCCCTTCCAAAGTTCATATGAGGTCTTTTTCAATATAGGTTTAATGGTAACTCGGTTCAATACATGACAAGCTGTACTTACAGCTTCACCTCAAAATCTCTTGAATAGTTTACTCTCATTTAGCATGGTTCTAGCCATTTCTTGTATTGTCCGGTTTTTCCTTTCAACAATTCCATTTTGTTGAGGAGTTCTTGGTGCAGAGAATGTATGGTGAATTCTCTTTTCATTGTAAAATTCTATGAATCGGCTATTTTCAAATTCACCACCATGGTCACTTCTAATGGAGATAATTGAGCTTTGTTTTTCATTTTGCACCAAATTTGAAAACGAGACAAACATTGAAAATGCTTCATCTTTGCTAGCTAAGAGTATGATCTAAGTAAATCTAGAAAAGTCATCCACAATTACATATACATACTTTTTTCCACCAAGAGTTAAAATGTCTGATGACCCAAAAAGATCCATATGTAGTAATTCAAGTGGTCTAGTTGTTGAGATTTCCTGTTTGGTGGAAAATGACATTTTCGGTTGTTTAGATAGTTGGCAGGCTTTACAAATCTTATCTTTGTCATATTTGAGTTTTGGTAAGCCTTGTACCAAATTCTTTTTCCATAAGGTTTTGATATTTGACATATTTATATGTCCAATCCTTGCATGCCATTTCCATGGATCATTTTCTATGGCTATTAGACATTTTCCTTCTAAGTCATCAAGGCAAAACAAATATACATTTCCATGTCTTTTGCAACTAAAAATTATGCGCTCGTCATCATCAATAACATTACATATAGAGGATTCAAATACAACTTTATATCCTTTATCACACAGTTGACTAATACTCATTAGATTGTGTTTGAGTCCTTCAACAAATAGAAGATTTTCAATGCATGCATTTGAAATACCATAGACGTGTCCTTTACCTTTTATTTTACCTTTCTCGTTATTTCCGAAAGCTACTGTTCCTTCATTACATGGGTTGATCTTATGAAATAGTCCTTTTTCTCCTGTCATGTGTCTTGAGCAACCGCTATCCATAAACCATACATTATTGGCCTTAGCTTTAAGGCAAACCTGCAAAAGTTGAGTTGAGTAGAACTCATCCTTTTGGTACCCATTTTATGGGTCCGTTTGGGTTAGTTAACCTTTGAAGTTTGAGTTGATCCATCTTTGATCCCATAAAACCAATGCCTTTTGGCATCCAAACCAATTTAGCACCTAGGTTTTGCAGTTTTCTTAGTTTACATTGATAGATCTTATGTCCAAGCTTGTTGCAAAAGTTACAAGCTCCCGGAAGTCTAGAAATATGGAGCCATTTGGTAATTTGTTCATTGGATGGTCTTTTGGTCCAAACTGTTCGATTTATCTTTGGTTTAGTATAAATGGGTTTGATATTATTTCTTGGAGTATTAGACTTTGATTGTTCAAATGTATTATATCCAAGTCCTTTCTTGCAAGTTTGAGTTGTCATTTTCAAGAACATTTTCACATTTTCTCCTGAATTAAAGAACTTGGCAAGGGATTCATTTAATGATTCATTCTCGTTTTTAAGTTTTTCTAACTCATTTTCTAAGGTATTCTTTTCATCTTTTAACTTGTCTAATTTTTCAGCAAGTTTACCATTTACAATTATTACTGCATCACATTGTCTTTTCTTAATTGTAAACTTGTTTCCTAATTTCTTTATTTCTTCATATAGTGAATCATAAGCTTGTTGAAGTTCCTCTAATTCAGCACATTTAAGACATTCATTTGTAGAGAAATTTGAAAAGGATTTCTGTTTGGAGGTTACCTCTTGACTACTCGTGCAGTCCGTTGAAGTGGCTTGATCCTCCAAGGTTTCCATGGCTGCAAAGCATATGTCGGTGTTTGCTATGCAACAGATTCTTGCACAATCTGCTTCTCATTCTTCACTTGAGGAGCTATTCGTTGTAGATTCTTCTTCGTTTACGTACATGCCTCTTCCTTTGTTTCTTTGAAATCTTTTGTTGTCGCCTCGATCTTTTCTTTGTTCCTTTGCCTTATTTTCTTCGGGCGTTGGACATTGGGCTTGCATGTGTCCCGAACCGCCGCATCGGTAACATTTGGTTGTTTCTTTCTTTTTCTCTTTGGAGTTTCTTTCTTTAAAATTTCTGAAATTCCTCACAAATTTTCTGAATCGTTTTGTGAGTAGGGCAATCTCATCGTCATTTTGTGAAGATGAAGTATCGTCTGAATCTTGTGCGGCTTTTAAGGCAATTGCTCTTTTGCCTTTGTGATGATCTTCATTTCTTTTCTTAATTAGCTCATGTGACATTAATGAGCTAATTAGGTCTTCTAGCTTCAATGTGTTGAGGTCCTTAGCTTCTTCTATCGCAGTAATCTTTGGAGTCCAAGATTCCGGTAGAGCCCTTAAAATCTTCATAACCTGTTCAGATTCAGATATAGCCTTTCCAAGACCTTTCAAAGCATTAGTAATTTTTGAGAATCTAGCAAATATTTCAGAAATATTTTCTGTTTCTAACATTCTAAAATTTTCTAATTCTCCAATCAAAATGTTTCTTCTCGTCCCTTGGACTTGAGAAGTTCCTTTATAGATAGAGGTTAATGTATCCCATATCTCTTTGGCAGTTAGACAAGAGGATACTCTATCATATTCAGATGTCGCGAGAGCACAAAACAGTGAATTCATAGCTTTGGCATTGCTCTTCACGATTCTTACTTCCTCATCGGTCCATTTGGAAGCTTTTTCATCAATGAGAAAGGTCACACCATCTTGAATTGCAATCCAAGAGTCCATATCGGTAGCCATGATGAGTTGTTTCATTCTTAGCTTCCAATATCCAAATTGTTCCCATCAAACAATGGTGGCCTAGTAAAGGATTGGCCTTCGACAAATGCGGGAACGAAAGTAGATTGGGATGCCATGTCAATAAGATCTCTTTGGTAAGCTCAAAGACCCGCTCTGATACCACTTGTTGGTCCCGAGTTAATGGCAAAACCCAAGAGGGGAGGGGTGAATTGAGTTCTTATAAAATTCTTCGGTAAATTAAAACTTAACCCCTTGAAAGCTTAATCCCCTTGATTGAAACAAATAGAGAGCAATGAAGTAATGAAAGCAATAAAGTAAAACAGTAGGCAAGATTTATAGTGGTTCGGGCAACCTCTCCCTACTCCACTCTTCCAAGCTCACACACCCTTGTGACTTGGGTTCCACTATGTATTCCGCGAATACACTTAGAGTCTCTGCTCTCTTCTAGATTCTAGCTCTAGGGGGCATACACAATTAGAGCCTATGCTCTCTTCTAGATTCTAGCTCTAGGGGGCTTATACAATTGATACAAGTAGATGATGAGTTTAACTCCAATCACAACTCTACTTGCAACATCTTGGTTTGTTACAACAAACTCAAACCAAGCACCAAGAACGAAGAATAATGAAAATAAGAAAGATCTACACTTTACTGAGTTGTGTAGGCAAGTTTCAGCTTGAGGAAGAATCTGTAAAAGCAACCGGTTGTATATCGTTGAAGCTACTTGCAACTTGAAGCTTGTTCTTCCTTTGAAAGTGTATAGATCACTCAAATTTAGAGAAAAGCAAATGGGAGCTCTTATTTGCACTTCTTTCCTCTCTTTAAGCTATGTAGTGTGTGTTTCCACGTTTGCTTGAGTGTCTATTTATAGAAGGGGGAAG
Source organism: Annona cherimola (assembly GCA_030490835.1). Lineage (NCBI taxonomy): Eukaryota > Viridiplantae > Streptophyta > Magnoliopsida > Magnoliales > Annonaceae > Annona > Annona cherimola. The sequence goes on along the minus strand of CM059972.1, from coordinate 53,374,426 downwards.
ATTTGAACGTTATAGAAGTGGTTGGCGCGCAATAAATGTTCCAACGTTGAATAATTCGAATGTTACTTCCCCAAGTCGCAGGTGGAGTCGACTTCGTGTGCGACTTCAGTTCTGCAGTTTCCAAATCTGAGTCTGGGTCGACTTGGTTTCAGACTTGAACTCAAGTCGATCTTGGAGTCGACTTGGGTTGCGACTTGACCAATTCTTTGTGCCAAAAACATTTTGATCATGTTTGATTTTCTTCTATCTTGCTTAGCTTCTTTCCTTCAATCATTTTCATTTTGGATTGGCTTCATATTTTGTATACCTTGTGAGTCTTGGAGATCTTGAAAACTTGTATGGTTGATTTGCCTTTGATTCATGCACCTTGCTTTCTTTTGATATTAGTCTTCATATCTTGAATTTCAACTTGAAATATGCTTGAAGCTTTGCCTTGGACTTGAGAAACTTAAGTTAATAATGAGCTTGCACCTTTGATTTGGTCTTGAGAAAACTCAAGTTAATCTTGAAATGAGCTTGAAATTGAGTCTTGAACTTTGAAGACCTCAAGTCGATGTTGGAGTCGACTTTGTCTGCGACTTCACCCAAGTCGCAAACCGGAGTCGACTTCGTCTGCGACTTCGGTATTTTTCTGCCCCAAAATCAACTCTGGAGTGATTTTGCCATCTCAAGTCGATGCTGGAGTCGACTTCATCTGCGACTTGGCTTCCCAAGTCGCAAGTGGAGTCGACTTGGCCTGCGACTTCACCTGCTTTCCTTCCATTTTCAAATCTGGTCGTGAGGTTCATTTTGGAGTCGAGGATGGAGTCGCCTTTGGGTTCGACTTCACCCTAAGTCGAAGTCCAAGTCGACTTGAAAATTGACTTGGTTGTTTTCATTCCTTAAAACATTCAACATAATCATCAGTATTCACTTTATACTCAAATTTAACTTTGTTAATAATCAAAACTCATGCTTTGGTCAACTTTATTTTGTTTTAGACATTGTTTCCAACAATATCATCATTACAACATTATATTTATCATATTCATTCATTGCAAATCATCATTTATCATTTTGGAGCATTATTTACATATATCATATGCTATTTTCCCGAATGTTCTATCTTTGCTGCAAATTTTTGATGTTTTGGCATAATTCTGATTAAGCATTATAACTACACTTATTTTCTCATGATTAGGAATTATCTAAGCATGGTTTTATCCTTCTTAACATCCAAAAGAAATTTGGATAAAAATCACTTACCCGAAGTGGAGATATGCCTCTTTTTCTCACACTTTCTCTCTCTAACTTTCTCCTTTTCTTCCTTGGACGTGTGGGAGGTTTGGGAGTTGGGATTTGCTCAAGTGGAGCTGGGAGGAATGATGCATTTGGACGTCCCCCCTTGGCCCTATTTATAGGGCTTGATTTTTCATGAAATTTGATTTTACCCCCTTGCTCAAGGTGTTAAATTGCAAATGTATTTTTTTATAATTTCAAAAAGGTGCATGGAGACTTGTGCATCCCACCCTACAGCTGCTCCAGCCCCCTATGGTAGCCCTATTTTTCTATATTTTTAATTTATTAAAATTTATTTATTTTAAGCTAATTAAATCCTAGCCGTTGATCTTTGATGAGGATGAATGTGGACCATTGATTTTGGTCAAGGATCTCAACCACCCCTGCATGCCCCTGCCATTGCAACTGATTTTCATTTAATCTTTTATTTTTAAATTATTTAATTTTAATAAAAAGTCAAAAGTAGAATTAATGAAAAGTTAAGCTACTTTTTAATCTTCATTTGACGTCTCATCTTGACCCTTAATTTATGATTTTCATCATATCTTAAACCATTCACTAAGTTCATCATGAATTTTTAACCATCCATAAAAAATTTCATCTAAATCCGACGCCCGAATTGCAAATTATGAATTTTTCTTTAATTTTCCACTAAAATCCAAAACTGTATTAAAATATCAAAAAGAATTTCTATTTCGTCCTGTAGTGATTAAATCTCCTGTTTGTCTTTTTGTGATTAGGTTAATCCAAATGATTAACTCTTAATCACGTGTCTTAATCCCCGGTTACTATTCACATGCACTATTCACGTAGATTAAATTCTTAATTATATTATTTTAATCTCTAATACACATATTCATTTATCATAAAAATAATTACAAAAGAATCTAGGATTTACAACTCGAAATGACGCGTATATTGTCTAGGTTTCACAATCCTCCTTCCCTTATAATAGGTTTTGTCCCGAAACCTATCTTTCCTTTAATAATTGAGGATATTTCCTTTTGACCTCTTCTCGAAGCTCCCAAGTGGCTTCGGATTCTGAATATCGATTTCATTATACCTTTACATACTCGATCTCTCTGTTACGAAGCTTCTTGATCTTGAAATCTAATATTTTGATCGGCCTTTCCTCAGAGTTCAAGTGTGCTCTTGGATTGGCAAGTTTTCTGCTATCAACACATGGGTAGGATCGGAAACATATTTTCTGAGCATGGAGATGTGAAACACATTGTGGATGACACTTAGAGCTGGTGGCAGGGCTATTTTATAGGCTAAATTGCTTATCTTTTCCAGAACTTCAAAGGGCCCGACATATCTTGGGTTTAGTTTTCCCCTCCTTCCAAACGGGGTGACTCCTTTGAATGGCGTTACTTTAACAAATACGTGATCCTCAACTTGGATATTTAAATCCCTTCTTTTGCAATCGGTGTAACTCTTTTGCCTACTTTGGGCCGTGAGTATACACTGGTGAATCACTTGAACTTTTTCTGCCATTCTTTTTGAGAGGTCTAGAGCTAACTTCCTTTCTCCCACTTCATCCCAGTTTAGAGGAGTTCTGCATTTCCGTCCATATAAGGATTCAAATGGGGCCATCTGAATACTTGTTTGATAACTATTGTTATAAGCAAATTCTTCCATAGCCAAATATTCATCTCATGATCTTCCAAATTCTACTGTGCACATCCTTAGCATATCCTCAATTATTTAATTTACCCTTTCTGTCTGCCCATTAGTTTGAGGATGAAATGTCGTACTGAATTTCAGCTGTGTACCTAAGTTCTGATGTAAACTTTTCCAAAATCGAGACGTAAAACTGGAATCTCGATATGAAATTATTGACTTAGGTACTCCATGCAGTTGCACTATCTCATTATAATTAATCTTAGCCAGTCACTCAGTAGTAAATTTTTTCTTAATGGCTAGGAAATGAGCTACCTTTGATAATCTATCAACTATTACCCATATAGCATCATTTCCATTCTAAGTTCTTGGCAACCCTTCAATAAAATCCATAGTAATGTCATCCCATTTCCATTCTGGGACTTCTAGCAACTATAATTTTCCAGGGGTTCTTTGATGATCAGCCTTAACCCTTTGACATGTTAGGCACTTAGCCACATATTCAGCAATTTCTCTCTTCATATTATTCCACTAATACATCCTTTTGGTTTCTTGATACATCTTGGTGCTACCTGGATGCATCGAAAATGGAGAGAAATGTGCTTCTTTCAATATTTATTCCTTTATTTCTTTTTGGTTGGGTATACACAGGCGACCCTTATATCTGTACATTCCATGTTCATCTTATATATATTTCGTGGGATTTTTCTTGATCATGTTCTCCACATAATTCTTTAAATCCCCATTTTCTTGTTGAGCTATTTTAATTTGCTCAAATAGATTCGACTGGATTTGTAATTAAGACAATCTAACTTGTACCCCTGGTGGGCTTACAATTAATTCTAATTGTCTCAATTCTTGTAGTAGCTCTTCTTCCTTTGTGATGAGATGTGATAAGCTAATATTTCTACTTAGCGCATCGGCTACTACATTAGCTTTGCCTGGATGATATAAAATGTTGATGTCATAATCTTTAAGTAACTCGAGTCATCTTCTCTGCCTCATATTTAACTCTTTTTGAGTAAAAATGTACTTGAGGCTTTGTGATCAGTATAGACCTCGCATTTAACTTCATATAAATAATGTCTCCAAATTTTCAAGGCAAAGACTACTACCGCCAATTCCAAGTCATGGGTTGGATAGTTTACCTCATTTGGCTTGAGTTGCCTGGATGCGTATGATATAACTTTTTCATTTTTCATCAGTACACATCCTAATCCTTTCTTTGAGGCATCACTATAGATCACAAACCTTTCCTTCTCCGTAGGTAGTGTTAGAATTGGTGCTTTTACCAGTCTTTTCTTTAACTCTTGGAAGCTATTCTCACATTCCTGTGTCCATTCATATCTAACTTCTTTCCTTGTCAGCTTTGTGAGTGGAGCTGACAATTGTGAGAATCCTTTCACGAATCTCCTGTAGTAGCCGGCTAGCCCTAGAAAGCTTCTTATTTCTGTGATATTTGTTGGCTATGGCCACTTTGTTATTGCTTCAATCTTTTGAAGGTCTAGTTGTGAAACCAGCAATTCTAGAATAACACATGTAAACCTAGGTTTGTAAACCCTAGATTTTTGTACTGATTTTTATGATAAATAAAATTCATGAAATATGTTATATTTGCAAATGTGTGTATTAGAGGATAGAATAATGCAATTAAGGATTTAAACCACGTGAATAGTGCACATGAATAGTAATGTAAATAGTAACCAAGGTGATTAAGAGTTAATCACGTAGATTAACCTAATCACAAAATGACAAAAAAGGAGATTTAATTACTACAAGACAAAATAGCAATACTTTTTTATATTTTTTATGGATGCCGAATTTTAGTGAAAAATTGAAGAAAAATTCATAATTTGCAATCTGGACGTCGGATTTAGATGAAATTTTTTATGGATGACCAAATATTTATGATGATCATGATGAATGGTTTAAGATGTGATGAAAATCATGAATCAAGGGTCAAGATGAAACGTCAATCAGAGATTAAAAAGGTAGCTTATCTTTTTCATTAATTTCCTTTGACTTTTATTAAATTTAAATAATTTAAAATAAAAAATAGGGCTGCTATAGGGGGCATGAACAGTATATAGGGGGCTGCACAAGGCTCAACACACCTTTTGGAAATTAGAAAAAAATATATTTATAATTTAATACCTTGAGCAAGGGGGTAAATTATAATTTCATGAAAAATCAAAAACTATAAATAGGGGCCAAGGAGTGGACGTCCAAGGCACACATCCCAGCTCCCAAGCTTGAGCAAGAGATCATTTTCCCACCCCCACCCACGTTTTAAGCCAAGAGAAGAAAGGAGAGAAGGAGAGGAGAGAGAAAGAGGAGAAAGAAGGAGCACATCTTCACTTGAGGTAAGTGAATTCTCTTGAAACTTGTTTTGGATGTTAGATAAGGTAAAATCATGGTTATATAATGCCTAAGCATGAGAAAATAAGTATAGTTATAATGCCCAAATGGAATATGCCTAAACATCGAAAATTTAGAGCAAAGATAGAACATTTGGGAAGATAACATATGATATATGTAAATAATGCTCCAATATTGATAAAAGATGATTTGGGATGAATGATTATGATAATTATGATGTTGGAATGATGATATATTAATCTCATAATTTTTGGAATTAAGGATTATGCTTAAATGAAATTATGTTGATTTTTAGTATATGGAGAAAATGATTTATTTGGCCAAGTTAATGATGATAAATTCATAATTCATGAATTTTCCCATGATATACTAGACATAAACTATGTCATGGTATTTTTTATTTTTGGAAAAAATGTCGATTTTTGGAACCCATGAACAGTAACCCACGTCGCTGTGAATTGAACTCCACAACAAAATGGAGTGGTTGAAAGGAAAAATAGAACCATACAAGAGATGGCTAGAACAATGCTAAATGAGAGTAAATTATCCAAGAAATTTTGGGGTGAAGCTGTAAGTACAACTTGTCATGTGTTGAACCGAGTTACCATTAGAGCAATCTTGAAAAAGACCTCATATGAGCTATGGAAAGGTAGAAAACCAAATATTTCATATTTTTATGCTTTTGGTTATACATGCTATGTTTTGAACAATGAAAAAACTAACTTGGGAAAACTGGATGCTAAGAGTGATGAGGCAATATTCCTTGGTTACTCATCAAATAGCAAAGCATATAGAGTCTTCAATAAACGGAACCAAGTTGTAGAAGAGTCAATACATGTTATTTTTGATTAATTTAATCCATGCTCCAAAAGAAAAGATGATTTAAGTGATGCAGATGATGTCACAAGTAACCTTGAAAAATTGCATGTGGAAAAGCAAGAAGAATCCACGGAGGAAAGGGTTAGTTAAGGTAATAATTCCTGTAAACCTCCAACTGATTTAAAGTTAAAAAATGCCCATCCAATTGAGCAAGTTATAGGCAATATTTATGAAGGCGTTAAGACTAGAAGGTCAAAACAAAATATTTGTGGACAATACGCCTTTGTATCCAAAATTGAACCATCCACTATTAACCAAGCTCTTGATGATGAAACTGGATCATAGCAATGCAAGAGGAATTAAATCAATTTGAAAAAAACTAAGTTTGGCATCTTGTTCCAAGACCAAAACACTGTATTGTCATTGGCACAAAATGGGTCTTTAAAAACAAATTAGATGAAAGTGGACTTGTGGTAAGAAACAAAGCTAGACTTGTCGCAAAAGGATATTCACAAGAAGAAGGAATAGACTTTGAGGAATCCTATGCTCCGGTTGCTAGATTAGAGGTCATTCGCATTTTACTAGCTTTTGCATCTCACATGAACTTTAAGTTGTTTCAAATGGATGTTAAAAGTGCATTTTTGAATGGGTATATAAATGAAGAGGCATATGTTGAATAACCACCTAGATTTGAGGAGAAAGATCAATCTAAATTTGTATACAAATTAACCAAAGCATTATATGGATTAAAACAAGCTCCAAGGGCTTGGTATGAAAGATTAAACAAATTTTTGATTGATCGTGAATTCCAAAAAGGAAAGGTAGACACTGTTGGTCTCGAGTTGATGGCTAAACCCAAGAGGGGAGGGGTGAATTGGGTTCTTTAAAAAATTCTTTGGTAAATTAAAAATCTTAACCCCTTGAAAGATTAATCCCCTTTTGAAAGCAAATAGAGAGCAATTAAGATAAAGCAGTAAAAGGAAGCAGAAGACAAGATTTATAGTTGTTCGGGCAAACCTTCCCTACTCCACTCTTCCAAGCTCACACTCCGTTGTGACTTGGGTTCCACTATGTATTCCTCGAATACACTTAGAGTCTCCGCTCTCTTCTAGATTCCAGCTCTAGGGGGCATACACAACACACAGCACAAGTAGGTGATGAGTTCCACCCCAATCACACACTACTTTGCATATACTTGATCTTAGCTACCCAAGCTAAATCAAGTTTAATACAACAAGACTTGAAATAAGAAAAACTACACTTTACAGAGATGTGTAGGCAAGTTTAGCTCGAGGAAGAGATTGTAGAAGTAGCTTGGATGAGTATCGATAAAGCAGTTTGCAACTTGAGGCTCTTTCTTCCTTTGAATGTATATGGACCACTCAAATATGGAGAAAATGAAATAGAAACTCCTTGCACTTCTTTTCTCTCTTTGGACTTTATAGTGTGTATAGTAGTGTATATGAGTGTCTTGTATATACTTTCACGTTCATTTGAGTGTCCTTTTATAGAGTGAGGAAGATTTGAACATTGTAGAGGTGGTTGGCGCGCAATAAATGATCTCCAACGTTCAAAAATTCGAACGTTATTTTCCAAGTCAAAGGTGGAGTTGACGTGGCATGCGACTTGGCTTCCCAAGTCGCATCTGGAGTCGACTTCGTCTGCGACTCCAGTTCTTCAGATTCCCAGGTCTGAGTCTTCGTTGACTTGACTTCAGACTTCGACTCAAGTCGATCCTGGAGTCGACTTGACTTGCGACTTGGCTCGGTTTTTGCTGAAAATGCTTTGATCTTCATTTGATCTGCTTCTATCATGCTTAGCTTTCTTCCTTTGAATCATTTTCATTCTGGATGATTCCTCATACTTGTAGATCTTGTTAATCTTGAAGTCCTTGTTTTTGGTTTATCTTGGATAGGCTTAAACCTCATGAATCTTTGGAGAGTTTGATTCTTGTAGGACAGATTCATGTACCTTGCTTTGCTTTGGAGTCATTTGATCTTTAGGACTTGATAGACTTGATTTGATCTTGAACATGTATTCTTACTTTGAACTTGAGTAAAACTCAAGTTATCTTTGAGAATAGTCTTTGCTCCTTGATTTGGATCTTGATAAAGTTCAAGTAGGTTCTTGGAATGGGCTTGGAACTGTATTTTGAAGTCTGAGCTTCTCAAGTCGAGGATGGAGTCGACCTTGTCTGCGACTTCACCCAAGTCGCACCTGGAGTCGACTTGGCCTGCGACTTGGGCAGCTTTGTGCCCCAAAATCAGGTCTGGACAGTTTTTCTCGACTGAAGTCGATAGTGAGGTCGACTTTGTGTGCGACTTGGCTTCCCAAGTCGCAAGTGGAGTCGACTTAACCTGCGACTTCACCTGCTACTCTTCCATTTCTGATTTTTCCTTTGAGGTTCAAAGTCAAGTCGATAGTGGAGTCGACTTTGGGATTGACTTCACCCTAAGTCGAAGTCCAAGTCGACTTGGGGATCGACTTGGCTATTTCAGTTCCTTAAATCATTGAGCAAACTCATTAGTACTCTTTAATATACTCAAATTAGCCTTTGTTAATCATCAAAACTTAAGCTTTGGTCAATTTTGTTTTGTTTTAAACATTGTTTCTAACAATCTCCCCCTTTTTGATGATTGACAAAACTAAATTGAGCTTGTTCCTTTTAAGATAATTGCATTTCAAAAACAGAACATAACTGTCATAGCTTTCAACAAAATATGAGCATAAACAAGTTTCATATATCATTCATGTTTTCAGTTTACAATGTAAAGAAAAAATGAAAATGAAACTCCTAAATACAAACTACCTGACCCAAAACTCAAAAATTCTACTCAATTCCTATTCTATCTCCCCCTTTTTGTCAATCTATCAAAAATTTGTCAATTCGCAAAGACTTTGTGAATTGAAATTGAGAGATGGGGTATGAGAGAGGTTTGATGGGACGGTTATGGGCTGATGAATAGGAGGAAACGGGTGCGGGAGACGGCTTGCGATGAACTGAACCCGATTCGAAGGGATCGAGTTCAGGCATGGGTCGCTTTTTGTGACGGCCTGAGGCGAGGTGATACCGAATGGTACCCATTTCCTGATCGATTCGATCTTGTCGGGAATGCATATCATTGATTGCCGTCAAAACCTCGGTCACAAGACTAGTCATCCTATCCTCTTGATGACCCATTTCATCCCGAATAGCTGATATCTTGTCTTTAATGCTTTGTAGTGTAGCCTCTTGAGATGAAGTAGGAGGCGCTCGTTTGGGTGCAGCAGATCCTTGAGGAGAATGAGATCCGTGTGACACGAGAGATGCGAGCTGTGCAGGCGGTGCCTCAGGAGGTTGCTCCCCCTCAGCTTGTGCGTTGTCCTCTTGTTCGCGAGCTGGCTCGCCTAGCTTTTCCCGAATTCTATCTTCTCTGAATTGCTCGAGATTGATCTTCATTCGTTGGAGCAGTGCCTTGCTGATTGCATTCGTCGTTTTGAGAACTTCAAATGGTTCCCCGTCGATGTCTACCTCGAACCGTTCTAGAATTCTAGTGATCCAGGATCCGTAAGGTAGTACGCCTCTCGGATTGTCTTTCCGGCACGCCAAGGCTTCTAGAAATAGCTTGGGAAGGCTGATCTTGACTTTATTGATTAACTTCCATAGGATCATGGCTTCTTGTGGATTCAATTGATTTCTCCCGCCCCCTTTTGGATAGATACAGTGGGCGATTAGCAGACGGAGGACTCTGAGCCTAGGAGAAAGATCCATGTAATGCAAAAACTTTGTGCCTGCATGGTACTTGTTGCTCTTTGTCAGCTCGTTGTAGATTTTGTCCATTGTCATGTCTTTAGGAAGTCGTTCTTCATCATAGGGTACTTGAAGAATGCTCCTGATTCTCCTTAAGGCTTCATTTTTATTTGGGTAATTTAGAGAACCCAGATACATCTCGCTTCCTTTGACATAGGCTGAGAACTTGGTATCATCCCATAAATAGTAGAAGAGTCTAGTGAGATCGGGATAGATCCTTTCGTCAGACTTTAACAGTTGTGTCCAACCTTGGAAGTCAAGCAACTCTTCTATATCAAACTCGTAGTCGCTGAGAAATTTGAAATCAATGATTTTGGGAATGAATACCTTTCTCTCATAAAAATATTTGTAGAAGCGACTGTGTTGCTGCTCAGACTTGAAGTAGGTCGTGGGCATTTTCAAGACTTGCCCCTTTCTGATCGGGATTCTTGAGGAGGTTGAGCTTTGAGGTTGACTTTCCGACCTCGGAGCTCGATCAAACGATTGAGTAGTGGTTTGAAATCGAACCCGTCTACCCGTTGATGTCGATGGTTCCTCCCTTGCTCTCTTAGCGGGTGTCCTTTGTTTTCTAGGAACTTCCTCTTCTGTGTTGGATTGGGAAGGTCTGGGCACTGGTCTTTGGGCTGGCTTTTTGACTGCTAGCTTTAGGAGTCTAGCTTTTGGTGCCATTTTAATTTAGGAGTTGGAAACTGAGGGAGAAAGGAATGGAAAATGAGAGAGAGATCTGGTAGAGAGAGTTGAGAGAGTTGGGAGAGAGAGAACTGAGAGAGCTATGAGAAAGAGAACATAGATAGAGAGAGGGCTTGTGAGAGAGCAGAGAGAGAGAGGAGAAGAGCTGCCGGAAATGGGAGAAGAATCGCCGGAAGAAGGGAAGGTTGCTGGCGGGAAAATGGAGAAGAAAAGAGAAAAAGAGAAGAAAAGGGGAAGAGACGAGGAAGTCGGACGGTTGTGCGCTCGCGGAGTCGACTTGCCCTAGGCGAAGTCGACTTTGACCCCATGGAGTCGACTTGACCCATCGACTTGACCTTTTCAGATTTTAGTTTCTTGTTTAATTTTTCTTAATTTAGCTCTATCATCCCCATATCATTCCTAATTTTACAAAATGATTCCTTGGCTAGTGGTTTGGTAAAGATATCAACAATTTGGTCTTCTGTTTTCACATATTCTAAACAAATATCATGGTTTTCAACATGTTCTCTAATGAAATGGTGTCTTACATCAATATGCTTGGTTCTTGAATGCAGTACAGGATTCTTAGTCAGACAAATTGCACTTGTATTATCACATCTAATAGGAATATCAAAATAATCAATACCATAATCTTTCAATTGTTGTTTCATCCAAAGTAATTGGGCACAACAACTACCGGCGGCTATGTATTCGGCTTCCGCAGTGGATAGAGCAATGCTTGTTTGTTTTCTTGAGTGCCATGAAACTAACATATGTCTTAGAAACTGACAAGTTCCACTAGTACTCTTTCTATCTACCTTATAGCCAGCAAAATCCGCATCCGAATAGCCGATTAAATCAAAGGTTGACCCCTTTGGATACCATAGTCCAAGATTGGTAGTTTTTGTTAAATATTTAAAAATCCTTTTTACAGCAAGTAGATGTGATTCTTTAGGACATGCTTGAAATCTAGAATACATACAAACACTGAATAAAATATCAGGTCTAGAAGCAGTTAAATATAACAAAGATCCTATCATGCTTCTATAAAGCTTTTGATCGATACATTTACCGTCTTCATCTGTGTCGATCTTGATTGTAGAGCTCATTGGAGTATTTGCCCCTTTGCTATTTTGCATTCCAAATTTCTTGAGCATCTCTTTGACATACTTGGACTGGTTTAGAAATATCCCTTCATTTTGTTGCTTGATTTGCAGTCCAAGGAAGAAATTTAATTCTCCCATCATGCTCATTTCGAATTCGCTCTGCATAATTTTAGAAAATTCTTGGCATAGATTTTCGTCAGTAGCACCAAATATTATATCATCTACATAATTTTGTACAATTAAAATATTTTTATTTTTATATTTAATGAACAAAGTAGTATCAACTTTTCCTCTTTGAAACTCATGATCAATCAAAAATTTATTCAACCTTTCATACCAAGCTCTTGGAGCTTGTTTTAATCCATATAACGCTTTGGTCAATTTATAAACATATTTCGATTGATCCTTTTCTTCAAATCCAAGGGGTTGTTCAACATACACTTCTTCATTCAAATATCCGTTCAGAAATGCACATTTTACATCCATTTGGAACAATTTGAAATTCATATGAGAAGCAAATGCTAGTAAAATATGTATGGCTTCTAATCTAGCCACGGGTGCATATGATTCTTCAAAATCAATTCCTTCTTCCTGAAAATACCCTTTGGCTACTAATCTAGCCTTGTTTCTAATTACAAGTCCGCTTTCGTCCAATTTGTTTCTAAATATCCATTTGGTACCAATAATGGTATGACCATTTGGTCTAGAAACTAAATGCCATACATCATTTCTTTCAAATTGATTTAGCTCTTCTTGCATTGCAATAACCCAGCTTTCATCATTAAGAGCTTGTTCAATGGTAGTTGGTTCGATCTTGGACACAAAAGCATATTGTCCACAAATGTTTTGCTTTGATCTTCTAGTTTTTACTCCTTCATACACATTTCCAATGACTTTCTCAATTGGATGGGCATTTTTGAACTTTAAATCAGTTGGAGGTTTGTAAGAGTCATTACCTTCACTTACCTCTTCATCCATGAGATTTTCTGGCTTGAGCTCGATTTTCTTTGGTTGTTCTTTTCCTTTTCTTTCATCTGCATCACTTAATTCATCCTCCTTTCTCGGATTTTGGTTAAATTCATCAAATACAACATATATGGATTCTTCTACAACTTGGTTTCGTTTATTGAATACTCTATATGCTTTGCTATTTGATGAGTAACCAAGGAATATTGCCTCATCACTTTTAGCATCTAGTTTTCCCAAGTTGGTTTTTCCATTGTTCAAAACATAGCATGTGCATCCAAAAGCATGAAAATAAGAGATATTTGGTTTTCTTCCTTTCCATAGCTCATATGGGGTCTTTTTCAAGATTGCTCTAATGGTAACTCGATTCAAAACATGACAAGCTGTACTTACAGCTTCACCCTAAAATTTCTTGGATAGTTTGCTCTCATTTAGCATTGTTCTAGCCATCTCTTGTATAGTTCTATTTTTCCTTTCAACTACTCCATTTTGTTGTGGAGTTCTTGGTGCAGAAAATGTGTGATGAATCCCTTTTTCATTGCAAAATTCTATGAATCGTTTGTTTTCGAATTCACCACCATGATCGCTTCTTATGGTTACAATTGTACTTTGTTTTTCATTTTGCACCAAATTTACAAAGGTTGCAAACATAGAGAAGGCTTCATCTTTGCTAGCTAAGAGAATTATCCATGTAAATCTTGAAAAATCATCAACAATCACAAACACGTATCTCTTTCCACCAATGGTTAGAATGTCGGATGGCCCGTATAGATCCATGTGTAGCAATTCAAGTGGCCTAGTAGTGGAAATTTCCTTTTTGGTAGAGAAAGGCATCTTGGGTTGTTTTGATAATTGACATGCCTTGCAAATTTTATCCTTGTCATATTTCAATCTTGGTAATCCTTCTACCAAACTCTTTTTCCATTGGGTCTTTATATTTCCCATGTTTATATGTCCAAGCCTTTTATGCGAAACCCATGGATCATTATCAATGGCCATTAGACATTGACCATTTAGTTCATCTAGTGAAACCAAATATACATTTTCATGTCTTTTTCTACTAAACATGATATGTTCTCCATTAAATACATTACATATAAATGATTCAAACACAACTTTATATCCTTTGTCACATAATTGACTAATGCTCATTAGATTGTGCTTGAGTCCTTCAACAAACAAAACATCTTCCATACATGCATTTGAACTACTATGTATTTTTCCTTTTTTTTTAATTTTACCTTTTTCATTATTACCAAAGGCAACTGTTCCATCGTTGCAAGGCGTAAGTTTATGAAATAGACTTCTTTCTCCGGTCATATGCCTTGAACAACCGCTATCCATGAACCATACATTATTTGCCTTTGCTTTAAAACATGTCTGAAAAATAAACAAGTAAATCTTATCTCTTTGGTACCCATTTTATGGGTCCATTTGGGTTAGTAAAATAATTCAATCTTTGTAGTTCTAACTTTGAAAGCCCAAATCTTGTGTTCCTTGGTACCCAAACTAATTTCGCACCATGATCATACAGTTTCTTAAGGTTACATTTATAGATTGTATGACCCATTTTATTGCAAAAATTGCAAGCCATAGGTAATCTTGGAGTAGGCCTCCAAGTATCTAATGGTTCAAACGTTGGCCTTCTAGTCCGCATAAAATTTTTCTTTTGTGGCTTGTATATAGGTGCAGTTTTGGTTTGATATTTCCCAAGCATTGGCACATTCGATTCACCACTTTCTTTTTGCTCAAATGTATAGTAACCAAGACCTCTTTTATTTGTTTGAGAGGTCATATTCAGAAACATCTTTACATTTTCTCCTGGATTAGAGAACTTAACTAATGATTCATTTAATGATCCGTTCTCCTTTTTTAGCAAATCATATTCATCTTTCAATTTTTCTAATTTTTCTGCAAGTTTACCATTTACAATTATTACTGCATCACATTGTCTTTTCTTAATTGTAAACTTGCTTCCTAATTTTTTCATTTCTTCATATAATGAATCATATGCAATTTGTAGTTCTTCTAATTCAGCACATTTGAGACATTCTTGAAAAGAAGAATAACTTGATTGAGAATGGCAAGGTTTGGAACTTACCTCTTCATTGCTTGTGCACTTTGTTGAGATGGTTTGTTCTTCTTGTTCGATTTGCGCCATGCAACATATTCTTGCACAATCTTCCACCTCGATTTCGTCGGTTGAAGAGCTACTCGTTGTAGATTCCTCGTCATTCACGTACATGCCTCTTCCTTTATTTCTTTGGAATCTTTTGTTGTCCCCTCGATCTTTTCTTTGTTCTTTTGCCTTGCTTTCTTCGGGAGTTGGACATTGAACTTGCATGTGACCCGAACCGCCGCATCGGTAACATTTGGTTGGTTCTTTCTTTTTCTCTCTAGAATTTCTATCTTTGAAACTTCTAAAATTTCTGCCTTTCCTCACAAATTTTCTGAATCGTTTTGTGAGTAGGGCAATCTCATCGTCATTTTGAGAGGATGAGGTGTCGTCTGTATCTTGTGCGGCTTTCAAGGCAATTGCTCTTTTGCCTTTGTGATGATCTTCATTTCTTTTCTTAATTAGGTCATGTGACATTAATGAGCTAATTAGGTTTTCTAGCTTCAATGTGTTGAGGTCCTTGGCTTCTTCTATCGCAGTAATCTTTGGAGTCCAAGATTCCGGTAGAGCTCTCAAAATCTTCATAACCTGCTCAGATTCAGATATAGCCTTTCCAAGACCTTTTAAAGCATTAGTAATTTTTGAGAATCTAGCAAACATTTCAGAAATATTTTCTGTTTCTAACATTCTAAAGTTTTCTAGTTCTCCAATCAAAATATTTCTTCTCGTCCCTTGGACTTGAGAAGTTCCTTCATAAATGGAGGTTAACGTATCCCATATCTCTTTGGCGGTTAAACAAGAGGATACTCTATCATATTCAGAAGCAGTAAGAGCACAGAATAGTGAGTTCATGGCTTTGGCATTGCTCTTTACAATTCGTACTTCCTCATCGGTCCATTTGGAAGCTCTTTCGTTGGTAGGCAAGGTTACTCCATCTTGGATTGCAATCCAAGAATCCATGTCGGTAGCCATGATGAGTTGCTTCATACGAAGCTTCCAATATCCAAAATTATTCCCATCATACAATGGTGGCCTTGTAAAGGATTGGCCTTCAGCAAATGCGGGAACGGAAGTAGATTGGGATGCCATATCGATAAGATCTCTTTGGTAAACTCAAAGACCTGCTCTGATACCACTTGTTGGTCCCGAGTTGATGGCTAAACCCAAGAGGGGAGGGGTGAATTGGGTTCTTTAAAAAATTCTTTAGTAAATTAAAAATCTTAACCCCTTGAAAGATTAATCCCCTTTTGAAAGCAAATAGAGAGCAATTAAGATAAAGCAGTAAAAGGAAGCAGAAGAGAAGATTTATAGTGGTTCGGGCAATCCTTCCCTACTCCACTCTTCCAAGCTCACACTCCGTTGTGACTTGGGTTCCACTATGTATTCCTCGAATACACTTAGAGTCTCCGCTCTCTTCTAGATTCCAGCTCTAGGGGGCATACACAACACACAGCACAAGTAGGTGATGAGTTCCACTCCAATCACACACTACTTTGCATATACTTGATCTTAGCTACCCAAGCTAAATCAAGTTTAATACAACAAGACTTGAAATAAGAAAAACTACACTTTACAGAGATGTGTAGGCAAGTTTAGCTCGAGGAAGAGATTGTAGAAGCAGCTTGGATGAGTATCGATGAAGCAGCTTGCAACTTGAGGCTCTTTCTTCCTTTGAATGTATATGGACCACTCAAATATGGAGAAAATGAAATAGAAACTCCTTCTTGCACTTCTTTTCTCTCTTTGGACTTTATAGTGTGTATAGCAGTGTATATGAGTGTCTTGTATATACTTTCACGTTCATTTGAGTGTCCTTTTATAGAGTGAGGAAGATTTGAACGTTGTAGAGGTGGTTGGCGCGCAATAAATGATCTCCAACGTTCAAAAATTCGAACGTTATTTTTCAAGTCGAAGGTGGAGTCGACTTTGCATGCGACTTGGCTTCCCAAGTCGCATCTGGAGTCGACTTCGTCTGCGACTCCAGTTCTTCAGATTCCCAGGTCTGAGTCTTCGTTGACTTGGCTTCAGACTTCGACTCAAGTCGATCCTGGAGTCGACTTGACTTGCGACTTGGCTCGGTTTTTGCTGAAAATGCTTTGATCTTCATTTGATCTGCTTCTATCATGCTTAGCTTTCTTCCTTTGAATCATTTTCATTCTGGATGATTCCTCATACTTGTAGATCTTGTTAATCTTGAAGTCCTTGTTTTTGGTTTATCTTGGATAGGCTTAAACCTCATGAATCTTTGGAGAGTTTGATTCTTGTAGGACAGATTCATGTACCTTGCTTTGCTTTGGAGTCATTTGATCTTTAGGACTTGATAGACTTGATTTGATCTTGAACATGTATTCTTACTTTGAACTTGAGTAAAACTCAAGTTATCTTTGAGAATAGTCTTTGCTCCTTGATTTGGATCTTGATAAAGTTCAAGTAGGTTCTTGGAATGGGCTTGGAACTGTATTTTGAAGTCTGAGCTTCTCAAGTCGAGGAGGTAGTCGACCTTGTCTGCGACTTCACCCAAGTCGCACCTGGAGTCGACTTGGCCTGCGACTTGGGCAACTTTGTGCCCCAAAATCAAGTCTGGACAGTTTTTCTCGACTGAAGTCGATAGTGAGGTCGACTTCGTGTGTGACTTAGCTTCCCAAGTCGCAAGTGGAGTCGACTTAGCCTGCGACTTCACCTGCTACTCTTCCATTTCTGATTTTTCCTTTGAGGTTCAAAGTCAAGTCGATAGTGGAGTCGACTTTGGGATTGACTTCACCCTAAGTCGAAGTCCAAGTCGACTTGGGGATCGACTTGGCTATTTCAGTTCCTTAAATCATTGAGCAAACTCATTATTACTCTTTAATATACTCAAATTAGCTTTTGTTAATCATCAAAACTTAAGCTTTGGTCAATTTTGTTTTGTTTTAAACATTGTTTCTAACAGACACCACTTTATTTATCAAGTATAAAGAAAACGATATCTTGATCATTCAAATTTATGTAGATGATATTATTTTTGGTGCTACTAATGAGATCCTTTGTCAAGAATTTTCTGAGCTTATGCAGAAAGAATTTGAAATGAGTATGATGGGGAAGCTAAACTTCTTCCTTGGACTACAAATTAAGCAACTAAGTGAAGGGATCTTCATAAACCAGTCCAAGTATATCAAAGAAATGTTAAAGAAATTTGGCATGAAAAATAGTAAAGGGGCAAACACGCCTATGATCTCAACCATTAAAATTGACAAAGACGAGAAAGGCAAACCAGTTGATCTAAAGTTATATAGAAGCATGATAGGCTCTTTATTATATTTAACTGCTTCTAGACCCGATATACTGTTTAGTGTTTGTATGTGCTCATGATTTCAATCATGTCTAAAAGAATTACACTTGGTAGCTGTAAAATTTTTTTTTAGATATTTAGTAGATACTACCAGCATAAGACTTTGGTATCCAAAGGGTTCTAATTTTGATCTAATCGGCTACTCAGATGCAGATTTTGCCGGTTACAAGGTAGATAGAAAAAGCACTAGTGGAACATGTCAGTTTCTTAGGAACATGTTGGTTTCATAGTTTTCAAGAAAATAAACTAGTGTTGCTCTATCCACCGCGGAAGCCGAATATGTTGCCGCCAGGAGCTATTGTGCCCAATTGCTTTGGATGAAACAACAACTTAGGGCTATGACATGAATTTTAAAGATATACCTATTAGATGTGATAATACTATTGCAATATGTTTGACTAAAAATCCAGTATTGCATTCTAGGACCAAGCATATAGACCTAAGACATCATTTCATTAGAGAACATGTAGAAAATCATGATATATGTTTGGAATATGTAAAAAAAAATATCAAATTGCAGATATTTTTACCAAACCTCTAGCAAAATAACCATTTTATAAAATTAGAAATGATATGGGGATGATTGAATTAACTTAGAAAAACACAAGCTGAGGGGGAGCACGGGTTCAGGGGGAGCAGCCCCCGCAATTCTCAAAGGATTAACCCGCTCTATCATTATTTTTGATCAATTGATAAAAAGGGGGAGAATAAATTAGGATTTGAGTTGGGTAGATTATACATAAGTTTTCATATGAAAAAGTTTGAGAAATATGTAAATGATGAGAATGAAATATGTATGTTAAAATTCAAAATGCAAAAGACCAGTGATTATTCTAAAGATACCAAAATAAGAAAACATAGTATGTTTTAAAGACATTGAAAGGTATACACTCAAATCGATTTTGTCAATCATCAAAAAGGGGGAGATTGTTGGAAACATGTGGAAAATAAGCCAAGTGTATATTTTGATGATTAACAAATCAATTTGAGTAAGTTTTGTTTACTAACATGTTTGTGAAGATTATTAAAGAATATAAAAATGAAGAAAATGAAGCATGACAAGTAAATTCGATCCCCAAGTCGACTCCAGCAGCGACTTCAAGTGGCGGTTTTCGTCCAGCGTTGAAATCGAGGAGCAAAGCTGCCGAAGTCGCAAACGAAGTCGACTCCAAATGCGACTTGGGTGAAGTCGCAGACTAAGTCCATTCCAGCATCGACTTCAAACGTGATTTTCTGTCCAGAGTTGAAATCGGGGACGAGAGCTGACGAAGTTGCATCCCAAGTCGACTCCGCATGCGACTTGGGTGAAGTCGCAGA
Source organism: Annona cherimola (assembly GCA_030490835.1). Classification (NCBI taxonomy): domain Eukaryota; kingdom Viridiplantae; phylum Streptophyta; class Magnoliopsida; order Magnoliales; family Annonaceae; genus Annona; species Annona cherimola. The sequence continues at coordinate 53,355,035 of CM059972.1, read as the reverse complement.
CCAAGTCGACTCCAGCTTCGACTTCAGACTGACTGCACGCATTTTTAAGAGCTAAGTCGCAAACCAAGTCGACTCAATGCTCGACTTGAGTAAAATTGAAGACCAAGTAGACTCAAATATTCAACTTAGGCCAAATGAAGATCAAATCAAGTCCAAAGTAAACAAAGTTGCATGTATTCATCATGGAAAATCAAGATCACACACTTCATGTACTCCAAGATTCAAAGATTCAAAGTTTACAAGTCACAGAGCTAAAGGACATCAAGCAAGGATGAATATACTGAGTTTCAAATGATATAAAATCAAAGGAAGTACATTAATTTGAAGAAATTTAAGTGACCAAAGTCATCTCTAAGGATTTCAAGTTCATCAAGCAAGCTAAGGAAGTGAAGTCGCACCCAAAGTCGACTTCACCTGCGACTTGGGTCAAGTCCAGGGCCAAGTCGACCCGAGGAAGAACTTGAGCAGCCTGAGTACAGCCAAAGTCGCATCCGAAGTCGACTCCATCTGCGACTTGGGCGAAGTCGCACCTGAAGTCTACTCCACCTGCGACTTGGGTCGCAATGGTTAGAAATTTTTCGAACATTGGCGCATTAAATATGCGCCACCTACTTCCAAACGTTTGGATTCCCTCGCCATTTATATAAGGCATTCAATATGAACGTAGAGAGTAGCTGAAACTTCATTGATTGAGCATAACTTCCATTCCTAAGAGCTTTAAGTGGTCAAGCCAACATCTAGAAGAAGAACCTTGCTTTCAAACTTTCAAGAGCTGCTTGCTAAATCATTAAGACTGCTTTACAAGTTCTTCTTTGCGCCAAATCTGCCTCTACACACTAGTAATGTGTAGAAACTTTTTGTGTTATTTCTTGTTGTATTGAACTTGATTTAGTTTGGGTAACTAAATTAAAGTATAAGCAAAGTAGTGTGTGACTGGAGTGGAACTCGTCACCTACTTGTGCTGTGAATTGTATATGCCCGCTAGAGCTGGAATCTAGAAGAGAGCAGAGGCTCTAGTTGTATTCACGGAATACATAGTGGAACCCAAGTCACAAGGAGTGTGAGCTTAGAAGAGTGGAGTAAGGAAATTTTCCCGAACCACTATAAATTTTGTCTATTGTTTTTCATTTCCACTTTCATTATCTCATTGCTTTCCATTTGTCTTATTAAAGCGGATTAAACTAAACCGAGGTAAAGTTTCTGTTTAATTTGAAAAATTTTAAATACCCAATTCACCCCTCCCCTCTTGGGTAATTGCCATCAACTCGGGACCAACAGTTATTTGAAATTTAGTTTTAGGATGACCTTCCTTAAATTCTTTTAAAACCATTTTGAGTAAAATATTTTGATAAACATTTGAAATGTTTGAGAAACAATACATCTTAAAAACCCTTAAAAAGAATTTCAAAACTTTTGGATTTCCATAAATAAACCATATATTTCTCTAAAATTTTCTTGGTTTCTATTTCAGGGTCTTTTGTTACAAAAGTTATGCAATTATAACATTGCCTTCTTCATAACCTAAATTTAACTTATTGTCCACATATCTATTATACTATTTTTACCTAAAGGGGAATTGCACAGTCTTTTGCATGCCATTTAGCAACCTGAGATTAAACCATTTTATAAGATCACCTATTAGGTTGGTCATCCTTAAACCCCATTCAACAACATTCGTATAACCATTTTTGAAGACATTTTCATCATAGATTTCCTTATCTAAAAGAAATCAAAACTTTTCGAATATCATTTCAAGACGTATGGACCTTGTCCAAATCATTGTTTATATTTAAATAACCTAGCATAAAAAAATCAATCTTTTTCCATAAATCAAATCACTTTTTCTCTTCTTTCATAAACCTAGCTATTTATCATAACACATCATAAGAGAAAACCTAATTCTTATCTGCTAAAATTTCTTTGTGAAATGGGGAAAATTCCCTTTTTCTTATAAAATACTTTTGAAAAAATATTACAAAGAACTTGCTTGCTTAAAAGCAAATTCTTAAAATCATCGTCATAACTCAATAAAATCCTTTAAAATAATCATTATGGAGAATTTGCCTACTCATAAGCAAATTTCTCAATTCCATTAACATAAAGCATTCCCATCCTTGGCAACACTTGTGATAAATTAATTATCTTAAAAAGTGTCGCTTGCTTCCCATGAAACAAACCTTAAGACTTTTCATTAAAGTCGTTATTTTCCCAAACTTGTGGCTTTGCATTAAAGCCGTCATTTTCAAAACTTGTGCTTTCCCATTCATCAAAACATAATCATAAACATTTCATTCACATATCATCATATAGAAAGAAAATAATATTTTAGAAAGTTCGCTTGCTTACCTGAGATCTCCATAATCCTTTTCTTCCATTCTTTTCCTTGCCTTTCCCTAGATAAATAAAAATAAAATTTCATTTATTTGCATCATCCTTAAATACTTATATTCCTTAGGTTTTCCAACCTACATAAATCCATTTGGACTTAAATTACACTAGCTTAGCCCACTTGTCTTTCAAGTCGGGTGTTCATACGTATCATAGCCTATACATCACATTATTCATTCATTCCTTTCATTTTTAATACCCTTATGTAGGGTAAACTTATATACCTATAATAATACTTCATTAAATCATTATTTGGAGGTTCATTACCTTTATTTATCATTTTTAACATATTTTTCATTTTTCATACAACGGTGCTCATTTTAAGCACTTAGTTACTAACTTAGACATCATATAATAATCTCAAAATTTGAGATTATCATTATTTACTTAAAAAGTACCATAACCCAAATTTTTCATCATGTTTTTATGAATTTTTTCATTTTAACAACTTACATAATTCACATATCATTTATTCATACTTATCTCTTCATATACGTCCATTTCTCAACACATAAATCATATATTTCTTAAAATTTTTCAAAACAGAAACTTGTCTCTAATTCCAGCATGAGTAAAGCCCTTAATTAACACATATTTTAGGGTTTAATTTCGGATTTATAATCCATTTATCATGGGGTTCCCAAAACAACAACTTTAGAATCCGTTTTTCGTCGTTTCAATGCTCTTTTTAGGAACATGATTTAAACAGATTTTTAATCCAAATTTTCCAGCCTTAAACCATAATTTTCTTAACCCAAATTTAGGGTATTAACACATATTTGAATCCCCTAATTAAATTGTTTCCATACAGCAACTTACTCATCCATTTCGGGTACCGTTTTCACCCCATTTGGACATTTTCATAAAATTCATAAAAATTAGATTTGGGGCTCATCTTCCCAAATACTTTTGGGAATCCAAAGTATCCTAATCCTAGGATATTTTACCCTACATAAATTCCATAAATCATTTAATCTCATTTTCATACCATTTTTAACATAAAAATGGAAAAATCGAGTCATATATGCAACCCTAGGTTCCATACCTTATAAAATCAGCAACCTATTCATAAATAATCATATGAATTACACTAAATCATGATTTATATCCCATTATAAATTAAATTCCATCACAAAACCTGAAATTTAACATTTATCTTGATTTATTCCTTAAGTTGCCCATAATGCTGAATTCAGGCACACTAAATTCTCAAAATCCTGAATTAATAACAAATCAAGTATTTTTGATCTGAAATTTCTATCATACCTTAATAACTAAATTAATTAACTAAAATAAATATTTTCAGCATGAAATATTTAGTATTTATATTTACTTTGGTATTTTTACTCTGCTGGACAGCATCCTTTTCAGACAGCCTGAATCACGTAAATTATGAGGTATATTTATACGCATCAAAACCTATTTTTTATTTTGGTAGTGTGATCCTCAATATGTATTATATATCCTGTAACATTTTCAGTCCAAAATTCCGTGTATAAAAATTATTAAAAATCATTTGGTGCAGCTGATCCTGCCACCCGTTCAATCCTGTCCAGGTTGATTTTCTCAGATTTTTATTTTTCAACGTGATTATCCTATTAACCTTAAAATTGGGTCGTTCTTTAATACTGAATCATGAGTCTTCTCACAAATTTTCATACTAAAACTCATTCGTTAACTATTTCTTCCATATTTTCCTTTCCAGGTCCAGATTTACTACACATGAGCGTAGATTGGATGATATGGGCTGTTTAATCCCCAAATTAAAAATTATAAACCAACGTATTTAAATAATAATCTTTAAACATGTTCCTTAAGAGGTCTTTTATGACTCAAAACCATGATTCCAAATCAAGAAGAAAACTTGGAAATTGGAAGGCTTGAACTCAACGGGTACTTATACGATTTTGTCGATTCTTTGTCCCGAACTCCCTAAGCTTGCTACCAAGATTTTCCTTCCTCTTTTCCTTCTTCTTTTCCTACTCTTTTATCCTCTTCCTTGCTGGGTTGGACGTGCCCTAGCTGCTGCCCTTGGTAGAGAATTTTCTCTCTCCAACCATGCCAAAAAAACATCCCAAGTGCTGCCCACCTTGCCCCCTTATATAGGGCTGTTAAATGGCTGTAATTTAACCTTTTTTGGTCTAATTTTAACCATGTTACATGCATTTAAATGCCCATATGTGCTGCTGAAATATGAACCATCCAAGTGTCCCTACATGTGCCCATAGGTTGCCACATCACCTCTCTTAGCTATGCCACATTATCACCTCATTTATATTTTTCAAAAAATCAAAAAATCACTTAATATTGCTGCCCAATCACGTCCACATGCAGCTAGATTTTTTTTTGATTTTTTTTTCAAAATTTTCTTTTCATAAAATCATCCCAATTCACCACATCTTGCCACCTCCATGGCCCCCTAGAGGCTAGCTCATTAGCCCTTTAATTCAAGCATTAATGCATGGGATTTATCATGGATTTTGTGATTTAAGATAATTCACAAAATTAAGCTCAAAAAAACCACCTTTTGACACCTCATATGGAGCATTTACTCAAGCCATTAAACCACTTGCTTTTTAATAAATGTTATGGTATTTTTGGGTGCACAAAGTCAATGCTAGGCACATTTTCCTAATTAACCACTTTTACATAGTAATTAGCTTAATCCAATCCACTCATTCCATAGATTTCATAATTTTATTACATCGTTTCAAATTTCATCTCAAACCGACGTTTCTACGTCAAGTTATGAATCTTTGAAATTTCCTTTGGAGTGTGAGATTAAAAATATATAAAAATAAATAATTATCAACTTAATCTCATTAATTTTGCCTTAATCCAATCCACTCATAAGATTGGGCCCACCATCGTGAGATTACCTTTCAAATTTTATCAAAATCTGCCTTGTAGGTGTCAAGTTATGAATTTTCTATCATTTTTCATCTTAGTTCCATAATTACACTTTAATCTCCATAAATTAAATCATGGTAATTAACATGATTATTCATAACACATTTTAACCTTTAAATTCCCATTAAGCCCCACGGGTCATACGACTCACTTTGGGCTCCGGCGATTAAATTTTTAATCACCGTTTCCAATGAAAGCCTTAATTCAAAATGTGACATAATTCACAAAAATCATTCAAAATCCATTTAATATATATACACATCATAATTATATTCCCAATACATACATATGAGTCCTACTTGGGTCCGAGTATCACAATTTAAATGAAAGAAAAATGCTTGCTTATTGAGTTTCGACTCATGTTTTGATTATCCAACCTTAGACAGGTGCAGGGAAAGCCAAGAGATAAAAGACATGTGTTGCTAAGGGAAAAGAGGAATCTACAAAGGTTAGTAGATTTTTTTAGCAATAAATGCCCTAATGGGATATGGCGAAAAAGACATAGGTTGTATGAAATTATGAAGTTATGAATAATATGAGAAGTTGATGATTTATGATGATATGGATAAGTCCATTATGAATGATGATGAGTATATGTTTATGTAATAAAAGAAATGAAAATTTTTTTGGACGAGATCCAATTAAGAACCCGCCGCGTGATTAGGGCAACAATTCTGATTCACATTTACCAATCGATAAGATCTTGGAGTAAGGTTGTGATGCTCGGTTCGGGGCACCACAGAGATGCTTAGGGTATTTATTATGGATATATATGGTTATGGATGAGATTTGAGTAGATTTGGATGTATGATAGAAATAGGCCTAATTGTGTTGCTAAGTCCAAAAGAATTGTGATAATAGAAATGACCAAGAGTCATTAATTGGAGCCATGATTTGTGAGAGAACGATTCTAAATATGATTGAAATGCGTTCATGATGCTTGGCAATAAAATTGAGAGGATTGCTTTAAGAATTGAGTCATTTGGGGTTAATGGTGAAAATATGATAAGAAATGAACTTGACAGAAATTTTTTTGGAAACAATATAGAACATGATGGTTTCTAGCAAAGATGAGATCCTAGATGTATATGCAGTGTGTGAGAAGTGATTTCAGAGGCAATGAAGGGGATATGCGTGATTTGGACTACTGAGACCCATTGTAAAGGTAAAACAACTAAAAACATGAGTTAATGGGTCAATTTTTACATAAGATATGTCTTAATCAAAGCAATGACATGAATATGATATTATGATGATAAGATATGTATATGAATGATTGGCTTAGTCTTTGGATTATAACCAGCAAAGCATCATCTAAACATCCAAACAAGGTAAAAGTAGATTCTCTAAGGTACCAAATGCCCGAAGTGGGTGTATAAATAAGATATTTAAATATATGTTTAACAGCATTCATGTGTGATTCCTTTGGATTTGACCAGAAACGTGTGTATATATGATACCCAGACCCAAGTAGGGCTCATATATGTGCATTTGGCATATAAACATGAATTATGTATTCATTGATTTATTTATGAATGATTTTAATGATTTGATGAATTATTGCAATTAGGGCTAATGATTAAAGATGGTGAGTAAATTAATCGCCAAGGCCCAATGTGGGTTAATATGACCAAGGTGGCTTAATAAGAATTAGAAAATGTCAATGGATAATGAATAATTATTTCATTTATCATGATTTAATTAATGGAAATTAGAATAGTAATTATGGAATTAATGTGATAAATGCTAGAAAATTCATAACATGACGCCTATACGGCGGATTGAGATGAAATTTGAAAAGTAAGCACATGATTTTGTGCCTAATCTTATGGATGGATTGGATTAAGAAAATTATAATGGGATTAGGATGATAATTATTTATTTTTATCCCAAATCCAAAAGTTAATTTCAAACGACTATAACTTGAGATAGAAAAGTCGTTTTGAGATGAAACATGAGATAAACAAATAAAACTATATGGTGAATCTTATAGATGGATTTGAATAAGCTATTTATCATGAAAATTTCTTAATCACAAAAGGACGAAAGAGGTTTCTTAGTGAGCAAGCAAGATAGAAAGCTTAAGGAGCAAGAAAGGTAGAAAAGTTAATGACCAAGAAAGGTAGAAGACTTAAGGAGCAAGCAAACACCCTTATAAAAGGGGCAATAGGGGCAGCCCTTAGGATGTCCTCGGCATGGAGAGATGAAGAGAGAGAGAGAGAGAGGAAGGGAGAAACGTCCCAAAAATTCAGCAAAATGGAAAAGGGAAAAAGGGATACCATGGGGACGGTCCTCAACAGCAAGGGAAGGCAACACGGGACGTCCAAACACAGTTGCAACTTGGGGAGGAAGAGAAGGGATGCCCTAGGCATTCCTAGCTCCATCAAAAGGGAAGAAAGTCTTCAAAAATAGGTATGTAATTATCTTTAATGTTTCATGAGTATTGAAATCAGAAATCTTAGTGTTAAGAAAGAATATATGTTGGGTATAAGAATTAGGAACAAATGATTAAGGGTTTTTGCATATCTATTGAAATTAGATGCACATATGGGAGCAAAACCTAGAAGAAATGAGACAGAAATCTAAAATATGAACGAAAGAGTAAATGAATGAGTTTTTATATGAAAATTTTTGTGAGAACTCATGATAGGGTGATTAAGTAACGACCAAAGGTTTAGATTAAAAAGATGATCAAGCTATAAATTAAAAATCTGGGAACATCAACCTGAACAGGGTTGAACGGGTGTCAGGATCAGCTGCACCAAATAATTTTTAATACTTTTTATGCACGGAATTGTGAGATAAAAATTTTATATGATATATAATACATTAAAGAACACTCTATAAAAATAAAAATTGATTTTGGAAGGGTATAAATATACCTAATAATTAACGTGACTTGAACTATCTAAAAATAGAAGCTGCTGTCCAGCAGACTAAAAATACCAAAATGAATATAAATATTTAATATGTTGTGCTGTAAATATTTATTTTGGCTAATTCATGTAGTTATTAAGTTATGATAGAAATTTCAGATTTAAATTCCTTGATTTGATTATGATTCAAAAATTAGAGAATCAGTGTGTTTGATTTCAACATTATGGGTAGATTGATGAATAAATCAAAATAAATGTTAAACTCCAGATTTTTGGGATGAATTTAACTTATAATAGGATATAAACAAGTATAATAAGTGATTATGATTAACCAATTAGATGTGGATTTTAGAAAGGATAGAACTTAGGGTTACATATATGACCCGATTTTCATCTTTTTATTATATGTATGAAGCATGAATTACGTTAATGATTTTATGGATGATATAGAGGGTAAAATACCCTAGTTTTAAGGTACTTTGGATGTTCAAAATGGGTTTGTAAGGTTTGCCATGAATCTGATTTTTTAAGGGTATGAAAGAGATGTCCAAAGAGGGGTGCAAAGGGTACCCAAAACATGTATAGAAGTTACTATTTTGTAAGCAACCAATTTATGAATTTTGAATATGTGATATTACCCTAAATTTGGGTTAAGAAAAGCGTGATTAATTGCTAGAATTTATGGATTAAAAATCTGTTAAGATTTAAGTGTCGAAAGAGATGTTGAAAGTGTGAAAAATGGGTCCCAAAGTTGCTGTTTTGGAACGCTATGATTAATGGATTGAAATTCCATAAATAAATCCTAAATTATAAGAGACTATATATGGATGAATGATAAATGACTTATGTGATTTGGTAAAATTCAAAAATGCCTGAAAATATGATGAAATACATGATTAATTTTCTATTTAGATGATTAATTGTAATCTCAAAATTTGAGATTAATATGTGAGGCCTAATCTATTAGGTATGTGCCTAGAGTGAGCACCGATGTATAAAATGTGAAAAATATGAGACAAACGACAAATGGGAGGTAATGAACCTCCATATAATGATTTAATGGAAGAGTTATAATGTATTTAAATGTTTACCCTACATAAGGGTATTAAAAATGAATAAGTAGATGATATGATATATAAGCTATGTTGCTATGTATGAGTACCTAACTTGAAATACAAGTGGGATATGTAAGCTAATAGAAAACATATGGAATATACTTGTAACTTAAGAAATGTGAATAATTATTTCAAAGAAAGGATTGATTTGAAAATTAGCATGTTATAGAATATGAGAAGATATCTTGAAGAGTCTCAAGAGATTCCTACACAAGACATAAGTATGGAAGGAGAGAAACAACCCATATATTAAATTTATATGGGTATGAGGTTATTGGAAAATACAAGTGTTAATGTCAAAGAAATAATGATTTAAAGTTAATGTGTTATAGACCATATGGGATTAAAAACCATATGACAAGTATATGTGAATTGAAGAAAAGACAAGGCATACAAGCACAACATATGATGAAAATGTATAAGGTAATCATATTTACTTGTCTAGGAAAAAGCAAAGAAAGGATGGAAGGCGCAAAAAGGATCACCACAGGTAAGCAAGCAGGACTTTTGAAAATAAATTTTTTTTCTCAAATACTAAAATGGTCTCAAGTTGTTTTACTTGAATGTTTCTAAAGTTATTTAAGGGTGGTCATCCCTCTGTCTCTTTCTTATGAATTAATTACTGCATTTAATGAAATGATTGGATAAATTCCTTTATATTTGAAAATGGCATGTCAACTTGAATTTGAATGATGTTTCATCGATATGATGTTTAAATGGATGATGCAAAGAATTTTCTACATGAGAATGACATGTTAGCATGTGTAAGAGCCATATAATGCCGGGATGACTAAAAGTCATGTATGGAATGAAAATCAACTAGGCTGGTCAAGGCAGAAAGCAGGACAAGGAGTCCGACCATGATGTTGCCAAGTTGGAAGCTCAGGCGCCAAGGATGGAAGGGATCATTTTATAAAAATATATTTTCCAAGCTAGCGTACCCTCATATGAAGGATTATGTCATGAATGAAAATGATGAATCTGCACATCCAATGTTTATGAAATGCCTAAAAATTGGGATTTAGGAACGGTTTACATGAATGATTTTTATGAATGGTTTATAAATGATTACTATGAATGATTTATGAATAAGTTTTTGTTCCATTGGTAGTTGATTACTTGCTAAGTGTCTCCTACCGAATGGAGAGAAATGCATTTAAACGAGAATGAAAGATGCTCGCTTATTGAGTTTCTACTCAAGTTTTGTTTTCCCCCCTTAGACAGGTGTAGGAAAAATCAAGTGATGGAAAGCATGTTTATACTAAGGAAAGAAAAAAGGAATTTTCAAAGGGTTGTAATCCTTTGTATATGAAATATGAGTAAATGCCCTATTATAATCTAGGGTTTATGATTATGATAAAATCACATGTTGCATACATATAATCTAAATGTGTAAAGAAAAGCAACTTTACCCCATGAAAGGCGAATATGATACCACAGATCTTGGTATCCTTTATGATTGAGAAAGTAAAAGATTAGAAAGTATAAGATTAGATTGTAAATGCCTTGTAAAGATATGATGTGACTGAGACAAGTAATGCCTTAAATGACAAGTGCTTGTATGCTAAGAGTTGATGGATACTTGTTATTGACATGGAATGAAAAGGCTTGATATCACAAAGCTTGGTATCCAAGCAGAGATTTGTAGTATCTTATTGACGTGGAATGTTGGGATTATGTATGCATAGAATGAAAATGACATGATTAGGTCAAGAGGACCTTTAATATAGAAAAGCAAGTTAATATGTTATGAATGTTATGTGAAATTGATTATAAGTGTATTGTCGCTTGTAAGATGAATGGTGTAGAATGTAAAGACATGAAATGATGATGGATAAAAGGAATGAAATGAAATTTTTTTGGATGAGATCTAATTAAGAACCCGCCGTGTGATGAGGGAAACAATCCTGATTCACATTTACCAATCGATAAGATCTTGGAGCAAGGCTTAGGATGCAACACTTAGTTCGGGGCGCCGTAGATTTTGGTATCAAAGTAAGGATTGGTAAATAGGTGGAAAAAAGTCTTGATATCACAGAGATGGTATCTTATCAAGGAATGGTAGATAGCTGAAGAAAAATGAAGGCAAGAAAGATTGTCGGGATTCTCTTTAATTCCGATATGGTTGGAAGATAGGTGTGAGAGGTAGTTCTCTATGATGATGATGAGGTCTTGAGAATTGAGACTAGAAAGGATGATAAGGACCCTTACGGGATTTATGGGAATGAGAATAAGGAAGGAAATATTTTAGACTGGTGTTAATCAGTACTCCCATTAAGTAGTCTACACTGTTATACTCTAGTTGTAGACACTATGAGATGAGAAGGAATAGATGGGTTAGCAAAAGTATCTTTTGTTTTTAATAAGATTTTATGTGAGAGCATCTTTTGCTCTATGATATAGAATGAAGATATTTACGTTATATGAATATTATGTGAAGTGATTGCTATTGATCTCTACTTGATATGATTGAATGGGTAGCTTAAATCTTACCCTATGATAAGATGAGAAATTCTATAATTTCTCTATGTATAAGAAAAAGTATACCTACCATCAAGAGTTGGATGACACAAAGGAAAGGGCAATTTCCAATGAGAAACCCATATGGAAATAGGGGAACAAGAAACTGTAGAGATAAGTAATAGGTCTAATTGACTAAGGCCAAAAATGCTACCAAGACGGAGTAGCGCAATGGAAGCGTGGTGAGCCATTAGAAGTTTTGGAAAAAGATGATAAATTGGCTATTTCATATGACCCTTACTCAGATATTTGAAATGTAATCCCAAAACCTGTTATAAGGGGGGGAGGATTGTGATACCCAGACTCAAGTAGGGGTCATATATGTGCATTTGGCATGTAAACATGAATTATGTATTTATTGATTGATTTATGAATGATTTTAATAATTTGATGAATTATTGCAATTAGGGCTAATGATTAAATATGGTGATTAAATTAATCGCCAAGGCCCAATGTGGATTAATATGACCAAGGTGGCTTAATAAAAATTAGAAAATGTCAATGGACAATGAATAATTATTTCATTTATCATAATTTAATTAATGGAGTTTAGAATGGTAATTATGGAATTAATGTGATAAATGCTAGAAATTCATAACTTGACGCCTATACGGCGGATTGAGATGAAATTTAAAAGTTAAGCACATGATTTTGTGCCTAATCTTATAGATGAATTGGATTAAGGAAATTGTGATGGGATAAGGATGATAATTATTTATTTTCATTCCAAATCCAAAAGTTAATTTCAAATTACTATAATTTGAGATAGAAAAGTCATTTTGAAATGAAACTTGAGATAAACGGATAAAACTATATGATGAATCTTATGGATGGATTTGATTAAACTAATTATCATGAAAATTGCTTAATCACAAAAGGACGAAAGAGGTTTCTTAGGGAGCAAGCAAGATAGAAAGCTTAAGGAGCAAGAAAACACCCTTATAAAAGGGGCAAGAGGGGTAGCCCTTGGGACATCCTTGGCATGAATTAGGAAGAGAGAGAAAAAGATAGAGAGAGAGAGAGAGGAAGAGAGAAATGTCCCAAAAAATTCAGCAAAATGAAATAGGGGAAAAGGGATAACATGGGACGGTTTTCAACAGCAAGGAAAGGCAACATGGGATGTCCAAACACAAATGCAAATTGGGAAGGAAGAGAAGGGATGCCCTAGGCGTTCATGGCTCCATCAAAAAGGAAGAAAATATTTAAAAATAGGCTTGTAATTATCTTTAATATTTCATGAGTATTGAAATCAAAAATAATACTTTTAATAAAGAATATATGTTGGGTATAAGAATTAGGAACAAATGATTAAGGGTTTTTGCATATCTATTGAAATTAGATGCAAATATGTGAGCAAAACCTAGAAGAAATGAGACAGAAATCTAAAATATTAACAAAAGAGTAAATGAATGAGTTTTTACATGAAAATTTGTGTGAGAACTCATGATAGGTGATTAAGGAACGGCCCAAGTTTCAGCTTAAAAGGATGATCAGGTTGTAAATTAAAAATCCGGGAATATTAACTTGAACAAGGTTGAATGGGTGTCAGGATTAGCTGCACGAAATAATTTTTAATACATTTTATACAAGGAATTGTGAGCTAAAAATTTTATATGATATATAATACATGTCGAAGAACACTTGATAAAAATAAAAATTTATTTTGGAAGGGTATAAATATACCTAATAATTAATGTGACTTGAACTGTCTGAAAATAGATGTTGTTGTCTAGCAGAGTAAAAATACTAAAATAAATATAAATACTTAATATGTTATGCTGAAAATATTTATTTTGGTTAATTAATGTAGCTATTAATTTATGATAGAAATTTTAGATTTAAATTCCTTGATTTGATTATGATTCAAAAATTAGAGAGATTAGTGGGTCTGATTTCATCATTTTTGACAGATTGAGGAATAAATCAAAATAAACATTAAATCCTAGATTTTTGGGATGAAATTTAACTTATAATAGGATATAAATAAGTATCATAAGTGATTATGAGGTTTTAACCTATTAGAGGTGGATTTTAGAAAGGATGGAACTTAGGGTTAAATATATGACCCGATTTTCATCTTTTTATGATATGTATGAAGCATTAATTATGTTAATGAGTTTATGTATGATATAGAGGGTAAAATATCCTAGATTTAGGGTAATTTGGATTTTCAAAATGGGTTTGGAAGGTTTGCCCTAAATCTGATTTTTTAAGGGTATGCAATAGACGTCGAAAGAGGGGTGCAAAGGGTACCTAAAACATGTATAGAAGTTGTTGTTTTGTAAGCAACAAATTTATGAATTTTGAATATGTGATATTACCCTAAATTTGGGTTAAGAAAATCATGATTAATTGCTGAAATTTGTGGATTAAAAATCTGTTAAGATTTAAGTGTCGAAAGAGACGTTGAAAGTGTGAAAAATGGGTCCCAAAGTTGCTGTTTTGGAACCCTATGATTAATGGATTAAAATTCCATAAATAAATCCTAAATTATATGTTAATTAAAGGGTTTAATCATTCCAAATTAGGAGGCAAGTTACTGATTTGAGAAATTTTAAGAAACACATAAGATATGTGTTGTAAGATGGGTATATATAAAAAACTATGTATGGATGAATGATAAATGACTTTATGCGATTTGCTAAAAGGAAAAAATACATGAAAATATGATGAAATACATGATTAAGTTGCTGTTTAGATGAATAATTGTAATCTCAAAATTTGAGATTAATATGTGAGGCCTAATATTTAGGTATGTGCCTAGAGTAAGCACCTATGTATGAAATGTGAAAAATATGTGATAAATGATAAATGGGAGGTGATGAACCTCCATATAATGATTTAATGGAAGAGTTATAATGTATTTGAATGTTTACCCTACATAAGGGTATTAAAAATGAATAAGTAGATGATATGATATATAAGCTATGTTGCTATGTATGAACACCTAACTTGAAATACAAGTGGTTTATGTAAGCTAGTAGAAAACATATGAAATATACGTGTAACTTAAGAAATGTGAATAATTATTTCAAAGAAAGGATTGATTTCAAAATTATCATGTTATAGAATATGAGAGGATATCTTGAATAGTCTTAAGAGATTCCTACATAAGACATAAGTATGGAAGGAGAGAAACAACCCATGCATTAAATTTATATGGGTATGAGGTTATTAGAAAATACAAGTGTTAATGTAAAAAAAATGATTTAAAGTTAATGTTTTATGGACCATATGGGATTAAAAACCATATGACATGTATATGTGAATTGAAGAAAAAGACAAGGCATACAAGCACAACATATGATGAAAATGTATAAGGTAATCATGTTTACTTGTCTAAGAAAAGGCAAGGAAAGGATGGAAGGTGCAAAAAGGATCATCACAAGTAAGCAAGCAGGACTTTTGAAAATAACGTTTTATTCTCAAATGCTAAAATTCTTTCAAGTTGTTTTACTTGGATTTTTCTAAAGTTATTTAAGGGTGGTCATCCCTCTGTCTCTTTCTTACGATTTGATTACTGCTTTTAATGAAATGATTGGATAAATTCCTCTAAATTTGAAAATGGCATGCCAGCATGAATTTGAATGATGTTTCATCAATATGATGTTTAAATAGATGGTGCAAAGAATTTTCTACATGAGAATAACAAGTTACCATGTGTAAGAGGTATATAATACCGGAGTGACTAAAAGTCATGTATGGAATGGAAATCAAGTAGGCTAGTCAAGGCAGAAAGCAGGACAAGGAGTCCGCCCTTGATGTTGCCAAGTCGGAAGGTCCGACGCCAAGGATGGAAAGGATCATGTTATGAAAGTATGTTCCCCGGGCTAGCGTACCCTCACATGAAGGATTATGTCATGAATGGAAATGATACATCTGCACATTCAATGTTTATGAAATGCCTAAAAATTGGGATTTACGAATGGTTCACATGAATGATTTTCATTAATGGTTTATGAATGATTTCTATGAATGGTTTATGAAAAAGTTTTTGTTCCATTGGTAGTTGATCACTTGCTAAGTGTCTCCTACCAAATGGAGAGAAATGCATTTAAACGAGAACGAAATATGCTCGCTTATTGAGTTTCTACTCATATTTTGTTTTCCCCTCTTAGCCAGGTGCAGGGAAAATCAAGTGACGGAAAGCATGTTTATACTAAAGAAAGAAAAAAGGAATTTTCAAAGGGTTGTAATCCTTTGTATATGAAATATGAGTAAATGCCCTCTTATAATCTAGGGTTTATGATTATGATAAAATCACAGATTGCATACATATAATCTGAATGTGTAATGAAAAGCAACCTTACCCCATGAAAGGCGAATATGATACCACAGAGCTTGGTATCCTTTATGATTGAGAAAGTAAAAGATTAAATTATAAATGCCTTGTAAAGATATGATGTGACTGAGACAAGGAATGCCTTAAATGACAAGTGCTTGTATGCTAAGAGTTGATGGATACTTGTTATTGACATGGAATGAAAAGGCTTGATATCACAAAGCTTGGTATCCAAGCAGAGATTGGTAGTATCTTATTGACGTGGAATGTTGGGATTATGTATGCATAGAATGAAAATGACATGATTAGGTCAAGAGGACCTTTAATATAGAAAAGCAAGTTAATATATTATGAATGTTATGTGAAATTGATTATAAGTGTATTGTCGCTTGTAAGATGAATGGTGTGGAATATAAAGACATAAAATGATGATGGATAAAAGGAATGAAATAAAAAAAAATTTGGACACGATCCAGTTAAGAACCCGCCGCGTGATCAGGGCAACAATCCTGATTCACATTTACTAATGATAAGATCTTGGAGTAAGGCTTAGGATGTGACGCTCGGTTCGGGGCACCACAGTATATATATATATGTATATATATAAACACTAAACGGAATATCTAGTCGATTGACAATTAAATACAAAAGTGATGCTCCTATATAACTCTTAATCTACAGGTTTACCTAATCCATCGTTTTCCATTTTGATGCTTGCACTCATGGGGGTTGACATATGTTTTACAGTTTTCATTTTAAAATTTTTCAACATTTTCTTGATGTATTTTTCTAAGAGATAAAAATACATTTTCTTGTTTGCTTTAATTGAACTCACAACAAGAAGGTAAGCTCACCATCATGTTCATTTCAAACTCATTCTGCATTAACTTTTCAAATTCCTTATAATACAACTCCTTAGTTAACCTAAAAATAATATCATCCCCATAAATCTCAATAATCGAAATGTTTCTATCAAGTTTTTGATAAATAAAGTAGTATCAACCTTGCCTCTTTCGAATTTTTCTCTATCAAAAATCCACTAAGTCTATCATACTAAGCTATTGGAGCCGACCTTAATGCATAAAGAGTCTTTGATAGTTTGAACACATAACAGGGTGATGGTTGTTTGACATAAACTTCTTCATTTATCAAACCATTCAAAAATGTTCTTTTTATATCCATTTGAAAAGTTAAACTTTCTAAATGATGCAAATGTAAGTAACATTCTAATGACTTCCAATCTAGCTACAAGTGCAAAAATCTCTTCAATATCAATACCCTCTTCTTGAGAATAACCTTGTGTAACTAGACATACTTTATTTCTAATAATGATCCCATACTCATTGAGTTCATTTCTAAAAATCTATTTTGTACAGATAACTGGATGATTTTCAAGATTAGGTCCAAGTGTCCACACATTAGATCTTTTAAATTGATGAAGTTTTTCCTGTATAATAATTATCCAATTTTCGTAAGATATTGCTTCATCCACTTTTTTAGGTCCAAAGTGAGAAATAAAAGCATAATAACCCAATATATTTTAAAGTGAACTTCAGGTTTTGACTTTGTTATAAACGTTGCCAATAATCTGATTAAGTGGGTGATTCTTATGTACACAAAGATTTTGAGGTTTTCTAGAATATTACCTGCACTTATCATTTTTTTTATCTAATGATACTTTTTGTATATCAAGAATGTTTTCTTCTTCATCTGAAAAATCAATCTTTCTCGCCCCAATGTTAAATTCGTCAAAGGCTACATGTATTGACTCTTTAACTATATAAGTTCGCTTATTATAGACTCGATATGCTTTGCTGGAAGAAGAATAACTTAGAAAAATGCATCCATCACCCTATAGTCAAATTTTCCTAGGTTATCTTTTTCATTATTTAGTGTAAAGCATTTATAAACAAAAGTATGACAATATACAATGTTTGGCTTTTGAACTTTCCATAATTCATGTGGAGTTTTCTTTATTAATGGATCAATATAAACATGATTTACGATAAAACATGCAGTGTTTACTATCTGGTAGATCAACATCAATTAAAATTATTCTAGCCATTTCAATCAATTTTCCATTCTTTCATTTGACAATTCCATTTTGTTGTGATGTTCTAGGAGTTGAGAAGTTATGATTTATTCCAAAATAGACACAAAATTCTATAAAATACTAATCACCAAATGTTCTTCTATGATCGCTTCGAATTGCAAGTATTTTCAATTCATGTTCATTTTGAATTCTTGATAAAATTTTTAAAATAAATTAGAGCACTCATCTTCACTTCCTAAAAATGATACCCATGTTTATCTTGAAAAATCATTGACAATAACATAAGTGTAATGTGTTGGAAAGAAGTGTTGGAATCAATGGAAAAATAAGCAAGGTATTTGTTTTGATGATTAACAACTCAATTTGAGTAAGTTTTGGCTACTAACATGTTTGGTGAAATATTTAAAGGATATAGAAATGAAGAATATGAAGCATAACAGGTTGAGTCGATTTTCAAGTTGACTCAGGCATTGACTTAGGTCAAGTCGATCCCCAAGTCGACTCCATCATCGACTTCAAACGCGTTTTATATCCAGCGCTGAAAATGAGGAGCAAGATCTGTCGAAGTAGTACACGAAGTCGACTTCGCATGCGACTTGGGTGAAGTCGCAGACCAAGTCGACTTGACATACGACTTGAGTGAAGTTGGAAACCAAGTCAACCCAAACATTCGACTTGGATCAAATGAAGATAAATCAAGACTAAAACAAGCAGATTTGCATGAACTCATCAATAAAGATCAAGAAATTTTCATTTGGACATTTCCATGAACTCCAAGATTCAAGTATACAAGACCTCAAGACACGGAGCTAAAAGTTTTCAAACTTGAATAATCATACAGAGTTCCAAATGATATAAATAAGTGGAAGAAAAATTAATATGAAGAAAATCAAGTGACCAAAGTCATCTCCAATGAATTCAAGTTCATCTAGCAAGACAAGGAAGTGACGTCGCACCGAAGTCGACTCCAGCAGCGACTTGGGTCAAGTTCAAGGCCAAGTCGACCTGAAGTAGGGACTTGGAAAATTGCTGAAAATCGAAGTCGCACCTGAAGTCAACTCCACATGCGACTGGGGTCGAGTTCAAGACCAAGTCAACCTGAGGAGGAACTTGAGGAGCTTGCTTAAAACCGAAGTCGACTCCAGCCTGCGGCTTGGGTAAAGTCACACCCGAAGTCGACTCCATCTGCGACTTGGGTCGCAACGTTTGAAAATTTTGAACATTGGCACATTTAATACGCGCCACCAACTCTCTAACGTTCAAATCTCTTCTTCCATTATATATATGACACTCAAATGAACGTGGAACACATAAGAAAGAGCAGAAAAAGAAGAAAGAGAAGCTACTAAGGTCTAAATCTCATTTTCTTCTAACTTTGAGTGATCTATACACGTTTTGAAGGAAGAACAAGCTTCAAACTTGCTGCATAATCCAACGCCGATCAAATCGTCATTTCTATGAGTTCTTCCACGAGCTGAAACTTGCCTACACAATCTGTAAAGTGTAGATCTCTTTTCTTTTCAATTTGTTATTTGGTTTTGATACTTGGTTTGATATTGGTGTTGCAAACCAAGCTATAGCAAAGTAGCGTTGTGACTGGAGTGGGACTCGTCACCTACTTGTGTTGTGAGTTGTATATGCCCCCTAGAGCTAGAATCTAGAAGAGAGCAGATGCTCTAGTTGTATTTGTGAAATACATAGTGGAACCCAAGTCACAAGGGGTGTGAGCTTGGAAGAGTGGAGTAGGGAAGGTTGCCCGAACCACTATAAAATCTTGTCCATTGATTTATATTTCTACTTTCATTATCTTATTACTTTCCATTTGTTTCATTAAAGGGGACTGAACTAAACCGGGGTAAATTTTCTGTTTAAGTGAAAAAATTTTAATACCCAATTCACTCCTCCTCTCTTGGGTAATTGTCATAAACTCGGGACCAACAAGTGGTATCAGAGCAGGTCATTGAGTTTAAACCAAAGAGATCGTTTGAAATGGCATCCCAATCAACTTCCACCCCTGCTTTTGCCGAGGGTTAGTCTTTCACTAGACCACCCGATTTGATGGGACCAACTTCGGTTATTGAAAATTGAGAATGAAATAATTGATCATGGCTACGGACATTGACTCTTGGATTGCTATCCAAGATGACATTGTGTTGCCTACCGATGAAAAAGCCTCCACATGGTCCGAGGAGGAAGTAAGAGTTGTTAAAAGCAACACGAAAGCCATGAACTCCCTCTTTTGTGCATTAACGGCATCAGAATATGATAGGGTATCATCATGCCAAACTGCCAAAGAGATATGGGATACATTTGTTGGGTCCCGAATTGATGGCAAAACCCAAGAGGGGAGGGGTGAATTGGGTTCTTAAAAAATTTATAACTCAAATAGAAACTTTACCCCGGATTAATCTAGTCCCCTTGAATGAAGAAACAGAATGGAAAGCAAAGTAATGTAGAGAGCAGAAATAAAAACAAGTAGACAAGAATTTTTATAGTGGTTCGGGCAACCTCCCTACTCCACTCTTCCAAGCTCATACACCTTGTGACTTGGGTTCCACTATTGTATTCTCTCAATACAATTAGAGCCTCTTGCTCTCTTCTAGATTCAAAGCTCTAGGGGGCATATACAACTAGAGCCTCTTGCTCTCTTCTAGATTCCAGCTCTAGGGGGCATCAACAACTAGAGCCTCTTGCTCTCTTCTAGATTCCAGCTCTAGGGGGCATCAAACACTTAGCACAAGTAGGTGATGAGTCACACTCCAATCACACACTACTTTGCTACCACTTGATCTTAGCTACGCAAGCTAAATCAAGTTCAACACAAACAAGTAAACAATAAAAGTAAACTACACTTTACAGGTGTGTAGAAACAATTTAGCGCAGGGAAGAACTTGTAGATGATGGCTTTGAGGTTTCTGAATGTAGCTCTTGCAACTTGAAGCACAATTCTTCCTCCTTGAGTGATTTGATCTCTTTGAAGCTCTTATGGATATGAGTTATGCTCACTTAATGGTCCTCTACTTCTCCTTCGTTCACAATGAGTTCTATTTATAATCTTTGGAGGGAATCCGAACGTTAGAGGGTTGGTGGTGCGTATTTAATGCGCCAACGTTCGAAAATAATCCGACCGTTGCGACCCAAGTCGCATGTGGAGTCGACTTCGGGTGCGACTTCACCCAAGTCGCTGACGGAGTCGACTTCGGGTGCGACTTCGCAGACTCCGGTCTTCAGTTTTCAACGCTGGAAGTTTTTCCTCGATTGAAGTCGATCATGAAGTCGACTTGGCTTTGCGACTTCACCCAAGTCGCAGTCTGGAGTCGACTTGGCTTACGACTTCACTTCCTGTAGCGACTTCAAGTTCCAGGTCGGGTCGACTTGGCTTCAGACTTGACCCAAGTCGCAGGTGGAGTCGACTTGGGGTGCGACTTCACCTCGTCAATTGATTTTCTGAACTCCGGAACTTTGGAAATCTTTCTCTTTTGTTTAGTCTTCTTCATGCCTTTAGTTCTTTTGTATTACTTTCTGAATCCTTTAATCTTGAAACTGCATCTTTGATCTTTGAAAGAAGCTTGAATCAGTATCTTTGAATCTCCAAAACCTCAAGTCGCACTTCGGGGTCGACTTTGTTCGCGACTTCACCCAAGTCGCAACTGGAGTCGACTTCACTTGCGACTTCGATATTCTGCTGCTCCGAGATTCAACTCTGGATGCTTGAAGTCGATGCTGGAGTCGACTTCGTCTGCGACTTGGTTTCCTAAGTCGCACCTGGAGTCGACTTGGCCTGCGACTTCACTTGTTCTTCTCCCCTTTTCAGCTCTGGACAGATTTGACTTCTTGAAGTCGATCTTGGAGTCGACTTGGTATACGACTTGGCTTCCATACTTGATTTTCTTAAAATGAATATTCCTTAAACATTTTCACAAACTTGTTAGTAGCCAAGACTTTCTCAAATTGATTTGTTAATCATCAAAACATAGATTTAGCTAGTTTTCCTCATGTTTCCAACAATCTCCCCCTTTTTGATGATTGACAAAACCGATTTGAGTGGATACCTTTCATTTAAATAAATATGCTCATATTGCATTTTAAAATCATGTTTTAAAATCATGCTTATGCTCATGCAAACAGAACATTCAAATATCATGTAAGCATATCCTACTCTCCTCCCCATTCTTACTCGTCTCTTCTTACATCTCTCTCCCCTTTAATCATCTCTCTCCCTTTTAATCATCTCTCTCCCCTTTTTAAATCATTAAGACTTATACTCAATTTTTCAACTCAAATACTCTTCTTCTCCTTAAATCTCTCTCCCCCTTTTTGTCAATATATCAAAAAGATTAGAGGGTAATCAAAGAGATAGGTGGGTTAGCTCCCCCTAAATGGGTGCTCCCCCTGAGTTTATGCTTATCCTAATTTTAGATACTACTTGTTGGACATGATACCAATTGTTATTACTTGTTAGATTTTATACCACTTGATTTACCAGCTGATACCACTTGTTATAGCATTTGTTGTTTTGTTACTTAGGTGAGCTTAATCATTCCCATGTCATTTCTAATTTTATAGAATGCTTCTCTTGCTAGGGATTTAGTAAAAATATCTGCAACTTGATCCTCAGTTCTAACAAATTCCAAACATATGTCATGATTTTCTACATGTTCTCTAATGAAATGATGTCTAAGATCTATACGTTTGGTCCTAGAATGCAATACAGGATTCTTGGTTAGACAAATGGCACTGGTATTATCACATTTGATAGGTATATCTTTAAAATCCATGCCATAGTCCCTAAGTTGCTGTTTCATCAAAAGTAATTGGGCACAACAGCTCCCGGCGGCAATATATTCGGCTTCCGCCGTAGATAGAGCAACACTAGTTTATTTTCTTGAAAACCATGAAACCAACATGCTTCCAAGAAACTGACATGTTCCACTAGTGCTTTTTCTATCTACTTTGTAACCAGCAAAATCCACATCCGAGTAGCCGATTGATCAAAATTAGAGCCCTTTGGATACCATAGTCCAAAGTTGGTAGTGACTACTAGATATCTGAAAATTCTCTTTACAGCTACCAAGTGTGATTCTTTTGGGCATGATTGAAATCTAGAGCACATACACACACTAAACAAAATATCTGGCCTAGAAGCAGTTAAATATAATAAGGAACCTATCATGCTTCTATACAATTTTAAATCAACTAATTTTCCCTTCTCATCTTTGTCCATTTTGATTGTGGAGCTCATGGGCGTGTTTGCTCCTTTGCTATTCTCCATGCCAAACTTCTTGAGCATCTCCTTGATGTATTTGGACTGGTTTATGAAGATTCCTTCATTTAGTTGCTTGATTTGCAGTCCAAGGAAGAAGTTTAACTCTCCCATCATGCTCATCTCAAATTCTTTCTGCATAAGCTCAGAAAATTCTTGGCAAAGAGTTTCATTAGTAGCACCGAAAATGATATCATCAACATAAATTTGAATGATCAAAATATCCTTTTCTTTATACTTGATAAACAAGGTGGTGTCTACCTTTCCCTTTTGAAAATTATGATCAATCAAAAACTTGCTTAGTCAATCCATATAATGCTTTGGTCAACTTGTACACAAATTTTGATTGATCTTTCTCCTCAAATCCAGGTGGTTGCTCAACATACACCTCTTCATTTATATAACCATTCAAAAATGCACTTTTGACATCCATTTGAAACAATTTAAAGTTCATGTGAGATGCAAAAGCTAATAAGATGCGAATGGCTTCTAATCTAGCAACCGGTGCATAGGATTCCTCAAAATCTATTCCTTCTTCTTGTGAGTATCCTTTTGCCACAAGTCTAGCTTTGTTCCTCACTACAAGTCCACTTTCATCTAATTTGTTCCTAAAGACCCACTTGGTGCCAATAACAATACAGTCATTTGGTCTAGGAACAAGGTGCCAAACTTGATTTCTTTCAAATTGATTTAGCTCTTCTTGCATTGCTATAATCCAGTTTTCATCATCAAGAGCTTGATCAATATTAGAAGGTTCAATTTTGGATACAAAGGCATATTGTCCACAAACATTTTGCTTTGACCTTCTAGTCTTTACACCTTCATACACATTTCCTATACCTTTGATTTTACCTTTCTCATTATTACCAAAGGCAACCGTTCCGTCGTTGCAAGGCTTAAGTTTGTGAAACAAATTTCTTTCTCCAGTCATGTGCCTTGAACAACCGCTATCCATGAACCATGCATTGTTTGCCTTTTCCTTTAAACAAATAAGCAAGTAATTCTCATCTTTTTGGTACCCATTTTATGGGTCCATTTGGGTTAGTAAAATGATTCAATCTTCGTTGCTCTACCTTAGAAAGTCCAAATCTCGTGTTCCTTGGAACCTAAACTAATCTTGCACCATGGTCATATAATTTCTTTAAGTTACATTTATAGGCTTTATGACCCATCTTGTTGCAAAAGTTACAAGCCATTGGTAATCTAGGAGTAGGCCTCCAAGTATATTTTGGTTCAAGTGTTGGCCTTTTAGTCCACACAACATTTTTCCTTTGTGGCTTGAATGTAGGTGCAGTATTTGTTTGATATTTTCCATGTATTGGCACATTTGATTTACCACTTTCTTTTTGCTCAAATGTATTGTATCCAAGACCTCTTCTATCTGTTTGTGAGGTCATATTCAAGAACATCTTCACATTTTCACCGGGATTAGAGAACTTTGCTAATGATTCATTTAAGGATTCGTTCTCCTTTCTCAGTTTCTCAACTTCTTTCAACAACAGTTCATTTTCTTCTTTCAATTTTGTTGACATTTCAGCTAGTTTTTCATTTTCAATGATAACACAGTTGCATTGTTTTCTTTTTAATATCAACTTGTTTCCTAGCTTTTTGATTTCCCCATACAATGAATCATATGCAATTTGTAGTTCATCTAATTCGGCACATTTGAGGCAATCATGAAAAGAAGAATAACTAGATTGAGAATGACAAGGTTTGGAAGTTACCTCTTCACTTTTCGTGTATTTTGTTGAGATGGATTGATCTTCCAAAACTTCCGTTGTGTTCAAGCATAGCAAGTCCTCTTCTTGCTCGATTCGTGCCATGCAGCATATTCTTGCACAGTTGGCTGCATCATTGTCGTCGGTTGAAGAACTGCATGTTGATGAAGTTTCCTCGTTGACGAACATGCCTCTTCCTCTTGGCCTTTGGTATTTTCTTCTTTCATGATTCACCTTTGGCGTTTCTTCCGGTGTAGGACATTGGGTTTGCATATGTCCTACGCCCCCGCATCTATAGCATTTGATTGGTTCTTCCTTTTTCTCTCTGGAATTTCTGTCTTTGAAATTTCTGAAATTTCCGCCTTTTCTCACAAATTTTCTGAATTGTTTTGTGAGTAGGGCCATCTCGTCATCGTTTTGAGAGGATGAGGTGTCATCTGTGTCTTGTGTAGCTTTTAAGGCAATTGCTCTTTTGCCTTTGTGTTGATCCTCATTCCTTTTCTTAATTAGCTCATGTGACATGAGTGAGCTAATAAGATTTTCAAGCTTCAATGTGTTGAGGTCTTTGGCTTCTTCAATTGCCGTTATCTTTGGAGTCCATGAATCCGGTAGAGCTCTTAGTATCTTCATCACCTGTTCGGATTCAGAGATAGCTTTTCCAAGACCTTTGAGAGCATTAGTAATCTTAGAAAATCTTGCAAACATTTCAGAAATATTTTCAGTGTCTAGCATTCTGAAATTTTCAAACTCTCCAATCAAAATGTTTCTCCTAGTCCCTTGGACTTGGGAGGTTCCTTCATAAATAGATGTTAGAGTATCCCATATCTCTTTTGCAGTCAAACAAGAAGATACTCTATCATACTCCGAAGCCGTAAGAGCACAAAATAAAAAATTCATTGCCTTGGCATTGCTCTTGACGGTTCTTACTTCCTCTTCGGTCCAATTGGAAGCTCTTTCATCAATTGGCAAAGTTACACCATCTTGGATAGCAATCCAAGAATCCATATCGGTAGCCATGATGAGTTGCTTCATACGAAGCTTCCAATAGCCAAAGATGCTCCCATCAAACAATGGTGGCCTTGTAAAAGATTGGCCCTCGGCAAAAGCGGGAACGGAAGTAGATTGGGATGCCATATGGTTGGATCTCTTTGGTTCAATTCAAAGACCTGCTCTGATACCACTTGTTGGGTCCCGAATTGATGGCAAAACCCAAGAGGGGAGGGGTGAATTGGGTTCTTAAAAAATTTATAACTCAAATAGAAACTTTACCCCGGATTAATCTAGTCCCCTTGAATGAAGAAACAGAATGGAAAGCAAAGTAATGTAGAGAGCAGAAATAAAAACAAGTAGACAAGAATTTTTATAGTGGTTCGGGCAACCTCCCTACTCCACTCTTCCAAGCTCACACACCTTGTGACTTGGGTTCCACTGTTGTATTCTCTCAATACAATTAGAGCCTCTTGCTCTCTTCTAGATTCAAAGCTCTAGGGGGCATATACAACTAGAGCCTCTTGCTCTCTTCTAGATTCCAGCTCTAGGGGGCATCAACAACTAGAGCCTCTTGCTCTCTTCTAGATTCCAGCTCTAGGGGGCATCAAACACTTAGCACAAGTAGGTGATGAGTCACACTCCAATCACACACTACTTTGCTACCACTTGATCTTAGCTACGCAAGCTAAATCAAGTTCAACACAAACAAGTAAACAATAAAAGTAAACTACACTTTACAGGTGTGTAGAAACGATTTAGCGCAGGGAAGAACTTGTAGATGATGGCTTTGAGGTTTCTGAATGTAGCTCTTGCAACTTGAAGCACAATTCTTCCTCCTTGAGTGATTTGATCTCTTTGAAGCTCTTATGGATATGAGTTATGCTCACTTAATGGTCCTCTACTTCTCCTTCGTTCACAATGAGTTCTATTTATAATCTTTGGAGGGAATCCGAACGTTAGAGGGTTGGTGGTGCGTATTTAATGCGCCAACGTTCGAAAATAATCCGACCGTTGTGACCCAAGTCGCATGTGGAGTCGACTTCGGGTGCGACTTCACCCAAGTCGCTGACGGAGTCGACTTCGGGTGCGACTTCGCAGACTCCGGTCTTCAGTTTTCAACGCTGGAAGTTTTTCCTCGATTGAAGTCGATCATGAAGTCGACTTGGCTTTGCGACTTCACCCAAGTCGCAGTCTGGAGTCGACTTGGCTTCACGACTTCACTTCCTGTAGCGACTTCAAGTTCCAGGTCGGGTCGACTTGGCTTCAGACTTGACCCAAGTCGCAGGTGGAGTCGACTTGGGGTGCGACTTCACCTCGTCAATTGATTTTCTGAACTCCGGAACTTTGGAAATCTTTCTCTTTTGTTTAGTCTTCTTCATGCCTTTAGTTCTTTTGTATTACTTTCTGAATCCTTTAATCTTGAAACTGCATCTTTGATCTTTGAAAGAAGCTTGAATCAGTATCTTTGAATCTCCAAAACCTCAAGTCGCACTTCGGGGTCGACTTTGTTCGCGACTTCACCCAAGTCGCAACTGGAGTCGACTTCACTTGCGACTTCGATATTCTGCTGCTCCGAGATTCAACTCTGGATGCTTGAAGTCGATGCTGGAGTCGACTTCGTCTGCGACTTGGTTTCCTAAGTCGCACCTGGAGTCGACTTGGCCTGCGACTTCACTTGTTCTTCTCCCCTTTTCAGCTCTGGACAGATTTGACTTCTTGAAGTCGATCTTGGAGTCGACTTGGTATACGACTTGGCTTCCATACTTGATTTTCTTCAAATGAATATTCCTTAAACATTTTCACAAACTTGTTAGTAGCCAAGACTTTCTCAAATTGATTTGTTAATCATCAAAACATAGATTTAGCTAGTTTTCCTCATGTTTCCAACAACATTGATATCCATCTATGAGGAAACTTCTCAAGTCCAAGGGACAAGGAGAAATATTTTGATTGGAGAATTGGAAAGTTTCAAAATGCTAGAAACTGAAAATATTTCTAAAATGTTCGTTAGATTTTCTAAAATTACTAACGCCTTGAAAGGTCTAGGAAAAGCAATTTCTGAAACTGAGCAAGTAATGAAAATTCTAAGGGCGCTACCTGAATCATGGACTCCAAAAATTACAGCTATCGAGGAAGCTAAAGACCTCAATACACTACGGTTAGAAGACCTTATAAGCTCATTCATGTCACATGAGTTGATAAAAAGGAGAAATGAGGAGCAACATAAGGGCAAGAGAGTCATCGCCTTGAAAGCCGCACAAGATACGGACGACTCCACCTCATCATCACAAAACGATGATGAAGAAATTTCCTTACAAAACGATTCAGAAAATTTGTAAGGAAAGGAAGGAATTTCAAAAACTTTAAAGAAAGAAATTCCAAGGAGAAAAAGAAAGAAGCAACAAAATATTTTTGGTGTGGCAATACGGGGCATATGCAAGCCCAATTCCCAATGCCCAACGCCCGAAGAAACCAAAGCAAAGGAGCGAAGAGAAAGAAAAGATCGAGGCGACAACATAAAATTCCAAAGAATCAAAGGAAGAGGCATGTATGTAAATGAGGAAGAATCCACAACATGCAGTTCCTCAAGTGAAGAAAACGAGGCAGATTGTCCAAAGATTTGTTACATGGAAAATATGGAACATTCCAACATATGTCTTGCGGTGACGGAAATTTTGGAGGATCAAACCACTTCAACAAACTGCACAAGTAGTCAAGAGGTAACCTCCAAACAAAAATCTTTTTCTATTTTTTCTTCTATAAATGAATGCCTCAAATGTGCTGAATTAGAAGAACTTCAACAAGCCTATGATTCATTATATGAGAAAATAAAGAAATTAGGAAATAAGTTCACAACAAAGAAAAGACAATGTAACACAATAATTATTGTGAATGAAAAACTTGCAGAAAAAGTTGATCATTTGATAAGCGAAAAGAATACCTTAACAAATTAGTTAGAAAAACTCAAAAAGGAAAATGAATCATTAAATGAATCGCTTGCTAAGTTTTCTAATCCTGGAGAAAGTGTCAAAATATTTTTGAAAATGACCACCCAAAGTTGTAAGAAAGGACTTGGGTATACCACATTTGAGCAAGATGAAAATAGTAAATTGAATGCTCCAAGGACTGACAGAAACAAAGCAAAACCCATTCATGTTAAACCTAAGATGAATCATGTGATTTGGACCAAAAGACCAACTGGGCAACCAATTACCAAATGACTTCCCACTCCTAGACTCACAGGAGCTTGTAATTTTTGCAACAGGATGGGACACAAAGCATATCAATGCAAAATGAGAAAATTACAAAACCTAGGTGCAAAATTGGTTTAGATGCCCAAGAGCATTGGATTTATGCCTTCAAAGGTAGATCAATGTAGATTCTAATTGATAACTAACCCAAATGGACCCATAAATGAGTACCAAAAGGATGAGCTCTACTTGACTTTATTATTGCAGGTTTGTCTTAGAGCTAAGGCCAATAACATATGGTTTATGGATAATGGCTGCTCACGACACATGACAGGAGAAAAAGGACTATTCCATAAAATCAACCCGTGCAACGAAGGAACAGTTGCTTTTGGAAATAATGAAAAAGGTAAAATCAAAGGTAAAGGAAATGTTTATGGAATTTCAAATGCATGTATTGAAGACGTACTATTTGTTGAAGGACTCAAACAAAACCTAATGAGTATTAGTCAATTATGTGATAAAGGTTATAAAGTTGTATTTAAATCCTCTATCTGCAATGTTGTTGATGATGAACACATGGTATTTAGCGGCAAAAGACATGGAAATGTATATTTGGTTTGCCTAGATGAACTTGAGGAAAAATGTCTAATAGCCATAGAAAATGATCCATGGATATGACATACAAGGCTTGGACATATAAATATGTCAAGTATTAAAACATTGTGGAAAAAGAGTCTAGTACAAGGGTTACCAAAGCTTAAATATGACAAGGATAAGATTTGCAAGTCTTGTAAATTATCCAAACAACCCAAAATGTCATTTTCCACCAAAAAGAAAATTTCAACGACTAGACCACTTGAATTATTGCATATGGATCTTTATGGGTCATTGGACATTTTAACTCTTAGTGAGAAAAAATATGTATTTGTAAATGTTGACGATTTTTCAAGATTTACTTGGATTATACTTTTAGCTAGCAAAGATGAAACATTTTCTATGTTTGTAACGTTTTCAAATTTGGTGCAAAATGAAAAACAGAGTATAATTATTTCCATTAGAAGTGATCATGGTGGTGAATTTGAAAATAAACGATTCATAGAATTTTACAATGAAAAAGAAATTCACCATACATTTTCTGCACCAAGAACTCCTCAACAAAATGGAGTTCTTGAAAGGAAAAACCGGATAATACAAGAAATGGCTAGAACTATGCCAAATGAGAATAAATTGTCCAAAAAGTTTTGGGGTGAAGCTGTTAGTACAACTTGTCATGTATTAAACCGAGTTACCGTTAAAGAAATATTGAAAAAGACCCCTTACGAACTTTGGAAAGGCAGAAAACCAAACATATCATATTTCCATACTTTTGGATGTACTTGCTATGTGTTAAACAATGGAAAAACTAATTTGAGAAAATTAGATGCCAAAAGTGACGAGACAATTTTCCTTAGTTATTCATCAAATAGCAAAGCATATAGAATTTTCAACAAAAGAAATCAAATAGTAGAGGAATCAATACGTGTTGTTTTTGATGAATTTAACTAAACTCTGAGAAAGGAGGATGAATTAAGTGATGCAGATGATACATTAAGAAATTCAAAAGCGGAACAACAAGAGAAACAAGGAAAAACCGAGCCTGAGCAAGAAAATTCTATGGAGGAAAGGATAAGTGAAGGTAATAATTCCTATAAACCTCCAACTGATTTAAAATTCAAAAATGCCCATCCAATTGAGCAAGTTATAAGCAATATCTATGAAGGAGTAAAGACTAGAAGGTCAAAACAAAATATTTGTGGACAATATGCTTTTGTGTAAAAAATTGAACCGACAACTATTGATCAAGCTCTTAATGATGAAAACTGGGTTATTGCAATGTAAGAAGACCTAAATCAATTTGAAAGGAATAATGTATGATATTTAATTCCTAGACCCAAAGATTGCACTATTATTGGTACCAAATGGGTATTTATGAACAAATTAGACGAAAGTGGACGTATAATAAGAAATAAAGCTAGACTAGTAGCCAAAAGGTATTCCCAAGAAGAAGGGATTAATTTTGAAGAATCATACGAACTTGTGGTTAGACTAGAAGTCATACGTATTCTACTCGCATTTGCTTCTCACATGGATTTCAAATTGTTTCAAATGGATGTGAAAAGCGCATTTTTGAATGGATACCTGAATGAAGAAGTTTATGTGGAACAACCTCCGGGATTTAAAGAAAAGGATCAATCAAATTATATTTACAAATTAACCAAAGCATTATATGGACTAAAACAAGCTCCACGAGCTTGGTATGAAAGGTTAAACAAATTTTTGATTGATCATGAATTTCAAAGAGGAAAGGTTGATACTACATTATTCATCAAATATAAAAGTAAAAATATTTTAATTGTTCAAGTTTATGTAGATGATATAATATTTGGTGTTACTGACGAAACTCTATGCCAAGAATTTTCTAAGGTTATGCAGAGTGAATTTGAAATAAGCATGATGGGAGAATTGAATTTCTTCCTTGGACTGCAAATCAAGCAACAAGCCGAAGGGATCTTTATAAATCAGTCCAAGTATATCAAGGAAATGCTAAAGAAATTTGGAATGCAGACTAGCAAGGGAGCAAACACTCCAATGAGTTCAACAATCAAGATCGACACGGATGAAAACGGTAAATATGTTAAACAAAAGCTATACAGAAGTATGATAGGTTCTTTGTTATATTTAACTGCTTCTAGACCCAATATTCTTTTCAGTGTTTGTATGTACTCTAGATTTCAATCATGTTCTAACGAATTATATTTAATGGCTACAAAAAGAATTTTTAAATATGTGATAAATACCACTAATCTTGGACTATGGTATCCAAAGGGGTCAACTTTTGATCTAATCGGCTACTCGGATGCAGATTTTGCCAGATACAAAGTAGATAGAAAAAGTACTAGTGGAACATGTCAATTCCTTAGAAACATGTTGGTTTCATGGTATTCAAGAAAACAAACTAGTGTTGCTCTATCTACGGCGGAAGCTGAATACATAGTCGTCGGGAGTTGTTGTGGCCAACTACTTTGGATGAAACAACAACTTAAAGATTATGGTGTTGATTATCATGATATTCCAATTAGATGTAATAATACAAGTGCAAATTGTTTGACTAAAAATCCTATATTGCATTCTAGAACCAAACATAGAGATGTAAGACATCATTTTATTCGTGAACATATTGAAAATCATGATGTTTGTTTGAAATATGTGAAAACAGAAGATTAAATTACAGATATATTTACCAAACCTTTAGCAAAAGAATCATTTTATAAAATTAGAAATGATATGGGGATGATTGAGTTAAATTAGAAACAATTAGATAGGAGAAATGAACTTAGAAAAGTCCAAGTCGACTTCGGTGAAGTCGACTCCAAGAAAGCGAAGTCGACTCCGCGTCGGAGCAAAGTCGACTTCGGTTAGGGCAAGTCGACTTCACGCGCGACCGTCCAGCTTCCCTCTTCCTTTTCTTTCTTCCCTTCCTTCTTCTTCCTCATTTCTCTTCCCGCGACTGCTAAATCTCCCCGCGTCGTCGAACTCTCCTCTCTCCATTGCTCTCTCCATTTCTCCGGTCTCCTTCTTTTAATCTCCAGCGCATCTCCTCTCTCCCTCGAGCTCCGCCTTTTCTCTCATTTCTCTCTCATCTCCGGTCCATCTCTCTCTCTTGTTTCAATCTTTCTCTCTCTCCTGAGCTCTCTCAGCTCTCGCTACTCTCTCTCTACATTTCTCTCTCTCAAATCCTCTAGCTCCCTCTCTTATTCTCTCAAAACTCTCTCTTTGCTTCCTTCCATTTCTCTCACCGTCATTCTCTCTCTCTCTCAAACTCTTCATCTCTCTCAAGCTCCATTTGAAAATCCCATTTCCAAAAACCCAATCCCAATGGCACCCAAATCCAGATTACCCAAACTAGCCGTTTCAAAACCATCCCTGAGGCCAGCTCCAAGACCATTCGGCTCCCAAAACGATGAGGAAATCCCTAGGAGACAACGGACTCCATCTAAGCGAGCCCGAGAAGAACCATCTACATCCACTGGGCGTCGGGTTTGATTCCAAGTTGGGACTCTATCCATGTCCGCTCCAAGGGAAGAAGAACCCTAGACCTCTCATAGTACTGAAATAGGGGCCAAAAGAAATGGAACCCCAACTACAAAGGGGCAGGTCTTGAAAATGCCGACCACCTATTTCAAGACTGAGCTACAACACAGCAGATTCTATAAGATCTTCTATGAGCGTAAGATTTTTGTCCCCAAGATCATAGATTTCAAATTCCTAAGTGATCATGAGTTTGAGATTGAGGAGCTACTGGATTTCCAATGTTGGACAAGGCTGTTGAAAGCCGATGATAGAGTATACCCAGACCTAACAAGGATTTTCTACTACTTATGGGATCAACAGTACTTTAGTACATTTGTGAAAGGTGTTGAAATGTTTTTGGGTACAAGAGGGGTCCCAAGCTTAGATCATGTCATTATGTAGGTGGGACGAATCCTAGAGGTCTCATATGATGATGAACCACTGCCTGCCGACCTATCTCTCACCCAGATGTACAATCAGCTCACTAGGAGCAACAAATATCACCCTGGGATCAAGTTTCTACACTACATGGACTTATCCCCTAGTTTGAGGATCCTCAGGTTGCTAATTGCCCATTATATATACCCCAAGGGAGGAGGCAGAAATGAAGTGAACCCTCAGGAGGCGAAAATTCTATGGAAAGTTGCCAATAGGGTCAAGGTCAGCCTTCCCTGACTTTTTCTTGAAGCCCTAGCTTCTAGAAAGGACAACCCACGAGGGGTTTTACCTTATGGGACATGGATCACTAAGATCCTTGAGCATTTTGAAGTGGATATAGATGGAGATCCATTTGAAGTGTTGAAGCTGAAAAATGCTATAAACAAGGCCTTACTCCAAAGAATGAAGATAAACGTGGATCAATTCAGGGCAGAGCGGATAAGGGAACGGATGGGTGAACTGGCTCAAGAAGAAGCTAGAGGAGAATAGGCTAAGGGGGAGCAGCCCCCGCCATCACCATAGGCTCAACCCGATCCACCACAGGATGCTCCCGAGGAGCCCACATCGCCGCATTCCCACGGGTCTTGCTCACCCCGAGGTTCAGAAATCCCAGACCCAACTCCAAGACCATCCTCATGGGATAACACGGTGACTGCGATTTGGGAACACTTGGAGAAAATTGAGGATCAGCTAACTTCACAAATCGTTCGGGTCCTAAACGCCGTCATGGATATGCACTCAAGACAAGATCGTATGGATCGTGAACTCCAAACGATCAAATATCGGCTTGCATTCGGGAGCAGCAGGCTTCAACTGATACCCGACCTGGATCCTTTTGAAAGCGAATCCGTGCGCCGAGATCCAACACCTCAACCTATCTCGTCTTTCTATTCCTCGGCTCTCATCCGACCCACTCATCCCATCCGACAGACTCCATATCCAATATCGGCATTTTTATTTGCCAAGTCTCAGCCTTTAGATCTTATAGCCTATTTTTGATCTATTGACAAAAAAGGGGACAATAGATTAGGATTTGAGTCTTTGAGTCTTGGGTTGGGTAGCTTGTATATAGGTTTGCATTCATTTTTTGCATCTTGTATGAAATTCTCTGATTATATATGAAAAAGTTTGTTATGTGCTCTATTTGTTTATGTTCTGTTTTTATTAAAATGGTTGAATGAATGATGAAATGCTTGAATGAATGGTTTTTATAAATAATTATTGGAAACGATATGTGCAAATGGTTGAAAATGGAATATGTATGTTAATTTCATCAAGTTTGAAATGCAAATGACTTATGATTATCCTAAAAATACCAAAACAAGATAAAATGAAATGTTTTAAAGACATTGGAAGGTATATACTCAAATCGATTTCGTCAATCATCAAAAAGGGAGAGATTGTTGGAAATAAGTGTTGGAATTAATGGTAAAATAAGTAAGGTATATGTTTTGATGATTAACAACTCAAATTGAGTAAGTTTTGGCTACTAACATGCTTGGTGAAATATTTAAAGGATATAGAAATGAAGAATATGAAGCATAACAGGTCGAGTCGATTTTCAAGTCGACTCAGGCATCGACTTAGGTCAAGTTGATCCCCAAGTCGACTCCAACATCGACTTAGGTCAAGTCAATCCCTAAGTCGACTCCAACATCGACTTCAAATGCATTTTTATATCCAGCGCTGAAAATGAGGAGCAAGAGCTGCCGAAGTCGCACACAAAGTCGACTTCGCATGCGACTTGGGTGAAGTCGCAGACCAAGTCGACTCCAGGATCGACTTCAACCTGCCATCACTGAATTTGAAGAATGAAGTCGCAGACCAAGTCGACTTGACATACGACTTGAGTGAAGTTGGAAACCAAGTCGACCCAAACATTCGACTTGGATCAAATGAAGATAAATCAAGACCAAAACAAGCAGATTTGCATGAACTCATCAATAAAGATCAAGAAATTTTCATTTTGACATTTCCATTGTAAGGACCAGGTATTTTATTTTATTTTATTTTCATTATAACCCTCCTCTATTTATGAGATAACTTATGAACATGTCGCTAGGAGTTTATAATGTTAATGGATGCATAACATATATGAATATAGTATCTAGGGAACATATAGTGCATAAATGCATGTATTATGATCTTAGCACACTGAGTATAAATTTAAATGTGTATGATTAGTGTGTCATTGTTAAGCACTATAACTATTTTTCCCCTTCGCAGAGTAGGCACGGGATTCGATTGGACCCGACCCATGCCCCGACCCGACTCAATGGATTCAATTAACATAAGCGGCCCGCGCTCTAGGGCTTCATTTCCCATTTCGCGCCCGACCGCGTTTTCTTCTTCTCCTCTTCTGGATCTTTGCTCCTCCTCTACTTTCTCTTCCACTCAGTTCGAACCACCCGTGATCTCTTGAGGGAAACTATACCAACTTCCTTGAAGGTCATAGATCCTAGTCCAAGAAGCTCCAAGGCTCCGAATCTCTGCAATCCACATCTAGGGTCGCTGTTTTGGGAGAAATCACGATCAAGGTAAGTAGATGTCGCCCCTTCTCGATTTAGTGATGAAATTTTATGTTAAACGCGATGTGAGGCTAGAGGGAATGTGTAGCGCCTGACGACTCCATGATATTAGGCATAGGGTTCGTAACAGTTAGGGTTCATGGGGAATTTACTTTGAATGTGCGATTTCTATGATGTAAAAGACTTCTTAGCAGTTTTTATATTGTTGAAATGTCACGTGAATTGATTTGCCCCATCGAGAGTATGAATCGAAGGTTTTTTCATTTCGCACCTATAATGTGTTTGATAAAATGCTTGTGTGATAGATCTATGTGTTGAATTTGAATTGTGTTGATGTTGTATGCGTGGTTTGCGACATGTTTCATTGTCTGTTAAGTATGATGTGTTATCTCAAATAGTTGATTGTCAGGGTTGTTCATGGCCCTTGATTGACATGAGGAGAGGGTTGTTCATGGCCCTTGATGGACATGAGTAGATGATTGGTTGTGTTGTTCAATTTGTGTGTAATTATATGCATACGATCTTGGGAGTGGGTATTGGACCCATATGTATTATCTTCATCACTATATGAATATCCATCATTATACTTATTTCCATTTTGTGCTAACCACTATCTACTTACTGGATCTATTTAGACTCATATCGTTTATTATTGTGCTTTTAGATCAAAGGCTAGATGGGGAACTTAAAGATGGGACAAGTTGAAGATCAAATATGAGAGAC
Organism: Annona cherimola; assembly: GCA_030490835.1. Classification (NCBI taxonomy): domain Eukaryota; kingdom Viridiplantae; phylum Streptophyta; class Magnoliopsida; order Magnoliales; family Annonaceae; genus Annona; species Annona cherimola. The sequence continues at coordinate 53,317,930 of CM059972.1, read as the reverse complement.
CATAGCACAATATGTTAATTTTAGTTCTTTTAGATTTGTGCTCTTTTTGATAATCATATATGTAGACAATTATTTAGGCGGATTCGATTTGACAACTATAATGTATTTGGTATTTCAGATTGGATTATAATCCTTATTGATGCACATATGCATGATTACTATATTTCCTTGATGTGTAAGGGAAATATTTAATAATTTTCCTTCTATATGAATGTCCTTATTATATGAAGATGCAAGTATATAAATAGGATTGAATGTTACAGATTGAAATGTTATGAATATCAGGTCATGTATTCCATATTACCCCTTGTATGTTATGGGAAGATGCTGCCGAATTTTTCTTAGATTGTGTAGTACTCATTGACTAGTTCTTGAGTAATTCTAGGAATGGGGTGTTACATCCATGAACTCCAAGATTCAAGTATACAAGACCTCAAGACACGAGCAAAAAGTTTTCAAACTTGAATGATCACACAGAGTTCTAAATGATATAAATAAGTGGAAGAATAATTAATATGAAGAAAATCAAGCGACCAAAGTCATCTCCAATGAATTCAAGTTCATCTAGCAAGACAAGGAAGTGAAGTCGCACCGAAGTCGACTCCAGCAGCGACTTGGGTCAAGTTCAAGGCCAAGTCGACCTGAAGTAGGGACTTAGAAAATTGCTAAAAACCGAAGTCGCACCCGAAGTCAACTCCACATGCGACTGGGGTCGAGTTCAAGACCAAGTCGACCTGAGGAGGAACTTGAGGAGCTTGCTTAAACCCGAAGTCGACTCCAGCCTGCGACTTGGGTAAAGTCACACCTGAAGTCGACTCCATCTACGACTTGGGTCGCAACGTTTGAAAATTTTGAACATTGGCACATTTAATACGCGCCACCAACTCTCTAACGTTCAAATCTCTTCTTCCATTATATATATGACACTCAAATGAACGTGGAACACATAAGAAAGAGCAGAAAAAGAAGAAAGAGAAGCTACTAAGGTCTAAATCTCATTTTCTTCTAACTTTGAGTGATCTATACACGTTTTGAAGGAAGAACAAGCTTCAAACTTGCTGCATACTCCAACGCCGATCAAATCGTCATTTCTATGAGTTCTTCCACGAGCTGAAACTTGCCTACACAATCTGTAAAGTGTAGATCTCTTTTCTTTTCAATTTGTTATTTGGTTTTGATACTTGGTTTGATATTGGTGTTGCAAACCAAGCTATAGCAAAGTAGCGTTGTGACTGGAGTGGGACTCGTCACCTACTTGTGCTGTGAGTTGCATATGCCCCCTAGAGCTAGAATCTAGAAGAGAGCAGAGGCTCTAGTTGTATTTGTGAAATACATAGTGGAACCCAAGTCACAAGGGGTGTGAGCTTGGAAGAGTGGAGTAGGGAAGGTTGCCCGAACCACTATAAAATCTTGTCCATTGATTTATATTTTTTCTTTCATTATCTTATTATTTTCCATTTGTTTCATTAAAGGGGACTGAACTAAACCGGGGTAAATTTTCTGTTTAAGTGAAAATTTTTAATACCCAATTCACCCCTCCCCTCTTGGGTAATTGCCATAAACTCGGGACCAACATAATGTTTTCCAACCAAACTTCTAGTCTATGTAGGTCCAAATAAATCTATGTGCAATAACTATAAAGGTTTTGTTTTTGACACAATATTTTTTTATTTGAAGGAGACCTTTTGGTTACCATGTTGACAAATATCACAGACATATTTTAAATGAATTTTTGAGTTTGGCAAACTATCAACAAGATTAAACTTTTGAAGTTTTTTTTTAATGTGTGAAGGTTTGCATATCCTATTCTTCTATGCCAAATCAGAATCTCGTTATCTATTGCAGATAAGTATTTGTAATACCCATACCCAAGTAGGGCTCATATAAGTGCATTTAAACTATAATTATGACTCATGTATGAATTGGTTGATTTATGGATATTTTCATGAATTTGTGAATTTTTGCAATTAGGTTATGATTAAGAATGGTGGTTAAGATTAATCGTCATAGCCCAATGTGAGTCAATATAACTAAAGGAGCTTAATGAGAATTAGAAAATACTAATGTGTCATGAATAATTATTTCCATTTTCGTAATTCGATTAATGGAAATTAGAATGATAATTCTGAAATTAAGTTCAAAAATGCTAGAAAATTCATAACTCAACGCCTATAAGGAAGATTGAGATGAAATTTGAAAGATAAGCACATGATTTTGTGCCCAATCTTATGGATAGATTGGATTAAGAAAAATGTGATGATATTAGGATGATAATTATTTATTTTCATCCCAAACCCAAAAGTTAATTTCAAATGGTCATAACTTGAGATAGAAAAGTTGTATTGAGATGAAATTTGAAACGAGTGTATAAAATTATATGATTAATATTACAGAAGGGTTTGATTAAGCTAATTATCATGAGAATATGCTTAATCAAAAAAAGGCGCATAGCTTTGACTTTGTGCACCATAAAGTAGCATTGCATTTATGTAAAAGCAAAGAGATTAAATGCATGCTTAATGGAACAAATGTGGTGTCAAAAGGAGGTAATTTCAAGTGGATTTTGTGAATTTTCTAAAATGGAAAAATCCATGAATTATCAAGAGCTTTAATGCAAGGTTTAAGAGGCTAAGGAGTAGAGCATCAATGAGGCATGGAATGGTGGCACAAGAGGTGACTCCCAAGGCAAGATAATGCATGATTTTTTTATTTTTAAAAATTTCTAAATATGTATCTAATTACCGAGGCACCTAGGTTAAGTAATGGGCAATTAAACCAAATGGAATTTTGGGCAACAAATGCCAAAAATTGCTGCTGCTGGGACGTTCCAAGGTGGACAGCTTGGTGGCCCATCAATGCAATGGATTTTGATGATTTTTTATATATGGTAATGTGAAACCCTGACCCACATAGGATTCATGTATATGCATTTGTATGATTCAAGTATGGTTTGATTGAATTATGAATGAATTATTAGTAATATTGATGACTTGTTGCAATTAGGTCAGTGGTTATGAATGCTGCTTAAATTTATCATTTTAAGTCAATGTTGATTAATATGATTGAAGTAACATAATGAAGATGGATAAGCATTAGTGTGCCATGAAAAATTAGTTAAATTCCATAATGTGGTTAATGGAGATTAGGAGACTAATTATAGAGCCAAGTTGGAAAATATTAAAAAATTCATAACTTGATGGCATTACGGCGGATTAAGATGAAAATTGAGGGGGAAGCACATAATTTCGTGCTTAATCACATGGAAAAATTAGATTTGAAAATTTTTATGATAATTGATCATCACCATCCAAAATTTAAAACGATCATAACTTGAGCTAGAAAAGTCGGATTGAGGTGAAATTTGAAATGGACGGTTAAAATTATGAGATCAAGGTTATGAAAGGATTTGATCATGAAAATGATGATGGGATTAGGCTTTCACGAAATTGGGATCAATGCTTTTGACTTTTTACACCAAAAAGTGATTAGCATTTATGTTAAAAATGAGTAAAATAATCAAATAAATAAAGACAAAATTGAGATATCAAAAGGAGGTCAATTGCAGGGTATTTTATGAATTATTAAAAATGAAAAAATTCCTGCAATTATCTCATGAATAAATGCTGAATTAAGGAGCTCAAAGGAGCATAGCTTATGTGGCATGCAAAGGACATCCAAACAGTCCTTTAAATTGGATTTTGTGAAATATTTTCAAATAAAATATATGCCCAAATTCATCTGTGAATTAATGTGGATAAATGTGAATTTAATTAGGGTGGAAATTCGTGGTTAAAGGCATCAAATCTGGACCATTGAGATAAGATCAATAAATGGACGGCAACATGATGCATGGGAGATGTGAACGGTTGTGGCAGCTTTGGAATTTTTGTAATTTTTTATTTATGCTAAATTGACCCCTAATTGAGCTACATTACTAGGTGATTAAATGGACATTAATTTAAAGCTGTAAAATGGTGGAAAAAATGCAAAAAGGGCAGCTGAAAAGTGGCGTGGAAAATGGACAACAACATGAGCTCCAAGATGGACCGTCCAAAGAGCTGATTATTTGATTTTTTTTATTTTTTTAAAAATGATAAATACATGCCTAAGTAGTCTACATGTTAGGGTACATAAATACCCATTAAATAAGGCTGCTAATTCGTGGAAAAAAATGGCACACAGCAGCTGAAATGGACGTTGCATTTTGTGGACAGATTTTGTCCATTAATGACATGGATTTTGATGGATTTTTCAAAAATAATTATCTAATTTATTTGGATGATATTTTTACATGTCGGCAAGGGGATAAACATGTATTAAAATATCCTCAAATGATGTGGCAAATGGGGCCCACAAAGTTGGAAAATCCAGCTTATATTAAGGGGTGCACGTCCAGTAACTTGAGAGAAAGAAAAGGAGAGGAAAATAAGGAGAAAAATGAGAAAGAAAGATGGAGAACCAATCTTGGATAGCTTAAATTAAGGTTGACAACAATCAGGTAAGTATACATGATGTATTGAACTCTTTAGTTCTAAATTTCTTACTTAAGATTTTTGAGACATGGATATGGTTCATAAAGAACCTTTAAAGGGTAATATATGACACCCTTAATTAGAGTACTGAATGGGTATTAAATGGTATGAATGAATTTTTATGATTTAAGAAGTTGAAATGGATGATAGAAAGGGACATGGGTTGATAATCTATCTTGAAACTTCTTAAATCCATGCAATAAGTTGCTGTTTTGATATGTTATAATGATTACATGATAATTCATGTTTTTATGTATTATAAATGTTGGGTATAATAATTAAGAACAAATGATTAAGTGTTTTTGCATATCTATTGAAACTAGATGCAAATATGGGAGCAAAACCTAGAAGAAATGAGATAGAAATCCAAAATATGAACGAAATAATAAAGGAACTATTTTTAGCATGAAAATTTATTTTAGAACTCATGATATGGTTATTAAGGAATGACCGAATTTTCAGCTCAAAAGGGTAAGTATTTTGGAAATTACAAATCTAAGAAAATAAACCTAAATAGGGTTGAACGGGTGTTAGGATCAGCTGCACCAAATTATTTTTAATAATTTTTATACAAGGTATTTTGAGCTGAAAATTTTATATTATGTGAAAGAAATCATAATTAACACTTTTAAAAAAATAAAAATTAGTTTTTGAAAGGTATAAATATACCTAATAATTAATATGATTAGAGCTTTTTGAAAATTGATGCTTCTGTCCAGCAGAGTAAAAATACCAAAATAAATATAAATACTTTACATGTCATGATAAAAATATTTATTTTTGTATATAATTCTGTTATTAAGGTATGATAAAAATTTCAGATTTAAATTCTTCGATTTGATTATGATTCAAAAATTAGAGAGATCAGTGCGCCTGATTTCAGTATTGTGGACAAATTGAGGAATAAATCAAAGTAAATGTTAAATTCTAGATTTTTGGGATGGAATTTAATTTAAAATGGGATATAAACAATTATCATAAGTTATTATGAGGATTATGTTGTTGTTTAGGTAATTCCAATATTTGAGATTGATATATGAAGGTTATGACATTAATTAAGTGCTTAAGAATGAACATAATATGTGAATTATGAAAAATATGTGAAAAATGTTAAGTGAAAATAATAAACCTTCACATGGTGATTAAGGAATGTTTTTTGATATATATGATTGATACCCTAAATATAGGAATTGAATATGTGTTGTAATGAATGGTTTGATGCACAAGTATGTTATGTATGGACACCCGACTTGGAATTCAAGTGGGTTGTGAATAATTATGAAAATGGGTTGGAAAACTAAGTGAATGCAAGCAAATGACATTCACATGAATGCTATGTCATTCTTATTTGTATAGGCAAAGGAAAAGAAAAAGTCGACCTAGAAAGCTCACGTGAACAAGGTAAGCAAGCAGCTTTCTAAATGAGTTTCGTTTTAAATGCTTTCTAAGGTATTTAAGGATGACCATTCCTTGACTTAATACGTATTGAAATGTTATTTCTATTGAAATAAATGATTGCTTACTATTTCTCAAGTATTGATGAAATATGATGATGTATGGATTTGAAATGATGTTTTCATTGAAATGATGTTTAAAAATAGATGGTGCAAAGAATTCTCTACATGAGAATGACAAGTTCCATGTGTAAAAGGTATATAATGTCGGGGTGACTAAAAGTCATGCATGGAATGGATGTCAAGTAGCTAGTCGAGGTAGTAAGTGGACAAGGAGTCCCCCTTGACGTTGCCAAGTCGGAAGGTGCGGCGCTAAGGATGGAAAGGACCATGTTATGAAAGAATGTTCCCCGTGCTAGCGTACCCTCACATGAAGGATAAAGTCATGAATGGAAATGATGAATTTGCACATCCCATGTTTATGAAATGTTTATGAAAGGTTTATGAAATGATTTCTGCTCTGCAGGTAGTTGATCACTTGTTAAGTGTCTCCTACTGAATGGAGAAAATTGTTTTTGAAAAATGTTGCCTTTGAAATGATTTGCCTAAAAAAGATATAGCTTGCTTATTGAGTTTTCAACTTACGTTTTGTTTTCCAAACCCATAGACAGGTGAAGGAACGAAGATGTCAAAGGAGCATGAATTAGAGCATTGAAGAATGGGAAACTTTATGGTCATTTATATATGACACTTATGGCAAATGGTTGTAAAATGGCTTGGTATTTGATATCTTGATGAATATATGTGATTTATGTTATGACTTATGTTTTATGAACAAGTGTCAATGAATGATGAGTATGTTATGATTTTCTACGATTATATATGTGGCGCCCCAAACCGAGACGTCACTTCCTTACCTCAAGACCTTATTGATTGGTAAATGTGAATCAGGATTGTTGCCCTGATCACGCGGCGGGTTCTTAATTAGAACTCGTTCAAAAAAAATTTCTTTTTCTATCATCATTTGTTTTCTTCACATTCTACATCATTCATCATACAAGCGACATTACACTTATAATAAAATTTCATATTCTATTTCATAACATCTTATCATTCTTTTCTATAATGACATTTACATTCCATACTTACATACATTCAATCATTGTACACATCATAGATGCATACATTCATTCATTGATTCACATAAGACTTAGATTTCTAAATAAGTCCACATATACATTAACATACCTTAGGATTTTAATCCATGCTATCCCATTCATTATAACCTTCATGGCTATCATCACGTACCTTTCTTCTTTGCTTAGATTTGCATCCTCCTGAGTTTCCCGGTACCTGTCTAAGGTTTGGGAAAACGAAACGTGAGTGACAACTCAATAAGCAAGCATTTTATCATTAGGGCAAGACTTCCTTGAAAACCTTTTTCATAAACATCTTGAACACTTTTTTCCTAAGGACATTTATATGTCCTAAACTATTATCATGAAATCCTTTGTTCATGAGGATAATTCTATGTCCTCGAATATTTTTATAAAACATTCATTCTTAAAATCATTTACAAGCCACGTCTGGGCTTGTTAAGGCAAAACATACAAGTTTTACCCTCTTTAATTAATTCCCTTTTGTCTTGAGTGAACATTTCCAATGTTCCAAGATATTTACATAAAACCATCTTTTGCCCGTGGACGTTTTACGTCCAAAATATTTTTCCGATAAATCCTTTGGCAAAGGAGGACATTATCATGTCCTAAAATATCATTCACATAAGCCTTTCTCGGCAAAGGACATTTTTATGTCCAAAAATATTTTTCGTCATAAAATTCTTTAACCCAGAAAAATATTTTTCGACATATGTGGCGCCCCGAACCGAGGTGCCTAGAAGCCTTACTCCGGGATCGTTTTGATTGGTAAATGTGACTCAGGATTGTTGCCCTGATCACACGGCAGGATTTTTTTTTTCTAATCAATATATGGAAAATTCTCATCATTCATCTAATTTGAAATATATTTCACATAACACAGTTATGATAAAAAACTATTCCATAAACATTTTCATTGGAATAAAAATATTCCTTTCCATCTCAAAATTATCATCGTTGACTTTACGTAAAGTTTACATAAACATCATTTATATCAAAAACTACATAACACTTTGCATGCTGTCTTCAACATCATTTCCTGTCTGTTGTTGAAAAAGCATGGGTGAGTAATAATACTCACTAAGCAAGTCATACATAATTTTTCAATCATTTTCATGCATTTCATAAAATGCAAATGCAATGCATACATAGCATTTATGACATTCCTTTGGATGCGACGCTAGCTAGGCGCCCATCCCATACATGCTCCCATTTCAGGGAGGTCGCCGCCCGCCTGGGCCTATTAAGCGACTTGGCAATAGCGAGGGGGACATTCGATCCGCTTACTGCCTCGACTAAGGCCTATTCCTCGTGCACATGCTCATTCACATACACATGCCGGCATGATATTTGCAAATCATAAACAATTTCATAAAAAGCATTTAATAAACAATTTAATAAACGAACTTCAGTTCATGTAAAGCAGTTATAGGTATGGCCAACCTTAAATAAATTTCATAAAACAACTTGCAAACAATTTCAAGCATTTTGAAAATAATTTGCAAAATATACAACTTGCTTACCTTCTTAGTGGGTGTCTTCGACCTTCTCTTTTCCTTTTCCTATTCAAGGAGAAAGGATATTTTCATTTCTTCTATTAAAGCTGCTTCCCATGCATGCTCTATAATATTTGGGCATTATTTCTTTATATGGATATTTTTATCCATAGGTTTCTCAAAATTTCCATCCTTATATTTAAATATTAATCTCAAATTTTCTTCAAAATCACGCTGTTACTGTAGCAAATTACTGTTCATCCGAGTTACTGTTCACAGAGACGTGGTTACTGTTCATGGGTTCCAAAAATTGATATTTTTTCCAAAAATAAAAAATACCATGACATACCTTATGCCTAATATATCATAAGACATTTCATACATTTTGAATTTATCATCATTTACTTGGCCAAAAAATTTTTTTTCTCCATATACTACAAATCAATATAAATTCACTTAAGCATAATCCTTAATTCCAAAAATCATGAAATTACTATATAATCATTACAACATCATATTTATCATAATCATACATCCCAAATCATCATTTATCAATTTTGGAGCATTATTTTCACATATCATATGCTATCATCCTGAATACCTTATCTTCGCTCCGAATTTTTGATGTTTTTGCATAATTCCATTTAAACATTATATCTATACTTATTTTCTTATTATTAAGAATTATATAAGCATGGTTTTACCTTACTTAACATTCAAAAGAAATTTGGGTAGAAATCACTTACCCGAAGTGGAGATACGCCTCTTTTTCTCACACTTTCTCTCTCCAACCTTCTATTCTTCAAGGCTAAAACGTGTGGGGATGGAAAATGAAGTTTCTCAAGTGATTTTTGAGCTTGGGATGGCTGTGAATTCGTCCAAGGCATGCTCCCCTATTTATAGTGCTTCAAATTTCATGAATTTGCATTTTACCCCTTCTAGCTCAAGGTGTAAAATTGCAAAATGTGTTTTTTTCTAATTTCCAAAGATGCCTTGACCCAAGAGCAGCCACCCTATGCCTGCTCCAGCCCCCCTATAGCAGCCCTAATTTTCTACCTATTTTTTTTATTTTTAAAATTAATTAAATTAAGCTAAATTAATCCTAGCCATTGATCTTTGATTAGGATAAATTTTGACCATTGATTTTGGTCAAATTTTCCAGCTGCTCCCCCTGCAACATCCCTGTAGCAGCAGCCATTACATTTAATTTTTTATTTTTATTTCTTTATTTTATTTTAAAAGTCAAAAGTAGCTTTTATTAAAAGTTGGCTACCTTTTTTTATCTTTTTTTGACCATCCATAAAAAATTTCATCGAATTCCGACGCCCGGATTGCAATTTATGAATTTTTTTCTATTTTTCCACAAAAATCCAAATTTGGATTAAAATATCCAAAAGAATTGCTATTTTGTCTGGTAGTGATTAAATCTCTATTTTGTCTTTTTGTGATTAAGTTAATCCAAGTTATTAATTCTTAATCACGTGTCTTAGTCTCCGGTTACTATTCACATGCACTATTCACGGGGTTAAATTCCTAATTGCATTATTTCAATCTCCAATACACATATCTATCAATATAATTCATGAATTTTTATTTATTCATAAAATAATTATAAAATTACAAATATTGAAATGACATGTATACGGTCGAAATGATGCGTATACGGTCGGGGTTTCACAATTCTCCCCCCTTATAATTGGTTTCGTCCCGAAACCTATCTTTCCTTGAATAATTGAGGATATTTCCTTTCGACCTCTTCTCGTAGCTCCAAAGTGGCTTCGAATTCCGAATATTAATTCCATTGTACCTTTACATATTCGATCTCTCTGTTCCGAAGCTTCTTGATCTTGAAATCCCATATTTTGATTGACCTTTCCTCATAGTTCAAATGTTCTTGGATCGGCAAATTCTCTACTATCAACACATGAGTAGGATTGAAAACATATTTCCTTAGCATGGAGATGTGAAACACATTATGGATGACACTGAGGGCTGGTGGCAGAGCTATTCTATAGGCTAGATTGTCTATCTTTTCCAAAACTTCATAGGGCCCAACATATCTTGGGTTTAATTTTCCTCTCTTTCCAAACCGGGTGACTCCTTTGAATGGCGTTACCTTAACAAATACGTGATCCCCAACTTAGATATTTAAATCTCTTCTTTTGCAATCGGTGTAATTCTTTTGTCTGCTCTGGGCTGTGAGTATACACTGGTGAATCACTTGAATTTTTTCTACCATTCTCTTTGAGAGGTCTGGAGCTAATTTTCTTTCTCCCACTTCATCCCAGTTTAGAGGAGTTCTGCATTTCCGTCCATATAAAGCTTCAAATGGGGCCATTTGAATACTTGCTTGATAACTGTTGTTATAAGCAAATTCTGCCATAGCCAAATATTCATCCCATGATCCTCCAAATTCTACTATGCACATTCTCAGCATATCCTCTACTATTTGATTTACCCTTTCTGTCTGCCCATCAGTTTGAGGATGAAATGATATGTTGAATTTCAGTTGCGTACCTAAGGTTTGATGTAAACTTTTCCAAAATCGAGATGTAAAACTGGAATCTCAATCAGAAACTATTGACTTAGGTACTCCATGCAGTCTCACTATCTCCTTATGATAAATTTTAGCCAGTCGCTCAGCAGTAAAAATTTTCTTGATGGCTAGGAAATGAGCTACCTTTGATAATCTATCTACTATGACCCATATAGCATCATTTCCATTATGGGTTCTTTGCAACCCTTCAATAAAATCCATAGTAATATCATCCTATTTCCATTCTGGGACTTCTAGCGACTGTAATTTTCCAGGGGTTCTTTGATGATCAGCCTTAACCCTTTGACATGTTAGGCACTTAGCCACATATTCAGCAATTTCTCTCTTCATATTATTCAACCAATACATCTTTTTTATGCCTTGATACATCTTGGTGCTACCTGGATGCATCGAAAATGGAGAGAATTGGGCTTCTTTCAATATGTGTTCCTTTACTTCCTCTTAATTGGGTATACATAGGCAACCTCTATATCTGTACATCCCATGTTCATCTTGTGTGTATTCACTGGGAATTTTCTTGATCATTTTTTTCCACATAATTCTTGAAATCTCCATTTTCTTGTCGAGTCATTTTAATTTGCTCAAATAAATTTAACTGGATTTGTAATTGAGACAATCTGACTTGTACCCTAGGTGGGCTTACAATTAATTCTAATTGTCTCAATTCTTGTAATAGCCCTTCTTCCTTTGTGATGAGATGTGCTAAGCTAACATTTCTACTTAGCGCATCGGCTACTACATTAGCTTTGCCTGGATGATATAAAATGTCGAGGTCATAATCCTTTAGTAACTCGAGCCATCTTCTTTGCCTCATATTTAACTCCTTTTGAGTAAACATGTACTTGAGGCTCTTATGATCAGTATAGACCTCACATTTAACTCCATATAAATAATGTCTCCAAATTTTCAAGGCAAAGACTACTGCTGCCAATTCTAAATCATGGGTTGGATAATTTACCTCATTTGGCTTGAGTTGCCGGGATGCGTATGATATAACTTTTCCATTTTGCATCAGTACACATCCTAATCCTTTCTTTGAGGCATCACTATAAATCACAAACCCTTCCTTCTCCGTAGGTAGTGTTAGAATTGGAGCTTTTACCAGTCTTTTCTTTAATTCCTGGAAGCTATTCTCACATTCCTGTGTCCATTCATACCTAACTCCTTTTCTTGTTAGCTTTGTGAGTGGAGCTGACAATTGTGAGAATCTTTTCACAAATCTTCTGTAGTAGCCAGCTAGCCCTAGGAAACTTCTTATTTCCGTGATATTTGTTGGTTGTGGCCACTTTGTTATTACCTCGATCTTTTGAGGATCTACTTGTACTCCCTTCTCGGATATAATGTGGCCGAGAAAGGCTACCTGTTTCAACCAAAACTCACATTTCTTGAATTTAGCATATAATTTCTCCCTTCAAAGAATTTCCAAAACTATCCTTAAATGCTTCTCATGTTCTTCTTTTGTCTTTGAATAAATCAATATATCATCAATGAATACCACCACAAATTGATCCAAAAATTCTTGAAAAATTCTGTTCATCATATCCATAAACACAGCTGGGGCATTCGTTAGTCCAAATGACATGACTAAGAATTCATAATGCCCATATCTTGTTCTGAATGCTGTTTTATGGATGTCCTTTGGACATATCCTCAACTGGTGGTAACCTGACTGTAAATTAATTTTTGAAAATGTAGAAGCTCTTTTAACTGATCTAAAAGATCATCTATTCTTGGGAGTAGGTACTTATTTTTTTATTGTTACTTTGTTCAATTCTCTGTAATCAATACAGAGTCTCAAACTCCCATCCTTTTTCCTTACAAATAGTACTGGAGCTCCCCATGGTGATGCACTGGGTCTAATAAACCCCTTATCTAATAAATCTTGAATTTGAACTTTCAACTCAACCAATTCGGCTGGTGCCATCCTATATGGGGCCTTAGATATTGGGGCTGTCCCTGAGATAATTTCTATTTCCATATCTATCTCCCTTTCTGGTGGTAAATTACATAGCTCCTTTGGAAAAATATCTAAAAATTTGTTTTCCACTGGAATTTGATCCATAGGTACCCCATCTCTTTTTATTGTATTTATAGAGTGCAGATAAGCTGTACATTATTGACGTATCAGCTTAGCTGCTTTCATAGCTGAAACCATTCTTACTGTGTTTTTTGGCTGTCTCATTTTACTGATCTCTATTTCATTTTTTGGTGTTTCAAATTGCACCTTTTTATTTCTACAATCAATTGTTGCACCCCATTGACTTAGCCAATCCATCCCTAATATGACATCAAACTCTGTCATGGGTAATAGGATGAGATCAGCTTCCAATATTTTTGTTCCTATCCTGATAGGACATGCTTTGCAGATTTGATTTATACTTGCCAATCTATATACTGGGGATTCTACATATATAGTACTACTGGTTTCCTCTACCCGAAGTGCGTTTGTGATTACGAATTAGTATGATATAAATGAATGCGTAGCTCCATAATCAAATAAAGCTACTGCAGAATTTCCCAAAATGTAAATCATACCTGTAATCACTTTTTTCTCCATCTCTTGTGACTCCGTTCGGGTGAGGGCTTGGACATGCACTGGGTTGGTAGCAGTACCAGGTCGATTAGCGATGGCGGGGATTTTTTGCTGGGCCGGCCTCCCTCGAGCTTGTGCTCCTTGTGGCTTATTCGGACAATTGGGTGAAATGTGTCCGACTTGACCATAGTTGAAACACTTTATTATCTTGGCTTCGTCGGTCCCACAGTCCCGGGCCACATGACTCGCTTGGCCACATTTGTAGCATTTCCCCGTTCCTTGTAAACATTCGCCTGAATGGCGCTTGTGGCAAGTACTGCAAGTCAGGGTGCTCTGTGTCTTGTCGCCGATCTTCTTTCTCTCGGCGATTCCCCTTTTTCCTTTATTAGCCTCACCTTCCTTGGAGGTTGAAAAGAATTATTTTTGAGCTTGTCTAAGCTCCTGAGTCCTCATAGACTCCATCTCCAATGCCCTAGCTCTCTCAATGCTAGAAGCATAGTCTTTTATTAGTAACGGGGCTAACCCCTCTCTTAGTTGGGGTCTTAATCCCCTTTGAAATCTTTGTGCCTTATTTTCTGGCATGTTAGCGATCCATGGAACATATCTTACCAAGGCATTGAACTTTGTAACATATTCTGTAACTGTCATCCTGCCTTGGTAGAGTTTTTCGAACTCTATCACCCTTTGGCTCTGTAGCCCTACAGGAAGATATTCTTTATTAAATTCCTCCAAAAATTCATGCCACGCAACTTGCTCCGGATGTGGCATAGTGACCATTAGCGTTTCCCACCATTCATAGGCGTCCTTTATCAGCAGGTGGGTAGCGCACACCACTTTCTGCTGATCATTGCAGGGCGATATCCTGAATAATTTCTTTATTTCTGTAATCCACAACTCTGTAATGAGGGGGTCCGGTTCCCCTGCAAACTTAGGTGGGCGCTGGGCAAGAAAGGCATTGATAGCCTTTCTATCGGCCTCAAGGAGACTATCCTCCACTCCCCTTGATGTGCCAGGATTGGCTGAGGGCCCTGGTCTTTCCCCGTCTCCTCTTGATGGCGGGGCCTGCTGGTTCCGCATCTCTTGTAATAACCTAGCAGTTTGGGCTGTCCATTGCTGCATAGCTTTTTTGATGGCCGCAACAATTCTTCCTTCTATATTGACCTCTGTTTGAGGTCTTGGGCTTTCCTCTCACCGTGGGCGGGTCCTAGAGGATTGCTCCTCAGATTCAGTCCTATAAGTTCTTTTACTGGCTTCGCCCCTTGTTTGATCAACCGGTTCTTCTTTTGGGGCCTTTCCTTTGTTGGCTCTCGCTATAGCTCTGGTGAGCGGCATTTTCAACTTCATGAAACATTTATTAGTATAACATCAACATTCATCAATAATAATAAATCAATCATAATCATAATTTCATGTATTCTAGCTTAGTCATTTCTTTCCTTTTCTGCCTATTTACCAATCCATGCTCTGATACCAACTTTTGTGGTGCTTAGAAGCCTTACTCCGGGATCGTTTTGATTGGTAAACGTGACTCAGGATTGTTGCCCTGATCACACGGCAGGATTTTTTTTTCTCATCAATATATGGAAAATTCCCATCATTCATCCAATTTGAAATATATTTCAGATAACACAGTTATGATAAAAAACTATTCCATAAACATTTTCATTGGAATAAAAATATTCCTTTCCATCTCAAAATTATCATCGTTGACTTTACATAAAGTTTACATAAACATCATTTATATCAAAAACTACATAACACTTGGCATGCTGCCTTCAACATCATTTCCTATCTCTTGTTGAAAAAGCATGGGTGAGTAATAATACTCAGTAAACAAGTCATACATAATTTTTCAATCATTTTCATGCATTTCATAAAATGCAAATGCAATGCATACATAGCATTTATGACATTTCTTTGGATGCGACGCTAACTAGGCGCCCATCCCATACATGCTCCCATTTCAGGGAGGTCGCCGCCCGCCTGGGCCTATTAAGCGACTTGGCAATAGCGAGGGGGACATCCGGTCCGCTTACTACCTCGACTAAGGCCTATTCCTCGTGCACATGCTCATTCACATACACATGCCGGCATGATATTTGCAAATCATAAACAATTTCATAAAAAGTATTTAATAAACAATTTAATAAACGAACTTCAGTTCATGTAAAGCAGTTATAGGTATGGCCAACTTTAAATAAATTTCATAAAGCAACTTGCAAACAATTTCAAGCATTTTGGAAATAATTTGCAAAATATACAACTTGCTTACCTTCTTAGTGGGTGTCTTCGACCTTCTCTTTTCCTTTTCCTATTCAAGGAGAAAGGATATTTTCATTTCTTCTATTAAAGCTGCTTCCCATGCATGCTCTATAATATTTGGGCATTATTTCTTTATATGGATATTTTTATCCATAGGTTTCTCAAAATTTCCATCCTTATATTTAAATATTAATCTCAAATTTTCTTCAAAATCACGCTGTTACTGTAGCAAATTACTGTTCATCCGAGTTACTGTTCACAGAGACGTGGTTACTGTTCATGGGTTCCAAAAATTGATATTTTTTCCAAAAATAAAAAATACCATGACATACCTTATGCCTAATATATCATAGGACATTTCATACATTTTGAATTTATCATCATTTACTTGGCCAAAAAATTTATTTTCTCCATATACTAAAAATCAATATAAATTCACTTAAGCATAATCCTTAATTCCAAAAATTATGAAATTAATATATCATCATTCCAACATCATATTTATCATAATCATACATCCCAAATCATCATTTATCAATTTTGGAGCATTATTTTCACATATCGTATGCTATCATCCCGAATACCTTATCTTCGCTTCGAATTTTTGATGTTTTGGCATAATTCCATTTAAACATTATATCTATACTTATTTTCTCATGATTAGTCATTATCTAAGCATGGTTTTACCTTACTTAACATTCAAAAGAAATTTGGGTAGAAATCACTTACCCGAAGTGGAGATACGCCTCTTTTTCTCACACTTTCTCTCTCCAACCTTCTATTCTTCAAGGCTAAAACGTGTGGGGATGGAAAATGAAGTTTCTCAAGTGATTTTTGAGCTTGGTATGGCTGTGAATTCGTCCAAGGCATGCTCCCCTATTTATAGTGCTTCAAATTTCATGAATTTGCATTTTACCCCTTCTAGCTCAAGGTGTAAAATTGCAAAATGTGTTTTTTTCTAATTTCCAAAGATTCCTTGACCCAAGAGCAGCCACCCTATGCCTGCTCCAGCCCCCTATAGCAGCCCTAATTTTCTACCTATTTTTTTTATTTTTAAAATTAATTAAATTAAGCTAAATTAATCCTAGCCATTGATCTTTGATTAGGATAAATTTTGACCATTGATTTTGGTCAAATTTTCCAGCTGCTCCCCCTGCAACATCCCTGTAGCAGCAGCCAGTGCATTTAATTTTTTATTTTTATTTCTTTATTTTATTTTAAAAGTCAAAAGTAGCTTTTATTAAAAGTTGGCTACCTTTTTTTATCTTGTTTTGACGTTCAATCTTGACCTTTGATTTGTGATTTTCATCACATCTTAACCTATTCATCATGTCCATCATGAATTTTTAACCATCCATAAAAAATTTCATCGAATTCCGACGCCCGGATTTCAATTTATGAATTTTTTCTATTTTTCCACAAAAATCCAAATTTGGATTAAAATATCCAAAAGAATTGCTATTTTGTCTTGTAGTGATTAAATCTTTATTTTATCTTTTTTTATTTAAGTTAATCCAAGTGATTAACTCTTAATCACGTGTCTTAGTCCCCGGTTACTATTCACGTGCACTATTCACGGGATTAAATTCCTAATTGCATTATTTCAATCTCCAATACACATATCTATCAATATAATTCATGAATTTTCATTTATTCATAAAATAATTATAAAATTACAAATATTGAAATGACACGTATACGGTCAAAATGATGCGTATACGGTCGGGGTTTCACAACATAGCTTCTTTTAGTGATGGACATCCATATGTCCTAAAATACTTTTCATTTAAATACTTTAACATTGAACATTCACATGCCCATAAACACTTTTCATTTAGGCTCTTTAGAAATGGACATTCCTATGTCCAAACCAAGTTTCTCATAAATCATTTTGGCCAGGGGATATTTTATGTTCCAAAATATCTTGACATAAACCATATTTGACAATGGACATTCTCATGTCTACGAAAAGACGTTTTTCCACATAAATCATTTTGGCATTGGACGTTCATACATCCTAAAATATTTTTCCACTTAACCTTGTTGGAAATGAACGTTTATACGTCCTAAAATATTTTTTCATAAACACTTTGGTCATGGACATTTTTATGTCCAAAATACATTTTACGTAAGCCTTTTTTGGCAATGGACATTCATATGTTCACAAACACCTTTATTCCTTAAACTCTTTTAGAAACGGACATTCTCATGTCCAACCATTTTTTCCACATAAACGTTTTGGAAATGGACATTCTTATGTCCAAAATATTTTCCAACATAAATCCCTTTAGAAAATGGACATTCTCATGTCCAACCATTTTTTCCACATAAACCTTTTGGAAATGGACATTCTTATGTCCAAAACATTTTCCAACATAAATCCCTTTAGGAAATGGACATTCTCATGTCCAACCATTTTTCCCACATAAACCTTTTGGAAATGGACATTCTCATGTCCAAAACATTTTCCAACATAAACCCTTTTTCATGATCCCCATCTTGGGGCTTGTTTATAGCAAACAAGTCATAAATCCTTTTCATGAAAATTTTTGCATAAAAACCATTTGTTTTTATTCTTAATATTTATAAATTTTGTGTAAAACACCCTTCTTTTAGGGTAACTTATGCATAATGGCTCATAAAAATCCAATTTAGGATAATTTTTTTGTATAAATGCTTTTATATCCCAATACTTGGGCTTTTAAAAAGCAAAACGTATGCAAACATATTTCTCTCCATCTAGTAATGACACTTACTAAGTGATCATGCTACATTTTGGAAGAGAATCCTTAATAGCACGCTAGCCAGACGACTATTTATTTATCCTGCTCTCATCTCAGGGAGGGAGCCGCTGCCCGCTGGCACTCCTGTCATCCCTTAGCGACTTGGCCTTATGTAGAGTGGGCCCCGGTCATCCCAACTGTGCTCTACAACCTGCCTGTTCTTTGTACTAGTGCACCATACATTATTATGAGGGACCGCAGCCCATGTCCTTTTAAACCGGGATCACAGACCTCTATCTGCATCCATAACACACAAAAAATTTTAGACCGAAGTCTATATCTTTAAAAATTATTTTTTAAAAACACATCACAGACCGCAGTCCGTGTTAACTTGTAAAGCGAGCGCACCCACTTTAAACAAGTTGTCATTTGAAATCTAGTTTTAGGATGACATTCCTTAAATTTTGTTAGAAACATTTTGAGTAAAATATTTTGATAAACATTTGAAATGTTTGAAAAATACTACATCTTAAAATTCTTATAAAAGAATTTCAAAACTTTTAGATTTTTAAGAATAAATCTGTGAAACCCCAACCTAAGGAAGATTTAATGTGTACATTGAACATGTACATGTGACTTATATGTGAATTAAATGGAATTTTTGGATGATTTTAGAATTTTATGATGTTTTGAATTAGGGTTTCCATTGGAAACGGTGATTAAAAATTTAATCACCGGAGCCCAAAGCGAGTCGGTATGACCCGAGGGGCTCAATGAGGATTTAATGGTGACAATATGTCATGAATAATCATGTTAATTATTATGATTTAATTTATGGAGATTAAAGTGTAATTATGGAATTAAGGTGAAAAATGATAGAAAATTCATAACTTGATGCCTACAAGGCGGATTTCGATGAAATTTGACAGGTAAGCTCACAAAGGTGGGCCCAATCTTATGAATGGATTGGATTAAGGGAATCATGATGGTTTAGAGTGATAATTAATTGTTTTTATTTCCAAATCCAAAAGATAAATTCAAGTGGTCATAACTTGACATAGAAACGTCGGATTAAGATGAAATTTGAAACGATGGAATAAAATTATGAAATCTATGAGATGAATGGAATATATTAAGCTAATTATCATGGAAATTTGGTTTCTTGGAGAGAAAGTAACAAGTTGCTTAAGGGCTAAGTAAAGAAGGGCAATTGTGGACAAGTGGACGGTCAAGATGTGAGCTGATTTTTGGATTTTCAAAAATGGTGAAAATGTATTTTACTTGGCTGTAAAATGTCCAGAACATGAAGGGGGATAACTACACAATACATTCTGTGGAAAAATCAGCCAAGTGGGGCCCACAGCTGGATCATATCCAGCTTATAAAATGGTGTACACGTCCATATGAGAGAGAGGTTTTGAGAAATGTCAAAGTGCTGAAACTTGCACCCCAAGGCAGCAGCTCACGTCCAGCTCTAGAGCCAGAAAATAAGGAAGAAAAAGAAGGAAAATAAAAGGGAAAAGGAGGGATTACCCATTTAATCAAGTAAGTATATGATTATCTTGATTTTATGCCTCAAATCTGGAAGTTATATGATGTTGTAAACTAAAATACGAACGGAATAGTAAATGAATTAATTTTAGCATGAAACTTTTTGGGAAGAATTATTATTGTGTGATTAAGGAACGGAAAAATTTTCAGCTTACAAGGATAAGTCAGTTTCAAATTAAAAATCCGAAGAAATCAACCTGAACAGGGTTATACGGGTGTCAGGATCAGCTGCACCAAAGGATTTTTAATAATTTTTATACAAAGAATTTTTGGCTGAAACTTTTAAAGATATATAAGACATATTTATTATCACACTAATAAAATAAAAATTAGGTTTTGATGGGTATAAATATACACAATAATTTACGTGATTAAGGCTGTCTGAAAATGGATGTTGCTGTCTAGCAAGGTAAAAATACCAAAATAAATATACATTATTAATTTTTTATGCTGGAAATATTTATTTTGGTTAATTAATTAATTTATTAAGGTATTTAATAAATTTAATATAAAAAATACTTGATTTGATATTAATTCAATTTTTTGAGAATTCAGTATGCCTGATTTCAGCATATGTGGGTAGTTGTAGAAAAAAATCAAAAAGAAATATGAAAACTATGTAGAAATTATCCAAATTGATCTATATGTTAATACCCTAAATTTTTGTTAGGAAACGTTGGATTAATTTCTGAAAGTTCGGATTTATAAATCTGCCTAGGGTTATGTGTCAAAAGACACGTTAAACGGGTGAAAAATGGGTTTCAAAGTTGCTATTTTGGAAACCTATGATTAGGGGATTTAAATTCCATAAAAATAACCTATGTACAGTGGTAATTAAGGATAATTATCATGCTAAAATGTGGATTAAATTTCTGACTTGGGAAATTTTATGAAATGCCTCATATATGTGTTGCCAAATGGGCATATGTGAAAGGATAGACATGCATAAGTGGTAAATGACCTAAGTAAATTGATTTTGTGTAAAAATGCATGAAAATATGATAAATTTTGTGAATATGTTTCTTTTTAGAATTGCATGATGTTAATCTCAAATTTTGGGATTTAATTAATGAGGCTTAAGGCGACAACGGGTGGTTAAAATGAGCACCGATGTGTGAATTTTGGAAAATAAGTGGAAAATGGCTTAAGGAAGGTAATGAGACATTAAATAATAAATATTGGATGATTATTATGTGATTGAATGATTACCCTACTTAAGAAATTTAATGTGATGTGTAATAGGCCATGTAGTGCACAAGTATGTGCTATACGGGCATAACGACTTGAGAAGTCGAAGGAATTATGTATGTTAAAGGAAATGGGTTGAAAAACTGAGTTGAATGCAAGCAAAGGAAATATATGAATGTTATATCATTCTTATATGTATAGGCAACGGCAAAGGGATAAGCAAAACGGAAAGCTAAGCAAGCGAGGTAAGCAAGCAGCTTTCTAAATGATTTTGGTTTTCATTAGAAGGTATTTAAGGATGGTCATTCCTTGTTTATATGTGAATTCAAATGTTTATTTCTATTAAAATAAATGATTGCTTATGGTTTTGCAATTATGCTTGAAATGTGATGAAACATGAATTTATACGATGTTTTGTTGAAATGGTGTTTAAAGAGGGATGGTGCAAAGAATTCTCTACATCGGAATGACAAGTTCCATGTATAAGGGAGTATATAATACAAGGGTGACTAAAAGTCATGCATGGAATGAAAATCAAGTAGGCTAGTCGAGGTAGTAAGTGGACAAGGAGTCCCCCTTGACGTTGCCAAGTCGGTAGGTCCGGCGCCAAGGATGGAAAGGATCATGTCATGAAAGAGGGTTCCCCGTGCTAGCGTACCGTCACATGAAGGATAACGTCATCAATGGAAATGATGAATTTGCACATCCCATGTTTATGAAATGTTTACGAATGGTGTACGTGAATGGTTTTTCATGAATGATTTTCATGAAATATTTACGAAAGGTTTATGAAAAAGTTTCTGCTCCGCGAGTAGTTGATCACTTGCTAAGTGTCTCTACTGAATGGAGGGAAATGTTTTTAAAGAATGTTGCTTTCAAAATGAATTGCATGAAAATCCTAAGCTTGCTTACTGAGTTATCATTCACGTTTTGTTTTCCAAACCCAAAGACAGGTGAAAGGAAGGAGGCAAGGAGCACAGGTGGAGATTCAAGGATGAATGAATTTCCATGAGTACCGTATATGAATCTAAGGGTTGAATGATTATATGAATGTTAACAATTAAATTGTTATTCGATGTTGTAGAAGAATTATGCTATGTTTTATGCCTATGGATTGGCGAAATTTTTTTATGGATAAATGCTAAGGCATGAAATATGCTGATATGATTAAGTATGAAGATTATGAGATGACATGTGTAACTCTCAAATGATATAATGGCCTAAAATGACATTTGATGGAAATAGAATGTATAAATGATATAAAATCCTAAGGAGTTAGGATTAAGTGGATAAATATCTAATAAAAACCCGCCATGTGACAGGGCAACAATCCTGATCACGTTTACCAGTCGAACGATCTTGAAGTAAGGTTGTGACGCTCGGGCTAGGGCGCCACAAAATCATACATTTTTCCTATTATTTTCTTGGTTTCCATTTCGGGGCCTTTTGCTCACAAAAGTTATGCAATTGTGCTAACCCCTTCTCAATCACCTTAAAATCAATTTCTTGTCCACGTATCAATTTTGTCATTTTTACATAAAGGGCTTGCATAATCTTTTGCATACCATTTAGCTACCCGAAATTGAACCATTTTATGAAATCAACATAGGAGGTTGGTCATCTTTAATTCCCTTTCAACACATCCGTATAAACATTTTTCAAGATATTTTCAACATAGATTTCCTTATCTAAAGGAAATCAAAACTTTTCGAATATCATTTCGAAACATATGAACTATGTCCAAATCATTATTTATTATTTAATTATCATGACCTAGCAAAATTAATCTTTTTCATAATTTAAATCTCCTTTTTCATTTTTTTCTTTTATAACATGATTATTTATCATTAAACATCATAAAACAAATTCAAAAATTATTTACGTTTGTTGCTTTGTGGAAAAGGGCGAAATTTCCTTTTTCTTATAAAATACTTTTGAAACAACATCATAAAGAACATGTTTACTTAAAAGCAAATTCTTAAAACTATCAACATCAAACATGAAATCCTTTGAAAACATAATCATGGAGAACTTGCTTACTCATAAGCAAATTTCTCAATCCATTAACATAAAGTATTGTCAATCCATGGCAATACTTGTGATAAATTCTTTATCTTAAAAACGTTGCTTACTTCCCATGAAGAAAACCTTGAGGCTTTTCCTTGAAGCCATTCTTTTCCAAAACTTACGACTTTTCATTAAAGCTGTCATTTACAAAACTTGAGGCTTTTCATTAAAGCCATCATTTTTAAAACTTGTTCTTGCCCATTCGTTTAAACATAAACATAAAAATTTCAATCACACATCATCACATAGAAGGAAAACATCATTTTAGAAAGTTTGCTTGCTTACCCGAGATCGTCATAGTCCTTTTCTTCCATACTCGTCTTTGCCTTTGCCTAGATAAATGAAAATAACATTTCATTTATTTGCATTATCTTCAAATACTTATATTCCTTAGGTTTTCCACCCTACATAAATCCATTTGTTATAGGGTTCCCAAAACAGCAACTTTAGAACCCGTTTTTCGTCGTTTCAATGCTCCCTTTAGCAACATGGTCTAAACAGATTTTTAATCCAAATTTTCCAGCCTTAAACCATGATTTTCTTAACACAAATTTAGGGTATTAACATATGTTTAAAATCCATATATTAACTCCTCTCAAAACAGCAACTTATTTCCCTATTGAGGGTACCATTTTCACTCCATTTGGACACCTATTCATAAAATTCATAAAAATCAGATTTGGCGCTTATCTTCCCAAATTCATTTGGGCATCCAAATTATCATAATACTAGGGTATTTTAACCAACATAACTTTCATAAATCATTTAACCTCATTTCCCCACCATTTTCAACATAAAAATGGAAAAATCGGGTCATATATGCAACCCTAAGTTCCATATCTTATAAAATCAGCAGCTTATTCATAAATCATCATATGAATTATATTAAATCATGATTTATATCCCATTATAAGTCAAATTACACCACAAAAATCTGGAATTTAACATTTATCTTAATTTATTCCTTAAGTTGCCCATAATGCTGAATTCTGTATGCCTGAATTCTCAAAATCTTGAATTAATATCAAATCAAGTATTTTTTATCTGAAATTTCTACCATACGTTAATAACTAAATTTATTAAGCAAAATAAATATTTCCAGCACAAAAAATTAAGCATTTATATTTATTTTGATATTTTTACCTTGCTGAACAGCAGCACCTCTTTTTAGATAGCCTTAATAACGTAAATTATTGGGTATATTTATACCCATAAAAACCTAATTTTTAGTTTTTTAATATCATTATAAATATGTCTTATATATCCTATAAAATTTTCAGCCCAAAATTCTTTGTATAAAAATTATTAAAAATCCTTTGGTGCAGCTGATCCTGCCACCAGTGCAACCCTATTCAGGTTGATATTCTCGGATTTTTAATTTGCAATGTTCTTATCCTTTTAATCTGAAAATTTAATAGTTCCTTAATAATTACATAATTATTCTTCTAAAAACGTTTCATGATAAAATTAGTCCATTTACTATTTCTTTCATATTTTAGTTTACAACATCATATAACTTCCAGATTTGAGGCATAAAATCAAGATTAACATATACTTACTTGATTAATTGATAATCCCTCCATTGAGCACTTGAAATTCCATTATTTTCCTCTCCTCCTTGCTGGTTTTGACGTGCCCTAGCTGCTGCCCTTGGAGAAAATTTCCATTTTTCTCTTATTTTCCTCTCTTCTCTCTCTCCTTCTCTCTCTCCTTCTCCCCTGCTGGAAACGGCAGCCATGCTCCCCCATTTCCTCCTTTTATTTGCTACTTTTCTTGGTGCCCAAATAACCCCATAGGCATTTTAGTAAATTCCATTTTCACTTTCCACAATTTCCCTTCTTTACTTAGCTCTTAAGCAACTTGTTACTTGCTCTCCAAGAAAGAAACTTTCCATGATAATTAGCTTAATCCATTCCATTCACCTCATATATTTCATAATTCTATTCCATTGTTTCAAATTTCATCTCAATCCGACGTTTCTACGTCAAGTTATGACCATTTGAATTTATCTTTTGGATTTGTGAATAAAAATAATTAATTATCACCCTAATCCCATCATAATTCCCTTAATCCAATCCAGTCATAAGATTGGGCCCATCATCGTGATCTTATCTTTCAAATTTTATCGAAATCTGCCTTGTAGGCGTCAAGTTATGAATTTTCTATTATTTTTATCTTAATTCTATAATTACACTTTAGTCTCTATAAATTAAATCATGATTATTAACATGATTATTCATGACACCTTGTCACCTTTACATCCTTATTAAGCCCCTCGGGTCATACCGACTCACTTTGAGCTCCGGTGATTACATTTTTAATCATCATTCTTAATTAAACCCTAATTGCAAAATATCATTAAATCATAAAATCATCCATAAATCATTCAAAATTCATTTAAATCACATATAAATCAAATATATATGTTCAATGCATGCCATTGAGTCCTACATAGGTTGGGGTTTCACACACTTAGCAAGTGATCATGCTACCTTTTGGAAGAGAATCCTTAATAGAACGATAGCCAGGCAGCTATTCATTCATCCTGCTCTCATCTCAGGGAGGGCGTCGCTGACACTCTTGTTATCTCTTAGCGACTTGACCTTATGTAGAGTGGGCCCCGATCACCCCGACCATGCTCTACAACCGGCCTATTCCTTGTACTGGTGCACCATACATTATCCTGACAGACCGCATTCCGTTTGGTTTAAAATATCACAGACCGCAGCCCATGACCTTTTAAACCGGGATCACAAACCACAACCTGCTGTTGGAAACAATGTTCAAAATAAAACAAATTGACCAAGGATTGAGTTTTGATGATTAACAAGAACTAATTTGAGTATATATATATGACTAATATGTTTGCCAAGTGTTTAAGGAAAGCAGAGAAGTCAAGTCGATCTTCGAGTCGACTTGAACTTCGACTTGGGAGTGAAGTCGACTCCACTAACGACTTCAAACAAGCCAAAACTGGACAAAGTTGAAAATGGAATTCTGACGAGTGAAGTCGCAGGCCAAGTCGACTCCACATGCGACTTGGGTAGTCAAGTCGCATACGAAGTCGACTCCAGCATCGACTTCAAAGTGCACAAAAATGTCCAGCGTTGAAATCTGGCTCCCGAAGATGCGAAGTCGCAGACGAAGTCGACTCCAAGTGCGACTTGGGCGAAGTCGCAAACCAGGTCGACTCCAACTTCGACTTGAGAAGTTTTGAGGTCTAAGCTGAAGTTTCAAAGCATATTCAAGACATCCATTTGAAGTTTCTCACATACAAATGAGATGTAAAGACTACTCTTAAAGAGAAACTTAAGTTTTGAAGATCAAAGCAAGAATCTAAGTGCAAATTCAAATCAAGTCTATCAAGCTCAAAGCAAATCTTCAAGCTAGCTTCCAAATGGAGTAATATCCAAGTTGTGAAGACCAAGTGAGTCCAAAGCAAAGCAAGGAACATACATATATTGTGCAAGGACTCAAAGCTTTCAAATGGTTTGCAAGATTCAAGACATTTCAAGTGAGGATCAAGGCGTTTTTGCAATAGATCAAGCCAAGTCGACTTCAGGATCAACTTAAGTTAAAGTCTGAAAGCCAAGTCGACCCAAGTCTCAGACTTGAGTTTCTAAAGAACCCAAGTCGCAGGGCAAGTCGACTCCATGTGCGACTTGGAAACCAAGTCGCAGGCCAAGTCGACTTCATCTTCGACTTGGAGTAAAACGGTCAAATTTTTGAACGTTGGAGTTCATTTATTGCACGCCAACCACTCCTACAACGTTCCAATCTTCCTCATTCTATAAAAAGACATTCAAATGAACGTGAGAAAAGAATACTCACTACTCTAAGGATCATAGAGAGAAAAGAAGTGCAAGAAAAACTTTCAAATCCCTTTTCTCCATATTTGAGTGTTTCAAAGGAAGAAAGAGCTTCAAACTGCAAGTTGCTTCAACGATCATCATCCCAGCTGTCTTTGATTTCTTTCTCGAGCTCAATCTGTCTACACAAATCTGTAAAGTGTAGTTCTTGCTTATTTTTATTGTTTTGTTGTACTAAACTTGATTTAGCTTGGATAGCTAAGATCAAGTGTATGCAAGAAGGAAGTGATTGGAGTGAGACTCATCACCTACTTGTGCATTGAGTTGTTACGCCCCCTAGAGCTAGAATCTAGAAGAGAGCAAGTGGCTCTAGTTGTATATGCCCCCTAGAGCTTTGAATCTAGAAGAGAGCGGTGACTCTAAGTGTATTCAAGGAATACATAGTGGAACCCAAGTCACAACGGAGTGTGAGCTTGGAAGAGTGGAGTAGGGAAGGTTTGCCCGAACCACTATAAATCTTGTGTTCTGTTTTCTATTACTGCGTTATTTTAATTTGCTCTCCATTAGCTTTCATAAGGGGATTAATTTTTGAAAGGGGTTAAGTTTTTGATTTACCAAAGATTTTTTTTTTAAAAGGAACCCAATTCACCCCTCCCCTCTTGGGTTTAGCCATCAACTCGGGACCAACAAGTGGTATCAGAGCAGGTCTTTGAGTTTACCAAAGAGATCCTATCAATATGGCATCCCAATCTACTTCCGTTCCCGCTTTTGCTGAAGGCCAATCCTTTACAAGGCCACCGTTGTTTGATGGGAACAATTTTGGATATTGGAAGCTTCGTATGAAGCAACTCATCATGGCTACCGATATGGATTCTTGGATTGCTATTCAAGATGGAGTAACTTTGCCTATCGATGAACGAGCTTCCAAATGGACCGATGAGGAAGTAAGAACTGTTAAGAGCAACGCCAAAGCTATGAACTCTTTATTTTGTGCTCTTACTGCTTCTGAGTATGATAGAGTATCCTCTTGCTTAACCGCCAAAGAGATATGGGATACACTAACCTCTATCTATGAAGGAACTTCTCAAGTCCAAGGGACGAGAAGAAATATTTTGATTGGAGAACTAGAGAATTTTAGAATGCTAGAAACAGAAAATATTTCTGAAATGTTTGCTAGGTTCTCAAAGATTACTAATGCTCTAAAAGGTCTTGGAAAGGCTATTACTGAATCTGAGCAGGTTATGAAAATTTTAAGAGCTCTACCCGAATCATGGACCCCAAAAATCACTGCAATAGAAGAAGCCAAGGATCTTAACACATTAAAGCTTGAAGACTTAATTAGCTCTCTCATGTCACATGAGCTAATCAAGAGAAGAAATGAAGATCAACACAGGGGCAAAAGAGCAATTGCCTTAAAAGCCGCACAAGACACCGATGACACATCTTCTTCTCAAAACGACAATGAGATTGCCCTACTCACAAAACGCTTCAGAAAATTTGTGAGGAAAGGCAAGAATTTCAGAAGCTTCAAAGAAAGAACTCCCAGAGAAAAGAAGAAAGAATCAACCAAATGCTACCGATGTGGCGGTTCGGGACATATGCAGGCTCAATGTCCAACTCCCGAAGAAAACAAGGCAAAAGAACAAAGAAAGGATCGAGGGAACAATAGAAGATTCCAGAAATACAAAGGAAGAGGCATGTACGTAAATGATGAAGAATCTACGACGAGTAGCTCCTCAACCGACGACATAGAGGCGGAAGAATGTGCAACAATTTGCTGCATGGCACAAATCGAGCAAGGAGAACAAATTACCTCAACAAAAGACACAAGCAATGAAGAGGTAAGCTCTAAACTCTCCCTTTCTGAATCAAGTTATTCTTCCTTTCAAGAATGCCTCAAATGTACTGAATTACATGAACTACAAACTGCATATGATTCATTATATGAAGAAATAAAGAAATTAGGAAGCATGTTTACAATTAAGAAAAGACAATGTGATGCAACAATAATTGTAAATGGTAAACTTGCAGAAAGATTAGACAAATTGAAAGATGAAAATGATCTGCTAAAAAAGGAGAACAAATCATTAAATGAATCATTAGCTAAGTTCTCTAATCCAGGAGAAAGCGTCAAAATATTTTTGAATATGACCTCCCAAACACATAAAAGAGGTCTTGGGTATCATACATTTGAGCAAGGAGAAAGTAGCAAATCAAATGTACAAATATTTGAGAAACATCAAACTAAAAATGCATCTATATACAAGCCACAAAAGAAAAATTTTAAGTGGACTAGAAGACCAATAATGGAACCATTGCATACTTGGAGGCCTACTCCAAGATTACCTATGGCTTGTAATTTCTGCAATAAAATGGGGCACAAAACTTACAAATGTAATTTTAAGAAATTATATGACCATGGTGCAAAATTAGTTTGGGTTCCAAGAAACACAAGATTTGGGCTTTCAAAGTTAGAACAACAAAGAATGATCTATATTACTAACCCAAATGGACCCATAAAATGGGTACCAAGAAGATAAGACTTATTTGCTTATTTTTCAGACATGTCTTAAGGCAAAGGCAAACAATGAATGGTTTATGGATAGCGGTTGCTCAAGGCATATGACCGGTGAAAGAAGTTTGTTTCACAAACTTAAGCCTTGTAATGATGGAATGGTTGCCTTTGGCAATAATGAAAAAGGTAAAATTAAAGGTAAAGAAAATATACATAGTATTTCAAATGCATGCATGGAAGATGTTTTGTTTGTTGAAGGACTCAAACACAATTTAATGAGCATTAGCCAATTATGTGATAAAGGATACAAAGTTGTGTTTAAATCATCTATATGTAATGTACTTGATGGAGAACATATCATGTTTAGTGGTAAAAGACATGGAAATATTTATTTGGTTTCACTTGATGAATTAGATGGTCAATGTCTAATGGCCATTGATAACGATCCATGGGTTTGGCACAAGAGGCTTGGACATATAAACATGGGCAACATAAAAACCCTATGGAAAAAGAGTTTGGTAGAAGGATTACCAAGATTAAAATATGACAAAGACAAGATTTGCAAGGCATGTCAATTATCAAAACAACCCAAGATGCCTTTCTCTACCAAAAAGGAAATTTCCACCACTAAGCCACTTGAATTGCTACATATGGATCTATACGGGCCATCCGACATTCTAACCATTGGTGGAAAGAAATATGTATTTGTCATAGTTGATGATTTTTCAAGATTCACATGGATAATTCTCTTAGCTAGTAAAGATGAAGCCTTCTCTATGTTTGCAACTTTTGTAAATTTGGTGCAAAATGAAAAACAAAGTACTATTGTGACCATAAGAAGCGATCATGGTGGCGAATTCGAAAACAAACGATTCATGGAATTTTGCAATGAAAAAGGAATTCACCACACATTTTCTGCACCAAGAACTCCACAACAAAATGGAGTAGTAGAAAGGAAAAATAGAACTATACAAGAGATGGCTAGAACTATGCTAAATGAGAGCAATCTATCCAAGAAATTTTGGGGTGAAGCTGTGAGTACAGCTTGTCATGTTTTGAACCGAGTTACCATTCGAGCAATCTTGAAAAAGACCCCATATGAACTATGGAAAGGAAGGAAACCAAATATCTCATATTTTCATGCTTTTGGATGTACATGCTATGTTTTAAACAATGGAAAAACCAATTTGGGCAAATTAGATGCCAAAAGCGATGAGGCTATATTCCTTGGTTATTCATCAAATAGCAAAGCATATAGAGTATTCAACAAACGAAACCAAGTTGTAGAAGAATCCATACATGTTGTATTTGATGAAATTAACCAATGTCCGAGAAAGGAGGATGAACTAAGTGATGCAGATGAGACAAAAAGCAAAGAACAACCAAAGGAACTCGAGCTCAAGCCAGAAAATCCAGTGGAGGAAGAGGTAAGTGAAGGTAATGACTCTTACAAACCTCCAACTGATTTAAAGTTCAAAAATGCCCATCCAATTGAACAAGTTATTGGAAACATATATGAAGGAGTAAAAACTAGAAGATCAAAACAAAACGTTTATGGCCAATATGCGTTTGTATCGAAAATTGAACCAAATACCATTGAACAAGCTCTTAATGATGAAAATTGGATTATTTCAATGCAAGAAGAGCTAAATCAATTCGAAAGAAACAATGTATGACATTTAGTTCCTAGACCAAACAATCATACAGTCATTGGTACAAAATGGGTATTTAGGAACAAATTAGACGAAAGCGGTCTTGTAATTAGAAACAAGGCAAGATTAGTAGCCAAAGGGTATTCCCAAGAAGAAGAAATTGATTTTGAAGAATCGTATGCACCCGTGGCTAGATTAGAAGCCATACGCATCCTACTAGCATTTGCTTCTCATATGAACTTCAAATTGTTTCAAATGGATGTAAAAAGCGCATTTTTGAATGGTTATTTGAATGAAGAAGTATATGTTGAACAACCTCCTGGTTTTGAAGAAAAGGATCAATCAAAGTTTGTTTATAAATTAACCAAAGCATTATATGGACTAAAACAAGCACCAAGAGCTTGGTATGAAAGGTTAAATAGATTCTTGATTGATCATGAGTTTCAAAGAGGGAAAGTAGACACTAATTTATTCATCAAGTACAAAAATAAAAATATTTTGATTGTACAGATTTATGTGGATGACATAATATTCGGTGCTACTGATGAAAATCTTTGTCAAGAATTTTCTAAGATAATGCAGAGCGAGTTCGAAATGAGCATGATGGGAGAATTAAATTTCTTCCTTGGACTTCAAATCAAGCAACAAAATGAAGGAATATTTCTAAACCAGTCCAAATATGTCAAAGAAATGCTCAAGAAATTTGGAATGCAGAATAGCAAAGTGGCAAACACTCCAATGAGCTCTACAATCAAGATCAACACGGACGAAAACGGTAAAAGTATCGATCAAAAGCTCTATAGAAGCATGATTGGATCCTTGTTATATTTAACTGCTTCTAGACCCGATATCTTATTCAGTGTTTGTATGTGTTCTAGATTTCAAGCATACCCTAAAGAATCACATCTACACGCTGTAAAAAGAATTTTTAAGTATTTGATAAAAACTGCCAATCTTGGACTATGGTATCCAAAGGAGACAACCTTTGATCTAATCGGCTATTCGGATGCAGACTTTGCCGGATATAAAGTAGATAGAAAAAGTACCAGTGGAACTTGTCAATTTCTTGGACATATGCTAGTTTCATGGCATTCAAGAAAACAAACAAGTGTTGCACTATCTACTGCGGAAGCCGAATACATAGCCGCCGGTAGTTGTTGTGCCCAATTACTTTGGATGAAACAACAGTTGAAAGACTATGGTATTGATTATGTTGATATTCCTATTAGATGTGATAATACAAGTGCAATTTGTTTGACTAAAAATCCTGTATTGCATTCTAGAACCAAACATATTGATGTGAGACATCATTTCATTAGAGAGCATGTTGAAAATCATGATGTGTGCTTAGAATATGTAAAAACAGAAGACCAAATTGCTGATATTTTTACCAAACCTCTAGCCAAGGATTCATTTTATAAAATTAGGAATGATATGGGAATGATAGAGCAAAACTAGGAAAAATAAATAAGAAAATTAAATTGGAAAATGTCAAGTCGATGAGTCAAGTCGACTCCAAGGACGCCAAGTCGACTCCGCCTCCAGAAGCGAAGTCGACTCCGCCTCCAGGCGAAGTCGACTCCAGAAGGACCGAAGTCGACTTCGCCTAGGGCAAGTCGACTCCGCGAGCGCGCGACCGTCCGAATTCTTCTTTCTTCTCTATTTCTTTCCTTTCTTTTTCTTTCTCCCTCACTTCCCGCCAGACCAACCTTTTTTTTTCTTCTCTCCCGGCGATTCTCTCCTCTGGCATACCATTTTTTCCGGCGATTCTCCGGTTGAATCCTCCATCTCCGGCTTCTCTCTCTCATTTTCTTGCCAACAGGCAGCCTATCACAACTCCATTTTCAAACCTCATATCTCATTCCAAATGGCCCCAAAGAAAGCCGTCTAAAAACCATCACAAAAGCCTGTGCCTAGACCTTCCAAATCTCTCACAGAGAAAGAAATTCCTAGAAAAGCTAGGACACCCGCAAAAAGGGCAAGAGAGGAACCTTCTACATCTACGGGCAGAAGAGTCCGATTCCAAGAAGGAACTCCATCCAACACTGCGGGTCATGAGGAACAAGCCCAAACCTCACAGAGCACACACTCCGGGGCAAGTAGAAGGGGCGCCGTGGCTGGAAAAACTCAAGTACTAAAGATGCCCACTACCTATTTCAGAACAGAGATCAATCATGGCCGATTCTACAAGAACTTCTATGAACGAAAGGTATTCATACCAAAAATCATAGATTTTAAATTTTTAAAAGATTATGGGTCTGACATAGAAGACCTATTAGATTTTCAAGGATGGACCAAATTGCTAAAGGAGGATGACAGGGTCTATCCAGATCTTACCAGAATCTTTTACTATGAGTGGGATGAAGAAAATTTTGGTACATATGTCAAAGAAGTGGAAATGGATTTTGGAATCGGGTTAAATCCAAGCCAGACCAGAGCAATGAGTCATTTAGGACAAATACTTGGAGTCCCCTATGTTGAAGAACCTTTTCCTGAGGATCTCACAATGGATCAGATATACAATCAGCTCACCCGGAGTAACAAGTATCATCCGGGCATCAAATTTCTTCGATACATGGATTTATCACCAAGACTACGGGTTCTAAGACTTCTCATTGCCCACTGCATCTACCCAAAGGGCGGTGGAAGAAATCAATTGAACCCACAAGAAGCTGGGATCTTATGGAAAGTAACAAATAAAGTCAAGGTGAGTCTACCTAGATTGTTTCTAGAAGCCTTGGCGAGTCGAAAGGATAATCCGAGGGGAGTCCTTCCTTACGGCACTTGGATCACAAAGATCCTCGAACATTTTGAAGTGGACATTGAAGGCGAGCCATTCGAAGTACTCAAGTCCACCAATGCAATCAACAAAGCACTAATCCAGAGGATGAAGATAAATGTGCTTGAACTCAGGTCCGAAGCTCCAGAAGAAGAGCATCGAGAAGACCAAGCACAAGCTGAGGGGGAGCAATCTCCCATGGCTTCACCTGCACGGGCCGCTTCTCCTCCATCGCACGGATCTTACTCTCCACAAGGGTCCGCTGCAAGAGAACGGGTGCCTCCCACCTCTTCTGAGTAGGTCACCCTAAGGGATCTCAAAGATGAAATCATTGCCATGAGGGCAGAAATGGGCTATCAAGAAAATCGGATGACAAGTCTTGTCACCGGTGTCCTTAATGCGCTTGAAGATATGCATTCCCGACAAGATAGAATCGAGCGGGAAATGCGAAATATCCGCTATCATCTTGCCTCAGGCCATCATAAGAAGAGACCCATGCCTGAACTCGATCCCTACGAGTCGGGTTCAGTTCATAGAGAGGCAACTCCCGATCACGCTTCTCTTGTTTACTCCTCGGCCCATCATTGTCCCATCAAACCTATTTCATATCCGATCTCTCAATTTCAATTCATCAAATCATTATTTTTGCTTGATTGACAAAAAGGGGGAGATAGAATAGATAGAATAGGAATTGAGTTGAAAGTTTTTTTTTTAAGTTTTGGGTTGGGTACATTGTATTTAAGGTTTCATTTGTGCTTTAATTTTTGTTCTCTGTAATGAAACTTCATATATATATATGAAAAGATGTTTTATTGGTTTTTGATTGATATGATTGATATATTTGATAAGTGATTGCAATTTTTATAAATACAAAGTATTCTTAATGATTAATACTCAATATATGGCTTGTAAGGTATTCAAGCATACTCTATGCCAAAATGACTAATGTTCTGAAAATGTTCTCATTTAAACTCAAAACTCTAAATTATATGTTCAAGGATACTTATATGCTCTGTTTTCTCAAATAAACATGTTTGAATTTTTTGAAAGGTATCAACTCAAATGAAGTTTTGTCAATCATCAAAAAGGGGGAGATTGTTGGAAACAATGTTCAAAATAAAATAAATTGACCAAGGATTGAGTTTTGATGATTAACAAGAACTAATTTGAGTATATATATATGACTAATATGTTTGCCAAGTGTTTAAGGAAAGCAGAGAAGTCAAGTCGATCTTCGAGTCGACTTGAATTTCGACTTGGGAGTGAAGTCGATAGTGAAGTCGACTCCACTAACGACTTCAAACAAGCCAAAACTGGACAAAGTTGAAAATGGAATTCTGACGAGTGAAGTCGCAGGCCAAGTCGACTCCACATGCGACTTGGGTAGTCAAGTCGCATACGAAGTCGACTCCAGCATCGACTTCAAAGTGCACAAAAATGTCCAGCGTTGAAATCTGGCTCCCGAAGATGCGAAGTCGCAGACGAAGTTGACTCCAAGTGCGACTTGGGCGAAGTCGCAAACCAGGTCGACTCCAACTTCGACTTGAGAAGTTTTGAGGTCTAAGCTGAAGTTTCAAAGCATATTCAAGACATCCATTTGAAGTTTCTCACATACAAATGAGATGTAAAGACTACTCTTAAAGAGAAACTTAAGTTTTGAAGATCAAAGCAAGAATCTAAGTGCAAATTCAAATCAAGTCTATCAAGCTCAAAGCAAATCTTCAAGCTAGCTTCCAAATGGAGTAATATCCAAGTTGTGAAGACCAAGTGAGTCCAAAGCAAAGCAAGGAACATACATATATTGTGCAAGGACTCAAAGCTTTCAAATGGTTTGCAAGATTCAAGACATTTCAAGTGAGGATCAAGGCGTTTTTGCAATAGATCAAGCCAAGTCGACTTCAGGATCAACTTAAGTTAAAGTCTGAAAGCCAAGTCGACCCAAGTCTCAGACTTGAGTTTCTAAAGAACCCAAGTCGCAGGCCAAGTCGACTCCATGTGCGACTTGGAAACCAAGTCGCAGGCCAAGTCGACTTCATCTTCGACTTGGAGTAAAACGGTCAAATTTTTGAACGTTGGAGTTCATTTATTGCACGCCAACCACTCCTACAACGTTCCAATCTTCCTCATTCTATAAAAAGACATTCAAATGAACGTGAGAAAAGAATACTCACTACTCTAAGGATCATAGAGAGAAAAGAAGTGCAAGAAAAACTTTCAAATCCCTTTTCTCCATATTTGAGTGTTTCAAAGGAAGAAAGAGCTTCAAACTGCAAGTTGCTTCAACGATCATCATCCCAGCTGTCTTTGATTTCTTTCTCGAGCTCAATCTGTCTACACAAATCTGTAAAGTGTAGTTCTTGCTTATTTTTATTGTTTTGTTGTACTAAACTTGATTTAGCTTGGATAGCTAAGATCAAGTGTATGCAAGAAGGAAGTGATTGGAGTGAGACTCATCACCTACTTGTGCATTGAGTTGTTACGCCCCCTAGAGCTAGAATCTAGAAGAGAGCAAGTGGCTCTAGTTGTATATGCCCCCTAGAGCTTTGAATCTAGAAGAGAGCGGTGACTCTAAGTGTATTCAAGGAATACATAGTGGAACCCAAGTCACAACGGAGTGTGAGCTTGGAAGAGTGGAGTAGGGAAGGTTTGCCCGAACCACTATAAATCTTGTGTTCTGTTTTCTATTACTGCGTTATTTTAATTTGCTCTCCATTAGCTTTCATAAGGGGATTAATTTTTGAAAGGGGTTAAGTTTTTGATTTACCAAATATTTTTTTTTTAAAAGGAACCCAATTCACCCCTCCCCTCTTGGGTTTAGCCATCAACTCGGGACCAACACCTGCAACCATACTCACAAAACATCATAGACCGAAGTCTATATCTTTAAAAAATTATTTTCAAAAACACATCACAGACCGCAATCTGTGTGAACTTGTAAAGCGATCGTACCCACCTTAAACAAGTTGTCATTTGAAATTTAGTTTTAGGATTGCCTTCCCTAAATTCTTTTAAAACCATTTTTGAGTAAAATATTTTGATAAACATTTGAAATATTTGAGAAACAATACATCTTAAAAACCCTTATAATAAAATAATTTCAAAACTTTTGGATTTCCAAAAATAAACCATATATTTCTCTAATATTTTCTTGGTTTTCATTTCAGGGCATTTTGCTTATAAAAGTTATGCAATTATACCATCCCCCTTCTCCATAACCTAAAAATTAAATTATTGTCCACATATCTATTATACTATTTTTACATAAAGGGAAATTGTACAATCTTTTGCATGTCATTTAGCAACCTGAAATTAAAACCATTTTATGAAATCACCAATTAGGTTGGTCATCCTTAAATCTCATTCAATAACATTCGTATAAACATTTTTGAAGACATTTTCATCATAGATTTCCTTATCCAAAGGAAATCAAAACTTTTCAAATATCATTTCAAGACGTATGGACTTTGTCCAAATCATCGTTTATATTTAATTATCATAACATAGAAAAATCAAATTTTTTCCATAAATCAAATCACTTTTTTTTTTCTTTCATAACTTAACTATTTATCATAAAACATCATAAAGAACTTACTTACTTAAAAGAAAATTCCTAAAACCATCGGCATAAATCAATAAAATCCTTTAAAATAATCGTCATGGAGAACTTGCTTACTCATAAAAAAATTTCTCAATTCCATTAACATAAAGCATTCCCGACCTTGGCAACACTTGGGATAAATTATTTATCTTAAAAACTGTCGTTTGCTTCCCATGAAGCAAACCCTAAGACTTTTCATTAAAGTCATCCTGTTCCAAACTTACGACCTTTCATTAAAGCCGACATTTTTAAAACTGGTGCTTGCCAATTCGTTAAAACATAATCATAACAACATTGACATAATTATCATTTCAACATACAGAGAAAAATCCATAATTTGAAAGGTTCGCTTGCTTACCTGAGATAGCCTTAATCTCTTTCTCCATACCTTTCCTTGCCTTTGCCTAGATAAATGAAAATGATATTTCATTTGTATGCATCAAATTCAAATGCTTACATCCCTTAGGGTTTTCCAACCTACATGAATCCATTTGGATTTACTTTAAACTAACTTAACCCACTTGTCTTTCAAGTCGGATGTTCATACATAACAACATAATATATCCATCACATGATCCATTCATTCCATTTTTAATACTCTTATGTAAGGTAAAATTTATACACATCATAATATTTTATTAAATCATCATATGGAGGTTCATTACCTCCCGTTTGTCATTTTTCACATATTTTTCATATTTCATACGTCGGTGCTCACTTTAGGCACATATATGACGTCTTAAACCTCGTATATTAATCTCAAAATTTGATATTATACTTAATTATCAAAACAGTAAAATAATCAAACATTTCATCATAAGTTCATGCATTTTTTCATTTTAGCAAATCACATAAGTCATTTATCTCTTATCTATATATATCCTTCTATATACACTCATCTTATGTTACATAACTTATGTGTTTCTTAAACTTTTTAAAAATAGAAACTTGTATCTCAATTCAGCATGATTAAAACCCTTAATTAACACATAATTTAGGGTTTAATTTCGGATTTATAATCCACTCATCATAGGGTTCCAAAACAGCAACATTAGAACCTGTTTTTCATCATTTCAACGCCTGTTTTGACACTTAATTCAAAAACAATTTCTAATCCATAAATTTCAGCAATTAATCATGCTTTTATTAACCCAAATTTAGGGTATTAATACATATTTAAAACCCAAATATTGGTTGCTTCCAAAACAGCAACTTCCATATACATTTTGGGTACCCTCTGCACCCCTCTTTGAACATCCCTTTGCATATCTTTAAAAAATCATATTTAGGGTAATTTTGTTTACCTATAATAGGTTAAACCCTCATAATGACTTTTTTATATCCAATTATAAGTTAAATTCCATCACAAAACCTGGAATTTAACATTTATCTTGATTTATTCCTTAAGCTGTCCATAATGCTGAATTCAGGCATACTGAATCCTCAAAATCTTGAATTAATATCGAATTAAGTAGTTTTGATCTGAAATTTCTACCATGCCTTAATAAATACATGAATTAATCAAAATAAATATTTTCAGCATGAAATATTTAGTATTTCTATTTATTTTGGTATTTTTACTCTGCTGGACAGCAGCATCCCTTTTCAGATAGCCTGAATCACGTAAATTATGGGCTATATTTATACCCATCAAAACCTAATTTTTATGTTGGTCATGTGATCCTCAATATGTCTTATATATTTCAAAACATTTCAATATTTGAAAAGAAAAAGATTTTCTTGTAAACATTTTTATTCCCGTTTCTAGGCTTTTCATGAACAAAGGATATACAAACACATTTCCATCCATTTATAGCAGCATTATATGCCTTGTCCACACAACATTCTTATTACTCTTATGTAGAGAAGAGTTTGCATAATATTTTGAATATCATTTAAACAAACCAGTAATCAAAATATTTTATAATATCAATTTATTGAGTTGGTCACCCTTAAATCCTTTTGAATAAATAAAAACTCTCTTTAGGAATATAATTTCCGAACCTTGTTCTTAAATATCCTTTTGTAGAAGAGTTGAAACTCTCTCATCATAAAATGCTTTTGAAATAGCATTTTTAAGAACTTGCTTAACATAAAATCATCTTGAAACATGTCAATAGTAAGGAGTAAAATCATACTTTCAAAAATTGAGCTTTCTTCCTTTGTAAACAATTCTAAATCATCAATATAAACATTAATACTTGAAACAAAATCACATTCTTGAAAGTTTACTTGCTTATCTTGTAAGCAATCTTGAAATTATCTTGATAAAGCAAGTCCATATTAATTCAATAATTGCCAATAAAATAAAAATTTAGAAATGATTAATAGAGTATCACGTGGCGCCCCAAACCGAGACGTCACTTCCTTACCTCAAGATCTTATCGATTGGTAAATGTGAATCAGGATTGTTGCCCTGACCACGCGGCGGAATTTTAATTGGAACTCGTCCAAATTTTTTTTCGTTTCTTCATTCATCATCATTTCATTTATAACATAAGCAATGGTACACTTGTACATATCCTTTAATCCATTTCAACATGTTGTTATACATCATAGGCCCTCTTGACCTAATAATGGCATTCCCATCTCATACACACATATATTCAATCCTTAGTTCACCTAGAACTCGGAACTTTAAATAAGTTCACATATACGTCAACATACCTGAATACTTTCATTCATATCATGTCCACGAAAAGACATTTTTCTACATAAATCATTTTGGCATTGGACGTTCATACGTCCTAAAACATTTTTCCACTTAAACCTTGTTGGAAACGAACGTTTATATGTCCTAAAACATTTATCCATGTAAACCTTGTTGGAAACAAACGTTTATACATCCTAAAACCTTTTTCACATAAACACTTTGATAATGGATATTTTTATGTCCAAAATACATTTTCCGTAAGCCTTTTTGGCAATGGACATTCATATGTCCATAAACACCTTTATCCCTTAAACTCTTTTAGAAATGGACATTTTATGTCCACACATGTTCCAACATAAATCCCTTTAGGAACTGTACATTCTCATGTCCAACTATTTTTTCAACATAAACCCTTTGGAAATGGACATTCTTATGTCTAAAACATTTTCCAACATAAACCTTTTTTCTTAATCCCCATCTTGGGTCTTGTTTATGGCAAACAAGTCATGAATCCTTTTCATGAAAATTTTTGCATAAAAACTATTTTTTATTCTTAATATTTACACATTTTGTGTAAAACACCCTACTTTTAGGGTCACTTATGCATAATGGCTCATAGAAATTCAATTTAGGATAAATTTTTGTATAAATGCTTTTATATCCCAATCTTTGGGCTTTTGAAAAGCAAAACATATGCAAACACATTTCTCCCCATCTAGCAGCGACATTTACCAAGTGATCATGCTACCTTTTGGAAGAGAATCCTTAACAGCACGCTAGCCATGCGGCTGTTTATATATCCTGCTCCCATCTCAGGGAGGGCGCTGCTGGCACTCCTGCCATCCCTTAGCAACTTGGCCTTATGTAGAGTAGGCCCCGGTCATCCCAACCGTGCTCTACAACCTGCCTATATTATTATGATCAATCGCAGTCCGTTTGGTTTGAAGAACCACAGACCACAGCCTATGTCCTTTTAAACCGGGATCACAGACCTCTGTCTGCATCCATAACCACATAAAAATCTTAGACCGAAGTCTATACCTTTAAAAATCATTTTTAAAAACA
The DNA here is from genome assembly GCA_030490835.1 of Annona cherimola. Taxonomy (NCBI): domain Eukaryota; kingdom Viridiplantae; phylum Streptophyta; class Magnoliopsida; order Magnoliales; family Annonaceae; genus Annona; species Annona cherimola. Next base: position 53,276,399 of record CM059972.1, on the reverse strand, counting down.
CATCACAGACCGCAGTCCGTGTCACAGACCACATCCCACTTTAACAAGTTGTTATTTGAAATCTAATTTTAGGATGACCTTCCTTAAATTTCGTTAGAAATATTTTGAGTAGAGTATTTTGATAAATATTTAAAATGTTTAAGAAACAACACACTTTAAAAACCTTTTTAATAAAACAACATAGGAGGTTGGTCATTCTTAAATCCCTTTCAACACATTCGTATAAATATTTTTCAAGATATTTTCAACATAGATTTCCTTATCTAAAAGAAATCAAAACTTTTCGAATATCATTTCAAAACATATGAACTATGTTCAAATCATCATTTATTATTTAATTATCATGACCTAACAAAACAAATCTTTTTCATAAATCAAATCTCTTTTTTCCCTTTTCTTTAACAAACATAATTATTTATCATAAAACATCATAAAAGAAATTCAAAACTTATTTACGTTTGTTGCTTTGGAAAAAGGGGGAAATTCCCTTTTTCTTATAAAATACTTTTGAAATAATATCATAAAGAACTTGTTTACTTAAAAGCAAATTCTTAAAAAAAATATCGATATAAAACGTGAAATCCTTTGAAAATGTTATCGTGGAGAACTTGCTTACTCATAAGCAAATTTCTCAATCCATTAACATAAAGCATTGTCAATCCATGGCAATACTTATGATAAATTCTTTATCTTAAAAACATTGCTTTCTTCCCATGAAGCAAACCTTGAGGCTTTTCCTTAAAGTCATTCTTTTCCAAAACTTATGACTTTTCATTAAAGCTATCACTTTCTAAAACTTGTGGCTTTGCATTAAAGTCATTATTTTTAAAACTTCTACTTGCCCGTTCGTCAAAACATAAACATAAACATTTCAATCACGTCAATCACATAGAAAGAAAATAACATTTTAGAAAGTTTGCTTGCTTTCCTGAGATCGTCATAATCCTTTTCTTCCATACTCGTCTTTGCCTTTGCCTAGATAAATGAAAATAATATTTCATTTATTTGCATCATCTTCAAATACTTATATTCCTTAGGTTTTCCACCCTACATAAATCCATTTGTCATAGGGTTCCCAAAACAACAACTTTAGAACCCGTTTTTCGTCTTTTCAATGCTCCCTTTAGCAGCATGGTCTAAACAGATTTTTAATCCAAACTTTTCAGCCTTAAACCATGTTTTTCTTAACCCAAATTTAGGGTATTAACATATTTTTAAAATTCATATATTAACTCCTCTCAAAATAGCAACTTATTTCCCTATTGCGGGTACCATTTTCACCCCATTTGGACATCTATTCATAAAATTCATAAAATCGGATTTGGGGCTTATCTTCCCAAATCCTCTTAGGCGTCCAAAGTATCATAATCTAGGGTATTTTACCCTACATAACTTCCATAAATCATTTAATCTCATTTCCATACCATTTTTAACATAAAAATGGAAAAATTGGGTCATATATGCAACCCTAAGTTCCATATTTTAGATTTCTGCCTTATTTCTTCTAGGTTTTGCTCTCATATTTGCATCTCTTTTCAATATATATGCAAAGCCCGCAATCAATACTTAATTCCATCATGTTGTTAATCTTTCTTTAGAAGTTTTATATGATTCAAAACCATGATTCCAATATCAAGAAGAAAACTTGGAAATTGAAAAGCTTAACTCAACGGGTATTTACCCGATTTCGCTGATTCTTTGCCTCGAGCTTCTCCTTTCCTTTTTCCTTCTTTTTTTCCTCCTCTTTTTTCCTCTTCTTTGCTAGGTTTGACGTGCTTGCTGCTGGTCCTTGGAGAAAATCCCTTTTTTTTCCCTTTTTCCTCTCTTCTCTCTCTCTCTCTCTCTTTCTCCTTCTCTCTCTCCTCTTCCTTGCTACTGGAAGTCCAACCCCTTTGCTCCCTTCTTTTTTCTTTTTATAAACCACTTTTCTTGGTGCCCAAGTAACCCCATAGGCATTTTAGTAAATTTTATTTTCACTTTCCACAATTGTCCTTCTTTACTTAGCTCTTAAGCAACTTGTTACTTGCTCTCCAAGAAAAAAAATTTCCATGATAATTAGCTTAATCCATTCCATTCATCTCAGAGATTTCATAATTTTATTCCATCGTTTCAAATTTCATCTCAATCCGACGTTTCTACGTCAAGTTATGATCACTTGAATTTATCTTTTGGATTTGGGATAAAAATAATTAATTATCACCCTAATCCCATCATGATTCCCTTAATCCAATCCATTCATAATATTGGGCCTACCGTCGTGAGCTTATCTTTCAAATTTTATCGAAATCTGCCTTGTAGGCGTCAAGTTATGAATTTTCTATCATTTTTCATCTTAATTCCATAATTACTCTTTAATCTCCATAAATTAAATTAGGGTAATTAACATGATTATTCAAGACACCTTGTCACCCTTAAGTCCTCATTAAGCCCCTCGGGTCATACCGACTCACTTTGGGCTTCGGTGATTAAATTTTTATTCACCATTCCTAATTAAACCCTAATTGCAAGATATCATAAAATCATCTATAAATCTTTCAGAATTTATTTAAATCACATATAATTCATGTATATATGTTCAATGCATCCCATTACGTCCTACATAGGTTGGGGTTTCACATATCATTATAGAGCACTTGTAATCATTTCAACATTTGGAATGAAATCAATATTTTCAAAAGGTTGTTTGCTTACCTTGGCAATCAACTCGCGCCTTTGATCTTTTTCTTGTCTTTTCCTAGACAAGTGAAAATAATTATCTTATATACACCTGTATAACATCATATATTTGCATACTTTTCCTTTTATTAACTTATTTCCAACTCTTTTTATCATCTTATTTTATATGTGACTTCTAATATTTCGACTTTATTCTATTTTTACTTGAAGATGAACGCTCTCATCTCTTAAGTCACATATCTGCATTTTATTTTATTCAATACCCAAATCCTTTAAGATACTTTCTTTCAACTATAATATATGTTCGAGTAAGATGTCTCAAGCTCACATCTAACTTTCTAATATTCACATATCTAAGTATTTTAGTGATTATTTTCTCACTTCTTTCAAAATCCAACTCTAGTAGATTAAACTATCATAATCACTTATGAAACTTATTTATAACCTATTGTAATTTAAATTCAATTCTAAAAATCTGGAATTTAACTTTTATTTTAATTTATTCCTCAATCTATCCATATTGCTCAAATCCGACACACTGATTTCTCTAACTTTTGAATTATAATCAAATCAAGGAGTTTAAAACTGAAATTTTTATCATACCTTAATAATTACATGATTTAACCAAAATAAATAATTCCAGCAAAAATATTAAGTATTTATAGTTATTTAGATATTTTTACTCTTCTAGACAGCAGCATCAATTTTCAGATTGGTCAAATCATGTTAATTATTAGGCATATTTATACCCTTCAAAATTTAATTTTTATTTTTTTTAGTGATATTCAGGATGTCTTATATATCATATAAAGTTTCAGCTCAGAATTCCTGGTATAAAAATTATTAAAAATCATTTGGTATAGCTGATCCTGACAACCATTTGATCTGATTCATGTTGATCGTCTCTGATTTTTAATTTTCAACTTGCTTAACCTTTTAAGCTTAAGATTGGGTTGTTCCTTAATAATCATATCATGAGTTTGTACATAAATTTTCATGATAAAAATCATTTATTTACTATTTCTTTTATACTTTGGTTTTCTGTCTTATTTCTACTAGGTTTTGCTCTCATATTTGCATCTAATTTCAATATATATGTAAAACCCTTAACCATTTATTCTTAATTATTAAAATCAACATATATCATCTATTTAATCATAAAATTGACTCAAGAAATTAGGTTTTTACTTCCATTTTACCTAGCTTTAGCTGTTTCATTCGTATTTGCATATGTGCTTTGCAACCATTAAATCTAAAAATTTAACATGTTGGAACGTCCCTTTGAACATAGATAAAATAATTAATGGGAGGAGATTAAATACACATACCTATTGGACGTCCCCATCTTCCTTCTCTTCTTTTCATTTTTGCTGAATTTTTTTGGGCATCTCTCCCTTCTTCTCTCTCTCTCTCTCTCTCTCTCTTGGACGTTCTAGCTGCTGCTACTACTCCTTCTTTTTCCTTTTTCCTTTCTTACTGCCCAAGAAACCCTCTTGAGTTTCCTTTTTTTCATAATTTTTAAACGCCAAAAATCTGCCCAAAGTTAATCCCTTGATCATTTTCACATGTGTCCTTTATTTTGCCATTTTGTGACATGTGAAGTGGCCATTTTTCCTTGCTGAACACGTCCTTAAAATCCATCCCTTTATCATGTATTTTATGATTTTAAAAATTACAAAAAATTGCCAAAAATCTCTCCCTTTGACACCTCATTTGCACCATTAATTTCTTTGACTTTTGCATTAATGAAAATCATTTTTTGAAGCAAAAATTCAAAGGGTTTTAACCATAAATTATTAAGAATTTTCCCATGGGATTTAACTTAATCAAATCCATCCATGTGATAGGACACTTTATTTTAGCCATTCATAAAAAATTTCATTCCGAAATGACCTTTCTAGTGTAAGTTATGGTCATTTGAAAATGTCTGTTGAATTTGGATGAAATTAAAGAATTATCAACCTAATTAAATCATGATTAACATAATCCACAGCATTCATGAGGTAAAGCATGTCAACATGTGCTTATCTTTCAAATTTCACTTCAATCGCCTTATGGGTATCAAGTTATGAATTTTTCAAGTAATACTCTAATTTATCCGATCATTATCATTAACTAAATCATAATTAATGAGATAAAAAATATGCCAAATCATCATTTTCATACCTTATTTTTATCTTTGTGTGCACATTAAATCACATTAGGCTAAGGTGATTAAATTAACCACCTCACTTAGTCATTTGCCTTGATCTCATTTATCCGTTTCAATGCACACATTAATAACTCATGAATAACTAGGTTACATTTAGTGATCTCAAATGCTCTAGGTATCACAACCTATAACAACATAACAAACCAAGACAATTTATCATAACAAACTAACCAAATTTGCCACATCATCCACCATAGTTCTCGCTAAAAAAACTATCAAACTCTAAGGTCAAAACTGTCAAAGTTTATGTTGAAACTTTTACAAAAAACCTCAGTAGATTCACAACACATAATTCCATAATAACTTGTTACAACCATTCATTTCAAACTTAATATAATCAAATATATTTCGAGCATTAAATTCTTAATTTGTCTATCATCAAAGTACTATAACTCAATATATTATAAATAAAATCAATAAAAACAAAAAGATAGGTTGTTTGCGTAAAAAATAAAATATAATGAGTTAGTAAATGCATTTATAGCAGAAAGAAAATTGTTATATCATAAAGATTACATCAAATGTTAAAATGATGCCTGGTGCTTAGATGTTTCAAATTTTATAAAAATGCTTATAGCCATCTTTGCATAGATATCAATCAATCAAGTTTTATCCAGATTGGTGAACAGGGTGACTCCAAAAGGTTTCATAAAAGACTTTCTCTTATAACCTTAGCAGGCCTCATATAGTTTGCACACTATCTCAACAATCCACAAATTTGAATAGTTTCAGCTATCAGTTTGATTTTCACATATATGACCATCTCTAAAGTTAAAATAACCAATATCTTTTACTTCTAGTCATACCACCATAACTAATTTCCAAAAGAAAAAACTGAAAAAGACCAATATCTTATCATCACAATCTCGGAGGCTAGTTCGTATAACAAAAAAAGCACATATCATTAATTAAGTAATTTAAAAAATCATAATGACAAAATCTAGAAAAACCACTCAAATACGATCATAAAAACTATAGGAAAGGAAATTTTTAAAAATTTGAAAAATCCATATGAGAAGTCCTAATAAAATTATATTTAGCATTAACAAAAAAAGATATGGAAATCGAGACTAAATGAATGAGAGTTCTCCAAAGCTACATAATTGGTTTGAATTCAATTTTAAAGATTTGAATAAAAAATTTGTTGTGCAATCATCCATACAATTCATTAATGAATGAAAATAGATTGCTTCAAAATAAACATCTTTAAGGCAAAGAAATATAAAAATGAACAAGAATATATATATAAAAAATAAAGGAGGAAAAAAGATAGATAGAAAAGGATTCTTGGGATGAATTTCAACTCTCTTCCAAGCAAGAAAAATAGAGCTTGTTTGGCCCCTCAAGGAGCTATCTGACATTTTGACAATTTGAGATCTCTACACAATGCATAATGAAGTAGCAAAGAAAATTAAACTTATAGAATCAAATTCGTTGATCTTCGTCCATAAAAAAATACCAAAACATGCGACATTAACGTGGATGCTACAAGAAAACCTAATGATAAATGAAAGTAGACTTGTTGTGATGAACGAGTGTGAAATGTGCATCATCCTGTCTCCGAATTGAAGTCGCTACAAACCTTAGATCGACTTCATCCAGAATGCTAGAAGGGAGGTGATTTCTTTGGGTTCATAGGGAGGAGAAGGTGCACATAGGTGCCTATCTCGCACAAATCAAAAAATTATAGCACCTTAAGTACTTCAAGTCCTAAACTCGCTTCTATTAAGCCATTTCATACTATGTATCTATTCATAATCTCATCACAAGTACATAAGTCATTGATTATAGTATATAAATTATCGATCCACGGAAAATTTAGAATTTAAAACTCTATTTTTAAACACTTTCTTATTGAATATCTAAATAGTGAAGCAAAATAGAAAAGTGGAAAGAGAATAGAATTTAGAATTAGATCTAGAGTTAGAAAGTAAGGATGAGAGTATATAGGATTTAAAGTTTTACAAACGTCTTTTGCAATAGGTAGTAGTATGAATATTTAATCCGGATGTTGTTTGTTAAAGAAGAACAAATCCTAATTTATCCTTGCACCTTATCTCGAAACCTACAAGGCGTAATCCTAATTTATTCTTAACTACCTATTTTCATGGGATTAAGTCAATTACGATTCGTTAAGTTTTATTACTATTCATGAATTTCTCAAGGTCATCATGTCTATTCTTATGGTCTTAGATTTCCAGGTTTAATATATTGATTATCATATATTAGAATTCTACCCCTCGGTTCCATTATCTAATATATATGAAATCATTGCTAAAGTTGGAGCTCAAATAGTAGGTAAGTATTAAATCACAAGATATTAAGCTAATAACAATAATCAATATAAATAAATTAAAACCACATACCATGCTACATTGTACGTATGATACATCTTAAATCCTAAATTTAGAGCTTAGATAAGTATTTTTAAGTCCAAAATAAAATTAAAATCTAAATTTATCTTGTGAAAACACAACCTAAGTAGGATTCAATATATGCATTGAACATTTACATGTGATTTATAAGTGAATTTATTGAATTTTAAATAATTTTTGTGATTTTACTAAATTATGGTAATTAGGGCTAAGGATTAGCAATGATATTCGAGTGATCATTATAAGCTGATATGGGACAAAGGGATTAAAGTAATTTGTTGATGGTTGAAACTTACCAATATATCATGGATAATTATTTTAAATTATTTAATATGAATTATGAGAATTTAAAGGGTAATTATCAAGTTAAGTGGAAAAATACTAGAAAATTCATAACTCAACGCCTATAAGGCTGATTCAAGTGAAATTTGAAAGGGAAGTTGATGAAAATGGGCTTAGTATTATGGGATTATTGGGTTATAAAAATCCTTGATGAAATTAATGTAATGATTTATTGATCGTATCTCAAATTCAACCGTTAACTTCAAACGGCTATAACTTGAGCTAGAAAAATCGGATTGCGATAAAATTTGAAATGGTTGAATCAAATTACGAGATTAAAATTTTGGAAGGTTTAGATTAAGAAAATTATGTTGAGAAAATTCCCGCATTAGAAAAGGTGTATACAATTGACTTTTACACCTCAAAAGTACCATGCATTTAAGGCAAAAGGTGCATTAATTGAATGCAATTTTTAATGGTCCAAATAGGTGTCAAATGTAGGTGAAATGCAGGTAATTTTATGATTAAATATGTGTGGAAATTCGTGGTTATGCTGCTGGAATTAATGGAGCTAGGGAGTACTCAAAGTAAGCATAGGTGAGGTGTCCATACATGGACGTTCAAGTGATGTTGTTGCTGGATTTTTTTATTTTTTATTTTATAATATATGCACATACATAGCTGACATGTTGGGACACATAAATGAGCATTTAATCATGTGGAAAAAATCCCTGAAAATTCATGAATAGCAGCTGCCATTGAAGGATGAAATCTGGATAGCTGGCTCATGCATATGACGTGCAATTGATGTGTTGTTGCTGCCATTTTTATTAATTTTATATGCCAAATTAATGATTAAATTAAAGGTTAATTAGGTGTATGATTTACCCTTAAATTAGGTGTGGCACCCCCAACTCAAGCGTCACATCCTGAGCCTTACCTCGAGATCGTTATTGACTGGTAAACGTGATCAGGATTGTTGCCCTGTCACACGGCGGGTTTTTAACGAATATTTATCCAATTAAATATATTTTCATAGGGGTTTATTTTTCTCATAATTACATCTCATGCATAACTAGGTCATTTCCAACAAATCATCACATAGCAAAGCCTGTTGTCCAAGAAACATTTCCCTATTCTCCTAAATCAGATGTCACAGCATGTATTAATCATAGCCACCAATCATAAAACATCAACATAATTACATCCATTCTACATGAATTTTTCTATATCATGAGACTGCTAATGTTTTTCCTTTTCTTTAATAATATTATCTTTACTCCTTTCTCGAGTCTCTTCTTTCACCTGTCTATGGGTTAGGAAAGCAAAAACGTGAGTTGTACACTCAATAAGCAAGCTTTATGCATGTTTTCAAGAAAATCATTTTAAAAGAAATCTTTTTCAACAAAAATGTTTCTCTCCATTTAGTAGAGACACTTATCAAGTGATCAGCTACCTACGGAGCAGAAATCTTTTATTTAAAATCATTATGGAAAGCAACCTTATACCCCCTCAGGGATATATAATGCCAATGTAATGAATGCATTATGATCCTTTAGGATGGAGGCTAGCTAGGCGACCATCCGTCCTCATATTCTCCCATCCAGGGAGTCACCACCGACCCTTGGCCTGTTTTAGCGACTCGGTTACACCTAAGGGGGACAATCGGTCCACTTATTCCTTTAAGGTGAACCTTATGCATTGTGCACATGAGTTTATCCATGACATGCTAGCATGATTTTTCACACATAATACCAAAGGGCAGAATTTTCATCAAATATAAAGCAGGCTTTATAAATCAATTTTCAAGACACCGTGAAGTAAGGAATGGCCATCCTTAAAATTTAGAAATCAATCTCAAATAACATTTTCTAAATCAATAAAAGAAATTAAAACACCATTTATAATTATTTCAAAGAAATTTAAGAAATAAAAATTCATTTAGAAAATTGGCTTGCTTACCTTGTTCGTGAGAGCTTTCCGGATCGACTTTTTCCTTTCCTTTGCCTATGAAAGAATAACATAATATCCATATAAATTCCATTTGCTTGCATTTATTTAATTTTTCAACCCATTTCCATAAATATTCATAACCCGTTTAATCTCCAAGTTGGGTATGCATACTTTACACTTACATATCTCAATTATTCATTATGTCTCATATTTAATTCCTATATATATTAATCTCAAATTTTGAGATTATCAAATCAGCAATGCATTTCACGTTTTTCCATCATATTTTAACATATTTTTGCATTTTAATATTTCACATAATTCATTTATCATCTTATCATACTTACTACTTCACATATGTACACTTATCAACACCTAATTCCTATATTTCTTAAAAATTTTCAAATCAAAAATTGAGCTTCTAATTCAGAATTTTTATAAAATTCATTTAATATTTATTTATTGCATATTTACAAAAAAAATTTATCCATAAATTTCTAAATTCCAAAACAGCAACTTGGACATCTGATTTCGACACTTTAAACGTCTCTTTTGATATTCAAAACTAAACAGATTTTTATCCACTTAATTTCAGAAATTAATCCCACTTTTATTAACCTAAATTCAAGGTATTTTCACATATTAAAATTCCATATATAAGCTCTTTGCAAAACAGCAACGTTCTATGTATGTAGAGTTCCCGTTTACACCATTTTTGACGTTCACTTCATACTCCCTTTAAAATACGAATTTGGGCAATTCTTGCAAGGTACTTTTCATGTCCAAAATGCATTATATTTATGATATTTTACCATGAAATTTATCCATAATTTATTTGAATCATTTCATGTAGCATTTTTCACATTTAAACGTGAATTTCGAGTCTTAGAAAGAACCCTAGCCAGCTTACCTTTTATACTTCATAAATCATACTAAATTTCATATATGTTCAACACCAAATCATGAATTATCATGTGATTATATCCACAAAATAAAATAGCAACTTAAAACACAAATTTTAGCATGTTTAGGCTAGTGTAGGAGCTCATACATCACACTAAACATTCTCTACTCACATCTAACTCTTAGTTGCACTACTTGCTAACAAATTCCCATTAAATTCCCTAATTAAAAACATCATAAATCTTCATTAAAGGTTTCATTATGAAGCATATTAATATCTCATAAATTAAGTTAGAAAATCTGAATTAAAATCACTCAAACATAAGCACATACTTTCTTGTATTGAATAACACCTAACTTCCACTTCTCAAGCAAGCTTCCTCCACTTAACTTCTTCTTTTCTTTCCTTTTTTTCTTCACTTGTTTTTAGGTTTGAAAAATGGGGAAAGAGGGAATGTGAGCTGCTGCTGGAAAGGAGAGCTCAAAATGCAGAAATTTTCTAAGTCGCTTCATGCATATGGACTTCCATTGCTCTTTATGCAATAGCTGAAATTTTCCAGCTAGTGGACCCCACATGCCACCTCATCTTTGCTCATTCCAATGCAATTCTATCACCTTAGCTTACATGGCAACTTGTGGACCATTTAAATTATTTTTTTCTTAATTAAAAATTTGCTAATTATCCACAATAGCTGCTGCTTTCCAATTTTTTTCCACGAATTTTACAGCTTATTAATTGCACATTTATTTTCCCTAATACCTAGGCTAATTATCCATGCATTTAGAAATTTTTAAAAAATACAAAAAATTACATTTTTGTTCACTTGCATGGTCAATATTTTTTACTCCATTTTCTGATGTCTATTCACGTCCCTATTTTCACCAGCTTATCTTATCATTATTAATTTTTTTGCAGCTTTATTTAATTAGTAATTTAATTACCTAGTAGTTTAGGTCATTTAGGGCCATTTTAGCTTAATAAAAAAATTATAAAATATGCATAGGGCTGCTAGCTCGTCCACATCATCAAGGAGACATGTTGCTGTCTATTTTTCTTTTTCCATTCAATGGTCCAAATCTGCCCCTTTTAAGTCCAAATTTCACTTTAATTTAATGCATTTTTATCCTCATTAACTCATAGTTGACTTTTGGTATTTATTTTATTAAAAAATATTTCATAAAATGCAAGTATATGGCTGATTGCACGTCCTCAGCCACCACCTCTTCCATGCTCCTTTTGAACCATTTAATTATGCATTTAATTAAGAGATAATTGCAGAGATTTTCTCATTTTTAGTAATTCACATAATACCCTACAAATTACCCCCTCTTGACACCTCAAATTTGTCTTTATTCATTTGATTATTCTATTCATTTTTAACTTAAATGCTATTTACTTTTTGGTTTGAAAAGTCAAAATTACTAATCAAAATTTTTGAAATATTAATACCATAATCATTTTCATGATAAAATCCTTCCATAACCTTGATCTCACAATTTTAGCCGTTCATCTCAAATTTTATCTCAATCTGATCTTTCTAGCTCAAGTTATGATCATTTTAAGTTTTGAACGGTGAAGATCAATTTTCATCAAAATTTTCATATTGTAATTTTCTCATGTGATTAAGCACAAAATTATGTGCCTTCCTTTTAATTTTCACCTTAATCCGTCTTAAGGTCATCAAGTTATGAATTTTTCAATATTTACTCAACTTGGTTTTATAATTAGCCTCCAAATCTCCATTAATCACCTTATCAATTTTAATTATTTTTTTTATAACATGCTAATAATTATCCATCCTCCTTATGATATTGAAATCGTATTATACCACATTACCTTCAATTAGTAAATTTAAACAATCATTCACACAGATGACCTAACTGCAAAAATCTTAAAGTCCTAAATAATTCAATTATGAATACATTATTCATACATAAATCATTCAATAGAATTTACATGATTTCTACTCGAATTAGGGTTTCACATTAGGGTTGATAAAAAATAGAAAAAAATCTGAAAAACAGGCAGCCATGTGGACGTGACAAGTGGACAGCTTGGATTGATTCTATCTTAAGCAAATTTTTGGTTTAATAAAAAATGGTAAAAATATTTTATATGGCCACAAATTAACCATCACATTAGGGGGGATAAGCATACATTAAATTTATTTGGAAAAAAACACCCCAAGTGGGGCCCACAGCTGGAAAATCCAGCTCTCTACATGGGGTGCTCGGTCATGTGAAGAGAAGCTTGGAAAAATAATTTTCTAAGTGCCCATGCTCTTCTCCCCCAAGGCAGCAGCTCACGTCCCAGCCCTAGGCCACCAAGGAGGAAGAAAAGAGAAGAAAAAAAGAAGGGGAAAAGGAGGGATTACTTTGAGTTATATTTCAAATATGAAAGTTATATGATGTTATAAATCAAAATATGAATGAAGTAGTAAAAAAAGGATTTTCACCATGAAAATTTATTTACAATCTCATTATATGATTATTAATAGATGAAAAATTTTTAGATTTAAATATTACGCAGGTTTCAAATTAAAAATCCGAGAAAATGAACCTAAACAGGGTAAAATGGGTGACAGGATCAGCTGTAGAAAATGATTTTTAATAATTTTTATGAAAGGAATTTTGGGCTAAAAATTTTATAGATTATATAATACATATTGTTAATCACACAAAAAAAATAACAATTAGGTTTAGATAGGTATAAATATGCCCCATGATTCACGTGATTAGGGCTGACCCTAAACTCACAACACTGTCCAGCACAATGAAAATGCCAAAATAAATATATAATGTTAATATTTCGTGATAAAATATTTATTAAAGTTATTTAATGTATTTATTGATGTATGATATAAATTTCAGAATTAAATACTTTTATTTGATTATAAATCAAGATTTAGATATTTTAGTACGCCTGATTTCAGCATATGTGGATAGTTTGAGAAAAAATCAAAAAGAAATATGAAACCCAGGTAGAAATGATTCAAATTGATATATATGTTAGGAAAGAGTGTAATAAAGGATTAAGGATAGCAAAGGTGATTGATAATTTATATTATTATTTATATATAGAATTAATAGGTAAATAAGAAGATGGAACTTAGTGAAAATAAGAAGACAAGGGCTGTTTTGGAAACCTATGATTAGTGGACTTAAATCCTATAAAAATAACCTAAATAAAGTGATAACTAAGAGTAATAACCATGCTGAATAAGTGACCAAGTGCTGACTTGGAAAATTTTATGAGATGTCTCTTATATGTGTTGCCAAATGGGCATATGTGAAAGGATAAACATGCGTAAGTGATAAATGACTTATGTAATTTGATTTTGTGCAAAAATGTATGAAAATATGATAGAGTTCATGATTATATATCTATTTAGAGTGCATGATGATTAATTTCAAATTTTGGAATTAATTTATGAAGTTTAAGGCAATGACGTGTGCTTAAAAGGAGCACCGATGTGTAAATTTTGAAAAATAAGTGAAAATGGTAAATGAAGGTTAATGAACCTTTAAATGTTAATTATGTGATTGAATGGTTACCCTACTTATGGGATTGCATAAGTTATGTGTTAACCGATAAAATGTGCAAATATGTGCTATCTATATGTCTAATGACTTGAGAAGTCAAATGAATGATACATGTTAATGAAAATGAGTTGGAAAATTAAGTTGGATGCAAGCAAAAGGAATATATGAAAAATTATATTATTCTCATGTAGGCAAGGGCAAAGAAAAGGCAGACTTGGGAAGCTAAAGAAACGTAGGTAAGCAAGCGAATTTCCAAAATATTGATTTCCTCCTATGTGTTGAAATGATTTCTTCGAAATATTGTTTCAAAGGAATTTTATGAAATTTATGAACTTGCTTTAATAAGTTGGTTTCATAGTTGTTTACAAGATAAACAAGTGAATTTTCAAGCATAATGTTTATATTCAAGTATTAAAATTACTTGATCATGTTTATATTAATGATGTGGAGAATTGAAGCAAGCTCAGTTCTTAAAAATATGATGTGGGTTTTAAGATGGTTTTAATATAAGCAAGTTCATACAAGTGTGGTTTACAAAGAGTTTTATCTTGAAAGAGTTTAACTCTTTCATAAAATGATATTCAAAAACAAACCATGGAAATTCTATTTACAAGGAGTTTTATTGAAAAATGTAATTCTTTACAAAATGATTTCTACAAATAAATAGATGTTTTGAAATGGTTCCCATTAAATGTCATAAATTGAATTTATGTACATGTTTTGAGATTTATGTAGGTGTTTTGAAATAATCTATCAAGGTGTCTTACAACTCTTAGAGTTGTAACACTTTGAAGATGCTTTACTCTGATATTCCAAAAAGATTTAAGGGTAACCAGTCCTACAAATTGATTTGGTGGATTTTATGTTCAAATAATGATCAAAAGATTATGCAAACTCCTTTATATATATAAGAGTAACAAGGAAGTGACGTGGACAAGGCAGATAATGCCATTGCAGTGGATGGAAGAGAGTTGTATATGTTTTGCTCATAAAAATGTTATTAAGAAAAGTTTTGTCTTCGCGAGTTTTGAATTAGTTCAAAAGCTTCTTAAAATGAGAATTTCAAAAGTTGTTTAGCAAATCATTAAAGCTTTGCAAAATATTATCTTCTCAAATATTTTAAATGTTTGGTAAAATGGATTTATTAAAATATTGCTAAACTCTTTAAGGGTGGTCATCCTAACATTAGGATTTGGAAATAGTTTACAAAAATATTTTATTTTCAAACAAACCACGCCCAGTTCTCAATTCGAGAAGGGCATAGTCTGCGGACTAAGTGGTTTAAAATATTTTATTTTCAAAACAATCCTGCCTAGTTCTCAATTCGAGAAGGACATAGTCTACGGACTAAGTTGACTTTATACATATCAAGCTAAGACTTGAAAAAGGGCACAGTCAAATGACTGTGCTAAGTTTTATGAAAATCATAGCTAGCATACGAGTGTGCGCAAAACGATGTACTAGGCTCATGGTTGAGGCGGTTACGGACCAAAATGGTTGAAAACCAGAGCTCACCTCTACCTGTAGCCGAGTCGCTTAGGGAAGGCTGGAGGCCAGTGTAGCCCTCTCTGAAATGAGAGTAAGCTCATGAGCAGACACCTGGCTCGCGTGCTGTCTCATGAATGGTTTCTTTCCTAGAGAAGGATGATCACTTGTTAAGTGTCACCAACCTGAGGGTCAGAGGCACAAATCCATATGTTTTTGGAACATACATATGTTCCCTATGTTTTAAAAGTCCCAAAATGGGCACCGACGCTGTTTGGTTTTAAATGGATTTGTATTGGTTTCAAATGGATTTATGTTTAGTGTTCAGAAGATACCGAAAAATATTTTAGGACATGAATATGTCCGCCATATTGGTTTAAAAAGAGTTTGGTATCTTACATGCGGGTTAAAAGAGGTTTATATGAAAAAATATTTTTGGACATGAGAATGTTCGCATAGATAAAAGATTCCTATGCACATGCATTTCTTTTGAATAACCCCGAGTTGGGTTATAAAGAAATTTAAATAGATGATGTTTTGAGACTTGTAAATGACCTCATGGGGAAAAAGGTTATAAGAAAAATATTTTAGGACATATAATTGTCCTCATGCTATATGAAAAATATTTTTGGACATAGACATGTCTTCATGATAGATGAAAAATATTTTGGGACAAACAATTGTCCCTATGAAAAATGGTTTAAATGCATATATATCACCATTGAAAATCCTCGAAATGGGGACATGCGTAAAGTTTTATGGGTGTATTATAAAGAAGATTTCTATAAAAGATTTCTTCCTATTAGTAGTTGATCACCTGATAAGTGTCTCCTACCGAATGAGCAAAGGATGCATTTAAATGAAAAATATGATTCTTGCTTACTGAATTTATCACTCACATTTTGTTTTCCCAACCTTAAACAGGTTTAAGGATCGAGGAAAGGAGCAAGGCTAAAAGGTATTGATATGTTGAAGAATGAATGAATGGATGAATGCACTGCTTATAATGAAATGGGTTTGATTATGTATGGTGTAAATAGATAAGTGATTATGTACAAAATTCTACGTGAATTTTTATTTATGAATACATATGCTGCCTACAATATGAAAGTAAAGATACTTGTACGATGAATTTTATGATGATATGGATAAGTCCACTATGAATGATGACAAGTGTATGCTTATATGATAAAAGGAAAAAAAAAATTTGGACGAGATCAAATTAAGAACTCGCCGCGTGATCAGGGCAACAATCTTGATCACATTTACCAATCGAAATGGTTTTGGAGTAAGGCTTGTGGAGGCCTCAGGTCGGGGGCGTCACACATCTTAAATAAGACAATTAAAATAAAAATGAAAAAAGAAAGAAATGTTATTGGTTGGAAGCCCCAATGATATGTTGGCTGCTTCATGCAACTCGCCACTCCGAATCTTGCCCCGTGCTTTTTGTCTCTCTCAATTTTCTGCTATGACTTTCTCTACGGCTATATTTTCTCTCCCTCCTTTTCTGCCGTTGCTTGCCTCCTTTTATAATTTTGAATTGCCTAAGTTAAAAGTGCGCACACCCTGCTTGCATTGCTTGGCTACCTTGCTTCCAACTTAATTGCGCACCAATGCCTATGCAGCTTCCAATTTGTATTGCGCTATGCTGCATAGAAAATCAGTTGCATGCTGACCGTTAATTTTTTAGATGGGTTTAAAATTGACGGCTAGATTTTTCTGATGGCTGGTTACAAATTGGACGGTATTGGATTAATTGCGTATAGATTTTTTATGATGGACGGCTAGATATTTGTCTACTGGACGCAACTTGAATTTTTCTGGACGTCAGATGTATGATGCATGGAATTTTGACATTGGACCGTCAGAATAAAATTTCAGGTGGTGGACAACTTGTAATATGGACGGTGGGAATTAAAAATCTGGACAAGTGATTTCTAGACGTAAAATGGACGCTGGGATTTTCTTGCATGGTTGCTGTCATAATTGCATGTTTTAGAAAATTCTAGATGGCTTCGAAATTTGGACGTTTTGATTAATTGCTGGAAATATGGATGGATGGCTGAATTGCTGAATTTGATTTTCCTGGACAGCTTTGGACGGTGGAGATCTACATGGCTTGATGTATAAAAAATCTGTACAGTCCAGATCTCTCTTGGGTGGTGGAATTTTTCTGCATTGTTTGGAAAATCTGGACGTCCATGATCATGAAATGGACGGTGCTAATCTGAAATCTTGCATGGGCAGAAATCCTGCATAAAATAACTATTTTAAATTATTAATTGATCAAGTACTTAATGAATTAGAATTATTTGAAACCTAATCATTGCAATCAATTATTTTTATATCAAACACATTTGATTTTATGGCAACAAATAAAAATATAATTTCAAGCCAAAAGATTACAAAAATTATTTAAATCACTTGAAATTAATATTTAATACCCAAATGTTGCAAATACACATTTTAAAGCAAACTTCACATTAAAATAGGTTAATTATCTAACAAATTTGTATAAAAATACCCACAAATATATTACTAATTGTTCGCAATCTCACCGCAAGTGCACGGGTCGTAGATTAGTATATAAATTATCGTTCTACAGGGAATTCGGGACTATAAAATTTTGCTTTTAAATGCTTTCGTGTCGGAGATGGAGATAATGTAGTAAATAAAATAGAAATGTAGGGAGAAAATACAGGAAATCAAAAGGAAAGGAAATAAACAAAATGAGAAGAGAAAATTGCAAATTATGATGAGTAGAGAAAACGAGAGTACGAGTATCTAGGGTCTAGGATTTCACATGCATCTTTTGCAACGGGTAGTGATATAATTATTTAATTTGGATATTGTTTGTTAAAGGAGAACAATCCCTAATTTATCCTTGCACCTTCTCTCGAAACCTACAAGGTGTATCATAATTTTCTTAACCACCTATTCTCATGGGATTAAGTTAATTAGAATTCGTTAAGTTCTGTGGTTTGTTCATGAAATTTCTCAAGATTATCATGTCTATTCTCATGGTCTTAGATTTCCAGGTTTAATATCTTGATTATCGTATATTAGGTTTCCACCTCTCGGTTCCATCACCTAATATATGGAATCATGCTAAAGTACGGGCCCATGTACAAAGCAAGCATAAAAATCACAAGATATTAAATTAACAATAATATCCATCATAAATAAATTAAAAATCCACACCACGCTACATTGTACACATGTTACGTCCTAAGCCCTAGATTTAGGATTTAGCCAAGCATGTTTAAGTCCAAAATAAAATTAAAATTACAACCCATCTTAAACAAGACAATTAAAATTACAAAGGGAAAAGATAGAAAAGCTTATTGGTTTGAAGCCCCGATGGTGTGTCGGCCGCTCCACGCAACTTGCAAGTCCGCCTTTTGCCCGTGCTCTCCACTTTGCTTTCTCTCTCTTTCTCTCTCAAAATTATGCTCTAATCTTCTTCTAAAATTCCCGCTAAAATATTTTGCAGTGGTATCCTTGCAGGGATTTTCTATTGCTTGCTCCTTGGAATTTTTCTGCTGTGGAATGCACACCTTGCTTTGGCCGGTTGCTCCCCCTTTTATAGATACATACCTTAATTGTTGTGGGCCCAATCTTCATCAATTTCTGTGGACCCCAGTAATCACATTGCTGCTGAAACTAATGAGAGCATCACGTGAATTTGCATCTTGGTGATTAATTGAGCAGCTTTGATGAATGCATTGCATGGTAGTGGGGTCCGCTTAATTGTGCAGCTAGTGGATTTCATGTGATTGTTTGTGGATTTATGGACATGGGGTCCATTGATTTATTGCATGTTGCTGCCCTTTAAAATGCTGCTGGAGAATTCACGTGAAATGGGGATATTAGTGGGGTCCATCTGCATGAAATCATGAGCAGCTATGAATGGACGGTGTTGGATTGGTTTGAATGATTTGGATTTTTTGGAATATTTGGACGGCTGATCAGAGGTTGATCACGGTGGGGTCCATGCTGGTCACGTTGCTGATTTTGGATGGGCATGATCACGTGATTTTCTGGTGGGCCATTGCTGCTGAAATCACATGAATGTTGCTGCATAAATGGACAACATGTGGGGTCCATCAATGGTTGTTGCAATTGACATGAATGGGTGTGGTATTGCTGTGTTGGACGGCTATTGCTTGGGGTCCATCTCAATATAAAATTCTGCATTTGCTGATTTATGAAATGGGCATGGGATATTAAATGGAAATCACGTGAGCATGATGAATGGGTTGCTGATCACTTGAATGCATTGCTGGACATGATTGCTTGATGGTCACGTGATTGCATTGGTGGACAACATATTCAATGGCTAGATTAAATGATGATCATGCATGGTTTACGTGAATGGTGCTGATTAATTGGAAGGCCAATTTTCTGGACAGTTTGGGCATGATTTGGCATGGTGGAGAAATGCAGATCGTTGATTTCTAGTGGGCCACAGAAATTGATTTGCAATGCTGGCAGCTTGGTGCGTGAATTGGACAGTATGCATCTTGTGAAGGCGTTGTGATGATCAGCTGGAAAATAAATTTGCAACTGAATAAATGCACAAACAGGTATTGAAATGGACGTGATGGGCAGCTGATACGTTCATTTAAATCACGTGAATTTGATGCAAAAATTACTGCTGGATCAATGCATGGTGGACGTTGATATAAAATTGTGCAGCATGGAATTCACGTGGTGGCTATGAGCAGCATTTGCAATGGACGGCTGGACCATTTACGTGAGCAAGCATGGTGGGGTCTAATATGAATGCATGTTGCTGCTGGAAATTGATTTTCTGGACAGCTAGGTGCGTGAATTGCTATTTCTGTATTTTGGGTGTGATCAAATGGCTGGACACATTGGGCATGATGGATGATTCGATTTCCATGTGGGATCACCTTGGTGAAACTTGTTTTCCCTGAATAAAAAATATTTAAATCATTAATTCATCAAAAATCATTAGTGGGTTTATAAAATTATTTAAAACCCATTTAATTTCATGGCAACAAATAAAATGTAATTTCAAGCCAAAAGATTATAGAAATTGTTTACATTGCTTGAAATTAAACCAAATTTCATATTAATTACCACCAATTTGGTATAAAATGTCCATAAAATATGTTACCAAATTCCAATTATCACTAATTTCCAATTATCAATATCTAGAATAATAATTGTATTAAAATGTAAGTGATTCTGATGGTTTGAGTTAAACATTGATTGATTTAGCTTAGTTATATGAAAATACTCACAATTTGATTAATTTATGCTTAGCAGGAAAGTGCATACAATTTTGGGGCCCAAATCATACAGAAATAGTAGATTTTGATATTGAAAATGAGCTCAATTGGGCTTGCCCAAATTTCTAAGTCAACGGGCTCGAAAAATGCTTTCTGTTGATATGTTGTGGCTCCCGTAATTCCTCCCGAATCAAAAGTTATGATCAATTGAAATTGTTCCACTCATTTTTGGTTCAACATACATCTGTTTTGAGAAGTTCAAAGATCAAGAACCAAGACCACATTTGATTGATGATTTTGAAGAAATTAAATGAGTTAAAATCAAGGAAGTCTGGAACTTATCAGGCCATGTCAGAGAAGATTCAACACAAATTAGGGCAAAACTAAAAACAAAATCTTAAAATTTCAGAGCAAGCAGAGCACTCCAAAGTACCACATGGTTCAAACTGTGTGGATTTGGGTGCCACATGGTTTGAACCATGTAGGACCCTGGTTCCACAATTTTAAGCGCAAAACAGACTCTGTGTGCAAATAATCCTTGCAAACCTATATAAACACCTCTGGGGGATGTTAAAACATCCTTGGAACTTGGAGTAAGGTCTAGGAGTGAGAGAAGGTGAAGAGCACGAGGCAAGAGGAGAGGCGGTGAGTTGCTTGAGGCGGTTGAGACACTATTGGAACCTCTAATTAATAAGCTTTTCTTTTGATTTAGTTGTTTTATTTGTGATGGACTTTGAATATAATATTGTTTTGTGTTTATTTTTATTATAAACATGCTAGGCTAAACCCTTAGTCTAGGGTTTAGGATGTAGCATACGTACAATATAATGGATATTGCGGTTTGATTTACTTATGAATGCTATTTTGTGTTCATTTAGTATCTTGTGATTAATGCTTGCTTGGTGTGAAAGCCTACGCTTTGACAATAATTCTCATATATTATGTGATAGAACTGAAAGGTGGAAGTTTAATATTTGATAATCAAGATATTAAACCTCGAAATCTAAGACCATGAAAATAGGAAGATAATCTCAGGGAATCCCATAAATAGCACTACACTTTTGTGAACCTTAGAGCAAACCATAATAAGGATTCGAAGTTTATCAAGTAAAAAAATGAAATTTTGAAAATTTTAGCAAATTTCAAGATCCAAAAAATGAAAATGATGCTTCGTAGAGTGTGTTGAGCTAATGATTGTGCATGTGTGTATCAAATTAATCCATATTTCTATTCTAAATTATTGAACGAGACCTGCATGTGTGAAAATGAATTCCTCTTCCCACCTATTTTAGAACACATCTCTTGGACTATTGAATTGAATCGATAACACACACAAGTAATATACATTATAGAGGCAATTATTTGAATTTTTAAACTATATCTTTGTGAATTACTTGTTGTTCCCCACTTTGATCTGAAATCTTACTTCTTTCTTTACCTTAATATCCCAGTTGTACTTGAATCATCTTTGAATATCTCATTTGAGTTGAAAACTAAAAAAGAAAATTAAGGTGTTTGAATAATAAAATGTAATGAATATTATTGGGTTTCTCCATATATCCTGAAAAATGGTGAGGGGAAGTAAGTCGAACTTGGTTTAAAAAAATAAAGAGAAAAAACAATGGGTAATGATAGGCTTGAAAAAAAATAAGTGTGGGGGTTCATAAGAGGTTCAAGTTATTCTAAAGATGGTTCTGACTTGAATTCTATTCTTTTTTACGTAAAATCAATGAATTTGAACTTTATATGTCTACCTATAGAAGACCTCTTAATCATTCAATTATGTGTGCCATGATTACCGAAGATAGGAAAGAGAGTGCATATAGACTAGGAGAATTAGGATTTTCTAATTCATGGGGGTTAAATCATGGAAATGCATGTGACTTAAGTTGAGCAATTAGGATATTGATGGTTTTTTATAACTGCATGTCGAGAATTATGTTTAGCCACTCTACAAAGCCGTTGACATTCGATTCTCGTGTTCTTGAGATTTGGCCAGATTGCTGATTTTTCATTGCTTGGAAACTATGAATCCTAAATTTAATTTATAATTTGTGGCATCATTTATTATTTTCTTGAGGACAAGCCAAGATTCAAGTGTGGGGGAATTTATTAAGCCAATTTCATACTACATATCTAGAATAATAATTGGATTAAAATGTGAGTGATTGAGATGATTTGAGTTAACCATTGATTGATTTAGCTTAATTATGCGAAAACACTCACCATTTGATCAATTTGTGCAAAGCAGGAAAGTGCATGCAATTTTAGGACTCAAATCATACATAAATAGTAGCTTTTGATATTGAAAATGAGCTTAACTAGTCTTGCCCAAGTTTCCATGTTGACAGGCCCAAAAAATATTTTTCGTTGATATCTTGTGACTCCCTTAACTCCTTCCGAATCAAAAGTTATAGTTGGTTGAAGTTGGTCCACTCATTTTGGTGCAACATACGTCTATTTTGAGAAGTTAAAAGCTCAAGGATCAAGACCACATTTGATTTGATGATTTTGAAGAAGTCAAAGGAGTTAAAATCAATGAAGTTTAGAATGTATCAGGACATTTCAAAGAAGATTCAACACAAATTGGGGTGAAACGAGCAATAGAACCTCAAAATTTCAAAGCAAGTGGAGCACTCCAGAGTGTCACACGGTTCAAACCATGTGGTTCAAATCGTGTGGATCTAGGTGTCACATGATTTGAACCATGTGGGACCCTAGTTCATCAATTCTAAGCGCAAGATAGACTTTGTGTGCAAATACATTCTAAAAACCTATATAAACACCTCCCGAGTAAGGCATCCTAGAATGTCCTTGGAGCGTGGAATAAGGTTCGCACGAGCCAACGGGTGAGGTGATGAGTTGCTTGAAACGGTTGAAATACCATTGAGGCTTCCAATCAATAAGTTTTTTATTTTCTTCTTTTCTTTTGATTTAGTTATCTTATTTGTGATGAATTTTGAATATAATATTATTTTATATTCTATTTTTATTATAAACGTGCTAGAATAAACACTTAGTCTAGAATTTAGGATGTAGCGTATGTACGATGTAGTGGATATTGTGATTTTTATTTATTTATTAATGATATTGTGTATTAATTTACTATCTTGTGTTCCAATGCTTACTTGGCATAAAGGCCAACACTTACTAGGTGATGAGTTGCTTGGGGTAATCAAAATACCATCAGGGCTTCCAAACAATAAGTTTTTCCTTTTGATTGAGTTGTTTAGGATGTAGCATACGTACAATGTATCGAATATTGTGATTTTTATTTTTTTTTATCAATGATTTTATGTGTTAATCTAGTATTTTGTGATCCAATGCTTACTTGGCGTGAAGGCTTACATTTTGGAAATGATCCCATATATTAGATAATGAAACTAACAGGTGAAAGTCTAATATACAATAATTAAGATATTAAACCTGAAAATCTAAGACCATCAAAATAGGTATGATGATCTTAAGGAATCCCATGAACGCTTACAAAACTTAATGAATCCTAATTAACTTAATCCCATAAAAATAGGTGGTTAAGAATACATTAGGGTTATCCTTTGTAGGTTTTGATAGAAGGTGCAAGGATAATTTGGGGTTTGTTCTCCTTTAACACATAATACTCGAATTAAATTAGCATTCCACGTATTTGTTGCAAAAAAGTACGTAAAACCTTACATCCTAGGTGCTGTCAATCCTGTGATTTCTAATCCTGTTCTATGTTCCACAGATCAACTTTGCTTTTTGCTATTCTTTCTTTTTCTTATATTGTTTTCTAGATTTTCGTTATAACGTATTTAAACCCAACATCTTAAGTCCTGAATTCCCTATGGATCGATATTTTATATACTACGATCTACAACCCGTGTATTTGCGGTGAGATTGCAAACAACTTTTATCTTCAGTAGCATATGATTGGATGAATGAGCGCTCTAGATTTCGTCCACCTGAATGAACAACAATGGAGCGGGTTCCCAACTTAGGCTTTTTATGTAGCTAGCTACATAGAAGCTAAGTTGTGTATGTATAGAACTTATCTTGTGCATTTACATGCATCATAAGTGAAGGTACACTTGGCTCAAAATAGGGCCCACATTATATAAAATGTATATTTACATCATGTATTATATTTAGAATTATTTCTTTTACCGCCATACTAATTTTGATCAAAATTGGATATGTGTATAGGCCCATCTGAAAATGGTACAAAATCAATATAATAAAAAGTTTGATATAAATAATAATTTGAAATTAGTTTTTCAACATGTAAACAATCGGAGATATAATTTATATATGAATAAATAAATGTAGAAAATCTTGATACATTTAAATGCATGTAGGGCCTATTTTGGGGCAAATTCGTCATAACTTATGGTGCGCATAAATGCATTGGATCAAATCTCATATATATATATATACACACACACACACACATGGGCTACATTCTCTAAAAAATAGGTGTATTCATGTGTAAATTGGAAAAAATGCTTAAATCCATTCATATATATATATATATTAAAATATAATAATATTTTATAAAATCATTTATCCAATAAAAATGATATTTTAGACGGTTTAGATATTGAACATACAACTTTGAAATTGATATTTAACATAAAATTGCTTTATTATGTTAATTTTAGATATTTGCAGATGGTGCCTATGCACAATGATATTAGATGTGAAAGAATTTTCAATATATTATAAATGATGCTAAATACAATAAACAAAGTAGATTTTCCATCAGCTGTCAAAATATTCAAAATGGAAGAAATTACATACAAGCATTTCCATATGTCGAGCTTGCTTCTTTGTAACCGGGTTTCATAGAAGCGATTTAATGTAAACCCTTCAAATACTAAGTTTTTAACACTTGATGGAAAATTCAATCTGTATATTATTTAGTACTATTTTTTTATCTAAAGGACTAAGTTTCATCTAAATCAAATATGTGCATGAGGTACATTTGCTCAGAAATGAATATATTCATATGTAAACTAGAAAATGATGAGATCCATTCACATATATATATATTAAAATATAATAATACTTTATAAAATCATTTATCCATGTAGAAATGATATTTTAAATAGTTTAGATATTGAAAATATAGTTCTGAAATTGATATCTAGTATAAAATTATTTTATTAAGTTAATTTTACACATTTGTAGATAAAGCCTGATAACTCTATGAAAATAGAGTTATCAACATTTTGCATCCATTTTGAATGCTAGTTGTAGAGAAACATGTAAGTTTGCATAGGTTTTGTATTAGATTTTATCATTTTTGCACTACTTGTATTGTGTGGAATTTTCATGCATTTATAGTTTAATTCAATACAAATATATAATTTTAGGTTATTTTAATTTTACTTAAGTATTTAGGAATGCATTTACTTGTTTTGGTCCTTTATTTTAGGAAAAAGAAGGTGACTTTCTTATAGATTTCATGCCAAAGTGAAAGAAAGGGAAGAGAAATGAATTGCAAGCAAACATCAAAATTCAAGATAGAGAGTTGGCGCCTCGGCCTCATTAACTGCCATTCCAGACTTTTCTAGAAAACAGCTTCCAAACAGTTATGCACCTGTGTGGATTTTCCACATGTGTCAACGTCTATTTCTTGGAGGTATAAATACATATTTTAGAGGTTTGTAAAACATAACCTAAGGGGCACAAAGTGGGGTAAGGGAGAAGAGAAAAGAAAGGATTTCAAGAAAGAGGAGGAGATCAACTTAGAGGAGGGATCCAACTAGGTTTTATTTTCTCTTTCTCTCTACTCTCTTATTTTTATCATTCTCCTCTCTTTGGATGTATTAGAACATGATTAGGATGAGAATGTAAGGACCAGGTATTTTATTTTATTTTCATTATAACCCTTCTCTATTTATGAGATAACTTATGAACATGCCACTAAGAGTTTATAATGTTAATGGATGCATAACATATATGAATATGGTATCTAGGGAACATATAGTGCATATATGCATGTATTATGATCTTAGCACACTGAGTATAAATTTAAATGTGTATGATTAGTGTATCATTGTTAAGCACTATAACTAATTTTCCCTTCGCAGAGTAGGTACGGGGTTCGAGTAAATTAATAATATAACTAATTATTAAGTGTAGGAGCGGGAGAGTAAATTACTAATTGCAATTAGACCCGATCCATGTTCCGACCCGACCCGATAGGGATTCAGTAATAAAGGAAGCCCGCGCTCTAGGGTTTCATTCCCATTTCGCGCCCGACCGCGTTCTCTTCTCCTTCTCTTCTGGTTCTTCGTTCCTCTTCTACTTTCTCTTCCGCTCAGTTCGAACCACCCGTGATCGCTTGAGGGGAACTATACCGACTACCTTGAAGGTCATAGATCCGAGTTCAGGAAGCTCCAAGGCTACGAATTTCTGCAGTCCACATCTAGGGTCGCTGTCTTTGAAGGGATCACGGTCAAGGTAAGTAGATGTCGCCCCTTCTCGATTTAGTGATGAAATTTTATGTTAAACGCGATGCGAGGCTAGAGGGAATGTATAGCTTCTAACGACTCGATGGTATTAGGCGTAGAGTTCGTAACAGTTAGGGTTCATGGTGAATTTACTTTGAATGCATGATTTCTATGATGTAAAAGACTTCTTAGCAGTTGTTATATTGTTGGAATGTGACGTGAATTGATTTGCCCCAATCGAGAGTATGAATTGAAGGTTCTTTCATTTCGCACCTATCATGTGTTTGATAAAATGCTTGTGTGACAGATCTATGTGTTGAATCTGAATTGTGTTGATGTTGTATGCGTGGTTTGCGATGTGTTTCATTGTCTGTTATGTATGATGCGTTATCTCAAATAGTTGGTTGTAAGGGTTGTTCATGGCCCCTGATTGACATGAGGAGAGGGTTGTTCATGGCCCTTGATGGACATGAGTAGATGATTGGTTGTGTTGGTCAATTTGTGTGTATGGTTATATGTATACGATCTTGGGAGTGGGTATTGGACCCATGTGTATTAGCTTCATCACTGTATGAGTATCCATCATTATGCTTATTTGCACTTTGTGCTAACCACTATCTACTTACTGGGTCTATTTAGACTCATATCATTGTTATTGTGCTTCTAGATCGCAGGTCAGAAGGGGAACTTAAGGATGGGACAAGTTGAAGATCAAACATGAGAGACCCTAGCACAATATGTTGATTTCAGTTCTTTTAGACTTGTGCTCTTTTGATAATCATATATGTAGACAATTACTTAGGCGGATTCGCTTTGACAACTATAATGTATTTGGTATTTCAGATTGGATTATAATCCTCGTTGATGCACATATGCATGACTATTATATCTGTTTGTTGTGTAAGGAAAATATGTAATGATTTCCTTCTATATGAATGTTCTTATTATATGAAGATGCAAGTATATAAATAGGATTGAATGTTACAGATGGAAATGTTATGAATATCAGGTCATGTATTCCATATTATCCCTTGTATGTTATGGGGAGATGCTGCCGAATTTTTCTTAGATTGTGTAGCGCCGTTGATTAGTTATTGAGTATTTTTATGAATGGGGCGTTACAGAGAATCTCTATCATATTCAGGGGCTGAAACTTGTAGTGGGTTGTTGTGATGAATTTCAACTCCTAAACTATTGGTTGATTTCTTATGCTTAAATGAAATCGCAAATTTGATATTATATGTGTTTGTGTGATATTTACCTTTATATATCATGCTTAATGCTTCTACAATCTCGACTACCTTGTGGATTGATATAAAATCTGGATTTATGCTCAAGTTTGGATGAGATCCATATATAAAGCATAGGTTTCCAGTTACTTGTGGTGGTTGGATGTTAATACGAATAGAGATATACTTATTAACCCTGTGTGATCTTGTTTATGTTATCTGCAAATCAGCCTTGTTTTATTTAGTTGCATGGGAACATAATAACTGACTAAAACATAGTCAGGTTTATGTGTTGGAAGAGATATATAAATATAAATAAACCTATATCAATAACTCTCCCCACAACTAATTAAAGAAGAATCAATTTAGCATAGTTGGAGTCAAGGAATTCATGACTCCCGCTTATTTATTTGTCCCCTTGAGAATCTCCATTAGTCGCCTTCTTATTGCTAGTCAATTTAGTTCATTCTCTTTACTTTTGATAAAAGTTTCATTTAATTAACAATTCGTAATTGGCAAGTGGAATATTTGGTTATGCTATAATTTAACTCTCCTTCCTTGTGGGATTGACACTCTACTTGCTTTTTATTACTTGATCAACATGCATACTTGCGTTGAACTGAGCAAATTAATTAAACATATGTGTAGCTCGACAAAGCCTATACACAATGATACTCGACAACTAAAAGGATTTTCAAGATATTATAAATGATGCTAAATACAATAAATAGAATAGATTTTCTTTCAACCATCAAAATATTTAAAATGGAAGCAGTTACATAGAAGAGGAGTTTCGTAGAATTATTTCTGTATATCGGGCTTCCTTTATGTAATCGGGTTACGTAGAAGCGGTCCAGTGAAACCCCTTCAAAGACTAAGTTTTTGACACTCGATGGAAAATCCTATCTTTTCATTGGAGAATTCAATTTAGAGTTACATGACTTCGCTTTTATGTAACCAAGTTACATAGAAGCAATATCATATATATATATATATATTGTGGTGCTCCAAACTGAGACGTCACTTCCTTACCTCAAGACCTTATTGATTGGTAAATGTGAATTAGGATTGTTGCCCTGATCACATGGCAGATTCTTAATTGGACCTCGTCCAAATTTTTTTTTCATCTATCATCATTCATTGCTTTACATAACCATCATCATACAAGCAATAATACGTTTGTAATAAATTTCGTCATTTCATTCATAGCATCTCTTCATACTTTTCTACAATGATAGTCTTCTTGACTAAATCATAACAATTCCATTCCTTACATTCATACATTGGTGCACATGAAACTTAAAATTATAATTAAGTTCATATATATATATATATATAAACATACCTTAGCACTCGAAACCATGCTATCCATACATCATGGCTACCATCACATACCTTCCTTCATTGCTTAGGTTTGCAACCTTTTGAATTTTTCGGTACCTGTCTAAGGTTTGAGAAAACAAAACGTGAGTGACAACTCAGTAAGCAAGCATTTTATCTCTAGGCCTACAGGTAAGCACTTCCCTTTAAAACATTTTCAGAAGCATCTTTCCTTAAAACTTTTCGTAAGCCACGTCTGGGCTTATTAGAGGCAAAACATATGAGTTTTACCCTTTTTAGGTAACTTTCTTTAGTCTTGTATGAACATTCATACTGTTCCAAGACATTTTTCTTAAAACATTCTTTTGCTAAGGGACGTTTTTACGTCCAAAACATTTTTCTCATAAATTATTTTGGCCAGGGGACATTTTATGTCCCAAAACATCTTGACATAAACCATATTTGGCAATGGACATTCTCATGTCCACGAAAAGACATTTTTCCACATAAATCATTTTGGCACTGGATGTTCATACATCTTAAAATATTTTTCCATGTAAACCTTGTTGGAAACGGACGTTTATACGTCCTAAAATATTTTTCCACGTAAACCTTGTTGGAAACGGACGTTTATACGTCCTAAAATATTTTTCACATAAACACTTTGGTAATGGACATTTTTATGTCCAAAATACATTTCACGTAAACCTTTTTGGCGATGGATATTCATATGTTCATAAACACTTTTATCCCTTAAACTCTTTTAGAAACGGACATTTTTATGTCCACACATGTTCCAACATAAATTCCTTTACGAAATGGACATTCTCATGTCCGACCATTTTTCCCACATAAACCTTTTGGAAATGGATATTCTTATGTCCAAAACATGTTCAACCATAAACCCTTTTTCATAATCCCCATCTTGGGGCTTGTTTATAGCAAACAAGTTATAAATCCTTTTCATGAAAATTTTTGCATAAAAACCATTTCTTTTTTTTCTTAATATTTACACATTTTGTGTAAAACACCTTGCTTTTAGGGTAACTTATACATAATAGCTCATAAAAATTTAATTTAGGATAAATTTTAGTATAAATGCTTTTATATCCCAATCTTTGGGCTTTTGAAAAGAAAAACATATGCAAATGTATTTCTCCCAATCCAATAGTGACACTTAGCAAGTGATCATGCTATCTTTTGGAAGAGAATCCTTAACAGCACACTAGCCAGGCGGCTGTTCCTTAGTCCTCCTCCCATCTCAAGGAGGGCGCCGCTGGCCTCCTGTCATCCCTTAGCAACTTGGCCATATGTAGAGTGGGCCCCAGTTTATCCTCAACCGTGCTCTACAACTGGCCTATTTTTCGTCCGGTGCACCATCCATTGTCATGAATATCATGATGCAAGCATGAGTCGTTAAAATTTCACAGACCGCAGTTCGTGTGGTTTAAAGTATCACAGACCGCAGCCCGTGTCATTTTAAATCATCTAAAAAAATATCACAGACCGTAGTCCCTGTCAACTTGTAAAGCGAGCGCACCCACTTTAACAAGTTATCATTAGAAAACTAGTTTTAGGATGACCTTCCTTAAATTCTTTTAGAACCATTTTAGATAAAAAAAATTTTGTCTTGTATTTTAACAACTCAAAATTAAATCATTTTATGAAGTCAACACATCAGGTTGGCCATCCTTAAAACCCTTTGTATAAACATTTTTTTCAAGATATTTTTACAATATTTTCTTATTTGAAGGAAATCAAAATTTTTCCAACATCATTTCAAATTGAGGAACGACGTCCAAATCATTGTTTATATTTAAATGACATAGCATGGAAAACCAATCGTTTTCCATGATTTAAATCCTTTTTATAAATATACTTGTCTTCATAAAATTTCATAAAAGTAGACTCAAAACTTCTTTGAAAGTATTTTCTTGTGAAAAGGGTCTAAGATCCCTTTTCTTTTATAAAACTTATTTTAAAATAACATCATGAAGAACTTGCTTCTTGGAAGCAAATTCCTACAACCATCAACATAAAATATTCTTATTACTTGCAACACTTGCAATAAAACAATTATCCAAAACAGTGTTGCTTGCTTCCCATGAAGCAATCCTTGAGGCTTTTCATTAAAGTCATTCTTTTCAAAACCTGTGGCCTTTCATTAAAGCCATTGTTTTGAAAACTTGTGCTTACCCATTCGTAAGAAAGTTCATAAAGCATCGACAAGAGCATATTCCATTATTTCAACACATAAGAAAAAATCAAGCTTTGGAAAGTTTGCTTGCTTACCTGTATCGCCTTTAATCCCATTCTTCCATACTCATCTTTGCCTTTGCCTAGATAAATAAAAATATCATTTCATTTATATGCATGATTTTCAAATGCTTGCTTTTCTTAGGTGAATCCATATGGATTTATATTAGCTTTAGGTTAACCCGCTTGTCTTTCAAGTTGGGTGTTCATACCTAATAACAGACTTGTCTATTCGTTAATTCCTTTCATTTTTAATACCCTTATGTACGGTAAAATTCCACCCTACTATAATCTCTCATTTAATCTACATATGGAGGTTCATTATCTCCCATTTATCATTTTTCTTTTATTTTTCACATTTCATACGTCGGCGCTCATTTCAACCACATATTCGACGGTTTAGGCTCCATATATTAATCTCTAAATTTGAGATTATCATTAAACCTCAAAACAGAAACATAATCATGCCTTTTATCATAATTTCATGCATCTTTACATTTTAGCAATTCACATAAGTCATTTGTCACTTGTCCATGTATATCCTTCCATACATACTCATCTTACAACACATATCTTATGTGTTTCTTAAAATTTCTCAAAACAGCAACTTGAACCTTAATTCAGAATAATTAAACTCCTTAGTTAGCATATAATTTAGGGTTCATTTCTGAAATTTTAATCCATGTATTATAGGGTTCCAAAACAGCAACTTTTGGACCCGTTTTACACACTTTCAACGCCTCTTTGGATACTTAATTCAAAACAGATTTTTAAATCCCTAAATTTCAGCAATTAATCATGATTTTCTTAACCCAAATTTAGGGTATTAAAAAATTTTTAAAATTCATATATTGGTTGCTTCCAAAACAGCAACTTCCATATACATTTTGGGTACCCTCTGCAACCCTCTTTGAACATCCCGTTGCATATCTTTAAAAAATCAAATTTAGGGTAATCTTGTTTATCTATAATAGGTTAAACCTCATAATCACTTATTTATATCCCATTATAAGTTAAATTCCATCACAAAACCTGGAATTTCACAATTATCTTGATTTATTCCTTAAGTTGTCCATAATGTTGAATTCAGGCACACTCAATTCTCAAAATCTTGAATTAATATCAAATCAAGTATTTTTGATCTGAAATTTATACCATGACTTAATAACTACATTAATTGATCAAAATAAATATTTCAAGAATGAAATATTTAGTATTTCTATATATTTTGGTATTTTTACTCTGATGGACACCAGCATCCCTTTTCAGACAGCCTGAATCACATAAATTATGGGGTATATTTGTACCCATAAAAACCTAATTAGTATTTTTTTATTGTGCCAATAAATATTTATTATATATTCTATAAAATATTTTAGCCAAAAATACCTTGTATAAAAATTATTAAAAATAATTTAGTTCAGCTAATCCTGCCACCCGTTCAATCCTGTCTAGGTTGATTTTCTCAGATTTTTAATTTGCAATGTACATATCATTTTAAGCTGAAAATTGGGTCGTTCCTTAATCACACTATCATGCGTCTTCTCACATATTTTTATGATAAAATACCTTCATTAACTATTTCTTCCTTATTTTCCTTTCCAGGTCCAAATTT
This sequence comes from Annona cherimola, assembly GCA_030490835.1. NCBI lineage: Eukaryota > Viridiplantae > Streptophyta > Magnoliopsida > Magnoliales > Annonaceae > Annona > Annona cherimola. Next base: position 53,242,855 of record CM059972.1, on the reverse strand, counting down.
ACTACACATAAGTGTAGATTAGAGAATACGGGCTGATTAATCCCCAAATTAAACTTTATAAGTCAACTCATTTAACTGAGAAACTTCAATCCTTGAAACATGTTCTTTAAGAGGTCTTTTATGACTCAAAAACATGATTCCAAATCAAGAAAAAAATTTAGAAATTGGAAGGCTTAAACTCAACGGGTACTTTCCCGATTTCGTCGATTCTTTGTCCCGAACTTCCCGAGCTTGCTACCAAGTTTTTCCTTCCTCTTTTCCTTCTCCTTTTCCTCCTCTTTTATCCTCTTCCTTTCTGGGTTGGACATGCCCTAGCTGATCCTTGGAGAAAATCTCCTTTTCTCTCTTGTTTTCCTCTCTTTCCTCTCTTCTTTCTCCCTCTCTCACTTGCACGTTATCTTCTCTTGGAAAGTTGCTGGAATTTTCCAGCAAATCATCCCATTATTTGCCCTCATTTAATGTCCACTTTAATGCCTCTTTATCCCATTAAACACATGGCATTATTTGCCCCAAGATAATTCCATCATTTATCTTTTCATAATTTCACAAAATCATGCATTAATTAGAGGATATTGTTGTCCACTTGCAACGTCCAAATGGCAGCCCTTTAGTTTGGCATTTTATGCCTTAAATGCATATAAATCTACCATACATTAAATTCCCTAGGTCATATCTCATTTACATGTAATTTTTGCATTTTTAAAAAATCAAAAAGATCATATTTTCTTGAGCTTGGACGCTCATATCTCTACCCTTGCTTCATGCATTAATATTTTGTCTTTTTCTCCATAAATGGATTTCATCCTTTTGTGATTAAGAAAATTACATGATAATTAGCTTAATCCATTCTTACCATATCGTTTATCATATAGATTTATCCATCTCTCTCAAGTTTCGTCTCAAACCGAGTTTTCTAACTCAAGTTATGATCACTTGAATCTGTCCTCGGAGTGTAGGATAAAAATAAATAATTATTGTCTTAATCCCATCATGATTGACATAATTCAATTCATTCACATGATTGGGTCCACTGTCGTGAGCTTATCTTTCAAATTTCATCGAAATCCGCCTTGTAGGAGTCAAGTTATGAATTTTCTATCATTTTTCATCTTAATTCCATAATTACACTTTAATCTCCATAAATCAAATCATGGTAATTAACATGAATATTCATGGTACATTTTCACCTTTCAATCCTCGTTAAGCCCCTCAGGTCATATCGACATACTTTTTGCTCCGGCGATTAAATTTTTAATCACCATTCTTAACTAAGACCCTAATTGCAAAATATCATTAATCATAAAATCATCCAAAATTTATTCAAGGCATACATGTATCATAATTACATGACAAATGCCTTCATATGTGTCCTTCTTGGATCCAGGTATCACAATCGTCCCCCCCTTATAATAGGTTTCATCCCGAAACCTATTGCATTTCAAATATTGGGGTAAGGTTCATGTGAAATAACCAACTTATCATCCTTTTTTCCAATACTTCCATTGGCTCACCACACTTCCATTGCGCTACTCTGTCTTGGTGGAATTTTTGGCCTTTGTCCATTAGACCTATCGCTCATCTCTACTGTTCCTTGTTCACACATGAGTTTCTCATTGGCATTTGCCCTTTCATTTGTTTCATTTCACACTATTTTTCCTTGTACCTAGAGAAATTGCACCATTTCTCATCTTATCATAAGTCTTAAGTTACTCATTCCATCATATCAAATAAAGATCTATGGCAATCATATCCCTTTTTACACATACGATTCATATAATATATATATCTTCATTTCTATAGCAAAAGAGAAAAAATGCTCTCACGTACAATTTCATACACATCTTAGCAAAACACTTTTGCTAACTCATTCATTTATCTTACTACATGTGGCGCCGCGAACCGAGACGTCACTTCCTTACCTCAAGATCTATCGATTGGTAAATGTGAATCAGAATTGTTGCCCTGATCACGCGGCGGGTTTTTTAATTTGAATATGTCCAGAATTTTTTTCGATTATTCATCTGTCATCATTCATAATCTTGACATGACAATCATCATACATTGCGACATTTCACTTGTAATAAAAATCATCATTTCATTCATAGCACTTTATATGCCTGTCGTTATACACTGAATCATTGTATAAATCATACTTTCATACATTCAGTCATTAATTCACATGGAACTTAGAACTCTAGCTAAGTTCGGATATACATAAACACATAGTATCTTCTCATGCCTTTTTGCAGTGAAAGTTTCCTTAACTTAGACATCATAATTTACATTCATACATCCATACGTTCAACCATTTAATCATTTATAGAACTTAATATTCTCATTAAGTTCACATACACATTAGCTTACCTTAACATATTTATGCTCTTCCATTCCTCATAGCCTTCAAGGCTATTATCATGTACCTTCCTCCATGTCTGAGGTTCGCAACCTTCTGAGTTTCCTCGGTACCTGTCTAAGGGTTTGGAAAACAAAACGTGAGTGACAACTCAGTAAGCAAGCATTTTAGGGCAAGGCTTCTTGAAAACCTTTTTCATAAACATTGGGAATACCTTGTTCCTGAGGACATGCATATGTCCTAAAATACCATCATGAAATCCTTTATTATAAGGACAATTTCAAGTCTTTGAATGCTTTCATAAAGCATTCATTCTTAAAATCATTTACAAGCCGCGCCTGGGCTTGTTTAGGCAAAACATATACATTTTCCTTTGATGATGAGTTCCCTTAAATCTTATATGAACATTTTTAATGTTCATAGCCATTACATGAAATCATTCGGTTGCCAGTGGACATTTTCCGTCCAAAACCACATAAATACTTAGGCAATGGAGACATCTCATGTCTCAAAACATCATTAACATAACCATCATAAAATTCTTTAGCCAAGAGACATTTTATGTCTCAAAACATCATTAACATAAGCCCTCATAAAATCCTTTAGCCAAGCGACATTTCATGTCTCAAAACATCATTCGCATAAGCCATCATAAAATCAAGAGACATTTCATGTCTCAAAACATCATTTACATAACCTTATTGGCAATGGACATTCATATGTCCTTAAACATCAATCACATAAGCCTTTCTCGGCAAAGGACATTCTCATGTCCAAAAACATTCTTTATTTAGGCTCTCTTACAAATGAACATAAATCCTTTTCATAATTCCCCGTCTTGGGGCTTATTTATAGCAAACAAGGAAAACCATTTTCATGAATGCATTTGCATAAACACATTTCCTTTAATTCTTGTTATTTACACTTTTGTGTAAAACCCCCTTTCTTTTAGGGTAACCATTTCATAAAAATCCCTTTAGGATACTTTCATAAAATCATATTTTCATGACCCAATCTGTGGGCTTTTCAGAATTAAAACATAAGCAAATGCATTTCTCTCCATCCAGCAGTGACACTTAGCAAGTGATCATGCTACCTTTTGGAAGAGAATCCTTAACAACACGCTAGCCAGGCGGCTGTTCACTTATCCTGCTCCCATCTCAGGGAGGGCGCCGCTGGCACTCCTGCCATCCCTTAGCGACTTGGCCTTATGTAGAGTGGGCCCTGGTCATCCCAACCGTGCTCTACAACCAGCCTATTCCTTGTACCGGTGCACCGTACGTTATCCTGACGAACCGCAGTCCGTTTTGGCTTGAAGAACCACAGACCGCAGACCATGTTCTTTTAAACCGGGATCACAGACCGCAGCCTGCATCCATATGCACAAAAATCTTAGACCGAAGTCTATATTTAACAATTATTTTCAAAAACACATCACAGACCGCAGTCTGTGTCAACTCGTAAGCGAGCGCACCCACTTTAACAAGTTGTTATTTGAAATCCAGTTTTAGGATGACCTTCCTTAAATTCCTTTAGAAACGTTTTGAGTAAAATATTTTGATAAACATTTGAAATGTTTGAGAAACAATACATCTTAAAATCCTTTTAATAAAAAAATTTCAAATCCTTTGAATTTTCATAAATAAATCATATTTTCCTCTAATATTTTCTTGGTTTCTATTTCAGGATCTTTTGTTTACAAAAGTTATGCAATTACGCTATCCCCTTGTCCTTCACCTAAAAATTTAATAATTGTCCACATATCAATCATTTTCACATAGAGGAAAATTGCATAGTCTTTTGCATGCCATCAAGCAACCTGAAATTAAACCATTTTATGAAATCAACCATAGGAGGTTGGTCATCCATAAATCCCTTTCAACACATTCGTAGAAACATTTTTCCAACATTTTCAACATAGATTTCCTTATCCAAAGGAAACCAAAACTGTTCAAATATCATTTCAAAACATGTGGACTATGTCCAAAACGTAATTTAATATTGAATTATCTTGACCTAGTAAAACAAATCTTTTTCATCATTGTTTATCGCGAGTTATTGTAGAAATAACTCAAAACTCATTTACCAAACATATTTTGTGAAAAAGGGTAAAATTCCCTTTTTCTTATAAAACGCTGTTGAACCATATCATATAGAACTTGCCTCCTCAAAAGCAAATTCTTAAAACCATCGATATCAAACATGAAATACTTAAAACATTAGCATAGATAACTTGCTTACTCATAAGCAAAATTTCTCAATTCCATTAACATGAAGCATTCCCATCCTTGGCAACACTTAGGATAAATTATTTATCTTAAGAAGTGTCTCTTGCTTCCCATGAAGCAAACCTTAAGACTTTTCATTAAAGTCATCATTTTTCAAATCTTATGGCTTTGCATTCAAGCCGTCATATTCAAAACTTGTGCTTGCCCATTCGTAAAAACATAAGCATAAACATAGACATTTCAATCATATCAATCACATAGAAAGAAAATGCATTTTAGAAAGTTTGCTTGCTTACCTGAGATCGCCATAATCCCTTTTCCTTCCATTCTTTTCCTTGCCTACATGAACATAATATGGTTTTTCATATATTTCTTGTCATTACATTCCATTTAGTTTTCCAACCCATTTTCATTAGCATATATCCTTCATAATTCATCATACACATATATGGCTTAATTTGCATATATTAGCACCGTTTTCACACATTTGGCTATCACATATCATAGCCTATACATATAACATGCACATAACCCTAAAATTAGGGTATTCATTCCAATATCATAAAAATTCATTCCATTCATCTCATAGATTTCATAATTTTATTCCATCGTTTCAAATTTCATCTCAATCCGACGTTTCTACGTCGAGTTATGACCACTTGAATATATCTTTTGGATTTGGGAATAAAAATAATTAATCATCACCCTAATCCCATCATTATTACCTTAATCCAATCCATTCAACATAAACATCTCATAATTTCATTCAACCATTTCAAATTTCATCTCAATCCGAGTTTCCTAGCTCCCGTTACACGCGTTTGAAGTTAACGGTTGAAATGAACATATACTTAAAAATTCATAATTCTCATTTCATCAAGAATTTTCATGATCTTTTCATTCCATAATACCAAGCCTAATATTAACAATTTTCATCTCAAATTTCACTTGAATCCGCCTTTTAGGCGTTGAGTTATGAATTTTCCAATATTTTCCTTCATACTTGACAATTTCCATCATTATTTCCATAATTCATTTTAAATCACGAAAAATGATTTTTCATGATATTATTGCACACTTAAATCACAAATAATTCATTCTAAACTCATTATCTCATTTAGGCTCAAAATGCTTAATCACATCATTAATGCTAACCCATAACCCTAATTGCCATAATTAGCAAAAGTCATAAAATACCTTCATAATTCCATGATTCATAAATAATCATCAAATACATGTTCAATACATACATATGGCTTACTTGGGTTAGGGTTTCACACTACATAATGTCTACAACTAGTTTATACAAGTGTAGACTTGCTTAATGGGAGAACTGATGGGAATTCTGGTTTACCAGCAGTCTAAAGCATTTCCTTTCTTATCCTCATTCTCTAGAAAAGGATCCTTGTCATCCTTTCTAGTTTCATTTCTTATGAACTCCTAATCATCATAGAGAATTATTTCTCCCACCTATCTTTTAACCATTTCAGAATTAAAGAGAATTCTGACAATCTTTCTTGCCTTCATTTTTCTCATCTATTTATCATCCGTTGCTATGATACATGATACCAAACTCTGTGGTATCATACGCATAATATTCTTTCCCCTTCGTCCATGTTAACCCAACATGGTTTACTACATCTGTCTGCAATAAATTCGCAAAGACTTTCTACCAACCGGTAGCTGCAATTAGCTTGGGTTGAGCTAGCTCTCCTTATGTCCTGGTTGGACACTTTGAGGCATTGTAATCCAACTGATCACAATTAGGACACTTTCTCTCCCCTATCTCAATAACTTGACAAGTGTGGCAAGAACTTGTCTACATTTATAATATTAATTTAAACATTTCATACATTCTCCAAAGTATTATTTGTTAAGAATACCACAAATTGGAGAATCTATCATAATATGACTTATTTTCATCTCTGTCATAGCCTTCTTATTCCTTTCTGTCCCTACACCAGGTCCCTTAGTTTTAGGGTTATGTTATCCTTGCCCTAATTGCACTTGTTCAAACTCAACATATTTTGTACTCTGGTGTCTTACTGGAAGACATTTCTTATGAAATTCTTTCATAAAATTTGCCATGTTACTTTCCTTAGTTGTGGCATAATGGCTATTAGGGTTTCCCATCATTCATAAGCATCGATTAGGGATGCATAAGACTTCCTAATCATTATTACATGAAAATATTAAACAACTTCTTGATTTGAATCATCCACTACTCAGCCTAATTATGGTCTAATTCACCTGAGAACTTAGGTGCATGCTCAACTAGAAAGGCGTTAATAACCTTCCTACTTATTTCTATCATAACATCATCATTCCTTAGGGATTCTGGTACTAGGTTAGGAGTTATTACCTGTACCAGTCCATCTTTTTTGCCTTCTTCTTGTTGGTCCTATTGGGCCTTTCGTGTTCCTATCTCATTATCATCAACTCTTGTAGGAAGTGTGGCCTACATCGGCTTGTTTCCCACCTATCTTCTCGACTGATCCTATTGGGAAAAAAAAACCAAAGGTCTTATACTATTTCTACCATTTAGGTTGCCCAACCTTGAGTGGCCTACTGCACGACTTCTTTTATAGCCACAGTTATCTTTTCCTCATTCTTTCTATTTGTGAGGTATTACCTGTAATGGTAGCACCTTCAAATTTCAATTCAAAGTTTATATTAGCTCGTCGTAGACGAGTTATTAGGCTCACTTGTCCTCTCTGCTCTAGTCATTTAGCTTGCCATTAGCTTCTCTTGTTTCCTATTGACTCATAGATTCATCATTTACAACTGCCCTTCCCTTATTCAAGAGCTAAGGTGATAGGCATGTTGTAGCAGCAGCATGTAAAATCATATCAACATGATCATCCCTTATCATAAAACAATTCATATCATACATAGTTAATTATATTAACTAGAAAGGTCAATGACCTTTCCTTTTTCATATAAACTTAGCATTTGAATGAAATCAAATGCACATGTAATTTCATAACATCAAATATCATACATTCATTTAGGAACCAAAAAGAGTCCCCTTTTTTCCTACCTTTCTCATTTCTACCTTCGCCTTCCATGGTGTAAGGTTGCTTTTCCTTACACATACAGATTATATTTGCATAATCTGTCATTTTATCATGAACATAATCTCTAAATCAATCAATCACTTAGAAAATCGACGCCTAGGTGCCGTCTAAATGGAGCCACAGCATCGCACCTTATACATGCAAAGTCTAACACATTCCTTTGCTATATTAGGTAAGGTGTGGTCAACCTTAGGTATGGGGGGGTCTAGATGTAGAGTTCCATTATTCAACACGTCATCTATTTATATTTTCTTTCATCCTTTGTCCTTTCTTAGCTTCCCCTTACCTCTTTTTTATCTCATCTGGTCTCATTATCATTCTTCCTTCATATACCCTATACATTGTGAAACATAGCAAATCAATTGCATTTCCTTAAATCATAGCATCATAATTGCATGTTATACATGTCCTATGATTCCTATCTATCTCTTTCATCTTTTTCCATTTTTCTTCTATATCTATCTATCAATCATTGCTGAAATATCATCTTTGTGATATCAAATCTTTTCTTACCATGCCTCTTTACCAATCCATGCTCTGATACCAACTTCTGTGGCGCCCCAAACCGAGACGTCACTTCCTTACCTCAAGACCTTATTGATTGGTAAATGTGAATCAGGATTGTTGCCCTGATCACGCGGCAGGTTCTTAATTAGACCTTGTCCAAATTTTTATTTTCTAATTCATTTCTTTTATCTATCATAATTCATTTCATTCCGCACTACATCTTTCATCATACAAGCAACAATACACTTGTAATAAATTTCATCATTTCATTCATAGCATCTCTTCATACTTTTCTACAATGATAGTCTTCTTGACTAAATCATAACAATTCGATTTCTTACATTCATACATTCATTCATTGGTGCACATGGAACTTAAAATTCTAATTAAGTTCATATATATATAAACATACCTTAGCACTCGAAACCATGCTATCCATACGTCATGGCTACCATCACATACCTTCCTTCATTGCTTAGGTTTGCAACCTCTTGAATTTTCCGGTACCTGTCTAAGGTTTGAGAAAACAAAACGTGAGTGACAACTCAGTAAGCAAGTATTTTATCTCTAAGCCTACAGGTAAGCACTTCCCTTTAAAACATTTTCAGAAGCATCTTTCCTTAAAAATTTTCGTAAGCCACATCTGGGCTTGTTAGAGGTAAAACATATGTGTTTTACCCTTTTTAGGCAACTTTCTTTAGTCTTGTATGAACATTCATAATGTTCCAAGACATTTTTCATAAAATATTCTTTTTCCAATGGACGTTTTTACGTCCAAAATATTTTTCTCATAAATTATTTTGGCCAGGGGACATTTTATGTCCCAAAACATCTTGACATAAACCATATTTGGCAATGGACATTCTCATGTCCACAAAAAGACATTTTTCCACATAATTCATTTTGGCACTGGACGTTCATATGTCCTAAAATATTTTTCCACGTAAACCTTATTGGAAACAGACGTTTATACGTCCTAAAATATTTTTCACATAAACACTTTGGTAATGGACATTTTTTTGTCAAAAATACATTTCACATAAGCCTTTTTGGCAATGGACATTCATATGTCCACAAACACTTTTATCCCTTAAACACTTTTAGAAACGGACATTTTTATGTCCACACATGTTCCAACATAAATCCCAGTAGGAAATGGACATTCTCATGTCCGACCATTTTTCCCACATAAACCTTTTGAAAATGGACATTCTTATGCCCAAAATATTTTTCAATATAAACCCTTTTTCATAATCCCCATCTTGGGGCTTGCTTATAGCAAACAAGTTATAAATTCTTTTCACAAACACTTTTGCATAAAAACCATTTCTTTCATTCTAAATATTTACATATTTTGTGTAAAACACCTTGCTTTTAGGGTAACTTATACATAATAGCTCATAAAAATCCAATTTAGGATAACTTTTCATATAAATGCTTTTATATCACAATCTTTAGGCTTTTGAAAAGCAAAACGTATGTAAATGCATTTCTCCCCATCCAGTAGTGACACTTAGCAAGTGATCATGCTACCTTTTGGAAGAGAATCCTTAACAGCACGCTAGCCAGGCGGCTGTTCCTTAGTCCTCCTCCCATCTCAGGGAGGGCGCCACTGGCCTACTGCCATCCATTAGCGATTTTACCATATGTAGAGTGGGCCTCAGTTTATCCTCAACTGTGCTCTACAACCGGCCTATTTTTCTTCCGGTGCACCATCCATCGTCATGAATATCATGATGCAAGCATGAGTCCTTAAAATTTCACAGACCGCAGTCCGTGTGGTTTAAAGTATCACAGACCGCAGCCCGTGTCCTTTTAAATCATCTAAAAAAACATCACAGACCGTAGTCTGTGTCAACTTGTAAAGCGAGCGCACCCACTTTAACAAGTTATCATTTGAAAACTAGTTTTAGGATGACCTTCCTTAAATTCTTTTAGAACCATTTTAGATAAAAACCTTTTTGTCTGGTATTTTAGAAACTCAAAATTAAATCATTTTATGAAGTCAACACATCAGGTTGGCTATCCTTAAAACCCTTTGTAGAAACATTTTTTCAAGATATTTTTACAATATTTTCTTATTTGAAGAAAATCAAAATTTTTCCAACATCATTTCAAACTGAGGAACGATGTCCAAATCATTGGGTATATTTAAATGACATAGCATGGAAAACAAACCGTTTTTCATGATTTAAATCCTTTTTATAAATATACTTGTTTTCATAAAATTTCATAAAAGTAGACTCAAAACTTCTTTGAAAGTATTTTCTTGTGAAAAGGGTCTAAGATCCCTTTTCTTTTATAAAATTCATTTTAAAATAACATCATGAAGAACTTGCTTCTTGGAAGCAAATTCCTATAACCATCAACATAAAATACTCTTAATACTTGCAACACTTGCGATAAAACAATTATCTAAAATAGTGTTGCTTGCTTCCCATGAAGCAATCCTTGAGGCTTTTCATTAAAGTCATTCTTTTCAAAACCTGTGGCCTTTCATTAAAGCCATTGTTTTGAAAACTTGTGCTTACCCATTCGTAAGAAAGTTCATAAAGCATCGACAAGAGCATATTCCATTATTTCAACACATAAGAAAAAATCAAGCTTTGGAAAGTTTGCTTGCTTACCTGTATCGCCTTTAATCCCATTCTTCCATACTCATCTTTGCCTTTGCCTAGATAAATAAAAATAGCATTTCATTTATATGCATGATTTTCAAATGCTTGCTTTTCTTAGGTGAATCCATTTGGATTTATCTTAGCTTTAGGTTAACCCGCTTGTCTTTCAAGTTGGGTGTTCATACCTAACAACAGACTTGTCTATTCATTAATTCCTTTCATTTTTAATACCCTTATGTACGGTAAAATTCCACCCTACTATAATCTCTCATTTAATCTACATATGGAGGTTCATTATCTCCCATTTATCATTTTTCTTCTATTTTTCACATTTCATACGTCGGTTCTCATTTCAACAACATATTCGACGGTTTAGGCTTCATATATTAATCTCTAAATTTGAGATTATAATTAAACCTCAAAACAGCAACATAATCATGCCTTTTATCATAATTTCATACATCTTTACATTTTAGCAATTCACATAAGTCATTTGTCACTTGTTCATGTATATCCTTCCATACATACTCATCTTACAACACATATCTTATGTGTTCCTTAAATTTCTCAAAACAGCAACTTGAACATTAATTCAGAATAATTAAACTCCTTAGTTAGCATATAATTTAGGGTTCGTTTCTGAAAATTTAATCCATGTATTATAAGGTTCCAAAATAGCAACTTTTAGACCTGTTTTACACACTTTCAACGCCTCTTTGGATACTTACTTCAAAATAGATTTTTCAATCCCTAAATTTCAGTAATTAATCATTCTTTTATTAACCCAAATTTATGGTATTAACACATGTTTAAAATCCATATATTGGTTGCTTCCAAAACAGAAACTTCCATATACATTTTGGGTACCCTTTGCACCCCTCTTTGAACATCCATTTGCATATCTTTAAAAAATCATATTTAGGGTAATCTTGTTTATCTCTAAAAGGTTAAACCTCATAATCACTTATTTATATCCCATTATAAGTTAAATTCCATCACAAAACCTGGAAGTTCACAATTATCTTGATTTATTCCTTAAGCTGTCCATAATGTTGAATTCAGGCACACTGAATTCTCAAAATCTTGAATTAATATCAAATCAAGTATTTTTGATCTGAAATTTATACCATGACTTAATAACTACATTAATTAATCAAAATAAATATTTCAATAATGAAATATTTAGTATTTCTATATATTTTGGTATTTTTACTATGATGGACACCAGCATCCCTTTTTAGACAGCCTGAATCACATAAATTAGGGGGTATATTTATACCCATCAAAACCTAATTTTTATTTTGTTAGTGTGCTACTCAACATGTCTTATATATCATGTAAAATTTTCATCCCAAAATTCCTTGTATAAAAATTATTAAAAATCATTTGGTGCAGCTGATCCTGCCACCAGTTCAATCCTGTCCAGGTTGATTTTCTCGAGTTTGTAATTCGCAACGCGCATATCCTTTTAAGATTCCCACAAATTTTCATGATAAAATTCATTAATTAAATATTTCTTCCCTATTTTCCTTTCCAGGTCCATATTTACTACACAGAAGTGTAGATTAGAGGATACGGGCTGATTAATTCCCAAATTAAACTTTATAAATCAACTCATTTGACTAAGAATCTTAAATCCTTGAAACATGTTCTTTAAAAGGTCTTTTATGACTCAAAACCATGATTCCAAATCAAGAAGAAAATTTTTAAATTGGAAGGCTTAAACTCAACGGGTACTTACCCGATTTCGTCTATTCTTTGTTTCGAACTTCCCGAGCTTGCTACCAAGCTTTTCCTTCATCTTTTCCTTCTCCTTTTCCTCATCTTTTCTCCTCTTCCTTACTGGGTTGGACGTGCCCTAGCTGATCCTTGGAGAAAATCTCCTTTTCTCTCTTGTTTTCCTCTCTTTCCGCTCTTCTTTCTACCTCTCTCACTTGCACGTTATCTTCTTTTGGAAAGTTGCTGGAATTTTCCAACAACTCATCCCCTTATTTTCCCTCCTTTAATGCCCACTTTAATTCCTCTTTATCCCCTTAAACACATGGAATTATTTGCTCCAAGATAATTCCATCATTTATCTCTTCATAATTTCACAAAATCATGCATTAATTAGAGGATATTGCTGTCCACTTGCAACGTCCCACATGGCAGCCCTTTAGTTTGGCATTTTATGCCTTAAATGCACCTCAATATACCATACATTAAATTCCCTAGCTCATAGCCCATTTACATGTGATTTTTGGATTTAAAAAAAAAAAAGATCAGATTTTCTTGAGCTTGGATGCCCATATTTCTACACCTTGCTTCATGCATTAATATTTTGTCTTTTTCTCCATAAATGGGTTTCATCCTTTTGTGATTAAGCAAATTTCATGATAATTAGCTTAATCCATTCTTACCATATCATTTATCATATCAATTTATCCATCTCTCTCAAGTTTCGTCTTAAACCTAGTTTTCTAACTCAAGTTATGATCACTTGAATCTGTCCTTAGAGTGTAGGATAAAAATAAATAATTATTGTATTAATCCCATCATGATTTCCATAATCCAATCCATTCACATGATTGGGTCCACCGTCGTGAGCTTATCTTTCAAATTTCATCGAAATCCGCCTCGTAGGCGTCAAGTTATGAATTTTCTATCATTTTTCATCTTAATTCCATAATTACACTTTAATCTCCATAAATCAAATCATGGTAATTAACATGATTATTCATGGCACATTTTCACCTTTCAATCCTCGTTAAGCCCCTCGGGTCATATCGACTCACTTTTGGCTCCGGCGATTAAATTTTTAATCACCATTCTTAACTAAAACCCTAATCGCAAAATATCGTTAATCATAAAATCATCCAAAATTTATTGAAGGCATACATGTATCATAATTACATGTCAAATGCCTTCGTATGAGTCCTACTTGGTTCCGGGTATCACATATATATTTAAATTTTCTATGGAACCCCAAGTCACATATCCTAGAGGGGTGTTTGAGGCATGTAAGGCTGTGTGAAACCCTATGGATTAAGTCATTGAAAGTAAGAAGGAAGGATAAATATACCAAGATCCAACCATGAACTCATTGTTTAGAAGTTTTAGCTCTAATTCAAGTAGTACCGGAGGTAATGTATTAAATACAGAAGAAATTAACATAGATAACTTAGAAAAGATTTAAATAATTCAAAATACAACATATCTCAAACAACCAAATTTATAAGAAAGGATCTTTCTAACTCATGAAAAACTATACCATAAAACTATCAAATAAATAGTTTTATTATTTAAACAACATGAAATAATCAAAATTCTTCAACAAAAGATTAATTGAACAACACAAACAAAAATATAATTTTATACATTTAAGACTTGTACAAGTAGTCGCTAAACCCTTAATGAGAGAAGGATTAGATGCTTCAATATTATTATGTTCAAGAGGCTATAGATTTACTAAATTTCAAGATTTACTATTTAGAATGGTAGAAATAAGCCAGCATAGTGGTCTCATATACTTTGACTGCTACCTAAACTATACCATCTCCCTACAAGATCAAAGCATTTTAGATGCTTTAACCCTTAACCTAGAAGTCTATAATTGTAAAATAAAACAAAGGTCTTTGACAATAACCTTAAGAAATAGAATTTATTACAAAGCCATGATTAAATCCTTCAACACAAAAGCCATTAAACAATCATTAAAATGTGAAATAACACTACTTTAATCTGATATAAAAAAGCAAATGTAATGATACCAAAAATGATTAAATGAGATCAAATAACTCTTCTCAATATTAGGAACTTAAATATGAAGTACCACCACGTGAAATAAGAAATTCTAAAATTAAATCCATAACTGAAGATGAAGAAGGAAATGTAACTATATATATATGAATTTTTTGAAAAATTCACCCTTTTTTAGCACAAAAAATCCCTAGATGAAACTTCAAAAAAATCTTTTTGATCTACTCCATCAAGAGCATCTTATTGTTTAATTCAAACTAGAATAAACATAAAAATGAAAAGGTACAAAAAATTAATCCTCCAATTCCTCAACCAATCTATTCAGTAAAAAGAGAATCAACTAAAGAATCTTTGGGAGAAGAAATTATAAAAAACTTCGAACCAGAATTAGATGTAAACACAATAGACTCATTGAAAACTCCATCAAAACCTTATTATACTAGACATAAACCAACTGTCTTATTATTTGAAGAAAGAAATCAATATGCTCAAGCCCAATATAATGCAAATACCATATATGAATGGAATCGAGAAGCAAAAAATAAAACTCAAATAGTTAATATATTTCAACAAATGATTATGGTAGCAACTGTTTATAAAACTAAGACAAACTTAACATACCAGAACATAGCTCAATTTAATTAGTTGCTAGATTTATGAGATCTTTAAAAGGATGGTGGAATACTTGCCTAAACCAAAGACAAAGAAGAAATTCTCTACTCCTTTAAAAGAAATGCAATTGGAGAATTAATGATTGATAATGAAAAGTTCATAGAAAATGTAGTAAACTCTTTAATTTTAGCTATTTAAGTTTTTACATAGGATCGAATAATAAACTAAGAGAAAGAGAATCAAAATTATTACAAAATTTAAGATGTAAGAAAATAAGTGATTTTAGATTTTATAAAGACCAATTCTTAGCCCGAATAATGCTTAAGATAGATTGTAATCAACCCTTTTGGAAGGGTTGGTTTATCATTGGACTTCCTTCATACATTGAGGAAAAAATTAGAAAAATGATTATAGATAAACATAATGAAACAATTCCTCATGAAAAACTAATATATGGAGACATAATATTAGCAACAAATGAAATAGGACTATTGTAATGAATTGAAACAAAAATGAAACAAAAGAGGTGAAAGACTTAAGATAAAACGACAATTAGGATATTTTCGTAAACAATTTGGAATGGAAAGACAATAAAGAATTTGTAATGAAAGTTTCTCAAGAAAATATAAAAAACACAAAACCTCCAAACCTAAATATAGGAACTATAAAAACAAACCAAGTCAAGTACCCATATGAAAAAATCTTGTAAATCAAATAAAAATAAAAAACCCTTTAAAGAACTACCTACCTACTAGAAATATTGGAAGGTAGGATATTTTTAAAGAAATGTGTAGTAAAAAAAAAAAGAAAATTAATGAATTAGAAATAGACAAATTAAATGTAATAGAATCTTTAAAATCACAACTAGAAAAACTAATGCCAAATTTAGCCTACTCTAAAATCGAAGACACTTCTGACCTCAAAAGAGAAATAGATGAAATAGAATCACACATTGACAACTCATATGAACTAAATATGATAACAAAAGATAAAGAAGAATTATTAGATTTTTTAAGCAAATAACCGATCCAAAATAATAAAGAAAATATTTATTAAAAATTAAAAAATATACTTTAAAACACAAGCTTTATCCAAGAGACTTTTTAGCAAGATCTTAGAAAAAACTATAGGCATATAACTTAACAAAAATATTAGAACCCTTAAAACAACAGGCCTCGACAAAAAATGTAATAATTTCTAATCTACAAGCAGAAATTAAGCAACTAAAGAAAGATCTGAAATTACTTAAAGAATTAAATATATCAGCAATTAGAATCCAAAGACAAAACGACTTGCACAAAATCAAAAAAACATGATGATAAACTTTTTATTCAATTATTGTCGAGAGTTTCTTATCAAAAATAGTATACTAAAACAACACTCCTAATAAATAAAGAATTAATCTTAGAAGCAGTAGCTCTAGAAGACTTCAATGTTCATTTAAACTATATCCAAAAGGGACTAATTTCAATACAATATTTTGAAAAAACTAAAGAAAGCCTAAGAGGGACGGGAGAAACTAAACGCAATATAAATTTAAACTGACAAATGTAGATATAACATACCAGGATATAACATTTAAAATGATTTTCATATTAATTAAAGACTTTTAAAGACAAAAAATTCTAGAAACTCCATTTTTAGAACTAACCTAACACTTTATAGTAATAGATGAAGAAATTACAACAAACATTCTAAGAAAAGAAATAATTTCTAATTTTATTAAAAAATCCCAAAAAAAGATATAAATTTACTCAAAGATAAATTAAATAACCTAAAATTTAAAAACTAAACTATTCAAAAGAAGAAATAAAATTTGAAAGAACTGAAAAACAATTCAAAAATCCTAAAGTGCAAAAGAGAATAAAAAGAATTTGAAGAAAGATTGTAATACCCAGACCCAAGTAGGATTCATATAATTGCATTCAATGTGTAATTATGATTTATGTATGATTGATTGATTTTTGAATGATTTTTATGAATTGATGAATTTTGCAATTATGGTTTGCAATTAAGAATGGTGATTAAGATTAATCGTCACAGCCCAATGTGAGTCAAGATGACTAAAGGGGCTTAATGAGGATTAGTATATGCTAATGTGGCATGAATATTTATTTTAATTTTTGTGATTTAATTAATAGAGATTAAAATGGAAATTATGGAGTTATGTTGAAAATCATAGAAAATTCATAACTTAACGCCAATAGGCGAATGAGATGAAATTTTAAAGGCACGCTCATGATTTTAGGCTCAACGTTATGTAGGGATTGGATTAAGGCACAAGTGATGAGATTAAGGTGATAATTATTTGTTTTTAATCTCACACTCTAAGGTTATTTTCAAAAGTTCATAACTTGACGTAGAAACGTCAGTTTGAAATAATTGAATAAAATTATGAAATCTATGGTATGAGTGGATCAGATTAAGCTAATTACCATGAGAAAGTGGTTAATTAGAAAAATGAACCTAGCATTGACTTTGTGTACCCTAGACTATTATAGCATTTAATAAAAAACATTTGAGATAATGACATGTTTTAATGCTATGCAAGGTGTCAAATTATGGTGGATTGAGCTGGATTTTATGGATTTGTTTAATGGTCAAATCCATGGAAAAGTCAAGGATTAATGCCTAATATCTATCTCAAATGGAGCATAGAGTATGTGGCATATGTATGGATGTCCAAGGGCATGTTTGGCATGGAAATTTGATTTTTAAAAAATGCTAAAATATGTGTCTAAGTTGCCTAATACCTAGGTGAATTAAATGGGCACATCAATATGTGGAAAATGAGGCATAAAAATGTCAAAAGCTAAGCTCAAAAGGGTGTCACCTAGTGGACAGCAATGCACCCCTTAAATGTGTGATTTTTGATGATTTTTGATAATTAGAAAATGTATATTGTACTTAGATATAAAAATGTCATGTCATCAAGGGATAAGTTAAAAATAAATTACCCTCATGACATGACACAAGTGGGTCCCATGAGCTGGTTAAAAATATAAAAAGGGGAGATATACTTTGAAAATGTGCACATGTGAAAGGGGGAGGAAATTCCCAAAATTTTCTAAGTGTTGTGAGCAACTCTTGTGCACGTCCAAACCAGCGATGGGGAAGGAGAAAAGAAGAAGAAAAAGAGAAGAAAAAAGGAGAAGAAAAAGAAGAAGAACGAAGCTAAACAAATTGGATTCAAGTTAGGTTTAATCCAAGTAAGTAAAACCTAAGTTTTGAATCAAGTTTTTGTTGGTCCCGAGTAAATGGCAAATACCCAAGAGGGGAGGGGTGAATTGGGTAATTAAAATTTTTCAACTTAAATAGAAACTATACCCTGGTTTGGTTCAATCCCCTTCAATGAAACAAAAGGCAAGCAATAAGATAATAAGAGCTAAAATAAATCAATGGACAAGATTTATAGTGGTTCGAGCAACCTTCCCTACTCCACTCTTCCAAGCTCACACCTCTTGTGACTTGGGTTCCACTATGTATTTCACAAATATAACTAGAGCCTCTGCTCTCTTCTAGATTCCAGCTCTAGGGGGCATCAACAATTCACAGCACAAGTAGGTGACGAGTTCCACTCCAGTCATATACTACTTTGCTTACACTTGATCTTAGTTACCCAAACTAAATCAAGTTTAATATAACAAGAAAGAATAAAAAGAAGGTTTCTACACGTTACTGTTGTGTAGAGGTAGATTTGGCGCAGAGAAGAACTTGTAAAGCAGGCATTAATAATTTAGCAAGCAGCACTTGGCAGTTTGAAAGCAAAGTTCTTCTTCTAGATGTTGCCTTGATCACTTAATGCTCTTAGAGATAGGAGTTGTGCTCAATCAATGATGTTTCAGCTAACCTCCACGCTCATCTTGAATGTCTTATATAAATGGCGAGGGAATTCGAACGTTTGAAAGTAGGTGGCGCGCATTTAATGCGCCAACGTTCAAAAATTTTCCGATCGTTGCAACCCAAGTCGCAGGTGGAGTCGACTTCGGGTGCGACTTCAGCTTTCCGCAAACACTTCAAGTTTCATTCTAGGTCGACTTAGTCCTGGACTTGACCCAAGTCGTAGGTGAAGTCGACTTTGGGTGCGACTTTACTTCCTTAGCTTGCTTGATGAACTTGAAATTCTTTGAGATGGCTTTAGTTACTTCAATTTCTTCAAATTGAATATTCTTCCCTTGATTTACATTATTTGAAATTCAGTTTATTCATCCTAGCTTGATGTCCTTTAGCTCCGTGTCTTGAAATCTTGAATACTTGAGTCTTGGAATGTTAAAATATGTCCAAAAGTGTGTTCTTGATGAATTCATGCAACCTTGTTTGCTTTGGTCTTGATTTGAACTTCATTTGGTTCCAGTTGAATGATTGGAACGACTTGATCTTCAACTTCACTCAAGTCTGGCATCGAGTCAACTTGGTCTGCGATTTAGCTCTTCAAGTTCTGCACTGTCAGTCTGAAGTTGAAGCTAGAGTCGACTTGGTCTGCGACTTCGCCCAAGTCGCATGTGGAGTCGACTTGGTCTGTGACTTTGGCAGCTCTCATCCCCAATTTCAACTCTGGACAGAAAATCACGTTTGAAGTCGATGTTGGAGTCAACTTGGTCTGCGACTTTACCTAAGTCGCATGAGAGGTCGACTTCGTATGCGACTTCAGCAGCTCTTGCTCCCAATTTCAACTCTGGACGTAAAAATGCGTTTGAAGTTGATGCTGGAGTCGACTTGGGGATCGACTTGGCCTAAGTCGATGCCTGAGTCGACTTGGGGATCGACTTTACCTGTCATGCTTCATTTTCTTCATTTTTATATCCTTTAATCATCTAAAAAACATGTTAGTAACCAAAACTTACTCAAATTGATTTGTTTAATCATCAAAACATAGACTTGGCTTATTTTGCCATTTATTTCAATACATGTTTCCAACAATCTCCCCCTTTTTGATGATTGACAAAACCGATTTGAGTATATACCTTTCAACATACTATTTTATCTTGTTTTGGTATCTTTAGGATAATCATTGCATTTTGGACTTTGATGAAATTTTCATACATATTTCATTTTCAGCATTTGCAAATTTCATTTCCAATAATTCATAAGTTAAAATCATTCATACAAGCATTTCATCATTCATTCAAAAACAGATCATAAGCAGAACTAACTTTTTATATGCAAACTTAAGTACAATCTGCCCAACCCGAGACTCGAATTCTAATTTATTCTCCCCCTTTTTGTCAATTGATCAAAAAATAGAGATGGAGTGGGTTAATCCTTTGAGAATGGCGGGGGCTGCTACCCTTGAACCTGTGTTCCCCCTCAGCTTGTGCTTTTCTAAGTTCATTTCTCCTATCTTATTGTTCCTAATTTAACTCAATCATCCCCATATCATTTTTGATTTTATAAAATGATTCTTTTGATAGAGGTTTGGTGAATATATCTGCAATTTGATCTTTTGTTTTAACATATTCCAAACAGATATCATGATTTTCTACATGTTCTCTGATAAAATGATGTCTTAAGTCTATATGCTTTGTCCTATAATGCAATACTGGCTTTTTAGTCAAACATATTGCACTAGTATTATCACATCTAATAGGTATATCTTTAAAATTCATGTCATAATCCTTAAGTTGTTGTTTCATCTAAAGCAATTGGGCACAACAGCTCCCGGCGGCAATATATTCTGCTTCCGCGGTGGATAGAACAACACTAGTTTGTTTTCTTGAAAACCATGAAACCAACATGTTTCCAAGAAACTGACATGTTCCACTAGTGCTTTTTCTATCTACCTTGTAACAGGAAAAATCCGCATCCGAGTAGCCGATTAGATCAAAATCAGAACCCTTTGGATACCAAAGTCCTATATTTGTAGTATATACTAAATATTTAAAAATTCTTTTTACGGCTACCAAGTGTGATTCTTTTGGACATGATTGAAATCTAGAGCACATACACACACTAAACAATATATCAAGCCTAGAAGCAGTTAAATATAATAAAGAACCTATCATGCTTCTATATAATTTTAAATCAATTATTTTTCCTTTCTCATCTTTGTCAATTTTAATTGTTGAGCTCATAGGCGTGTTGCCCCTTTTTTATTTTCCATGCCAAACTTCTTCAACATTTCTTTGATATACTTGGACTGGTTGATGAAAATCCCTTCATTTAGTTGCTTGATTTGTAGTCCAAGGAAGAAATTCAGCTCCCCATCATACTCATCTCAAATTCTTTCTGCATAAGCTCAGAAAATTCTTGACAAAGAATCTCATGAGTAGAACAAAAAATAATGTCATCAACATAAATTTGAATAATCAATATATCTTTTTCTTTATACTTGATAAACAAAGTGGTGTCTACCTTTCCCTTTTAAAAGTCACGATCAATCAGAAATTTGCTTAATCTTTCATACCAAGCCCTTGGAGCTTGTTTTAGGCCATATAATGCTTTGGTTAATTTGTATACAAATTTAGATTGATCTTTCCCCTCAAATCCAGGTGGTTGTTCAACATACACCTCTTCATTTATATATCCATTCAAAAATGCACTTTTAACATCCATTTGAAACAACTTAAAGTTCATGTGAGATGCAAAGGCTAGCAAAATGCGAATAGCCTCTAATCTAGCAGCCGGAGCATATGATTCCTCAAAGTCTATTCCTTCTTCTTGTGAGTATCCTTTTGCTACAAGCCTAGCTTTGTTTCTCATCACAAGTACACTTTCATCTAATTTGTTCCTAAAGACCCATTTTGTGCCAATGACAGTACAATCTTTTGGTCTTGGAACAAGATGCCAAACTTGGTTTCTTTCAAATTGATTTAGCTCCTCTTGCATTGCTATGATCCAGTTTTCATCATCAAGAGCTTGATCAATAGTTGTTAGTTCAATCTTTGATACAAAAGCATATTGTCTACAAATATTTTGTTTTGACCTTCTAGTCTTAACACCTTCATAAATATTGCCTATAACTTGCTCAATTGGATGGGCATTTTTGAACTTTAAATCAGTTGGAGGTTTATAGGAATTATTACCTTCACTTACCCTTTCCTCCGTGGAATTTTCTGGCTTGGGTTCAGTTTCTCCTTGTTGTTCTTGTTGTTTTGCTTTTGAATTCTTCGATGTATCATTTGCATCACTTAATTCATCCTCTTTTCTCGGAGTTTGATTAAATTCATCAAAAATAATATGTATTGACTCTTCTACAACTTGGTTCCTTTTATTAAAGACTCTATATGCTTTGCTATTTGATGAGTAACCAAGGAATATTGCCTCATCACTCTTGGCATCCAGTTTTCCCAAGTTAGTTTTTCCATTGTTCAAAACATAGCATGTGCAACCAAAAGCATGAAAATAAGAAATATTTGGTTTTCTATCTTTCCATAGCTCATATGGGGTCTTTTTCAAAATTGCTCTAATTGTAACTCGATTTAACACATGACAAGCTTTACTTACAGCTTCACCCCAAAATTTCTTGGATAATTTACTCTCATTTAGCATAGTTCTAGTCATCTCTTGTATGGTTCTATTCTTCCTTTCAACTACTCCATTTTGTTGTGGAGTTCTTGGTGCAGAAAATGTATGGTGAATTCCTTTTTCATTACATAATTCTATAAATCGTTTATTTTCAAACTCAACACCATGATCACTTCTAATGGTCATAATAATACTTTGTTTTTCATTTTGCACCAAGTTTACAAAAGTTGCAAACATAGAGAAGGCTTCATCTTTACTAGCTAAGAGAATTACCCATGTGAATCTTGAAAAGTTATCAACTATTACAAATACATACTTCTTTCCACCAATGGTTAAGATATCGAATGGCCCATATAGATCCATGTGTAGCAATTCAAGTGGCCTAGTAGTGGAAATCTCCTTTTTGGTGGAGAAAGGCATTTTAGATTGTTTTGATAGTTGACATGCCTTACGAATTTTATGTTTGTCATATTTCAATTTTGACAATCCATCTACCAAATTCCTTTTCCATAGGGTCTTAATGTTGGACTTGTTTATATGCCCAAGCCTCTTGTGCCAAACCCATGGATGATTGTCAATGGCTATTAGACATTGACCATCTAGTTCATCAAGTGAAACCAAATATACATTTCCATATCTTTTTCCGCTAAACATGATATGTTCTCCATCAAATACATTGCATATAGATGATTCAAACACAACCTTGTACCCTTTGTCACATAACTGGCTAATACTCATTAGATTGTGCTTGAGTCCTTCAACAAATAATACATCCTCCATATGTGCATTTGAAATACTGTAAATGTTTCCTTTACCTTTGATTTTACCTTTCTCATCGTTTCTAAAGGCAACAGTTCCATCGTTACAAGGCTTGAGTTTATGAAACAAACTTCTTTCTCCAGTCATATCCCTTGAGCAACCACTATCCATGAACCACACGTTGTTTACCTTTTCCTAGAAGCATACCTGAAAAATAAGCAAATAAAGTTTATCTCTTTGGTACCTATTTTATGGGTCCATTTGGGTTAGTAAACTGGTTTAATCTCTGTTGTTCTATTCTTGAAAGCCCAAATCTTGTATTTCTTGGAACCTAAACTAATTTTGTACCATGGTCATACAGTTTCTTAAAGTTGCATCTATAAATTTTGTGACCCATCTTATTGCAAAAGTTGCAGGCCATTGGTAATCTAGGAGTAGGTCTTCAAGTATATTGTGGTTCAAAAGTTGGTCTCCTAGTCCAAACAGCTTGTTTCCCTTTTGGTTTGTAAATAGGTACAACTTTAGCTTGATTTTTCCCAAGTTTTGGCACACTTGATTTGCTACTTTCTGCCAACTCAATTGTGGAGTATCCAAGACCTCTTCTATTGTTTTGAGAGGTCATGTTCAGAAATATTTTCACACTTTCTCCTGGATTAGAGAACTTGGTTAATGATTCATTTAAGGATTCATTCTCCTTTTTCAATTTTTTCACTTCTTTCAATAGCAGTTCATTTTCTTCTTTCAGTTTTGTTGTTCTTTATGCTAGTTTTCCATTCACAATGATAATGGAATTACATTGTTGTCTCTTTAATGATAATTTGTTTCCTAGTTTTTTTATTTTCTCATATAATGAATCATATGCATGTTGTAATTCCTCTAATTCAGCACATTTGAGACATTCTTGAATAGAAGAATGAGTAGATTGAGAATAGCAAAATTTGGAAGTTACCTCTTCATTACTTATACATTTCGTTGAGATAGTTTGTTATTCCAAAACTTCTGTTGTGTTCAAGGTTTCTTCTTGCTCAATCCACGCCATGCAGCATATTATTGTGCAATTTACTGCTTCAAAATCATCAGTTGAAGAGCTACTTGTTGATGACGTTTCTTCATTCACGTACATTCCTCTTCCCATAGGCTTTTGAAATTTTTGGCTTTCATATCTTTCGTTCTTTTCTTGATGATCCTTTGATTTTTCTTCCGGTGTAGGACATTGAGCTTGCATATGCCCCATACCGCCGCATCTATAGCACTTTGTAACCTCCTTTTTCTCTTTTCGATGTCTCTCTTTGAAATCATTGAAGTGTTGGTCCCGAGTTAATGGCAGTTACCCAAGAGGGGAGGGGTGAATTGGGTATTTTAAAAATTTACAACTTAAACAGAAACTTTACCCCGGATTAATCTAGTCCCCTTTATGAAGAAACAAAATGAGAGCAATAATGTAAAGAGCAGAAACAAAAATGAGCACACAAGATTTTCTAATGGTTCGGGCAACCTCCCTACTCCACTCTTCCAAGC
The DNA here is from genome assembly GCA_030490835.1 of Annona cherimola. NCBI lineage: Eukaryota > Viridiplantae > Streptophyta > Magnoliopsida > Magnoliales > Annonaceae > Annona > Annona cherimola. The sequence goes on along the minus strand of CM059972.1, from coordinate 53,217,981 downwards.
TCACACCCCTTGTGACATGGGTTCCACTATGTATTCCGCGACTACAACTAGAGTCTCCACTCTCTTCTAGATTCTAGCTCTAGGGGGCATATACATCCAGAGCCTCTGCTCTCTTCTATATTCTAGCTCTAGGGGGCATCAACAATACACAGCACAAGTAGGTGACGAGTTCCACTCCAATCACACACTACTTTGCTTACACTTGTTCTTAGCTACCCAAGCTAAAACAAGTTGAATACAACAAGTAATAACAAAATAAAGTTTCTACACGTTACTATTGTGTAGACGCAGATTTGGTGCAGAGAAGAACTTGTAATGTAGGCTTAGAGATTCAGCAAGCAGCTCTTGGCAGTTTGGAAGCAAAGTTCTTCTTCTCAATGTTGGCTTGATCACTTAATGCTCTTGAAGATAGGAGTTATGCACACTTAATGAATTATCAGCTCTCCTCCTCGTTCATATTGAATGCCTTTTATAATCGTGGAGGGAATCCGAACGTTTGGGGGTAGGTGGCGTGCATTTAATGTGCCAACGTTCGAAAATTTTCCGACCGTTACGACCCAAGTCGCAGGTGGAGTCGACTTCGGGTGCGACTTCGCTCAAGTCGCAGATGGAGTCGACTTCGGGTGCGACTTCGCCTGTTCGCAACTTCTTCAAGTTCCAGTCTGGGTCGACTTGGTCCTCGACTTGACCCAAGTCGCAGGTGGAGTCGACTTCGGGTGCGACTTCACCTCGACAGCTTGCTTGATGAACTTGAAATCCTTGGAATGTTTTGCTTGCTTGAGTTACTTCATGTTTGGTTGTTTCTTCCTTGATTTATATCTCTTTGGACCACTGTGTTATCATTCTAGCTTGATGTCCTTTAGCTCCATGATTTGCAAACCTTGAGTCCTTGAGTCTTGAATCTTTTGTATTCATGAACAAGTCCAATATATTTAGAATAGTTGAATTCATGCATCTTGCTTTCTTTGGACTTGGATTAGTCTTCATATGTTCCAAGTCGAACATCGAAGTCGACTTGATCTTCAACTTGACTCAAGTTCTACCTTGAAATAGATCTAATCCCCGATTTGGCTTCTGAAGTTTCTGCCCTGTCCAACTGAAGTCGATACTGGAGTCGACTTGGTCTGCGACTTCACCCAAGTCGCATGCGGAGTCGACTTCGTCTCCGACTTCGGCAGCTCTGCTCCTCGATTTCAACTCTGGACAAAAATGATGCCTCCAAGTCGCGAATGGAGTCGACTTGGTCTGCAACTTCACCTCAAGTCGAAAGTGGAGTCGACTTGGGATGCGACTTCGGCACCTCTCATTCTTGATTTCAGCTCTAGAAGAAAATGGCGTCTTGAAGTCGTTGTTGTAGTCGACTTAGGGATCGACTTGGCCTAAGTCGATGCCTGAGTCGACTTGGAAATCGACTTGACTTACCATGCTTCATATTCTTCAAATTTACAACCTTAAGTCATTTCCACAAACATATTAGTAACCAAAACTTACTCAAATTGATTTGTTAATCATCAAAACATAGACTTGGCTTATTTTCCACATATTTTCAATAATCTCCCCCTTTTTGATGATTGACAAAACTGATTTGAGTGTATACCTTTCAATGTTTTAAAAACATATCAATTTTGCATTTCGAAGTTTTTAACATACTCATGCAAACAATCAAAAAACATTCAAACAAAAACCTTAAAACCAGTCATAAAAACTTAGACTCAAATCCCGATCTCTTCTCTCCCTTTTTGTCAATGTATCAAAAAATTGAGATAGAGTGGGTAAAATTTTATGAGAATGGTGGGGTTGCTCCCCTTGAACCTGTGCTCCCCCTCAGTTTGTGCTTTGCTAAGTTAATTCAAGCATTCCCATATCATTTCTAATTTTATAAAATGGTTCTTTTGCTAGAGGTTTAGTGAATATATCTGCAATTTGATCTTTTGTTCTTACATATTCCAAACATATGTCATGATTTTCTACATGTTCTCTAATAAAATGATGTCTAAGGTCTATATGTTTGGTTCTAGAATGCAATACTGGATTTTTAGTTAAACATATGGGTCTTGTATTATCACATTTAATAGGTATATCTTTAAAATCCATGCCATAGTCCCTAAGTTGTTGTTTCATCCAAAGCAATTGGGTACACTAGCTCCCGGCGGCAATGTATTCGGCTTTCGCCGTAGATAGAGCAACACTAGTTTATTTTCTTGAAAACCATGAAACCAACATGTTCCCAAGAAATTGACATGTTCCACTAGTGCTTTTTCTATCTACTTTGTAACCGGAAAAATCCGCATCCGAGTAGCCGATTAGGTCAAAATTAGAGCCCTTTGGATACTAAAGTCCTATTTTGGTAGTGTCTACCAAATATTTGAAAATTCTTTTTACAGCTACCAAGTGTGATTCTTTTGGACATGATTGAAATCTAGAGCACATACACACACTAAACAATATATCAGGCCTAGAAGCAGTTAAATATAATAAAGAACCTATCATGCTTCTATATAATTTTAAATCAATTATTTTTCCTTTCTCATCTTTGTCAATTTTAATTGTTGAGCTCATAGGCGTGTTGCCCCTTTGCTATTTTCCATGCCAAACTTCTTCAACATTTCTTTGATATACTTGGACTGGTTGATGAAAATCCCTTCATTTAGTTGCTTGATTTGTAGTCCAAGGAAGAAATTCAGCTCCCCCATCATACTCATCTCAAATTCTTTCTGCATAAGCTCCGAAAATTCTTGACAAAGAATCTCATTAGTAGAACAAAAAATAATGTCATCAACATAAATTTGAATAATCAATATATCTTTTTCTTTATACTTGATAAACAAAGTGGTGTCTACCTTTCCCTTTTAAAAGTCATGATCAATCAGAAATTTGCTTAATCTTTCATACTAAGCCCTTGGAGCTTGTTTTAGGCCATATAATGCTTTGGTTAATTTGTATACAAATTTAGATTGATCTTTCCCCTCAAATCCAGGTGGTTGTTCAACATACACCTCTTCATTTATATATACATTCAAAAATGCACTTTTAACATCCATTTGAAACAATTTAAAGTTCATGTGAGATGCAAAAGCTAGTAAAATGCGAATAGCTTCTAATCTAGCAACCGGGGCATAGGATTCCTCAAAATCTATTCCTTCTTCTTGTGAGTATCCCTTTCTCACAAGTCTAGCTTTGTTTCTCACTACAAGTCCACTTTCATCTAATTTGTTCCTAAAGACCCACTTTGTGCCAATGACAGTACAATCTTTTGGTCTTGGAACAAGATGCCAAACTTGGTTTCTTTCAAATTGATTTAGCTCTTCTTGCATTGCTATGATCCAGTTTTCATCATCAAGATCTTGATCAATAGTGGTTGGTTCTATTTTGGATACAAAGGCGTATTGTCCACAAATGTTTTGTTTTGACCTTCTAGTTTTTACACCTTCATACACATTCCCTATAACTTGCTCAATTGGATGGGCATGTTTGAACTTTAAGTTTGTTGGAGATTTATAGGAATTATTACCTTCACTTACCCTTTCCTCCATGGAATCTTCTTGCTTTTCCACATGCAGTTTTTCATGGCAAAATTGCATTGCTTTCCACAAACAAACAAAATTGCATTGCTTTCCTTCACTTACCCTAGTTGTCATATTTAGCAAAATTGCATTGCTTGCACTTCATTGGAAAGCATTAACTGGATGCTTTCCACAAACATGAAAAATTTTACTCATATTAGGTATTTTCTACCAAAGGCCACAATTTTTATTTCAGGCCAAACACTCCCAAAATTTCCAAAAGCACCACCACCTGCACTTAGATGTAGGGGTGCAACTTGCTCCAGGTAGGTCTGGGTAGAGGTTGACCCTACCCTTATCCTATTTTTAAAATTTTCTACTCTACCCTATTTGAGGCCAAGTCGGTTCTAGATATACCCTACCCTATTTTTATAAGTGCGGGTCGGTTCAAGTTTCGATTCCAAACCGGTTCCACTAAAAAAGTATTAGCATACTACCAAAGCTAACTATTTGTGAAGCTAGAATTTGGACAGTTAAAAAATTGTAAGTAGGAATGAACAATCTATTAAATTAATTATGAACAGTTGCAACATATTCATATTGTTCATTTCTCAAACCGCCCAACAATACTTTAAGATCATCGCATAACACAGCACCAGCAAGAGAAAAGAAATCAGTTAAAATAAAATATAGCACAGAAAAACAGAATAGCATTGCTCATTTAACTTTCAAATTTTAAGTTTTCCCTTTAACGAATTCAAATGAAATTGGACATAATCCAAGCTCAAAAGGTGGAATTAGCAAAAGCTGGCAAACCATTGGGGAAAATGAAATGAGACATATTGGACACAAAAATTCGAATTTTTCACAATGAATGAGGGAATTCTTTCCTTCTTAAGAAAGAAAGAATGCATGAATGGCAGAGAGATTCGTGAAAGAAGCAAATCATTAGAAATAGAAAAGCTAGAGTTTTGAAGAACAGACGACATACCAGATGATGGCGTACAAGCCTTTCTCTGTGATGGCATGCCATCTCTTTGGCGCATGAATTAGGAACGAATGGAACGCTACATGACGAGCTGTTGGAGGCTCGAATTAGGAATTAGGGATTTTTTAGGGCAGCAGTTGAGGGAGAGGGAGAGGGAGGGAGGGAGGGAGGGAGAGAGAGAGATAGAGAGAGAGAGAGAGGAGCCGCTGGCGCCGAGAGAGAGAGAGAGGGGAGAGGCGACGCCAGAGTACGGGACCGCGGGAGAGGAGAGAGACAGCCGGACGGGGGAGCAGCGATGCGCCGAGGAAGAGGGAGGGAGGGAGGGAGGGAAAGAGAGAGAGAGGGAGAGAGAAGCCGTCGGCGCCGAGGGAGAGAGAGAGGGGAGAGGCGACGCTGGAGTACGGGACAGCGGGAGATGAGAGGCCAAGAGGGACAGTTGGACAGAGAAGCAGGCGCCAGGCAGCGATGCGCAGACTCGGCGTCGAGGGGGAGGGAGAGGGAGGGAGAGGGGGAGAGAGAGGAGCCGCCTGCGTCGAGGGAGAGACCGAGAGAGAGAGAGAGACGGAAGAGGCGATGGCGCGGGAGAGCGTGAGAGCAGAGAGGCGGGGGAGAGCGGGAGAGCAGAGAGGCGCGGGGTAGATTTTTAGGTTATATATATTATAATAATATATAATAAGGGTCGGTTCCGGGTACCCAGCACCGGAACCGACCCTACCCGAATTTGAGCGGGTAATTTAAACTTGGAACCGAACCTACCCTAAATAGGGTACCCAGTGGGTCGACCCGCGGGTACCCGAACCAAGTTGCACCCCTACTTAGATGAAAAGCATTGACTGGATACTTTCCGCAAACGCAGAAAATTTTACTATTATTAGGTATTTTCCACTAAAGGCGACAATTTTCATTTTAGACCAAACACTCTCAAAATTTCCAAAAAACACTGGCATGTGCACAAAACGCATGGCCAAACGGGTCCTTACACACCCAATCTTATGGCTTTGAAACAAAACGAATCGGATGTTGTCCCTTTTATGAAGTGCTTGGCTGAGCTCCCAACTCGAAAAACTTCTATTTTAATGTAAAAGCAAGAAAAGGCTGCAAAACGAAATTGAAGCTTATGCATGGTGTCATGACGTACTTGACGTGGATTGCAACAATTCGTAAATTATTATGGGGTGACAATTTTGAATACAAAATAGCATGCTACTTTGGTTAACATTTTACCTTTATATGCGAAGGTAACATACTAACCAACGTAGCATGCTACCTTTGTGATAGGGTATTGCGACAAGACAGTTGATGAACTGTACCCATTCGTTCATATTACAAGGCCAAAGAGGCCTTTCCCAACCAAACAATGCTCCTTCCTCCATTGACATGCAGCCAAACAATGATTGAATCCTCGTTTGAAAGGTGAAAGATATAGCGTATTTCATTCTACTAGTTGGCTTAAGTTACAGGATGTATTATTAACTGTGCTTTTCAGCGGACTGGTTCCTTCAATTTATCTAGAGGTTGCAAAAGCTCCATTGCAGAATAAATGTTCAAAAATGAAAGTTCGGTATAAAAGTAGAGAAAAGAAAACATTGCAAATGCAAATTTTGGTTTGGAAAATACACAAAATGGTGCAATATTTTATGCATTTCTACATCAAAATTCGTACAAAATGTGGGCGCTGAAGGCAAGGATCCACAGTACAAGACAATAGCCCCCCAAAAAAGAAGTCAATACAAGCACTCAAAAAACCAGATGTCATTTTCAAGTTCCTGCCGCCTCTCTTCAACAATGTCATCTCTCTTTCTGTCAACAGCAACTGGTTTTCCAAATCGTCTTCGACATCAATCATCATCTATTAGGTCAACAAAATCATCTCTTACACTGTCCACACTCACTCCTTTTCCACAACCATCATGATCATCAACAGACAAGGATCTTGAAACATGGAAAGGCGGCCTTACAACACACTCTTGTGATGTCTTATCTGCATCCAATTGCATGTGATCATCACATGCATGTAGACCCTCCCCAACATGATCATCTCTGACATTTACATCAACCAGCAACTCCTGTGGATGGCCCTCTGTTGCATCGCAGGGCTTCTTTTTCGCACAGTTTAAGAGACCCAAATCATTTTCCCCATCGGTTCTCATACAAGAGGGGTCATCCATAGCTTGGAGGTCTGCGTTAACATGTGTCGGATTTTTCAGAAGCCTTTGCTTTATACGTCGCTCTGTCCTTTTGTTATGCAGAGGTTCAATGTTTTCCTCATCTTCCTCATTTGCATACCAATTCAGTGAGTTAATTATAACTGTGTAGAAGTTCTCCAGTTTTCGTGATCTTTTGTTTGCAACACAAGTAGATTTGCGCTTCTTACTACATGCATGAATTGTTGAGTGTCCTGCAGTTGTAGGTGCTACATGATCCTGTGTTGCCTCTACAACAGTGTGCTCATTTGCTTTGCTGCCGAAGCTATTATCAAGCTTATCATCATTAGAATGGGAATGGCTAGCTGCATTCTCATTTACTTTCATTGGATAAAGATTGTCCATTGAATTCAATTTCAATGCATCTGATTTATCCTTGCTTCCTTCTTCTATATAAGCCCTCCGTACACTCCTAGTTGGTTGAGTTGACACTTCAAGATTTTGCCCTTCCAATTCAGTCCTTCCTGAAACTCACATTGGAAAATTGTCACAATGCTGTATCTGGTTTACTTGGATGAATTTCGACACCAAGTTACTCACCAAATGAAGAGGGAAGGACTCAAATGTGATTTTTCTTATCTGGCTGCCTTAGTTTGCTAACCCTAAGTTGTTTTAAGCTGGAGGAATTAATAACAATTGGTGAATCAACCTCAAGAGTGAGTTCTTGCAAATAGTAGTTACATGAATCTCACTTGAAATAGACACGACCACAACATATATATGCACAAAACAAGCAGGTGCTTAAGGTGCCAGCTGGCCAGAGGGTTCGGCTAAAGGATTCGTGCCATGTCATCAAAGATACATTACCAACCAAAATACAGTAGAATTGATGATTGCACATTCTGCCACTAGAAAGATGGCATTAATTGTTCCCATGCAATGTGCCAAACCTTTAAAATTCAATCAGCCATGCATCAAAAGCAGCAATGCAGGTTGTTTCCATATGATTAGGGGTTTTCGCAACTGTAAGTACAAGGTTTGGGCAAAATTGCAAGCAGGTCATCATATTTGCAAAATTTGCTTCTATACATACAAGGTTTGCTTAAAATTGCAAGCATGCCTACTGCCTTTAAAAGCTTTCTGAAAATGATGAAAATACCCTTGTAAATAAAATGAAAAAAAATGAGAAAATTCCTTTAAAATACTGAAGAAATTTATTTAAAAAAATACTACTCACATTAAATAAATCTATTTAATGGGAAAAATATTTGCAAAAAACAATTTTTGTTATTTTAAAGCTATTTTCTTGTATTTTTAATAAATAAAAAATACAAACAATGCCTTTAAAATAACAAAAATTAAAAAATACAAGAAAATGATTTTAAATACCAAAAAATTCTTTTTTTTTTTACAAATGTTCCTCACGTTAAATGAATTCGTTCAATGCGGGGATATTTTTTAAAAATAAAATTTATAGGTATTTTAAAGGCATTTTCTTTTATTTTTTCTTTTTATTGTTTACAAGAGTATTTTTGTCATTTTCAAAAAAGTTTAGGGTTTGTAGGTATGCTGATAATTTCAGACAAACTTTGTAGGCATAGACACCAAATTTTCCAAAAGTCACGACATACTTGCAATTTCGCTAAAACCTTGTACATATCAATGCAAAAAACCCATAATTTTACAACTGTCAGACAAGCCTGCAAGCCAGAGAATGAAAGCCATGAACAAAAGATAAAGGGTATCTGCCTTGTTCTTCAACAACCTTTTTTTTTTATTACGTCAAGTGTAGGGGGTGAGGGTAGAACCCTCAACCAATGGCATAATGCCACCATGTGCTACCATTGGGGCAAGCCCATGGACACCAACAACCTATCTTTTAACCAGACATCAAGTGTCATATATACTGGGGGGAATTCTTGATGCAGCTCTGTTACTATCATGCAGGCTTAACAGTGATGGCGAAGCATCAATTTTAAATCTGTCAATATAGTCTCCGCATAATAAACTGTGATAGTGGTACTGGAACGTAACCAGCTAAAAAGCACATCTTTTTGAGATTTTAAGAGCATTTTGAATCATCAGAAAGCATACAGTTCATTTTGCGTCAATTTTTGCATCTGTATGGTTACATTCCAATGAGAAAAATGTAGTATGATAAGAGCATCAGGCATTCACCACTGAAATTGGCAAGCGTTGTAAACATAATAAATTGCAGCACTAGGATAGGCAATTGTTATAGGAGAGGTGATCATGCGCATCTGTGCTAAGAGCTTGGAAACTTCGTGCGCTCCATGTGCAGCCATTCGATCGGGCGAGATGAATGTGAGCTGTTAGATGCGCATGACCTGACATTTCGGGAGGAGTCCCTGCAGGGACTTTCAAGAAAATAACAATAAATCATGTGAATAAGCCCTTTCCCACCATTGCACGCCTGCTCTTTTCTCTCTCATTCCCATCATCTCCCTCCCTTCCCTTATCTTACTTTCCCAGCAGAAGGCTGCCGAACTCTCTCATCTCTCATAACCAGCACCTTTCGAAACCTCATTTCCTTCATCTCTCCCACTTCCCTCATCCTGTTCCAACGCATCATTGAACGGAGAAGCTCTTGCTATTAAAAACTAAAATGATCCTTGTATTTCTCGATGAAAGATATACAAAATACAAATTCTAATACAGATATTGTCATTCTAAAACATAATAAGTCTGAACAATTGACATTAGCCGTTACATTTCTGTCAATCATTACATCATTCGTACAGAATCCATAAGAACCAAATGTAGTGTCTGTCATGCTAAATTTCTAATACTCAATCATTCACAAAAACTTGCAACAACTCAACAACACAACAGAAAAATAGTCTGCCATGTCTCAATTCAATGCCTTAACATTCTTCACTGAAGTCAATCCCAAGATCAATCAAAAGCCACCAGTCCAACAATAGGCATCCTCTAGACTTCCATTCCATCCACACGAGCCAAGACTCTAGGAATACATTGAAACCTACAATGAAGCGTACACACCAAAGCTTGAAAATACCTCCAAATTCCACTAATTTCAGTTTGTTGCTGCTCAAATGTCTGAACTAATAGCAAAGAAAGCAAGCAACAATCAAAACTTGAAAATCTGATTACAGAAGTTGCCAAAATTCTAGAATTACTCTAGGCATTGCAAGAAGGGAATTGCTTCATACCTAACCTCATCCTCACACCATCTCTCTTAATGCCCATTTCTGGCAACTCATTCACACCAATTGCAGCAGTTATCACCGTCCATTTGTGTATTAAGATCGATCGAACCCAACCCTGTGATGTTCACTACATTTGCTGGCAGCTATCTTGATGGTGGTTTCTCATACCTTGTTTTTGGTTGGCTTCACTACTGGAGGTGGTCAACATTATTGTGAATGGAGTTGTTGGTTGCACTGCCAGCTCGTTTCCTTTGGAGGGTTGGTACTGTCATAGTTTTCTGGCAGTCACTGTTGTTGTTGACGAGCTTGAGGATTGCCCAGTGCTTATCATCCTCATCCATTGCTGCGTTCATCTTCTCGCAATGAGGGAGAGGAGACAGTGGAGAAAGGAGAACGAGCCAAAGGCGACAGCAGGAGCAGCACTAGAATTGTGCTTGCAGATGACTTCCCCTTTCTTCTCTAGGACTGACAGCAACCTCTCAGGTCCTTTTTTCCTCCCAACTCTTCTCCTCACGTTCTCTTCTAGCCAAAATCGATTTCGGAAAATGGGATTCCAACTCAAGTAACCGAAAGGCTGGCATCCTCTACTGCTAGGGTTCACAACTTCGTTGTTCGATAATGCAACAAATGGGATGAGATAGGTGAAGACGAGGGAAATGAGATTAGAAAAGGGCTGGTTATGAGAAAGATGAGGGAGAGTTTGGCAGCCTTTTGTTCAGAAAGAGAGATGAGGTAAGGGAGAGAGACAATGGAAATAAGAGAGGGAAAAGGGCAGGTGTGCAATCTGGGAAAAGGCTTGTTCACATGAATTTTTTTTTTTCCTGAGAAACTTCCCTATGCAGCTACTCCTTCAGAAATGTCAGGTCATGTGCATCTGATGGCTCGCATGCATCCTGCCCGATCGGATAGTTGTGCATAGAGCAGAAGAAGTTCTCAGACTCTTAGCTCAAAGGCATATGATCACCTCTCTTGTTATAGTCCAGTCTATCATAGTCAAATTTGGTTTGGATAACAAAATTCCAAACCACATAACGAAATACACAGATACTTTAAAAGGTTTTCCACCCAAAAGAATCCATGGGTTCATGATGAAAATAACAAGAGATTTTTCAAATCTGTCTATTCTAGGCCCAAGAATTTTATAAAAAGGAAAGATTCCTAGGATATTTTGGAATCTGTTTAAAAAGATTTGATTTTGTTATTTTGAAAGATATTAGAAGATTCTTAGGATTTTTAGAATCTGTTTAAAAAAGATTTGATTTTGTTATTTTTGAAAGATATCAAAAGATTCTTAGGATTTTTAGAATCTGTTTAAAAAAGATTTGATTTTGTTATTTTTGAAAGATATCAAAAGATTCTTAGGATATTTGAGAATCTGTTTAAAAAAAGATTTGATTTTGTTAATTTTAAATTTCATTTGCTAAGATTAGGTGGTATGTTCATCTATAAATACTGCCATTGTAAGCTCTAAAGGGATCAGTTCTGAGATTTATAAAAGTGTTCTCTACTTCTTCTTCTACTTGTTCTTGTTCTTCTCTCCTTATTCATCTATTCTTTCTACCTTCTTTCTTCACTTCTCATCTATAGAGGTTCCTTCCTCTTTCTTCTATTTTCTTCTCTACCCATCCTACATCAATTGGTATCAAAGCCAAACCTGGTACTACTTTCACCCAATTTCTATTGTCATTTTGCTGTCCACGAACTGCTGTCATCTACAAAACACTGTTATTCATTCTATTGGAGTTTGCTGTCCACTATCATTGCTGTCCATTCTATCGGAGGTTGCTGTCCACAAGCTGGTGCTATCATTGTTGTCCATTCTGTCGCTGTTTTATGCTGCCTACTGCTGCCATCACAACAACCTACTGGTCATCACGAAATACTGCCAAGAAGTTGCTGAAATTACCTTCAAGTTATCTCTTGCTAAACTTGGTAATATTGGACCTCAACAGGTACATTTTCTCTAGTTGAAAGTACTTAATTCATATCTGTTTCAATCAAGTTCTTTGCTTTTGAATCTTTAAAAAAAAAAAAAAAGAGAGGAAAAAAAAATCATTCTTAGTAGTAATTCTTTCCTGTATCAGCATAAGTTGAATTTTGAGTCACCATGCCTACTAATGCTGAATTAAATGCCGAACTCGAAGCTTTATCCAATTCTATTGATAATCGATTTGAATCTTTGACAACCCTTTGTGATACCTTGGCCCAAAAGCAAGAAGATTTCCAAAAAGAAACCACCTCTTCCATCCAATCTCTCATTACCTCAGTAAACAGATTAACTGAAATTGTTGGAAAACATCCTATGATTGAGACTGGACAATCATTTCGAAATGGTCAATCATACAATACTCATGCTTCTAGTAGTTCTCCTATCATAACTGGCATTCTCCAAAATCCAAACATACATGCTAAAGGTCATCATAACCCAGAGCATTCACATATTCCAGAAATGCATACAAATTTGGAAAATCATGAAGACGACAATAATTTTTATGAAATTGGTTTTGCAAACAATCCTAGACATGGGAACTATCAGAGAAATTATAATATACCTTTTCCACAACAACAACGACGTGTAACTGATAATTCTTTGGTGGCAAAACAAGTCAAGGTAGATGCTCCTAGTTATGACGGTCGTCTAGACCCTAATGCTTTCTTAGATTGGTTGGCAGACATGGAAGATTTTTTTTGTTGGTATGATATGGATGATGCCCAACGATTGAGATTTACAAAAATGAAACTTGTTGGGTCTGCCAAACGCTATTGGCAAGGGGTTCTAAATGAAAGTCAACGTATAGGAGTACCTATCACAACATGGGCTGAAATGAAAGCTAAATTGAAAGAGAAATATCTTCCCGAATATCATCAGACTCAACTATTGGAACAACTGGTTAACTTGAGACAAGGATCATTAAGTGTAACTGACTATCTTAATAAGTTTGAAGATTTAAAAATGAAATGTGGAATACAGGAAGATCCTTGGGTTACACGAACAAAGTTTATCAATGGCCTGAAACCAGAAATCAAAACTTTGTTGAAATTGCATTCAGTTGTTTCTGTGGAAGACGCGTATTATAAAGCTCTAGAATTGGAAAATTTTCAAAAATCTTTCACTAACAAACGTTTGATTCCACAAACTGGAGAGACAAGGGTATCCAAACTAAATTCTAATCTAACGTCTTTTCAAGGAACAACTAAACCATTGCCTGAACAATACACAAGTAGGGAAAAGAGTAATTCAGTTTCTCGATTTGATACCACTAGTAAGCGGGTTAATGGTCCATGTTTTCGTTGTGGGGGTAAAGGTCATATTGCATCACAATGTCCACAACACACACTCACAATTAATCATGTAGAAGATCATGAAGATGTGACCATTGATCAAGTTGCTGAAACTTTTGAGGAACCATCGGATTGTGAACTTGATGGAGACTATAGCTATAATGAGGACTTGCAATTAAATGTTGTGCGTTGCATTTTGACTACTTCTTTTTCAAATAGTGATTGGAGACGTACAAATATATTTCATCAATTTTTTAAATGTGGGAATACAGTATGCAAGATTGTTATAGATGAAGGAAGTTCCATGAATGTGATTGCCAAATCAGCTATAGCCAGATTAAATTTGAAAACTGAACCACATCCTCATCCATATCGTGTAGCATGGGTAGACAAAACTACACTTCCTGTTAATGAAAGATGCTTGGTTCCTATATCGATGGGTGATTATTCTGATCATATTTGGTATGATGTACTACCCATTGATGTGGCTCATATTCTTCTTGGTCGACCATGGTTATATGACTTAAAAGTAATCCATTATGGGCAACCCAACACCTATATTATTAAGCATAATGGAAAATCTATCCTTTTGAAACCTGCTAAACCTAAAGAAAGTGATAGATCCCACAAAGAGTCTCCAGTTGATTCATCTGAAAAACAACCTTTGCATATTCTTACAAGAAAGCAATTTGAAAAAGAAGGACAAGATTCAGGCCTCATTTTAGCTATAGTAACCAAAGATGAAACAACTACTGTTCTTCATGAGACTAATGTAGCATTACCTGAAATTCAAGCATTAATGAAAGAAGACAAAGATGTGATTCCTGATGAATTACCAAATGAGCTTCCACCTATGAGGGATATTCAACACGCTATTGATCTTATACCAGGATCTCAATTACCAAATTTGCCTCATTTTCGTATGAATCCTAATGAGCGTGCTGAATTAAAAAGGCAGGTAACTGAATTGCTTGATAAGGGGTTTATTCGTGAAAGCCTTAGCCCATGTGCTGTACCAACTCTATTAACCCCAAAAAAAGATGGATCTTGGAGAATGTGTATTGACAGTCGTGCAATCAACAAAATTACCATAAAGTATAGATTTCCTATACCAAGACTTGATGATATGTTAGATCTTTTGACTGGCGCACAATGGTTCTCTAAGATAGATCTTAGAAGCGGATACCATCAAATTCGAATTAGAACAGGGGATGAATGGAAAACTGCTTTTAAAACTCAAGATGGATTGTTTGAATGGTTGGTTATGCCTTTTGGACTATCAAATGCCCCAAGTACATTTATGAGAATCATGAACCAAACATTTCAACCTTTCATTGGAAAGTTTGTGGTAGTCTATTTTGATGATATTCTCATTTATAGCCGTTCTAAGGAAGAACACTTGCAACATTTAAAAATTGTTCTTCAGACGCTTCGATCTGAAAAATTCTTTGTAAATCTCAAGAAATGTTATTTTTTGACAAATCAAGTGATTTTCTTAGGATTTGTGGTATCAGCTAATGGAATTTCTATGGATCCCTCAAAGGTAAAAGCCATTAGGGAATGGCCAGAACCCACATCAATTTCTGAGGTGCGAAGTTTTCATGGTTTAGCTGCATTTTATAAGCGCTTCATTAAAGGGTTTAGCACAATCATGACTCCTATCACAGATTGCTTGAAAATAAAAGAATTTCAGTGGTCAACTTCTGCATCTAGAGCATTTAAAAATATTAAAAAGAAAATGACTGAGTCACCTGTATTGCGACTTCCTGATTTTACTAAAGTTTTTGAAATTGCTTGTGATGCATCAGGAGTTGGGATTGGGGGTGTTTTGAGCCAGGAAGGTCATCCAATTGCGTACTTTTCTCAAAAACTCAATGAAGCTAAACAAAAATATTCAACATATGATCGAGAATTTTATGCTGTCGTGCAAACACTTAAATTTTGGAGGCATTATTTGCTACCTCATGAATTTGTATTGTATTCAGATCATATGGCTTTGAGGTATTTGCAAACACAAAAACGATTAAGTGCTAGACATGCAAAGTGGATTGAGTTTTTGCAAGAGTATATATTTGTTCTCGAACATCAGGCAGGAATTGAAAACAAACCTGCAGATGCTCTCAGTCGTGTCTCACTCATTCTTCATACTATGGATGTTAAAGTTGTGGGATTTGATAGGTTGAAAAGTGAATATCCACCATGCACTGATTTTGGAATTATTTTTCATGAAACACAAAATGGAAATCGTAATGATTATATGATTCATGATGGATATTTATTTAGAGGAATAAAACTATGTATTCCCAATACATCACTTCGGGACTTTTTAATTTGGAAATTACATGCTGGGGGTATTGCTGGTCATTTTGGTAGGGATAAAACCATTTCATTAGTTGAGGATAGATTTTATTGGCCTACATTGAAAAGAGATGTGTCAAGAATTGTTTCACAGTGTCGCACATGTCAACTTGCTAAAGCTCAAAAGAGAAACACTGGATTATACACTCCTCTGCCTGTACCACATATTCCTTGGCAAGACATAAGTATGGACTTTATTCTTGGATTGCCTAAAACCTCTCGAGGATTTGATTCAATTCTTGTGGTAGTAGATAGATTTTCTAAAATGGCTCATTTTATCCCATGTACTAAATCTGCTGATGCTTCATATATTGCAAAATTATTCTTCAGAGAAATTATTAAGCTTCACGGTTTACCAACTTCCATCGTTTCTGATCGGGATGTTAAATTTGTAAGCTATTTTTGGAAAACATTGTGGAAACTCTCGGGTACTAAATTAAAATTTTCATCTGCTTTTCATCCACAAACTGATGGCCAAACTGAGGTAGTCAATCGGAGTTTGGGAAATCTGCTTAGGACTTTGGTGGGAGAACATATTGGAACTTGGGATTCTGTATTGGCTATTGCCGAATTTGCATACAACAATTCAGTCAATCGTTCTACTGGGAAATCTCCTTTTGAGATTGTCTATGGTTATATTCCTCGAGATCCCATTGATTTAATTCCTTTACCCATTGATACCCGTTTATCTGCTACTGCTGAATCCTTTGCTCAACACATTAGAGATGTTCATGCTGATATTAGAAGAAAGATCACTCTAAGCAATGAAAACTATAAGCTTGCTGCAGATGCTCATAGAAGAAAACATGAATTTGATGTTGGGGATTATGTCATGGCTCGTGTACGTCCAGAAAGATATCCTAAAAATTCTTTTAAGAAATTGCATGCACGAGCCAATGGCCCCTTTCGTGTTTTAAGAAAATTGGGATCTAATGCATATGAACTTGATTTGCCTTCAGATATAGGAATTAGTTCTACTTTCAATATAGAGGATTTGTTTCCTTACCGAGGTACTTTTGAGCCTCCAAGTTTATCTGCAGGAATTTCAATAGATAACAGTTCAGCATCACCACATGTGCCTATACTTCCACGAGTATCATCTACTTTTTCAGATCAGATTGAGGATATCCTACAAGATGAACTTGTCACTACTGGATCAAGCATTATACAAAGATTTCTTGTCAAGTGGAAAAACAAGCTTGATTCTGATGCTACATGGGTTACTGAAGATGACCTACGCCACTTGGATCCAAATATTCTTGAGCAGTATCAAAGTCAGAACTCTCCAGGGGAGAGTTTTTCGAAGCCGGGGAGAATTGATGAAAATAACAAGAGATTTTTCAAATCTGTCTATTCTAGGCGCAAGAATTTTATAAAAAGGAAAGATTCCTAGGATATTTTGGAATCTGTTTAAAAAGATTTGATTTTGTTATTTTGAAAGATATTAGAAGATTCTTAGGATTTTTAGAATCTGTTTAAAAAAGATTTGATTTTGTTATTTTTGAAAGATATCAAAAGATTCTTAGGATTTTTAGAATCTGTTTAAAAAAGATTTGATTTTGTTATTTTTGAAAGATATCAAAAGATTCTTAGGATATTTGAGAATCTGTTTAAAAAAAGATTTGATTTTGTTAATTTTAAATTTCATTTGCTAAGATTAGGTGGTATGTTCATCTATAAATACTGCCATTGTAAGCTCTAAAGGGATCAGTTCTGAGATTTATAAAAGTGTTCTCTACTTCTTCTTCTACTTGTTCTTGTTCTTCTCTCCTTATTCATCTATTCTTTCTACCTTCTTTCTTCACTTCTCATCTATAGAGGTTCTTTCCTCTTTCTTCTATTTTCTTCTCTACCCATCCTACATCAGTTCATGAAGCCAGCAGAAAGCTAAAAACATCCACTACAAATTCTTAATTTATATATCAATATGTGCCTACCAATAAGTGAATAGCACTCATCTTCATACTAAAGAGGCCCTCCTTGCCCAAAGTAGAGTGAACATATAAGTACAAGATCACATCAATATCCAAATGCAACATGCGTAAAAGAGGAATCAGCAGGCACACAATTCCATTTTGAAGATGAAAAAATGCCTAGATGGAAAGTCGAGAAATTAATAATGGCCTTTTAAACTTAAGCTGAAGTTTCTTACCTTTTGAAACTTTCCTTTTGTCCTTGGAGTCAGGTGATTCAGTTATCTTCTTGTAACTACCAGGGCATGACATCTGGTGCCTGCAAGTGTGTGGAAACATCAACAATGTTTACAAAATAATGTGACATGAAGAAACCAGGACAATTATTAAGATAAATAGCCCAATAATTGTAGGGATCAGTTTATGCCCGTGCCTTAACAGTTTTCTTACATGTGCCACTGACAAGAATGATTGCCACAGAATCCATTATGGAGAGACTTTGCAATACAGTCATTTGCTGAAGGCTCTCTGTTCATAGCCCTTTTGACCAGATCCCCACATGACTGGCACTGCAAAAAATAGACAGAATAGTTATACAAAAATACTAATGGACTACATTAATAAATTTTTTAACGCAGGATTCATCAATAATGAGAGAGAGAGAGAGAGAGACATATTACCTGCCAGTAGTGAACTTCATCATTAAATGAGTGGCTTGTAGTAATGTTGTAACCACCATAAGGTCTCTGCAAAAGATAGAAACATATGACAATCAGTAACTCCCTCATACTCTTCCCAGTTTTTGCAGCACAAAAAACTAACCTGACAATCAGTTACTGAGCTGCTGTTTATTTCATTCATCAATTTCTGGAAGCTTAGGCCATGATCGCTGCATGCACAACACACCAGAAGGTCTCAAGATGGAAACGGAAGATGCACAATGTCTTGGGATATTTACCTGTGCTTCTTGTTGTTGTTATTAATCCACAAGTATGCATGAATCATCTCATGTAGTAAGGTGTTCTTGAGGTCTGAACTAGGGCGGGATTTCAGTAAGGGCTCAGAGAGTAGAATTTCACATCCACCACCACCAGGATAATGACAAACACCTGCACACCTGATTTAAATTATATAGTATGAGACAGCTTCCACTTAAGTACATTGACACAGAAAATGGAAACAATCAGACATCTCCGTCAACAAGAATGGATCACCTAGAAGTTAGACAAACTGTTTCTAATGATCATTTTCAAAGGTTTTGCATATGACATCTCCATATTATTATGACTCCTAAAATGTTGAGAAGGAAAAGGGGCTCCTAGCTCCTAATGAGCAGGACGGAAGAGATAGGCATCCAATATTAGTGTAAGTTGCAAAAGTTACCTACAGGCAATCACACAAAATTTCTTGCAGGGCATATTTCAATTTTGAAATTCAAAGATAGTAGAACGTTTGACTGCAATCCAGTCAGGAATTTCCTATTCCTCCAAGAAAGCAGGAATGAAAAAATGGAAATCACAATACCATGAACCAGAACTGAAATCACTTGTTACCTTCAACAGCCACTAGAAAGACACGTGACTTGCTAGCTACTTCACTCGAGACCAGTTCTAGAAACTGTCAACTCAAGTTGTTATTTCTTGTGGTTCGGATCAAATGCTTACAAGTCAGCCTGCTACATTCGGGCACCTAATGTTGTCTACTCGTCAAAGGTGTTTGTGTTAAATCCACAAGACAACTGAAATGAGGTAGAGAAAACTCATTAGGAGGTAATTTTTCCCTCAGAAGAGACCAAATCCAACAGTCGATATATGTGCACATGACTGCAGTCCAAAGTTATGAAATTGATGAATTTACTACCACTACCTATGCTCGAAGATCATAATTTCATATGAAAACCACTAGCATCAATATAGATTTCAATTTGCAACAA
The DNA here is from genome assembly GCA_030490835.1 of Annona cherimola. Lineage (NCBI taxonomy): Eukaryota > Viridiplantae > Streptophyta > Magnoliopsida > Magnoliales > Annonaceae > Annona > Annona cherimola. The sequence continues at coordinate 53,198,669 of CM059972.1, read as the reverse complement.
AAATGCGACAAACCCAAGAAAGGGGAATTAAAAAAAAAAAATGCAAACTTTCTGCAACTTTTGGGTATACGACTGACGCCCATGAGGCAGAACAATTCAAAAACCAGAATGCAGCAAGCAAAGATGCAACAAATCAAATTCCACCCACGTCAAGCAATACATTTGACCCTTACTCCTGCAACTATTACAGTTCAATGCATCAAAAATATGTAAATTTTCTCCATGTTTTCCGCTGATTTCAGTGAAACCAAGCGAAAGACATGCGAAACAAATCCAGAGAGGATAACCCAAAAGCGAAATCATCTGTTCTATTTTTTGGTTTTTGTGGGTAAGGATGATGGCTTACAAATTCATGCGCTTGGGAATCCAGGAGACGATGCAAGCGCCGAGAGAATCATGAAAGTAGAGGGCGTTGTAATGGCAGAAGAGGTCGTGTATATCAGGATTTGGGTCCTCGATGTCAGCCTCCATCTGCTTCCTTGCTTCTCTCCGCTCAGACCAAACGCCGGTTGGCCTTCCCGCTGCTTTGCTTTTTCCCTGCGCTCGCTGCAGAAGCAAACGGGCTTGCAGCAGGCACGCGTTCTCATGTGCGCAGCTGCGGCACAGCGCGGTTCGTTTTCTTCTTCTTTTTTTTCGCGTTATTTAGAAATACCGAAATATAAATGAATAAATAAATAAAATAAAAAGTAATACCAGTGCATTTGGGAAATAATAAAAATGTTGGAAAAATTTTTTGATAATGTGTTTGGAAAGGGATAAAACTTTTGAATGAAAAATTTTTTATATAAAAATTTTTAAATTAGAAAAAAATGATGTAAAATAACGGGGTCAATGACGAGAAGTAAAGAAAATAAAGTTAAAAAAAATAAGTTAGCTATATATAAATTATTAAAAACTACTTTAGTTATATATAAAAAGATGCTTCATTCGAAAAAAAAAGATGCAAAGAAATTATCAAAATGGCTTTTCCTAAGTATACTAACTACGTTTGAGCCTAATCCTAAATATATCCACTATATTTCTAAAATTTCAAATATACCCATTAGGTTTGCAATTAATTTCAAAAAATCCAATCCATGAGTTAACGCCGTTAGTTGATATGTGAAATTACTAATATGTCAATCAAATTTTGGACATAATTGAAAATTAAATGTCATAACATACTAATACCTTAATTGCACGAGCTCTAATTTTGGAGAGTGCTAATTTTATTTTATTTCATCTTTTATTATTTTATAATAGGGGTATTTGGGCATTTATGAAAATTTAACTAACGGTTTTTAACGGAGTGAATGTTTTTGAAATTAATTGCAAATGTAGTAAGTATATTTAGAATTTTCAAAATGTAGTAGATATATTTAGGATTAGGGTCAAATGTAGTAGGTATATTTGGGAAAAACACTTTTAGTTATTTCTTCACATCTTCTTATACAACTACTATATTTTTTAATCATTTTTACACAACTACTATACTTTTCAATTATTTTCATATTTTTTGCGATTTACCAAATACACACATAATTTAATAATAGTTTTACTCATCATTATTACTCTTATCATAACACTTCATCCTCTCCGATTTTCAAAAACCTTTTTACTTGTTTGTGTTTGGCAATAAGCAAAAAATATCATGCTAAAATTTTTCAATCTAAAATTTTTTTATTCTTTATAATTATTTTATTTTTTAATCATTTTTACATAAGTACCCGCACAATTAACTTATCTATTTTAACTTTATTTTCTTTACTCCTAATCCTTACCCTAACCATACCACATCATTTTCTTTCAATTTAACCACTTTTATACTAAAAATTTTTCATCCAAAACTTTTATAACTACCCAAACACAAACACGCCCTAAATAGAATGGTAATGTGAAATGATGCAAAGAAATGATTAAAAATATTATAATTATATATATAAATGTTAAATTTGATTAAAAATGGAGTAAAAGCGGGTGTAATTTTTTTTTATGACGTTACAAAATGCACTAGTCGAGTCTAGTGGCAAATATTGCAAAAAATATGAAAGAAGTGCAAGGTGTTTGGTAACATGGGGTATAAGTATGACGGGAAAGTAGAAAAGTTAGAAAGTAAATATTGTTCGAAAAACATAGAAACGATCGAATGAGAATAAATAGAGTATGCAAATAAAAAGGGAAATAATCCTGTTCGGTCTCGCTTAACTCATTTTAAAAAATTTATTTACTTTTTTTCATATTATTTATCTAAGTCTATTTAACATAAAAACTAAGTTTTACCATTTTTGGGTATATGTATATTTTTTTTTTATATTTTTAAACATCTATATATATATATATATTCAAAAATTGTAAAATTTGATTTATATTTTAAATACATTAAAATAAACAAGTGTATGAAGTAAAAAAAAAATTTATAAATAAGTTTTTTGAAGTAAACTACATGAGATATTTGCTTATCACTGGCTAATAATATCGCGAGAATAAAAATGATTGAAATTACAGGAGAAAAATGGAAAAAGTAAACGCAGTTAAGTAGCTAAGATATTAAATTATTGGAAAATGTGTGTAGGAGATATAGGAAGTCATGATTCTCAAGGAGCAACTTCTACAATTCTATCACTTAGTTTTCTTTTTTTTTTTTGAATTTTTTATTTTTACAATCATATATTATATTTAAATTCATTTTTAGCAATCATTTGAAGATTCTTGCTACAAGTTATACGGAATCTCTATGCTAGATGTAGCTTTTTGTTTTTTAATTTTTAAATATTTTTTAAATCTAAGCCTTTCATCGTATTTATTCACATGAATTTTTTACGATGATAAAAATCACATATACTAAAGAGTTGTACTTCGATATTCGGGTGGGAATTTAAGCTTAATGCATATGCAAGCTTTATCTAATTTTAAAATTTTCCTGCATGTATATGTATGTAAGCATTTAAGCTTAATGCTTGTATATGCAGGCCTAAGAAAGGAACTTTATTATATTTTAATTTTTTAATTTCGAAAATGAATATGAAAATGCTTTTTTTCTAAATCCAATAAAAAGTATTCAAGACCAAAAATACATAATTTGGACAACAAAATATCATTTCTAGGCCCGCATATCCATGCAAAAGATTTTTAATTAAAAAATGGTTAAGGCCTATCCAAGTAAGTACAGCCCTATATTAAAAAATTTTACACATCGTATCGATAGTTATGTATTTACTCTCTAGACAAGCTAATTTTGTTACAACCTAAAAGCGTCTAGTGAAAGTGTTTTTTGGTAATATAATAAAACAAATGCTTTTAAAGAAAATAAATGGTTTGTATATAAAAATGTTTTTAAATAAAAAATTTATGGGCCTATATTGAACCATTATTCTTTATTTTTAGCCTTTAATATAAAAAATCAACTTGACTGGAAATTGTTTTAACCTATAAACTATTATGAAGAACCTCACGCACTTGCACTTGTTGTTTATTGTATACAAATTAATTAAAATAATTTTTTATATTATACAAATATTCACCAACGTGATTATGATGGATAACCTGGACCTAAGAAATTAAAAAAAAAGAAACCCTATGAGGTATTGCACCAATATTATCAAAAGTGGATCAAACCGATGGATTGAGCAATCTGGTTTAAACCGGTTTAACTATCCCGTTAAACCGATTTCAACCATTGAATTATTATTATATTTAGTTAGTTTATTTTTAAATTTAATTTTATATCTTGAAATGAATCTAAAATTAATGGATGGATTGGATCTTTAAATTAGTATATACTGATTATTTATGAACGCACACACTGTTCTATAAATATTCAATTGGGTGATTTGCAAATACATCCACTTAGTTTGACCATAATTGCAAATATACCTACATAGTTTCAGAAATTGAAAATTACCCCACATAGTTTGACCATAATTGCAAATATACACACGCCGTTATTGTACCATTACGGTGTGGGTATATTTGCAAAGGTTTAAAAACTATATGGGTATATTTGTAATTTCAAAAATTAAGGAGATATATTTAGTTTTTGCAAATATACTCATTAACGGTGCAGTAATTGTTTAGGTACATTAGCAATTATGGTCAGACTATGTGGGAGTAATTTGCAATTTTGAAAATTATATAGGTATATTTGCAATTATGATCAAACTATGTGAGTATATTTGCAAATTATCCTATTAAACTATTAAAATATGAAATATACAGTTGGACCGATGTCCACAATCCGGTTCAATTTGGTCATTATAAATTTATAATACGCGGATAAGACGAGAGTGGGAGACGAAAACATACTTGTACTGCAAATGAGGAAAAATGTGGTGAGATGTCCTAAATCCGAGCTTCATCTCAACATAGACGTAAACAAATGAACTTGGCCCCTTCCAACAATATTACATTGTCAAGCTTGGAACTACGTATGTTCAGATTCCAAGCATCCACGTTCCTCGGATGGATGGGTGATAGCCATTTAAGTTTATTCCACCTCTAATCTGAACAATTAGATGAAAAGTTTTTAGTATAAAAGTTTTTTAACTAAGAGAAAACGATGTAATATGATAGGAATCATGATGAGAAGTAAATTTGAATAGGAGATCGAATATTTAGTATTTGATATTTTTGTCGGATTATAAGATGGCGTGCAAATTGGGAAATGAAATATTTTGAAAATTATGTGATTGATAGGAAATTATAAGGATAAAGTTCAAATAATTAGGTTATTGTAAGGAAAAATGATTGAAATGTAAATATAAAAGTGGAAAAAATATGATTATTGATGGAGTAAATGACTGCCTCATGAAATGTGACCCACCTCATGCCGTGATTTTCCATACTTGTAAGATACCAAACATCCTTTAAAATTAAAATAAATAGGTTAATTATATAGATAGTTAAGTAGAACTGATTAAAAGGTAGGGTAGTTATATAGGAAGATGTGTAAAATTAATTATAAAATAATATAGTTTTGATAAGTAAAAAATTTTAGTGTTTAACAAACATGCTCTTAATTTAACTTTTCAGGAATAATAACGAATGTCTTTTCGTTCGTCCGTTCTTGCTCTTTGGAGGGGAGTTTGGTTGGGACTGAAACCGGAGCCCTATTAGTAATGAATTTTAAATTAAATACATTATTATTTTTTGTAATTAATTGTTTTTTGTGTTGCTTAACAGACATGTTTTCCTAAACGTACTTAATCTTATATCAAGTTTCGTAATTTTACAATTTTTTTATTTTTTTATTTTTTATTTTTAAAAATATAAATCTTTTCACCCTAATAAAAGTATTGTAAAATGGAAAAACTTGGAATATAAATTAAATATATTTAAAAATATGTTTATGAAGAAATTTTAAAATTAACAAATAAATAATATATTTTAGCATAAAATACATTATTGTAATGTAACCGGGATAGGGGGGAAAGCCAGAGTCATCCCAGGTTCCTGCTGTTCGTTGCTGACTTGAATACCCTCCTGCGGCAGCACTACCTTAGCACTCTGCTTCCGGAGTCATTGAAGGGCATTCGCAGTTATTATTCCAAGATTTCCATCATCCTTTCCAATAGATACGAGTATATTTGATCCCCATGATGTCAATTATCTAAGGATGCTTCTTACTGTAAGGAAATACATTTTTAGCTATCCTTATTAGCAACTAAAAAATCTTTATTAGTAAGAAAATGCATATATAAGAATTTTTTTATTTATGATTATGTTGTTATAGGCAGAAAAATTTTCCTTCCTCATGATGGTTCTTTTATAGGCAAGGAAAAATTTTGCTACCTATGGTAATGTTTTGCAACCAAGTCGAAATTTAGTTTATTTAATACAAAAACCATAAACTATAGACAATAAAATTATTGACAACCAAGTTTTTTTTTAACTACAAAATTTTAACTTTTAGTAAGAAAATTTTAGTTGTCAAAAAAAAAAAATTTGTTGACTTTTATGTTTCGCGATCATTTTTCCTGTAATCAGCGGTGACTGAGACAATTTTAGCCCCAGAGATTAATATCTGCAGACGATGAGACAAATGCAGGGAGAGCGCCAGTAGCTCCTTTCGGTTTTCAAATAATTGCTGGTTTCAGTGGCCTTTGGAGAAATGTGGTGAGGTATGCTCTGAATTAGTACTGACGTCCTTTTTTTAAAAATTTTCTTATAATTCAAATTAAATACACTTTTTTCAATTCATGCTCAACATATATATACCTAACAATGCATACATATGGTTCAAAAAAACAATGCATGCACTGCTGATGAAAATAAGCGATGGCCGAAAACTTTATTGACTGGGCTATGCTCATATTGGCTCATAATGATGTGCTTTTGTTCCTGATGTTGCAGGGGTTTATAATTTCTCTCTTGTGGTGGGGGTCTAGGAAAAATTTCCTTTCATGATGTGAGAATTGGGGCGGGTTGATCTGTAACCCGCTCCGCCTCAACCTTATTTTATATCAAGGCAGAGCAGAATATATACTTGTTAGGGCAAGGCAGGTCAAGAATTTAAAATTTTCTTGAAATTGCAGGTTGCAAATAAAATTCTACATAAGATTTATTTCATTAACTTATTCTAATATTCATATTTTATTTAAATAATGATCTTTTACTTTGACTAATTATTAATAGGTCAAAACATAATAACATACACTATTTAAATTTAACATCTACGCGTTTTTATACTTAATAGGTTCATAAATTTTTAAAACTATCCTATTTGACCTGTATTTTTTGCCCGGCTTGCTGTCCCGATACCGACTTGAAATTTATCCCGAGACCTACTGAAAAAAAGTAAGGGTCAAACCGAACTTGTCCCGACTTGATATAAAATTAAGTGTTTAGTACGATTTTTAAAATATAGGGTCAGGGTTGAGCACATCCTTTAGGTGCAAATGTACTTCAATGTAATATCAGTTTATCTTGATGTGTATATATATAAAAGCTGAGCTGTGAGGTGCTTGCCTACCGGCAAGAATGCTGAGCCAATATTTGACAAATTCCTGGAGAGCATGCACGACTACCATGCATTGGTGATGGACTCTACCATATATGCTGACTGCTTGTCGCTTGATCATCTTCCATCGGACCATTCTACTGCATTTGGAACTTTGACTAGTACTTCAAGCACGGGGGATCATTTCAGTGGGTTCTGCTGTTTGGACAACTGAATACTTATCCATTGTTGACGTTTCTGATAAAGGAAATCCATTTGCCTATTTCCCTCAAAGCGTAAGGGTTGTATATTATGTTTTGAGTACGAGAGTAGTTCCATCTAAGAGTGCACAGTGAATACGAAAGAGAATGCACATTGGCTTTGCATGGGCCCCACCTACGAATATATAAATCAACATAATAAAATAATTTAATACTAAATTTTAAATTTTAAATTTGTTTTTTCAACGTCTAAATCATCTAAAATGTTATTAATATATGAAAAATAATTCTATAAAGTATTATTATATTCTAGTACATATATAAATGAATCTAAGCTTTTTCATAATTTACATTTGAATATATTTTTCAGCAAATATAGCCAATGCATATATTTTGATTTGGATGAAGGCAAATTTCACATATACCTATAATTTTATCCTTAATTTTATTTATACTCATCTACTTTCAAAAATTCTAAATATATTCATGTATTCTGCTTAAAATTCTATTCAAACTTGTGGCTCTTTATTAAATGACGAATATACTCAAACTCTAATTATAATTTTAAGTTAAAAATTCACATTCAAATGATTTTTTCATACTTTTATAGCTATAATACCATACTTTTACAGATATGCAATCTTGAATGTGATTTTTATTTCTAAATTTAGGCATATTTATTTAATAAAAGATTTTGACATATTCACTATTTCATATATGGGCATAGGCATGCATAGAATTTTGTGCAAATAGATGGGTATATTTAGAATTTTCAAAAGTTCATAAATATAAGTAAAATTATAGGTAAATTTCATGGATATACATGGAATTTTCCCTTATGCAAATAATTATAAACATAATAAATGAAGTAGAGTTTCCATTAAGCATGAAAATATTAAAAACGGAAAGAGTTACGTGAAATTGGTTACATGAAGCAAAGTCCAAATATAATTAACGTTAAAATTAATGAATATATTTGAAATTAATTTTTTTAAAATAATTATAGAGAACCTCATGCATTTGTACTTGTGATTAAAATAAATTTCAAAATCATACAAATACTCATGAATGGCAATATGATGGACGTTCTGATCTGGAAAAAAATCCCAAGGAGGTATAGATTGCACATGATTACATAAGAACATCGGCCTACTTTATATTATTTCATGAAGGGTTCTACATTCAGCTAACCAGTTCACCAGATTTTTGTAAACCAGTTAAAATATGCCGGGAGCATTATTATATATGCCAGCATCTATTTTAAGCTAAAATGCAATAATAATTTAATTTCTTCTTCATAAATATGTTCTCCTAATTATATTTAATACATAGATCAAGTTTTGCAATTTTACAATATTTTTCATATTTATTTTTTAAAAATATCAATTTCAAGGTCATTTAAGTCAATTTCCACCCCTTAAAAACTTAATTTTTAAAAATAAAAAATAAATACATAAAAGTATTGTAAAATGACATAATTTTGTATATAAATTGAATACACATAAGAAAACATGTTTATGAAAAAAATTAAAAAATATAACTAATCATAAAAATAAATGAATGTTGCATTTTAGCTTAAAATACATCATGATGTATATAATCAATAAAATCAATATAATTATATGCATTAGACCTCCTTGAGAAATCAATAAAATCAATATAATAAAATTATTTGATTTATGTATCAATTTCAAAGATGTTAGTTCCACATCCAAACCTTCAAAGATATTGTTCCATTATGGACGAATGATTATATGCATCATTATACGATGACTGAATATTACTTTTTTCGTAATTTATAAATAATTACAGATGTTTTTAAGGTGGTCCGGTCCACTCAATAATAGATTGCAATGATATTTATTGTGGTTTCAATAATATCTTTATTACTATGATAGAACAACTGATTTTAAACAATGCGAACAATTTAATTTTGATTTTGTTATTAAAGTGGGGCCTAGCTAAGAGGCTATAAAAAATTTCCGAACCTCAATTCCTTTGAAGTGAGACCCTTTTATAATATTCTATATAAGGAGGGTGATCTTGTTTGCCCCCATAAAACATATTTTTTCGTAAACTAATTAATCGAGATACAATTAATGTACAAATCAAGTTTTACAAATTACATCTCGTATTATTGTTATTACAAGTTGTTTCCTATCCCTGATTTGTAAGTGACTTGTTGGGCTCTACATTTAATGCTCTTTACCCTTTTTTTTATCATCAAAAATTTCTAATGGGAAATCCTCAACTCCTCCTAACTAAAACCATATGGTGAGTAGGGAGAGGGTTGTCATTAAAAGTTCCATTAAGATAATCATTGTCAAAAAATAATGTCTAAGATATACAGGATGGTGGGTTTTCCCACCACATTTTCAATCGTATCCCTGTCAAAGCCATTTTAGCTCAAGTATGAGTTGTAATATTTCCTGTATGAGTGAAAGAGATGTTATCTACAGTAGCTACTACGCGTTTGATCCGACTTACCAGTGATCATAGGTAAAAATGAACACTGTCATTGCCATTGAGAAGAGTAATTAGGAGGGAGTCACTCTCTAGCTGAATATAATGATATTGAAGTGCAAAAACCTACCTTTTAAGATTGCTTATGCCTCCATCATTATTGGGTCTATTAAACCATTCAATAACCATGTCTTGGCCATGATAAAATCTCCATTCCATTCCCGAATGATAGCACCTATGCCAATTTTCTTATTGTTCATATCACTGCCAGCATCCACATTTAATTTGAAAATCCCATCTGCTGGTTTCTACCATTGAGTAGCACTCTCCTGGACTTCTTGGTTACAAATTTTGAGAAATCTGGCAGAGTTAGCGATCCATATGTAGTTTGTGGTCCATCTAGGCACATCTGGCAGTGATAACTTGATGCAATTAACATAGAATTTGTTTCTAATATGCCATATTCTTCAGCATATACACAATAAAAAAAGAAAGGGGTAGTCCATGCCTTGTTTTGAGACATGATGAAAGACATCCCCCATGTTTTTAAATACCATTCTAGAAGTTAATTGAGTAATTTGGAAGTGTAAGGTGCACCTTTTGCTAAACAGGTCCAAATAGATGGAGACAATCTTCTACATCGTCATTACATAAAGAGCAAGTGGTAGTTACGGGAATTCCTCTTTTGGCCAACTAAACTTTCATCGGCAAGCAGTCAAGGAGCAACCTCCAACAAAAAATGATGATTTTCCAAGGAAGTTTTAGCTTCCACAAAGTTGTAAAAGTATCAAGATGTCCTTGGTAGTTGGCCATTGCTAGTTTATATGTAGATTTCACCTTGAAAATGTCATTATGTTCCATTGACCGAAAAATTGAGTCCTCCTCATCACAAGCTGGAATTAGATTGGAATTGATAATCCACCACCCCTCATCTCCCACAATGCTTTTGATCTTTTCTTCATTCCAACATCTATTTTGCCCATCAATAAAATTAGCAACCTTGCATCCCTCATCAATTCCTAATGGTAAAGGGCCAACTCTTCATAGTGGCATAGTGGTCCTACTATCCTCCAAAAAACATATTGTTTGCCCTGCTCCAAGTCTCCATTTGTAGCAACTTGAAGGCCTTTAGGAGACTTTTCCAGGTGAAGGATGTTAGAATTGTACTCCTATAAGGTGTCCTAATTAAATTATAAGTCTTTAGATTTAAAGATAGCTCAGTCATATCTGAAATGCGTACGCAATCCGAGTTCAGGTAGAACTACACTTCTAGTTTAGTCATGATGGGAAGGGCTCTATAAATAGAGGAGTCTAGGTCTCTCTCTCACACGTTTACATCACGAGTGGTTCCCATCTACCGCTAGTATTATAGAGAGAAGTGTTGAGGGAGAAGACCTCGTACTCTACTCGGTCTACAGGTGGAATCTACGCTCACATGGATTCAGGTACGCTTCCGCATCACATGATTTCCAACATGTGGTATCAGAGCACACGTTTCGATTTTGGGTATTATAGATTCCACCCATAATTTGTGTGAAAATTTATCCGTGAAATTATTTATGTTGTTACGGATTAATTACTTGATTATTTTATTATTATTAAAATCATGCCATATTACTGCCTATGTATATTCTGAATCATGTCATACGGAATATTCATTATTGATATTAGTTCTATTTATGTATATGAATAATTCAATATGAATGGATTTTACGTGGATTCAGACCCATTATACTGTTAAATATTGAATAATATTCAGAAATAAAAAAAATAATAAAATAAAATATGCCCGATGCCATGCTCGATACTTGCTGTCATGAATGAACCAGTGCTGGAAACAACGGGCGGTGGCGATCCATTGCGGGATGCGGAATTCCCAAATCCGCATGGACCAAATCGGATTCAGGACCGTCAAACCTCTGATGGCCGGAAACCCATTAAATCAGCCCTCTGGAATTCGGCCGGTGACGCCTGCTGCACACATGCCGCTGCCAGTTTTGCATCTGTCGCTATTCATCGCTGCCGGAGAAGATGTTGGATGGTTCTGGACGAGTTGCTGCCGTCAATCTACTGCCGTGATCGGACCCTGCCGTGATCCGACCCCTGCCGCTGCCATGCCCGATCCTGCTACACGGAGAAGACGACCCAGCAAGACGCGGCTGCTGGTGCGAAGCTGCGTTTCTGCGGCTAGAAGGAGACAGCTACCGGGTGACTGGCTGGAACCGGAGACGAGACAGCGACGTGCGGCGACGGGCGGCGACCAGCAGACGGACGGTTGCAGCTGGTGATCCACGGCGAGCAGCTGGGCAGCGGACGGCTGCCGAAAAAGGGACAACACCGTGCGATGGCGGACTAGAACCGCCCGGCTGCTGGACGCCGGAATCCGGCCGAACGAATGGCGGCAGTGGTGCCGCATGCCGACGGCGCCGAATGGCTTGGGCAGCAAGATGGGTTTTCGGTGGCGGCGGCGGGCTGGCAGCTACAGCTAGGGTTTTTTCGTGTTTTGGGAAGAAAGGTGGGACTTTTGAATTAAAACCCCTGTTTAGAAATTATTTTTTTTTCACAAAACTCCCAATCCAAAAGATTTACACTTAACACCCTGGCCAGAAGAACATTGCAGAAAATCGCCTCAGCAATGAATTATTTTGCAAAGGACCACTGCTGTCCGGGTTTGGGCTCGTGCCCAGGCCTGCCGGCCCAGAATGGCCCTTAAGCCTGGGCCAAACCCATATCTTGTAAGCCCAACTCATATCCACCCATTTCACTTGAACAGGCCTCAAGCCCAATAAGCCCATTTTCGGGCCCTTTTATGCGCCTGGGCTTTCTTTTGAACGGGCCTGGGCTTTCTTTTCATGGATACCCACTAGGCCTAGCAATGTTAGAACCTGCGAGCCCACTATTTAAGCCCAGGCAGTCGGCCCATTTCAAGAAGCCCATTTCACTTGGGCGGGCCAACTTTTTAAGCTCAACTTATAGGCCCATATGGGCGACCCGTTTTAGCCCATAACAGGGTAGACCCAAACCCAACAGCCCATTATGACAGAAAAGGGCACATGACCCATTATGAACCGTCCATACATATATTAACATAATTCTAGGTCCTATTATTCAAATTGGATGATCCAATAGTCATTTTCTATATTTTTGGACATTCTGGATCTAATGGAAGGGTCTGATTAAGCTAAATAGGTCTATAAATATGATCTTCTGAATATTTATGCAAATACATGCGAAAATTTTGAATTATATGTGCAATTAATTCATACGATTAGTTTATAAATGCTTGATTAGCAATTTATTTATGATTTATTGCTTTCCAGTTAATATTAAGCATGCAATGTATATATATATATGAATAATTATATAAGTTATGATTATTAAATTTTATAGTGAGATTACATTCCATGGCATGACTAGAGGTTGGTGTCTAGGCAAGAGGTATTGAAGAGGATCATGTGGTTATTTAATTAGGTCCCTGCTATGCAGGGGGAGCCTCCCACGTCCCACCTCACTTACCTGGCTGACCAAAAGAAATAATATGGAATTTAATCGCACATAATGAATTTAATAATCATTATTATTGAATTATTCATATATATATTATACTCTGTAATTTATATTAATAATTTTGATTGTGTATTTCTAGTGGCCCCAAAGGGTCTAAAATTCATTTTCAAAATTATTAATTAATGGAGAAAATATTATTGTTTATTTTTCTCATAATAGAAATTGCAATTAATTGTCATTATGCAATTTATGTTTAATAAATATTGTTCATCTTTATGTCTTTGTTGCCCTGAAGGGTCTAAGATGTTTAGTTAATCAAATTTATTAAACAAAGAGAGAATAATATGATTTTTCCTCTCATCATAGAAATTGCATTATTAAAGAATATTATATTATAGTTCTACCCGAAGGTAGCTATAATTTAATATTTATCAATAATTAACTAGAACTGCATAAACGTAGGAAATTTTCCACCCGAAGGTGGGGATTTCTTGACTTTGTGTATTCATAATTAATTATTGAATATTATTATTTATCATAACATTATCGAATATAATCATGCATTATTGCTTGTGTGATTAAATTTAAAATTTTAGTTATGATTAATTAATGTTAATGGAATTGTTACATAATATTTTATCTGAATCATAATGGTAACGTGAGCTTAATCATCCTTTGTTACAGTTATGGCTCCTATTCCTCAATCTCATCTGTCTAATATCCCGACATTGAATGAATCAAATTACTCTGATTGGCATGAGCAATTACTTCTCACCTTAGGATGTTTGGATATGGATTTAGCCCTTCGTGTTGCAAAACCTAATGACTTAACGCCTGAAAATACTGATAGTCAAAAGATTCAATTTGATAAATGAGAGCTTTCCAATAGATTGTCTCTTATGATTATAAAGAGTACAATCGAAAGGAATATCAGGGGCTCTATTTCTGACCCTGAAAATAAAAGTGCCAAAACTTATCTAGACTCAATTAAGGAAAAAATTCAGTGGGTTAGATAAAGCATTGGCTGGAATGCTCACTAATAAATTGACTTCAATGAAATATGATGACATTTGTGGAGTACGAAAGCACATAATGGAAATGTCAAATATAGCTGGGAAACTTAATGAACTAGGGATGAAAATCTCTGACTCTTTCCTAGTCATATTTGTCTTAAACTCTCTTCCATCTCAGTTTTCACAATTCAAAATCTCCTATAACACACAAAAGGAGAATTTTCCAGCTATATTTGACATTTCTCACATTATGGTTTTATTTTCCTTCCATCCTGAAAAGTCTGATTCTTTGAACACTTTTAAAATATTCAAAGAATTAGTAGAAAAGAAATTGGATAGGAAAATTAAAGTTGTGAGATCTGACAGGGGTGGCGAATATTATGGTAAATACGGTCAATTAGGTTGAATCCCTGGCCCATTTGCACCAAATGGATGTAAAGACGGCATTCCTGAATAGAGATTTAGAAGAGGAAGTATACATGATGCAACCTGAAGGATTTGAAATGGAAGGAAAGGATACATTAGTATGCAAATTAAAGAAATCTATATATGGACTTAAACAAGCTTCCCGACAGCGGTATTTAAAGTTTAACAAAGTTATCACTTCCTTTGGATTTACAGAAAACATTGGTGACCAATGTATATATCTAAAGTTGAGTGGGAGCAAGTTTATATTTTTGATCCTATATGTAGATGATATTTTGCTTGCTACTAATGATTTAGGTCTTTTACAAAACACTAAAAGTTTCCTTTCTGAACATTTTGATATGAAAGATATGGGTGAGGCATCATGTGTCATAGGCATTGAGGTCCATCGAAATAGGCCTAAAAGACTTTTAGGGTTATCACAGAGGGCATATATCAATAAAATTTTAGAAAGATTCCAAATGTCCAATTGCTCATCATGTGAAGTGCCAATCTTTAAAGGTCAAAAATATAGTTTGCATCAGTGTCCACAGAATGAGATTGAGAAACAGGAAATGAGGTCCATCCCATATGCTTCTGCTCTTGGGAGCATGATGTATGCACAAGTTTGCACACGTCCTGACATCAGTTATGCAATGGGATTACTTGGAAGATATCAAAGCAATCCAGGAGTGGAACATTGGAAAACAGTAAAGAAAGTGATGAGATATCTCCAAGGGACTAAAGATTATGAGCTCACATATGCAAAAATTGATCAATTAGAAGTGATCGGTTACACAGATTCAAATTATGCTGGTTGTACAGACAGCAGAAGATCCACATCAGGCTATGTTTTCCTATTAGCCGGTGGAGCAGTTTCATGGAAGAGTGGGAGACAAAATCCTGTAGTCGACTCTACCATGGAAGCTAAATTTGTCGGCTGTCATGAAGCATCCTCACATGCCCTTTGGTTGAGGAAATTTATCTCAGATCTTAAAATTATAGATTCTATCTCTAGACATCTGAGAATCAGTTATGACAATTCATCAGCGATTAGCTTCTCCAATTATAGAAGGATTATTGGCGCTAACAAGCATATTGATGCTAAGTTTATGTCAGTACAAGAAAGGATTAATGATCATCTGATATCGATTAGTTTTGTTGGTACTGCTGACATGATTGCTGATCCCATGACTAAGGCCCTGGCGCCTAAGGTCTTCTCTGGACATATAAGAAAAATGGGTCTTGTTATGTGGGACCATTATTAATGTAATCGATACACTTTGAGATCTCATGTTGGATGATTATTTTCTTTTGTTTCATTATGGTATTTTGTTGATAATTTTATGTGATTTGGAAACAAAAGATTTTATCTATTTGATATTAATGTGGGACATTAAAATCACATAATTGTAAATCTGTCATTAAGAACTTAGTTAAGTAAGTTTGTTAATATCGTGATGCATGGAAGGAAGTATGTTTATATTGCATATAACCGCCATGATCCATGTTGACAAATTATCTTAACGTAAGTATTAAAGTTGGATTGCGTATGTAATGACTGGGCATGTTTTTCAAATGAGTGCACTCGTCCGGTAATTTTTCAAATGTTAAATCCAAGGATTGTATTTTAAGTATAATTTTTCTTTTCTTTCTTAATTTTTTATTTTAATTAGGCCAAGTGGGAGAATGTTAGAATTGTACTCCTATAAGGTGTCCTAATTAAATTATAAGTCTTTGGATTTAAAGATAGCTTAGTCATATCTGAAATGCGTACGCAATCCGAGTTCAGGTAGAACTACACTTCTAGTTGAGTCATGATGGGAAGGGCTCTATAAATAGAGGAGTCTAGGTCTCTCTCTCACACTTTTACATCACGAGTGGTTCCCATCTACCGCTAGTATTATAGGGAGAAGTGTTGAGGGAGAAGACCTCGTACTCTACTCGGTCTACGGGTGGAATCTACGCTCACATGGATTCAGTTACGCTTCCGCATCACATAATTTCCAACAAAGGAATCCCTAGGCTTGGGTTTGCAGTTCCAAAAGTCTCCATCTGAAAAATATCTGGCTTTCATGACCTTGAACAAGTGGGTATTTGAATTTTTAAGAAGTCTCCAACCTTGTTTGGCGAAAGAGTGCAATGTTGAAGAAATGTAAGCACCTGAAGCCCATGCCACCCTCTAAAGTGGATTTACACATTGTTTTCCATGCTATTCAACTAATTTTGTGTTTGCCATTTCCCCGCTAGAATTGGCTCGTTAGAGCTTCAATATCCTGATAAAGCTTCTTAGAAAGGAAGAACAAATTCATGTCATAGTTGGGAACGACTTGTGCCACTGCTTGCAATAGAACTTCCTTGCCTCTCGATGATAATAATTTCACTTTCCAACTCTGTGTTTTCATCCAGACTCTTTCTTTAATATCGTTGAAGACTTAAGTCTTAAATTTTTCGAACTAGGCAAGAAGCCCTTACTACTTTTGGATTTGTCTAGAAGTCCTTCGATCTCCTCTTTTACTTCCAATGGAGTGTTGGTACTGAAGAATAAGGTTGTTTTGCCAATGTTTATATTTTGGTCTGAGCCTACTTCATATATTCTGATAATCTCCATTAAATTGAGTATTTCCCATCTTTTTATTTTGAGAAAAAAGAGGGCATCATCAATGAAGAACAAATGAGAGATGGTGGGTTCGTTTGTGCCAATCTTGATTCCATGCAATAAACCTCTTTTGTCGTAGTTATAAAGGATTGAAGAGAAACCCTCGACACATAAAAGGGATAGATAGGGACAGAGAGCGTCTCTTTGTCGAATACCTAATGCTCTTTACCTAATAGTCTAAAAGGATCCCACTGGTAATGGTAAAACAGGAGCTACAAGGGTAGGTTAAAATTAAAATTTGACCAAATATTTGATTAGCTAAACCTTCTAACTGATCAACTCTAATATATTTTATAGCCTATAGAAAGATTATTATAGTTTGGTAAGATGAATATTTTTTAAATTGAGTAATCTATTTTCAATTTCCAAGTCTTTTTTGTATAAGAGTGATTCAATACATCCAAACTACATGGAGCCTCCACACAACCTTCATTTTTTAAGTTTAAAATATTTTTAGAAACTAGGCCATTTATTATGTTTTAACACATAGTATTAAACTTATATTTTGCAAAAAAATAGCATTTTTGAGAGCGGATACATAATTATTAAAATTTTTGAAAAATATATAGTATATAAAAGTTTATAATTGTATAATTTTTGGAATGATAGATAACAAATATGATAAATAGTTTTGTGCTTGAGCCACCTTTTATGGACGGAATCAGAGTAGAATCCCTCCAGTAAATATATTTTCATCATAGATTAAC
The DNA here is from genome assembly GCA_030490835.1 of Annona cherimola. Lineage (NCBI taxonomy): Eukaryota > Viridiplantae > Streptophyta > Magnoliopsida > Magnoliales > Annonaceae > Annona > Annona cherimola. Next base: position 53,180,781 of record CM059972.1, on the reverse strand, counting down.
CAAGCTTACTAGACATGAACTAAATGATTCGGGATGAACTGGGCAAAAGCCTAATAGATGTGGTTCAAGAGTGAACTGAGTGAAAGTTGGTGTGGCTTGTGACTCCTTGAAAACTGTATAAAATAGAAAGCCTATAGATAAGCTGAATTCCACATTGAAAAGTAAGAAAATTCCTAATAATTTAACTGTAGGTCTCAGAAATAAGTTGCAATATGTTTTAAAATTGTATAGCTAAGCTGTAGACCGAAATGAATAATATTACACTCCAAAATCAAGTTCAGACAAGGTCATTACAAGGTGAAAAAAAAAGTGAAAAAACTGCACCAATTTCTTCTAATCCCGTTTGCTATGATTTGACATAGTTTTTAGATTATGTGGTAAAGGGGCTATTGACCTCCATATGAAATAACGAATATTCCCAAGCCTAATGTACAAGGGTTTCCAGAGAGAAAAGAAAGGACGAAGAGGAGGGGGAGTGCACTGGAAAGATGAAGTAAGTGAAGAACCAAGGCTCATGCGAGGCATCGGAAGAGACAAAGGAGCATAGTTATACTTAGGGGTGTTAATGGTCATGGTCAATCTATCAACCCGCTCATCCAACTTGTTTATAGATAAGTTTGGGATAAAATTGTTAAATAAATGAGTTATTGTGATGCCCAGACCCAAGTAGGGCTCATATATATGCATTTGGTATATAAATATGAATCATGTATAATTTAGTTGAATTATGAATGATTTTCTTTGCAATTTTGATGATTTATTGCAATTAGGGCAAATGGTTATGAATGATGATCATAAGCCGATATAGGTCAATATGATTAAAGTTGCCTAATAAGGATTGAAAAGTATTAGTGTGTCATGAATGATTAATTTAATTCTCATGATTTGATTAATAGGAATTAGAATGATAATTATAGAATTAAGTTGGAAAATGCTAGAAAATTCATAACTTAACGCCTGTAAGGCGGATTGAGATGAAATTTGAAAGATAAGCACATAATTTTGTGCCCGATCTTATGGAAAGGTTAGATTATAAAAATTTTGATGGGATTAGGGTGATAATTGATCATTTTCATCCAAAATCCAAAGATGATTTCAAATGATTATAACTTGAGATAGAAAAATCGGATTGAAACAAAATTTGAAATGGTCGGTTAAAATTATGAGATCAATGTTATGGAAGGAATAGATTAAGCTAAGTATTGTGGGATTATGCCTAAACAAAAAAAGGTGTGTACCTTTGACTTTGTGCACCATAAAATAGCTTGCATTTATGTTAAAGTTAAAGTAATTAATTATATAATTAATGACATAAATGAGGTGTCAAAAGGAGGTAATTACAAGTGAATTTTTTGAATTTCTTAAAATGAGAAAATCCATGATAATATCAGGTGTTTAATGAGAGGATTTAAGGAGCTAATGGGCTAGCTTAAAGGAGCTTGAAGTGGTGGCACACCATGGACGTCCAATGGCTGTTTACATGATTTTTTTTTATTTTTAAAAATGAAAAAATCATACCTAGATGAGCTATATGAATAGGGTAAATAAATAGACATTAAATAAGGTAGAATTTTGTGACAAAAAAAACCACAAGATCATGACAAGTGGACATCTCCATGTGGACAGCAAGGTAATAATTTTAAGTTGCTTATTTTCAACTATTCAAACTTTTTGCTCTTTGTTTTTATGTTTTTAATGGTGTTTTTATGTTTTAATCAAACCATGTATTAGCAAATACTTACCTACTTTACAACTTATTATCAACCCAACTATTAGCTAATAAGTTTTAGCAAAACCAAAAAACCCATCAATAGACTACATAAAATATCCATCGAATTAATTAAGAAACATTTAAATATTGATGTGGGGGTTTAATTAATTATGATGTTGGTGTGTGATTGATTACTACCTAATCAATCCACACGATATGCGTGCAGGTGGAATATGATGGTCGATCAAACAAGTGATGCAGACGTGGGGAATGGTGGATGCATAAATACAAGAAGTGGAACAGGGAGAATTGAACGTGGGGCAATATCATCTATGGGTTGGGCCACCTTCACGTGGGTGGACTTGGCATTGCTCTCTATGGTCAGGTACGTTACATCTATTATTTTCTTTTTCCAACAAACCTATTAGGGTTCCTTACTGAGCCTTAATATATATGCTGATGTTTTCCAGCTTTTTTCGTTTTTAAATTTTTATTGGGTCTTATTTGTATTTATTTTATCTATCGAATTTGAACATGACTTTAATGTAACCAAGTTATATAAGATGATTATTATATAGGGTGCAGCTTGGGTTGGGTAGGTTCGGTTCGGGGTTGACACTACTCTTACCCTATTCGTACTCCTATCCTATCCTATTTTAGGTTAGATCAATTCTAAGCATACTCTATCCTATTTTTTAAGGTCGGGTCAGTTTCGGTTCGGTTCTAAATTAGTTATTTAAAATAGTCTTTATACTACCTTTGAAAATGATAATTTTATCACAAGTGTTACTTAAAAACCTAAAATCAAGATAATAGTAATATAATTTTTTGAAATATATTCATTAAATTTATTAAATAATTGATAAATTAAACAAATTTCTATTTATTTAAAGAATATATTTATATCTTTTGCTATAAAAGATCTTTTATTAAATTTATATTAAATATATATTAATAATTTGGGTCGATTCTAGGTTCCCAGACCTTAGAAACTACTTTAACCCTATATTTTACTTGAAACCTATCCTAACTTATGAATATAAAAATAGAAAACTATCTTACTCATTTTTAGGATAGCTAATGGGTCAACCTGCGGGTACCTTATCCAAGTTGCGCCTCTAGTTTTATGTAACCCTCTTAATTTTTCTAGATGTTGATAATGGGTACAATATTTAATCCATTCATTGTCTTTAACATTACTTATTTAGTTAGGAGACCAAGTTTTATTTAAGGGTGTGTTTATTTACGACCAAAAGTTTTCAAATCAAGACTTTTTAATCTAAGATTTTTCACTCTCTACAACTACCCTATTTTAATTATTTTTCATATATTCATATATAACTACCCTATTTTTCAATCATTTTTACACAACGCAATTACTCATATAACTAGCATATCTATTTTAACTTTATTCTCTTTATTCTTCATCATTATCTTTACCATAACATATGATTTTCTCTCATTTAAAAAACTTTTACACTAAAAACTTTTCATTCAAAAATTTTATTACTTCCTAGACAACCTAAATCACTTATGTGCATGGGTCACATTTGCTCGAAAATCGATATATTTATGTATAAATTAAGAAAAATGATTAGATCCATTCACGTACATATTATAATATAATAATAATTTATACAATCATTTATCTACATATTAGTGATATTTTAGATGGTTTAGATATTGAAAATACTACTTTAAAATTGATATTTAGCATTAAATTATTTTAATTTATTGATTTCGTACATTAGTAGATGGGGCCCATATATAGTAATACTAAACCAACTAGAGGGTTCTCATGATAATATAAATGATGTTAAATACAATAAATAAGGTAAATTTACTATCAACTATCAAGATATTAAAAATGAAGGGAGTTACATAAAAAGAATTTTATAAAAGTAGAGTCCACTTCTTTAAAAAAATTTAAATGTTTTTTTGTTTTGTTTTGTTTTACAGCCCATAAATAGGGCATATGTGATTACCTCCACGAAAATTAAATGAAACCAATAATAAAAGGTTTTCATAACAAGGACACTATAGAATGGAAAGTGAGGGCACTTCTAACTTTTAAGTTACTTTCTACTTTTTATAATATAGTATAATCGGAGCCCAAGTATAACATAAAATTAAGAAGATTACATGGGACCTCATACCTGGTTACATAGAAGCGAAGCCGTAATATATATATATAAAGTCATTCCTCCATATATAAGCGCGAAGCTAAAGGAATCCTATGACCAAGTAGACTAATGAAACACTTTCGTTTGAATATTAATGATGAGCTTTAATATTAAATTCTATTAAATGTTATTATTTCAATAAAATTTTATAAATATTTGAAAGTTTAATAAAGTTTACTTAGGGTTGTTAATGGTCATGGTTAATCCATTAACCGACCCATCAACTTATTTATAAATGAGTTTGAGTTGAGATTTTGGGATAAATGATTTATAGTCCATCAACGTGTTCATCTATTTAAATAAACAAACATATTAGAATTGTGACTTTACAAATTGTCAACCCATTTATTAACTCGTTTAATCTGTCTAACCCATTTAACATGCTCGTTAAAAGAGGATATATAAATATTTACCCTCAACCCTAATTGGCCTCTCTCCTTCCATCTCCCTCTTCCCCACTCTTGTTCCCAATCGGCCTCTCTCCTTTCCCTTTCTCTCTTCTTCTTCATCTTTGACCGTCCCTCTCTCTCACTGTTCTTCCTTGTTTCCATAGTCTCTCTTTCTTTGTCCAACCTTCCTAGCTCTCTCTTATCACTCCCTGTTTCCCTCTTTCTATCTCATCGTCTTCTCTCTCCACTCATCCATGTCCTCTCTCTCCCCTTCCCTTCGTTCGACCATCTCCTCTCTCTATTTTCTTCACTTCCAGTGCATTGCGTTGTTTATTTAAGCATCATATTGTCATTATGAGTTTTAATTTATGAGTTGTATAATTTATGCATTATATGGTTTGGATTGATATGTACAAAACTCATTAATAATTGCCTAATAATTGCCAACCTATTTATTAAACAAGTCGTAAATAGGTTAGGGTTGAGATTTTTAAATAGGTTAATAAACAAATTAGGGCTAATTTTTTTTAAATATGTTAGAATTAGTATTATCTTCTAATCCTTCCAACCCGATCCGTTAACACATCTAAGTTTATTATTAAGGAAATAACATTTTATGACACAATTCTAGTGATACTTAACAGTTTTATCACAAAAAGCTTTATTTAATGACAATGGCTCAAAAAAATGACAGAAATAATTATTGTAGCTAAAAAGTAGCTTTTAGTGGCAATAATATATTGGATGTTTTTTAAAATGAATATATGAATGTTAAAAGTAATCTTTTAGGGACGAATCCAAAAAAGTATTATAAAATTCTTCTATGATGGAATTATAGTGACTTGATTATAGTAACATTATAGTGTAAATCAATATATAGTGATTCCATCAAAATATATATATAGTGATAAATTTTTGAATCGCTAAAAGTTTATTCTCTTAAAGTATTAGTAAAGGATAATAAGGATTTTTCACGCAAGTCTACATTATCTGTACGAAATTGCAAATGTATCATATTAAATTAAGAAGTTATCACGTGCATTTACATGTACCGTAAATTACAGTGCATTTAGTTCAAAATAAGCCCTACATGATCATAAAATATACATATACTCTTCCGATTGTATTTAGAATTATTTATTTTATTAGCATATTAATTTTTATCCAAATTGGATGTGTATGGGCTCCATCTAAAAAAGGAACAAAATCAATGTCATAAAATAGTTTGATGTAAATACTAATTTTAAAGTTATTTTTCAACATGTAAACTATCTAAGATATAACTTATACATGGATAAATAATTATATAAAGTATCAATATATTTAAATATATGTAAAACTCTTTTTGAGCCAACTACACCATAGCTTATGAGGCATATAAATGTACTGGTTAATCGAGAGCGCTTCTATGTAACCCCTTCCATTTTTAAAATCTTAATGGTTGATGAAAAATGCACTCTATCCATTGTGTTTAACATCATTTATAGTATCTTAGAAATCCTTTTATTTTTTTAATTTCACTGTATATGAGTCTCATCTATAAAAGTGTGAAATTAACGTAATAAAATGGTTCAATATTAAAATATTAACTTTAAAGTAGTTTTTTCAACATCTAAACCATCTAAAATATCAATAATATGTGGATAAATGATCTATAAAGTATGTTACATTCTAATACGTAAGCGAATGGATCTAAGCATTTTTCCTAATTTACACATGAATGTACTTATTTTTGAGCAAATGTGGCTTATGCACATATTGGATTTGGATGAAACTTGGCTTCCTAGCTAAACAAATGATGTTAAATACAATGAATGGATTAAATTTTTCATCAAATATCAAAATCTTAAAAATGGAGAGAGTTACACGAAGTCACTTCTATGTAACCCGGTTGCATAGAAGCGTGCATGAGGCTATCAAACGTGCATGTGACTATCTTTTTGCAATCAAATTGGGTTACTTTTTCGGCTACAATTATTATTTGCAATCAAATCTAAGTCACTACATTAAATACTAACTTTAGTTGAGGCAACAAAACGTTTGCATTTGAGCAAGTATTACTAGCTTGAAGTAGTCAATATATATCTGCAACATTGCACCCGAATTAATGTATACATAGCTAGATAAATGCTATATGCAGCAAAAAGCACTAGTTGCTTTTAATGAAATTTGTTGCAGTGATGAAATTTCAAATATATTCGTTAGTTTCACAAAAGCATAAAATATCTTAGAATATTTGGGTGAAATAGCATGCTTATGCTTTAGGGTATGTTTGGCAATGGTTAAAAAATATCAAGTTAAAACTTTTCAATCTAAAACTTTTCACTCTCCACAACTATCATATTTTTTAATTATTTTTTCACATTTTCCTATACAACTACCCTATTTTTCAATCATTTCTACACAACTACCCACACAACTAACCTATCTATTTTAACTTTATCATCTTTACTACTTATCATTACCCCTATCATATCACGTCATTTGACAACTTTTACTCTTAAAAAATTTTCATCAAAAGCTTTATCCATTCCCAAACACACCCTTAGTTTAGATTTTTATTGAATAGTTTGAGTAAAATTGGGAGCGTATTACTAATTGTTAAATTTATTATATTTGTCTCCGTAGTTTGCATAAAATTGAAGGCAAATCACGTTGCTAAAAAATTTGAAAATGATAAAAATCCCCCTTTAAATAAATAAAATTATAAAATATAAGAAAATCTTTTAAAATATAAAAATATTTTCTGCGATTCCTCACATTAATTAGATCTATTTTATGTGAGGGATAATTTTAAAAAATATTGTTTATACTTCAAAGGTTGGGCATTTTTATTATTGTTTAAATTTTTAACAAAAGTGATACAATTGCAATTTCATGCTCATTAGTTACGGATACAAATTTTTTAAAACCAATGATACGCTTGTAATTTCGCAAACCATATTGATACGGAAGCAAAACCCCCTTAGTTTATCTTTATTTACTTTTGACATCAACGTTACCTAATTGAAATTAAGTTAATACTTCTATTTTGACCTTCTTCATTTATTTTACTGTTTTCTTCCTTTACTATTCTTTTAAATAAAACAATTATCATTAGATATGAAGGAGTAATCCTATTAGCCCAGGATTAAGCAAATATCTCGCTTAGCCCACATCTTATAAAATTTTTTTTATTTTTTTCTTCATACACTTATTTATCTAAGTATATTTAACATATAAACTAAGTGTGACTATTTTTGGATATGTGTGTATATTTTTTTTAGATTTTTAAAGATAAGAGTATTTTAAATACATATATACACATAGTTTTAAATTTTTCAAAAACTATATACATATCCAAAAATAGTAAAACTTAGTTTATATGTTAAATACACTTAGATAAATAAGTGTACGAAGAAAAAAATAAAAAAATAATTATAAATGAGTTATTTGCGTTTAGCTCGGGCTAACAAAATTATTCCTCTTAGAAATATGCGGCTGCATGCTCTATTTAAAAAAAAGAAATTTTGCTAAGTGTAGGTGGACAGGTGGCTTTTTGTTCGTTACAGTCGAGCTTCCTCAATAATATTGGTTGCCGTGTCATGAAAAACATTGCATGTGAAAATTATTGGCGCAGAGCAGCTATTAATTATTAAAAATAGTCCAATATATAATTCACGGCTATATTTATGTCTTCTATATATGATTATCCATACAGTCATAACTATTGATTTGTCTTTTTTAATTTGTTTGTTCTATGTGTGCATGCACTAAGAATGACAAGAAATCATTCTTTTCACTGTAATAGGTATAAAATTATTAAGGCGACATAGATGTCGTGTCAAAAACTTCACCTCATTCTCAAGTCCCTTCGTCGTCATTGGTGTCGGCTCTGATTCCATCACCAGAGATGCGAGGAATGATCAAGAAGAATGTTTGCATCTTTAGAATGATTAAAAAGAATGTCTTTACAAACTGGGATGGTACAAATACACACCCCTTCACATTTTTTAATTTTAAAAATCATTTTTTAAGACCTAATTAAACTTGTGGAAGCATTCGTCCATGTGTGCTGGAACTCTAATTTTTCTGAGTTAACCATGGTCTACTCTGCAAGGATTAATCTGTTAACCAGCTGGTTAGCAGGTTTTGGATTGTATTTGTGATATAATTATAAATATTATTTTAGCAATCCATATAGCTCCATTGCTACATTGCCACTAGTTTAAGGAGAATTTTAATTCAATTACAATTGAGAAAAGTAGTTCGTTCTTTGTTATTGGTTGAATGTTATGCCATCACTGAGTTTTATACAATTAATTAAGATCTCTCGATTAAATTAAATTGTGGAATACTTTATATAACATGCATATGATTTTATTTAGGCCTTGTGATTATTTAATTAAGTACAATTACTTTTATATTCTTAAGTCGTTAAGGGATGTAAAATTATGTAAACTAACTTACGTTTCTATTTTATGCCGGAATCTTGCATGCAAGTATTATTGTAAGATTTTACACATTCCAAATTCATATGAAGTGGAATTCATGCATTTCACTATTTTAATGCATAAGATTTAATTTTATGAATTTCGTCGATATTTTCTTTGCTCAAATGAAGTGGAATGAATTTCATCAATATTAAGTGCACATGATTTGAGAATTAAATATGTATGTGAATGGAAATTTTAGTGCCATGCATGCAAGTCATCATAATTGAAATTTGTATGTATTAGTGCTATTAGTGTTGCATTGATTTGGTATAAACCATGCGTATAATATGACTTATAGCAAGCAAGTTTAACTGGATAATTTGCAAATATACCTATATAGTTTGACCATAATTACAAATATACCTACCTAGTTTCAAAATTTACAAATTACCCCACATAGTTTGATCATAATTGCAAATATATCACGTTGTTATTGTTGGTCCCGAGTTAACGGCAAAACCCAAGAGGGGAGGGGTGAATTGGGTTCTTAAAAATTCTTCGGTAAATTAAAACTTAACCCCTTGAGAGTTTGATCCCCTTGAATAAAACTGATAGAGAGCAATGAAGTAAAGAAAGCAATGAAGTAAAACAACAGGCAAGATTTATAGTGGTTCGGGCAACCTCTCCCTACTCCACTCTTCCAAGCTCACACACCGTTGTGACTTGGGTTCCACTATGTATTCCACGAATACACTTGGAGACTCCGCTCTCTTCTAGATTCTAGCTCTAGGGGGCTTGTACACTTGATACAAGTAGGTGATGAGTTCAACTCCAATCACAACTCTACTTGCAATGTCTTGGTTTGTTACAACAATCTCAAACCAAAACCAATAACAAGGAATAATGAGAATAAGGAGATTCTACACTTTACAGAGTTGTGTAGACAGTTTTGAGCTTTGAGGAAGAACTTGTAGAAGCAACCGAATGAATGTCTTTGAAGCTATTTGCAAGCTGAAGCTCTTTTCTTCCTTTGAATGTGTATAGATCACTCAAATTTTGAGAGAAGAAAATGAAAGCTCTTGTTTGCACTTTTTTTCTCTCCTTAGACAATGTAGAGTATATTTTCTCGTTTGCTTGAGTGTCTATTTATAGAATGGGGAAGATATGAACGTTATAGAAGTGGTTGGCGCGCAATAAATGTTCCAACGTTAAAAAATTCGAACGTTGGTTCCCCAAGTCGCAGGTGGAGTCGACTTCGTTTACGACTTGGCTTCCCAAGTCGCAACTGAAGTCGATTTCGTTTGCGACTTCAGTTCCAAGTCTGAGATTAGGTTGACTTGGTTTTAGACTTGACCTCAAGTCGATCTTGGAGTCGACTTGGGTTGCGACTTTACCTGTTCTTGTGCTGAAATTTGTTTGGTCCTTGCTTGATTTCTTCTAGCTTGCTTAGCTTTCCTTCTTGAATCATTTACTTCTGAAATGGCTTCTAATATTTGCAAAACTCCTTGAAGAACTTGTCTTAGTTGCTTTTGATAGTAGTCTTCATGACTTGAACTTCTTCATCTTCAACTACGTTCGAAGCTGTGCCTTGGACTTGAGAGACTTGAATTGATAGTGAGCTTATATTCTTGATTTTGGATTTGAGAAGTCCCAAGTTGATCTTCAAAGTGATCTTGAAACTGTATCTTGAATTTTGACAAGCTCAAGTCGAACTTGGGGTCGACTTCATCTGCGACTTCACCCAAGTCGCACCTGGAGTCGACTTCGTCTGCGACTTCGGCATTTTGGTGCTCCAAAATCAGCTCTGGAGTGTTTTTCCCGACTCAAGTCGATGTTGGAGTCGACTTCGTTTGTGACTTGGCTTCCCAAGTCGCAAGTGGAGTCGACTTGGCCTGCGACTTCACCAGCTTTCCTTCCGATTTGAATTTTGCCGTGAGGTTCTGTTTCAAGTCAAATATGGAGTCGACTTTGGGATCGACTTCACCCTAAGTCGAAGTCCAAGTCGACTTGGATATCGACTTGGCTAATTCATTCCTTAAATCATTAAGCAAAATCATTAGTACTCACAATATACTCAAATTAGACTTTGTTAATCATCAAAACTCATGTTTTGGTCAATTTAGTTTTGTTTTAAACATTGTTTCCAACAGTTATGAAGCTGTTATTGCCCCCGTCACGACATGAGTATATTTGCAAAGGTTTGAATGTGGGTATATTTGCAACAACATTGAACTTGCAAATATACCGAAAGTTTTCAAACCTTTATAGATATACTAATGTCCTCACAATGAAATAACAACATTATAACAGTGTGGATATATTTGCAATTATAGTTAAATAATGTGGGTAATTTGCAATTTCTGAAACTATGTGGATATATGTGCAATTATGGTCAAACTATATGAATGTATTTGCAAATCAACCCGTTTAATATGATGATGTTTAGACAACCCAGTTGGACCTGAATGCTATCAAAAAGTCCAGCAATGTGATCGACTATCCCTAAGAGTTTGATGCTCAAGTGGGAATTTAGTCTCAAGTTTGGATTTTTAGGAATTTTTTTCTCCCATGTACATGGATAATAGCTTGTTGTCTCTCCTATAAATAATAAAAGCTTATTGTTGTCTTTCTTATGGATTATTGAACCTGATAATGAGATACAATATTTTACTAATAAAAAATATGATGATACTAAATTTATTTATGTTCCTCCATTAGGTTGAATTTGAACGAATGTTCACCGTATTTTCTTTACCATAAAATTATTTAATAACTTTAGTTCATAGATGTTTTTGATTAATGTTGAAGAGGCAGAATATTCTTATATTTGTACATGAAATTGAAGGCAAATGTCCACCGGACTTTGAATAGGGTTTGGCTTCCTTTTGAAAATTTTCAAAAGAGTCCTCTGTTACATTTCCTAGGAAAAAGACAGAAATCGGAAGAGTTTGCAGTAAAGTCCCTGCCAGAAATATTTTTTGCTAGAAGGTTCCTACCAGGAATCTTTCAATAAAAAGAAAATAAAGAAAATTAAATAGATAATAATAAAATATAAAATTTAAATTTGTTAAAAATAGTAAAACTGTCAATTCAACGCCAATAGCATAAAAAAGTGGCTATTATGTAAACTCTGTCTTTTTTATTATTTATTTTTAATATATTACATCATCTCAACTGGTATTACAATTAAGTCCTGAGATATTCCCACAATTTCCTAACAAGATTCTATCAATATTTCAATTTTTCCTAACGATATATTTCTAAACATCTCAATTGGTAGATGTTCCCATGAAAACTATGAGGAGACAAATGCTACTACAGAAACTATGCACCACTGAATTATGCGACATTGAAGCTTGGCAAGCTTCGAACTGCCACTACCAGACAACGGGCCATGCGACGTACCATTGAGGCAAATGCCTCAGTGGCCCGTCTTTTTTTTTTTAGCTTTTATACATCGTGACAACTTTATATTACAATGAAGCACATTTACTACCCTCATATCATGAAGGAATTTCCTCTATGCACCCTCATACTAAGAGAAATATGAAAAACTCTTATTTCAAAGGAAATTCTAAAACTCACACTTCAGGATAGGGGTGTTAATGGATCAGGTTGGATGGGGTGAAGCCTAATTCTAATAATAATCCTAACCCTAACCTATTTAAAATATCTCAACCATAATTCGTTTATTAATCCATTTAAAAAAACTTCAACCATAACTCATTTACAACCCATTTAATAAATTTGTTGATAGGTTTTAATGATTTATATAGCAAACAACCTAAAGTCCTAATTTTGGCAAATGATGATTTCACAGAGAGAGACTAGATGGTGTTTTCAGTGCAGAAAAAATAGAAATAAAATAATAATGGAAAAATGGAATTAGGGCAGTAGTTGGAAATTAAAAATTAGATAGCAGAAGAAAAACTTAGCAGAAAAAATAATCAAATGGTTTACATTTGTATATATATAACTTTAATGGGTTAAACGAATTGAACAGGTTAAATGGGTTGAATGGATTACATTGGTTAAATAGATTAAACAGATTACTAAACAGGTTGACGAGTTATAAAATTTCAATCCTAATCTATTTATTTAATTAAATGGTTAAATGGATTGGCAGATCATAACCATTTATTCAAAAATTCCAACACAAACTCATTTATAAACGAATTGGACAAGCGGGTTGATGGGTTTACCGTAACCATTGACACATCTACTTCAGGAGGATTATATTATAAAAACTCCTACCATCATGGAGGAGAATTGAACCTGGATGGGCTGATTATTAGCCCCTAGGTTACCACTCAAGAAACAGCCTAATGGCATACAAACTCTATCTTAAATCCTGATTGGTAATCTTTGTTAGTTTCATCAATATTTGAGGTTTATTAATTTTATAATCACATTTGGTAAGTTGTAAGGTTCATTATGTAAATATCCAAAATAATGTAAAATTCATAGAATCGGTATAATTACTTGACATAACCACAGAACCAATAGATGATTTGTATTGTCATAAGAATTGCATCCCCTTGGTAACTCGTTGGCCACACAAAGGTGAGGTCATGGGTTCAACACCTACCAGCTGCAAGTATAATAAGCAACTTTTACAGTTCAATCTCTAAATAATGGAGGTCTTATAATTCCCCTCCCCTCTATCGTGGGGACTTAGGAAAAGTTTTCCTCTATTGTGTGAGGATAAACATGTGCTTCATTGTGACATGTGGATGACATGCTATATAAAAAATATCAAAAAAAATTCTCTATATTGATGTTCTTCGATACCGGCGTTCCTTCATTAATTTTTATGATGGATATGTATTTTATAATGAGGAGTGATTTTGTTAGCTCGAGCTAAGCAAATGCCCGACTTAGCCCACCTCAAAAAACTTATTTAAAAATATTTTTTTAACTTTTTCTTCATACACTTGTTTATCTAAGTGTATTTAACATACGAACCAAGTTTCATCATTTTTGGATTTACGTATATATGTTTTAAAAAAAATTAAACATAGGGATATTTTAAACACATACATACAGATAGATATTTAAAAATTTCAAAAAATATATATACACATATCAAAAATGGTGAAACTTGGTTTGTATGTTAAATAAACTTAGATAAACAAGTGTGTGGAGAAAAAAATAAAAAAAAAATTAGATGAATTTTTAGAGGTGGGCTAAGTGAAATATTTACTTAGCCTAGGCTAACTGGATAATATCCTTTGCTTTTATACTCATCTTAATTTGTATTACAATTAGGTCTTGAGATATTCTTACAATGAACCCCACCGATCCTGTGGCAAACAGCGCCTGGTTGGCTTTCCTTCGTTAAAATTGAGAACCTTGTTAGTTGTTACTTGTTAGTCAAGACTCAAGGGGGTGCTTTCAAAAAAATAAAAAATAAAAAAAGACTCAAGAGGCGATCAATAAGAATCTGCCCTGGTTGCTTAATTGAACTCTGTCGCTTGCGCCGTTCGGATCGCATCACTATTTTACAATGTTTGTATCAGATAGAGAAACAAGATTTGGAAATAACACAAACGGAGTATGTCACATCCGTACAAGAACAGGTCTGCATCGGTTACTGCAAGGTTTGGTGGGAATTGTATGACTTTTACAAAATTTGCATCCTTCACTTTAATGCTTGCTTGAGAATATTTTTAATACAAAATAATTTACTTTTTAAAAATATTTTTAACATTAAATAAATTCATTTAATATGAGAAATATTTTTAAAAGTAAATCATTTTTATATTTAAAATTATTTTCTAGCATTTATTATTTTATTAATTTACAGTGGTATTTTCGTTATTTTTGGGATTTATAAGTACAACTAAAATTTCAAACAAACCATGTAGTTATGGGTGCAACTCACAGAAAAGTCATCACACACCTTTAATTTTGACCAAACTTAGAAGAATATTGATGATACATTTTGAGCAGCGATCTTTTCACCGATCCAAAAACATAATTTTTTTGTTTTTTTTTGAAATTTTTTTTATAAACATGTTAATCTAGTTATATTTAATTTTTAAATCAAGTTTTTCCTTTTTTAATATGTGTGTATATTTATTTTGGATTTTTAAAAATAGGGGTGTTTAAGTCATTTTAAATTATTGAAGATGACTTAAATACCCCTATTTTTAGAAATCCAAAATAAATATGTACACATATCCAAAAATGGTAAAACTTGATTTATAGATTAAATACAACTAGATTAACATGTTTATAAAAATATTTTAAAAACAAACAAATATGTTTTTAGACTGATCTGAATTCACTGAATTTTAGACCGATCTAAAAGGATCATTTGGCTACATTTTTATATTATAAGCAGAAGAGCGATCTCCTTAGGCTTGCCTAAGTAGCGAGCTACTCATGCCGACCACAAAATCTTGTTTTTTTTTTTAATTTTTTATGAACATGTTAAATTATGTGCATTTAGTCTATAAACCAAGTTTTACCATTTTTGAATAAGTTTACATATATTATTTTTAATAATGATAATTTTCAATGGACAAGATAACATAATTCCCCTGTATTTAAAAATAAAAATATATAAACATGTCAAAAATGGTAAATTTTGATTTATAGAGTAAATAAATCTAACTTTATATATTTATAAATAAAAAAGTTAAATGGCTGGACACAATTGGGGCCTAACTATTTTCGCTTGTAAATGATCGGTCCTCTTATAAGTAATATTTAAAATAAAATCTGATATGCTATATAAATATGTTTTACCCAAATAAGCCTAAAAATATTTTTGGTTGGCAAAATTGTTGTGTATATTTTTATTTTCTAATATATAATTTTATAATTTTTCTTAATATAATTGTTATCACTTTTACTTATTTAAAATCATACTTATATCTAATTTATTTTATTTTCAATATAAGCAATTCAAATTATAATTGAAGCAATATATATGATAGAATTTTTCAATAAATTTAAAAGCAAGGCTTCTATGAAACACCTTTCATGTTTAACATTGCCATACTTAATCTTCATCATATGATGGGGATAATGATGAAGATTAAAGAAAATGAAGTTGAAATAAACTGTATAGGTAATTATGTAGAAATGATTAAAAATAAGGTAGTTGTACATGAATATATGAAAAAATAATTTTAAAAAGGACAGTTGTAGAGAGTGAAAACTTTCAAATTAAAAATTTTTTATTTGAAAAGTTTTGGGTGTAGCTCAATATTGTCATAACTGAACTGGTAAAGGAATAGGTGTAGTTCAAACCGGTTCAACTGGTTAAACAAACTAGTTTGAATCGGTGACATTGGAATGACATATTTATGATGCAATAAATATTTAATCATTCATAATTAATTATAAAGAACCTATCTGGTGCAGTTAGCCCCACATACACTTAAATATATTGATGCTTTATATAATTAGTTATCCATATATAAATTATATCTGAGATAGTTTACATAATGAAAAAAACTTTAAAGTTGTTATTTATATCAAACTATTTTATCACACCGAATTTGTATCATTTTCAGATAGGGTCCATGCATATATCTAATTCGATGAAAATTTTTATGCTAATAAAATAAATAATTTTGAATACAATTGGAGTAGATTATAATTTTATGTTCAAGTGGGGCCATTTTAAGTCAACTGCACCGTAACTTATAGTGTAGCTAACTATACTGAAATATTTCTCTTAATTATATATATGAAATTATATATTTGTAAATCATAACTCCTAAATCTATATGTTACACTCTAATCATCATAACAAAACATGCAAAAAATTAATAGAATTTAGAAAATTTTTTAAAATTCATTAACCGCCTAGAATAATACAATGTATAGATTTATTATACAATTAATAAACAGGAGTAATGGATTGATTTGTAGATATGTTTTATTTAACATGGTTATCAAATAATTACCTATAATGATACAATGTACAGAGTTATCATGCAACCAACAACAACAAAGCAACTACACAATTAAATTAATTGCAATGCCATAAAATCAATTAGTCAATCAATAATTTGTTGGTCCCGAGTTTATGGCAAGATCCAAAAAGGGAAGGGCGAATTGAGCTCTTTTAAATTTCTTTCGGTGTATTAAGCTTAACCCCTTGTGATTTAAGTCCCCTTGAATGAAAATGTAGAGAATGGGAGAGCAAGCAAAATAATAGTAACAGACACACGAAATTATAATAGTTTAGGACAACTCTCCAAACTCCACTCTTCCAAGAGCATACCGTTATTTCTTGAATTCCACTATATCAACAAGATTACAACTCGAGGCTTTGCTCTCTTCTAGATTCTAGCTCTAGGGGACTTTTATAAAGATAACGCAAGTAAGTCGTGAGTCGCACTCCAACAATACATTATTTGTCTTTACATGGCCTTGGTCTCCAACACCAAGCCAAGTAGAATTACAAGGGAATAGGTTAAAAAATGATTTTACACTTTACAAATTGTGTAATGAATGTTTCAGCACATAAAGGAACTTGTAGAGCTTGAGATTGATGGAAAGCTTTAGCACCTGCAATAAATAGCACAGTTCTTCTTCTAGAGCACTTAATGATTACTTCAATTCTTATAAGGTGAAAGGTGAAGGCTTGATAAATGCTCTAGCTAACCCTTTTCACTTCGTTTGACGAGCCTTAAATAATGGAGGAATAAATTCAAATGTTATGAGGTAGGTGGCGTGCATTAAATGCGCTAACGTTTGAATTTTTCAGACCGTTACAGTGCAAGTCGCGGATGGAGTCGATTTCGGCTGCGACTTCACTCTAGTCTCATACTAGAGTCGACTTGGGATGCAATTTTGATTTAAGATTTTCCACTTCTTGAATGCTCCTCTGAATGTTTAGGTTGCTAAGTGTGGCGCCGCAGCCCGAGCGTCACAACCTTACTCCAAGATCTATCGATTGGTAAACGTGATCAGGATTATTGCCCTGTCACACGGTGAGCTTATTGGATATTTATCCACTTAATCCTAACTCCTTAGGAGTTTATATCATTCCACTTGTTTCAACTTTCCATCAAATGCCTTTTTAGGCTATTAAACCATCCATGTCATCTCATAACCTTCATACTCAATCATATCATAATAAATCATGCCTTAGCATTTACCCATAAAAAAATTTCGCCCTCTTTGGTCACAAAACCATAACATAATTCATATACAATATTAAACAACTATTTAATATCATCATTCATATAACCATTCAACCCTTGGTTCATACACAGGTACTCATAGAAATTCATTCATCCTTGAATCTCCACCTGTGCTCCTTGCCTCCTTCCTTTCACCTGTCTTTGGGTTTAGAAAACAAAATGTGAGTCGAAATTCAACTCAATAAGCAAGCTGTATATTTTTTAGGAAATTCATTTTGAAAGCAACATTCTTTAAAAATATTTCTCTACATTCAGTAGAGACACTTAGCAAGTGATCAACTACCTGCAGAGCAGAAACTTTTTCATAAACCTTTCGTAAACCATTCATAAAAACCATTCATGTGAACCATTCATAAATCCCAGTTTTTGGGCATTTCATAAACATTGGATGTGCAAATTCATCATTTTCATTCATGACATTATCCTTCATGTGACGGTACGCTAGCACGGGGAACGTCCTTTCATGACATGATCCTTTCCATCCTTGGCGTCGGACCTACCGACTTGGCAACGTCAAGAGGGATTCCTTGTCCACTTACTACCTCGACTAGCCTGATTGACTTCCATTCCATGCATGACCTTTGGTCACCCCGGCATTATATACCTCTTACACATAACATCTTGTCATTCTCATGTAGAGAATTCTTTGCACCATCCCTTTGAAACATCGTTTCAATGAAACATCATTTAAATCCATGCTTCATCACTTTTCATAAATACTTGTAAAAAAGTAAGCAAATCACTTGTCATAATTGAAATAACATTTCAATACACATTGAAATAAAGGAATGATCATCCTTAAATGCCTTAGAAAGCATTTAAAACAAAACTCATTTAGAAAGCTGCTTGCTTACCTGCTTCGCCTTAGCTTTCCGTATCTCTTATCTCTTTGCCTTTGCCTATACATATAAGAATGACATTACATTCATAACATTTTCATTTGCTTGCTTAGTTTTCCAACCCATAATCCATTAACATACATAACCCACTTGAATTCCAAGTCGGGTATACATATATCGCACTCACTTGTGCATCATACCATCCATTTCTTATTGTGTTTTAAACCCATATTTAAGGTAAAAACATAATTATCCTTCATAAATCAACATATGGAGATTTATATCACCCATTTATCATTTATCATTTATTTTTCACCTTTCCTACGTCCATGCTCATTCTAAGCATATGAATGACGTCTTAAGCTTCATAATTACATCTCAACTTTTGAGATAATTCAATAATCATTCATACAGAAACATCCTTATGCATTTCATCACATATTCATGCATATTTTGCATTTTAGCAACTTCACATAAATCATATATTATCCATTCATGTTTAGCCTTCCACATACACCCATCTTACAACACATAACTTGGGTGTTTCTTAAAATTTCTTAAGTTAGCAACTTGTGTCCTTATTCAGCATGATTAAAACCATTAATTAATATTTAATTTAGGGTCTAATTTCGGATTTTCAATCCATTCATCATTGGGTTCCAAAATAGCAACGTTCGGACCCATTTTTCATCCTTTCAACGCCTCTTTTGATACTTAAATCAAAATAGATTTTTAGTCCATAAATTTCAGTAATTAATCATAATTTTCTTATCCCATTGTAAGTTAAATTTCATCCCAAAAATTTGGAATTTAACATTTATCTTGATTTATTCCTTAAGCTGTCCATAATGCTGAAATCATACATGCTGAACTCTCAAAATCTTGGATTATTATCAAATTAATTATTTTTGATCTGAAATTTCTATCATACCTTAATAGCTTCATTAATTAACCAAAATAAATATTTATAGCACAAAAAATTAAGCATTTATATTTATTTTGGTATTTTTACCCTGCTGGACAGTAGCATCCATTTTCAGACAGTCCAAATCATGTAAATTATTAGGTATATTTATACCATTCAAAAATAAATGTTTATTTTTGTTGTGTGATCTTAAATATGTCTTATATATCACATAAAATTTTTAGCTCTAAATCTCTTGTATAAAAATTATTAAAAATCATTTGGTGTAGCTGATCCTGACACCCGTTTAACCCTGTCCAGGTTGATTTTCCCGAATTTTTAATTTGAAACTTGCTTATCCTTTTAAGCTGAAAATTGGGTTGTTACTTGGGGTGCGACTTTGTACGTTCATCTTTCAATCAGATAGTTTATGCAACCCCTTAAGTCGACTTGGTTATTGACTTCGCCCAAGTCACAATCGGAGTCCACTTGGGTTTGCGACTTGACCTGTCTACATTTCAATACTTGCATTCCTTCATCCTAAGTCATAGCTTGAGGTCGACTTGGGTATAGACTCGACCCAAGTTGGTTATCTGAGTCTACTTGACTTTGAGACTTGGTTTTCTATACTTTATAAATTAAAATTTCATCTCGAGAATACTTCACCAAATATGTTAGTAACTTGTAATACTCAAAATTAGGTTGTTTATCATCAAAACATGGATTGCTTTTAGTTTTCTAGTTGAGTTCACAACATAATTTAGTTGCATATTACATTGTTTAAAATTTTGAAAAATAAAAAATCAAGAGAAATCAATAGTTGATTTCTTGTATTGAATTTTCACTTCAATTTATACTTGTACATTATTGAGCACTTAAGCTGCATGTTGTGTAATGACGATTAATGTTTTATAGTTGCTAGGTGTGTTTTGATTTTTTCTAAAATAATTGTAGCTACTAGAGACCATTGGTGAGCTTTGTCGATAGGGAATCAAAAGTACAGAAACAAGGGGAACACTTAGCAAGGAAATAGGGGCTTGAAACTTGAAAGAGAGAGTGGTGACTGTTGAGGGTGGCACGAAAGATTTGTTGAAACGAGCATTCAAAAATAAAAAAGACTCAAATTTACGTGGTTCGAGTCAACTTACTCCACAATGGTAAATCCTAGTCAATCATGCTCTTAGAGTTACTTGGTTCAACTATTTATAATTTGTTACAAAACATTACATAAATTCATACTAACTTGCTCAAATTTGCAAGATATACCTATTTTGTCAACACTCCCCCTCAAGTTGGTGAATAAATATCTATGAAACTCATCGGTGTCTGTTCAAAATGTCTTATGACAATGCTTTTGTGAAAATGTCTGTAAGTTGATCAAGACTTCTTATATATAGAGTTTCAACGATCCACGCTTAAACTTCGTCTCAAATATAATGACAATCAACTTCTATATGTTTAGTTCTTTCATGAAAAATTGGATTTGATATTATAAATATTGCTGCTTGATTGTCATAAAACAACTTCACTGGATTTTGTGTGTTGAAGCTCAGTTCCAGTAAAACAGATTTCAACCAAATTAGTTCACTTGTTGTAGAAGGTATGACCCTATACGTTGCCTTAACACTTGATATCGACATGACACTTCATTTTTCACTTTTCCATGCTATAAGATTTTCCCCAATGAAAATGCAGTATCCTATGGTTGATTTTCTATCCTATTGATTTCTTGCCCAATTTATATCTACATATCTAAGAATTTTTATATGAAGAAAAACATTAGTATGATCATGTGATTTCATCCATATTCCTGTACCTGAATAGGATTTTAGATAACATACAAAGTGATCCACCACCCTTATGTGCTCTATAGTAAGAGAATACATGAACTGACTAACAAAACTCATGCATAAAAAATATCTAGTTTACTGACGGTAAGATGTATGAGTCTCCCACAAGTCTCTAAAATCTTCCAAGATTTTTCAGAGGTTCACTTATTTTGATAAATTTGGTAGTATAATCCATCAGAGTATCAATTAGTTTTGCCCCCAGTTTTTCAGTTTCCTTCAAAAGATTTAGTGTATTTTCTTTGATAAAAGAAAAATCTTTCTTATTTTCTTTGATACAAGAAAAAATCTTTCTTAGAGTAAGAAATTTTGATTTCTAAAAAAAATTTAAACTTACCTTGATCCTTCATATTGAATTTTACTGAAATATCTTTTAAGATTTAAGATTCTAGCATTATCATTTTTAGTAATAATTACGTCATCAACATAGATTAAGACAACTACTATTCCAAGATTACTTCTTTTTACAAATACTGAAGAATTAGAGATACATTTGATAAAACCAAACTTAATAAGTGTAGTGTTGAGTTTCCTATACCATGCTTTGGGAAACTACTTCAAACTGTATATTTCTTTATTCTGTTTGCGAACTAAATGTTTTCTTTCTTCTCGCTTGTCCAAGAGGAAGTTCCATGTACACTTCTTCTTCTTCTAGATTTCCATATAAAAGGGCATTTTTGAAATCTATTTGAAATAGAGACCGTCCAAAATTTATAGCTACAAACTTTAGAATTCTAATGATATTCATTTTAACAACTGATGCAAATATTTTTTTATAATTAATACCATATATCTAAATAAATCTTTTAGCTACAAGTCTAGCTTTATATCTTCCACATATCCATTTCCTTTATATTTAATTATGCGTACTCATTTGTAATTTATTGCTCTTTTTTGCTTTGGTAGTTTTATAATAACTCATGTACAATTTTTATCGAGGGCTTTAAGTTCTTCTTTCATAGCGATTTTCTGCTTTAGCATATTAATAGCTTCTTGAAAACCGATTGGCTCCTTTTGAAAATCATTGCTAGTTCAGAAAGCAAAGTGATTAGTTGTAATATTATCATAGCATATATAATATTGAATAGAAAAAGCAACAACATGATAAGTATAAAGATCTTATAGTTTAGAAGGTGGCTTTGAAATTCGTGAAAACTTGCAAGAAAGGGCCATGGGATCTTCAAGAAATTCTTCTCTTACTATTGACTCTAATATCTCTTCAAAAGGTTCTTTCCTTGCAGTTGACTCTAATGTTGTTTTATCATTACTTTCGTCACCTAGAATTTGATCTCATGTTTAAAAAAATGGTCAATTCTCAATAAATGATACATCCCTAGAGGCAAACAACTTTTTGATGTCGAGGGTGTAATATTCGTATCCTTTTTGAGAGAGGAGTAATTAAGAAAGATATATCTTTTGTATGGGATTCAAGTTTGTCATTATTTTGAACACGCACATAACAGAGACAACCAAATACACAGAGGTGATAGACTGACAAGCTGCGTATATGTCTAATTAAAATACTCGTTTTAACGCAAGTATACGTGCCGATCAAGTAATAAAGAGTTAGTAGAGTATCGTTCTCACGAGGATTGTGTTAAACAAATCATCACCTTAAATCACAATTGTCTAAGTGAATTGGTAAAGTAATGAGAGTTTGTTTTTAAAGAATTGAATTAAACTAAACTAAGAAAGCAGTAAATGACCAAAGTAAGGTGGATATTGCTGAGATTGCCTTAAGATGATTAAGATAGGTGGGAATATGAATTCATTGCATCATAGCTATGTCATTTGATCCCATTTAAGTTAGTTGTGCAGAGATTACTAATTTAGGTTCATTCATATTCATATATGTCTTCCAACACGTACAAACCTAACCAAGTTTTAGCTATGTGCTATGTGCTATGTTCTCATGCACACAAGTAAAACAAGATTGATAACGATATAACCTAATCAAGATTATACAGGGTTAATAGGTATATTCCTATCCATATTGATATCCAACACAAACAAGAGCTGGAAAACTTGTGCCTTATATATGGATCTTATTCAAATCCCACTTCTTCAAGCATGAATCTGAATATTCAATCAATCCACAAGGTTGCAAAGCTTGTAAACACATTAAGCATGATATATAAGGGTAATCTCAAGCGACACAAGTCACAGCAGACTGTGTTATCATTTCAAGCATAAAAAAATCAAATAACATAGGCTACGAGTTCAAATCCTACATATCTCCCACCATAGGAAGGTTCTGCCTATAAACATGACTTCAATTCCCGTTAAAATCAAGTTACAATCATCTCAAGCAAGGAGAATAACAAGTAGGAAGAGATAGACGAGAAGAGGAGATGAAACTCAATGGATTTGCAATGATAGCTTGGATCTTCACTTGCTCTTCTCTCCTTCCTTGAAGCTTTGGTTTCCTCCCTTTTCTCCACAGCAGCCACGACCCTCTCTCCGTGTCCTTTTTTAAGAAACCCTAAGAGATATATTTATACCCCTATAAACACATCACAAGACATGTGCTAAAATTTGTCCGTGTGGGGTTCGGCGCCGCGGCGCCACTTGGTTGGCGCCTAGGTGCTAACTCTCTGGAAGCTCGCAGACTTAAGAATTCTTGAGAGTTCTTGTGAGGAGGTAGATTGGTGCCTAGGCGCCATCTTTTGGCACCATTCTTCATCCAGTCACACTCACAAGCGGTTAGCCACCCGTCTTTCCTACAACACCAGCTAAAACCCAATAAATGAACTTATAAATGATGAGGTGTTAGCTATAATTCAAGAATTAACAAAATTTGCATCTATTTTATACTAAAAATGCATAAAAACTACATGTTGTACCTAAATTGCAAAATGTGTGAAACTAAGCTAAATGAGTGCAATTTAACCACATTGTCTTGGACTAACATGCAAAACTAGTCTGAAATGAGCTGTAATAACTTGCATTGTCACGAGTTATCACACCCTCAAACTTAAATATTGCTAGTCCTCAAGCAACACATAAAAACACAAATGTATGCATCTATTATATGTTAAAATCAAGCCTGCATTTAACCCTTAGCATTGTAATGATATCTCTCATCTTGACAATGCACAAGATAACAATAAATTGAAATAACTCATGAACCCCTGTTAAGATAAAGCCAAGATGTCATTCTCAATATGAAAATCAAACTGCATGCAAATGATATCCATAAGTAGTTAAAAGTTATAGTTCAACCTTGTCAACCATTCTCTTGATCAAAAGGATTTCTTAGGACGGATGTAATACAAAAGAATATACTCAAAGTAAATCTATCATTTCAAAAGGACATAGCATTCAAACGTCTATTTTACTTGGCCTAGACTTACAAAATTGTACAGTTAGCTCCCCCAAACTTATTGCTTTGACTCTCCTCACCATATTTTATGGTATCTGGAGAATTTTGTTTTTGTTTCTTTTCATTCATTTCTTTCTCTTTTTTTTTAACTCCCCTCACCATAATTCTGGGTATCTGGGGATAATTTTCTATGAAGCGGTATTGCTGTGTCTTTCCCTTGCCTTTTTATGCGAACCTTGACATTTGTAGATGCCAAGTCCCAGTTACTCAGCTTGGTTTAGTCACCCCCTTCATTATTTATTGCAAAATCTTATTAGGAGAAATATCTTAAGTCGATTTGCTATGTACTTGCATTTTTCAACCTTAAAGTCTCAAGTAAAAAGATGAATTACACTATGAATCAATGAGACAATATATTTACTTTAATGCATAAGGTTGAAAAGAACATATATATAAGCTCAAAAATGGGAAACAAAGTTTGCAAAAGATATATCATTAAAGCATAATTAGGCACTAGCATTTATATTACACAAAAAATTTTCCTTAATCATTTCAATAGAACATATTGGCAAGTACGTGAACTATAAAATTCAACTGCTTAACTGATCATATCATTCACATGTCATTTGAAAATCTTAAAAAATTAACACACTCTCAATTAATGCATAATCATGGCTCAAAAAATTTCAAAATTTTTCATGAATTTTGATTTCAATTTAGAGTTTTCTTGAATATTGCAAGTATTCCTTAAGACAGATTGCAACTGACTGATTATCACAGACAAGATTTTAAATGCAATGCAACCTAACAAACATATATAATATAACCATCTAAATGCAATGCATGACTACAAACACGATAGAACGAAGCACCCCCCCAAACTTGAGGAATGTATTGTCCTCAATGCATATAAACTAAAAAAAATACAAATGACAATGATAAGGAGATCCACATGCAGATGATATGCAAAAAAAAATGAAAAACTAAGGAAAAGAAAAGAAAAGAAAAGGAACTAGTGACTCCCTTGGTGTCGAGATGGACAAGATGCTCTCTTCTCCTTCGTCTTCCTCTACTGATAAAAAATGTGCGTTGGCTGCCTTCGCAATACTTAATACATGATGATAAATGAGGCATCTAACATCAAATAACTTGCTAGCAAGGATAGTGTATGACAAGAGAGCTCGGTTGAGAGCGATGTCACATATAGGAAGAAGGAAAAAATCGAGCAGCATAATATTGAAAAGTGCAGTGCAAGCTCAAATGTCTAGAATTCTACACCCCAAATATATTCCATAGAAGCTCTTCTCAAACAATCCAACTCAAGTTTCAAGCCATATGATTCATACTACAAGTGCAGTCCATAAACTCCTCCCCCACTACTTAAAACTCTTAGCCACAACAAAATAATGGAACAACTTGAACCAAAAAGTTACCCACAAGCAACACATCCACATGCCCACAAATATATGAAAAATGCAAACCACCCACTTGCACGCCTTTTACTTAAAGTAATAAAATAGGTGATTCACTAAAAGCAGTAAAAAAGTTGCGTAGAACTTCAATGGCCCTAAAATATGCAAAAATGGAGAATTTTGATATTGAAAATGATATCAACTAAGCAAACCATGATTTTCATGTCGACGGGCTCGAAAAATGCTTTCCGTTAATATGCGGTAGCTCTTGTAACTCCTTCGGGATCAAAAGTTATGGTTAGTTGAAGTTGGCATGCTGAAAACTCGTGTTTTGCTTTTTTTTTATGCTGGCTGGGGGGATGGAGCCGGGGCACCAAAAATTGAGGCCGGGGCGCCGACTTGCTGACTCAAAACTTGCAACATGTTGTTTCCTTAAAAAATTGTGGCGTCGGGGCGCCGGATCATGGTGCCGAAGCGCCACTTCTCTGATCCCAATTTGCTGCAACATGTTCTTTTGCAAAAACTTGGCGCCAAAAATTGAGGCCGAAGCCTCACTCAAACTGCATCATCTTGTCTTGAATGATAAATCTAAACTTGAAACTCCTTGATTCCATCATCTATCAACTTCAAAGTGGATTGAAAATCCATATTCGAGCATGATAACCCTGTCCTTCTTTGCCTTGGGAGATAGCTGCTTTATTCTTCCCCAAAAAGAGAGAGATGATTACTTGATAAAATTCACTTCTTGAATTATGTTGAGTTGCACTTCCTAAGATCACAATACATGTATTCATAGAGAATTGGCCAAGTAATGAATCAAACTTTTTTTTGCATGTCAATTTTCAAAAAATGGTAATCTTTATTTGGTTCTCTTGCTTCAAGATACATATGATGGATCTCCTCACCATGCCTTGGGTCAAAAGTAAAAAAGAATAATGGGTTGCCTCCTATTCAACGCTAAGTTTATTGTCCTCAGCCCAACATTCCGTTATGATTAGCCAATACCTGCTTTGTCAAATTTCCTTCCATACGGATTAAGCTCTAGAAGTTCAGATCTCTTCTTAACCTCTTCAAATAGATTAGTTAGCCTCTTTTCTTGAATTTCATGGAGACTATATAAGAGTTAGTCTTCGGGGTCTTCAATTATAGGCTTCAAGGAGCTGTTCTCCAAGAATATCTATTGACTGATCAATTTTTGTTACTCTTGGATTCATGGAAAATATAGTAGAGGTGTGAAATTGTGATTATTTTCAACCTTTGGCATTGTAACCACCTCTATTTCTTCATTACTCCCTTCTTCAGCTCCCTTGCTTTCTATTGATTCAACCATTTGTTCAATCACATTTTGTGGTATAGGTTGCTCTATCACATCGATTGATATATCTTCATTAATGCTCGGAGTGACTTCACAGCCCTGTTCCAACTCATCTTCTTCTGAAATTTCTTCTATATGACCGAAAGACTCTTCTTGATGCCGACATTGGATTGCAGTAGCCAATTGCTCCACCTGTTTCTGCATGTTCTCATTAAATTGCATCTGACTCTTCATGAATTACATAAACATGTCCTCCAAAGATGACTTGCTTTCAAGTGGTGATGGCTCCCCTGCTTGATATGCTTGAAATCTTATCGACACCATATTATCTGATTGCGGGCTCCATAGTTGTCCTATGAATCATTTGAATGATCAAGATGACCTATGGATGCTGAGTAATACACGCATTGATTAGATAAATATCCCTCGCCTCCACACAAATCGCAGTAAGTTGAATAAAAATTGTCTATATCCTGCATTTGATTGTCAAAACTTGCAAATTGAGCTGGAGTGCCCATGTATTGTCATACTCATGGAAACCCATTGTGCTTGGTGTTGAAAATTCTGCATTTGGCCAATGGTAAGTATTTGAAGCCACTGAAAATTGCAATAAAAAGACCCTAAAATAAACTTTTCTCAAAAGCAAAGAAAGAAAAGAAAAACTATGTATAATATGTGACCCGGACCCAAGTAGGAATCATATGAAGGCATTTGACATGTAATTATGATACATGTATGCCTTGAATGGATTTATGGATGATTTTATGATTAATGATATTTTGTAATTAAGGTTTCAATTAAGAATGGTGATTAAAAATTTAATCGCCGGAGCCTAAAGTTAGTTGGTATGACCCGAGGGGCTTAACGAGGATTGAAAGGTGAAAATGTGTTATGAATAATCATGTTAATTACCATGATTTAATTTATGGAGATTAAAGTGTAATTATGACATTAAGATGAAAAATGATAGAAAATTCATAACTCAACGCCTGTAAGGCGGATTCAAGTGAAATTTGAAAGGAAAGTTGATGATAATGGGATTGATCTTATGGGATTATTGGATTATGAAAATCCCTGATGAAATTGGTGTGATGATTAGTTGATCATAGTTTAATTTCAACCGTTAACTTCAAACGGCTATAACTTGAGCCAGGAAAATCGGATTGAAATGAAAATTGAAACGGTTGAATGAAATTATGAGATTAATATTTTGGAAGGTTTAGATCAAGCATATTATGATGGAAAAATACCTGAATTGGAAAAGGTGTGCATAGTTGACTTTTACACCTCAAGAGTACCATGCATTAATGGCTAGAGTACATGGAATTAATGCAAGTTTTTAATAGAAAAATAGGTGTCAAATGCAACTTAAAACCAGGGTATTTTATGCATTAATATAAAATGTAAAAATCCTATGAATTATCCCTGCATTGATGTCCACATTTATGGGGCTAAGTGTGCTCAAAGTGAGCATAGGTGAGGTGGCAATATAGGGATGTCCAAGAGAGTGTTGCTGCTGGATTTTTTTAATTTTTATTTTATAATATATGCACATAAATAGCTGAAATTGTGGGACACATAAATAAGCATTTATTTATGTGGAAAAATCCCTGAAAATTCGTGAACAACAGCTGCTCATTGATGATGCAAAAGTGGACAGCTTGTTTATACATGTGGACGTGCAATGGTTTGATGTTGTTGTAATGATTTTTGTTAATTTTTTTATGCCAAATTAAAGCTTAAACTAAATGATAATTAATTGTATAATTTACCCTCAAATTAAGGTTATTAAAAATGGGAAAAAAATCTGGAAATGGACAGATGTATGGACGTGATTATGTGGACAGCTGTAGGGTTATGATATTAAGAAGATTTTTGACTTTAAGAAAAATGGTAAAAATTAATTTACTTGGCTGTAATTTGCACAGCTCATTGAAGGGATAAATATGCATTTATGGAATGTGGAAAATCAGCCCCAAGTGGGGCCCACATCTGGATCAAACCAGCCCTTATAAAGGGGGGAACGGCCAAATGAGATGAAGCTTGGAAAAATATTTTCTAAGTGCTCCAAACCCCATCTCCCCAAGACAGCAGCCACGTCCAACCTTAGGGCCAGCAAGGAGGAAGAAACTAGGAAGAAAATAAGAGAATTTTACGTGCTCAAAGGAGGGATTACCAATTAATCAAGTACATATATGTTAATTTTGATTTTATACTTCAAATCTGGACGTTATATGATGTTATAAATCAAAATATGAACGAAATAGTAAAAAACTAATTTTCACCATCAAATTTTTTTTACAAGCTCATTATATGATTATTAAGGTACGACCAAAATTTCATATTGAAATATTAAGCAGGTTTCAAATTAAAAATCCAAGAAGATCAACCTAAATAGGGTAGAACGGGTGACAGGATTATCTGTACCAAATAATTTTTAATAATTTTTATACATGGAATTTTGGGCTGAAAATTTTACAGGATATATAAGACATATTGAGGATTATAAGAAAAAAAATTAAAATTAGGTTTTTATGGGTATAAATATATACCCCGTAATTTACGTGATTCAGGCTGTCTAAAAAGGGATGCTGCTGTCCAGCAGAATAAAAATACCAAAATAAATATAAATACTAAATATTTCATGCTTAAAATATTTATTTAGGTTAATTCATGTAGTTATTAAGGTATGATAGAAATTTTAGATCAAAACTACTTGATTTGATATTAATTCAAGATTTTGAGAATTCAGTGTGCCTGAATTCAGCATTATGGACAGCTTAAGGAATAAATCAAGATAAATGTTATATTTTAGGTTTTTGTGATGGAATTTAACTTATAATAGAAAATAAACAAGTTATTAGGAGGGTTTAACCTATTAGAGGTAAACAAGATTACCCTAAATATGATTTTTTGAAGATATGCAAAGGGATGTCCAATGAGGGGTGCAAAGGGTACCTAAGATGTATATGAAAATTGCTGTATGGAAACCATTTAATTATGGGATTCAAATAAATATTAATACCCTAAATTTGGGTTAAGAAAAGTATGGTTTAAGGCTGAAAAATTTGGATTAAAAATCTATTTAGACCATGTTGCTAAAGAGAGCATTGAAACGACAAAAAACGGGTTCTAAAGTTGTTGTTTGGGAACCCTATGATAAATGGATTATAAATTCGAAATTAACTCCTAAATAATGTGATAATTAAGGGGTTTAATCATTCTGGAATTACAGACAAGTTTCTATTTTGAGAAATTTTAAGAAACACATGATTTATGTGTTGAGAAATGGACATATATGAAAAGATCGGTATGAATAAATGATATATGGATTATGTAAGTTGTTAAAATGCAAAAATGCATAATAATATTATGAAAAACGTGGATTAGGATGTTTTTAAGTAAATAATGATAATCTCAAATTTCGAGATTATTATATGATGTCTAAGTTAGCAACTAAGTGCTTAAAATGAGCACCGTTGTATGAAAAATGGAAAATATGTTAAAAATGATAAATGGAGGTAATGAACTTCCAAATAATGATTTAATGAATGATTGTTATATGCATCTAAGTTTACCCAACATAAGGGTATTAAAAATGAATGGATGATTTGATATGTATAGGCTATGTCGATACGTATGAATACCCGACTTGAAAGACAAGTGGGTTAAGCTAGATGAACTTATGTAGGTTGAAAAATCTAAGGAATATAAGTATTTAAGGATGATGAAAATAAATGAAATATTATTTTCATTTATTTAGGCAAAGGCAAGGAAAAGAATAGAAGAAAAGGATTATGGCGATCTCAGGTAAGCAAGCGAGCTTTCTAAAATAATGTTTTCTTTCTATATGATGATATGTGATTGAAATGTTTATGTTTATGTTTTAACGAATGGGAAAGCACAAGTTTTGAAAATGATGGCTTTAACGAACACCCACAAGTTTTGGAAAATGACGGTTTTAATGAAAAGTCGTAAGTTTTGGAAAAGAATGACTTTAAGGAAAAACCTCAAGGTTTTCTTCATGGGAAGCAATCAATACGTTTTAAGATAAAGATTTTATCATCAGTGTTACCAAAGATTGGCAATGCTTTATGTTAATGGAATTGAGAATTTTGCTTATTAGTAAGCAAGTTCTCCATGATAATGTTTTCAAAGGATTTCATGTTTGATACCGATGATTTTAAGAATTTGCTTTTAAGCAAGCAAGTTCTTTATGATGTTGTTTCAAAAGTATTTTATAAGAAAAAAGGAATTCTACCCTTTTTCAAAAAGTATTGTTTGTAAATAAGTTTTGAGTTATTTCTACAATAATTTGTGATAAACAATTGTGTTTATGAAAAAAAAGGAAAAGGGGAATTGATTTATGAAAAAGATTTATTTTGCTAGGTCATGATAATTAAATAATAAATGATGATTTGGACATAGTCCATATGTTTTGAAATGATATTCGAAAAGTTTTGATTTCCTTTAGATAAGGAAATCTATGTTGAAAATATTTTGAAAAATATTTATACGAATGTTGTTGAAGGGGATTTAAGGATGACCAACCTCCTATGTTGATTTCATAAAATGGTTTGATTTCAGGTTGCTAAATGGTATGCAAAAGATTATCCAAGCCCCTTATGTAAAAATGGTATAATAGATAGGTGGACAATAATTTGATTATTAGGGTGGTTGAGAAGGGGTAGCATAATTGCATAACTTTTGTGAGCAAAAGGCCCCGAAATGGAAACCAAGAAAATGCTAGGAAAAATGTATGATTTATTCTTGAAAATCTAAAAGTTTTAAAATTCTTTTATTATAAGGGTTTTTAAGATGTATTGTTTCTCAAACATTTCAAATGTTTATTAAAATATTTTACTCAAATTGGTTCTAAAAGAATTTAAGGTTGGTCATCCGAAATTTAGATTTCAAATGACAACTTGTTTAAAGTGGGTGCGCTTGCTTTACAAGTTGACACGGACTGCGGTTTGTGATATGTTTTTCAAAAATGAATTTTTAAAATACAGACTTCGGTCTATGATTTTTTTCAAGTATGGATGCGGACGACGGTCTGTAATCCTGGTTTAAAAGGACATGGGCTGCGGTCTGTGGTTCTTTAAACCAAATGGACTGCGGTCCGTCAAGATAATGTATGGTGCACCAGTACAAGGAATAGGCCAGTTGTAGAGCACGGTTGGGATGACCGGGGCCCACTTTACATAAGGCCAAGTCGCTAAAGGATGACAGGAGTGCCAGCGGCACCCTCTCTGAGATGGGAGCAGGATAAAGGAACAGCCGCCTGGCTAGCGTGCTGTTAAGGATTCTCTTCCAAAAGGTAGCATGATCACTTGCTAAGTGTCACTACTGGATGGAGAGAAATGCATTTGCTTATGTCTTGCTTTCGAAAAGCCCAAAGATTGGGACATGAAAGCATTTTTAAGAAAAGTTATCCTAAAAGGATTTTTACGAAATGGCTACCCTAAAAGAAAGGGTGTTTTACACAAAAGTGTAAATAACAGGAATAAAAGGAAATATTTTTATGCAAATGCATTTATGGAAATGGTTTATGTATCTTATATGCCTTGTTTATTATAAACAAATCCCAAGACGAGGATTATGAAAATGATTTATGTCAAACTTGTTTTTGGACATAAGAATGTCCATTATTAAAGAGCCTAAATGAAAAGTGTTTATGGACATGAGAATGTCCAATGCCAAAGTATTTTAATGAAAAGTGTTTTAGGACATATGAATGTCCATTGCCAAAGGAAACTATGTGAAAAATGTTTTGAGACATTAAATGTCTCTTGGCTAAAGGATTTTATGATGAAAAATATTTTTGGACATAAAAATGTCCTTTGCCGAGAAAGACTTATGTGAATGATGTTTTAAGACATGAGAATGTCCTTCTTTGCCAAAGGAATTAATAGAAAAAAATTTTGGACGTGACACGTCCACTGGCAAAAGATGGTTTTATGTAACTGTCTTGAAACATTAGAAATGTTCACTCAAGACAAAAGGGAATTAATTAAAAAGGGTAAAATAGGTATGTTTTTCCTTAACAAGCCCAAACGTGGCTTGTAAAAAAAAATTTAAGGATGAATGTTTTAAGATAATGTTCAAGGACATAGAATTGTCCTCATGAACAAAGGATTTCATGATAATGTTCAAGGACATAGAATTGTCCTTATGAACAAAGGATTTCATGATAATGTTCAAGGACATAAAATTGTCCTCATGAACAAAGGATTTCATGATAATGTTTTAGGACATATAAATGTCCTCAAGAGAAAGGTGTTCAAGATGTTTAATGAAATGATTTTCAAGGAAGTCTTCCCCTAAAAGATAAAATACTTGCTTACTAAGTTGTCACTCACGTTTTATTTTCCCAAACCTTAGACAGGTACCGGGAAACTCAAGAGGTTGCGAACCTAAGCAGGAGAAGAAAGGTACATGATGGTAGCCAAGTGGGCTATAAGAAATGGGATAGCATGAATTAAAGCTCTAAGGTATGTTGATGTGAATGTGAACTTACGTAGAATTATAAGTTCTATGTGATCCAATGCTTGTATGGATGTATTTATGAATTGTAAATGTCGTTATAAAAAAGCAGGATGAGATGCTATGAATATGATATGAAATTTTATTACAAGTGTATCGCCACTTGTTTGATGAATGATGTGAAATGTAAAAATATGAACGATGATGAACGAAAAAAAAATTTGGACGAGATCCAATTAAGAACCCGCCACGTAATTAGGGCAACAATCCTGATTCATATTTACCAATCGATAATGTCTTGAGGTAAGGAAGTGACGTCTCGGATTGGGGCGCCACATAATATATACACATTCAGAAAAGACAATTGAAATTGTCAGCTACTAAGTTTAAAGTGTCAATCCCCGACAATGGTGCCAAAAACTTGACGAGTTACGTATATGTCTAATTAAAATGCTCGTTTTAACGCAAGTATACGTGCCAATCAAGTAATAAAGAGTGAGTAGAGTATCGTTCCCACGAGGATTGTGTTAAACAAATCAGCACCTTAAATCACAATTGTCTAAGTGAATTGATAAAGTAATGAGAGTTTGTTTTTAAAGAATTGAATTAAACTAAACTAACAAAGCAGTAACGACCAAAGTGGGGTGGAAATTGCTGAGATTGCCTTAAGATGATTAAGATAGGTGGGAATATGAATTCATTGAATCATAACTATGTCATTTGGTCCCATTTAAGTTAGTTGTGCAGAGATTACTAATCTAGGTTCATTCATATTCATATATGTCTTCCAACACGTACAAACCTAACCAAATTTTAGCTATGTGCTATGTTCTCATGCACACAAGTAAAACAAGATTAATAACCACATAACCTAATCAAGATTACACAGGGTTAATAGGTATATTCCTATCCATATTAACATCCAACACAAACAAGAGATGGAAAACCTGTGCCTTATATATGGATCTTATTCAAATTCCACTTCTTCAAGCATGAATCTGAATATTCAATCAATCCACAAGGTTGCAAAGCTTATAAACGCATTAAGCATGATATATAAGAGTAATCTCAAGCGACACAAGTCACAGCGCAACTGTGTTATCATTTCAAGCATAAGAAAATCAAATAACATAGGCTATGAGTTCAAATCCTACATATCTCCCACCATAGGAAGGTTCGGCCTATAAACATGACTTCAATTCCCATTAAAATCAAGTTATAATCATCTCGAGCAAGGAGAATAACAAATAGGAAGAGGTAGACGAGAAGAGGAGATGAAACTCAATGGATTTGCAATGATAGCTTGGATCTCCACTTGCACTTCTCTCCTTCCTTGAAGCTTTGGTTTCCTCCCTTTTCTCCATAACAGCCATGACCCTCTCTCCGTGTCCTTTTTTAAGAAACCCTAAGAGATATATTTATATCCCTCTAAACAAGCACAAGACACGTGCTAAAATTTGTCCATGTGGGGTTTGGCGCCTAGGCGCCAACTCTCTGGAAGCTCGCAGACTTAAGGATTCTTGATAGTTCTTGTGAGGGGGTAGATTGGCGCCTAGGCGCCACTGATTGACGTCGGGGCACCAATGAACTTGTTTCTTCTTTTGGCTCTATTCTTCATCCCGTCACACTCACAAGCGGTTAGCCACCCGTCTTTCCTACAACACCAGCTAAAACCCAATGAATGAACTTATAAATGATGAGGTGTTAGCTATAATTTAAGAATTAATAAAATTTGCATCTATTTTATACTAAAAATGCATAAAAACTACATGTTATACCTAAAATGCAAAATGCGTGAAACTAAGCTAAATGAGTGCAGTTTAACCACATTCTCTTGGACTAACATGCAAAACTAGCCTGAAATGAGCCATAATAACTTGCATTTTCACAAGTTATCATAGATGCCAAATTTTCTTCCTTGCAATATCTCTAGAGGGGTTTGAAATTTTAAAATACGACTTAAAAATGATTAATAAAGTAACAACTAGTGAGAATAGCATCGACCAATATTATTTAGCGACATGCATTTGAAATAATGAGGACTTAGTTACTTCTAGTATATGCTTATTTGTCCTTTCAGTAATCCCATTCTATTGAGGTGTACCTACTCGTAAAGTTTGATGAATAATTCCATAACATGTAAGATAAGAGGAGATGGACTGATACCAACATTGTTAGGTCTCAATAACTTTAGTGGAATAGAAAAATATGTTAAAATTATTTTATGAAAGTTTTGAAAAACTTGGTAAATGTCAATTTTGACTTTCAATAATTATATCCATCTGCAATGAGATTTGTCACCAATAAATATAACAAAGTATTTATAACTCTTTCGAGAGTCAATTGAAATAGGTCCCCAAACATATAAATGAATTAACTCAAAAGATTTATTTGAAAAACTGAAATATTTTGAGAATGACAGTCTATGCTATTTAGAAAAATGACAAGCTTCACATTCAGCCATTGAAATAAAGGAATGGAGATCTGCATTTTTATTTTCAATAAATGTCTTTTATGAATCATCTAAGACGTAGAGGCCTTAACTAATTCTCCCTTCACCAATCTTCATCCTCATGACCTTATCCTAAAAAGTTACAAATTGGAAGAGAAAAAATATTATAATTTAAGTCATTAGTAATGTTACCGACAGATAAAAAGTTAGGGGCTAATGATGGAACAAATAAAACATCCATAGTTCATGAGAGTAGTTAAGTTTTCCTAACTCATTGAATAAGAGCCTTTTATCCATTGGCAACAATAATAAGAGATATTGCAAGTTTATAGTGAACTTTGGTTAGGCAATTAATATTGTCATTCATGTGATTAGTATGACCAGAATCTATCACCCAGCCATCTGTGAGGAGAAAGAGATAAAGCCATGCTAGAAGATTAAGCAAACGATGTAAAAGAATCTTGGGTGGAATCGATCATAGTAGTTTGCTGTATGAGAAACTGCTAAAACTGTTTTGTAAGACTTTCTATTTTAGTTCGAGAGAGAGGAACACTAACTTTGGCTCTATTTCATTATCCAACTCTTTTTCTTTAGAAGCCCTTAAATTAGGATATAAGACCCAGCATCGATCTTTAACATGTCCTATTTTGTTACAATGATCACAATAGGGATGATTTCATCCACCTCGTCCTCTTCCTCATAAAGAACTTGGTCCTTTTCTTCCATATTGAGTAGGTCCATTAAAGTCAAATTTAAAGACGAGAGCATGACTTTCAATTCTATAATAGTCGAGTAAGTTAATCTCCAACTTATTTAAATTTTGATATTCATTACTATTAAAATGTGATTTTGTTAGAAAGAAAATTTTTATTAAGTACAAGATTAAAGAAATGTATAATTTTTATCTTAAGACTAATAAGAAAATAAATTAATAAGAATGAATAATATTTAAGAAATGGTGGAATAAATCCCTAGGAATTACATTAAAACAATATAAAAAGAACAAAACAAAAATTACACAAATAATGAAACTATAAAAAAATATAAAAATGAAATAAATATAATTAAAAAAAATTCTTGAAAATTCTTAAAGTTTTTAAAAATTAAGAAAATAGAATTCTGAAATTTTCATAAGAATTATGGTAAAGTTTCAAAGTAGCAGAAAACTACATAATAGTTGACTTTAAAAATCGTAAAATATTATATATAAATTCAAATAATATGAAACTAGTGTTATTTGAAATCTTTTAAAGTCTACTTTCTAACTCAAAGAGAATCATCTAAATTGGACTTAAAATAATAAAGAAATATGGAAATAGTGAAGGTATATCCTGATTTTCTGCATTGTACGAGAAAAAAATAATTTTGATTTAATTCATTAAAATATATTTACTGGTTGGATAAAATTTCAAAAATTATATTATTAAAAAGAATATGAAATTTGGAATTCACCTATATGTGATATTTCTAATGACACTGAACTCAATCACCTGACCATGAGGTTCTAAGGGGTGACGCCTAGAGGTGTTTCAAGTATCCTTTAGAGTCAAGTAGGATGATTATGATTTATGTAATGCATTTATAAGTATGCAAATTTCATGAAACTGATTTGCACCTTAGTTTTTATGCACCTACTTACTGAATGACATATTCATATCTTTTTAAATTAAAATATAGCATTATAGACTTAGGATGATGAAACAGGTATAAATGCAACTCAAGGAGAGACTTATCTTTATTATCTAGTTTCTTATAGACTAAAATTAGATTGTATCTAGTAAACTATTTATAACATTTTAGATTAAAGACCTCGATGTAGTAAACAAACTGGGTTTTACAAAAGAAAGAAAAATTTTGGGTGAAATTTTATAATTTTTCATAAATTGATTCTTGGAGTAAGGTAAATCTCGTGACATCTCGTGTCTAGGGGTGCTTCCATTCTATTATTTTCTTATTTCATTACCCCTCTTCTTGTTTCTTCCCTTTAAATGATAGCACAAACATTAGAAAATGAGGGAAGTGATAGGCTCATTAATATCTATCTCTTGATATTTTCGTATTCTAATTTTAAGCCAATCTATAGCTAAAAAATTCTGTTATGTTCTTTTTTGATTAAAAATTTTTCTACTTTTTTAGCTGGTAGACGGTATTGCCTTAGTTCATTCCATCTCTTCTTCATAAATCCTAGATATCCAACAAAATATTAATCTGATTTTTTATTATTTTCTTGACCATACACTTCTTTGAGGGATAAGAAGAGACGCAAAAATGGTTGTGTCCACTAGGAAAAGCTAAGGAGGACTAGAGGAGGGGAAGGAGAAATGGGTGATGGAACCCTTGAGCTGATGATGATGATTAACGAATTGACCATCGGCACTAGTGACCAAGAGATAAGTAGAGGGAGGAGGAAGACAAATGATTGCATTTGTCATCCATTTGGAGATGGAGAGGAACCAAGGAAGACTGGAGAAGGAAGAGGAGGGGGGAAATGGGCGATGAACCGCCTAAGCCAATGATGATGAGTCGATCAGTAATGTTGACAAAGAAGAAACAAAAACAGACATAGTGGGCAGCTGATGCAAACTAAGTGCTTGTCGTTAAGAGCACTATGATCACTAATTTAATTAAAATAACTGAAACACATTAAAGGTAACATTATGCTGAAAATAACATAGAATAATGGTGAGTCCGGTCAAATCCACAGAGGCGAAAAAGTTTTGAATTATTTAAGACTACTATACTTTTTAAGAGATGAGAGAGAAAGAGAGAGAATGCAAAAAGAAGATAGGTAAGAGAGAAGGTAGAGAGAGAAAGAAGAGAAGAGATAACAGAGGAGACCAGAGAGAGAAGCAAGAGAAAGAAGAGAGAGAAGGCGGAGAGGAGAGAGAAAAGAAACAGAATGATAAAAGAGAGAAGGAAAGCGTAATTAATTAATAACAACATAATTTAAATCTAAAATAGAAAAATAATTAAAGGAATGTAAAAATAAAATTTAATCTATGAAAGCAGTAAAATAAAATGCATTAATTTAATCTTAAAATTGCAAAGAAGGAAATAAAGTAGTAAATCTAATCTAAGAATTAAAATTAAAACTTAAAATTAACAGCTACAAAACAATAAAATAAAATTTACGTCACCCAAAGCGAAGATTAGAACTCCACCATAGAAATTTTATTGCTTGCCCCACTTGATAGCATGTCACACTTCAAGGGAGAGAGTTTTTGTTATGTGTTCTGAAGGAAAGAGGGGTCCTTTTTTTATAGTTGTGGGGCACCCCATAATAAAAGTTTTGGCAGCCGACGTGGGATTGCTTTTAAAGTGGTTTCCTCCCATTGGCTTTGCTTATACCCACTTCTGTTGTTCCTAGCATTTTCTGAACTGTGGCAGCTTCATTTGGGCATGATCGGTGAGGCCGGAGATGGCTGGAAAGTTGATGCTGGTTGCTGATTTTTTGTAACTCTTCGGTTGATCGAGAAAAATGACAGCATTGGTCAAATTAGGGAGCTTGAAATCAATATGAAGGCAAATTGATGCAGTAAAGACCGCGACTGAGCAGGGGTTTTGATGCCGCTGGTTTTGAATGGGATCTATTCTTGATTTTGTGTCCTATAGTTGTTGAAAATTTTGGTATTAACAATTGTTACTGGATTTTTCTGACTAACCTTGCAGGCAAGTGCGAGCGAGCGGGAGTTTGCATCGATGGCATGTTCTTGTGATAGAAACTAACTAAAATTTTATTCAGCTATTGAAGAATTCTACAAGTAGAATTTGTATTTCCGATGATATAGATCAATCAGATATCTTGCTTTACAAGAACAACAAAACAAACAAATGAAATACTGTGATATTTGAATCTTTGACAATCAACTCTCCCGCTCTCTGCTTTATTTATAATGCTCAGTTAGTTGCCGCGTCCCGTCCTATTACTCGTTCCCCTACTCTTGCTGCACGAGCCTCCTTGTCATGCGTTTAGCCAGGGGTTCTGGGCTCCACCTTGTCCTAGGCCTTAAGGACTCTTTGGGCCTTAAGTAGTAGTCCCTAGTAACACGGTTCTCTTGAGCCTGGGATTCATCTGGATCGGTGTGGGTACCCTCCTGATGGTCCCTATGATCCCCGCCCGCCTGAAAACTGACTTGGTCCTCCAAGTCAAAGCGGAAACCAGGAAAGCGTCGACGGAAAGAAGACAACTCCTCCCAAGAATTGTCACAATCTGGCAGACCCTTCCAATGTACAAGAATTTCCACGTATTCCCGTCGACCTTTGAAGATTTGACGATGATCTAGAACCTCAGCGGGCAACACTTGCAGCTCATCTACGACTGTAGTTGTAGGCAGTTCCGAAGCTGTCAATGAAGGGTCTGCACAAGGTTTAAGTAAGGAGACATGGAAAACTGGATGAATGCTTGATGTTGCAGGCAGCTCTAGTCTGTAGGCCACAGGGCCAATGCGCTCAATCACTTGAAAAGGCCCGTAGTAGCGGGCTGCAAGCTTGTGCATTCGCCCTGATCGTAACGAGGTCTGACGAAAGGGTTGAAGACGCAGATAGACCCGATCGCCCACTTGAAAAACCCATTCTCGGTGTCCCTTATCTGCTTGTTGCTTCATCCGCAATTGGGCTAGTTCAAGATTTCCCTTGAGTTGTTGCAACAGCAAATCTTGATCCTTCAATTGCGCATCAATTGCTGGAAGATTGCATGACCCTGATTCATAGGTAGGAAAGGTTGGTGACTGGTGCCCATACACAACCTCAAAGGGCGTGCTCTGTGTTGCAGAATGGAAAGCTGTATTGTACCACAGCTCCGCCCAAGGAAGCATGTCAACCCACCTTGAAGGACGATCGATACAAAAACACCGAAGATAAGATTCTAAAGTGCGATTGACAACCTCCGTCTGACCATTCGTCTCAGGATGGTAAGCTATGCTGTACTTCAAGTCCGTTTGATGCTCCCTAAAAAATGCCTTCCAAAATGTGTTGAGGAAAATGGGATCTCGATCAGATATAATAGCTCGAGGGAACCCATGAAGGCGCACCACATTATACACGAAAGCTTTGGCAATGACAACAGCGGTGTAAGGGTGTCGAAGAGCACAGAAGTGAGCATATTTGGAGAGGCGGTCCACGACGACCATTATGGATGTGCGCCCTTGAGAGCAGGGCAATCCATCGATGAAATCCATTGACACATCTGACCACATTGACTGAGGGATAGGCAAAGGTTGAAGTAACCCAGCGGGACTCTGAGCTTCATACTTCGATTGATTGCAAATGTAAAACGCTGCCACATGAGCACGCACTGCTGCCTTCAATCCCTTTCAAGTGAAATGCTCTTGAATATGTCTGCAAGTACGCAGCACACCAGCATACGCAGCACACCAGCATGTCCTCCTAAAGAAGAATCGTGAAAATGTTGGAGAAGAGCCGGAATGTGGATGCTGTCTTCTAGAATCAACAACCTGCCCTTTTTGAACAGATGACCACCTTGAATCGAGTACTGCGGGAAGCTCAAAGGATCCTGAATCACCCTTTCTCTAAAATCGGACAATGCTTTATTAGCTAAGCATTCCTGTAGCAAAATTTCATGAAGGGGAAAATGTTGGTAGCTGATTGAAATATGAGAAAGTTCAGCTCTCCTGGACAGAGCATCCGCTGCTGTATTGGACGCCCCTCGCTTGTACTCCACACAGAAATCGTAGCCCATGAGGTTGACCAACCACTTTTGCTGTACAGGAGTGAGTACCCTTTGATGCGTCAAGAAACGCAAGCTGTTGTGATCTGTACAAACCACAAAGCGTTGGCCAATAAGGTAGGCCCTCCATTTCCTGACAGCGAGGACTACAGCCATGAGTTCCTGTTCATAAGTGGATTTACCATGACGAGTCGGCGACAAGGATTTACTGAAGAATGCCACTGGATGCTCATCCTGCAAAAGTATGGCCCCAATCCCAGAAGCAGATGCATCGCACTCTACCGTGAAAGTCTTATTGAAATCAGGCAATGCTAGAATGGGAGGCTATAACATGGTTGTTCTCAGCTTTTCAAAGGCAGCTTGTGCCTCATCATCCCAAACGAAGGCGTCCTTCCAAAGTAATTTCGTCAGTGGTGCCGCCAGGATGCCATAACCCTGAATAAATTTCCGATAATATCCCGTAAGCCCCAAAAAGGACCTAAGCTGCTTTGCCGTTTTCGGCCGAGGCCAGTTTCTTATTACCTCCAACTTTTCTGCATCTGTTGCCACCCCTTCCTGGGAAACCACATGACCCAAATGCTGTATAACAGTCCGTCCAAAATCACATTTGGCCCTGTTGGCTACCAATGAGTGATCACTGAGCACTTGAAGGGCAAGGGTCAAGTGACAAATATGCTCTATCCAAGATGGGTTGTACACTAATATATCATCAAAAAAAACCAAAATGAAATTCCGCAAATAAGGATAAAATACACGATTCATGAGAGCCTGGAAAGTTGCAAGTGCATTCGAAAGGCCAAAGGGCATGACAAGGAATTCATACTGCCCTTGATGGGTTCTAAAAGCTGTTTTATGTGCATCTGTCGGATGCATCAAAATCTGATGGTAACCCGATTTAAGATCAAGTTTAGAAAAGAACCTGCCACCCGATAATTCATCCAACAATTCATCAATAATGGGAATGAGAAACTTATCTTTGATAGTGATTTGATTGAGAGCTCGATAGTCAATATACATACGCCATGATTGGTCCTTCTTTTTAACCAGTAAAACAGGAGTAGAGTAAGGACTGGTGCTAGGCTGGATGAGGCCCTTTTGGAGCAAATCTGTAATCTGGGGTGTGTTTGGTTGGAGGTAAAACTTTTGATGAAAAGTTTTGGAGCTAGAAGTTGTCAAATCGATAGCAAATGATGTGATATAATAGGGGTAATGATGAGGAGTAAAGAGAATAAAGTTAAAATAGATAGGTTAGTTGTATGGGTAGTTGTGTAAAAATGATTGAAAAGTATGGTAGTTTGTATAGAAAAATGTGAAAAATAATTAAAAAATAGAATAGTTACGAAGAATGAAAAGTTTTTTGTTGAAAACTTTTAATTGACAAGTTTTGGCCCCAAACAAACACACCCCTGGTTTTCAAGTTCAGCCTTGTGATGATGCGCATATCTTTAAGGTCGTACCAAAGCTGGAGATGAACCAGGTTGAATATTAATATGGTGCTCTAAGCCCCTCAATGGCGGCAACCCTTTAGGTGGCTCGAACACCCTTGGAAACCT
The DNA here is from genome assembly GCA_030490835.1 of Annona cherimola. Lineage (NCBI taxonomy): Eukaryota > Viridiplantae > Streptophyta > Magnoliopsida > Magnoliales > Annonaceae > Annona > Annona cherimola. The sequence continues at coordinate 53,137,100 of CM059972.1, read as the reverse complement.
GGACAGCAAAGACTCCAATTGTTGGACCTGTTCCGGCAGCAGAGCAGTTGAAGGCTTCAGGGCCAATGCCTCTTGCTGAATATACAAGAGCATAAGCTAGTTGCCTCTCATCTGTTCCTTTCGGATTGATTTACAGGTTGTTGTCTTGGTTGCACCAGTCTACAGTCCTTGCAATTGGTATCTATGGCCCTCCTTAACAAAAGACATAGTCATCTCTTCCCAGTCACAAATCACCTTCCCTAAGCTTTTCAACCATCTCACCCCAAGTATAACGTCAGCAGCGCCAATTGACAGCGGCAACAGATTAACTTCTATACAATATTGCTGCATAACAAGTGGCACGTAAGGGCATTTTCCCTTGCACCATAGCTTATGTCCATCCGCAATGAAAACAGCAAACTTAGCCATCGAATGGATAGGCAGTTGTAGTCTCTCGGCTGCATCCACGCTGATGAAGTTATGGGAACTGCCGCTATCTATGAGTATAATAACCTCCTGCCCTCTTATGAAACCCTTAACCTTCATGGAATGTGCCGCAATGGAGCCCGACCATGCATGTAATGAAATTTCAGCCTCCTGGTTGTCCACTACATCTCCCAATTCTCCAAGTTGATCGTGGAAACCCCTATCCTTAGTCTCCAAAATACATAATTGTTTTGTGGCGCAAACATGCCCCCTTGTATATTTCTCATCACAAGAATAGCATAGCCCTTTCTGTCTTTTCTCTTGTATTTGCTCCAAGGAAAGCTTCTTCACTAAGACACCTCCAGTTCCTTTATTCTCCGTTTTTCGAGGAAGAGGATCTCCGATTGATTCTCCTACTCCTTGTTTGATCCAAGACCTGATCTGCAGGCGTTTGTAATCGATCACTCTAGCAGCCTCAATCACTTCCATGATATTCATTGTTGACGGCTTCATAGCCTCGATCTCTGCCCGAATATCACCCCTTAGTCCCCCTATGATAGTACTGCACAATAATTTGTCAGTCCAACCCGTGGCACGATTATGCAACCTCTCAAACTCCAAGATATAATCATCCAACATCCCTTTTTGCATGATTTTATGCAAGGATCGATCCACATCTACTAGATCAGGCGTACCAAACCTTTGCCGAATAGCCATGCAGAATGAGGCCCACTGTGCTCCTGGTTGAGTACGATTAAACCATTGCCCCCAGGCAATGGCATCTCCATCCATATGCTGAAAAGCTATACGTACTTTCTTCCATTCAGGAGTTCCGTAAATATCAAAATAGTTTTCAGCCCTGGCGATCCACGGATTGGGATCCCCTGAGTGATAAATCGGAAAATCGATCTTATCGTGTCCCAGCAGGTGAGAATGATGTCCTTCGGGTTTGCTGTTATACCAGGTGGATTCCTCCTGTCCGAATCCGGGAGGAATGGACGGAGTGTTGCGCAGATCGACGATCGAATCAAGCTTAAGGAGCATGGCTTCATACTGTGCTTTTAAACTGTTGCGTACATCTGCCAATTGCTGTCCAAAGCTGTCAATGCGAAGTTCGTAAGCTGCCGATCGCTCCACAGCTTCTCTCTCGATTCGACCAAGCCTCTCTTCTTGACTGGCCTGTGTATTCTGTTGCAGTATCAGATCCTGCTCCACTTGATTTAGGCGTTCGCCTTGCGTCCCAGCTCCTGGCATCGTTAGGATGATCTGAGCTCTGATACCTTGATAGAAACTAACTGAAATTTTATTCAGCTATTGAAGAATTCTACAAGTAGAATTTGTATTTCCGATGATATAGATCAATTGGATATCTTGCTTTACAAGAACAACAAAACAAACAAATGAAATACTATGATATTTGAATCTTTGACAATCAACTCTCCCGCTCTCCGCTTTATTTATAATGATCAGTCAGTTGCCGCGTCCTGTCCTATTCCTTGTTCCCCTGCTCTTGCTGCACGAGCCTCCTTATCATGCGTTTAGCCAGGGGTTCTGGGCTCCACCTTGTCCTAGGCCTTAAGGACTCTCTGGGCCTTAAGTAGTAATCCCTAGCAACACGGTTCTCTTGAGCCTGGGATTCATCTGGATCGGCGTGGGGACCCTCCTGATGGTCCCTATCATCTTGCGAACCTTACAAATGGTTGCCTGGAGCAAGATTTTGATGGGGATTGAAATGGTAAGGGTGGTGATGGATATTAAGGGTGCAAGCGGCTGAATTTTATAGCTGCCACAAGATGCTGTTTGGCCGGATTGGTGGGTATTTTTCTGGTTTGTGCTTTAGAACTTGGGGGTTATGATGCTGTGGTGGGTTAAAAAAAGGTTGCTGCCGGGATTCTCCGTGTTGCTGAAAAGGACGGCTAAGATATACACGTTGCAGCTGGTATGATTTTGCTGCTAGGGCAGGGAATGGGATTTGGGCAGTTTGCTTGGCCGGTCGCAGGGGTGGTGGAGAGAGAGCTGCTGCTGTTTCGCCACTTGAAGGCAGGTGCTGCTGGTTGGGCATTGATCTGCTGGTTCGTGCGGCCGAAAGTGGCTGGAATTTGGGGTTTGGAGTCGTGCAGCTTGGATTGCCATAGATTCTGTGGGTTTGGGTTTTCTGCTGCTGGAAAGATGCAGGGTTGCTGCTTCGAATTATTTTCATGGCTGCATTTGAAAGAGGCGTGGCTAGGCGGGCTTTGCTGAAAAATGTGCACCTGCTGCCTTTGTGCTTGGTTGCCATTTTCTGCAATTGCTGCCGACTAAGAAGATTATGCGGAGCTGCTGAAATTTGGCCTTTGCCAATTGAGAGAAATTGGGGCAAAGTTCGGTGCTTGGAATGGGTTCAGGTGGCTGTCAGCTTGTGAAGAGCCTTGCTCTGCCGCTGGAGAGCTCACCGGTGGTTTTAATGGTTGAGAGGATTGGAATTTGGGAGCTTGGACAAACGGTGGAGCCATGGCTGCCAGTCGTTTGCTTTGAGATGATGGAACGTGCCGGTACCATTGTTGGCTTTGATTTGGGGAAAGCGCCAGATTTGGTGCTCAGGCGGTGCAACTGTACTCATACTCATGCAATATAAAAATGCAAATTAAAACATTTCAGCACTGTGTATTTTCCACCCAAATACTTTTAACAAGTTGAAAAAATTTCACGAGTTTCATTTAGGACTCTGTTGGATTCATTTTATTTATGTAATTCGTATTTTGTCATTTAACTTAAGATTACATAATAGCCCATTTTAATCCATGTTTTATAATTATATATACTTTACCCCATTAACCATTTTATAAATTTGTCAAGATTATATTAATACGTTAATATGTAGTTCAAAATTATTATTATTATTTTTAGCCTATTGATTGTATCTTAGCATATGTAATTATCTTTATAATTTTATATTTCTAAAAATATTGCAAAATGATCCATTTTATAGCAAAACTAAGAATTTTATGAAAAATATCATTTTCATGAAATTTCACATAAAGCGTATGTTTAATTAACGTTTTTATACTTAATGGTGTGAATTTAAGATGAAATTTTATGAAAAATTTGTGAAAATGGGTGGATTGCAGGAGGAAATGCGATTTGGGAATGGGATTTGATTTGGGTGGTAATTGGGTATTAGATTTGGTTCATTTAATTTCAACTAACCAGCCAAACCAGGTCCGAATGCTATTTTTATTTCAATCATGGTTCACCTGGTCTAGACGGTTGAATGGAATTAAACCGAATCGGCTCCAATTGAATCTATACAAAATACTTTTCCATCATTGTCAGGTGACGAGTTGCGTATATGTCTAATAAAACTGCTCATTTACTGCAAGTATACGTACCGATCAAGTAATAAAGGGTAAGTAGAGTATCGTTCCCACGAGGATACTGTCTAAACTAATTATATCGATTACTTCAATTGCCTTAGGTGGATTGAGAGGTTTTAAACAATTTTAATTGAACGTGTGGAATAAATAGAAAGTAATGAGATAAAGGATAACGGAGGAGTAGAATTGTAATGGGGCTTGTCAAGTTGGATGAGTAGATGGGATAGTTAGGATTCCTTACTTCTAAACTATATTAGATTGGTTCCTTTCATTGGATTGTGCAAGGATTTCCTAGTTCAGGTTCAATATTCTTTATATATGCTTTCCAACACATGTAAAGCTAATTGCATAACACCCAATCGCTATGTTCCCATGCAAACGAATGTTATGGAATTGATTTGCACATAACATGCTCATAACGACACGGGGTTTAACGGTATATTTCTATACATTAAACAATCTCTTTGTACCAAAAGAGAAACCTATGCCTTGTTGGTCTCAAGTTTATGGCAACAACCCAAGAGGGGAGTGGTGAATTGGGTATTTTAAAATTCTTTACTTAAACAAAACTTTCCCCCTTTTAATTTAATCCCCTTAATGAAACAAGCAGAGAATGTGGAGAGAAATAAAACAGTAAAAAAGCAATTAAGCAAACCACAACAATAGACAAAGTTTTATAGTGGTTCGGGCAACCTTCCCTACTTCACTCTTCTAAGCTCACACTCGTTGTGACTTGGGTTCTATTATTGGATATCAATTACAACTAGAGCAACAACTCTTTTCTAGATTCCAGCTCTAGGGGTCTTGCACAAATACAGCGTAAGTAGGTGACGAGTCACACTCAAGTCACAACACTACTTTGCCTTCACTTGGTTTCGATTTCCAATATCAAACCAAGTAATAAACACAAATAATGAATCAAACAGAAAGAATTACACTTTACAGATTCGTATAGGCAGTTTGTAGCACTTGGAAAAACTTGTTGAGAGAGTAGAATGAACAGCAATGAAGCTTTTAGCAAGTTGGAGCATAGTTCTTCACTTGAAGTTGGTGTAGATCACTTTAATACTAGAGAGAGTGGAAGGTAAGCTTAATGAATGCTTCTCTAACCTCTTGCACGTCCTCTTGAATGCTTTTTTATAATGGAAGAGTAAATTCGAACATTTGGTGGTAGGTGGTGCACATTTAATGCACCAACGTTCGAATTTTTTCGACCGTTGCGAACCAAGTCGCATGTGGAGTCAACTTGGTATGCGACTTCATCCAAGTCGCAGGGTGGAGTTGACTTCAGATGCAACTTCACCCAAGTCACAAGCTGGAGTCGACTTTGGGTACGACTTCAGTCTTCAGCCTCCACTTCAAGTTCCATCTCAGGTCGACTTGGTCTTGGACCTGACCCATGTGGCAGGTAGAGTCGACTTCGGGTGCGACTTCACCTTCCATGTGCATATATTGGAACTTAAAATTCTTGTAAGTGATCCTTGATACTTCATTTTTCTCTTATATCTTGTTTTTCAATTGATATCCTTGATTTTCTATGTTTAGTCTTGAGACTTAGCATATATTTCTTCTCTTGAGAAGTTTATCCTTGTGGCCTTGATTTAGAATGATTTATTTTCTTGAATTTAATGTCCAAATTTTTATTCTACAGTTTTCCTTTAATAATACTTCATCTTGAATGAATTTTTCATGGCCATTTGCTTGCTTGGGCTGTCTTGGTCTTCAGCTTCACTCAAGTCGCATGCTTGGGTCGACTTGAAGTTCGACTTCACTCAAATCGCATTGCGGAGTCAACTTGGGAATGCGACTTGGCTTTGAGAATTTGAAAACTTCTGCATGCTGTACTCAAGTCGCATCTGGAGTCGACTTGTGTGAAACCTCAATTTTAGGAACGTGTATGAAACCCTAGAGTTATAAACCCTAGGTAATGTAATGATATTTATATTTTGCAATATATGGCATTGGAGGATTAAATAACTAATTATGGAATGTTAATTTGGATGAATAGTAAACGTGAATAGTGAAACATGAATAGTAATGTGGGATTAAGGAATATGTTAAGTTAATCACTTTGGATTAACTTAATCATAAAAGAGGAAAAAGGAAGCTTCCCACTAAAGGACAAAAATGCTTTTTGGATTAAAATATTTTCGGATTTTTATTTATTTTTGTGTAGAAAACATAGAAAAATCCATATTTTGCAATCCGGACATCGGATTGGGGTGAAATTTTTTATAGATGGCCAAAATAATTTGATGAACATGATGAATGATCCAAGATTGATCAAAAACTATGAATTAAGGGTCAAGATTAAATGTCATTTGAAGATAAAAAAAGGTAGCCCACTTTTCATTAATTATAATTTGACTTTTGGGTTATTTTTAATTAATTAAAAATCAAATTAATTAAAGCAAATCTGCACTTAAACCAAGGAGCAGTTGGGATGTTGACATGTATGGATTTTGGAGCCAAAATCAATGGCCCAAAATCAATCTTATCTTAAGATCAACGGTTTGGATGAATTAAGCTTAAAATATACATTCTTTTTAATGAAATAAAAATAATTAAAATAGGCAGCTTGGGGGGGGGCGTGAACAGTAGTAGGGGAGGCTGCTTATGGCTCAAGAAATTTCATGGATTTTGAAGAAAAATATTTAGAATTTAATCCATGGAGCTAAGGGGGTAAATTGCAAATATGTAAACAATTACAATACTATAAATAGGGCAATGGGGTCAACAACCAAGGCACACTATTCCCAGCTCCAAGCTTGAGAAATTCAGCATTCCCACCCCCAAACACGTTTTTGGCCTTTAGTGAAAGAAGGAAAGAAGGAAAGAGAGAGAAAGGCCAAGTAGGAGGAGAGTTTTTCTACTTGAGGTAAGGAGATTCTTTCCAAATAAGTATAGTTATAATGCTTAATTGGAATTATGCCAAAACATCAAAAATTTGGAGCAAAGATAGAGCATTCGGGAAAATCATGTATAAAATGTGAAAATAATGCTCCAATATTGCTAAATGATGATATGAGATGAATGTTTATGATAGTTATGATATTGGAATGATGATATATTAATCTCATGATTTTTGGAATTAAGGATTATGCTTAAGTGAAATTATGTTGATTTTTAGTATATGGAGAAAATAATTTAATTACCCAAGTTAATGATGATAAATTCAAAATTCATAAATTTTTCCATGATATACTAACTGAGAGCTATGTCATGGTACTTTTTGTTTTTGGAAAAAATGTCAATTTTTTAAATCATGAACAGTAACCAACACGTTATGAACAGTAACCTCGAATGAACAGTAACCTACTACAGTAAACGTGAACAGTAACTATGAACAGTGAACAGTATGATTTTGGAAAAAATTAAGATTTATTTTTATAAGGATGTATGGATTTAATTTTTAAGGATTTATGGATAAAAATTCATATAAGGAGGTAATGACCAAGTATTTATAAAGGGATAACCTCTATAAAAATGAGGTAATATGCGATCATAAAGCATGCATGGAAAGTAATCTAAGACATGAAATAGATGGATAAAATATCAAAATTTCTTGTATAGGAAGAGGAATGGAGAAGGTTGAGGAAATGGACTGAGAAGGTAAGCAAGCAAACTTTTTTTTAAAAATGTGATTTTATTGCTTCATTCTAAGCAAGCACAACTTTGAAAATGTGATTTTATTCTCAAGTATTTATGAAATGTGTTTAAGGGTGGTCATTCCTATAATATTTTGAAATGATGAATGTTTATGAGTTTTTGTGAAAAGTCATGCCGGCATATTGATACCATGTGATGTTCATGGACATGTGCACATGTATGATGCATAATGAAGAGACTTTAGTGGAGGTAGAAAGCGGATCAGAGGGTCCCCCTTCACTATTGCCGAGTCGTATGGGCTGTGTGCAGGCGGTGTCCTCCCAAGAGGTGGAGGCAAAGGAAGGTTATGTGTGAATGAATGCATTGCATTTTCATACATGGATTGAAAATGAAAGCATGAATTTGAAATGATGTTTTAAAGGGATGGTGCAAATAATTCTCTACATGAGAATGACAAGTCACCTGGTGTAAGAGGTATATAATGCCGGGAGAATTAAAAGTCATGCATGTAGGAGACTAAGTAGGCTAATCAAGGTAAAGGACGCGAGGTTCCCTTGACGAGGCCAAGTTGGAGAAGCCGGCGTAATGGACCAGGCTAATGTACCCACACACGAAGGTTTATGTCAGAAATTGAAAGGAAACATTTGCACATCTAATGTTTATGAAACGATTTTTATGAAAAAAATTTTGTGCATTTGATAGTTGGTCACTTGGTAAGTGTCTTCTATCGAATGGAGATGAATGCATTTAAATGAAAGAAAAATGCTTGCTTATTGAGTTTCGACTCATGTTTTGTTTTTCCAACCTCAGACAGGTGTAGGGAAAGCCAAGAGATGAAGGGTAGGTGTTGCTAAAGGAAAAGAGGAATCTACAAAGGTTAGTAGATTTTTATATGAATAGATGCCCTAATGAGATATGATAAGAAAGGACATAGGTTGTATGATGTGAAACTCCAATCTTAGACACGTGTATAAAACCCTAGGGTTGTAAACCCTAGGTAATGTATTAATGAAATATATATTCATGAGTATGAAAATATGTGTATTAGAGGTTAAAGAAATGCAATTGTGGGATTAAACCACGCGAATAGTGCATGTGAATAGTACATGAATAGTAATAGAGGTGATTAAGAGTTAATCACGTAGATTAACCTAATCAAAAAATGACAAAAAAGGGAGATTTAATCACTACAGGACGAAATAACAATACATTTTGATATTTTAATGGAATTTTGGATTTTAGTGAAAAATTTGGAGAAAATAGAAAAAAATCATAAATTGCAATCCGGACATCGAATTGAAGTGAAATTTTCTATGGATGGGCAAATATTTATGATGAACATGATGAATGGTTTAAGATATGATGAAAATCATGAATCAGAGGTGAAGATGAAACGTCATTAGAAGATCAAAAAGCAATTTTGCTTTTTCATTAATTTCAAGTTTGACTTTGTTAATTTTAATTAATTAAAAAAATCAAATAATTAATGAAAAGCTGCAATGGCTTCTGGAGGCTTGACTTTGGGGCTAAAATTCAATGGTCCAAAATTAATCTTATCAAAAATCAACGGTTGAGATGAATTTGCTTTTAAAAATTAATTTTAATAAATAAAAATCATAAATAAATAGGGGCTAGCTAGGGGGCAGGAGCTGTTGATTAGGGTGGCTGCAAAAGGCTCAACACATTTTTATGGAAATTAAAAAAAGGTATTTAGAATTTAATACCTAGAGCAAGGGGGTAAAATGAAAATACTTGAAAAATGCATGCCTATAAAAGGGGCCAAGGGGTGGACGTCTAAGGCACTCCAAATCCTAGCTCCAAGGAGCAAAAATCAAGCCAAAACCCTGCCCCACATATTCTAGTCAAGAGAGAAGAGAGAAAGAGAAGGTTAGAGAGAGAAAAGACAAGTAGGAGGAGAGTTTTTCTACTTCAGTTTTGTCAATCATCAAAAAGGGGGAGATTGTTGGAAACAATGTTCAAAATAAAACAAATTGACCAAGGATTGAGTTTTGATGATTAACAAGAACTAATTTGAGTATATATATATGACTAGTATGTTTGCCAAGTGTTTAAGGAAAGCAGAGAAGTCAAGTCGATCTTCGAGTCGACTTGAACTTCGACTTGGGAGTGAAGTCGATAGTGAAGTCGACTCCACTAACGACTTCAAACAAGCCAAAACTGGACAAAGTTGAAAATGGAATTTTGACGAGTGAAGTCGCAGGCCAAGTCGACTCCACATGCGACTTGGGTAGTCAAGTCGCATACGAAGTCGACTCCAGCATCGACTTCAAAGTGCACAAAAATGTCCAGCGTTGAAATCTGGCTCCCGAAGATGACGAAGTCGCAGACGAAGTCGACTCCAAGTGCGACTTGGGCGAAGTCGCAAACCAGGTCGACTCCAACTTCGACTTGAGAAGTTTTGACGTCTAAGCTGAAGTTTCAAAGCATATTCAAGACATCCATTTGAAGTTTCTCACATACAAATGAGATATAAAGACTACTCTTAAAGAGAAAATTAAGTTTTGAAGATCAAAGCAAGAATCTAAGTACAAATTCAAATCAAGTCTATCAAGCTCAAAGCAGATCTTCAAGCTAGCTTCCAAATGGAGTAATATCCAAGTTGTGAAGACCAAGTGAGTCCAAAGCAAAGCAAGGAACATGCATATATTGTGCAAGGACTCAAAGCTTTCAAATGGTTTGCAAGATTCAAGACATTTCAAGTGAGGATCAAGGCGTTTTTGCAATAGATCAAGCCAAGTCGCAACCCAAGTCGACTTCAGGATCAACTTAAGTTAAAGTCTGAAAGCCAAGTCGACCCAAGTCTCAGACTTGAGTTTCTAAAGAACCCAAGTCGCAGGCCAAGTCGACTCCATGTGCGACTTGGAAACCAAGTCGCAGGCCAAGTCGACTTCATCTTCGACTTGGAGTATAACGGTCAAATTTTTGAACGTTGGAGTTCATTTATTACACGCCAACCACTCCTACAACGTTCCAATCTTCCTCATTCTATAAAAAGACATTCAAATGAACGTGAGAAAAAGAGAATACTCACTACTCTAAGGATCATAGAGAGAAAAGAAGTACAAGAAAGACTTTCAAATCCCTTTTCTCCATATTTGAGTGTTTCAAAGGAAGAAAGAGCTTCAAACTGCAAGTTGCTTCAACGATCATCATCCCAGCTGTCTTTGATTTCTTTCTCGAGCTCAATCTGTCTACACAAATCTGTAAAGTGTAGTTCTTGCTTATTTTTATTGTTTTGTTGTACTAAACTTGATTTAGCTTGGATAGCTAAGATCAAGTGTATGCAAGAAGGGAGTGATTGGAGTGAGACTCATCACCTACTTGTGCATTGAGTTGTTACGCCCCCTAGAGCTAGAATCTAGAAGAGAGCAAGTGGCTCTAGTTGTATATGCCCCCTAGAGCTTTGAATCTAGAAGAGAGCGGTGACTCTAAGTGTATTCAAGGAATACATAGTGGAACCCAAGTCACAACGGAGTGTGAGCTTGGAAGAGTGGAGTAGGGAAGGTTTGCCCGAACCACTATAAATCTTGTGTTCTGTTTTCTATTACTGCGTTATTTTAATTTGCTCTCCATTAGCTTTCATAAGGGGATTAATTTTTGAAAGGGGTTAAGTTTTTGATTTACCAAAGATTTTTTAAAAGAACCCAATTCACCCCTCCCCTCTTGGGTTTAGCCATCAACTCGGGACCAACAAGTGGTATCAGAGCAGGTCTTTGAGTTTACCAAAGAGATCCTATCAATATGGCATCCCAATCTACTTCCGTTCCCGCTTTTGCTGAAGGCCAATCCTTTACAAGGCCACCGTTGTTTGATGGGAACAATTTTGGATATTGGAAGCTTCGTATGAAGCAACTCATCATGGCTACCGATATGGATTCTTGGATTGCTATTCAAGATGGAGTAACTTTGCCTATCGATGAATGAGCTTCCAAATGGACCGATGAGGAAGTAAGAACTGTTAAGAGCAACGCCAAAGCTATGAACTCTTTATTTTGTGCTCTTACTGCTTCTGAGTATGATAGAGTATCCTCTTGCTTAACCGCCAAAGAGATATGGGATACACTAACCTCTATCTATGAAGGAACTTCTCAAGTCCAAGGGACGAGAAGAAATATTTTGATTGGAGAACTAGAGAATTTTAGAATGCTAGAAACAGAAAATATTTCTGAAATGTTTGCTAGGTTCTCAAAGATTACTAATGCTCTAAAAGGTCTTGGAAAGGCTATTTCTGAATCTGAGCAGGTTATGAAAATTTTAAGAGCTCTACCCGAATCATGGACCCCAAAAATCACTGCAATAGAAGAAGCCAAGGATCTTAACACATTAAAGCTTGAAGACTTAATTAGCTCTCTCATGTCACATGAGCTAATCAAGAGAAGAAATGAAGATCAACACAGGGGCAAAAGAGCAATTGCCTTAAAAGCCGCACAAGACACCGATGACACATCTTCTTCTCAAAACGACGATGAGATTGCCCTACTCACAAAACGCTTCAGAAAATTTGTGAGGAAAGGCAAGAATTTCAGAAGCTTCAAAGAAAGAACTCCCAGAGAAAAGAAGAAAGAATCAACCAAATGCTACCGATGTGGCGGTTCGGGACATATGCAGGCTCAATGTCCAACTCCCGAAGAAAACAAGGCAAAAGAACAAAGAAAGGATCGAGGGAACAATAGAAGATTCCAGAAATACAAAGGAAGAGGCATGTACGTAAATGATGAAGAATCTACGACGAGTAGCTCCTCAACCGACGACATAGAGGCGGAAGAATGTGCAAGAATTTGCTGCATGGCACAAATCGAGCAAGGAGAACAAATTACCTCAACAAAAGACACAAGCAATGAAGAGGTAAGCTCTAAACTCTCCCTTTCTGAATCAAGTTATTCTTCCTTTCAAGAATGCCTCAAATGTACTGAATTAGATGAACTACAAACTGCATATGATTCATTATATGAAGAAATAAAGAAATTAGGAAGCAAGTTTACAATTAAGAAAAGACAATGTGATGCAACAATAATTGTAAATGGTAAACTTGCAGAAAGATTAGACAAATTGAAAGATGAAAATGATCTGCTAAAAAAGGAGAACAAATCATTAAATGAATCATTAGCTAAGTTCTCTAATCCAGGAGAAAGCGTCAAAATATTTTTGAATATGACCTCCCAAACACATAAAAGAGGTCTTGGGTATCATACATTTGAGCAAGGAGAAAGTAGCAAATCAAATGTACAAATATTTGAGAAACATCAAACTAAAAATGCATCTATATACAAGCCACAAAAGAAAAATTTTAAGTGGACTAGAAGACCAATAATGGAACCATTGCATACTTGGAGGCCTACTCCAAGATTACCTATGGCTTGTAATTTCTGCAATAAAATGGGGCACAAAACTTACGAATGTAATTTTAAGAAATTATATGACCATGATGCAAAATTAGTTTGGGTTCCAAGAAACACAAGATTTGGGCTTTCAAAGTTAGAACAACAAAGAATGATCTATATTACTAACCCAAATGGACCCATAAAATGGGTACCAAGAAGATAAGATTTATTTGCTTATTTTTCAGACATGTCTTAAGGCAAAGGCAAACAATGAATGGTTTATGGATAGCGGTTGCTCAAGGCATATAACCGGTGAAAGAAGTTTGTTTCACAAACTTAAGCCTTGTAATGATGGAATGGTTGCCTTTGGCAATAATGAAAAAGGTAAAATTAAAGGTAAAGGAAATATACATAGTATTTCAAATGCATGCATGGAAGATGTTTTGTTTGTTGAAGGACTCAAACACAATTTAATGAGCATTAGCCAATTATGTGATAAAGGATACAAAGTTGTGTTTGAATCATCTATATGTAATGTACTTGATGGAGAACATATCATGTTTAGTGGTAAAAGACATGGAAATATTTATTTGGTTTCACTTGATGAATTAGATGGTCAATGTCTAATGGCCATTGATAACGATCCATGGGTTTGGCACAAGAGGCTTGGACATATAAACATGGGCAACATAAAAACCCTATGGAAAAAGAGTTTGGTAGAAGGATTACCAAGATTGAAATATGACAAAGACAAGATTTGCAAGGCATGTCAATTATCAAAACAACCCAAGATGCCTTTCTCTACCAAAAAGGAAATTTCCACCACTAAGCCACTTGAATTGCTACATATGGATCTATACGGGCCATCCGACATTCTAACCATTGGTGGAAAGAAATATGTATTTGTCATAGTTGATGATTTTTCAAGATTCACATGGATAATTCTCTTAGCTAGTAAAGATGAAGCCTTCTCTATGTTTGCAACTTTTGTAAATTTGGTGCAAAATGAAAAACAAAGTACTATTGTGACCATAAGAAGCGATCATGGTGGCGAATTCGAAAACAAACGATTCATGGAATTTTGCAATGAAAAAGGAATTCACCACACATTTTCTGCACCAAGAACTCCACAACAAAATGGAGTAGTAGAAAGGAAAAATAGAACTATACAAGAGATGGCTAGAACTATGCTAAATGAGAGCAATCTATCCAAGAAATTTTGGGGTGAAGCTGTGAGTACAGCTTGTCATGTTTTGAACCGAGTTACCATTCGAGCAATCTTGAAAAAGACCCCATATGAACTATGGAAAGGAAGGAAACCAAATATCTCATATTTTCATGCTTTTGGATGTACATGCTATGTTTTAAACAATGAAAAAACCAATTTGGGCAAATTAGATGCCAAAAGCGATGAGGCTATATTTCTTGGTTATTCATCAAATAGCAAAGCATATAGAGTATTCAACAAACGAAACCAAGTTGTAGAAGAATCCATACATGTTGTATTTGATGAAATTAACCAAAGTCCGAGAAAGGAGGATGAACTAAGTGATGCAGATGAGACAAAAAGCAAAGAACAACCAAAGGAACTCGAGCTCAAGCCAGAAAATCCAGTGGAGGAAGAGGTAAGTGAAAGTAATGACTCTTACAAACCTCCAACTGATTTAAAGTTCAAAAATGCCCATCCAATTGAACAAGTTATTGAAAACATATATGAAGGAGTAAAAACTAGAAGATCAAAACAAAATGTTTATGGCCAATATGCGTTTGTATCGAAAATTGAACCAAATACCATTGAACAAGCTCTTAATGATGAAAATTGGGTTATTTCAATGCAAGAAGAGCTAAATCAATTCGAAAGAAACAATGTATGACATTTAGTTCCTAGACCAAACAATCATACAGTCATTGGTACAAAATGGGTATTTAGGAACAAATTAGACGAAAGCGGTCTTGTAATTAGAAACAAGGCAAGATTAGTAGCCAAAGGGTATTCCCAAGAAGAAGGAATTGATTTTGAAGAATCGTATGCACCCGTGGCTAGATTAGAAGCCATACGCATCCTACTAGCATTTGCTTCTCATATGAACTTCAAATTGTTTCAAATGGATGTAAAAAGCGCATTTTTGAATGGTTATTTGAATGAAGAAGTATATGTTGAACAACCCCCTGGTTTTGAAGAAAAGGATCAATCAAAGTTTGTTTATAAATTAACCAAAGCATTATATGGACTAAACAAGCACCAAGAGCTTGGTATGAAAGGTTAAATAGATTCTTGATTGATTATGAGTTTCAAAGAGGGAAAGTAGACACTACTTTATTCATCAAGTACAAAAATAAAAATATTTTGATTGTACAGATTTATGTGGATGACATAATATTCGGTGCTACTGATGAAAATCTTTGTCAAGAATTTTCTAAGATAATGCAGAGCGAGTTCGAAATGAGCATGATGGGAGAATTAAATTTCTTCCTTGGACTTCAAATCAAGAAAAAAAATGAAGGAATATTTCTAAACCAGTCCAAATATGTCAAAAAAATGCTCAAGAAATTTGGAATGCAGAATAGCAAAGGGGCAAACACTCCAATGAGCTCTACAATCAAGATCAACACGGACGAAAACGGTAAAAGTATCGATCAAAAGCTCTATAGAAGCATGATTGGATCCTTGTTATATTTAACTGCTTCTAGACTCGATATCTTATTCAGTGTTTGTATGTGTTCTAGATTTCAAGCATACCCTAAAGAATCACATCTACACGCTGTAAAAAGAATTTTTAAGTATTTGATAAAAACTGCCAATCTTGGACTATGGTATCCAAAGGAGACAACCTTTGATCTAATCGGCTATTCGGATGCAGACTTTTCCGGATATAAAGTAGATAGAAAAAGTATCAGTGGAACTTGTCAATTTCTTGGACATATGCTAGTTTCATGGCATTCAAGAAAACAAACAAGTGTTGCACTATCTACTGCGGAAGCCGAATACATAGCCGCCGGTAGTTGTTGTGCCAAATTACTTTGGATGAAACAACAGTTGAAAGACTATGGTATTGATTATGTTGATATTCCTATTAGATGTGATAATACAAGTGCAATTTGTTTGACTAAAAATCCTGTATTGCATTCTAGAACCAAACATATTGATGTGAGACATCATTTCATTAGAGAGCATGTTGAAAATCATGATGTGTGCTTAGAATATGTAAAAACAGAAGACCAAATTGCTGATATTTTTACCAAACCTCTAGCCAAGGATTCATTTTATAAGATTAGGAATGATATGGGAATGATAGAGCTAAACTAGGAAAAATAAATAAGAAAATTAAATTGGAAAATGTCAAGTCGATGAGTCAAGTCGACTCCAAGGACGCCAAGTCGACTCCGCCTCCAGAAGCGAAGTCGACTCCGCCTCCAGGCGAAGTCGACTCCAGAAGGACCGAAGTCGACTTCGCCTAGGGCAAGTCGACTCCGCGAGCGCGCGACCGTCCGAATTCCTTTTTTCTTCTCTATTTCTTTCCTTTCTTTTTCTTTCTCCCTCACTTCCCGCCAGACCAACCTTTTTTCTTCTCTCCCGGCGATTCTCTCCTCCGGCATACCAATTTTTCCGACGATTCTCCGGTTGAATCCTCCATCTCCGGCTTCTCTCTCATTTTCTTGCCAACAGGCAGCCTATCACAACTCCATTTTCAAACCTCATATTTCATTCCAAATGGCCCCAAAGAAAGCCGTCTCAAAACCATCACAAAAGCCTGTGCCTAGACCTTCCAAATCTCTCACAGAGAAAGAAATTCCTAGAAAAGCTAGGACACCCGCAAAAAGGGCAAGAGAGGAACCCTCTACATCTACGGGCAGAAGAGTCCGATTCCAAGAAGGAACTTCATCCAACACTGCGGGTCGTGAGGAACAAGCCCAAACCTCACAGAGCACACACTCCGGGGCAAGTAGAAGGGGCGCCGTGGCTGGAAAAACTCAAGTACTAAAGATGCCCACTACCTATTTCAGAACAGAGATCAATCATGGCCGATTCTACAAGAACTTCTATGAACGAAAGGTATTCATACCAAAAATCATAGATTTTAAATTTTTAAAAGATTATGGGTCCGACATAGAAGACCTATTAGATTTTCAAGGATGGACCAAATTGCTAAAGGAGGATGACAGGGTCTATCCAGATCTTACCAGAATCTTTTACTATGAGTGGGATGAAGAAAATTTTGGTACATATGTCAAAGAAGTGGAAATGGATTTTGGAATCGGGTTAAATCCAAGCCAGACCAGAGCAATGAGTCATTTAGGACAAATACTTGGAGTCCCCTATGTTGAAGAACCTTTTCCTGAGGATCTCACAATGGATCAGATATACAATCAGCTCACCCGGAGTAACAAGTATCATCCGGGCATCAAATTTCTTCGATACATGGATTTATCACCAAGACTACGGGTTCTAAGACTTCTCATTGCCCACTGCATCTACCCAAAGGGCGGTGGAAGAAATCAATTGAACCCACAAGAAGCTGGGATCTTATGGAAAGTAACAAATAAAGTCAAGGTGAGTCTACCTAGATTGTTTCTAGAAGCCTTGGCGAGTCGAAAGGATAATCCGAGGGGAGTCCTTCCTTACGACACTTGGATCACAAAGATCCTCGAACATTTTGAAGTGGACATTGAAGGCGAGCCATTCGAAGTGCTCAAGTCCACCAATGCAATCAACAAAGCACTAATCCAGAGGATGAAGATAAATGTGCTTGAACTCAGGTCCGAAGCTCCAGAAGAAGAGCATCGAGAAGACCAAGCACAAGCTGAGGGGGAGCAATCTCCCATGGCTTCACCTGCATGGGCCGCTTCTCCTCCATCGCACGGATCTTACTCTCCACAAGGGTCCGCTGCAAGAGAACGGGTGCCTCCCACCTCTTCTGAGGAGGTCACCCTAAGGGATCTCAAAGATGAAATCATTGCCATGAGGGCAGAAATGGGCTATCAAGAAAACCGGATGACAAGTCTTGTCACCGGTGTCCTTAATGCGCTTGAAGATATGCATTCCCGACAAGATAGAATCGAGCGGGAAATGCGAAATATCCGCTATCATCTTGCCTCAGGCCATCATAAGAAGAGACCCATGCCTGAACTCGATCCCTACGAGTCGGGTTCAGTTCATAGAGAGGCAACTCCCGATCACGCTTCTCTTGTTTACTCCTCGGCCCATCATTGTCCCATCAAACCTATTCCATATCCGATCTCTCAATTTCAATTCATCAAATCATTATTTTTGTTTGATTGACAAAAAGGGGGAGATAGAATAGATAGAATAGGAATTGAGTTGAAAGTTTTTTTTAAGTTTTGGGTTGGGTACATTGTATTTAAGGTTTCATTTATGCTTTAATTTTTGTTCTCTGTAATGAAACTTCATATATATATATGAAAAGATGTTTTATTGGTTTTTGATTGATATGATTGATATATTTGATAAGTGATTGCAATTTTTATAAATACAAAGTATTCTTAGTGATTAATACTCACTCAATATATGGCTTGAAAGGTATTCAAGCATACTCTATGCCAAAATGACTAATGTTCTGAAAATGTTCTCATTTAAACTCAAAACTCTAAATTATATGTTCAAGGAATATGCTCTGTTTTCTCAAATGAACATGTTTGAATTTTTTGAAAGGTATCAACTCAAATTAAGTTTTGTCAATCATCAAAAAGGGGGAGATTGTTGGAAACAATGTTCAAAATAAAACAAATTGACCAAGGATTGAGTTTTGATGATTAACAAGAACTAATTTGAGTATATATATATGACTAATATATTTGCCAAGTGTTTAAGGAAAGCAGAGAAGTCAAGTCGATCTTCGAGTCGACTTGAACTTCGACTTGGGAGTGAAGTCGATAGTGAAGTCGACTCCACTAACGACTTCAAACAAGCCAAAACTGGACAAAGTTGAAAATGGAATTTTGACGAGTGAAGTCGCAGGCCAAGTCGACTCCACATGCGACTTGGGTAGTCAAGTCGCATACGAAGTCGACTCCAGCATCGACTTCAAAGTGCACAAAAATGTCCAGCGTTGAAATCTGGCTCCCGAAGATGACGAAGTCGCAGACGAAGTCGACTCCAAGTGCGACTTGGGCGAAGTTGCAAACCAGGTCGACTCCAACTTCGACTTGAGAAGTTTTGAGGTCTAAGCTGAAGTTTCAAAGCATATTCAAGACATCCATTTGAAGTTTCTCACATACAAATGAGATATAAAGACTACTCTTAAAGAGAAAATTAAGTTTTGAAGATCAAAGCAAGAATCTAAGTACAAATTCAAATCAAGTCTATCAAGCTCAAAGCAGATCTTCAAGCTAGCTTCCAAATGGAGTAATATCCAAGTTGTGAAGACCAAGTGAGTCCAAAGCAAAGCAAGGAACATGCATATATTGTGCAAGGACTCAAAGCTTTCAAATGGTTTGCAAGATTCAAGACATTTCAAGTGAGGATCAAGGCGTTTTTGCAATAGATCAAGCCAAGTCGCAACCCAAGTCGACTTCAGGATCAACTTAAGTTAAAGTCTGAAAGCCAAGTCGACCCAAGTCTCAGACTTGAGTTTCTAAAGAACCCAAGTCGCAGGCCAAGTCGACTCCATGTGCGACTTGGAAACCAAGTCGCAGGCCAAGTCGACTTCATCTTCGACTTGGAGTATAACGGTCAAATTTTTGAACGTTGGAGTTCATTTATTACACGCCAACCACTCCTACAACGTTCCAATCTTCCTCATTCTATAAAAAGACATTCAAATGAACGTGAGAAAAAGAGAATACTCACTACTCTAAGGATCATAGAGAGAAAAGAAGTACAAGAAAGACTTTCAAATCCCTTTTCTCCATATTTGAGTGTTTCAAAGGAAGAAAGAGCTTCAAACTGCAAGTTGCTTCAACGATCATCATCCCAGCTGTCTTTGATTTCTTTCTCGAGCTCAATCTGTCTACACAAATCTGTAAAGTGTAGTTCTTGCTTATTTTTATTGTTTTGTTGTACTAAACTTGATTTAGCTTGGATAGCTAAGATCAAGTGTATGCAAGAAGGGAGTGATTGGAGTGAGACTCATCACCTACTTGTGCATTGAGTTGTTACGCCCCCTAGAGCTAGAATCTAGAAGAGAGCAAGTGGCTCTAGTTGTATATGCCCCCTAGAGCTTTGAATCTAGAAGAGAGCGGTGACTCTAAGTGTATTCAAGGAATACATAGTGGAACCCAAGTCACAACGGAGTGTGAGCTTGGAAGAGTGGAGTAGGGAAGGTTTGCCCGAACCACTATAAATCTTGTGTTCTGTTTTCTATTACTGCGTTATTTTAATTTGCTCTCCATTAGCTTTCATAAGGGGATTAATTTTTGAAAGGGGTTAAGTTTTTGATTTACCAAAGATTTTTTAAAAGAACCCAATTCACCCCTCCCCTCTTGGGTTTAGCCATCAACTCGGGACCAACAGATATATGGATTTAATTTTTAAGGATTTATAGATAAAAATCCATATAAGGAAATAATGACCAAGTATCTTTATAAGATTAACCTCTATGGGAATGAGGTAATAAATGGTTATAAAGCAACCTAAGACATTAAATGGATGAATAAAATATCCAATTTCCTTGTATAGGGAGAGGAAAGGAGAAGGTTGAGGACACAGATTGAGAAGATAAGCAAACAAACTTTTTTTTAAAATGTGATTTTATTGCTTCATTGTAAGCAAGCAAACCCTTTTGAAAATATGTTTTATTCTCAAGTATTTTTGAAATGTGTTTAAGGGTGGCCATTCCTATAATGTTTTGAAATGATGAATGTTTATGAGTTTTTATGAAAAGTCATGCCGACATATTGATATCATGTGATGTTCATGGACATGTGCACATGTATGATGCATAATGAAGAGGCTTTGGTGGAGGAAGTAGGATCGGGGATCCCTCTTCACCATTGCCAAGTCACTAGGGCTACGGCTGGCGGCGTCCTCCTAAGAGGTAGAGACAATGGAATGTTATGTGTGAATGAATGCATTGCATTTTCATACATGGATTGAAAAGGAAAGCATGGATTTGAAATGATATTTTTAAGGGATGGTGCAAATAATTCTCTACATGAGAATGACAAGTCACCTAGTGTAAGAGGTATATATCGGGGAAATCAAAAGTCATGCATGTAGGAGACCATGTGGGCGTCAAGAGGATGAAAGGTTCCCCTTGATGAGGCCAAGTCGGAGAGAGCCTGCGTATTGGACAATGCTATGTGAGATGTTCCCTGGGCTAGCATACCCGCACACGAAGGTTTATGTCAAGAATGGAAAGGAAGTATTTGCACATCCAATATTTATGAAATAATTTTTATGAAATTTTTTGTGTGCATTTGATAGCTGATCACTTGGTAAGTGTCTTCTATTGAATGAAGAAGAATGCATTTAAAATGAAAAATGCTTGCTTATTGAGTTTCGACTCATGTTTTATTTTCCTAATGATAAGTGGAAATTAATAACATATTTTGGGGACATTTTATACCAAATTGGTGGGTAATTAATTAAGTCCAATGTGAAATTTGCTCTAAAATGTGATTTTTGCAAGAATTGGGTATTAAATATTAATTTCAAGTTATTTAAACAGTTTTCATAATCTTTTGGCTTGAAATTACATTTTATTTGTTGCCATGAAATTAAATGGGCTTGAAATAATTTTTATAATAATAACCCATTAATGATTTTGACGAATTAATGATTTAAACAATTTTTTATGCATGAAAACAAATTACAGCAAGTGGGCCCCACAAGTCTAAAGAATGGCTAGCACAAATTCAACGCCCAAGCTGATCAAATCACTACCGTCCATATCAGCAAACCATTAGAGCCGTCCAAATTTTTGGTGGGGCCCACTAGAAAATCAGCAGCAAGAAATTCCAGCCATCCATTTCCAGAAATTGCAACCGTCCAAAATATTAATCCAAGCTGTCCAAACCGTTCAGCATACATAAATCACGTGATCAGCATTTAAATCCAAAGCAAATCACCGTTCAGATGATTCTGGACCGTCCATTCAAATCCAGATCGTCCAAATAATGCTGATCATGCCGTCTAGAATTTTAATTAATCATGGCCGTTCAAACAAAATTCAGCAAGCTTGATCACGTCCAGATTTTTCGTCCAAACAATCAGCAAAAATCCAGGTCGTCCATCCTCATGCAGATCAGCAATCTAAATCGACGGCTTGATTTTTGTCCAGCAAAATTCCATCGTCCAGTCGCTATCCATGCATTATTATCCATTGTCCATTTTTTATTAAGCAGTAAATCTCAGCTATCCAACAAATAAATCAGCACCGCCTCTAATTTTTTGTAGACCCTAAATTTATCTCAACCCTCCATCCATGCAGATCACGTATAATAAAGTGGAGCCCACCATGCAGCTAATGTACGCAGGTAGGTTGCAGTGCAATTGTATTGCGTTAAATACGATGGGGCCCACTTGTGCGCAATCTTCAGTTGCTATATAAGGGAGGAGAATTCCAGCATGCTGAGGGAACGAGCAAATAGGAAAAAAGAAAATCCCAGCAAGGAGCCACAATAGAATTTTTCAGCGAGGCTTTTAGGAGAAAATTAGAGCATAATTGGAGAGAGAGAGAGAGAGAGAAAGAGAGAGCAATGAGGTGGAGAGCACGGGCAAGAGGCGGATTGGCGAGTTGCGCAGAGTGGCCGACACACCATCGGGGCTTCGAAACAATAAGCTTTTCTATCTTTTCCCTTTTAATTTTAATTGTCTTGTTTAAGATGGATTTGGATTTTAATTTTATTTTGGACTTAAATATGCTTGGCTAAACCCTAAATCTAGGGTTTAGGATGTAGCATGCGTACAAGGTATCGTTGTATGGGTTTTTAATTTATTTATGATAGATATTGTTGTTAATTTAATATCTTATGATTTTTAATACTTGCTTTGTACATTGGCCCGTACTTTAGCATAATTCCATATATTAGGTGATGGAACCGAGAGGTGGAAACCTAATATATGATAATCAAGATATTTAACCTGGAAATCTAAGACCATGAGAATAGGCATGATATCCTTGAGGAATTTCATGAACAAACCACATAACTTAATGGATTCTAATTAACTTAATCCCATGAGAATAAGTGGTTAAGAAAATTAGGATACGTCTTGTAGGTTTCGAGAGAAGGTGCAAGGATAAATTAGGGTTTATTCTCCTTTAACAAATAATATCCAAATTAAATAATTATATCCCTACCCGTTGCAAAAGCCGCATGTGAAATCCTAGACCCTAGATATTTGCACTCTCGTTTTCTGTACTTGTTCTAATTTGCAATTTTCTCTTCCCGTTTTGTTTATTTCCTTTCCCTTTTATTTACTATATTTTCTTCGCACTTTTCTATTTTATTTGCTATATTCTCTCCATATCCGACATGAAAGCATTTAAAAGAAAAGTTTATAGTCCCGAATTCCCTATGGATCAATAATTTATATACGACAATCTACGACCCGTGCACTTGCGATGAGATTGCGAACAAGTATTTTGGCGCCATTACCGGGGAATTCGGCGTTACTTTAAATTTTGTTTTTAGATACTTTCTTTATTTTTCTTAGTTTTTTTTTCTTTCTTTTCCATCTCTCATTCTTATTTTTTTTTATTGCTCTGAATTAGCTAGTTAATCTTTGTATGCACCCATATACCCGAAACTTTGCAGAACAACTAGCTGAAAAACTCTTTGTTGCTGACTCTGAGATTGAACGTTCTTTTAGGAGAAGAATTCGTGACTACAAGCAGCAACAATCTTCTCAAGACACTATGGTGGAATGCAACAATCCAAACTCGCCACATCAAGAGCAGGAGGAAGGCCAGGCCGAGAGCAACGCTCCTCCAAGAAAGATGACTCTTAGCGATCGGAACCGCCCGAACCCTCGTGGATTTCGATCATGCATAGTAGAACCAGAAATTGATTCAAGAAGCTTTGAACTCAATCCCGGGCTTATCCAGATGGTTCAACAAGACCAATTTGCAAGACTACTGTGGCGCCCCGAACCGAGACGTCACTTCCTTACCTCAAGATCTATCGATTGGTAAATGTGAATCAGGATTGTTGCCCTGATCACGCGGCGGGTTCTTAATTTGATCTCGTCCAAATTTTTTTTTTCATTTTCATCTGTCATCATTCATAACTTTATATAGCAATCATCACACATTGTGACATGTCACTTGTAATAGAATTCATCATTTCATTCATAGCATCCTTTCATGCTTGTCATTATTCACTCAATCATTGTACACACCATACTTGCATACATTTAGTCATTGACTCACATGAAACTTAGAATTCTAACTAAGTTCATATACACATAAATATGGAACTTAGAATTCTAACTTAGTTCATATACACAATTAGCTTACCTTAGCATATTCATGCTTTTCCATTCCTCATAGCCTTCAAGGCTATCATCACGTACCTTCCTACACGTCTTAGATTCGCAACCTTCTGAGTTTCCTTGGTACTTGTCTAAGGGTTGGGAAAACAAAATGTGAGTGACAACTCAGTAAGCAAGCATTTTATCTTTAGGGCAAGACTTCTTGAAAACCTTTTTCATAAACATCGGGAATACCTTTTTCTTGAGGACATGTATATGTCCTAAAATATCATCGTGAAATTCTTTGTTTATGAGGACAATTCCATGTCCCTGAATGTTTTCATAAGACATTCATTCTTAAAATCATTTACAAGCCACCTGGGCTTGTTTAGGCAAAACATACATGTTTTACCTTTGATGATGAGTTCCCTTTAATCTTGTATGAACATTTTTAATGTTCATAGCAATCACATGAAATCATCGGTTGCCAGTGGACATTTTACGTCCAAAACATTTTTTCTTATAAATCCTTAGGTAAAGGAGGACATCCTCATATCCTAAAACATCATTAACATAAGCCATCATAAAATCATTTAGCCAAGAGATATTTTATGTCTCAAAACACTTTTCATATAGCTTCCTTTGGCAATGGACATTCATATGCCCTAATACACTTTTTATTTCCAACACATTAACATTGGACATTCTCATGTCCATAAACCCTTATCAGTTAGGCTCTTTAGAAAAGGACATTCTTATGTCCAATCCAAGTTTCACATAAATCTTTTTCATAATCCCCGTCTTGGGGCTTGTTTATAGCAAACAAGTCAAATAAAATACATAAACCATTTTCATAACTGCATTTGCATAAAAATATTTCCTTTTATTCCCGTTATTTACACTTTTGTGTAAAACACCCTCTCTTTTAAGGTAACTTTTGCATATTAGCTCATAAAAAAATCCCTTTTAGGATAACTTTTTGTATAGATGCTTTTATATCCCAATCTTTGGGCTTTTGAAAAGAAAAACGTATGCAAATACATTTCTCCTACATTTTGGAAGAGAATCCTTAACAACATGCTAGCCCAGTGGTTATTTATATAATCTACTCCCATCTCAGGGAGGGCGCCGCTGGCACTCCTGCCATCCCTTAGCGACTTCGCCTTATGTAGAGTGGGCCCCGGTCATCTCAACCGTGCTCTACAACTTGCCTATTACTTGTACTGGTGCACCGTACGTTATTATGACGGACCGTAGTCCGTTTGGTTTGTAGAACCACAGACCGCAGCCCGAGTTCTTTTAAACCAGGATCACAGAACGCAATCTGCATCCATATGCACAAAAATCTTAGACCGAAGTCTATATTTAAGAATAATTTTCGAAAACACATCACAGACCGTAGTCCGTGTCAACTTGTAAGCGAGCACACCCACTTTAACAAGTTCTTATTTGAAATTCAATTTTAGGATGACCTTCCTTAAGTTCCTTTAGAAACATTTTGAGTAAAATATTTTGATAAACATTTGAAACATTTGAGAAACAATACATCTTAAAATCCTTTTAATAAAAGAATTTCAAATCCTTTGGATTTCCATAAATAAATCATATTTTTCTCTAATATTTGCTTAGTTTCCATTTAGGACCTTTTGTTTACAAAAGTTATGCAATTATGCTATCCCCTTGCCCATGGCCTAAAAATTTAATAATTGTCCACATATCAATCATTTTTACATAAAGGGAAATTGCATAGTTTTTGCATGCCATTAAGCAACCTGAAATCAAACTATTTTATGAAATCAATCATAAGGGGTCGGTCATCCATAAATCCCTTTTTAACACATCCGTATAAACATTTTTAACATAGATTTTCTTGTCTAAAGGAAATCAAAACTTTTCGAACATCATTTCAATACATATGGACTATGTCCAAAACATCATTTATTGTTTAATTATCTTAACCTAGTAAAACAAATCTTTTTCATTGTTGTTTATCATGAGTTATTGTAGAAATAACTCAAAACTCATTTACAAATAATATTTTGTGAAAAAGGGTAAAATTCCTTTTTTCTTATAAAATGTTGTTGATCAATATCATATAGAACTTGCTTGCTTAAAAGCAAATTCTTAAAACCATCGGTATCAAACATGAAATCCTTAGAAAACATTAGCATGGAGAACTTGCTTACCCATAAGCAAAATTTCTCAATTCCATTAACATGAAGCATTCCCATCTTTGGCAACACTTAGGATAAATTATTTATCTTAAGAAGTGTCGCTTGCTTCCCATGAAGTAAACCCTAAGACTTTTCATTAAAGTCCTCATTTTTCGAAACTTATGGCTTTGCATTAAAGCCGTCATATTCGAAACTTATGCTTTCCCATTCAATAAAACATAAACATAAACATTTCAAACACAACCATAAACATTTCAATCATATCAATCACATAGAAAGAAAATAACATTTTAGAAAGTTCGCTTGCTTACTTGAGATCGCTATAATCCCTTTTTCCTTCCATTCTTTTCCTTGCCTACATGAAAATAATATGATTTTTTTTTCATATATTTCTTTTCCTTGCATTCCATTTAGTTTTCCAACTCATTTTCATTAATATATATCCTTTATCCGACTTCTCAAGTCACTATGCATACATTTAGCATATACATGTACATTTTTACACATTCCATTGGCTAATCATATAACATATATAACCCCTTAATTAGGGTATCCATTAAACCATACAAAATCCATCCATTAACTATCATACATAGGTTCATTAACCTTCATTTACCATTTTTCACTTTTTTTTATAAACTTTACACATCGGTGCCCGTTTTAAATACACGTTATCGCCTTAAGCTTCGTTACACAGTCCCAAAATTGGGAATTAACATCATATAATTCAAAAAAGTTATGCAATCATGAAATTCATCATATTTTCATGCATTTTTGCACAAAACCATATTCTATATGTCATTCATCACTTATGCAAGTCAATTGCTTCACGTATGCCCATTTAGCAACATATACATAAGATGTTTCGTAAAATTTTCTAAGGCAGAGGTTTAATCCATATTTCAGCGGGTTAATTACCCTTAATTAACACTGCATTTAGGTATTTTTATGGGGTTTAAATCCACTTACCATAGGTTTCCAAAACAGCAAGTTTGGAACCCATTTTTACCCGTTTAACGTGTCTTTTGACACATAACCTTAGGCAATTATATAAATCCGAAATTTCAGCACATAATCCCACTTTTCTTAATCCATATTTAAGGATTTAATACATATATAAATTCGGATAATTTCTACATAGGTTTCATATTTCTTTTTGATTTTCTTCTCAAACTATCCACATATGCTGAATTCACGCGTACCGAAATCTTAAAATCTTGAATTAATATCAAATCAAGTATTTTTGATCTGAAATTTCTTTAATATCTTAATAACTACACTATTTAACTATAATAAATATTTCCAGAATAAAAAATTAAGCATTTATATTTATTTTGGCATTTTTACCTTTCTGGACAGCAACATCCATTTTCAGACAGCCTGAATGACGTTAATTATGGGCTATATTTATACCCATAAAATCCTAATTTTCAATTTTTTATGTGATCCTAAATATGTCTTATATATCATGTAAAATTTTCACCCCAAAATTACTTATAGAAAAATTATTAAAAATACTTTTCTACAGCTGATCCTATCACCCGTTTTACCTGTTTGGGTTAATCTTCTCGGATTTTTAATTTGAAACATAATTATCCGTTTAAGCTGAAAATTGGGTCGTTCCTTAATAACCCCATAATTATTCTTCCCAAAAATTTTCATACTAAAATTCATCCATTTACTTTTCCGTCCATAATTTAATTTACAACATCATATATCATTCAAAACTTCACTTTTCATCATCTAAATCATGGAATTTCATGCATGCAAGCTAACACCCATTCCATATTCATTCAAAAGAATTTTTAATCATCACTTTAAATCATGTTTAAACATCCGTTTCATTTTCAAAATTTTAGGGTTTAAAACCCAAAATGAAAAGCTCAATCAACCCATATACTTACTTGGTTAATGGAGATCAAACCCTCATCACTTGGAGATGATTTTCCTCCTCAATTCCCCTTTCTTTTTCCTTGTTTTTCCCTCTTCCTTTGCTGGCTCTAAAGGAACGTGAAATGTGCTGTTGCTTGGGGAAGAATTTCTAGCACTTGAAAATTTCCAAAGTCCCTCTCTCTCTCATGTGAATGTGCATGCCTCATGTGGAGCTGGATTTTCCAGCACTGGGCCCCACTTGTTGCTGCATTTCCACACCCTTAAATGCACCCTTATCTACCTTATGTGTTGGCACAATTTCATCCAAGTAAAATGGGTTTTTTACCAATTTTTAAAAATCCAAAATCTGCCCTCATCTTGACTGTCAATCTGCTTCCACCATAACGTCTAGCTGCTGCCCATTTTTCCAGCCATTTTTCTCCATTTTTAAAATTCCAATATGTGGGTAATTTATATGCATAATTACCCCTTAATTCATGCATTAATTTATCATTAAAAAAATGACAAAAATGGCAGCAATAAAAGCACATCATGCACGTTAATAGTCCCATGAGCTGTCCATTTTTTTCCACTTTCATTCAACTGCATATTAATATTTTTATTGCTGAAAATTTGCATAATTGAATGCATATCTTGGTATCCCTACATGTCAGCAATATACATACATATTTTAAAAATAAAAAAATCAGAAATATGCATCAAGAGAAGCCCATGAACGTGCTTACCTTGGACACCTCACCTATGCTCACTTCAGCACCCATAGCTCCATCAATTGTGATAATTTATTGCTGATATTTTATTTGGATATTTTCATTTTATATTAATGCATAAAATACCTTATAAATGGCCTGCACTTGACACCTCAAATGTCATTAAATTCATGCACTCATACTTTGTACTCTAGCATTAAATGTAGAGTACTTTTGAGGTGCATTAGTCAACCATATACACCTTTTCTAATGCAGGAATTTTCCCCATATAATTTTCTTA
This sequence comes from Annona cherimola, assembly GCA_030490835.1. Taxonomy (NCBI): domain Eukaryota; kingdom Viridiplantae; phylum Streptophyta; class Magnoliopsida; order Magnoliales; family Annonaceae; genus Annona; species Annona cherimola. The sequence goes on along the minus strand of CM059972.1, from coordinate 53,107,963 downwards.
ATCTATACTTTCTAAAATGTGCATCTCATAATTTTATTCAAACGTTTCAAATTTCATCTGAATCTGACTTTCCTAGCTCCCGTTATAGCCGTTTGAAGCTAATGATTGAAATTGAGAAGTGATCAATAAATCATTAATCTAATTTCATCAAGGATTTTCATAATCCAATAATACCATAATACCAAGCCCAACATCATCAACTTCCATTTCAAATTTCACTTGAATCCGCCTTACAGGCGTTGAGTTATGAATTTTCTAGTGTTTTCCAACATAATTCCACAATTTCCATTTTAATCTCCATTAATTAATTCATGGAAATTAACTAAACATTCATGCCACATTAGAATGTTTTAATCCTCATTATGCCTCTTTAGTCACCTTGACTCATATTGGGCTCCGGCGATTAAATTTTTAATCACCCTTCTTAACTAAACCCTAATTGCAACATATCATAAAATCCTAAAATCATCCAAAAATTCCATTTAATCATATATAAGTCACATGTATATGTTCAATGCATACATTGAATCTTACTTAGGTTGGGGTTTCACAACTACCCTCTAAAAACCCAACCGTACACATTACTAAGTTCCTGCAGTTGTGCAACACAATCAAGGTGCAAAACATCCCACGCGAGGTAATCCGTCTGTAGCTTTTCCCATTTTCTCTTCGTGACAAGGCAAGTGAGTGGTTCTTGTTGGTCCCGAGTTTATGGAAAAACCCAAGAGGGGAGGGGTGAATTGGGTTCTTAAAAAATTCTTTGGTAAATTAAAACTTAACCCCTTGTAAGTTTAATCCCCTTGATGAAACATGCTATGAAATCGAATGAGAGGGTGAAAATGAAATATAAAATGCAAGCAATCAAACTAAATAAGAGACAACAATATATAGTGATTCGGGCAACCTTCCCTACTCCACTCTTCCAAGCACACACCCGTTATGTCTTGGGTTCCACTATTGTATATTCAATACAATCTAGAGCACCCGCTCTCTTCTAGATTCTAGCTCTAGGGGGCATATACAATAGTCACTTGTTGGTGAGACCAACTCTAACCAACCAAGTCTGATTTGTTGGTGAGACAAACTCAAACCAATCAAGCAAAACCCGTTAGTGAGACAAACTCAAACTAACCTACTGTTTTGCTTCTTCTTGAATTCCGTCTCCAATACCGATCCAAGGCAACAACACAAAACAAAATAAACAAAAGAGAATTTACACTTTACAACGTGTAATCAATCAGATCCGGAAGCTCCTTGTCTTGTGGAGATGATAATCTTGTAAGTGCGATTGGAAATAGTAGCACTTGAAGCTTCAATAGTTGTTCAAATAACTTCAACACACTTGAATATTAGAAGATGAAAGCCCAACTTGTGTTTTCCTTTTTCTTTCCTCTTCTCTTTTTCCTTCACGTTCTTACATCAATGGTATATATAGAGGAAAAATGATCTAGCCATTTGGAGTGGAGGTTCACGTGCATCTAGAGCTCCAACGTTCGAATTTTCGACCGTTACGCGTTGAAGTCGCAAGTGGAGTCGACTTTGGATGGGCAAAGTCGACTTGGGATGCGACTTCGTCTTGTTAAAACTTGTTGTCCACTTGCTGTCCAAAATTCTGTCTTTGAAGTCACAGGTGAAGTCGACTTCGGATTGGTGAAGTCGACTTAGGATGAGACTTTACTTTGTTGTCTGTCCGGAGTCGCAGGCGAAGTCGACTTGGCTATGGGACTTCACCCAAGTCGCAAGTGAAGTCAACTTGGGCTGAGACTTCACTTTGCTGAACTTGCAATTCATGAACTTGAGCTCTTGAAACTTAAATTATTTCAAATTTTCATTTTCATACACATAATTAGAGATAAAATATCTGAGAACACTTAGACAAATTTATTAGATCCTTTTTAATGGTATTTCAATTATTTGTTAATTATCAAAATCAAATTAATCATTCTTAAAGCAAGCATATGATCAACAGTTCTATTCTATGCTGCCCGACACTTTCAACACATGGGATGAGCTTTCTACTGCATTCCTGAAAAAATTCTTTCCACCCAATAAAACTAGAAAAATCAGAGACGAGATCAATCAGTTCGTCCAAAAAGATGGCGAAACCCTATATGATGCGTGGGAGAGGATGAAAGATCTGCAGCGCAAGTGCCCTCATCATGATATCTTGCAAGGTGATATTATTGAAAACTTTTTCAATGGACTCGATCGACCTAGTGAAGTGCCGTCAAGTCAACCGTTGGTGGCTGATTCATGCGACTCACTGACGAGGAGGCTCTCAAACTCCTCGATGACTTAGCTTTTTATGATTCTCAGTACAGCGATGTCCGAGAAACCTCTCGGTGAGGTAATGTATACGATATCGAATCCATACATGCTATACATGATAAACTTGATAAAATTTTGCAGCAAAAGAAGCAGGAATCCACTGACCAGAATGCATCTTCTTCTGGACACATTTCATGTGAAATCTGTGGAGCTTCACATTACACAACTGAGTGTAGTTTTGTCATTAAAGACACCACAGGCGAGCAAGCCAATGCAATCAACAACCAGTATGATACTCGCACTTATGGTAACCCTTACTCTAATAATTACAACCCTGGATGGAGGAACCACCCCAATTTCTCTTGAGCAAACCAGTCAAACACCCAAAATTATGCTCAAAATAATAAGCCACCTAGTTTCCTTAGAAAACCACTGAACCATCCTTCATATCAAACCCAACAAGCCTTACCTGCACCACCTTAAGCACAACCCATTGAATCCATGCTCGAAAATATCATTTTAATGCTCAAGAAAAATGATGAAAGAATGGACCAAATGCAAACCCACATCAAGTTACTTGAAAATCAAATTGCTCAGAATGGCACCTCCTCATCCGAAAGAAACCAGGGCAAACTCCCTAGCCAACATGAAGTAAACCCTAGGGAGCAGGTGCAGGCAGTTACCTTGCGGAGTGGAAAGCAGTTTGACCCACCTCAAATGGTCACAGAAAAGGATGCCGAGCAGGAAACGAAGCAAGAAGAGGAGCCACAACCAGAACCATTGGTGGAGAAGCCATATGTACCACCACCTCCTTACCAGCCTCCTCTCCCCTTCCCACAAAGGCAACAATAGGCTAAGCTCCAAAAGCAGTTCGAGAAGTTTATTTCTACTCTCAAGAACCTGTCAATCAACATGCCTTTCATTGACATGCTTTCCCAAATGCCAGCTTATGTAAAATTTCTCAAGGACATGCTATCCAACAAAAGAAAAACTTGAGGAGTACAGAACCATTGCACTCACTAAGGAGTGCAGTGCTATTTTGCAGAACAAGTTACCTGAGAAGCTAAAGGACCCTGGAAGCTTCTCCATTCCATGTGCTCTTGAGAATGTCCAAATCAGCAAAGCGCTATGTGATCTTGGAGCGAGTGTAAGTCTGATCCCACTCTCCATCTGTAAAAAGCTGAACATGGGTGATCCAAAATCAACGTCTATGTCTCTCCAACTAGCCAACCGATTAATCAAATTCCCAGTTGCCATTCTTGAAGACGTTCCCTTGAAAGTCGGCAAATTGTTCATCCCAGTCGACTTTGTAGTCCTCGACATGGAGGAGGATCGTCAAATCCCAATCATTCTCGGACGACCTTTCTTAGCCATTGCTGGAGCCATCATAGACATCAAGAATGGTCGACTCTCACTGACAATTGGAGATGAAAAGGTTGAATTTAATCTTTCTGAGTTAACAAAGCACATATCAACCGATAACTCTTGCCTACGGGTCGACGTCATCAACCCTTTGCCGATCAAAGAAAAAGATGACCCGATAGAGGTATGTATCATTCAGAGTGCAACTGTTGAAAATGATAACCCTGAACTGTATGCTTGTGCAACTCTCTGGGATGGAAGCCCTTTTATCTCACCTGTTGCCGACTCATCTCTTGGGAAGCTAGACATAGACCTCAATTTTTTTCCCTCGACAAAAACAAAGGAAGAAGCACCAAAGGTAGAACTCAAAGCTCTTCTTAAAAATCTCAGGTATGCATTTCTTGGCCCAAACGCTACTTATCCAGTCATAATCAATGCAAATCTTTCTGAATCCCAAGCTGATGAACTATTAACTCTACTAAGAAAACATGGGGAGGCAATTGGCTACCGCATTAATGACCTACCTGGTATTAGTCATTCTCTATGCATGCACAAAATTCTAATGGAGGAAAATTGTAAGACAAGCATTGAACCTCAAAGGCGTTTGAATCCAAACATGAAAGAAGTGGTGAAAAAGGAATTTTTAAAACTTCTTGATGTCGGAATCATCTACCCTATTTCTAATAGTAGTTGGGTAAGCCCAGTATATGTGGTACCCAAGAAAGGTGGTATGAATGTCGTGAAAAATGATAAAAATGAACTTATACCCACGAGGACAGTCCAAGTTGGCGAATGTGCATCGATTATCGCAAATTAAATATTTCCACCCGAAAGGATCATTTTCCTTTGCCTTTCATTGATCAAATGCTAGAACGACTTGCCAATCACTCTTACTTTTGCTATTTGGATGGTTACTCTGGCTATTTTCAGATTCTTATTCACCCACATGATCAAGAGAAAACCACTTTCACCTGTCCATACGGCACTTTTGCATATAGACACATGCCTTTTGGTCATTGTAATGCACCTGCCACTTTTCAATGATGAATGATGGCCATATTTTCTGATTACATTGAACACATAATAGAAGTATTTATGGATGATTTTTCTGTTTATGGCACTACATTTGAATCATGCTTATCTAACCTGTCTAAGTTTTTACAGAGATGCGAAGAAACCAACCTGGTTTTGAATTGGGAAGAATGTCATTTCATGGTACAGGAAGGAATTGTATTAGGGCATTTAGTTTGAAGCAGAGGTATTGAAGTTGACCGAGCGAAAATAGAAGTTATTGAAAAACTACCGCCACCTAATTCAGTCAAAGGAATTCGGAGTTTCCTGGGACATGCCGGTTTCTATCGACGTTTCATTAAAGATTTTTCTAAAATTGCTAAGCCACTGACTAACCAGCTAAATCAAGATGTAAAATTTAATTTTTTTGATGATTGTCTAAAGTCATTTTGTAGGTTAAAAGAAGCTTTGACCACTACCCCAATTATACAGCCGCCTGATTGGAGCCTACCATTTGAGATCATGTGCGATGCAAGTGACCATGCGATTGGGGCAGTTTTGGGTCAACGGACGGACAACAAGCCAGTGGTGATCTATTATGCAAGCAAAACCCTAGATGACGTTCAAGTCAACTATGAAACCACTGAAAAGGAATTACTAGCTGTTGTATTTGATATTGATAAATTTTGTTCTTATGTTGTAGGGTCAAAGGTGATTGTCTACACGGACCACGCAGTCTTCGTCATCTAATTGCCAAGCAAGATGCTAAACCAAGGTTGATTCGCTGGATTTTGCTATTACAAGAATTTGACCTTGAAATCCGAGACAAGAAAGGCACAGAGAATGTGGTAGCTGACATCTATCTAGACTACCATCAACTGAGAAGATTGATCTAACTAAAAATGAGCAAATTAACGAGGAATTTCCCGACGAATCCCTGCTTGCACTTAAGGAAGCGTCAATGCCCTGGTATGGAGACATTGTTAATTACTTGGTCTGTAAAGAAATTCCATCCAATTTCAGCTATCAACAGAAAAAGAGATTCATGGCGGACGTGAAATACTACATATGGGAGGACCCATACCTTTACAAGAGATGCGGTGACGGTTTGATTCGTCGATGTGTACCAAACGAGGAAATCCAAAGCATTCTTTATCACTGTCATTCTTCACCCTATGGTGGACACATGGGTCCCACCAAAACTGTAGCAAAAGTCCTACAATCAGGTTTCTTCTGGCTCACTTTATTCAAAGATGCTCGATCTTTTACACTAACCTGTGACAGGTGCCAAAGAACAGGAAACATCTCAAAGCGAAACGAGATGTCACTGACAAACATTCTTGAGGTCGAACCATTCGATGTCTGGGGCATGGATTTTATGAGACCTTTTCCATCCTCATTCAACAACCAGTACATACTTCTTGCGGTTGATTACGTAACTAGATGGGTGGAGGTGATTGCTTCTCCAACAAATGACTCACAGGTGGTCGCTAAATTCTTAAAACGCAATATTTTTACCAGATTTGGTGTACCACGAGCAATCATAAGTGACGGAGGAAGCCACTTCTGTAACAAGCAAATGGAGCAACTGCTCAAGAAATATGGGGTCACACATAAGATCACCACCCCATACCACCCACAAACAAGTGGTCTGGCTGAAATCTCGAACCGCGAGATTAAATACATACTTGAGAAGACGGTATCCTAATCACGGCGAGATTGGTCAAGACAACTCGATGATGCTTTTTGGGCATACTGCACTACATTCAAAACTCCGATCGGGACAACATCTTTCCGACTAGTCTATGAAAAATCATGCCACTTGCCTGTAGAGCTGGAGCACAAAGCATACTGGCCAATCAAATTTTTGAATTTTGATCTGAAATTTGCAGGAGAAAGGCGCCTACTACAGCTTGATGAACTCCAGGAGATTCGACTTGATGCCTATGAAAATTCAAAGATGTACAAGGAAAAGATAAAATTTTGGCATGACAAACACATCCGGCAGAAGGTAATCAAAACTAATTGTTGGAAACAATTGACAAAATCAAATACAAAATATCCCAAGCATGTGTTTTGATGATTAACAACACAATTTGAGTAAGTTTTAGCTACTAATGTGTTTTGTATTTTGTTTAAGGATATAAAAATGAAAAATATAAAGTATGACAGGTCAAGTCGATCTCCAAGTCGACTCAGGCATCAACTTAGGCCAAGTCGATCCCCAAGTCGACTCCAGCAGTGACTTCAAGTGCCTATTTTTGTCCAGCGTTGAAATTGGGGACCAAGAGGTTCCGAAGTCACAGACGAAGTCGACTCCACATGCGACTTGGGTGAAGTCGCAGGCCAAGTCAACTCCAGCATCGACTTCAGTTAGAAAGGGCAGAATTTCAGAAGTCAAGTCGAAGGCTAAGTCGACTTCAAGCTAGACTTGAGTCAAGTTGAAGACCAAGTCGACTTAAATATTCGACTTGGAACAGATGAAGATTAATCCAAGTCCAAAGCAAGAAGGTTGCATAAATTCATCCATTTAGATCAAAGACTATATATTGCATTTGTTCATGCACACCAAGACTCAAGTTTTCAAGACTCCTTAGATATGAAACTAAAGGATTTTCATGCAAAGTAAAAATATTAAAACTTAAATAATGCAAATCAAAGGAGGAACACCTATGCTGAAGAAGTTAAGCAAGAAAAAGACATTTCAAGAAAGCTTAAGATGACTTGGCAAGATCATGAAGGTCAAGTCACAAAATGAAGTCGACTTCAACATCGACTTGGGCGAAGTCGCACCCGAAGTCGACTCCATATGCGACTTGGGTCAAGTCCAAGGCCAAGTCGACCCAAGGATCAACTTGAACAAATGGAGCACAGCCGAAGTCGCACCCAAAGTCGCACCCGAAGTCAACTCCAGCATGCGACTTGGGCGAAGTCGCACACGAAGTCGACTCTACCTGCGACTTGGAGAAATAACGTTCGAATTTTTGAATGTTGGAACATTTATTACGCGCCAACCAACTCCATAACGTTCCAAATTCTCCCTCCTCTATATATAGACACTCAAGCAAACGTGGAAACACACAAGTAAGAGCTGAGAAAGAGGAGAGAAGTGCTACTAAGAGTTTCAATCCACTTTTCTCTATAATTGAGTGATCTATACACTTTCAAAGGAAGAACAAGCTTCAAAGTTGCGTTTTGCTTCAACGCAAAACGATTCGTTGCTTGTACAAATTCTTCCTCGAGCTAAAACGTGCCACACAAATCTGTAAGGTGTAGATTTTTTCATTTCATTTTGATATTTAGTTTTTGGTTCTTGGTTTGAGATTGGTTTTTCAAACCAAGTTATAGCAAAGTAGGGTTGTGATTGGAGTGGAACTCGTCACCTACTTGTGCTGTTTGTTGTATACGCCCCCTAGAGCTAGAATCTAGAAAAGAGTGGAGGCTCTGGTTGTATATGCCCCCTAGAGCTAGAATTTAGAAGAGAGCGGAGACTCTAGTTGTATTCGTAGAATACATAGTGGAACCCAAGTCACAAGGGAGTGTGAGCTTAGAAGAGTGAAGTAGGAAAGGTTGCCCGAACCACTATAAATCTTGTCTATTGCTTTTCATTTCCGCTTTCATTATCTTACTGCTTTCCATTTGGCTCATTAAAGGGAATTAAACTAAACCGGGGTAAAGCTTCTAATTCAAGTTTTAAATTTTTAAATACCCAATTCACCCCTCCCCTCTTGGGTAATTGCCATCAACTTGGGACCAACAAGTGGTATCAGAGCAGGTCTTTGAGTTTTACCAAAGAGATCTCTTGATATGGCATCCCAATCCACTTCCGTTCCCACATTTTCCGAAGGCCAATCCTTTACTAGGCCACCATTGTTTGATGGAAACAATTTTGGGTATTGGAAGCTACGTATGAAACAACTCATCATGGATACAGATATGGACTCTTGGATTGCAATCCAAGACGGTGTGACTTTGCCGACTGATGAAAGAGCTTCCAAATGGACCGATCAGGAAGTGAAAATTGTAAAGAGCAACGCCAAGGCTATGAATTCATTATTTTGTGCTCTTATAACTTCCGAATATGATAGAGTATCCTCTTGTTTGACCGCCAAGGAAATTTGGGATACATTAACATCTATCTATGAAGGAACCTCTCAAGTTCAAGGGACAAGGAGAAATATTTTGATTAGAGAATTGGAAAGCTTTAGAATGCTAGAAACAGAAAATATTTCTCAAATGTTTACTAGATTCTCTAAAATTACTAATGCCTTGAAAGGACTTGGAAAAGCCATTTCAGAATCTGAATAGGTCATGAAGATTCTAAGAGCCCTACCGGAATCATGGACTCCAAAGATCATTGCAATAGAAGAAGCCAAGTACTTAAACACGTTGAAGTTGGAAGACCTCATTAGCTCGTTAATGTCATATGAGCTAATCAAGAAAAGAAATGAGGATCACCACAAAGGCAAAAGAGTCATCGCCTTGAAAGTTGCACAAGACTCGGATGACACCACCTCATCATTACAAAACGACGATGAAATTTCCTTACTTACAAAATGGTTCAGAAAATTTGTAAGGAAAGATAGAAATTTTAGAAACTTTAAAGAAAGAAATCCTGAAGAGAAAAAGAAAGAATCAACAAAATGTTACCGGTGTGGTGGTTTGAGGCACATGCAAGCCCAATGCCCAACGCCTGAAGAAACTAAAGCAAAGGAAAAAAGAAAAGATCTAGGCAACAACAGAAAATTTCAAAGAAACAAAGGAAGAGGCATGTACTTAAATGAAGAGGAATCTACAACATGCAGCTCTTCAAGTGAAGAATGTGAAGCGGATTGCGCAAGAATTTGTTGCATGACAAAGTCCGATGTATGATTTGCAGCAACGGAAATCTTGGAGGATCAAGCTACTTCAACGAACTGCACTAGTAGTCAAGAGGTAACCTCCAAACAAAAATCATTTTCAATTTTCTCTTCTACAAATGAATGCCTCAAATGTGCTGAATTAGAAGAACTCCAACAAGCCTATGATTCATTATATTAGGAAATACAGAAATTAGGAAACAAGTTTACAATAAAGAAAAGATAATGTGATGCAGTAATAATTGTGAACGGTAAACTTGCTGAAAAGATTGATAAATTGAAAAATGAAAAGAATACCTTGGAAAATGAGTTAGAGAAACTCAAAAATGAAAATGAATCATTAAATGAATCGCTTGCTAAGTTTTCTAATCCAGGAGAAAGTGTGAAAATGTTTTTGAAAATGACTACCCAAAGTTGTAAGAAAGGACTTAGGTATACCACATTTGAGCTAGGAAAATCTAATGCTCCAAGGAACAAAACCAAACCTATTCATGTTAAACCTAAGATAAATCATGTGGCTTGGACCAAAAGACCAACTAGGAAACTAATTACCAAATGGATTCCCACTCTTAGACTTCTGGGAGCTTGTAATTTTTGCAACAAGTTGGGACACAAGGTTTATCAATGCAAATTGAGAAAATTACAAAACCTTGGTGCAAAATTGGTTTGGATGCCGAAAAGCATTGGATTTATGACTTCGAAGGTAGATCAACATAGACTCCAATGGATAACTAACCCAAATGGACCCATAAAATGGGTACCAAAAGTATGAGCTCCACTTGACTTGATTTTTGTAGGTTTGTCTTAGAGCTAAGACCAATAACATATGGTTTATGGATAGTGGCTGCTCAAGACACATGACAGGAGAAAAAGAACTGTTCCATAAGATCAACCCATGCAATGAAGGAACAGTAGCCTTTGAAAATAATGAAAAAGGTAAAATAAAAGGTAAAGGAAATGTTTATGGTGTTTCAAATGCATGTATTGAGGATGTACTATTTGTTGAAGGACTCAAATACAATCTAATGAGTATTAGTCAACTATGTGATAAAGGATATAAAGTTGTATTTGAATCCTCTATATGTAATATTTTTGATTATGAACACATAGTATTTAGTGACAAAAGACATGGAAATGCGTATTTGGTTTGCCTTGATGAATTAGAGGGAAAATGTCTAATAGCCATAGAAAATGATCCATGGATATGGCATACAAGGCTTGGACATATAAATATGTCAAATATTAAAACATTGTGGAAAAAGAATCTAGTACAAGGGTTACTAAAGCTCAAATATTGCAAGGATAAGATTTGCAAAGCTTGCCAATTATCTAAACAACCCAAAATGCCATTCTCCACCAAAAAGGAAATTTCAACAGCCAGACCACTTGAATTGTTACATATGGATCTTTATGGGCCATCGGACATTTTAACTCTTAGTGGGAAAAAGTACGTGTATGTAATTGTTGATGATTTTTCAAGATTTACTTGGATTATACTCTTAGCTAGCAAAGACGAAGCATTTTCTATGTTTGTCACGTTTTCAAATTTAGTGCAAAATGAAAAACAAAGTTCAATTATTTCCATTAGAAGTGATCATGGTGGTGAATTCTAAAATAATCGATTCATAGAATTTTGTAATAAAAAAGGAATTCACCATACATTTTCTGCACCAAGAACTCTTCAACAAAACAGAGTTGTTGAAAAGAAAAACCGGACAATACAAGAAATGGCTAGAACTATGCTAAATGAGAGTAAATTATCCAAAAGATTTTGGGGCGAAGCTGTAAGTACAACTTGTATGAAACCCCAAACTAGGTAATATTTAATATATGCATTGAACATTTACATGTGATTTACAAGTAAATTTATTGAATTTTAAATAATTTTTGTGGTTTTGCTAAACTATGATAATTAGGGCTAAGGATTAGCAATGATGATTCGAGTGATCATTATAAGCTAATGTGGGACAAAGGGATTAGAATAATTTGTTGGTGATTAAAATACACCAATACATCATGAATAATTATTTTAGATTATTTGATATGGATTATGAGAATTTAAAAGGATAATTCTCAAGTTAGTAAAGAAAACCTTAGAAAATTCATAACTTGATGCCGATAAGGCGAATTAATATGAAAATTGAGTTGGAAGCACATAATTTCATGCTTAATCACATGGGAAAGGTATATTATAAAAATTTTGATGATAATTGATCATCACCATCCAAAATTTAAAACAATCATAACTTGAGCTAGAAAAGTCGGATTAAGATGAAATTTGAAATGGACGGTTAAAATTATGAGATTAAGGTTATGAAAAGATTTGATCATGAAAATGATGATGGAATTAGTCTTGCACGAAATTATGATTAATTATTTTGACTTTTTACAACAAAAAGTTATTAGCATAAAGGAGAATAGCTTACATGCAAGCATAGACGTCCAAACTAGCCCCTAAAGTGGATTTTGTGAAATATTTTTAATATAACGTATACCCAAAGTCAACAAGGAGTTAATGTAGATAATTTGGCATTACATTAAAGTGAAATTCGGATTTAATGGCTGCTGATTTGGACTGTTGAATGAAAAATGCAAAAATGGACAGCAGCATGCTTTATGGGTGATATGGACGGTTTTGGCAGCTCAAGGCATTGTTTATGATTTTTTTTATTAGTCTAAATTGACCCTAAATTCCCTAATCTAATAGATAATTAAATTAGTTATTAATTTAAGCTGAGGAAAAATTAAGTTTTAATGAGAATATCTGCTGCAAAGTGGACGTGAGCAGGCAACAGAAATTGGTGCAGCAAACTTTGACCGATCAAGTGGCTAGAAAAGTGAATTTTTATATTTTTTAAATATTATAAAATGCAGGGATAAATATCCTAGGTATTAGGGAATATAAATATGCATTTATTAGTTGCAAAATTCGTTGGAAAAAAATGGAGAAAGGCAGCTGATGGTGGACGTGATCTGGTGGACAGATTTGGGATGATTTAATGCTTTGGATAATTAGTGGATTTATAAATGAGATAAAAATATTTTTAATGGTCCAAAAGCTGCCATGTCAGCAAAGTGAATAGTAATGCATTGGAAATTCCATGGATGATGTGGCATGTGGGACCCATTTTCTTGAAATTTCAAGCTATTGCTTAAAAGAGAAGGAACGACCATATGCATATCAAAGTGGACTAAGAAAATTCTTCAAATTGGAGCTCTCCTTTCCAGCAGCAGCTCACGACTTCTAGGACACCAAGGAGGAATAAAAGAGAAGAAAATAAAGGGGAAAAGGAGGAATTACCCATTTAATCAAGTAAGTATATGATTATTTTGATTTTATATCTCAAATCTGGAAATTTTATGATGTTGCAAACTAAAATATGAAAGAGACAGTAAATGGATGTATTTTAGCAGGAAAATGTTTGGGAAGAATCATGATGGAGTGATTAATGAATGAACAAAGTTTCAGCTTAAACAGATAATCCATTTTCAAATTAAAAATCCGAGAACATTAACCTAAACAGGGTAAAACGGGTGACAGGATCAGCCGTAGAAAATGATTTTTAATAATTTTTATAAAATTAATTTCAGGGTAAAACATTTATAGAAAATATAATACATATTTAGGAGAATAAAAAAATATAAAATTTAGGTGTTGATGGGTATCAATATGAACTATAAATCACGTGATTAAGGCTGACCCTAAACTCCCAACACTGTCCAGAACAGTGAAAATGCAAAAATAAATATATTATCTCAATATTTCGTGATGAAATTTTTATTAAAGTTATTTAATGTAGTTATTAAGTTATGGTAGAAATTTCAGAATTAAATAGCTTGATTTGATTTTAAATCAAGATTTATAGATTTCAGTTCGTCTGATTTCAGCATTTGTGGATAGTTTGAGAAAAATATCAAAAAGAAATATGAAACCTATGAAGAAATGATCCAGACTTATATATATGTTAAAAACATTTATTTGGGTAAGTAAAAGTCAGATTAATTGCTGAAATTTGGATTTATGAAACTGTTTAGGATTATATGACAAAAGGCACGTTAAACGGGTAAAAAATGGATTCCAAAGTTGCTGTTTTGGAAACCTATGATTAGTGGATTAAAAATCCGTGAAATTACACTAAATAATTTTTAATTGAAGGGTATAAACTTTCTGAATTAGATGGAAAGTTGTTGATTTGAAAATTTTTAAGAAATATATGAATTAGACGCTGTTAGACGCACATATGTGAAGCAGTGCACATGATAGATGATAAATGCATTATGTAAAATGTTAAAATGTAAAAATATGTTAAAATATGATGGGAAAACGTGAAATTCATTGCTGAACTTTCCAAAATATTGATTTCCTTCTATGTTTTGAAAATGATAGCTTAAATAAAATGCTTTACGGATTGTTTCATGGGAAACAAGCAATACTTCTTAAAATAGTTATTTTGTCACAAGTGTTGCCAAGATTGGAAATGCTTATATCAATGATTTTAAAGAGTTTTCTTACAAGTAAACAAGCGAGCTTTCCAAAATATTATTTCAAAGGAATCTTATGAAATTTATGAACTTGCTTTGATAAGTTGATTTCATAGTTGCTTACAAGATAAGTAAGTAAATTTTTAAGCATAATGTTTATATTCAAGTATTAAAATTACTTGATCATGTTTATATTAATGATGTGGAGAATTGCTTATAGAGTAAGCAAGCTCAGATCTTGAAAATATGATGTGAGTTTTATGATGATTTAAAATAAGCAAGTTCATACAAGTGTGGTTTACAAAGAGTTTTATATTGAAAGAGTTTGTCTCTTTCATAAAGTGATATTCAAAAATAAACCATGGAAATTCTATTTCCAAGGAGTTTTATTGAAAAATGAATTCTGTACAAAAATGGTTTCTAGAAATAAATAGATATTTTGAAATGGTTTTCATTAAATGTCATAAATTGAATTTATATATGTGTTTTGAGATTTATGTAGATGTTTTTAAAATAATCTATCAAGGTGCTTTACAACTCTTAGAGTTGTAACACTTTGAAGATGCTTTACTCTGAGGTTCTAAAAAGATTTAAGGATGACCAGTCTTACAAATTGATTTGATGGATTTTATGTTTAAATAATGATCAAAAGATTATGCAAACTCCTATATATATGTATAAGAATAACCAGGAAGTGACGTGGACAAGACAGATAATGGCATTACAGTGGATGGAAGAGAGTTGCATATGTTTTGCTCATAAAAATGTTATTAAAAAAATTTTTGTCTCTGCGAGTTTTGAATGAGTTAAAAAGCTTCTAAAAATGAGAATTTCAAAAGTTGTCTAGCAAATTATTAAAGTTTTGCAAAATATTTTCTTCTCTATTATTTCAAATGTTTGGTAAAATGGATTTATTAAAATATTTCTAAACTCTTTAAGGGTAGTCATCCTAACATCAGGATTTGAAAATAATTTACAAAACTATTTTATTTTGAAAACAACCATGCCCGGTTCTCAATTTGAGAAGGGCATAGTCTGCGGATTGAGTGGTTTAAAATATTTTATTTTTCTTTTCAAAATAATCCTGCCCAGTTCTCAATTCGAGAAGGGCATAGTCTGCGGACTAAGTTGGCTTTATACATATCAAGCTGAGGCTTGAAAAAGAGCACAGTCAAATGACTGAGCTAAGCTTTGTGAAAATCATTGCTAGCATACGAGTGGTGCGCAAAACGATATACTAGGCTCATGGTTGAGGCGGTCACGGACCAAAATGGTCGAGAACCAGAGCTCACATCTACCTGTAGCCGAGTCGCTTAGGGAAAAGCTGGAGGCCGGCGGCGCCCTCCCTGAAATGGGAGCAGGATCAAGGACAACCACCTAGCTAGCGGTGCAATCACATGAATGGTTTCTTTCCTAGGGGAGGATGATCACTTGTTAAGTGTCACCTTCTTGAGGGTCAGCGACACAAATCCATATGCTTTTGGATCATACATATGTTCCCAATGTTTTAAAAGTCCCAAAATGGGCATCTACATTGTTTTATTTTAAATGAATTTGTGTTGGATTTAAATGGATTTATGTTTAGTTTTCAGAAGATACTGAAAAATATGTTAGGACATGAATATGTCCGCCATATTGGTTTAAAAAGGGTTTGGTATCTTATGCTGGTTAAAAGAAGCTTATATGGAAAAATATTTTTGGACATAAGAATGTCCGCCTAGATAAAAGATTTCTATGCACATGCATTACTTTTGAACAACCCTGAGTTGGGTTATAAAGAAAATTAAATAAATGATGTTTTGGGACAAGTAAATGTCCTCATGGGCAAAAGGTTATAAGAAAAATGTTTTAGGACATATAATTGTCCTTATGCCATATGAAAAATATTTTTGGACATAGACATGTCCTCATGATAGATGAAAAATATTTTGGGATAAACAATTGTCCCCATGAAAAATGATTTACATGCACAGACATCACTTTTGAAAATCCTCAAAATGGGGATATACACAAAGTTTTATGAGTGTATTATAAAGAAGATTTCTATAAAAGGTTTCTTCCTATCAGTAGTTGATCACTTGATAAGTATCTCCTACCGAATAGGCAAGGAATACATTTAAATGAAAAAAATGGTGCTTGCTTACTGAGTTTATCACTCACGTTTTGTTTTCCCAACCTTAGACAGGTTTAAGGCTCGAGGGAAGGAGCAAAGCTAAAAGGTATCGGTATGTTTGAAGAATTGATGGATGAATGTATTGCTTATAATGAAATGGGATTGATTATGTATGGTGTAAATAGATAAGTGATTATGTATAAAATTCTATGTGAATCTTTATTCATGAACATATATATGTTGCCTATAATATGAAAGTAAAGATACTTGTACGACAAATTTTATGATGATATGGATGAGTTCACTATGAATGATGACAAGTATGAGCTTATATGATGAAAGAAAAGAAAAAAAATTTGGATGAGATCAAATTAAGAACCCGCCGCGTGTTCAGGGCAACAATCCTGACTCACATTTACCAATCGATAGATCCTAAGGTAAGGATGTGACGTCTCGGTTTGGGGCACCACAAAAGTTGGTATGAAAGCAAGGATTGGTAAATAGGCGGGAGAAAGAGAAATTAAAGGATGATGAAAGGATAGATCTGATGCCACTGAGCATGATATCAGAGCAAAGATTGGTAAAATGACATGGAAAGAAAGGATTTGATATCAAAGAGCTAGATATCAGAACAAGAATTGGTGAATAAGTATAGGAAAATGATGAAAAGGATAGATTGAAATTATAGGATGTATTTATGATGTGTTGATTTTAAGATTATATGAACAAATGATGATTTATCATAAGTATGCTGCAAATATAGCAAATTGCTATGACATTTTGATAGATAGGTGATTCATAGTGGAAAATACTATGAAAAAGTGATGTTGAACAGAAAAGTAGGAAAAAGATAAGATTTCAGAAAAATATAGATAGAAGGTGGATATTTAAGGAATACATGTTATATGTAGTTCTAACTCCATCTTTTATGATTGACAGGATTAGTGATCGAAAGAGCTGCACTCAAGGTGAGTGTGTAGTCGAGGAATTCTTCCTCAATGATTTGATAATTACATACTAAGAATTATGAATAATAAGAAACTTAAAAAAAAATGGGAGTGGAAATAATGATAGGGATCCTATGTTGGTCTACAAAGAGTAGGAACAAGGATGTAAGTAAGAAGAGAAGCAAAAGTGACCTAATTGGTCTAGCATAAGCATTCTTACTAGATAGTACTTATGTAGTAAGAAAAAGTAGATGAAATTAACAAAAGTCTCTTTTGACTTTTGAAGGATAAAGGGATATATTATGTTTGGGTATAAGGATACTTATAATATACAAGTGTAACCCTTTATATAATAAATGAATATGAAAAAGAGTAACATACAAGTACAACTACTTGTATGATAACTATATATGAGAAAGAAAGAATTGTCACTGATTCTTTCTATTAAATATGATGGATGGTATAAAAAAAACTAATAAGAAATGTTACTCAAAGATGGTAGGAAATTATTTATGATTGTATAGAAGGTATAAGTGGAATGGATGTGTTTATTATTAACCCATCTGTTAAAATGATTTATTGTATATATTACAATATATGTTGTGATGAGATGAATAAAAAGTATATTGGTGTACTGATATATTTTTCTTATATATAGAAAGGAATTATGCCTATCACAAGAGCAAGAGCTAGTCTAAATAAAGGAAAGGCAGTGGCAGATGAAGAACCCATAGATCAACGAGAAGAGGGTGAAGCCAGTTGCAAGTCTAAGCGACCAAGACAAGGAGAGAAACTAAACTCAAGAATTGGTCAACAACAGGTAAATGTGAACCCAGAATTAAATGTTGAAGGTGGGACTGCTTCAGGTAACCCCGTACAATTAGAATTAATAACGGAAAGGGTACTTACAGCTGTTAAGGAAGCTGTCCAACAAGCTACCCAGGAATGGGCCGCTCAAACCGTAGGAATCATTCAAGATCTTTGGGAAAAGGCTCAATGGGATCAGTCAAGAGGACAGGAAGAAATTAGGCCGATACAAGTTGTACTTCCTGATCAGGTACTAGAACCTATAGGAGTTGACGACAATGGGATGGAAACACTAAAGACCCAAGAATCTCAACAAGAGAAAGAACAATTGGATCATATTACCAAGAAAGGAAATGTAGGAAAAGAAAGAATTAAGAAGACAGTGACAAGAGAAATGAAATCAAGGTGTAATAGAATAGGTGCCCCAATTTGTGGGAATTGTCACAACTGTCACTTTGGAGAATGTTTAAAGGGTTCAAATAAATGTTATAAATGCGGTCAGGCAGGTCATGTGGTAAGAAATTGTAAAAGAAGTGAAATACAAGAGAAACAATGTTTCAATTGTGGCTATGTAGGACATATTGACTTAAAATGCCCAAACAAGGTGCAAAGAGTAGCTGGACTTGGAAGATTGGTGCAACAAAAGAAAGCTACAAAGGCTAAACGGCAGGAAAGCTCTACAAAGTTAGTGCAAATGCATGCATCGACTTATGATGAGTCACAAAAGCAGGAGGAAAAGAGGGTGACAGGTATGATTTATATTTTAAGAAATTTTATAGTAATATCGATTGAATTTCGTGTTACTTAGTCAATTATAGTATACCACCATGTAATCATTCATGCACTGCTAGTAAAAAGGATAGATAATATTATTATGTGGAATTTCCTATTATATGATGGTAAAGGTTAAGTGAAAATGAATGACACGTTGGATATGTGGGCCATAACCCACAGGTCTAAAATGGATGGAGGATAAGAAGTCCTAGAATTGGTCAACAAAACGACCAAGAGAAAAAAAAGGGGAGAAATAGACTGGCACTAAGTGGGTCACAAGGATAGTGGAGAAAAGTATAAGTGGTCTGTCAAGGTATACCCAATCTAGAATAGGCACAAAAGGTATATGAATTGTAAGTGATATAAGTATGGGAAGAAGATGGTGTACTGGCGCATAAAATAGCCATTGTCAATTATTTAAAGAATAAACGGTTTCGGGACGAACCTATTATAAGGGGGGGAGGATTGTGAAACCCCAACCTAGGTAAGATTCAATATATGCATTGAACATTTACATGTGATTTATAAGTAAATTTATTGAATTTTAAATAATTTTTGTGATTTTGCTAAACTATGATAATTAGGGCTAAGGATTAGCAATGATGATTCGAGTGATCATTATAAGCTAATGTGGGACAAAGGGATTAGAATAATTTGTTGGTGATTAAAATACACCAATACATCATGAATAATCATTTTAGATTATTTGATATGGATTATGGGAATTTAAAAGGATAATTCTCAAGTTAGTAAAGAAAACCTTAGAAAATTCATAACTTGACTCCCATAAGGCGAATTAATATGAAAATTGAGATGGAAACACATAATTTCGTGCTTAATCATATGGGAAAGGTATATTATGAAAATTTTGATGATAATTGATCATCACCGTCCAAAATTTAAAACAATCATAACTTGAGCTAGAAAAGTCGGATTAAGATAAAATTTGAAATGGACGGTTAAAATTATGAGATTAAGGTTATGAAAAGATTTGATCATGAAAATGATGATGGAATTAGTCTTGCACGAAATTATGATTAATTATTTTGACTTTTTACAACAAAAAGTTATTAGCATAAAGGAGAATAGCTTACATGCAAGCATAGACGTCCAAACTAGCCCCTAAAGTGGATTTTGTGAAATATTTTTAATATAATTGTTGGAAACAATGTTCAAAATAAAACAAATTGGCCAAGGATTGAGTTTTGATGATTAACAAGAACTAGTTTGAGTATATATATATATATATGACTAATATGTTTGCCAAGTGTTTAAGGAAAGCAGAGAAGTCAAGTCGATCTTCGAGTCGACTTGAACTTAGACTTGGGAGTGAAGTCGATAGTGAAGTCGACTCCACTAACGACTTCAAACAAGCCAAAACTGGACAAAGTTGAAAATGGAATTCTGACGAGTGAAGTCGCAAGCCAAGTCGACTCCACATGCGACTTGGGTAGTCAAGTCGCATACGAAGTCGACTTCAGCATCGACTTCGAAGTACACAAAAATGTCCAGCGTTGAAATCTGGCTCCCGAAGATGCGAAGTCGCAGACGAAGTCGACTCCAAGTGCGACTTGGGCGAAGTCGCAAACCAGGTCGACTCCAACTTCGACTTGAGAAGTTTTGAAGTCCAAGATGAAGATTCAAGCATATCCAAGACATCCATTTGAAGTTTTCTCACATACAAATGAGCTTTAAAGACTATTCTTAAAGTGACTTTAGATCAAAGCAAGAATCCAAGTTCAAGTTCAAATCAAGTCTATCAAGCTCAAAGCAAATCTTCAAGCTAGCTTCCAAATGGAGTAAAAACCAAGTCATGAAGACCCAGTGAGTCCAAAGTAAAGCAAGGAAAATACACATATTTTGCAAGAACTCAAAGCTTTCAAATGGTTTGCAAGACTCAAGACATTTCAAGAAGATCAAGGCGTTTCTGCAATAGACCAAGCCAAGTCGCAACCCAAGTCGACTTCAGGATCGACTTGAGTTGAAGTCTGAAAGCCAAGTCGACCCAAGTCTCAGACTTGAGTTTCTGAAGAACCCAAGTCGCAGGCCAAGTCGACTCCATGTACGACTTGGAAGCCAAGTCGCAGGCCAAGTCGACTTCATCTTCGACTTGGAGTATAACGGTCAAATTTTTGACCGTTGGAGTTCATTTATTGCACGCCAAACTACTTCTACAACGTTCATATTTTCCTCAATCTATAAAAGGACATTCAAATGAACGTGAGAAAAAAAAAGAGACACTACTCTAAAGATCAAAGAGAGAAAAGAAGTACAAGAAAGACTTTCAAATACTTTTTCTCCATATTTGAGTGTTTCAAAGGAAGAAAGAGCTTCAAACTGCAAGTTGCTTCAACAATCATCATTCAAGCTACTTTTGATTTCTTCCTCGAGCTCAAAACTGCCTACACAAATCTGTAAAGTGTAGTTTTTATTCATTTCTTTATTTGGTTGTATAAATCTTGATTTAGCTTGGGTAGCTAAGATCAAGTGTATGCAAAGTAGGGTGTGATTGGAGTGAGACTCATCACCTACTTGTGCAAGTGATTGTATATGCCCCCTAGAGCTTTGAATCTAGAAGAGAGCAAGTGGCTCTAGTTGTATATGCCCCCTAGAGCTTTGAATCTAGAAGAGAGCAAGTGGCTCTAGTTGTGTATGCCCCCTAGAGCTTTGAATCTAGAAGAGAGCAAGTGGCTCTAGTTGTGTATGCCCCCTAGAGCTTTGAATCTAGAAGAGAGCGGTGACTCTAAGTGTATTCGTGGAATACATAGTGGAACCTAAGTCACAACGGAGTGTGAGCTTGGAAGAGTGGAGTAGGGAAGGTTTGCCCGAACCACTATAAATCTTGTGTTCTACTGCTTTATCTTATTTGCTCTTCATTTGCTTAAAAAAGGGGATTAACTTTTTCAAGGGGTTAAGATATTTGAAATTATCAAAGAAATTTTAAAGAACCCAATTCACCCCTCCCCTCTTGGGTTTAGCCATCAACTCGGGACCAACAAGTGGTATCAGAGCAGGTCTTTGAGTTTATCAAAGAGATCTTATTGAAATGGCATCCCAATCTACTTCCGTTCCCGCATTTGCTGAAGGCCAATCCTTTACAAGGCCACCGTTGTTTGATGGGAACAATTTTGGATATTGGAAGCTTCGTATGAAGCAACTCATCATGGCTACCGATATGGACTCTTGGATTGCTATCCAAGATGGAGTAATACTGCCTACCGATGAAAGAGCTTCCAAATGGACCGATGAGGAAGTAAGAACTGTTAAGAGCAACGCCAAAGCTATGAACTCTTTATTTTGTGCTCTTAATGCTTCTGAATATGATAGAGTATCCTCTTGCTTGACCGCCAAAGAAATATGGGATACGCTAACCTCTATCTATGAAGGAACTTCTCAAGTCCAAGGGACGAGAAGGAATATTTTGATTGGAGAACTAGAGAACTTTAGAATGTTAGAAACAGAAAATATTTCTGAAATGTTTGCTAGATTCTCTAAGATTACTAATGCTTTAAAAGGTCTTGGAAAAGCAATATCTGAATCTGAGCAGGTCATGAAGATTTTAAGAGCTCTACCCGAATCATGGACTCCAAAGATCACTGCAATTGAAGAAGCCAAAGACCTCAACACGCTGAAGCTCGAAGACTTAATTAGCTCACTTATGTCACATGAGCTAATTAAGAAAAGGAATGAAGATCAACACAGGGGCAAAAGAGCAATTGCCTTAAAAGCCGCACAAGACACCGATGACACATCTTCTTCTCAAAATGCCGACGAGATTGCTCTACTCACAAAACGATTCAGAAAATTTGTGAGGAAAGGCAAAAATTTCAGAAGCTTCAAAGAAAGAACTCCCCGAGAGAAGAAGAAAGAATCAACAAAGTGCTACCGATGCGGCGGTTCGGGACATATGCAAGCCCAATGTCCAACTCCCGAAGAAATCAAGGCAAAAGAACAAAGAAAGGATCGAGGGGACAATAGAAGATTTCAGAAATATAAAGGAAGAGGCATGTACGTGAATGACGAGGAATCTACAACGAGTAGCTCCTCAACCGACGAAATCGAAGCAGAAGAATGTGCGAGAATTTGCTGTATGGCACAAATCGAGCAAGGAGAACAAACTACCTCAAAATGCACAAGCAATGAAGAGGTAAGTTCCAAATTCTCCCTTCCTAATTCAAGTTATTCTTCCTCTCATGAATGCCTCAAATGTGCTGAGTTAGATGAGCTACAAATGGCATATGATTCTTTATATGAAGAAATGAAGAAATTAGGAAGCAAGTTTACAATTAAGAAAAAACAATGTGATGCAGTAATAATTATAAATGGTAAACTTGCAGAAGAAAATGATTTGCTAAAAAAGGAGAACAAATCATTAAATGAATCATTAGCCAAGTTCTCTAATCCAGGAGAAAACGTCAAAATGTTTTTGAATATGACCTCCCAAACACATAAAAGAGGTCTTGGGTATCATACATTTGAGCAAGGAGAAAGTAGCAAATCAACTGTGAAATTACTTGAGAAATATCAAACTAAAACTGCATCTATATACAAGCCACAAAAGAAAAATTTTAAGTGGACTAGAAGACCAATGGTTGAACCTTTATATGCTTGGAGACCTACTCCAAGATTACCTATGGCTTGTAATTTCTGCAATAAGATGGGTCATAAAACTTACAAATGTAACTTTAAGAAACTATATGACCATGGTGCTAAATTAGTTTGGGTTCCAAGAAACACAAGATTTGGGCTTTCAAAGTTAGATCAACTTAGATTAGATTCTATTACTAACCCAAATGGACCCATAAAATGGGTACCAAAAAGATAAGATTTATTTCCTTATTTTTCAGATATGTTTTAAGGCAAAGGCAAACAATGAATGGTTCATGGATAGCGGTTGTTCAAGGCATATGACCGGTGAAAGAAGTTTGTTTCATAAACTTAAGCCTTGCAACGATGGAATGGTTGCCTTTGGAAATAATGAAAAAGGTAAAATTAAAGGTAAAGGAAATATACTTAGTACCTCAAATGCATGCATGGAAGATGTTTTGTTTGTTGAAGGACTCAAACACAATTTAATGAGTATTAGCCAATTATGTGATAAAGGATATAAAGTTGTGTTTGAATCATCTATATGTAATGTATTTGATGGAGAACATATCATGTTTAGTGGTAAACGACATGGAAATGTTTATTTGGTTTCACTTGATGAATTGAATGGTCAATGTCTTATGGCCATTGATAATGATCCATGGGTTTGGCATAAAAGGCTTGGACATGTAAACATGGGAAATATAAAGACCCTTTGGAAAAAGAATTTGGTAGAAGGATTACCAAAGTTGAAATATGACAAAGACAAAATTTGCAAGGCATGTCAATTATCAAAACAACCCAAGATGCCTTTCTCTACCAAAAAGGAAATTTCCACCACAAAGCCACTTGAATTACTACATATGGATCTATACGGGCCATCCGACATTCTAACCATTGGTGGAAAGAAATACGTATTTGTCATAGTTGATGATTTTTCAAGATTCACTTGGATAATTCTCTTAGCTAGTAAAGATGAAGCCTTCTCTATGTTTGCAACTTTTGTGAATTTGGTGCAAAATGAAAAACAGAGTACTATTGTGACCATAAGAAGCGATCATGGTGGCGAATTTGAAAACAAACGATTCATGGAATTTTGTAATGAAAAAGGAATTCACCACACATTTTCTGCACCAAGAACTCCACAACAAAATGGAGTAGTTGAAAGAAAAAATAGAACTATACAAGAGATGGCTAGAACTATGCTAAATGAGAGCAATCTATCCAAGAAATTTTGGGGTGAAGCTGTGAGTACAGCTTGTCATGTTTTGAATCGTGTTACCATTCGAGCAATCTTGAAAAAGACTCCATATGAACTTTGGAAAGGAAGGAAACCAAATATATCTTATTTTCATGTTTTTGGATGTACATGTTATGTTTTAAACAATGGAAAAGTCAACTTGGGAAAATTAGATGCCAAAAGTGATGAGGCTATATTCCTTGGTTATTCATCAAATAGCAAAGCATATAGAGTATTCAATAAACGAAATCAAGTTGTAGAAGAATCCATACATGTTGTATTTGATGAATTTAACCAAACTCCGAGAAAGGAGGATGAACTAAGTGATGCAGATGAGACGAAAGGCAAAGAACAACCAAAGGAACTCGAGCTCAAGCCAGAAAATCCAGAGGAGGAAGAGGTAAGTGAAGGTAATGAATCTTACAAACCTCCAACTGATTTAAAGTTTAAAAATGCCCATCCAATTGAACAAGTTATTGGAAACATATATGAAGGAGTAAAAACTAGAAGATCAAAACAAAACGTTTATGGCCAATATGCGTTTGTATCGAAAATTGAACCAAATACCATTGAACAAGCTCTTAATGATGAAAATTGGGTTATTTCAATGCAAGAAGAGCTAAATCAATTCGAAAGAAACAATGTATGGCATTTAGTTTCTAGACCAAACAATCATACAGTCATTGGTACAAAATGGGTATTTAGGAACAAATTAGACGAAAGCGGTCTTGTAATTAGAAACAAGGCAAGATTAGTAGCCAAAGGGTATTCCCAAGAAGAAGGAATTGATTTTGAAGAATCATATGCACCCGTGGCTAGATTAGAAGCCATACGCATCCTACTAGCATTTGCTTCTCATATGAACTTCAAATTGTTTCAAATGGATGTAAAAAGCGCATTTTTGAATGGTTATTTGAATGAAGAAGTATATGTTGAACAACCCCCTGGTTTTGAAGAAAAGGATCAATCAAAGTATGTTTATAAATTAACCAAAGCGTTATATGGACTAAAACAAGCACCAAGAGCTTGGTATGAAAGGTTAAATAGATTCTTGATTGATCATGAGTTTCAAAGAGGGAAAGTAGACACTACTTTATTCATCAAGTACAAAAATAAAAATATTTTGATTGTACAGATTTATGTGGATGACATAATATTCGGTGCTACTGATGAAAATCTTTGTCAAGAATTTTCTAAGATAATGCAGAGTGAGTTCGAAATGAGCATGATGGGAGAATTAAATTTCTTCCTTGGACTACAAATCAAGCAACAAAGTGAAGGAATATTTCTGAACCAGTCCAAGTATGTCAAAGAGATGCTCAAGAAATTTGGAATGCAGAATAGCAAAGGGGCAAACACTCCAATGAGCTCAACAATCAAAATCGACACGGATGAAAACGGTAAAAGTATCGATCAAAAGCTTTATAGGAGCATGATAGGATCTTTGCTTTATCTAACTGCTTCTAGACCCGATATCTTATTTAGTGTTTGTATGTGTTCTAGATTTCAAGCATGTCCCAAAGAATCACATCTACTTGCTGTGAAAAGAATTTTTAAATATTTGATGAAAACCACAAACCTTGGACTATGGTATCCAAAGGGGTCAACCTTTGATCTAATCGGCTATTCGGATGCAGACTTTGCCGGATATAAAGTAGATAGAAAAAGTACCAGTGGAACTTGTCAATTTCTTGGACATATGCTAGTTTCATGGCATTCAAGAAAACAAACAAGTGTTGCACTATCTACTGCGGAAGCCGAATACATAGCCGCCGGTAGTTGTTGTGCCCAATTACTTTGGATGAAACAGCAATTAAAGGATTATGGTATTGATTATGTTGATATTCCTATTAGATGTGATAATACAAGTGCAATTTGTTTGACTAAAAATCCTGTATTGCATTCTAGAACCAAACATATTGATGTGAGACATCATTTTATTCGTGAACATGTTGAAAATCATGATGTATGCTTAGAATATGTAAAAACAGAAGACCAAATTGCTGATATCTTTACCAAACCTCTAGCCAAAGATTCATTTTGTAAGATTAGGAATGATATGGGGATGATAGAGCTTAACTAAGGAAAAATGCATAAGAAAATTAAAATTGGAAAATGTCAAGTCGATGAGTCAAGTCGACTCCAGGGACGCCAGGTCGACTCCGCTTCAGAAGCGAAGTCGACTCAGCTAGGGTCGAAGTCGACTCCGCCCCCAGGCGAAGTCGACTCCAGAAGGACCGAAGTCGACTTCGCCTAGGGCAAGTCGACTCCGCGAGCGCGACCGTCCGACTTCCGTGCCTATTTCTTCTTCTTCTCTTTCTTTTCTTCCTCATTTCTTTCCGGCCTCTCTGTTTCTCTTCTCCTCCGGCGATTCTCCTTATTGCTCCATCTCCGGCGACAGCCCTTTCTCCGGCGATTTCTTCCTCATCTCCGGCAAACCTTTCCGGCAAATCCCTTTCTCTCTCAAGTTTTCTTCTCCATTTTCTCTACTCCTCTCCATTTTCCTCTCTCACAGATTCCAAACTCCAAAACTCCCATCTCAATGGCCCCGAGGAAAGCCGTCTCCAAACCGTCAAAAAGGCCTGTGCCTAGACCTCCCACATCTCACACTGAGGAAGAAATCCCTAGGAGAGCTAGGACACCTGCAAAACGGGTTCGAGAAGAACCCTCAACTTCTACGGGTAGAAGGGTTCGGTTCCAAACTTCTACTCACACATCGGAACAAGCTACAAGGTCGGAAAGCCAACCGCATGCCCAAGCTTCACAGAGCACACACTCCGGAGCAAGCAGAAGGGGTACTGCGGCAACGGGCAAAACTCAAGTTTTGAAGATGCCCACTACATACTTCAGAACCGAAATCAATCACGGCCGGTTCTACAAGAACTTCTATGAACGAAAGGTATTCATACCAAAAATCATAGATTTCAAATTTTTGAAAGATTATGGGTCCGACATAGAAGACCTATTGGATTTTCAAGGATGGACCAAATTACTCAAAGAGGATGACAAGGTCTATCCAGATCTTACCCGAATATTTTACTATGAATGGGATGAAGAAAATTTTGGCACACATGTCAAAGAAGTAGATATAGATTTTGGAATCGGGTTAAGTCCAAGCCAAACCAGAGCAATGAGTCATTTAGGACAGATACTTGGAGTCCCTTTCATCGAAGAGCCTTTTCCGGAAGATCTTACCATGGATCAGATATATAATCAGCTCACCCGAAGTAACAAGTATCACCCGGGGATCAAGTTTCTTCGATACATGGATTTGTCACCCAGACTTCGGGTATTAAGGCTTCTCATTGCTCATTGCATCTACCCCAAAGGTGGTGGTAGAAATCAGTTAAACCCACAAGAAGCTGGAATCTTATGGAAGGTAGCAAACAAAGTCAAAGTGAGTCTACCTAAATTGTTTCTAGAAGCCTTGGCAAGTCGAAAGGATAATCCAAGGGGCGTCCTTCCTTACGGCACTTGGATCACAAAGATCCTTGAACATTTTGAAGTGGACATTGAAGGCGAGCCATTCGAAGTGCTCAAGTCCACAAACGCAATCAACAAGGCACTAATTCAGAGGATGAAAATCAATGTACTTGAACTCCGACCCGATGCTCCAGAAGAAGAGCATCAAGAGGACCAAGCACAAGCTGAGGGGGAGCAACCTCCCGAAGCTCCGGCTGCTCCAGAAGAGCCACCATCACCTCAATCCCACGGCTCCTACTCCCCACAAGGATCCGTTGCACGAGAACGGGTACCTCCAACCGCTTCTGAGGAGGTCACCCTAAGGGATCTCAAAGATGAAATCATTGCCATGAAGGCATAAATGGGCTATCAAGAAAACCGGATGACAAGTCTTGTCACCGGTGTCCTTAATGCGATTGAAGATATGCATTCCCGACAAGATAGAATCGAGCGGGAAATGCGTAAAATCCGATATCATCTTGCATCAGGCCATCATAAGAAGAGACCCATGCCTGAACTCGATCCCTACGAGTCGGGTTCAGTTCATCGAGAGGCAACTCCCGATCACGCTTCTCTTGTTTACTCCTCGGCCCATCATTGTCCCATCAAACCTATTCCATATCCGATCTCTCAATTTCAATTCATCAAATCGTTATTTTTGCTTGATTGACAAAAAGGGGGAGATAGAATAGGAAGTGAGTTGAAAGTTTTTTTAAGTTTTGGGTTGGGTACATTGTATTTAAGGTTTCATTTATGCTTTAATTTTTGTTCTATGTAATGAAACTTCATATATACATATATGAAAAGATGTTTTATTGGTTTATGATTGATATATTTGATAAGTGATTGCAATTTTTATAAATACAAAGTATTCTTAATGATTAATACTCAATATATGGCTTGAAAGGTATTCAAGCATATTCTATGCCAAAATGACTAATGTTCTGAAAAAGTTCTCAACTCTAAATTATATGTTCAAGAAATATACTCTGTTTTCTCAAATAAACATGTTTGAATTTTTGAAAGGTATCAACTCAAAATGAAGTTTTGTCAATCATCAAAAAGGGGGAGATTGTTGGAAACAATGTTCAAAATAAAACAAATTGGCCAAGGATTGAGTTTTGATGATTAACAAGAACTAGTTTGAGTATATATATATATATATGACTAATATGTTTGCCAAGTGTTTAAGGAAAGCAGAGAAGTCAAGTCGATCTTCGAGTCGACTTGAACTTAGACTTGGGAGTGAAGTCGATAGTGAAGTCGACTCCACTAACGACTTCAAACAAGCCAAAACTGGACAAAGTTGAAAATGGAATTCTGACGAGTGAAGTCGCAAGCCAAGTCGACTCCACATGCGACTTGGGTAGTCAAGTCGCATACGAAGTCGACTTCAGCATCGACTTCGAAGTACACAAAAATGTCCAGCGTTGAAATCTGGCTCCCGAAGATGCGAAGTCGCAGACGAAGTCGACTCCAAGTGCGACTTGGGCGAAGTCGCAAACCAGGTCGACTCCAACTTCGACTTGAGAAGTTTTGAAGTCCAAGATGAAGATTCAAGCATATCCAAGACATCCATTTGAAGTTTTCTCACATACAAATGAGCTTTAAAGACTATTCTTAAAGTGACTTTAGATCAAAGCAAGAATCCAAGTTCAAGTTCAAATCAAGTCTATCAAGCTCAAAGCAAATCTTCAAGCTAGCTTCCAAATGGAGTAAAAACCAAGTCATGAAGACCCAGTGAGTCCAAAGTAAAGCAAGGAAAATACACATATTTTGCAAGAACTCAAAGCTTTCAAATGGTTTGCAAGACTCAAGACATTTCAAGAAGATCAAGGCGTTTCTGCAATAGACCAAGCCAAGTCGCAACCCAAGTCGACTTCAGGATCGACTTGAGTTGAAGTCTGAAAGCCAAGTCGACCCAAGTCTCAGACTTGAGTTTCTGAAGAACCCAAGTCGCAGGCCAAGTCGACTCCATGTACGACTTGGAAGCCAAGTCGCAGGCCAAGTCGACTTCATCTTCGACTTGGAGTATAACGGTCAAATTTTTGACCGTTGGAGTTCATTTATTGCACGCCAAACTACTTCTACAACGTTCATATTTTCCTCAATCTATAAAAGGACATTCAAATGAACGTGAGAAAAAAAAAGAGACACTACTCTAAAGATCAAAGAGAGAAAAGAAGTACAAGAAAGACTTTCAAATACTTTTTCTCCATATTTGAGTGTTTCAAAGGAAGAAAGAGCTTCAAACTGCAAGTTGCTTCAACAATCATCATTCAAGCTACTTTTGATTTCTTCCTCGAGCTCAAAACTGCCTACACAAATCTGTAAAGTGTAGTTTTTATTCATTTCTTTATTTGGTTGTATAAATCTTGATTTAGCTTGGGTAGCTAAGATCAAGTGTATGCAAAGTAGGGTGTGATTGGAGTGAGACTCATCACCTACTTGTGCAAGTGATTGTATATGCCCCCTAGAGCTTTGAATCTAGAAGAGAGCAAGTGGCTCTAGTTGTATATGCCCCCTAGAGCTTTGAATCTAGAAGAGAGCAAGTGGCTCTAGTTGTGTATGCCCCCTAGAGCTTTGAATCTAGAAGAGAGCAAGTGGCTCTAGTTGTGTATGCCCCCTAGAGCTTTGAATCTAGAAGAGAGCGGTGACTCTAAGTGTATTCGTGGAATACATAGTGGAACCTAAGTCACAACGGAGTGTGAGCTTGGAAGAGTGGAGTAGGGAAGGTTTGCCCGAACCACTATAAATCTTGTGTTCTACTGCTTTATCTTATTTGCTCTTCATTTGCTTAAAAAAGGGGATTAACTTTTTCAAGGGGTTAAGATATTTGAAATTATCAAAGAAATTTTAAAGAACCCAATTCACCCCTCCCCTCTTGGGTTTAGCCATCAACTCGGGACCAACAATAATGTATACCCAAAGTCAACAAGGAGTTAATGTAGTTAATTTGGCATTAAATTAAAGTGAAATTCGGATTTAATAGTTGCTGATTTGGACTGTTGAATGAAAAATGCAAAAATGGACAGCAGCATGCTTTATGGGTTATATGGACGGTTTTGGCAGCTCAAGGCATTGTTTATGATTTTTTTATTAGTCTAAATTGACCCTAAATGCCCTACTCTAATAGATAATTAAATTATTTATTAATTTAAGCTGAGGAAAAATTAAGTTTTAATGAGAATATCTGCTGCAAAGTGGACGTGAGCAGGCAACAGATATTGGTGCAGCAAACTTTGACCGATCAAGTGGCTAGAAAAGTGACTTTTTATATTTTTTAAATATTATAAAATGCAGGGATAAATAGCCTAGGTAGTATGGAATATAAATATGCATTTATTAGTTGCAAAATTCGTTGGAAAAAATGGAGAAAGGCAGCTGATGGTGGACGTGATCTGGTGGACAGATTTGGGATGATTTAATTCTTTGGATAATTAGTGGATTTATAAATGAGATAAAAAATATTTTTAATGGTCCACAAGCTTCCATGTCAGAAAAGGGAATAGGAATGCATTGGAAATTGCATGGATGATGTGGCATGTGGGGCCCATTTGCTGGAAATTTCCAGCTATTGCTTAAAAGAGAAGGAACGACCATATGCATATCAAAGTGGACTTAGAAAATTGTGCAAATTGGAGCTCTCCTTTCCAGCAGCAGCTCACGACCCCTAGGCCACCAAGGAGGAAGAAAAGAGAAGAAAAGAAAGGGGAAAAGGAGGAATTACCCATTTAATCAAGTAAGTATATGATTATTTCGATTTTATATCTCAAATATGGAAATTTTATGATGTTGCAAACTAAAATATGAACGAGACAGTAAATGGATGAATTTTAGCATGAAAAGTTTTTGGAAGAATCATGATGGCGTTATTAAGGAACGACCAAAGTTTCCACTTAAAAGGATAATCAATTTGAAGATTAAAAATCCTAGAACATTAACCTAAACAGGGTAAAACGGGTGACAGGATCATCAGTAGAAAAGGATTTTTAATAATTTTTATAAAAGGATTTTCAATCTGAAAATTTTAAATAAAATATAATACATATTTATAATCATAATAAAAATATAAAATTTAGATTTTTATGGGTATAAATATTTCCTATAAATCACGTGATTAAGGCTGACCCTAAACTCCCAACACAGTCCAGAACAGTGAAAATGCAAAAATAAATATATATGTCAATATTTCGTGATAAAATTTTTATGACAGTTATTTAATGTAGTTATTAAGTTATGGTATAAATGTAAGAATTAAATAGCTTGATTTGACTGGAAATCAATATTTTTAGATTTCAGTTAGCCTGATTTCAGCATTTGTGGATAGTTTGAGAAAAATATCAAAAATAAATATGAAACCTATGCAGAAATGATCCAGACTTATATATATGTTAATAACCTTGATTTGGGTTAGTAAAAGTCGGATTAATTGCTGAAATTTTGGATTTATGAAACTGTTTAGGATTTTATGACAAAAGACACGTTAAACGGGTGAAAAATGGATTCCAAAGTTGCTGTTTTGGAAACCTATGATTAGTGGATTAAAAATCCGTGAAATTAAACTAAATAATTGTTAATTGAAGTGTATAAACTTTCTGAATTAGAGGACAAGTTGTTGATTTGAAAATTTTTAAGAAATATATGAATTAGACGCTGTTAGACGCACATATGTGAAGCAGTGCACATGATAGATGATAAATGCATTATGTAAAATGTTAAAATGTAAAAATATGTTAAAATATGATGGGAAAACGTGAAATTCATTGCTGAATTGATATATGGGAATTTAATATGTGGCATAATGAATGATTGACATACATAAATGTGCAAAATATGTATACCCGACTTGGAGATTAGGTGGGTTATGATTATTTATGAAAATGGATTGGAAAACTAAGTGAATGCAAGAAAATGGAATTTACATGAATGTTATATCATTCTACATGTATAGGCAAGGGCAAAGAAAAGGTTGACCCGGGAAGCTCACGCGATCAAGGTAAGCAAGCAAACTTTCTAAAATATTGATTTCCTTCTATGTTTTGAAAATGATAGCTTAAATAAAATGCTTTACGGATTGTTTCATGGGAAACAAGCAATACTTCTTAAAATAGTTATTTTGTCACAAGTGTTGCCAAGATTGAAAATGCTTATATCAATGATTTTAAAGAGTTTGCTTACAAGTAAGCAAGCGAGCTTTCCAAAATATTGTTTCAAAGGAATCTTATGAAATTTATGAACTTGCTTTGATAAGTTGATTTCATAGTTGCTTACAAGATAAGTAAGTGAATTTTCAAGCATAATGTTTATATTCAAGTATTAAAATTACTTGATCATGTTTATATTAATGATGTGGAGAATTGCTTATAGAGTAAGCAAGCTCAGATCTTGAAAATATGATGTGAGTTTTATGATGGTTTTAAAATAAGCAAGTTCATAAAAGTGTGGTTTACAAAGAGTTTTATATTGAAAGAGTTTGTCTCTTTCATAAAGTGATATTCAAAAATAAACCATGGAAATTCTATTTCCAAGGAGTTTTATTGAAAAATGAATTCTGTACGAAAATGGTTTCTAGAAATAAATAGATATTTTGAAATGGTTTTCATTAAATGTCATAAATTGAATTTATATACGTGTTTTGAGATTTATGTAGATGTTTTTGAAATAATCTATCAAGGTGCTTTACAACTCTTAAAGTTGTAACACTTTGAATATGCTTTACTCTAAGGTTCTAAAAAGATTTAAGGGTGACCAGTCTTACAAATTGATTTGATGGATTTTATGTTTAAATAATGATCAAAAGATTATGCAAACTCCTATTTATATATTTATATATATATATAAGAATAACCAGGAAGTGACGTGGACAAGACAAATAATGACATTACAGTGGATGGAAGAGAGTTGCATATGTTTTGCTCATAAAAATGTTATTAAGAAAAGTTTTGTCTTTGCGAGTTTTGAATGAGTTCAAAAGCTTCTAAAAATGAGAATTTCAAAAATTGTTTAGCAAATCATTAAAGTTTTGCAAAATATTTTCTTCTCAATTATTTCAAATGTTTGGTAAAATGGATTTATTAAAATATTTCTAAACTCTTTAAGGGTGGTCATCCTAACATCAGGATTTGAAAATAATTTACAAAACTATTTTATTTTGAAAACAAACACGCCTAGTTCTCAATTTGAGAAGGGCATAGTTTGCGGACTGAGTGCTTTAAAATATTTTATTTTTCTTTTCAAAATAATCCTGCCCAGTTCTCAATTCGAGAAGGGCATAGTCTGCGGACTAAGTTGGCTTTATACATATCAAGCTGAGGCTTGAAAAAGAGCACAGTCAAATGACTGGGCTAAGCTTTGTGAAAATTATTGCTAGCATACGAGTGTGCGCAAAACGATATACTAGGCTCATGGTTGAGGCGGTCATGGACCAAAATGGTCGAGAACCAGAGCTCACCTCTACCTGTAGCCGAGTCGCTTAGGGGAAGGCTGGAGGCCGGCGACGCCCTCCCTGAAATGGGAGCAGGATCATGGATAACCGCCTAGCTAGCGGTGCAATCACATGAATGGTTTCTTTCCTATGGGAGGATGATCACTTGTTAAGTGTCACCTTCTTGAGGGTCAGAGACACAAATCCATATGCTTTTGGAACATACATATGTTCCCAATGTTTTAAAAGTCCCAAAATGGGCATCTACACTGTTTTATTTTAAATGGATTTGTGTTGGATTTAAATGGATTTATGTTTAGTTTTTAGAAGATACCGAAAAATATTTTAGGACATGAATATGTCTGCCATATTGGTTTAAAAAGGGTTTGGTATCTTATGCTGGTTAAAAGAAGTTTATATTTAAAAATATTTTTGAAAATAAGAATGTCCGCCCAGATAAAAGATTTCTATGCACATGCATTACTTTTGAATAACCCCGAGTTAGGTTATAAAGAAATTAAATAAATGATGTTTTGGGACAAGTAAATGTCCTCATTGGCAAAAGGTTATAAGAAAATTTTTTTAGGACATATAATTGTCCTCATGCCATATGAAAAATATTTTTGGACATAGACATGTCCTCATGATAGATGAAAAATATTTTGAGATAAACAATTGTCCCCATGAAAAATGATTTAGATGCATAGACATCACTTTTGAAAATCCTCAAAATGGGGATATACACAAAGTTTTATGAGTGTATTATAAAGAAGATTTCTATAAAAGGTTTCTTCCTATCAATAGTTGATCACTTGATAAGTGTCTCCTACCGAATAGGCAAGGAATACATTTAAATGAAAAAAATGATGCTTGCTTACTGAGTTTATCACTCACGTTTTGTTTTCCCAACCTTAGACAGGTTTAAGGCTCTAGGGAAGGAGCAAAGCTAAAAGGTATCGATATGTTTGAAGAATTGATGTATGAATGTATTGCTTATAATGAAATGGGATTGATTATGTATGGTGTAAATAGATAAGTGATTATGTATAAAATCTATGTGAATCTTTATTCTTGAACATATATATGTTGCCTATAATATGAAAGTAAAGATACTTGTATGACAAATTTTATGATGATATGGATGAGTTCACTATGAATGATGACAAGTATGTGCTTATATGATGAAAGAAAAGAAAAAAAAATTGGATGAGATCGAATTAAGAACCCGCCGCGTGTTCAGGGCAACAATCCTGACTCACATTTACCAATCGATAGATCCTGAGGTAAGGATGCGACGTCTCGGTTTGGGGCGCCACAGCTTGTCATGTATTAAACCGAGTTACCATTAGAGCAATATTGAAAAAAATCCCATATGAACTTTGGAAAGGCAGAAAACCGAACATATCATATTTCCATACTTTTGGATATACTTGTTATGTGTTAAATAATGGAAAAAAAAATTCAGAAAAATTAGATGCCAAAAGTGTTGAAGCTATTTTCCTTGGTTATTCATCAAATAGCAAAGCATATAGAATTTTCAACAAAAGAAATCAAATAGTAGAAGAATCAATACATGTTGTTTTTGATGAATTTAACCAAACTCCGAGAAAGGAGGATGAACTAAGTGATGCAGATGATACAAAAGCAAAACAACAAGAGCAACAAGAGGAAACCGAGCTCAAGCCAGAAAATTCTACGGAAGAAAAGGTAAGTGAAGGTAATGATTTCTATAGACCTCCAACTGATTTAAAATTCAAAAATGTCCATCCAATTGAGCAAGTCATTGGCGATATTTATGAAGGAGTAAAGACTAGAAGGTTAAAACAAAACATTTGTGGACAATACGCTTTTGTGTCAAAAATCGAACCAACAACTATTGATCAGGTTCTTAATGATGAAAACTGGGTTATTGCAATGCAAGAAGAGCTAAATCAATTGGAAAGAAATAATGTATGACATTTAGTTCCTAGACCAACTGATCGCAGCATTATTGGTACCAAATGGGTATTTAGGAACAAATTGGACGAAAGCGGACTTGTAATAAGAAACAAAGCTAGATTAGTAGCCAAAGGGTATTCCCAAGAAGAAGGGATTGATTTTGAAGAATCATATGCACCCGTGGCTAGATTAGAAATCATACGCATTTTACTGGCATTTACTTCTCACATGGATTTCAAATTGTTTCAAATGGATGTGAAAAGCGCATTTTTGAATGGATACTTGAATGAAGAAGTATATGTTGAACAACCCCCTGGATTTGAAGAAAAGGATCAATCAAAATATGTTTATAAATTAACCAAAGCATTATACGGACTAAAACAAACCCACCGAGCTTGGTATGAAAGGTTGAATAAATTTTTGATTGATCATGAATTTCAATGAGGAAAGGTTGATACTACCTTATTCATCAAGTATAAAAGAAAAAATATTTTAATTGTTCAAATTTATATAGATGATATAATATTTGGTGCTACTGACGAAAATTTGTGCCAAGAATTTTCTAAGATTATGCAAAGCGGATTCGAAATGAGCATGATGGGAGAATTAAATTTCTTCCTTGGACTGCAAATCAAGCAACAAGCCGAAGGAATATTCATAAATCAGTCCAAGTACATCAAAGAAATGCTAAAGAAATTTGGAATGAAAACTAGCAAGGGAGAAAATACTCCAATGAGTTCAACAATCAAGATCGACACGGATGAAAACGGTAAATGTATCGATCAAAAGCTTTATAGAAGTACGATAGGATCATTGTTGTATTTAACTGCTTCTAGACCGGATATTCTTTTCAGTGTTTGTATGTGTTCTAGATTCCAAGCATATCCTAAAGAATCACATTTATTGGCTGTAAATTTTTTTTTAAAATATTTGATAAATACCACTAATCTTGGACTATGATATCCAAAGGGGTCAACTTTTGATTTAATCGGCTACTCGGATGCGGATTTTTCCGGTTACAAAGTAGATAGAAAGAGTACCAATAGAACATGTCAATTCCTTGGAAACATGTTGGTTTTATGGTATTCAAGGAAACAAACTAGTGTTTCTCTATCTACGGCAGAAGCCGAATATATAGCCGCCGGGAGCTATTGTGCCAAATTACTTTGGATGAAACAACAATTAAAAGATTATGATATTGATTATTACAATATTCCAATTAGATGTGACAATAGAAGTGCAATTTGTTTAACTAAAAATCCTATATCGTATTCTAGAACCAAACATATAGATGTAAGACATCATTTTATTCGTGAACATGTTGAAAATCATGATGTTTGCTTGGAATATGTGAAAACCGAGGATCAAATTGCTGATATTTTTACCAAACCATTAGCAAAAGAATCATTTTACAAAATTAGATATGATATGGGGATGATTGAGTTAAATTAGAAATAGCTAGATGGGAAAAATGAACTTAGAAAAGTCCAAGTCGATAAGCCAAGTCGACTCCAGGGCCCCCAAGTCGACTCCAGTGAAGTCGAATTGGGCATGGAGAAGTCGACTCCGCTGAGATGAAGTCGACTTCGCTTAGGGCAAAGTCGACTCCGCGCGCGACCGTCGGACTTCGTCTCTCCCTTTTCTTTCTTCTCTCCTTTCCTCTCCCTCATTTCATTCCGCACGACAACTTCTCTCCTCTCTCCGGCGATTTCCATCTCCATTTCCGACCAACTCTCCTCATTTCAGACTTCCTGCTTTTCTATTTTTTCTCTCCATTTTCGGATTTCCACTCTCTATTTCCGAAACCAACTATCCCCTCTCTTCTACTCTCCCTTTCTCTCTCTTTCATCCAACTTTCCGAAACCAACTGTCTCAATCCACTTTCTTCTCCCTTATTTCCTGCCTCTGTTTCTCTCAAGCTAGCTCCGTCTTTCTCTAGTTTACATTCTCATCTCTTCTTTCTCCATCTCTCTCATTTCTGAAAACATTCCCCTGTTTTTCGGCTCCTGTTCCTAACATTTTCCCAACATCCTTTTCTCTTTCTCTATTTTACTCTCACTTGATATTTCCGTCTCCATTTCTCATCTTAAGCTGCCTCTCAAGTTCAAACTTGAAAATCCCATTCTCAAAAATCAAATCCAATGGCACCCAAACCCAGATTGCCAAAACTTGCCGTCTCCAAGCCATCGCTAAAGCCCGTTCCTAGAGAAACCAAATCCCAAACTGAGGAAGAGGTACCTAGAAAGCAAAGAACCTCCTCAAATCGAGCTCGGGAAGAGCCATCGACTTCCACAGGTCGACGGGTTCGATTCCAAGCGGCAACCCCATTGACTACGGCTGCCCAGGGAGAAGAAACCCAAACATCACAAAGCACACAATCTAGGGCTAGAAGAAAGGGAACCCCTGCAGCTAAAGCACAAGTCTTGAAGATGCCGACCACATACTTCAAGAGAGAAATTCAGCACAGCCGATTCTACAAATCGTTCTATGAACAAAAGGTATTCATTCCAAAAATTATAGACTTCAAGTTCCTGAACAATTATGAATTTGAAATTGAAGAACTGTTGGATTTTCAAGGCTGGACTAGTTTGTTGAAAGCCGATGACAGAGGATATCCCGACCTGACTAGGATATTTTACTATCTATGGGATGATCAGAACTATTGTACTTATATCAAGGGAGTTGAAATGTTCTTGGGTTCAATGGTAGCCCCAAATCAAGCAGATGGCTTAATCAAGATAGGCAGAATTCTAGGTGTTCCTGCTGAGGATGAGCAGCTCCCTGTGGATCTTACCCTTGATCAAATGTATAATCAGCTCACCCGGAGCAATAAGTATCATCCCGGGATCAAGTTTCTGCACTATATGGACTTGTCCCTGAGGCTACGGGTTCTACGCCTACTGATAGCTCGCTACATTTATCCAAAGGGTGGCGGAAGGAACCAGTTAAACCCGCAGGAGGCGGGAATTCTCTGGAAAATTGTAAATCGGGTCAAAGTAAGCCTTCCAAGATTGTTTTTAGAAGCACTGGCCTCGAGAAAAGACAACCCACGAGGGGTTCTGCCATATTAGACATGGATCACTAGGATCCTAGAGCATTTTGAGGTTGACATTGATGGCGAGCCGTTCGAGGTTCTAAAGTCTACCAACGCCATCAATAAGACTTTGCTCCAGAGAATGAAGATAAATGTGGAGCAATTCAGAGCTGGAAGGATTCAAGAAAGGATGGGTGTTCCGGTTCAAGATGAAGCCGGGGATGCACAGGGACAGGGGGAGCAGCCCCCATCACCTCCAGAGGAGCAGCCTGCTCCACCACAGGATGATCATGAGGCACCCGCATCGCTTGCCTCACATGGCTCATGTTCACCTCATGGCTCGGAGATCCCAGATCCCGCACCACGACCGCCATCTTGGGACAACTCGGTGAATGCAATCCGAGAACATCTAAAGCAGATCGAGGACCGGTTGACTAGTCAGATTGCCAGGGTCCTAAATGCGATGACGGATATGCATTCCCGCCAGGATCGTATGGATCGGGAACTCAGGACGATCAGATATCATCTGACATCAGGGCCCCATTGAGCTCAGCCCATCCCCGAACTGGATCCATTTGATACCGGATCAGTTCACAGAGATCCTACACCGGCACCCGTTTCATCATTTTACTCCTCAGCCCATAATCGGCATATCCGACCGATTTTCTATCCCATATCTGCGTTCCAATTCACCAAATCTCTCCGAGTCAACCCCTATTTGCTCGATTGACAAAAAGGGGGGAGAATAGTTGCGTTTTGAGTTAGGAGTTAGATTTTTAGGATTTTGGGTTGGGTAGCTTGTATATAGGTTTTTATTTGCTTTTGAAAACTTGTATGAAATTTTTGATTACATGAAAAGGTTGTTTATGATTATAACTTGTATTATGCTTTGATTACAAATGCTCTGTTTCATGCCCAGATTAAGTATGCTTTGCTTTGATCACTAATGATTTGCTTTGAAATGGATTGAATGATTGTTTAAATAAGAATTCAAATTGTAATTATTTGAAACAACATATGCAA
This sequence comes from Annona cherimola, assembly GCA_030490835.1. NCBI lineage: Eukaryota > Viridiplantae > Streptophyta > Magnoliopsida > Magnoliales > Annonaceae > Annona > Annona cherimola. The sequence goes on along the minus strand of CM059972.1, from coordinate 53,067,629 downwards.
ATGATGAAAATGAAATATATATGACAGTTTCACCAAGTTCAAAAGGCAAATGACTTATGACGATCCTAAAAATAGGATAAAATGACATATTGAAAGGTATAAACTCAAATTGGTTTTGTCAATCATCAAAAAAGGGGAGATTGTTGGAAACAATTGACAAAATCAAATACAAAATATCCCAAGCATGTGTTTTGATGATTAACAACACAATTTGAGTAAATTTTAGCTACTAATGTGTTTTGTGTTTTCTTTAAGGATATAAAAATGAAACATATGAAGTATGGTAGGTCAAGTCGATCTCCAAGTCGACTCAGATATCGACTTAGGCCAAGTCAATCCCCAAGTTAACTCCAGCAGTGACTTCAAGTGTCTATTTTTGTCCAGCGTTGAAATTGGGGACCAAGAGGTGCCGAAGTCGCAAACGAAGTCGACTCCACATGCGACTTGGATGAAGTTGCAGGCCAAGTCGACTCCAGCATCGGCTTCAATTAGACAGGGCAGAATTTCAGAAGTCAAGTCGAAGGCTAAGTCGACTTCAAGCCATACTTGAGTCAAGTTGAAGACCAAGTCGACTTAAATATTCAACTTGGAATATATGAAGATTAATCCAAGTCCAAAGCAAGAAGGTTGCATAAATTCATCCATTTAGATCAAAGACTATATATTGCATTTGTTCATGCACACCAAGACTCAAGTTTTCAAGACTCCTTAGATATGAAACTAAAGGATTTTCATGCAAAGTAAAAATATTAAAACTTAAATAATGAAAATCAAAGGAGGAACACCTACGCTGAAGAAGTTAAGCAAGCAAAAGACATTTCAAGAAAGCTTAAGCTGACTTGGCAAGATCATGAAGGTCAAGTCGCAAAACGAAGTCGACTTCAACATCGACTTGGGCGAAGTCGCACCCGAAGTCGACTCCATATGCGACTTGGGTCAAGTCCAAGGCCAAGTTGACCCAAGGATCAACTTGAACAAATGGAGCACAGCCGAAGTCGCACCCAAAGTCGCACCCGAAGTCGACTCCAGCATGCGACTTGGGCGAAGTCGCACACGAAGTCGACTCCACCTGCGACTTGGACAAATAACATTCGAATTTTTGAACGTTGGAACATTTATTACGCGCCAACCAACTTCATAACGTTCAAAATTCTCCCTCCTCTATATATAGACACTCAAGCAAACGTGGAAACACACAAGTAAGAGCTGAAAAAGAGGAAAGAAGTGCTACTAAGACTTTCAATCCACTTTTCTCTACAATTGAGTGATCTATACACTTTCAAAGGAAGAACAAGCTTCAAAGTTGCGGTTTGCTTCAATGCAAAATGATTTGTTGCTTCTACAAATTCTTCCTCGAGTTGAAACGTGCTACACAAATCTTTAAAGTGTAGATTTCTTTCATTTCATTTTGATATTTAGTTTTTGGTGCTTGGTTTGAGGTTGGTTTTTTAAACCAATAGGGTTGTGATTGGAGTGGAACTCGTCACCTACTTGTGCTGTTTGTTGTACACACCCCCTAGAGCTAGAATCTAGAAGAGAGCGGAGGCTCTGGTTGTATATGCCCCCTAGAGCTAGAATCTAGAAGAGAGCGGAGGCTCTAGTTGTATTCGTAGAATACATAGTGGAACCCAAGTCACAAGGGAGTGTGAGCTTGGAAGAGTGGAGTAGGGAAGGTTGCCCGAACCACTATAAATCTTGTCTATTACTTTTCATTTCTGCTTTCATTATCTTATTGCTTTCCATTTGGCTCATTAAAGGGAATTAAACTAAACCAGGGTAAAGCTTCTAATTCAAGTTTTAAAATTTTAAATACCCAATTCACCCCTCCCCTCTTGGGTAATTGTCATCAACTCGGGACCAACACTAATGACCTGGTGTTGCTTTTTAATTCTTGTTTTAAATTATTTCTAGGAAAATTGAAGTCGAGGTGGTCGAGACCATTCAAAGTATTACAAGTGTTTCCTCATGGAGCTGTTGAAATATGGAGTGAAAAGACGGGAGCATTCAAAGTCAATGGGCAGCGCCTCAAACCCTACTTCTCAGGGGATCACATTCTAATAGGAGTCATCCACTCCTTTTGCGAAACCAAGCCACCCAACTGAAAATCTGGAGTCAGGCTGATGACTTTAAACCAAGCGCTTCTTGGGAGGCAACCCAAAAATTTCCTTTTTCTTCCAGGGAAGTTTTAGTTTTATTTTTCTTTTAGTTTCTTTTAGAATTTTGATATTTTTTAATTTTGAGCTTTATTGGTTATTTTCAGAGCCTACTTGGAAGGAAACACCATGGGATGAAATTTCAGTTCAACTCGTTGTCTACCTCTTGCCCACAGTTCAACTCGCCAAAACAGGGAAGTTAACATCTCACATTTTTACAATTACTCCCTTTATTTTGATGGCATGATTTTCATTGAGGACAATGTCAATTTCAAGTATGGGGGTGAATGTGTTGCATTAATTTTCTCTAAATATTTCTTTCACTACCCTGATGATTATATTTTGGTCATAATTATAATTTTTGCAAAATTTCAAATTTTTTTTTTGAAAACTTTGGGTAATTCTTGCATAAAATGTGATATTAGACCCCGCTTTGAACTCTTGTATGTCTTGAAAGCAAACCATACATAGAATTTCAACATCTTTGAGTTAGGAAACGTTGAAGCTTAATGAGATGTTAAATTTGTTTTTGAACTTATACTTGTTGAAAATACTTGGATTTTTGTCCTGAATCACTTGATGAAACTGATATACCTAGGAACCGATTTTGTTTTCTTTCAAAATCAGAGTAATCCTCTCCAATTTATCAAAAGTTTTTTTTTCTAATACACAATTGTCATTTAAGAAGGTAGTTTTTCCCCCATATATGAAAAATTTTATTCTGGTTGAAGAAATTTCCTAAGCCAAAACTCCATTTAACCAATTCATGGACATGATTAAGGCAATTTTTCTTTCATGATGAGTCTATCTTTGAAAGTATAACAGTTGTTTACCCCTATTGAGCCTGAACTTAAATTTTTCCTAAATCACAATTCCCACTTTGTTGAACCAACTTTGAAATTGAATTCTGAGCTGAAAAGTGAAACAGGGAATAATATTTAATCTCCTGACTGTGCAAATAATGAAAATGACTTCCTAGATACCCTGAAATATGGTGAGGGAAATTATTGCCGGACTTGGTAAAAAAAAAAAGCTAAACCAATGGTAAGAACAGGCTTGAAAGAGAATAAAAGCACTAAGTGTGGGGGTAGTATTATTTTCTGTTGTAAAATGAGGCTCAAGTCATGTGGAGACGGTTCAATTTTTGAAATTTTATTTCTTGTGCAAAACCTAACCATTGTCCTACTAAATCCTTATGATCCTATTAATTAGCTAATTGAGTTGGTAGAGCAAATTTAAATGCAAAAATTTGATGAGATGTATATGAGGTAATTTGACTAATATTTTCTGCACTACTACCATCACTTGAATTATTGAATGTGTGTATTGAATAATCAAATAAATGGGGAAGATATCTGATAATTAAGAGTTTATTGCGGGAGTTTTTGAACTCTTAATGATTGAAAACAAATTAGGTGATAGAGTGTACAGTATTAGTCATGTAAGAAAGGATTGTTGACCGAGATTTTCAAGAAGTGTCATGTTTCAAGATTTTTAGTTTAATACTCTCATTAATTTTGATGATTGGCTAAACATTTATTTTCACTTTTTGCTCAAAGTTTTGAAATTTTGCAATCTGTTCTTAAATCCTTTTGTATTTGCTTGAGGACAAGCAAAAGTTCAAGTGTGGGGGTATTTGATAAGTGGAAATTAATAACATATTTTGTGGACATTTTATACCAAATTGGTGGGTAATTAATTAAGTCCAACGTGAAATTTGCTCTAAAATGTGATTTTTGCAAGAATTGGGTATTAAATATTAATTTCAAGTTATTTAAATATTTTTTATAATCTTTTGGCTTGAAATTACTTTTTATTTGTTGCCATGAAATTAAATGGGCTTGAAATAATTTTTATAATAATAACCCACTAATGATTTTGACGAATTAATGATTTAAACAATTTTTTATGCAGGAAAACAAATTACAGCAAGTGGGCCCCACAAGTCTAAAGAACGGCTAGCAAAAATTCAACGCCCAAGCTGATCAAATCACTACCGTCCATATTAGCAAATCATTAGAGCCGTCCAAATTTTTTGTGGGACCCACTAGAAAATCAACGGCAAGAAATTCCAGCCATCCATTTCCAGAAATTGCAACCGTCCAAAATATTAATCCAAGCTGTCCAAACCGTTCAGCATACATAAATCACGTGATCAAAATTTAAATCCAAAGCAAATCACCGTTCAGATGATTCTGGACCGTCCATTCAAATCCAGATTGTCCAAATAATGATGATCATGTCGTCCAGAATTTTAATTAATCATGGCCGTTCAAACAAAATTCAGCAAGCTTGATCACGTCCAGATTTTTGATCCAAACGATCCGTAAAAATCCAAGTTGTACATCCTCATGCAGATCAGCAGTCTAAATCAACGGCTTGATTTTTGTCCAGCAAAATTCCACCGTCCAGCAGCTGTCCATGCATTATTATCCACCGTCCATTTTTTATTAAGCAGTGAATCTCAGCTATCCAGCAAATAAATCAGCACCGCCTCTAATTTTTTGTAGACCCTGAATTTATCTCAGCCCTCCATCCATGCAGATCACGTACAATAAAGTGGGGCCCACCATGAAGCTAATGTATGCAGGTAGGTTGCAGTGCAATTGTATTGCGTTAAATAAGATGGGGCCCACTTGTGCGCAATCTTCAGCTACTATATAAGGGAGGAGAATTCCAGCATGATGGGGGAACGAGCAAATAGGAAAAAGGAAAATCCTAGCAAGGAGCCACAGCAGAATTTTTCAGCGGGGATTTTAGGAGAAAATTAGAGCATAATTGGAGAGAGAGAGAGAGAGAGAGCAAGGAGGTGGAGAGCACGGGCAAGAGGCGGATTGGCGAGATGCGTAGAGCGGCCGACACACCATCGGGGCTTCAAACCAATAAGCTTTTCTATCTTTTCCCTTTTAATTTTAATTGTCTTGTTTAAGATGGATTTGGATTTTAATTTTATTTTGGACTTAAATATGCTTGGCTAAACCTTAAATCTAGGGTTTAGGATGTAGCATACGTACAATGTAGCGTGGTATGGGTTTTTAATTTATTTATGATGGATATTGTTGTTAATTTAATATCTTGTGATTTTTAATGCTTGCTTTGTACATTGGCCCGTACTTTAGCATAATTCCATATATTAGGTGATGGAACCAAGAGGTGGAAACCTAATATACGATAATCAAGATATTAAACTTGGAAATCTAAGACCATGAGAATAGGCATGATATCCTTGAGGAATTTCATGAACAAACCACAGAACTTAATGGATTCTAATTACCTTAATCCCATGAGAATAGGTGGTTAAGAAAATTAGGGTACATCTTGTAGGTTTCGAGAGAAGGTGCAAGGATAAATTAGGGTTTGTTCTCCTTTAACAAACAATATCCAAATTAAATAATTATATCCCTACCCGTTGTAAAAGACGCATGTGAAATCCTAGACCCTAGATACTCGCACACTCATTTTCTCTACTTGTTCTAATTTGCAATTTTTTCTTCCCATTTTGTTTATTCCCTTTCCCTTTTATTTACTATATTTTCTTCCTACTTTTCTATTTTATTTGTTATATTCTTTCCATATCCGACATGAAAGCGTTTAAAAGCAAAATTTATAGTCCCGAATTCTCTGTGGATCAATAATTTATATACTACAATCTACGACCCGTGCACTTGCGGTGAGATTGCGAACATCCAACCTCAGACAGGTGTAGGGAAAGCCAAGAAATGAAGGGCATGTGTTGCTAAAGGAAAAGAGAAATCTACAAAGGTTAGTAGATTTCTGTATGAATAAATGCCCTAATGGGATATGGTGAAAAAGACATAGGTTGTATGAAATTATGAAGTGATGAATAATATGAGAAGTTGATGCTTTATGATGATATGGATAAATCCATTATGAATGATGATAAGTATATGTTTATGTGATGAAAGAAAAGAAAAATAAAGAAAAAAATTGGACGAGATCCAATTAAGAACCCGCCGCATGATCAGGGCAACAATCCTGAGTCATGTTTACCAATCAAAAATGGTCCCGGAGTAAGGCTTCTAGGCACCCCGGTTCGGGGCGCCACATATGAAATTATGAAGTTATGAATAATATAAGAAATTGATGATTTATGATGATATGGATGAGTCCATTATGAATGATGATGAGTATATGTTATGTGATGAAAGAAAAGAAATTTTTTTTGGATAAGATCCAACTAAGTACCTGCCGTGTGATCAAGGCAACAATCTTGAGTCACATTTACCAATCAAAAAGGGTCCCGGAGTAAGGCTTCTAGGCACCCCGGTTCGGGGCACCATAACTTGGGTCTGTGACTTCACCTAAGTCGTAAGTAGAGTCGACTTCGACTGCGACTTCATTTGTCTTTGTACCTAATTTCAATGCTGGAACTTTTAATGTATCTGAAGTCGATTGTGAGGTCGACTTGGGGATCGACTTCACCTGAATCGACTTGGAACTGTGACTTGGTCTACTGTGTTTTGAAACTTGAGTTTTTTTATCCTTTAATCACACTTAGCAACCACATTAGTACCCAATTAATTCCCAAATTGAGTTGTTAATCATCAAAACATAGATTGTACTTAATTTGCCTTGAATTCCAACATGCCTTACATATGCATCTTGCCTAGATTCTCTTTTTCCCAAGATGAATCTAGCAACCAAATTATCTTACAAGGTAGCTAATCTTATAAAAAGCATTACACACCACATGTAAGAGTAAATCCACATGGCACACATATACAACAATCAAATATTCATATTCAAAGCATTAAGAACCAAAATAACATAGTTTAGACATAAAGTCATCTCAACTTCCCATCTAATGAAGCTTAGCTCATGTACATGGAATCAACTCCCATTGAAACCAAGTTTGAGTTCATTTCCAACAAGAGAAAAAAAGAAAAATAAGTAGAGACCAAGAAAGAGAAGCTAAAACTTGCTAGTTTCCACTGATGAAACGATTCCCTCTCTAAGTTGCTCTTGGCTTGAAAACCCTTCTTTTCTCCCTCTTGAGTTGCTCCCACCCGTGCTCTCTCCTTTGTGTCTTATGCCCAAAACGAACCCTAAGTGATAATTTATTGTGGCGCCCCGAACCGAGGCGCCTAGAAGCCTTACTCCGGAATTTTGTCGATTGGTAAAAGTGGCTCAGGATTGTTGCCCTAATCACGCGGCGGGTACTTAATTGGATCTTGTCCAAATTTTTTTTTCTTTTCTTTCATCACATGTAAACACATACTTAATCTCAATTTTCAATTATCATTGATGATATTAATACTAGTTTTTCTACAATACAGGTTATTTTAACTTGATCATTTCATACATATAAACTATGAGAATATGCAAATCGCCATGTCGTCACTTTTTCTTCATATCATCCTTTCCTTTTCCATCATGTCTTGTGCTATACCTGCCTATGGTTTGAAAAGCAAAACGTGAGTCAAAACTCAGTAAGCAAACATTTTTCCATTTAAATGCATTTCTCCCGTTCAATAGTAGACACTTATCAAGTGATCTACTATCAATCAGTGGAAACCTTTTCATAAAACCTTTCATATTTCATACCAAAAACATATGCTTGTAAAACTTTACCTGTATGGACATATTTTATGTCCTAAGATATTTTTCATAAAACTTCCTTTCTCCAAGGACATTCTCATGTCCTTAAAACATTTTCCATAAAACATTTTCAAAAAAAGCATATGCATCATGCATTACGTTTCTGTCCGTCTAGTAGGTGACACTTACCAAGTGATCACCCTTTCCTCCTTAGGAGAGAAACCATCTCAATTGATAACTCGCGAGCCAGACAGTTATCCGTGTCCTTCTCCCATTTCAGGGAGGGCGCCGCCGGCATTTTGCCTTTTGAAGCGACTTGGCCTATGTAGAAGGGGCCCATCTTGCAACCATGTCCAGTCTGCATATCCTCTACAATAGACCTAGTACATGATTTATGTGCACATTCCTTTCTCCACATTCATATGCTAGCATACTTTTATAAAACTCCACAGACCCAAGTCTGTGTCTTTTTCCTTTCCAAAACTTGATGCTAGCATGTCATTTCAAAATAGTACAGGCCTCGGTCTGTTTATTGGTGAACGTGACTCAGGATTGTTGCTCTGACCACACGGCAGGATTTATATATATATATATATATATCATTAATACATCGAAAATTTCCCTCGTTCATTCAACATGAAATATATTTCACATATCATAGTGATAATCACAACCTGTTCATAAAACATCATCCTGGAAAAGATATTCTTTTCTATTTCAAAACTATCATCATTGTCTTTACATACAAATTTACATATACAACATTCATATCAAAAACTAGATATCCTTTTTGCATGCTGCCTTCATCATTATTTCCTGCCCGTTGTTGAAAAAGCATGGGTGAGTAATAAAACTCAGTAAGCAAGCCATACATAATTTTTCAATCATTTTCATGCATTTCATAAAATGCAAATGCAATGCATTCATAGCATACATGAAATTTCTTTAGATGCGATGCTAACTAGGTGCCCATCCCATACATGCTCCCATTTCAGGGAGATCGCCGTCGGCCTGGGCCTATTAAGCGACTTGGCAATAGCGAGGGAGACATCCGGTTCGCTTACTACCTCGACTATGGCCTATTCCTCGTGTACAGGCTCATTTACATATATATGTCGGCATGACATTTGCAAATCATAAACAATTTCATAAAAAGTATTTAATAAATAATTTAACAAAACGAACTTCAGTTCATGTAAAGCAGTTATATGTATGTCCAACCTTAAATAAATTTCATAAAGCAATTCACAAACAATTTCAAACATTTTAGAAATAATTTGCAAAACGTATAACTTGCTTACCTTCTTAGTGGATGTCTTCGACCTTCTCTTTTTCTTTTCCTATTCAAGAAAAAAAGATATTTTATTTCTTCTATTCAAGCTGCTTCTCATGCATGTTTTATAATATTTGGGCATTATTTCTTTATATGGATATTTTTAACCATAAATTCTTCAAAAATTCCATCCTTAAGTTTAAATATTAATATCAAATTTTCTTCAAAATTACGCTGTTTACTGTTTATGGTCATTGTAGCAAATCACTGTTCATCCGCGGTTACTTTTCACAGCGACGTGGTTACTGTTCATGGGTTCCAAAAATTGACATTTTTTCCAAAAATAAAAAATACCATGACATAGCTTATGCTTAGTATATTATGGGAAATTTCATATATTTTGAATTTATCATCATTTACTGGGCTAAATAAATCATTTTCTCCATATACTAAAAATCAACATAAATTCACTTATGCATAATCCTTAATTCCAAAAATTATGAAATTAATATATCATCATTCCAACATCATATTTATTCATCCCAAATCATCATTTGTCAATTTTGGAGCATTATTTCCACATATCCTATGTTATCTTCCCGAATGCTCTATCTTTGCTCCAAATTTTTGATGTTACGACATAATTTCGATTAAGCATTATAACTATACTTATTTCCTCATGCTTAGGCATTATATAAGTATGGTTTTACCCTACTTAACATTCAAAAGAAATTTGGGTAGAAATCACTTACCCGAAGTAGAGATATCCCACTTTTTCTCACACTTTCTCTCTCCAACCTTCTCCTTTTCTTCCTTGGAGGTGTGGGAGGGTTTGGGAACTTGGAATGACTCAAGTGGAGCTGGAATTCATTGTGCCTTGGAATTCCCCCTTCCCCCCTGCTGCCCTATTTATACTTTTTGATTTTTCACAAAATTGGATTTTACCCCCTTAGCTTGAGGTATTTAATTATAAAAATGTATTTTTTTATAAATTTAAAAAATGCCTTGAGCCAAGAGCAGCCACCCTATGCCTGCTCCAGCCCACCCTATGCAGCCCTATTATTTATTTATTTTTAAATTTTTAAAATTAATTAATTTAGGCTAAATAAAGCCTAACCGTTGATTTAAGATGAGGTTGATCATGGACCATTGATCTTGGTCAATTTTTCCAACTGCCCCCTGGTCACGCTCCCTGTTGCAGCTGCTTTTCATTTTATTTTTTTATTTTTTATTTATTTATTTTAATAAAAAGTCAAATGCACATTAATTGAAAAGTTAATTCACTTTTTCGATCTTTATTTGACACTTCTTCTTGACCTTTGATTTGTGATTTTCATCACATCTTAACCCATTCATCATGTTCATCATGAATTTTTAACCATTCATAAAAAATTTCATCGAAATCCGACACCTGGATTGCAAATTATGAATTTTTCTTTATTTTTCCACAAAAATCCAAATTTGGATTAAAATATCCAAAAGAATTGCTATTTCGTCTTGTAGTGATTAAATCTTTATTTTGTCTTTTTGTGATTAAATTAATCCAAGTGATTAACTCTTAATCACGGGTCTTAATCCCCAGTTACTATTCACGTGCACTATTCACGTGGGTCAAATTCTTAATTGCATTATTTTACCCTCCAATACACATATTCACAAATATAATTCATGAATTTTCATTTATCATAAAAATAATTACAAAAGAAATCTAGGGTTACAATATCGAAATGACGCGTATACAGTCGGGGTTTCACACAAGTGGGCCCAAAAATCTGAAAATGAAGGGTATAAAAGAGGCTTCCATGGGGACGTTTCAAGAGGGTTAGAGAGAGAAAAAATTTGAGGAGCGAAATCCTCCAAGCAAGGTAGCCCTTGCAAGACCCAATCCAGCAAGGAAAAGAGGGGAAAAAGAGGAGAAAAAGAGAAGAAAAAAAGGGAAGAAAGAAAAGAATCCAAGTTGGGAAAGTTTGGAATCAAAGTTGCTTAGATTCAAGTAAGTATAGATTGAGTTTTGGATTCTTTAAACCTAAGTTTCTTCACTCAAATCATGAGTCATGCATATGGTTCATAAAGAACTCTTAAAGGATGAGTAATGATGCCTTAATAAAGGTATTGAATGATTTTTGAAAGATTTAAATGAAATCAAGAGTTCAAAAGAGTGAAAAGGGAAGTTAGGGTTGAATTTTGAGAAGAAAGCTAACTCGAAAATTCTCAAAACGCTAAACTAAGTTGTTGTATGATTAAAGCATGATGATTTGGATGTAATTCATATTAGTTTAGATTACATATGTTGATTTAAGAATTTGTTAATGATTTTACCAAATATGGAACTTAGGGTTTCAAGAAATGACCGATTTTTTCATTTCTGAGTTAAAAATAATACAAAGGAGTGCTTAAATGGTTTATGGATGAATTGTAGGGTAAATTACCCTAAATTAAGGACCCTTTGGATGACCTAAGTGGGTTGGATGAGTTTGCTATAAATCTGATTTTTTAGGGTAAATGTATGGAACATCCAAATGGGGGCCAAAACGGGTACTTTACATGTGATTTCTGTTGCTGCTTGTAAACAAATGATTTATGGATTTTATGGAGGGTAAATTACCCTAAGATTAAGGTAATTTGAGTGTCCAAAAGGGCTTGAAAATATTTTCCCTAAAACTCATTTTTAAGGACTTATGTTTGGACATGTCAAAATGGGTCAAAATGGATACCACTACATGCTTAGGATGTTACTGTTTTGGAAGCAATTAAGTTATGGATTTTGAATATGTTATAATAACCTAAATTTAGGTGAAGAAAATCATGCTTAATTTCTGAAATTTATGGATTATAAATTTGTTAAGATTTAAGTATTGAAAGAGGTGTTGAAAGGATGAAAAATGGGTCCTAACGTTGCTGTTTTGGAACCCTATGATGAATGGATTGAAAATCTGAAATTAGACCATAAATTAAATGTTAATTAATGTTTTTAATCATGCTGAATAAGAACACAAGTTGCCAACTTGAGAAATTTTAAGAAATACCTAAGATATGTGTTGTAAGATGGGTGTATGTGGAAGGCTAAGTATGGATAAGTGGTAAATGACTTATGTGGAACTGCTAAAATGCAAAAATGCATGAATATGTGATGAAATACATGTTTAAGTTACTTTATGGATGATTATTGAATTATCTCAAAATTTGAGATTAAGTTATGAAGCTTAAAACGTCACTTATATGCTTAGAATTGAGCATTGACGTAGGAAAATGGAAAATAGATGAAAAATGATAAATGGGAGATATAAATCCCCTTATGTTGATTTATGAATGATAATTATATGTTTACCTTAAATATGGGTTTAAAACACAATATGGAATGGATGGTATGATGCACAAGTGAGTGCAATGTATGTATACCCGACTTGGAATTCAAGTTTGTTATGTATGATAATGGATTATGGGTTGAAAAACTAAGCAAGTAAATGAAAATGTTATGAATGCAATGTCATTCTTATGTGTATAGGCAAGGGCAAAGAAAAGATAGATACGGAAAGCTAAGACGAAGCAGGTAAGCAAGTAGCTTTCTAAATGACTTTTGTTTTATCAAAAGATGATAAAATGATTGTTAATGATGTTCTAAATGTTTGAACCACTGTACAATTGATTTATGAAATTATTTCCAAGTTATTTAAGGATGGTCATTCCTTTACTTCAATATGTGTTGAAATGTTATTTCAATTATGATAAATGAATTGCTTACTGTTTCGAAATTATTTATGAAAAGTGATGAAACATGGATTTAAACGATGTTTCATTGAACCAATGTTCAAATGGATGGTGCAAAGAGTTCTATACATGAGAATGACAAGTTTCCATGTGTAAGAGGTATATAATGCCGGAGTGACTAAAAGTCATTCATGGAATGGAAATCAAGTAGGCTAGTTAAGGCAGGAAGCAGGACAAGAGGTCCACCCTTGATGTTGCCAAGTTGAAAGGTCCAACGCCAAGGATGGAAAGGATGTTCCCCGAGCTAGCGTAGCCTCACATGAAAGATTATGTCATGAATGGAAATGATGTATTTGCACATCCAATGTTTATGAAATGCCCAAAAATTGGGATTAAACTAGTGTACATGACTGGTTTACATGAATGGTTTCCATGAATGGTTTATGAAAAAGTTTCTGTTCCGTAGGTAGTTGATTACTTGTTAAGTGTCTCCTATCGAATGGAGAGAAATGCTTTTAAACAATGTTGCCTTCAAAATGAACTGCCTGAAAACCCTACAGCTTGCTTATTGAGTTTCGACTCATGTTTTGTTTTCCAAACCCAATGACAGATGAAAGGAAGAAAGAGGTAAGGAGCACAGGTGAAGATTCAAGGATGAATGAATTTCTATGAGTTACCTGTGTATGAACCTATGGGTTGAACGGTTGTATGACTGATGACATTAAATAGTTGTTTAATGTTGTATATGAATTATGTTATGGTTTTGTGACCATAGAAAGTGAAAAATTATGGTCATATGTTAAGGTATGAGTTAGCATGAAATGACTAAGCATGGAATTTATGAGATCATATGTATATTTTTTGGATAGAATAATGACCTAAAAAGGTATATGATGGAAATGGAATGTATAGAATGATATAAACTCCTAAGGAGTTAAGATTAAATGGATAAATATCCAAATAGCCCGCAATGTGACAGGGCAACAATCCTGATCACGTTTACCAATCGAAAGATCTTGGAGTAAGGTTGTGACGCTCGGGCTAGGATACCACCGAATTTGGTATTAGAGGATAGATTGGTAAATAGACGTGAGAAGAAAAGACTTGATGTCACAGAGATGATATCTTAACAAGGATTGGTAGATAGATATAGAGTGTGGCGCCCCAAACCTGAGCGTCACATCCTGAGCCTTACCTCGGGATCGTATTGATTGGTAAACGTGATCAGGATTGTTGCCCTGTCACACGATGGGTTTTAACGGATGTTTATCCAATTTAGTATTTCCTTATAAGAGTTTGATTTCTCATATTTTCATCTCAAACATATCTAGGTCATTTCCAACCCATCATCACATACAAAGTAGGCTGATCAAAAATATTTCATCAATTACATAGATCAGATGTCACTGCATGTATTAATCATAGTCAACAACATAAAACATTCAAATAGTTACAACCATTCAGCATGAGTTTTTCATAACATAACAGTTCTAAGTTTTTCCCATTTGCTTTAAGGATCTTGCACTTGCTCCTTTGCCATGTCTATTCCTTCACCTGTCTTTGGGTTTGGAAAATAAAATCGTGAGTCGAACCTTAATAAGTAAGCTATTTACATTTTACAGGCAAATCCTTTCAGGCAATATTTTGCATTTAAAATCATCTTGGAAAGCAACTTATACCTTTTAAAAAGGTATATATTGAAAACATAAAATCCTGTACCCATCACGAGCACGATATGCATAATGCCATATAAAATCATGAACATATACATCATATTTCCCTTATGATGGAAGCTAGTTAGGTGACCATCCGTCCTCGTCATCTCCCATTTCAGAGAAGGCGCTGCCGGCCTTGGGCCTATTTTAGTGACTTGGCCACACTAAGGGGGGATAATCGGTCCGCTTATACCCTTCAAGTAAACCTAGTACCTTGTGCACATGAACTTTTCATAAATCCATCTTTAACATGCTAGCATGATTTTTCAATCACAAAATTGGAATCACAACATTTTTCATAGTATTTATCAAAAGAAATTTCATAATATCATATTGAAGTAAAAGCATCATTTCAACACAATTTAACAAAGGAATGGCCATCCTTAAATACCTCTAAAATATTTTCAATATTTACATCAAACAGTTAATACAAAAATCACATTTATTGAAAGCAATTTAGAAAAGCAAAAATCATTTAGAAAATTTGCTTGCTTACCTGCGTTTCTTAGCTTTCCAACTTAGCCTTTTCTTTGCCTTTGCCTACATAAGAATAATATAATTTTTCATATTTTTTCTTTTCCTTGCATCTCATTTAGTTTTCCAACCCATTTTCATTAACATATATCATTCATTTGACTTCTCAAGTCATTTTGCATACACTTAGCATATACTTGCACACTTCATCGGTTCACACATAACATATTCAATCCCATAAGTTGGGTAACCATTCAACTATATAACAATCATTCAATAATTATTATTTATGGGTTCACTAACCTCCATTTGCCATTTTTCACTCATTTTCCAAAATACACACATCGGTGCCCGTTTAAGCACACGTTATCGCCTTAGGCTTCATTAATCAATTTCAAAATTTGAAATTAACATCATGCAATTATAAACAGATATATAATCATGAAATTCATCATATTTTCATGCACTTTTCACAAAATCACATTACATAAGTCATTTATCATCTTTGCTTATCTATCCCTTCACATATGCCCATTTGACAACACATACATGATCTATTTCATAAAATTTTCTAAGTAAGAAATTTAATCCATATCTCAGCTTTTTAATTACCCTTAATTACCACTGCATTTAGGGTATTTTTATGGAATTTAATTCCATTAATCATAGGTTCCCAAAACAGTAACTTTGGAACCCATTTTTCACCCATTTAACGTGTCTTTTGACACAACCCTAAGCAGTTTTATAAGTCCGAATTTTCAGCAATTAATCCCACTTTTCTTAATCCAAATTTAGGGTATTAACACATATTTATCATTCATAAATTAATACCCCTTAAAACAGCAAGTTGCTTACCCGTTTCGGTCCCGTTTCCACTCCATTTAGACATTGTTCCATAATTCCATAAAAATCAGATTTGAGGCTTATCTTCCCAAATCCTTTTGGGCGTCAATAATACCTTAACCTGAGGGTATTTTACCCTTCATAGGTTCCACAAATCATGCAAACCCATTTCCATAGCATTTTTAACCTGAAAATGAAGAATTCAGGTCGTAAACGTCGCTTTGCATTCAATATTTTCTAAATTCATGATTTAAGCTCAAATCAACACATGTTTTGCATTAATACATGATTCATAACATAATCATATCATTCATTCAAAACAGAAATTTGACATGGGAATTCAAGATTTAACAAGTTGAGTTTTCCACTCAATACACACTCTAAACTTCATTTTCAACATCTAAAACATGGAAATTCATTCATAAAGCTTAATACCAATTCCATATTCAATCAAACGCATGTTGAATCATCATTTAGGAATTCTTTAAGAATCTTTTTTATATTCAAATTTTGGAGTTTAAAACTCAAGATAAACAACTCAAAACAACACATACACTTACTTGGTTTATGCACTCCAAACCCTAAACACTTGGAGATGGATTTTCCTCCTCAAATTCCCTTCTTTTTTTTCCTTGTTTTTCTTCCTTCTTTGCTGGCTCTAAAGCTGGACGTGAGGGCTACCTTGGGGAGATGGAATTTCAGCACTTAGCAAATTTCCAAAGTTCATTCCATGTGAACATGCAACCCATTTTATAGTGCTGGATTTATCCAGCTGTGGGCCCCACTTTTTGTGCTGATTTTCCACACACTTAATGCTCACTTATCCCCCTTCATGTGCTGTATCATTTACAGCCTAGTAAAATTGCTTTTTACCATTTTTCAAAAATCAAAAAATCTGTTTTAATCACAACCGTCCAGCTGTCCCCACAATCACGTCCTTTGCTACCTTCAATTTCCAGATTTTTTCATTTTTTAATAATTTCCATTTAAGGGTAAAACATACACCTAATTACCCTTTAATTCATACATTAATTTTGTATTAAATAAATTAACAAAAATGACAGAAATCAGCACATATAATTGCACAGTATTTGCCTCCATATGTTGTCCACATTTTCACCTCTCAATGCAACTGCATTTAATAATTTTTTTCCAGGAATTTTGCATGATTGAATGCATATCCTTGTGTACTTACATGTCATCTACATATGGCCATATTTTATAAAATAAAAATTCAAAAATAAATAGCAAGGGCAGCCCCTTGGACATCCCTATGTGGACACATGACCTATGCTCATGTTTGAGCACTTGTAGCTTCATAATAGTGGGCATTCATTGCTGGATTTTATTTGGATTTTAGAATTTCATAATTATTCATGAAATACCCTGAAAATGAGCTGCATTTGACACATAATTTTCCATTAAAATTATGCAATTATTCCATGTACTCTAGCATTAAATGAATGGTACTCTTGAGGTGCAAAAGTCAACAATGCATACCTTTTTCAATGCAGGTATTTTCCCAACATAATATGCTTAATATAAGCCTTCCCAAATGTGCATCTCATAATTTCATTCAACTGTTTCAAATTTCATCTCAATCTGATTTTCCTAGCTCAAGTTATAGCCGTTTAAAGTTAACGGTTGGAATTAAGATATGATCAATAAATCATAACATTAATTTCATCAAAAATTTTCATAACCCAATAATTTCATAATACCAAGCCCAACTTCATTAACTTCCATCTCAAATTTCACTTGAATCCGCCTTACAGGCGTTGAGTTATGAATTTTCTAGTGTTTTTCCACTTAAATTGACAATTATCATTTACTTGCTCATAATTCATTTTAAATAATGGAAAATGATTATCCATGATATATTGGTGTATTTTAATCACCAAAAATTTACTTTAATCCATTTGTCTCATATTAGCTCAAAATGATTACTCAAGTCACCATCGCTAATCCTTAATCCTAATTGTAATAATTAGCGAAATCTCATAATCATTCAAAATTCAATAATTACACATATAAATTTCATATACATGATCAATGCATACATATGGGTTCTACATGGGTTGGGTTTCACATGGAGGAAAGAATAAAAAATGATGAAAGAGATAGATTAAAATTGTATGACATATACAATATGTATTATGTTTTATTGTGTGGCGCCCCAACCTGAGACGTCACAATCCTGAGCCTTACTCCAAGATCGTTATCAATTGGTAAATGTAAAACATGATTGTTGCCCTAATCACGCGGCAGGATCTTAATTTGGGTTTCGTCCAAAAATTTTTTTTGTTTCATTTCTTTATCCATCCTCATTTCATTTCTTTGTACCTCACTTCATTCATCTTGTAAGCAACGATACACTTGTAATTTCGTTGCACATAGAATTTTAACATACTACATGGCTCCCTTATATACTTTTTCATAAACTTATCCCCCTGGCCGTTGTCATCAATTGTATATATCATTCATAAAATTTTCATATTGTTCTCTTGCATCCTTAGTTTTAACAACCTGGCCAAGCCATAACCATATAAAATTCATTCATAATTGAATACTAAACACCTACACTTGTATACATACATTATCGTATCTTAAAAATTTCAATCATATCATTCGATACACATAACTAATCATTTAGCACACCCATGAATACTATCTCGTACCTTTCCTCAAATACTCATGTTCTCTACCTCTTGAGCTTCCCGATACCTGTCTGAGATTTGGGAAAACAAAATGTTAGTGGTGAACTCAGTAAGCAAGCATTTTGCATTTTCATATAAATGCATTTCTCTAAGTTTGGTAAAAGACACTTATCAAGAATCAACTACTAATAGGAAGAAACCTTTCATGAAAACCTTTCATTTAAACCCTTCATAAAACTTTTCATTTAAATTCTTCGTAAAACATTTCCTTTAAATCATTCATGAAAACCATTCATATAACCCATTCTTGAAAACCAATCCGATAAACCATTCATATAAACTTTTTATAAGAGGACAAATGTATATCCTAAATTATTTTCATATAAACCTATATTCATGAGGACAATCTTATGTCCTAAATCATTTGCATATAAACCATATTATATAAGGACAATTATATGTCCTGAAACAATTTCGTATAAATCTTTTTCATATCCCAATTTTTGGGCTTTTCAAAATGACGCATATGCATATATAAAAAGTGTCCTGAAATAGGTGAGTAAACATTATTTTTTGTGGACATTGTTATGTCCTGAAATAACATGAAATAAGCATTATTCTTGTGGACATCATCATGTCCAAAAAAAATATTCTCATGTCCCCATTTTGGGGCTTTTAAAACAAATGATATGCATATACGTTTCTAACCCTCTGGTAGGTGACACTTACCAAGTGATCATCCTTCCATAGGAAAGAAACCATTTATGTGACTATACCGCTAGCTAGGTGGTTATCCATGATCCTGCTCCCATTTCAGGGAGGGCGCCGCTGGCCTTCGGCCTTCCCTTAGCGACTTGGCCACAAGTTGAGGTTAGCCTTGGTATGCAACCGTCTCGATCTGCAACCGCCTCCACCCTGGGCCTAGTACGTGACATTGTGCACACTCATTTGTATTCGCATCGTCATGCTATCATGATTTCATAAAATCATCACAATCCTAAAACCATGTGATTTTTCAATTAAAAACTTGATATCATGATCCATTACAGTTCTCAGACTGAGCCCATCTCAAATTGAGAACTGGGCATAATTATTTTTCAAAGATAAAAAATTTTCATAAACCGTCTTCAAATAATAATTTTAGGATGACCACCCTTAAAGAATTTTAAAAACATGTTAGTAAATCAATTTTGCAAAATATTTATAATACTTGAGAAAATAACATTTTCAAGAATATTTCTTGTTTATTGGTAAACCATTTTAGAATCATCTTTTAAACCGATTTCGAAACATTTCAATAACTGAAAAGAATAGACTTTTCTTGTAAATATTTTTATTCCCTTCTTTTTTGGGCTTTTTATGAACAAAGGATAGACAAACACATCTGCTTCCATTTTATTGGCATTATATGCCTCATCCACATACCATCATTGCCACTTTAATGTAGAGAAGCATTTGCACTATCTTTTGAATTTCATTTAAACAAAATAATCATCAAATCATTTTATGTCATCAAGTTATTGAGTGGGTCATCCTTAAAACTCTTTTAGAAAGAAAAACACGAGTACAAGACATTTTTCAAAGTATTTTAGTCTTCAAAGAGACTGAAAGTATTTTGATAAATCATTTCAAAGCATCTATATAAACCATTTTAAAACATTTATAAGCCATTTCAAAAGCCCTATTTATTTACAAATATCATTATATGAAAAATCATGTAATTTTTTCTCAAAACATTTTAGGAATAGAATTCCCAATGTTTGTTTTCAAATATCATCTTGAAAGAGAATAAAAAACTCTTTCATCATAAATGTTTTTGAAATAGCATTTCTAAGAACTTACCTAATCCAGAAACCATCTTCAAACATGTCATTAATACGGAGTAAAATCATACCTTCAAGATTTGAACATGCTTACAATGAAGCAATGCTAAGGCTTTTCATTAAAGTCATATTTTCAAAAATTGAATTTGCTTATCCTGTAAGCAAATTTTAAAATCATCAATACATGTACTTGAAACAAAATCAACATTCATGAAGGTTCGCTTACTTACCTTGTAAGCAATCTTGAAAGATCTTAATAAAACAAGTTCAAATCATTTCAATATTTGTTAACAAAATAGCATTTGGAAATGCTATCTAAAGCATCATTATAAAGCATTTGTAATCATTTCAACTTCCCAAATGAAATCAATATTTTTAAAAGATTGCTTGCTTACCTGAGTCTATCCTTTGTGCTTTCCATCCCTTGCCTTTTCCTTCAATTCACATGTACATGTCACATGGGTTTAATCCCATATGGTTCGTAACATGCTAACTTTAAATCATTCTTTCCTTGACATTAGCACTTGTATTTCCTTATAACCACATACCCATACAAATTTAATACATGGGTTATTTCTTTCCTTCTGTACTTATATTTTGTGTAGGAATTTTTTGAAATTATTCAAGATATTCTTTCATATCCCATAACAAGCTAATTTTCTATCAAAACTTTGTTTGGAGTGATCATCTACACTTCTTATTTAGTCATACATACCCTTTTTAATAACCATTAATATTCACTTTCCTTAATGGTGACATATTACATACTTACCTTTATAAGTATAGCAGTTGCTCATTTATTTTATTAAATACACAAGTCTAAGGTAAATCATTTAAATTTTCAAGAGACTTGCTTATATTCAACTCTTTGAATTTACATTCAACTTTTTAGCAATCACATACGTATACAACTTAGTGATTGTTTATTGCTTCATTTAATCCCCATGTTTAGAGTTCTAAACTTATGAAATAATTCAAGTGGCTTGTTTACAATCTTTAACAAACTAAGTTCACTCTAAATTTTTGAAAAGGTAATCCATTTAAACTTAGCCACATATACATACATATTTGTCATCTATTACTCCTATCATTTCATTTTCATTTTTTTTGTATGTATATATAAAAGAATTATCAATCAACAATTCTTATAATCATCTTAAGGGTTTGTATATAATCTATAGCAAGCTAAATTCAATCCAAATTTCTGGAATTTATCTCCTTTTACAAAACAGCCCTATATAGTCTCATATTTCTAAATTTCATTTAGCAACTGGCACCTTAACTATACATATGTAAGGTGCTAGTTATCAACCATTATTTTAACCATTTTAAGGGCTTGTTTATGATTTATAATACCCTAAATTCAAATAAAATTTTTGGAGTTTAAATATAACAGAAATTTAAACTTGTACATAATTTAGGCATCCACTTGAAGGTGTACCCATATATGATATATTCTTAATTCATTAACCCTTGGTGATAGTAATTCATCATATATCATTTGTTTAATTATTGAATTAAATCAAAATAACAGAAATTTCTCCCTTTCATATCCAAATTACACGTCCCCATTAAATGGCATAAATTCATTTTCCTTCATATGCATGTTGGACGTCCCATTTAAATGGCATAAATATTTTTTTCTTTCATGTAATTGTTGGACGTTAATTGAATATGGAATAAAGATGGTAAAAATCTTTGCAACATACCTGTATTGGACGTCCCTTGCTGCCTCCTTTCATTTTTCATTTTTTTTTTCTTCTTAGCCCGTTGAAAACCATTCTCCCTTACTGCCCATCATCTATTTATAAGAAGCAGAAATTTGCCCCTTTGTGCCACCTAATTCATGTAATTAATTCATATAATTTGCTACCTCAAAGTGAACCATCCATTCCTTCTTTCATTGACAAATTTGGACCGTCCATATCCAAGCTTGCTGCCCAAGTTTCCATGCTCCTATGGTCTACCTAACTGCCTTAATTTCCACCCTCTATAGCTGCTGGAAATTTTTTTATAAATTTAATTGCTGCTGCCAAGGCTGGACGTCCATGTTGTCCACTATATTAATTTGCTGCCCTAAATTTCCACAGTTTGAAAATCTGCCCATTTAATTCCTAGCTATGGACGTCCTTAGGTAGCTGCATTTCCATGTAGGTTTTTGCATTTTTTTATTTAATAACAATTGACCAAAATTCATACACATTGTTGTCCATAATGTGCACGTCCATTTGGCTTCATATTTTGGCATTTTATGCCATAGAATTCCACTTTAATTTATGACCATTTATTTACCCTAGGTGCATAGGTAATTTAGATACGTATTTATCATTAAAAAAAATCAAAAATCTAATGCATATCACCCATGGGCGTCCCACCATGTGCCACATATGCACTTGGTTGCAATTAATCAATATTTGCATTAATTTTAGTTGACTTTAATTGCTTCAATTTAACCCAAATGCATACTACAATGGCATGTGTCCATGGTTGGTACAAATGTCAACATTTGCTTTAATGCAAATTCACCTTTAGTGCCCATAAGCCAAATGCCTTAATTACATCCCATCATTAATAGTTAATCATACTTAACATATGTCATTTAGGATTTTCTAGCAAAGTTTAGCATAATCCCATCCATTCCTAATTTAGAGCACCTATCTTAGCCATACATAAAAAATATCATCTCAAAACCATGAATGCATGCTAAGATATTTGCAAAATGATTTAATTCATAAGATATCATATAATCTTAGTCATTTAACCCCTTTCCTTTCATAATTTTTTATGATCCAAACCATCCATAAGATTAAACCCATAATTATACGCTAGTCTTTCAAATTTCACCTCAATTCGCCTTATAGGCGTTAAGTTATGAATTTTCTAGCATTTTTCAACTTAACTCATTAATTATCATCCTAATTTCCATAAATCAAATCGTGAAAAAAATTAAAATAATTATCCATGTTATATTCTTATGCATCATACCATTCATTTCACCATATGTTTAACATCCATATTTAGGGTATCATTCAAATATATCATTACACATTCATTAGTCATTCATTAGACACCATATGGAAGTTTATTACTTTCACTTATCATTTTTCACATATTTTTCACAATTTACACATTGTGCTCATTCTTAAGCACTTAGTTAATGTCCTAAACTTCAAATATTAATCTCAAAATTTGAGATTATCATTATTGATCAAAATAGTAACATAATCCACGTATTTCATCACATTTTTCATGCATTTTGCATTTTAATATCTCACATAAACCATTCATCCTTTATTCATTCTTATCTCTCCATATATGTTCATTTTACAACACATAAATCATGTGTTTCTTAAAAATTTTCAAATCAGCAACTTTCCTTCTAATCTAGCATGATTATCCACCTTAATTAACACTTCACTTAGTTTATTTTTATGGAATTTTAATCCACTAATCATAGGGTTCCAAAACAGCAACTTTGGAATCCGTTTTATACACTTTCAATGTCCCTTTTGATACTTATATCAAAACAGATTTCTAATCACTTAATTCCAGCAAATAACCATACTTTTCTTAACCCAAATTTAGGATATTATCATATATTTAAAATCCAAAATTCGTTTGCTTCCATAACAGCAATATCTTTACACGTTTTGGGTATCCATTTCACCCATTTTGACGTGTCCAAACATATGTCCATAAAAATAGATTTAGGGCTAATCTTTTCAAACCCTTTTGGAAACTCAAAATACCTTAAACATGGGGTATTTTACCCTTCATAACATCCATAAATCATTTAGTCTAATTCATATATCATTTTTAACATAAAAATATGGAAATCGGGTCATATATGTAACCCTAATTCTCATCCTTTCTATAATTCATAACTTAAGCCCAATTTAACTTCTATAATTCATATAATCATGAATCATCATGTAATCATAATAACACATCAAAACAGCAGTAGAATATATGAATTTAAGCGAATTTCAATTGAGTTTATCAACTCATATTCAACCTTAATCACCATTTTCTTCCTCTTGAACCCTTGTTTGCATACTTGTCTTTAAATCTCTATTCAATACCCTAATCAAGGGCATCATGAATAATTTCTTAAGGTTTGATTATGAATCATATTCATGACTCATAAATTGAATTAGAAAAACTGAGTTTAAATGATTCCAACTTAAGGATATACTTGTATTGGATCAACCTTGAACTTAACTTCTCTACCTTAAATTCCTTACTTCCTTTCCCGTTTTTCTTCCTCTTTTTCTCTCCTTTTCTTGCTCTTTTCCCTTGCTGGAATAGGGGATGTGCAGCTGCTGGAGTTTAGGGGGTTTGTTCCTTGAAAATGTTTCTCAAAACATCCCTTACACATGTGGTCGTCCACCCCTAGATATAAGCTGAATTTTTCCAGCTTTGTGGCCCCACTTGCCACATTATTTTAAGGGTAATTTAATACATATTTATCCCCTTTGATGAAATTTCAAAATATGCTCCAAGTAAATTACAAATTACTTAAATAAAATCCGTCAAAAATCCATGCATTGATGAATCTCAAATCTGTCCACTTGATGATCACATGCATGTGGCCTTGATTTGTCACCTTTGGCCACGATTTTCAACCCAATTTAAATACTCATTTATTTACCTTGATCCCTAACTAACTTAGGTGTGGATTTTATAATTAAAAAAATCAAAAAATCCACTTTTTGGAGCTCATAGTCGTCCACTCTATGCCATATCTATGCACCTCCCTTAAGCTTAGCCATTAGCTCCTTAATTCCCATATTAATGCAGGGTATTTTTCATAGATTTTGTAATTTTAGATAATTCACAAAATTCACTTGTAATTACCTCCTTTTGACACCTCTTTTTTTCCATTAATCATTTGATTATTTTATTCAACTTTAACATAAATGCTAGTTGCTTTAAGGTGCATAAAGTCAAAGGTGCTTCACCTTTTTCGTGCAAGCTTAATCCCCAAATCACTTAGCTTAATCCAATCCTTTCATTGCATTGATCTCATGATTTTAACCATCCATTTCAAATTTCATCTCAATCCGATTTTTCTAGCTCAAGTTATGATCATTTGAAGTCATCTTTGGATATTGGATGGTAATGATCAATTATCACTAATCTCATCCAAATTTTCATAATCTAACTTTTTCATAAGGTTAAGCACGAAATTATATGCTTTCCTATCAATTTTCATCTTAATTCGCCTTATAGGCGTCAAGTTGTGAATTTTCTAACATTTTTCAACTTAGCTCCATAATTAACCTCTTAATTTCCATTAATCACATTATGGAAATTAAATTAATTTTCATGGTACACTAATCCTTTTCAATCCTCATTAGGTCACTTTAATCACATTGACCCACATTGACTTATAATGATTAATTTAATCATCATTTATAACCTCTGACCTAATTACTATAAATTATCAATATTGCAAATAAATCATTCATAATTCAATCAAATCATACATGAATCCTATGTAGGTCAGGGTTTCACATCATCTTCATAAATCTTCATTTGTATTTGAGGGTTTTTGAATCTTCTTGAAAACTGAACTTGGTCAAACTCTTTTGTTCAATTTTACAATGATCTTATCTTGGATGATAATTTAGTGTATGTTTAGTTAAACCTCTCATTTTTGAGCTTAAAACTCCATTACTTGGACTTCCTCTATTTAAATTGAATGCTGGGGTGGACTTGATTGCAACTCCACTCAAGTCGCATTTATGTGTCAATTTCACGTGTGACTTTACCTAAGTCACATGTTGGAGTCAACTTGGGTTGCGACTTTACTTTGTCAGATTCAGCTTCAGACCTGTAGATATCCCAAGTTGCTGATGGAGTCGACTCAGGTTGCGACTTCACCCAAGTCGCATGCGAAGTCAATTCCAGTTGCGACTTCGCCAACTCAAGCATCCACATTTGAGCACTGTCGGAAAACAACCCTTTGAAGTCGATGCTGAAGTCGACTTCGGTATCAACTTGAACCAAGTCGATGTCTGAGTCGACTTGGCATGCGACTTGCCCTACCAAGCTTTGAATCTTCCAGTATCTATTTCTTAAGATATCTTAACACATGTTAGTATCTTAAAGCTTCTCAAATTGAATTGTTAATTATCAAAACAAAGATAGTGTTTGATTTTCAAATCATTTACAACAATCTCCCTCTTTTTGATGATTGACAGAACCAATTTGAGATAGACTTTTCATTTATCAAATAAGTATTTTATTGTGTTGATAATGTAATAAAAATTCAAGTCAATTTACCAATTTCATTCATATCATAAAATTTACATTCAAGTCATAACAGACATTCAAAATAAAATTCAAGTCAATGTTTTGTAAAACATTCAAAACATATCATTTCCGCAAACCAACATCATTTCCACAAACCATTCACATGTATTCTTAAATACAGTTTTACCCAAACTCTTTCCAAAACCTATCTCCCTCTTTTTGTCAATCACCAAAAAGGAATGGAATGGACAAATTGAGATTTGTGAAATGCAGAGGACGATATGGGACAGGGTGGCTGTTGAGTGGGAAACATTGGGCTTGGTGAGGCAGAAGAAGAAGGTGACGGGGAGCCTAAATAATTGGTTCAGCCCGAACTGATTCACCCCAGTAGGGATCCAAGTCAGGCAGATTGGGAATTGGTTTGCCGAGTCTACTGCCAGAGGTAAGATGATATTTGATGGCGGTAAGCTCTTGGTCCAATTTGTCTTACCAACAATGCATTTCCATGAGTGAAATGTTGATAGCCCCAAGTTCCTGAGAGATTCTACTCTCCATGGCTTGAAGGTACTTTAGAATGGCATTAGCTATAGATGGTTGGGCCGAAGAGTGTGTGAATCGAATTGTAGGTCGAGATCCTTATGGAAAACAAGAAGCATGGGAAGCGAGGGATACTAGAGCTTCAGGAGCACTAGGTGGACATGGGTGAAAATCATAATGAGACTGACCCTCCCCCTTAAGTGAAGTTGCATCAGCTTGAGGTTCCTATCGATCTTAGGCTCCTTGAAATTCTCCTCACATTCGAGCCTATAACTGATTGGCTCTAAATGCCTCAAGATCAATTTTCATACAGGTTAGAAGTGCTCTCTTTATAGTATTTGTGGGCTTTAAGACCTCGTATGGTTCTCCATCTAGATCAACATGAAAATGGTCAAGTACCTTGGTAATCCATGTGTCATATAGCAATACTCCTAGAGGATTTTCCTTTTCCAACTCCAGTTCCTCGAAAAATAGTCTGGGCAGGTTAACCTTGACCCTGTTGGCTACTTTCCATAGAATTTCAGTCTCTTGAGGATTAAGCTGATTTCTTCCTCCGCCTTTTGGGTAAATGCGGTGAGCTATAAGCAATCTTAATACTCTCAGTTTTGGAGGTAAATCCATGTAATGTAGGAACTTAATACTCGAATGGTATTTATTGCTCCTGGTCAACTGGTTGTACAGTTGAGTAAGTGTAAGCCCTGCTAGAAGCGAATCCTCAAGGGAAGGAACGCCTAAAATATCGGCCACCCATGTATATGCATTTTCTTCACTTATACCATGTCCCAAACCAAGATTAATTTTTACTCCTTTTATATATGTGTTCATATATTCCTGATCTCATAAATAATAGAAGAGCCTTGTCAGGTCTGGGTAAACTTTTTCATCCTCCTTTAATAATGCGGTCCACCCTCGATAGTCAAGTAGTTTCTCAATAAAAACTTGAAATCAATAATTCTTGGTAGGAAAGTCTTCCTCTTATAAAAATGCTTATAGAATCTACTGTGTTAACATTCAGTTCTGAAATATTCTACTGGCATCTTGAGAACTTGACCCCTTAGAACTAGGGTACCATTTCTTTTTTTGCACAACTTCCATGCTTCCACTGGAATCCAAATTTGCCTCTTCTCTAAGAACAAAAGTGAAGGGATTACCTTCTTGAAATTGGACCTGACGACCCGTGGGAAATTTGCGACATACCCTCTCTAAATTTGCGTATTAGTATTTTAGACCCCGACGTTTGCGTATTAGCATATTAGACCCTAATAAGTTTCATCATTTGCATTTTAAACCCTCCACCCTAACGTCGGCTGTCATGCGCCGTTTAGTCGAGTGCAATGACAAAAATAAGCCTCAATAAAACAAAATCATAGCAGCTAGCACATTCTCTCCGTAGAAAAAAAAACAAAAGTTGAAAAGCAGAGCTTAGAGAGAGGGAGCAGTAACAGTAGCAGCCACCTCTCGCTTTCCCGTTAGAATCTGCGCACTCAAAAAATGAAAACCCCTCCTTGAAAAAATAAAAAACAAAAATAGAAAAAGGCTACGAATTACGAAATCTTCCTACATGGGAGAAGAAGGCTTCCTCTATAGTATCTCTACCATCTTCCACCTCCGTTTCTAAATGCCACACCAGCTGCAGCTGCTCCACACCATCAATGATCATCTAATGATGCAGCCCCCGCTGCAGCAAGGTCTGAAAATTCAGGAATCAACGCCCAGGATAACCTAATCCACAAAGAAACTTGTGACAGGCATCTTCTCCTCAATATCAACGGTAGCCCACGTAAATGGCGAAGATGATGGCGAGGAAGATGGCCACGCTATTGACAGCAAATCCAATGCGCGTGGGGGCGATTTCACGCTATTGAACGATGATTTCTACACTGGCGAGTGGGTCGGCAGTGTCTTGCACGGTGCCGAAAAGTACGTCTGGACGGACGGCTGCATGTACGAGGGGGAGTGGACCAATGGCAAGATAATAGGCACAGGACGAGCGTGGGAAGTACGTTTGGAAGAACAGGAATGAGTACGAAGGGGAGTGGAAGAAGGGAAGAATTTCGGGCAAGGGACTGACGGTTTGGGTGAACGATAATAACTACGAAGGGTTTTGGGAGGATGGGCTGCCCAAGGGAGAAGGCAAGATCGAACGGGTGGACAGGAGCTTCTACATCAGGAATTGGAGCAAGGACGATCAAAGCGCCACGTATTATCCTTCTGAAGCGAAATTTGGTGTTGGGTTTTCTGATTGGAACCAGAAGGAGGTTTTCTCGATGGATTTGGATGGCTTCAACGTCTGTCTGGCGGCGGAGGAGAAGGTCTCGGTCCTTTCCTGGCTGAAGATGCTGAATTACAGCAGAGAGATGCAACAGAAGAAGAAGAAGAAGACGAAAGGTGGTGGGAGGAGGAAGGAGTGGGGATTGGGAGAGAGAGGTTTCAATAGGATTTGTGTCTAGAAGACGAACGGGGACAACACCTGCAATATTGTTGTGGGGAGCTTGGTTATGGAGCGGGAGAGGAAGGAGGGTTCATTGATCTGCATGTGGGAGGTGTGGATTCGATTGGGGAAAGGGCACCGCCGCTTTGGAAGAAGACTAAGGGGTCAAGAAGCAGGAGGAGACAATCTCTAAAGGACGTAAGTACTATTACCTCATGCTCAGTTTGCAGCTCGGCAGTTCGAATTTGATGGTGTAGTTTAAGGTGGGTTCTTTACTGGTATGACTGAAATTGGTAGTTGAATTTTTTTCTAAAAAAAAAGAATAGAATTGTTTGAATTGTTGGGCTGAGATTTTCTTTATCATTTTGTATCCTTGTTTTGATGGTCCCAGTGACAGAGTTTGAAGTTCGTGGAGTCGGCACAAAGAAATAGATTGCTATGGTTGAATGGACGGAGAAGTTCATAAAAAGAAGAGGCGGTAGGGAGGAGAGGAAGGGACGAAAGCAAGCTCACGTTCTAAAGAGAATGGGCTAGCTGCTGTGATTTTATTTTATTGAGGGGTATTTTCATCATTGTACTCGACTAGACGGTGCATGACAGACGACGTTAGGGCGGAAGGTTTAAAATGCAAATGATGAAACTTATTAGGGTCTAATATGCTAATACACAAACGTCGGGGTCTAAAATGCTAAAATGCAAACTTAGAGGGGGTATGACGCAAATTCCCCACGACCCGTGGATGTTGTGACGTCATCCCTAGCACGTTTGGACGACCACCATTGCCATCTAGGCACGTCCTCTAGGGGTGTTAACGGATCGGGTTGAACGGGTTGGAGCCTAATCCTAAACCTAACCCATTTAATATATCTCAACCCTAATCCGTTTATTAACCCATTTAAAAAACTTCAACCCTAACCCATTTACAACCCATTTAATAAACGGGTTAACGGGTTGTTAACGGGTTGTGTTTGTTACTAATTTTCATGTTAAAAATCTTTAATAAAGTCTGTAAATTTAAATAAATTAAATAATTCGAAGCTAACATACCTGAATTTAATTTATTTTAGCTTGAAAACATCAGCTCTAATCTCAAGTCATCTCTTTAATGTCAATTCTTGTTATAAATATTACATATATATATTATATGAGTTATACGGGTTGAACGGGTTAAATAAACGGGTTGGACGGGTTGACGGGTTGCGAAGCCTGAACCCTAATCCGTTTATTTAATTAAATGGTTGAACGGGTTGGCGGATCATAACCCATTTATTCAAAAATCTCAACCCAAACTCATTTATTAACGGGTTGAACGAGCGGGTTAACGGGTTGACCATGACCATTAACACCCCTAACGTCCTCCCCTGTCTTGGATATGAAGGGTCTTGAGATGGGAAGTTTGGAGGATTTTGAAACTATCTTGGTTGCCATTTTGGAAAAAAGAGATTTGCTTGTGGAGTTAGTGAGACTGGAAATGGGAAAACTAAGGATTTGAGATTTCTATGGATTTGATCTTTGGAGAGTAGGAGAGGAATGGAACTGAGTTGAGATGAGAAGGGAGAAATGAGAAGGAAATAGGCTTCACACCTAAAATAGGTTAGCCGAAACGACGCCCACAGAGTCGACTTCGAACCCTAAGTCGAGTTCAAAGTCGAATTAGGATGAGTGGAGTTAACTCAGCCCCACCAATCCAAGTAAAAATGTATTTCCAACTCCTTATTTCATACAAGCAAGTCATTACATTTACAAACATCACATTTTGATAGTACTTTTGAATTTTTCATTAATTTCATGTTTCACTATCAATCATACCCATTTCATTTTAAATTTTATAAAATGATCCACTTTCTAATGGTTTAGTAAAGATATCAGCAATTTGATTTTCTATTTTAACATATTCTAAACAAATATCATGATTTTCAACATGTTCTCTAATAAAATGAGGTCTCACATCCATGTGTTGGTTCTGGAGTACAATATAGGATTTTTAGTTGTTTCTAAGAAACTGGCATGTACCATTAGTGCTTTTTCTATCTACTTTGTAACCAGCAAAATCCGCATCCGAGTAGCTGATTAGATCAAATGTTGAACCCTTAGGGTACCATAGCCCTAGATTGGTGGTATCAATTAAATATCTAAATATTCTTTTTACAGCTACTAAATATGATTCATTGGGACATGATCAAAATCTAGAGCACATACAAATGCTAAATAATATATCTGGTCTGGATGCAATCAAATACAATAAACATCTTATCATACTTCTATACAACTTTTGTTCAACTGGTTTACCTCTTTCATCCTTTTCAATTTTGATAGTTGAGCTCATGGGTGTATTTGCTCCTTTGATATTTTGCATACCAAATTTCTTGAGCATTTCTTTGACGTACTAGGACTGATTTATAAAAATTTCTTCACTTAATTACTTAATTTGCAGTCCAAGGAAGAAGTTTATCTCGCGGGTCATGCTCATTTCAAATTCATTCTGCATAAGCTTAGAAAATTCTTGACATAAAGGTTCATTAGTAGCACCGAATATAATGTCATCAACATAAATTTAAACGATTAGGATGTCTTTTCTTTTGTACTTGATGAATAGGGTAGTGTCAACTTTTTCTCTTTGAAAATCATGATCAATCAAAAATTTGTTTAATCTCTCATACCAAGCTCTTGGAGCCTATTTTAGTTGATACAGGACTTTAGTCAACTTATAAACAAATTTGGATTGATCATTTTCCTCAAAACAAGGAGGTTGTTCAACAAATACCTCTTCATTAAGGTATCCATTCAAAAATGCACTTTTTACATCAATTTGAAACAGTTTGAAATCCATATGAGATGTAAATGCTAATAAGATGCGAATGGCTTCTAATCTGGCCACAGGAGCATATGACTTCTCAAAGTTAATTCCTTCCTCTTCTGAATACCCTTTGGTCATGAGTTTAGCTTTATTCCTTATCACAAGTCCACTTTCATTTAATTCGTTCCTAAAGACCCATTTCATTCTAATGACTATGCAATCTGTAGGTCTAGAAACTAGGTGTCATAGTTGATTCCTTTCAAATTGATTTAGTTCTTCTTGCATTGTCGTAATCTAATTTTCATAATTTAGAACTTGATTAATAGAATTTGACTTTATTTTAGACACAAAAGTAAAATATCCACATATATTATGTCTGGAGCCCTTAGTTTTTACACCTTCATATATATTACCAATTACTTGCTCAATCGGATGGTCATTTTTGAATTTCAGATCCTTTAGAGATTGTTAGGAATTATTACCTTCACTTACCTTCTTATCTGGGTTTTGATCTCGCTTCGATTCTACTCCCCCTTACTTTTCCACATGTAGCTTTTCGAGATTCTTTGATAAGTTATTTGCATCACTTAGCTCATTCTCCTTCTTAGGAGCTGGATTAAATTTATTAAATACAACATGAATGGATTCTTCTACTACTTGATTTCTTTTGTTAAAAACTCCAAATGTTTTGCTATTGGTTGAATATCAAAGAAATATTGTCTCATCACTCTTCGTTTCTAGTATTCCTAGATTTTCTTTTCCATTCTTCAAAACATAGCAAGTGTAACCAAAGGCACGAAAGTATGAAATATTTGGTTTTCTACCTTTCCACAACTCATACAGGGTCTTTTTCAGGATTACTATAATGGTAACTCGATTTAATACATGACATGCTGTACTTACAGCTTCACCTCAAAATTTCTTAGGTAATTTGCTTTCATTTAGCATAGTTCTAGCCATCTTTTGTATTGTTCTATTTTTCCTCTCAACTATTTCATTTTGTTGGGGAGTTCTTGGTGCAGAAAATGTATGGTAAATTCCTTTTTCATTACAAAATTCTATAAATCATTTATTCTAAAATTCACCACCATGGTCGCTTCTAATTGATGTGACTGTATTTTGTTTTTTCGTTTTACACCAAATTTGAAAAACTAACAAACATTGAGAAGGCTTTATCTTTACTAGCTAATAGCATTATCCATGTGAATCTTAAAAAATTATCTATTATAATAATAACATATTTCTTTCCTCCAAAGGTCGAAATGTCAGATGGCCCATAGAGACTCACGTGTAATAGTTCAAGCGGCCTTGAGGTTGAAATTTCATTATTAGAGAAAAATGGCATTTTGGACTGCTTGGACAACTAGCATGCCTTGCAAATTTTATTTTTTTCATACTTAAGTTTTGGTAACTTTTCTACCAAGATTTTTTTCCATAAGGTCTTAATGTTTGATATATTTATATATCTAAGTCTTTTATGCCAAACCCATGGATCATCACATATACATGATTGTACCAAATACATATTTCTATGTCTTTTGCCACTAAAACTATACGATTTCTATCAAAGACATTGCAAATAGATTATTCAAACACGACTTTGTAGCCTTTGTCACATAACTGACTGATACCCATTAAGTTGCGTTTGAGTCCTTCAATAAACAATACATCCTCTATACATGTATTTGAAATACTATAAGCATTTCCCTTACTGGTTATTTTACCTTTTTAATTATTCCCAAATGCAATAGTTCCTCCATTATACGGCCTGATATCATGGAACAATCTTTTATCTCTTGTCATGTGTTTTGAGCATCTACTGTCCATGAAGCACATATTGTTGGCTTTTGCTTTAAGACATACCTATAAAAGTTTTCACATAAAGCTTATCTCCTTGATGTTGAGTCACATTTATATTATAAATTTTGATTATTAATTGAGAAGAATTTGAGTATTTAAGATACTTTAAATTATATTTTGATTAATTTAGATTTACAAAGCATAAAAACACTCACGATTGACTGATTTGTGTAAAGCAGGAGGAATAGGTGTAATTTTAATATACAACAAATTGATAAGCATTGATGAAAGCGGGAGTAAATTGCAAATTCAAGACTCAAACTGAAGTAAAATTGCGTTTCAAGCAAGGCATTATTCAAACGCAATTACTGCTCACGTGCAACTGTTCATGCGCATTACTGTTCATGTGTGGACTGTTCATGAGCAACTATTCATATGTACACTATTTGCACACTATTCATACGTACTATTCACGTTACTGTTTGTGCGCACTATTCACCTCTATATAAACACTTGCGGGGACTGTCCTAAGGCATCTGAAAATGTCCTGGGTGCTTTAGTTGAGGTCCAAAGAGCAAGAGAAAGCGTAGATCACGAGGCAAGAGGCGAAGCAGCGAGTTGCGTGGAGCGACCAACACACCATCGGGGCTTCCAACCAATAAGCTTTTCTATCTTTTTCCCTTTATTTTTAATTACATTGTTTAAGGTAAGTTTGAATTTTAATTTTATTCTGGATTTAAACATGCTCGGCTAAGCCCTAAATCTAGGGTTTATAATGTAGCATTCGTACAATGTAGAATGGAGTATAGTTCTAATTTATTTACGATGGATATTATTGTTAATTTAATATCTCGTGATTTTAATACTTGCTTTGTACATGGGCCCGTACTTTGGCATGATTCCATATATTAGGTGATGGAATTGAGAGGTGGAAATCTAATATACGATAATCAAGATATTAAACCTGGAAATCTAAGACCATGAGAATAGGTATGATGACCTTGAGGAATTTCATGAACAAGCCACAGAACTTAATGGATTCTAATTAACTTAATCCCATGAAAATAGGTGATTAAGAAAATTAAGGTATGCCTTGTAGGTTTCGAGAGAATGTACAAGGATAAATTAGGGTTTGTTCTTCTTTAACAAACAATATCCAGATTAAATAATTATACCACTATCCATTGTAAAAGTTGCATGTTAAATTCTAGACCCTAGGTACTTGCATCCTTATTTTCTACTAATTGTTCAAGTTTTCAATTTTATTTTCTTTGCCCACTTTTCTAATTTTTTATTCCATTTTATTTACTATATTCTCTTCATATCCGACACAAAAGCATTTAAAACCAAAGTTTATAGTCCTTAATTCCCTGCGGATCGATAATGTGTATACTACAATCTATGACCCTTACACTAGCGGTGAAATTGTGAACACTTGGTACCTATCTTTTGGTCCATTTGGGTTAGTAAGTCATTGGAGTCTACGTTGCTCTACTTTGGAAGATACAAATTTAATGCTCGTTGGTACCTAAACTAATTAAGCACCTTGGTTGTATAGTTTCTTAATTCTACCTTGATATATTTTGTGACCAAACTTGTTATAGAAATTCATGCCTTTAGAAGTCTTGGAGTAGGGCTCCACGGCTACAGTGATTCCCAAATTGGCCTTCTAATCTAAACAACACTGTTCAATTTAGTTTTGTGCTAAAAAGTAGTTACCTTGGTTTGGGGCTTTACCTATTTGGGAATATTTGATTTGCTGCATTCTCTTTGCTCAAATGTGGAGTACCCAACTCCTCTTTTGCTAGTTTGGGTGGTCATATTTAAAAATATTTTAACACTTTCTCCTGAGTTAGAGATTTGGCTAAGGATTCATTCAAGGTCTCATTTTCTATCTTTAGCCTTTCAACATTGTCTGTTAAGGTATTGTTTTCATCTACTAAATGCTTGATCTTTTCGGCTAATTTTCCATTCACAATAATAATTGAGTCGCATTGTCGTTTCTTTAATGAACATTTCTACCTAGCTTCTGAACTTCATCATACAATGAATTATATGCTTGTTGCAGTTCATCTAACCCAGCATATTTGAGGCAATCATGAGTGGAGTGCACAGACTTAGAATTTGAGTGGTCGAGTTTGAAAGTTATCTCTTCACTACTAATACAATCGGTTGATGCGGTTTATCCATCTATTAGCTCAGTTGCAGTGAGGCAGTTCATAATATTTTCTTCCTTAACTCTTGGCATGCAGCATATTCGAGCACAATTGGTTGCTTCATGGTCTTCATTTGACGAGCAGCTTGTTGTAGATATTTCCTCATTTACGTACATTCCTCTACCCTTTGGCTTTTGAAATCTTCTAATGTCATTTCTATCTTTCTTCTCTTTTCGTTCTTTTGATTCGCTTTCTTCTGGTGTAGGACATTGGTCTTGCATGTGTCCCACTCCACCACATTTGTAACATTTAGTAATTTCTTTCTATTTTTCTCCTTAAAACCCTTTGAATGAAATTCTTCTCTTTCCTTACAAATTTTTTAAACTTTCTTGTGACTAGAGCAATTTCTTCATCATCATTTTAAGAAGAAGATGAGGAATTGTCTAAGCTCTGTGTAGCCTTCAAAGCAATAGTCCTTTTTCTTTTGTGATTGTTTGTAATCTCACCGCAAGTGCATGGTGTTGGTCCCGAGTTTATGGCTATTACCCAAGAGGCGAGGGGTGAATTGGGTATTTTAAAATTTTTCTCTTGAACAGAAATTTTTCCTTGTTTGATTTAATCCCCTTAATGAAACAGATGAATAATACGAAGAGTAATAAAGCAGTAAAATCAGAAATATAAATCCTCGCAGTAGGCAACAATTTTATAGTGGTTCGGGCAACCTCCCCTACTCCACTCTTCCAATTTCACATCCTTTGTGACTTGGGTTCCACTATGTATTCTCAAATACAACTAGAGCAGTAGCTCTCTTCTAGATTTCAGCTCTAGGGGGCGTGTACAAATCACAGCACAAGTAGATGACTAGTTCCACTCAAGTCACAACGCTACTTTGCTTTCGATTGGTTCAAAATACAAATATTAAACCCAAGTATACAAATAATGAATCAAATAAGAAAATCTACACTTTACAGATTGTGTAGGCAGGTTTCAGCTCATGGAATAATTTGTAGAAGAGATGATTTGATCAGCGTTAGAGCATGCAGCAAGTTGGAGCTTTGTCCTTCCCTTGAAAACTTATGTTGATCACTTAATGCTAGGAGAGGATGGTAGTTGGATCTCAGTAATTACTTTCTCTAATCTCTAGCACGATCTCTTGAATGCACATTTATAATGGTGGAGTAAATTCGAACGTTTGGAGGTAGGTGGTGTGCATTTAATGCGCCAACGTTCAAATTTTTCCGACCGTTACGACCCAAGTCGCAGATGAAGTCGACCTCGGCTGCGACTTCATCCAAGTCGTATACTGGAGTCAACTTGTGGCGCCCTAAACCGAGCGTCACATCCTAGCCCTTACCTCGGGATCATATTGATTGGTAAACGTGATCAGGATTGTTGCCCTGTCACACGGCGGGTTTTAGTGGATGTTTATCCAATTAATTATATTCACATAAAAGTTCAATTTCTCATATTTTCATCTCATGCACATCTAGGTCATTTTCAACCCATCATCACTACATAACATGCTGATAAAAAACATTTCATCAATTACATAAATCAGATGTCACTGCATGTTTTAATCATAGTCACCAACATAAAACATTCGAATGGTTACAATCATTCAACATGAATTATTTCATAACATAAAAGTACTAAAGTCTTTCCATGACTTTCTCAAGCTGGAACTTGCTCCTTCGCCATTTCCTGTCTTTCACCTGTCTTTGGGTTTGGAAAACAAAATCGTGAGTCGAAACTCAATAAGCAAGCTATTTACATTTTACAGGCAAACCATTTTAGGCAATATTTTTGCATTTAAAATCATCTTGGAAAGCACATTATACCTTATCAAAAGGTATATATTGAAAACATAAAATCTTGTACCCATCACGAGTACCATATGCATAATGCCACATAAAACATGAACATAATCATCATAATTCCCTTAGGATGGAAGCTATCCAGGCGACCATCCGTCCACATTATCTCCCACTTCAGAGAGGGTGCCGCCGGCCTTGGGCCTATTTTAAGCGACTTGGCCACACTAAGGGGGGACAATTGGTCTGCTTATACCCTTCAAGTGGACCTAGTACCTTGTGCACATGAATTTTTCATAAATCCATCTTTAACATGCTAGCATGATTTTTCCATTCAGAAACATAGAATCACATCATTTTTCCATAGCATTTATCAAAGAAAATTTCATAATATCGCATTTGAAGTAAAAATATCATTTCAACACCATTTAACTAAGGAATGACCATCCTTAAACATATTAGAAATAATTTTCACAATTTCATCAAACAAGTTAGAGCAAAATTTTCATTTATGTAAACAATTTAGAAAACAAAATTCATTTAGAAAATTTGCTTGCTTACTTGTGTCTCTTAGCTTTCCGACTCCGCTTTTTCTTTGCCTTTGCCTACATGAGAATAATATATTTTTTCATATATTTCTTTTGCTTGTATTCCATTTAGTTTTTCAACCCATTTTCATCAATATATATCATACGTTCGACTTCTCAAGTCATTAGACACCTATATATCTCATATTTGCACCTTTCATCGGCTAACACATAATACATATGACCCCATAAATAGGGTATCCATTTCAATCACATAAAATTCATTTAATAATTATTATACATAGGTTTATTAACCTTCGTTTTCCATTTTTCACTCTTTTTTACAAAGTACACACATCGGCGCCTGTTTTAAGCATACGTCGTTGCCTTAGCTTCATCAATCAATTTCAAAATTTTGGAATTAACATCATAAAATTCTAAACAGATATATAATCATGAAATATATCATATTTTCATGCATCTTTGCACAAAATCACATTTCACAAGTCATTTATCACCCTCGCATGTCTATCCCTTTACATGTGCTCATTTGGCAACATAAACATAATGTATTTCATAAAATTTTCTAAATCAGAAATTTAATCCATATTTCAGTGTGTTAATTACCCTTAATTAACACTGAATTTAGGGTATTTTTATGGAATTTGAATCCCCTTACCATAGGTTTCCAAAACAGCAACTTTGGAACCCGTCTTTCACCCATTTAACGTGTCTTTTGACACTTAACCCTAAGCAGTTTAATAAATCCGAATTTTCAGCAAATAATTCCATTTTTCCTAATCCAAATTCATGGAATTAACACATATTTAACATTCATAAAAAAATTTATCTCAAAAGAGCAAATTGCTTATCCATTTCGGGTCGCCTTTCCACTTTGTTTAGCCGCCGTTTCATAAATCCATAAAAATCAGATTTGAGTTTGTTTTTCCCAAATCCTTTTGGGAATCAATAATATCTTAAACCTAGGGTATTTTACCCTACATAGCATTCACAAACCATGCAAACCTATTTCCATAGCATTTTTAACCTAAAAATGAAGATTTCGGGTCATAAACATCGCTTTACCTTCCATAGTTGCTAAAATTCATTCCTTAAGCTCAAATCAACACATTTCCTTCATTAAAACATGTTTAATAACCTAAAAATATTATCAATATCAAACAGAAACTTGTCTTTTAGATTTAGGGTTTGTCAAGTTGAGTTTTCAACTCACATGTCATTGAAATCAACACTTCCATCATCTACAACATGGAAATTCATACATGTAACTTAATATCAATTCCATATTCATTCAAAAGCATGTGAAATCATAATTTTAAAGACTCTTTAAGCATCCCTTCCATATTCCCATTTTGGAGTTTAAAACTCAAAATAACCAACTCAAACAACACATATACTTACTTGGTTTAGTGCTAACTCAACTCTAATCACTTGGAGATGATTTCCTCCACAAATTCCCTTTTTTTTTCTTGCTTTTCTTCCTTATTTTTCTGTCCAAAATGGACGTGAGAGCTGCTGGCCTTGTAGGAGAAAAATTCCAGCACTTAGAGAATTTTCTAACCCTCATCTCTAATGGATGTGCATGGCTTTATAGGGCTGGATCAAATCCAGCTGTGGACCCCACGTTTTGCTTCATTTTCCACACACATAAATGCTCCCTTATCCCCCTCATGTGTTGGCAAATTCTTAGCCAAGTAAAATTTTATTTTACTAATTTTTAAAAATCTAAAAACTGCTTTAATTCATGGCCGTCCAAGCTGTCCAGTCATCACGTCTCTTGCTGCCCATTTTTCCAGAAATTTTTCATTTTTTTTCAACCCTAATTTAAGGGTAAATTATACATCTCATTACCCTTTAATTCATATTTTAATTTGGTATTAAAAAAATTAACAAAATGGCAGCAAACCAGCTTATTCATGCACGTCAACTGCCCATCAAGCTGTCCACTTTTTCCACTTTCATGGAAGCTGCATTTTAATATTTTTCTTGCTGAAACTTTGCATAATTGAATGCATATATCTATGTCCCTTCATGTTATCTGCATATATACATATTTTTAAAAAATTAAAAATTCAAAAATAAGCAGCATGGCAGCCCCTTGGACGTCCCTTCTTGCCACCTCACCTATTCTCATGTTGAGCACTTGTATCTTCATCATGATAAACCTTTATTGCTGGGATTTTATTTGGATTTTAGAATTTAATAATAATACACAAAATATCTTAGAAATGGGCTGCATTTGACACCTCAACTTTCATTAAAATCATGCAATTATGCATTGTACTCTAGCATTAATTGAAAGGTACTTTTGAGGTGCATTAGTCAACCATGCTCACCTTTTTCAATGCAGATATTTTTCCAACATTTTAAGCTTAATATAAACCTTCAAAAATAAACATCTCATAATTTCATTCAACCGTTTCAAATTTTATCTCAATCCGATTTTCCTAGCTCCCGTTATAGCCGTTTAAAGTTAACGGTTGAAATTGAAATATGATCAATAAATCATTATACTCATTTCATCAAGAATTTTCATAACCCAATAATTATATAATCCCAAGCCCAACATCATTAATTTTCATTTCAAATTTCACTTGAATCCGCCTTACAGGCGTTGAGTTATGAATTTTCTAGTGTTTTTCCACTAAACTTGACAATTATCATATAAATGCTCATAATTCATATTAAATGAATTAAAATGATTTTCCATGATGTATTTGCACATTTAAATCAACAACAATTTTCTCTAATCCTATTGTCTCATTTTAGCTCAAAATGATTAATCACATCATTATTGTTAATCCTTAACCCTAATTGCAATAATTAGCAAAATCACGTAAATCATTCATAATTCAATAATTCACATATACAAATCATATACATGATTAATGCATATATATGGGTTCTACTTTGATTAGGGTTTCACAATCCTCCCCCCCTTATAACAGGTTTCGTCCCGAAACCGTCTATTCTTTAAATAGCTGGGGGTATTTCCGTTCCACCTCTTCTTTTAATTCTCAAGTGGCTTCATTTTTGGAATACCGGTTCCATTGTACCTTCACGTACTCGATTTCCCAATTTCGAAGCTTTTGTACCTTCTGATCTAAGATTCTCACTGGCCGCTCTTCATAATTCAAATAATCTTGAATCGGTAAATTCTCAGCCACTAATATATGTGTTGGGTCCGGAACATACTTTCTAAGCATCGAAATATGAAACACATTGTGAACTAGGGCTAACGCCGGGGGTAAGGCTATCCTATAAGCCAATTTCCCAACCTTCTACAAAACTTCAAATGATCAAATATACCTGGGATTCAGCTTTTCCCTTTTCCCAAACCTTGTAACTCCTTTGAATGGCGTGACCTTTATAAACGCATGTTCGCCAACTTGGATATTCAAATCCCTTCTCTTGCAATCTGTGTAACTCTTTTTCCAACTTTGGGCAGTGAGTATACACTAGCGAATTGTTCTCTCCTTGTCTGCCATTCGTTAAGATAAGTCTGGGGCTAACCTTTTTTCTCCAACTTCATTCCAGTTCAACGGCGTACGACATCGCCGACCATATAATGCTTCAAATGGAGCCATTTGGATTCTAGCTTGATAACTATTGTTGTATGCGAATTCCGCAATCGAGATGTACTCATCCCATGATCCTCCAAACTCTAAGGTACACATACGGAGCATGTCTTTAATAATTTTGTTCACTCGCTTCGTTTGTCCATCAGTTTGAGGATGAAAAGCTGTACTGAACTTAAGTTGGGTGCCTAGGGTTTCGTGCAAGTTTTTCCAAAACCTTGACATAAACGTTGCATCACGATCCGAGATAATCGACTTTGGCACTCCATGGAGTCGTATGACCTCTTTATAATAAACCTTAGCCAGCTTTTCTACGGTATAAGTCCTAATAGGTAGGAAATGCGCAACTTTTGATAACCTATCTACAATTACCCATATAGAATCGTTTTCTTCTTGGGTCCTAGGTAATCCTTCAATGAAATCCATGGTACTGTTGTCCCACTTCCATTCAGGAATTTCTAAGGATGTAGCTTACCAGGCACTCTTTGGTGATCCGCCTTCACCCGTTGCCAAGTTAAACACTTAGCCACGTATTCAGCGGTCTCTCTTTTCATATTATTCCACCAATATATTTTCTTGAGATCCTGATACATCTTAGTACTCCCTGGGTGAATAGAAAATGGCAAAAAATGTGCCTCCTTAAGGATCTGTTCCTTCAATTTAGCTATATTAGATATGCAAAGGCGACCCTTGTACCTATACATACCTTGCTCATCAATAGCAAATTCAGCCAACCAATTTTTTCTTCATTTTCTCGACATGGGCATGTAGGTCTGTTGCCTTTTGCTGTGCAGTCCTGATCTACTCAAAAAGTGATGATTGTATGTGTAATTGCGATGCTCTTGTGTGAACTCTTGGTAGACATACAATCAGTTCCATTTGCTCTATTTCCTTAAGCAACCCTTCTTCCTGAGTGATAAGGTGTGCTAAGCTAACATTTCGGCTCAATGCATCAGCTACCACATTTGCCTTACCTGGATGGTATAAAATCTCCAAATCATAGTCCTTCAATAATTCGAGTCATCT
Organism: Annona cherimola; assembly: GCA_030490835.1. NCBI lineage: Eukaryota > Viridiplantae > Streptophyta > Magnoliopsida > Magnoliales > Annonaceae > Annona > Annona cherimola. The sequence continues at coordinate 53,024,482 of CM059972.1, read as the reverse complement.
CCTTTGTCTCATGTTCAACTCCTTCTGAGTGAAGATGTATTTGAGGCTCTTGTGATCCGTGTAAATCTCACATCTTACGCCATACAGGTAATGTCTCTATATTTTCAAGGCAAATACCACAGCTGCTAACTCTAGATCATGTGTGGGGTAGCTTACCTCATTTGGCTTTAGCTGTCACGACGCATATGTTATCACTTTACCCCTTTGCATCAGGACACACCCTAATCCTTTTCTTGACACATCACTATAAACCACAAACCCTTCATTTCCTTGTGGTAGGGTTAGGATGGGTGCTTCTACTAACCGCTATTTCAATTCTTGGAAATTGCGCTCGCATTCCTCCGACCATACACACCTGACTCCTTTACGAGTCAACTTGGTTAACGGGGCTGACAATTGTGAAAACCCTTCAACAAACCTTCTATAATAGCCGGCCAACCCTAGAAAACTTTGAATTTCTGTAATGGTCGTCGGCCTTGGCCATTTCAACACTGCCTCAATCTTTTGAGGATCAACTTAAATTCCCTTTTCAGATATTATATGCCCGAAAATCCTATTTGTTTCAACCAAAATTCACATTTCTTCAACTTGGCATATAATTTCTCTTTCCTCAACCTTTCTAAAACCCTTCGCAAGTGGTCTTCATGTTCTTTCTCCGTTTTAGAGTAGATCAGGGCATCATCGATAAATACAACCACAAATTGATCAAGATAGTTCCGAAAAACCCTATTCATCATATCCATAAATACAGCGGGGGCATTAGTAAATCTGAAAGGCATTACCAGAAACTCATAATGTCCATACCTGGTTCGAAATGCCGTTTTATGAGTATCGGTTGGACTTATCCTCAGTTGATGATACCCTGACTGTAAATCAATCTTGGAGAAAGTTGTTGCTCCTTGCAACTGATCGAATAAATCATCAATCCTGGGCAACGGATATTTATTCTTTATTGTAACTTTATTCAGCTCCCGGTAATCAATGCATAACCTTAAACTTCCATCCTTTTTCCTCACAAACAATACCAGAGCTCCCCAAGGGGATACACTTGGTCTAATGAAACCCTTGTCCAACAGCTCCTGTATTTGCGCCCTTAGTTCATTCATCTCAGCTGGCGCCATTCTATATGGAGTTTTAGAAATCGGAGCTGTGCCTGACATCACATTAATCGTCATATCCATTTCCCGTTGTGGAGGCAATGTGGTTAACTCCTTTGGAAATACATCCGGAAATTCCCTAACCATAGGTATCTAATTAATTTCTACCTTCGTGCCTTTCTCTGCATTCACAAACACCAAATAGGATTGACATTTTTATCGGATCATCCTGACAGCTTTTATAGATGAGATTAGTATATTTGAACTGTCAGGTTGCCTTAGCTTTCCAATGGAAATCTCCTTCCTTGAAGTTGTGTGAAACCTGGACCCAAGTAAAGTTTATTTATATTCAATTGACATATAAATATGAATCAAGTATAATTTAGTGGAACTATAAATGATTTCCAATTGCAATATTGATGATTTATTGCAATTAGAGCAAATGATGATGAATGATCAATATAAACCGATATGGGTCAATGTGATTAAAGAGGCTTAATGAGGATTAGGAAATGAAAATGTATTGAGGATAATTACCTCATATATTAAGATTTAATTTATGGAGATTATGATGCTAATTATGGAATTAAGGTAGCAAATGCTAGAAAATGCATAACTCGACGCAGGAAAGGCTGATCAAGATGAAAATTGAAAGGTAAGCACATAATTTTGTGATTAATCACATGGGAAAGTTATATTATGAAAATTTTGATGATAATTAATCATCACCGTCCAAAAATTCAAATGGTCATAACTTGAGCTAGAAAAGTCGAATTGAGATGAAATTTGAAATGGACGGTTAAAATTATGAGTTTAAGGTTATTGAAAGGTTTGATCAAGCTAATCATTCTAAGATTAAGGGTGCACGAAATTGGGATCAACTCTTTCGACTTTTGCACAAAAAAAAGTAAGTTTGCATTTATGTTAAAGTCAAAGTCATTAATTAAATCATTTATGGCACAAATGAGGTGTCAAAAGGGATAATGACACATGAATTTTATGAATTATCTAAAATGAAAAAATCCATGAAAAATTCCCCTGCATTAATGCGGAAATTAAGGAGCTAATGACTAGCTTAAGGGAGAAGTATAGAGGAGGCATAGAGTGGACGACTATGAGCTCTAAAAAGTGGATTTTTATGAAATGTTTTTTAATAAAATATATGCCCAAAGTCAACTATGGATTAAGGGGATTAAATGTGTATTAAATTGGAGTGAAAATTCGTGGCTAAAGGCATCAGATCTGGACCATAGAGATGTGATCAATTAATGGACAGCAATGGAGCATGGGAGAGAGGTGTACGGTCAAGCAGCTTTTGGAATTTTTAATACTTTTTTTAATAGCTAAATTGAACACTAATTAAGCTATTTACCTAGGTTAGTTAATTACCAATTAATTAATTTAAAATGGTGTGGAAAAATCATTCAAAGAGCTGCTGTAAGTGGACCCCACCCAAGTGGACAACTTTATTTAAAAGTTGGATATGGATGTGAAAAAAAATCCGAAAATAATATTAAATGATTATATATGTGGCTGAAAAATTTTGAGTAAACTATAGGGTAAATTTTCAAAAGTTTACCCTCCATTTTGGGTCGAAATTGTAAAGGAAAATTGAAAAATAAATGCCTATATAAGCAGGCAGTGTGGACATTCTAGATTTCTATTTGGGAGAGAAACAAAAATAAAAATCAAAGGGGAAGTGGCTGGAACGATCCAAGGGAAGAAACCATGAAGAAAAGAAGGGAATTTCAAGTGCTCAAAGGAGGAATTACCAATTAATCAAGTAAGTATACGTTAATTTTGATTTTATACTTCAAATCTGGAAGTTATATGATGTTATAAACCAAAATATGAAAGAAACAGTAAACGAAGGATTTTTACCATGAAAATTGTTTTACAAGTTCATTATATTATAATTAAGGAACGACCACATTTTCAGATCAAAATCGTAAGTCTGTTGGAAATTAAAAATCCGAGAAAATCAACCTGAACAGGGTTCAACGGGTGTCAGGATCAGCGGCACCAAATGATTTTAAATACTTTTTATACAAGGAATTTTGAGCTGAACAGTTTACAGGATATATAAAACATATTTAGGATCACATGAAAAAAATAAAAATTAGGTTATTATTATTATAAATATACCCCATAATTCACGTGATTAGGGCTGACCCTAAACTCACAACACTGTCCAGCACAGTAAAAATGCCAAACTAAATATATAATGTTAATATTTCATGATGAAATATTTATGACGGTTAATTTCATGTATTTATTTATGTATGATAGAAATTTAAGAATTAAATACCTTTATTTGATTATAAATCAAGATTTACAAAAATCAGTACGCCTGATTTCAGCATATGTGGAAAGTTTGAGAAAAAAATCAAAAAAAATATGAAACCTGTGTAGAAATGATCCTAATTGATATGTATGTTAGGAAAGAGTGTAATAAAGGATTATGGTTAACAAGGATAATTGATATGTATAGGCTATGTGCTAAGTATGAGTACCCGACTTGAAGGACAAGTGGGTTAATCTAGTCTAAATGGATTTATGTAGGTTGGAAAAACTAAGGGATTTATGTGTTTAAAGTTGATGTGAATAAATGAAATATTATTTTCATTTATCTAGGAAAATGCAAGGAAAAGAATGAAAGAAAAGGATTATGACGATCTCAGGTAAGCAAGCGAATTTTCTAAAATGCTATTTTCTTTCTATGTGATTGATATGATTGAAATGTTTATATTTATGTTTTAATGAATGGTCAAGAAAAAGTTTTGAAAATGATGGCTTTAATGAGAAGCCACAAGTTTTGAAAAATGACGGCTTTAATGAAAAACCTTAAGTTTTGGAAAAGGATGGCTTTAAGGAAAAGCCTCAAGGTTTGCTTCATGGGAAGAAAGCAATGATTTTAAAATAAAGAATTTATTACAAGTGTTGCCATGGATTGGCAATGCTTTATGTTAATAGATTGAGAAATTTGCTTATGAGTAAGCAAGTTCTCCATGATAATATTTTCAAAGGATTTCACGTTTTATGTCGATGGTTTTTAAGAATTTGCTTATAATCAAGCAAGTTCTTTATGATGTTGTTTCGAAAGTATTTTATATAAAAAAGGGGGAATTTTATGCTTTTTTCCAAAGTATTATTTGTAAATAAGTTTTGAGTTAATTGTACAATAATTTGTGATAAACGATTATGTTTATGAAAGAAAAAGGAATAGGGCAATGGATTTATGAAAAAAATTTGTTTTGCTAGGTCATGATAATTAAATATAAACAACGATTTGGACATAGTCCATATGTTTTGAAATGATATTCCAAATTTTTTTGATTTCCTTTAGATAAGGAAATCTATATTGAAAATGTTTTGAAAAATATTTATATGGATGTGTTGAAGGGGATTTAAGGATGACCAACATCCTATGTTGATTTCATAAAATTGTTTGATTTCGGGTTGCTAAATGGTATGCAAAAAATTATGCAAGCCCCTTATGTAAAAATGGTATAATAAATAGGTGGACAATAATTTGATTATTAGGGTGGTTGAGAAGGGGTAGCATAATTGCATCACTTTTGTGAGCAAAAGGCCCCAAAATGGAAACCAAGAAAATGTTAGAAAATATATAGTTTAATTTTTAAAATTCAAAGGTTTTGAAATTCTTTTATAAGGATTTTAAGATGTATTATTTTTCAAACATTTTAAACGTTTATCAAAATGTTTTACTCAAAATATTTCTAAAAGAATTTAAGGAAGGTCATCCTAAAATTAGATTTCAAATAACAACTTGTTAAAGTGGGTACGCTCTCTTACAAGTTGACACGGACTGCGGTCTGTGATGTGTTTTTTTTTTAAATAATTTGTTTTAAGAAAGATACAGACTTCGATCTGTGATGTTTTTGAGTTATGGATGCAGACAGAGGTCTGTGATCTCGGTTTAAAAGGACATGGGCTGTAATCTGTGGTTCTTCAAACCAAACGGACTGCGGTCCGTCATAATAATGTACGGTGCACTAGTACAAGAAACAGGCAGGTTGTAGAGCACGGTTGAGATGACCGGGGCCCACTCTACATAAGGCCAAGTCGTTAAGGGATGATAGGAGTGCCAGCGGCGCCCTCCCTGAGATGGGCGCAGGAAAAATAAACAGCCGCCTGGCTAGCGTGCTGTTAAGGATTCTCTTCCAAAAGGTAGCATGATCACTTGCTAAGTGTCACTACTGGATGGGTAGAAATGTGTTTGCATATGTTTTGCTTTTCAAAAGCCCAAAGATTGGGATATAAAAGCACTTATATGAAAAATTATCCTAAATTGGATTTTTATGAGCCATTATGTATAAGTTACCCTAAAAGCAGGGTGTTTTGCACAAAAGTGTAAATAACAAGAATAAAAGAAAATATTTTTATGCAAATGCATTTATGGAAATGACTTATGTATCTTATATGCCTTGTTTGTTATAAACAAGCACCAAGACGGGAATTATGAAAAGGATTTATGTCAAACTTATTTTTGGACATAAGAATGTCCATTATTAAAGAGCCTAATGAAAAGTGTTTATGGACATGAGAATGTCCAATGCCAAAGTGTTTTAATAAAAGGTGTTTTAGGACATATGAATGTCCATTGCCAAAGGAAACTATGTGAAAAATGTTTTGAGACATTAAATGTCTCTTAGCTAAAGGATTTTATGATGAAAATACTTTGGACGTAAAACGTCCACTAGCAAAAGATGGTTTTATGTAAAGGTCTTTGAACCTTAGAAATGTTCATCTAAGATCAAAGGAAATTAATTAAGGAGGGTAAAATGTATATGTTTTGCCTTAACAAGCCCAGACGTGGCTTGTAAATGATTTTAAGAATAAATGTTTTATGAAAATGTTCAAGGACATAGATTTGTCCTCGTGAACAAAAGATTTTATGATAATATTTCAGGACATATAAATGTCCTCATGAAAAAGGTATTCAAGATATTTATGAAAACGGTTTTCAAGGAAGTCTTGCCCTAAAGATAAAATGCTTGCTTACTAAGTTGTCACTCACATTTTGTTTTCCCAAACCTTAGACAAGTACTGGGAAACTCAAGGAGATGAAAATCTAAGCAATGAAGTAAGGCACGAGATGATGGCCAGGTAGGCTATAAGGAATGGAAAAGCATGAATATGCTAAGGTATGTAAATGTGTATGTGAACTTAATTAGAATTTTAAGTTCTATATGATTCAATGATTGAATGTATGGATGTAAAATGTGATGATTTAGTCAAGAAAACTTTCATTGTAGAAAAGCACGATGAGATGCTATGAAATAGAATTTGAAATTTTATTACAAGTGTATCGCCACTTGTTTGATGAATGATGAGAAATGTAAAGATATGAACGATGATGAATGAAAAAAATTTGGACGAGATCCAATTAAGAACCGCCGCGTGATCAGGGCAACAATCCTGATTCACATTTACCAATCAATAAGATCTTGAGGTAAGGAAGTGACGTCTCGGTTTGGAGCGCCACAGAGCTTGGTATCAAAGCAAGGATTGGTAAACTGGCTTAAGAAGGAGAAAATAAAGGATGATAAAAGGATAGGTCTGATACCACAGAGCTTGGTATCAGAGCAAGAACTGGTAAACAGGCGTAAGAAGGAGAAAATAAAGGATGATAAAAGGATAAGTCTGTTGCCACAGAAGTTGGCATCAGAATATGGATTGGTAAATAGGTGTGGAAAGAAAAGATTTGATATCACAAAGATGATATTTTAGCAAAGATTGATAGATAGATATAGAAGAAAAATGGAAGATGATGAGAGAGATAGATTGAGATTATAAGACATATACGATATGTATTGTCTTATATTTTGTGTCATTATGACACAAGAATATGGTTACTTAAGGAAATGTAGTTGGTTGCTATGTTTCATGGAGTAGATGATATATGAAGAAAAAAAATGATAGGAGGTCAGATGAAATGAAGAAGGAGGTAGGAAAATCTAAGGAAAGACAAAGGATAGAAAGAAATAAGAATAGCTGATCGGTTATGAAACCCTATATAGAGACCCCCCTTACCTAAGGTAAATTATACCTCACATAAGATAGCACATGACTGTGCTATATGATACATATGTTTAAGGTATAGAGCCACGGTGATATATGGAAGGCACCAAGGCACCAACTTTCTAAGTGATTGTTGGTTTAGAATTTATGGTTATGATAAAATGACAGGTTATATAGGTATAATCTGTATATGTAAGGAAAAGCAACCTTACACCATGAAAAGAGAAGATAGAAATGAGAAAGGTAGGAAAAAGGGAGTTTCTTTTGACTCCTAATGTATGATGTTTGATGTTATGAAAATATAAATGCCTTTGATTTCATTTAGATGCTAAGTATATATGAAAAAGGAAAGATCATTGATCTTTCTAGATTATATAATTGATTATGTATGATGGTTCTATGATCAGAGATGATCATATTGACTATGTATGATGCGAATAATTTTGTGATAAGATATGATATTGACATAATTTTAGATGTTGCATTCTACAACATGCTTATCACCTTAGTTTTGAACAAGGGAAAGGCAGTTGCAGATATGAGTCAACAGGAAAGAAGATAAGCCAGTAGCAAGTCTAGACGACCAAGGGCAATGAAGATAAGTGAGTCCAAGGGCTCGTCAACGACAGGCAAATATAAATCCTGAGTCAAAGGATTGGAGGTGTTACCACTATAAGAATACATCACAGATAGAAAAGAGTGGAGGAAAGAATAACTGTAGCTGTAAAAGAACTGTGCAGCAGGTCACTCGAGATTGAGCGGCCCAGACAGAAGAATAATACAAGGCCTTTAGAAAAAAGCCCAACAGGACTAAATAGAAGAAAGTAGAAATGACGGAATGGTACAGGTAATAAATTTTTATCTAGTACCCAAACTTTTTGTAACGCCCCAGCCCGAGCGCCACAACCTTACCTCAAGATCGTTTGACTGGTAAACGTGATCAGGATTGTTGCCCCGTCACACGGCGGGTTTTAACGGATATTTATCCAATTAAATATCTTTTAATAGGAATTTAATTCCTCATATGTTCTTTTTAGGCATATCTGAGTCATTTCCATCCAATAATGTCATAACTAGACATGATTTTCATAACATATTTCAAACCATCTCATAAATCAGATGTCACTGCATGTATCTTTATAGATGTCGACATAAAACATCAATGTAAATTTACAATCATTCAACATAAGTTTTGCACAAATATGAATCTTATAATGTTTCTCCCATTTCCTCCATGGATGGCTCTTGCTCCTTTGCAAGGTCTCATCTTTCACCTGTCTATGGGTTTGAAAAATGAAAACGTGAGTCGAAACTTAATAAGCAAGCTTATATTTTACAGGCAATTCATTTTGAAGACATATTTACTTAAAAGCATTTTTCTTCCTTCTGTAGAGACACTTATCAAGTGATCAACTACCTGTGGAGTAAAAACCTTTTCATAAATCATTCAAACACCTTTTATAAACATTTCATAAACATTAGCTGTACAAATTCATCATTTCCATTGATGACATTATCCTTCATGTGACAGTACTCTAGCTCGGGGAACCCTCTTTCATGACATGATCCTTTCCATCCCCCGCGTCGGACCTACCGACATGGAAACGTCAAGGGGGACTCCTTGTCCACTTACTACCTCGACTAGCCTACTTGATTTCCATTTCATGCATGACTTTTAGTCACCCCAACATCATATACCTCCTTACACATGGAACTTGTCATTCTCATGCAGAGAATTCTTTGCACCATCCCTTTTTAACATCATTTCAATGAAACATAGCATAGCATAATTGTGAAACAGTGAGCAATCATTTATTTCCATAGAAATAAACATTTCAATACTCATATAGACAAGGAATGACCATCCTTAAATACCTTGTAATGAAAACCAATATCAATTAGAAATCTGCTTGCTTACCTCACTTGCTTAGCTTTCCGTTTCGCTTATCCCTTTGCCTTTGCCTATACATATAAGAATGATATAATATTCACACATTTTCTTTACTTGCATTCAACTCAGTTTTCTAAGCCATTTTCATTAACATAAATAATTCCTTCGACTTCTCAAGTCATTATGCTAATCTAAACAATTATATAATCATGAAATTTATCATATTTTCATGCATTTTTGCAAAAAATTATATTTCACGAGTCACTCATCACCCATGCATATCTATCCACTCACATACGCCCATTTGGGAACACATACATGATGCATTTCATAAAATTTTCTAAGTCAGCAACTTGGTCACTAATTTAGCATGATAATTACCCTTAATTATCACTGCATTTAGGGTATTTTTATGGAATTTAAATCCACTAATCATAGGTTCATAAATATCATATTTAAAAAAATGCAAAAAAATCCAAATTGGGGCTGGTTTGGATGTTGTATGCATGCCACCCTTGCTAGGCTACTTTGAGCTCTTTTCTTAGCTCATTAATTCCAGCAAAATATCCAAAGAATTTCCACACATATTAATGCATAAAATACCCTGCATTGCACCTGTATTTGACACATATTTGAGTCATTAAAAATTGCATTTAATCCATTCACCTTTTGCCTTAAATGCATGGTACTATTGAGGTGTAAAAGTCAACTATGTGCACCTTTTCTAATTTAGGTATTTTCCCAGCATAATATGCTTAATCTAAACCTTCCAAAATTTTAATCTCATAATTTCATTCAACCATTTCAAATTTCATCTCAATTCGATTTTCTTAGCTCAAGTTATAGCCGTTTGAAGTTAACGGTTGAAATTGAGATATGATCAATAAATCATTAAACCCATTTCATCAAGGATTTTCATAACCCAATAATTCCATAATACCAAGCCCAACCTCATCAACTTTCATCTCAAATTTCACTTGATTCCGCTCTTATAGGCGTTGAGTTATGAATTTTTTATGATTTTTTAACATAATTCCATAATGTCCATTTTAATCTCCATTTATTAAATCATGGAAATTAAACTAAACATTCATGCCAAATTAGCATGTTTTAGTTACCTTGACTCATATTGGGCTCAGGCGATTAAATTTTTAATCATCATTCTTAATTGAACCCAAATTGCAAAAATATCATAAAATCCTAAAATCATCCAAAAATTCCATTTAATCATATATAAGTCACATGTACATGTTCAATGCAAACATTGAATCCTCCTTAGGTTGGGGTTTCACAATCCTCCCCCCCCTTATAACAGGTTTCGTCCCGAAACCTATTACATTTTGAATTATCGGGGTAAGGCTCATGTGAAATAACCAACTTATCATTTTTTCCAGATAGTTTCATTGGCTCACCACACTTCCATTACTCTGTCTTGGTGGAATTTTTGGCCTTTGTCCATTGGACCTCGACATATTTAATTTTTCTATTCGAAGTTTTTGTACTTTATGATCTAGGATTCTTATCCTAATCATATCATCTATATTTAATTAATCATAGCTAACCTGCATATAAAGAATTCCATCTATATTATCTTATCGGTCTCTTCTACAGGTAGTGCATGCGTGGTTACATATTGGCAATTTATGACTAAATGATTATCATCAAAATCAAACTAAGCCATTGCCAAATTTTCTAAAATTTAATCCATACCTGTAACCACTTCATCCTCTTGCTCCTGTGACTCTATGCACATGTACCAGGTTTGTAGAGGTAACTTATCGGTTAGCTGCTTCTATTAACCTTCACTGAGGTGATCTTCCTTGCCTTTGCAACGTTTGTACCTTATTTGGACAATTCGGGGCGATGTGCCCTACCTGATTACAAACATAACATCTTATACCAACTTCTGTGGTATCATACCTATCATATCACATAGATATAGCTTATCATCTATTCATATAGATTTCATCTCATCTCATAGCTATCATCTCAATCACATACTTATCATCTTGTCACATAGACATATGCTCTAATCTCATAAACATAACTATCATATCACATGCATACATTTTATGCATTCAAAATCCTTAGAGATAGTTATATCATCATAACTAATCATATCATGCTCATTATCAAAGCATCCACTCAAAAAACAAAGTCTTAGCATCTTAACATGCCAATTCACACAATCACAATCATGTGATATTATTCGTCATCATAAATTTCACTACTATCATCATCATATATCATGCATCCTATCATGATAATCACTTATGCAATCATCATAAAATCATGCATATCATATTCAATCATTACACTTAAACTTTTCCACGCCTATTTACCAGTCCATGCTCTGATACCATTCAATTGTAATGCCCCAGCCCGAGCGTCACAACCTTACATCAACATCATTCAACTGGTAAACGTGATCAGGATTGTTGCCCCGTCACACGGCGGGTTTTAACAGATATTTATCCAATTAAATATCTTTTCATAGGAATTTAATTCCTCATATGTTCTTTTCAGGCATATCTGAGTCATTTCCATCCAATAATGTCATAACTAGACATGATTTTCATAACATTTTTCAAACCATCTCATAAATCAGATGTCACTGCATGTATCTTTATATATGTCGACATAAAACAACAAGGTAAATTTACAATCATTCAACATAAGTTTTGCACAAACATGAATCTTATAATGTTTCTCCCATTTCCTTCATGGATGGCTCTTGCTCCTTTGCCAGGTCTCATCTTTCACCTGTCTATGGGTTTGGAAAACGAAAACGTGAGTTGAAACTCAATAAGCAAGCTTATATTTTACAGGAAATTCATTTTGAAGACATATTTATTTAAAAGCATTTTTCTCCCTTCAGTAGAGACACTTATCAAGAGATCAACTACCTGTGGAGCAAAAACCTTTTCATAAATCATTCAAACACTTTTTATAAACATTTCATGAACATTGGATGTGCAAATTCATCATTTCCATTGATAACGTTATCCTTCATGTGACGGTACGCTAGCTCGGGGAACCCTCTTTCATGACATGATCCATTCCATCCTCGGCGCCGGACCTACCGACCTAGAAACATCAAGGAGGACTCCTTGTCCACTTACTACCTTGACTAGCCTACTTGATTTCCATTTCATGCATGACTTTTAGTCACCCCAACATCATATACCTCCTTACACATGGAACTTGTCATTCTCATGTAGAGAATTCTTTGCACCATCCCTTTTTAACATCATTTCAATGAAACATCGCATAGCATAATTGTGAAACAGTGAGCAATCATTTATTTCCATAGAAATAAACATTTCAATACTCATATAGACAAGGAATGACCGTCCTTAAATACCTTGTAATGAAAACCAATATCAATTAGAAAGCTGCTTGCTTACCTCACTTGCTTAGCTTTCTGTTTCGCTTATCCCTTTGCCTTTGCCTATACATATAAGAATGATATAATATTCATATATTTCCTTTACTTGCATTCAACTCTGTTTTCCAACCCATTTTCATTAACATACATAATTCCTTCGACTTCTCAAGTCATTATGCCCATATAGCACATACTTGTGCATTACATGGCTATTACACATAACATTTAATCCCATAAGTAGGGTAATCATACGATCACTTAATAATCATTCGATAATCATCATTTAATGTCTCATTACCTTCCTTATACCATTTTTCACTTATTTTCCAAAATTAACACATCGTTGCTCATTTTAAGCGCCCGTTGTTGCCTTAAGTCTCATTAATTAATTCCAAAGTTTGAAATTAACATCATGCTAATCTAAACAGTTATATAATAATGAAATTCATCATATTTTCATGCATTTTTTCACAAAATTATATTTCACGAGTCACTCATCACCCATGCATATCTATCCACTCACATACGCCCATTTGGGAACACATACATGATGCATTTCATAAAATTTTCTAAGTCAGCAACTTGGTCACTAATTCAGCATGATAATTACCCTTAATTATCACTGCATTTAGGGTATTTTTATGGGATTTAAATCCACTAATCATAGGTTCATAAATATCATATTTAAAAAAATGCAAAAAAATCCAAATTGGGGCTAGTTTAGATGTTGTATGCATGCCACCCTTGCTAGGCTACTTTGAGCTCTTTTCTTAGCTCATTAATTCCAGAAAAATATCCAAAGAATTTCCACACATATTAATGCATAAAATACCCTGCATTGCACCTGTATTTGACACATATTTGAGTCATTAAAAATTGCATTTAATCCATTCACCTTTTGCCTTAAATGCATGGTACTATTGAGGTGTAAAAGTCAACTATGTGCACCTTTTCTAATTTAGGTATTTTCCCAACATAATATGCTTAATCTAAACCTTCCAAAATTTTAATCTCATAATTTCATTCAACCGTTTCAAATTTCATCTCAATTCGATTTTCTTAGCTCAAGTTATAGCCGTTTGAAGTTAACGGTTGAAATTGAGATATGATCAATAAATCATTAAACCAATTTCATCAAGGATTTTCATAACCCAATAATTCCATAATACCAAGCCCAACCTCATCAACTTTCATCTCAAATTTCACTTGATTCCGCCTTATAGGCGTTGAGTTATGAATTTTCTATGATTTTCTAACATAATTCCATAATGTCCATTTTAATCTCCATTAATTAAATCATGGAAATTAAATTAAACATTCGCCACATTAGCATGTTTTATTCCTCATTATGCCCCTTTAGTCACCTTGACTCATATTGGGCTCCGGCGATTAAATTTTTAATCATCATTCTTAATTGAACCCAAATTGCAAAATATCATAAAATCCTAAAATCATCCAAAATTTTCATTTAATCATATATAAGTCACATGTACATGTTCAATGCATACATTGAATCCTCCTTAGGTCGGGGTTTTACACTTTTAAAGGATTGATAATAGTAAGATAGAAACAAATAGAAAGGTTATTAATGCTTTTTTAGCTCAGTATCCACCTAAGTTCTTAGGTGAATCAGATCTTATTCAAGCTAAGCAGTGGATGACTGAACCCAAGAACATGTTCAAGATTTGAACATGTAGTCTTATATGATATCCAAGCATTGATTGACAATGCTTGTAAGTAATAGAAAACTCTAAATGACTATTATGCCATAATCGAAGAAGGTAATCTGGAAGAATTTGACAGGAAATATCTTCCAATAGGATACCAGGATGTAACACATATTTGTAATGAACATGTATAGTCAAGGCAAGGACAACTTGACCCAAAAGATTAAAGAACCTGGTGTAAGGAAAGAAAAGAGTAGGAAATGTCAACTCAACCGATAGCTATAATTGATAGGAAAGTCTCTGTAACATAATGCAGAAAAATGTAGCAAAACATGTCTACTTAGCATGTATAGAAGGAAAAGGAGATTACATATATGATACCACAAAAGTTGGTATATCATAGCAAGGAATGGTAGATAAATGAAGAAAAATGATGGCAAGAATGATTGCCAAAATTCTTTTTAATTCCGATGTGATTGAAAGATAGGTACGAGAGATAAAATTTCTCTATGATATTCATAAGAAATAAGATTAGAAAAAAATAATGAGGACCCTTACTAGTTTATGGAAACTGGAAATGGAGATAAGGAAGAAAATATTTTAGACTAGTTTAATACCGGTACTTCTATTAAGTAGTCTACACTAATATAACCTAGTTGTAGATAATATGAAATAAGAAAGAATTGATAAGTTTAGCAAAAGTATCTTTTGCTCAGACATGTATGAAATTTTATGTGAGAGCAATGTTTGCTCTATGCTATAAAATGAATATATTATGATATGTGAATAGTATGTGAAAATGATTGCTATGGATTTCTATTATGTATGAATGAATGGATAGCCTAAATCTTACACTATCATAAGATGAGAAATTATATAATTTCTCCATGTATAAGAAAAATAGTATGCCTGTCATAAGGGTAAAAGATGGATGGCATAAAGAAAATAACAATTTCAATGAGATGTCCATATGGGAACAGGAAACAGGAAATAGTAGAGACAAGTGATAGGTCTATTGGACCAAGGTTAAAAGCACTAACAAGACAGAGTAGCGCAGTGGAAGCGTGAAAAGCCATTGGAAGTGTTAAAAGAAAAATGATAAGTTGGCTAATTTATATGAGTCTAACCCCCGATATTTGAAATATAATAGGTTTCGAAATGAAACCTGTTATAAGGGGGGGAGGATTGTGAAACCCGGACCCAAGTAATGTTTATTTATATGCAATTGGCATATAAATATGAATCAAGTATAATTTAGTGGAACTATAAATGATTTCCAATTGCAATATTGACGATTTACTGCAATTAGAGCAAATGATGATGAATGATCAATATAAGCCGATATGGGTCAATGTGATTAAAGAGGCTTAATGAGGATTAGGAAATGAAAATATATTGAGGATAATTACCTCATATATTAAGATTTAATTTATGGAGATTATGATGCTAATGATGGAATTAAGGTAGCAAATGCCAGAAAATGTGTAACTTGACGTCGAAAAGGCGGATCAAGATGAAAATTGAAAGGTAAGCACATAATTTTTTTCTTAATCATATGGGAAAGTTAGATTATGAAAATTTTGATGATAATTAATCATCACCGTCCAAAAATTCAAATGGTCATAACTTGAGCTAGAAAAGTCGAATTGAGATGAAATTTGAAATGGACGATTAAAATTATGAGTTTAAGATTATGGAAGGGTTTGATCAAGCTAATCAATCTAATATTAAGGGTGCATGAAATCGGGATCAACTCTTTTGACTTTTGCACAAAAAGAAGTAAGTTTGCATTTAAGTTAAAGTCAAAGTCATTAATTAAATAATTAATGGCATAAATGAGGTGTCAAAAGAAGATAATGACACATGGATTTTATGAATTATCTAAAATGACAAAATCCATGAAAATATCCCCTGCATTTGTGGAAATTAAGGAGCTAATGACTAGCTTAAGGGAGAAGTATAGAGGAGGCATAGAGTGGACGACTATGAGCTCCAAAAAGTGGATTTTTGTGAAATATTTTTTAATAAAATATATGCCCAAAGTCAACTATGGATTAAGGGGATTAAATTTTCATTAAATTGGAGTTGAAATTCGTGGCTAAAGGCATCATATTTGGACCGTAGATATGTGATCAATTAATGGACAGCAATGGAGCATGGGAGAGAGGTGCAAGGTCAAGCAGCTTTTGGAATTTTTAATAATTTTTTTAATAGCTAAATTGACCCCTAATTAAGCTAGTTACCTAGGGTATTTAATTATCCATTAATTGAAGTAAAATGGTGTGGAAAAATCATGCAAAGAGCTGCTGCAAGTAGACCCCACCCAAGTGGACAGCTTTATTTAAAAGCTGGATATGACTGTGGAAAAAAATCGAAAATAATATTAAATGATTAAATATGTGGCTGAAATTTTTGATTAAACTATAGGGTAAATTTTCAAAATATTACCCTCCATTTTGGGTCGAAATTGTAAAGGAAAAATTGAAAAATAAATGCCTATATAAGCAGGCAATGTGGACGTTCCAGATTTCTGTTTGGGAGAGAAACAAAAATAAAAATCAAAGGGGAAGTGGCTGGAAAGATACAAGGGAAGAAACCATGAATAAAATAAGGGAATTTCAAGTTCTCAAAGGAGGGATTACCAATTAATCAAGTAAGTATATGTTAATTTTAATTTTATACTTCAAATCTGGAAGTTATATAATGCTACAAACCAAAATATGAAAGAAACAGTAAAAAAAGGATTTTTACCATAAACATTTGTTTAAAAGCTCATTGTATGATGATTAAGGAAATAAAAAATTTTCGGCTCAAAAGGGTAAGTCTGTTGGAAATTAAAAATCCGAGAATATCAACCTGAACAGGGTTGAACGGGTGTCAGGATCAGCGGCACCAAATGATTTTAAATAATTTTTATACAAGGAATTTTGAGCTGAAACGTTTTCAGGATATATAAGACATATTTAGGATCAGAGAAAAAAAGAAAAATTAGGTTTTTATTAGTATAA
Organism: Annona cherimola; assembly: GCA_030490835.1. Classification (NCBI taxonomy): domain Eukaryota; kingdom Viridiplantae; phylum Streptophyta; class Magnoliopsida; order Magnoliales; family Annonaceae; genus Annona; species Annona cherimola. The sequence continues at coordinate 53,007,386 of CM059972.1, read as the reverse complement.
ATATACCCCATAATTCACGTGATTAGGGCTGACCCTAAACTCACAACACTGTCCAGCACAGTGAAAATGCCAAAATAAATATAATATTAATATTTTGTGATGAAATATTTATGACAATTAATTCATGTACTTATTGATATATGATAGAAATTTCATATTTAAATACCTTGATTTGATTGTAAATCAAGATTTACAGAAATCAGTACTCCTGATTTCAGCATATGTGGACAGTTTGAGAAAAAATCAAAAAGAAATATGAAAACTGTGTAGAAATGATCCAAATTGATATATATTTTAGGAAAGAGTGTAATAAAGGATGATGGATATCAAGGATGATTGATATGTATAGGCTATGTGCTAAGTATGAGTACCTGACTTGAAGGACAAGTGGGTTAAGCTAGTTTAAATGGATTGATGTAGGTTGGAAAACCAAAGGGATTTATGTGTTTAAAGTTGATGTGAATAAATGAAATATTATTTTCATTTATCTAGGCAAAGGCAAGGAAAAGAATGAAAGAAAAGGATTATGGCGACTCAGGTAAGCAAGCGAATTTTCTAAAATGCTATTTTCTTTCTATGTGATTGATATGATTGAAATGTTTATATTTATGTTTTAATGAATGGGCAAGCACAAGTTTTTAAAATGATGGCTTTAATAAAAAGCCACAAGTTTTGGAAAATGATAATTTTAATGAAAAGCCTTAAGTTTTGGAAAAGGATGGTTTTAAGGAAAAGCCTCAAGGTTTGCTTTATGGGAAGCAAGCAATGATTTTAAAACAAAGAATTTATTACAAGTGTTGCCATGGATTGGCAATGCTTTATGTTAATAGATTGAGAAATTTTCTTATGAGTAAGCAAGTTCTCCATGATAATATTTTCAAAGGATTTCACGTTTTATGTCGATGGTTTTTAAGAATTTGCTTATGAGCAAGCAAGTTCTTTATGATGTTGTTTCAAAAGTATTTTATATAAAAATGGAGGAATTTTACCCTTTTTCACAAAGTATTGTTTGTAAATAAGTTTTGAGTTAATTGTACAATAATTTGTGATAAACAATTATGTTTATGAAAGAAAAAGGAATAAGGGAATTGATTTATGAAAAGGATTTGTTTTGTTAGGTCATGATAATTAAATATAAACAATGATTTGGACATAGTCCCTATGTTTTGAAATGATATTCGAAAATTTTTGATTTCCTTTAGATAAGGAAATCTATATTGAAAATATTTTGAAAAATATTTATACGGATGTATTGAAGGAGATTTAAGGATGACCAACCTCCTATGTTGATTTCATAAAATTGTTTGATTTCGGGTTGCTAAATGGTATGCAAAAGATTATGCAAGCCCCTTATGTAAAAATGGTATAATTGATAGGTGGACAATAATTTGATTATTAGGGTGGTCGAGAAGGGGTAGTATAATTGCATAACTTTTGTGAGCAAAAGACCCCGAAATGGAAACCAAGAAAATGTTAGAAAATATATAGTTTAATTTTGAAAATTCAAAAGTTTTGAAATTCTTTTATAAGGATTTTAAGATGTATTATTTTTCAAACATTTCAAATGTTTATCAAAATGTTTTACTCAAAATATTTCTAAAAGAATTTAAGGAAGGTCATCCTAAAATTAGATTTCAAATAACAACTTGTTAAAGTTGGTGCGCTCGCTTACAAGTTGACAGGACTGCGATCTGTGATGTATTTTTTCAATGTAGATATTTTTCCAATATTTTAAGCTTAATCCAAACATTCCAAAATAAACATCTCATAATTTCATTCAACCATTTCAAATTTTATCTCAATCCGATTTTCCTAGCTCCCGTTATAGTCGTTTAAAGTTAACGGTTGAAATTAAAATATGATCAATAAATCATTATACTCATTTCATCAAGAATTTTCATAACCCAATAATTCTATAATCCCAAGCCCAACATCATTAATTTTCATTTCAAATTTCACTTGAATCCGCCTTACAGGCGTTGAGTTATGAATTTTCAAGTGTTTTTTCACTAAACTTGACAATTATCATATAAATGCTCATAATTCATATTAAATGAATTAAAATGATTTTCCATGATGTATTTTTACATTTAAATCAACAACAATTTTCTCTAATCCCATTGTCTCATTTTAGCTCAAAATGATTAATCACATCATTATTGCTAATCCTTAACCCTAATTGCAATAATTAGCGAAATAACATAAATCATTCATAATTCAATAATTCACATATACAAATCATATACATGATTAATGCATATATATGGGTTCTACATTGGTTAGGGTTTCACACAACTTGGGGTGCGACTTCGTTTCCTAGCAAATACCTCAAGTTCCACTTCAGGTCAACTTAGTCCTGAACTTGACCCAAGTCGCAGGTGAAGTCGATTTCGGGTACGACTTCACTTTCTGTATGCACTTGTTGGAACTTGAATTTCTTTTGAAACTAGTTTGCTTGTCATTCATCTTGTATTTGTTCTTCCATTGAATACTCAATCTTGAAACTTTGTTATGTTCAATTACTCTTGGGGACTTTGTCTTCATGCCTTGGATTTAAAATGCTTTGATATTCTTGATTTTGCAATCCTTAGAAATAGCCAGATGATTTTTCCTTGAGTAGAATATATTCTTGAATGATTTTATCATGTAGAATTGCTTGTCTGGACTATATTCATTTTCAATCTAACTCAAGTTGGATATCTGGGTCGACTTGGGGATCAACTTCAATTCAAGTCGCATGTGGAGTTGACTTGGGTATGCGACTTCACTCAAGTCGCACATGGAGTCGACTTCGGTTGCGACTTCACCTATCCTGAATTTCCAGTTTCAACGCTGGAAGCTTTGAACCCCTGAAGTCGATTGTAAAGTCAACCTGGGTTTGCAACTTCACCCAAGTCGCAGCTGGAGTCGACTTGACTTTGTGACTTTGCCTGTCTTGGATCCAAGGTTTGAGTTCTCGAAGTCGATGGTGGAGTCGACTTGGGTCTGCGACTTCACCCAAGTCGCAGATGTAGTCAACTTGGCCTTGCGACTTCATCTGTCTTGGATCAAAATTCAGCTCTGGAATGTTTTGCTTCTTTTCAAGTCGATCTTGAGGTCGACTTGGGCATCAACTTGACTCAAGTCGATAGCTGAGTCGACTTGGTTTTGCAACTTGATCTGTCAGATTCTAATTTTCATTTTTCTATCCTTTAAACGTTTTCCACAAAACATATTAGTACCCAAAACTTGCTCAAATTGAATTGTTAATCATCAAAACATAGATATTGCTTAATTTGCCATTGATTCCAACAATCTCCCCCTTTTTGATGATTGACATAACAAATTTGAGTTTATACCTTTCATTTACTTTAGAACATACTATTTTATCTTGTTTAGACATTTTAGGATATTCATGGGTGATTTGCATTGCATTTCAAACTTAGTTAACATTCATATTTTATTTTTCAACAAGTTGCATGCATATATCATAGGTTAAAGTCATTCATTTCAATTTCAGTTCTTTCACAAAACAGAACATAAATAGAACTTTTTCATTCATTCACAAAACAAAACTTTTTCATATATAATCAACCATTTTATAAAAAATGCAAAACAAAATGCAAACATATATGAGTACAAACTACCCGACCCATGAAAGAAGGTAAACTAACCTAAAACTTAACTCCTATCTTAGAAACTCACTCAACTCAACTATTCTCCCCCTTTTTGTCAATAAATCAAAAATGGAGATCGAGAACTTGAGATTTGGCGAATTGAAAAGCTGAGATTGGATAGGGTGATTGGATGGCTGGTGGAGTAGGTCTGACATGGGCGGATGAGTAAAATGAGGATATAGGCTGAGCACCCCGCATAGACTCGCTAACAAATGGATCTAGATCGGGTATGGGCCGAACTCTACCACTCCCTGATACAAGCCGATATTTGATCATTCTGAGTTCTTGATCCATACGGTCCTTTTCATATGCATATCCATAATGGTATTATGGATCCCGGCAATCTAGGAGGTCAGTCTATCCTCCATCTGCCCTAAGTGCTCCCTAATGGCATTTACTGAGTTGTCCGTGATATGCGGACGTGGATGGAGATCGAGAATCTCAAAGCCTTTAGGGGAACAAGACCCATGTGAATGGCGTGATGTGGGCTCAGCTGGGACTGCCAGTGGTGGAGATGGGATGGCCTGTGGCTGTGGTGATGGCTGGGGCTGCTCCCCCCCAACTCGTGCTCCCCCGACTTCCTCTTGGGCTGGTTGTCCCATTCTTTTCCTGATTCTTTTTGCCCTGAATTGTTCCACGTTGATCTCCATCCTTTGCAGCAATGCTTTTTTTATGGCATTTGTTGGCTTTAAGACTTTGAATGGCTCACCATCGAGGTCCACACCCATGTAATGCATAATCTGGGTGATCCAAGTCCCATAAGGTAGTACCCCTTGAGGGTTATCCTTCTTTGAAGCCAAGGCTTCCAAGAGCAATGCAGGCAAGCTAACCTTGACCTTGTTTCTACTTTCCACAAGATTTCTGCCTCCTGTGGGTTCAGTTGATTTCGGCCTCCTCCTTTAGGGTATATGCAATTAGCGATCAATAGCCTGAGTACCCTAAGCCTAGGAGATAGGTCCATATAGTGAAGGAACTTGATTCCTGGGTGGTACTTGTTGCTCTTTGTCAACTGGTTATATAATTGAGTCAGTGACAACCCATTTGGAATCGGCTATTCTTCCTTGGGGATGTCCAACATGTGTGTTATTCTTTGAATTGCATTGTCCCTATGGTTTCCTTCTCCAAAACCCAAGTTTATTTCTCTTCCCTTAACAAAGGTAGCATAGTACTTCCTGATCCCATAGGTAGTAAAATATACGGGTCAAATCAGGATATATCCTATCATCGACTTTTAAAAGCCTTGTCCATCCTTGAAATTCCAATAATTCTTCAATGCCAAACTCATAATCGTGCAGGAATTTAAAATCAATGATTTTTGGCACGAATATATTACGCTCATAGAAATATTTGTAGAACCTGTTATGCTGCCTTTCTATTCTGAAGTAAGTTGTGGGCATCTTGAGGACTTATGCTTTTTGAGTTGGAGTGCCCTGTCTATTTGTAGCCGATAGCGTCTCGCTGCTCAATCCTAAAACTAAGTTATCATGTCGGGGCACCGACGAGGAGGGGTTGGCCTCGCTGAAATGCACATGGCGTCCCGCTGATGCGGAGGCTTCCTCTCAGACCCATTTGGATGGAGTCCGTTGTCGGCCGGGTACCCCTCGCTAGTGTTGGATTTGGAAGGCCTGGACATAACTTGTTTCTTGGTGACAACTTTTGGGGCCATTTAGAATGGGCTTAGAAATGGGAAGTTTGGAGATTGTCTGTAAGCTTGGAGATTGTGGGATGAGTGAAAGAGCTGAATTTGGAGAGAGAAATACCAAAAGGGAGTGATAGATGAGCCGAGAATTTGAGAAATACGAATTTTGAGAGATAGGTTGCTGAGAAAATCAAAGAGAGAGAGAGGGACAGGTTGCTGAATTTTGGCAAACAAAGAGATGAAAAGCAAGAAAAAATGAAAGAGAGAACTAAGATTAAGAGAAAAACAGGGAGACGATGCTTGACAGAGATGAGAGAGAGAATGAGATGAACAGGGGAGAATGGAGAGAGAAACGAGCTGATTTTAAGAGAGAATCGGTGCCGGAAATGGCTACAGATCGTCGAACAGGAAGAATCTGAGAGAGAAAGAGAGACCGAGGGAAGAAAGAGAGTGAGCTGTGAGAGATAGAATTGGGGAGAAACAGTGCCAGAATGGAAGGATTCAGAGCTAGAGGGAGAGGAAAAACAACGTAGGAACCAAAAAAATAAGGAAAGAAAAGAAAAGAGAGAAGAAAAGGTCGGCCGCGCGCTGGAGTCGACTTGCCCTAACCGAAGTCGACTTCGCCCCAGGAGGAGTCGATTTCTCCCCTTCCGAAGTCGACTTGGATCTTGTGGAGTCGACTTCGGCGAAGTCGATTTGGGTTGACTGAAGTCGACTTGGCTCTTCCAGATTTGATTTTTCTAAAATGCTCCCCCTATAATATTTTGCTTTTTAATCTAATTCAATCATACCCATATCATTCCTAATTTTATAAAATTACTCTTTTGCTAATGGTTTGGTAAAAATATCTACAATTTGGTCCTCAGTCTTAACATATTCCAAAAAAATGTCATGATTTTCAACATGTTCACGAATGAAATGGTGTCTCACGTCTATATGTTTAGTTCTAGAATGCAACACAGGATTTTTGGTTAAACATATTGCACTTGTATTATCACATCTAATTGGAATATCATGATAATCAACACCATAATCCCTAAGTTGTTATTTCATCCAAAGTAATTGGGCACAACAGCTCCTGGCGGCTATATACTTGGCTTCTGCGGTAGATAGAGCAACACTAGTTTGTTTTCTCGAAAATCATAAAACCAATATATTTCTAAGAAATTGACATGTTCCAGTAGTACTTTTTCTATCTACTTTGTAACCGGAAAAATCCATATCCGAGTAGCCGATTAGATCAAAAGTTGACCCCTTTGGATACCATAGTCCTAGATTAGTAGTATTCATCAAGTATCTGAAAAAAAATTTCACAACTATTAAATGTGATTCTTTAGGACATGATTAAAATCTAGAACACATGCAAACACTAAATAGAATATCAGGTCTAGAAGCAGTCAAATATAGTAAAGACCCTATCATGCTTCTATATAGTTTTTGTTCGACAGATTTACCCTTTTCATCCTTGTCGATCTTGACAGTTGAACTCATTGGTGTGTTTACCCCTTTGCTATTCTGCATTTCGAACTTCTTTAACATCTCCTTGACGTATTTGGACTGATTTATGAATATCCCTTCTGCTTGTTGCTTAATTTGCAGTCCAAGAAAGAAGTTCAATTCTCCCATCATGCTCATTTCAAATTCACTCTGCATAATCTCAAAAAATTCTTAGCACAGAGTTTCATTAGTAGCACCGAATATAATTTCATCAACATAAATTTGAACAATTAAGATATCATTATTTTTATACTTGATGAATAATGTTGTATCAATCTTTCCTCTTTCAAAGTCATGATCAATCAAAAACTTGCTCAATCTTTCATACCGAGCTCGTGGAGCTTGTTTTAGTCCATATAAAGTTTTTGTTAATTTGTAACACATTTTGATTGATCCTTTTCTTCAAAACCCAGAGGTTGTTCAACATATACTTCCTCATTCAAGTATCCATTCAAAAATGCACTTTTTACATCTATTTGAAACAATTTAAAGTCCATGTGAGAAGCAAAATCTAATAAGATACGTATGACTTCTAATCTTGCCACAGATGCATATGATTCTTCAAAATCTATTCCCTCTTCTTGGGAATAACCTTTCGCTACTAATCTGGCTTTGTTTCTCACCACTAGTCCACTTTCATCTAGTTTATGTTGGTCCTGAGTTAATGGCAAATACCCAAGAGGGGAGGGGTGAATTGGTTAATTAAAATTTTTCAACTTAAACAGAAACTTTACCCCGGTTTAGTTCAATTCCCTTCAATGAAACAAAAGGAAAGCAATAGGATAATAAGAGCTGAAATAAATCAATGGATAAGATTATAGTGGTTCGGGCAACCTTCCCTACTCCACTCTTCCAAGCTCACACCTCTTTTGACTTGGGCTCCACTATGTATTTCATAAATACAACTAAAGCCTCTGCTCTCTTCTAGATTCTAGCTCTAGGGGGCATCAACAATTCACAGCACAAGTAGGTGACGAGTTCCACTCCAGTCACACACTACTTTGCTTACACTTGATCTTAGTTACCCAAACTAAATCAAGTTTAATACAACAAGAAAGAATAAGAAGAAGGTTTCTACACGTTACTGTTGTGTAGAAGAAGATTTGGCGCAGAGAAGAACTTGTAAAGCAGTCTGAAAGATTCAACGAGCAGCTCTTGGCAGTTTGAAAGCAAGGTTCTTCTTCTAGATGTTGGCTTGATCACTTGATGCTCTTAGAGATGAGAGATGTGCTCAAACAATGATATTTCAGCTGCCCAACGTTCGAAAAATTTTCGACCATTGCGACCGAAGTCGCAGGTGGAGTCGACTTCGGGTGCGACTTCGCCCAAGTTGTAGATGGAATTGACTTTGAGTGCAACTTCGACTGTACTCAGGCTGCTCAAGTTCTTCCTCGGGTCGACTTGGTCCTGGACTTGACCCAAGTCGCAGGTGAAGTCGACTTCGGGTGCGACTTCACTTCCTTAGCTTGCTTAATTTCTTTATGCTTAATTGGCCTTCCCTTGATTTGCATCATTTAAAGTTTAGTATATTCACTTTCCATAAAATCCTTTAAGTTCATGTTTCGGAATCTTGAATACTTGGATCATGAAGTGTATGAAATGTCTAATTGATAGTTCTTGATTTGAATTGATGAATCCATGCATCTTTACTTGCTTTGAACTTGATTTGATCTTCATTTGTTCTAAGTCGAATGAATGGGTCTACTTGGTCTTCAATTTTACTCAAGTCGAGCATTGAGTCGACTTGGTTTGTGACTTAGCTTTTAAAAATGCGTGCTGTCAGTCTAAAGTCGAAGCTGGAGTCGACTTGGCCTGCGACTTCACCTAAGTCGCATGTGGAGTCGACTTGGTCTGCGACTTCGGCAGCTCTCGTCCCCAATTTCAACTTTGGACAGAAAATCATGTTTGAAGTCGATGCTGGAGTCGACTTGGTCTGCGGCTTCGTCCAAGTCGCATGCGAAGTCAACTTCGTGTGCGACTTCAACAGCTCTTGTACCCAATTTCAACTCTAGACGTAAAAACGCATTCGTAGTCGATGCTGGAGTCGACTTGGGGATCGACTTGGCCTAAGTCAATGCTTGAGTCGACTTGGAAATCGACTTGACCTATCATGCTTCATTTTCTTCATTTTTATATCCTTTAATCATCTTCACAAACATGTTAGTAACCAAAACTTACTCAAATTGATTTTTTAATCATCAAAATATAGACTTGGCTTATTTTCCACATGTTTCCAACAATCTCCCCCTTTTTGATGAGTGACAAAACTGATTTGAGTGTATGCCTTTCAATATCTTTAAAACATACTATTTTATCTTGTTTTGGTATCTTTAGAATAATCATAGGTCATACATATTCCATTTCCAATAAATCACAAGTTAAAACCATTCATATAAGCATTTAAAAATAGAACATAAGTAGAACAAACTTTTCATATGCAAACTTATGTATAATCTGCCTAATCTGAGACTCAAATCCTAATCTATTCTCCCCCTTTTTGTCAATTGATCAGAAAAATAGAGATGGAGCAGGATAATCCTTTGAAAATGGCGGGGGCTGCTCCCCCTCAGCTTGTGCTTTTCTAAGTTCCTTTATTGTTCCTAATTTAACTCAATCATCCCCATATCATTTCTAATTTTATAAAATGGTTCTTTTGCTAGGGATTTGGTAAAAATATCTACAATTTGATCTTCTGTTTTCACATATTCCAAACATATGTCATAATTTTCTACATGTTCTCTGAAAAAATGATGTCTTAGGTCTATATGATTGGTCCTAGAATGCAAGATTGGATTTTTAGTCAAATATATTGCACTAGTATTATCACATCTAATTTGTATATCTTTAAAATTCATGTCATAGTCCCTAAGTTGTTGTTTCATCCAAAGCAATTGGGCACAACAGCTCCCGGCGGCAATGTATTCGGCTTCCGCGGTGGATAGAGCAACACTAGTTTGTTTTCTTGAAAACCATGAAACCAACATGTTCCCAAGAAACTGATAGGTTCCACTAGTGCTTTTTCTATCTACTTTGTATCCGGCAAAATCCGCATCTGAGTAACTAATTAAATCAAAGGTTGACCCCTTTGGATACCATAGTCCAAGATTAGTGGTATTTATCAAATATTTAAAAATTCTTTTTACAGCTAATAAATGTAATTCTTTAGAACATGCTTGAAATCTAGAACACATGCAAACGCTGAAAAGAATATCCGGTCTAGAAGCAGTTAGATACAACAAAGAACCTATCATACTTCTATATAGCTTTTGATCGATACATTTACCATTTTCATCAGTATCAATCTTGATTGTTGAACTCATTGGAGTGTTTTCTCCCTTGCTAGTTTGCATTACGAATTTCTTTAGCATTTCTTTGATATACTTGGACCGATTGATGAAAATTCTTTCACTTAATTGCTTAATTTGTAGTCTAAGGAAGAAATTCAGCTCCCCCATCATACTCATCTCAAATTTCTTCTGCATAAGCTCAGAAAATTCTTGACAAAGAATCTCATTAGTAGCACCAAAAATAATATAATCTACATAAATTCGAATAATCAAAATGTCTCTTTCTTCATACTTAATGAACAACGTGGTGTCTACCTTTCCTTTTTGGAAGTCATGATCAATCAAAAATTTGCTTAATCTTTCATACCAAGCCCTTGGAGCTTGTTTTAATCCATAGAGTGTTTTGGTTAGTTTATAAACATATTTCGATTGATCCTTTTCTTCAAATCCAGGGGGTTGTTCAACATATACTTCTTCATTCAAGTATCCATTCAAAAATGCGCTTTTCACATCCATTTGAAATAATTTGAAATCCATGTGAGAAGAAAATGCATATGTTTAACATTTTTTTTCATGGTGAAATCCACACTTGTGCATTCATAAGAAATAGATCTACTAATGAAGAGCTAAATGGATTATAGCATACAAGAGAGTGCAATTGAAGCATTTGATGAACACTTGGAAGACTTTACTAGATCCAACCAAGGGACGAAACCGGGTGTAGCTGAAGCATTTAATGAAAAGTTGAAGACTTAGTTGAATCCAACCAAGGGAAAGTAGGTGGTGTAGCTGAAGGTAAATTTAAATTTATCAACATTGTTATATGATATTTTTACTACTATAGTTTACTTAAGTGTGGATAACAATTTTTACTCAGCTAAGGGAAAGTACAAGGTGAAGCCGAAGGTAAATTTAAATTGATCAACATTATTATATGATATTTTTACTATTATTGTTTACTTAAGTGTGGATGGATAATTTATTCTATGATGTGCTTTGCTGTGTTGAAATTGTGTAGGACAAAATAATACATATTTGAGTCATAGTGAGCTTTCACATAAACCTCCACCAAAAGACATTATTTAGGAACTTCTATATGAGGGAGAGAGTGACTTAGCATTCGAGTCGAACAAATCATGTAATGATGAAAAATAGGAGCAGAGGAAGCTTAAATGAACCATGATTTTTAAGGGGAATGACCGCTTAATAGAAAGATGAGCATTGACATGCAATTCCGACCTATTCTCAAACTTAAAGAGCACTTATAGAGTTTATGGTTTGCAACCACTTCAATATGGTTTAGGTAGGAATAAATGGAAAAAAGTTATTGCAAAGATTAAGATCAAGAATTGCACTTGGAGGGTTTATGTCACGTAAAAACAAGATGATATTAGAATGTGCATGACTATAAATGTGAAACCCCAATCTTAGACACGTATATAAAATCCTAGGGTTGTAAACCCTAGGTAATATATTAATGAAATATATATTCATGAAATATGAAAATATATGAGAATAGAGGTTAAAATAATTAATTATGAAATTCGGATGAATAGTGCACATGAATAGTGAAACGTGAATACTAAACATGGGATTAAGGAATATGTTAAGCTAATCACTTTGGATTAACTTAATCATAAAAGACGAAAAAGGAAGCTTCCCACTAAAGGACAAAAGTGCTTTTTGGATTAAAATAATAATTTTTGGATTTTTATGGATTTTTGTGAAGAAAATGAAGAAAAATTCATATCTTACAATCTGGATGTTGGATTGAGATGAAATTTTTTACGGATGGCCAAAATCTTATGATGAACATGATGAGTGGTCCAAGATCTATCAAAAATTATGAATCAAAGGTCAAGATTAAACGTCATTTGGAGATCAAAAAGTAGCTTCACTTTTTCATTAATTATATTTGACTTTGGGGTTATTTTTAATTAATTAAAAATCAAAAAAATTAAATGCATATCTGCAAGGAGCAGGTAGGATGTGGACATGAATGGACTTTTGGGGCCAAAATCCAATGGTCCAAATCCATCATCATCAAAAATCAATGGCTAAGATTGAATTAGCCTAAAATAATTAATTTTAATAAATCAAAAAATTATTAAAAAATAGGGCTTCCATAGGGGAGGCGTGAACAGTAGCTAGGGTGGCTGCACATGGCTCAAAGCACCTTTTGGAAATTAGAAAAAAATACATTTACAATTTAATACCTCAAGCAAGGGGGGTAAATTCCAATTTGATGAAAAATCAAAAAGTATAAATAGGGGGAAGGGGTGAACGTCCAAGGCACTTAATCCCAGCTCCATTTTAGCATTTTTCACCCCCACCACGTTTTAGCCTTGAGGAGAAAGATGAGGAGAAAGTTAGAGAGAAAAAGTGTGAGAAAAAGAAAGATATCTTCACTTCGAGTAAGTGATTTCTTCCCAAATTTCTTTTGAGTGTTAAGTAAGGTAAAACCATTCTTAGATAATTCCTAATCATAAGAAAATAAGTAAAGTTATAATGTTTAATTGGAATTATGCCGAAACATCGAAAATTTGGAGGAAAGATGGAGCATTCAGGAAGATAGCACATGATATGTGAAAATAATACTCCAAATCTGATAAATGATGATTTGGGATGTATGAATATGATAAATATGATGTTGTAATGATGATATATTAATTTCATGATTTTTAGAATTAAGGATTATGCTTTAGTGAATTTATGTTGATTTTTAGTATATGGAGAAAATGATTTATTTAGCCAAGTAAATGATGATAAATTCAAAATGTATGAAATTTCTCATGATATACTAAGCCTAAGCTATGTCATGGTATTTTTTATTTTTGGAAAAAATGTCAATTTTTGGAACCCATGAACAGTAATCCACGTGGCTGTGAACAGTAACCTCGGGTGAACAGTAAACATGAACAGTAAACAGCGTGATTTTGGGAAAAATTGAGATTTATTTTTATATTTTATGAGGATATATGGATGGAATTTTTAAAGGATTTATAGATAAAAATTCATATAAATGAGTAATGACCAAGTATTTTTATAAGGTTAACCTCTATGGGAATGAGGTAATGAATGGTTATAAAGCAAGCATGGAAAGTAAACTAAGACATAGAATGGATGGATAAAATATCCATTTTCCTTGTATAGGGAAAAAGGAAAGGAAAAGGTAGAGGACACAGACTGAGGAGAGTAAGCAAGCACAACTTTCAAAATGTGATTTTATTGCTTCATTGTAAGCAAGTAAACTTTTTTTTAAAATGTGATTTTATTGCTTCATTATAAGCAAGTACAACTTTGAAAATGTGATTTTATTGCTTCATTGTAAGTAAGCAAACTTTTTTTAAAATGTGATTTTATTGCTTCATTGCAAGCAAGCACAACTTTGAGAATGTGATTTTATTCTCAAGTATTTATGAAATATGTTTAAGGGTGACCATTCCTATAATGTTTTGAAATGATAAATGTTTATGAGTTTTTATGAAAAGTCATGCCGTCATATTGATGTCATGTGATGTTCATGGACATGTGCACATGTATGATGCATAATGAAGAGGCTTTGGTGGAGGAAGTAGGATCAAGGATCCCTCTTCACCATTGCCAAGTTGCAAAGGCTGTGTGCCAGCGGCGTCCTCCCGAGAGGTGGAGGCACAAGGAAGAGGCTTTAGTGGAGGTAGAAAGCGGATCAGAGGGTCCCCCTTCACTATTGCTGAGTCGTATGGGCTATGTGCCGACGGCGTCCTCCCCAGAGGTGGAGGCAAAGGAATGTTATGTGTGAATGAATGCATTGTATTTTCATACATGGATTAAAAAGGAAAACATGGATTTGAAATGATGTTTTTAAGGGATGGTGCAAATAATTCTCTACATGAGAATGACAAGTCACCTGGTATAAGAGGTATATAATGCCGAAAAAATCAAAAGTCATGCATGTAGGAACCATGTAGGCGTCAAGAGGAAGAGAGGTTCCCCTTGATAAGGCTGAGTCGGAGACAGCCGGCATATTGGACCATACTATGTGAGATGTTCCCTGGGCTAGCGTACCCGTACACGAAGGTTTATGTCAGGAGTGGAAAAGAAGCATTTGCACATCTAATGTTTATAAAATGATTTTTATGAAAAGATTTCTATTCCATTGATAGTTGATCACTTGCTAAGTGTCACTTATCGAATGGAGAGAAATGCATTTACGAATGGTTTACATGAATGGTTTATGAAAGGTTTCCAAAAATGGTTTATGAAAAGGTTTCTATTCCATTGGTAGTTGATTACTTGGTAAGTGTCTTCTACCGAATGGAGAGGAATGCATTTAAAATGAAAAATGCTTGCTTATTGAGTTTCGACTCATGTTTTGTTTTCCCAACCTCAGACAGGTGTAGGAAAAGCCAAGAGATGAAGGGCATGTGTTGCTAAAGGAAAAGAGGAATCTATAAGGTTAATAGATTTTTGTATGAAAAGATTCTCTAATGGGATATGATGAAAAAGGACATATGTTGTATGAAATTATGAAGTTATGAATAATATGAGAAGTTGATGATTTATGATGATATGGATAAGTCCATTATGAATGATGATGAGTATATGTTTATGTGATGAAAGAAAAAAAAAAAAAATGGACGAGATCCAATTAAGAACCCGCCGTGTGATCAGGGCAACAATCCTGAGTCACGTTTACCAATCGACAAAATCTTGGAGTAAGGACTGTGTGGACGCCTCGGTTCAGGGCGCCACAATAAATGACCAGTATAAATGTTGTACATGTTAAGGTAATGATCAGAAGACAAGATCTTAATTGTGGGTCATAGAAAAGATGACAAAAAAGATTCTAACAAAATCGTTGGTAAAGAGAACAATTGCAACTATTCGAGAAAGCATTCAAAGGAATGTGAAATCAGCCTAAAATACCACAAGATATGTTGAGGTGCGAAGAAAATATTTGATAAAGAGTTTGTTCATGTGAGAAGTCATATGAAATGTACCAGCTTAAGCCGAACCTTGAAAAGATGTAACCTGGGCACCAATGCTAAGTATAGTGTTATTTTCTATGAATTATTTGAAAAGATATTTAAATTGCTGCCTGCACTTATGAATGCACTCCATAAGGGTTATGGGCCATTTATAGGGTTGTATGATGCATTTTTGAAAGGTTAATCAATAAGTTTATCTTATTTGGCATCACATTAAATGAAGAATATGACATTATTCTATTTGTAATGGGTATGTGGACATTGAATACTTTTTATAATGGGTCATGGTTCTTAAAAGGTTTACTAAGGTGGTCGGATTTGATTCATATATAGTGATCTCTATTATACATAAAGGCTGGCAAGAACCTATTCAATGTGTTCTTTCTCTATGTAGGCATCATTTCTACATCTAATGTTTGGCTAAAAACATGAAGAACAAACCTTTCGGTAGTATAAACTAACTAAAGGAAGTTACTAGGGAGTAGGAAGGGCATATACGCTCGTAGATTTCGACTAGAACCTACACGAGATTAACTATTATAACAAGAAAGCATATAACTGGATATGTGAGATAAATATAAAGTTTTAGAGTGAAGAATGGTTTTCAAATAATATGACCTCAAATTATATTGATAATAACTTATAAAAGCTTTGAAAAAATTCATTATATAGCCATAAGTAACGCCAATTTTTTTGTGAACTCAATTGGATAATTTGTAAATTGTGATACCTAGACCTAAATAGGTCTATAAATATGACACATGTGTTATTTAAATGAATTATAGATGATTTATGATTTATATGATTTAATGGTATTTTGCAATTAGGATTTACAATTAAGAATGATAATTAAGATTAATTGCCAAAGCCCAATGTGAGTCAGGATGACTAAAGGGGCTTAAGGAGGATTAGAATATGCTAATGTGGCATGAATATTTATTTTAATTTTCATGATTTAATTAATGGAGATTGAAAGGAAAATTATGGAATTATGTTGAAAATCATAGAAAATTCATAACATGGCGCCCATAAGGCGAAATGAGATGAAATTTGAAAGGTAAGCTCATGATTTTGGGCTTGACCTTATGAGAGGATTGGATTAAGGAAAAGTGATGAGATTAAGGTGATAATTATTTAATTTTAATCTCACACTCTAAGATTATTTTCAAAGGTTCATAACTTGACGTAGAAACGTTGGTTGAGACAAAATTTAAAACGATTGAATAAAATTATGAAATCTATGGTATGAGCGGATTGGATTAAGCAAATTACCATGGGAAAGCGATTAATTGAAAAAAGGTGCCTAGCGTTGACTTTGTGCACCCTAGACTACCATAGCATTTATGTTAAAGCAAGTGAGTTAAATGACCTTGTTTAATGCTATGCAAGGTGTCGAATGGAGGCGAATGGAGCAAGATTTTTTGGATGAATTTAAGGGCTAAATTCCTTGAAAGTCAAGTGGATAAATGCATGGTTTAATAGGCTAATGAGCTTGCTAAGAGAGGTCATGGAGGTGGCACATGGAGGGGACGTCCAAGGGGGCTCTCTACTTGATTTTTGATTTTTTATTTACTAAAGTCAAAACCTAGCTAAGCTAAGGAAGCAAGGGCATGTAAATGCACATATATGGGAGTGACTTGGTGATAAAGAAAACCTTCCCAAGCAAGCCATGTGGACGCCCAACCTAAGGGAGTTAAGTAGCTCATTTAAGATCTTGGATTTGGAATTTCTAAAATGGGATAATTGCATATTTTACTTGGATGAGAATTAGCCAACATATCAAAGGGATAAAAGGGCACTAAATTACCCCCTAAAATGATGTAGCAAGTTGTGGCGCCCCTAACCGGGGTGCCTAGAAGCCTTACTCCAGGATCGTTTTTTATTGGTAAACGTGACTCAGGATTGTTACCCTGATCACACGGCAGATTTTTTTATATATATATATCATCAATACATGGAAAATTTCCCTCGTTCATTCAACATGAAATATATTTCACATATCATAGTGATAATCACAACCTGTTCATAAAACATCATCCTGGAAAAGATATTCTTTTCTATTTCAAAACTATCATCACTGTCTTTACATACAAATTTACATATACAACATTCATATCAAAAACTACATATCCTTTTTTCATGCTGCCATCATCATTATTTCCTGTCTGTTGTTGAAAAAGCATAGGTGAGTAATAATACTCAGTAAGCAAGCAATACATAATTTTTCAATCATTTTCATGCATTTCATAAAATGCAAATGCAATGCATTCATAGCATACATGACATTCCATTAGATGCGACGCTAGCTATGCGCCCATCCCATACATGCTCCCATTTTAGGGAGGTCGCCGCTGGCTTGGGCCAATTAAGCGACTTAGCAATAGCGAGGGGGACATCCGATCCGCTTACTACCTTGACTATGGCCTATTCCTCGTGCACATGCTCATTTACATACATATGCCGGCATGACATTTGCAAATCATAAACAATTTCATAAAAAGCATTTAATAAATAATTTAACAAAACGAACTTCAGTTCATGTAAAGCAGTTATAGGTATGGCCAACCTTAAATAAATTTCATAAAGCAATTCACAAATAATTTCAAGCATTTTAGAAATAATTTGCAAAACATGTAACTTGCTTACCTTCTTAGTGGGTGTCTTCGACCTTCTCTTTTCCTTTTCCTATTCAAGGAAAAAGGATATTTTATTTCTTCTATTCAAGTTGCTTCCCATGCGTGTTTTATAATATTTGGGCATTATTTCTTTATATGGATATTTTTATCAATAAATTCTTCAAAAAATCCATCATTAAGTTTAAATATTAATCTCAAATTTTCTTCAAAATTACGCTGTTTACTGTTTATGGTTACCATAGCAAAATCACTGTAGGAAATTATTGTTCATCCGTGGTTACTGTTCATGGGTTCCAAAAATTGACTTTTTTCCAAAAATAAAAAATACCATGACATAGCTTAAGCTTAGTATATCATGAAAAATTTCATACATTTTGAATTTATCATCATTTACTTGGCTAAATAAATCATTTTCTCCATATACTAAAAATCAACATAAATTCACTTAAGCATAATCCTTAATTCCAAAAATTATGAAATTAATATATCATCAATCCAACATCATATTTATTCATCCCAAATCATCATTTGTCAATTTTGGAGCATTATTTGCACATATCCTATGTTATCCTCCCGAATGCTCTATCTTTGCTCCAAATTTTTAATGTTTCGGCATAATTCCGATTGAGCATTATAACTATACTTATTTTCTCATGCTTAGGCATTATCTAAGCATGGTTTTACCCTACTTAACATTCAAAAGAAATTTGGGTAGAAATCACTTACCCGAAGTGGAGTTATCTCACTTTTTCTCACACTTTCTCTCCAACCTTCTCCTTTTCTTCCTTGGACGTGTGGGAGGGTTTGGGAACTTGGAATGGCTCAAGTGGAGCTGGGATTCATTGTGCCTTGGACGTCCCCCCTGATGCCCTATTCATACTTTTTGATTTTTCACAAAATTGAATTTTACCCCCTTAGCTTGAGGTATTTAATTATAAAATGTATTTTTTTATAAATTAAAAAAATGCCTTGAGCCTAGAGCAGCCATCCTATACCTGCTCCATCCCACCCTATGCCTACCTATTATTTATTTATTTTTTGATTTTTAAAATTAGTTAATTTAGGCTAAATAAATCCTAACCGTTGATATAAGATGAGGTTGATTATGGACCATTGATCTTGGTCAATTTTTCCAACTGCCCCCTGGTCACGCCCCCTGCTGCAGCTGCTTTTCATTTAATTTTTTTATTTTTTATTTATTTATTTTAATAAAAAGTCAAATGCACATTAATTGAAAAGTTAATTCACCTTTTCGATCTTTATTTGATGCTTCATCTTGACCTTTGATTTGTGATTTTCATCACATCTTAACCAATTCATCATGTTCATCATGAATTTTTAACCATCCATAAAAAATTTCATCGAAATCCGACGCCCGGATTGCAAATTATGAATTTTTCTTTATTTTTTCAGAAAAATCCAAATTTGGATTAAAATATCCAAAAGAATTGCTATTTCGTCTTGTAGTGATTATATCTCTATTTTGTCTTTTTGTGATTAAGTTAATCTAAGTGATTAACTCTTAATCACGTGTCTTAATCCCCCGGTTACTATTCACGTGGGTCAAATTCTTAATTGCATTATTTTAACCTCCAATACACATATTCACAAATATAATTCATGAATTTTCATTTATCATAAAACTAATTACAAAAGAATCTAGGGTTACAATATCGAAATGACACAATACTGTTGGGGTTTCACAATCCTCCCCCCCTTACAATAGGTTTCGTCCTGAAACCTATCTTTCCTTGAACAATTGAGGATATTTCCTTTCGACCTCTTCTCGTAGTTCCCAAGTGGCTTTGGATTCTGAATATCGATTCCATTGTACCTTTACATACTCGATTTCTCTGTTTCGAAGCTTCTTGATCTTGAAATCCAATATCTTGATCGGCCTTTCCTCATAATTCAAGTGTTCTTGGATTGACAAATTCTCTGCTATCAACACATGGGTAGGATCGGAAACATATTTTCTGAGTATGGAGATGTGAAACACATTGTGGATGACACTTAGAGTTGGAGGCAGGGCTATTCTATAGGCTAAATTGCCTATCTTTTCCAGAACTTCAAAGGGCCCGACATATCTTGGGTTTAGTTTCCCTCTTTTTCCAAACCGGGTGACTCCTTTGAATGGCGTTACTTTGACAAGCACGTGATCCCCAACTTGGATATTCAAATCCCTTCTTTCGCAATCGGTGTAACTCTTTTACCTGCTCTGGGCTGTGAGTATACACTGGCGAATCACTTGGACCTTTTCTGCCATTCTTTTTGAGAGATCTGGAGCTAACTTTCTTTCTCCTACTTCATCCCAGTTTAGAGGAGTTCTGCATTTCTGTCCATATAAAGCTTCAAATGGGGCCATTTGAATACCTGCTTGATAACTATTGTTATAAGCAAATTCTGCCATAGACAAATATTCATCCCATGATCTTCCAAATTCTACTGTGCACATCCTCAACATATCCTCAACTATTTGATTTACCCTTTTTGTCTGCCCATTAGTTTGAGGATGAAATGATGTACTGAATTTTAGTTGTGTACCTAAGGTTTGATGTAAACTTTTTCAAAATCGAGATGTAAAACTTGAATCTCCATCGGAAACTATTGACTTAGGTACTCCATGCAGTCTCACTATCTCTTTATAATAAATCTTAGTCAGTTGCTCAGTAATAAAAATTTTCTTGATGGCTAGGAAATGAGCTACTTTTGATAATCTATCAACTATTACCCATATAGCATCATTTTCATTTTGGGTTCTTGGCAACCCTTTAATAAAATCCATTGTAATATCATCCCATTTCCATTCTGGGACTTCAAGCGACTATAATTTTCCAGGGGTCCTTTGGTGATTAGCCTTAACCCTTTGACATGTTAGGCACTTAGCCACATATTCAGCAATTTCTCTCTTCATATTATTCCACCAATACATCCTTTTGATGTCTTGATACATCTTGGTACTACCTGGATGCATCGAAAATTGAGAGAAATATGCTTATTTAAATATTTGTTCCTCTATTTCTTCTTGATTGGGTATACACAGGCGACCCCTATATCTGTACATCCCATGTTCATCTTGTATATATTCAGTGGGATTTTTCTTGGTCATTTTCTCCATATAACTCTTTAATTCCTCATTTCCTTGTTGAGCTATTTTAATTTGCTCAAATAAATTCGAATGGATTTGTAATTGAGACAATCTAACTTGTACCCCAGATGGGCTTACAATTAATTCTAATTGTCTCAATTCTTGTAGTAGCTCTTTTTCCTTTGTGATAAGATGTGCGAAGCTAATATTTCTACTTAGCGCATCAGCTACTACATTAGCTTTGCCTTGATGATATAAAATGTCGATGTCATAATCCTTGAGTAACTCGAGCCATCTTCTCTGCCTCATATTTAAGTCCTTTTGAGTAAAAATGTACTTGAGGCTTTTATGATCAGTATAGACCTCACATTTAACTCCATATAGATGATGTCTCCAAAATTTCAAGGCAAAGACTACTACCGCCAATTCTAAATCATGGGTTGGATAGTTTACCTCATTTGGCTTGAGTTGCCTGGATGTATACGAGATAACTTTTCCATTTTGCATCAGTACACATCCTAATCCTTTCTTTGAGACATCACTATAGATCACAAACCCTTCCTTCTCCGTAGGTAGTGTTAGAATTGGCGCTTTCACCAGTCTTTTATTTAACTCTTATAAGCTATTCTCACATTCCTGTGTTCAATCATACCTAACTCCTTTCCTTGTCAGCTTTGTAAGTGGAGCTGACAATTGTGAGAATTCTTCCACAAATCTCCTGTAGTAGCTAGCTAGCCCTAGGAAACTTCTTATTTTTGTGATATTTGTTGGCTATGGCCACTTTGTTATTGTCTTAATCTTTTGAGGGTCTACCTGTACTCCTTTCTCGGATATAATGTGGTCGAGAAAGGCTATCTGTTTCAACCAAAATTCACATTTCTTGAATTTAGCATATAATTTCTCCCTTCGAAAAATTTCCAATACTATCCTCAAATGTTTCTCATGCTCTTCTTCATTCTTTGAATAAATCAATATATCATCAATGAATACCACCACAAATTGATCTAAAAATTCTCGAAAAATCCTGTTCATCATATCCGTAAACACAGCTGGGGCATTCGTTAGTCCAAATGGCATGACTAAGAATTCATAATGCCCATATCTTGTTCTGAATGCTGTTTTATGGATGTTCTTTGGACATATCCTCAACTGGTGGTATCCTGACTGTAAATCGATCTTCGAAAATTTCGAAGCTCCTTTCAACTGATCAAAAAGATCATCTATTGAGTGGGTACTTATTTTTGACTATTACCTTATTCAATTCTCTGTAATCAATACAGAGTCTCAAATTCCCATCCTTTTTCTTTACAAATAGTACTGGAGCCCCCCAATGTGATGCACTGGGTCTTATAAATCCTTTACCAATAAATCTTGGATTTGTACTTTCAACTTAGCCAATTCGGCTGGTGCCATCCTATATGGGGCCTTAGATATTGGGGTTGTTCCTGGAATAATTTCTATTTCCATATCCATTTCTCTTTCTGGTGGTAAATTACATAACTCCTTTGGAAAAATATCTAGAAATTCCTTTACCACAGGAATTTGTTCCATGGGTACCCCATCTCTTTTTATTGTGTTTATAGAGATCAGATAGGCTGTACATTATTGGCGTATCAGCTTAGCTGCTTTCCTAGCTGATACCATCCTTATTGTATTTTCTGGCTGTCTTATTTTACTGATCTCTATTTCATCTTTTGGTGCTTCAAATTGCACCTTTTTATTTCTGCAATCGATTGTCGCATCCCATTGACTTAGCCAATCCATCCCTAGAATGACATCAAACTCTGTCATTGGTAATAGGATGAGATCAGCTTCTAATATCTTTGTTCCTATCCTAATAGGACATGCCTTGTAGATTTGATTTATACTTGTCAATCTATATACTGGGGATTCTAGATATATAGTACTACTGGTTTCTTCTACCCAAAGTGCATGTGTGATTACGAATTGGTATGATATAAATGAATGCGTAGCTCCAGAATCAAATAAAGCTACTGCAGAATTTCTTAAAATGTAAATCATACCTGTAATCACTTTCTCCTCCATTTCTTGTGATTCCGTTCGGGTGAGGGCTTGGACATGCACTGGGTTGGCAGCAGTACCGGGTCGATTGGCGATGGCAAGGACCTTTTGCTAGGCCGGCCTCCCTCGGACTAGTGCTCCTTGTGACTTATTTGGACAGTTGGGTGAAATGTGACCAACTTGACCACATTTGAAGCACTTTATTATTTTAGCTTCATCGGTCCTGCAGTCTCCGGCCACATGACCCGCTTGGCCACATTTGTAGCATTTCTCGTTCCTTGTAAACATTCGCCTGAATGGCGTTTGTGGCAAGTTCTGTAAGTTGGGGCGCTTTTTGTCTTGTCGCCTATCTTCTTTTTCCCGGCTATTATCCTCTTTCCTTTATTAGCCTCACCTTCCTTGGAGGCTGAAAAAAATTATTTTTTAGCTTGCCGAAGCTCCTGAGTCCTCATAGACTTCATCTCCAACACCCTAGCCCTCTCAATGCTAGAGGCATAATCTTTTATTAATAATGGGGCTAACTCCTCTCTTAACTGGGGTCTCAATCCCCTTTGGAACCTTTGTGCCTTATTTTCTGGCACATTGGCTATCCACGACACATATCTCACCAAGGCATTGAACTTTGTAGCATATTCTGTAACTGTCATCCTGCCTTGGTAGAGTTTTTCAAACTCTATCACCCTTTGGCTTTGTAGCCCTACAGGGAGATATTCTTTATTGAATTCTTCTAAAAATTCATGCCACGTGACTTGCTCCGGATGTGGCATGGTGACCATTAGCATTCCCCACCATTCATAAGCATCCTTTATCAGCAGGTGGGTAGCACACAATACTTTTTGCTGATCATTGCAGGGCGATATTCTGAATAATTTCTTGATTTCCGTGATCCATTTCTCTGCAATGAGGGGGTCCGATTCCCTTGCAAACTTGGGTGGGCGCGGGGCAAGAAAGGCATTGATAGCCTTTCTGTCGGCCTCAAGGAGACTATCCTCCACTCCCCTTGACTTGCCGGGATTGGTCGAGGGCCCTGGTCTTTCCCCGTCTCCTCTTGATGGCGAGGCCTGCTGGTTCCACATTTTCTGTAATAAACCAGCAGCCTGGGCTGTCCATTGCTGGATAGCTTTTTCGATGGCCGCAACAATTCTTTCTTCTATATTGATCTTTACTTAAGGTCTAGGGCTTTCCTCTCGTCGTGGGCGGGTCCTAGAGGATTGCTCATCGGATTTTGCCCTACACGTTCTTTTACTGGCTTCGCCCATTGCTTGATCAACAGATTCCTCCATTGGGGCCTTTTCTTTATTAGCTCTTGTTTTAGCTCTGGTAAGCGGCATTTTCAACTTCATGAAACATTCATTAGCATAACATCAATATTTATCATGATATAAATTTAACACATAATCACATGATCACATATATTATCATAAGTCATCAGCAAACCATTTATACATCAGTCAAACTTTTGTACATAGGCTAACTTAGCCTTATGTACCTATTTCAAACAATATTTACATATTCATAAAAAAAAAGAAAAAGAAAATATTTTGGCGGTGGCGGTGGCTGCATCTTCCTGATCTCCATCCCATTTAGCGTCCCTTTCTCCTTAGCCTCAGGAACCTCCTGAGACTGAAGGGTACCCTGGGTTCCTCAGTGACCGTACTGGTATCAGACCAGTCTTGTGGTCCTGGGCTCTCATTCTCCTCTTCTTCGCTATCGGACCATTCTATGGGGTCCTCATCATCGTTTGTTGGAGGGGCAAGAGGTGGGGATTCGGGCATTACCTCTAATTCTATGACCCATAGGATGACCTCACCAGGCTGTTTAGGAGGGGGTTGCTCCATTACTTCCTCTCCCCTAGTCAAAGCTTCTCGGCGTTCCTTGGTAGCCTCCCTCTCCCGGCGGTCAATTTGTGCCCATGGTGTTCCGTATCGGAACTGAATATATCCTGCATCAAACCTAAATCACAGACCTGGGTTAGGTGGGACTGGGGCTATTCTCCTTCGCCTTGTAAATCCTCCTCAGCAACCCAATCGGTAACTACCGACGGTCTGGGCAGTGGGCTGGCTGGGGTATAGACTGGAGAATCTAGGGGTGCAAGTGCCTGGTAAGAGGACTCTGCCTGGTGGATTCCAGATAATACCGGATATCCTGGTGGATGGCTAGGGACTATTGGGCGACGTGCTTCTGATCCCCTAATGTATGGAAGTGCCTGGTAACTAGTGGGAGCTGGAGGTCGTAGGGTTAAACCTTCTTGAGAGGCTAACCACCTATTAACTCTCTCTTGAGCTCGTTCCTATTCCAGCTTTTCTTCTAGTTCCCTTGCACTTAGTGGAGCCTTTCCTCTATCTGTCAACTATACATAAATCATCAAAAATAAATAAATCATTCATAATCATGATTTCATGTATTCTAATTTGATCATTTCATTCCTTTTCTGCCTATTTACCAATCCATGCTCTGATACCAACTTCTATGGCACCCCGAACTGGGTGCCTAGAAGCTTTACTTCGGGATCATTTTTTATTGGTAAACGTGACTCAGGATTGTTGCTCTGACCACACGGCAGGATTTATATATATATATATATCATTAGTACATCGAAAATTTCCCTCGTTCATTCAACATGAAATATATTTCACATATCATAGTGATAATCACAACCTGTTCATAAAACATCATCCTGGAAAAGATATTCTTTTCTATTTCAAAACTATCATCATTGTCTTTACATACAAATTTACATATACAACATTCATATCAAAAACTAGATATCCTTTTTGCATGCTGCCTTCATCATTATTTCCTGCCCGTTGTTGAAAAAGCATGGGTGAGTAATAATACTCAGTAAGCAAGCCATACATAATTTTTCAATCATTTTCATGCATTTCATAAAATGCAAATGCAATGCATTCATAGCATACATGAAATTTCTTTAGATGCTACGCTAACTAGGCGCCCATCCCATACATGCTCCCATTTCAGGGAGGTCGCCGTCGGCTTGGGCCTATTAAGCGACTTGGCAATAGCGAGGGAGACATTCGGTTCGCTTACTACCTCGACTATGGCCTATTCCTCGTGTACAAGCTCATTTACATACATATGTCGGCATGACATTTGCAAATCATAAACAATTTCATAAAAAACATTTAATAAATAATTTAACAAAATGAACTTCAGTTCATGTAAAGCAGTTATATGTATGGCCAACCTTAAATAAATTTCATAAAGCAATTCACAAACAATTTCAAACATTTTAGAAATAATTTGCAAAACGTATAACTTGCTTACCTTCTTAGTGGATGTCTTCGACCTTCTCTTTTTCTTTTCCTATTCAAGAAAAAAGGATATTTTATTTCTTCTATTCAAGCTGCTTCTCATGCATGTTTTATAATATTTGGGCATTATTTCTTTATATGGATATTTTTAACCATAAATTCTTCAAAAATTTCATCCTTAAGTTTAAATATTAATATCAAAATTTCTTCAAAATTACGTTATTTACTGTTTATGGTCACTGTAGCAAATCACTGTTCATCCTCGGCTACTTTTCACAGCGACATGGTTACTATTCAAGGGTTCCAAAAATTGACATTTTTTCCAAAAATAAAAAATACCATGACATAGCTTATGCTTAGTATATTATGGGAAATTTCATACATTTTGAATTTATCATCATTTACTGGGCTAAATAAATCATTTTTTCCATATACTAAAAATCAACATAAATTCACTTATGCATAATCCTTAATTCTAAAAATTATGAAATTAATATATCATCATTCCAATATCATATTTATTCATCCCAAATCATCATTTGTCAATTTTGGAGCATTATTTCCACATATCCTATGTTATCTTCCCGAATGCTCTATCTTTGCTCCAAATTTTTGATGTTACGACATAATTTCGATTAAGCATTATAACTATACTTATTTCCTCATTCTTAGGCATTATATAAGTATGGTTTTACCCTACATAACATTCAAAAGAAATTTGGGTAGAAATCACTTACCCGAAGTAGAGATATCCCACTTTTTCTCACACTTTCTCTCTCCAACCTTCTCCTTTTCTTGCTTGGAGGTGTGGGAGGGTTTGGGAACTTGGAATGACTCAAGTGGAGCTGGAATTCATTGTGCCTTGGACTTCCCCCTGCTGCCCTATTTATACTTTTTGATTTTTAACAAAATTGGATTTTACCCCCTTAGCTTGAGGTATTTAATTATAAAAATGTATTTTTTTATAAATTTAAAAAATGCCTTGAGCCAAGAGCAGCCACCCTATGCCTGCTCCAGCCCACCCTATGCAGCCCTATTATTTATTTATTTTTTAATTTTTAAAATTAATTAATTTAGGCTAAATAAAGCCTAACCGTTGATTTAAGATGAGGTTGATCATGGACCATTGATCTTGGTCAATTTTTCCAACTGCCCCCTGGTCACGCTCCCTGTTGCAGCTGCTTTTCATTTCATTTTTTTATTTTTTATTTATTTATTTTAATAAAAAGTCAAATGCACATTAATTGAAAAGTTAATTCACTTTTTCGATCTTTATTTGACACTTCATCTTGACCTTTGATTTGTGATTTTTAATCACATCTTAACCCATTCATCATGTTCATCATGAATTTTTAAACATTCATAAAAAATTTCATCGAAATCCGACGCCCGGATTGCAAATTATGAATTTTTCTTTATTTTTCCACAAAAATCCAAATTTGGATTAAAATATCCAAAAGAATTGCTATTTCGTCTTGTAGTGATTAAATCTCTATTTTTTCTTTTTGTGATTAAGTTAATCCAAGTGATTAACTCTTAATCACGGGTCTTAATCCCCAGTTACTATTCACGTGCACTATTCACGTGGGTGAAATTCTTAATTGTATTAATTTAACCTCCAATACACATATTCACAAATATAATTCATGAATTTTCTTTTATCATAAAAATAATTACAAAAGAAATCTAGAGTTACAATATCGAAATGACACGTATACAGTCGGGGTTTCACACAAGTGGGCCCAAAAATCTGAAAATGAAGGGTATAAAAGAGGCTTCCATGGGGACGTTTCAAGAGGGTTATAGAGAGAAAAATTTTGAGGAGCGAAATCCTCCAAGAAAGGCAGCCCTTGCAAGACCCAATCCAGCAAGGAAAAGAGGGGAAAAAGAGGAGAAAAAGAGAAGAAAAAAAGGGAAGAAAGAAAAGAATCCAAGTTGGGAAAGTTTGGAATCGAAGTTGCTTAGATTCAAGTAAGTATAGATTGAGTTTTGGATTCTTTAAACCTAAGTTTCTTCACTCAAATCATGAGTCATGCATATGGTTCATAAATAACTCTTAAAGGATGAGTAATGATGCCTTAATAAAGGTATTGAATGATTTTTGAAAGATTTAAATGAAATCAAGAGTTCAAAAGAGTGAAAAGGGAAGTTAGGGTTGAATTTTGAGAAGAAAGCTAACTCGAAAATTCTCAAAACCCTAAACTAAGTTGTTGTATGATTAAAGCATGATGATTTGGATGTAATTCATATTATTTTAGATTACATATGTTGATTTAAGAATTTGTTAATGATTTTACCAAATATGGAACTTAGGGTTTCAAGAAATGACCGATTTTTTCATTTCTGAGTTAAAAATAATACAAAGAAGTGCTTAAATGGTTTATGGATGAATTGTAGGGTAAATTACCCTAAATTAAGGACCCTTTGGATGACCTAAGTGGGTTGGATGAGTTTGCCATAAATCTGATTTTTTAGGGTATATGCATGGAACATCCAAATGGGGGCCAAAACGGGTACTTTACATGTGATTTCTGTTGCTGCTTGTAAACAAGTGATTTATGGATTTTATGGAGGGTAAATTACCCTAAGATTAAGGTAATTTGAGTGTCCAAAAGGGCTTGAAAATATTTTCCCTAAAACTCATTTTTAAGGACTTATGTTTGGACATGTCAAAATGGGTCAAAATGGATACCACTACATGCTTAGGATGTTACTGTTTTGGAAGCAATTAAGTTATGGATTTTGAATATGTTATAATAACCTAAATTTAGGTTAAGAAAATCATGCTTAATTTCTGAAATTTATGGATTATAAATTTGTTAAGGTTTAAGTATTGAAAGAGGTGTTGAAAGGATGAAAAATGGGTCCTAACGTTGCTGTTTTGGAACCCTATGATGAATGGATTGAAAATCTAAAATTAGACCATAAATTAAATGTTAATTAATGTTTTTAATCATGCTGAATAAGGACACAAGTTTCCGACTTGAGAAATTTTAAGAAATACCTAAGATATGTGTTGTAAGATGGGTGTATGTGGAAGGCTAAGTATGGATAAGAGGTAAATGACTTATGTGGAACTGCTAAAATGAAAAAATGCATGAATATGTGATGAAATGCATGTTTAAGTTACTGTATGGATGATTATTGAATTATCTCAAAATTTGAGATTGAGTTATGAAGCTTAAAACGTCACTTATATGCTTAGAATTGAGCATTGACGTAGGAAAATGGAAAATAGATGAAAAATGATAAATGGGAGATATAAATCCCCTTATGTTGATTTATGAATGATAATTATATGTTTACCTTAAATATGAGTTTAAAACACAATATGGAATGGATGGTATGATGCACAAGTGAGTGCAATGTATGTATACCCGACTTGGAATTCAAGTTTGTTATGTATGATAATGGATTATGGGTTGAAAAACTAAGCAAGTAAATGAAAATGTTATGAATGCAATGTCATTCTTATGTGTATAGGCAAGGGCAAAGAAAAGATAGATACGGAAAGCTAAGACGAAGCAGGTAAGCAAGCAGCTTTCTAAATGACTTTTGTTTTATCAAAAGATGATAAAATGATTGTTAATGATGTTCTAAATGTTTGAACCACTGTACAATTGATTTATGAAATTATTTCCAAGTTATTTAAGGATGGTCATTCCTTTACTTCAATATGTGTTGAAATGTTATTTCAATTATGATAAATGAATTGCTTACTGTTTCGAAATTATTTATGAAAAGTGATGAAACATGGATTTAAACGATGTTTCATTGAACCAATGTTCAAATGGATGGTGCAAAGAGTTCTATACATGAGAATGACAAGTTTCCATGTGTAAGAGGTATATAATGCCGGAGTGACTAAAAGTCATTCATGGAATGGAAATCAAGTAGGCTAGTTAAGGCAGGAAGCAGGACAAGAGGTCCACCCTTGATGTTGCCAAGTTGAAAGGTCCAACGCCAAGGATGGAAAGGATCATGTTATGAAAGGATGTTCCCCGAGCTAGCGTAGCCTCACATGAAAGATTATGTCATGAATGGAAATGATGTATTTGCACATCCAATGTTTATGAAATGCCCAAAAATTGGGATTAAACTAGTGTACATGACTGGTTTACATGAATGGTTTCCATGAATGGTTTATGAAAAAGTTTCTGTTCCGTAGGTAGTTGATTACTTGTTAAGTGTCTCCTATCGAATGGAGAGAAATGCTTTTAAACAATGTTGCCTTCAAAATGAACTGCCTGAAAACCCTACAGCTTGCTTATTGAGTTTCGACTCATGTTTTGTTTTCCAAACCCAATGACAGATGAAAGGAAGAAAGAGGCAAGGAGCACAGGTGAGGATTCAAGGATGAATGAATTTCTATGAGTTACCTGTGTATGAACCTATGGGTTGAACGGTTGTATGACTGATGACATTAAATAGTTGTTTAATGTTGTATATGAATTATGTTATGGTTTTGTGACCATAGAAAGTGAAAAATTATGGTCATATGTTAAGGTATGAGTTAGCATGAAATGACTAAGCATGGAATTTATGAGATCATATGTATATTTTTTGGATGGAATAATGACCTAAAAAGGTATATGATGGAAATGGAATGTATAGAATGATATAAACTCCTAAGGAGTTAAGATTAAATGGATAAATATCCAAATAGCCCGCCGTGTGACAGGGCAACAATCCTGATCACGTTTACCAATCGACAGATCTTGGAGTAAGGTTGTGACGCTCGGGCTAGGGTACCACCGAAGTTGGTATCAGAGGATAGATTGGTAAATAGACGTGAGAAGAAAAGACTTGATGTCACAGAGATGATATCTTAACAAGGATTGGTAGATAGATATAGAGTGTGGCGCCCCAAACTTGAGTGTCACATCCTGAGCCTTACCTCGGGATCGTATTGATTGGTAAACGTGATCAGGATTGTTGACCTGTCACACGATGGGTTTTAACGGATGTTTATCCAATTTAGTATTTCCTTATAAGAGTTTGATTTCTCATATTTTCATCTCAAACATATCTAGGTCATTTCGAACCCATCATCACATACAAAGCAGGCTGATCAAAAATATTTCATCAATTACATAAATCAGATGTCACTGCATGTATTAATCATAGTCAACAATATAAAACATTCAAATAGTTACAACCATTCAACATGAGTTTTTCATAACATAACAGTTCTAAGTTTTTCCCATTCGCTTTAAGGATCTTGCACTTGCTCCTTTGCCATGTGTATTCCTTCACCTGTCTTTGGGTTTGGAAAATAAAATCGTGAGTCGAACCTTAATAAGTAAGCTATTTACATTTTATAGGAAAATCCTTTCAGGCAATATTTTGCATTTAAAATCATCTTGGAAAGCAACTTATACCTTTTAAAAAGGTATATCTTGAAAACATAAAATCCTGTACCCATCACGAGCACGATATGCATAATGCCATATAAAATCATGAACATATACATCATATTTCCCTTACGATGGAAGCTAGCTAGGTGGCCATCCGTCCTCGTCATCTCCCATTTCAGAGAAGGCGCTGCCGGCCTTGGGCCTATTTTAGTGACTTGGCCACACCAAGGGGGGATAATCGGTCCACTTATACCCTTCAAGTAAACCTAGTACCTTGTGCACATGAAGTTTTCATAAATCCATCTTTAACATGCTAGCATGATTTTTCAATCATAAACTTAGAATCACAACATTTTTCATAGTATTTATCAAAAGAAATTTCATAATATCATATTGAAGTAAAAGCATCATTTCAACACAATTTAACAAAGGAATGGCCATCCTTAAATACCTCTAAAATATTTTCAATATTTACATCAAACAGTTAATACAAAAATCACATTTATTGAAAGCAATTTAGGAAAGCAAAAATCATTTAGAAAATTTGCTTGCTTACCTGCGTTTCTTAGCTTTCCAACTTAGCCTTTTCTTTGCCTTTACCTACATAAGAATAATATAATTTTTCATATTTTTTCTTTTCCTTGCATCTCATTTAGTTTTCCAACCCATTTTCATTAACATATATCATTCATTTGACTTCTCAAGTCATTTTGCATACACTTAGCATATACTTGCACACTTCATCGGTTCGCACATAACATATTCAATCCCATAAGTTGGGTAACCATTCAACTATATAACAATCATTCAATAATTATTATTTATGGGTTCACTAACCTCCATTTGCCATTTTTCACTCATTTTCCAAAATACACACATCGGTGCCCGTTTAAGCACACGTTATCGCCTTAGGCTTCATTAATCAATTTCAAAATTTGAAATTAACATCATGCAATTCTAAACAGATATATAATCATGAAATTCATCATATTTTCATGCACTTTTCACAAAATCACATTACATAAGTCATTTATTATCTTTGCTTATCTATCCCTTCACATATGCCCATTTGACAACACATACATGATCTATTTCATAAAATTTTCTAAGTCAGAAATTTAATCCATATCTCAGCGTTTTAATTACCCTTAATTAACACTGCATTTAGGGTATTTTTATGTGATTTAATTCCACTAATCATAGGTTCTCAAAACAGTAACTTTGGAACCCATTTTTCACCCATTTAACGTGTCTTTTGACACATAACCCTAAGCAGTTTTATAAGTCAGAATTTTCAGCAATTAATCCCACTTTTCTTAATCCAAATTTAGGGTATTAACACATATTTATCATTCATAAATTAATACCCCTCAAAACAGCAAGTTGCTTACCCGTTTCGGTCCTGTTTCCACTCCATTTAGACATTGTTCCATAATTCCATAAAAATCAGATTTGAGGCTTATCTTCCCAAATCCTTTTGGGCGTCAATAATACCTTAACCTGAGGGTATTTTACCCTTCATAGGTTCCACAAATCATGCAAACCCATTTCCATAGCATTTTTAACCTAAAAATGAAGAATTCAGGTCGTAAACGTCGCTTTGCATTCAATATTTTCTAAATTCATGATTTAAGCTCAAATCAACACATGTTCTGCATTAATACATGATTCATAACCTAATCATATTATTCATTCAAAACAGCAATTTGACATGGGAATTCAAGATTTAACAAGTTGAGTTTTCCACTCAATACACACTCTAAACTTCATTTTCAACATCTAAAACATGGAAATTCATTCATAAAGCTTAATACCAATTCCATATTCAATCAAACGCATGTTGAATCATCATTTAGGAATTCTTTAAGCATCTATTTTATATTCAAATTTTGGAGTTTAAAACTCAAGATAAACAACTCAAAACAACACATACACTTACTTGGTTTATGCACTCCAAACCCTAAACACTTGGAGATGGATTTTCCTCCTCAAATTCCCTTCTTTTTTTTCCTTGTTTTTCTTCCTTCTTTGCTGGCTCTAAAGATGGACGTGAGGGCTACCTTGGGGAGATGGAATTTCAGCACTTAGCAAATTTCCAAAGTTCATTCCATGTGAACGTGCAACCCATTTTATAGTGCTGGATTTATCCAGCTGTGGGCCCCATTTTTTGTGCTGATTTTCCACACACTTAATGCTCACTTATCCCCCTTCATGTGCTGTATCATTTACAGCCTAGTAAAATTGCTTTTTACCATTTTTCAAAAATCAAAAAATCTGTTTTAATCACAACCGTCCAGCTGTCCCCACAATCACGTCCTTTGCTACCTTCAATTTCCAGATTTATTTCATTTTTTAATAATTTCCATTTAAGGGTAAAACATACACCTAATTACCCTTTAATTCATACATTAATTTGGTATTAAATAAATTAACAAAAATGACAGAAATCAGCACATATAATTGCACATTATTTGCCTCCATATGTTGTCCACATTTTCACCTCTCAATGCAACTGCATTTAATAATTTTTTTTCCAGGGATTTTGCATGATTGAATGAATATACTTGTGTCCTTACATGTCATCTACATATGGCCATATTTTATAAAATAAAAATTCAAAAATAAACAGCAAGGGCAGCCCCTTGGACGTCCCTATGTGGACACATGACCTATGCTCATGTTTGAGCACTTGTAGCTTCATAATAGTGGGCATTCATTGCTGGATTTTATTTGGATTTTAGCATTTCATAATAATTCATGAAATACCCTGAAAATGAGCTGCATTTGACACATAATTTTCCATTAAAATTATGCAATTATTCCATGTACTCTAGCATTAAATGAATGGTACTCTTGAGGTGCAAAAGTCAACAATGCATACCTTTTTCAATGCAGGTATTTTCCCAACATAATATGCTTAATCTAAGCCTTCCAAAATGTGCATCTCATAATTTCATTCAACTGTTTCAAATTTCATCTCAATCTGATTTTCCTAGCTCAAGTTATAGCCGTTTGAAGTTAACGGTTGGAATTAAGATATGATCAATAAATCATAACATTAATTTCATCAAAAATTTTTATAACCCAATAATTTCATAATACCAAGCCCAACTTCATTAACTTCCATCTCAAATTTCACTTGAATCCGCCTTACAGGCGTTGAGTTATGAATTTTCTAGTGTTTTTCCACTTAAATTGACAATTATCATTTACTTGCTCATAATTCATTTTAAATACTGGAAAATGATTATCCATGATATATTGGTGTATTTTAATCACCAAAAATTTACTTTAATCCATTTGTCTCATATTAGCTCAAAATGATTACTCAAGTCACCATCGCTAATCCTTAACCCTAATTGTAATAATTAGCGAAATCTCATAATCATTCAAAATTCAATAATTACACATATAAATTTCATATACATGATCAATGCATACATATGGGTTCTACATGGGTTGGGTTTCACATAGAGGAAAGAATAAAAAATGATGAAAGAGATAGATTAAAATTGTATGACATATACAATATGTATTGTGTTTTATTGTGTGGCGCCCCAATCCGAGACGTCACAATCCTGAGCCTTACTCCAAGATCGTTATCAATTAGTAAATGTAAAACATGATTGTTGCCCTAATCACGCGGCAGGATCTTAATTTGGGTTTCGTCCAAAAATTTTTTTTGTTTCATTTCTTTATCCATCCTCATTTCATTTCTTTGTACCTCACTTCATTCATCTTGTAAGCAACGATACACTTGTAATTTCGTTGCACATAGCATTTTAACATACTACATGGCTCCCTTATATACTTTTTCATAAACTTATCCCCCTGGCCGTTGTCATCAATTGTATATATCATTCATAAAATTTTCGTCTTGTTCTCTTGCATCCTTAGTTTTAACAACCTGGCCAAGCCATAACCATATAAAATTCATTCATAATTGAATACTAAACACCTACACTTGTATACATACATTATCGTATCTTAAAAATTTCAATCATATCATTCGATACACATAACTAATCATTTAGCACACCCATGAATACTATCTCGTACCATTCCTCAAATACTCATGTTCTCTACCTCTTGAGCTTCCCGATACCTGTCTGAGATTTAGGAAAACAAAATGTTAGTGGTGAACTCAGTAAGCAAGCATTTTGCATTTTCATATAAATGCATTTCTCTCCGTTTGGTAAAAGACACTTATCAAGAATCAACTACTAATTGGAAGAAAACTTTCATGAAAACCTTTCAGTTAAACCCTTCATAAAACTTTTCATTTAAATTCTTCATAAAACATTTCCTTTAAATCTTTTATGACAACCATTCATATAACCCATTCTTGAAAACCAATCCGATAAACCATTCATATAAACTTTTTATAAGAGGACAAATGTATGTCCTAAATTATTTTCATATAAACCTATATTCATGAGGACAATCTTATGTCCTAAATCATTTGCATATAAACCATATTATATAAGGACAATTATATGTCCTGAAACAATTTCGTATAAACCTTTTTCATATCCCAATTTTTGGGCTTTTCAAAACAACGCATATGCATATATAAAAAGTGTCCTGAAATAGGTGAGTAAACATTATTTTTTGTGGACATTGTTATGTCCTGAAATAACATGAAATAAGCATTATTCTTGTGGACATCATCATGTCCAAAAAAAATATTCTCATGTCCCCATTTTGGGGCTTTTAAAACAAATGATATGCATATACGTTTCTAACCCTCTGGTAGGTGACACTTACCAAGTGATCATCCTTCCATAGGAAAGAAACCATTTATGTGACTACACCGCTAGCTAGGTGGTTATCCATGATCCTGCTCCCATTTCAGGGAGGGCGCCGCTGGCCTCCGGCCTTCCCTTAGCGACTTGGCCACAATTTGAGGTTAGCCTTGGTATGCAACCGTCTCGATCTGCAACCGCCTGCACCCTGGGCCTAGTACGTGACATTATGCACACTCATTTGTATGCGCATCGTCATGCTATCATGATTTCATAAAATCATCACAATCCTAAAACCATGTGATTTTTCAATTAAAAACTTGATATCATGATCCATTACAGTTCTCAGACTGAGCCCATCTCAAATTGAGAACTGAGCATAATTATTTTTCAAAGATAAAACATTTTCATAAACCGTCTTCAAATAATAATGTTAGGATGACCACCCTTAAAGAATTTTAAAAACATGTTAGTAAATCAATTTTGCAAAATATTTATAATACTTGAGAAAATAACATTTTCAAGAATATTTCTTGTTTATTGGTAAACCATTTTAGAATCATCTTTTAAACCGATTTCGAAACATTTCAATAACTGAAAAGAATAGACTTTTCTTGTAAATATTTTTATTCCCTTCTTTTTTGGGCTTTTTATGAACAAAGGATAGACAAACACATCTGCTTCCATTTTATTGGCATTATATGCCTCATCCACATACCATCATTGCCACTTTAATGTAGAGAAGCATTTGCACTATCTTTTGAATTTCATTTAAACAAAATAATCATCAAATCATTTTATGTCATCAAGTTATTGAGTGGGTCATCCTTAAAACTCTTTTAGACAGAAAAACACGAGTACAAGACATTTTTCAAAGTATTTTAGTCTTCAAAGAGACTGAAAGTATTTTGATAAATCATTTCAAAGCATCTATATAAACCATTTTAAAACATTTATAAGCCATTTCAAAAGCCCTATTTATTTACAAATATCATTATATGAAAAATCATGTAATTTTTTCTCAAAACGTTTTAGGAATAGAATTCCCAATGTTTGTTTTCAAATATCATCTTGAAAGAGAATAAAAAACTCTTTCATCATAAATGTTTTTGAAATAGCATTTCTAAGAACTTACCTAATCCAGAAACCATCTTCAAACATGTCATTAATACGGAGTAAAATCATACCTTCAAGATTTGAACATGCTTACAATGAAGCAATGCTAAGGCTTTTCATTAAAGTCATATTTTCAAAAATTGAATTTGCTTATTCTGTAAGCAAATTTTAAAATCATCAATACATGTACTTGAAACAAAATCAACATTCATGAAGGTTCGCTTACTTACCTTGTAAGCAATCTTGAAACATCTTAATAAAACAAGTTCAAATCATTTCAATATTTGTTAACAAAATAGCATTTGGAAATGCTATCTAAAGCATCATTATAAAGCATTTGTAATCATTTCAACTTTCCAAATGAAATCAATATTTTTAAAAGATTGCTTGCTTACCTGAGTCGATCCTTTGTGCTTTCCATCCCTTGCCTTTTCCTTCAATTCACATATACGTGTCACATGGGTTTAATCCCATATGGTCCGTAACATGATAACTTTAAATCATTCTTTCCTTGACATTAGCACTTGTATTTCCCTATAACCACATACCCATACAAATTTAATACATGGGTTATTTCTTTCCTTCTGTACTTATATTTTGTGTAGGAATTTTTTGAAATTATTCAAGACATTCTTTCATATCCCATAACAAGCTAATTTTCTATCAAAACTTCATTTGGAGTGATCATCTACACTTCTTATTTAGTCATACATACCCTTTTTAATAACCATTAATATTCACTTTCCATAATGGTGACATATTACATACTTACCTTTATAAGTATAGCAGTTGCTCATTTATTTTATTAAATACCCAAGTCTAAGGTAAATCATTTAAATTTTCAAGAGACTTGCTTATATTCAACTCTTTGAATTTACATTCAACTTTTTAACAATCACATACGTATACAACTTAGTGATTGTTTATTGCTTCATTTAATCCCCATGTTTAGAGTTCTAAACTTATGAAATCATTCAAGTGGCTTGTTTACAATCTTTAACAAACTAAGTTCACTCTAAATTTTTGAAAAGGTAATCCATTTAAACTTAGCCACATATACATACATATTTGTCATCTATTACTCCTATCCTTTCATTTTCATTTTTTTTATGTATATATAAAAGAATTATCAATCAAAAATTCTTATAATCATCTTAAGGGTTTGTATAGAATCTATAGCAAGCTAAATTCAATCCAAATTTCTGGAATTTATCTCCTTTTACAAAACAGCCCTGTATAGTCTCATATTTCTAAATTTCATTTATGCAACTGGCACCTTAACTATACATATGTAAGGTGCTAGTTATCAACAATTCTTTTAACCATTTTAAGGGCTTTTTTATGATTTATAATACCCTAAATTCAAATAAAATTTTTGGAGTTTAAATATAACAGAAATTTAAACTTGTACATAATTTAGGCATCCACTTGAAGGTGTACCCATATATGATAGATTCTTAATTCATTAACCCTTGGTGATAGTAATTCATCATATATCATTTGTTTAATTATTGAATTAAATCAAAATAATAGAAATTTCTCCCTTTCATATCCAAATTGCACGTCCCCATTAAATGGCATAAATTCATTTTCCTTCATATGCATGTTGGACGTCCCATTTAAATGGCATAAATATTTTTTTCTTTCATGTAATTGTTGGACGTTAATTGAATATGGAATAAAGATGGTAAAAATCTTTGCAACATACCTGTATTGGACGTCCCTTGCTGCCTCCTTTCATTTTTCATTTTTTTTCTTCTTAGCCCGTTGAAAACCATTCTCCCTTACTGCCCATCATCTATTTATAAGAAGCTGAAAATTGCCCCTTTGTGCCACCTAATTCATGTAATTAATTCATCTAATTTGCTACCTCAAAGTGAACCGTCCATTCCTTCTTTCATTGACAAATTTGGACTGTCCATATCCAAGCTTGCTGCCCAAGTTTCCATGCTCCTATGGTCTACCTAACTGCCTTAATTTCCAACCTCTATAGCTGCTGGAATTTTTTTTATATATTTAATTGTTGCTGCCAAGGCTGGACGTCCATGTTGCCCACTACATTAATTTGCTGCCCTAAATTTCCACCGTTTGAAAATCTGCCCATTTAAGTCCTAGCTATGGACGTCCTTAGGTAGCTGCATTTCCATGTAGGGTTTTGCATTTTTTTATTTAATAACAATTGACCAAAATTCATACACATTGTTGTCCATAATGTGCACGTCCATTTGGCTTCATATTTTGGCATTTTATGCCATAGAATTCCACTTTAATTTATGACCATTTATTTACCCTAGGTGCATAGGTAATTTAGATACATATTTATCATTAAAAAAAATCAAAAATCTAATGCATATCACCCATGGGCGTCCCACCATGTGCCACATATGCACTTGGTTGCAATTAGTCAATATTTGCATTAATTTTAGTTGACTTTAATTGCTTCAATTTAACCCAAATGCATACTACAATGGCATGTGTCCATGGTTGGTACAAATGTCAACATTTTCTTTAATGCAAATTCACCTTTAGTGCCCATAAGTCAAATGCCTTAATTACATCCCATCATTAATAGTTAATCATACTTAACATATGTCATTTAGGATTTTCTAGCAAAGTTTAGCATAATCCCATCCATTCCTAATTTAGAGCACCTATCTTAGCCATACATAAAAAATATCATCTCAAAACCATGAATGCATACTAAGATATTCGCAAAATGATTTAATTCATAAGATATCATATAATCTTAGTCATTTAACCCCTTTCCTTTCATAATTTTTTATGATCCAAACCATCCATAAGATTAAACGCATAATTATACGCTAGTCTTTCAAATTTCACCTCAATTCGCCTTATAGGCGTTAAGTTATGAATTTTCTAGCATTTTTCAACTTAACTCATTAATTATCATACTAATTTCCATAAATCAAATCATGAAAAAAATTAAAATAATTATCCATGTTATATTTATGGTTTCCAATTATCATTAAGCCACTTTAATCCTATTGACCCATAGTGGCTTATAACGATTAGTTTAATCGTCATTTATAATTATTGGCCCTAATTGTGATAAATCCTCAAAATAACAAAATCATTCAAAATCTAATTAAATCATTGATGAATCATATTTATATGCCTAATGTATATACATAAGAACTCACAACTTAAAGACGGTTTGAGGAAGGGAAACCCAACCTTCCTGGCAACCCTCATTGAGGAGGGGATTACGTTGGAGTCCGAGGTGCCTACTACGATCAGTGAGGTATTGCGAGAGTATGAGGAGTTGATGCCACCACAGTTGCCAAGGGAACTCCCTCCAAGGCGACCCACTGATCACCACATCGAGCTTATGCCTGGGGCTCGACCTCCTGCAAGGGCACCATATTGGATGGCACCAACAGAGCTGAAAGAACTCAGAAAGCAGCTCGACGAGTTATTGGATGCGGGGTTCATTCAACCATCTAAAGCACCATACGGAGCACCTGTGCTGTTTCAAAAGAAACATGATGGAGCGTTGCGGCTTTGCGTAGATTATCGAGCACTAAACAAAGTGACGGTGAAGAACAAGTACCCACTTCCCTTGGTGGCAGATTTATTTGATCGACTGGCCAAGGCGAAGTACTTCACCAAGTTGGATTTGAGGTCGGGATACTGGCAAGTACGGATGGCAGAAGGGGATGAATCAAAGACCACCATGGTGACAAGGTATGGTTCATTTGAATATTTAGTTATGCCTTTTGGGTTAACTAACGCCCATGCTACCTTCTGTAACCTCATGAACGATGTACTACATCCTTTTGTTGATGCATTCGTTGTTGTTTATTTGGATGACATTGTAATTTATAGCAAGAGTCTTGAGGAACATGTCTCTCACCTCAAGTTAGTGTTTGATAATCTTAAAGATAGCAAATTGTATGTAAAAAGGGAAAAATGTAGCTTTGCCCAGAAGGAGATTATGTTCCTTGGGCATCGCATTTCACAAGGAAAGGTGCATATGGATCAAGGCAAGATCCAAGCTATAGTAGAGTGGCCGGTTCCAACAAAGGTTGCTGAGCTGCGGTCTTTTCTTGGGTTGGCCAACTACTATCGATGCTTCGTTGAAGGATATTCAAAGAAGATTGTTGTCCTTACAGATCTTCTTAAGAAATATCAGAGATGGTACTGGTCTTCAAGCTGTCAAATAGCTTTTGACATGCTGAAAATGGCTATGGCAACAGAACCTGTGCTCCAGTTGCAAGAATTTGATAGACCTTTCGAGGTCTACACTGATGCATCGGATAGGGCGATTGGAGGCGTCCTCATGCAGAGTGGGCATCCGGTTGCATACGAGAGCAGGAAGCTCAACGAGACGGAACAACGCTACTCGGTACATGAGAAGGAAATGACAGCAGTAGTGCACTGTCTGCGCATATGGAGACACTATCTGCTTGGGAGCAAGTTCGTGGTCTACACCGACAACATTGCTACCAGCTATTTCGTGACCCAAAAGAAGTTGTCCCCGAAACAAGCTAGATGGCAAGAATTCCTTGCTGAATTCGACTACACCTTGGAGTACAGGCCAGGGCGTACTAATCTTGTTGCGGATGCACTAAGCCGCAGGGTTGATCCAGATATTCAAGTGTCGGCTGTTGGAAATATGTGGAAAATAAGCAAAATCTATGTTTTGATGATTAACAAATCAATTTGAGTAAGTCTTGGCTACTAACATATTTGTGGAAGTGTTTAAGGAATATACATTTGAAGAAAATGAAGCAAGGAAGGATAAGTCGATTTCCAAGTCGACTCAGGCATCGACTTAAGGCCAAGTCGATCCCCAAGTCGACTCCAACATCGACTTCGAGGGGTCAATTCCTTCCAGAGCTGAAAATGGGAGCAGAGCTGTCGAAGTCGCAAACGAAGTCGACTTCGCATGCGACTTGGGGCGAAGTCGCATACCAAGTTGACTCCAGCATCGACTTCAAAACGATGAAACCTTCCAGAGTTGAAATCAAGACCCCGAAGTGCCGAAGTCGCACCCCAAGTCGACTCCACTTACGACTTGAGGTGAAGTCGCAGACGAAGTCGACTCCGACATCGACTTCGATTGGGCAGAGGGGATTTTCAGAAGACAAGCTGGACAAACCTGTATGAAGATGAGGATCAAGGCAACTTAGATGCTCAAACTTGGAATGTATGAAGATCAAAGAAAGAAGGGTTGCATGAATCCATCATGTGGGATTAAGAACAAATGTTTGATAATCATTAGACACCCTTAGATCCAAGTGTTCAAGATTCAAGGAGATAAGAAAAATACAAAAGAACTAAAGGAATGGAGAAGCAAAGCATCCCGGAGTTTTTCAAGTTCATCAAGCTTCCTGCCGAGGTGAAGTCGCACACCGAAGTCGACTCCACCTGCAACTTGGGTCAAGTCGATGCCCAAGTCGACCCGATCTAGAACTTGAAGTTGCGACGGAGAGGCGAAGTTGCACCCGAAGTCGACTCCATCTGCGACTTGGGCGAAGTCGCATCCGAAGTCGACTCCACCTGCGACTTGGGTCGCAACGGTCGGAAAATATTCGAACATTGGCGCATTAAATGCGCGCCACCTACTTTCAAACGTTCAGATTCCCTCCACAATTATAAAAGGCATTCATTGTGGACGAGGGAAGTAGCTGAGAATCATTAAGTGTGCATAACTCCCATCTTCAAGAGCATTAAAGAGATCAAGCCAATTCAAAGAAGAAGAACTTTGCTTCAAACTGCTAGAGCCCAACTTCTGAATCTTCAAGGCCAATACTACGAGTTCTTCTCTGCGCCAAATTGCTACTACACATCTGTAAAGTGTAGATTCTTTTGTTATTTCATTTGTTTGTATTGAACTTGATTTAGTTTGAGGAACTAAGATCAAGTAAAGGCAAAGTAGTGTGTGATTGGAGTGGAACTCATCACCTACTTGTGCTGAAATTTGTTGAAGCCCCCTAGAGCTGAAATCTAGAAGAGAGCAGTGGCTCTAA
This sequence comes from Annona cherimola, assembly GCA_030490835.1. Classification (NCBI taxonomy): domain Eukaryota; kingdom Viridiplantae; phylum Streptophyta; class Magnoliopsida; order Magnoliales; family Annonaceae; genus Annona; species Annona cherimola. The sequence continues at coordinate 52,964,108 of CM059972.1, read as the reverse complement.
TTGTATTTGAGGAATACAATAGTGGAATCCAAGTCACAAGGAGTGTGAGCTTGGAAGAGTGGAGTAGGGAGGTTGCCCGAACCACTATAAAAATCTTATGTGCTTGATTTATATTTCTGCTCTTTACATTATATTGCTTTCCATTTTGTTTCTTCATAAAGGGGAATAGATTAATCCGGGGTAAATTTTCCGTTTAAGTTATAAATTTTTAAATACCCAATTCACCCCTCCCCCTCTTGGGTAATTGACATTAACTCGGGACCAACAAGTGGTATCAGAGCAGGTCTTTGAGTTAAACCAAAGAGATCTATTGATATGGCATCCCAATCGATTCCCGTTCCCGCATTTGCCGAATGCCAATCATTTACTAGGCCACCATTGTTTGATGGGAACAATTTCGGCTATTGGAAGCTTCGAATGAAACAACTCATCATGGCTACCGACATGGATTCTTGGATTGCAATCCAAGATGGTGTAACATTGCCTATAAATGAAAGAGCTTCCAAGTGGACCGAAGAGGAAGTAAGAACCGTCAAGAGCAACGCTAAGGCTATGAACTCTTTATTTTGTGCTCTTACGGCTTCTGAATATGATAGAGTATCCTCTTGCCTAACCGCTAAAGAAATATGGGATACTTTAACATCTATTTATGAAGGAACTTCTCAAGTCCAAGGGACTAGGAGAAATATTCTGATAGGAGAGTTGGAAAGCTTTAGAATGCTAGAAACAAAAAATATTTCTGAAATGTTTGCTAAATTTTCTAAAATTACTAACGCTTTGAAAGGTCTTGGAAAGGCTATCTCTGAATCCGAACAGGTCATGAAGATACTAAGAGCTCTACCGGAATCTTGGACTCCAAAGATTACGGCGATTGAAGAAGCCAAAGACCTAAATACACTAAAGCTAGAAGATCTAATTAGCTCATTAATGTCACATGAGCTAATTAAGAGAAGAAACGAAGACAATCACAAAGGAAAGAAAGCTATTGCGTTAAAAGCGGCACACAACTCAGAAGAGTCTACCTCCTCTTCGTATAATGATAATGAAGACATTGCACTTCTCACTCGCAAATTCCGAAAATTTGTGAGAAAAGAAAGGAACTTCAAGGACTTCAAAGAAAGAACAAGAAGAGAGAAGAAGAAGGAGCCAACGAAGTGCTACAAATGCAGCGGGATAGGACACATACAAGCTCAATGTCCTACGCCGGAAGAGAAATCAAAAGAGTATCAAGAAAGGAAGGAAGGACATGAAGGCAGAAAATACCAAAGGCCAAAGGGAAGAGGCATGTACGTCAATGAAGAGACTTCATCAACAAGCAGCTCCTCAACCGACGAATTTGAGGCGGCAAATTGTGCTAGAATTTGCTGCATGGCACAGATCGAACAAGAAGAAAACTTGTTATGTTTGAACACAACGGAAGTTTTGGAAGAACAAACCATCTCAACAAAATGCACGAGCAATGAAGAGGTAACTTCCAAACCTTGCTATTCTCAATCAAATTATTCTTCTTTTCATGAATGCCTCAAATGTGCTGAATTAGAAGAACTACAAATTTCTTATGATTCATTATATGAGGAAATCAAAAAGCTAGGAAACAAGTTGTCATTGAAGAGACAACAATGTAACTTCGTTATTATTGAAAATGGAAAACTAGCTGAAAAAACAACAAAACTGAAAGAAGAAAATGAATCATTGATAAATGAGATAGAAAAATTGAAAAAGGAGAACGAATCATTAAATGAATCATTCGCAAAGTTCTCTAATCCTGGAGAAAATGTAAAGATGTTTTTGAATATGACTGCTCAAACAAATAAAAGAGGTCTTGGATATTATACATTTGAGCAAAAAGAAAGTGAAAAATCGAATGTACCAATACTTGGGAAATATCAAACCAAAACTGCACCTATATACAAACCACAAAGGAAAAATTTTGTGTGGACTAGAAGGCCAACGTTTGAACCATTGCATATTTGGAGGTCTACTCCAAGATTACCTACGGCTTGCAATTTCTGCAATAAAACGGGTCATAAAGCCTATAAGTGTAACTTTAAGAAATTATATGACCATGGTGCAAAATTAGTTTGGGTTCCAAGAAACACAAGATTTGGGCTTTCTAAGTTGGAGCAACAAAGATTGAATTATATTACTAACCCAAATGGACCCATAAAATGGGTACCAAAGAGATAAGATTTACTTGTTTATTTTTCAGATTTGTTTCAAGGCAAAGGCAAACAATGTATGGTTCATGGACAGCGGTTGTTCAAGGCATATGACCGGAGAAAGAAGTCTATTTCACAAACTTAAGCCTTGCAACGATGGAACGGTTGCCTTTGGTAATAATGAGAAAGGTAAAATTAAAGGTAAAAGAAACATTTATAGTATTTCTAATGCATGCATGGAAGATGTTTTGTTTGTTGAAGGACTCAAGCACAATCTAATGAGCATTAGTCAATTATGTGATAAAGGATACAAGGTTGTGTTTGAATCATCTATATGTAATGTATTTGATGGGGAACATATCATGTTTAGTGGAAAAAGACATGGAAATGTATATTTGGTTTCATTTGATGAACTACATGGTCAATGTCTAATGGCCATTGATAATGATCCATGGGTTTGGCATAAAAGGCTTGGGCATATAAACATGAGAAATATAAAGACCCTATGGAAGAAAAGTTTGGTAGAAGGCTTGCCAAAGTTGAAATATGACAAAGACAAAAATTTTAAGGCATGTCAATTATCTAAACAACCTAAAATGCCTTTCTCTACCAAAAAGGAAATTTCCACCACTAGGCCACTTGAATTGCTACACATGGATCTATATGGGTCATCCGACATTTTAATCATTGGTGGAAAGAAATATGTGTTTGTAATTGTTGATGATTTTTCAAGATTCACATGGATAATTCCCTTAGCTAGCAAAGATGAAGCCTTCTCTATGTTTGCAACTTTTGTAAATTTGGTGCAAAATGAAAAACAAAGTACTATTGTGACTATAAGAAGTAATCATGGTGGTGAATTTGAAAACAAACGATTCATAGAATTTTGTAATGAAAAAGGAATTCATCACACATTTTCTGCACCAAGAACTCCACAACAAAATGGAGTAGTTGAAACGAAAAACAGAACTATAGAAGAGATGGCTAGAACAATGCTAAATGAGAGCAAATTATCCAAGAAATTTTGGGGTGAAGCTGTAAGTACAGCTTGTCATGTTTTGAATCGAGTTACCATTAGAGCAATCTTGAAAAAGACCCCATATGAGCTATGGAAAGGAAGAAAACCAAATATCTCTTATTTTCATGCTTTTGGATGCACATGCTATGTTTTGAACAATGAAAAAACCAATTTGGAAAAACTAGATGCCAAAAGTGATGAGGCAATATTTCTTGGTTACTCATCAAATAGCAAAGCATATAGAGTATTCAATAAACGAAACCAAGTTGTAGAAGAGTCCATACATGTTGTTTTTGATGAAACTAACCCTTGCTTCAAAGAAAAGATCACTTAAGTGATGCAGATGATGTAGCAAGTAGTTTTGAAAAACTACATGTGGAAAAGCAAGAAGATTCTTTGGAGGAAAGGGTAAGTGAAGGTAATAATTCTTACAAATCTCCAACTGATTTAAAATTCAAACATGCCCATCCAATTGAACAAGTTATAGGGAATGTGTATGAAGGTGTAAAAACTAGAAGGTCAAAACAAAATGTTTGTGGACAATACGCTTTTGTATCTAAAATTGAACCATCCAATATTGATCAAGATCTTGATGATGAAAACTGGATTACAGCAATGCAAGAAGAGCTAAATCAATTTGAAAGAAACCAAGTTTGGCATCTTGTTCCTAGACCAAAAGATTGTACTGTTATTGGCACAAAATGGGTATTTAGGAACAAATTAGATGAAAGTGGACTTGTAGTGAGAAACAAAGCTAGACTTGTGGCAAAATGATACTCACAAGAAGAAGGAATAGATTTTGAGGAATCCTATGCCCCGGTTGCTAGATTAGAGGCAATTCGCATCTTACTAGCTTTTGCATCTCACATGAACTTTAAATTGTTTCAAATGGATGTTAAAAGTACATTTCTGAATGGTTATATAAATGAAGAGGTGTATGTAGAACAACCACCTGGATTTGAAGAAAAAGATCAATCTAAATTTGTGTACAAGTTAACCAAAGCATTATATGGATTAAAACAAGCTCCAAGGGCTTGGTATGATAGACTAAGCAAATTTCTGATTGATCATGATTTTTAAAAAGGAAAGGTAGACACCACTTTGTTTATCAAGTATAAAGAAAAAGATATTTTGATCATTCAAATTTATGTTGATGATATCATTTTCGGTGCTACTAATGAGACTCTTTGTCAAGAATTTTCTGAGCTTATGCAGAAAGAATTTGAGATGAGTATGATGGGGGAGCTGAATTTCTTTCTTGGACTGCAAATCAAGCAACTAAATGAAGGCATTTTCATCAACCAGTCCAAGTATATCAAAGAAATGTTGAAGAAGTTTTGCATGGAGAATAGCAAAGGAGCAAACACCCCTATGAGCTCAACAATTAAAATTGACAAAGATGAGAAAGGAAAAATAATTGATTTAAAATTGTATAGAAGCATGATAGGTTCTTTATTATATTTAACTGCTTCTAGGCCTGATATATTGTTTAGTGTGTGTATGTGCTCTAGATTCCAATCATGTCCAAAAGAATCACACTTGGTAGCTGTGAAAAGAATTTTTAGGTACTTAGTAGACACTACCAATATAGGACTTTGGTATCCAAAGGGCTCTAATTTTGATCTAATCGGCTACTCGAATGCGGATTTTGCCGGTTACAAAGTAGATAGAAAAAGCACTAGTGGAACATGTCAATTTCTTGGGAACATGTTGGTTTCATGGTTTTCAAGAAAACAAACTAGTGTTGCTCTATCTACGGCGGAAGCCGAATACATTGCCGTCGGGAGCTGTTGTGCCCAATTACTTTGGATGAAACAACAACTTAGGGACTATGGCATGGATTTTAAAGATATACCCATTAAATGTGATAATACTAGTGCCATATGTTTAACTAAAAATCCAGTATTGCATTCTAGGACCAAACATATAGACCTTAGACATCATTTTATTAGAGAACATGTAGAAAATCATGACATATGTTTGGAATATGTAAGAACTGAAGATCAAATTGCAGGTATATTCACAAAGCCTCTAGCAAAAGAAGCATTTTACAAGATTAGAAATGATATGGGAATGATTAATTTAACCTAGCACAAACTGAGGGGGAGCACCTGTTTAGGGGGAGCACACCCACCTGTCTCTTTCTTTACCCTCTAATTTTTTGATATATTGACAAAAAGGGGGAGAAGAGTAGGATATGTTTGTTGAATGTTTTCAACTTGGAAGTTTGCATGAGCATAAGTATGATACAATTTCAAATTACAAAATGAGCATGTTATTTTTTAAGCAATTGAAAGGTATACACTCAAATCGGTTTTGTCAATCATCAAAAAGGGGGAGATTGTTGGAAATATGTGGAAAATAAGCAAAATCTATGTTTTGATGATTAACAAATCAATTTGAGTAAGTCTTGGCTACTAACATATTTGTGGAAGTGTTTAAGGAATATACATTTGAAGAAAATGAAGCAAGGAAGGATAAGTCGATTTCCAAGTCGACTCAGGCATCGACTTAAGGCCAAGTCGATCCCCAAGTCGACTCCAACATCGACTTCGAGGGGTCAATTCCTTCCAGAGCTGAAAATGGGAGCAGAGCTGTCGAAGTCGCAAACGAAGTCGGCTTCGCATGCGACTTGGGGCGAAGTCGCAGACCAAGTTGACTCCAGCATCGACTTCAAAACGATGAAACCTTCCAGAGTTGAAATCAAGACCCCGAAGTGCCGAAGTCGCACCCCAAGTCGACTCCACTTACGACTTGAGGTGAAGTCGCAGACGAAGTCGACTCCGACATCGACTTCGATCGGGCAGAGGGGATTTTCAGAAGACAAGCTGGACAAACCTGTATGAAGATGAGGATCAAGGCAACTTAGATGCTCAAACTTGGAATGTATGAAGATCAAAGAAAGAAGGGTTGCATGAATCCATCATGTGGGATTAAGAACAAATGTTTAATAATCATTAGACACCCTTAGATCCAAGTGTTCAAGATTCAAGGAGATAAGAAAAATACAAAAGAACTAAAGGAATGGAGAAGCAAAGCATCCCGGAGTTTTTCAAGTTCATCGAGCTTCCTGCCGAGGTGAAGTCGCACACCGAAGTCGACTCCACCTGCAACTTGGGTCAAGTCGATGCCCAAGTCGACCCGATCTAGAACTTGAAGTTGCGACGGAGAGGCGAAGTTGCACCCGAAGTCGACTCCATCTGCGACTTGGGCGAAGTCGCATCCGAAGTCGACTCCACCTGCGACTTGGGTCGCAACGATCGGAAAATATTCGAACATTGGCGCATTAAATGCGCGCCACATACTTTCAAACGTTCAGATTACCTCCACAATTATAAAAGGCATTCATTGTGGAAGAGGGAAGTAGCTGAGAATCATTAAGTGTGCATAACTCCCATCTTCAAGAGCATTAAAGAGATCAAGCCAATTCAAAGAAGAAGAACTTTGCTTCAAACTGCTAGAGCCCAACTTCTGAATCTTCAAGGCCAATACTACGAGTTCTTCTCTGCGCCAAATTGCTACTACACATCTGTAAAGTGTAGATTCTTTTGTTATTTCATTTGTTTGTATTGAACTTGATTTAGTTTGAGGAACTAAGATCAAGTAAAGGCAAAGTAGTGTGTGATTGGAGTGGAACTCATCACCTACTTGTGCTGAGATTTGTTGAAGCCCCCTAGAGCTGGAATCTAGAAGAGAGCAGTGGCTCTAATTGTATTTGAGGAATACAATAGTGGAACCCAAGTCACAAGGAGTGTGAGCTTGGAAGAGTGGAGTAGGGAGGTTGCCCGAACCACTATAAAAATCTTATGTGCTTGATTTATATTTCTGCTCTTTACATTATATTGCTTTCCATTTTGTTTCTTCATAAAGGGGAATAGATTAATCCGGGGTAAAGTTTCTGTTTAAGTTATAAATTTTTAAATACCCAATTCACCCCTCCCCTCTTGGGTAATTGCCATTAACTCAAGACCAACATCGGCAATTGTGACGGTCGGGAGTGACTTGCTGGAACTGATCAGGGCTGAATCTCAGAATGACCTGGTCACTCGTAAGTTGCTTACTCAAGTAAAGGATGACACTACGCGACGGTTTTGGGAAGAGGATGGAATCCTCTATGCTCGTGGTGGGCGTCCCTACATACCAAGCGCTGGTGGGCTCAAGAAAAAGCATCTGAAGGAAAGTCATGATTCCCCATGGGCTGGTCACCCAGGTTAGGAACGAACTTATAAACTCCTTGCTGAAAGCTTCTTTTGGCCAAAGATGCGGGAGGATGCAGAATCATACGTCAAGACTTGTCTTGTGTGCCAGCGAGACAAGCCAGAGCGGCGGCGACCGGGTGGGCTGTTGGAGCCTCTACCTATTCCGGAGAAGCCATGGACGTGCCTGTCAATGGACTTCATCACGGGGCTGCCTGAATCAAAAGGTATGCGTTCCATCTTAGTAGTGGTGGATCGATTCTCGAAGTACGGAACCTTCATTCCTACCCCGCATGGCTGTAAAGTTACCAAAGCTGCCAAATTATTCTTCAAACATGTGGTTAAACTTTGGGGGATGCCATTGGACGTGGTCAGCGATAGGGATCCCCGTTTCACTAGTCGATTTTGGACGACTCTATGGGAGTTGCTGGGTACCCAACTCAACTTCTCTACAAGCTATCACCCTCAGACAGATGGTCAGACTGAGCGGGTGAATCAGATATTAGAGGAGTATCTTCGGCACTATGTTGCAGCCAATCAACATGATTGGGTCGACCTCCTAGATGTGGCTCAATTCAGCTATAATCTTCATGAATCCAGCTCCACAGGCAAGAGTCCCTTTGAGCTTGTCATGGGGCAAAAGCCGATAACGCCCAGTGAGATAGCACGACAGTGAGGCGGAGGACGTTGTGAAGAGGCGTATCGGGTTGTTCGTGAACGAGAGGAACTCATGGGTGAAGCTAAGGACTGCTTAAACAAAGTAGTGGATCGTATGAAAAAGTATGCTAATTAGGAAAGGAGGTTTCTGGAGTTCCAAGTTGGGGATAAAGTGATGCTCAAACTTACTCCCCAAGTTTGGAAGAAAATCAGCAAGAAGCTAGCACACAAAGGATTGGTGCAGAAATATGACGATCCCTTCATCATTTTGAAGCGGATTGGGAAGTTGGCTTATTGGTTGGATCTACCAGAAAGGTACCAACTTCATCCTATTTTTCATGTCTCTTTTCTAAAGCCATTTTATGAAGATCCTCAGGACCCAGAAAGGAGTGTCTCGAGGAGAGCACCATCGACAGTCCGAACACAGTTCAACAAGGAAGCGGAGGCTATTCTTGACAAAAGAATCAAAGGCCAAAGCAAGAAGAACTGGAGGATCGAATACTTGGTAAAATGGAAAGGCGAGGCTATCGAACAGGCAACATGGCATAAGGATGCAACCTTATGGCAGTTTGAACAGCTTGTTCAAAACTTTGAGTCGATGAGGGCATCGACGAGTTCGGGTGGGGGAGGCCTGTAACCCCCTTGCACGCTGGATAGGCGGGCGGACGGATTGCACGATGGATGGGCGAACGATCGCTCGGGCAGACGCGGGCGAGACGCCAAGTCCTTGACGTGAGCGTGGCACGTCTTGGACGTGATTCGGGACGGATCACTGATGCGGGGCATCATGCTGCACGGGGCGACACAGCATGGCGAGTCTGGACTAGCATTGGACGCAATGCACACTGACGGGACGCTTGTTGCACATGTGGCGCACGGTCACATCTGACTAGGCAGGCTTGGACCGAGTCTTAGCTGATGTGGACCACTCTCCTTGAGAAGGGGAAGTGGTGGGACACCTCACCATGGGTAGTGGGGAACCTCTCCCCAAGTAGTGGGACATGTGTCACCTTGGGAGCTATCCATGGGGATAGTGGGAGAAGTGCTCCTATGTATATTTAAACCCTTGAATCCCCTCCTCATTCGTAGGCAAGCTAGCTATTACTGTGGCGCTGTGGGGATCTTGGGTGAGAGCTTGTACAGCCGGGCTATTCCTTTTTAATGAAAGGTTTGGAAGTGTTCCTGTAATTCTCCTCTCCCTCTCTTGAGATTTCGGTTTTCCTGTCACTCTAACCTCTTTCTTAAGTGGTAAGGCTGCTAAGGCTTGGCAAACCTTAGGCCGGTTACAAGTTGTTCATAGTCCACGTTCAGGCTTGTAACAGTTGTGGTATCAGAGATGGTGTTGGTCTTCAAGCCATCTTAGGCTATCTCTTAAATTTTCAAGTCATTCTACCTTGTAAATCTTAAGATATAAATATATCAAGTATTAAATCAATAAATAAAATGATAAATAGCATTAATTTCAATTTCCACATAAGCATTTTTTTTATCCTTTAGTGTGCATAATTATCATAATAATCATGGGAGATTAACTTAATCACCTTGTTTGAATTAATTTCCCTAATTCCATCATGATATAGCTTTAAACTACATTCGCTAGGTTTTAAAATAGGTGGGGTTTCACATATTGTATCTAATTATGATGTAATGATATGATTATTTAAGGAAATGTAGCTGGTTTGCTATGTTTCGCAATGTAGATGATGTGTGAAGGAAGAATGATAAAGGGATTACATGAGATGAAAAAGGTGGTGAGGGGAAGCTGAGAATAGACAAAGTATAGAAAGAGATATGAATAGATATTAGGTCAAATAATGGCACCCTACATCTATACTGCCCATACTTGAGGTTTACCACACCTCACTTATTATAGCACAAAATTGTGTTAGATTTTATCTATGTGTAAGGTACAATGTTATGGTGCCATATGGGCGGCACCTAGGTATTGACTCTCTAATGATTATTGTTTAGAGTTTATGATTATGTAAATATAATCTGTATGTAAGGAAAAACAACCTTACACCATCAAAAGTGAAGATAAAAATGAGAAACGTAGGAAAAAGGAAATCCTCTTTCTTAAGATAACAAATGAATGTATGATGTTTGATAATGATATTACGAACGTAGAAGTGCATTTGATTTTATTCAGATGCTAAGTACTTATGAAAAATGAAAAGTCATTGACCTTTCGAGATTATACAATTGATTACGTATGATATGAATTGTTTTATGACAAGAAATGATATTGATATGATTTTGCGTGCTGTTTTCTACAACATGCCTATCACCAGAGCAAGAGCTAAGGTGATCAAGGGAAAGGCAATTATGAATGATGAAATTATGAGTCAACAGGGAATAGGAGAAGTCGGTAGCAGATCTAAGCGACCAGGGCAGAGAGGACAAGTAAATCCAAGAACTCGTCAATGATGGGAAAGTATAAACCCTGAGTTAAGATTTAAAAATATCGCTGTATAGGTAATAACTCCTACCCTAGTACCCGAACCTTTAAGGTTGATGATATTATGATAGAAGCAAATGGGAAGGTTACCAATGCCTTTCTAACTCAGCATCCACCTGAGTACTTAAGTGAATTAGACTATATTCAGGCTAAGCAGTGGATGACTGAAATTAAGAAGTTCTTTAAAGTTTTTCTATGTACTGATGATCAAGAAGTTTTATGTATTACCCAATTGTTGATTTGGGAATGCTTATGAATGGTAGGAAACCCTAATGGCTACTATGCCATAACCAAGGAAGGTAACGTAGCAAATTTTTATGGAAGAATTTAATAAGAAATATCTTCCAGTAGGACACCAGGATATGACACATGTTGAAAGTGAACATGTATAATCAGGGCAAGGACAAATTGACCCTAGAATTAAGGAACCTGGTGTAGGGAAAGAAAGGAGTAAGAAAGGCTAGCTCGACCAAAGCTAATCATAGCTACCAGTTGATACAAGTCTCTGCAAAATTATTGCAGACACATATAATAAACCATGTTGGGTTAGCATGGATGGAAAGAAAATGATGATGATGAGGGTGGTAACATTAATGTTGTGATACCCAGACCAAGTAAGGCTTACATATATGAATTTGACATATATAAATGGATCATGTATGATTTAGTGGAATTATGAATGATTTTCTATGCAATATTGATGAATTATTGCAATTAGGGCAAATGATTATGAATAATAGTTATAAGCCGATATGGGTCAATGTTATTAAAGAGGCTTAATGAGGATTAGTAAATGTGAAAATATTGAGGATAATTACCTCATATATTATGATTTAATTAATGGAGATTATGTTGGTAATTACGGATTTAAGATAGCAAATGCTAGAAAATCCATAACTTGATGCCGGTGAGGCGGATTAAGATAAAAATTGAAGTTAAGCACATAATTTAGTGCTTAATATTATGGAAATGATGGATTATGAAAATGATGATGAAATTAGGGTGAAAATCGATCATCACCATCAAAATCTAAAGATAGTTTCAAATGATCATAACTTGAGCTAGAAAAGTCGGATCGAGACGAAATTTGAAATGAATGGTTAAAATTATGAGATTAATGCAATGAGAGGCTTGGATTAATCTAATGATGATGAGATAATGGTTGTACGAAAAAGGGGTATGCACCTTTGACTTTTGTGCACCAAAAAGTAAGTTTGAATTTATGTTAAAGTAAGGTGATTAATTATATTTTTAATGGAAAAATGAGGTGTCAAAAGGAGATAATTACACATGAATTTTATGAAGTATTTAAAATGATAAAATTCATGATAAAATTAAGTGATTAATGGCATGATTTAATGGCTAATAGATTAGCTCAAAGAGCTTGAAAAGGTGGCCCACACATGGACGTCAAAAGGGGTTGTTGCATGGAATTTTTAATTTTTAAAAATGCAAAATATACATTTAAATGAGCTACATGACAAGAATGGTTAGTGACATTATTTAAAATTGGATTTGTATGGCACAAAATGCCAAAATACCAAGCTGCATGTGGACGTTAATTAAATGGACAACAACATGGAGGCTTGAAGATGTGTACGTTCAAGCTATGTCTAGGAATTTTTAATGATTTTTTTAAAGGATAATGGACCCCTAAATGAGCTTCTAGTTAGGGTGATTAAGTGTATATTAATTAAAAGCTGCAATTGTGTGGAAAATTTGCAAAGGGGCAGCTAATATGGACGTTGATTTGCACAGACAACAAGTGGACAACAATGGAGAGTGACGTCCAAGGCTGGAAATGTGATTTTTTATGATTTTTTAATAAGCTAAGTGGACCCCTAAGTAGGCTATTAGCTAGGGTGGTTAATTACCCATTAATTAAAGTAGAATTAGGTGTGGAAATTTTCAAAAAGGGCTGCTGAAATGGACGTCCAAACAGGGGACAGCAACATGGACTTTAATGCATGGATTTTTGATATTTTTTTAAGATAATTATCTAATTTAAATGGACCAAAATTTTCCATGTCATTAAAGGGATAAATATTCTTTAATTACATGCTAAATGATGTAGTAAATGGGGCCCACAAAGCTGGAAAATTCCAGCCACATATGAAGTTCACGTCCACTTGTGTTAAGGGTTGGAGAGAGAAAATGAAAAAGGGAAAAAATCCCAAAGCAAGGCAGTTGCATGTCCCCATTTTCCAGTAGCTTGAGGGGGAGAAAAAGAGGAGAAAAAGAGAAGGAAAAATGGGAAGAAAGAAGAGGAACCAAGCAACTCAAGTTGAGTTCAAGATTGGATTCAATTTCAAGTAAGTTCCTCATAAGTTCTCGAATTATTTAAACTTAGTTTTTCACCTCAACTTATGAGTCAAGAATTTGATTCATATTGAACCCTTAAAGCATGATTCATGATGCCCTTGATCAGGGTATTGATTAAGGTTTGAATGAAAAGAATGAAAGCATAGGTTCATGATGATGAAAATGGTGATTAGGGTTGATTATGGGTTGAAAATCATGACTGAAATTTTCTTAAACCCTATGTGACGTTGCTGTTTTGATGTTTAATCATAATTACATGATGATTCATGATTAGATAAATTACATATGTTTCTTTGGGCTTAAGTTATGAATTTTAGAAAGGATATGAATTAGGGTTACACATATGACCCGATTTTCATATTTTTGTGTTAAAAATGATAAATGAATTAGCCCAAATGATTTATGGATGATTAAGGGCGTAAAATACCTTAGATTTATAGTATGTTGGACGTTCAAAATGGGTTGAAATGATTGCCCTAAATCTGATTTTTAGGGGCATACATGTGGACTTCCAAAGAGAAAGGGTACCCAAAATGTATATCGAAGTTGTTGTTATGCAAACCAAAGAATTTTGGATTTTAATTATGTGTTAATACCCTAAATTTGGGTTAAGAAAATCATGATTAATGGATGGAATTTATGGATTAGAAAAATATTTTGAATTAAGTGTCAAAAGAGGCGTTGAAATGGTGAAAAACGGGTTCTAATGTTGCTGTTTTGGAACCCTAAGATGAATGGATTATAAATCCAAAATTAAACCCTAAATTAAATGTTAATTAAGGGGTTTAATCATGTTGATTTATGACACAAGTTGCTGTGTTGCAAAATTTTAAGGAACACATGATCTATGTGTTGAGAAATGGACATGTATGGAGAGACAAGTATGAATAAATGATAAATAATTTATGTAAGTTGTTAAAATGCAAAAATGAATGAAAAAGTGATGAAAATTTTGGATTAAGTTTCATTTTAAGTAAATAATGATAATCTCAAAATTTGAGATTATTATATGATGTTTAAGTTATCAACCAAGTGCTTAAAATGATCACCGTTGTATGAAAAGTGAAAATTATGTTAAAAATGATAAATAGAGGTAATGAACCTCCAAATAATGATTTAATGAATGATTGTTATATTTATGTAAGTTTACCCTATATAAGGGTATTAAGAATGAATGAATGGGTGATGTAATGTATAGGTTATGTTGATACGTATGAACACCCACTTGTCTTAAGCTAGTGTAATGCAAATCCAAATGTATTTATATAGGTTGGAAAACCTAAGGGATATAAGTATTTGAAGTTGATGTGAATAAATAAAATATTATTTTCATTTATCTGGGCAAAGGTAAGGAAAAGAATAGAAGAAAGGGATTATGGAGATCTCAGGTAAGCAAGCGAACTTTCTAAAATATTATTTTCTTTCTATATGATGATACGTGAATGAAATGTTTATGATCATGTTTTAACGAATGGGCAAGCACAAGTTTTGAAAATGACGGTTTTAATGCAAAGTCACAAGTTTTGAAAAAGTATGACTTTAATGAAAAACCTTAAGGTTTGCTTCATGGGAAGCAAGCAACACTTTTTAAGATAAATAATTTATCCCAAGTGTTGCCCAGGTTGGGAATGCTTTATGTTAATAGAATTGAGAAATTTGCTTATGAATAAGCAAGTTCTCCACGATGATTATTTTAAAGGATTTTATCGATTTATGCCGATGGTTTTAAGAATTTGCTTTTAAGTAAGCAAGTTCTTTAGGATGTTGTTTCAAAAGTATTTTATAAGAAAAAGGGAATTTTACCCTTTTTCACAAAGCATTATTTGTAAATAAGTTTTAAATTTACACTTATGATATGTTATGATAAACACTTATATTTATGAAAGAAAAGGAAAATGAGATTTGATTTATGAAAAAGATTGGTTTCGCTATGTCATGATAATTAAATATAAATAATGATATGGACATAGTCCATATGTTTTGAAATGATATTTGAAAAGTTTTGATTTCCTTTAGATAAGGAAATCTATGTTGAAAATATTTTGAAAAATGTTTATACGGATGTGTTGAAGGGGATTTAAGGATGACCAACCCCATATGTTGATTTCATAAAATGGTTTGATTTCGGGTTGCTAAAACGGCATGCAAAAGACTATGCAAGCCCCCTTTATATAAAATGATATAATAGATAGGTGGACAATAATTTAATTTTAAGGTGGTTGAGAAGAGGATGATATAATTGCATAACTTTTGTGAGCAAAAGGCCCTGAAATGGAAACTAAGAAAATATTAGGAAAATACATGGTTTATTTTTTAAAATTCAAAAGTTTGAAGTGCTTTCATCATAAGGGTTTTAAGAGGTATTATTTTTCAAACATTTCAAATGATTGTCAAAATATTTTACTCAAAATGGTTCTAAATGAATTTAAGGAAGGTCATCTTAAAACTAGATTTCAAATGACAACTTGTTTAAAATGGGTGCGCTCGCTTTACAAGTTGACACGGACTGCGGTCTGTGATGTATTTTTCAAAAATGATTTTTAAAGATACAGACTTCAGTCTGAGACATTTTTCAAGTATGGATGCAGACTACGGTCTGTGATCCCGGTTTAAAAGGACATGGGCTGCGATCTGTGATACTTTAAACCAAACGGACTGCGGTCTATGATACGGATGTATAGTGCATCAGTACAAGAAATAGGCCGGTTGTATAGTACGGTCGGGATGGCCGGGGCCCACTCTACATATGGCCAAGTCGTTACGGGATGGCAGGAGGCCAGCGGCGCCCTCCCTAAAATGGGAGAAGGATAAGGAAACAGCCGCCTGGTTGGTGTGCTGTTAAGTATGGATTCTCTTCCAAAAGGTAGCATGATCATTTGCTAAGTCTCACTACTGATTGGGGATAAATGCATTTGCTTATGTTTTGCTTTTGAAAATTCCAAAGGTTGGGACATATAAGCATTTTTATGAAAAGTTATCCTAAAAGGATTTTTATGAAATGGTTACCCTAAAAATAAGGTGTTTACACAAAAGTGTAAATAATAAGGATGAAAGGAAATATTTTCTATGCAAATGCTTTTAAGAAATGGATTATGTGTTTTATGTCTTGTTTGCTATAAACAATACCCAAGACGGGGATTATGAAAAGGATTTATGGTAAACTTAGTTTTGGACATAAGAATGTCCATTTCCAAAGGGATTCAATGAAAAGTGTGTATGGACATTAGAATGTCCAATGCTAAAGTATTTATGAGATATGTGTTTTTGGACATTTGAATGTCCATTGCCAAAGAAAGTAATGTCAAAAATGTTTTCGGACATTAGATATCCCTTGGCTAAAGGAAGTTATGATAAAAATATTTTTGGACATAAAAATGTCCTTTGCCGAAAGAGGCTTATGTGAATGATGTTTTAAGATATAAGAATGTCCTTCTTTGCTAAAGGTTTATGAGAAAAATGTTTTAGACGTAAAATGTCCACCGACAAAAGATGATTTTATATAAATGACTTGGAACACTATAAATGTTCATACATGACTAAAGGAAATAAATTAAAGAGGGTAAAACGCATATGTTTTGCCTTAACAAGCGCAAACGTGGCTTGTAAATAATTTTAAGAATGATGTTTATGAAAATGTTCTAGGACATAGAATTGTCCTTATGAACAAAGGATTTTACGATAACGTTTTAGGACATATGCATGTCCTTAAGTAAAAAGGTGTTTAAGATGTTTAAGAAAAAGGTTTTAAAGGAAGCCTTACCCTAAAAGATAAAATGCTTACTTACTGAGTTGTCACTCACGTTTTGTTTTCCCAAACCTTAGACAGGTATCGGGGAAATTCAAGAGGTTGCGAACCTAAGCAGGAGAAGAAAAGGTACGTGATGATAACCATGTGGGCTATAAGGAATGAGATAGCAAGACTAAAGTTCTGAGGTATATTGACGTATGTGAACTTAATTAGAATTTTAAGTTCTATGTGAATCATTCATTGAATGTATATATATATGAATGTAAGATGTCATGATTTAGTCAAGAAGACTTTTATTATAGGAAAACGTGATGAGATATTATGAAATGAAATAGGAAATTTATTACAAGTGTAATGTCGCTTGTATGATGAATGATGTAGAATGTAAAGTATTGAATGATGATAAAAAAAAATTGGACGAGATCCAGTTAAGAACCCGCCGCGTGATCAGGGCAACAATCCTGATTCACATCTACCAATTAATAAGGTCTTGAGGTAAGGATGTGACGTCTCGATTTGGGGCGCCACAAATGTTGATCCCCCTGCATGGTTTGACATTAGTACTATTATCGAGGAACCCACAGAAGTTTCACCGAATAGGAGGCAGGATATAAGAAGGGTCCCGGTAGATGATGAGTTTTTCTATGTTTTTATGAATGTACATGTAAGTATAAATGCATGTATCAAGCGTGGCTGATGATGCTATGGTTTGCTATGATGTTTTGGCATGTACATAAGTATGATGTGTATAAATGTGCTATGTCATGATGTGTTGGAATTTTAGCTACATGATGGAATGCTTGAATTATGTGAAAGGTGTTAATACATGAATGATAGATTAAGAATAGTTATGATGACATAACTATGCATGGGATAATTAACTATGAGTGACTATGAAAGTCTATGGATGTTTATGTTGATGAATGATGGAATATGATATGATTGAGATTGGATGGTCTAGTTATGTTAAATTAATCATATGATGATGAGATGCATATGTTATGACCTAAACCTAACCATGAATGAAGGTTATATGCTTTTGATATTTAGAAAAAGCATCATGGTAAATCAAGGTCAAGAATAAGAAAGAACAAGGGAAAGGGAATTGTTACAGAAGTTCCCAGCTAGCATGAGGTTGGAGAAACTAGTAGACCCAAGAGGGGTAGGCCAGAATCACAAGGGCAAACCTAAGGACTGGTCAAAGATGAGGAAATTTAAGCCTAAAAAGAAATGTGGAAGAGAAAACAGGGACAAAAAAGATTAAGAAAGGAGGAATGGAAAAAGGTAAAGGTACCTCTAAGAAGAAGAATTCTCTGTTATGCAAAAAGTGCCAAAGGCATCACCAAGGTGAATGTTTGAAAGGATCAAACAGTTGCTACAAGTGTGAACAGACGGGTCATATAGCCAAAGAGTGCGGAATAGGAGAAAATAAAGGATGATGAAAGGATAGGTATGATACCACAGAAGTTAGTATCAGATGCTACGTTTGTAATCAGGTAGGGCACATCGCCCCAAATTTTCCGAATAATGTACAAACGTTGCAAAGGCATGAAAGATCAGCCCAACCAAGGAAAACTGGAGCAGCTAACCGACAGGTTACCTCTACGAACCTGCTATACGTGCATGTCCTAACTCAAATGGAGTCACAAGAGCAAGAGGATAAAGTGGTTACTGGTATGGATTAAATTTTAGAAAGTTTGGCAATAGCTTTGTTTGATTTTAATGATAATCATTTATTCATAGGTTGCCAATATGTAACAACGCATGCACTACCTGTAAAGGAAACCGATAAGATAATACAGTTGGAATTCCCTGTATGCAGGTTAGCTAAGGTTAACTAAGTATGGAGGATATGATTGATTAGGATAAGGATCCTAGATCCTAAAGTACAAAAGCTTCGGAATAGAGAAATCGAATATT
This sequence comes from Annona cherimola, assembly GCA_030490835.1. Lineage (NCBI taxonomy): Eukaryota > Viridiplantae > Streptophyta > Magnoliopsida > Magnoliales > Annonaceae > Annona > Annona cherimola. The sequence continues at coordinate 52,945,630 of CM059972.1, read as the reverse complement.
TTAAGGTTCAATAGAACCGATATTCCGAAAGCAAGGTTGATTATTAAAGGGAAAAGGTTAAAAAGGAGTACCTTTAGTTATTTGAAAAGTGAACGGTTTCAGGACGAAACCTATTATAAGTGGGGGGGAGGATTGTGATACCCAGACCCAAGTAGGTCTATAAATATGACACATGTGTTATTTAAATGAATTATGGATGATTTATGACTTTTATAATTAAATAGTATCTTGCAATTAGGGTTTGCAATTAAGAATGGTGATTAAGATTAATTGCAAAATCCCAATGTGAGTGTAATACCCAAACCCAAGTAGGACTCATATAATTGCATTTAAAGTGTAATCCATGATTTATGTATGAAATGATTGAATTTTGGATGATTTTCATGAATGTGTGAATTTTGCAATTAGGGTTTGCAATTATGAATGGTGATTTAGATTAATCACCAAAGCCCGCTATGAGTCAAGGTGATTAAAGGGGCTTAATGAGGATTAGAACATGCTAATGTGGCATGAATATTTATTTTAATTTTCATGATTTAATTAATGGAGATTAAAATGGAAACTATGGAATTGTGTCGAAAATCATAGAAAATTCATAACTTTACGCCTACAAGGCGAAATGAGATGAAATTTTAAAAGCAAGCTCATAATTTTGGGCTCAAACTTATAAGTGTATTGGATTAAGGCACAAGTGATGAGATTAAGGTGATAATTATCTATTTTTAATCTCACACTCCAAAGAAAATTTCAAAGGTTCATAACTTGACGTAGGAACGTCGGTTTGAGATGAAATTTGAAACGATGGAATAAAATTATGAAATATATGATATGAGTGGATTTTATTAAGCTAATTACCATGAAAAAGTTTTTAATTAGAAATAGGTACCTAGCATTGACTTTGTGTACCCTAGACTACCATAGCATTTAATAAAAAGCATTTTTGAAAATGACATATTTGAATGCTATGCGAGGTGTCAAAAATTCAGTGGTTTGAGCTAAACTTTTAAGCATTATTTAATGTTCAAATCCATGGAAAAGCAAGGGTTTAAATGCATGGGTTTAATGATCTAAACTTAGCTCAAATGGAGCTTAGGGTATGTGGCAAAGCATGGAACGTCCAAGGGCACTTTGGGGCATGAAATGTGATTTTTTAATATCCTAAAAAATATGTCTAAGCTGCCTAACACCTAGCTGGATTTTCGTGGCAAAAATCGTTGAAAAGGAAGCTTCATGGATGTTGCAAATAGTGGACAGCAACATGGTGCTTAAATGCATGGATTTTGTTGATTTTTGTAAAATAGAAAATGCATATTTTACTTGGATATAAAAATGCCATGTCATCAAGGGATAAGGTAGAAATAAATTACCCTCATGACATGTGGCAAATGGGTCCCACTAGCTGGTTAAAAAAATCAAAATTTGAGCCTATCCCTTGGTAACGTGTATATGAGAAAGGGGGAGGAAATTTCCCAAAATTGTTGCTAAGGGTGGGAGAGCTCATTTGCACGACCAAACCAGCAAGGGAAAGAGGAAAAAGGATAAGAAAAAGAGGAAGAAAAAGAGGAAGAAAAAGGAGGAGAAAAATAAGAGGAACTAAGCAACTCAAGTTGGAATCAAGTTAGGTTTGATTCAAGTAAGTGAAATCTATGTTTTGAATCACCTAAACCAAGTTTTTCTCTCTCAATTCATGAGCCATGAATATCGTTCATAAAGAACTCTTAAATACTGAGTTATGATGCCTTAATATGAGTATTGAATTGTTTTTCAAAGATTTAAATAAAATCAAGAGTTCAAGAGAGTGAAAATGGAAGTTTAGGTTGGATTTTGAGATGAAAACTAATTTGAAAAATCTCAAAACCCTAAACTAAGTTGCTGTATGATTTAAGCATGTTGATTTGGATGTAATTCATGTTCTTTTGAATTACATATGATGATTTAAGCATTGGTTGATGATTTTAGCAAATATGAAACCCTAAGTTTTAAGGAATGACTCAATTTCTCCATTTTTGGTTTAAAAATGATAAAAGGAAGTGCTTAAATTGTTTATAGATGAATTTTATGGTAAAGCAACCTAAATTAAGGACCCTTTTTACAGCCAAAGTGGGCTGGATTAATTTTTCCTAAATCTGATTTTTTAGGGTATGCTTGAGGGACGTCCAAATGGGGGCCAAAATGGATGATTTTCATATGATTTTGTTGCTGTTGGTAATGAAATGATTTATGAATGTTATGGAGGGTAAAATACCCTATGTTTAAGGTACTTTGAGTTTCCAAAAGGTTTTGAAAAGATTAACCCTAAATCTGATTTTATGGACATAAGTTTGGACACGTTAAAACGGGTCAAAAAGATACCCAATATGTGTGAATATGGAAACCAACGAATTTTGAATTTTAAATATGTGATAATCCCCTAAATTTGGGTTAAGAAGAGCATGTTTAGTTTTTGGAAATTATGAATTAAAAATCTGTTATGATTTAAGTCATGAAAGGGGCGTTGAAATGATGAAACATGTGTCTTAACATGGCTGTTTTGGAAATCAGTGATAAATGGATTAAAAATACGAAATTAAACCCTAAAGTATATTTTAATTAAGGGGTTTAATGATAATGAAAATGGATGGAAGTTGCTGTGTTAAGAAATTTTAAGAAACACATAATATGTGTTGTATGTTGAATATATGTGAAGCATATGTGTGAATGGTTGATATGTCACTTATAAGAATTTGCTAAAATGCAAAATATGCATGAAAATGTGATAACATGCATGAGGAAGTTTCTGTATGATTAAGGATTAATTATATCAATTTTTTAGATTTATTTAAGAAGCTTTAAACGTCACTTATATGCTTAGAATGAGCATTGACATAGGAAAAATGGAAAATGTATGAAAAATGGTTAATGGGAGATATAAATCCCCATATGTTGAGATATGAATGTATGTGAATGTATGTTATGTGTTTACCCTACTTATGGGATTAAAACACATTATGGAAAGTATGGAATGAATGCTATGATTGCATAAGTGACTGTCTTGTATGTATGATCGACTTGACAATCCAAGTTGATTATGAATTATATGGATTATGGGATTGGAAAACTAAGTGAATGCAAGCAAATGGCTTGTTATAAATGTAATGCTATGTTTATGTATAGGCAAGGGAAAAAAAGTTAACAAGGAGGAAAGCAAAGCAAGAAAGGTAAACAAGAAGTTTTCTAAAATGCTTTGTTTTATCAAATGTGATAAAATGCTTATCAATGATGTTCTAACTGTTTATATGAGTTAGCAAATGAATGATTTCAATTCTTTATAAATTATTTAAGGATGGTCATTCCTTGTCTAAACGAGTGTTGAAATGTTATTTCTATTGAAATAAATGAATTACTTACTGCTTTACAAGTACTTATGATAAATGATGGATTCATGATTTATGAATGAAAAATCATGCTAGCATGTCAAATCATGTTTATGAAATAAGTATGTGCACAAAAGCATGAGGTCCACCTCAAATGTATAAGCGGGACTGAATGTCCCCCTTTGGTGCGGCCAAGACCCGGCGGCGCCTCCCCGAAATGGGAGAGAGGATGAAAGTGGATGATTGCCTAGCTAGCTTCTTGTGACGACCCGAACCGGGGTGCCTAGAAGCCTTACTCCGGGACCTTGTCGATTGGTAAATGTGACTCAGGATTGTTGCCTTGATCACGCGGCGGACTCTTAATTGGATCTCGTCCAATTTTTTTTCCTTTTTCTTTTCTTTCATCACATAAACATATGCTCATCATCATTCATAATGGACTTATCCATATCATCATAAATCATCAACTTCTCATATTATTCATAACTTCATAATTTCATACAACATATGTCTTTTTCGCCATATCCCATTAGGGCATTTATTCATACAAAAATCTACTGACCTTTGTAGATTCCTTTTTTCCTTTAGCAATACATGCCTTTAATCACTTGAATTTTCCCTGCACCTGTCTAAGGAGGGAAAACAAAACATGAGTCGAAACTCAATAAACAAGCATTTTTCTTTCATTTAAATGCATTTCTCTCCATTCAATAAAAGACACTTACCAAGTGATCAACTACCAACGGAATAGAAACCTTTTCGTAAACCCTTTTTGGAAACCTTTCATAAACCATTCATGAAAATCATTCTTATAAACCATTCATGTAAACCATTCATAAATGCATTTCTCTCAATTCGATAGGAGACACTTAGCAAGTGATCAACTATCAATGGAATAGAAACCTTTTCATCAACATTGGATGTGCAAATGCTTCATTTCCATTCCTGACATAAACCTTCGTGTGCGGGTACGCTAGCCCAGGGAATATCTCACATAGCTTCGTCTAATACGCCGGCTCTCTCGGACTTAGCCTCATCAAGGGGAACCTCTCTTTCTCTTGACGCCTACATGGTCTCCTACATGCATGACTTTTGATTTCTCCGGCATTATATACCTTTTACACCAGGTGACTTGTCATTCTCATATAGAGAATTATTTGCATAATCCCTGAAAAACATCATTTTCAAATTCATTCTTTCCTTTTCAATCCATGTAAGCTAATGCAATGCATTCACATATAACATTCCTTTGCCTCCACCTCTTGGGAGGACGCCGCCAGCACACAGCCCATACGACTCGACAATAGTGAAGGGGGACCCTCTGATCTGCTTTCTACCTCCACTAAAGCCTCTTCCTTGTGCCCCCACCTCTTGGGAGGACGCCACTGGCACACAGGCCTTGCGACTTGGCAATGGTGAAGAGGGATCCCCGATCCTACTTCCTTTACCAAAGTCTCTTCATTATGCATCATATATGTGTACATGTCCGTGAACATCACATGACATCAATATGCCGGCATGACTTTTCATAAAAACTCATAAACATTTATCATTTCAAAACATTATAGGAATGACCACCCTTAAACACATTTCATAAATACTTGAGAATAAAACATATTTTCAAAAGTGTTTGTTTGCTTACCTCCTCAGTCGGTGTCCTTAACCTTCTGCTTCCTTTTTCCCTATACAAGAAAAATGGATATTTTATCCATCCATTCCATGTCTTAGGTTGCTTTCCATGCTTGCTTTATAACCATTCATTACCTCATTCCCATAAAGGTTAATCTTATAAAGATACTTGGTCATTACTCATTTATAGGAATTTTTATCTATAAATCCTTTAAAAATTAAATCCATACATCCTTATAAAAATAAATCTTAATTTTTCCCAAAATCACGTTGTTCACTGTTCATAGGTACTGTTCACAGCATGTTGGTTGCTGTTCATGGGTTTCAAAAATTGACATTTTTTCCAACAATAAAAAATACCATGACATAGTTCTTAGTTAGTCTATCATGGAAAAATTCATGAACTTTGAATTCATCATCATTAACTTGGCCAATTAAATCATTTTCTCCATATACTAAAATTCATCATAATTTCACTTAAGCATAATCCTTAAATCCAAAAAGCATGAGATTAATATATCATCATTCAAACATCATAAATATCATAAACAATCATCCCAAATCATCATTTATCAATATTGGAGCATTATTTGCACATTTCATACATGATTTTCCGGAATGCTCTATCTTTGCTCCAAATTTTCGATATTTAATCATAATTCCATTTGGGCATGGTAACTATACTTATTTTCTCATGCTTAGGAATTATCTAAGCATGATTTTACCCTACTTAACACCCAAATTTTTTTTGGGAAGAATCCCCTTACCTGAAGTGAAGATATCCTTCCTGCTTTCTCACTTTCTCTCTCTTTCCTTCTCTCCTTCTCTCTCTCTCAAGGCTTGGAACGAATTTGGCTTGAATTTTTCAAGCTTGGAGCTGGTTTGGAGTGCCTTTTGGTCGTTAATAGCACCCCCTATTTATAGTTTTTCATTTTTCATAAAATTATAATTTACCCCCTTGCTCAAGGTATTTAATTCAAAATATTTTTTTCCAAATCCCATGCAATATTTTGAGCTTTGTGCAGCTACCCTAATCAGTAGCTCCTGCCACCTAGCTAGCCCCTATTTATTTATTAAAATTAATTATTTTTAAGCTAATTTATCTCAACCGTTGATTCTTGATAAGATTGATTTTGGACCATTGGATTTTGGACCAAAAGTCAAGCCTCCAGCAGCCATTGCAGATTTTCATTAACTATTTGATTTTTATAATTAATTAAAATTAATAAAGTCAAACTTGAAATTAATGAAAAAGCAAAATTGCTTTTTGATCTTTTAGTGACGTTTCATCTTGACCTCTGATTCATGATTTTTGTCAAATCCTAAACCATTCATCATGTTTTTCATAAATTTTTAATCATCCATAAAAAATTTCATCTAAATCCGACGTCTGGATTTCAATTTATGAATTTTTCTTTATTTTCTCATTAAAATCCGAAATTTCATTAAAATATCAAAAAGTATTGTTATTTCGTCCTATAGTGATTAAATCTCCTTTTTCATCTTTTTAGGATTAGGTTAATCCAAGTGATTAACTCTTAATCACGTGTCTTAATCCTAGAGTTACTATTCATGTGCACTATTCACATGGTTTAATCCTACAATTGCATTTCTTTAACCTCTAATAGACATGTTTTCATACTTATGAATATATATTTTATTAATACATTACCTAGGGTTTACAACCCTAGGGTTTTATACACGTGTCTAAGATTGGGTTTCACAATCCTCCCCCCTTACAATAAGGTTTGGTCCCGAAAATTGTCTTACTTGAAATAATCCATCACGTTTCTGCTGCGCAACTTTGATATTTCTCATCTTATCATATCATCAATCATTGATCATTAATCATCAAATAAGTCATAGCATCATATAGATCTAGATATTATTTCTGCATATCTATCAATTCATACTTTGATACCTACTTTTGTGGTATCACACTTTTCTTATCATCATCCTTAATTTTCTCTTTCCACGCCTATTTACCAATTCTTGCTCTGATATCAACTTCTTTAGTATCAGACCTACCTTTCATCATCCTTTATTTTCTCCTTCTCCCGCTTACTTACCAATCCTTGCTCTGATACCAATTTCTGTGGTGACACGAACCGGGGTGCCTAGAAGCTTGTGAAACTCCGCCCATATATGCGTCATTTTAAGTTGTAAACCCTAGATTCTTTTGTAATTATTTTTATGATAAATAAAAATTCAAGAATTATATTGATGGATATGTGTATTGGAGATTAGAATAATGCAATTAAGAATTTAACTCATGTGAATAGTGCAAGTAAATAGTAACCGGGGATTCAGGCACGTGATTAAGAGTTAATCACTTGGATTAACCTACTCGCAAAAAGACAAAAAGGAGATTTAATCACTACAGGACGAAATAGCAATTCTTTTTGTTATTTTAATCCAATTTTGGATTTTAGTGGAAAATTAAAGAAAAATTCATAATTTGCAATCCGGGCGTCGGATTTCGATGAAATTTTTTATGGATGGATAGAAATTCATGATGAAATGTTGAATGGGTTAAGATGTGATGAAAATCACAAATCAAGGGTCAAGATGAAACGTCAAAAAGAGATAAAAAAAAGTAGCTTAACTTTTAATTAATTCTACTTTTGACTTTTTAATAAAATAAATAATAAAAATTAAAAAAATTAAATGAAAAGCAGCTGTAGCAGGGATGTGAGCAGGGGGTGGTTGGAAAATTTGACCAAATCAATGGTCCATCATCATCATCATCATCAACCAACGGCTAGGATTTATTTAGCCTAAATTAATTAATTTTAAAAATCAAAAAAATCAAGGAAAATAGGGCTGCATAGGGTGGGCTGGAGAAGGCTTAGGGTGGCTGCTCTTGGCTCAATGCATTTTTCAAAATTAGAAAAAATACCATTTTATAATTAAATACCCCAACTAGGGCGGTAAATTCCAAATTCGTGAAAAATCAAGCCCTACAAATAGGGCCAAGGGGTGGACGTCAAAGGCATCATTCCATTCCAGCTCCACTTGAGAAATACCAAGCTCCCATATCCCCCACACGTCCAAGGAAGAAAAGGAGAAAGTTAGTGAAAATGTGAGAAAAAGTGGGATATCTCCACTTCGGGTAAGTGATTTCTATCCAAATTTTTTTTGGATGTTAAGTAGGGTAAAACCATGCTTAGATAATTCCTAAGCATGAGAAAATAAGTATAGTTATAATTCTTAATCGAAAGTATGACTAAACATAAAAAATTTGGAGCAAAGATAGAGCATTCGGGAAGATAACAAATGATATGTGTAAATAATGCTCCAAAATTGATAAATGATGATTTGGGATGTATGATTATGATAAATATGATGTTGGAATGATGATATATTAATTTCATAATTTTTGGAATTAAGGATTATGGTTAAGTGAATTTATGTTGATTTTTAGTATATGGAGAAAAATGATTTATTTAGCCAAGTAATTGATGATAAATTAAAAATGTATGAAATTTTCCATGATATACTAAGCATAAGCTATGTCTTGGTATTTTTTATATTTGGAAAAAATGTCAATTTTTGGAACCCATGAACAATAACCCACGTTAATGTGAACAGCAACCTCAGGTGAACAGTAATCTGCTACAGTGATTTGCTATAGTAATTATGAACAGTAAACAACGTGATTTTGGAGAAAATTTGAGATTTATATTTAAATATAAGGATGGAATTTTTGAAGAACCTATGGATAAAACAATATCCGTATAAAGAAATAATGCCCAAATATTATAAAGCATGAATGGGAAGAATCTTGAATAGAAGAAATAAAATATCTTTTTTCCTTAAATAGGAAAAGGAAAAGAAAAAGTCGAGGACACCAACTAAGGAGGTAAGCAAGTTATATATTTTGCAAATTATTTCTAAAATGCTTGAAATTGTTTGAGAATTGCTATATAAAATTTATTTAAGGTTGGTCATACCTATAACTGCTTTACATGAATTGAAGTACGTTTATTAAATTATTTATTAAATGCTTTTTATGAAATTTTTTATGATTTACAAATATCATGTCGGCATGTGTATGTAAATGAGCATGTGTACGAGGAATAGGCTATAGTTGAGGTAGTAAGCGGACCGGATGTCCCCCTCGCTATTGTCAAGTCGCTCATATAGGCCCAGGCCGGCGGTGACCTCCTTGATGGCAGCATATATGGAATGGGCGCCTAGCTAGCGTCGCATTTAAAGGAATGTCATGAATGCTATGAATGCATTGCATTTGCATTTTATGAAATACATGAAAATGATTGGAAAATTATGTATGGCTTGCTTACTGAGTATTATTACTCACCCATATTTTTTCAATAATAGACAGCAAAATGATGATGAAGGCAGCATGCAAAACATTATGCAATTTTTAATATAATTGTTGTATATGTAAATTGGCATATAAATACAATGATGATAATTTTGGAATGGGGAAGAATACCCTTTTTAATGATGATATTTATGAACAGACTTTGTTTATAAATGTGATATGTAAAATATATTTAATGTTGGATGAATGATGGAAATTTTTCATGTATTGATGTTATGTTATAAAAAAAATCTTGCCATGTGATCAGGGTAATAATCCTGAGTCACGTTTACCAATCAAAAACGGTCCTGGAGTAAGGCTTCTAGGCACCCCGGTTCGGGGCGCCACAAAATTTGGTATCAGAGCATGGATTGGTAAATAGGCAGAAAAGGAAAGAAATGATCAAGTTAGGATATAAGAAATTATGATTATGATCCATTGATTTATTATTGATGACAATGTATAATATATGTGAATTATATGATCATGTGACTATGATATGATAAATATTGATGTTATACTAATGAATGTTTTGTGAAGTTAAAAATGCCGCTGACCAAAGCTAAAGCAAGAGCTAACAAAGGAAAGGCCCCGATGGAAGAATCAGTCGATCAGGCAAGGGGCGAAGCTAGTAAAAGAACTAGTAAGGCAGAATCCGAAAAGTAAACCTCTAGGACCCGCCCAGGGCTAGAGGAAAGCCCTAGACCTCAGACAGAGGTCAATATAGAAGAAAGAATTGCTGCGGCCATTGAGAAAGCTTGCAGCAGTGGACAACTTAGGCTACTGGTTTATTACAGGAAATGCAGAACCAGCAGGCCCCGCCATTAAGAGGAGATGGGGAAAGACCAGGGCCCTCGGCCAATCCCGACACGTCAAGGGGAGTGGAAGATAGTTTTCTTGAGGCCGACAGAAAGGTTATCAATGTCTTTCTTGCCCAGCACCCGCCCAAGTTTGCAGGGGAACTGGACCCCCTCATTGCAAAGAAATGGATCACAGAAATAAAAAAATTATTCAGAATATCGCCCTGCAATGATCAGTAGAAAGTGTTGTGCGCTACCCACCTCCTGGTAAAAGATGCTTATCAATGGTGGAAAACGTTGATGGTCACTATGCCACATTCGGAGCAAGTTACGTGGCAAGAAGTTTTGGAGGAATTCAATAAAGAATATCTCCCTATAGGGCTACAGAGCCAGAGGGTGATAGAGTTTGAGAAGCTCTACCAAGGCCGAATGACAGTCACAGAATATACCACAAAGTTCAACGCCTTGGTAAGATACGTGCCATGGATTGCCAATGTGCCAGAAAATAAGGCACAAAGGTTACAGAGGGGATTAAGGCCCCAACTAAGAGAGGGGTTAGCCCCATTATTAATAAAGGATTATGCCTCTAGCATTGAGAGGGCTAGGGCATTAGAAATGGAGTCAATGAGGACTCAAGAGCTTAGGCAAACTTAAAAATGATTCTTTACAGCCTCCAAGGAAGGCGAAGCTAGTAAAGGAAAAAGGGAAATCGAAGGGAAAAAGAAGATCGACGACAAGACAAAGAACACCCCGACTTGCAGAACTTGCCACAAACGCCATTCAGGCGAATGTTTACAAGGAACGGGGAATTGCTACAAATGTGGCTAAGCGGGTAATGTGGCTCGGGACTGCAGGACCGACGAAGCTAAAATAATAAAATGCTTCAACTATGGTCAAGTTGGACACATTTCACCCAACTATCCAAATAAGCCACAAGGAGCACCAGCCCGAGGGAGGCCGGCCCAGCAAAAGGTCCCCGCCATCGCCAATCGGCCCGGTACTGTTGCCAACCCAGTGAGTGTCCAAGCCCTCACCCGAACGGAGTCACAAGAGATGGAGGAAAAAGTGATTACAGGTATGATTTACATTTTAGGAAATTCTGCAGTAGCTTTATTTGATTCTGGAGCTACGTATTCATTTATATCATACCAATTCGTAATCACACATGCACTTCGGGTAGAAGAAACCAGTAGTACTATACATGTAGAATCCTCTGTGTATATATTGGCAAGTATAAATCAAATTTGCAAGGCATGTCCTATCATGATAGGAACAAAAATATTAGAAGCTGGTCTCATCCTATTACCCTTGACAGAGTTTGATGTCATAATAGGAATGGATTGGCTAAGTCAATGGGGTGCGACAATTGATTGTAGAAATAAAAAGGTGTAATTTGAAGCACCAAAAGATGAAATAGAGATCAGTAAAATAAGACAGCTAGAAAACACAATAAGGATGGTATCAGCTATGAAAGCAACTAAGCTGATACGTCAACAATGTACAGCCTATCTGGTCTCTATAAACACAATAAGAAGAGATGGGGTACCTATGGAACAAATTCCAGTAGTAAAGGAATTTCTAGATATTTTTCCAAAGGAGCTATGTAGTTTACCACCAGAAAGAGATATGGATATGGAAATAGAAATTATCCCATGGACAACCCCAATATCTAAGGCCCCATATAGGATGGCACCAGCTGAGTTGGTTGAGTTAAAAGTACAAATCCAAGATTTATTAGATAAAGGATTTATTAGACCCAGTCCATCTTTGTAAGAAAAAAAGATGGGAGTTTAAGACTCTGTATTGACTACAGAGAATTGAATAAAGTAACGGTAAAAAATAAGTACCCACTCCCAAGAATAGATGATCTCTTTGATCAGTTAAAAGGAGCTTCTATATTTTCAAAATTTGATTTACAGTCAGGATACCACCAGTTGAGGATATGTCCAAAAGACATCCATAAAATAACATTCAGAACAAGATATGGGCATTATGAATTCTTAGTCATGCCATTTGGACTAACAAATTATCCAGCTGTGTTTATGGATATGATGAACAGGATTTATCGAGAATTTCTGGATCAATTTGTGGTGGTATTCATTGATGATATATTGATTTATTCAAACACAGAAGAAGAACATGAGAAACATTTAAGGATAGTATTGGAAATTTTCCGAAGGGAGAAATTATATGCTAAATTCAAGAAATATGAGTTTTAGTTGAAACAGGTAGCCTTTCTCGCCCACATTATATCCGAGAAGGGAGTATAGATAGATCCTCAAAAGATTGAGGCAATAACAAAGTGGCCACAGCCAACGAATATCACAGAAATAAGAAGTTTTCTAGGGTTAGCTGGCTACTATAGGAGATTTGTGGAAGGATTCTCATAATTGTCAGCTCTACTCACAAAGCTGACAGAAAAAGGAGTTAGATATGAATGGACACAAGAATGTGAGAATAGCTTCCAAGAATTAAAGAAAAGATTGGTAAAAGCATCAATTCTAACATTACCTACGGAGAGGGAAGGGTTTGTGATCTATAGTGATGCCTCAAAGAAAGGATTAGGATGTGTACTGATGCAAAATGGAAAAGTTATATCATACGCATCCAGGCAACTCAAGCCAAATGAGGTAAACTATCTAACCCATGACTTAGAATTGGCAGCAATAGTCTTTGCCTTGAAAATTTGGAGACATTATTTATATGGAGTGGGAGAAAGAAAGTTAGCTCCAGACCTCTAAAAAAGAATGGCAGAAAAAGTTCAAGTGATTCGCCAGTGTATACTCACAGCCCAAAGCAGGCAAAAGAGTTACACCGATTGAGAAAGAAGGGATTTAAATGTCCAAGTTGGGGATCACGTGTTTGTCAAAATAACGTCATTCAAAGGGGTCACCCGGTTTGGAAAAAGGGGAAAATTGTACCCAAGACATGTCGGGCCTTTTGAAGTTTTGGAAAAGATAGGCAATCTAGCCTATAGAATAGCCCTGCCACCAGCCCTCAGTGTCATCCACAATGTGTTTCACATCTCCATGCTTAGAAAATATGTTTCCGATCCTACCCATGTGTTGATAGCAGAGAATTTGCCAATCCAAGCACACTTGAACTATGAGGAAAGGTCAATCAAAATATTGGATTTCAAGATCAAGAAGCTTCGGAACAGAGAGATCGAGTATGTAAAGGTACAATGGAATCAATATTCAGAATCCGAAGCCACATGGGAGCTACGAGAAGAGGTCGAAAGGAAATATCCTCAATTGTTCAAGAAAAAATAAGATTTCGGGACGAAACCTATTGTAAGGGGAGGAGGATTGTGAAACCCCGACCGTATACACGTCATTTCGAGTTGTAAACCCTAGATTCTTTTGTAATTATTTTTATGATAAATGAAAATTCAAGAATTATATTGATGGATATGTGTATTGGAGATTATAATAATGCAATTAAGAATTTAACCCATATGAATAGTGCACATGAATAGTAACTGGTGATTAAGGCACGTGATTAAGAGTTAATCACTTGGATTAACCTAATCACAAAAAGACAAAAAGGAGATTTAATCACTACAGGACGAAATAGCAATTCTTTTTGTTATTTTAATCCAATTTTGGATTTTAGTGGAAAATTAAAGAAAAATTCATAATTTGCAATTCGGGCGTCAGATTTCAACGAAATTTTTTATGGATGGATAAAAATTCATGATGAACATGTTGAATGGGTTAAGATGTGATGAAAATCACAAATCAAGGGTCAAGATGAATCGTCAAAAAGAGATCAAAAAAGGAGCTTAACTTTTAATTAATTCTACTTTTGACTTTTTAATAAAATAAATAATTAAAAAATAAAAAATTTCAATGAAAAGCAGCTACAGCAGGGGCGTGAGCAGGGTGTGGTTGGAAAATTTGACCAAATCAATGGTCCATGATCATCATCATCATCAACCAATGCCTAGGATTTATTTAGCTTTAATTAATTAATTTTAAAAATCCAAAAAATCAAGGAAAATAGGGCTGCATAGGGTGGGCTAGAGAAGGCCTAGGGTGGATGCTCTTGGCTCAATGAATTTTTCAAAATTAGAAAAAAATACCATTTTATAATTAAATACCTCAAGCTAGGGGTAAATTCCAAATTCATGAAAAATCAAGCCCTATAAATAGGGCCAAGGGGTGGCCGTCCAAGGCATCATTCCATTCCACCTCCACTTGAGAAATCCCAAGCTCCCATATCCCCCACACGTCCAAGGAAGAAAAGGAGAAGGTTAGAGAGAGAAAGTGTGAGAAAAAGTGAGATATCTCCACTTTGGATAAGTGATTTCTATCCAAATTTCTTTTAGATGTTAAGTAAGGTAAAACCATGCTTAGATAATTCCTAAGCATGAGAAAATAAGTATATTTATAATACTTAATCGGAATTATGCCAAAATATCAAAAATTTGGAGCAAAGATAGAGCATTTGGGAAGATAACAAATGATATGTGTAAATAATGCCCCAAAATTGATAAATAATGATTTGGGATGTATGATTATGATAAATATGATGTTGGAATGATGATATATTAATTTCATTATTTTCGGAATTAAGGATTATGCTTAAGTGAATTTATGTTATTTTTAGTATATGGAGAAAATGATTTATTTAGCCAAGTAAATGATGATAAATTAAAAATGTATGAAATTTTCCATGATATACTAAGCATAAGTTATATCATGGTATTTTTTATTTTTAGAAGAAAGGTCAATTTTTGGAACCCATGAACAATAACCCACGTTAATATGAACAGTAACCTCGGGTGAATAATAATCTGCTACAGTGATTTGCTATAGTAATTATGAACCGTAAACAATGTGATTTTGGAGAAAATTTGAAATTAATATTTAAATATAAGGATGGAATTTTTGAAGAACCTATGGATAAAAAAATATCCGTATAAAGAAATAATGCCCAAATATTATAAAGCATGAATGGGAAGCAGCTTGAATAGAAGAAATGAAATATCCTTTTTCCTTGAATAGGAAAAGGAAAAGAAAAAGTCGAGGACACCAACTAAGGAGGTAAGCAAGTTATATATTTTGTAAATTATTTCCAAAATGCTTGAAATTGTTTGAGAATTGCTTTATGAAATTTATTTAAGGTTGGCCATACCTATAACTACTTTACATGAACTGAAGTACGTTTGTTAAATTGTTTATTAAATGTTTTTTATGAAATTGTTTATGATTTACAAATATCATGCCAGCATGTGTATTTAAATGAGCATGTGCACGAGGAATAGGCTATAGTTGAGGTAGTAAGCAGACCGGATGTCCCCATCGCTATTGCCAAGTTGCTTACATAGGCTCAGGCCGGTGGCAACCTCCCTGAGATGAGAGCATGTATGGGATGGGCGCCTAGCTAGCGTCGCATCTAAAGGAATGTCATGAATACTATAAATGCATTGCGTTTGCATTTTATGAAATGCATGAAAATGATTAGAAAATTATGTATGGCTTGCTTACTGAGTATTATTACTCACCCATGCTTTTCAACAACAGACAGAAAATGATGATGAAGGCAGCATGCAAAACGTTATGCAATTTTTGATATAATTGTTGTATATGTAAATTGGTATGTAAAGACAATGATGATAATTTTGGAATGGGAAAGAATACCCTTTTTAATGATGATATTTATGAACAGACTTTGGTTATAACTGTGATATGTGAAATATATTTAATGTTGGATGAATGATGAAAATTTTCCATGTATTGATGTTATGTTGTGAAACCCCAACCTAAGTAAAATTCAATGTGTGCATTGAACATGTACATGTGACTTATATATGTGAATTTAATCGCCGGAGCCCAAAGTAAGTCGATATGACCCGAGGGGCTTAATGAGGATTTAATGGTGATAATGTGTCATGAATAATCATGTTGATTACCATGATTTAATTTATAGAGATTAAAATATAATTATGGAATTAAGGTGAAAAATGATAGAAAATTCATAACTTGACGCCACAAGGCGGATTTCGATGAAATTTGAAAGGTAAGCTCACAACGGTGGGCCCAATCTTATGAATGGATTGGATTAAGGGAATCATAATGGGATTAGGGTGATAATTAATTGTTTTTATTCCCAAATCTAAAAGATAAATTCAAGTGGTCATAACTTGACGTAGAAACGTCGGATTGAGATGAAATTTGAAACTATGGAATAAAATTATGAAATCTATGAGATAGATGGAATGAATTAAGCTAATTATCATGGAAATTTGGTTTCTTGGAGAGAAAGTAACAAGTTGCTTAAGAGCTAAGTAAAGAAGGGCAATTGTGGACAAGTGGACGGTTGTGATTAAAACAGACTTTTGATTTTTCATAAAAGGTAAAAAGTGAATTTCTTAGCTGTGAGTTCACCAGCACATAAGTGGAGATAAGCATGCATTCAATGGCTGTGAAAAATGCAGCAACAAGGGGGGCCCATAGCTGGAAATTCCAGCTCTATAAGAGGGATAATCGGTCATGTGGAAATGAGATGTTGGAAATTTTCTAAGTGCTGAAACTTGCGCCCCAAGGCAAAAGCTCACGTGCCAGATCTAGGCCACCACAGAGGAAGAAAAGAGATGGAAAAGGAGGGATTACACATTTAATCAAGTAAGTATATGTTATTCTTGATTTTTTACCTCAAATCTGGAAGTTATATGATGTTGTAAACTAAAATATGAACGGAACCGTAAATGGATGAATTTTAGCATGAACATTTGCGGAAAGAATCATTAGGGTGTGATTAAGGAACGAACCAATTTTCAACTTAAAATAATAATCCAGTGGTAAATTAAAAATACGGGAAAGTCAACCTGAACAGGGTTGCACGGGTGGCAAGATCAGCTGCACCAAAGGATTTTTAATAATTTTTATACAATGAATTTTGGGCTGAAACTTTTACAAGATATATATGAGTATTACAGGAATAAAATAAAAATTATGTTTTGATAGGTATAAATATACCCCATAATTAACGTCATTCAGGCTGTCTGAAAATGGATGTTGCTGTCCAGCAAGGTAAAAATACCAAAATAAATATAAATACTTAATTTTTTGTGCTTTAAATATTTATTTTGGTTAATTAATGTAGTTATTAAGGTATGAAATAAATTTCAGATCAAAATTACTTGATTTGATATTAATTCAAGATTTTGAGAATTCAGTACGCCTGATTTCAGCATATGTGGATAGTTGGAGAAGAAAATAAAACAGAAATATGAAACCTATGTAGAAATGATCCAAATTGATATATATGTTAATAACCTAAATTTTTATTAAGAAAAGTGGGATTATTTGCTGAAAATTCGGACTTATAAATCTGCTTAGGGTTATGTGTCAAAAGACACGTTAAACAGGTGAAAAATGGGTTCCAAAGTTGCTGTTTTGGAGGCCTATGATTAGTGGATTTAAATTCCATAAAAATACCCTAAGTACAGTGGTAATTAAGGATAATTATCATGCTGAAATTTGGATTAAGTTTCTGACTTGGAAAATTTATGAAATGCCTCATATATGTGTTGTTAAATGCCTATATGTGAAAGGATAGACATGCATGAGTGGTAAATGACCTAAGTAAATTGATTTTGTGCAAAAATGCATAAAAATATGATAAATTTTATGAATATATATCTATTTATAATTACATGATGTAACTCCAAATTTTAGAATTAATTAACGAGGCTTAAGGCGACCACCTGTGCTTAAAATGAGCACCGATGTGTGAATTTTGGAAAATAAGTGGAAAATGGCTTAAGAAAGGTAATGAGCCATTAAATAATAATTATTAGATGATTATTATGTGATTGAATGATTACCCTACTTAGGGGACTAAATGTGATGTGTAATAGCCCATGTAATACACAAGTATATGCTATACGGGCGCAACGACTTGAGAAGTCGAATGAATTATGTATGTTAATGCAAATGGGTTGGAAAATTGAGTTGAATGCAAGAAAATAAAATATATGAATGTTATATCATTCTTATATGTATAGGCAAAGGCAAAAGGGATAAGCTAAACGGAAAGCTAAGCAAGCAAGGTAAGCAAGCAGCTTTCTAAATGGTTTTGGTTTTCATTACAAGGTATTTAAGGATGGCCATTCCTTGTCTATATGAGTATTGAAATGCTTATTTATGTTGAAATAAATGATTGCTTATGGTTTCACAATTATACTTGAAATGTGTTGAAACATGAGTTTATATGATGTTTCGTTGAAACAATGTTTCAAAAGGGATGGTGTAAAGTATTCTCTACATGAGAATGACAAGTTTCATGTGTAAGGGGGTATATGATGCCGGGGTGACTAAAATTCATGCATGGAATGGAAATCAAGTAGGCTAGTCGAGGTAGTAAGTGGACAAGGAGTCCCCCTTGACGTCGCCAAGTCGGAAAGGACCGGCGAGGTAGGCTAATCGAGGTAGTAAGTGGACAAGGAGTCCCTCTTGACGTTGCCAAGTCGGAAGGTCCGATGCCAAGGATGGAAAGGATCATATCATGAAAAGAGGGTTCCCTGAGCTAGCGTACCGTCACATGAAGGATAACGTCATCAATAAAAATGATGAATTTTCACATCCAATGTTTACGAAGTGTTTATGAAAAGTGTTTGAATGTTTTATGAAAAATTTTCTGCTCCGCGGTAGTTGATCACTTGCTAAGTGTCTCTACTGAATGGAGGGAAATGTTTTTAAAGAATGTTGCTTTCAAAGTGAATTGCATGAAAACCCTAAGCTTGCTTACTGAATTATCACTCACGTTTTGTTTTCCAAACCCAAAGACAGGTGGACGGAAGGAGGCAAGGAGAACAAGTGGAGATTCAAGGATGAATGAATTTCCATGAGTACCTGTATATGAATCTAAGGGTTGAATGATTATATGAATGTTAACAATTAAATTGTTATTCGATGTTGTAGAAGAATTATGTTATGTTTTATGCCTATGGATTGGCAAAAAAATTTTATGGGTAAATGCTAAGCCATAAAATATCATGATATGGTTAAGTATGAAGATTATGAGATGACATGTGTAACTCTCAAATAATATAATGGCCTAAAATGGCATTTGATGGAAATAGAATGTATAAATGATATACAATCCTAAGGAGTTAGGATTAACTGGATAAATATCCGTTAAAACCCACCGTGTGATAGGGCAACAATCCTGATCACGTTTACCAGTCGAACGATCTTAAGGTAAGGTTGTGACGCTCGGGCTGGGGCATTACATATGTTATAAAAAAAATCCTGCCGTGTGATCAGGGCAACAATCCTGAGTCACGTTTACCAATCAAAAACGACTCTGGGATCTTGTCGATTGGTAAATGTGACTCAGGATTGTTGCCCTGATCACGCGGCGGGTTCTTAATTGGATCTCGTCCAATTTTTTTCTTTCTTTTTCTTTTCTTTCATTACATAAACATATACTCATCATCATTCATAATAGACTTATCCGTATCATCATAAATCATCAACTTTTCATATTATTCATAACTTCATAATTTCATACAATCTATGTATTTTTCGCCATATCCCATTAGGGCATTTATTCATATAAAAATTTATTGACCTTTGTAGATTTCTCTTTTCCTTTAGTAATACATGCCTTTCATCACTTGAATTTTCCCTGCACCTGTCTAAGGGGGGAAAACAAAACATGAGTCGAAACTCAATAAGCAAGCATTTTTCTTTCATTTAAATGCATTTCTCTCCATTCAATAGAAGACACTTACCAAGTGATCAACTACCAACGGAATAGAAACCATTTCGTAAATCATTTTTTGAAACCTTTCATAAACCATTCATGAAAACCATTCATCTAAACCATTCGTAAATGAATTTCTCTCAATTTGATAGGAGACACTTAGCAGGTGATCAACTATTAGTGGAATAGAAACTTTTTCATAAAAATCATTTCATAAACATTGGATGTGCAAATGCTTCCTTTCCATTCCTGACATAAACCTTCGTGTGCGGGTACGCTAGCCCACAGAACATCTCACATAGCTTGGTCCAATATGCCAACCCTCTCCGACTTGGCCTCATCAAGGGGAACCTCTCTTCCTCTTGATGCCTACATGGTCTCCTACATGCATGAATTTTATTTTCCCCGGCATTATATACCTCTTACACTAGGTGACTTGTCGTTCTCATGTAGAGAATCATTTGCATAATCCCTGAAAAACATCATTTTCAAATCCATGCTTTCCTTTTCAATTCATGTATGCCAATACAATGCATTCACACATAGCATTCCTTTGCCTCCACCTCTTGAGAGGACGCTGCCGGCACACAGCCCATACAACTCGGCAATAGTGTAGGGGGATCCTCTGATCCACTTTCTACCTCCACTAAAGCCTCTTCCTTCTGCCCCCACCTCTTGGGAGGACGTCGTCGGTACACAGCCCTTGCGACTTGGCAATGGTGAAGAGAGATCATCGACCTTACTTCCTTCACCAGAGCCTCTTCATTATGCATCATACATGTGCACATGTCCATGAACATCACATGACATCAATATGCAAGCACGACTTTTCATAAAAACTCATAAACATTTATCATTTCAAAACATTATAAGAATTGCCACCCTTAAACACATTTCATAAATACTTGAGAATAAAACATATTTTCAAAAGGGTTTGTTTGTTTACCTCCTCAGTCGGTGTCCTCAACCTTCTCCTTCCTTTTTCTCTGTACGAGGAAAATGGATATTTTATCCATCCATTCCATGTCTTAGGTTGCTTTCTATGCTTGCTTTATAATCATTCATTACCTCATTCCCATAGAGGTTAATCTTATAAAGATACTTGGTCATTACTCATTTATATAGGTTTTTATCCATAAATCCTCTAAAAATTAAATCCATACATCTTTATAAAAATAAATCTTAATTTTTTGCAAAATCACGCTGTTCATTGTTCATAGTTACTGTTCATAACGTGTTGGTTACTGTTCATGGGTTTCAAAAATTGACATTTTTTCTAACAATAAAAAATACCATGACATAGCTCTTAGTTAGTATATCATGGAAAAATTCATGAACTTTGAATTCATCATCATTAACTTGAACAATTAAATCATTTTCTCCATATACTAAAATTCATTATAATTTCACTTAAGCATAATCCTTAAATTCAAAAATCATGAGATTAATATATCATCATTCCAATATCATAACTATCAAAAACATTCATCCCAAATCATCATTTATCAATATTGGAGCATTATTTGCACATTTCATACATGATTTTCCGGATGCTCTATCTTTGCTCCAAATTTTCGACGTTTAAGCATAATTCCATTTGGGCATGGTAACTATACTTATTTTCTCATGCTTAGGAATTATCTAAGCATGATTTTACCCTACTTAACACCTAAAATAAATTTCGGAAGAATCCCCTTACCTGAAGTGAAGATATCCTTTCTCCTTTCTCACTTTCTCTCTCTTTCCTTCTCTCCTTCTCTCTCTCAAGGCTTGGAACGAATTTGGCTTGAATTTTTCAAGCTTGGAGCTGGTTTGGCGTGCCTTTGGTTGTTCATAGCACCCCCTATTTGTAGTTTTGCATTTTTCATTAAATTATAGTTTACCTCCTTGCTCAAGGTATTTAATTCAAAATATTTTTTCCAAATCCCATGCAATATTTTGAGCTTTGTGTAGCCACCCTAATAGTAGCTCCTGCCCCCCTAGCTAGCCCCTATTTATTTATGATTTTTTATTTATTAAAATTAATTATTTTTAAGCTAATTTATCTCAACCGTTGATTCTTGATAAGATTGATTTTGGACCATTGGATTTTGGCCCAAAAGTCAAGCCTCCAGCAGCCATTTCAGCTTTTCATTAATTATTTGATTTTTTTAATTAATTAAAATTAACAAAGTCAAACTTGAAATTAATGAAAAAGCAAAATTGCTTTTTGATCTTTTAATGATGTTTCATCTTGACCTCTGATTCATGATTTTTGTCAAATCCTAAACCATTCATCATGTTCATCATAAATTTTTAATCATCCATAAAAAATTTCATCTAAATCCGACGTCTAGATTTCAATTTATGAATTTTTCTTTATTTTCTCACTAAAATCCGAAATTCCATTAAAATATCAAAAAATATTATTATTTCGTCCTGTAGTGATTAAATCTCATTTTTGTCTTTTTGTGATTAGGTTAATCCAAGTGATTAACTCTTAATCATGTGTCTTAATCCTAGGGTTACTATTCACGTGCAGTATTCACATGGTTTAATCCCATAATTGCATTTCTTTAACCTCTAATACACATGTTTTCATACTTATGAATATATATATTTTATTAATACATTACCTAGGGTTTACAACCCTAGGATTTTATATACGTGTCTAGGGTTTCATACTTCTATCCAAAGGAATGTCATTATTTTAAATGATGGATCGCATTGTGTATGGCATACCCAGGATGGGTATGAGAAGCATGTTTAAAGATATACCCTCGAGCGAGTACAAAGTGGCTTTCCCTGAATGATTTATGAAAAGATTTCTACTCCATTGGTAGTTGATCACTTGGTAAGTGTCTTCAACCGAATGGAGGGAAATGCATTTATATGAATTGCCTTGAAAATGAATTGCCTGAAAACCTATAATTTTCTTATTGAGTTTCAATTCACAGTTTTGTTTTTCAAATCCTAAAAACGGGTGAAGGAGAGAACCATGCAAGCAGCATGGATGGAGATTCAAGGAAAAATTGAATTTCTACAAGTTCCTGTGATTGAGTCTATGAGTTTGCATGGTTGTATGTTAATGACATTGTCGATGAATTGAATGTTGTAAAAAGCTTATGTTATGCTTATGACTACGTGATGATTTCGACTATAAATAGTGAAAAAAATTTATGGTCAATTATTGATGATGATTCAACATGAAATGGTAAAGTATGGAAATTTATGAGGTTATATCTGTATATTTCAAATGGAATATATAATATGATCTAAACTCCTAAGGAGTTAAGATAAAAAGGGATAAATATCCAAAGGACTCGCTAAGTGACAGTGCAACAATCCTGATCACGCTTACCAATTGATTGATCTTGGAGTAACGTTGTGACGCTCGGGTTGGGGTGCCACAGTGAGTCAGGATGAATAAAGGGGCTTAAGGAGGATTAGCATATGCTAATGTGGCATGAATATTTACTTTAATTTCCTTGATTTAATTAATGGAGATTGAAAGGAAACTTATGGAATTATGTTGAAAATCGTAGAAAATTCATAACTTGATGCCTATAAGGCGAAATGAGATGAAATTTGAAAGGTATGCTCATGATTTTGGGCTTGACCTTATGAGAGGATTGGATTAAGGAAAAAGTGATGATATTAAGGTGATAATTATTTGATTTTAATCTCACACTCTAAGGTTATTTTCAAAGGTTCATAACTTGATGTAGAAACGTCGATTTGAGATGAAATTTGAAACGATTGAATAAAATTATGAAATCTATGGTATGAGTGGATTGGATTAAGATAATAACCATGGAAAAGTACTTAATTGAAAAAAGGTGCCTAGCATTGACTTTGTGCACCCTAGACTACCATAACATTTATGTTTAAGCAAGTGAGTTAAATGACCTTTTTTAATGCTATGCATGGTGTCAAATGGAGGTGAATGGAGCTAGATTTTTTGGATGACTTTAAGGGCTAAAATTCTTGAAAATTCAAGTGGATAAATGCATGGTTTAAGAGGCTAATGAGCTTGCTAAGAGAGGCCATGGAGGTGGCACATGGAGGGGACGTCCAAGGGTGCTCTCTACTTGATTTTTGAATTTTTATTTACCAAAGTCAAAACCTAGCTAAGCTAAGGAAGTAAGGGCATGTAAATGCACATAAATGGGAGTGACTTGGTGACCAAGAAAACCCTCCCAAGCAAGCCATGTTGACGCCCAACCTAAGGGAGCTAGATAGCTCATTTAAGAGCTTGGATTTGGAATTTCTAAAATGGGATAATTCCATATTTTACTTGGATGAGAGTTAGCCAACACATCAAAGGGATAAAACGGTACTAAATTACCCCCCAAATTATGTGGCAAGTGGGCCCAAAAATCTGGAAAATGAAGGGTACGAAAGAGGCTTCCATGGGGATGTTTCAAGAGGGTTAGAGAGAAAAATTTTGAGGAGAAAAATCCTCTAATCAAGGCAGCCCTTGCACGACCCAATCTAGCAAGAAAAAAGAGGAGAAAAAGAGAAGAAAAAAAGCAATCCAAGTTGGGAAAGTTTGGAATCAAAGTCACTTAGATTCAAGTAAGTATGGATTGAGTTTTGGATTCTTGAAACCTAAGTTTCTTCTCTCAAATCATGAGTCATGCATATGGTTCATAAAGAAAACTTAAAGGATGAGTAATGATGCCTTGATAAGGGTATTGAATGATTTTTGAAAGATTTAAATGAAATTAAGAGTTCAAGAAGTGAAAAGGGAAGTTAGGGTTGAATTTTGAGAAGAAAGCTAACTTGAAAATTCTCAAAACCTTAAACCAAGTTTCTGTATGATTAAATCATGATGATTTGGATGTAATTCATGTTCTTTTGGATTATATTTGTTTATTTAAGCATTTGTTAATGATTTTACCAAATATGGAACTTAGGGTTTCAAGAAATGCTCTTTTTTTCATTTTTGAGTTAAAAATGATACAAAGACGTGCTTAAATGGTTTATGAATGAATTATAGGGTAAAGTGCCCTAAATTAAGGACCCTTTGGTTGACCTAAGTGGGTTGGATGAGTTTTCCCTAAATCTGATTTTTTAGGATATATGTACGGAACATCCAAATGGGGGCCAAAACGAGTACTTTACATATGATTTTTGTTGCTATTTGTAAACAAATGATTTATGAATTTTGTGGAAGGTAAATTACCCTAAGATTAAGGTACTTTGAGTTTCCAAAAGGTCTTGAAAATATTTTCCCTAAAACTGATTTTTAAGGACTTATGTTTGGACACGTCAAAACAGGTCAAAATGGATACCTTACATGCTTAGGATGTTGCTGTTTTGGAAGCAAATAAGTTATGAATTTTGAATATGTGATAATACCCTAAATTTGGGTTAAGAAAATCATGCTTAATTTCTATAATTTATGTATTATAAATCTGTTAAGATTTAAGTATTGAAAGAGGCGTTGAAAGAATGAAAAACGGGTCCTAACGTTGCTGTTTTGGAACCCTATGATGAATGGATTCAAAATCCGGAATTAAAACCTAAATTAAATTTTAATTAAGGGGTTTAATCATGATGAATAAGGATACAAGTTTCTGACTTGAGAAATTTTAAGAAACACCTAAGATATGTGTTGTAAGATGGGTGTATGTGGAAGGCTAAGTATGGATAAGTGGTAAATGACTTATGTGGAACTGTTAAAATGCAAAAATGCATTAATATGTGATGAAATGCGTGTTTAAGTTTCTGTATGGATGATTATTGAATTATCTCAAATTTTGAGATTAAGTTATGAAGCTTAAAACGTCACTTATATGCTTAGAATGAGCATTGACGTAGGAAAATGGAAAATAGATGAAAAATGATAAATGACAGATATAAATCTCCATATGTTGATTTATGAATGATAATTATGTGTTTATCATAAATATGGGTTTAAAACACAATATAGAATGGATGGTATGATGCACAAGTGAATGCGATGTATGTATATCCGACTTGGAATTCAAGTTGGTTATGTATGATAATGCATTATGGGTTAGAAAACTAAGCAAGCAAATGAAAATGTTATGAATGCAATGTCATTCTTATGTGTATAGGCAACGACAAAGAAAAGATAGATACGGAAAGCTAAGGCGAAGAAGGTAAGCAAGCAGCTTTCTAAATGACTTTTGTTTTATCAAAAGATGATAAAATGATTGTTAATGATGTTCTAAAGGTTTGAACCATTGTACAATTGATTTATGAAATTATTTCCAAGTTATTTAAGGATGGTCATTCCTTTACTTCAATATGTGTTGAAATGTTATTTCAATTATGATAAATGAATTGCTTACTGTTTTGCAATTATTTATGAAAAGTGATGACGCATGGATTTAAACGATGTTTCATTGAACCAATGTTCAAATGGATGGTGCAAAGAATTCTCTACATGAGAATGACAAGTTTCCATGTGTAAGAGGTATATAATGCCGGAGTGACTAAAAGTCATGCATGAAATGGAAATCAAGTAGGCTAGTCAAGGCAGGAAGCAGGACAAGAGGTCCACCCTTGATGTTGCTAAGTCGGAAGGTCTGGCGCCAAGGATGGAAAGGATCATGTTATGAAAGGATGTTCCTCGAGGTAGCGTACCCTCACATGAAGGATTATGTCATGAATGGAAATTATGCATTTGCACATCCAAAGTTTATGAAATGCCCAAAAATTGGGATTAAACTGGTTTACATGACTGGTTTATGTGAATGATTTATGAATGATTTATGAAAATGTTTCTGTTTCGTAGGTAGTTGATCATTTGCTAAGTGTCTCCTACCGAATGGAGAGAAATTCTTTTAAACAATGTTGCCTTCAAAATGAACTGCCTGAAAACCCTATAGCTTGCCGATTGAGTTTTGACTCATGTTTTGTTTTCTAAACCCAAAGACATTTGAAAGGCAGAAGGAGGCAAGGAGCACAGGTGGAGATTCAAGGATGAATGAATTTCTATGAGTTACCTGTGTATGAACCTATGGGTTGAATGGTTGTATGAATGATGACATTAAATAGTTGTTTAATGTTGTATATGATTATGTTATGGTTTTGTGACCATAGGAGGCGAAAAATTTGAAATCATATGTTAAGGTATGAGTTAGCATGAAATGACTAAGCATAAAATTTATGAGATCATATGTGTATTTCTTGAATGGAATAATGACCTAAAAAGGTATATGATGGAAATGGAATGTATAAAATGATATAAACTAGTTAAAATTAAATGGATAAATACACAAATAGCCTGCTGATAATTGGAAATTAATAATATATTTTGTGGGCATTTTATACCAATTTGGTGGGTAATTAATTAATTTTAATGTGAAATTTGCTCTAAAATGTGGTTTTGCAACATTTGGGTATTAAATATTAATTTCAAGTTATTTAAATAACTTTTGTAATCTTTTGGCTTGAAATTACATTTTTATTTGTTGTCATGAAATTAAATGGGCTTGAAATATTTTTTATAATGATAACCCACTAATGATTTTGATGAATTAATGATTTAAATATTTTTTATGCAGGTTTGTAAGTTCAAGTGGGCCCCACAAGGTCGTCTGCCTATCTGGACCATTAAAGCATCAGCATCAAATCCACTCTTCCAAGCTGTCCATTAATTCAGCACCTAAGCTGAATCGTCCAATCATCCATGGGCCCACCTCAGATCCACCGTCCAAGGCAGAAATTCTGCATCGTCCAGCAGCCAAAAATCCAGCCGTCCATGCAATGCATCCAGACCGTCCATATGCAGCAGCTGTCCGAGCTAATCAACGGCTGAAAGATGGACCGTCCAGATTTTTTAAAAAACATCAGCAGCTGTCCATTTAATCCACCACCGAATTAAACCATCGAAGCCATGCAAATTTATGTCCAGCACCAAGCTGTCCACCATCTGAAAAATCTGCGACCAAAAAAATCTAGCACCGTTCAATGTTGCAGCCTAGCCGTCCATTCTTTTCAATCAACAATAGCATTGATCTGAACCGTCCAAGTTATGCAGCCACTGCCTATTTTTTAAAATTTCAAGTTGTCCATTTTTCTTATGGCTTTAGCATCCAGAAGACGTCTAAGTTATGCTAAATTCTAATTTAGCACTGAAACATCAAAATTCAGCTGTCCAAGGTTCAGTGGGTCCTAGAATATATCTCTCAATTTAAATGCAATTTTAACACTGAAATATTCAACATGATCCAACCATCCAAAAATCAGATGCTCCAACCATCAGATCCATGAAGCTGTTCCAAAATTAAGCCGTCCAGCAGCTTAATCCACACCGTCCACCTGAAATCCATAAACTAGCCATCCAAGCCTGGAAAATTTCCACCGTTCAGATTTCTCAAATCTATCCATTCGTCACCACCTAAGCTGATCTTCATCATTTAGATTTTTTTTTAAACCATCTTTGCAAATCACATTAATCCATGTATTCCACTGCCCATTTATGAAGCAAACCACGTCCATAAGATTCCACCGTCCAAATATAATTAAAGTCATAAAAATAAATCCTAGTAATCCACCCTCATCGCACTCTCATTTTTCTCTACTCGTTCTAATTTTTAGTTTTCTCTTCCCAATTTTCTATTTCTTTTTCATTTTATTTACTATATTCACTTCCCACTCATCTATCCCATTTTATATCTGACAAGAAAGCATTTAAAAGCAAAGTTTATAATCCCGAATTCCCTGTGGATCCATAATTTATATAATACAATCTACGACCCGTGCACTTGCGGTGAGATTGCGAACAAGTATTTTTGTGCCGTTGCCGGGGAATTCGGCGTTACTTTAAATTTTATTTTTAGATACTTTCTTTGTTTTTAGTTATTTTTCCTTTCTTTATTTTTTATCTTTTCTTTTTCTCTTTTTAATTCTGTCTTTTATCTCTATCAATTTTTATTTTTTATTTTTTATTTTTTTAATTTTTATTTTATTTTATTTATTATTATTTTTTATTTTTTGTTCTTTATTTTCCATCTCTCGTTCTTATTTGTTTTTATTTTTCTAAATTAGCTAGTTAATCTTTGTATGCACCCACATACCCGAAACTTTGCAAAACAACTAGTTGAAAAACTCTCTATTGCTGACCCTGAGATTGAACGTTCTTTTAGGAGAAGAATTGGTGAGTACAAGCAGCAACAATCTTTTCAAGACACAATGGCGGAACGCAACAATCCAAACCTGCCATATCAGGAGCAAGAGGAAGGTCAGGCTGAGAACAATGCTCCTCCAAGAAGGGTAACTCTTAGTGATCGGTACCCGCCCTAACCCTCAAGGATTTCGATCATCCATAGTGGAACCAGAAATTGATGCAAGAAGCTTTGAACTCAATCCCGGGCTTATCCGGATGGTTCAACAAGACCAATTTGTAGGACTACCCTCTGAAAATCCTACAGTACACATCACTAAGTTCCTTGTGAAACCCAACCTAAGTAGGGTCCAATGTATGCCTTGGACATACAAATGTGAATTAAATGAATTATGGATGATTCGAATGATCAATATGAGCTGATATGGGCCAATAGGATTAGAAAGTTTGTTGGTGATTAAAATACACCAATACATTATGAATAATCATTTTAGATTATTTGATATGGATTATGAGAATTTAAATGATAATTGTCAAGTTAAGTGGAAAAACACTAGAAAATTCATAACTCAACGCCTGTATGGCGGATTCAAGTGAAATTTGAGATGAAAGTTGATGATGTTGGGCTTGGTATTATGGAATTATTGGATTATGAAAATCCTTGATGAAATTAGAGTTATGATTTATTAATCATATTTCAATTTCAACCGTTAACTTTAAACGGCTATAACGGGAGCTAGAAAACTCAGATTGAGATGAAATTTGAAAGGGTTGAATGAAATTATGAGATGTTTATTTTGGATGGCTTATATTAAGCATGAAATATTGATAAAATACCTGCATTGAAAAAGGTGAGCATGGTTGACTAATGCACCTCAAAAGTACTCTTCATTTAATGCTAGAGTACATGAAATTAATGCATGATTTTAATGGAAAAAAAGGTGTCGAATGCAGCTCAATTGCAGGGTATTTTATGCATAATTATAAAATGAAAAAATCCCATGAATTATCCAAGCATTAATGTCCACATTTAAGGGGCTAAGGAGAGCTCAAATGAACATAGACAATGGTGGCAATGCATGGACGTCATGAGGGTGTAATTGTTGGATTTTTTGCAATTTTTATTTTATAAATGATGTATATATATAGCTGAAATTTTGGGATGTATAAATAAGAATTTAATTATGTGAAAAAAATTCAAGAAAATTCGTGAACAGTAGCTGCCATTGAAGGTGTAAAAATGGACAGCTTGTTTACACATGTGGACGTCCCATATTTGATGCTGCTGCAATTATTTTTATTAATTTTTTTAACACCAAATTAATATATGAATTAAGGGATAATTAGGTGTATAAATTACCCACATTTTGGGATTTTAAAAAATGATGAAAATGGGCAGCAAGTGACGTGCAAGGACTGGACAGATTTGGACGGTCTTGATGCATGCAGATTTTTGCAATTAAGAAAATATGAAAAAAATAATTTATATGGCTGTGAGTTCACCAGCACATAAGGGGGATAGACATGTATTGAATGGCTGTGGAAAATGCCCCAGAAAGTGGGGCCCACTGCTGGAAATTCCAGCTCCAAAAGGCAAGCACGTTCACATGTGTTGGAAGCTTGGAGATTTTTTCCAAGTGCTGAAACTTGCACCCAAAGGACAGCAACCCTCACGTCCAGCCATGCCCAGCAAGAAGAAGAGAAAACAAAGGTAAAATCAAGGGGAGTTTGTGGAGGAAAACTCTTCCAAGTGATTAGGGTTTGGAGAGCATCAATCCAAGTAAGTAGATGTGTTATTTTGATTGGTTTATCTTGAGTTCTTGAACTCCAAAATTCAAAAACGAAATGGATGTTTAAACATTCTTTAAAGTGATGATTCAGCATACTTTTGGAATGAATATGGAATGGTTATTAGCTTGCATGTATGAAATTCCATGATTTAGATGATGAAAAGTGAAGTTTTGAATGATATATGATGTTATAAATTAAATTATGGACGGAATAGTAAATGGATGAATTTTATCATAAAAATTTTCGGAAAGAATTATAATGGATTTATTAAGGAACGACCAAATTTTCATCTTAAAAGGATAATTTATTTGCAAATTACAAATCCGAGAAGATTCACCTAAACAGGTTAAAACGGGTGACAGGATTATCTGTAGAAAAGGATTTTTAATAATTTTTATAGAAGGAATTTAAGGCTAAAACCTTTACAGAATGTATAATATATATTTATGAAAATAATAAAAAATTAAAATTTATGTTTCTATGGGTATAAATATACCCAATAATTTACGTGATTAAGGCTGACTGAAAATGGATGCTGCTGTCCAGCAAGGTAAAAATACCAATGTAAATATAAATGCTTAATTATTTATGCTGTAAATATTTATTTTGGTTAATTAATGTAGTTATTAAGGTATTATTTAAATTTCAGATCAAAAATACTTGATTTGATATTAATTCAAGATTTTGAGATTTCAGTACGCCTGATTTCAGCATATGTGGATAGTTTGAGAATAAAATCAAAAAGAAATATGAAAACTATGTATAAATTATCCAAATTGATATATATGTTAATAACATAAATTTGGGTTAGGAAAAGTTGGATTAATTGCCGAAAATTCGGAATTATATAACTGCTTAAGGTTATGTATCAAAAGACACGTTAAACGGGTAAAAACGGGTTCCAAACTTGCTGTTTTGGAAACCTATGGAAAGTGGATTTAAACCCCATAAAAATACCCTAAATGCAGTGGTAATTAAGTTTAATTAACCCTCTGAAATATGGATTAAATCTCTGCCTTAGAAAATTTTATGAAACATCTTATGTATATATTGGTAAATGGGCATACGTGAAGCAATAGACTTGCATAAGTGATGAATGACATATAGAATATGGTTTTGTGCAAAAATGCATGAAAATATGATGAATTTCATGATTACATAACTTTTTTGAATTATATGATGTTAATTCCCAATTTTGGGACTATGTAATGAAGCTTAAGGCAATAACGTGTGCTTAAAACGGGCACCGATGTGTGAAGTTTGTAAAAGGAGTGAAAAATGGTAAATAATGGTTAATGAACCTATGTATAATAGTTAATGGATGAATTTTGTATGGTTGAATGGATACCCTAATTATGGGGTTATATATGTTCCTAATTATGGGGTTATATATGTTATGTGATTAGCCGATGGAATGTGTAAAAATGTGCACGTATATGCTAAATGTATGCATAGTGACTTGAGAAGTCGAATAAATGATATATATGAATAAAATGGGTTGGAAAAATAAATGGAATGCAAAGAAAAGAAATATATGAAAAATCATATTATTTTCATGTAGGCAAGGAAAAGAATGGAAGGAAAAAGGGATTATAGCGATCTCAGGTAAGCAAACAAACTTTCTAAAATGCCATTTTCTTTCTATGGGGTTGATATGATTGAAATGTTTATGTTTGTGTTTGAAATGTTTATGTTTATGTTTTATTGAATGGGCAAGCACAAGTTTTGAATATGACGGCTTTAATACAAAGCCATAAGTTTTGAAAAATGATGACTTTAATGAAAAGTCTTAAGGTTTGCTTCATGAGAAGCAAGCGACACTTCTTAAGATAAATAATTTATCCTAAGTGTTGCCAAGGATGGGAATGCTTCAAATTAATGGAATTGAGAATTTTGCTTATGAGTAAGCAAGTTCTCCATGTTGGTCCCGAGTTGATGGCTAAACCCAAGAGGGGAGGGGTGAATTGGGTTCTTTAAAAAATTCTTTGGTAAATTAAAAATCTTAACCCTTTGAAAAATTAATCCCCTTTTTGAAAGCAAATAGAGAACAATAGGATAAAGCAGTAAAAGAAAGCAAACGACAAGATTTATAGTGGTTCGGGCAATCCTTCCCTACTCCACTCTTCCAAGCTCACACTTCGTTGTGACTTGGGTTCCACTATGTATTCCTCGAATACACTTAGAGTCTCCGCTCTCTTCTAGATTCCAGCTCTAGGGGGCATGTACAACACACAGCACAAGTAGGTGATGAGTTTCACTTCAATCGCACACTACTTTGCATATACTTGATCTTAGCTACCCAAGCTAAATCAAGTTTAATACAACAAGACTTGAATAAAAAAAATTACACTTTACAGAGATGTGTAGGCAAGTTTAGCTCGAGGAAGAAATTGTAGAAGCAGCTTGGATGAGTATCGATGAAGCAGCTTGCAACTTGAGGCTCTTTCTTCCTTTGAATGTATATGGACCACTCAAATATGGAGAAAGGAAATAGAAACTCTTTCTTGCACTCCTTTTCTCTCTTTGGACTTTGTAATGTGTAAAGTAGTGTATATGAGAGTCTTGTGTCTTCTTTCACGTTCATTTGAGTGTCCTTTTATAGAGTGAGGAAGATTTGAACGTTGTAGAGGTGGTTGGCGCGCAATAAATGATCTCCAACGTTCAAAAATTCGAACGTTATTTTCCAAGTCGAAGATGGAGTCGACTTGGCCTGCGACTTGGCTTCCAAGTCGCACCTGGAGTCGACCTCGTGTGCGACTCCAGTTCTTCAGATTCCCAAGTCTGAGTCTTGGGTCGACTTGGCCTCAGACTTCAACTCAAGTCGATCCTGGAGTCGACTTGGGTTGCGACTTGGCTCGGCCTTTGTTAAAAATTCTTTAATCTTCATTTGATTTGCTTCTATCTTGCTTGGATTTCTTCCTTTAGTCCTTTTGATTCTTGAATGGCTCCTCATACTTGTAGATCTTGTGATTCTTGAAGAGCTTGTCCTTGATTCATCTTGGATTGGCTTGAATCTTGTGATTCTGAGGAGAGTTTGATTCTTGCATGATTGATTCATGAACCTTGCTTTGCATCTGACTCATTTGATCTTTAAGACTTGAATATTTGAAACATACTTGTATCTTTGCCTTGGACTTGATAGACTTGATTTGATCTTAAACATGAATCCTTGCTTTGAACTTAAAAACCCAAGTTAATCTTGAGAATAGTCTTTGCACCTTACTTTGGATTTGAGAAAGTTCAAATAGATTCTTGGAATAACCTTGGAACTGCATTTTTTAAATTTGAACTTCTCAAGTCGAGGATGGAGTCGACCTTGTTTGCGACTTCGCCCAAGTCGCACCTGGAGTCGACTTCGTCTGCGACTTGGGCATCTTTGTGCCCCAAAATCAGGTCTGGACAGTTTTTCTCGACTGAAGTCGACAGTGAGGTCGACTTCGTTTGCGACTTGGCTTCCCAAGTCGCAAGTGGAGTCGACTTAGCCTGCGACTTCACCTGCTATTCTTCCAGCTTTGATTTTGCCTTTGAAGTTCTGTTTCAAGTCGATAATGGAGTCGACTTTGAGATCGACTTCACCCTAAGTCGAAGTCCAAGTCGACTTGGGGATCGACTTGACTATTTCAGTTCCTTAAAACATTTGGCAAACTCATTAGTATACTTGATATACTCAAATTAGTCTTTGTTAATCATCAAAACTCATGCTTTGGTCAATTTTGTTTTGTTTTAAACATTGTTTCCAACACTCCATGCTAATGTTTTTCTAAGGATTTCATGTTAGATACCGATGGTTTTAAGAATTTTCTTTTAAGTAAGCAAGTTCTATATAATATTATTTTAACAGCATTTTATAAGAAAAAGGGAATTTTACCCTTTTTCACAAAATATTGTTGGTAAATAGGTTTTGAGTCATTTCTACAGTAACTTGTAATAAACAATGATGATTATGAAAATATTTGTTTGCTAGGTCAAGATAATTAAATAGTAAATGATTATTTGGACATAGTCCATATGTTTTGAAATAATATTCAAAAAGTTTTGATTTCCTTTAGACAAGGAAATTTATGTTGAAAATGATGGAAAAATATTTCTACAGATGTGTTGAAAGGGATTTAAGGATGACCAACCTCCTATGATTGATTTCATGAAATGGTTTGATTTTAGGTTGCTTAATGGCATACAAAAGACTGTGCAATTTCCCTCTACGTAAAAATAATAGATATGTGGACAATTATTAAATTTTTAGGCTATGGACAAGGGGATAGCATAATTGCATAAGTTTTGTAAACAAAAGGTCCTGAAATGGAAACCAAGAAAATATTAGAGAAAAATATGATTTATTTATGGAAATCCAAAAGTTTTGAAATTCTTTTATTAAAAGAGTTTTAAGATGTATTGTTTCTCAAACATTTCAAATGTTTATCAAAATATTTTACTCAAAATGTTTCTAAAGGAATTTAAGGAAGGTCATCCTAAAACTGAATTTCAAATAACAACTTATTAAAGTGGGTGCACTTGCTTACAAGTTGACACGGACTGGGATCTGTGATGTGTTTTTGAAAATTATTCTTAAATATAGACTTCGGTGTAAGATTTTTGTGCATATGGATGCAGGTTGCGGTCTGTGATCCCGGTTTAAAAGGACATGGGCTGCGGTCTGTGGTTCTTCAAACCAAACGGACTGCGGTCCATCATAATAATGTGCGGTGCACCAGTACAAATAACAGGCAAGTCGTAGAGCACGGTTGGGATGATCGGGACCCACTCTACATAAAGCTAAGTCGCTAAGGGATAGTAGGAGTGTCAGCGGCTCCCTCCCTGAGATGGGAGCAGGATAAATAAACAGCCGCTGGGCTAGCGTGTTGTTAAGGATTCTCTTCCAAAAGGTAGCATGATCACTTGCTCAGTGTCACTACTGGATTGGGAGAAATGCATTTGCATACGTTTTGCTGTTCAAAAGCCCAAAGATTGGGATATAAAAGCATCTATACAAAAAGTTATCCTAAAAGGAATTTTTATGAGCTAATATGCATAAGTTACCCTACAAGAGAGGATGTTTTACGCAAAAGAATAAATAACGGGAATAAAAGGAAATGTTTTTATGCAAATGCAGTTATGAAAATGGACTATGTATTTTATTTGCCTTGTTTGCTATAAACAAGCCCCAAGACGGGGATTATGAAAAAGATTTATGTGAAACTTGGATTAGACATAAGAATGTCCATTTCTAAAGAGCCTAAATGATAAGGGTTTATAGACATAAGAATGTCCATTTCTAAAGAGCCTAAATGATAAGGGTTTATAGACATGAGAATGCCCAATGTTAATGTGTTGAAATAAAAAGTGTTTTAGAACTTATGAATGTCCATTGCCAAAGGAAGCTACATGAAAAATGTTTTGAGACATAAAATGTCTCTTGGCTAAAGGATTTTAGGATGACTTATGTGAATGATGTTTTAGGACATGATTATGTCCTCCGTTGCCTAAGGATTTATGTTGTTTTGGACGTAAAACGTCCACTGGCAAACGATGATTTCATATAATGTCTATGAACATTAAAAATGTTCATATAAGAATTAAAGGAATTTCATCATCAAAGGTAAAACGTGTATGTTTTGCCTTAACAGGCCCACGCGTGGCTTGTAAATGATTTTAAGAATAAATGTTTTATGATAACGTTCAAGGACATAGAATTGTCCTCATGAACAAAGGATTTCATGATGATATTTTAGGACATATACATGTCCTCAGGAAAAAAGTATTCCTGATGTTTGTGAAAAAGGTTTTCAAGGAAGCCTTGCCCTAAAGATAAAATGCTTGCTTACTGAGTTGTTACTCACGTTTTGTTTTTCCAACCCTTAGACAAGCACCGAGGAAACTCAGAAGGTTGCGAAGCTAAGACGTGGAGGAAGGTACGTGATGATAGCCTTGAAGGCTATGATGAATGGAAAAACATGGATATGCTAAGGTAAGCTAATTGTGTATATGAACTTAGTTAGAATTCTAAGTTCCATGTTTATGTGTATATGAACTTAGTTAGAATTCTAAGTTTCATGTGAGTCAATGACTAAATGTATGCAAGTATGATGTGTACAATGATTGAGTGAATAATGACAGGCATGAAAGGATGTTATGAATGAAATGATGAATTCTATTACAAGTGAAGTGTCACAATGTGTGATGATTGTCATGTCAAGTTATGAATGATGACAGATGAATAAACGAAAAAAAAATTTGGACCTATTCCAATTAAGAACCCGCCGCGTGATCAGGGCAATAATCCTGATTCACATTTACCAATCGATAAGATCTTGAGGTAAGGAAGTGACGTCTCGGTTCGGGGCGTTACATTCCTGCAACTGTGCAACACAATCAGGGTACAAAATATCCCACGTGAGGTAATCCGTCATCAGCTTTTCCCATTTTCTCTTTGTGATAGGGCAAACAAGTGGTTCTATTCTATGCCACCCGACACTTTCAACACATGGGATGAGCTCTCTACTGCTGTGAAACCCGCAATCCTAGAATAACACATATAGATTTTTGTATTGATTTTTATAATAAATAAAATTCATGAAAAATGTTATATTTGCAAATGTGTGTACTAGAGGTTAAAATAATGCAATTAAGAATTTAACCCACGTGAATAGTGAATATGAATAGTAACCGATGATTAAGACACGTGGTTAAGAGTTAATCACTTGGATTAACCTAATCACAAAAAGACAAAATAGGGATTTAATCACTACAAGATAAAATAGCGTTACTTTTTATTATTTTAATACAAATTTGGATTTTAGTGAAAAATAGAAAAAAATTCATAATTTGCAATCCGGGCGTCGAAATTCGATGAAATTTTTTATGGATGGTTAATGATGAACATGATGAATGGGTCAAGATGTGATGAAAATCACAAATCAAAGGTCAAGATGAAGCGTCAAATGAAGATCGAAAAAGTAGCTTACCTTTTTATTTAAATCCACATTTGACTTTTTAATAAATAAATAATAAAAAATAAAAAAATTAAATGAAAATGCAGCTGCAATGCAGGGACATGCAGGGGCTGTTGACATTTGGGGCCAAATCCAATGGCCACAAATTAATCTTATCATATATCAACGATTGAGATTAATTTGCTTAAAAATAATTAATTTTAATAAATTAAAAATTTAGGAAAAATAGGGCTGCCATAGGGGGGCTGGAGCAGGCCTAGGGTGGCTGCACAAAGCTCCATGCATTTTAAAAATTTTAAAAAAATACATTTTTTATAATTAAATACCTCAAGCTAAGGGGGTAAAATCCAATTTTGTAAAAAATCAAAAAGTATAAATAGGGCAGCAGGGGGGACGTCCAAGGCATCAAATCCCAGCTCCATTTGAGAATTTTCAGCTCCCAAAACCCTCCCACACGTTCAAGGAAGAAGAGGAGAAAGTTAAAGAGAAAAAGTGAGAGAAAAAGTGGGATATCTCCACTTCGGGTAAGCAATTTCTTTCCAAATTTATTTTGGATGTTAAGTAGGGTAAAATAATGCTTAGATAATTCCTAATCATGAGAAAATAAGTATAGATATAATGCTTAATTGGAATTATGCCAAAACATAAAAAATTTGGAGCAAAGATGGAGCATTCGGGAAGATAGCATATGATATGTGAAAATAATGCTCCCAAATTTATAAATGATGATTTGGGATGTATGATTATGATAAATATGATGTTTGAATGATGATATATTAATTTCATGATTTTTGGAATTAAGGATTATGCTTAAGTGAATTTATGTTGATTTTTAGGATATGGAGAAAATGATTTATTTAGCCAAGTAAATGATGATAAATTCAAGATATATGGAATTTCCCATGATATACTAAGCATAAGCTATGTCATGGTATTTTTTTTTTTTTGGAAAAAATATCAATTTTTGGAACCCATGAACAGTAACCACGTTTCTGTTAACAGTACCTCGGGGGGTGAACAGTGATCTGCTACAGTGATCTGCTACAGTACAACGTGATTTTGGAGAAAATTTGAGATTAATATTTAAATCTACGGATGGAATTTTTAAGGATTTATGGATAAAAATCCCCGTAAAGAAATAATGACCAAGTATTTTTAAGGTTAACCTCTATAAGAAATTATGGAGGAAAATAAGGTCATAAATGAATATAACATATGTATGATAAAGTATGTATATCCTTTTCACTTGTATAGAAAAAGAAAAAGAAAGGATAAAGGATTTAGATTGAAGCAAAACAGAGGTAAGCGAGCAATCTTTTTAAAATATGATTTTATTTTGCAACCTTGAAATGTTTTTGGAAATTGTTTCATCATAAGCAAATCCTTTTAAATGTTAAGGAATGAGGAGATGGAAATGTTGAAATGGAAATGTTGAGAAGGTTGCAATGAAAGGAAAATGAGTTTTTAAAATAATATTTTGAATAAATGTTTGAAAATAGTTTTATCAAAAGATTTTGAAGTGTTTTAATGGCATGTTTTCAAAATTTTTCAAAAGTCCTTTATATATTGATTTATCTTGAAATTTCCAAACACTATTGTTTCACAATGGATTTAAGGAAGGCCAACACGATAAATGGATTTTATAAAATGATTTGAGTAATGTTCAAAGGATTATATAAGCATATCACACATAAAAATGTACAATGTGTAATGTGGACAAAGTATATGATATTGAATGAAATTATGTGTTTGCATATCCTTTGATCATGAAAAGCCCATAAATGGAAAAGTCTTTTGGTTTCAAATATTTTAAAAGTTGTTTTATCATTCAAAAAAAAATATTACTTATTCGATAATTTAAAAATATTGTTATTTCAAATGTTTCCCTCAAGCATTGCAAATGATTTAGAAATGTGTTATTTAAATGTTTTCAAAATTATTTAAGGTTGGTCATCCTTACAAAATATTTTTATTAACTTGTTAACTTGGGTTGTGCCAAGTTTTCAAGTTAGAAATGGGAATACAGGCCGAGGTCTTTACTATTTTGAAATGACATGCTAGCGTCAAGTTTTGAAAAGGAAAAGTCACAGACTAGGGTCTGTGGAGTTTTATAAAAAGCATGCTAGCATATGAATATGGAGAAAAGAATGTGCACATGAGTTATGTACTAGGTCTACTGTAGAGGATATGCAGACTGGACGCGGTTGCAAGATGGGCCCCCTCTACATAGGCCAAGTCGCTTCAAAAGGCGAAATGCTGGTGGCGCCCTCCCTGAAATGGGAGAAGAACGCGGATAACTGCCTGGCTCGTGAGTTATCAATAGAGATGGTTTCTCTCCTAATGAGGAAAGGGTGATCACTTGGTAAGTGTCACCTACCAGACGGACAGAAACGTTATGCATGATGCATATGCTTGTTTTAAAATGGTTTTATGAAAAATGTTTTAAGGACATGAGAATGTCCTTGGAGAAAGGAAGTTTTATGAAAAACGTTTTATGTTCATGAAAAAGAGGTTTACATGTTAAGTTTGCAAGCATATGTTTTATGAAAGGTTTTATGAAAAGGTTTCCACTGGTTGATAGTAGATCACTTGATAAGTGTCTACTATTGAACAGGAGAAATGCATTTAAATGGAAAAATGCTTGCTTACTGAGTTTCGACTCACATTTTGCTTTTCAAACCATAGGCAGGTACAACACAGGCTAAAAAGGAAAGGAAAAAGAAGGTATGAAGAAATTTTTATGATATGTTGATCTGTATATGGTATGACTAAATTATGTATGTATGAAATGATCAGGTTAAAATAACCTGTATTGTACAAAAACAAGTATGAATGTTATCAATGATACTTGAGATTTTATAATAAGTATGTGTCTTTATGTGATGAAAGAAAAGAAAAAGAAAGAAAGAAAAAATTGGACGAGATCGAATTAAGTACCCACCGCGTGATCAGGGCAACAATCCTGATTCACACTTACCAATCGATAAGATCTTGGAGTTAGGACAAATGTGACGCCTCGGTTTGGGGCGCCACAACTGCTTTCTTGGAGAAATTCTTTCCACCCACTAAAATAAGAAAAATCTGGGACGAAATTAATCAGTTCATCCAAAAGATGGCGAAACTCTATACGATGCATGGGAGAGAATGAAAGTTTTGCAGCGCAAGTGTCCACATCATGGCATCTCGTAGGGTGACGTTATTGAAAATTTCTTCAATGGACTTGATCGACCTAGCCAAAGTGCCATCAATTCAGTTACTGGTGGCTGATTCATGTGACTCACTGACGAGGAGGCTCTTGAACTCCTTGATGACTTGGCTCTTTATGATTCTCAATACGGCGACGTCCGAGGACCCTCTCGGTGAGGTAATGTATATGATATCGAATTCATAAATTCTCTTCATGCTAAACTTGATCAACTTTTGCAGCAAAAGAAGCAGGAACCCACGGACCGGAATGTATCTTCTTCTCGACAAATTTCATGTGAGATTTGTGGAGTTTCACACTACACGTCTGAGTATAGTTTTGCTAGCCTGGACACCAAAAGCGAGCAAGCCAATGCATTCAACAACCAGTATGATAATCGCACTTATGGTAACCCTTACTCTAATACTTACAACCCTGGATGGAGGAAACATCCCAATTTCTCTTAGGCAAACCAGTCAAATACCCAAAATTATACTCAAAATAATAAGCCATCTAGTTTCCTAAGAAGACCACTGAGTCCTCCCTCATACCAAACTTAGCCCGCGCTACTTGCACCACCTCAAGCACTATCCTCTAACCCCTTGATTGACAAATTACTTGAAGAAATGAGCCAAATAAAAACCCATATTAAACTATTTGAAAACCAAATTGCCCAACATGTCACTACCTCATCCCATAGAAACTAGGGTAAACTCCCTAGTCAACCAGAAGTAAACCCTAAGGAACAAGTGCAGGCAGTGACTTTGTGGAGTAGAAAGCAACTCGACCCACCTCAACCACCTCAAATTGACACTGAAAAGGAGGCCGAGCAGGAACAAAAGCAAGAAGATGAGCCACAACCCGAACCAGTGGTGGAGAAGCCGTACGACCCACCACCTCCTTACAAGCCTCCTCTTCCCTTCCCATAAAGGCAAAGACAGGCAGAACTTCCAAAGCAGTTTGAGAAATTTATTTCAACTCTCAAGAAC
Organism: Annona cherimola; assembly: GCA_030490835.1. Lineage (NCBI taxonomy): Eukaryota > Viridiplantae > Streptophyta > Magnoliopsida > Magnoliales > Annonaceae > Annona > Annona cherimola. The sequence continues at coordinate 52,903,808 of CM059972.1, read as the reverse complement.
CTATCAATCAGCGTGTCATTTCTCGACATGATCTCTCAGATGCCAACTTATGCAAAATTCCTAAAGGAGATGTTGTCCAACAAAAGAAAGCTCGAGGAGCACGGAACCATTGCATTGACTGAGGAGTACAGCGCCATCCTGCAGAACAAGCTACCTGAAAAGCTAAGAGATCCTGGGAGCTTTTCTATTCCTTGTGTTCTTGGGAATTTCCAAATTAGCAAGGCGCTATGTGATCTCGGAGTTAGTGTAAGTCTGATCCTCTCTCCATCTGTAAAAAGCTCAACATCGGCGATCTAAAACCAACTTCTATGTCTCTCCAACTGGCCAATCGATCAATCAAATTTTCAATTGGCATTCTTGAAGATGTTCCCTTGAAAGTCGGCAAGTTGTTCATCCTAGTCGACTTTGTAGTCCTCGACATGGAGGAGAACCGCCAAATTCTAATCGTTCTTGGACGACCTTCCTTAGCCACTACTGGAGTCATCATAAACGTCATGAATGTCAACTTTCTCTGACAGTTAGAGATGAGAAAATGGAATTCAACCTCTTCTCAACCATTAAAAACCCCTCTCTCGATAACTCTTGTTTATGAGTTTACATGGTCAATGAGTCAACAGATAAAGAAATTTCAAGTAACCTAACTCGGACGTACACAAGTAAAGTAGAAGCTGCGGAAGACTTGAATCAACAAGTTGTTAAATCCGTAGCAACATCTGAAAGCGGGAGATCAAAACAACAAAAATATGATAAACAAAAGAGAAAAGCTGACAAACTGGTAACTATTCATTCTCCTTCTTATCGTTCTTTTAAAACTAATTGCAACGGTTCATTGGCAGGAAAAGTTCTCAAGCAAATATGGAGGCCAATTCAAAGAACGATGAATGCGAGAAAATCTGAAAGGCAAGAAAAAGAATCATGGAAATGCAAAAGTTGGAGTTGGTTAACATCAGATGATCAAACTACAGTCGGGCTGATGACTTTAAACCAAGCGCTTTCGGGAAGCAACCCGAACTTTTCCTTTTTTTTCTTTCAGGAAAGTTTTAGTTTTATTTTTCTTATTTTCTTTTATTTTAGAATTTTGATACAGTTTCATTTTGAGTTTTATTGGTTACTTTTCAGAGCTTACTTGGAAGGAAGCACCATGGATGAAAATTCGGTTCAACTCGCCAAAATAGGGAAGTTAACATCTCACATTTTTACAATTACTCCCTTTATTTTAATGACATGATTTACATTGAGGACAATGTCAATTTCAAGTGTGGGAGTGAATGCATTGCATTAATTTTCTTTGAATATTTCTTCCACTACCTCGATAATTATATTTTTGCCACGATTATAATTTTTGTCACATTTTGTAATTTTTTTTGAAAATTTTAGGTAATTTTTTGCATAAAATGTGATATTATACCCCACTTTGAATTCTTGTATGTCTTGTAAGCAAACCATACTTGGAATTTCAAAATCTTTGAGTTAGGAAAAGTTGAACCTTAATGAGATGTTAAATTTATTTTTGAGCATGTACTTGTTGAAAATACTTGGATTTTTGTCCTGAACCACTTGATGAAACTGATATACCTAGGAACCTATTCTATTTTCTTTTAAAATCAGAGTAATCCTTTTTAATTTATCAAAATTTTTTCTAATACACACAATTATCATTTAAGAAGGTAGTTTTTCCCATATACATGAAAAAAATTATTTTGGTTGAAGAATTTTTAAAGCCAAAACTCCATTTAACCAATTCATGGACATGATTAAGGCATTTTTTTGTGATGAGCCTATCTTTGAAAGTATAACAGTTGTTTACCCTCATTGAGCCTGGACCTAAATTTTTTCTAAACCTCAATTCCCACTTAGTTGAATCAACTTCGAAATTGATTTCTGAGCTGAAAAGTGAAACAGGAATAAGATTTAATCTCCTTATTGTGCAAATAATACCCTGAAATATGCTGAAGGAAATTATTGTCGGACTTGGTAAAAAAATTGCTAAGCCAAGAGTAAGAACAGGCTTAAAAAAAATAAAAAAAATTGAAAGCACTAAGTGTGGGGGTAGCATTATTTCCTATTGTAAAATGATGTAAATTTTTGAAAATTTTTAAAATTTTATTTCTTGTGCCAGACCTAACCGTTGTCCTACTAAGTCCTTATGATCCTATGAATTGGCTAATTGAGTTGATAAAGGAAAGGAAATTTAATAGTTTTCGATCGAGATTCTAGTTTTACGTCCCGATTTTGGAAAAGTTTACATCAAACCTTAGGCACAGTTGAAATTCAGTACAACATTTCATCCTCAAACTGATGGACAGACAGAAAGGATGAATCAAATAGTTGAAGATATGCTAAGGATGTACATAGTAGAATTTGGAAGATCATGAGATGAATATTTGGCTATGGCAGAATTTGCTTATAACAACAGTTATCAAGCAAGTATTCAAATGGCCCCGTTTGAAGCCTTATATGGTCGGAAATGCAGAACTCCTCTAAACTAGGATGAAGTGGGAGAAAGAAAGTTAGCTCCAGACCTCTCGAAAAGAATGACAGAAAAAGTTCAAGTGATTCGCCAGTGTATACTCACAGCCCAGAGCAGGCAAAAGAGTTACACTGATTGCAAAAGAAGGGATTTAAATATCCAAGTTGGGGATCACGTATTTGTCAAAGTAACGCCATTCAAAGGAGTCACCCGGTTTGGAAAGAAAGGAAAACTGAACCCAAGATATGTCGGGCCCTTTGAAGTTTTGGAACAGATAGGCAATCTAGCGTACAGAATAGCCCTGTCTCCAGCCTTAAGTACCATCCACAATGTGTTTCACAACTCCATGCTTAGCAAATATGTTTCCGATCCTACCCATATGTTGATAGCAGAAATTTTTCCAATCCAAGAATACTTGAACTATGAGGAAAGACCAATCAAAATATTGGATTTCAAGATAAAGAAGCTTCGGAACAGAGAGATCGAGTATGTAAAGGTACAATGGAATCGATATTCAGAGTCTGAATCACTTGGGAGCTACGAGAAGAGGTCGAAAGGAAATATCCTCAATTGTTCAAGGAAAGAAAGGTTTCGAGACGAAACCTATTATAAGGGGGGAGGATTGTGAAACCCAGACAATATACGCATCATTTCGGGTTGTAAACCCTAGATTCTTTGTAATTATTTTTATGATGAATAAATATTCATGAATTATATTTGTGGATATATGTATAGGAGATTAAAATGATGCGATTAAGAATTTAACTCACGTGAATAGTACATGTGAATAGTAACTAAGGATTAAGACACGTGATTAAGAGTTAATCACTTGGATTAACCTAATCACAAAAAGACAAAAAGGATATTTAATCACTACAGGACGAAATAACAATTCTTTTTATATTTTAATACAGTTTTGGATTTTAGTGGAAAATTAAAGAAAAATTCATAATTTGCAATCCGGGCGTCGGATTTAGATTGAATTTATTATGGATGGTTAAAAATTCATGATGAACATGATGAATGAGTTAAGATGTGATGAAAATCACAAATCAAGGGTCAAGATGAAACGTCAAATGGAGATCAAAAAGTAACTTATCTTTTTCATTAAATCCCATTTGACTTTTTATTAAATTAAATAATTAAAAAATAAAAAAATTAATGCAAATTAGCTGCAATGGCAGGGGCGTGCAGGGGGGTGGTTGAGCATTTGACCAAAATCAATGGTCTAAAATCATCATCATCATAAATCAAAGGCTAGGATTTAATTAGCTTAAAATAAATAAATTTTAATAAATAAAAAATCTAGAAAAATAGGGCTGTCATAGGGGGGCTGGAGCAGCTGTAGGGTGGGCTGCACAAGGCTCCATGCACCTTTTGAAAATTAGAAGAAAACACATTTGCAATTTAATACCTTGAGCAAGGGGGGTAAAATCCAATTTCATGAAAAATCCAACCCTATAATTAGGGCCAAGGGGGGACGTCCAAAGGCACAATTCATCCCAGATCCACTTGAGCAAACCCAAGCCCCCAAACCCCCCACACATCCAAGGAAGAAGAGGAGAAAGTTAGAGAAAGAAAAGTGTGAGAAAAAGAGGGATATCTCCACTTCAGGTAAGTAAATTCTATCCAAATTTCTTTTGGATGTTAAGTAGGGTAAAACCATGCTTAGATAATGCCTAAGCATGAGAAAATAAGTATAGTTATAATGCTTAATCGGAATTATGCCAAAACATCAAAAATTTGGAGCAAAGATAGAGCATTCGGGAAGATAGCATATGATATGTGTAAATAACACACCAAAAATGATATATGATAATTCGGGATGTATGATTATGATCAATATGATGTTGGAATGATGATATACTAATTTCATGATTTTAGAAATTAAGGATTTTGCTTAAGTGAATTTATGTTGATTTTTAGTATATGGAGAAAATGATTTATTTAGCCAAGTTAATGATGATAAATTCAAAATTTATGAATTTTTCCATGATATACTAAGCTTAAGCTATGGCATGGTATTTTTTATTTTTGGAACCCATGAACAGTAACCAACAAGCTATGAACAGTAACCTCGGATGAACAGTGATCTGCTATAATAATCTGCTACAGTTATTTGCTATAGTAACCATGAACAGTAAACAACATGATTTTGGAGAAAATTTGAGATTAATATTTAAATATAAGGATGAAATTTTTGAGGAACCTATGGATAAAAATATCCATATAAATAAATAATGCCCGAATATTATAAAGCATGCATGGGAAGTAGCTTGAATAAAATAAATGAAGTATCCTTTTTTCTTGAATAGGAAAAGGAAAAGAAAAAGTCGAGGACACCAACTGAGGAGGTAAGCAAGTTATATATTTTGCAAATTATTTCCAAAATGCTTGAAATTATTTGTAAGTTGCTTTATGAAATTTATTTAAGGTTGGCCATACCTATAACTGCTTTACATGAACTGAAGTATGTTTGTTAAATTATTTATTAAATGCTTTTTATGAAATTATTTATGATTTGCAAATATCATGCTGGCATGTGTATGTAAATGAGCATGTGCACAAGGAATAGGCCATAGTTGAGGCAGTAAGCGGACCAGATGTCCCCCTCACTATTGCCAAGTCACTTATATAAGCCCAAGCACGTGGCGACCTCCTTGAGATGGGAGCATGTATGGGATGGGCGCCTAGCTAACGTCGCATCTAAAGGAATGTCATGTATGCTATGAATGCATTGCATTTGCATTTTATGAAATGCATGAAAATGATTGAAAAATATGTATGTCTTGCTTACTGAGTATTATTACTCACCCATGCTTTTTCAACGACAGATAGGAAATGATGATGATGAAGGTAGCATGCAAAATAATATGTAAATGTTGATATAAATGTTGGATATGTAAATGTTATGTAAAGACAATAATGAAAATTTTGGAATGGGAAAGAATACATTTTCAATGATGATGTTTATGAACAGACTTTGGTTATAACTGTGATATGTGAAATATATTTCATGTTGGATGAATAGTGTCAATTTTCCATGTACTGATGTTATAAAAAAAAATCCTGCCGTGTGATCAGGGCAACAATCCTGAGTCACGTTTACCAATCAAAAACGGTCCCGGAGTAAGGCTTCTAGGCACCCTGGTTCGGGGCGCCACATTTTTCCACTCCTATTTACCAATCCTAATTTTGATATCAACTCTGTGATATCAAATCTTTTCTTTCCACGCCATTACCAATCCTTGCTCTGATACCAACTTCTGTGGGCCCCGAATCGGGGTGCCTACAAGCCTTACTCCAAGATCTTATCGATTGGAAAGTGTGATTCAGGATTGTTGCCCTGATCACGCGGCGGGTACTTAATTGGATCTTGTCCAATTTTTTTTTCTTTTCTTCCATCACATGTAAACACACTTAATCTCAATTTTCAATTATCATTGATGACATTCATACTTATTTTTCTACAATACAGGTTATTTTAACCTGATCATTTCATACATATAACCTACGAAAATATGCAAATCGACATGTCGTCACTTTTTCTTCATATCATCCTTTCCTTTTCCATCATGTGTTGTGTTGTACCTGTCTATGGGTTGAAAAGAAAAACGTGAGTTGAAACTCAGTAAGCAAGCATTTTTCCATTTAAATGCATTTCTCTCGTTCAATAGTAGACACTTATCAAGTGATCTACTATTAATCAATGGAAACCTTTTCATAAAACCTTTCATATTTCATACCAAAAACATATGCTTGTAAAACTTTACCTGTATGGACATATTTTATGTCCTAAGATATTTTTCATAAAACTTCCTTTCTCCAAGGACATTCTCATGTCCTTAAAACATTTTCCATAAAATCTTTTAAAAACAAGTATATGCATCATGCATTACGTTTCTGTCCGTCTGGTAGGTGAAACTTACCAAGTGATCACCCTTTCCTCCTTAGAAGAGAAACCATTTCAATTGATTACTTGCGAGCCAGGTAGTTATCCATGTCCTTCTCCCATTTCAGGGAGGGCGCCGCCGGCATTTCGCCTTTTGAAGCGACTTGGCCTATGTAGAGGGGGCCCATCTTGCAACCTCGTCCGGTCTGCATATCCTCTACAGTAGACCTAGTACATAACTCATGTGCACATTCCTTTCTCCACATTCTTATGCTAGCGTGCTTTTTATAAAACTCCACAGACCTTAGTTTGTAACTTTTCCTTTTCAAAACTTGATGCTAGCATGTCATTTCAAAATAGTACAGACCTCGGCCTGTAATCCCTTTTCTAACTTGAAAACTTGGCACAACCCAAGTTAACAAGTTGATAAAAACATTTTGTAAGGATGAACAACCTTAAATAATTTTGAAAACATTTAAATAACACATTTCTAAATCATTTAAAAAATTCGAAATAAATATTTGAGAAATAGTAATTTCAAAATTTTGCTAGAATGTTTTTAAATAATTTTTTGAGCGGTAAAAAAATTTCGAAAACATTTTAATATCTAAAGACAAAAGATTTTGCAAATGTTTTTCTTCCCATTTTTGAGTTTTTCATGAACAAAGGATATACCAATGCATAATTCATTTTTTTATATGATATCATATTCTTTGTCCACATAACACATGAGTTACTTCTATATGAAGGCAAGCTTGTATGATCCTTTGGTCATTACTTTAAAAAAATCTTCATTCAAATCGATTATCGGTTGGCCTTCCTTAAATCCGCTTCAAAATATTTTAATAAATCATTTTAAATTCATTCGATAAAACCAAACATTATTTAGAAATCAAAATTTTCCTTTTCCATTATAATGCAACCATTTCCACATTTTTCCTTATTTTCGTAAGGATTTTCTTATGATAAAGCAATTCCCACATATTTCAACATTTTTCCTTATTTTCATATGGATTTGCTTGTGATAAAGCAATTCTGACATATTCCATGGTCGCAATATAAAAACATATAAAATTATTTTCAAAAAGTTTGCTTGCTTACCTCTGTTTTGCTTCAGTCTGAATCCTTTATCCTTTCCTTTCCTTTTCCTATACAAGTGAAAAGGATATACATACTTTATCATACATATGTTATATTCATTTATGACCTTATTTTTCTCCATAATTTCTTATAGACGTTAACCTTAAAAATACTTGGTCATTATTTCCTTATATGGATTTTTATCCATAAATCCTTTAAAAAATTCCATCCATATATCCTCATAAAATATAAAAATAAATCTCGATTTTTTCCAAAATCACGTTGTTCACTGTTCATAGTTACTGTAGCAGGTTACTGTTCATCCGAGGTTACCGTTCACAACGTGTTGGTTACTGTTCATGGGTTCCAAAAATTGATATTTTTTTCAAAAAATAAAAAATACCATGACATAGCTTATGTTTAGTATATAATAGAAAAATTCATGAATTTTGAATTCATCATCATTTACTTGGCCAAATAAATCATTTTCTCCAAATACTAAAATTCATCATAATTTCACTTAAGAATAATCCTTAAATCCAAAAATCATGAGATTAATATATCATCATTACAACATCATAAATATCATAAAAATTCATCCCAAATCATCATTTATCAATATTAGAGCATTATTTACACAAATCATATGCTATCTTCCTGAATGCTCTATCTTTGCTCCAAAATTTTGATGTTTTGGCATAATTCCAATTAAGCATTATAATTATACTTATTTTCTCATGCTTAGGAATTATCTAAGCATAGTTTTACCCTACTTAACACCCAAAAAAATTGGGAAGAATCCCCTTACCTCAAGTGAAGAACTCCTCCTCTCCTCCTCACTTCTCTCTCTCTCTCTTTCTCTCCTCCTCTTCTCCTTTCTCTTTGGCTTGGGACGTGTGGGAGCAAGGATTTTCTACTCAAATGGAGCTGGGTGTGTTCATTTGGACGTCCAAGGCTCCCCTATTTATAGTTTTTGATTTTTCATGAAATTGTAATTTACCCCCTTGCTGAAGGTATTTTATTCTAAATATATTTTTTTCTAATTTCATAAAATGTGTGGAGCATTGTGCAGCCACCCTACAACAGCTCATGCCCCCCTATAGCAGCCCTATTTATTTATGATTTTTAATTTATTAAAATTAATTTTTTTAAGCTAATTCAATCTCATCCATTGATCTTTGATGAGGATGATTTTGGGCCATTGGATTTTGGCCAAAAGTCTTCCCCCCTTGCACGCCCCTTCCCTCCTTGCAGATTTGCATTAATTATTTTTATTTTTAATTATTTAAATTTAATTAAAAAGTCAAAGGAAATTAATTAAAAAGTAAAGCTCCTTTTTTATCTTCAAATGACATTTAATCTTGACCTTTAATTCATGATTTTAATCACATCTTAAACCATTCATCATGATCATCATAAATATTTGGCCATCCATAAAAAATTTCATCTAAATCTGACGTCCGTATTGCAAATTATGAATTTTTCTTTAATTTTTCACTAAAATCCAAAATTCTATTAAAATATCAAAAAGTATTGCTATTTCGTCTTGTAGTGATTAAATCTCCTTTTTCATCTTTTTGTGATTAAGTTAATCCAAGTGATTAACCCTTAATCACGTGTCTTAATCCTTGGGTTACTATTCATGTGCACTATTCACATGGGTTAAATCCTTAATTGCACTATTTTAACCTCTAATACACACATTTGCAAATATAACATATTTCATGAATTTTATTTATCATAAAAAATCAGTACAAAAATCTAGGGTTTACAACCCTAGGTTTACATGTGTTATTCTAGGATTGCGAGTTTCACAGCTCTTTATGATTCTCAATACAGTGATGTCCGAGGACCGTCTTAGCGAGGTAATGTATATGACATCGAATCCATAAATTCTCTTCATGCTAAACTTGATCAACTTTTGCAGCAAAATAAGCAGGAACCCATAGACCGAAATGTATCTTCTTCTCGAGAAATTTCATGTGAGATCTGTGGAGCTTCACACTACACGTTTGAGTGTAGTTTTGCAATCGAAGACACCAGAAGTGAGCAGGCCAATACTTTCAATAACCAGTATGATACTTGCACTTATGGTAATCCTTACTCAAATACTTACAACTTTGGATGGAGGAACCACCCCAATTTCTCTTGGGCAAACCAGTCAAACACCCAAAACTATGCTCAAAATAATAAGCCACCTGGTTTCCAAAGAAGACCACTGAACCCTCCCTTGTACCAAACTCAGCTCGAGCTACCTGCACCACCTCAAGCACCATCCTCTGATCCCTTAATTGGCAAATTACTTAAAGAAATGAGCCAAATGGAAACCCATATTAAACTGCTTGAAAACCAAATTGCCCAACATGCCACTACCTCATCCCATAGAGACTAGGGCAAAGTCCCTAGCCAACCTGAAGTAAACCTTAGGGACCAAGTGCGAGCAGTTACTTTGCGGAGTGAAAAGCAGCTCAAGCCACCTCAATTACCTCAAATTGACACAAAAAAGGAGGCTGAGCAGGAACAGGAGCAAGGAGATGAGCCACAACCTGAACCAGTGCTGGAGAAGCCGTATGTCCCATCATCTCCTTACAAGCCTCCTCTTCCCTTCTCTCAAAGGAGAAGACAGGCAAAACTTCAAAAGCAGTTCGATAAATTTATTTCAACACTCAAGGATCTATCAATCAGCGTGTTATTTATTGACATGATCTCTCAGAGGCCAACTTATGCAAAATTCTTAAAGGAGATACTGTCCAATAAAAGAAATCTCGAGGAGTATGGAACCATTGCACTCACTGAGGAGTGCAGCGCCATCTTGCAGAACAAGCTACCAGAAAAGCTAAAAGATCCTGAGAGCTTCTCTATTCCTTGTTCTTTTGGAAATTTCCAAATTAGCAAGGGATTATGTGATCTCAGACCCAGTGTAAGTCTGTAAAAAGCTGAACATAGGCAATCCAAAACCAACTTCTATGTCTCTCCAACTGGCCGATCGATCAATCAAATTCCCAGTTGGCATTCTTGAAGATGTTCCCTTAAAAGTCAGTAATTTGTTTATCTCAGTCGACTTTGTAGTCCTCGACATGGCAGAGGACCACAAAATTCCAATAATTCTTAGGCGACCTTTCTTAGCCACTGTTGAAGCCATTATAGACGTCAAGATGATCAACTTTCACTGACAGTTGGAGATGAAAAAGTTGAATTCAACCTTTTTGAAGCAACAAAGCACCCATCAACCGATACTTCTGCCTGCGAGTCAACATCATTGACCCTTTGCCAATCAAAGAAAAAGATGACCTGATAGAGGTATGTTGTGAAACCCTAACCAGGTAGAACCCATATGTATGCATTAATCATGTATATGATATTATTTGTGAATTATTGAATTATGAAGGTATTATATGATTTTTGCTAATTATTGTAATTAGGGTTCTGGATTAGCAATAACGATGTGATTAAGCATTTTGAGCTAAAATGAGAAAATGGGATTAGAGCATATTGATGTTGATTTAAATATGCAAATATATCATGAAAAATTATTTTCCATTATTTAATATGAATTATGGGAATTTATATGATAATTGACAAGTTTAGTGGAAAAACATTGAAAAATTCATAACTCAACGCCTGTAAGGCGGATTCAAGTGAAATTTGACATGAAAATTAATAATGTTGGGCTTGGTATATGGAATTAATGGGTTATGAAAATTCTTGATGAAATGAGAATTATGATTTATTGATCATATTTTAATTTCAACCGTTAACTTTAAACGGCTATAATGGGAGTTAGGAAACTCGGATTGAGATGAAATTTGAAACGGTTGAATAAAATTATGAGATGTTTATTTTGGATGACTTATATTAATCATGAAATGTTAGAAAAATACCTGCATTGAAAAACGTGAGCATGGTTGACTAATGCACCTCAAAAGTACCTTTTCATTAATGCTAGAGTACAAAGCATAATGGCTTGAAATTAATGGGAATTGAGTGGCAATTGTTGGAAACAATGTTTAAAACAATAAAAATTGACCAAATCTTGAGTTTCGATGATTAACAAGAACTAATTTGAGTATATAAAAGGTACTAATGGGTTTGATAAATGTTTAAGGAAAGCAAAGAGGTCAAGTCGATCTTCAAGTCGACTTGGACTTCGACTTGGGTGAAGTCGATCCCAAAGTCGACTCAAATATCGACTTAAGAATGAATCCCAAAAGCGCAACAGGTGAAGTCGCAGGTCAAGTCGACTCCACTTGCGACTTGGGAAGTCAAGTTGCAGACGAAGTCGACTCCAGCATCGACTTCAAACAAAAGAAAATGTCCAGGGTTGATTTTGGGGGCACGAAGCTGCCCAAGTCGCAAACGAAGTCGACTCCAGGTGCGACTTGGGTCAAGTCGCAGACAAGGTCGACTCCAACTTCGACTTGAGGATTTTAGACTTGAAGATTGAAGTTTCAAGTTTATTCCAAGGATCATACTGAACTTTTTCAAACCCAAATGAAATGAAAAGTTCATTCACAAAGAAACAAATTAAGATTCTTGAAGATCAAAGCTAAGATTCATATTCAATGTTCAAATCAAGTCTATCAAGCCAAGGCAAATGTTCAAGCTTATTCAAATAAGGCAACACCCAAGTTATGGAGACCAAGTGAGTCCAAGACTAAGCGAGGAACAAGCATATATCATGCAAGGACTCTATCAGCTCAAAAGCTTTGCAAGGATCAAGCCGAATCTTGAAGAACAAAGCAGCTTCAGCAAAACCCGAGCCAAGTCGCAGGCTAAGTCGACTTCAGATTCGACTTGAGTCGAAGTCTGAAACCAAGTCGACTAAAACTCAGACTTGGGATATTGGAGGAACTGGAGTCGCAGACGAAGTCGACTCCAGATGCGACTTGGGTTACCAAGTCGCAAGCCAAGTCGACTCCATCTTCGACTTGGGTATAACGGTCAAATTTTCGAACGTTAAAGTTCATTTATTGCACGCCAACTACTTCTACAACGTTCATATTTTCCTCAATCTATAAAAGGACATTCAAATGAACGTGAAAAAAAAAAAAAAAAGAGACACTACTCTAAAGATCAAAGAAAGAAAAGAAGTGCAAGAAAGACTTTCAAATATCTTTTCTCCATATTTGAGTGTTTCAAAGGAAGAAAGAGCTTCAAACTGCAAGTTGCTTCAACAATCATCATTCAAGCTATTACTGATTTCTTCCTCGAGCTCAAAACTGCCTACACAAATCTGTAAAGTGTAGTTTTTATTCATTTCTTTATTTGGTTGTATAAATCTTGATTTAGCTTGAGTAGCTAAGATCAAGTGTATGCAAAGTAGGGTGTGATTGGAGTGAGACTCATCACCTACTTGTGCAAGCGAATATATATGCCCCCTAGAGCTTTGAATCTAGAAGAGAGCAAGTGGCTCTAGTTGTGTATGCCCCCTAGAGCTTTGAATCTAGAAGAGAGCGGTGACTCTAAGTGTATTCTTGGAATACATAGTGGAACCCAAGTCACAACGGAGTGTGAGCTTGGAAGAGTGGAGTAGGGAAGGTTTGCCCGAACCACTATAAATCTTGTGTTCTACTTATTTTTACTGCTTTATCTTATTTGCTCTCCATTCGCTTAAAAAGGGGATTAACTTTTTCAAGGGATTAAGATTTTTAAGTTTACAGAAGAAATTTTAAAGAACCCAATTCACCCCTCCCCTCTTGGGTTAGGCCATCAACTCGGGACCAACAAGTGGTATCAGAGCAGGTCTTTGAGTTTATCAAAGAGATCTTATTGAAATGGCATCCCAATCTACTTCCGTTCCCGTATTTGCTGAAGGCCAATCCTTTACAAGGCCACCATTGTTTGATGGGAACAATTTTGGATATTGGAAGCTTCGTATGAAGCAACTCATCATGGCTACCGATATGGACTCTTGGATTGCTATCCAAGATGGAGTAATACTGCCTACCGATGAACGAGCTTCCAAATGGACCGATGAGGAAGTAAGAATAGTGAAGAGCAATGCCAAAGCTATGAACTCCTTATTTTGTGCTCTCACTGCTTCCGAGTATGATAGAGTATCCTCTTGCTTAACCGCCAAAGAGATATGGGATACACTAATCTCTATCTACGAAGGAACTTCTCAAGTCCAAGGGACGAGAAGGAATATTTTGATTGGAGAACTAGAGAACTTTAGAATGCTAGAAACAGAAAATATTTCTGAAATGTTTGCTAGATTCTCTAAGATTACAAATGCTTTAAAAGGTCTTGGAAAAGCAATATCTGAATCTGAGCAGGTCATGAAGATTTTAAGAGCTCTACCCGAATCATGGACTCCAAAGATCACTGCAATTGAAGAAGCCAAAGACCTCAACACGCTGAAGCTTGAAAACTTAATTAGCTCACTTATGTCACATGAGCTAATTAAGAAAAGGAATGAAGATCAACACAGGGGCAAAAGAGCAATTGCCTTAAAAGCCGCACAAGACACCGATGACACATCTTCTTCTCAAAATGACAACGAGATTGCTCTACTCACAAAACGATTCAGAAAATTTGTGAGGAAAGGCAAAAATTTCAGAAGCTTCAAAGAAAGAACTCCCCAAGAGAAGAAGAAAGAATCAACCAAGTGCTACCGATGCGGCGGTTCGGGACATATGCAGGCTCAATGTCCAACTCCCGAAGAAAACAAGGCAAAAGAACAAAGAAAGGATCGAGGGAACAATAGAAGATTCCAGAAATACAAAGGAAGAGGCATGTACGTAAATGATGAAGAATCTACGACGAGTAGCTTCTCAACCGATGACATAGAGGCGGAAGAATGTGCAAGAATTTGCTGCATGGCACAAATCGAGCAAGGAGAACAAATTACCTCAACAAAAGACACAAGCAATGAAGAGGTAAGTTCCAAACTCTCCCTTTCTAATTCAAGTTATTCTTCCTCTCATGAATGCCTCAAATGTACTGAATTAGATGAACTACAAACTGCATATGATTCATTATATGAAGAAATGAAGAAATTAGGAAGCAAGTTTACAATTAAGAAGAGACAATGTGATGCAACAATAATTGTAAATGGTAAACTTGCAGAAAGATTAGTCAAATTGAAAGATGAAACTGAATTGCTGAAAATGGAGAACAAATCATTAAATGAATCATTAGCTAAGTTCTCTAATCCAGGAGAAAATGTTAAAATGTTTCTGAATATGACCACCCAAACACATAAAAGAGGTCTTGGGTATCATACATTTGAGCAAGGAGAAAGTAGCAAATCAAATGAACAAATACTTGAGAAAAATCAAACTAAAAATACATCTATATACAAGCCACAAAAGAAAAATTTTAAGTGGACTAGAAGACCAATGATTGAACCCTTGCATGCTTGGAGACCTACTCCAAGATTACCTTTGGCTTGTAATTTCTGCAATAAGATGGGTCATAAAACTTACAAATGTAATTTTAAGAAACTATATGACTATGGTGTTAAATTAGTTTGGGTTCCAAGAAACACAAGATTTGGGCTTTCAAAGTTAGATCAACTTAGATTAGATTCTCTTACTAACCCAAATGGACCCATAAAATGGGTACCAAAAAGATAAGATTTATTTCCTTATTTTTTCAGACATGTTTTAAGGCAAAGGCAAACAATGAATGGTTCATGGATAGCGGTTGTTCAAGACATATGACCGGTGAAAGAAGTTTGTTTCATAAACTTAAGCCTTGCAACGATGGAATGGTTGCCTTTGGAAATAATGAAAAAGGTAAAATTAAAGGTAAAGGAAATATACTTAGTACCTCAAATGCATGCATGGAAAATGTTTTGTTTGTTGAAGGACTCAAACACAATTTAATGAGTATTAGCCAATTATGTGATAAAGGATATAAAGTTGTGTTTGAATCATCTATATGTAATGTATTTGATGGAGAACATATCATGTTTAGTGGTAAACGACATGGAAATGTTTATTTGGTTTCACTTGATGAATTGAATGGTCAATGTCTTATGGCCATTGATAATGATCCATGGGTTTGGCATAAAAGGCTTGGACATGTAAACATGGGAAATATAAAGACCCTTTGGAAAAAGAATTTGGTAGAAGGATTACCAAAGTTGAAATATGACAAAGACAAAATTTGCAAGGCATGTCAATTATCAAAACAACACAAGATGCCTTTCTCTACCAAAAAGGAAATTTCCACCACAAAGCCACTTGAATTATTACATATGGATCTATACGGGCCATCCGACATTCTAACCATTGGTGGAAAGAAACAATGTATGGCATTTAGTTCCTAGACCAAACAATCATACAGTCATTGGTACAAAATGGGTATTTAGGAACAAATTAGACGAAAGCGGTCTTGTAATTAGAAACAAGGCAAGGTTAGTAGCCAAAGGGTATTCCCAAGAAGAAGGAATTGATTTTGAAGAATCATATGCACCCGTGGCTAGATTAGAAGCCATACGCATCCTACTAGCATTTGCTTCTCATATGAACTTCAAATTGTTTCAAATGGATGTAAAAAGCGCATTTTTGAATGGTTATTTGAATGAAGAAGTATATGTTGAACAACCCCCTGGTTTTGAAGAAAAGGATCAATCAAAGTATGTTTATAAATTAACCAAAGCGTTATATGGACTAAAACAAGCACCAAGAGCTTGGTACGAAAGGTTAAATAGTTTCTTGATTGATCATGAGTTTCAAAGAGGGAAAGTAGACACTACTTTGTTCATTAAGTACAAAAATAAAAATATTTTGATTGTACAAATTTATGTGGATGACATAATATTTGGTGCTACTGACGAAAAACTTTGTCAAGAGTTTTCTAAGATAATGCAGAGTGAATTCGAAATGAGCATGATGGGAGAATTAAATTTCTTCCTTGGACTGCAAATCAAGCAACAAAGTGAAGGAATATTTTTGAACCAGTCCAAGTATGTCAAAGAAATGCTCAAGAGATTCGGAATGCAGAATAGCAAAGGGGCAAACACTCCAATGAGCTCTACAATCAAGATCGACACGGACGAAAACGGTAAAAGTATCGATCAAAAGCTCTATAGAAGCATGATTGGATCCTTGTTATATTTAACTGCTTCTAGACCCGATATCTTATTTAGTGTTTGTATGTGCTCTAGATTTCAAGCATGTCCCAAAGAATCACACCTACTTGCTGTAAAAAGAATTTTTAAATATTTGATAAAAACTACAAACCTTGGACTATGGTATCCAAAGGGGTCAACCTTTGATCTAATCGGCTATTCGGATGCAGACTTTGCCGGATATAAAGTAGATAGAAAAAGTACCAGTGGAACTTGTCAATTTCTTGGACATATGCTAGTTTCATGGCATTCAAGAAAACAAACAAGTGTTGCACTATCTACTGCGGAAGCCGAGTACATAGCCGCCGGTAGTTGTTGTGCCCAACTACTTTGGATGAAACAACAGTTGAAAGACTATGGTATTGATTATGTTGATATTCCTATTAGATGTGATAATACAAGTGCAATTTGTTTGACTAAAAATCCAGTCTTGCATTCTAGAACCAAACATATTGATGTAAGACATCACTTTATTCGTGAGCATGTTGAGAATCATGATGTATGCCTAGAATATGTAAAAACAGAAGACCAAATTGCTGATATCTTTACCAAACCATTAGCCAAAGAATCATTTTATAAAATTAGGAATGATATGGGGATGATAGAGCTAAATTAGGAAAAATAAAACAAAGAAACCAAAATTTGAAAAGGCAAAACTGATGGGTCAAGTCGACTCCATGGGAGCCAAGTCGACTCGGCCAAGTCGACTTGGGAAAGTGAAGTCGACTCCTCTTCAGGAGCGAAGTCGACTCCACAGGAGCGAAGTCGACTCCGCTTCAATAACGAAGTCGACTCCGAGGGGCCGAAGTCGACTTCGCCTAGGGCAAGTCGACTCCGCGAGCGCGACCGTCCGACTTCCGCATCTCTTCTTCCCTTTCTCTCTTCTTCTCTCTCATTTTCCCGCGCCTTCTCCTCTCTGTTTTTCCCCTCCGGCGACAAAATCCTCTCTGTTTTTTCCCTTTTCTCTCTGACAACCTCCATTTCCGGCAACTCCTCTCTCCTCCGGCGACCCTCTCCGTCTCTCTCTTTCTCTTGTTCTCTCCCAACTCTCTCAGCTCTCTCTCTCAAAGTTCTTTCAAATCTCCATTTTCTTTTTCTCTCACAGATTCCAAACTCCAAAACTCCAATTTCAATGGCTCCAAAAGCTAAAACTCCTAAACTAGCAGTCAAAAAGCCAAGCCAACGGCCAGTGCCTAGGCCATCCCAATCTTCCACAGAGGAAGATATTCCTAGAAGAGCAAGGACTCCATCCAAACGAGTTAGAGAGGAACCATCAACCTCGACAGGTAGACGGGTTCGATTCCAGACAACAACCCAGTCAACTGATAGAGCCCCACGATCAGAAAGCCAACCTGAAAGCTCGTATTCTTCAAGGATTCCTATCAAGAAGGGGCAAGTTCTAAAAATGCCCACTACTTATTTCAGGACAGAGCTACAGCATAGTCGCTTCTACAGAAACTTCTATGAACGAAAGGTATTCATTCCTAAAATCATAGATTTCAAGTTCCTCAACGACTATGAGTTCGACATAGAAGAGTTGTTGGATTTCCAAGGATGGATACAACTATTCAAATCCGATGAACGGATCTATCCTGATCTCACAAGACAGTTTTATTATTTATGGGACAACACCAAGTTTTGCACTTATGTCAAAGGCACTGAAATAAATTTTGGGAGTAACAACTATCCAGATCAAGATGAAGCCTTGAGAAGAATTGGAAATATTCTTCAAGTACCTTTTGATGAAGAGAGGCTTCCCAAGGATCTGACTATGGACAAGATCTACAATGAGTTAACCAAAAGCAACAAGTACCATGCAGGCACCAAATTCCTACATTACATGGATCTTTCTCCCAGACTCAGGGTTATCCGTCTATTAATCGCCCACTGTATTTTGCCAAAAGGAGGCGGAAGGAATCAATTGAATCCACAAGAAGCAATGATCTTGTGGAAATTAGTGAACAAAGTCAAGATCAGTCTTCCCAGACTATTCCTAGAAGCCTTAGCATCCAGGAAAGACAATCCGAGAGGCGTGTTACCTTATGGATCTTGGATCACCAAGATTTTTGAGCGGGTTGAGCTCGACATTGATGGGGAACCATTTGAAGTCCCCAAGACGACCAACGCTATCAACAAGGCTTTGCTCCAACGCATGAAAATCAATTTGGAGCAGTTTAGGGATGATCGCATCCGAGAGAAGCTTGGCGAGCCAGTCCGAGAACAAGAGGACAATGCACAAGCTGAGGGGGAGCAAGCTCCCGAGGCATCGCCTGAACGGCCTGCATCTCCTCTATCACACGGATCACATTCTCCTCAAGGATCCGTTGCACCCGAACGCGTGCCGCCTACTTCAGATCAAATGGCTGCACTTCAAAACCTCAAAAACGAGATCTTGGAAGCTATGGGTCAGCAAGAAGATAGGATGACTAGCCTAGTGACCGGTGTGCTGAATGCTATCACTGATATGCATTCCCGACAAGATCACATGGATCGGGAACTGCGTACCATCAAATATCACCTCGCCTCCGGACGTCACAAGAAGAGGCCTATGCCCGAACTCGATCCATACGAATCGGGTTCAGTTCATAAAGCAGCATCTCCCGATCATGATATCTCCATCTACTCATCTGCCCAAAATCGTCCCATCAAACCAATCTTATATCCGATCTCCCAATTTCAATTCACAAAATCATTAAAAGTTGATCGATTTTTGATAGTTTGACAAAAAGGGGGAGATAGAATAGGTGAGTTGAGTAAAACTTTCTTTTGGGTTGGGTAGTTTTGTATCTAGGTTTCATTTTTTTGTGTTGCATGAAACTTGATACATATATATGCTATTGATGAATGTTATGTTTGCTTAATATGTTTTGCTTGAAAATGATTTGCTTGAAATCCAATATGCCAAAATGATATAATAGTTGAAATTTCAAAAAGCTCTGACCTATATGACAAATGCTCTGTTTTTCAAAAAGACATATGAACATGATTAATGCTTGAAAGGTATCAACTCAAATGAAGTTTTGTCAATCATCAAAAAGGGGGAGATTGTTGGAAACAATGTTTAAAACAATAAAAATTGACCAAATCTTGAGTTTCGATGATTAACAAGAACTAATTTGAGTATATAAAAGGTACTAATGGGTTTGATAAATGTTTAAGGAAAGCAAAGAGGTCAAGTCGATCTTCAAGTCGACTTGGACTTCGACTTGGGTGAAGTCGATCCCAAAGTCGACTCAAATATCGACTTAAGAATGAATCCCAAAAGCGCAACAGGTGAAGTCGCAGGTCAAGTCGACTCCACTTGCGACTTGGGAAGTCAAGTTGCAGACGAAGTCGACTCCAGCATCGACTTCAAACAAAAGAAAATGTCCAGGGTTGATTTTGGGGGCACGAAGCTGCCCAAGTCGCAAACGAAGTCGACTCCAGGTGCGACTTGGGTCAAGTCGCAGACAAGGTCGACTCCAACTTCGACTTGAGGATTTTAGACTTGAAGATTGAAGTTTCAAGTTTATTCCAAGGATCATACTGAACTTTTTCAAACCCAAATGAAATGAAAAGTTCATTCACAAAGAAACAAATTAAGATTCTTGAAGATCAAAGCTAAGATTCATATTCAATGTTCAAATCAAGTCTATCAAGCCAAGGCAAATGTTCAAGCTTATTCAAATAAGGCAACACCCAAGTTATGGAGACCAAGTGAGTCCAAGACTAAGCGAGGAACAAGCATATATCATGCAAGGACTCTATCAGCTCAAAAGCTTTGCAAGGATCAAGCCGAATCTTGAAGAACAAAGCAGCTTCAGCAAAACCCGAGCCAAGTCGCAGGCTAAGTCGACTTCAGATTCGACTTGAGTCGAAGTCTGAAACCAAGTCGACTAAAACTCAGACTTGGGATATTGGAGGAACTGGAGTCGCAGACGAAGTCGACTCCAGATGCGACTTGGGTTACCAAGTCGCAAGCCAAGTCGACTCCATCTTCGACTTGGGTATAACGGTCAAATTTTCGAACGTTAAAGTTCATTTATTGCACGCCAACTACTTCTACAACGTTCATATTTTCCTCAATCTATAAAAGGACATTCAAATGAACGTGAAAAAAAAAAAAAAAAAGAGACACTACTCTAAAGATCAAAGAAAGAAAAGAAGTGCAAGAAAGACTTTCAAATATCTTTTCTCCATATTTGAGTGTTTCAAAGGAAGAAAGAGCTTCAAACTGCAAGTTGCTTCAACAATCATCATTCAAGCTATTACTGATTTCTTCCTCGAGCTCAAAACTGCCTACACAAATCTGTAAAGTGTAGTTTTTATTCATTTCTTTATTTGGTTGTATAAATCTTGATTTAGCTTGAGTAGCTAAGATCAAGTGTATGCAAAGTAGGGTGTGATTGGAGTGAGACTCATCACCTACTTGTGCAAGCGAATATATATGCCCCCTAGAGCTTTGAATCTAGAAGAGAGCAAGTGGCTCTAGTTGTGTATGCCCCCTAGAGCTTTGAATCTAGAAGAGAGCGGTGACTCTAAGTGTATTCTTGGAATACATAGTGGAACCCAAGTCACAACGGAGTGTGAGCTTGGAAGAGTGGAGTAGGGAAGGTTTGCCCGAACCACTATAAATCTTGTGTTCTACTTATTTTTACTGCTTTATCTTATTTGCTCTCCATTCGCTTAAAAAGGGGATTAACTTTTTCAAGGGATTAAGATTTTTAAGTTTACAGAAGAAATTTTAAAGAACCCAATTCACCCCTCCCCTCTTGGGTTAGGCCATCAACTCGGGACCAACAGCAATTGCAGGCCATTTCTAGGGTATTTTGTGTATTTATTTAAAATGCAAAAATATGAGAATTATCCAGCCATTAAATGCATATGATGATGGAGCTACAAAGCAAACAACCTAGCATAGGTGGTGTGGCAACAATGGACGTCCAAGGGGCTGCCTTTGATGCATATTTTTGATTTTTTAATTTTTAAAATATGCATATATGTTGCTGAGATGCAGGTACATAAAATTTACATGCAATTATGAAGATTTTCAGCAATAAAAAAATAATAAAATGCAGATGCATGCAGCTGAAAAAGTGAACAGCTTATGGGCAGAAATGACGTGCATAAATGTGCTACTGTTGCTGCCATTTTTGTCATTTTATTTCATGATAAATTAATGAATTAATTAAGGGATAATTAGATGTATAAATTACTCATATTTTGTATTTAAAAAATGGGAAAAATTTTCTGGAAAAATGGGCAGCAGGGGACGTGCTTGGATGGGCAGATTTAGACGGCTATGGATTAATGTCATTTTCTGATTTTTGAAAAATGGTAAAACCTAATTTACTAGGCTATAAATTTTTCAGAACTTCAAGGGAGATATGCATGCATTTAAGAGTGTAGAAATTGCCCATTGTGGGGCCCACAGCTAGAGAAAAATCCATCTGATAGCCATGCACGTTCACTTGAGAGAAGGGTTGGAAATTTACTAAGTGTTGTGATTTTCAACCAAGCAACCAGCAGCAGTTCACGTCCCATTTTCCCCAACAAGGAAGAAGGAAAAAAAAGGGAAAAAGGGAAGGGAATTGAGGAGGAAACCATCTCCAAGTGCTAGAATTTGATTTAGCTCAAAACCAAGTAAGTATACGTGTGGTTTGAGTTGATTATTTTGAGTTTTTAAACTCTAAAATGGGAATATGGAAGGGATGCCTAAAGAATTTGTAAAGTGATGATATAACATGCTTTTGAATGAATATGGAATGGATATTAGGTTTTATGTATGAATTTTCAAGTTTAAGTTGATGAAAATGAAGTTTTTCATGTGTATTAAGTGGGAAATCCAAGTTGGTAAACGCCAAATCTCCAAGACAAGTTTCTGTTTTGGTTTGATGATGTGATTAGGTTATGACTTATGTATTCATGCAAAATATATGATGGGTTATGCTTAAATTATGAATTTTTGAAGTTATGGAATGCAAAGTGATGATTTTGACATAATTTCTATGTTTATATGCTAAAAATGCTATGAAAATGGGTTTGCATGTTTTATGAATTTTATGTAGGTTAAAATACCCTAGGTTTAAGGTATTATGGATGCCCAAAAATATTTGGGAAAAGAAACCCTAAAACTGATTTTTATAGATTTTATGAAAGAATGTCAAACCTATGTGAAACGGGACTCAAAACGTGTGGGTGACTTGCTGTTTTGAGAAATTTTAATTCATGGATGTTATATATGTGTTAAATACCTAAAAATAGATTAGGAAAAATTGATTTATTTGCTGAAATTTCGGAATTATATGACTGCATAGGGTTATGTGTCAAAAGACACATTAAACGGGTGAAAAAACGGGTTCCAAACTTGCTGTTTTGGAAACCTATGGTGAATGGATTTAAATCCCATAAAAATACCTTGAATGCAGTGGTCATTAAGGGTAATTAAATCCCTGAAAAATGGATTAAATTTCTGAGTTAGAAAATTTTATGAAATGCATTATGTATATGTGCTAAATGAGCTTATGTGAAGGGATAAAGGTGAATAGGTGATGAATGACTTATGAAAAATGATTTTGTGCAAAAATGCATGAAAATGAGATGAATTCCATGTTTATATATCTGTTTGAGATTTTATGATATTAATTCCAAAATTTTGGATTTGATTTATGAAGCTAAGGCAATGATATGTATGTAGAAGAAACACCCATGCGTGTATTTTGGAAAAAATTGATAAATGGAAATAGTGAGCTTAATGAGCCTATGTATGATGGTTATTGAATGAATTTTTAGGGATTGAAATGAATACCCTAATAGTGGGGTTACATATATATGTTATGTTATGTGTTTGCCAATGAAATGTGCAAAATGTGCTATATATGTGCATAACGACTTGTGAAGTCAAATAAATGATATATATGGATGAAATGGGTTGGAAAACTAAATGAAAAATGGAAAAAAAAAATATACGAAAAATCATATTATTCTCATGTAGGCAAAGGCAAAGAAAAAGCTGTGACGGAAAGCTAAGGAATTCAGTAAGCAAGCAAATTTTCTAAAGGATTTCTGCTTTTCTAAATTATTTACATAAATGCAATTTTTGCTTTAACTTGTTTGATGAAACTATGAAAATTTTTTCTAATGTGTTTAAGGATGGTCATCCCTTAGAAAAATGATGTTGAAATGATATTTTACTTCAAATGCAATATTATGAAATTTCTCTTTGATAAATGCTATGGAAAAATGATGTGAGTTTATGTTCTGATTGAAAAATCATGCTAGCATATTAAAGATGAATTTATGAAAAAGTTCATGTGCACAGGTTACTAGGTCCACTTAAAGGGTGTAAGCGGACCGATTGTCCCCCCTTAGTGTGGCTAAGTCGCTTAAAATAGGCCCATGGCCGGCGGCGCCCTCTCTGAAATGAGAGTTAACGTGACGGATAGTCGCCTGGCTAGCTTCCATCCTAAGGGACTTATGATGACTATGTTCATGTTTTAAATGGCATTATGCATATGGTGCTCGTGATGGGTACAAGATTTCATGTTTTCAAGATATACCTTTGGACAAGGTATAAATTGCTTTCCAATATGAATTTAATTGTGGCGCCCCGGCCCGAGCGTCACATCCTTACCTCAGGATCTATCGATTAGTAAATGTGAATCAGGATTGTTGCATGATCACGCGACGGGTTCGTATTGGATATTTATCCAGTTAATCCTAACTCCTTAGGAGCTTATATCATTCCACTTGTTTCAAGTTTCCATCAAATGCCTTTCTAGGCCATTATGTCATTTGTGAATTACACATGTCATCTCATAACCTTCATACTTATTCATATCATGATATTTCATGCCTTAGCATTTACTCATAAAAAATTTTCCGCCAATCCATAGGCATAAAACATCACATAATTCTTCTACAACATCAAATAACAATTTAATTGTTAACATTCATATAACCGTTCAACCCTTAGGTTCATACACAGGTAACTCGTAGAAATTCATTCATCTTTGAATCTCCACCTGTGCTCCTTGCCTCCTTCCTTTCACCTGTCTATGGGTTTGGAAAACAAAACGTGAGTGGAAACTCAGTAAGCAAGCTTAGGGTTTTCATGCAATTCATTTTGAAAGCAACACTCTTTAAAAACATTTCCCTCCTTCAGTAGAGACACTTAGCAAATGATCAACTACCTGCGGAGCAGAAACTTTTTCATAAACCATTCAAACACTTTTCATAAACATTTCATGAAAATCATTCATGAAAAACCATTTAGGTAAACCATTCGTAAACATTTCATAAACATTGGATGTGCAAATTCATCATTTTCATTGATGACGTTATCCTTCAAGTGACGGTACGCTAGCACGGGGAACACTCTTTCATAGCATGATCCTTTCTATTCTTGGCGTTGGACCTACCGACTTGGCAACGTCAAGGGGGACTCCTTGTCCACTTACTATCTCAACTAGCCAACCTCACCGGTCCTTTCCGACTTGGCGACGTCAAGGGGGACTCTTTGTCCACTTACTACCTCGACTAGCCTACTTGATTTTCATTCCATGCATGACTTTTAGTCTCCCCGGCATTATATACCCTCTTACACATGGAACTTGTCATTCTCATGTAGAGAATTCTTTGCACCATCCCTCTTTAAACACCGTTTCAACGAAACATCGTATAAACTCATGTTTCAACACATTTCAAGCATAATTGCGAAACCATAAGCAATCATTTATTTCAAAAGAAATAAACATTTCAATACACATATAAACAAGAATGGCCATCCTTAAATACCTTGTAATGAAAACCAAAATCATTTAGAAAGCTGCTTGCTTACCTTGCTTGCTTAGCTTCCCGTTTCGCTTATCCCTTTGCCTTTGCCTATACATATAAGAATGATATAATATTCATATTTTTCCTTTGCTTGCATTCAACTCAGTTTTCCAACCCATTTGCATTAACATAAATAATTCCTTCGACTTCTCAAGTCGTTATACCCATATAGCACATACTTATTGATGAGCTTTTACACACCCTATTTAATCCCATAAATAGTTTAATCATCCAATCACTTAATAATCATTCAATAACCATTATTTTATGGCTCATTATCTTCCTTAAGTCATTTTCCACTTATGCATGTCTATCCTTTCCCATATGCCCATTTGGCAACACATATATGAGGCCTTTAATAAAATTTCCCAAGTCAGAAATTTAATCCACATTTCAGCATGATAATTATCCTTAATTATCACTGTACTTAGGGTATTTTTATGGAATTTAAATCCACTAATCATAGGTTTCCAAAACAGCAACTTTGGAACCCATTTTTCACCCATTTAACGTGTCTCTTGACACATAACCCTAAGCAGTTCAATAAATCCGAATTTTCAGTAAATAATCCCACTTTTCCTAACCCAAATTTCGGGTATTAACACATATATCAATTTGGTTCATTTCTACAGAGATTTCATATTTCTTTTTGATTTTCTTCTCAAACTATCCACATATGCTGAAATTAGGTGTACTGAAATCTCAAAATCTTGAATTAATATCAAATAAAGTAGTTTTGCTATGAATTTTATACCATACCTCAATAACTACATTAATTAACTAAAATAAATATTTTCACCACAAAATATTTAATATTTCTATTTATTTTGGTATTTTTACTTTGCTGAACAGCAACATCTAATTTCAGACAGCCTGAATGACGTTATTTATGGGGTATATTTATACCCATAAAAACCTAATTTTTAATTTTTTTCTATGATCATAAATATTATTATATATATTATAAAATTTTCAACTCAAAATTCGTTGTATAAAAATTATTAAAAATAATTTTCTACAGCTGATCCTGTCACCCGTTTTACCCTGTTTGGGCTAATATTCTCAGATTTGTAATTTGCAAAGTAATTATCTTTTAAATCTGGAAATTGGATCGTTCCTTAATCACCTTATAAGGAGTCTTAAAAAACATTTTCAGGCTAAATTTCATCCATTTACTATTCCGTCCATATTTTAGTTTACAACATCAAATAACTTCCAGATTTGAGACATAAAATCAAGATAATCATATACTTACTTGATTAAATGATAATCCCTCTTTTTCTCCTTATTTTTCTTCTCTTTTCTTCCTCCTTGGTGTCCTAGAGCTGGGATGTGAGCACTGCCTTGGGGAGAAGGGATTTCAGCACTTGAAAATTTCTCAAAATCTCTCTCATATGGACGTGTATAGGTTATATATATTGCTGGATTTTTCCAGTTGTGGGGCCCACTTGGTGCTGCAATTCCACACTCCTTAAATGATCCCTTATCTACCATATGTGGTGGCACATTTACAGCCAAGTAAAATCTGGTTTTACCATTTACAAAAGTCAAAAAATCTACTTTAATCACAACCATCCACTTGCCACAATTGCCCTTCTTTGCTTAGCCCTTAAGCAACTTGTTACTTGCTCTCCAAGAAAGACATTTTTCATCATAATTATCTTAATCCATTCCATTCATCTCATAGATTTCATAATTTTATTCCATCGTTTCAAATTTCATCTCAAACCGACGTTTCTACGTCAAGTTATGACCACTTGAATATATCTTTTGGATTTGGGATAAAAATAATTAATTATCACCCTAATCCCATCATGATTCCATTAATTCAATCCATTCATAAAATTGGGCTCACCGTCGTGAGCTTACCTTTCAAATTTCATCGAAATCCGCCTTGTAGGCGTCAAGTTAGGAATTTTCCATCATTTTCCACCTTAATTCCATAATTACACTTTAATCTCCATAAATTAAATCATGATTATTAACATGATTATTCATGACACCTTGTCACCCTTAAAGTCCTCATTAAGCCCCTCGGGTCATACCGACTCACTTTGGGCTTCGGCGATTAAATTTTTAATCACCGTTTCCAATGAAAACCCTAATTCAAAATATCATAAAATTCTAAAATCTTCCAAAAATTCTATTTAATTCACATGTAAGTCACATGTACATGTTCGATGCACATATTAAATCCTCCTTAGATTGGGGTTTCACAATCTTTCCCCCCTTATAACAGGTTTCGTCCCGAAACCGTCTATTCTTTGAATAATTGGGTTTTGCCTTTCTACTTCTTCTCTGAGTTTCCAAATATTCTTGTTTTCAGAATATTTGTTCCATTGAACATCAACACATTTGATTAACCATAGCTAATCCACATATAAAGAGTTTTACCTATATTATTTTATCAATCTCCTCTACAGGTAGTGCATGTGTGGTTACTCTCATAAACATAGCTATCATATCACATGCATACATTTTATGCATTCAAATTCCTTTGAGGTAGTTATATCATCATAACTAATCATATCATGCTCATTATCAAAGCATCCACTCATAAATAAAGTCTTAGCATCTTAACATGTCAATTCATATAATCACAATCATGTGATATTATTCATCATCATAAATTTCACTATTGTCATCATATATCATGCATCCTATCATGATAATCACTTACGCATTCATCATAAAAACATGCATATCATATTTCATCACTACACGTAAACTTTTTCATGCCTATTTACCAGTCTATGTTCTGAAACCATTACTGTGATATCAGACCTATCCATTCAACATCCTTTATTTTCTCCTTCTCCCGCCTGTTTACCAATCCTTGCTCTGATACCATTTCTTGTGGCGCCCCGGCCCGAGCGTCACATCCTTACCTCAGGATCTATCGATTAGTAAATGTGAATCAGGATTGTTGCCCTGATCACGCGACGGGTTCGTATTGGATATTTATCCAGTTAATCCTAACTCCTTAGGAGCTTATATCATTCCACTTGTTTCAAGTTTCCATCAAATGCCTTTCTAGGCCATTATGTCATTTGAGAATTACACATGTCATCTCATAACCTTCATACTTATTCATATCATGATATTTCATGCCTTAGCATTTACTCATAAAAAAATTTTCCGCCAATCCATAGGTATAAAACATCACATAATTCTTCTACAACATCAAATAACAATTTAATTGTTAACATTCATATAACCGTTCAACCCTTAGATTCATACACAGGTAACTCGTAGAAATCCATTCATCCTTGAATCTCCACCTGTGCTCCTTGCCTCCTTCCTTTCACCTGTCTATGGGTTTGGAAAACAAAACGTGAGTGGAAACTCAGTAAGCAAGCTTAGGGTTTTCATGCAATTCATTTTGAAAGAAACACTCTTTAAAAACATTTCCCTCCATTCACTAGAGACACTTAGCAAGTGATCAACTACCTGCGGAGCAGAAACTTTTTCATTAACCATTCAAACACTTTTCATAAACATTTCATGAAAATCATTCATGAAAAACCATTTAGGTAAACCATTCGTAAACATTTCATAAACATTGGAGTGCAAATTCATCATTTCCATTGATGACGTTATCCTTCATGTGACGGTACGCTAGCACGGGGAACACTCTTTCATAACATGATCCTTTCCATCCTTGGCGCCGGACCTACCGACTTGGCAATGTCAAGGGGGACTCCTTGTCCACTTACTACCTCAACTAGCCAACCTCACCGGTCCTTTCCGACTTGGCGACGTTAAGGGGGACTCCTTGTCCACTTACTACCTCGACTAGCCTACTTGATTTTCATTCCATGCATGAGTTTTAGTCACCACGGCATTATATACCCTCTTACACATGGAACTTGTCATTCTCATGTAGAGAATTCTTTGCACCATCCCTCTTTAAACATCGTTTTAACGAAGCATCGTATAAACTCATGTTTCAACACATTTCAAGCATAATTGCGAAACCATAAGCAATCATTTATTTCAAAAGAAATAAACATTTCAATACACATATAAACAGGAATGGCCATCCTTAAATACCTTGTAATGAAAACCAAAATCATTTAGAAAGCTGCTTGCTTACCTTGCTTGCTTAGCTTCCCGTTTCGCTTATTCCTTTGCCTTTGCCTATACATATAAGAATGATATAACATTCATATATTTCCTTTGCTTGCATTCAACTCAGTTTTCCAACCCATTTGCATTAACATAAATAATTCCTTCGACTTCTCAAGTCGTTATACCCATATAGCACATACTTATTGATGAGCTTTTACACACCCTATTTAATCCCATAAATAGGTTAATCATCCAATCGCTTAATAATCATTCAATAACCATTATTTAATGGCTCATTATCTTCCTTAAGTCATTTTCCACTTATGCATGTCTATCCTTTCACATATGCCAATTTGGCAACACATATATGAGGCCTTTAATAAAATTTCCCAAGTCAGAAATTTAATACACATTTCAGCATGATAATTATCCTTAATTATTACTGTACTTATATTATTTTTATGGAATTTAAATCCACTAATCATAGGTTTCCAAAACAGCAACTTTGGAACCCATTTTTCACCCATTTAACGTGTCTCTTGACACATAACCCTAAGCAGTTCAATAAATCCGAATTTTCAGTAAATAATCCCACTTTTCCTAACCCAAATTTCGGGTATTAACACATATATCAATTTGGTTCATTTCTACAGAGATTTCATATTTCTTTTTGATTTTCTTCTCAAACTATCCACATATGCTGAAATTAGGTGTACTGAAATCTCAAAATCTTGAATTAATATCAAATAAAGTAGTTTCGCTCTGAATTTTATACCATACCTCAATAACTACATTAATTAACCAAAATAAATATTTACACCACGAAATATTTAATATTCATATTTATTTTGGTATTTTTAATTTGCTGAACAGCAACATCTAATTTCAGACAGCCTGAATGACGTTATTTATGGGGTATATTATAACCATAAAAACCTAATTTTTAATTTTTTATTATGATCCTAAATATGTATTATATATCTTATAAAATTTTCAACTCAAAATTCGTTGTAAAAATATTATTAAAAATCATTTTCTACAGATGATCCTGTCACCCGTTTTACCCTGTTTGGGCTAATATTCTCAGATTTGTAATTTGCAAAGTACTTATCTTTTAAATCTGAAAATTGGATCGTTCCTTAATCACCTTATAAGGAGTCTTACCAAACATTTTCAGGCTAAATTTCATCCATTTACTATTCCGTCCATATTTTAGTTTACAACATCAAATAACTTTCAGATTTGAGACATAAAATCAAGATAATCATATACTTACTTGATTAAATGATAATCCCTCTTTTTCCCCTTCTTTTTCTTCTCTTTTCTTCCTCCTTGGTGGCCTAGATCTGGGACGTGAGCACTGCCTTGGGGAGAAGGGATTTCAGCACTTGGAAATTTCTCAAAATCTCTCTCTCATATGGACGTGTATAGGTTATATATATTGCTGGATTTTTCCAGTTGTGGGGCCCACTTGGTGCTGCAATTCCACACTCCTTAAATGATTTCTTATCTACCATATGTGGTGGCACATTTACAGCCAAGTAAAATCTGGGTTTACCATTTACAAAAGTCAAAAAATCTACTTTAATCACAACCATCCACTTGCCACAATTGCCCTTCTTTGCTTAGCCCTTAAGCAACTTGTTACTTGCTCTCCAAGAAAGACATTTTTCATCATAATTAGCTTAATCCATTCCATTCATCTCATAGATTTCATAATTTTATTCCATCGTTTCAAATTTCATCTCAAACCGACGTTTCTACGTCAAGTTATGACCACTTGAAAATAGCTTTTGGATTTGGATTAAAAATAATTAATTATCACCCTAATCCCATCATTATTCTATTAATCCAATCCATTCATAAAATTGGGCTCACCGTCGTGAGCTTACCTTTCAAATTTCATCGAAATCCGCCTTGTAGGCGTCAAGTTATGAATTTTCCATCATTTTCCACCTTAATTCCATAATTACACTTTAATCTCCATAAATTAAATCATGATTATTAACATGATTATTCATGACACCTTGTCACCCTTAAGTTCTCATTAAGCCCCTCGGGTCATACCGACTCACTTTGGGCTTCGGCGATTAAATTTTTAATCACCGTTTCCAATGGAAACCCTAATTCAAAATATCATAAAATTCTAAAATCTTCCAAAAATTCCATTTAATTCACATGTAAGTCACATGTACATGTTCGATGCACATATTAAATCCTCCTTAGATTGGGGTTTTACATTAATTTCAAAAAAATGTGCCTGAAATGGTTTGCCTATAAAATGCAATTAGCTTGCTTATTGAGTTTCGACTCACGATTTTGTTTTCGAAACCCTAAAGACAGGTGAAGGACAGCGCATGACGAAGGAGCAAATACAAGCTTAAGGAATCAATGAAAAACTTTAGAATTTTTATACCAAGAAAACTCATGTGAAATGGTTGTAAACTATATGCAGGGTTTTATGTTGAATAGATGTAATCTATTCTAATGTTTTATATTGATGACTGTGATACATAAATGCAGTGACATCTGATTTAGACAAAAGATGAAATGTTGCTTGAACATCAGGTTATGTAAATGTGTTAAATGGATTTGAAATGGCTTGGTTATGAATGAGTTGGAAATGATTTAGATATGGTTGAGATGAAAATATGAGAAATCAAATCCTTATAAGAGAAAATTAAATCGGTCAAACACCGTTAAAACCCGCCGTATGATAGGGCAACAATCCGGATCACGTTTACCAATCAATACGATCCCGAGGTAAGGCTCAGGATGTGACGCTCGGTTTGGGGCGCCACAGAGCTTGGTATCAGAGCATGGATTGGTAAATAGGCGTGGAAAATTTCTAAGTGTAGGAAATTGATAGAATATGATGAGATATGAATGAATATACATGATTATACATGATTACCCATAACTATGTGATGAATTAGCTAGGATTATATGATGCTCATGTATGATTATAACATGATGAAATATATGCTATATGATGATTAGGTATTCTTATAACATGATGCATGCCATATGATAATGAATTATTGTTGCAATGCAATTTGATTGCTATGTCTATACAGATGGTGGATAGAGGTAAGCGGCAGATGAGTGCAGAAGAGTTGAAAAAGGAGGAGGAGAGGAAACAGCAAAGGGAAGAGAGTATACATAGGTGGTGGGAATCCCAGCACGACAATGCACTGTTACCATCAGTTCCCCTAAGATTTTCACCTATACGTACTCAGGAAAATTACTATGACTCCTCAAGTCAACATGCACAAGATCTAGGACAGCCCTCCAGTTATAAACCTAGGGCACGAGTGCTACCAGACACCTATCTTGGAATTCCTCAGGATCCATATGTTCCAACGGATAGAGTAGACCCACAGGACCTACAGGACTTTTGGGCCAAGACTCAAGCACCTTCACCCCCCGACGCAGGCCCATGGTACAGGTTCGTTGATGGATGTGTCCAGTTTCGTTACGGAGCATCTTGGAATAGACTCCATCAATGGGAAGTGAACATGGCCCTCAATATAAAAAGGCGTCGTGCCAAGGGAGTCATCGAAGTACCTGCTGCTCCTAAACCTGACGAGGTGATGCTCTATATAATGGAGAACATAGGTGAAATAATTTGATTGGCCGAGGTCAATGATGATGACGACCCTATGGAATTCCTCGAACCTTTTGAGGAAGAAGAGGAGGAGGAGGAAGAGGATGAAGTAGAGGAGGAAGTAGAGGAAGAAATAGTGGAGTTTGTAGAGGATAATGGGGATGAGGATGATGATGATAGTGATGATGAGGTTCAGGCATGGTCCAACACTAGCACTATCACAGAGGCACCCTCACAAGTTCCACGTAGACGTAGACGTCGAGGGAGAGGTCCAGGAGGACGATGAACTTACTTGTTTTGTTTTTTTAAAACAATTGTGTATATATAAGTGTGGTTGATGATCATATGATGTATGTGAATGAATATGTTGATATACTGAACTCTTAATGTTTTAAGATGTTTATGGATGAATGAGAATGAGCTGAATGGTGATATATTATGATTGAATAAAATGATTGTGACCATGTGATGTTGAGATGTATATGCAATGATTTAATATTGAATAAAACTGAAATGAGTATACAATGATTCTATGATGATTATCAATGAAATGCATATATAATGATTTAATGCTAATTGAAAATGAAAAGTGTGTTGTTATATACTCATATTAACACAATGGTGGAAATGAGAGCAGGAGTAAGGAAAAATAAAGGAAAAGACGCAGTGACAGAGGTTCCAAGCCAACACGAAGTTGGCGAATCTAGCCGACCTAAAAGGGGAAGGCCAGTGACACAGAACCAAAGGAACCAACAAAGGCGGAATGATGAAAGCCCTGAACGGAATGTGGAAGAGGAAACTGAATTGAGGTAGAATAGACTCATGGAGGAAAGACTGGCTGCAGCGGTGGAAAAAGCAATGCAGCAGTCCACTAAGGATTGGGCAGCGCAGACTGCCGATATTATACAGGGATTATGGGAAAGGACCCAACAAGCTCAGCTGGGAAGTGCAGAGAGAGAAGGACCTGCTCCTATGGCGGACCCTGTTGAGACACCGGCACGGCTAAGGGATGAAAATCAGCTAATGGAAGCTGATAGAAGAGCCATAAATGCCTTTCTAGCACAATGACCTCCAAAATTTTCTGGAGAACCCGACCCGGTCCAAGCAGAGCAATGGATGACAGAGATTAAAAAATTATTTAGGATATCTCCGTGCAACGACCGTCAAAAAGTGCTGTGTCACCCATTTATTAGCAAAAGACGCACATGAATGGTGGGAGACCATGTTAATCACAATACCACGACCCGAAGAAGTGTCTTGGCAAACATTTGTGGAAGAATTTAATAAAGAATACATCCCGGTGGGTTTGCAGAGTAAAAAGGTGATAGAATTTGAAAAATTATATCAAGGGAGGATAACGGTCACTGAGTATGCTACAAGATTTAATGCTCTGGTTAGATATGTCCCTTGGATCGCTAATGTGCCACAAAATAAGGCATAGAGATTTCAACAAGGTTTGAGGCCATATCTGCGAAAGAGTTTGGCACCTCTACTGATAAAGGATTATGCTTCAAGCCTTAAGAGAGCAAGGACTTTGGAAATTGAGGCTATGAGAACTCAAGAACTAATATTGGGTTCAAAGGCATTCAATACGGGTTTTAAGGAACCGAAACCGGAAAAGAGAAAGCTAGAAAAGGCAACTTAAGGAAGGGAAAAAGAATTAAAAAGAAGAAAAGCTCGCCGTTGTGTAAGAAATGTCAAAAGCGACATACAGGCGAGTGTCTAAATGGCTCGAATCGGTGTTACAAATATGGACATACGGGTCATATTGCCAAGGAGTGCAGGCCAGGGGAAGCAAAGGTGGTTAAGTGTTATATTAGTGATCAAGTGGGTCACATAGCCACGAACTGCCCAACTAAGGCGCAGCCATCCCAAGGACATGGAAGACCTGCTCAGCTTAGGATATCTGGAGCAACAAGTAAGCAGAGAACTTCTACGAACCCGGTGCTTGTGTATGCCCTGACCCAGACAGAATCTCAAGAACAAGAGGAAAAGGTGGTCACAGGTACGGTTTATATTCTAGGGAATATGGCAGTAGCTTTGTTTGATTTTGGTACCACCCATTCATTCATAGCATGCCAATACGTGACCACCCATGCATTGTCGATAGAAAAGACCAATCAGGTTATACATGTAGAATCTCCAGTCTATAGGTTAGCAAGTACTAGCCAAGTATGCAAAGCTTGCCCAATCAGGATAGGATTATTGATTCTAGAAGCTGATTTGATCCTATTGCCTATGAATGAGTTCGACGTGATATCGGGTATGAATTGGTTAAGTCAATGGGGAGCGACTATAGACTGCAAGAATAAGAAAGTGCAATTTGAAGCAACTCCAGGAAGAGAGATTGCCATTGGAAAATTGAGGCAACCTGACAGTTCAAGTATATTGACATCATCGATGAAAGCTGTAAGAATGATTTGACAAAAGTGTCAAGCCTATTTGGTGTCAGTGAATGTAGACAAAGGAATGGAGGTAAAAATTAATCAAATACCTGTAGTTAAAGAATTTTATGATGTATTTCCAAAGGAGTTAACCACGTTGCCTTCATAAAGGAAAATGGATATGACGATTGATGTGATGTTGGGTACAGCTCTGATTTCTAAAACTCCTTATAGAATGGCACCAGCTGAGATGAATGAACTAAGGGCGCAAATACAGGAGCTGTTGGACAAGGGTTTCGTTAGACAAAGTGCGTCTCCTTGGTGAGCTCCGGTGTCATTTGTGAGGAAAAAGGACGGAAGCTTAAGATTATGCATTGATTACCGGGAGCTGAATAAGGTCACAATAAAGAATAAATATCCCTTGCCCATGATTGATGACCTGTTTGATCAGTTGCAAGGAGCAACGACTTTCTCCAAGATTGATTTACAGTTAGGGTACCATCAGCTGAGAATAAGTCCGGCCGATACTCATAAAATGGCTTTTCGAACCAGGTATGGACATTATGAATTTCTGGTAATGCCTTTCAGACTTACTAATGCCCCTGCCGTATTTATGGACATGATGAATAGGGTCTTTCGGGACTTTCTAGATCAATTTGTGGTTGTGTTCATCGATGATGTCCTGATTTACTCTAGAACGGAGAAAGAACATGAAGATCATCTGCGAAGGGTATTAAAAAGGTTGAGGAAAGAGAAATTGTATGCCAAATTGAAGAAATGCGAGTTTTGGCTGAAACAAATAGGATTTCTCGAACATATAATATCTGAAAAGTGTATTCAAGTTGATCCTTAAAAGATTGAGGTGGTATTGAAATGGCCAAGGCCGACGACCATTACAAAAATTCGAAGTTTCTTAGGGTTGGCCGGTTATTATAAAAGGTTTGTCGAAGGGTTTTTACAATTGTCAGCCTCGTTAACCAAGTTGACTCGTAAAGGAGTTAGGTATGTATGGTCTGAGGAATGCGAGTGCAGCTTTCAGGAATTGAAACAACAGTTAGTAGAAGCACCCATTCTAACCCTACCCGAAGGAAATGAAGGGTTTGTTGTTTATAGTGATGCGTCGAGAAAAGGATTGGGTTGCGTTTTGATGCAAAGGGGTAAGGTGATAGCTTATGCATCATGACAACTAAAGCCCAATGAGGTAAGCTACCCCACGCATGATTTAGAGTTAGCCGCGGTGGTATTTGCCTTGAAGATATGGAGACATTACCTGTATGGTTCAAGATGTGAGATTTACACTGATCATAAGAGTCTCAAATATATTTTCACTCAAAAGGAGTTAAACATGAGACAAAGGAGATGGCTCGAGTTATTGAAGGATTATGATTTGGAGATTTTATACCATTCAGGTAAGGCAAATGTGGTAGCTGATGCATTGAACCGAAATGTTAGCTTAGCGCATCTTATCACTAAGGAGAAAGGACTGCTTAAGGAAATAGAACAAATAGAATTGATTGTATGTCTACCAGGAGTTCAAACAAGGTTATCACAATTACACATACAATCATCACTTTTTGAACAGATCAAGTTTGCGTAGCAAAAGGACACAGACTTACATACACATGTTGAGAAAATGAAGAGAAAGGGGTTGACAGAATTTGATATTGATGAACAAGGTGTGTTCAGGTTCAAGGGTCGCCTTTGCATACCTAACATAACTGAATTGAAGGAAGAGATCCTTAAAGAGGCACATTTTTCACCTTTTTCTATTCACCCAGGGAGTACTAAGATGTATCAGGATCTCAAGAAAGCATATCGGTGGAATAATATGAAAACAGAGATCGCTGAATACGTGGCTAAGTGTTTAACTTCCCAACCGGTGAAGGCGGATCACCAGAAAATCCCTGGTAAGCTACAGTCCTTAGACATTCCCGAATGGAAGTGGGACGATATCACAATGGACTTTATTGAAGGATTATCTAGAACTCAAGCAGGAAATGATTCCATATGGGTAATCGTAGATAGGTTGTCAAAAGTCGCGCACTTCTTACCTATCAGAAGGACTTATACAGCGAAAAAGCTAGCTAAGGTTTATTATAAAGAAGTTGTACTACTACATGGAGTGCCAAAGTCGATTATCTAGGATCGAGATGCGACGTTTACATCGAGGTTTTGGAAAAGCTTGCACGAAACCTTAGGCACCCAATTCAAGTTCAGTACAGCTTTTCATCCTCAAACGGATGGACTGTGGCACCCCGAACCGAGGTGCCTAGAAGCCTTACTCCGGGATCGTTTTGATTAGTAAACGTGACTCAGGATTGTTGCTCTAATCACACGGCAGGATTTTTTTTTATATCATCAATACATGGAAAATTTCTATCATTCATCCAACATGAAATATATTTCACATATCACAGTTATAACTCGAAACTGTTCCATAAACAAAAATATTCATTTCCATCTCGAAATTATCATCATTGTCTTTACATAAAATTTACATATACAACATTTCATCAAAACTACATGTCATTTTACATGCTGCCTTCATAATCTTTTCCTGTCTGTTGTTGAAAAAGCATGGGTGAGTAATAATACTCAGTAAGCAAGCCATACATAATTTTTCAATCATTTTCATGCATTTCATAAAATGCAAATGCAATGCATGCATAGCATTCATGACATTTCTTTGGATGCGACGCTAGCTAGGCGCCCATCCCATACATGCTCCCATTTCAAGGAGGTCGCCGCCGGCTTGGGCCTATTAAGCGACTTGGCAATAGTGAGGGAAACATCTGGTCCAATTACTACCTCGACTAAGGCCTATTCCTCGTGCACATGCTCATTTACATACACATGCCGGCATGATATTTGCAAATCATAAACAATTTCATAAAAAATATTTAATAAACAATTTTACAAAACGAACTTCAGTTCATGTAAAGAGTTATAGGTATGGCCAACCTTAAATAAATTTCGTAAAGCAATTCACAAACAATTTTAAGCATTTAGAAATAATTTGCAAAACATATAACTTGCTTACCTCTTTAGTTGGTGTCCTCGACATTTTCTTTTTCCTTTCCTATTCAACGAAAAAGGATATTTTCATTTCTTCTATTCAAGCTGCTTCCCATGCATGCTCTATAATATTTGGACATTATTTCTTTATACGGATATTTTTATCCATAAATTCTTAAAAAATTTCATCCTTAAATTTAAATTTTGATCTAAAATTTTCTCCAAAATCACGTTGTTTACTGTAGCAAATTACTGTTCACCCGAAGTTACTGTTCACAGAGACGTGGTTACTGTTCATGGGTTTCAAAAATTGACATTTTTTTCAAAAATAAAAATACCATGACATAGCTTATGCCTAGTATATCTAGGACGTTTCATACATTTTGAATTTATCATTATTTACTTGGCAAAAAAAAATCATTTTCTCCATATACTAAAAATCAACATAAATTTACTTAAGCATAATCCTTAATTCCAAAAATTATGAAATTAATATATCATCATTCTAAAATCATATTTATCATAATCATACATCTAAAATCATCATTTATCAATTTTGGAGCATTATTTTCACATATCATATGCTATCTTCCCGAATACCCTATCTTCGCTCTAAATTTTTGATGTTTTGGCATAATTCCATTTAATCATTGTATATATACTTATTTTCTCATGCTTAGGCATTATCTAAGTATGGTTTTACCTTATTTAACATTCAAAAGAAATTTGGGTAGATATCACTTACACGAAGTGGAGATATCCCACTTTTTTCTCACACTTTCTCTCTCTAACTTCTTCATCTTCCTTGGACGTGTCGGATGGTTTGGGGGATTGGAATGGCTCAAGTGGAGCTTGGATTTGATGCCCTTGGACGTTCTCCCTGCTGCCTTATTTATAGGGTTGCATTTATCAAGAATTTGGAATTTACCCCTTAGCTTTGAGGTATTTATTTATAAATTGGTATTTCTTTTTAATTTTTAAAAAATGCTTTGAGCCAAGAGCTGCCCACCCATGCCTGCTCCAGCCACCCTATTCAGCCCTATTTTTTTTATTTTTAAAATTAATTAATTTAGGCTAAATCAATCCTAACCGTTGGTTAATGATCATGTTGATTTTAAGCCATGGATTTTGGTCAAAACCCACCCACCCTAGGCTGCACATCCCTGCCATTTGCAGCTGCTCTCATTTAATTTTTTTTACTTATTTTAATAAAAAGTCAAATGCACATTAATGGAGAAGTGAATTCACTTTTTCGATCTTTATTTGATGCTTCATCTTAACCTTTGATTTGTGATTTTCATCACATCTTAATCCATTCATCATGTTCATCATGAATTTTTAACCATCCATAAAAAATTTAATCAAATTCCGACGCCTGGATTGCAACTTATGAATTTTTCTTTATTTTTCGAGAAAAATCCAAAATTTGATTAAAATATAAAAAAGAATTGCTATTTCGTCTTGTAGTGATTAAATCTCTATTTTGTCTTTTTGTGATTAAGTTAATCCAAGTGATTAACTCTTAACCACGTGTCGTAATCCCTGATTACTATTCATGTTTACTATTCATGGGCACTATTTATGGGGTTAAATTCCCAATTACATTATTTCAATCTCCAATACACATATCCATCAATATGATTCATAAATTTTCATTTATCATAAAAATAATTACAAAAGAATCTAGGGTTACAATGTTGAAATGAAGCGTATTTTGTCGGGGTTTCACAATCCTCCCTCCCTTACAGTAGGTTTCATCCCAAAACCTATTTTTCCTTGAATAATTTAAGATATTTTCTTTCGACCTCTTCTTGTAGCTCCCAAGTGGTTTCGGACTCCGAATATCGATTCCATTGTACC
Source organism: Annona cherimola (assembly GCA_030490835.1). NCBI lineage: Eukaryota > Viridiplantae > Streptophyta > Magnoliopsida > Magnoliales > Annonaceae > Annona > Annona cherimola. The sequence continues at coordinate 52,863,536 of CM059972.1, read as the reverse complement.
TTTACATATTCGATTTCTTTGATATGAAGCTTCTTAATTTTGAAATCTAATATTTTGATTGACCTTTCCTCATAGTTCAAGTGTTCTTGGATCGGCAAATTCTCCGCTATCAACACATTGGTAGGATCGGAAACATATTTCCTTAGCATGGAGATGTGAAACACATTGTGGATGACACTGAGGGCTGGTGACAGGGCTATTCTGTAGGTTAGATTGTCTATCTTTTCCAAAACTTCAAAGGGCCTAACGTACCTTGGGTTTAGTTTTCCCCTCTTTCCAAACCTAGTGACTCCTTTGAATGGCATTACTTTGACAAATACGTGATCCCCAACTTGGATATTTAAATCCCTTCTTTTGCAATCGATGTAACTCTTTTGCCTGCTCTGGGCTGTGAGTATACACTGGTGAATTACTTGAACTTTTTCTGCCATTCTTTTTGAAAGATCTGGAGCCGACTTTCTTTCTCCCACTTCATCCCAGTTTAGAGGAGTTTTGCATTTTCGTCCATATAAAACTTCAAATGGGGCCATTTGAATACTTACTTGATAACTGTTGTTATAAGCAAACTCTGCCATAGCCAAATATTCATCCCACAATCCTCCAAGTTCTACTGTGCACATCCTTAGCATATCCTCAACTATTTGATTTACCCTTTCTGTCTGCCCATCAGTTTGAGGATGAAATGTTGTGCTGAATTTCAGCTGCATACCTAAGGTTTGATGTAAACTTTTCCAAAATCGAGACGTAAAACTGGAATCTCGATCGGAAACTATTGACTTAGGTACTCCATGCAGTCTCACTATCTCCTTATAATAGATCTTAGCCAGTCGTTCAGCAGTAAAAATTTTCTTGATGGCTAGGAAATGAGCTACCTTTGATAATCTATCAACTATTACCCATATATCATCATTTTCATTTTGAGTTCTTGGCAACCCTTCAATAAAATCCATAGTAATATCATCCCATTTCCATTCTGGAATTTCTAGCAATTGTAATTTTCTAGGAGTCCTTTGATGATCAGCCTTAACCCTTTGACATGTTAGGCACTTAGCCACATATTTAGCAATTTTTCTTTTCATATTATTCCACCAATACATTCTTTTGAATAAATCTTCGTACTACCTGGATGCATCGAAAATGGAGAGAAATGTGAGTCTTTTAATATCTGTTCCTTTATTCCCTCTAGATTGGGTATACACAAGCGACCCTTATATCTGTACATTCCCTGTTCATCTTGTATATATTCATTGGGATTTTTCTTGATCATTTTCTCCACATAACTCTTTAAATCCCCATTTTCTTGTTGAGCTATTTTAATTTGCTCAAATAGATTCGACTGAATTTGTAATTGAGACAATCCAACTTGTACCCCTGGTGGGCTTAGAATTAATTCTAGTTGTGATGAGATGTGCTAATCTAACATTTCTACTTAGCGCATCAGCTACTACATTGACTTTGCCTGGATGATATAAAATGTGGTGGTCATAATCCTTGAGTAACTCGAGCCATCTTCTCTGCCTCATATTTAACTCCTTTTGAGTAAAAATGTACTTGAGGCTCTTATGATCAGTACAGACCTCACGTTTAACTCCATATAAATAATGTCTCCAAATTTTCAAGGTAAAGACTACTGCTACCAATTCTAAGTCATGGGTTGGATAGTTTACCTCATTTGGCTTGAGTTGCCTAGATGCGTATGATATAATTTTTCCATTTTGCATCAATACACATCCTAATCCTTTCTTTGAGGCATCACTATAGATTACAAATCCTTCTTTCTCCGTAGGTAGTGTTAGAATTGGCGCTTTTATCAGTTTTTTATTTAATTCCTGGAAGCTATTCTCACATTCCTGTGTCAATTCATACCTAACTCCTTTCCTTGTCAACTTTGTGAGTGGAGCTGACAATTATGAGAATCCTTCCACAAATCCCCTGTAGTAGCCAGCTAGCCCTAAAAAACTTCTTATTTCCGTGATATTTGTTGGCTGTGGCCACTTTGTTATTGCCTCAATCTTTTGAGGATCTACTTGTACTCCGTTCTCGGATATAATGTGGTCAAGAAAGGCTACCTATTTCAACAAAAATTCACATTTCTTGAAAATTAGCATATAATTTCTCCCTTCAGAGAATTTCCAATACTATCCTCAAATGTTTCTCATGCTCTTCTTTTGTTTTTGAATAAATCAATATATCATCAATGAAGGCCACTAGAAATTGATCCAAAAATTCTTGAAAAATCCTATTCATCATATCCATGAACACAGCTGGGGCATTCGTTAGTCCAAATGGCATGACTAAGAATTCATAATGCCCATATCTTGTTCTGAATGCTGTTTTATGGATGTCTTTTGGACATATCCTCAACTGGTGGTAACCTGACTGTAAATCAATTTTCGAAAATGTCGAAGCTCCTTTTAATTGATCAAAAAAATCATCTATCCTTGGGAGTGGGTACTTATTCTTGATCGTTACTTTATTCAATTCTCTGCAGTCAATACAGAGTCTCAAACTCCCATCCTTTTTCCTTACAAATAGTACTGGAGCTCCCCAAGGTGATGCACTGGGTCTAATAAACCCCTTATCCAATAAATCTTTGATTTGTACTTTTAATTTATCCAATTCGGCTGGTGCTATCCTATATGGGGCCTTAGATATTGGGGTTGTCTCTGGGATAATTTCTATTTCCATATCCATCTCCCTTTCTGGTTGTAAATTACATAGTTCCTTTGAAAAAATATCTGAAAATTCTTTTACCACTGGAATATGATCCATAGGTACCCCATCTCTTTTTATTGTGTTTATAGAGACCAGATAAGCTGTACATTATTGGCGTATCAGCTTAGCTGCTTTCATAGCTAATACCATCCTTATTGTGTTTTCTGGCTGTCTTATTTTACTGATTTCTATTTCATCTTTTGGTGTTTCGAATTGCACATTTTTATTTCTACAATCAATTGTCGCACCACATTGACTTAGCCAATCCATCCCTAATATGACATCAAACTCTGTCATTGGTAATAGGATGAGATCATCTTCTAAAATTTTTGTTCCTATCCTGATAGGACATGCCTTGCAGATTTGATTTATACTTGCCAACCTATATACTGGGGATTCTACATATATAGTACTACTGGTTTCTTCTACCCGAAGTGCGTGTGTGATTATGAATTAGTATGATATAAATAAATGCATAGTTCCAGAATCAAATAAAGCTACTGCAAAATTTCCTAAAATGTAAATCATACCTGTAATCACTTTCTCCTCCATCTCTTGTGATTCCATTCGAGTGAGGGCTTGGACACGCACTGGGTTAGCAGCAGTAGTGGGCCGATTGGTGATGGCGGGGACCTTTTTCTGGGCCGGCCTCCCTCGGGCTGGTGCTCCTTGTGGCTTATTTGGACAGTTGGGCGAAATGTGTCCAACTTGACCACAGTTGAAGCACTTTATTATTTTGGCTTCGTCGGTCCCGCAGTCCCGGGCCACATGACCAGCTTGGCCACACTGGTAGCATTTCCCTGATCCTTGTAAACATTCGCCTAAATGGCGTTTGTGGCAAGTTCTGCAAGTCGGGGTGCTCTTTGTCTTGTCGCCGATTCTGGCGATTCCCCCTTTTCCTTTATTAGTCTCACCTTCCTTGGAGGCTGAAAAGAATTGTTTTTGAGCTTGCCTAAGCTCTTGAGTCCTCATTGACTCCATCTCTAATGCCCTATCTCTCTCAATGCTAGAGGCATAGTCTTTTATTAATAATGGGGTTAACCCTTCTCTCAGCTGGGGCCTTAGTCCCCTTTGGAACCTTTGTGCCTTATTTTCTGGCACATTGGCAATCCATGGTACATATCTTACCAAGGCATTGAATTTTATAGCGTATTCTGTAACTGTCATCTTGCCTTGGTAGAGTTTTTCAAACTCTATCACCCTCTGGCTTTGTAGCCCTACAGGGAGATATTCTTTATTGAATTCTTCCAAAAATTCATACCACGTAACTTGCTCCGGGTGTGGCATGGTAACCATCAGCGTTTCCCACCATTCATAAGCATCCTTTATCAGCAGGTGGGTGGCACACAAAACTTTCTGTTGGTCATTGCAGGGCGATATTCTGAATAATTTCTTAATTTTCGTGATCCACTACTCTGCAATGAGGGGGTCCGGTTCACCTACAAATTTGGCCGGGCGCTGGGCAAGAAAGACGTTGATAGCCTTTCTGTCGGCCTCAAGGAGACTATCCTCCACTCCCCTTGACGTGCTGGGATTGGTCGAAGGCCCTGGTCTTTCCTCGTGTTCTCTTGATTGCAGGGCCTGCTGATTCCTTATTTCTTGTAACAACCCAGCAGCCTGTGTTGTCCATTGCTGCATAGCTTTGTCAATGACCGCAACAATTCTTTCTTCTAGATTGACCTCTACTTGAGGTCTAAAGCTTTCCTCTCGCCGTGGGTGGGTTCTAGAGGATTGCTCCTTGGATTCTGCCCTGTATGTTCTTTTGCTGGCTTCGCCCCTTGCTTGATCCACAGATTCCTCCATTGGGGCCTTTCCTTTGTTATCTCTTTACTTTAGCTCTTGTGAGCGGCATTTTTAACTTTATAAAACATTTATTAGTATAACATCAATATTTATCACGATATACTTAGTCAGATAAAAACACATAGTCATAGGATCACATGATTCACATAAATTATCATAAGTCATCAGCAAACCATTTATAAGTTAAACTTTTTCTACATAGGCTGACTTAGCCTTATGTACCAGTTCCCTTGCACTTAGTGGAGTCTTTCCTTTATATGTCATCTACATATAAATCATCAATGATAAATAAATCAATCATAATCATGATTTCATGTATTCTAGCTTGATCATTTCTTTCCTTTTCTGCTTATTTACCAATCCATGCTCTGATACCAACTTCTGTGGTGCCCCAAACCGAGGTGCCTAGAAGCCTTACTCCGGGATCGTTTTGATTGGTAAACGTGACTCAGGATTGTTGCCCTGATCACACGGCAGGATTTTTTTTTATATCATCAATACATGGAAAATTTTCATCATTTATCCAACATGAAATATATTTCACATATCACAGTTATAACCCAAAACTGTTCCATAAACAAAAATATTCATTTCCATCTCAAAATTATCATCATTGTCTTTACATAAAATTTACATATACAACATTTCATCAAAACTACATGTCATTTTATGGGTGAGTAATAATACTCAGTAAGCAAGTCATACATAATTTTTCAATCATTTTCATGCATTTCATAAAATGCAAAAGCAATGCATACATAGCATTCATGATATTCTTTTGGATGCGACGCTAGCTAGGCGCCCATCCCATACATGCTCCCATTTCAGGAAGGTCGCCGCCGGCCTGGGCCTATTAAGCGACTTGGCAATAGCGAGGGGGACATCCGGTCCGTTTACTACCTCGACTAAGGCCTATTCCTCGTGCACATGCTCATTTACATACACATGCCGGCATGATATTTGCAAATCATAAACAATTTCATAAAAAGCATTTGATAAAAAATTTAACAAAACGAACTCTAGTTCATGTAAAGCAGTTATAGGTATGGCCAACATTAAATAAATTTCGTAAAGCAATTCACAAAAAATTTTAAGCATTTAGAAATAATTCGCAAAACATATAACTTGCTTACCTCTTTAGTTGGTGTCCTCGACTTTTTCTTTTCCCTTTCCTATTCAAGGAAAAAAGATATTTTCATTTCTTCAGTTCAAGCTGCTTCCCATGCATGCTCTATAATATTTGGGCATTATTTCTTTATACGGATATTTTTATCCATAAATTCTTCAAAAATTCCATCCTAAAATTTAAATATTAATCTCAAAATTTCTCCAAAATCAGGTTGTTTACAGTATCTAATTACTGTAGAAGTTACTGTTCATCCGAGGTTACTGTTCACAGAGACGTGGTTATTGTTCATGGATTTCAAAAATTGACATTTTTTCCAAAAATAAAAAATACCACGACATAGCTTATGCCTAGTATATTATAGGACGTTTCATACATTTTGAATTTATCATCATTTACTTGGCAAAAAAAGTCATTTTCTTCATATACTAAAAATCAACATTAATTCACTTAAGCATAATCCTTAATTCCAAAAATTGTGAAATTAATATATCATCATTTTAACATCATATTTATCATAATAATACATCTCAAATCATCATTTATCAATTTTGGAGCATTATTTTCACATATCATATGCAATCTTCCCAAATACCCTATCTTCGCTCCAAATTTTTTATGTTTTGGCATAATTCCATTTAAGCAATGTATCTATACTTATTTTCTCATGATTAGGCATTATCTAAGCATGGTTTTACCCTATTTAACATTCAAAAGAAATTTGGGTAGAAATTACTTACCCGAAGTGGAGATATCCCACTTTTTTCTCACACTTTCTTTCTCTAACTTCTTCTTCTTCTCCCTTGGACGTGTAGGATGGTTTGGGGGATTGGAATGGCTCAAGTGGAGCTTGGATTGGATGCCCTTGGACGTTCTCCCTGCTTCCCTATTTATAGGGTTGCAGTTTTCAAGAATTTGGAATTTACCCCCTAGCTTTGAGGTATTTATTTATAAATTAGTATTTCTTTTTAATTTTTAAAAAGTGCTTTGAGCCAAGAGCTGCCCACCATATGCCTGCTCCAGCCACCCTATTCAGCCCTATTTTTTTATTTTTAAAATTAATTAATTTAGGCTAAATCAATCCTAACCGTTGGTTAATGATCATGTTGATTTTAAGCCATGGATTTTGGTCAAAACCCACCCACCCTAGGCTGCACGTCCCTGCCATTTGCAGCTGCTCTCATTTAATTTTTTTATTTTTTATTTATTTATTTTAATAAAAAGTCAAATGCACATTAATGGAGAAGTGAATTCACTTCTTTGATCTTTATTTGACGCTTCATCTTAACCTTTGATTTGTGATTTTCATCACATATTAATCCATTCATCATGTTCATCATGAATTTTTAATCATCCATAAAAAATTTCATCGAATTCCGACGCCCGGATTGCAACTTATGAATTTTTCTTTATTTTTCGACAAAAATCCAAAATTTGATTAAAATATCAAAAAGAATTGCTATTTCATCTTGTAGTGATTAAATCTCTATTTTGTCTTTTTGTGATTAAGTTAATCCAAGTGATTAACTCTTAATCATGTGTCTTAATCCGCAGTTACTATTCATATGTACTATTCATGGGCACTATTTACGAGGTTAAATTCCCTATTACATTATTTCAATCTCTAATACACATATCCATCAATATAATACATAAATTTTCATTTATCATAAAAATAATTACAAAAGAATCTAGGGTTACAATGTCGAAATGACGGGTATTTTGTCGGGGTTTCACATGGACAAACGGAGCGGGTGAACCAGGTCATTGAAGATATGCTCGGTATATGTACCTTAGAGTTTGGAGGATCATGGGATGAGTATATCTCAATTGCGGAATTCGCATATAACAATAGTTACCAAGCTAGCATCCAAATGGCTCCATTTGAGGCGTTGTATGGTCGGCGGTGTCGAACGCCGTTGAACTGGGATGAAGTTGGTGAGAAACGATTAGCCCAAGACTTATCTCAACGAATGGCAGATAAGATAAGAACAATTTGCCAGTGTATACTCACAGCCTAGAGTCGGCAAAAGAGTTACACAGATTGCAAGAGAAGGGATTTAAATATCCAAGTCGGCGAACATGTGTTTATAAAGGTCACGTCATTCAAGGGAGTTACAAGGTTTGGAAAAAGAGGAAGCTAAATCCCATGTATATTGGACCATTTGAAGTTTTGGAAAAGGTTGGGAAACTGGCATATCGGGTAGCCTTACCCCCAGCACTAGCCCTAGTTCACAATGTGTTTCATATATCGATGCTCAGGAAATATGTTCCAGACCCAACACATGTATTAGTGGCTGAAAATTTGTCGATTCAAGATTATCTAAATTATGAAGAAAGACCAGTGAGAATCTTGGATCACAAGGTACAAAAGCTTCGAAATCGGGAAATCGAGTACGTAAAGGTACAATAGAATCGGTATTTCGAAAATGAAGCCACTTGGGAGCTAAAGGAAGAAGTGGAACGAAAGTACCCCCCATCTATTTAAAGAATAGACGATTTTCGGGACGAAACCTGTTATAAGGGGAGGAGGATTGTGAAACCCTAACCAGGTAGAACCCATAGGTATGCATTAATTATGTATATGATATTATTTGTGAATTATTGAATTATGAAGGTATTATATGATTTTTGCTAATTATTGTAATTAGGGTTGTGGATTAGCGATAATGATGTGATTAAGCATTTTGAGCTAAAATGAGACAATGGGAATAGAGCATATTGATGTTGATTTAAATATGAAAATATATCATGAAAAATCATTTTCCATTATTTAATATGAATTATGGGAATTTATATGATATTGACAAGTTTAATGGAAAAACATTGAAAAATTCATAACTCAACGCCTGTAAGGCGGATTCAAGTGAAATTTGAAACGAAAATTAATAATGTTGGGCTTGGTATTATGAAATTAATGGGTTATGAAAATTCTTGATGAAATGATAATTATGATTTATTGATCATATTTCAATTTCAACCGTTAACTTTAAACGGCTATAACGGGAGCTAGGAAACTCGGATTAAGATGAAATTTGAAACGGTTGAATAAAATTATGAGATGTTTATTTTGGATGGCTTAGATTAAGCATGGAATGTTGGGAAAATACCTGCATTGAAAAAGGTGAGCATGGTTGACTAATGCACCTCAAAAGTACATTTTCATTAATGCTAGAGTACAAAGCATAATGGCTTGAAATTAATGGGAATTGAGGTGGAAATTGCAGGACATTTCTAGGGTATTTTGTGTATTTATTTAAAATATAAAAGAGAATTATCCAGCTATTAAATGCATATGATGATGGAGCTACAAAGCAAACAACCTAGCATAGGTGGTGTGGCAACAATGGACGTCCAAGGGGCTGCCTTTGATGCATATTTTTGATTTTTTAATTTTTAAAATATGCACATATGTTGCTGAGATGCAGGTACATAAATGTGCATGCAATTATGAAGATTTACAGCAATAAAAAAATAATAATGCAGATGCATGCAGCTGAAAAAGTGGACAGCTTATGGGCAGAAATGACGTGCAGAAATGTGCTACTGTTGCTGCCATTTTTGTCATTTTATTTCATGATAAATTAATGAATTAATTAAGAGATAATTTGATGTATAAATTACTCACATTTTGGAATTTTAAAAATGGTAAAAAATTTCTAGAAAAATGGGCAGCAGGGACGTGCTTGGATGGGCAGATTTAGACGGCTATGGATTAATGCCATTTTCTGATTTTTGAAAAATGGTAAAACCTAATTTACTAGGCTATAAATTTGCCAGAATATCAAGGGAGATATGCATGCATTTAAGAGTGTGGAAATTGCCCATTGTGGGGCCCACAGCTGGAGAAAAATCCAGCTCATAGCCATGCACGTTCACTTGAGAGAAGGGTTGGAAATTTGCTAAGTGTTGTGATTTCACCCAAGCAACCAGAAGCAGTTCATGTCCCATTTTCCCCAGCAAGGAAGAAGGAAAAACAAGGAAGAAAGGGAAGGGAATTGAGGAGGAAACCATCTCCAAGTGCTAGAATTTGATTTAGCTCAAAACCAAGTAAGTATACGTGTGGTTTGAGTTGATTATTTTGAGTTTTTAAACTCTAAAATGGGAATATGGAAGGGATGCCTAAAGAATCTGTAAATTGATGATATAAAATGCTTTTGAATGAATATGGAATGGATATTAGGTTTTATGTATGAATTTTCAAGTTTAAGTTGATGAAAATGAAGTTTTTCATGTGTATTAAGTGGGTGAATGGATTTAAATCCCATAGAAATACCTTGAATGCAGTGGTAATTAAGGTTAATTAAACCCCTGAAAAATGGATTAAATTTCTGAGTTAGCAAATTTTATGAAATGCATTATGTATATGTGCTAAATGAGCTTATGTGAAGGGATAAAGGTGAATAGGTGATGAATGACTTATGAAAAATGATTTTGTGCAAAAATGCATGAAAATGAGATGAATTCCATGTTTATATATCTGTTTGATATTTTATGTTATTAATTCCAAAATTTTGAATTTGATTTATGAAACTAAGGCAATGATATGTACGTAGAAGAAACACTCATGCGTGTATTTTAGAAAAAAATGGAAATAATGGCAATAGTGAGCTTAATGAACCTATGTATGAATGTATGATGGTTATTGAATGAATTTTGTGTGATTGAAATGAATACCCTAATAGTGGGGTTACATATATATGTTATGTTATGTGTTAGCCAATGAAATGTGCAAAATGTGCTATATGTGTGCATAACGACTTGTGAAGTCAAATAAATGATATATATCGATGGAATGGGTTGGAAAACTAAATGAAAAATAAGAAAAAGAAAATATATGAAAAATCATATTATTCTCATGTAGGCAAAGGCAAAGAAAAAGCTATGACGGAAAGCTAAGGAATTTAGGTAAGCAAGCAAATTTTCTAAAGGATTTCTGCTTTTCTAAATTATTTACATAAATGTAATTTTTGCTTTAACTTGTTTGATGAAACTATGGAAATTGTTTCTAATGTGTTTAAGGATGGTCATCCCTTAGCAAAATGATGTTGAAATGATATTTTACTTCAAATGCAATATTATGAAATTTCTCTTTGATAAATGCTATGCAAAAATGATGTGAGCTTATGTTCTGATTGAAAAATCATGCTAGCATGTTAAAGATGAATTTATGCAACAGTTCATGTGCACAGGTTACTAGGTGCACTTGAAGGGTGTAAGCGGACCGATTGTCCCCCCTTAGTGTGGCCAAGTTGCTTAAAATAGGCCCATGGCCGGCGGCGCCCTCTCTGAAATGAGAGTTAACGTGACGGATGGTCGCCTGGCTAGCTTCCATCCTAAGGGACTTATGATGACTATGTTCATGTTTTAAATGGCATTATGCATATGATGATCGTGATGGGTACAAGATTTCATATTTTCAAGATATACCTTTGGACAAGGTATAAATTGCTTTCTAATATGAATTTAATTGCAAAAAAATGTTGCCCGAAATGGTTTGCCTGTAAAATGTAAATAACTTGCTTTTTGAGTTTTGACTCATGATTTTGTTTTCCAAACCCTAAAGACAGGTGAAGGACAGGGCATGGCGAAGGAGCAAATACAAGCTTAAGGAATCAATGGAAAACTTTAGAATTTTTATGCTAAGAAAACTCATGTGAAATGGTTGTAAACTATATGCAGTGTTTTATGTTGAATAGATGTAATCTATTCGAATGTTTTATATTGTTGATTGTGATACAAACATGCAGTGACATCTGATTTAGGCAAAAGATGAAATGTTGCTTGAACATCAGTTTATGTAAATGTGTTAAATGGATTTGAAATGGCTTGGTTATGAATGAGTTGGAAATGATTTAGATATGGTTGAGATGAAAACATGAGAAATCAAATCCTTATAAGAGAAAATTAAATTGGTCAAACACCGTTAAAACCCGCCGCGTGACAGGGCAACAATCCTGATCACGTTTACCAATCAATACGATCCCGAGGTAAGGCTCAGGATGTGAAGCTTGGTTTGGGGCGCCACATATGTATCGTTCATGGTGCAGCTATTGAAAATGATAACCCTGAACTTTCTGCTTATGTAGCTCTCTCGGATGGAAACCTTCCTATCTCACATGCTGATATCTCAACACCTGAGAAACTGGACGCAGACGTCAATCCTCTGTCCTCGATGACTCCAAAGGAAGAAGCACCAAAGGTAGAACTCAAACCTCTTCCTAAAAATCTCAGGTATGCATTTCTTGGCCCAAATGCTACTTATCCAGTCATAATCAATGCAAATCTTTCTGAGTCCTAATCTAATGAACTATGAACTAAACTAAGAAAACATAGGAAGGCAATTGGCTACTATATTAACTGTTGGTCCCGAGTTAATGGCAAATACCCAAGAGGGGAGGGCGAATTGGGTTTTTAAAATTTTTCAACTTTAAACAGAAACTTTACCCCGATTTAGCTCAATCCCCTTCAATGAAACAAAAGGAAAGCAATAAGATAATAAGAGCTGAAATAAATCAATGGACAAGATTAATAGTGATTCGGGCAACCTTCCATACTCCAATCTTCCAAACTCATACCTCTTGTGACTTGGGTTCCACAATGTATTTCACAAATACAACTAGAGTCATTGCTCTCTTCAAGATTCCAGCTCTAGGGGGCATCAACAACTTACAGCACAAGTAGGTGACGAGTTCCACTCCAGTCACACACTACTTTGCTTACACTCGATCTTAGTTACCCAATCTAAATCAAGTTCAATACAATAAGAGAGAATAAAAGAAAGTTTCTACATGTTACTGGTGTGTAGAGGCAGATTTGGCGCAGAGAAGAACTTGTAAAGCAGTCTGAAAGATTCAACGAGCAGCTCTTGGCAGTTTGAAAGCAAGGTTCTTCTTCTAGATGTTGGCTTGATGAGAGTTGTACATGCTCTTAGAGATGAGAGTTGTGATCAATCAATGATGTTTCAGCTACCCTCCACGTTCATATTGAATGCCTTATACAAATGACGAGGGAATCCGAACGTTCAGAAGTAGGTGGCGCGCATTTAATGCGCCAAAGTTTGAAAAATTTTCGACCGTTGCGACCCAAGTCGCAGATGGAGTCGACTTCGTGTGCGACTTCGGCTGTGCTCAGCTTGTTCAAGTTCTTCCTCAGGTCGACTTGGTCCTGAACTTGACCCAAGTCGCAGGTGAAGTCGACTTCGGGTGCGACTTCACTTTCTGTGCTTTCTTAATGAACTTGAACTTCTTTGAAATGATGTTGCTTGCTTAATTTTTTCATGCTTAATTGTCCTTCCCTTGATTTATATCATTTGAAACTCAGTATATTCATTCTTGCTTTACACTCCATGTCTTGAATCTTGAACCCTTGAGTCTTGGTTTGCATAAAAGAAGTCGAATTGTGTGATTTTGATTTTCCATGATGAATACATGCAACTTTGCTTGCTTTGGATTTGATTTGATCTTCATTTGGCCTAAGTCAAATATTTGAGTCTACTTGGTCTTCAATTTTACTCAAGTCGAGCATTGAGTCGACTTGGTGTGCGACTTAGCTCTTCAAAACGCGTGCTGTCAGTCTGAAGTCGAAGCTGGAGTCGACTTGGTCTGCGACTTCACCCAAGTCGCATGCGGAGTTGGCTTGGGCTGCGACTTCGGCAGCTCTCGTCCCCATTTCAACGCTGGACAGAAAATCATATTTGAAGTCGATGCTGGAGTCGACTTGGTATGCGACTTCGCCCAAGTCGCATGAGGAGTCAACTTCATTTACGACTTCGGCAGCTTTGCTCCCCGATTTCAACGTTGGACGAAAATGACGTTTTGAAGTCGCTGCTGGAGTCGACTTGGGGATCGACTTGGCCTAAGTCGATGCCTGAGTCGATTTGGAAATCGGCTTGACCTGTCATGCTTCATTTTCTTCATTTCTATATCCTTTAATCATCTTCACAAACATATGAGTAACCAAAACTTACTCCAATTGATTTGTTAATCATCAAAACATAGACTTGGCTTATTTACCACATGTTTCCAACAATCTCCCCCTTTTTGATGATTGACAAAACCGATTTGAGTGTATACCTTTCAACGTCTTTAAAACATACTATTTTATCTTATTTTGGTATCTTTAGAATAATCACTAGTCTTTTGCATTTTGAAGTTTAACATACATATTTCATTTTCATCATTTACATATTTCACAAACTTTTCATATGCAAACTTATGTATAATCTACCCAACTCAAATCCTAATTTATTCCCCCCCTTTTTGTCAATTGATCAAAATAAAGATAGAGCTGGTTAATCCTTTGAGAATGTTGGAGGCTGCTCCCCCTGAACCTGTGCTCCCCCTCAGCTTGTACTTTTTTAAGATCATTTCTCCGACCTTATTGTTCCGAATTTAATTCAATCATGCCCATATCATTTCTAATTTTATAAAACGGTTATTTTGCTAGAGGTTTGGTAAAAATATCTGCAATTTGATCTTCTGTTTTCACATATTCCAAACATATATCATGATTTTCTACATGTTCTCTGATAAAATGATGTCTTAGGTCTATATGCTTGGTCCTAGAATGCAAGACTGGATTTTTAGTCAAACATATTGCACTAGTATTATCACATCTAATAGGTATATCTTTAAAATTCATGTCATAGTCCCTAAGTTGTTGTTTCATCCAAAGCAATTGGGCACAACAGCTCCCAGCGGCAATGTATTCGACTTTCGCCGTAGATAGAGCAACACTAGTTTGTTTTCTTGAAAACCATGAAACCAACATGTTCCCAAGAAACGGACATGTTCCACTAGTGCTTTTTCTATCTACCTTGTAACCGGCAAAATCCGCATCCGAGTAGCTGATTAGATCAAAATTAGAACCCTTTGGATACCAAAGTCCTAAGTCCTATGTTTGTAATATCGACTAAGTATCTGAAAATTCTTTTTACAACTACCAAATGTGATTCTTTTGGACATGATTGAAATCTAGAGCACATGCAAACACTAAGCAGTATATCGGGTCTAAAAGCAGTTAAATATAATAAAGATTCTATCATGCTTCTATATAACTTTAAATCAACAGGTTTTCCTTTCTCATCTTTGTCAATTTTAATGGTTGAGCTCATAGGTGTGTTTGCCCCTTTGCTATTTTGCATGCTGAAGTTCTTTAACATTTCTTTGATATACTTAGACTAGTTTATAAAGATCCATTCACTTAGTCGCTTAATTTGTAGTCTAAGGAAGAAATTCAGCTCCCCCATCATACTCATCTCAAATTCTTTCTGCATAAGCTCAGAAAATTCTTGACAAATGATCTCATTAGTAGCATAAAAAATGATATGATCTACATAAATTTGAATAATCAAAATGTTTCAAAAATGCACTTTTAACATCCATTTGAAACAACTTAAAGTTCATGTGAGATGCAAAGGCTAGTAAAATGCGAATGGCTTCTAATCTAGCAACCGGAGCATAGGATTCCTCAAAGTCTATTCCTTCTTCTTGTGAGTATCCTTTTTCCACAAGTCTAGCTTTGATTCTCACCACAAGTCCACTTTCATCTAATTTGTTCCTAAAGACCCATTTTGTGCCAATGATAGTACAATCCTTTGGTCTTGGAACAAGATGCCAAACTTGGTTTCTTTAAAATTGATTTAATTCCTCTTGCATTGCTATGATCCAGTTTTCATCATCAAGAGCTTGGTCAATAGTGGTTAGTTCAATTTTGGATACAAAAGCGTATTGTCCACAAATATTTTATTTTGACCTTCTAGTCTTAACACCTTCATAAATATTGACTATAACTTGCTCAATTGGATGGGAATTTTTAAACTTTAAATCAGTTGGAGGTTTATAGGAATTATTACCTTCACTTACCCTTTCCTCCGTGGATTATTCTTGGTTTTTCACATGTAATTTTTTAAGGTTACTTGTGATATCATTTGCATCACTTAAATCATCTTTTCTTTTGGAGCACGGATTAAATTCATCAAAAACAACATGTATTGACTCTTCTACAATTTGGTTCCTTTTATTGAAGAGTCTATATGCTTTGCTATTTGATGAGTAACTAAGGAATATTGCCTCATCACTCTTAGCATCCAGTTTTCCCAAGTTGGTTTTTCCATTGTTCAAAACATAACATGTGCAACCAAAAGCATGAAAATATGAAATATTTGGTTTTCTACCTTTCCATAGCTCATATGGGGTCTTTTTCAAGATTGCTCTAATGGTAACTCGGTTTAACACATGACAAGTTGTACTTACAGCTTCACTCCAAAATTTCTTTGATAATTTACTCTCATTTAGCATTATTCTAGCCATCTCTTGTATGGTTCTATTTTTCCTTTTAACTACTCCATTTTGTTGTGGAGTTCTTGGTGCAGAGAATATGTGGTGAATTCCTTTTTCATTACATAATTCTATGAATCGTTTATTTTCAAACTCATCAACTATGTTTGCAACTACGTGCAGATAATAGTACTTTGTTTTTCATTTTGCACCAAGTTTACAAAAGTTGCAAACATAGAGAAAGCTTCATCTTTGCTAGCAAAGAGAATTACCCATGTGAATCTTGAAAAATCATCAACTATTACAAACACATACTTCTTTCCACCAATGGTTAAAATGTCGGATGACCCATATAGATCCATGTGTAGCAATTCAAGTGGCCTAGTGGTGGAAATCTCCTTTTTGGTAGAGAAAGACATTTTAGGTTGTTTTGACAATTGACATGCCTTACAAATTTTATCTTTGTCATATTTCAATTTTGGCAATCCATCTACCAAATTATTTTTTCATAGGGTCTTGATGTTTGATATGTTTACATGCCCAAGCCTCTTATGCCAAACCCATGGATCATTGTCAATGGTCATTAGACATTGACCATCTAGTTCATCAAGTGAAACCAAATATACATTTCCATGTCTTTTTCCGCTAAACATGATATGTTCTCCATCAAATACATGGCATATAGATAATTCAAACACAACCTTGTATCCTTTCTCACATAATTGGCTAATACTCATTAGATTGTGCTTGTGTCCTTCAACAAATAACACATCCTCCATACATGCATTTGAAGTACTATAAATGTTTCCTTTACCTTTTTTATTATTTCCAAAGGCAACAGTTCTATCGTTGCAAGGCTTGAGTTTATGAAATAAACTTCTTTCTCCAATCATATGCCTTGAGCAACCACTATCCATGAACCAAACATTGTTTGCCTTTGCCTTGAAACATACCTAAAAAATGAGCAGATAAAGCTTATCTCTTTGGTACCCATTTTATGGGTCCATTTGGGTTAGTAAACTGATTTAATCTTTGTTGTTCTATTCTTGAAAGCCCAAATCTTGTGTTTCTTAGAACCCAAACTAATTTTACGCCATGGTCATACAGTTTCTTGAAGTTGCATTTATAAATTTTGTGACCCATCTTATTGCAGAAGTTGCAGGCCATTGGTAATCTAGGAGTAGGCCTCCAAGTATGTAGTGGTTCAAATGTTGGCCTTCTAGTCCAATCAACTTGTTTCCCTTTGGATTTGTAAATAGGTGCAGCTTTAGCTTGATTTTTCCAAAGTTTTGGCATATTTGATTTGTTACTTTCTCCTTGCTCAAATGTGGAGTATCCAAGACCTCTTCTATTGTTTTGAGAGGTCATGTTCAGAAATATTTTCACACTTTCTCCTGGATTAAAGAACTTACTTAATGATTCATTTAAGGATTCATTCTCCTTTTTTAATTTTTCTACTTCTTTCAATAGCAGTTCATTTTCTTCTTTCAGTTGTGTTGTTCTTTCTGCTAGTTTTTCATTTACAATAATAATGAAATTACATTGTTGTCTCTTTAATGATAATTTTTTTCCTAGTTTTTTGATTTCCTCATATAACGAATCATATGCATGTTGTAATTCCTCTAATTCAGCACATTTGAGACATTCTTGAATAGAAGAATAAGTAGATTGAGAATAACAAAGTTTGGTAGTTACCTATTCAATACTTGTGCATTTTGTTGAGGTGGTTTGCTCTTCCAAAACTTCCGTTGTGTTCAAAGTTTCTTCTTGCTCAATCCGCGCCATGCCGCATATTCTTGCGCAATTTGCAGCTTCAAAATCATCGGTTGAGGAGCTACTCGTTGATGAAGTTTCTTCATTCACGTACATTCTTCTTCCCTTAGGCTTTTGGAATTTTCGACTTTCATATCTTTCCTTCTTTTCATGATGATCCTTTGATCTTTCTTCCGGTGTAGGACATTGAGCTTGCATATGTTGTTGGGTCCCGAATAGATGGCAAAACCCAAGAGGGGAGGGGTGAATTGGGTTCTTAAAAATTTCTTTTGGTAACTTAAAAACTTAACCCCTTGTAGAATTAATCCCCTTTAATGAAGAAACTGAATGGAAAGCAAAGTAATAAAGAGAGCAGAAATAAAAGCAAGTAGACAAGGATTTTATAGTGGTTCGGGCAACCTCCCTACTCCACTCTTCCAAGCTCACACACCTTGTGACTTGGGTTCCACTATTGTATTCTCTCAATACAATTAGAGCCTCTTGCTCTCTTCTAGATTCAAAGCTCTAGGGGGCATCAACAACTAGAGCCACTTGCTCTCTTCTAGATTCTAGCTCTAGGGGGCATCAACAACTAGCACAAGTAGGTGATGAGTCACACTCCAATCACACACTACTTTGCTATCACTTGATCTTAGCTACCCAAGATAAATCAAGTTCAATACAAACAAATAATCAATGAAAGTAAACTACACTTTACAGGTGTGTAGAAACGATTTAGCGCAGGGAAGAACTTGTAGATGATGGCTTTGAAGTTTCTGAATGTAGCTCTTGCAACTTGAAGCACAATTCTTCCTCTCTTGATTGGCTTGATCACTTTAATGCTCTTGTAGATAGGAGTTATGCTCACTTAATGTTTTTCAACTACTTCCCTCGTCCACCATGAATGCTATTTATAATTTTGGAGGGAATCTGAACGTTAGTGAGTAGGTGGCGCGCATTTAATGCGCCAACATTCGAAAATAATCCGACCGTTGCGACCCAAGTCGCAGGTGGAGTCGACTTCGGGTGCGACTTCGCGAACTTCTGTCTTCAATTTCAACACTGGAAGTTTTTGCCCACTTGAAGTCGATCATGAAGTCAACTTGGCTTTGCGACTTCACCCAAGTCGCAGGTGGAGTCGACTTGGGGTGCGACTTCACCTTCTGCTCGCGAATTCAAGTTCTGATTCTTTGCAGAGTGTTTTTCTTCAATCATTTTCATTTTGGAATAGCTCCTCTTACTTGTAGTCTTTGTGAATCTTGAAGAGCTTGACCCTTGCATGATTGATTCAACCTCCTTGCTTCGCATTGGACTCATGACTTGATTTCATCTTGAATATGCATTCCAGCTTATCTTCTGAAAAATCGCCTCTGCCCGATCGAAGTCGATGTCGGAGTCGACTTCGGCTGCTACTTCACCTCAAGTCGCACGTGGAGTCGACTTGGGGTGCGACTTCGGCATTCTGCTGTTTCGAATTCAACTCTGGAAGGTTTTGCCCGACTGAAGTCGATGGTGAGGTCGACTTCGTTTGCGACTTGGCTACCCAAGTCGCAGGTGGAGTCGACTTGGCCTGCGACTTCACCTTCCCTTCTTCCGTTTTCAGCTCTGGACGTTCTGCATGTTTGAAGTCGATCTTTGAGTCGACTTGGGGAACGACTTGGCCTTCCAACTTGATTTTCTTCAAATGTATATTCCTTAAGACATTTCACAAACTTGTTAGTAGCCAAGACTTTCTCAAATTGATTTGTTAATCATCAAAACATAGATTTAGCTAGTTTTCCTCATGTTTCCAACATATGTCTCATACCGCCGCATCTATAATACTTTGTAACCTCCTTCTTTTTCTCTTTTCGAGATCTCTCTTTGAAATCTTTGAAGTTCTTTTCTTTCCTTACGAACTTTTGAAATTTGCGAGTTAATAGAGCAATATCTTCATCATCATTGTGAGATGAGGAGGTGAACTCATCCGAATTATGAGTAACTTTTAGTTCAATTGCTCTCTTTCCTTTGTGGTGATCTTCATTTCTTTTCTTGATTAGCTCATGTGACATTAATGAGCTAATGAGGTCTTCTAGCTTCAACGTGTTCAGATCCTTGGCTTCTTCTATTGCAATAATCTTTGGAGTCCAAGATTCCGGTAGAGCTCTTAGGATCTTCATGACCTGTTCAGATTTGGAGATAGATTTTCCAAGACCTTTCAAAGCATTAGTAATTTTAGAGAATCTTGCAAACATTTCAAAAATATTTTCTGTTTCTAGCATTTTGAATCCTTCCAATTCTCCGATCAATATATTCCTCCTTGTCCCTTTGACTTGAGAAGTACCCTCATATATGGATGTCAATGTATCCCATATTTATTTGGCGTTCAAAGAAGAGGATACTCTATCATATTCAGAGGCCGTAAGAGCACAAAATAAAGAATTCATTGCCTTAGCGTTGCTCTTAAAAGTTTTCACTTCCTCATCGGTCCATTTGGAAGCTCTTTCATCAATTGGCAAAGTCACACCGTCTTGGATCGCAATCAAAGAGTCCATATCTGTAGTCATGATGAGTAATTTCATACGTAGCTTCCAATAGCCAAAGTTGTTCCCATCAAACAATGGTGGCCTAGAAAAAGATTGGCCTTCGGCAAATGCGGGAACGGAAGTAGATTGGGATGCCATATCAAAAGATCTCTTTGGTAAAACTCAAAGATCTGCTCTGATACCACTTGTTGGTCCCGAGTTAATGGCAAATACCCAAGAGGGGAGGGGTGAATTGGATATTTAAAATTTTTCAACTTTAAACAGAAACTTTACCCCGGTTTAGTTCAATCTCCTTCAATGAAATAAAAGGAAAGAAATAAGATAATAAGAGTTGAAATAAATCAATGGACAAGATTTATAGTGGTTCGGGCAACCTTTCCTATTCCACTCTTCCAAGCTCACACCTCTTGTGACTTGGGTTCCACCATGTATTTCACAAATACAACTAGACCCACTGCTCTCTTCTAGATTCCAGCTCTAGGGGGCATCAACAACTCACAACACAAGTAGGTGACGAGTTTCACTCCAGTCACACACTACTTTGCTGACACTTGATCTTAGTTTCCCAAACTAAATCAAGTTTAATACAACAAGAGAGAATAAAAGAAGAACTTGTAAAGCAGTCTAAAAGATTCAAAGAGCAACTCTTGGCAGTTTGAAAGCAAGGTTCTTCTTCTAGATGTTGGCTTGATCACTTAATGCTCTTAGAGATGAGAGTTGTGCTCAATTAATGATGTTTCAGCTACCCTCCACGTTCATATTGAATGCCTTATATAAATGGCGAGGGAATCCGAACATTTGGAAGTAGGTGGCGCGCATTTAATGCGCCAACGTTCAAAAAATTTTCTACCGTTGCGACCCAAGTCGCAGGTGGAGTCGACTTCGGGTGCGACTTCGGCTGTGCTCAGCTTGTTCAAGTTCTTCCTCGGGTCGACTTGGTCCTGGACTTGACCCAAGTTGCAGGTGAAATCGACTTCGGGGGCGACTTCACTTTTTGTGCTTGCTTAATGAACTTGAACTTCTTTGAAATGATATTGATTGCTTAATTTTTTCATGCTTAATTGTCCTTCCCTTGATTTATATAATTTGAAACTCAGTATATTCATTCTTGCTTTACACTCCATGTCTTGAATCTTGAACCCTTGAGTCTTGGTTTGCATAAAAGAAGTCGAATGGTGTGATTTTGATTTTCCATGATGAATACATGCAACTTTGCTTGCTTTGGATTTGATTTGATCTTCATTTGGCCTAAGTCGAATATTTGAGTCTACTTGGTCTTCAATTTTGCTCAAGTCGAGCATTGAGTCGATTTGGTTTGTGACTTAGCTCTTCAAAACGCGTGTTGTCAGTCTGAAGTTGAAGTTGGAGTCGACTTGGTCTGCGACTTCACCCAAGTCGCATGCGCAGTCGACTTGGGCTGCGACTTCGGCAGCTCTCGTCCCCATTTCAACGCTGGACAGAAAATTATGTTTGAAGTCGATGCTGGAGTCGACTTGGTCTGTGACTTCGCCCAAGTCGCATGCGGAGTCGACTTCATTTGCGACTTCGGCATGTTTGCTCCCCGATTTCAACGCTGGACGAAAATGACATTTTGAAGTCGTTGCTGGAGTCGACTTGGGGATCGACTTGGCCTAAGTCGATGCCTGAATCGACTTGGAAATTGACTTGACCTTTATTTTCTTCATTTCTATATCCTTTAATCATCTTCACAAATATATTAGTAACCAAAACTTACTCAAATTGATTTGTTAATCATCAAAACATAGACTTGGCTTATTTTCCACATGTTTCCAACATTAACGACCCAAGAAAGGCAGTATGACTGTCGTGAAAAATGATAAAAATGAACTTATACCCACGATGATAGTCACAGGTTGGCGAATGTGCATCGATTATAGCAAATTAAATATTTCCACCCAAAAGGATCATTTTCCTTTGCCTTTCATTGATCAAATGCTTGAACGACTTGCCAATCACTCTTACTTTTGCTATTTGGATGGTTACTCTAGCTACTTTTAGATTCCTATTCACTCACAGGATCAAGAGAAAACCACTCACTTGTCCATACGACACTTTTGCATATAGACGCATGCCTTTTGGTCTTTGTAATGCACCTGCCACTTTTCAACGATGCATGATGGCCATATTTTCTAATTACATTGGAAACATAATGGAAGTATTTACGGATGATTTTTTTGTTTATGGCATTACATTTGAATCATGCTTATCTAACCTATCTAAGGTTTTTATAGAGGTGCGAAGAAATCAACTTGGTTTTGAATTGGGAAAAGTGTCATTTCATGGTACAAGAAGGAATTGTATTAGGGCATTTAGTTTCAAGCAGAGGTATTGAGGTTGACCGGACGAAAATAGAAGTCATTGAAAAACTACCGCCACCTAATTCGATCAAAGGAATTTGGAGTTTTCTGGGACATGCCGGTTTCTATCAACGTTTCATTAAAGATTTTTCTAAAATTGCTAAGCCACTGACTAACCTGCTAAATTAAGATGTAAAATTTAATTTTTCTGATGACTGTCTAAAGTCATTTCTCATGTTAAAAGAAGCTTTGACTACTGCCCTAGTTATACAGCCGCCTGACTGGAGCCAACCATTTGAGATCATATGCGATACAAGTGACCATGCGATTGGGGCAGTTTTGGGTCAACGTAAGGACAACAAGTCAGTGGTGATCTATTATGCAAGAAAAATCCTAGATGATGCTCAAGTCAACTATGCAACCACTAAAACGGAATTGCTAGCTGTTGTATTCGCTATTGATAAATTTTGTTCTTATCTTGTAGGATCAAAGGTGATTGTCTACACAGACGACGCAGCCATTCGCTATCTAATTGCCAAGAAAGATGCCAAACCGAGGTTGATTCGTTAGGTTCTACTATTACAAGAATTTGACCTTGAAATCTGAGATAAGAAAAGCACAGAGAATGTGGTAGCTGATCATCTGTCCAGACTACCATCAACTGAGGAGATTGATCTAACTAAAGATGAGCAAATTAACGAGGACTTTCCCGACGAGTGCCTGCTTGCACTCAAGGAAGTGTCAATGCCCTGGTATGGAGATATTGTTAATTACTTAGTCTGTAAAAAAATTCCATCCAATTTCAGCTATCAACAGAAAAAGAGATTCATGGCGGACGTGAAATACTACATATGGGACGACCCATACCTTTACAAGAGATGCGGCGACGGTCTGATTCGCCGATGTGTACCAAACGAGAAAATCCAAAGCATTCTTTATCACTGTCATTCTTCACCCTATGGTGGACACATGGGTCCCACCAAAACTGCAGCAAAAGTCCTATAATCAGGTTTCTTTTGGCCTACTTTGTTCAAAGATGCTTGATCTTTTACACTAACCTGTGACAGGTGCCAAAGAACAGGAAACATCTCAAAGAGAAATGAGATGCCACTCACAAACATTCTTGAGGTCGAACCATTCGATGTATGGGGCATGGATTTCATGGGACCTTTTCCATCCTCATTCAACAACCAATACATACTTCTTGCGGTTGATTACGTAACTAGATGGGTGGAGGCGATTGCTTCTCCAACAAATGACTCACGGGTGGTCGCTAAATTCTTAAAACACAACATTTTTACCAAATTTGGTGTACCACGAGCAATCATAAGTGACGGAGGAAGCCACTTCTGTAATAAGCAAATGGAGCAACTACTCAAGAAATATTGGATCACACATAAGATCGCCACCCCATACCACCCACAAACAAGTGGCCAGGCTGAAATCTCGAACCGTGAGATTAAACACATACTTGAGAAGACGGTATCCCAATCACGGCGAGATTGGTCAAGGAAACTCGATGATGCTCTTTGGGCATAGTGCACCGCATTCAAAACACCGATTGAGACAACACCTTTTCGACTGGTCTATGGAAAATCATGCCACTTGCCTGTTGTGCTGGAGCACAAGGCGTACTGGGCAATCAAATTTTTAAATTTTGATATGAAATTCGTAGGAGAAAAGCGTCTGCTACAACTCAATGAACTCGAGGAGATCAGACTTGATGCTTATGAAAATTCAAGAATGTACAAGGAAAACATAAAATTTTGGCACGACAAACACATCCGACAGAAGGTAATCAAAGCAAATGACCTGGTTTTGCTATTTAACTCTCATTTTAAATTGTTTCCAGGAAAACCGAAGTTGAGATGATCGGGTCCTTTCAAAGTACTACAAGTGTTTCCTCATGGAGCTGTCGAAATCTGGAGCGAGAAGACTGGAGCATTTAAAGTCAATGGGTAGCGACTCAAACCCTACTTCTTAGGGGATGAAATTCCAATAAGAGTCACCTACTCCTTCTGTGAAACCACGCCACCAACTGAGAATCTGAAGTCAGGCTGACGACTTTAAACCAAGCTCTTTCGGGAGGCAACCCAAACTTTTCTTTTTTTCTTTCAGGGAAGTTTTAGTTTTTCTTTTAGTTTGTTTTATTTTAGAATTTTGATACTTTTTAATTTGAAGCTTTATTGGTTACTTTTCAGAGCCTATTTGGAAGGAAGCACCATAGGATGAAAATTCGGTTCAACTCGCCAAAACAGGGAAGTTAACACTCACATTTTTGTACAATTATTCCCTTTATTTTGATGGCATGATTTACATTGAGGACAATGTCAATTTCAAGTGTGGGGGTGAAAGCGTTGCATTAATTTTCTTTGAATATTTCTTTCACTATCATGATGATTATATTTTTGTCATGATTATAATTTTTGTTACATTTTGAAAAAAAAAATTTTGAATTTTTTTTGAAACCTTTGGGAAATTCTTGCATAAAATGTGATATCAGATTAATTGAGACCCCACTTTGAACTCTTGTATGTCTTATAAGCAAACGATACTTGAAATTTCAAATCTTTGAGTTAAAAAAATTGTTGAACCCTAATGAGATGTTAAATTTGTTTTTGAACATGTACTTGTTGAAAATACTTGGATTTTATGTCCTAGACCACTTGATGAAGCTGATATACCTGGGAACCAATTTTGTTTTCTTTCAAAATCAGAGTAATCCTCTCTAATTTATCAAAAGTTTTTCTAATACACACAATTGTCATTTGAGAAGGTAGTTTTTCCCATATACATAAAAAATTTTATTCTAGTTTAAGAATTTTCAAAGCCAAAACTCCATTTAACCAATTCATGGACATGATTATGGCATTTTTTTCATGATGAGTCTATCTTTGAAAGTATGACAGTTGTTTACCACCATTGAGCCTGGACTAAAATTTTTTCCAAACCTCAATTCCCACTTAGTTGAATCAACTTTCAAATTGAATTTTGAGCTAAAAAATGAAACAGGAATAAGGTTTGATCTCTTGACTGTGCAAATAATGAAAATGACTTCCTAAATACCTTGAAAAATGGTGAGGAAAATTATTGCCGGACTTGGTTAAAAAAACAACTGCTAAACCAAGGGTAAGAACAGACTTGAAAGAGAATGAAAGCACTAAGTGTGGGGTTAGCATTATTTCCTGTGTAAAATGAGGCTCAAGTCATGTGGAGACGGTTCAATTTTTGAAAATTTTTTGAAATTTAATTTCTTGTGCCAAACCTAACTGTTGTCCTACTAAGTCCTTATGATCCTATGAATTGACTAATTAAGTTGGTAGAGGAAATTTAAATGTAAAAACTTGATGAGATGTATATGAGGTAACTTGACCGATATTTTCTACATTACTACCATTTTTTGAATTATTGAATGTATGTATTGAATAAGCAAATAAATGGGGAGGATATCTGATAATTGAGAGTTTATTGCAAGAGTTTTTGAACTCTTAATGATTGAAAGCAAAGTGGGTGACAACGTATACATTATTATGAGAAGGGATTGTTGACTGAGATTTTCAAAGAGTGTCATATTTCAAAATTTTTGGTTTAATACTCTCATTAGTTTTTGATTGTTGGCTAAATATTTATTTTTACTTTTTGCTCTGAGTTTTAAAATTTTGCAATCTGTTCTTGAATTCCTTTATATTTGCTTGAGGACAAGCAAAAGTTCAAGTGTGGGGGTATTTGATAATTGAAAATTAATAACATATTTTGTGGGCATTTTATACCAATTTGGTGGGTAATTAATTGGGTGTTAAACATGGTTTTGCAACATTTTGGTATTAAATATTAATTTCAAGTTATTTAAATAATTTTTGTAATCTTTTGGCTTGAAATTACATTATAATTGTTGCCATGAAATTAAACGGGCTTGAAATAATTTTTATAGTGATAACCCACTAATGTTTTTTTTGATCAATTAATGATTTAAATATTTTTTATGCAAGTTTGCAAGTTCAAGAGTGGGCCCACAAAATCATCAACGTCCAGTTAATTAAATCAGCACCAGCCATCATGTCCAGATTAATCCGCCCAGAAATTTCAAATCCTTGCAGAAATTCGAAGTTCCACAATCATCCACCGTCCATCTATTGCAAGCAGCAGCTGTACCATTAATCCTAGTCGTCCAACACATTCAAGAATTTGAATCCAGCAATCTCATGCAGATCACGTGATTAGGCTACAAATCTAGACAATCCTCAGCCGTCCAAAGCATCATCAGCACCGTCCGTTCTTTTTTACCAAGCAGCTGTCCAGAAGATAAGCAAAGTTGTTGATTTGACTGTCCAGAAAATCACATCCCACCCATTCTAAATCCCATCCATCCATCTAATTAAGGACATCCAATCAGCCGTCCAAAAAAAAATCCAAACCATCCAGGCCCCGTAAATCCTATGCTGAAACATCCAGCTGTCAAACTGTCCAATTAAATCCAGCCGTCCAATACAGTTGTAGGGCCCACTAGATTCTAAGCAAAGCCATTACACTTAGCCACTTGATCTCAGCCACCCATTGAATAAGCCCATCTAATAAAATCAACGCACCGCCGAAGCAATTCAGACCGCCCAAATAATTCCAGCCATGGGGCCTGCCAATTAAATCACGTGATCAGCATATGTGAAATTTCAGTAGTTGATTTTTTTTACCATTAAATAGCATCCAAATTTTTGTCCATTTAATCCCACCAAGCAATTTGCAACCACCCAAGCAAAACCCATGCAGCGTCTCATCGTCCAGTTAATTGATGGCAAACAGAAATTTATATGTCCAATCTTTATCCATGCACCATCCATTCAAGACTGGAACTTCCAACCAATCTGAATCTGGACGACCTTGCAACCAGCAACCATGCAGCTCATTTACGCAATTCAAATTGCGTTATTATATGGAGCCCACTTAAAGCAATCGAAAATCAGCTCGAATTACTGCCGTATATACCTATCGTGCAATTTTCTGAAGCTATAAAAGACGGGTTGCAGCAGAGAAAAAGGGGGGCGGCAACAATTTGAGAACAGAATTAGAGATTCTAGCAAGAGAAATTCTGTAAATTAAAGAGGAGAAAAATTTGGAGAGAGAGAGAGAGAGAGCAAGGAGGAGAACACGGGTAAGAGGTGGACTGGCGAGTTGCGTGGAGCAGCCGACACACCATCGGAGGCTTCAAACGAATAAGCCTTCTTATCTTTTCCCTTTTTGATTTTTATTATCTTGTTTAAGATGGATTTGGATTTTAATTTTATTTTTGACTTAAACATGCTTGGCTAAGCCCTAAATCTAGGATTAATGATGTAGCATTCGTACAATATAGCGTGGTGTGGGTTTTTAATTTATTTATGATGGATATTGTTGTGAATTTAATATCTTGTGATTTATATGCTTACTTTGTACATGGGCCCGTACTTTGGCATGATTCCATATATTAGGTGATGGAACCGAGAGGTGAAAACCTAATACACGATAATCAAGATATTAAACCTGAAAATCTAAGACCATGAAAATAGGCATGATGACCTTGAGGAATTCCATAAACAAACCACAGAACTTAATGGATTCTAATTAACTTAATCTCATGAGAATAGGTGGTTAAGAAAATTAGTGTACGCCTTGTAGGTTTCGAGAGAAGGTGCAAGGATAAATTAGGGTTTGTTCTCCTTTAACAAATAATATCTAGATTAAATAATTATACCACTACTCATTGCAAAAGATGCATATGAAATCCTAGACCCTAGGTACTTGCACTCTTGTTCTCTACTCGTTCTAGTTTTCACTTTTCTCTTCCTATTTTTCTATTTCATTTTATTTATTATATTCTCCTCATATATGACACGAAAGCATTTAAAAGTAAAGTTTAAAGTCCTGATTCCCTGTAGATCGATAATTTATATACTACAATCTACGACCCGTGCACTTGCGGTGAAATTGTGATCATTTCATTCATATTCATATATGTCTTCCAACACATACAAACCTAACCAAGTTTTAGTTATTTGCTATGTTCCCATGCACTCAAGTAAAACAAAGTTGATAACCTCATAACCTAATTAAGATTACATAGGGTTAATAGGTATATTCCTATCCTTATTAACATCAAACACAAACAAGAGCTAGAACAGTTGTTCATTATTTATGGATCTTATTCAAATCTCACTTTTTCAAGCGTGAATCTGAATATTCAATGAATCCATAAGGTTGCAAAGCTTGTAAACACATTAAGCATGATACATAAGGTTAATCTCAAGCAACTCAAGTCACAGCATAATTGTATTATCATTTCAAGCATAAGAAAATCAAATAACATAGACATATCTCGCATCATAGGAAGATTCAATCCATAAATATGACTTCAATTCCCATTAAAATAAAGTTTATAATTATCTCAAGAAAGGAGAATAACAAAAATGAAGAGAGATGAGAAGAGGAGATGAAACTCAATAGATTTGCGGTGACAGCTTGTATCTCTACTTGCTTTTCTCTCATTCCTTGAAGCCTTGGTTTTCTCTCTTTCTCCACAGCAGCCATGACCCCTTTCTCTCTTCTTAAGAAACCCTAAGAGACATATTTATACTCCCCCAAACATAGCACAAGACAAATGCTAAAATTCACTTGTGTGGGGGTTGGCGTCGCGGCACCACTTGGCCGGTGCCTAGGCACCAGTTCTTTGGAAGCTGCCTGAAGCTGCTTGTTTCTAGAATTTTCTACTATAATAGTGCCTGATGCCAAGGCGCCAGATTTTGGCACCGAGGTGCCAACTTTTTGCCTTGCATTTTTAGAGTGTTCTTGTAATGCAACTCTTTTTTCATCACTTTGGCATGACGTTTATAAGTTAGCCACCATCTTTCCCTGTAATAAGACATAAAACAAGTAAATGTTATCCTAATTGATGCAATGAAATTGCTAACAAGTTAAAATGACATGATTTGTATTGAATTAACTAAAAAATGCATGAAATCTACACACAAGGCCTGAAATGCAGAAATGAAGGAAACTAATGCAAAACTTATATAAATTTACATGTTTCTTTTGAACTAGCATTCTAAATGCGTGCAAAATGAGCGTTGATGTGGCATACGTCACAACCTTACTCCAAGATCTTGTTGATTAGTAAATGTGAGTTAGGATTGTTGCCCTAATCACGTGGCGGGTTCTTAATTGGATCTCGTCCAAATTTTTTTTTTCTTTTCATTCGTCACTTAAGCATACACTATATTCATAATAAACTCATACATATCATCATAAAACCATTCAATTCATAATAAACTCATCCACATCCTCATAAAACCATTCATATCTTCTTTTTATTGAAAAAATTCACATAAGTACAATCATGTCTGTAATATCCATAAAACATGTCTTCAACATGATTATCATACATTTGTCCTTTTGGACACATACAAATAACTGCAATTAAATTTGCAGGTCATTTCTACCTGGCATCATTTAAGAGTTAGCTCCATAGCCTGTTTGTCATTTTGAAAACACATATGAGTAATAATACTCAGTAAGCAAGCCTTTTTCTTTGGTAAGTAAACATTTTCCTTTTATTCAAATGCATTTCTCCCTATTTGGTAGGAGACACTTACCAAGTGATCAGTTACCAACGGGACAGAAATCTTTTCATGCATTTCATGAGAATGCAATGCATTCACTCATTTATGACTTTCCTTGTGCCTCCAACCTCTGGGAGGACGCCGCTGGCACACAGCCCTTGCTACTTCGCAATAGTGAATGGGGATCCTCTGATCCGTTTACTACCTCTACCAAAGCCTCTTCCTTGTGCACCATGAACATACACATGCCGGCATGACATACTCCATAAAACTTGATAAATTATTTAGAAAATAATTTAACAAGCAGTTAGCAATCATTTCAGGTAAAGCATTATAGGAATGACCATCCTTAAATATATTCATAAAACATATGAGTAAACAATTTGCAATCATTTAGAAATATTTTAGAAAGCATATAGCTTGCCTACCTCCTCAGTCTATGTCCTCCACCTTTTCCTTTCCTTTTCCTATACAAGGAAAAATGATATTTTATCTATATCATTCCATGTCTTATATTGCTTCCCACGCATGCTTTATAATAATTTATTACCTCATTCCTATAGAGGTTATCCCTTGGTCATTACCTCATTATATGGATTTTTATCCATAAATCCCATAAAAATTCCATCCTTATATTTAAATATTAATCTCAAATTTTCTCCAAAATTACGCTATTTAGTGTAGCAGATCACTGTAGCAAAATCACAATAGCTGATACTGTAGCAGATACTGTTCATCCGAGGTTACTGTTCACAAAGACGTGGTTACTGTTCATGGGTTCCAAAAATTGATATTTTTTCCAAAAATAAAAATATCATGACATAGCTTATGCTTAGTATATCATAGAAAATTTCATACATTTTAAATTTATCATTATTTACTTGGCTAAAAAAATCACTTTCTCCATATACTAAAAATCAACATAAATTCACTTAAGCATAATCCTTAATTCCAAAAATTATGAAATTAATATATCATCATCTCAACATCATATTTATTCATTCCAAATCATTTTTTTTTATCAATTTTGGAGCATTATTTTCACATATCATATGTTATCTTCCCGAATGCTCTATTTTCGCTCCAAATCTTTGATGTTTCGGCATGATTCTATTTAAGCATTATATCTATACTTATTTCCTCATTCTTAGGAATTATCTAAGTATATTTTTACCATACTTAACATCCAAAAGAAATTTGGGTAGAAATCACTTACCCGAAGTGGAGATACGCCTCTTTTTCTCACACTTTCTCTCTCTAACTTACTTTTTTTTTCTTGGACGTTTGAGATGGTTTGGGGACTTGGAATGGCTCAAATGGAGCTGGGTTTTGATGTCCTTGGACGTTCTCCCTTATAGTGTTGCATTTTTCAAGAATTTGGAATTTACCCCTAGCTTTGAGGTATTTAATTATAAATTAGTATTTCTTCTTAATTTTGAAAATTGCTTTGAGCCAAGAGCTTCCCACCCTATGCCTGCTCCAGCCACTCTATGAAGACCTATTTTTTACCTCTTTTTTA
Organism: Annona cherimola; assembly: GCA_030490835.1. NCBI lineage: Eukaryota > Viridiplantae > Streptophyta > Magnoliopsida > Magnoliales > Annonaceae > Annona > Annona cherimola. The sequence goes on along the minus strand of CM059972.1, from coordinate 52,831,912 downwards.
TTTTTAAAATTAATTAATTTAGGCTAAATAAATCTTAGCCGTTGATTAAAGATGAGGTTGATCATGGACCATTGATCTTGGTCAAACCTCCAGCCACCCTAGCCTGCTCCAGCTCCTGCAGCAGCTACCTTTTAATTAATTTTTTATTTTTTAATTATTTATTTTAAATAAAAAGTCAAAAGTTAATTAATGTAAAGTTGGGTTACTTTTCTATCTTCATTCGACGTGTCATCTTGACCCTTGATTTGTGATTTTCATCACATCTTAATCCATTCTTCATGTCCATCATGAATTTTTAACCATCTATAAAAAATTTCATCAAAATCCGACGTTCGGATTGCAAATAATGAATTTTTCTTTAATTTTCCACAAAAATCCATAAAAATCTGAAAATTATTATTTTAATCCAAAAAGCACTTTTGTCCTTTAGTGGGAAGCTTCCTTTTTTGTCTTTTATGATTAAGTTAATCTAAAGTGATTAACTTAACATATTCCTTAATCCCACGTTTACTATTCATGTTTCATTATTCACGTGCACTATTCATCTGAATTTCATAATTAATTATTTTAACCTCTATTCCCACATATTTTCATACTCATGAATATATATTTCATTAATACATTACCTAGGGTTTACAACCTTAGGGTTTTATGTGTCTAAGATTGGGGTTTCACAATTGATAACTCTAATTTTATAGAGTTATCATACCTCTAAACTTAAATGTTGCTACTCCTCGAGCAACACATAAAAACACAAATGTGTGCAACTATTACATGTTAAAATCAAGCCTGCATTTAATCCTTAGCAATGTAATGATATCTCTCATCTTGACGATGCACAAGATAAGAATAAATTGAAATAACTCATGAACCCTTGTTAAGATCAAGCCAAGATATCATTCTCAATATAAAAAACAAACTACATGCAAATGATATCCATAAGAAGTTAAAAGTTATAGTTCAACCTTGCTAACCATTCTCTTCATCAAAAGGACTTTTTAGGACAAATGTAATATAAATGAATATGTTCAAAGTAAATCTATCATCTCAAAATGACATAGCATTCATCCGTCTATTTTACTTGGCCTAGACTTACAAAATTGTACAATTAGTTCCCCAAATTTATTGCTTTGACTCTTCTTACTATATTTCAGGGTATCTGGAGAATTTTCTTTTTTTATTCATTTATTCATTTTTTAAAACTCCCCTCACCATATTTCTGGGTATCTAGGGAGAATTTTCTATGAAGTGGTATTACTGTGGCTTTCCCTTGCCTTTTTACACAAACGTAGACAATTATAACTATCAAGTCCCGGTCACTTAGCTTGGGTTAGTCACCCCCTTCATTATTTATTGTAAAATCTTATTAGGAGGATGTAACACTCGGACCCAAGTAGAACTTGTAGTCATGCATTTAGATTGAATTTATGATTTCTGTGAGATTTGGTTCATTTATGAATGATTTTCATGATAATATTTTGCAATTAAGAATTTGATTAAAAATCGAGGTTGGAGCAAATTGCTTTGGTCAAGTGGCCTGTTAGGGATTATGAATGGATAATGTGTCATGAATAATTATCTTAATTATCATGAATTAATTAATGGAAAAGAGAAGGGTAATTATGGAATTAAGTTGGGATATATTAGGAAATTCATAACCTGACGCCGGTAAGGCGGATTAAGGCGAAAATTGAGAGATAGGCACGGAATTTCATGCTCAATCTTATGGATGGATTGGATTGAGAAAATGTGATGGGATTATGGAGATAATTATTAATTTCATCTTAATCACAGGATGAACTTCAAATGACTATAACTTGAGATGGAAACGTCGTTTTGAGGTGAAATTTGAAATGAACGGTTAAAATGACTTGCTTAATGTTATGAGTGGAATGGATTAGGCTAATTACCATGGAAACATGCATTGTCACAAAAGGACAAAATAATTTTGACTCTTGCGCAAGTAATCATGAGATTTGAGATCCTAATCATGAGACAAAGTCAACGCTCATGTGAGATGTCAACCTTAGAGATTTTTGGCTTGATTTTCTTAATTATTAAAAATGATAAAATCAAGGATAATTGCAATTCATTAAAGAATGCATTAAGAAGCCAAGGAGGTGGCATGCTTGGACGCCCATGGTGGAGTGATAATAGGATTTTTGGATTTTTCAAAAATCCTAAATAATACACCACATCACCTAAGCACATGGGGTCATTAAGGGAGCTATAATTGAGGAGATTTTTTTGGCACTAAATGCCAAAAACCAAGCCATGTGGACGGCCAAGGGAGGAGCTCCATCTATTCGATTTAATGAAGTGATTCTCTTGGATTTTTAAGAGATGAATATGGATTTTACATGGAGTTTGTTGAGCCATGTCAATTAAGCCATAAATTACCCAAATGACATGGCAAGTGGGCCCCACAATCCAGCAAAAATCGGCAAGGGGGCATGAGCATGGGACGTTTCACTTGGAGTAAAAGTCAAAAAGGGAAAAATCACCAAGGAGCAAGCACGAGGGACGTTCCACTTTGGAGGAGGAATCGAGGAAGAAATTTCCAAGCCACGAACACCCAAGTATATTCAAATCTCTGCAAGGGAAAGGAAAAGAAGAAGGAGGAAGAAAAGAGGAGGAGAAGGAGAAACAAAGAGAAGGATTCAAGTTATGAGAAGTTGGATTCAATCCAAGTAAGTGTAACTTGAATTTTAATTCATTAAATTCAAAATTCTGTACCCCTATTTATGGGTCATAAATATGATTAATAATGAACCCCTAAATAAATATTAATGACACTCTTGAATTGAGTATTGATTAAGGGTTTTTGCATATTTATTGAAATTAGATGCAAATATAGGTGCAAAACCTAAAAGAAATGAGATAGAAATCTAAAATATGAATGAAATAGTAAATCGATGAGTTTTACCATGAAAAAATTGTTTAAAAACTCATGATAGTGTGATTAAGGAATGACCCAATTTTCAGCTCAAAAGGGTAATCGGGTTATAAATTAAATATCCGAGAAAATTAACCTGAACAGGGTTGCACGGGTGTCAGGATCAGCTGCACCAATGATTTTTAATAATTTTTATACAAGGTATTTTCAGCTTAAGATTTTATATGATGTGCATGACATCATGAGTAACACTTGGACAAAACAAAAATTAGTTTTTGAAAGGTATAAATATACCTAATTATTAATATGATTTGAACTGTCTTAAAATAGATGCTTCTGTCCAGCAGGATACAAATACCGAAAAAAATATAAATACTTTATATGTTATGCTGAAAATATTTATTTTGGTCACTTCATGTACTTATTAAGGTATGATAGAAATTTCAGATTTAAATTCCTTGATTTGATTATGATTCAAAAATTAGAGATAACAGTGTGTCTGATTTCAGCATTATGGACAGATTGAGGAATAAATCAAAATAAATGTTAAATTCCAGATTTTTGGGATTTAATTTAACTTATAATGGGATATAAACAAGTATCATAAGTGATTATGAGGGTTTAACCTATTAGAGGTGGATTTTAGGAAGGATAGAACTTAGGGTTACGTATATGACCTGATTTTCATGTTTTTATAATATATATGAAACATGAATTATGCTAATGAGTTTATAGATGATTTAAACGGTAAAATACCTTGAAATATATGTACTTTGGATGGACGAAATGAATGGGGAAGAAAGACCAAAAATTTGGGATTTTATGTGAATAAGGAGTGTCCAGAGATGATTATGGCATGAATGATAAATGGCAAGTGCAATCCATATGGATGAATGATTACTATGCAAGTTTATCTATGTATAAAATGAATTGTGGGTTGGAAAGCTATATGCATGCAAGCAAATGAAAATGTTATGAATGCAATGTCATTCTTATGTATAGGTAAAGGCAAAGAAAAGATTGAGTAAAGATCAAGGCAAGCAAGGTAAGCAAGCAATTTTCTAAATACTTCTTATTTTTGGATTTGCAAATGTATGATTTAAATTCTTATTAATGTGTTTAAGGATGGCCATTGCTTTATCTCGTTTTGCAATGAAATGATATTTCTCTAACTGATTTCTATAATGCTTTCTCAAGTATTCATGGCAAATGATGATACATGAATTTGTGAATGGAAAATCATGTTGGCATGTCATGGTAAGGATCATGTTTACGAAAAGTTCATGTGCACAAAGCATGAGGTCCACCTAGAGGCAGTAAGAGGACCGAGGTCCCTCTTGGGTGTGGCCAAGTCGCTAAGAAGAGGGCCGAGGGCCGGCGACGCCTCCCTGAGTGGGAGAGAGGAATGAGCCGGATGGTTGCCTAGCTAGCTTCCGTCCAATGTTATCATGTTTTGAAATGATGCACTCCATTGCATTGCTCATGATGTTTCAATGAAAAAGGTTTCCGTCCTATTGATAGTTGATCACTTGATAAGTCTCTTCTATTAAAATGGAAGGAAATGCTTTCATGCAAAGGTTGCATTCAAAATGAATTGCCTAAAAACTGTAGTTTGCTTATTGAGTTTCGACTAATGTTTTATTTTGTTTTCCAAATCCAAAGACAGGTGCAAGGACCGATGGTGCAAAGGCCCATAAGGAAGACTCTTTCGAGTGATGGATATCATGATACTAAATATGGTTGTACAAGTGAATGAATGAGTGAATGCTTAATGATTGAATGGATGTTTAATGAATGGTGGAATGATAATTTGGTGATGTGAAACCCCAAATTTTATGATCATGTATGAAACCCTAAGGTCATGAACCCTAGGTAATATATTGACTTTTATATGAAATAAATATATGATTTCCATAATATATGGAATTGAAGGATCGAATAATTAATTATGAAATATAATTTCAAATGAATAGTAAATGTAAATAGTGAAACGTGAATAGTAACTATGCGGTTAAAATAAAGTGATAAGTTAATCATTTTGATTAACTTAATCATAAAAAAGGAAAAAAAGAAACTTCCCACAAAAGGACAAAATGGGAGTAGAGACGAAAAGGGAACTTAATTGGAATTTACAAAGGTTACATTTGAGATTTATAAGAAAATAGAGGGTAATTTATGATTTCATAAATATTAGCTATGAAAATGAATTTTTACAAATTTTTCGGGAAGGAATTTCAAAATTCTGAATTGAACAAATTGAAGCAGTTTAAATTTAAGGACCTTATGGAAAAATAAAAATAAATGAAAATTTTTTGGCCAATTAGGGTCCTAATTAAGGGCTTATATTCATTCATACTATTCTCATTAAATCTAAGCATGTATAACTCCGATTGACATGAGAATTTGATAGGAAGTATTAAATTGTATGCTCTTTAATCTAGACAGAATAGATTATGAAAAATGATTGTCGTCCAGTAGATATTTTATTATTTTTGCATAATTGATTAGTTAATTAATATCTTAATGTGTATAAGACCAATTGAGATGAAATTTTAAAGATAACTTGATCATGAGGTAACTTAAGTGATCAACGGTGGAATTTTGAAAATTATGATTAAAAATATTATTATCATAATTAATGTTATGAATTAGCTTCAAAAGGCTATAAGTTGGTCTATAATGATTATTTCAAGATGAAAATTTTTATGGGTTATGAAGAATTATTTATAATAATTATGAAAATTTCAAAATTCACATTTGAAATATATGTGAATTTTGTGGAGACATATATATGTCCATTTTTCAATAATTAAATAAAAATAGGTACACAACTCCGATTAAGGTGAAATTTTAAGGCAAAGCTTAAATTAATATGCCAAAATTAATGAAGGAAATTTTTTTTTGAAAAATTGTCTCCAAAATTTTAAAAAGAGATTTTTTATCCAAACATGAATTAGTTAATTCAAATAAAATAGAAATTTTTTTCAAAATTCCGAAAGGTGCATTTTGTGAGCAATTGTATATATATATTAATAAGAAAAATTTGCATAATATATAAGTGTGTATGTAGGCAGTTATGAATTAATGCAGATAAAAAAAAAGAAAAATGAACAAAAATGAAAAGAAGCAGCGTACTGGCCTGGACGGTTCATGGACGGCTATGTACAAAAAAAACATAAAAGGAAGATGCAACACGTCAACAGGGGCAACTGTATTTTATTACCTTGAGTTAAGTCAAATTAAACCCGGGTCAACTGCTCAAACAAAATATATAAAAGGGACGTGCTGATTAATGGATGCTGAATGTGATGCAGCTGGAAAAAAAATTCTGAGAAGGCATAAGGGTGGACATTCAAGAAGGGCAGTAGAGTTATACATTTTTATCAGAAATGACAACGACCAAAGCATCCAGGTATTAATATATTCCCTTCATGTTGATTTGTTCCCTGCTTCAGCAATTTAAAACTTTTATATACAAGGATCAAATGCTGCACGTTAATTATTTAATAAATAGCATTTAAAAAAATTTTGAACGCTACTGGATATGAAATATTGGACGAGCAGACCATATATGAAATAAAATTTTATCGCTAAAATGTAAAAGGGGGGGCAGCTGTATTTTAATTATTGATTTTTTTCCAACAGCTGTATTATATATATAGAGTGGCTGAAATGATGATTGAAATGCAGCAGCCGTATTTTACTGAATTTATTTAATTGCTAAACGTTAATTGATGTTGAAATTAATATAAAGGGGCATTGCTGAAGGATTAATGGAAGCGCTGGACGTTTGAGCAGCATGTTTTTAAAAAAAAAATGGGGGCGGGGACAGGAAAAGGAATTACGGCTGAACACTAATGGATGCATGATGTTGCTGGACGTTACAAAGGCAAGCTATATATATTGCAGTATATATTGCAGAAAATAATTAGAAAAAGGTTGGACGGACAACAGGTATTTTTTGTTTTGATTTCATTAAATAATTTTCAGAACTATTATTTAAGTATCCTGCGGATTGTTATTTATATGATGAATATTTTGCTGAATACTTGATTGATATCAATAATTAATTCAGCATGATTTGAAAACTATTTAATTAAATCGGCTTGATGTATTGTTAAATGAAAAGTTGCAAGTATTGAAATAATTAATAGATATATGATCATACATGTATATAACATCCAAATCAGATTTATTTTAATAATTTAAGCAGCCTATGAAATATTGGGTATAAGTGACGTTCAAAATAGATTTTATTATCTTATAATCATGTTTAAAACATGATTTATGAATAATGAAAGAATGGGTAGAAATTACCGCACAATAGGATTCTTATGTTTAATCTATAGTTATGGAAAGATGGATGCAATTTTCTGAAAATTTAATGAAATGACATGTGCAAGTGACCGTCCAACATAAGCTGTTTATGGGATGATACAATTATTAATTTGATATGAAAATAAACATGAATATTTCGGGTGTCCAAAAAATATATGAAAGAAAATTCTGTTATGACCAAAAGTAGATGTCCATGGTGGAACGGAATTTATGGAATTGAGAAGGGAAATCAAAGGTAGAAATTGGTCAAAATTTAAAGTGAAAAAGGTATGGGTTAGAAAAATAAGTTCAATGTGCAAGCATGGAATGTTATAAATAGTCTTTTTCATTTGTACATGAAAAGGAAAGGAAAAAGGGGAAGGTACAAATTGATTACGCAGGTAAGCAAGCAACCTTTTGAAAATACAATTTTATACGACTTTACTCTGCAATCTTAAATTGTTTTGGAAATTGCTTCGTTAGAAGCAAATCCTTTTAATGTTGAAAAATATTGAAATGCAAATGTTGAAAAGGTTATGTTGGCAGGAAAATGAGATTTTAAAATAGTATTTGAAATAAATGTTTTAAAATAGTTTTGTTATAATGTTTTGAGGTATTTTAATGATAAATTTTAAAGGTTCTCTAAATATTGGATTATTTTGGAGTTTTCAAAATTTATTGTTTCGAGAAGGATTTTAAGGAAGGCCAACACGATAAATTAATTTGAAAATTGACTTGAGTAATGCTCAAAGGATTATACAAGTCTATCACATATAGAAATGAACAATAAGACAGGTGGACAAAAGTATATGATATTAGATGAAAGTATATACTTGCATGCCCTTTGATAATAAAAACCCATAAATGGGAAAAACATTCGTAAGAAAAATCTTTTGGTTTCAAATATTTTTAAAGACGTTTTATCGTTCAAAAATTATTTACAAAACGATTAGAAAATATTGTTATTTCAAATATTTTCCTTGAATACTTCAAAGGATTTATGAAATATAAATGTTTTAAGGTTGGCCATCCTTATAAAACGTTTTAAGTATAGAACTCGTTAACGTGGGTTAAGCCCAGTTTTCAAGATTTAAAAGGAATACAGGCTGAGGTCTGTAGTATTTTATGAAAGCATACTAGCATCAAGTTTTCAGAAAAAGGACACAGACTGTGGTCTGTGGTTTTTATAGAATCATGCTAGCATGTGAATGTGAAGGAAAAGTGTGCACAAGGATTATGTACTAGGTCTACTGTAAAGGATATGCAAGCCGGACTCGGTTGCAAATTGGGCCCCCTTCGCATAGGCCGGGTCATTTGAATAAGGCAAAATGCTGGCGGCGCCCTCCTTGAAATGGGAGATGGACACGGATAGCTGCCTGGCTCGTGGGCTATCACCTGGAAGGGTTTCTCTCCTAAGAAAGGATGATCACTTGATAAGTGTCACCTACCAAATGGACATAGACGTATTGCATGTTGCATATGCTTAAAAAGGGTTTTATGAAAAGTTTTTTTAGGACATGAGAATGTCCTATGAGAAAAGGAGTTTCGATGAAAAAGGTTTTAGAACATAAATATGTCCATGGAAAAAGAATTTATAAGTCAATTTTTACAAGCAAATGTTTGTCATGAATTGGGATTATGAAATGTTTATGAAAGGTATTTATGAAAAGGTTTCCTCCAATTGCTAGTCGAACGCTTGTTAAGCATCTACTACTGAAAGGTGAGAAATGCATTTAAAATGAAAAATGCTTGCTTATTGAGCTTCAACTCATGTTTTATTTTTTCCAACCATAGACAAGTACAACACAGGCCACGCAGGGAAGGAAAAGAGTATGAAGAAAACTTTTCAACAAGCTGGTCTGTATATGGTATGAATGATTATATGGAATTTTCAAAATATGTATGCATGGAATGTTTAGATTGAAAGAACTTGTGATGTAGATAAGTCAGTTATTATGATATGAATAATATATGTGAAATTGATGCCAAGAATGTGTTCATATATGATGATATGATACTATGTAATGAGATATTATGAGTATCATGTGTAAAGTTGATGACAAGTGTTTGTTATGTGATGAAAGAAAAGGAATGAAAGGAAAAAAAAAATTGATGAGATCCAATTAAAAATCTCACCGTGTGATCAGGGCAACAATCCTCAGTCACGTTTATCAATCGATAAAGATCCCGGAGTAAGGTTTCTAGGCATCCCGGGTTGGGGGCGCCACGGAAGTTGGTATCGGAGCAAGGATTGGTAAATAGGCGCGGAAAGAAAAGATTTGATATTACAAGGAGTAATATCAGAGCAAAGAATGGTAAATAGATATGGAAAGGAAGATATGATCCTGCAAGAATTGATGAATAGTTATAGGAAGAATGATGGAAGGGATAGATTGAAATTATAAGATATACCTATGATATGTTGATTTTTACGGTTATATGAACATATGATGATTTGTCATAATTATGTTGTAAATATAGGAAATTACTATGATATTTTGATAGGCAAATGATTCACAAAGGAAAAGTAATTTTTCACTATGAAAAGTGATGTAGGAAAAAAATGTAAGATTTGAGAAAAATATAGATAAAAGTTGGATATTTAAGAAATATATGTTATATGTAGTTCTAACTCCACCTTTTATGATTGACAGGATTAGTGATAGAAAGAGCCGCACTCAAGGTGAGTATGTAGTTGAAGAATCCTTCCTCGATGATTTGATAATTATATATTAAGAATTATGCATAATGAAAAGCTCAAAAAAAAGGGGAGTGGAAAGAGGAAAATGAAGAATGATGAAAAGAAATATATGGTACCACAGAGAGTGATATCATAATAAGGATTGGTAGATAAGTATAGAAAGAATGAAGGAAAGGAAGAGATTGAAATCATGATATTTATACCGTGTATTATCCATCTTGATGAAAAAAAGGATATACTATAAATGGTCCTAGTATTGGTATTTTCATTAGGAAATACCTAAGTAGTGACAATAAAAAAGATGAAGTTAGCAAAAGAGACTTTTTGTTGATAAAGGTATGTATGAAATATATTTAAGGCAAAAGCGTTCTTTGCTATAGAAATGAATTTGTTCATATTTATATATCAAGTATATATGGAAAGAAAGAAAATGGTTATTGCTAACCTTTCTATTGATATGATTAAACGTATAATTTATGTTCATGATAAAATGAGGGGTTATATTGAGATACTTTTATGTATATATAAAAAAATGTTATGTCTATTACAAAGAGTAATAGACTCAGTTTAGAGGTAATGAAATAAATAGATTGTTACAAGTAGTAACTCCTAACCTAGTACTAAGACAATTTATTCTTAGTATTAAAGAAAAGGATGTGAGGCAAGAAAGGAAGTAGGAAAATATTGATAGGCAAAAGAAAACTCAAATCAAGGATTGTGCAGCAAAAGCATGATGATCCCATTTAAAATATATATGGGAAGAAAGTAGAGAAGAAATACCCCAATTTGTAAGAATTGTAAAAAAAATGGCATTATGGTGAGTGCCTACAGGGTTCAAGTAAATGCTATAAATGTGGTCAAGCAGGCCTCGTGGCAAGGGATTATGGAACAGCTGAGGTTAGAGAGATGAAATGTTCTATTGGCAGCCAAGTAGGACACATATCACCCCACTGTTCGAATAAACCGCAAAGAATTTCAGCACGTGGAAGGCCCGCTCAGCAAAGGACTCCTGCAATCGCCACTCAACAAGGCACTGCAACAGACTCGGTGCATGTCCAGGCCTTGAATCGTACAGAATCTCAAGACCAAAAAGAAAAGATGATTACAGGTATGATTTATATTTTGGAAAATTTAGCCGTAGCATTATTTGATTTAGGTGCTGCACATTCATTTATATCATACCAATACGTAACCACACATGCACTGCAAGTAGAATAAACAAGTAGCTTAATTCATGTAGAATCTCCTGTCTATAGGTTAGCAAGTATCAATCAAATGTATAAGTCATGCCCTACTTAGATAGGATCAATAATATTGGAGGTCGACCTGATACTACTACCCATAACTGAATTTGAGGTAATACTTGGAATTGATTGGCTAAGTAGATAGGTATGAGAGGAGTTTCCTCCGTGATGAAGAGATAAGGATTAAGAATGGTGGAAATGAGGAAAAGAACAAGAGGAAAGTAAAGTGACCTAATTGGTCTAGCACTAATGTTTCCACTAGGTAATACATATGTAGTAAGAAAGGAAAAAAATTTTAGTCCCTTCTGACTTTTTAATAATAAATGAATGCATGATGTTTTGATATTTTATACATGATAAGGAAAGGTAAGCAATTTATATATGATTTCGTTATGAATTATGTTCATGATAAACGAGAAAGGATGTGATAAATGAAATGATGTGTTAAATGATAAGGGAGGAACGAATATAATTGATGGTTTGGAAATCATGTCTATGCTAATTATGATAATAGAATGGTGTTGGCATGGATATTATATTTAATGGACTTTTTGAAGTTGTGTCGAAACCATGTGTAAATGAGATTGTGCTAGTATACATGTTGATTTCTTAGCATAATGAAAAAAAAAAATTTTGGGCATAAATTGTGATTAAAATCACAATATTATGATCAAGGAATGTTATATATGATAAGGATTAAGTGAAATTTTCATAGCCTAAATTCGTGTTTAAAACATGAATTATGGAATTATATGTATATATTGATGGCTAAAAATAATATTTTTAGTCAATCAATCATGATTAGTACATGACTAATAAGGTTAAGTATGTTGAATGAAAATGTCAAACAAAACATTTATTTTGTTATCAATCATGATAAATTCATGATTAATATACATGATGAAATTAAGTAGAGTAGTGATTTTGAATAAAAATTATAATTTAAGATATTCATGTAAATAGTCAAGCCCTTATGATATAATAATAGCTATCAAGCAAGCATATAGATGACCCCATTTGAAGTCCTATAGGGACAAAAGTGTCGAACGCCACTAAATTGAGATGAGATAGAAGAAGGAAAGCTAGCCTGGATCTATCAAGAGGAATGACAGAAAAAGGTACAGGTGATCCGTCAATACATAGTCACGGCTTAAAGCCGACAAAAAAGTTATACCAACTGTAACAAAAAAGACTTAAATATTCAAGTCGGACATCATATATTTGTGATAGTAACGCCATTTAAAAGATATCAAGAGATTTGGAAAAAGGAGTAAATTCAACCCAAGATACATAAGGCCATTTGAAGTATTGAAGAAAATTTGCCAGTTCATGACCACTTAAATTATGAAGAAAGAACAATTAGAATTTTGGACCACAAGGAAAATAAGCTTCGGAATCAGAAGATTGAGTATGTCAAATATATATATATATATATATATATATATATATATATATATATATATATATATATATATATATATATATATAATTCAATGGAACCGATATGCAGAAACCGAAGCTACTTGAGAACTTCGAGAGGAAGTCAAGAGGAAATACCCCCAATTGTTTGAAGTGTAGTCGGTTTCGGGACGAAACCTATTATAAAGGGGGGAGGATTGTGGAACCCCAAATTTTATAATCATGTATGAAACCTTAAGGTCATGAACCCTAGGTAATATATTGACTTTTATATGAAATAAATATATGATTTCCATAATATATGGAATTGAAGGATCGAATAATTAATTATGAAATATAATTTCAAATGAATAGTAAATGTGAATAGTGAAACGTGAATATTAACCTTGTGGTTAAAATAAAGTGATAAGTTAATCATTCTGGATTAACTTAATCATAAAAAACGAAAAAAGAAGCTTCCCACAAAAGGACAAAATGGGAGTAGAGACGAAAATGGGACTTAATTGAAATTTACAAAGGTTACATTTGAGATTTATAAGAAAATGAAGGGTAATTTATGATTTCATAAATATTATATATGAAAATGAATTTGTACAAATTTTTTGGGAAGAAATTTCAAAATTCTGAATTGTACAAATTAAAACTGTTTAAATTTACGGACCTTATGGAAAAAAAAATAGAAAATTTTTGGCCAATTAGGGTCCTAATTAAGGGCTTATATTCATTCATACTATTCTCATTAAATCTAAGCATGTATAACTCCGATTGATATGAGAATTTGATAGGAAGTATTAAATTATATGCTCTTTAATCTAGACAGAATAGATTATGAAAAATGATTGTCGTCCAGTAGATATTTTATTATTTTTACATAATTGATTAGTTAATTAATATCTTAATGTGTATAAGACCAATTGAGATGAAATTTTAAAGATAACTTGATCATGAGGTAAATTAAGTGATCAACGGTGGAATTTTGAAAATTATGATTAAAAATATTATTATCATAATTAATGTTATGAATTAGCTTCAAAAGGCTATAAGTTGGTCTATAATGATTATTTCAAGATGAAAATTTTTATGGGTTACAAAGAATTATTTAGAATAATTATGAAAATTTCAAAATTCACATTTGAAATATATGTGAATTTTGTGGAGACATATATATGTCCATTTTTCAATAATTAAATAAAAATAGGTACACAACTCCGATTAAGGTGAAATTTTAAGGCAAAGCTTAAATTAATATGCCCAAATTAATGAAGAAATAAAATTTTAGAAAACATGTCTCTAAAATTTTAAAAAGAGATTTTTTATCCAAATATGAATTAGTTAATTAAAATAAAATGGAAATTTTTTTCAAAATTCCGAAAGGTGCATTTTGTGAGCAATTGTATATATATTAATAAGAAAAATGTTCATAATATATAAGTGTGTATGTAGGCAGTTATGAATTAATGTAGATAAAAAAAAAAGAAAAAGAAACGAAAAAGAAAAGAAGCAGCGTACTGGCTTGGACGGTGCATGGACGACTATTTACAAAAAAAAACATAAAAGGAAGTTGCAACACGTCAACAGGGGCAGCTGTATTTTATTACGTTGAGTTAAGTCAAATTAAACCCGGGTCAACCGCTTAAACAAAATATATAAAAGGGACGTGCTGATTAATGGATGCTGAACGTGATGCTGCTGGAAAAAAAATCTGAGAAGGCATAAGGGTGGACGTTCAAGAAGGGCAGCAGAGTTATACATTTTTATCAGAAATGACAACGACCAAAGCATCCAGGTATTAATATATTCCCTTCATGCTGATTCGTTCCCTGCTTCAGCGATTTAAAACTTTTATATACACGGATCAGATGCTGCTGTATTTTAATTATTGATTTTTTTCCAACAGTTGTATTATATATATACAGTGGCTGGAATAATGATTGAAATGCAGCAGCTGTATGTTACTAAATTTATTTAATTGCTAAACATTAATTGATGCTGAAATTAATATAAAGGGACATTGCTGAAGGATTAATGGAAGCGTTGGATGTTTGAGAAGCATGTTTTTTTTTTGAAAAAGGGGGGGGGGGGGGGGGGGGGGGGGGTGAAGGGAAAAGGAATTACGGTTGAACACTAATGGATGCATGATGCTGCTAGACATTACAAAGGCAGGCTATATATATTGCAGAATATATTGTAGAAAATAATTAGAAAAAGGGTGGACGGATAACAGGTATTTTTGGTTCTGATTTCATTAAATAATTTTCAGAACTATTATTTAAGTATCCTGCGGATTGTTATTTATATGATGAATATTTTGCTGAATACATGATTGATATCAATAAATTTTTTTATGAAAAGGAAACACCCTATCCCCACTCCCTACCAATTTGGAAGGGCACTTAGATAGGATGATCCGAGCAATTCATTGCCAAAAAAATTATCTATACAGATTTTTTCGTATATAACATGGGGGGGGGGGGGGGTTATCCCACCACACCTGTTGATCCACAAAAGAAACAGATACAAAATCAGCAAGAGCATGTGCTATAGTATTCCCTTGCCTAAGAACATGATGCATAATGACGATATTTGAAGATGAGAGAATAGACTTGATCTCATCGATCACCAAACCAGCAGGGGAGGAGATGGGGCCATCCATCGATAGAAAGTTGACGAGGAGGAGGGAATCAGATTCGATTTGGAATTTTCCAAGGTTGAGCTTGAGTCCCCATCTTGCCCCTAAGAGATAGGCATGTGCCTCTAAGAGTAAAGGTTCCATCGAGCCACATTGTCTCCATCCTTTAGTAGCAATAAATAAGCCCTTGGAATCCCGGATAACCGTCGCAAAGCCAATAGACGAAGTCCGATCAACAATACGGGCATCAACATTCATTTTGAGAGATCCATCCGATGGTTTTGTTCATCTGGGGACAAGTGGTCGATCAATCGCGCCCCTGAGGATGAGGGGGGTAGCCCTGCGGTGTTGCTCCATATAGTCCTTGCACCAATCCAAAGTTTTGGAGAAGTCCGATTGAGTCCCCTCAGCCCTAAGTGTATTTCGCAAGAACCAAATCCTCCAACAGTAGAGGATGAAGAAGGCGAGGTCATTTGACGTATAGCGTGACGCTAAGGCAGTAATAATCTCCTGAACAGTGACCAGAGGAGAGGTACGTCTTGCAGCCCTCAAATAAATCCACCTGGTAAGATCACACTCTGAGAATAAATGGTTGATATCCTCAAAACCTGATCTATAGAAGAGGCACACGGGATCGACATCAATGCCCCTGCTCCGCAAGTTCAAAAGAGTCAGGAGTCCATTTTTGAACAGTCTCCAGCCAAAAAGGATGATTTTGGTAGGAATCTTTGTTCGTCGGATTACCTTATAGACGGAGGATCGGGGGGAGCAGCCAAAATCCGAGCAGAGCACCCTGTAACCAGACTTAACAGTGTAGGCACCGTGAGGCTCATACCTCCAAAACATTTGATCCTCTTGTACAGAAAGTGGGAGGGGAATGTGACTAACCACCTGCCACCCAATGTCTCCCGCGGCCGCCACAATGTGCTCCTTAATCCATGAGCGTGAGGCTGCATTGATAAAATGACTCACTTGGATGTTGTCTGGGATTGGTGATGGGAGGGTCCCCGCCTTAGTGACCATAACGTCTAGCCATGCGTCCTTGAAAAATTGCACCCGCTTCCCGTTGCCAATCCGCCACCTGCAACCAAAATGAATAACATCTCTAGCCTTCAGGATGCTCCTCCACGTGAATGAATCCGAGGGTTTTACGTGATAGCTCCAAATGTCCTCATTCGAAAAATATCTGGCTTTAAGGACCTCATAGCACAATGAGTTGGTGGAAGTATTAAGCCGCCAGACCTGCTTTGCAAGGAGAGCATAATTGAATGTGTTTAGGTCCCGAAAGCCTAACCTGCCCGAGAACTTTGTTTTGCACATATCCTTCCATGCCACCCAGCTCATCTTGCGCTTCCCACCTTGTTCGCCCCACCAGAACTTGCTTAGCATCCCATTAAGTTCCGAACAGAAGGATTTCGGTATGGGGAAAATTCTCATCGTATATGTCGGGATCGCTTGTGCAACCGCCTTTATGAGAGTCTCTTTACCACCCCAGGAGAGAAACCTACCCTTCCATCCTTGAACTTTCCTCCACACCCGCTCCTTCAAGCCCTTAAACATCATCCGCTTTGACCTCCCCAACCAAGCAGGTAGTCCGAGGTAGTTTTGAATTTCGTGGCACATGGATCCCAAAAAAGAGTTAATATGCTCCCGAGTGCCAGAGTCGGTGTTGGAGCTAAAGAAAATAGCTGTCTTGTCCACATTGACAAGCTGCCCAGAAGACTCCGAGTATTGGCGGATGAGGGCCAAGAAGTTTGTGACGTCCAGAGAAGAAGCCCGCGGAAAGATAATGGCATTGTCCGCAAACAGTAAATGAGTGAGAATAGGCCCCTGGGGATTGATTTTGATTCCATGAATGCTAGAGCAAGCAACCGCACTGGGATTAGAGCAGAAAGCCCTTCAGCACACAAAATAAATAGGTAAGGGGATAGCGGGTCCCCTTGCCTTAAGCCTCTCTGAGGTTGGAAGTACCTTGATTTAAAACCATTGACGTTCACCTGGTACGTCATAGAGGAGAAAACACAAGATCCAGTTTATCCATCGCGGGCTGAAATTCATTGCTTCCATAATCTGATGGAGGAAAGTCCACTCGACCCTATCATATGCCTTGGACATGTCCAGCTTTATAGCCATTTCCTTTCTTTTCCGACCCTGCCTCCTACGAAGATAATGAATGGCTTCATAGGCCACCAGCATAGTATCAGTGATAAGCCGACCCGGAACGAAAGCACTTTGGTGCTCACTAATGACCTCATGAAGACAGAGCTTGAGCCTGTTTGCCAGAACCTTTGCCAGAATCTTATTTACCACATTACAAAGACTGATGGGGAAAAAATGAGACAACTCTTGGGCACCAGCCTTCTTCGGGATCAAAACCAGTGTAGTGGAGTTCACTGATCGAAGTTGGGTAGCTTGAGATGCGGGGTTTGTCTCCTGCATGAACATTTTGCACCAAAGAAAAACCTCCTGACCCACCGTATTCTAATGTTTCTGAAAGAAACCAGCAGACATCCCATCCGGTCCAGGAGCCTTTGTAGGACTCATTTCTTTCACAGCATTTGCCACTTCCGCAAAGACCAAAGGCTTTGTGAGGTTGTGCCTTTGCTGGTCAGATATTCTCCAGGAAATCAGACTATGAACCCAAGAAGCGTCCGAGGGCCTCGAGGAAGAGAAAACCATCTGAAAATGTTCCATTGCTAATTCCAGCAACTGGTTTTGATCATGAACCCATTGCCCATTTTGGTCTCGTAGCACTTCCATGAAATTAGACCGTCTTCGGTTAGAGGCCATACGATGGAAGAATCCAGTGCTTTTGTCTCCCGCATGAAGCCAATGAGTTTTTGCACGCTGCCGCCATATTTGTTCCTCATCATGGAGTAAGAGATTAATTTTGAATTTTGTCCTCTATATAGCTTCATCCCTTTGATCAGTGGGGTTCTGGGTCATGAGGGATTCAACTTCCGTTTGGTTCCTGTTAATCGCCTGCCGTAAATTTCCTCTCTTCAGCCTGTTCCACCTGGTTAACGCTTTACTGCATGCCTTAATCTTCCAACCAAGTAGATCAGTAGGGGCCAGATCTGTGGTAGGTACGGAGCCCCATATTTGGTTTACAATGCTATGTGTTGCCTTGTCTCTTGCCAAAAAAAGTTCATATCGAAATTCCTTAGGGGGTCTTTGCTTACTCCTCCTTGAGTCCAAGACCATCAGTATTGGGCAGTGGTCCGATGTGGCTACGGATAGGTGGAGGAGTTTGGCCAAAGGATAGAATGATGTCCAATTTGGCGTTGCTAGTCCCCTGTCCAACCGGGCTTCCACAGGATGAGGTCCCCTTCTATTATTTCTCCAAGTCATAGGCTGTCCAACAAATCCTAGATCCATTAAGTTTCAATTGTTCAAAGCATCACAAAAAAGATTCATCTGAGCCTGAGAGCGCAACCTCTGACTGAAGTATTCCGTGGGACCCATAACTTTGTTAAAATCCCCCATAACTAGCCACGGAGAGCTTTGCCCGCCCTTAAGTTGTTCTAAAATATGCCAACTTTGATATCGCTTGTGTGCATCCGAATGTCCATAAAAACCAGTGAAAGGCCATCCTAAAAATTCTGCATGGATGTGGTGAACAGAGAACCTAAGAATGTTTGCTAGTTGAGCTTTATTCCATAGGAGAGCTAGCCCTCCCCTTCTTGCTTCCGGCTCCACTGCAAAGTAGCAGTCAAAATTCAACTTCCATCTAATCCCCTCCATTTCCTTTGCTGAGCATTTCGTCTCACTGAGGAAGATTAGAATGGGATCTTGTTTCCTGACCAGGTCGAGGAGGCATCGAATTGCACGTGGGTTCCCAAGCCCACGGCAATTCCAAGCTAAAAGCGCCATTTTACATAAGGTGGGGCTGAGGATGTCCCTCAGCCACCACCTCCTCCTCATTGAATGATACACCCGATTTCAACCGCTTCTTGTTGTATTGTTTCTCCTCAAATTCACCACTCTGTCCTCTCTTTCTACCTTTAACCAAATGACTTTCCAATGGCCAGCTGCTATCATCCGCCTCCATGCCCCTTGCCTTCCTTTTCCATTTTCCTTTTAGCTTTATAGTTATCTCATCATTCAGCCACTACTGATGATCGATTGGTGCCTGGAAAATATGGACTTTGTTGCAGATTTCATTTGCCGGAACCGTTTGAGTAGTGTTGATAACATTGGCATCCCAACAATCCCGAATAGATGGGTCATGGCCCCTATAAGACAGAGGGACATCCACAGCATGGCAGCACAAAACCGACAATCCACCATGGCCAGCATTCTCACTAGCTAGAATTGAGGAACTGGCCCAAGATGGTTGAACAACACTATTGTTCTCCAAGACAGCAGTCGCATTTCCTAGTTCAGAGCATGGAGGAGTGTGACGGTTCTCCATTGCAGCAGCCACAGTTCCCTGGTCAGAGCATGGGTGAGGGGTCTGGACAGGAAGGAGAAGGGAAGGGGAGGTTCTAGCAGCAGCCGCGTGATGAAGGTGAGAGGTCCAGCAGCAGGCGTCCCCATGTGGGTCTCATCTGGTCGTGGCCAGTCATCAGGTTGTGCTGTCAGGACAGATTGCCCGCAACTGCAGTGAGGCAGTTTGCATCGTAGCTAAGTTTGGGGAGGAACCCCCCTCGCTGATATATCTGTTTGGTCCCTTCCTTCCCCGACCGCATCCCGCTGGGAGAGGTTCTTTCCTCCCATATATTTTCGTAGTGCCACGCGATTACCGTGGTGATCATGTGCTCGGAGTCTCATTGGTTTGGTTCCTACCCTCAAGCAGCTACCATATGGTATATCAGCTTCTGGGACTTGCTTCTTGTTCTTGGCAAGCACCGTGAGGTCCTTATACGCGTGTCCCATAACTCCACAGTAGAAGCAGAAAATAGGTAGTTTCTCATATTGGAAATTCACCCATTGCTTTTGTTGTGATTCCACTAGTATGAAAATTCCTCTCCTCAATAGTTCCATGCAATTGACTGTAACCAGCAGCTTCAATTTTGAGTTGTTTACAATGATCTCATGTAGCTCCTCAAACGAACTACCAATGCATTGTCCCAGATAATTCTTATCGACCAGGTATAGGGTACCCATGACATGCACCCACAGGGGTGTTTTCACGAGCACCACTTGTGTAGTAGACAACTCTTCCCGAAGATCCTCGAGTAGCATGAGATTTCTCTCAAATAACCAAGGTCGTCCGCCTAGAATCCTCTTTTTGTCATTCTGATCGGAGAAAGAAATCTGGTACAAATTCTCACCCACAACAGTGAAGAAGAATGCCCTGCGCGTCCGCCACAGCCTTCGCATTGATGATTGGAAGAATTCTCGGTTGTACGATTTAGAGGTCCAAACTGAACAGAGAAGGGCATCTGCCTCACCCAGGTCAATCATCTTGACTGCCCCACTCGATATGGACATGGTTTGAAGCTCAGCTCCAAGAAGATCTCCCTCACTTGGGTTCATCTTCGTCACCTGGGTGTTCCCCTGCTGTGTTTGCAAACTCGACTTTCCGCTGCCCGCTATTCCCCTGTCACACAGACAATCTCTTCCGCACTCTCCTCCTATCAGATATCGTCGGCGAAAGGAAACACCTCCACCCCGCTTTGAATGCAACAACTGTGGCCTGTCGGAACGACTTGGGGAGGAACTTATTTTATTTTATTTATTTATTATTATTTTTTGATTGATATCAATAATTAATTCAGCATGATTTGAAAACTATTTAATTAAATCAGCTTGATGTATTGTTAAATGAAAAGTTACAAGTATTGAAATAATTAATAGATATATGATCATACATGTATATAACATCCAAATCAGATTTATTTTAATAATTTAAGCAGCCTATGAAATATTGGGTATAACTGACGTTCAAAATAGATTTTATTATCTTATAATCATGTTTAAAACATGATTTATGAATAATGAAAGAATGGGTAGAAATTACCGCACAATAGGATTCTTATGTTTAATTTATAGTTATGGAAAGATGGATGTCATTTTCTGAAAATTTAATGAAATGACATGTGCAAGTGACCGTCCAACATAAGCTGTTTATGGGATGATACAATTATTAATTTGATATGAAAATAAACATGAATATTTCGGGTGTCCAGAAAATATATGAAAGAAAATTCTGTTATGAACAAAAGTAGATGTCCATGGTGGAACGGACTTTATGGAATTGAGAAGGGAAATCAAAGGTAGAAATTGGTCAAAATTTAAAGTGAAAAAGTTATGGGTTAGAAAAATAAGTTCAATGTGCAAGCATGGAATGTTATAAATAGTCCTTTTCATTTGTACAGGAAAAGGAAAGGAAAAAGGGGAAGGTACAAGTTGATTACGAAGGTAAGCAAGCAACCCTTTTGAAAATACAATTTTATATGACTTTACTCTGCAATCTTAAATTGTTTTGAAAATTGCTTCGTTAGAAGCAAATCCTTTTAATGTTGAAAAATATTGAAATGCAAATGTTGAAAAGGTTGTGTTGGTAGGAAAATGAGATTTTAAAATATTATTTGAAATAAATGTTTTAAAATAGTTTTATTACAAGATTTTGAAGTATTTTAATGATATATTTTAAAGGTTCTATAAATATTAGATTATTTTGGAGTTTCTAAAATCTATTGTTTCAAGAAGGATTTTAAGGAAGGCCAACACGATAAATTAATTTGAAAAATGATTTGAGTAATGTTCAAAGGATTATACAAGTCTATCACATATAAAAATGAACAATAAGACAGGTGGACAAGAGTATATGATATTAGATGAAAGTATATACTTACATGTCCTTTGATCATAAAAACCCATAAATGGGAAAAACATTCGTAAGAAAAATCTTTTGGTTTCAAATATTTTTAAAGACGTTTTATTGTTCAAAAATTATTTACAAAACGGTTAGAAAATAACGTTATTTTGAAAACACATATGAGTAATAATACTTAGTAAGCAAGCCTTTTTCTTTGGCAAGTAAATATTTTCCTTTCATTCAAATGCATTTCTCCCCATTTGGTAGGAGACACTTACCAAGTGATCAATTACCAATGAGACTGAAACCTTTTCATGCATTTCATGAGAATGAAATGCATTCATTCATTCATGACTTTCCTTGTGCCTCGAACCTCTGGGAGGACGCCGCCAGCACACAGCCCTTGCGACTTGGCAATAGTGAAGGGGGACCCTCTGATCCGCTTACTACCTCCACCAAAGCCTCTTCCTTGTGCACCATGTTCATACATACAAATGCTGGCATGACATGCTTCATAAAACTTGATAAATCATTTAGAAAGTAATTTAACAAGCATTTAGCAATCATTTCAGGTAAAGCATTGTAGGAATGACCATCCTTAAATTTAATTCATAAAACACATAAGCGAACAATTTACAATCATTTAGAAATATTTTAGAAAGCATATAACTTGTTTACAATAAAGCAATAAAATCACATTTTCAAAGTTGTGCTTGCTTACAATGAAGCAATAAAATCATATTTTTAAAGTTGTGCTTGCTTACAATGAAGCAATACAATCATATTTTCAAAGTTGTGCTTGCTTACCTTCTCAGTCTGTGTCCTCCACCTTTTCCTTTCCTTTTCCTATACAAGGAAAAATGATATTTTATCTATATCATTCAATGTCTTAGATTGCTTCCCACGCATGCTTTATAATCATCCATTACCTCATTTCTATAGAGGTTATCTCTTTCTAAATACTTGGTCATTACTTCCTTATATGAATTTTTATCCATAAATCCTTTAAAAATTCCATCCATATATCCTCATAAAATATAAAAATTAATCTCAATTTTTCCCAAAATCACTATGTTTACTGTTCATGGTTACTGTATCAATTACTGTAGCATATTAATGTAGCAGTTACTGCTCATTCGAGGTTACTGTTCACAGCAATGTGGTTACTGTTCATGGGTTCCAAAAATTGACATTTTTTCAAAAATAAAAAATATCATGACGTAGCTTATGCTTAGTATATCATGGGAAATTTCATACATTTTGAATTTATCATCATTTATTTAGCGAAAAAAATCATTTTCTCCATATACTAAAAATTAACATAAATTCACTTAAGCATAATCCTTAATTCCAAAAATTATGAGATTAATATATCATCATTCCAACATCATATTTATCATAATAATTCATCCCAAATCATCAGTTATCAATTTTGGAACATTATTTATACATATCATACATGATTTTTCCGAATGCTCTATCTTCGCTCCAAATTTTCGATATTTTGGCATAATTCCAATTAAGCATTATAAATTTACTTATTTTCTCATGCTTAGGCATTATCTAAGCATGGTTTTACCCTACTTAATATCCAAAAGAAATTTAGGAAGAAATCACTTACCCAAAGTGGAAAATCTCTCCTCCAACTTGCCCTTTCTCTCTCTTTCCTTCTCTCCTTCTCTCTCTAAGGAAAAAACTTGGTGGGGGGTGGAAAATGATCAAATGGAGCTGGGTTTGGAGTGACTTGGATGTCCACCCCTTGGCCCCTTTTATAGGCATGCATTTTTCATCAAATTACAATTTACCCCCTTTGCTTGAGGTATTAAATTCCAATATTTTTTTATCAAATCCAAGAAATTTTTTTTGAGCCATGTGCAGCTGCTCTTGCTGCCCCCCTTTCTGCCTTGGACGCCCCCGCTTGCAGTCCCCTTTTTATTATTTTTATTTTATTAAAAATGCATTTTTTAATCCAAATTCATCCAAGCCATTGATCACTTGATAAGATCAAATGTAAGCCATTGATTTTTGGCAGAAAATTCAAGCCCTATCCACGCCCATGCCTTCCTTGAGATTCGCATAGATTTTTCATTAATTAAAAATATTATTTACTTAATTAAAATAATCAAAAGTCAAACCTTCATTAATATTAAAGTAAAAAGCAATTTTTGATCTCCAAACGACGTTTGATCTTGACCCTTGATTCATGATTTTTGATAAATCGTGGACCACTCATCATGTTCATCATAAAATTTTGGCTATCCATAAAAAATTTCATCTCAATCCAACGTTCGGATTGCAAGTTATGAATTTTTCTTCAATTTTTTACTAAAATCCAAAATTCCATTAAAATATCAAAAGGAATTGCTATTTCGTCTTGTAATGATTAAATCTCCTTTTCGTCTTTTTGTGATTAAGTTAATCTAAGTGATTAACTCTTAATCACGTGTCTTAATCCTAGGGTTACTATTCAAGATCACTATTCATCCGAATTTCATAATTATTTTAACCTCTATTCCCACATATTTCATATTCATGAATGTATATTTTCCAAACATATTACCTAGGGTTTATAACCCTAGGGTTTTATACATGTGTCTAAGATCGAGGTTTCACATTTCTCCCTCCTTACTTTAAACTTTTAGCCATAATAAAATAATGGAATAGCTTAAGTTAAAAAGTTACCCATAAGTAGCACATCCACATGCATACGAATACATAAAAAATGCAAATCACGCACTTGCACACCTTTTACTTAAATTAATGACACGAGTGATTTGCTAAAAATATTAAAAACATTGCGTAAAACTTTAACGGCCGCAAAATATGCAAAAATGAAAAATTTTGATATTAAAAATAAGATCAACTGAGCAAACCATGGTTCGTATGTCAACAAGCTTGAAAAATGCTTTCCATTGATATGTAGTAGTTCCCGTAACTCTTCTGAGATCAAAAGGCATGGCTAGTTGAAATTCGCATGCTGAAAAATCGTGTTTTGCTATTTTTTTTAAGCTAGCTGGGGGCCGGTACTAGGGCGCTAAAAATTGAGGCTGAGGCACCAATTGCTGACTCAAAAATTGCAACATGTTTCTCCTTTGAAAAATTGTGGTATCGGGGTGCCGGAGCGCCACTATCTCTGATTCCAATTTGCTGTAACATGTTCTTTTGCAAAAACTTAGCACCAGGGCGCCAAAAATTGAGGTCGAAGCCTCACTCCAATTGCATTATCTTGTCTTGAATGATGAATATAAACTTGAAACTCCTTGATTCCATCATTTATCAACTTGAAAGTGGATTGAATGTCCAGATTTGAGCATGATAATCCTATCCTTCATTGCCTTGAGAGATGAATGACTTTGAGCTCCATTCTAATAAACTCTTTTTGAATCAAACATTAACAATCACTCAACCAATGTTAAGAATGAAAATTGAAGATCTCATCTCGATGAGTGGTTGTGGGTTGAACTCTTCAACACTAATAAGTTTTCAGAATAAGATCTTTTCAAGCTTCTCTTCTAATAAATCAAGCCTTGAATTGTAGTTGCATTGTTCTCCATCAAGTGAGAATTAGTAGAATTGAAATGTGATTATTGTTAAACTCTCAACTGAATGCATTGAGTGTTGGACTGCAATTGCTTTGTTCTTCATTGATTGAGCTTGTGCTTCCTTTAATGACCATGATAACTTAAAATCTTACATTTTCATCCAATTAAACTGCAACTTGACTTGAAAACCCGCAACATGTTCACTTTTCCAACTTTGCCTTTCCATATCCCCACATAATTCTGTAATTTCTCTATTCTTCCCAAAAGGAGAGAGATGATTGCCTGATAAAATTAACTTCTTGAATTATGTTAAGCTGCATTTTCCAAGATCACAACACATGTATTCATAGAGAATTGACCAAGTAATGAATCAACTTTCTTTTGCATGTCAGTTTTCAAAAATGGTGATCTTTATTTGGTTCTCTTTCTTCAAGACACATATGATGGACTTTCTAACCATGCCTTGGATCAAAAATAAAAAATTATAATGGGTTGTCTCCCATTTAGTGCTAAATTTATCATCTTCAGCCCGACGTCCCGTTTATGATTAGCCAATTCCCGCTCTATCGAACTTCCTCCCATGCGGATTGTGCATTGGAAGTTCAGATCTCTTCTTAGCCTCTTCAAATGGAAAAGTTAACCTCTTTTCTTGAATTTCATAGAGACTATAGAATAGTCTTTCAGGGTCTCGAATAGATGATGTCTTCAAGATGTTGCTTTCCAAGACTATGCATTGATCAATTAAGTCATGCTACAATTGAATTTCTGAAAGACAAATTAAAGGCGTGTTGATATAGTAATTTTTAACTTTCTCCACTGTACAACCTCTATTTCTTCATCAATTTTTTCTTCCACTTCCTAGCTTTCCATTGGCTCGGCCAATTGTTGAAGCATGAATTGAGGGGCAAATTGTTCTGTTGCATAAACAGATATGTCTTCTTTGATGCTTGTAGTGACTTTGCAGCCCTCACCCAACACAGTTTCCTTGGCGTCCTCCTCAATATCAATTGAAAAAGACTCTTGATGCCTACTTTGGTTTGCAGTAGCCAACTGCTCCACCTAGTTTTTCATGTTCATGTTAAACTCCATTTGGCTCTTCATAAATTGTATGAACATGTCCTCCAAAGATGACCAACTTTCAGGTGGTGATGGCTCCCTTTTGTGATATGCTTGAAATCCTATCGAGATCATATTTTCTGATTGCGGATCTCCATAGTTGTCCCATGCATCATTTGAATAATCAAAATAACCCATGGATGTTGAGTAATACACTCACTGATTTGATAAATGTCCCTCACCTCCACACAAATCGCAGTAAGTTGAATAACAATTGTCCAATCCTGCATTTGATTGTCAAAACCTGCAAATTGAGCTGGAGTGAACATGTATTGACGTACTCATCGAAACCCATTGTGCCTGGTGTTGAAATTCTGCATTTGGCCAATGGTAAGCATTTAAAGCCATTGAAAATTGCAATAAAAAGATCCTGTAATAAACTTTTATCAAAAGTAAGAAACAAAAGAAAAAATTATGTATAATATATAAACATTCACAGAAGACGACTGAAATCATCAGGTACAAAGTTTAAAGCACCAATCCTCGGCAACGGCGCCAAAAACTTGATGAGCTACATATATGTCTATTTAAAATGCTCGTTTTAACGCAAGTATATATGTCGATCAAGTAATAAAGAGTTAGTAGAGTCTCGTTCCCACGAGGATGGTGTTAAACAAATCAGCACCTTAAATCTCAATTGTTTAAGTGAATTGGTAAAGTGAACGAGAATTTGTTTTCAAAGAATTGAATTAAACTAAACTAAACTAAACTAAGCAATAAATGACCAAAGTGGAGTGGATACTGCTGAGATTTCTTTGAGATGATTGAGATAGGTAGGGAAATGAATTCATTGAATCATAGCTATGGGTCCCATTTAAGTTAGTTCTGCAGAGATTACTAATCTAGGTTCATTCATATTCATATATGTCTTCTAACACATACAAACCTAACTAAGTTTTAGTTATTTGCTATGTTCCCATGCACCCAAGTAAAACAAAGTTGATAACCACATAACCTAATCAAGATTACATAGGGTTAATAGGTATATTCCTATCCTTATTAACATCTAACACAAACAAGAGCTAGAACACCTGTGCCTTATTTATGGATCTTATTCAAATCCTACTTGTTCAAGCATGAATCTGAATATTCAATCAATCCACAAGGTTACAAAGCTTGTAAACACATTAAGCATGATATATAAGGGTAATCTAAAAAACTCAAGTCACAGCACAATTGTATTATCGTTTCAAGCATAAGAAAAGCAAATAACATAGACTATAAGTTTAAATCCCACATATCTCCCACCATAGGAAGATTCAGCCCATAAGCATGACTTCAATTCCCATTAAAATCAAGTTTACAATAATCTCAAACAAGAAAAATAACAAAAATGAAGAGAGACATGAGAAGAGGAGATGAAACTCAATAAATTTGCGGTGACAACTTGTATCTCCACTTGCTTTTCTATCATTCCATGAAGCCTTGGTTTTCTCTCTTTTTCCATAGCAGCCATGACCCCTTTCTCTCCTCTTAAGAAACCCTAAGAGACATATTTATACTCCCCCAAACATAGCACAAGACACGTGCTAAAATTCACTCGTGTGGGGTGTTGGAAATGTAGCTAAATCCATATTTTGATGATTAACAAATCAATTTGAGTATGTCTTGGCTACTAACAAGTTTGTGAAATGTTTAAGGAATATACATTTGAAGAAAATCAAGTTAGGAAGGCCAAGTCGATCCCCAAGTCGACTCCAAGATCGACTTCAAACATGCAGAACGTCCAGAGCTGAAAACGGAAGAAGGGAAGGTGAAGTCGCAGGCCAAGTCGACTCCACCTGCGACTTGGGTAGCCAAGTCTCAAACGAAGTCGACCTCACCATCGACTTCAGTTGGGCGAAACCTTCCAGAGTTGAATTCAAAACAGCAGAATGCCGAAGTCGCACCCCAAGTCGACTCCACGTGCGACTTGAGGTGAAGTCGCAGCCGAAGTCGACTCCGACATCGACTTCGATCGGGCAGAGGCGATTTTCAGAAGATAAGCTGGAAGATAAAATCAAGTCATGAGTCCAAAGCGAAGCAAGGAGGTTGAATCAATCATGCAAGGGTCAAGCTCTTCAAGATTCACAAAGACTACAAGTAAGAGGAGCTATTCCAAAATGAAAATGATTGAAGAAAAACATTCTGCAAAGAATCAGAACTTGAAGTCGCGAGCAGAAGGTGAAGTCGCACCCCAAGTCGACTCCACCTGTGACTTGGGTGAAGTCGCAAAGCCAAGTCGACCCTGACTGGAACTTGAAGTTGCGACGGAGAAGCGAAGTCGCACCCGAAGTCGACTCCATCTGCGACTTGGGCGAAGTCGCATCCGAAGTCGACTCCACCTGCGACTTGGGTCGCAACGGTCGGAATTAATTCGAACGTTGGCGCATTAAATGCGCGCCACCTACCTTCTAACGTTCGGATTCCCTCCAAAATTATAAATAGCATTCATGGTGGACGAGGGAAGAAGTTGGAAAATATTAAGTGAGCATAACTCCTATCTACAAGAGCATTAAAGTGATCAAGCCAATCAAGAGAGGAAGAATTGTACTTCAAGTTGCAAGAGCTACATTCAGAAACTTCAAAGCCATCATCTACAAGTTCTTCCCTGCTCTAAATCGTTTCTACACACCTGTAAAGTGTAGTTTACTTTTATTGTTTACTTGTTTGTGTTAAACTTGATTTAGCTTGCGTAGCTAAGATCAAGAGGTAGCAAAGTAGTGTGTGATTGGAGTGTGACTCATCACCTACTTGTGCTAAGTGTTTGATGCCTCCTAGAGCTAGAATCTAGAAGAGAGCAAGAGGCTCTGGTTGTATATGCCCCCTAGAGCTAGAATCTAGAAGAGAGCAAGAGGCTCTAGTTGTATTCGCGGAATACAATAGTGGAACCCAAGTCACAAGGAGTGTGAGCTTGGAAGAGTGGAGTAGGGAGGTTGCCCGAACCACTATAAAATCCTTGTCTACTTGCTTTTATTTCTGCTCTCTTTATTACTTTGCTTTCCATTCAGTTTCTTCATTCAAAGGGATTAATTCTACAAGGGGTTAAGTTTTTAAGTTACCAAAGAAATTTTTAAGAACCCAATTCACCCCTCCCCTCTTGGGTTTTGCCATCTATTCGGGACCCAACAAGTGGTATCAGAGCAGGTCTTTGAATTGAACCAAAGAGATCCAACCATATGGCATCCCAATCTACTTCCGTTCCTGCTTTTGCCGAGGGCCAATCTTTTACAAGGCCACAATTGTTTGATGGGAGCAACTTTGGGTATTGGAAGCTTCGTATGAAGCAACTCATCATGGCTACCGACATGGATTCTTGGATTGCTATCCAAGATGGTGTAACTTTGCCAATTGATGAAAGAGCTTCCAATTGGACCGAAGAGGAAGTAAGAACCGTCAAGAGCAATGCCAAGGCAATGAATTCTTTATTTTGTGCTCTTACGGCTTCGGAGTATGATAGAGTATCTTCTTGTTTGACTGCAAAAGAGATATGGGATACTCTAACATCTATTTATGAAGGAACCTCCCAAGTCCAAGGGACTAGGAGAAACATTTTGATTGGAGAGTTTGAAAATTTCAGAATGCTAGACACTGAAAACATTTCTGAAATGTTTGCAAGATTTTCTAAGATTACTAATGCTCTCAAAGGTCTTGGAAAAGCTATCTCTGAATCCGAACAGGTGATGAAGATACTAAGAGCTCTACCGGATTCATGGACTCCAAAGATTACAGCATTGAAGAAGCAAAAGACCTCAACACCCTAAAGCTAGAAGATCTAATTAGCTTACTAATGTCACATGAGCTAATTAAGAGAAGAAACGAAGAGAATCATAAAGGGAAGAAAATCATTGCATTAAAAGCGGCACGCAACTCAGATGAGTCTACCTCCTCGTCTAACAATGGTGACGAAGATATTGCACTTCTTACTCACAAGTTTCGAAAATTTGTGAGAAAAGAAAAGAACCTTAAAGGCTTCAAAGAAAGACCACAAAAAGAAAAGAAGAAGGAGGTCACAAAATGCTACCGATGCGGGGGCGTAGGACATATGCAAGCTCAATGTCCTACACCGGAAGAAAGGCCAAAGGAGAATCATGAAAGAAGAAAATACCAAAGGCCAAGAGGAAGAGGCATGTTCGTCAACGAGGAAACTTCATCAACATGCAGCTCTTCAACCGACGACAATGATGCAGCCAACTGTGCAAGAATATGCTGCATGGCACGAATCGAGCAAGAAGAGGACTTGCTATGCTTAAACACGACTGAAGTTTTGGAAGAACAATCCACCTCAACCAAATGTACAAGCAATGATGAGGTAACTTCCAAACCTTGCTATTCTCAATCAAGTTATTCTTCTTTTCAAAATTGCATCAAATGTGCTGAATTAGAAGAACTACAAACTGCCTATGATTCATTATATGAGGAAATCAAAAATCTAGGAAACAAGTTGTCCTCAAAGAAACAACAATGCAATTTTATTATTATTGAAAATGGAAAACTAGCTGAAAAATCAACAAAATTGAAAGAAGAAAATGAATCATTGTTGAAAGAAGTAGAGAAACTGAAAAAGGAGAACAAATCCTTAAATGAATCATTAGCAAAGTTCTCTAATCCAGGAGAAAGTGTAAAGATGTTTCTGAACATGACCTCCCAAACAAACAAAAGAGGTCTTGGATACAATACATTTGAGCAAGGAGAAAGTGGCAAATCAAATGTGCCTACACTTGGGAAATATCAAACCAAAATTGCACCTATATACAAGCCACAAAGGAGAAATGTTATGTGGACTAAAAGACCAACATTTGAACCAAAATATACTTGGAGGCCTACTCCTAGATTACCAATGGCTTGCAACTTTTGCAACAAAATGGGTCATAAAGTTTACAAGTGTAACTTTAAGAGATTGTTTGATTATGGTGCAAAACTAGTTTGGGTTCCAAGAAACACAAGATTTGGACTTTCTAAGTTGGAGCAACAAAGGTTGAATAATATTACTAACCCAAATGGACCCATAATGTGAGGACCAGGTATTTTTATTCTATTTTTATTATAACTGTTCTCTATTTATGAGGTAACTTATGAACATGCTAGTAAGAATTTTACGATATTAATGGATACATAACATACATGGACACGACATTTAGGAGATGTATAGTGCATATGTGCATGTATGATTAGCGTTCCATTGATGGGCTCTATAACTATTGTTTCCCTCGCAGAGTAGGTACGGGGTTCGACCTGACCGGTCAGGTCGCGAGGGTGAAGGGGGCAGCGCCCCCGGAGAAAATTTAAATTATTAAGTTGTAGGAGAGGGGAATTAAATTACTAATTGCGACTGGACCCGACCCGAGCCCCGACCCGACTCAATGGATTCTATTAACATAAGCGGCCCGCGCTCTAGGGTTTCATTCCCATTTCGCGCCCGACCGCGTTCTCTTCTCCTTCTCTTCTGGTTCTTCGTTCCTCTTCCACTTTCTCTTCCACTCAGTTCGAACCACCCGTGATCGCTTAAGGGGAACTATACCAACTACCTTGAAGGTCATAGATCCGAGTTCAGGAAGCTCCAAGGCTCCGAATTTCTGCAGTCCACATCTAGGGTCGCTGTCTTGGGAGGGATCACGGTCAAGGTAAGTAGATGTCGCCCCTTCTCGATTTAGTCATGAAATTTTACGTTAAACGCGATACGAGGCTAGAGGGAATGTATAGCTTCTAACGACTCCCTGATATTAGGCGTAGAGTTCGTAACAGTTAGGGTTCATGGTGAATTTACTTTGAATGCGTGATTTCTATGATGTAAAAGACTTCTTAGCAGTTGTTATATTGTTGAAATGTGACGTGAATTGATTTGCCCCAATCGAGAGTATGAATTGAAGGTTCTTTCATTTCGCACCTATCATGTGTTTGATAAAATGTTTGTGTGACAGATCTACGTGTTGTATCTGAATTGTGTTGATGTTGTATGCGTGGTTTGCGATGTGTTTCATTGTCTGTTGTGTATGATGCGTTATCTCAAATAGTTGGTTGTAAGGGTTGTTCATGGCCCCTGATTGACATGAGGAGAGGGTTGTTCATGGCCCTTGATGGACATGAGTAGATGATTGGTTGTGTTGGTCAATTTGTGTGTATGTTATATGTATACGATCTTGGGAGTGGGTATTGGACCCATGTGTATTAGCTTCATCACTGTATGAGTATCCATCATTATGCTTATTTGCACTTTGTGCTAACCACTATCTACTTACTGGGTCTATTTAGACTCATATCATTGTTATTGTGGTTTTAGATCGCAGGTCAGAAGGAGAACTTAAGGATGGGACAAGTTGAAGATCAAACATGAGAGACCCTAGCACAATATATTGATTCCAGT
The DNA here is from genome assembly GCA_030490835.1 of Annona cherimola. Taxonomy (NCBI): domain Eukaryota; kingdom Viridiplantae; phylum Streptophyta; class Magnoliopsida; order Magnoliales; family Annonaceae; genus Annona; species Annona cherimola. The sequence goes on along the minus strand of CM059972.1, from coordinate 52,798,939 downwards.
TCTTTTAGACTTGTGCTCTTTTGATAATCATATATGTAGACAATTACTTAGGCGGATTCGTTTTGACAACTATAATGTATTTGGTATTTCAGATTGGATTATAATCCTTGTTGATGCACATATGCATGACTATTATATCTGTTTGTTGTGTAAGGAAAATATGTAATGATTTCCTTCTATATGAATGTTCTTATTATATGAAGATGCAAGTATATAAATAGGTTTGAATGTTACAGATGGAAATGTAATGAATATCAGGTCATGTATTCCATATTACCCCTTGTATGTTATGGGGAGATGCTGCCGAATTTTTCTATGATTGTGTAGCGCCGTTGATTAGTTATTGAGTATTTTTATGAATGGGGCGTTACACATAAAATGGGTACCAAAAAGATAAGGATTATTTGTTTACTTTTCAGATTTGTTTAAAGGCAAAGGCAAATAATGTGTGGTTCATGGATAGCGGTTGTTCAAGGCACATGACCGGAGAAAGAAGTTTATTCCACAAACTTAAGCCTTGCAACGACGGAACGGTTGCCTTTGGTAATAATGAGAAAGGTAAAATCAAAGGTAAAGAAAATATTTACAGTAGCTCAAATGCATGCATGGAGGATGTTTTGTTTGTTGAAGGACTCAAGCATAACTTAATGAGCATTAGCCAATTATGTGATAAAGGATATAAGGTTGTGTTTGAATCATCTATATGCAATGTATTTGATGGTGAACATATCATGTTTAGTGGAAAAAGACATGGAAATGTATATTTGGTTTCACTTGATGAACTAAATGGTCAATGTCTAATGGCCATTGATAATGATCCATAGGTTTGGCATAAAAGGCTTGGGCATATAAACATGAGAAACATAAAGACCCTATGGAAAAAGAGTTTGGTAGAAGGCTTGCCTAAGTTGAAATATGACAAAAATAAATTATGTAAGGCATGTCAATTATCTAAACAACCAAAGATGTCTTTTTCTACCAAAAAGGAGATTTCCACCACTAGGCCACTTGAATTGCTACACATGGATCTATATGGGCCATCCGACATCTTAACCATTGGTGGAAAGAAATATGTATTTGTGATTGTTGATGACTTTTCAAGATTTACATGGGTAATTCTCTTAGCTAGCAAAGATGAAGCTTTCTCTATGTTTTCAACTTTTGTAAACTTGGTGGAAAATGAAAAACAGAATACCATTTTGTGTATAAGGAGTGACCATGGTGGTGAATTTGAGAACAAACGATTCACAGAATTATGTAATGAAAAATGAATTCATCACACATTTTCTGCACCAAGGACTCCACAACAAAATGGAGTAGTTGAAAGGAAAAACAGAACTATACAAGAGATGGCTAGAACATTGCTAAATGAGAGCAAATTATCTAAGAAATTTTGGGGTGAAGCTGTAAGCACAGCTTGTCATGTTTTAAATCGAGTTACCATTAGAGCAATCTTGAAAAAGACCCCATATGAGCTATGGAAAGGAAGGAAACCAAACATATCTTATTTTCATGCTTTTGGATGCACATGTTATGTTCTGAACAATGGAAAAACCAACTTGGGAAAACTTGATGCTAAAAGTGATGAAGCAATATTCGTTGGTTATTCATCAAATAGCAAAGCATATAGAGTTTTCAATAAAAGAAACCAAGTTGTAGAAGAATCCATACATGTTATTTTTGATGAAACTAATACATGCTTTAAAAGAAAAGATGATCTAAGTGATGCAGATGACATAACAAGCAATCTTGAAAAATTGCATATGGAAAAGCAAGAAGAATCCATGGAGGAAAGGGTAAGTGAAGGTAACAATTCCTATAAACCTCCATCTGATTTAAAATTCAAACATGCACATCCAATTGAACAAATTATAGGGAATGTGTATGAAGGTGTAAAAACTAGAAGGTCAAAGCAAAATGTGTGTGGACAATATGCTTTTGTATCCAAGATTGAACCTTCTAATATTGAACAAGCTCTTGATGATGAAAACTGGATTATAGCAATGCAAGAAGAGCTAAATCAATTTGAAAGAAATCAAGTTTGGCACCTTGTTCCTAGACCAAATGATTGTAGTGTTATTGACACCAAGTGGGTCTTTAGGAACAAATTAGATGAAAGTGGACTACTAGTAAGAAACAAAGCTAGACTTGTGGCAAAAGGATACTCACAAGAAGAAGGAATAGATTTTGAAGAATCCTATGCCCCGGTTGCTAGATTAGAGGCAATTCGCATCTTACTAGCTTTTGCATCTCACATGAACTTTAAATTGTTTCAAATGGATGTCAAAAGTGCATTTCTGAATGGTTATATAAATGAAGAGGTGTATGTTGAACAACCACCTGGATTTGAGGAAAAAGATCAATCTAAATTTGTATACAAGCTAACCAAAGCATTATATGGATTAAAACAAGCTCCAAGGGCTTGGTATGATAGACTAAGCAAATTTCTGATTGATCACGATTTTCAAAAAGGAAAGGTAGACACCACTTTGTTTATCAAGTATAAAGAAAAGGACATATTGATCATTCAAATTTATGTTGATGATATCATTTTTGGTGCTACTAATGAATCTCTTTGTCAAGAGTTTTCTGAACTTATGCAGAAAGAATTTGAGATGAGCATGATGGGAGAGTTAAACTTTTTCCTTGGACTGCAAATCAAGCAACTAAATGAAGGAATCTTCATAAACCAGTCCAAATACATCAAGGAGATGCTCAAAAAGTTTGGCATGGAGAACAGCAAAGGAGCAAACACGCCCATGAGCTCCACAATCAAAATGGACAAAGATGAAAAGGGAAAATTAGTTGATATAAAATTGTATAGAAGCATGATAGGTTCCTTATTGTATTTAACTGCTTCTAGGCCAGACATTTTGTTTAGTGTGTGTATGTGCTCTAGATTTCAATCATGCCCAAAAGAATCACACTTGGTAGCTGTGAAAAGAATTTTTAGATATCTAGTAGACACTACCAATTTAGGACTATGGTATCCAAAGGGCTCTAATTTTGATCTAATCGGCTACTCGGATGCGGATTTTGCTGGTTACAAAGTAGATAGAAAAAGCACTAGTGGAACATGTCAGTTTCTTGGAAGCATGTTGGTTTCATGGTTTTCAAGAAAACAAACTAGTGTTGCTCTATCTACGGCGGAAGCCGAATATATTGCCGCCGGGAGCTGTTGTGCCCAATTACTTTGGATGAAACAGTAACTTAGGGACTACGGCATGGATTTCAAAGATATACCTATCAAATGTGATAATACCAGTGCCATATGTCTAACCAAGAATCCAGTCTTGCATTCTAGGACCAAACATATAGACCTTAGACATCATTTCATTAGAGAACATGTAGAAAATCATGACATATGTTTGGTATATGTAAGAACAGAGGATCAAGTTGCAGATATATTCACTAAGCCCCTAGCAAAAGAAGCATTTTATAAGATTAGAAATGACATGGGAATGCTTGAACTCACTTAAAGCATAAATTGAGGGGGAGCACCCATTTAGGGGGAGCTAACCCACCTATCTCTTTGAATACCCTCTAATCTTTTTGATATATTGACAAAAAGGGGGAGAGAGATTTAAGGAGAAGAAGAGTATTTGAGTTGAAAAATTGAGTATAAGTCTTAATGATTAAAAAGGGGAGAGAGATGATTTTAAAGGGGAGAGAGATGTAAGAAGAGAAGAGTAAGAATGGGGAGGAGAGTAGGATATGCTTACATGATATTTGAATATTCTGTTTGCATGAGCATAAGCATGATTTTAAAATGCAATATGAGCATATTATTTTTAATGAAAGGTATCCACTCAAATCGGTTTTGTCAATCATCAAAAAGGGGGAGATTGTTGGAAATATAGCTAAATCCATATTTTGATGATTAACAAATCAATTTGAGTATGTCTTGGCTACTAACAAGTTTGTGAAATGTTTAAGGAATATACATTTGAAGAAAATCAAGTTAGGAAGGCCAAGTCGATCCCCAAGTCGACTCCAAGATCGACTTCAAACATGCAGAACGTCCAGAGCTGAAAACGGAAGAAGGGAAGGTGAAGTCGCAGGCCAAGTCGACTCCACCTGCGACTTGGGTAGCCAAGTCGCAAACGAAGTCGACCTCACCATCGACTTCAGTTGGGCGAAACCTTCCAGAGTTGAATTCAAAACAGCAGAATACCGAAGTTGCACCCCAAGTCGACTCCACGTGCGACTTGAGGTGAAGTCGCAGCCGAAGTCGACTCCGACATCGACTTCGATCGGGCAGAGGCGATTTTTCAGAAGATAAGCTGGAAGATAAAATCAAGTCATGAGTCCAAAGCGAAGCAAGGAGGTTGAATCAATCATGCAAGGGTCAAGCTCTTCAAGATTCACAAAGACTACAAGTAAGAGGAGCTATTCCAAAATGAAAATGATTGAAGAAAAACATTCTGCAAAGAATCAGAACTTGAAGTCGCGAGCAGAAGGTGAAGTCGCACCCCAAGTCGACTCCACCTGCGACTTGGGTGAAGTCGCAAAGCCAAGTCGACCCTGACTGGAACTTGAAGTTGCGACGGAGAAGCGAAGTCGCACCCGAAGTCGACTCCATCTGCGACTTGGGCGAAGTCGCATCCGAAGTCGACTCCACCTGCGACTTGGGTCGCAACGGTCGGAATTAATTCGAACGTTGGCGCATTAAATGCGCGCCACCTACCTTCTAACGTTCGGATTCCCTCCAAAATTATAAATAGCATTCATGGTGGACGAGGGAAGAAGTTGGAAAACATTAAGTGAGCATAACTCCTATCTACAAGAGCATTAAAGTGATCAAGCCAATCAAGAGAGGAAGAATTGTGCTTCAAGTTGCAAGAGCTACATTCAGAAACTTCAAAGCCATCATCTACAAGTTCTTCCCTGCGCTAAATCGTTTCTACACACCTGTAAAGTGTAGTTTACTTTTATTGTTTACTTGTTTGTGTTAAACTTGATTTAGCTTGCGTAGCTAAGATCAAGAGGTAGCAAAGTAGTGTGTGATTGGAGTGTGACTCATCACCTACTTGTGCTAAGTGTTTGATGCCCCCTAGAGCTAGAATCTAGAAGAGAGCAAGAGGCTCTGGTTGTATATGCCCCCTAGAGCTAGAATCTAGAAGAGAGCAAGAGGCTCTAGTTGTATTCGCGAAATACAATAGTGGAACCCAAGTCACAAGGAGTGTGAGCTTGGAAGAGTGGAGTAGGGAGGTTGCCCGAACCACTATAAAATCCTTGTCTACTTGCTTTTATTTCTGTTCTCTTTATTACTTTGCTTTCCATTCAGTTTCTTCATTCAAGGGGATTAATTCTACAAGGGGTTAAGTTTTTAAGTTACCAAAGAAATTTTTAAGAACCCAATTCACCCCTCCCCTCTTGGGTTTTTCCATCTATTCGGGACCCAACATGGGGGTCGGTGCCGCGGCACCGCTTCTTTAGAAGCTGCCTGAAGCTATCTATTTTTGGAAATTTCTACTGTAGCAATGCTTGAGGTTGAGGCACCAGATTTTGGTGTTGGGGCGCCAACTTGTTGCCTTGCATTTTTGAGAGTGTGCTTGTAATGCAACTCTTTTTCCATCACTTTAGCATGAAGTTTATGAGTTAGCCCCCATCTTTCCCTGTAATAAAAGACACAACATAAGTAAATGTTGTCCTAATTGATGCAATGAAATTGATAACAAGTTAAAATGACATGATTTGCATTGAATTAACTAAAAGATGCATGAAATCTACACACAAGGCTTGAAATGAAAAATTGGAGAAAACTAATGCAAAACTTATATAAATATACATGTTTCTTTTGAACTAGTATTCCAAATGAGTGCAAAATGAGCGTTGATAACTCTAATTTTATAGAGTTATCACCAACATTCAAATAACTCCCACAACTATTTAAGAAATGTTAAGAGGAGTTATGAGGATTAGCGAGAGCATTCATTGAGCTTTCACCTTCCTACTCTCAAGTGATTAATTGTGTATTTAAGTGCTCTACAAGGAAAGACTCTTATTTTTACAGCAAAGTGCTAAAAGCTATCATCCTCCTCAAGTACTCAAGAGTCTTCTCAAGTGTTGAACTTGTTATACAGAGTCTGTAAAGAGTAAACTTCTTTATTTCATTCATTCTTCTTGTATTGTTGTGCTTAATTTGGTGTTGGAGACCAAGGCTAAGTTGAAAAAAGTAGTGTATGATTGGAGTGGAACTCGCCATCTATTGGTGTAAACGTTATAAAGGCCACCCTAGAACTGAAAACTAAAAGAGAGTAAAAGATCTAGTTGTAATATCTGTTGAGGTAGTTGAACCAAAGACACAAGAGAGTGTGTGCTTTGAAGAGTAGAGTAAAGAAGATTGGTCAAACCACTATAATTTGTTGCCTCTTGTGATTATTATTTTTATTTATTTATTCATCTCTCTAGCTCTCTATATTTCATTTAAAGGGATTGAATTCACAAGGGATTAAGTTTTAAATTATCTAAAAAAATTTTAAGAACCCAATTCACCCCTTTCCTCTTGAATTTTGCCATAAACTCGGGACCATTAAGTCGTATTAGAGCAAGTTTTTAAGTTTTTCACCAAAGAGATCTATGAGAAATGACAATCCAATCAACTTTTGTTACTATTTTTTCTGAGAGTCAGTCTTTCACAGTACAACTTTTATTTTATGAAAATAACTTCAGTTATTGAAAGTTGAGAATGAAACAACTGATAATGATCACTAACATGGACTCTTCGATAGCTATCCAGGATGGAGTTATCTACTTACGAGCAAAAGAGCCTCCGATTGGACCGAGGAGGAGGTAAGAATAGTAAAGTATAATGCAAAGGTCATGAACTCCTTATTTTGTGCTATAACCATTGTAAAGTATGATCAAGTGTCATTATGCTTGACCGCCAAAGAAATTTGGGACACTCTAACTTGTATTTATGATGACACTTCTCAAGTCCACAGGATGAGAAGGAATATTCTTATTGGAGGATTGGAAAATTTCAAGATGCTTGAAGCTGAAAATATTTCTAAAATGTTTGTTAGATTCTCAAATATTACTAATGCTCTTAAAGGTCTAGGAAATGCTATTTTGAGTCTAAGAAGGTAATGAAGATCCTATGAACGTTATCGGAGTCATGGATGTCGAAACTACTGTAATTGAGGAGGCAATGAATCTGAACACTTTAAAGCTCAAAGATCTTATGAGCTCAATCATGTGTCATTATCTAATAAAGAAGAAGAAAATTGAAAAACATAGTAAAGGAAGAAAGACTCTTGCACTAAAGGCAACACATCAAAGTTCAGATGAGTCTTCTTTGTTATCTTAACATGAAGACAAAGAGATTACCTTCCTCACAAGAAAATTAGAAAATTCATGAGGAAAGGGAAGAATGTAGTTTCTCCAAGACCAACAGTGACAGAAGCTGGAGAGAGAAAAAGAAAGATACCCTCAAATACTACAAGCGCGGAGGAGGGGGACATATGCAAGCACAGTGTCCTACACCCATGAGAACAAGTCAAAGGAGAGGTAAGAAAAGAAAGAGAGGAGTAGCTGAAGGAACTTTTCTAAGCAAAAAGGTAAAGGAATATACATGAACAAGGATTCGTCTTCTTCAAGCAATTCATCTAGTGATGACCAAGAGGCTGCAAATTATGCAAGGATCTGTTGTGTTGTAAGATTTAAAAGGAAAGCTCACTAAATTGCCTCACAACCATTGAAATGATGGAAAGCAAAACTGCCTCAACAAACTATACAAGTAATGACAAGGTAACCTCTAAACTAAATGACTCTTCTTCCAAATCTATTTACTACATATAAATGTCTTAAACGTACTGAGTTAGAAGAATTGTAACAAGCCTATGATTCATTATTCGAAGAAACAAGGAAATTTAGAAGCAAATAGACCTTGAAGATGAGACAATATGCTTCTACAATAATTATAACTAAAAAATTAGCTAAAAAATTTAAGTCTCTAGTTGAGGATACAAAGACTTTATCTACTGAAATTGAAAATTTGAAAAAAGAAAATGAAGCTTTAAATGAATTACTAGCAAATTCTCTAACTCAGATGAATGTGTCAAAATGTTCCCCAATATGATTGTTGTGAACTCAATTAGAAAATCAAGAGCAATCTATATATTAATAATTAACAATCCAAATTTGAGTTTTTAAGGGTACTAACAAATTTGATGAAATAGTGTCAAATTAGATTTTTTAAATAGTAAATCAAAACAGACCAAGTCGCATAGCCAAGTTGACTGAAGTAATCAAATTGAGTCAAGTCTATAATAAAGTTGACCTCTGGAAGCAACTTAGGATGAAAGATTTCAAGGTTTAATGTGTAGATAAGTAAAGTTGCAAACTCAAGTCAACTTAGACTACGACTTGGGTGAAGTCATTAGCCAAGTTGACTCCAAGGGTTCATGTTTTCACTAACTCATTTTGGAACTAGTGAAGTCGCACCCCAAGTCGACTCCACCTTGTGACTTGAGCAAAGTCTAAGACCAAATCGACTCCAAACTCTGACTTGAGTTTCAGAAGCCTTCTAAGTTGATTTCTTCGTTAAGTTCCAAAAATGAAGTTTACCAAGGTTAACTCCACTTGTGACTTATACGAAGTCGAAGACTAAGCAACTCAATAGAATGACTTGAAGTATTAAACACAAAGGAATATATTTATGAAGTTCAAAGATTTAAAAGACCAATGAAGTCACACACCCAAATTGACTTTATTGCGACTTAGGTCAAGTCGACTTCAAAGGTTGCATATTTCTACTAACTGGATAAGAACATGTGAAGTCATGCATGAAGTCGACTCCACTTGTGACTTGGGTCAAGTTGATGACTAAGTCGACCTAGGAAGGAACTTGAAGAACACAAGATTCAAAAGGAAACTCATAAGAAGGAACAAACTCGCATCCCAAGTTAACTTCAGTTTGCAACTTAGGTGAAGTCGCATTCGAAGTTGACTCTAGTTATGACTTGCACAGTAATAGTTGAAAAATTTCGAACGTTGACACGGTTAATGTTCGCCACCTACTCCCCAACATTCAAAATAAATCCACATCTATTTAAGGTACACCAAGAGGAGTTAAGGGGGTCGCCTAGAGCATTCGATAAGCTTCCATCTTCCTTCTTACAAGACATTAAGTGTTTTACAAAGAGGAACTCTCACTTTCATTACAAGAGTTGTAACTTGTCATCCATCTCAAGCGTTCAAGAGTTCTCTCGTGTGTTGAATCCTCTCTACACAATTTGTAAAGTATAGATTACATTTTTTGAATCACTTTTTTGTATTACTACCTAGCTTCATGTTGGAGACCAAGGCTAAGTAAAGATAAGTTTTGTATGGTTGGAGTGATACTTATCATCTACTTGTGTTGTTGTTGTAGAGGCCCCCTAGAGCCATAATAAAAAAGATTATTGATGAAATAATGAAATCCAAGATACAAGAGAGTGTGTTCTTAAAAGAATGGAGTAGGGAAGGTTGTCCCGAACCATTATAATTACTTGTGTCTTCTGTATGTAATTTACTTTCTTTCTTTACTCTCCACATTTTCATTCAAGAGAACTAAACTCATAAGGGTCAAAGCTTTAAAGTGCCAAACAAATTTTAAAGAACCTAATTTACCCTTTTCCTCTTAGGTTTTTCCATAAACTCAGGACTAACAAGTAGATCAAAGTAGGTTTTTCAATTTTTTATAGAAGAGATTTATTAAATGGCATCCCAATCAACCATTATTCCAGCATTTGCTAAGGGTCAATCCTTTACATGACCACCCTTATTTGACGGAAGTAACTTTGGTTACTGAAAATTGAGAATGAAATAATTAATAATGACAACTAATTTGGATTCTTAGATAGCAATCCAAGATGGAGTTACTCTACCCGTTAATGAAAGAGCCTCCAACTGGACCGATGAGGAGGTGAGATTAGTAAAGAATAACGTCAAGACTACGAGTTCATTATTTTGTGCCTTGACAGTTGCTGAATATGATTGAGTGTCTTCTTACTTGACCACCAAAGAGATTAATAATTGGAAATTAATAGTATATTATGTGGGCATTTTATACGAATTTTATGGGGAATTATTTGAGTTCAATATGAAATTTGGTTTAAAATGTGATTTTTGCATCAATTGGGTGTTAAACATGAATTTCAAGATATTTAACAACTTTTATAATCTTTTGGCTTGAAATTTCATTCACCCTATTCCATTCTTTTGTCTAAGGGAATTCAGGCAAGAAGAAATAGGAAACACTTAAGAGCTCAATGGATGGAAGAAAAGAGAAACCAAAGCAAGCAAGAGTGTCGGCGCCTAGGCGCCGGCCACATGGTGCCCTGACGCCATATCCCACCTTGACGCAAGCTCCGAACACATTTAAGTTGGAGAAACTCCAGCGGAGCAGCGCCTAGACATACAATTATAGACATGCGAGCAAACCAGATGCAGAAAAGTGCAAGCAAAGAAGCAAGCAGCATGGCGCCCAGGCGCCACCCTACACGCCAGTGCCAGAATCTCCAACACCACACTTCAGTCTACTTCCAAAGAGTTGGCGCCTAGGCGCCACTTCACCAACCTGCTGAAAAGTCCGGAAGGGTTTTGGGGATCACAAGGTAGAATTGCTTCCAGGGAGTTGACACCTAGGCTCCATGGCATGGTCATAAAGGTGTTCCAAGAGGATTTTCAAGTCGCAAATCATCCAGAGAGTTGGCATCCAGGCGCCAAGACAGAGTCCAGAGGGCATTCAGAAAGGTTTCTAAACATCACAACACATAGAGAGTTGGCGCCTAGGCGCCAGATAGTGACACCTAGGCACCAATACGCATCCGTACGCGTAGGTTTTTGCACATATGCTACGCAGACCGCAGTCTTTAAATAGAAACCTAAGAGGAGAGAAAGGGTGCCATTTTTCAGAGAGAGAAAGAGAGAGAGAGAGAGAGAGAGAGGTGGAGAGCATTGGCGAGAGAAGGATCGACGAGTTGCGTGGGGCGACCGGCACATCATAGGGGCTCCAAACCAATAAGGTTTTCTTTTCTTTACTTCTATTGTCTTGTTTAAGATGAGATGTTATGTTAATTCTCTGTTGGACTTGAAAATGCTTAACTAAACTCTAAATCTAGGGTTTAGGATGTAGCATGCGTATAATGTAGCAAGATGTGGTTTTTAATTCTTTTATGATGGATATTGTTGTTAATTTAATATTTTGTGAACTTTTCTACTTGCTTTGTACATGGGTCCGTACTTTAGCATGATTCCATATATTAGGTGATGGAACCGAGAGGTGGAAACCTAATATACGACAACCAAGATATTAAACCTGGAAATCTAAGACCATGAGAATAGGCATGATACCTTGAGGAATTCTATGAACAAGCCATAGAACTTAATGAATTCTAATTAACTTAATCCGATGAGAATAGGTGGTTAAGAAAATTAGGATACGCCTTGTAGGTTTCAAGAGAAGGTGCAAGGATAAATTAGGGGTTTGTTCTCCTTTAACAAACAATATCCAAAGTAAATAATTATACCACTACTCGTTGCAAAAGACGCATGTGAAATCCTAGACCCTAGGTACTCACACTCTCATTTTCTCCACTGATTCTAATTTCTATTTTATTTTCTCTTCCCAATTTCCTATTTCTTTTCCATTTAATTTACTACATCCTCTTTCAACTTTTCTAATTCATTTAATCCGACGAGAAAGTGTTTAAAAGCATAATTTTTAGTCCCGAATTCCCTGTGGATCGATATTTTATATACTACAATCTACGACCCATGCACTTGCGGTGAGATTGCGAACAAGTATTTTGGCGCCGTGCCAGAGAATTCGGCGTTACTTTAAGTTTTGTTGTTGTATACTTTCTTTGTTCTTTTCTTTTCTTTCTCTGTTCTTTTCTTTTTATTTTATTTTCTTCTTTTCTTTGAATTAGCTAGTGAATCTTTGTATGCACCCACATACTCGAATCTTTGCAAAACAACTAGCTGAAAAACTCTTTGTTGCTGACCTTGAAATTGAACGTACTTTTAGGAGAAGAATTCACGAGTATAAACAGCAACAAAATCCTGAAGACACCATGGCGGATTACAACAATTCAAACCTGCCACATCAAGAGTAGGAGGAAGGCCAGGCTGAGAACAACGCTCCTCCGAGAAGGGTAACTCTTAGTGATCGGAACCGCCCGAACCTTCGTGGATTCCGATCATGCATAGTTGAACCAAAGGTCGATGGAAGAAATTTTGAACTAAATTCCGGTCTCATCCGGATGGTTCAACAGGACCAATTTGTAGGACTAGTCTCTGAAAACCCAACTATACACATCACTAAGTTCCTGCAATTGTGTAACACGATCAAGGTGCAAAACATCCCATGCGAGGTAATTCATCTGCAGCTTTTCCCATTTTCTCTTTGTGACAAGGCAAGCGAGTGGTTCTATTCTATGCCACCCGACACTTTCAACACATGGGATGAGCTTTCTACTGCATTCTTGGAAAAATTCTTTCCACCCAATAAAACCAGGAAAATCAGAGATGAGATCAATCAGTGCATCCAAAAAGATGGCGAAACCCTATATGATGCGTGGGAGAGGATGAAAGATCTGCAACGCAAGTGCCCTCATCATGGCATCTCGCAAGGTGATATTATTGAAAACTTTTTCAATGGACTCGATCGACCTAGCCGAAGCGCCGTCAATTCAGCCGCTGGTGGCCAATTCATGCGACTCACTGATGAGGAGGCTCTGGAACTCCTCGATGACTTAGCTCTTTATGATTCACGGTACGGCGATGTCTGAGGAACCACTCGGCGAGGTAATGTATAAGATATCGAATCCATACATGCTATACATGATAAACTTGATAAAATTTTGCAACAAAAGAAGCAGGAATCCATGGACCGGAATGCATCTTCTTCTGGACACATTTCATATGAAATCTGTGGAGCTTCACACTACACAACTGAATGTAGTTTTACCATTAAAGACACCATAGGCAAGCAAGCCAATGCAATCAACAACCAGTATGATACTAGCACTCATAGTAACCCGTACTCAAACACTTACAACCCTGGATGGAGAAACCATCCAAATTTCTCTTGGGCAAACCAGTCAAACACCCAAAATTATGCTCAAAATAATAAGCCACCTGGTTTCCTTAGAAAACTACTGAACCATCCTTCATATCAAACCCAACAAGCCTTACTTGCACCACCTCAAACACAACCCACTGAGTCCATGCTCGAAAATATCATTCTAATGCTCAAGAAAAATGATGAAAGAATGGATCAAATGCAAACCAACATCAAGTTGCTTGAAAATCAAATTGCTCATAATGCCACTGCCTCATCCCAAAGAAACCAGGGCAAACTCCCTAGCCAACCTAAAGTAAACCTTAGGGAGCTGGTGCAGGTAGTTACCTTACGGAGTGGAAAGCAGGTCGACCCACCATAAAGGGTCACAGAAAAGGATGCTGAGCAGGAAAAGAAGTAAGAAGAGGAGCCATAACCAGAACCAGTGGTGGAGAAGCCATATGTACCACCACCTCCTTACCAGCCTCCTCTCCCCTTCTCACAAAGGCAACGATAGGCTAAGCTCTAAAAGCAGTTCGAGAAGTTTGTTTCTACTCTCAAGAACCTGTCAATCAACGTGCCTTTCATTGACATGCTTTCCCAAATGCCAGCTTATACAAAATTTCTCAAAGACATGCTATCCAACAAAAGAAAACTCGAGGAGTACAGAACCATTGCACTCACTGAGGAGTGCAGTGCTATTTTGCAGAACAAGTTACCTGAGAAGCTAAAGGACCCAAGAAGCTTCTCCATTCCATGTGCTCTTGGGAATGTCCAAATCAACAAAGCGCTATGTGATCTCGGAGCCAGTGTAAGTCTGATTCCACTCTCTATCTGTAAAAAGCTGAACATGGGTGATCCAAAACCAACATCTATGTCTCTCTAACTGGCCGACTGATCAATTAAATTCCCAGTTGGCATTCTTGAAGACATTCCCTTGAAAGTCAGCAAATTGGTCATCCCAGTCAAGCAGCAAGATCAGTTCAATTCAATCCACCACCTCGAGAAGAAAAGAAATCAGATCTGGAAAATCTTTTCATGTAATTCATGCAATCCCAGATCATGACAAATAGAAATCTGGAAGCGCAAATCGGCCAACTAGCCTCAGCCTTAAACAACTGACCTCAAGGTGCACTGCCGAGTGACACGGAGCAAAATTCGAAAGGAAAAGGCAAAGAATAGGTGCAGACAGTCATATTGTGTAGTGGAAAGCATCTACCCGACGCAACTCCGCCAAAAATGGTAACTGAAGCCACTAGTCCTCCGATTCAGCAGTCATAGGAGCCAGAGGAATTAGATACTACCCAAAAGCAACCAGATGCTGAAATCACCACAAATCAAAGGCCGCCTCCTCCATTTCCTTAAAGATTCACAAAAAATAAAAAGGAGGGCCAGTTCAAGAAGTTTTTGAAGGTACTAAAATAGTTGCATATCAACATACCTCTCGTCGAAGCCTTGGAATAGATGCCGAGATACGCCAAATTCATGAAAAATGTTCTGTCAAAGAAAAGGCAGTTGACGGAGTTCGAAACGGTAACATTAACAGAGGAGACCACTGCAATGGTGCAGAGAAAACTGCCTCCTAAGCTCAAGAATCCAAGGAGCTTCACTATCCCGTGCATGATCGAAAACCAATACTTCGGGAGAGCTCTATGTGGCTTGGGAGGTAGCATTAATCTCATGCCCAAGTCGATTTTCAAAAAATTGGGCATTGGGGAAGCCCGACCCACGACGGTCATGTTGCAACTGGCGGACCGGTCTATGACATATCCTGAGGGTATCATTAAAGATGTTCTTATCAAGGTGGACAAGTTCATTTTCCCAGCAAATTTTATTATCCTAGATTATGAAGAGGACCGAGACGTGTCAATTATTATAGGTCGACCTTTCCTTGCAAGATGAACAAGTCACATTCAATGTGTTAAAGGCGACACAACGCCCAAATGATTCAGAGGAATGTTTCATGATTAATATGGTCGATCCAGCGGTTCAACGATCTTTTTCAACTAATAGTGAGGAAGACTCAAAGGAAACTGCATTAAATGAGGAATGTGAAATAACTGCAAGTATAAAGGAAAATGTATCCGCTTATAAAGAAGAACAAATAAATCCTAATATCGTGCTTGAACAATTGGCCGAGCCGATGGAAAGCCGGGAAGAAGAAATTGATGAAGACATGGAAGTTGATATGGTGGAGAAAGTGGAAATTTGTCATATCAACAAACCTCTACTTTGTCTTCCTAAAAATCAGAAGCAACATGACTCAAGGGATCTATGCATAACCGTGGAGCCATCATTAATACAAGACCATGACAAACTCTTCTATAGTCTCTATAAAATTCCAGAAAAGAGGCTAACTGATCCAATTGAAGGGGCTAAGAAGAGATGTTAACTTCCATGGTGCAATCCGAACAAAAGGAAATTCGATAAAACAGGAATTGGTTAACACCTGAACAGTGGGAACGTCGGGTTGAGGATGTTAAACTAAGCGCTGAATGGGAGGCAACCCATTACTCATTTTTTTATTTTATTTTTGTTTTTGTTTTTGTTTTATGTAGGAGAATGACTTGGAGCTCAATTTCATAAAGATCATGCTAGGAAACAGCTGGGAGCACAATTTTTAAAAAAAAATCATTGAAGAACATTGGCGCCTAGGCACCGTGATGAAGATTCCGAAGAACACGAAGCGCGCCACTGGCGCCCCGGCGCCGGGTCATGGATAGTGCAACCCGGACGACCTTATAAGGCTTGGGTTAGGGTTATAAACCCTAACCCTGAGCTCCGACGCCACCTTTTTCTCCCCATCTCATTTCCAATTCATATCAACTCTATTCCAAGCCATTTCAACTCCAATCCACTCCATTTCATCATCAATCACCTCCCCATTCCATCCTCTTCATTTTCCATTCCATTTCCAATGTTTTCCCCTTTCTTAGATCTGCCTAAATCCACCCAAAAATTGAGTTTTTCCTCATCAAATCTTAAGTCCCATCCCTAAACTTCATTTCCCATCCATTTCCCCTCCTTTTGGGACCCATTTCAAGCCCCATCTCCTCTTTTTCTTCCGACCGGCGCTGGATTTCGTCAACAGCAGAGTGGCGCCTAAGCGCCACCATACCGCACCCCGGCGCCAGTAAAGAAAAATCAGAATTTCAGAATTTCAAAGTTGCAAAGCTCCTGGGGTAAAAACTATTTTTCTTTGGTGAATTCTACGAGTGTTTCAAGTTGTTTGCTATTAGCTTACTTCAATATTAGCATTTGGATTGGAATTTGTGTGGTGGGACAGCGGATTTGAGTTCAGTGTGCAGATCTTGGGGGTTGTTTGTTTGATTTGGCTGTAGACTGTTATTTTGCGATTACTTGGAGACCTGGCTTCCTCCTCGTCTGGCAAGCGAAAGAAGAATCAGGATCCGATTGAGATTGATGCCAACTGGTTCGTGTCCGCTCAAGCAGTACACGAACTCGTTGCAAAAGCGCCACCTGATTCCAGAGAGGGGAATCAAGATTGCTGCATTCACCGACAACTTCATCAATGAGCTGAATGCCCGCGGTTGGCAGAAATTCTTGGCACAGCCACAGCCTGCAATCATCTCGGTGGTCAAGGAATTCTACACCAATGTGGTGGAAAACGAGAAGGCAGGGTCAAGGTTAAAGGAAAGATTGTCCCCTTTCACTCCGAGGTGATCAACTTTTTTTACGAGACACCTGCTTTTGATCACCCAGACTAGTATGAGGCCTTCTTGGAGAGAGAGGACAGAGACGTCAACTCCATCACACGACATTTCTAACATCAATGTGAAACCCTAATTGGAGTAGAAATCATGTATATGCAATTGATTTATTCATGTATGAATAATATTTAAAAATGAATTATTTACAAATTTTATGACTTGTTGCAGCTAGGTCATTTGTTATGAATGTTGTTTAAATATATCCATTCCAGACAATGTGGGATAATATGATTGAATTAATATAATGATGATGGATAAATGTTAGTATGCCATGAAAAAAAAATTATTAAATTCCATAATGAAACAAATGGAGATAAGGAAGCTAATCATGGAGCTAAGTTAAGAAAATATTAGAAAATTCATATCTGATGCCCTTAAGTCGGATTGAGGTGAAAATTTAAGTGGAAGCACATAATTTTGTGCTTAATCACATGAGGAAATTAGATTATGAAAATTTTGATGAAAATCGATCATCACCATTCAAAACTTAAAATTATCATAACTTGAGTTAGGAAGATCGGATTGAGATGAAATTTGAAATTGACGGTTAAAATTATGAGATTAAGGTTATGGGAGGATTTGATCATGCAAATGATGATGGAAATAAGCTTACACGAAATTGGGATTAGTGGTTTTGATTTTTCAACCCAAAAATTGATTAGCATTTATGTTGAAAATGAGTAAAATAATTAAATGAATAAAGACAAATTTGAGGTGTCAAAAGGAGGTAATTTGTAGGGTATTTTGTGAATTACTAATAATGGAAAAATCCCTGCAATTATCTCATAATTAAATACTCAATTAAACAGTTTAATGGAGCATGGGTGATGTGGCAGTTGGGAACGTCCAAACAGCCCATATAATGGCGTTTTGGGAAATATATTTTTTTATAAAATAAATACACAAAGTCAACTATGATTTAATGAGGATAAATATGCATTAAATTAAAGTGGAAATTCGGATTAAAAAGGGGTAGATCTGGACCGTTGAGAGAAAAATGAAAAATGGACAGCAACATATCTCTTGGATGATGTGGACGGTTTAGCAGCCTTATGCATATTTTATAATTTTTTAAATTATGCTAAAATGACCCTAAATGACCTACACTACTAGGTAATTAAATGAATAATTAAATAAAGCTTCACCATAATAAATAATGATAAGATAAGCTGCTGAAAACAGGAACGTGTACAGGCAGCAAAAATGGAGCAGAAAAATGAGGACCGTTCAAGTAGCTAGAAATGTGATTTTTTTTAATTTTTAAAAATTGATAAATGCATGAATAATTATCCTAGGTAGTAGGGTATATAAATATACATAAAAAATCTGCAAAATTCGTTGAAAAAAATATGGAAAACAGCAGCTATTGTGGATGTGATCTGGTGGACAGATTTGAGACGCTTAAATGCATTGGATAATTAACAAATTATTAATTAAGAAAAAAATAATTTAAATGGTCCATAAGTTGCCATGTCAGCTAAGGGGATAAAATTGCATTGGAATGAGCATAGATGAGGTGGCAAGTGGGGTCCACTAGCTGGAAATTTCCAGCTGCTGTTTAAGAAAGGAGGAACGTCCATATGCATAGATGGGGACTTAGAAATTTTTTAGCATTTTGAGCTCCCATTTCCAGAAGCAGCATACGTCCCCTCTTCCACCACCTTTCAAACCCAAAAACAAGAGAAGAAAAAGGGGAAAGACAAGAAGGATTTAAGTTGAGGAAGCTTGCTTGAGAAGTGGAGTTGAGTGCTACAATATACAAGTAAGTGTATGTTTGTGTTGAATGATTTTAATCTATTGTTTCAAACTAAATTTATGGGATGTGAATATGATTCATAATGAATCCTTTAATGAAGATTTATGATACTTTTAATTAGGGTATTTAATGAAAATATAATAACAAGTAATGCAACTAGGAGTTAGATGTAAGAAGGAAGTGATTACTGTGACGTACGAGCTTTTACACTTGCCTAAACTTGCTGAAATTTGTGTTTAATGTTGTTGTTTTATTAAATTGATATAATCACATGAAAATTCATGTTTTGATGTTGAATATATGTGAAATTTAGCATGATTTATGAAGTGTAGAAGGAAGGTTAGTTAGGGTTACTCTTAAGACTCGAAATTCACGTTTAACTGTTGAAAATGATATATGAAGTGATTCAAATAAATTATGGATAAATTGTAGGGTAAAATATCCTAAATGTAGGCACTTTGGACGTTCATGCATGGACTGCCCAAAATCGGAATTTTGAGGGTTTAATGGTGGACGTCCAAAGTGGTGTAAATGGGTACCCTACATACATAAAACGTTGTTTTTTGCAAACAACTTATATATAGAATTTTAATATGTGAAAATACCTTGAATTTAGGTTATGAAAAGTGGGATTAATTGCTGGAATCAAGTGGTTAAAGATTTGTTTAGAATGGAGTATTAAAAGAGACGTTTAAAGGATGGAAATTAGATATCAAAGTTGCTGTTTTTGGAAGTTTGAAATTGGTGGATTAAAAATTCATAGAAATGCACTAAATAAGTGTTAATTAAGGTGTATAATCATGCTAAAGTGGAAGCCAATTTGCTGATTTGAAAAATTTTAAGGAAAACATGAATTAGGTGTAAGAAATGGACATATGTGAAATAAGGAAATTGATAAAATAATAACTAAGTTATGTGAAGGGCTAATATGCAAAAATGCATAAAAATAAGATGGAAAAACGTGTAATATATTGCTGATTTGATAATCTCAAAATTTGAGATTAATCTATGGGAATTAAATACGTGGTATAATGAAGGATTGATATACATAAGTATATGATGTATGTACACCCGACTTGGAAGTTAAGCGGGTTCTGACTATTTATGAAAATGGGTTGGAAAACTAAATAAATGCAAGCAAATGAAATTTATGTGAATATTAGGTTATTCTTTCATAGGCAAAGGAAAAGAAAAAGTCAATCCGGAAAGCTCTCACGAACAAGGTAAGCAAGCCAATTTTCTAAATGAATTTTTGTTTCTTAAATTTCTTTGAAATAATTGTACATGATGTTTTAACTACTTTTATTGATTTAGCAAATGTTATTTGAAATTTACATCTAAATTTTTAAGGATGGTCATTCCTTAGTTCACTATGTATTGAAAATTGATTTATATAACTGCTTTTTGATTGATGAAAATTTTTATCCTATGATATTATGTGTAAAAAATCATGCTAGCATGACATGGATAAATTCATGTGCATAATGCATAAGGTTCACCTTAAAGGAATAAGTGGACCGATTGTCCCCCTTTGGTGTAGCCGAGTCGCTAAAATAGGCCAAGGGCCGGCGGTGACTCCCTGGATGGGAGAAGATGAGGACGGATGGTCGCCTAGCTAGCCTCCATCATAAGGGATCAAATGCATTCATCACATTGTCATGATATATCCCCGAGGGGGTATAATGTTGCTTTTCATAATGATTATAAATAAAAGATTTCTGCTCCGCAGGTACTTGATCACTTGATAAGTGTCTCTACTAAATGGAGAGAAACATTTTTGTTGAAAAAGGTTACTGTTGAAATGTTTTGCTTGAAAATTTTATAAAGCTTTCTTATTGAGTGTACAACTCACGTTTTCATTTTCCTAACCCATAGACAGGTGAAAGAAGAGACTCAGCAAAGGAGTAAAGGCAATATCATTAAAGCGAGGGAAAAATATTAACAGTTTTATGATACAGAAAAACTCATGTTGAATGAATGTAATTATGTTGATGTTTTGTGTTGACGACTATGTTTAATACATGCAGTGACATCTGATTTAGGAGAATGTTGAAATGTCTCTAGAACATCATGTTTTGCTATATGTTGAATGGTTGGAAATAACCCAGTTATGCATGAGATGTAATTATGAGGAAATAAACTCCTATGAAAATATATTTAATTGGATAAATATCAGTTAAAAACCCGCCGTGTGACAGGGTAACAATCCTGATCACGTTTACCAGCCAATAACGATCCCGAGGTAAGGCTCAGGATGTGACGCTCGGGTTGGGGCGCCAAAGTCAACTCCATCACACGACATTTCTATCAAAGGCCACCGACATGGAAGTCGACAGGCAGACAACTCACGTCCTTCAAGCGCAGCGACTGCTATATCACGGGAGGATGCTATTCCACTTTATCTCTGCCCAGATGATGCCGTCGACTCATGTCAGTGTGAAACTCTGATTTTAGACACGTGTATAAAACTCTAGGATTGTAAACCCTAGGTAATGTATTGATGAAATATATATTCATGAGTATGAAAACATGTGTATTAGAGGTTAAAGAAATGCAATTGTGGGATTAAACCACATGAATAGTGCATGTAAATAGTAACTGAGGTGATTAAGAGTTAATCACGTAGATTAACCTAATCACAAAATGACAAAAAGAGAGATTTAATCACTACAGGACGAAATAGCAATACTTTTTGATATTTTAAGAGAATATCGGATTTTAGTGAAAAATTGAAGAAAAATTCATAAGTTGCAATCTAGACGTCGGATTTAGATGAAATTTTTTATGGATGGTTTAAAATTCATGATGAACATGATGAATGGGTTAAGATGTGATGAAAATCACAAATCAAGGGTCAAGATTAAACGTCAAATGGAGATAAAAAACTAACTTATCTTTTTCATTAAATTCCATTAGACTTTTAGTAAATTAAAAAATTAAAAAATAATAAATGAACAACAGATATTGCAGGGGCATGGCAGGGGCATGGCAGGGGATGGTTGAGTATTTGACCAAAATCAATGGTCTAAAATCATCATCATCATCATAAATCAAGGGCTAGGATTTAATTAGCTTAAAACAAAGTAATTTTAATAAATAAAAAATCTAGGAAAATAGGGCTGCCATAGGGGGCTAGAGAATTTGTAGGGTGGGCTGCACAAGGCTCCATGCACCTTTTGAAATTAGAAAAAAACACAATTGCAATTTAACACCTTGAGCAAGGGGGGGTAAAATCCAATTTCATGAAAAATCAAACCCTATAAATAGGGGGCCGGGGTGGACGTCCAAAGCCACACTCACCCAGCTCAAACTGGAGCAAATCTCAACTCCCAAACCCCCCACACGTCCAAGGAAAGAAGAGGAGAAAGTTAGAGAGAGTGTGTGAGAAGAAGAGGAATATCTCCACTTCGGGTAAGTGAATTCTTCCCAAATTTCTTTTGGATGTTAAGTAGGATAAAACTATGCTTAGATAATGCCTAAGCATGAGAAAATAAGTATAGTTATAATGCCTAAATGGAATTATGCCTAAACATCGAAAATTTGGAGCAAAGATAGAGCATTCGGGAAGATAGCATATGATATATGTAAATAATGCTCCAATATTGATCAATGATAATTTGAGATGAATGAATATGAAAAATATGATATTGGAATGATGATATATTAATTTCATAATTTTTAGAATTAAGGATTATGCTTAAGTGAAATTATGTTGATTTTTAGTATATTGAGAAAATGATTTATTTAGCCAAGGTAATGATGACAAATTCAAAATTTATGAATTTTTCCATGATATACTAAGCATAAGCTATGTCATGGTATTTTTCATTTTTGAAAAAAAAGTCCACTTTTGGAACCCATGAACAGTAACCTCGGGTGAACAGTACCATGAACAATGATGATGAACAGTAATCTGCTACAGTAGCTATGAACAGTAAACAGCTTGATTTTTGGAGAAATTTAAGATTAATATTTATACTTTAAAGATGGGATTTTAAAGGAATTTATGGATAAAAAATCCATATAAGGATGTGATGATCAAATATCTTTATAAGATTAACTTCTATAGAAATGTGGTAATAAACGATTATAAAGCATGCATACGAAGCAAACTAAGACATGAAATGATATAGATAAAATATTATTTTTCCTTGTGTAGGAAAAGGAAAGGAAAAAGTGGAGGATATTGATATCATGTGATGTTCATGAACATGTGCACATGTATGATGCATAATGAAGAGGCTTTGGTGGGCCGATCAGAGAGTACCCCTTCACTAGTGCCGAGTCATATGGGCTGTGTGCCGGCAGCGTCCTCCTAAAAGGTGGAGGCAAAGGAATGTTATGTGTGAATGAATGCATTGCATTTTCATACATGGATTGAAAAGGAAATCATGGATTTGAAATGATGTTTTAAAAGGGATGATGCAAATAATTCTCTACATGAGAATGACAAGTTTTCTGGTGTAAGAGGTATATAATGCCGAGAAAATCAAAAGTCATGCATGTAGGAGAATATGTAGGCGTTAAGACGACGAGAGGTTCCCCATAATGAGGCAAAGTCGGAGAGTGTGAAACCCCGATCTTAGACATGTGTATAAAACCTTAGGGTTGTAAACCCTAGGTAATATATTTGGGAAATATACATTTATGAGTATGAAAATATGTGGGAATAGAGGTTAAAATAATTAATTAGGAAATTCGGATGAATAGTGAAACATGAATAGTAAACGTGGGATTAAGGAATATGTTAAGTTAATCACTTTGGATTAACTTAATCATAAAAGATGAAAAAGGAAGCTTCCCACTAAAGGACAAAAGTGCTTTTTGGATTAAAATAATAATTTTCGGATTTTTATGGATTTTTGTGAAGAAAATGAAGGAAAAGTCATATCTTGCAATCCAGATGTCGGATTGAGATGAAATTTGTTATGGATGGCCAAAATATTATGATGAACATGATGAGTGGTCCAAGATTGATAAAAAATCATGAATCAAAGGTCAAGATGAAATGTCTTTTGGAGATCAAAAAGTAGCTCTACTTTGCATTAATTGTAAATTTGACTGTTTATTAAATTTAATAATTAAAAATAAAAAAATAATAAATGAAAATCAGAGCTACAGAAGGGGTAGGGGGAGCTTTTTGACCAAAATCAATGGTCTAAATTCATCCTCATCAAAGATCAATAGCTAAGATTTAATTAGCCTAAATTAAATAATTTTAAAAATCAAAAAAATATGAAAAATAGGGCTGCCATAGGGGGGCTGGAGCTGCTGTAGGGGGGCTGCACATGGCTCCATGCACCTTTTGGAAATTAGAAAAAAATACATTTATAATTTAATACCTCAAGCAAGGGGCGGTAAATTGCAAATATGTGAAAAATGCATGCCTATAAAAGGGGATCATGGGGTGAACGTCCAAGCACATCCTCCCAGCTCCAAGCTTTAGCAATTCAAGTCATTCCCACCCCCCAAACACGTTTTGGCCTTGAAAGAAAGAAGGAGAGAAAGAGAGAGAATGGCCAAGTACAAGGAGAGTTTTTCTACTTCAGGTAAGGGGATTCTTTTCAAATTTCTTTTGGATGTTAATTAGGGTAAAATTATGCTTATATAATTCCTAAGCATGAGAAAATAAGTAAATTTATAATGATTAATTGGAATTATGCCAAAACATCAAAAATTTGGAGCAAAGATGGAGCATTCGGGAAGATACCATATGATATGTGTAAATAATGCTCCAAAAATGATAAATGATAATTTGAGATGTATGAATATGATAAATATGATGTTTAAATGTTGATATATTAATTTCATGATTTTTGGAATTAAGGATTATGCTTAAGTGAATTTATATTGATTTTTAGTACATGGAGAAAATGATTTATTTAGCCAAATTAATGATGATAAGTTCAAAATGTATAAAATTTTCCATGATATACTAAGCATAAGCTATATATTGGTATTTTTGATTTTTGAAAAAAATGTCAATTTTTGGAACCCATGAACAGTAACCCATGTGCTGTGAACAGTAACCTTGGATGAACAGTCATTGGCTACAATACTACTACAGTAATTTGCTACAGTACTGTGTGATTTTGGAAAAAATTGAGATTTATTTTTATATTTTATGATGATATATGGATGAAATTTTTAAAGGATTTATAGATAAAAATCCATATAAGGAGGTAATGACCAAGTATATTTATAAGATTAACCTCTATAGAAATGAGGTAACGGATGATTATAAAGCATACATGGGAAGTAAACTAAGACATGGAATGATATAGATAAAATATCATTTTTCCTTGTATAGGAAAAGGAAAGGAAAAAGTGGAGGACACAGACTAAGGAGGTAAGAAAGCTGTATGCTTTCTAAATATTTTTAAATGATTGCAAATTGTTTGCTCACATGTTTTATGAAAAGTGTTTAAGGATGGCCACTCCTATAATGTTTGAAATGATAAATGTTTGTTTGCTTCTGTACGTATGAACATGGTGCACAAGGAAGAGACTTTGGTGGAGGTAGTAAGCGGATCAGGGATCCCCCTTCACTATTGCCAAGTCGCAAGGGCTGTGTGCCGGCGGCGTCCTCTCAAGAGGGTGGAGGCAAAGGAAAGTCATGTGTGAATGAATGCATTGCATTTTTATGAAATGCAAAAGTATGAAAAGGTTTACATGATGTTTTATCGAAACAATGTTTCAAAAAGGGATGGTGCAAATAATTCTCTACATGAGAATGACAAATCACCTGGTGTAAGAGGTATATAATGCCGGAAAAATCAAAAGTCATGCATATAGGAGACCATGTAGGTTAATCAAGGTAAAGGATACAAGGTCTCCCTTGACGAGGCGAAGTCGGAGAGAGAGCCGGCGTATTGGACCATGCTATGTGAGATGTTTCCTAGGCTAGCATACCCATACACGAAGGTCTATGTCAGGAATGGAAAGGAAGCATTTGCACATCCCATGTTTATGAAATGATTTTTATGCAAAAATATTTCTATTCTATTGGTAGTTGATCACTTGGTAAGTATCTCCTATCAAATGGGAAGAAATGCATTTGAATGAAAGGAAAATGTTTACTTGCCAAAGAAAAAGGCTTGCTTACTAAGTATTATTACTCATATGTGTTTTCAAAATGACAAATAGGATATGGAGCTGACTCATAAAGGATGCCAGGTAGAAATGACCTGCAAATTTAATTGCAGCTCTATGTATGCGTCCAAAGGGACAAATGTATGATAATCATGTTGAAGACATATTTTGTGGAATTACAAACACGATTGTACTAATGTGAACTATTTCAATAAAAAGAAGATATGAATGATTTTATGATGATATGGATGAGTCCATTATGAATGATGAATGGTGTGGAATGCAAAGACATTATAAAAGAAAAGAAAAAAATTGGACAATATCCAATTAAGAACCTGCTGCGTGATCAGGGCAACAATCCTGATTTACACTTACCAATCGACAAGATCCCGGAGTAAGGCTTCTAGCCACCCCAGGTCGGGGTGTCACAGAGAGAGCCGGCGTATTGGACCATGCTATGTGAGATGTTCCCTGGGCTAGCATACCCACACACGAAGGTTTATGTCAGGAATGGAAAGGAAGCATTTGCACATCCAATGTTTATGAAATGATTTTTATGAAAAGGTTTCTATTCCATTGATAGTTGATCACTTGCTAAGTTTCTCCTATCGAATCGAGAGAAATGCATTTACAAATGGTTTACATAAATGGTTTACATGAATGATTTTCATGAATGGTTTATAAAAGGTTTCCAAAAATGGTTTACGAAAAGGTTTTTATTCCGTTGGTAGTTGATCACTTGGTAAGTGTTTTCTATCGAATGAAGAGGAATGCAATTAAAATGAAAGATGCTTGCTTATTGAGTTTCGACTCATGTTTTGTTTTCCCAACCTTAGACAGGTGTAGGGAAAGCCAAGAGATGAAAGGCATGTGTTGCTAAATAAAAAGAGGAATCTATAAAGGTTAGTAGATTTTTGTATGAATAGATGCCCTAATGGGATATGATGAGAAAAGACATAGGTTGTATGAAATTATGAAGTTATGAATAATAAAAGAAATTGATGATTTATGATGATATGGATAAGTCCATTATGAATGATGATGAGTATACGTTTATGTGATGAAAGAAAAGAAAAAGAAAGAAATGAAAAAAAAATTGGACGAGATCCAATTAAGAACCCGTTGTATGATCAGGGCAACAATCCTGAGTCATGTTTACCAATCGACAAGATCTCGGAGTAAGGCTTCTAGGCACCCTGGTTCGGGGCACAATAGAAATTGGTATCAGAGCCAGGATTGGTAAATAGGCGAGAAAATGAGAAAATAAAGAATGATGAAAGGATAGGTCTGACGCCACAGAAGATGGTATCAAAGCAAAGATTGGTAAATAGGCGTGGAAAGAGAAAAATTATGGATGATAGGAAAGGTGTGATACCACAGAAGATGGTATCATATATCATGATATAGAATTGGAATGTCATAGATTAAGGAAGAAAATGAATTGTTTGGAATTATTTTGAAATCTTGATGCATTTGAAGATAGGTACGAGAGGATTATCTCTCCACAATAATGATGGGTTTATGGAAATAAGACTAGATTGTAGTCTACACAGGCATGACCTAGTTGTAGACACTATGTAGTGAAAAGGAATTGACAAAAGTCGGAAGAGGCTAATCGACTTTTGAAAGATTAATGAAAAGAGGATATTTTGATGTAAAGATGATTATTTGCTGTAAAATTACGTTTACACATATATGTCATGTGTATATGGAAAAAGAGTAGTGGATACTGACTTCTTTATTAGAGATGATTGATGATTGATGATATGATAAGATGAAAATTGCGCAGCAGAAGCGTGATGGAAAATGACAGGTTTCGGGACGAAACCTAATGTAAGGGGGGGAGGATTATAAAACCCCGATTTTAGACACGTGTATAAAACTCTAGGGTTGTAAACCCTAAGTAATGTATTAATGAAATATATATTCATGAGTATGAAAACATGTGTATTAGATGTTAAAGAAATGCAATTGTGGGATTAAACCACGTGAATAGTGCACATGAATAGTAACCGAGGTGATTAAGAGTTAATCACGTAGATTAACCTAATCACAAAATGACAAAAAGGGATATTTAATCACTACAGGACGAAATAGCAATACTTTTTTATATTTTAATAGAATTTCGGATTTTAGTAAAAAATTGAAGAAAAATTCATAAGTTGTAATCCCGACGTCGGATTTAGATGAAATTTTTTATGAATGGTTAAAAATTCATAATGAACATGATGAATGACTTAAGATGTGATAAAAATCACAAATCAAGTATCAAGATTAAACATCAAATTGAGATAAAAAACTAACTTATCTTTTTCATTAAATTCCATTTGACTTTTATTAAATTAAATAATGAAAAAATAATAAATAATAAATGAACAGAAGCTATTGTAGGGGCATGGCAGGGGGTGGTTGAGCATTTTACCAAAATCAATAGTCTAAAATCATCATCATCATAAATCAAGGGCTAGGATTTAATTAGCTTAAAACAAATAAATTTTAATAAATAAAAAATCTAGGAAAATAGGGCTGCCATAGGGGGGCTGGGGCAGCTGTAGGGTGGGCTGCACAAGGCTCCATGCACCTTTTGAAATTAGAAAAAAACTCATTTGCAATTTAACACCTTGAGCAAGGGGGGGTAAAATCCAATTTCATGAAAAATCAAACCCTATAAATAGGGGGCAGGGGTGGACATCAAAAGCCACACTCAACCAGCTCCAACTTGAGCAAATCCTCGCTCCCAAGCCCAACACACATCCAAGGAAAGAAGGGGAGAAAGTTAGAGAGAGAAAGTGTGAGAAGAAAAGGGATATCTCCACTTCGGGTAAGTGAATTCTTCCCAAATTTTTTTAGATGTTAAGTAGGGTAAAACCATGCTTAGATAATTCCTAAGCATGAGAAAATAAATATAGTTATAATGCCCAAATGGAATTATTCCTAAACATCGAAAATTTAGAGCACGGATGGAGCATTCGGGAAGATAGCATATGATATATGTAAATAATGCTCCAATATTGATAAATGATGATTTGGGATGAATGAATATGATAAATATGATGTTGGAATGATGATATATTAATTTCATAATATTTGGAATTAAGGATTATGCTGAAGTGAAATTATGTTGATTTTTAGAATGTGGAGAAAATGATTTATTTAGCCAAGTTAATGGTAACAAATTCAAAATTTATGAATTTTTCCATGATATACTAAGCATAATCTATGTCATGGTATTTTTTATTTTTGGAACCCATGAACAGTAACCACGTGGCAGTGAACAGTATCCTCGGATGAACAGTACCATGAACAATGATCGTGAACAATGATGAACAGTAATTTGCTACAGTATCTATGAACAGTAAATAGTGTGATTTTTGGAGAAATTTAAGATTAATATTTATACTTTAAAGATGGGATTTTAAAGGAATTTATGGATACAAAAATCCATATAAGGATGTGATGACCAAATATCTTTATAAGATTAACTTCTATAGAAATGAGGTAATAAATAATTATAAAGCATGCATGCGAAGCAAACTAAGACTTGGAATGATATAGATAAAATATTATTTTTTCTTGTGTAAGAAAAGGAAAGGAGAAGATGGAGGACACAGAATGAGGAGGTAAGCAAGCATAACTTTGAAAATATGATTTTATTATTTCATTGTAAGCAAGCAAACCCTTTTGAAAATATGTTTTATTATCAAGTATTTATGAAATGTGTTTAAGGGTGGTTATTCCTACATTATTTTGAAATGGTGAATGTTTATGAGTTTTTATGAAAAGTCATGTCGGCATATTGATATCATGTGATGTTCATGGACATGTGCACATGTATGATGCATAATGAAGAGGCTTTGGTGGAGGTAGAAAGCGGATCAGAGGGTCCCCCTTCACTATTGTAGAGTCGTATGGGCTGTGTGCCAGTGGCGTCCTACCAAGAGGTGGAGGTAAAGGAATGTTATGTGTGAATGAATGCACTGCATTTTCATACATGGATTGAAAAAGAAAGCATGAATTTGAAATGATGTTTTAAAAGGGATGGTGCAAATAATTCTCTACATGAGAATGATAAGTTACCTGGTGTAAGAGGTATATAATGTCGGGGAAATCAAAAGTCATGCATGTAGGAGACCATGTAGGCGTCAAGAGGACGAGAGGTTCCCTTTGATGAGGTCAAGTCAGAGAGAGCCAGTATATTGGATCATGCTATGTGAGATGTTCCCTGGGCTAGCGTACCCACACACGAAGGTTTATGTCTGGAATGGAAATGAAGCATTTGTACATCTAATGTTTATGAAATAATTTTTATAAAAAGGTTTCGATTCCATTGATAGTTGATCACTTGCTAAGTTTCTCCTATCGAATGGAGAGAAATGCATTTACCAATGGTTTACATGAATGGTTTACATGAATGATTTTCATAAATGGTTTATGAAAGGTTTCCAAAAATAGTTTACGAAAAGGTTTCTATTCCGTTGGTAGTTGATCACTTGGTAAGTGTTTTCTATCGAATGGAGAGGAATGCAATTAAAATGAAAAATGCTTGCTTATTGAGTTTCGACTCATGTTTTGTTTTCCCAACCTCAGACAGGTATAGGGAAAGCCAAGAGATGAAAGGCATGTGTTGCTAAAGGAAAATAGGAATCTAGAAAGGTTAGTAGATTTTTGTATGAATAAATGCCCTACTGGGATATGATGAGAAAGGACATTCGTTGTATGAAATTATGAAGTTATGAATAATACAAGAAATTGATGATTTATGATAATATGGATAAGTCCATTATGAATGATGAGTATATGTTTATGTGATGAAAGAAAAGAAAAAGAAAGAAATGAAAAAAAATGTTTGGACGAGATCTAATTAAGAACCGGCCGTGTGATCAGGGCATCAATCCTTAGTCACGTTTACTAATCGACAAGATCCCGGAGTAAGGCTTCTAAGCACTCCGGTTCGAGGCGCCACAGAAATTGGTATCCAAGCAAGGATTGGTAAATAGGCGAAAAAAGGAGAAAATAAAGGATAATAAAAGGATAGGTTTGATCCCACAGAAGATGACATCAGAGCAAGGATTAGTAAATAGGCGTGGTAAGAGAAAAATTATGGATAATAGGAAAGGTGTGATACCACAGAAGATGGTATCATATATCATGATATAAAATTGAAATGTCATAGATTAAGGAAGAAAAGGAATTGTTTGGAATTATTTTCCAATCTTGATGCATTTGAAGATAGGTGCGAGAGGATTATCTCTACACAATAATGATGGGTTTATGGAAATAAGACTAGATTGTAGTCTGCAAAGGCATGACCTAGTTGTTGACACTATGTAGTGAAAAGGAATTAACAAAAGTCGGAAGAGGCTAATCGACTTTTGAAAGATTAATGAATAGAGGATATTTTGATGCAAATATGATTATTTGCCGTAAAATTACGTTTACACATATATGTCATGTGTATATGGAAAAAGAGCAGTAGTTACTGACCTCTTTATTAGAGATGATTGATGATTGATGATATGATAAGATGAAAATTGCGCAGCAGAAGCGTGATGGAAAATGACAGGTTTCGGGACGAAACCTAATGTAAGGGGGGGGAGGATTGTAAAACCCTGATTTTAGATACGTGTATAAAACTCTAGGGTTGTAAACCCTAAGTAATGTATTATTGAAATATATATTCATGAGTATGAAAACATGTGTATTAGAGGTTAAAGAAATGCAATTGTGGGATTAAACCACGTGAATAGTGCACGTGAATAGTAACCGAGGTGATTAAGAGTTAATCACGTAGATTAACCTAATCACAAAAAGACAAAAAGGGAGATTTAATCACTACAGGACTAAATAGCAATACCTTTTGATATTTTAATAGAATTTCGGATTTTAGTGAAAAATTGAAGAAAAATTCATAAGTTGCAATCCGGACATCGAATTTAGATGAAATTCTTTATGGATGGTTAAAAATTCATGATGAACATGATGAATGGGTTAAGATGTGATGAAAATTACAAATCAAGGGTCAAGATTAAACGTCAAATGGAGATCAAAAAGTAACTTATCTTTTTCATTAAATTCCATTTGAATTTTTATTAAATTAAATAAATAATAAATAATAAACGAACAGCAGATATTGCAGGGGCATGGCAGGGAGGTGGTTGAGCATTTGACCAAAATCAATGGTCTAAAATCACCATCATCATAAATCAAGGGCTAGGATTTAATTAGCTTAAAATAAATAAATTTTAATAAATAAAAAATCTAGAAAAAAAGAGCTGCCATAGGGGGGCTGGAGCAGCTGTAGGGTGGGCTGCACAAGGCTCCATGCACCTTTTAAAATTAGAAAAAAACACATTTGCAATTTAACACCTTGAGCAAGGGGGGTAAAATCCAATTTCATGAAATTAAAACGCAATAAATAGGGGGCAGGGGTGGACGTCCAAAGCCACACTCACCCAGCTCTAACTTGAGCAAATCCCAGCTCCCAAACCCCCCACGCGTCTAAGGAAAGAAGGGGAGAAAGTTAGAGAGAGAAAGTGTGAGAAGAAAAGGGATATCTCCACTTCGGGTAAGTGAATTCTTCCCAAATTTTTTTAGATGTTAAGTAGGGTAAAACCATGCTTAGATAATTCGTAAGCATGAGAAAATAAATATAGTTATAATGCCCAAATGGAATTATTCCTAAACATCGAAAATTTAGAGCACGGATGGAGCATTCGGGAAGATAGCATATGATATATGTAAATAATGCTCCAATATTGATAAATGATGATTTGGGATGAATGAATATGATAAATATGATGTTTGAATGATGATATATTAATTCGATGATTTTTGGAATTAAGGATTATGCTGAAGTGAAGTTATGTTGATTTTTAGTATATGGAGAAAATGATTTATTTAGCCAAATATTTTTATAAGATTAACTTCTATAGAAATGAGGTAATAAATGATTATAAAGCATGCATGGGAAGAAAACTAAGACTTGGAATGATATAGATAAAATAATATTTTTCCTTGTGTAGGAAAAGGAAAGGAAAAGATGGAGGACAGAGACTAAGGAGGTAAGCAAGCACAACATTGAAAATATGATTTTATTGCTTCATTGTAAGCAAGCAAACCCTTTTGAAAATATGTTTTATTATCAAGTATTTATGAATTGTGTTTAAGGGTGGTTATTCATATAATATTTTGAAATGATGAATGTTTATGAGTTTTTATGAAAAGTCATGTCGGCATATTGATATCATGTGATGTTCATGGATATGTGCACATCTATGATGCATAATGAAGAGACTTTGGTGGAGGTAGAAAGCGGATCAGAGGGTCCCCCTTCACTATTACCGAGTCGTATGGGTTGTGTGCCGACAACGTCCTTCCAAGAGGTGGAGGTAAAGGAATGTTATGTGTGAATGAATGTATTGCATTTTCATACATAGACTGAAAAGGAAAGCATGGATTTGAAATGATGTTTTAAAAGGGATGGTGCAAATAATTCTCTACATGAGAATGACAAGTTACCTGGTGTAAGAGGTATATAATGCCGAGGAAATCAAAAGTCATGCATGTAGGAGACCATGTAGGCGTCAAGAGGACAAGAGGTTCCCCTTGATGAGGCCAAGTCGGAGAGAGCCGGCATATTGGATCATGATATGTGAGATGTTCCCTGGGCTAGCGTACCCACACACGAAGGTTTATGTCAGGAATGGAAAGGAAGCATTTGCAGATCCAATGTTTATGAAATGATTTTTATGAAAAGGTTTCTATTCCATTGATAGTTGATCTCTTGCTAAGTTTCTCCTATCGAATGGAGAGAAATGCATTTACCAATGGTTTACATGAATGGTTTACATGAATGATTTTCATGAATGGTTTATGAAAGGTTTCTAAAAATGGTTTACGAAAAGGATTCTATTCCGTTGGTAGTTGATCACTTGGTAAGTGTTTTCTATCGAATGGAGAGGAATGCAATTAAAATGAAAAATGCTTGCTTATTGAGTTTCGACTCATGTTTTGTTTTCCCAACCTCGGACAGGTGTAGGGAAAGTAAAGAGATGAAAGACATGTGTTGCTAAAGAAAAAGAGAAATCTACAAAGGTTAGTAGATTTTTCTATGAATAGATGACCTAATGGGATATGATGAGAAAGGTCATAGGTTGTATGAAATTATGCAGTTATGAATAATATAAGAAATTGACGATTTATGATGATATGGATAAGTCCATTATGAATGATGATGAGTATATGTTTATGTGATGAAAGAAAAGAAAAAGGCAGAAATGAAAAAAAACATTTGGATGAGATCTAATTAAGAACCCACCGTGTGATCAGGGCATCAATCCTTAGTGACGTTTACCAATCGACAAGATCCCGAAGTAAGGCTTCTAGTGTGGCGCCCCAAACCGAGATGTCACTTCCTTACCTCGAGATCTATCGATTGGTAAATGTGAATCAGGATTGTTGCCCTGATCACGCGGTGGGTTCTTAATTTGAACTAGTCCAAATTTTTTTTCGTTTCTTCATTCATTATCATTTCATTTATAATATAAGAAATAGTACACCTGTACATATCCTTTAAACCATTTCAACATGTTGTTATACATCATATGCCCTCCTGACCTAATCATGACATTTCCATTGCATACATACATCCATTCAATCATAAGTTCACCTACAACTCGGAACTTTAAACAAGTTAACTTATACATTAATATACCTGAAACTTTCATTCATAGCATTCCACTCACCATGGCTAATCTTTTTAGCCAACCTGGGTACTACTTCGTACCTTCCTTCATTGCTTAGGTCCATTGACCCCTCATGTTTCCCGGTACCTGTCTAAGGTTTGGGAAAATAAAATGTGAGTGATAACTCAATAAACAAGCATTTTGGGGCAAGACTTTCCTTGAAAATCAATTCCTAAAACATTTTTCTCATAAATCATTTTGGCCAGGGGACATTGTATGTTCCAAAACATCTTAATATAAACCATATTTGACAATGGACATTCTCATGTCCACAAAAAGATGTTTTTCCACATAAATCATTTTGACACTGGACGTTCATACGTCCTAAAACATTTATCCACGTAAACCTTGTTGGAAACGGATGTTTATACGTCCTAAAACTTTTTTCACATAAACACTTTGATAATAGACATTTTTCTGTCCAAAATACATTTTACGTAATCCTTTTTGGCAATGGACACTCATATGTCCACAAACACTTTTATAAACATTTCATAAATATTGGATGTGCAAATTCATCATTTCCATTGATGAGGTTATCCTTCATGTGACAGTACGCTAGCACAGGGAACCCTCTTTCATGACAAGATCCTTTCCATCCTTGGCGCCGGACCTACCGACTTGGCAACGTCAAGGGGGATTCCTTGTCCACTTACTACCTCGATTAGCCTACTTGATTTTCATTCCATGCATGACTTTTAGTCACCCCGGCATTATATACCCTCTTACACATGGAACTTGTCATTCTCATATAGAGAATTCTTTGCACCATCCCATTCAAACATCATTTCAAATCCATACTTCATCACTTTTCATGAATAATTGCGAAACAATAAGCAATAATTTATTTCAATAGAAATAAACATTTCAAAACGCATATAGACAAGGAATGGTCATCCTTAAACAACTTGAAAAAGCATTTAAAACAAAACTCGTTTAGAAAGCCGCTTGCTTATACATAAGAAAAATTCTCAATTCCATTAACGTAAAACATTGCCAATCTTTGGCAACACAGATGATAAATTCTTTATCTTAAAAACGTTGTTTGCTTCCCATGAAGCAAACCTTGAGGCTTTTCCTTAAAGTCATTCTTTTCCAAAACTTAAGGCTTTTCATTAAAGCCGTCATTTTCAAAACTTCTGGCTTTTCATTAAAGTCATCATTTTCAAAACTTGTGATTGCCCATTCGTTAAAATATAAACATAAACATTTCAGTCACACATCATCACATAGAAATAAAACATCATTTTAGAAAGTTTGCTTGCTTACCTGAGATCGTCATAATCCTTTTCTTCCATACTCGTCTTTGTCTTTGCCTAGATAAATGAAAATAATATTTTATTTATTTGCATCATCTTCAAATATTTATATTCCTTAGGTTTTCAAACGTACATAAGTTCATCTAACTTAAACCACTTGTATTTCAAGTCGGGTATTTATACTTATCTCTTCATATACGTCTATTTCTTAACACATAAATCATGTGTTTCTTAAAAAAATTTTAACACAGCAACTTGTCTCTAATTACAGCATGATTAAATTCTTTAATTACCACTGTAATTAGGGTATTTTTATGGAATTTAAATTAACTAATCATAGGTTTCCAAAACAGCAACTTTGGAACTCATTTTTCACCCGTTTAATGTGTCTTTTGACACATAACCCTAAGCAGATTTATAAGTCTAAATCCTAATTTTCAGCAAATAATCTAACTTTTCTTAATCCAAATTTATTTTATTAACATATATATCAATTTTGATCATTTCTACATATATTTCATATTTCTTTTTGATTTGTTTCTCCAACTATCCACATATGCTGAAATCAGGCGTACTGAAATCTCAAAATCTTGAATTAATATCAAATCAAGCAGTTTTGATATGAAATTTCTTCCATAACTTAATAACTATATTAATTAACCAAAATAAATATTTACATCATTAAATATTTAATATTTATATTTATTTTGGTATTTTTACTCTGCTGGACAGCAGCACTCCATTTCAGACAGCCTTAATTACGTAAATTATTGGGTATATTTATACCCATCGGAACCTAATTTTTATTTTATTTTTGTGATAATAAATATGTATTATATATCTTGTAAAATATTTAGTCCAAAATTACTTGTATACAAATTATTAAAAATCCGTTGGTGCAGCTGTTCCTGCCACCCGTTTAATCCTGTCCAAGTTCATTTTCCCGGATTTTTAATTTGCAACGTGCTTATCCTTTTAAGCTGAAAATTTGGTCGTTCCTTAATCACCCCATAATAATTCTTTCCAACAATTCTCATTCTAAAATTAATCCATTTACTATTCCGTTCATATTTTAGTTTACAACATAATATAACTTCCAGATTTGAGGCATAAAATCAAGATTAACATATACTTACTTGATTAATTCATAATCCCTCCATTGAACACTTGAAATTACCTTATTTTTCTCTCCTTATTTCTGGGTTTTACGTGCCCTAGTTGCTGCCCTTGGAGAAAATCTCCATTTTTCTCCATTTTTCCTCTCTTCTCTCTCACTCTCTCTCTTCTCTCTCTCTCTCTCTCTCTCTCTCTCTCTCTCTCTCTCTTTCTCTCCTTCTCTCTTCTTCTCTCTCTTTCTCCCCCCTTGCTGGAACATGCAGAAGCCCTTGCTCCTCCCTTTTTTTTTCTTTTTATAAACCACTTTACTTGGTGCCCAAGTAACCTCATAGGCATTTTAGTAAATTCCATTTTCACTTTCGACAATTGCCCTTCTTTACTTAGCTCTTAAGAAACTTGTTACTTGCTCTCCAAGAAACCAACTTTCCATGATCATTAGCTTAATCCATTCCATTCATCTCATATATTTCATAATTTTATTCCATCGTTTCAAATTTCATCTCGATCTGACGTTTCTACGTCAAGTTTTGACCACTTGAATTTATCTTTTGGATTTGAGAATAAAAATAATTAATTATCACCCTAATCCCTTCATTATTCCCTTAATCCAATCCATTCATAAGATTGGGCCCACCGTCGTGAGCTTACCTTTCAAATTTCATCGAAATCCGCCTTGTAGGCGTTAAATTATGAATTTTCTATCATTTTTCATCTTAATTCCATAATTACACTTTAATCTCCATAAATTAAATCATGGTAATTAACATGATTATTCATAACACATTTTCACGTTTAAATCCTCATTAAGCCCAACGGGTCATACCGACTCACTTTGGGCTCCGGTGATTAAATTTTTAATCACCATTCCTAATTAAACCCTAATTGCAAAATAGCATTAAATCATAAAATCATCCATAAATCATTCAAAATTCATTTAAATCACATATAATCCAAGTCTATATGTTCAATGCATCACATTGAGTCCTACAGAGGTTGAAGTTTCACAATCCTCTACCCCTTATAACAGGTTTCGTCCCGAAACCTATTACATTTCAAGTGTCGGGGTATAGCTCATATAAAATGGCTAATCTTATCATCTTTCTCCAATACTTCAATGGCTCACTACGCTTCCACTGCGCTACTCTGTCTTAGTAACATTTTTAGCCTTGGTCCAATAGACCTATCACTTGTCTCTACTATTTCCTTGTTCACACATGAGTTTCTCATTGACATTTGCCCTTTCATTTGTTTCATTGAACATCAACATATTTAAATTTTTTATTCCAAAGCTTCTATACTTTATGATCTAGGATTCTTATCCTAATCGGTCACATCCTCCATACTTAGTTAACCTTAGCTAACTAGTATACATGGAATTCTACCAGTATTGTTGGTTTCCTCTACCGATAGTGCATGCGTGGTTACATATTGGCAATCTATGACTAAATGATTATCATCAAAATCAAACTAAGCCATTGCCAAACTTTCTAATATTTAATCCATACCTGTAACCACTTCATCCTCTTGGTCCCTTGACTCCTTTTGAGTTATGGCATGCACATGTACCAGGTTTGTAGAGGTAACATGTCGGTTAGCTGCTCCTATTAACCTTGGTTGTGCGGCTTTTCCACGTCCTTGCGACGTTGGTGCTTAGCCAATTCACACAATCACAATCATGTGATATTATCCATCATCATAAACATCACTACTATCATCATCATATATCATGCATTTCATCATGATAATCACATATCTAATCATCATAAAATCATGTATACCTCAATATATAATTCAATCATTATACTTAGACTTTTTCATGCCTATTTACCAGTCCATGTTTTGATACCATCTTCTATGGTATCATACCTATCATTTCATCATCATTTATTTTCTCCTTCCCACTCCTGTTTACCAATCATTGCTCTGATACCAACATCTGTGGCGCCCCAAACCGAGACATCACTTCCTTACCTCAAGATCTATCGATTGGTAAATGTGAATCAGGATTATTGCCCTGATCATGCGGTGGGTTCTTAATTAGAACTCGTCCAAATTTTTTTTTGTTTCTTCATTCATCATCATTTCATTTATAACATAAGCAATAGTACACCTGTACATATCCTTTAAACCATTTCAACATGTTGTTATACATCATAGGCCCTCCTGACCTAATCATGGCATTTCCATTGCATACATATATCCATTCAATCATAAGTTCACCTACAACTCGAAACTTTAAACAAGTTCACTTATACATTAATATACCTGAAACTTCCATTCATAGCATTCCACTCACCATGGCTAATCTTTTTAGCCCACCTGGGTACTACTTCGTACCTTCCTTCGTTGCTTAGGTCCATTGACCTCTTGTGTTTCCCGGTACCTATCTAAGGTTTGGAAAAACAAAATGTGAGTGATAACTCAGTAAGCAAGCATTTTAGGGCAAGACTTTTCTTAAAAATCATTTCCTAAAATATTTTTCTCATAAATCATTTTGGCCAAGAGACATTGTATATCCCAAAACATCTTAATATAAATCATATTTGACAATGGACATTCTCATGTCCACGAAAAGACATTTTTTCACATAAATCATTTTGACACTGAACGTTCATACATCCTAAAACATTTATCCACGTAAACCTTGTTGGAAACGAATGTTTATACGTCCTAAAACTTTTTTCACATAAACACTTTGATAATGGACATTTTTCTGTCCAAAATACATTTTACGTAAGCCTTTTTGGCAATGGACACTCATATGTCCACAAACACTTTTATAAACATTTCATAAATATTGGATGCGCAAATTCATAATTTCCATTGATGACGTTATCCTTCATGTGACGGTACACTAGCACGGGGAACCCTCTTTCATGACATGATCCTTTCCATCCTTGGCGCCAGACCTACCGACTTGGCAACATCAAGGGGGACTCCTTATCCACTTACTACCTTGACTAGCCTACCTCGCCGGTCCTTTCCAACTTGGCGACGTCAAGGGGGACTCCTTGTCCACTTACTACCTCAACTAGCCTACTTGATTTCCATTCCATGCATGACTTTTAGTCACTCCGGCATTATATACCCTCTTACACATGGAACTTGTCATTCTCATGTAGAGAATTCTTTGCACAATCCCATCGGAACATCGTTTCAAATCCATACTTCATCACTTTTCATGAATAATTGCGAAACAATAAGTAATTATTTATTTCAATAGAAATAAACATTTCAAAACGCAAATAGATAAGGAATGGTCATCCTTAAACAACTTGAAAAGCATTTAAAACAAAACTCGTTTAGAAAGCCGCTTGCTTACACATAAGAAAAATTCTGGATTCCATTAACGTAAAACATTGCCAATCGTTGGCAACACAGATGATAAATTCTTTATCTTAAAAACGTTGCTTGCTTCTCATGAAGCAAACCTTGAGGCTTTTCATTAAAGCCATTCTTTTCCAAAACTTAAGGCTTTTCATTAAAGCCGTTATTTTCAAAACTTGTGCTTGCCCATTCGTTAAAATATAAATATAAATATTTCAATCACACATCATCACATAGAAAGAAAACATCAATTTAGAAAGTTTGCTTGCTTACCTAAGATCGTCATAATCCTTTTCTTCCATACTCATCTTCGCCTTTGCCTAGATAAATGAAAATAACATTTCGTTTATTTACATCGTCTTCAAATAATTATATTCCTTAGATTTCCAACCTACATAAGTTCATCTAACTTAACCCACTTGTCTTTCAAGTCGGGTATTTATACTTATTTCTTCATATATGTCTATTTCTTAACACATAAATCATGTGTTTCTTAAATTTTTTTTAACACAGCAACTTGTCTCTAATTACTGCATGATTAAATTCCTTAATTACCACTGTAATTAGGATATTTTTACGGAATTTAAATCCACTAACCATAGGTTTCTAAAACAGCAACTTTGGAACCCATTTTTCACCCGTTTAATGTGTCTTTTGACACATAACCCTAAGCAGATTTATAAATCCGAATTTTCAGCAAATAATCCAACTTTTCTTAATTAAAATTTATTTTATTAACATATATATCAATTTTTATCATTTATACATAGGTTTCATATTTCGTTTTGATTTTTTTCTCCAACTATCCACATATGCTGAAATCAGGTGTACTGAAATCTCAAAATCTTGAATTAATATCAAATCAAGCATTTTTGACATGAAATTTCTACGATACCTTAATAACTACATTAGCTGACCAAAATAAATATTTACAGTATGAAATATTTAATATTTATATTTATTTTGGTATTTTTACTTTGCTGGACAGAAGCACTTCATTTCAGACAGCCTTAATCACGTAAAATATTGGGTATATTTATACCCATCAGAACCTAATTTTTATTTTATTTTTGTGATAATAAATATGTATTATATATCTTGTAAAATATTAATCCCAAAATTACTTGTATAAAAATTATTAAAAATCCTTTGGTGCAGCTGATCCTGCCACCCGTTTAATCCTGTCCAGGTTCATTTTTCCGGATTTTTAATTTGTAACGTGCTTATCCTTTTAATCTGAAAATTGGATCATTCCTTAATCACCCCATAATAATTATTTTCAAAACTTTTCATACTAAAATTAATCCATTTACTATTCCGTTCATATTTTAGTTTACAACATCATATAACTTCCAGATTTGAGGCATAAAATCAAGATTAACATATACTTACTTGATTAATTGATAATCCATCCATTGAATACTTGAAATTACCTTTTTTTCCTCTCCTCCTTGCTGGGTTTGACGTGCCCTAGCTGCTGCCCTTGGAGAAAATCTCCATTTTTCTCCATTTTTCCTCTCTTCTCTCTCTCTCTCTCACCCTCTTTCTCCCCCCTTGCTGGAACGTGCAGCAGCCCTTGCTCCTCCCTATTTTTTTCTTTCTATAAACCACTTTACTTGGTGCCCAAGTAACCCCATAGGCATTTTAGTAAATTCGATTTTCACTTTCCACAATTGCCCTTCTTTACCTAGCTCTTAAGAAACTTGTTACTTGCTCTCCAAGAAACTAACTTTCTATGATCATTAGCTTAATCCATTCCATTCATCTCATAGATTTCATAATTTTATTCCATCGTTTCAAATTTCATCTCCATCCGACGTTTCTACGTCAAATTATGACCACTTGAATTTATCTTTTTGATTTGGGAATAAAAATAATTAATTATCACCCTAATCCCATCATGATTCCATTAATCCAATCCATTCATAAGATTGGGCCCACCTTCATGAGCTTACCTTTCAAATTTCATTGAAATCCGCCTTGTAGGCATCAAATTATGAATTTTCTATCATTTTTCATCTTAATTCCATAATTACACTTTAATCTCCATAAATTAAATCATGGTAATTAACATGATTATTCATAACACATTTTAACCTTTAAAACCTCATTAAGCCCAACGGGTCATAC
The DNA here is from genome assembly GCA_030490835.1 of Annona cherimola. Classification (NCBI taxonomy): domain Eukaryota; kingdom Viridiplantae; phylum Streptophyta; class Magnoliopsida; order Magnoliales; family Annonaceae; genus Annona; species Annona cherimola. Next base: position 52,756,733 of record CM059972.1, on the reverse strand, counting down.
CGACTCACTTTGGGCTCCGGTGATTAAATTTTTAATCACCATTCCTAATTAAACCCTAATTGAAAAATAGCATTAAATCATAAAATCATCCAGAAATCATTCAAAACTCATTTAAATCACATATAATCCATGTATGTATGTTCAATGCATCTCATTGAGTCCTACGTATGTTGGGGTTTCACATCTAGGCATCCCGGTTCGGGGCGCCACAGAAATTGGTATCAGAGCAAGGATTGGTAAATAGGCAGAAAAAGAAGAAAATAAAGGATGATAAAAGGATAGGTCTGATCCCACAGAAGATGGTATTAGAGCAAGGATTGGTAAATAGGCGTGGAAAGAGAAAACTTATTGATGATAGGAAAGGTGTGATACCACAGAAGATGGTATCATATATCATGATATAAAATTGGAATGTCATAGATTAAGGAAGAAAAAGAATTGTTTGGAATTATTTTCCAATCTTGATGCATTTGAAGATAGGTGCGAGAGGATTATCTCCCCACAATAATGATGGGTTTATGGAAATAAGACTAGATTGTAGTCTACACAGGCATGACCTAGTTGTAGACACTATGTAGTGAAAAGAAATTAACAAAAGTCGGAAGAGGCTAATCGACGTTTGAAAGATTAATGAATAGAGGATATTTTGATGCAAAGATGATTATTTGCCATAAAATTTGGTTTACACATATATGTCATGTGTATATGGAAAAAGAGCAGTGGATACTGACCTATTTATTAGAGATGATTGATGATTGATGATATAATAAGATGAAAATTGCGCAGTAGAAGCGTGATGGAAAATGACAGGTTTCGGGACGAAACCTAATGTAAGGGGGGGGGAGGATTGTAAAACCCCGATTTTAGACACGTGTATAAAACCCTAGGGTTGTAAACCCTGAGTAATGTATTATTGAAATATATATATTCATGAGCATGAAAACATGTGTATTAGAGGTTAAAGAAATGCAATTGTGGGATTAAACCACGTGAATAGTGCATGTGAATAGTAACTGAGGTGATTAAGAGTTAATCACGTAGATTAACCTAATCACAAAATGACAAAAAAGGTAGATTTAATCACTATAGGACGAAATAGCAATACCTTTTGATATTTTAATAGAATTTCGGATTTTAGTGAAAAATTGAAGAAAAATTCATAAGTTGCAATTCGGACATCGAATTTAGATGAAATTTTTTATGAATGGTTAAAAATTCATGATAAACATGATGAATGGGTTAAGATGTGATGAAAATCACAAATCAAGGGTCAAGATCAAACGTCAAATGGAGATCAAAAAGTAACTTATCTTTTTCATTAAATTCCATTGGACTTTTTATTAAATTAAATAAATAATAAATAATAAATAATAAATGAACAGCAGCTATTTCTGGGGCATGGCAGGGAGGTGGTTGAGCATTTGACCAAAATCAATGGTCTAAAATCACCATCATCATAAATCAAGGGCTAGGATTTAATTAGCTTAAAATAAATAAATTTTAATAAATAAAAAATCTAGAAAAATAGGGCTGCCATAGGGGGGCTAGAGCAGCTATAGGGTGAGCTGCACAAGGCTCCATGCACCTTTTGAAATTAGAAATTAACCCATTTGCAATTTAACACCTTGAGCAAGGGGGGTAAAATCCAATTTCATAAAAAATCAAACCCTATAAATAGGGGGCAGGGGTGGACGTCCAAATCCACACTCACCCAGCTCCAACTTGAGCAAATCCCAGCTCCCAAACCCCCCATACGTCCAAGGAATGAAGGGGAGAAAGTTAGAGAAGAGAAAGAAAGTGTGAGAAGAAAAGGGATATTCCATTTCGGGTAAGTGAATTCTTCCCAATTTTTTTTGGATGTTAAGTAGGGTAAAACGATGCTTAGATAATGCCTAAGCATGAGAAAATAAGTATAGTTATAATGATCAAATGGAATTATGCCTAAACATCGAAAATTTAGAGCAAAGATAGAGCATTCGAGAAGATAGCATATGATATATGTAAATAATGCTCCAATATTGAAAAATGATGATTTGAGATGAATGAATATGATAAATATGATGTTGGAATGATGATATATTAATTTCATAATTTTTGGAATTAATAATTATGCTGAAGTGAAATTATGTTGATTTTTAGTATATGAAGAAAATGATTTATTTAGCCAAGTTAATGATGATAAATTTAAAATTTATAAATTTTTACATGATATACTAAGCATAAGCTATGTTATGGTATTTTTTTATTTTTTGAACCTATGAACAGTAACCCCCGTGGTTGTGAACAGTAACCTTGGGTGAACAACACCCATGAACAGTGATTATGAACAGTATTCTTCTACAGTAGCTATGAACAGTAAATAGCGTGATTTTCAGAGAAATTTAAGATTAATATTTGTACTTTAAAGATAGGATTTTAAAGGAATTTATGGGTAAAAAAATCCATATAAGGAGGTGATGACCAAATATCTTTATAAGATTAACCTCTATAGAAACGAGGTAATAAATGATTATAAAGCATGCATAGGAAGCAAACTAAGACATGGAATGATATAGATAAAATATCATTTTTTCTTGTATAGGAAAAGGAAAGGAAAAGGTGGCGGACACTGAGGAGGTAAGCAAGCACAACTTTGAAAATATGATTTTATTACTTCATTGTAAGCAAGCAAACCCTTTTGAAAATATATTTTATTCTCAAGTATTTACGAAATGTGTTTAAGGGTGGTCATTCCTATAATATTTTGAAATGATGAATGTTTATGAGTTTTTATGAAAAGTCATGCCGGCATATTGATATCATGTGATGTTCATGGACATGTGCACATGTATGATGCATAATGAAGAGGCTTTGGTGGGGTAGAAAGCGGATCAGAGGGTCCCCCTTCACTATTGCCGAGTCGTATGGGCTGTGTGTCGGCGGCGTCCTCCCAAGAGGTGGAGGCAAAGGAATGTTATGTGTGAATGAATGCATTGTATTTTCATACATGGACTGAAAAAGAAAGCATGGATTTGAAATGATGTTTTAAAAGGAATGGTGCAAATAATTATCTACATGAGAATGATAAGTTACCTGGTGTAAGAGGTATATAATCTGGGGAAATCAAAAGTCATGCATGTAGGAGACCATGTAGGCGTCAAGTGGACGAGAGGTTCCCCTTGGTGAGGCCAAGTCGGAGAAAGCCAGCGTATTGGACCATGCTATTGAGATGTTCCCTGGGATAGCGTATCCACACACAAAGGTTTATGTCAGGATGTGAAAGGAAGCATTTGTACATCTAATGTTTATGAAATGATTTTTATGAAAAAGTTTCGATTCCATTGATAGCTGATCACTTACTAAGTATCTTATATCGATTGGAGAGAAATGCATTTACGAATGGTTTACATGAATGGTTTACGAAAGGTTTTCAAAAATGGTTTACGAAAAGGTTTTTATTCCGTTGGTAGTTGGTCACTTGGTAAGTGTCTTCCCGTCCTTGATCACAGGGCTTTGCAAGGGGCCGGGAGTAAGATGGGAGACGACAGATGTGGCGCCCCGAACCGAGGTGCCTAGAAATCTTACTCCGGGATCGTTTTTGACTGGTAAACGTGACTCAGGATTGTTGCCCAGATCACACGGCAGGATTTTATATATATATATATAACTTCAATGCATGGAAAATTTTCATTATTCATCCAACATGAAATATATTTCACATATCACAGTTATAACCAAAGTCTGTTCATAAACATCATCATTAAAAAGGGTATTCTTTCCCAAACAAAATTTCATCATTGCCATTACATAACATTTACATATACAACATTTATATCAAAATCTACATATATTTTGCATACTGCCTTCATCATCATTTCCTGTCTGTTGTTGAAAAAACATGGGTAAGTAATAATACTCAATAAGCAAGTCATACATAATTTTCAATCATTTTCATGCATTTCATAAAATGCAAATGCAATGCATACATACCATTCATGATATTCCTTTAGATGCGACGCTAGCTAGGCGCCCATCCCATACATGCTCCCATCTCAGGGAGGTTGCAACCGGCCTAGGCTTATATTAGCGACTTGGCAATAGTGAGGGGGACATCCGGTCCGCTTACAACCTCAACTATGGCCTATTCCTCGTGCACATGCTCATTTACATACACATGCTGGCATGACATTTGTAAATCATAAACAATTTCATAAAAAATATTTAATAAATAATTTAACAAACGTACTTCAGTTCATGTAAAGCAGTTATAGGTATGGCCAACCTTAAATAAATTTCATAAAACAATTCACAAGCAATTTCAAGCAATTTCTTTTCATTTTTCTATTTAAGGAAAAATGATATTTCATTTCTTCTATTCAAGCTTCTTCCCATGCATGCTTCATAATATTTGGGCATTATTTCTTTATACGGATATTTTTTTATCCATAGGTTCTTAAAAAATTCATTCAATATATTTAAATATTAATCTCAAATTTTCTCCAAAATCACGTTGTTTACTGTTCATAATTACTGTAGCAAAATCAGTGTAGCATATTACTGTAGCAAATCATTGTTCATCTGAGGTTACTGTTCACAGCCTGTTGGTTACTGTTCATGGGTTCCAAAAATTGACATTTTTTTCTAAAAATAAAAAATACCATGACATAGCTTATGCTTAGTGTATCATGGGAAATTTCATACATTTTCAATTTATCATCATTTATTTTGCTAAATAAATCATTTTCTCCATATACTAAAAATCAACATAAATTCACTTAAGCATAATCCTTAATTCCAAAAAATTATGAAATTAATAAATCATCATTCCAACATCATATTCATTCATCCCAAATCATCATTTATCAATTTTGGAGTATTATTTACACATATCATATGTTATCCTCCCGAATGCTCTATCTTTACTCCAAATTTTTTATGTTTTGGCTTAATTCCGATTAAGCATTATAACTATACTTATTTTCTCATGCTTAGGCATTATCTAAGTATAGTTTTACCCTACTTAACATCCAAAAGTAATTTGGATAGAAATCACTTACCCGAATTGGAGATATCCCTCTTTTTCTCACACTTTCTCTCTCTAACTTTCTCCTCTCTTTCCTTGGATGTGTGGGAGGTTTGGGAGCTGAGATTTGATCAAGTGGAGCTGGTTGAATGTGGATTTGGATGTCCACCCCTGCCCCCTATTTATACTTTTTGATTTTTCATCAAATTGAAATTTACCCCACCTTGCTAAAGGTGTTAAATTATAAATTGTATTTTTTCTAATTTTAAAAAATGCATTGAGCCAAGAGCAGCCACCCTATGCCTTCTCATGCCCACCCTATGAAGACCTATTTTCCTTGATTTTTTTGATTTTTAAAATTAATTAATTTAAGCTAAATAAATCCTAACCTTTGGTTTATGATGATGATGATCATGGACCATTGATTTTTGGTCAAATGTCCAACTACACCCTGCAACGCCCCCACTGCAACTGCTTTTTCATTTAATTTTTTTATTTTTTAATTATTTATTTTAATAAAAAGTCAAATGTATCATTAATGAAAAGTTAATTTACTTTTTTGATCTTTATTTGATGTTTCATGTTGACTCTTGATTTATTATTTTCATCACATCTTAACCTATTCATCATATTCATCATGAATTTTTAACCATCCATAAAAAATTTCATCAAAATCCGACGTCCGGATTGCAAATTATGAATTTTTCTTTAATTTTCTACTAAAATCCAAAATTGGATTAAAATAACAAAAAGAATTGTTATTTCGTCCTGTAGTGATTAAATCTCTTTTTCGTCTTTTTGTGATTAGGTTAATCTAAGTGATTAACTCTTAATCACGTGTCTTAATCCCTGGTTACTATTCACATGCACTATTCACGTGGGTTAATTTATTAATTGCACTATTTTAACCCCCAATACACATATCCATAAATATTATTCATGAATTTTCATTTCTCATAAAAATAATTACAAAAGAATCTAGGGTTTACGACCCCAAATGACGCATATATGGTCTGGGTTTCACAATCCTCCCCTCTTATAATAGGTTTCATCCCGGAACCTATCTTTCTTTGAACAATTGAGAATAATTTCTTTCGACCACTTCTTGTAGCTCCCTAGTGGCTTCGGATTATGAATATCGATTTCATTGTACCTTTACATACTCGATCTCTCAGTTCCGAAGCTTCTTGATCTTGAAATCTAATATTTTGATTGGCCTTTCCTCATAGTTCAAGTGTTCTTGGATTAGCAAATTTTCTGCTATCAATACATGAGTAGGATCGAAAACATATTTCCTAAGCATAGAGATGTGAAACACATTGTGGATGACACTTAAGGCTGGTGGCAGGGCTATTCTGTAGGCTAAATTGCCTATCTTTTCCAGAACTTCAAAGGGCCCGACCTATCTTGGGTTTAGTTTTCCTCTGTTTCCAAACTGGATGACTCCTTTGAATGACGTTAATTTGACAAATACATGATCCTCAACTTGGATATTTAAATCCTTTCTCTTGCAATCAGTGTAACTCTTTTGCCTGCTCTGGGCTGTGAGTATACACTGGCGAATCATGTGAACTTTTTCTGCCATTCTTTTTGACAGGTCTTGAGCTAACTTCCTTTCTCCCACTTCATCCCAGTTTAGAGGAGTTCTGCATTTCCGTCCATATAAAGCTTCAAATGGGGCCATTTGAAAACTTGCTTGATAACTGTTGTTATAAGCAAATTCTGCCATAACCAAATATTCATCCCATGATCCTCCAAATTCTACTGTGCACATCCTTAGCATATGCTCAACTATTTGATTTACCCTTTCTGTCTGCCTATCAGTTTGAGGATAAAATGTTGTACTGAATTTCAGCTGTGTACCTAAGGTTTGATGTAAACTTTTCCAAAATCGAGATGTAAAACTGGAATCTCGATCGGAAACTATTGACTTAGGTACTCTATGCGGTCTCACTATCTCCTTATAATAAATCTTGGCCAGTTGCTCAGTAGTAAAAATTTTCTTAGTGGCTAGGAAATGAGCTACCTTTGATAAACTATCAACTATTACCCATATAGCATCATTTCCATTCTGGGTTCTTGGCAACCCTTCAATTAAATTCATAATAATATCATCCCATTTCCGTTCTGGGACTTCTAGCGATTGTAATTTTCTAGGGTTTTTTTGGTGATCAGCCTTAACCCTTTGACATGTTAGGCACTTAGCCACATATTCAACAATTTCTCTCTTCATGTTATTCCACCAATACATCCTTTTAATGTATTGATACATCTTGGTGCTACTTGGATGCATTGAGAATAGAGAGAAATGTTCTTCTGTCAATATATGTTCCTTTATTTTCTCTTGATTGGGTATACACAGGCGACCCCTATATCTATACATTCTAGGTTCATCTTGTATATATTCACTGGGATTTTTGTTGATAATTTTCTCCACATAACTCTTTAAATCCCCATTTTCTTGTTGGGTCATTTTAATTTGCTCAAATAAATTCGACTGGATTTGTAATTGAGACAATCTAACTTGTACCCCAGGTGGGCTTACAATTAATTCTAATTGTCTCAATTCTTGTAGTAGTTCTTCTTCATTTGTGATGAGATGTGCTAAGTTAATATTTCTACTTAGCGCATCGGCTACTACATTGGCTTTTCCTGGACGATATAAAATATTGAGGTCATAATCCTTAAGTAACTCGAGCCATCTTCTTTGCCTCATATTTAACTCTTTTTGAGTAAAAATGTACTTGAGGCTTTTGTGATCAGTATAGACCTCACATTTAACTCCATATAAATAATGTCTCCAAATTTTCAAGGCAAAGACTACTGCTGCCAATTCTAAGTCATGGGTTGGATAGTTTACCTCATTTGGCTTGAGTTGCCTGGATGCATATGAGATAACTTTTCCATTTTGCATTAGAAGAATCCTAATCCTTTCTTTGAGGCATCACTATAGATGACAAATACTTCCTTCTCCGTAGGCAGTGTTAGAATTGGAGCTTTTACCAGTCTTTTCTTTAACTTTTGGAAGTTATTCTCATATTCCTGTGTCCATTCATATCTAACTCCTTTCCTTGCCAGCTTTGTGAGGGGAGCTGACAATTGTGAGAATCCATCCACAAATCTCCTGTAGTAGCCAGCTAGCCCTAGAAAACTTCTTATTTCTGTGATATTCGTTGGCTGTGCCCACTTTGTTATTGCCTCAATCTTTTGAGGATCTACCAGTACTCCCTTCTCAGATATAATGTGGCCGAGAAAGGCTACCTGTTTCAACCAAAACTCACATTTCTTGAATTTAGTATATAATTTCTCCCTTCGGAGAATTTTCAATACTATCCTCAAATATTTCCCATGCTCTTCTTCTGTTTTTGAATAAATCAATATATCATCGATGAATACCACCACAAATTGATCCAAAAATTCTCAAAAAATCCTATTCATCATATCCATAAATACAGCAGGGGCATTCATTAGTCCAAATGGCATGACTAAGAATTCATAATGCTCATATCTTGTTCTGAATGTTGTTTTATGGATGTCCTTTGGACATATCCTCAACTGGTGGTAACCTGACTGTAAATCAATTTTCGAAAATGTAGAAGCTCCTTCTAACTGATCAAAGAGATCCTCTATTCTTGGGAGTGGGTACTTATTCTTGTCCGTTACTTTATTCAATTCTCTGTAATCAATACAGAGTCTCAAACTCCCATCTATTTTCCTTACAAATAGCACTAGAGCTCCCCAAGGTGATGCACTGGGTCTAATAAACCCTTTATCCAATAAATCTTGGATTTGTACTTTTAACTCAGCCAATTCGACTGGTGCCATCCTATATGGGGCCTTAGATATTGGGGCTGTCCCTATGATAATTTCTATTTCCATATCTATCTCCATTTCCGGTGGTAAATTACATAGTTCCTTTGAAAAAATATATAAAAATTCTTCTACCACTGGAATTTGTTCTATGGGTACCCCATCTCTTCTTATTGTGTTTATAGAGACCAGATACGCTGTACATTGTTGGCATATCAGCTTAGTTACTTTCATAGCTGATACCATCCTTATGGTATTTTCTGGCTGTCTTATTTTTCTGATCTTTACTTCATCTTTTGGTGCTTCAAATTGCACATTTTTATTTCTGCAATCAATAGTCGCACCCCATTGACTTAGCCAATCCATCCCTAATATGACATCAAATTTCATCATGGGTAATAGGATGATATCCGCTTCTAATATTTTTGTTCCTATCCTGATAGGACATGCCTTGCAAATTTGATTTATACTTGCCAATCTATATACTGGGGATTCTACATGTATAGTACTACTGGTTTCTTCTACTGGAAGTGCATGTGTGATTACGAATTGGTATGATATAAATGAATGCGTAGCTCCAGAATCAAATTAAGCTACTGCAGAATTTCTTAAAATGTAAATCATACTTGTAATCACTTTCTCCTCCATCTCTTGTGACTCTGTTCGGGTGAGGGCTTGGACACGCAATGGGTTGGTAGCAGTACCGGGCTGATTGACGATGGCGGGGACCTTTTGCTTGGCCGGCCTCCCTCGGGCTGGTGCTCCTTGAAGCTTATTTGGACATTCGGGCGAAATGTGTCCAACTTGACCACAGTTGAAGCATTTTATTATTTTAGCTTCGTCGGTCCCGCAGTCCTGGGCTACATGACCAGCTTGGCCACACTTGTAGTAATTCCCCGTTCCTTGTAAAAATTCATCTGAATGGCATTTGTGGTAAGTTCTGCAAGTCGGGGTGCTCTGTGTCTTGTCATCGATCTTCTTTCTCTCGGTGATTACCCTATTTCCTTTATTAGCCTTACCTTCCTTGGAGGCTGAAAAGAATTATTTTTGAGCTTGCCTAAGCTCTTGAGTCCTCATTGACTCCATTTCCAATGCCCTAGCCCTTTTAATGTTAGAGGCATAGTCCTTTATTAATAATGGGGTTAAGCCCTCTCTTAGCTGGGGCCTTAGTCCCCTCTGAAACCTTTGTGCCTTATTCTCTGGCACATTTGCAATCCACGACACGTATCTTACCAAGGCGTTGAACTTTGTAGCGTATTCCATAACTGTCTTCCTGCCTAGGTAGAGTTTCTCAAACTTTATCACTATCTGACTCTGTAGCCCTACAGGGAGATATTCTTTATTGAATTCCTCTAAAAATTCATTCCACGTAACTTGCTCCGGATGTGGCATAGTGACCATTAGCGTCTCCCACCATTCATAAGCATCTTTTACCAGTAGGTGGGTAGTGCACAACACTTTTTGCTGATCATTGCAGGGTGATATCCTAAATAGTTTCTTGATTTCTGTTATCCACTGCTCTGCAATGAGGGGATCTGGTTCCCCTACAAACTTGGGCGGGCACTAGGCAAGAAAGGCATTGGTAGCCTTTCTGTCTGCCTCAAGGAGACTATCCTCCATTCCCCTTGACGTGCCGAGGTTGGCCAAAGGACCTGGTCTTTCCCCGTCTCCTCTTGATGGTGGGGCCTACTGGTTCTGCATTTCTTGTAATAAACCAGCAGCCTGGGCTGTGCATTGCTGCATAGCTTTTTCAATTACTGCAGCTATTCTGTCTTCTATATTGACATCTGCTTGAGGTCTAGAGCTTTCCTCTCGTCGTGGGTGGGTCCTAGAGGTTTGCTCTTCGGATTCTGCCATACTAGTCTTTTTACTGGCTTCGCCCCTTGCCTGATCAACTGATTCTTCCATTGGGATCTTTCCTTCGTTAGCTCTTGCTTTAGCTCTGGCGAGCGGCATTTTTAACTTCACAAAATATTTATTAGTATAACATCAATATTTATCATATCATAGTCACATGATCATATAATTCACATATATTATACATTGTCATCAATAATAAATCAATGGATCATAATAATATTTTCATGTATTCCAGCTTGATCATTTCTTTCCATTTCTGCATACTTACTCCGGGATCGATTTTGATTGGTAAACGTGACTCAGGATTGTTGCCCTGATCACACGGTAGGATTTTTTATATATATATAACTTCAATACATGGAAAATTTTCATTATTCATCCAACATGAAATATATTTCACATATCACAGTAATAACCAAAGTCTATTCATAAACATCGTCATTAAAAAGGGTATTCTTTCCCAATCAAAATTTCATTATTGTTTTACATAAAATTTTCATATACAACATTTATATAAAAATCTATATATATTTTGCATGTTGCCTTCATCATCATTTCCTGTCTGTTGTTGAAAAAGCATGGGGTGAGTAATAATACTCAGTAAGCAAGTCATACATAATTTTCAATCATTTTCATGCATTTCATAAAATGCAAATGCAATGCATACATAGCATTCATGACATTCCTTTAAATGCGACGCTAGCTAGGCGCCCATCGCAAACATAGTTGCATCTCAGGGAGGTTGCCGCCGACCTGAGCTTATATAAGCGACTTGGCAATAGTGAGGAGTACATCCGGTCCACTTACTACCTCAACTATGACCTATTCCTCGTGCACATGCTCATTTACATACACATGCTGGCATGACATTTGTAAATCATAAACAATTTCATAAAAAGTATTTAATAAATAATTTAACAAACATACTTCAGTTCATGTAAAGCAGTTATAGGTATGGCCAACCTTAAATAAATTTCATAAAACAATTCACAAACAATTTCAAGCATTTTAGAAATAATTTGCAAAATATATAACTTACTTACCTCCTTAGTTGGTGTCCTCAACTTTTTCTTTTCTTTTTTCTATTTAAGGAAAAAGGATATTTCATTTCTTCTATTCAAGTTGCTTCCCATGCATGCTTCGTAATATTTGGGCATTATTTCTTTATACGGATATTTTTTTATCCATAGGTTCTTCAAAAATTCCATCATTATATTTAAATATTAATCTCAAATTTTCTCCAAAATCACGCTATTTACTGTTCATAATTACTGTAGCAAATTACTGTAGCATATCACTGTTCATCTGAGGTTACTGTTCACAGCGTGTTGGTTACTGTTCATGGGTTCCAAAAATTGACATTTTTTCTAAAAATAAAAAATACCATGACATAGCTTATGCTTAGTGTATCATGGAAAATTTCATAAATTTTCAATTTATCATCATTTATTTTGCTAAATAAATCATTTTCTCTATATACTAAAAATCAACGTAAATTCACTTAAGCATAATCCTTAATTCCAAAAAATCATGAAATTAATATATCATCATTCCAATATCATATTCATTCATCCCAAATCTTCATTTACAATCATATTAATTCCGATTAAGCATTATAACTATACTTATTTTTTTATGCTTAGGCATTATCTAAGTATAGTTTTACCATACTTAACATCCAAAAAAAATTTGGATAGAAATCACTTACCCGAAGTGGAGATGTCCCTCTTTTTCTCATAGTTTTTCTCTTTATACTTTTTGATTTTTAATCAAATTGGAATTTACCCCCTTGCTAAAGGTGTTAAGTTATAAATTATATTTTTTTCTAATTTTAAAAATTGCATTGAGCTAAGAGAAGCCACCCTATGCCTGCTTACGCCCACCCTATGCAGCCCTATTTTCCTTATTTTTTTGATTTTTAAAATTAATTAATTTAAGCTAAATAAATCCTAACCGTTGGTTTATGACGATGATGATCATGGACCATTGATTTTTGGTCAATTGTCAAACTACCCCCTGCCACGCCCCTGCTGCAGCTGCTTTTTCATTTAATTTTTTTATTTTTTAATTATTTATTTTAATAAAAAGTCAAATGTATCATTAATGAAAAGTTAATTTACTTTTTCGATCTTTATTTGACATTTCATCTTGACCCTTGATTTGTGATTTTCATCACATCTTAACCTATTCATCATGGTCATCATGAATTTTTAACCATCCATAAAAAATTTCATTGAAATCCGACGTCCGGATTGCAAATTATGAATTTTTCTTTAATTTTCTACTAAAATCCAAAATTGGATTAAAATAACAAAAAGAATTGCTATTTCATCCTGAAGTGATTAAATCTCTTTTTCGCCTTTTTGTGATTAGGTTAATCCAAGTGATTAACTCTTAATCACGTGTCTTAATCTCTGATTAGTATTCACGTGCACTATTCACTTGGGTTATTTTATTAATTGCACAATTTTAACCTCCAATACAGATATCCATAAATATTATTCATGAATTTTCATTTGTCATAAAAATAATTACAAAAGAATCTAGGGTTTACAACCCGAAATGATGCGTATATGGTCTGGGTTTCACAATCTTCCCCCCTTATCATAGGTTTCGTCCCGAAACCTATCTTTCTTTGAACAATTAAGGATATTTTCTTTCGACTTCTTATCATAGCTCCCAAGTGGCTTCAGATTCTGATTATCAATTCCATTGTACCTTTACATACTCAATCTCTCTGTTCTGAAGCTTCTTGATCTTGGAATCCAATATTTTGATTGACCTTTCCTCATAGTTCAAGTATTCTTAGATTGACAAATTTTCTGCTATCAATACATGGGTAGGATCAAAAACATATTTCTTGAGCATGGAGATGTGAAACACATTGTGGATGGCACTTAGGGCTGGTGGCAGGGCTATTCTGTAGGCTAAATTGCCTATCTTTTCCAGAACTTCAAAGCGTCCAACATATCTTGGGTTTAGTTTTCCCCTCTTTCCAAACGAGGTGACTCCTTTGAATGTCGTTACTTTGACAAATACGTGATCCCAAACTTGGATATTTAAAACCCTTCTCTTGCAATCGGTGTAACTCTTTTCCCTGCTTTGGGCTGTGAGTATACACTGGCGAATCACTTGAACTTTTTCTGTAATTCTTTTTGAGAGGTCTGGAGCTAACTTCCTTTCTCCCACTTCATCCCAGTTTAGAGGAGTTCTGCATTTCCATCCTTATAAAGCTTCAAATGGGGTCATTTGAATACTTTCTTGATAACTGTTGTTATAAGCAAATTCTGCCATAGTTAAATATTCGTCCCATGATCGTCCAAATTCTACTGTGCACATCCTTAGCATATGCTCAACTATTTGATTTACCCTTTCTGTCTGCCTATCAGTTTGAGGATAAAATGTTGTACTGAATTTCAGCTGTGTACCTAAGGTTTGATGTAAACTTTTCCAAAATCGAGATGTAAAACTGGAATCTCGATCGGAAACTATTGACTTATGTACTCTATGCGGTCTCACTATCTCCTTATAATAAATCTTGGCCAGTTGCTCAGTAGTAAAAATTTTCTTAGTGGCTAGGAAATGAGCTACCTTTGATAAACTATCAACTATTACCCATATAGCATCATTTCCATTCTGGGTTCTTGGCAACCCTTCAATTAAATTCATAATAATATCATCCCATTTCCGTTCTGGGACTTCTAGCGATTGTAATTTTCTAGGGTTTTTTTGGTGATCAGCCTTAACCCTTTGACATGTTAGGCACTTAGCCACATATTCAACAATTTCTCTCTTCATGTTATTCCACCAATACATCCGTTTAATGTATTGATACATCTTGGTGCTACTTGGATGCATCGAGAATAGAGAGAAATGTTCTTCTGTCAATATCTGTTCCTTTATTTTCTCTTGATTGGGTATACACAGGCGACCCCTATATCTATACATTCTAGGTTCATCTTGTATATATTCACTGGGATTTTTGTTGATAATTTTCTCCACATAACTCTTTAAATTCCCATTTTCTTGTTGGGTCATTTTAATTTGCTCAAATAAATTCGACTGGATTTGTAATTGAGACAATCTAACTTGTACCCCAGGTGGGCTTACAATTAATTCTAATTGTCTCAATTCTTGTAGTAGTTCTTCTTCATTTGTGATGAGATGTGCTAAGTTAATATTTCTACTTAGCGCATCGGCTACTACATTGGCTTTGCCTGGACGATATAAAATATTGAGGTCATAATCCTTAAGTAACTCGAGCCATCTTCTTTGCCTCATATTTAACTCTTTTTGAGTAAAAATGTACTTGAGGCTTTTGTGATCAGTATAGACCTCACATTTAACTCCATATAAATAATGTCTCCAAATTTTCAAGGCAAAGACTACTGCTGCCAATTCTAAGTCATGGGTTGGATAGTTTACCTCATTTGGCTTGAGTTGCCTGGATGCATATGAGATAAATTTTCCATTTTGCATTAGAACAATCCTAATCCTTTCTTTGAGGCATCACTATAGATGACAAACACTTCCTTCTCCATAGGCAGTGTTAGAATTGGAGCTTTTACCAGTCTTTTCTTTAACTTTTGGAAGTTATTCTCATATTCCTGTGTCCATTCATATCTAACTCCTTTCCTTGCCAGCTTTGTGAGGGGAGCTGACAATTGTGAGAATTCATCCACAAATCTCCTGTAGTAGCCCGCTAGCCCTAGAAAACTTCTTATTTCTGTGATATTTGTTGGCTGTGCCCACTTTGTTATTGCCTCAATCTTCTGAGGATCTACCAGTACTCCCTTCTCAGATATAATGTGGCCGAGAAAGGCTACCTGTTTCAACCAAAACTCACATTTCTTGAATTTAGTATATAATTTCTCCCTTCGGAGAATTTTCAATACTATCCTCAAATATTTTCCATGCTCTTCTTTTGTTTTTGAATAAATCAATATATCATCGATGAATACCACCACAAATTGATCCAAAAATTCTCGAAAAATCCTATTCATCATATCCATAAATACAGCAGGGGCATTCATTAGTCCAAATGGCATGACTAAGAATTCATAATGCTCATATCTTGTTCTGAATGTTGTTTTATGGATGTCCTTTGGACATATCCTCAACTGGTGGTAACCTGACTGTAAATCAATTTTCGAAAATGTAGAAGCTCCTTCTAACTGATCAAAGAGATCCTCTATTCTTGGGAGTGGGTACTTATTCTTGTCCGTTACTTTATTCAATTCTCTGTAATCAATACAGAGTCTCAAACTCCCATCTATTTTCCTTACAAATAGCACCAGAGCTCCCCAAGGTGATGCACTGGGTCTAATAAACCCTTTATCCAATAAATCTTGGATTTGTACTTTTAACTCAGCCAATTCGACTGGTGCCATCCTATATGGGGCCTTAGATATTGGGGTTGTCCCTATGATAATTTCTATTTCCATATCCATCTCCCTTTCCGGTGGTAAATTACATAGTTCCTTTGAAAAATATCTGGAAATTCTTTTACCACTGGAATTTGTCCTATGGGTACCCTATCTCTTCTTATTGTGTTTATAGAGACCAGATAGGTTGCACATTGTTGGCGTATCAGCTTAGCTGCTTTTATAGCTGATACCATTCTTGTCGTGTTTTCTGGCTGTCTTATTTTTCTGATCTCGATTTCATCTTTTGATGCTTCAAATTGCACCTTTTTATTTCTGCAATCAATTGTCGCAACCCATTGACTTAGACAATCCATCCCTAGTTTGACATCAAATTCTATCATGGGTAATAGGATGAGATCATCTTTCAGTATTTTTGTTCCTATCCTGATAGGACATTCCTTGCAAATTTGATTTATACTTGCCAATCTATATACTAGGAATTCTACATGTATAGTACTACTGGTTTCTTTTACCCGAAGTGCGTGTGAGATTACAAATTGGTATGATATAAATGAATGCGTAGCTCCAGAATCAAAGAAAGCTACTGCAGAATTTCCTAAAATGTAAATCATACCTGTAATCACTTTCTCCTTCATCTCTTGTGACTCTGCTCGTGTGAGGGCTTGGACACGCACTGGGTTGGCAGCAATACCCGGCCGATTGGCGATGGCGGGGACCTTTTGCTAGGCCGGCCTCCCTCGGGCTAGTGCTCCTTGTGGCTTATTTGGACAGTTGGGCGAAATGTGTCCATCTTGACCATAGTTGAAGCATTTTATTATTTTAGCTTCATCGATCCCGCAGTCCCAGGCCACATGACCAACTTGGACACACTTGTAGTAATTCCCCGTTCCTTGTAAACATTCACCTGAATGGCGTTTGTGGTAAGTTCTGCAAGTCGGGGTGCTTTGTGTCTTGTCGTCGATCTTCTTTCTCTCGATGATTACCCTATTTCCTTTATTAGCCTCACCTTCCTTGGAGGCTGAAAAGAATTATTTTTGAGCTTGCCTAAGCTCTTGAGTCCTCATTGACTCCATTTCCAATGCCCTAGCCCTTTCAATGTTAAAGGCATAGTCTTTTTTTAATAATGGGGTTAACCCCTCTCTTAGCTGGGGCCTTAGTCCCCTCTGGAACCTTTGTGCCTTATTCTCTGGGACATTTGCAATCCACGACACGTATCTTACCAAGGCGTTGAACTTTGTAGCGTATTCCATAACTATCTTCCTGCCTAGGTAGAGTTTCTCAAACTCTATCACCCTCTGGCTCTGTAGCCCTACCGGGAGATATTCTTTATTGAATTCCTCTAAAAATTCATGCCATGTAACTTGCTTCGGATGTGGCATAGTGACCATTAGCGTCTCCCACCATTCAAAAGCATCTTTTACCAGTAGGTGGGTAGCGCACAACACTTTTTGCTGATCATTGCAAGGCGATATCCTGAATAGTTTCTTGATTTCTATGATCCACTGCTCTGCAATGAGGGAGTATGGTTCCCCTGCAAACTTGGGCGGACGCTGGGTAAGAAAGGCATTAATAGCCTTTCTTTCGGCCTCAAGGAAACTATCCTCCATTCCCCTTGACATGGCGGGGTTGGCCGAAGGACCTGGTCTTTCCCCGTCTCCTCTTGTTAGCGGGGCCTGTTGGTTTTGCATTTCTTGTAATAAACCAGCAGCCTGGGCCGTCCATTGCTGCATAGCTTTTTCAATTGTTGCAGCTATTCTGTCTTTGATATTGACCTCTGCTTGAGGTCTAAAGCTTTCCTCTCGTCGTGGGCTGGTCCTAGAGGTTTTCTCTTCGGCTTCTGCCCTACTAGTCCTTTTATTGGCTTCGCCCCTTGCCTGATCCATTGATTCTTCCATCGGGGCCTTTCCTTTGTTAGCTCTTTCTTTAGCTCTGGTGAGCGGTATTTTTAACTTCACAAAATATTTATTTGTATAACATCAATATTTATCATATCATACTCATATGATCATATAATTCACATATATTATACATTGTCATTAATAATAAATCAATGGATCATAATCATAATTTCATTTATTCTAGCTTGATCGTTTCTTTCCTTTTCTACCTATTTACCAATCTATGCTCTGATACCAACTTCTGTGGTGCCCCGAACCGGGGTGCCTAGAAGCCTTACTCCGGGATTATTTTTGACTGGTAAACGTGACTCAGGATTGTTGCCCTGATCACACGGCAGGATTTTTATATATATATAAATATATATATAACTTCAATACATGGAAAATTTTCATTATTCATCCAACATGAAATATATTTCACATATCACAGTAATAACCAAAGTCTGCTCATAAACATCATCATTAAAAAGGTATTCTTTCCTAATCAAAATTTCATCATTGTCTTTACATAACATTTACGTATACAACATTTATATCAAAATCTACATATATTTTGCATGCTACCTTCATCATCATTTCCTGTCTGTTGTTGAAAAACCATGGGAGAGTAATAATACTCAGTAAGCAAGCCATACATAATTTTCAATCATTTTCATGCATTTCATAAAATGCAAATGCAATGCATACATAGTATTCATGACATTCCTTTAGATGTGACGCTAGCTAGGCGCCCATCCCATAATGCTCCCATCTCTCGGAGGTCGCCTCCGGCCTGGGCCTATATAAGCGACTTGGAAATAATACATCCGGTCCGCTTACTACCTCAACTATGGCTTATTCCTCGTGCACATGCTCATTTACATACACATGTCGGCATGACATTTGTAAATCATAAACAATTTCATAAAAACATTTAATAAATAATTTAACAAATGTACTTCAGTTCATGTAAAGCAGTTATAGGCATGACCAACCTTAAATAAATTTCATAAAACAATTCACAAACAATTTCAAGCATTTTAGAAATAATTTGCAAAATATATAACTTCCTTAGCTCCTTAGTTGGTGTCCTCGACTTTTTCTTTTCCTTTTCCTATTCAAGGAAAAAAGATATTTCATTTCTTCTATTCAAGCTGCTTCCCATGCATGCATATAATATTTGGACATTATTTCTTTATACGGATATTTTTTATCCATAGGTTCTTCAAAAGTTCCATCCTTATATTTAAATATTTATCTCAAATTTTCTCCAAAATCGCGCTGTTTACTGTTCATAATTATTGTAGCAGATTACTGTAACAAATCGCTGTTCATCCGAGGTTACTGTTCACAGCGTGTTGGTTACTGTTCATGGGTTCCAAAAATTGACATTTTTTCTAAAAATAAAAAATACAATAACATAGCTTATGCTTAGTGTATTATGGGAAATTTCATACATTTTGAATTTATCATCATTAACTTTGCTAAATAAATCATTTTCTCCATATACTAAAAATCAACATAAATTCACTTAAGCAAAATCCTTAATCTCAAAAAATTATGAAATTAATATATCATCATTCCAACATCATATTCATTCATCTCAAATCATCATTTATCAATTTTGGAGCATTATTTACACATATCATATGTTATCCTCCTGAATGCTCTATCTTTGCTCCAAATTTTTTATATTTTGGATTAATTCCGATTAAGTATTATAACTATACTTATTTTCTCATGCTTAGGCATTATCTAAGTATGGTTTTACCCTACTTAACATCCAAAAGAAATTTGGATAGAAATTACTTTCCCGAAGTGGAGATATCCCTCTTTTTCTCATACTTTCTCTCTTTAACTTTCTCCTATCTTTCCTTGGACGCGTAGGAGGTTTGGGAGTTGGGATTTGCTCAAGTGGAGCTGGGTGAATGTGGCTTTGGATGTCCACCCCTGCCCCCTATTTATACTTTTTAATTTTTCATCAAATTGGAATTTACCCCCTTGCTAAAGGTGTTAAATTATAAATTGTATTTTTTTCTAATTTTAAAAATTGCATTGAGCAAAGAGCAGCCACCTTATGCCTGCTCATGCCCACCCTATGCAGCCCTATTTTCCTGGATTTTTTTATTTTTAAAATTAATTAATTTAAGCTAAATAAATCCTAACCGTTGGTTTATGATGATGATGATTATGGACCATTGATTTTTGGTCAAATGTCCAACTACCCCTGCCACGACCCTACTGTAGCTGCTTTTTCATTTTTTTAATTATTTATTTTAATAAAAAGTCAAATGTATCATTAATGAAAAGTTAATTTACTTTTTTGATCTTTATTTGACGTTTCATCTTGACCCTTGATTTGTGATTTTCATCACATCTTAACCTATTCATTATGTTCATCATGAATTTTTAACCATCCATAAAAAATTTCATCGAAATCGAACGTCCGGATTGCAAATTATGAATTTTTCTTTAATTTTCTACTAAAATCTAAAATTGGATTAAAATAACAAAAAGAATTGTTATTTCATTATGTAGTGATTAAATCTCCTTTTTGTCTTTTTGTGATTTAGTTAATCCAAATGATTAACTCTTAATCACGTGTCTTAATCCCTGGTTACTATTCACATGCACTATTCACGTAGGTTAATTTATTAATTGCACTATTTTAACCTCCAATACACATATCCATAAATATAATTCATGAATTTTCATTTATCATAAAAATAATTACAGAAGAATCTAGGGTTTAAAATCCGAAATGACGCATATATGGTCTGGGTTTCACATAGAGGCAGTTTTGAATTGCCAGGCAATCATCGACGACTTGTCCTGCCGCACCCAGCCATGAGTCCACACCGCCACAACTCGCCCCACGGGAGCAGCGAGACCCTCCTCTCAACCACCAACCATAGGCGATCGACTTACCAACCTGGAGAACCTCATAGCCGCTCAAGTCAGGTTTTTGCAACAGTCCAACTGGGCAATGGAGGCCCACTTTCGACGGTTGATGGAGGAGCGCCACATCAACGCATCGACCCTTCCACCATTCCCGTCGACGCCTCCGAAGTTTCGAGCATGCTTCAGGCTGTCCTCCCGGCATAATGGTGGAGAGAGCGAGGACGAGGATGCGATCGAGTCCGATTCATGAGGGAGTCCCGGTCCTTTCTATTTTTTTATTTTATTTTACTTTGTTGTTCTTTATTAGGTCATTTTTAGTATCATGCATTGAGGGCAATGCATCTTTCAAGTTTGGGGGGGTGTATAATTCTCAACCGTAGGTTTGTTGAGATTGCATATTATGTCAACTTATGCTAATGAAAGTTATCTCTGTTCAATCCATTTTAATGAA
Source organism: Annona cherimola (assembly GCA_030490835.1). NCBI lineage: Eukaryota > Viridiplantae > Streptophyta > Magnoliopsida > Magnoliales > Annonaceae > Annona > Annona cherimola. The sequence continues at coordinate 52,735,445 of CM059972.1, read as the reverse complement.
AATGTGCAAGGTTGAGGAAAATCTTTGACTTAGAATTGAATTCATGAAAAATGTGGCAATTCAGATTAAGGACTATGTGTAAAAGAAATTTGCAAGTGATATGTGAATGAATCAAAAGAATTTCACAGTACATTGTTCTAATTCAATTACATGTTAATTTTTCAACTAAAATGATAAGAATTGAGTTAAACAAATGTGAATCAAGTGCTTTAAGGGAATTAATGGTCTAAAAAATGGTAATACTTCACAAAAATTCTTTTGGCATGTTCAGTATTCCTACCAATATTTTAGAACTATAAAAGGGGGTGATTAATCTAAGCAGAGTAACCGGGACTTGACATCAACAAATGTTAAGGTTCGTGTAAAAAAGCAAAGGAAAATCATAGTAATAACGCTTTAAAATCAAAATTCTCCCCAGATACCCTGAAATATGGTGAAGGGAGCAAAAAAAAACACAGATCTCCAGATATCCTGAAATATGGTGAGGAGAATTTTGCAATAAGTTTGGGGGGAACGTGCAGTGGGGCAAAAATTGAATCCAGTGAATGATTACCATTTTCTTTGACTAGTTAGTTCAGCCTAAACCTTCGTTCACCTGTGTAGATTGATTTTCTAACTAGTTTCTTTTGATCAAGAGGAAAATTAGCATGTTGAATTATTACTCTATACTAGAGAATTCTGTCATCTACATGTAACTTGGTTCGCAATTGAAAAAAAATGAAAACGCATGTCCTGTTTTGTGAAATGGATGATTTTTCAAGTTTAGATTATTCTTAACCTTGTTGAATAGAGAAATGGATTGATAGAAGCATAATGGGAAGCAGGTTGAGTTGACGGAGTCCACATTCATTCATTCATTGTGTATGCATGTGTTGCTCGAGGACTAGCAATATTTAAGTTTGGAGGTGTGATAACTCATGAAAATGCGAGTTATCATGACCCATTTCAGACTATTTTTGCATGTTAGTCCATGGGATTAGGCTTAGTTTGCATCCATTTAGCTTAATTTTCACTCATTTTGCATTTTAGGAGCATTATACAGTTTTTATGCATTCTTAGTATAAATTAGGCAAATTTAGTTCATTTATTTAGTTCATTCATTTTTCACAAGAAGGATGGAAAATTACAGGCGTGCGGGCTAGTCGAATGCAGAACAGAGCCAACTGAAGAAGCATGTGGGTTGGCGCCTGACATGCCTTAGCCAGAATCTCCAGCACTTCACACAACAGAAGGCTTCCAGAGAGTTGGCGCCTAGGCGCTACTTCACTAACACGCAGACAAGTTCTAGAAGAGTTTTGAGGTCACAAGATAGAATTGCTTCTAGTGAGTTGGCGCTCCATGGCATGATCGTACAAGTATTTCGAAGAGTTTTCAAGTCACAAAATGTGGAACTCCAAATTTTATGATCATGTATGAAACTCTAAGGTCATAAACCCTAGGTAATGTATTGACTTTTATATGAAATAAATATATGATTTTCGTAATATATGGAATTGAAAGATCGAATAATTAATTATGAAATATAATTTCAAATGAATAGTAAATGTGAATAGTGCAACATGAATAGTAACCATGTGGTTAAATAAAGTGATAAGTTAATCACTCTGGATTAACTTAATCACAAAATATGAAAAAGGAAGCTTCCCAAAAAAGGACAAAATAGTAGTAGAGACAAAAAGAGGACTTAATTGGAATTTACGGAGGTTACAATTGAGATTTATAAGAAAACGGAGGGTAATTTATGATTTCATAAAGATTAAATATGAAAATAAATTTTTACAAATTTTTTTCGAAAGAAATTTCAAAATTCCAAATTATACAAATTAAAACTGTTTAAATTTACGGACCTTATGGAAAAATAAAAATAAATAGAGAATTTTTAGCCAATTAGGTGTCCTAATTAAGGGCTTATATTCATCCATACTATTCTCATTAAATCTAAGCATGTATAACCCAGATTGACATGAGAATTTGATAGGAAGTATTAAATTATATGTTCTTTAATCTAGACGGAAAAAGTTAAGAAAAATAATTGTCGTCTAGTAGATATTTTATTATTTTTGCATAATTGATTAGTTAATTAATATATTAATGTGTATAAGACCAATTGAGATGAAATTTTAAGGATAACTTGATCATGAGGTAACTTAAGTGATCAACGGCGGAATTTTGAAAATTATGATTAAAAATATTATTATCATAATTAATGTTGTGAATTAGCTTCAAAAGACCCTAAGCTGGTCTATAATGATTATTTCAAGATGAAAATTTTTATGGGTTATGAAGAATTATTTAGAATAATTATGAAAATTTCAAAATTCACATTTGAAATGTATGTGAATTTTTTGGAGACATATATTTGTCCATTTTTGAATAATTATATAAAAATAGGTACACAACTCCGATTAAGGTGAAATTTTAAGTGAGAACTTAAATTAATAAGCCGAATTTAATGAAGGAATTAAATTTTGGAAAACATGTCTCCAAAATTTTAAAAAGACATTTTTTATCCAAATATGAATTAGTTAATTAAAATAAAATAAAAAAATTTTCAAAATTCTGAAAGGTGTATTTTTTGAGAAATTGTATATATATTAATAAGAAAACTTTTCATAATATAGAAGTGTGTATGTAGGCAGTTATGATTTAATTTATTAATGTTGGAATTTACCGTTTAAAAAAAAGAAAAAGAGAAGAACTCGTTGGCAGCAAGAAGTGGACGGTGCATGGACATTAAATAAATAAATAAATAAATTACAAAAGAAACACGTAAGAGGGGCAGCTGCTTTTATTTAATTGCCAGAATTATAAAAAACCGACAGCTGTGATAATATTAAGCAGTGAGCTGGGTTAAATGAAATTTAACCATGGTAAACCGATTTATGTAATGTATAAAAAGGGCAACGACATTGCTGGGCATTTTGCTGAAATTTTCAGTAACGGGCAAATAGGTGAAGAGCAGCAGCGGCACTTAGACGTACGTATTCATTTAGGTACATATTTTAATTTCATTTTCTCATTCCGAAAATGCCGCTCGTTACATTATAAAAAATAGATTTTTTTTAAGAACCACCTACTGTAAAGTTTATTTACCGTATAAACAGACTTTATATATATTTTTTGAAATTTATGAATTTCAGAAATTATATTTTAATATCGTGCTGATCGTTAATTTATTTCAGTTTTGGAATTCATTTAATTAATCAAATATTATAAGTAATCATTAATATGACAATGATATTTCTAGATGCATGATGTTAATACTGATTCAGCAGATTTTAATGCAGCATGATTTTTATTAATGCAGCATGATTTTGCCGTTAAATCAATTCAACAAATTTTAACAAGCTGCTGGACGTTGATGAATATATATTGTTTTGATTTTTCATTTAACAACAAACTGCTGAATGTTAATTTATTAAATTGCTACTGAACGTTAATTGATTTAATTTCTTCTCCACGTTAATTATTTAATAAACAGCATTTATAAAAAAAATGCTGAACGCTGCTGGATTTGAAATATTGAACGGGCAACAGGTATTTTTGGTTCTGATTTCATTAAATAATTTTCAGAACTATTATTTAAGTATTCCGCTGATTGTTATTTATATGATGAATATTTTGATGAATATATGATTGATATCAATAAGTAATTCAGCATGATTTGAAAACCATTTAATTAAATCAGCTTGATGTATCGTTAAATGAAAAGTTGCAAGTATTGAAATAATTAATAGATATATGATCATACATGTATATAACAACCAAATCAGATTTATTTTAATGATTTAAACAGGTTATGAAATGTTGGGTATAAGTGACGTTTAAAATAGATTTTGTTATCTTATAATCATGTTTAAAACAAGATTTATGAATAATGAAAGGATGGGTAAAAGATTAATGTTAAAACAGATTTTTATTTATTTATGTTGAATTAGTAAGTTAGAATGATAAAAATGATAGGAGTGAAAACATGTTCAAAATAGATTTTTAAATCTGTATAAACCATGTTTAATATATGATTTATAGATGATGGAAGAATGGTTAGTATAAGCCAAATATGTAAATGTGATTAGGAGATAGTTGTATGAGATAAAACATACATAAGTTAGAAAAATAAGTTCACTGTGCAAGCATGAAATGTTATAAATAGTCCTTTTCATTTGTACAGAAAAAGGAAAGGAAAAAGTGGAAGGTACAAGTTGACTACGCAGGTAAGCAAACAACCCTTTTGAAAATACAATTTTACATGACTTTACTCTGCAATCTTAAACTGTTTTGAAAATTGCTTCGTTAGAATCAAATCTTTTTAATGTTGAAAAATATTGAAATGCAAATGTTGAAAAGGTTGTGTTGAAAGGAAAATGAGATTTTAAAATGGTATTTAAAATAAATGTTTTAAAATATTTTGTTAAAAGGTTTTGAAGTATTTTAATGATATGTTTTAATGGTTCTCTAAATATTGGATTATTTTGGAGTTTCCAAAATCTATTGTTCGAGAAGGATTTAAGGAAGGCCAACACAATAAATTAATTTGAAAAATGATTTGAGTAATGTTCAAAGGATTATACAAGTCTATCACATATAGAAATGAACAATAAGATAGGTGGACAAAAGTATGTGATATTAGATGAAAGCATGTACTTGCATGTCCTTTGATCATAAAAACCCATAAATGGGAAAAGCATTTGTAAGAAAAATCTTTTTGTTTCAAATATTTTTAAAAGGCGTTTTATCGTTCAAAAATTATTTACAAAATGGTTAGAAAATATTGTTATTTCAAATATTTTCCTTGAATACTTCAAAGGATTTATGAAATATAAATGTTTTAAGGTTGGCCATCTTTACAAAATTTTTTGAGTATAGAACTCGTTAACGTTGGTTAAGCCCAGTTTTCAAGATTTGAAAGGAATACAGGCTAAGGTCTGTAGTATTTTACGAAAGCATACTAGCATCAAATTTTCAGAAAAAGGATACAGACTGTGGTCTGTGGTTTTTATAGAATCATGCTAGCATGTGAATGAGAAGAAAAAGTGTGCACAATGATTATGTACTAGGTCTACTGTAAAAGATATGCAAGCCGGACGCGGTTGCAAATTGGGCCCCCTTTGCATAGGTCGAGTCGCTTGAATAAGGCTAAATGTTGGCGGTGCCCTCCTTGAAATGGGAGATGGACACGGATAGCCGCCTGGCTTGTGGGCTATCACCTAGAAGGGTTTGTCTCTTAAGGAAGGATGATCACTTGATAAGTGTCACCTACCAAATGGATAGAGACTTATTGCATGTTGCATATGCTTAAAAAGGGTTTTATGAAAAGTGTTTTAGGATATGAGAATGTCCTATGAGAAAAGGAGTTTCGATGACAAATGTTTTAGAACATGAATATGTCCATGGAAAAAGAATTTATGGGTGCGTTTGTTTGGGGCAAAAAAATGTCAACAAAAAATTTTCAATCCAAAACTTTTCACTCTCCATAACTACTCTATTTTTTAATTATTTTTTCACATTTTCCTATACAAACTACCCTACTTTTCAATCATTTCTACACAACTACCCATACAACTAACCTATCTATTTTAACTTTATTCTCTTTACTCCTCATCATTACTCCTATTATATCACATCATTTTCTATCAATTTGACAACTTCTACTTCAAAAACTTTTCATCAAAAGTTTTACCCCTAACCAAACACACCCTATATGTCATGTTTTACAAGCATATGATTGTCATGATTTGGGATTATGAAATGTTTATGAAAGGTTTTTATGAAAAAGTTTCCTCCAATTTCTAATCGAACGCTTGTTAAGAGTCTACTACTGAAAGGTGAGAAATGCATTTAAAATGAAAAATGCTTGCTTATTGAATTTCGACTAATGTTTTGTTTTCCTCAACCACAGACAGGTACAGCACAGGCCACGTAGGAAAGGAAAAGAGTATGAAGAAAACCTTTCAACAAGCTGGTCTGTATATGGTATGAATGATTATATGGAATTTTCAAAATATGTATGTATGAAATGTTTAGATTGAAAGAACTTGTGACGTAGATAAGTGAGTGTTGGTCCCGAGTTAATGGCGATTGCCCAAGAGGGGAAGGGTGAATTGGGTATTTAAAAATTTATAATTTAAACAGAAACTTTACCCAGGATTACTCTTGTCCCCTTAATGAAGAAACGAAATGGAAAGCAATATAATGTAGAGAGCAGAAATATAGATCAAGCAGACAAGATTTTTATAGTGGTTCGAGCAACCTCCCTACTCCACTCTTCCAAGCTCACACTCCTTGTGACTTGGATTCCACTATTGTATTTTCCAAATACAATTAGAGCCACTGCTCTCTTCTAGATTCCAGCTCTAGGGGGCATCAACAAATCACAGCACAAGTAGGTGATGAGTTCCACTCCAATCACACACTACTTTGCTTACACTTGATCTTAGTTCCTCAAACTAAATCAAGTTCAATACAATAAAATGAAATAACAAAGAAATCTACACGTTACAGTTGTGTAGAAGCAGTTTGGCGCAGAGAAGAACTCGTAGTGTAGGCTTTGAAGATTCAGAAGTTAAGCTCTTGCAGTTTGAAGCGAAGTTCTTCTTCTTTGGATTGACTTGATCTCTTTAATGCTCTTGAAGGTAGGAGTTATGCACACTTAATGATTTCAGCTACTTCCCTCGTCCACAATGAATGCCTTTTATAATTGTGGAGGGAATCCGAACGTTTGAAAGTAGGTGGCGCGCATTTAATGCGCCAACGTTCGAATATTTTCCGACCGTTGCGACCCAAGTCGCAGGTGGAGTCGACTTCGGATGCGACTTCACCCAAGTCGCAGATGGAGTCGACTTCGGGTGCGACTTCGCCTTCCGTAGCGACTTCAAGTTCCAGGTCGGGTCGACTTGGGTATCGACTTGACCCAAGTCGCAGGTGGAGTCGACTTCGGTATGCGACTTCACCTCGTAAGTTATCTTGATGAACTTGAAATCTTTGGGATGCTCTTGTTTTCTTCATGCCTTGTTGTTCTTCCCTGATTGAGTTCTTCTTTGAGTCATTGTCTTCACTTTAGCTTGTTTCTTTTGGCTCCATGTTTTGCAAGCCTTGAATCCATGAGTCTTGATTCTTGCATTCATGAGCAAGTTCTTTGATTTGAATGGTTGAGTTTATGCATCTTGCTTGGACTTGGATTAGTCTTCATATGTTTGTCTTGAAATCAGTTAATCCCAACTTGTCTTCTGAAATTTCTCCTCTTTCCGATCGAAGTCGATGCCGGAGTCGACTTGGTCTGCGACTTCGCCCAAGTCGCATGCTGGAGTCGACTTGGTCTGCGACTTCGGTGCCCCCAGATCTTGGTTTCAACTCTGGACGGAAAACGACGCCTCCAAGTCGCTACTGGAGTCGACTTGGCCTGCGACTTCACCTCAAGTCGCAAGTGGAGTCGACTTGGGGTGCGACTTCGGCACTTCGGGGTCTTGACTTCGACTCTGGAAGGAAACGTCATTTTGAAGTCGATGCTGGAGTCGACTTGGGGATCGACTTGGCCTTCCATGCTTTATTTTCTTCAAATGTATATACCTTAAACATTTCCACAAATATGTTAGTAGCCAAGACTTACTCAAATTGATTTGTTAATCATCAAAACATAGTTTTAGCTTATTTTCCACCTATTTCCAACAATCTCCCCCTTTTTGATGATTGACAAAACCGATTTGAGTATATACCTTTCAATTGCTTAAAGACAAGCTAAGTTTGCATTTTTGAAATTTTATCATATTTATACAAACAGTCAAGTTGAGAACGTTCATGTCAAATACAATCATAAAGACTTATATCAAATCCTACTCTTCTCCCCCTTTTTGTCAATATATCAAAAATTAGAGGGTAAAGAAAGAGACAAGTGGATGTGCTCCCCCTGAGTTTGTGCTAAGTTAACTCAAGCATTCCCATATCACTTCTAATCTTGTAAAATGCTTCTTTTGCTAGAGGCTTTGTGAATATGTCTGCAACTTGATCCTCTGTTCTTACATATACCAAACATATGTCATGATTTTCTACATGTTCTCTAATGAAATGGTGTCTAAGGTCTATATGTTTGGTCCTAGAATGCAAGACTGGATTTTTAGTTAAACATATGGCACTAGTATTATCACATTTAATGGGTATATCTTTAAAATCCATGCCATAGTCCCTAAGTTGCTGTTTCATCCAAAGTAATTGGGCACAATAGCTCCCAGCGGCAATGTATTCGGCTTCCACCGTAGATAGAGCAACACTAGTTTATTTTCTTGAAAACCATGAAACTAACATGTTCCCAAGAAATTGACATGTTCCACTAGTGCTTTTTCTATCTACTTTGTAACCGGCAAAATCCGCATCCGAGTAGTCGATTAGATCAAAATTAGAGCCCTTTGGATACCAAAGTCCTAAATTGGTAGTGTCTACTAAGTATCTGAAAATTCTTTTCACAGCTACCAAGTGTGATTCTTTTGGACATGATTGAAATCTAGAGCACATACACACACTAAACAATATATCAGGCCTAGAAGCAGTTAAATATAATAAAGAACCTATCATGCTTCTATACAATTTTAAATCAACTGTTTTTCCTTTCTCATCTTTGTCGATTTTGATTGTTGAGCTCATGGGCGTATTTGCTCCTTTGCTATTCTCCATGCGAAACTTCTTTAGCATTTCTTTGATATACTTGGACTGATTAATGAAGATTCCTTCATTAAGTTGCTTGATTTGCAGTCCAAGGAAGAAATTCAGCTCTCCCATCATGCTCATCTCAAATTCTTTCTGCATAAGCTCAGAAAATTCTTGACAAAGAGTCTCATTAGTGGCACCGAAAATGATATCATCAACATAAATTTGAATGATCAATATATCCTTTTCTTTATACTTGATAAACAAAGTGGTGTCTACCTTTCCTTTTTGAAAGTCATGATCAATCAGAAATTTGCTTAATCTATCATACCAAGCCCTTGGAGCTTGTTTTAATCCATATAATGCTTTGGTTAACTTTTACACAAATTTAGATTGATCTTTTTCCTCAAATCCAGGTGGTTGTTCTACATACACCTCTTCATTTATATATTCATTCAGAAATGCACTTTTAACATCCATTTGATACAGTTTAAAGTTCATGTGAGATGCAAAAGCTAGTAAGATGCGAATTGCTTCCAATCTAGCAACCGGGGCATAGGATTCCTCAAAATCTATTCCTTCTTCTTGTGAGTATCCTTTTGCCACAAGTCTAGCTTTGTTTCTCACTACAAGTCCACTTTCATCTAATTTGTTCCTAAAGACCCATTTGGTGCCAATAATAGTACAATCTTTTGGTCTTGGAACAAGTTGCCAAACTTCATTTCTTTCAAATTGATTTAGCTCTTCTTGCATTGCTATAATCCAGTTTTCATCATCAAGAGCTTGATCAATATTGGATGGTTCAATCTTAGATACAAAGGCGTATTGTCCACAAACATTTTGCTTTGACCTTCTAGTTTTTACACCTTCATATACATTCCCTATAACTTGTTCAATTGGATGGGCATGTTTGAATTTCAAATCTGTTGGAGGTTTGTAGGAATTATTACCTTCACTTACCCTTTCCTCCATGGAATCTTCTTGCTTTTCCATATGCAGTTTTTCAAGACTACTTGTTATATCATCTGCATCACTTAAATCATCTTTTCTTTTCAAGCAAGGGTTAGTTTTATCAAAAACAACATGTATTGACTCTTCTACAAATTGGTTTCGTTTATTGAATACTCTATATGCTTTGCTATTTGATGAGTACCCAAGGAATATTGCCTCATCACTTTTGGCATCTAATTTTCCCAAGTTGGTTTTTCCATTGTTCAAAACATAACATGTGCATCCAAAAGCATGAAAATAAGAAATATTTGGCTTCCTTCCTTTCCATAACTCATATGGGGTCTTTTTCAAGATTGCTCTAATGGTAACTCGATTCAAAACATGACAAGTTGTACTCACAGCTTCACCCCAAAATTTCTTGGATAATTTGCTCTCATTTAGCATTGTTCTAGCCATCTCTTGTATAGTTCTGTTTTTCCTTTCAACTACTCCATTTTGTTGTGGAGTTCTTGGTGCAGAAAATGTGTGATGAATTCCTTTTTCCTTACATAACTCTATGAATCGTTTGTTTTCAAATTCACCACCATGATCACTTCTTATAGTCATAATAGTACTTTGTTTTTCATTTTGCACCAAATTTACAAAAGTTGAAAACATAGGGAAGGCTTCATCTTTGCTAGCTAAGAGAATTATCCATGTGAATCTTGAAAAATCATCAACAATAACAAATACATATTTCTTTCCACCAATGGTTAAAATATCAGATGGCCCATATAGATCCATGTGTAGCAATTCAAGTGGCCTAGTGGTGAATATTTCCTTTTTGGTAGAGAAAGGCATCTTAGGTTGTTTAGATAATTGACATGCCTTGCAAATTTTGTCCTTGTAATATTTCAACTTTGGCAAGCCTTCTACCAAACTCTTCTTCCATAGGGTCTTAATATTTCCCATGTTTATATGTCCAAATCTTTTGTGCCAAACCCATGGATCATTATCAATGGCCATTAGACATTGACCATCTAATTCATCAAGTGAAACCAAATATACATTTCCATGTCTTTTTCCACTAAACATGATATGTTCTCCATCAAATACATTACATATAGATGATTCAAACACAACCTTGTATCCTTTGTCACATAATTGACTAATGCTCATTAGGTTATGCTTGAGTCCTTCGACAAACAAAACATCTTCCATGCATGCATTTGAGATACTATATATGTTTCCTTTACCTTTAATTTTACCTTTCTCATTATTGCCAAAGGCAACCGTTCCATCGTTGCAAGGCTTAAGTTTGTGAAATAAACTTCTTTCTCCGGTCATATGCCTTGAACAACCGCTGTCCATGAACCATACATTGTTTGCCTTTGCCTTAAAACATATCTGAAAAATAAACAAGTAGTTCTTATCTCTTTGGTACCCATTTTATGGGTCCATTTGGGTTAGTGATATGATTCAAACTTTGTTGCTCTAACTTAGAAAGCCTAAATTTTATGTTTCTTGGAACCCAAACTAATTTTGCACCATGGTCATATAATTTCTTAAAATTACACTTGTGGGCTTTATGACCCATTTTATTGCAGAAATTGCAAGCCATTGGTAATCTTGGAGTTGGCCTCCAAGTATATTTTGGTTCAAATGTTGGCCTTCTAGTCCACATAACATTTTTCCTTTGCGGCTTGTATATAGGTGCAGTTTTGGTTTGATATTTCCCAAGTGTCGGTACATTTGATTTTCCACTTTCTTTTTGCTCAAAAGTATAATATCCAAGACCTCTTTTATTTGTTTGAGCAGTCATATTCAAAAACATCTTCACATTTTCTCCGGGATTAGAGAACTTTGCTAATGACTCATTTAATGATTCGTTCTCCTTTTTCAATTTTTCTATCTCTTTCAACAATGATTCATTTTCTTCTTTCAGTTTTGTTGATTTTTCAGCTAGTTTTCCATTTTCAATAATAACGAAGTTACATTGTTGTCTCTTCAATGTTAACTTGTTTCCTAGCTTTTTGATTTCCTCATATAATGAATCATAAGCAATTTGTAGTTCTTCTAACTCAGCACGTTTGAGGCATTCTTGAAAAGAAGAATAATTTGATTGAGAATAGCAAGGTTTGGAAGTTACCTCTTCATTGCTCGTGCATCTTGTTGAGATGGTTTGTTCTTCCAAAACTTCCGTTGTGTTCAAACATAACAGATCTTCCTCTTGTTCGATCCGTGCCATGCAGCATATTCTAGCGCAGTTTGCTGCATCGTTATCGTCGGTTGAAGAGCTGCTTGTTGATGAAGTCTCTTCATTTACGTACATGCCTCTTCCCTTTGGTCTTTGGTATTTTCTGCCTTCATGTCCTTCCTTCCTCTCTTCCGGTGTAGGACATTGGGCTTGCATATGTCCCACACCTCCGCACCTATAGCACTTTGTTAGCTCCTTCTTCTTCTCTCTTCGGGATCTTTCTTTGAGATCTTTGAAGTTCCTTTCTTTTCTCACAAATTTTTGGAATTTGCGAGTGAGTAGTGCTATGTCTTCATTGTCGTTGTGGGATGAGGAGGTAGATTCTTCTGAGTTGTGGGTGACCTTTAGTGCAATGACTTTCTTCCCTTTATGATTGTCTTCGTTTCTTCTCTTAATTAGCTCGTGTGACATTAATGAGCTAATTAGATCTTCTAGCTTTAGTGTATTTAGGTCTTTGGCTTCTTCTATTGCAGTAATTTTTGGAGTCCAAGATTCCGGTAGAGCTCTTAGTATCTTCATGACTTGTTCAGATTCAGAAATAGCCTTTCCAAGACCTTTTAATGCGTTAGTAATTTTAAAAAACCTTGCAAACATCTCAGAAATATTTTCTATTTCTAACATTCTAAAGCTTTCCAATTCTCCTATCAAAATATTTCTCCTAGTCCCTTGGACTTGAGAGGTTCCTTCATAAATGGATGTTAGAGTATCTCATATTTTTTTAGCGGTTTGACAAGATGATACTCTATCATATTCGGAAGCTGTAAGAGCACAAAATAGTGAGTTCATAGCTTTAGCATTGCTCTTTACAGTTCTTACTTCCTCTTCGGTCCATTTGGAAGCTCTTTCATCAATTGGCAAGATTACACCGTCTTGGATTGCAATCCAAGAGTCCATATCGGTAGCCATAATGAGTTGCTTCATTCGAAGCTTCCAATAGCCGAAATTGTTCCCATCAAACAATGGTGGCCTAGTAAATGATTGGCCCTCGGAAAAAGTGGGAACGGAAGTAGATTGGGATGCCATATGATTAGATCTCTTTGGTTTAACTCAAAGACCTGCTCTGATACCACTTGTTGGTCCCGAGTTAATGGCGATTGCCCAAGAGGGGAGGGGTGAATTGGGTATTTAAAAATTTATAATTTAAATAGAAACTTTACCCAGGATTACTCTTGTCCCCTTAATGAAGAAACGAAATGGAAAGCAATATAATGTAGAGAGCAGAAATATAGATCAAGCAGACAAGATTTTTATAGTGGTTCGGGCAACCTCCCTACTCCACTCTTCCAAGCTCACACTCCTTGTGACTTGGATTCCACTATTGTATTTCCCAAATACAATTAGAGCCACTGCTCTCTTCTAGATTCCAGCTCTAGGGGGCATCAACAAATCACAGCACAAGTAGGTGATGAGTTCCACTCCAATCACACACTACTTTGCTTACACTTGATCTTAGTTCCTCAAACTAAATCAAGTTCAATACAATAAAATGAAATAACAAAGGAATCTACACGTTACAGTTGTGTAGAAGCAGTTTGGCGCAGAGAAGAACTCGTAGTGTAGGCTTTGAAGATTCAGAAGTTAAGCTCTTGCAGTTTGAAGCGAAGTTCTTCTTCTTTGGATTGACTTGATCTCTTTAATGCTCTTGAAGGTAGGAGTTATGCACACTTAATGATTTCAGCTACTTCCCTCGTCCACAATGAATGCCTTTTATAATTGTGGAGGGAATCCGAACGTTTGAAAGTAGGTGGCGCGCATTTAATGCGCCAACGTTCGAATATTTTCCGACCGTTGCGACCCAAGTCGCAGGTGGAGTCGACTTCGGATGCGACTTCACCCAAGTCGCAGATGGAGTCGACTTCGGGTGCGACTTCGCCTTCCGTAGCGACTTCAAGTTCCAGGTCGGGTCGACTTGGGTATCGACTTGACCCAAGTCGCAGGTGGAGTCGACTTCGGTATGCGACTTCACCTCGTAAGTTATCTTGATGAACTTGAAATCTTTGGGATGCTCTTGTTTTCTTCATGCCTTGTTGTTCTTCCCTGATTGAGTTCTTCTTTGAGTCATTGTCTTCACTTTAGCTTGTTTCTTTTGGTTCCATGTTTTGCAAGCCTTGAATCCATGAGTCTTGATTCTTGCATTCATGAGCAAGTTCTTTGATTTGAATGGTTGAGTTTATGCATCTTGCTTGGACTTGGATTAGTCTTCATATGTTTGTCTTGAAATCAGTTAATCCCAACTTGTCTTCTGAAATTTCTCCTCTTTCCGATCGAAGTCGATGCCGGAGTCGACTTGGTCTGCGACTTCGCCCAAGTCGCATGCTGGAGTCGACTTGGTCTGCGACTTCGGTGCCCCCAGATCTTGGTTTCAACTCTGGACGGAAAACGACGCCTCCAAGTCGCTACTGGAGTCGACTTGGCCTGCGACTTCACCTCAAGTCGCAAGTGGAGTCGACTTGGGGTGCGACTTCGGCACTTCGGGGTCTTGACTTCAACTCTAGAAGGAAACGTCATTTTGAAGTCGATGCTGGAGTCGACTTGGGGATCGACTTGGCCTTCCATGCTTTATTTTCTTCAAATGTATATACCTTAAACATTTCCACAAACATGTTAGTAGCCAAGACTTACTCAAATTGATTTGTTAATCATCAAAACATAGTTTTAGCTTGTTTTCCACCTATTTCCAACAGTGAGTTATTATGATATGAATAATATATGTGACATCGATGTCAAGAATGTATTCATATATGATGATATGATGTTATGTAATGAGATAATATGCGTATCATGTGTAAAGTTGATGACAAGTGTTGGTTATGTGATGAAAGAAAAGGAATGAAAGAAAAAGAATATTTGGACGAGATCCAATTAAAAATCCCGCCGTGTGATCAGGGCAACAATCCTGAGTCACGTTTACCAATCAATAAAGATCCCGAAGTAAGGCTTCTAGGCACCCGGGTCGGGGCGCCATAGAAGTTGGTATCAGAGCAAGGATTGGTAAATAGGCACGGAAAGAAAAGATTTGATATTACATGGAGTAATATCAGAGCAAAGAATGGTAAATAGATATGGAAAGAAATATATGATCCTGCAAGGATTGATGAATAGGTATAGGAAGAATGATGGAATGGATAAATTGAAATTATAAGATATACCTATGATATGTTGATTTTTATGGTTATATGAACATATGATGATTTGTCATAATTATGTTATAAATATAGGAAATTGCTATGATAATTTGATAGGTATATGATTCATAAAGGAAAAGTAATTTTTCACTATGAAAAGTGATGTTGGAAAGGAAAGTAGGAAAAAAATGTAAGATTTGAGAAAAATATAGATAAAAGGTGGGAATTTAAGAAATATATGTTATATGTAGTTCTAACTCCACCTTTTATGATTGACAGGATTAGTAATAGAAAGAGCCACACTGAAGGTGAGTATGTAGTCGAAGAATCTTTCCTCGATGATTTGATAATTACATGTTAAGAATTATGCATAATGAAAAGCTAAAAAAAAAGGGAGAGTGGGAAGAGGAAAATGAAGAATGATGAAAGGAAATATATGGTACCATAGAGAGTGATATTATAGTAAAGATTGGTAGATAAGTATAGAAAGAATGAAGGAAAGGAGAAGATTAAAATCATGATATTTATATCATGTATTATCTATCATAATATAGAAAGGATATACTATAGATTGTCCTAGTATTGGTATTTTCATTAGAAAATACCTAAGTAGTGAGAATAAAATAGATGAAGTTAGAGAAAGAGACTTTCTGTTGATAAAGATATGTATGAAATATATTTGAGGCAAAGGTGTTCTTTGCTATAGAAATGAATTTGTTCATATTTATATATCAAATATATATGGACAGAAAGAAAATGATTATTACTAATCTTTCTATTGACATGATTAAATGAGGGGTTATGTTGAGGTACTATTATGTATATAAAAAAATGTTATGTCTATTACAAAGAGTAATAAACTCAGTTAAGAGGTAACAAAATAGATAAGTTGCTACAAGTAGCAACTCCTGACCTAGTACTAAGACAATTCATTCTTAGTATTAAAGAAAAGGATGTGAGGTAAGAAAGAAAGTAGGAAAATATTGATAGGCAGAAGAAAACTCAAATCAAGGATTGTGCAGCAAAAGCATGATGATCCCATTTAAAATATATATGGGAAGGAAGTAGAGAAGAAATACCCCAGTCTGTAAGAATTGCCAAAAAAATGGCATTATGGTGAGTGCCTATAGGGTTCAAGTAAGTGCTATAAATGTGGTCAAGCAGGCCACGTGGCAAGGGATTGTGGAACAACTGAGGCTAGAGAGATGAAATGTTCTATTGGCAGCCAAGTAGGACACATATCACCCCACTGTCCGAATAAACCGTAAAGAATTTTGGCACATGGAAGACCCGCTCAGCAAAGGACTCTTGCAATCGCCACTCAACAAGGCATTGCAACAGACTCGGTGCATGTCCAGGCCTTGAATCGTACAGAATCTCAAGACCAAAAAGAAAAGATGGTTACAGG
Source organism: Annona cherimola (assembly GCA_030490835.1). Taxonomy (NCBI): domain Eukaryota; kingdom Viridiplantae; phylum Streptophyta; class Magnoliopsida; order Magnoliales; family Annonaceae; genus Annona; species Annona cherimola. The sequence goes on along the minus strand of CM059972.1, from coordinate 52,719,088 downwards.
TATGATTTATATTTTGGAAAATTTAGCCGTAGCATTATTTGATTTAGGTGCTACACATTCATTTATATCATACCAATACATAACCACACATGCACTGCAAGTAGAAGATGTTGGTCCTGAGTTAATGGCAAAACCCAAGAGGGGAGGGATGAATTGGGTTCTTATAAAATTCTTTGGTAAATTAAAAACTTAACCCTTTAAAGTTTATTCCCCTTGATTGAAACAAATAGAGAGCAATGAGATAATGAAAGTAATAAAGAAAAACAATAGGCAAGATTTATAGTGGTTTGGGCAACCTTTTCCTACTCCACTCTTCCAAGCTCACACACCGTTGTGACTTGGGTTTCACTATGTATTCCGCGAATACACTTAGAGTCTCCACTCTCTTCTAGATTCTAGCTCTAGGGGGCATATACAATCAGAACCTATGCTCTCTTCTAGATTCTAGCTCTAGGAGGCTTATACAATTGACACAAGTAGATGATGAGTTACACTCCAATCACAACTCTACTTGCAACGTCTTGGTTTGATACACCAAACTCAAACCAAGCACCAAAAACAAACAATAATGTAAGAATAAGGAAGATCTACACTTTACTAAGTTGTGTAGGCAAGTTTCAGCTTGAGGAAGAATCTGTAGAAGCAACCGGTTGTGTTTCGTTGAAGCTACTTGCAACTTTGAAGCTTGTTCTTCCTTTGAAAGTGTATAGATCACTCAAATTTAGAGAAAAGCAAATAAGTACTCTTGCTTGCACTTCTTTCATCTCTTTAGACTCTGTCTTGTGTTTTTCCACGTTTGCTTGAGTGTCTATTTATAGAGGAGGGAAGAATTTGAACGTTATACAAGTGGTTGGCGCGCAATAAATGTTCCAACGTTTGAAAATTCGAACGTTACTTTCCCAAGTCGCAGGTGGAGTCGACTTCGTCTGTGACTTCGCCCAAGTCGCATGCTGGAGTCGACTTCGTATGCGACTTCAGCAGCTCTTCAGTTTCCAAGTCTGAGTTCTGGGTCGACTTGGTTTCAGACTTGGCCTCAAGTCGATTTCGGAGTCAACTTGGGGTGCAACTTGACCAGTTCTTGTGCCAAATCAGTTTGATCCTTGTTTGATTCTCCTCTAGATTGCTTAGCCTTTTTCCTTCAATTATTTTCATTCTGGATTGGATTCATATTTTGTAAACCTTGTGAATCTTGGAGAGCTTGAAAACTTGTATGGTTAATTTCTCTTTGATTTGGAACGAGTTCAAGCACCTTGCTTGCTTTAGATTTATATTAGTCTTCATATCTTGAGTTGTCTTCATCTTGAAATGAGCTTGAACCTGTGTCTTGAACTTTGAGAACCTCAAGTCGATCTTAGGGTCGACTTCGTCTGCGACTTCGCCCAAGTCGCATGCTGGAGTCGACTTCGACTGCGACTTCGGAATGTTCTGTCCCAAAATCAACGCTGGAAGGAACTGTGCATCTTCAAGTCGATACTGGAGTCGACTTCGTCTGCGACTTGGCTTCCAAATCGCAAGTGGAGTCGACTTGGCCTGCGACTTCAGCTGTTCACCTTCCAAATTCAAATCTGTCCTTCAGGTTCCGTTTGAAGTCGAATGTGGAGTCGACTTCGGGATCGACTTCACCCTAAGTCGAAGTCTGAGTCGACTTGGAAATCGACTTGGCTAATTTCATTCCTTAAGACATTCAACACATTCATTAGTAATCATTTATACTCAAATTTGACTTTGTTAATCATCAAAACTTATGCTTTGGTCAATTTTGTTTTGTTTTAACTATTGTTTCCAACAGAAGAAACAAGTAGCGTAATCCATGTAGAATCTCCTGTCTATAGGTTAGCAAGTATCAATCAAATATATAAGTCATGCCCTACTTAGATAGGATCAATGATATTGGAGGCCGACCTGATCCTACTACCCATAACTGAATTTGATGTAATACTTGAAATGGATTGGCTAAGCAGATAGGTATGAGAGGAGTTTCCTCCGTGATGAAGATATAAGGATTAAGAATGGTGGAAATGAGGAAAAGAGTAAGAGGAAAGTAAAATGACCTAATTGGTCTAGCACTAATGTTCCCACTAGGTAATACATATGTAGTAAGAAAGGGATAGAAAAAAAGAAAATTTTTAGTCTCTTCTGACTTTTTAATAATAAACGAATGCAGGATGTTTTGATATTTTACATTGTATGCTAAAGTATACATGATAAGGAAAGGTAAGTAATTTATATATGATTTCGTTATGCATTATGTTCATGATAAATGAGAAAGGATGTGATAAATGAAATGATGTGTTAAATGAGAAGGGATGTATGAATATGATTGGTGGTTTGGAAATCATGTTTATGCTAATTATGATAATAGAATGACGTTGGCATGGATATTATATTTAATGGACTTTTTGAAGTTGTGTAGAAACCATGTTTAAATGAGATTGTGCTAGTATACATGTTGATTTCTTAGCATAATGAAAAACAAAATTTTGGGACATAAATTGTGATTAAAAATCACAATATTATGATCAAGGAATGTTATATATGATAAGAATTAAATGAAATTTTCATAGCTTAAATTCATGTTTAAAACATGAATTATGGAATTATATGTATATATTGATGGCTAAAAATGATATTTTTAGTCAATCAATCATGATTAATACATGACTAATAAAGTTAAGTATGTTGAATGAAAATGTTAAACGAAACATTTATTTTGTTATCAATCATGATAAATTCATGATTAATATACATGATGAAATTAAGTAGAGTAGTGATTTTGAAAGGAAATTATTATAAGTGATAATTTAAGAGATATCCATGTAAATAGTCAAGCCCTTATGATATAACAATAGCTATCAAGCAAGCATATAAATGACCCCATTTGAAGTCCTATAGGGATAAAAATGTCGAACCCCACTAAATTGGGATGAGATAGGAGAAGGAAAGCTAGCCCGGATCTATTAAGAGGAAAGGTAGAAAAAGGTACAGGTAATCCGTCAATACATAGTCACGGCTCAACGCCGACAGAAAATTTATACCAACTGTAAGAGAAAAGACTTAAAGATTCAAATTGGAGATCATATAATTGTGGAAGTAACACCATTTAAAGAGATCACAAGATTTGGGAAAGGAGTAAATTCAACCCAAGATACATAGGGCCATTTGAAGTATTGGGAAAAAATTGGCAATTTGGTTTATAAGATAGCCCTAACCCTAGCTCTAGCATCAGTTCATAATAAAATTCTTCATGAAATATGTAGCGGACCCTACCCATGTGTTAATTGTAGAAAATTTGTCAATTCATTACCACCTAAATTATGAAGAGAGACCAATTAAAATTTTGGACCACAAAGTAAAGAAGCTTCGAAATCGAGAGATTGAGTATGCCAAAATTCAGTGGAACCGATATGCAGAAACCGAAGCCACTTGAGAACTTCGAGAGGAAGTCAAGAGAAATACCCCCACTTGTTTGAAGTGTAGTCGGTTTCGGGATAAAACATATTATAACGGGGGGAGGATTGTGGAACTCCAAATTTTATGATCATGTATGAAACCCTAAGGTCATGAACCCTAGGTAATGTATTGGCTTTTATATGAAATAAATATATGATTTTCGTAATATATGGAATTGAAAAATCGAATAATTAATTATGAAATATAATTTTAAATGAATAGTAAATGTGAATAGTGAAACGTGAAATGTGAATAGTGAAACGTGAAATGTGAATAGTAACCATGTGGTTAAAATAAAGTGATAAGTTAATCACTCTGGATTAACTTAATCACAAAATACGAAAAAGGAACCTTCCCGCAAAAGGACAAAATAGTGGTAGAGACAAAAAGAGGACTTAATTGGAATTTACAGAGATTACAATTGAGATTTATAAGAAAATAGAGGGTAATTTATGATTTCATAAAGATTAAATATAAAAATGAATTTGTACAAATTTTTCAGAAAGGAATTTCAAAATTCCAAATTATACAAATTAAAACTATTTAAATTTACAGACCTTATGGAAAAATAAAAATAAATAGAGAATATTTGGCCAATTAGGGGTCCTAATTAAGGGCTTATATTCATCCATACTATTCTCATTAAATCTAAGCATGTATAACTCAAATCGACATGAGAATTTGATAAGAAGTATTAAATTGTATGCTCTTTAATCTAGACGGAATAGATTATGAAAAATAATTGTCATCCAGTAGATATTTTATTATTTTTGCATAATTGATTAGTTAATTAATATCTTAATGTGTATAAGACCAATGAGATGAAATTTTAAGAATAACTTGATCATGAGGTAACTTAAGTGATCAACGGTGGAATTTTGAAAATTATGATTAAAAATATTATTATCATAATTAATGTTATGAATTAGCTTCAAAAGACCCTAAGCTAGTTTATAATGATTATTTCAAGATGAAAATTTTTATGGGTTATGAAGAATTATTTAGAATAATTATGAAATTTTCAAAATTCACATTTGAAATATATGTGAAATTTGTGGAGATATATATATGTCCATTTTTCAATAATTAAATAAAAATAGGTACACAACTCCGATTAAGGTGAAATTTTAAGGGAAAGCTTAAATTAATAAGCGAAATTTAATGAAGGAATTAAATTTTGGAAAGCATGTCTCCAAAATTTTAAAAAGAATTTTTTTATCCAAAAATGAATTAGTTAATTAAAATAAAATAGAAATTTTTTTCAAAATTTTGAAAGGTGCATTTTGCGAGCAATTGTATATATATTAATAAGAAACATTTTCATAATATATAAGTGTGTATGTAGGCAGTTATGATTTAATTTATTAATGTTGGAATTTACCGTTTAAAAAAAAAGAAAAAGAGAAGAACTTGCCGGCAGCAAGAAGTGGACGGTGCATGGACATTAAATAAATAAATTATAGAAGAAACATGTAAGAGGGGCATCTGTATTTATTTAATTGCCGGAATTATAAAAAACCGACAGCTGTGATAATATTAAGCGGTGAGCTGGGTTAAATGAAATTTAACCATGGTAAACCGATTTATGTAATGTATAAAAAGGGCAACGACATTGCTGGGCATTTCGCTGAAATTTTCAGCAACGGGCAAATAGGTGAAGAGCAGTAGTGGCACTTAGACGTACATATTCATTCAGGTACATTTTTTAATTTCATTTTTCTCATTTCGGAAATGCTGCTCGTTACATTATAAAAAAAAAGATTTTTTTGAACGAACCACCTACTGTAAAGTTTATTTACCATCCAAACGGATTTTATATATATATTTTTGAAATTTATGAATTTCAGAACTTATAGTTTAATATCCTGCTGATCGTTAATTTATTTCAGTTTTGGAATTCATTTAATTAATCAAATATTATAAGTAATCATTAATATGATAAAGATATTTCTAGATGCATGATGTTAATATTGATTCAGCAGATTTTAATGCAGCATGATTTTTATTAATGCAGCATGATTTTGCCGTTAAATCAATTCAGCAAATTTTAACAATCTGCTGGACGTTGATAAATATATATTGTTTTGATTTTTCATTTAACAACAAACTACTGAATGTTAATTTATTAAATTGCTGCTGAACGTTAATTGATTTAATTTCTGCTGCACGTTAATTATTTAATAAACAACATTTATAAAAAAATGCTTAACGCTGCTGGATTTGAAATATTGGACGGGCAACAGGTATTTTTGGTTCTGATTTCATTAAATAATTTTCAGAACTATTATTTAAGTATTCCGCTGATTGTTATTTATATGATGAATATTTTGATGAATATTTGATTGATATCAATAATTAATTCAGCATGATTTGAAAACCATTTAATTAAATCAGCTTGATGTATCGTTAAATGAAAAGTTGCAAGTATTGAAATAATTAATAGATATATGATCATACATGTATATAACGTCCAAATCAATTTATTTTAATGATTTAAACAGCTTATGAAATGTTGGGTATAAGTGACGTTTAAAACATATTTTATTATCTTATAATCATGTTTAAAACATGATTTATGAATAATGAAAGGATGGGTAAAAGATTAATGTTAAAACAGATTTTTATTTATTTATGTTGAATTAGTAAGTTAGAATGATAAAAATGATAGGAGTGAAAACATGTTCAAAATAGATTTTTAAATTTGTATAAACCATGTTTAATATATGATTTATAGATGATGGAAGAATGGTTAGTATTAGCCAAATATGTAAATGTGATTAGGAGATAGTTGTATGAGATAAAACATACATAAGTTAGAAAAATAAGTTCAATGTGCAAGCATGAAATGTTATAAATAGTTCTTTTCATTTGTACAGAAAAAGGAAAGGAAAAAGTGGAAGGTACAAGTTGACTACGCAGGTAAGCAAGCAACCCTTTTGAAAATACAAGTTTACATGACTTTACTCTGCAATCTTAAATTGTTTTGAAAATTGCTTCGTTAGAAGCAAATCTTTTTAATGTTGAAAAATATTGAAATGCAAATGTTGAAAAGGTTGTGTTGAAAGGAAAATGAGATTTTAAAATGGTATTTAAAATAAATATTTTAAAATAGTTTTGTTACAAGGTTTTGAAGTATTTTAATGATATGTTTTAAAGGTTCGCTAAATATTAGATTATTTTGGAGTTTCCAAAATCTATTGTTTGAGAAGGATTTAAGGAAGGCCAACACGATAAATTAATTTGAAAATTGATTTGAGTAATGTTCAAAGGATTATACAAGTCTATCACATATAGAAATGAACAATAAGACAGGTGGACAAAAGTATATGATATTAGATGAAAGCATGTACTTGCAAGTCCTTTGATCATAAAAACCCATAAATGGGAAAAACATTTTTAAGAAAAATCTTTTGGTTTCAAATATTTTTAAAAGACGTTTTATCGTTCAAAAATTATTTACAAAATGGTTAGAAAATATTGTTATTTCAAATATTTTCCTTGAATACTGCAAAGGATTTATGAAATATAAATGTTTTAAGGTTGGCCATCCTTACAAAATGTTTTGAGTATAGAACTCGTTAACGTTGGTTAAGCCCATTTTCAAGATTTGAAAGGAATATAGGCTGAGGTCTGTAGTTTTTTATGAAAGCATACTAGCATCAAGTTTTCAGAAAAAGGATACAGACTGTGGTCTGTGGTTTTTATAAAATCATGCTAGCATGTGAATGAGAAGGAAAAGTGTGCACAAAGATTATGTACTAGGTCTACTGTAAAAGATATGCAAGCCGGACACGGTTGCAAATTTGGCCCCCTTTGCATAGGCTGAGTCGCTTGAATAAGGCTAAACGCCGGCGGTGTCCTTCCTGAAATGGGAGATGGATGATCACTTGATAAGTGTCACCTACTAGATGGACAGAGACGTATTACATGTTGCATATGCTTAAAAAGGGTTTTATGAAAAGTGTTTTAGGACATGAAAATGTCCTATTAGAAAAGGAGTTTCGATGACAAATGTTTTAGAACATAAATATGTCCATGGAAAAAGAATTTATATGTTAAGTTTACAAGCAAATGATTGCCATGAATTGGGATAATGAAATGTTTATGAATGATTTTTATGAAAAGGTTTCCTCCAATTTCTAGTCGAACGCTTGTTAAGCGTCTACTACTGAAAGGTGAGAAATGCATTTAAAATGAAAAATGCTTGCTTATTGAGTTTCGACTCATGTTTTGTTTTCCCCAACCATAGACAGGTACAACACAGGCCACACAGGAAAGGAAAAGAGTATGAAGAAAACTTTTCAACAAGCTGATCTGTATATGGTATGAATGATTATATTAAATTTTCAAAATATGTATGTACGAAATGTTTAGATTGAAAGAACTTGTGATGTAGATAACTCAGTTATTATGATATGAATAATATATGTGAAATTGATGTCAAGAATGTGTTCATATGTGATGATATGATGTTATGTAATGAGATAATATGAGTATCATGTGTAAAGTTGATGACAAGTGTTGGTTATGTGATGAAAGAAAAGGAATGAAAGAAAAATAATATTTGGACGAGATCCAATTAAAAATCCCACCGTGTGATTAGGGCAACAATCCTGGGTCACGTTTACCAATCAATAAAGATCCCGGAGTAAGGCTTCTAGGCACCCAGGTCGGGGCGCCACACAAAACATCCAGGGAGATGGCGCCTAGTGCTAGCTAGGGGCGCCTGGGCGCCAAGGAATGAACTCCGAGGGCATTCAGAAAGGTTTTAAAGTCACCCAGCATATAGAGAGTTGGCGCCTAAGTACCAGCTAGGGGTGCCTAGGCGCCACTACGCATCCGTATGCACGGGTTTCTGCACATGTGTTGCGCAAACCAACTTGTTTAAATGGAAACCTAGTGGGTCGTGCATGTGAGAGAGCCCTGACGGAATAGACACCCAGAGAAGGAAAAAAACTTGTTTGAAGCGCGGATTGAAGAGAAGATTCAACCCCGTTGGTGGAAACTGCTAGAAAACGAGTTTTCTCTTCATCCTTCTATTTTCTTTCTCTGTTTTTTTGGATACTTTTATAATGGATGTAAAGGATTTTTTTATCATGTCTTTGAGCTAAACTTCCTTTAGATGGATAGTTTGGATGAATTGATATGTGACTATATTGTATTGGTTATTTAAGATTCAAGAATAAATATTTGATTTCTATATGACTGTGCATTGTGGATTTACCCTTGCATGTAATGTTTAATGTTTTTACAAGATTAGCTACCTTGTAAGATGATTTAATTGCCTGATTAATCCTTGGAAAAGGAAATTCTACACTAGATCCGTGTGTAGGGCATAGTTTCCTCTTTGCTAAGGAGAGTTGTTTAATGGATAGGAATATACCATTAAACCCTATGTAGTCACGAACAAGTTATGAATTATTCAATTCCACTTTATTTAATGGCATGGGAACATAGCAATTGAATAGGGTGTAATTAGCTTTATATGCATTGAGAGACATATATAAAGATTATTGAACTTGACTAGTAAATTGCTGCACAACCTAATGAAAAGGAACCTATGCAATATAGTTTAGATTCAAGGATTCTGAACTATCCACTGTCATCCCCAATTGATAACTCCTTTTAGTATTCCAGTTGTTTCGTGAAACTCTTTTATCTTTTCTTATTGCAATTGATAGAATTAGTTTTAAGTTTGAAATCCAAATTCTCTACTCACCAAAAGCAACTAAACTGATTAATAATCCTAGTTAGACCATTTCCTCGTGGGAATGATACTCTACTCACTCTTTATTACTTGATTCGGCACATATACTTGGGTTAAAAGCGAGCAATTTTAATAGACATATACGCAGCTCGTCAAAAATCTAGAATTTAACATTTATTTTGATTTATTTCTCAATTTGTCCATAATGCTGAAATCTGACACATTGATCTCTCTAATTTTTGAATCATAATCAAATCAAGGAATTTAAATCTGAAATTTCTATCGTACCTTAATAACTACATGAATTAACCAAAATAAATATTTTCAGCACAACATGTGAAGTATTTATATTTATTTTGGTATTTTTACCCTGCTGGATAGTAGCATCAATTTTCAGTTGATTCAAATCACGTTAATTATTAGGTATATTTATACCCTTCAAAAACTAAGTTTTATTTTTGTTGACTGTTACTAATGATTTCTTCCACATTATATAAAATTTTCAACTCAAAATTCCTTCTTTATAAATTATTAAAAATCATTTGGTGCAGCTGATCCTGACACCCGTTCAACCCTGTTCAGGATGATTTTTCTAGATTTTTACTTTACAACTTGCTTATCCTTTTGAGCTGAAAATTGGTTCGCTTCTTAATCACCCTATCATGAGTTCTTATACAAATTTCATTCTAAAAATCATTCATTTACTATTTCATTCATATTTTTCTTTGCTATTCGAAATTTAATACATATGAACATATTGATGTGATTCATTTTACCCTTATAAGTATTAACACATAATCTTTATAAGAGTTTGGTTTACTTAATCATTCATCAAGCATTCAAGGAGATATTTACGCATAAATTTAATATTTATAACCATCTTTACATTAACTATCAACCAAACATGATTTAGATTAACGTATATGAATCAAAAACGCATAATACTCACCCAAATTAAACATGAACATGGGTAAGCCTTATTGAATCCTTTTTCCTTTCTTTTATTCTTCCTTTTCTTCTTTGCTTGGCTATGAAACCCCGACCATATACGCGTCATTTTGATATTGTAACCCTAGATTCTTTTGTAATTATTTTTATGATAAATGAAAATTCATGAATTATATTGATGGATATGTGTATTGGAGGTTAAAATAATGCAATTAAGAATTTGGCCCACGTGAATAGTGAACGTGAATAGTAACTGGAGATTAAGACACGTGATTAAGAATTAATCACTTGGATTAACTTAAATACAAAAAGACAAAATAGAGATTTAATCACTACAGGACAAAATAGCAATTCTTTTGGATATTTTAATCCAAATTTGGATTTTAGTGGAAAAATAGAAAAAAATTCATAATTTGCAATCCGGGCATCGGAATTCGATGAAATTTTTTATGGATGGTTAAAAATTCATGATGAACATGATGAATGGGTTAAGATGTGATGAAAATCACAAATCAAGGGTCAAGATGACACATCAAATGAAGATAAAAAGTAACCCAACTTTACATTAATTAACATTTGACTTTTTATTTAAAATAAATAATTAAAAAATAAAAAATTTAAATGAAAATACAGCTGCAGCAGGGGCGTGGAAGGGGGGCAGTTGGAAAATTGACCAAGATCAATGGTCCATGATCAACCTCATCTTTAATCAACGGCTAGGATTTATTTAGCTTAAATTAAATAATTTTAAAAATTAAAAAATAAATAAATAATAGGGCTGCATAGGGTGGATGGAGCAGAAATAGGGAGGGCAGCTCTTAGCTCAAAGAATTTTTAAAATTAAAAAGAAATACCAATTTATAATTAAATACCTCAATGCTAGGGGGTAAATTCCAAATTCTTGAAAATTCCAACCCTATAAATATGGCAGCAGGGAGAACGTCCAAGGCCATCAAATTCCAGCTCCACTTGAGCCATTCCAAGCCCCCAAATCATCTCACATGTCTAAGGGAAGAAAGGAGTAAGTTAGAGAGAGAAAGTGTGAGAAAAAGAGGCGTATCTCCACTTCGGGTAAGTGATTTCTACCCAAACTTATTTTGGATGTTAATTAGGGTAAAATCATGCTTAGATAATGCCTAATAATGAGAAAATAAGTATAGATATAGTGCTTAAATGGAATTATGCCAAAACATCAAAAATTTGGAGCAAAGATAGAGCATTCGGGAAGATAACATATGATATGTGTAAATAATGTTCCAAAATTTATAAATTATGATTTGGGATGAATGAATATGATGTTGGAATGATGATATATTAATTTCGTAATTTTTGGAATTAAGGATTATGCTTAAGTGAATTTATGTTGACTTTTAGTATATGGAGAAAGTGATTTATTTAGCCAAGTAAATGATGATAAATTCAAGATTTATTAACTTTTCCATGATATACTAAACATAAGCTATGTCATGGTATTTTTTATATTTTAAAAAAATATCAATTTTTGGAACCCATGAACAGTAACCACGTCTCTGTGAACAGTAATTTTCTACAGTAAACAGCGTGATTTTGGAGAAATTTTGAGATTAATATTTAAATATAAGGATGGAATTTTTAAGGAACCTATGGATAAAAATATCCATATAAAGAAATAATGCCCAAATATTATAGAGCATGCATGGGAAGCAGCTTAAATAGAAGAAATAAAATAACCTTTTTCCTTGAATAGGAAAAGGAAAAGAGAAATTCGAGGGCACCAACTGAGAAGGTAAGCAAGTTATATCTTTTTCAAATTATTTTCAAAATGCTTGAAATTATTTGTAAATTGCTTTATGAAATTTATTTAAGGTTGGCCATAGCTATAACTGCTTTACATGAACTAATGTTCGTTTTGTTAAATTGTTTATTAAATGCTTTTTATGAAATTGTTTATGATTTGCAAATATCATGCTGGCATGTGTATGTGAATGAGCATGTGCACGATGAATAGGCCTTAGATCAGGTAGTAAGCAGACCGGATGTCCCCCTCACTATTGCTAAGTCGCTTATATAAGCCCAGGCCGGTGACAACTTCCCTGAAATGGGAGCATATATGGGATGGGCGCCTAGCTAGCGTCGCATCTAAAGGAATGTCATGAATGCTATGTATGCATTGCATTTGCATTTTATGAAATGCATGAAAATGATTGAAAAATTATGTATGGCTTGCTTACTGAGTATTATTACTCACCAATGCTTTTTCAACAACAGACAGGAAATGATGGTGAAGGCAGCATGCCAAGTGTTATATAGTTTTGATATAAATATTATATATGTAAATTTGATGTAAAGACAATGATGTTAATTTTGAAATGGAAAAGAATACCTTTTCAATGATGATATAACTATGTTATATGAAATATATTTCATGTTGGATGAATGATGGAAATTTTCCATGTTTTGATGTTATATATATATATATATAATCTTGTCGTGTGATCAGGGCAACAATCGTGAGTCACGTTTACCAATCAAAAAGATCCCGGAGTAAGGCTTCTAGGCACCTCGGTTCGGGGCGCCACGTTGGCCTACGTATGTCGACCCTAGCTGCTGCCCCTTTGTGGAGAAGATTTTATCTCCCTTTCTCTCTCTCTCTCTCTCTCTCTCTCTCTCTCCTTTTTCTTGTTGGAACGTCCCCTTACTACCACTTTCTTCCTTATTTCCTCCTTTCTTGCTGCCCAAGCAATTCCTTTCTATTATTTTTTCTATTTTATAATTTTTAAATGCCAAAAAATATCCCCATATGGACGTCCCATGTGCTCCCCATTATATACATCATTTTTTATTTTTGGGGCCCACATTTGCCACATCATTTGAGGGTAAATTAATGCCCTCTTATCCCTTAATGTGTTTGCCAATTATCACCCAAGTAAAATACATAATTATCATAGAAGAAAAATCATTAAATTGAGTTAAATCTAGCCCATATAGCTGTCCCCTTGGAGACGTCCACATGTCATGGGTCTTATGACAATTTTTTGCCACAAAATTCAACCCAATTTAAGGTCCATTACTCACCCTAACTGCCGAGGTCATTTAAATGCATATTTTACATTTTTAAAAAACCAAAAAATCAAGCCAAATCAAGCTCAGGCGTCACCACCATGTGCCACATTATCTAAGCCTCCTTTACCTATACCATAGGCATTTAAATCCAAGCATTTAAGCCCTAGATTTTTCATGGATTTTAGCATTAAACAAATCCAAAAACTCTAGCTAAAATCACCTTCATTTGACACCTCTCATTGGCATTAAACCAAGTCATTAAATCAATTTCTTTTTTAATAAATGTTATGATACTTTTGGGTGCACAAAGTCAAAGCTACTCACCTTTTTCTGATTAAGCATATTCTCATGGTAATTATCTCAATCTAATCCTTCCATAGTGTTAACCTCATAATTTTATTCACCCGTTTCGAATTTCATCTTAACACGACATTTCTAAGTCAAGTTATGATCATTTGAAATTATCCTTTGGGGTGAGATTGAAAACAAATAAGTATCATCTTAATCCTATCACATTTGTCTTAATCCAATCCATCCATAAGATTGAGCCCAAAGTCATGTGCTTATCTTTCAAATATCATCTCAATCCGCCTTATAGGCGTCAAGTTATGAATTTTCTACATTTTCCAACATAATTCCGTAATTATCATTCTAATTTTCATTAATTAAATTATAAAAATTAAAATAATTATTCATGACTCATTAGCATTTTTCAATCCTCATTAAGCCCCTTTAGTCATATTGACTCACATTGGGTTATGGAGATTAATCTTAATCACCATTCTTAATCATAACCCTAATTTCAAAATATCATTAAGTCATAAAATCATCCATAAATCAATCAAATCATACACAACTCATGTTTATATGACAAATTCATATATATGAGCCCTACTTGGGTCTCGGTATCATAATATTGATATGCAATTGCTTTAATACCTCCAAGAATTTTTTAAACTAGCCCTCCTTTTTATTTTTTACAAGTCTTTGAGGAAATGGAGGGAGAGGCCTTTGAATAGTGACTATTGCATACTCAGGTTGCTTCTGGTTAGTTTCATTCAATTTCTCGTCTGCTTCCCGTGACTGATGCCAAGAAGGACTAGCAGCTCCAAATTTTGTTCCTGGCTTAGCTACCTTTAGTAGTTGCCTACCACTGCGTAGCGTGACTGCTTGCACTTGCTCCTTGCCTTTTGCCTTTCTGATTCTGTTTAGTATCGCTCGACAGTGCACCTTGAGGGCGACTATTTATACCTGAGCCAAGCTGGTCTATTTGAGCATTTAAATTCCTATTTGTGGTGATCTGGGATTGCATTAATTGCATGAACAGGTTTTCTAGATCTGATTTCTTTTCTTCTCGAGGAGGTGGGGTGAGTTGAATTGGTCTGACTGGCTATTGCTGTGGGAGTTGCGAGAATCCTGATGGCTGATTCGGCCTAGCTTGATTATTCCATGAGAAATTGTGTTGATTCCTCCATCCTTGATTATAAGTATTGGCATATTGATTTACAGGGTTTCTCTGGAAGTTGCCCACATAATTAACTAACTCTGGATTAAAGGCACATTGATCACTTGGGTGGCCAAACTCTCCATACCACGTTCAATATTCCGCTGATGACGACTGTGATGTGGAAGTTCCTACCGCGTTCACATTGGCTGATCTTTATAGGTTTTGAATTTTCTTAGATAGAGCATCAATGTGGGCTCAATAGATGAGACTGCATCCAATTGAAATAAGCCTCCACTTCGACTTCTATCAAATGGTAATTGATATGTGTTGACCGCCATGTTCTCCAATAGCGCATAAGACTCTCGATAAATTATTCTCAATAATGAACCATTTGATGAAGAATTATCATATGACGGGTAGAATCTTGGAGATCATTATAAAATATCAGGATTTGTACCCACGACTGAATTTCATGATGGGGACATTTGCAAAGTAAATCCTTAAATAGATCCCACGCCTCTAATAAGGTCTCTTCTCCGTGTTGTTTGAATGAGACTATGTCCATTTTGAGTTTGGCTAACTTGGCTGGAGGAAATCGTTCCATGTGCTGACAGAGTTTGGTGGCAAAGAATCCAATCACTCCGATGCTTTGTCCCTCAAAGAGAACGGGAAAGTTCTCAGCCTCATTGCTTTGTCAAAGACTCCATGCTGCTTAAATGTATTCATAATTTAGTAGAATATTGCGCAAGTGGCGATGCGGATCTTTAGAAGATAAACCTCCAAACTGCCCAATAGATAGGAGCATTTGAAAGACCATAGGCTTGATCTCAAAATTATTGGTGTCGACAAGGGGAGGTTGGATGCTGGTTTGCACTACATTTTGTCCCATTGCAATGATATCCCAAATAGACTGGTCCAAATCATGTTGTTGTGGATGAAGTGAAACCTCAATCCGTTGGTTCCGATGCTGATTTGCATGAGGATTTTCATCTTGGCCTCCAATACGCTCCATTCAATGATGTTGATTCCTAGCTTCCCTGCTCCTACGACGTCTTCTCAAATAGGTTCTTTCTGGCTTCGGATCAAATGGTACAGTGTTATCCTTTTCCGCTTGCCTCGGCGCATACAAAAGCAATAAGCCCTACAATTACCAATTCAACTGTGCTAAACTGGAAAATATATAGACTAATGGATTTATAAAATTGAATATAGTTACGAATTTGTACAAGAAGGCAATAGAAATAACAATAATTAGTTAGCACTAAATATCCCCGGCAACAGCGCCAAAACTTGACGAGCTGCATATATGACTAATTAAATGCTCGTTTTCACGCAAGCATACGCGTCAATCAAGTAATATAAAGTGAGCAGAGTATCGTTCCTGCGATGATATTGTCTCAACTAATTATATCAATTACTTCAATTGCCTTTGGTGATTGGAAAGAATTTTCACAAATGTAACTGGATGTGCAAGATAAGTAAAAAGGAATAAAAGAAAATTTAAGGAAAGAGCAAGATTGCAAAAGGGGTTTATCGAGTTGGGTCAGTAGATGAGAGAGTTGGAAATCCTTGACTCTAAACTATATTAAATTGGTTCCTTTTCATTAGATTGTGCAATAAATTCTTAGTCCAAGTTCAATAAATAACACACATAAAGCGAATTACACCACACCTAATTACCATGTTCCCACGCAAATGAATATGATGGAATTGATCTATACGTAACCTGTTTATGACTACATATGATTTTACGGTATATTCTTATCCATTAAACATTCTCCATTCACCAAGAGAGAAACCTATGCCTTACACATGAACCTTGCCTAGATTCTCTTTTTCCAAAGATAAATCCAATAAATAAATCCTATTACAAGGTAGCTAATCTTGTAAAAAGCATCAAACGCCACATGCAAGGGTAAATCCACACAACACAAGTATTCAACAATCAAATACTCATTTTCAAATCATCAAGAACCAAAATAACATAGTTTAGGTAACAATTCATCTCAATTTCCCATCTATTGAAGTTTAGCTCATGAACATGAAGTTAAACCCCATTGAAACCCAGTTTGAATACATTCCCAACAAAGAGAAGGAAATATGTAGAGAAAAAGAGAAGCTAAAATGTGGAACCCTGATCTTTGAGACGTGTACAAAACTCTAAGATTGTAAACCCTAGGTAATATATTTGAGAAATATATATTGATGGATATGAAATATATGGAAATGAAGGTTAAAATACTTATGCAGGAAATTCGGATGAATAGTGCACGTGAATAGTGAAATGTGAATAGTAAACGTGGGATTAAGGAAATATGTTAAGTTAATCACTTTGGATTAACTTAATCATAAAAGACGAAAAAGGAAGCTTCCCACTATAGGACAAAAATGTTTTTTTTTTATTAGAATATGAATTTTCGGATTTTTAATTGATTTTTGAAGAAAATGAAGAAAAATTCATATCTTGCAATCCGGACATCGGATCAAGATGAAATTTTTTATGGGTGGCCAAGATATGCTGATGGATATGATGAATGGTCCAAGATTAATCAAAGATCATGAATTAAGGGTCAAGATTAAATGTCATTTGAAAATGGAAAAAGTAACTTTACTTTTTCATTAATGGCGTTTGACTTTGATTAATTTTAATTAAATAAAATTAATGCAAAGCCTGCAATTGCTGATGGAGCATGGACTTTTGGGGCATGATCCAATGGCCCATGATCATCCTCATCAAAGATCAATGGCTAGAATTAATTTAGCCTAAATTAATTAATTTTAAAAAAATAAAAAAATAGGTAAAAATAGGGCTGCAATAGGGCTGCTGGAGCAGGCCTAGGGGGGCTGCACGATGCTCCATGCACCTTTTAAAATTAGAAAAAAACACATTTGCAAATTTACACCTCAAGCAAGAGGGGGTAAATTGCAAATATGTGAAAAATCAAAAAGTATAAATAGGGGGCAGGCGTGGACGTCCAAAGGCACTCCAAGCTTGAGCAATTCAAGCATTCCCACCCCCAAAACACGTTTTGCCATAGAGAGAGAAGGAGAGAAGGAAGGAAAGAGAAAATGGGAAGGAAATGAGAAGTTCTCCACTTGAGGTAAGCAATTTCTTCCCAAATTTATTTTGGATATTAAGTAGGGTAAAATCATGCTTAGATAATTCCTAATCATGAGAAAATAAGTAAAGTTATAATGCTTAATTGGAATCATACCGAAACATCGAAAATTTGGAGCAAAGATAGAGCATTCGGGGAAATCATGTATGATATGTGGAAATAATGCTCCAAATTTGATAAATGATGATTTGGGATGTATGAATATGATAAATATGATGTTGGAATGATGATATATTAATTTCATGATTTTTGGAATTAAGGATTATGCTTAAGTGAATTTATGATGATTTTTAGTAGATGGAAAAAATGATTTTTTTCGTCGAGTAAATGATGATAAAATCAAAATGTATGAAATGTCCTATGATATACTAGGCATAAGGAATGTCATGGTATTTTTTATTTTTGGAACTCATGAACAGTAACCACGTCTCTGTGAACAGTAACCTCGGATGAACAGTAACGTGAACAGTAATTACTACAGTGCCATGAACAGTAATTATGAACAGCATCAGCGTGATTTGGGGAAAAAATGAGATTTATTTTTATATTTTATGAGGATATATGGATGGAATTTTTAAAGGATTTATGGATAAAAATTCATATAAATGAGTAATTACTAAGTATCTTTATACGATTAACCTCTATGGGAATGAGGTAATGAAAGGTTATAAAGCAAGTATGGAAAGTAAACATAGAATGGATGGATAAAATATCCATTTTCCTTGTATAGGAAAAAAAAAGGAAAGGAAAAGGTGGAGGACACGGACTGAGGAGGTAAGCAAGCAAAACTTTCTAAAATGTTTTAAATGATTGCAAATTGTTTGCTCACATGTTTTATGAAATGTGTTTAAGGGTGGCCATTCCTATAATGTTTTGAAATGATGAATATTTATGAGTTTTTATGAAAGTTATGCCGGCATATTGATATCATGTTATGTTTATGGACATGTGCACATGTGTGTTGTATGATGAGAAAGAGGCTTTAGTGGAGGAAGTAGGATCGGGGATCCCTCTTCACTATTGCCGAGTCGTATGGGTTGTGTGCCGACGGCGTCCTCCCAAGAGGTGGAGGCAAAGGAAGGTTATGTGTGAATGAATGTTATGTGTGAATGAACGCATTGCATTTTCATACATGGATTGGAAATGAAAACATGAATTTAAAATGATGATTTTAAGGGATGGTGCAAATAATTCTCTACATGAGAATGACGAGTTATCTAGTGTAAGAGGTATATAATGCCGGGAAATCAAAAGTCATGCATGTAGGAACCATGTAGGCGTCAAGAGGAAGAGAGGTTCCCTTGATGAGGCCAAGTCGGAGACAGCCGGCGCATTAGACCATGCTACGTGAGATGTTCCCTGGGCTAGCGTACCCGCACACAAAGGTTTATGTCAGGAATGGGAAGAAAGCATTTGCACGTCCAATATTTATGAAAAGGTTTCTATTCCATTGATAGTTGATCACTTGCTAAGTGTCTCCTATCGAATGGAGAGAAATGCATTTACGAATGATTTACATGAATGGTTTATGAAAGGTTTCGAAATATGGTTTACGAAAATGTTTCTATTCCATTGGTAGTTGATCACTTGGTAAGTGTCTCCTATCGAATGTAGAGGAATGCATTTAAAATGAAAAATGCTTGCTTATTGAGTTTCGACTCATGTTTTTCCCCCTTAGACAGGTGCAAGAAAAATTCAAGTGATGAAAGACGTGTTGCTAAAGGAAAAGAGAAATCTACAAAGGTTAGTAGATTTATGTATGAATGAATGCCCTAATGGCATATGATGAAAAAGGATATAGGTTGTATGAAATTATAAAGTTATGAATAATATGAAAAATTGATGATTCATGATGATATATGAATGATGATGAGTATATGTTTATGTGACAAAAGAAAAGAAAAAAAAAATTTGGACGAGATCCAATTAAGAACCCGCCGCGTGATCAGGGCAACAATCCTGAGTCACATTTACCAATCGACAAGATCCCGGAGTAAGGTCAAATGTGACGCCTCGGTTCGGGGCGCCACATAAAACTTGCTAGTTTCCACTAACGAAGTTGATTCTCCTCTTCAGGTGCTCTTGTATTAGAAGTCCTTTCCTTTCTCTCTCCTTGGCTGCTCCTTACGGATTCTCCTCTTCCATACGAACCCCTTAGTATATATTTATACCCTCTTAAACTTAGCATGATACATGTGCGGGGTCGCGCCGATTGTGTGGCGCCTAGGCGCCAACTCTTTGGAAGCCTGCCGACTGAAGGGTTTCTGGTGAGTTCCTGTATGGCGGTGAAGCAGCCCCTAAGCGCCATAGGTCGACGCCGAGGCGCCAGTAAGCTTGCTTTATCCATTTGCTCCATTCATCGTCCCATCATGTTCCAATGCTGTTAGTCACCTCTCTTTCCTGCAATGCCAACAAACACCCAATAACTGTACTTATAAATGATGAGGTGTTAGTGCTACAACCCGAAGTTCACAAGGTTTGCCTTGGTTTTCACTAAAAATGCATAAAAACTACATGTTGTACCTAAAATGCAAAGTGAATGAAAACTAAGCTAAATGGGCGCAAATTAACCACATTCTCTTAGACTAAAATGCAAAACTAGTCTGAAATGAGTCATGATAACTCATATTTTCATGAGTTATCAGACCTCCTCAACGAATTGTACAAGTAGTGAGGAGGTAACATCTAAACTTAATAACTCTCTTTCTAGATTTGTTTACTCCTCGAGTTATGAATGTCTCAAATGTGTTGAGTTATAAGAATTGCAATAAGCTGATATGCATTATTTGAAGAGACAAAGAAACTAGATAGCAAGTACACTTCAAAGAAGAAGCAATGTGACTCTACCATTGTTGTAAATGGAAAGCTGGCAGAAAGAGTCAAGTGTCTATTTAATGAAACCAAAGTTTTAACTGCTAAGATTGAAAAACTAAAGAATGAAAATATAGTTCTAAATGAATCATTAGCAAAATTCTCTAACTTAGGGAGAGTATCAAAATGTTCCTCAATATGACAACTCAAAGAAATAGAAGAGGACTTGAATATCTACATTCGAGCAAGGAGAAGTAGCAAATCAAGTGCTCCAAAATGGGTTAGACCTCAAGCCATGATGGTAGCATCCCAAGGGCAAGTTAGAACAACAAGAGCAGATTGGGTAAGAAGACCAACTTGGCAACCCAAAGGTACATGGAGTCCTCCTCAAAGGATTCATGGGGCATGCAATTTTCGTTACAAGTTTAGGCATAAAATTTATCAATATAAAATTAAGAAACCGCATGATAAAGGTGCAAAATTAATTGGGATATCAAGAAGCATTGAATTTGTACCTTCTAGACATGAGTAACATGTGCTTCTAATGCTTGTTAACCCAAATGAACTCAAAAGATGGATACCAAAGAGATGAGAATTATTTAATTATTTTTGCAAGTATGCCTTAAAGCAATGGTGAACAATAAATGGTTTAGAGACAGTGGTTGCTCAAGATATATGGAAGTAGATAAAACCCTGTTCCACGATCTCAAACCTTACAATGGTAGAACCATTACATTTGGTAATAACGAGAAAGGTAAAATCAGTAGTAAGGGCAATGTTTATGTGATAACTATGTAAAATTAGAGTTGTCAAGGCTCATTTTGTACCCATTTTGAATGCTAGTTTAAGAGAAACATGTGAATTTACATAGATTTTGCATTAGTTTTCATCATTTCTACATTCCATGCATTTTGTGTAGATTTCACGCATTTTGAGTTGAAATCCATATAAATCATGTCATTTTAACTTATTCGTAATTGCATTAGATCATTTAGGAATGCATTCACTTGTTTTATCTTTCATTGTAAGCAAAAAAACATGATTTAGCTCTTGAATTTCAAGGTCAAATGAAGGGATGGAAAGAATAAAGTGCATCGCAAGTTAAAGATGATTTTCATTTCAACGAGGTTGGCACCCGGGCGTCACCAAACCACCGTTCCAAAATCCTTGGGGATATAATATATCTTTTAAGGTTTTTTAAACATAACATCTAAGGCTCGTGGCTGCTATGGAGAAGAGGAGAAAAACTAGAGCTTTAAGGGAAAGACGAAAGATAAAATGGAGACTAAGCACGAAAGATAAAGAGGAGACTAAGCTATCCATTGAGTTTCATATCTTCTTTTTCTTTTTCTTTTTCTTTTTGTTATTCTTCTCCCTTGGGATATTCGTAAACTTCATGTTGAAGGGATTTGATATCATGTTTTTGGGCTAAATCTCCTTATGATGGGAGATATGGATGATTTGAACTCATAGACTATGTTATTTGGGTTCCCTTTTTGCTAAATGATTATATGATTATGTTGTAACTTATGTTGCTTGACATTACCCTTGTATATCACGCTTATTATGTTTACAAGTTTTGACTTTATAGATTGATTTAATATCCAAATCTATGCTTAGAAGAGTAAGTTTTGGATGAGATCCATATATAAGGCACAGGTTTTCTAGCTCTTGTTGTGTTAGATGTTAATATGGATAGGAATATATCTATTAACCCTATGTAGTCTTGATTAGGTTATGTGGTTATCAGCCTTGTTTTACTTAGGTACATGAGAACACAGCAAATAACTAAAAGAGGGTTAGGTTGTATGTGTTGGAACACATATATTAATATAAATGACCCTAGATTAGTAATCTCTGCACAACTAACTTAAAAAGGAACCAATTTGATATAGCGATGAGTCAATGAATTCATACTCCCATCCATCTTAATCATCTTAAGGCAAGCTCACTAGTTGCTATCCCATCTTTAATCATTTACTGCTTTGATTAGTTTAGTTAGAATTAGCTCTTTCAATACAATTCTATTTAACTTGCTAATTCACATAAGACAATCGAAGTTTAATGCGCTAATCTGTTTAACACAATCTTCGTGGGATAATACTCTACTTACGCTTTATTATTTGATTGACACATATACTTGCGTTAAAATGAGCATTTTAAGTAGATATATATGCAGCTTGTCACTATGGTATTTCTAATGCATGCATAGAAGAAGTCCTATTTGTTAGTCTCAAACACAATTTAATGAGTATTAGTCAATTATGTAACAAAGGTTATAAAATTGTATTTGAACATTGATATTAAATATTTTAGATGGAGATCATATAGTTTTTAGTAGAAGAAGATATGAAAATATATATTTGATATGCTTTGATGAATTAGACAAGAAATGCCTTGTAGCGGTTGATAATGATCCATGGGTCCGGCACAAGAGACTTGGACGCATATGTCAAATATCAAGATATTGTGGAAAAAGAGCTCATTAGTAGGTTTACCAAAGCTTAAGTATGATAAAGATAAAATTCCCAAAATCTATCAAATGTCCAAACAATCTAAGATATCTTTTTCACCAAAGAATGATATTTCAACATCTAGATGACTTGAGCTATTACACTGGATCTTTATGGATCATCCAATATATTGAGCCTTGGAGGAAAGAAATATGTATATGTAATTTGTGATCACTTATTAAGGTTCACTTGGATAATACTATTAGCTAACAGAGATGAAGCTTTTTCTATATTTGTTAGTTTTTCAAAATTAGTGGAAAATGAAAAGAAAAATATAATTATATCTATTATAAATTATCATGGTAGTAAATTTGAAAATAAATGATTCATAAAATTTTGAGATGGAAAGGGAATTCACCATATATTTTCTGCACCAAAAACTCTTGAACAAAATAAAGTTGTTAAAAGAAATAATAGAATCATACAAGAAATGACTAGAATTATACTAAACAAGAGCAAATTATCCAAGACATTTTGAGGTGAAACTGTAAGTACCTTGTCACGTTTTGAATCGTGTCACCAATAGAGTCATCTTGAAAAAGACCCCACATGAGTTATAGAAAGGTAGAAAACTAAATATTTTATATTTTCGTGTATTTGGTTGTTTATGTTATGTATTGAACAATGGAAAAATCAACCTTGGTAAGTTAGATGCCTGACGAGCTGCGTATATATCTAATAAAAATGCTCGTTTAATGCAAATATACATGTCAATCAAGTAATAAAGAGTGAGTAGAGTATCATTCCCACGAGGAATTTGTCTAAACTAATTATATCAATTACTTCAATTGTCTTAGGTGAATTGAGAGATTTTAAACAATTTTAATTGAATGTGTAGAATGAATAGAAAGTAATGAGATAAAGTATAACAGAGGAGCAAAATCGTAGTGGCCTTGTCAAGTTGGATTCCTTGATTCTAAACTATATTAGATTGATTCCTTTCATCGGATTGTGCAGGGATTTCCTAGTCTAGGTTCAATATTCTTTATATATGCCTCCTCGCACATGTAAAGCTAATTGCATAACACCTAATCACTATGTTCCCATGCAAACGAATGTTATGGAATTGATTTGCACTTAACCTGCTCATAACTACACAGGATTTAACGGTATATTTCTATCCATTAAACAATCTCTTTGTACTAAAAGACAAAACCTATGCCTTACACATGCATCTTGCCTAGATTCTCTTTTTTTCAAGATGAATCTAGCAACCAAATCATCTTACGAGGTAAGTAATCTTGTAAAAAGCATTACACACCACATGTAAGGGTAAATCCACATAGCACACATATACAACAATCAAATATTCATATTCAAAGCATTAAGAACCAAAATAACATAGTTTAGACATCAAGTCATCTCAACTTCCCATCTAATGAAGTTTAGCTCATGTACATGGAATCAACTCCCATTGAAATCAAGTTTGAATTCATTTCCAACAAGAGAGTAAAAGAAAAATATGTAGAGAACAAGAAAGAGAAGCTAAACCTTGCTAGTTTCCACCAACGAAGCAATTCTCCTCTCCAAGTTGCTCTTGGCTTGAAAACCCTTCTTTTCTCCTTCTTGATCTACTCCCACTCGTGCTCTCTCCTTTGTGTCTTATGCCCAAAATGAACCCTAAGTGATAATTTATACCCCCTTGCATTTAGCCTGAGTCATGTGCGAAAATGAACATGTGTGGGGGTTGGCGCCGCGGTGCCCATTGGCTGGCGCCTAGGCTCCAACTCTCTGGAAGCTTTACCGACTTAGGGATTCTGGGTTGTTCTTATTGGTCGACGCCGGGGCGCTAGCCTGCTTGCTTCTTCAATTCACTCGGTTCTTCATCCTGACTCACTCACAAGCGAATAGTTGGCCGTCCTTCCTGCAAAATCAACTAAAACCAAATAAATGAACTATAAATACCTATTTTATACTAAAAATACATAAAAACTACAGATTGCACCTAAAATGCAAAATGCGTGAAAACTAAGCTAAATGAATGCAATTTTACTATATTCTCTTAGACTAACATGCAAAACTAGTTTGAAATGAGTCGTGATAAGTCACATTTTCACGAATTATCACACCCCCAAACTTAAACATTGCAAGTCCTCGAGCAACACATGAACACAGAATGAATGAATGAATATAGACTCTATCAACTCAACCTGATTCCAATTATGCTTCTAACAATCACATTTCTCCACTCAACAAGGCAAAGAACAACCTTAACTTGAAACATTGCATAAAAAAACATCAATTTCTCAAAATAGGATATGCATTTTCATTTTCATTTTCATTCTCAAATCAAGTTACATATAAATGATAATGCTATTAATCCAAAGTAATAATTCAATCCTGCTAATCTTCCTTCTGATCAAAAGAAACTGGTTAGAAAATCAACAAAAACAAGTGAACTAAGGTTTAAGCACAACTTACTGGTCAGAGACATGATGTTAATTCAATTGATCTTATTTTGCCTAACTGCACATTCTTTCCCCCCTATACTTATTGCACTCCCACCATATTTCAGGATATCTAGAGAGAATTTTTTTTTTATCTCCCCTCACCATATTTCAGGGTATCTGGGGAGAATTTTTCTTTTTAAAGCGTTATTACTATGACTTTTCCTTAACTTTTACGCGAATCTTGACATTTTTTGATGCCAAGTCCCGGTTACTTAGCTTAGGTCAGTCCACCCCTTTCATTATTCTGATAATCTAGTAGGGGTACTGAACATGCAAGTTAACCCATTTTAGATCTCATAAAGAAAATTTTGTGAAATTTTACTATGATACCCAGACCTAAGTATGTCTATAAATATGACACATGTTTTATTTAAATGAATTATGGATGATTTACGACTTTTATGATTTAATGGTATTTTGTAATTAGGATTTGCAATTAAGAATGGTGATTAAGACTAATTATCATAGCCCAAAGTGAGTCAAGATGACTAAAGGGGCTTAATGAGGATTGAGATATGCTAATGTGGTATGAATATTTATTTTAATTTTCATGATATAATTAATGGAGATTAAAATAAAAATTATGGAATTATGTTGGAAATCGTAGAAAATTCATAACTTGACACCTATAAGGCGAAATGAGATGAAATTTGAAAGGTAAGCTCATGAATTTGGGCTCAAACTTATGTGAGGATTGGATTAAGGCAAAAGTGATGAGATTAAGGTGATAATTATTTGATTTTAATCTCATACTCTAAGGTCATTTTCAAAGGTTCATAACTTGACGTAGAAACGTCGATTTGAGATGAAATTTGAAACGATTGAATAAATTTTTAAAATCTATGGTATGAGTGGATTGGATTAAGATAATTACCATAGGAAATTTCTTAATTGGAAAAAGGTGCCTAGCATTGACTTTGTGCACCCTAGACTACCATAGCATTTATGTTAAAGCAAGTGAGTTAAATGACTTGGTTTAATGTTGTGCAAGGTGTCAAATGGAGATGAATGAAGCTGGATTTTATGGATTTATTTAAAGTTCAAATCAATGAAAAAATTCAAGGCTTAAATGCTTTTTTTTAATACCTAATATGTAGCTAAATGGAGGCATAGATTATGTGGCAACCAAGGGGACGTCCAAGGGCAAGTTGGGCATTAAAATTGGATTTTTAAAAATCCTAAAATGCATGTGTAAGTAAGTAGCCTAACACCTAGGGGAACTAATGAGGCATTAAATCAAGTGGAAAAACAAAAATGCCAAAGTCAGCAGCTACTAACACCTAATGGACAGCTTGGTTGCATTGATTTGAGTTGATTTTGATGATTTTTGATAAATGGAAAATGGGTATTTTACTTGGATATAAATTATCCAAGTAATCAAGGGATAAGATGACATTAAAATACCCTATATATGATGTGTCAAAATGGGCCCCACAAGATGAAAAAAAAATCAGCAAGTATAAAAGGGGGAGGAGCACCATATGAAACGTCCATTTTGAGAGAGAATTCTCAAAGGGAGAAAATATCTCCAAGGGGGCAGCAGCCTTGAGCAAGACCAAGGGCGAGGAAAAGGAAGAAAAAGAAGAAAAAAAAAGAGGAAAAGAAGGAAGAAAAGAGGAGAAACCATTTTAGGGAAGCTTGGATTCAAAGCTTCCTAGAATCAAGTATGGATTGAGTTTTGGATTCTTGAAACCTAAGTTTCTTCTCTCAAATTATAGATCATGAATTTGATTCATAATGAACCCTTAAAGGATGATTCATGATGCCCTTGATTTAGGTATTGAATGAGGATTGAATAAGGATTGAATGATATGAATGAATTTAAGGGTTTAAAGAGGATAAGATGGATGTTAGGGTTGAATTTTGAGAATAAATATATCTTGAAAATTCTCAAAACCCTAAACCAAGTTTCTGTATGATTAAAGCATGATGATTAGGATGTAATTCATGATATTTTGGATTACATATGTTGATTTGAGCATTTGTTAATGATTTTAGCAAAAATGGAACTTAGGGTTTCAAGTAATACCCGATTTTTTCCATTTTTGAGTTAAAAATGATACGAAGAAGTACTTAAATGGTTTATGGATGAATTGTAGGGTAACATACCCTAAATTAAGGACCCTTTGGATGGCATAAGTGGGATGGATGAGTTTTCTCTAAATTTGATTTTTTAGGGTATGTGTATGGGACGTCCAAACGGGAGCCAAAACAAGTGCTTTCCATATGATTTTTGTTGCTATTTATAAATAAATTATTTATGAATGTTATGGAGTGTAAATTATCCTAGGTTTAAGGTACTTTGAGTGTCCAAAATGGCTTGAAAATATTTTCCCTAAATCTGATTTTATAGATATATGTATGGACACGTCAAAACGGGTAAAAATGGATACCCTATATGCATGAAAATGTTGCTGTTATGGAAGTAAATGAATTATGGATTTTAAATATGTGATAATAACCTAAATTTGGGTTAAGAAAAGCATGCTTAATTTCTAGAATTTATGGATTATAAATCTGTTAAGATTTAAGTATTGAAAGAGGCGTTGAAAGGATGAAAAATGGGTCCTAACGTTGCTGTTTTGGAACCCTATGATGAATGGATTGAAAATAAGAAATTAGACCCTAAATTAAAGTTTAATTAAGGTTTTTAATCATGCTGAATAAGGACACAAGTTGTTGTGTTAAGAAATTTTAAGAAACACCTAAGTTATGTGTTGTAAGATAGGTGTATGTGGAAGGCTAAGTATGGATAAGTGGTAAATGGTTTATATGAATTTCTAAAATGCAAATATGCATTAATATGTTATGAAATGCATAAGGATGTTTCTGTATGAATGGATTTTGATTATCTCAAATTTTGAGATTAATTTATGAAGCTTAAAACGTCACGTATATGCTTAGAATGAACATTGACGTAGGAAAAATGGAAAATATATGGAAAATGGTTAATGGGAGATATAAATCCCCATATATTGATTTATGAATAATAATTATATGTTTTCCTTAAATATGGGTTTAAAATACAATATGGAATGGATGGTATGATGCACAAGTGAGTGAGATGTTTGTATACCCAACTTGGAATTCAAGTGGGTTATGTATGTTAATGGATTATGGGTTGGAAAACTAAGCAAGCAAATGACAATGTTATGAATGTAATGTCATTCTTATATGTATAAGAAAAGGAAAAGAGAAAAGCAATAGGAAAAGCTAAGGCAAAGCAGGTAAACAAGCAATTTTCTAAATGTTTTGTTTTATCAAATATGATAAAATGTTTATTAATGATGTTCTAACTATTTAAATGAGTTAGCAAATGAATGATTTCGATTCTTTCCAAGTTTTTTAAGGATGACCATTCCTTATTTAAATGTGTGTTGAAATGTTATTTCAATTATGATAAATGAATTGCTTACTGTTTCGCAATTATTTATGAAAAGTGATGTAGTATGGATTTAAACGATGTTTCATTGAAATGATGTTTAAAAGAGATGGTGCAAAGAATTCTCTACATGAGAATGACAAGTTGTCATGTGTAAGAGGTATATAATGTCAGGGTGACTAAAAGTCATGAATGAAATGAAAATCATGTAGGCTAGTCAAGGCATAAGCAGGGCAAGAGATCTGCCCTTGATATTGCCAAGTCGGAAGGTCCGGCGCTAAGGATGGAAAGGGTCATGTTATGAAAGTATGTTCCCCGAGCTAGCGTACCCTCACATGAAGGATTATGTCATGTATGGAAATGATGCATTTGCACATCCAATGTTTATGAAAAGCCAAAAAATTAGAATTAAACTGGTTTACATGACTGGTTTACATGAATGGTTTATGAATGGTTTATGAAAAAGTTTCTGTTCCGTAGGTAGTTGATCACTTGCTAAGTGTCTTCTACCGAATGGAGAGAAATGCTTTTAAATAGTGTTGCCTTCAAAATGAATTGCTTGAAAAACCTATAGCTTGCTTATTGAGTTTCGACTCATGTTTTGTTTTCCAAACCCAAAGACAGGTGAAAGGACAAAGGAGCAAGGAGCATAGGTGGAGATTCAAGAATGAATGAATTTCTATGAGTTACCTGTGTATGAACCTATGGGTTGAATAGTTGTATGAATGATGACATTAAAGAGTTGTTTAATGTTGTATATGAATTACGTTATGGTTTTGTGACCATAGAAGGCGAAAATTTTTTTATGGTCAAATGATAAGGTATGAATTAGCATGGATGGAAGGAAAATGATGATGATGAGGGTGGTAACATTAATGTTGATTCCCCTGCATGGTCCGACACTAGCACTATTATCAAGGAACCCACAGAAGTCTCGTCTAGTAGGAGGCAAGATATAAGAAAGGGCCCTAGTAGATGATGAGTTTTTCTATGTTTTCATGAATGTATATGTGGCGCTCCAAACTGAGACATCACTTCCTTACTTCAAGACCTTATTGATTGGTAAATATGAATCAGGATTGTTGCCCTGATCACGCGGCGAGATTTTAATTGGAACTCGTCCAAAAAATTTTTCGTTTCTTCATTCATCGTTATTTCATTTATAATATAAGCAATGGTACACTTGTATTCACTTGTACAAATCCTTTATAACTTCTCAACATGCACTTATACATTAAAGGTCATCTTGACCTAATCATGACGTTGTCATTCCAGACATACATTCATTAGTTCTCCTAGAACTTAGAACTGTAAATAAATTCATATACGTCAGCATCCTTGAATACTTTCATTCATATTATTCCACTCACCATGGCTAATCTTTTTAGCCCACATGGTACTATCTCGTACCTTTTCTCCATTTCTTAGGTCCTCGACCGCTTGAGTCTCCCAGTACCTGTCTAAGGATTGGAAAACAAAACGTGAGTGATAACTCAGTAAGCAAGCATTTTATCTTTTATGGCAAGACTTCCCTAAAAATCATTTCCTAAAACATTTTTCTCAAAAATCATTTTGGCTAGGGGACATTTTATGTTCCAAAACATCTTGACATAAACCATATTTGGCAATGGACATTCTCATGTCCACGAAAAGATGTTTTTCCACATAAATCATTTTGGCACTGGACGTTCATATGTCCTAAAATATTTTTCCACGTAAACCTTGTTTGAAACGGATGTTTATACGTCCTAAAATACTTTTCCACGTAAACCTTGTTGACATTTATACGTCCTAAAACATTTTTCACATAAACACTTTGGTAATGGACATTTTTATGTCCAAAATACATTTCACGTAAGCCTTTTTGGCAATGGACATTCATATGTCCACAAACACTTTTATCCCTTAAACTCTTTTAGAAACGGATATTTTTATGTCCACGCATGTTCTAACATAAATCCCTTTAGGAAATGGATATTCTCATGTCCAACCATTTTTCCCACATAAACCTTTTGGAAATGGACATTCTTATGTCCAAAACCTTTTCCAACATAACCCTTGATCATAATCCCCATCTTGGGGCTTGTTTATAGCAATAAGTCATAAATCCTTTTCACAAAAACTTTTGCATAAAAACCATTTCTTTTTATTCTTAATATTTACACATTTTGTGTAAAATACCCTGCTTTTAGTGTAACTTATACATAATGACTCATAAAAATCCAATTTAGGATAAATTTTCATATAAATACTTTTATATCTCAATCTTTGGGCTTTTGAAAAGCAAAACGTATGTAAATGCATTTCTCCCCATCCAGTAGTAACACTTAGTAAGTGATCGTGCTACCTTTTGGAAGAGAATCCTTAACAGCACGCTAGCCAGGCGGCTGTTCCTTTATCCTGCTCCCATCTCAGGGACGGCGCCGCTGGCACTCCTGTCATCCCTTAGAGACTTGGTAATATGTAGAGTGGGCCCCGGTCATCCCAACCGTGCTCTACAACCGGCCTATTCCTTGTACTGGTGCACCATACCTCATCATGATGGACCACAGTCCGTTTGGTTTAAAGTATTACAGACCGCAGCCAATATCCTTTAAAACTGGGATCACAGACCTCAGTCTGCATCCATAACTTAAAAGCATCACAGACCGAAGTTTGTGTCTTTAAAAAAATTTATTTTCAAAAAAACACATCACAGACCGCAGTCCGTGTCAACTTGTAAAGCAAGTGCACCCACTTTAAACAAGTTGTCATTTGAAATCTAATTTTAGGACGACCTTCCTTAAATTCTTTCCTAAATATTTTGGGTAAAATATTTTGATAAACGTTTGAAATGTTTGAAAAATAATACATCTTAAAATCCTTATAAAAGAATTTCAAAACTTTTAGATTTGCAAGAATAAATCATACATTTTTCCTAGTATTTTCTTGGTTTCCATTTTGGGGCCTTTTGCTCACAAAAGTTATGCAATTGTGCTAACCCCTTCTCAATCACCTTAAAATTAATTTCTTGTCCACATATCAATTTTGTCATTTTTACATAAAGGACTTGCATAATCTTTTGCATACCATTTAGCAACCCGAAATCATACATTTTATGAAATCAACATAGGAGGTTGGTCATCCTTAAATCCCCTTCAACACATATGTATAAACATTTTTCGAAACATTTTCAACATAGATTTCCTTATCTAAAGGAAATCAAAACTTTTTCGAATATCATTTCAAAACATATGGACTATGTCCAAATCATTATTTATATTTAAATATCAATACATCAATTCCCGTTTTCTTTTTCTTTCATAAACATAATTATTTATTATAAAACATCATAAAAGAAATTCAAAACTTATTTACATTTGTTGCTTTGTGAAAAAGGGAAAAATTCCATTTTTCTTATAAAATACTTTTGAAACAACATCATAAAGAACTTGCTTGCTTAAAAGCAAATTCATCGGCATTAAACATGAAATCCTTTGAAAACATTATCATGGAGAACTTGCTTACTCATAAGCAAAATTCTCAATTCCATTAACATAAAGCATTGTCAATCTTTAGCAACACTGATGATAAAATCCTTATCTTAAAACGTATTGCTTGCTTCCCATGAAGCAAACCTTGAGGCTTTTCCTTAAAGCCATTATTTTTCAAAACTTACGACTTTTCATTAAAGCCTTCATTCTCCAAAATTTGTGGCTTTTCATTAAAGCCATCATTTTCAAAACTTGTGCTTGCCCATACATTAAAGTATAAACATAAACATTTCAATCATATCAATCACATAGAAAGAAAATAGCATTTTAGAAAGTTTGTTTGCTTATCTGAGATCGCCATAATCTTTTTCTTCCATTCTTTTCCTTGCCTTTGCCTAGATAAATGAAAATAACATTTCATTTTTTTGCATCGTCTTCAAATACTTATATTCCTTAGGTTTTCCAACATACATAAATTCATCTAACTTAACCCACTTGTCTTTCAAGTCGGGTATTCATACTTAGCAACATAGCCTATACATATCAATCATCCATTCATTCATTTTTAATACCCTTATGTAGGGTAAACTTACATACATATAATAATCTTTCATTAAATCATTATTTGGAGGTTCATTACCTCAATTTATCATTTTTAACATCTTTTCCATTTTTCATACAACGGTGCTCATTTTAAGCACTTAGTTGCTAACTTAGACATTATATAATAATCTCAAATTTTGAGATTATCATTATTTACTTAAACAGAACCCTAATCCACATTTTTCATCATGTTTTTATGCATTTTTTATGTACCATAATCCATATATCTTTTATTCATACTTATCTCTTCATATACGTCCATTTCTCAATCATACTTATGTGCTTCTTTAAATTTCTTAAAATAGAAATTTAATCCTAATTTCAGCATGATTAAACCCCTTAATTAACACATAATTTCAGATTTATAATCCATTCATCATAGGGTTCCCAAAATAGCTACTTTGGCACCCTCCTTTCATTCTTTCAACGTCTAACTTAACACATTGTTCATAACAGATTTTTAATCCAAATTTTCCAGCCTTAAACCATAATTTTCTTAACCCAAATTTAGGATATTAAAACATATTTGAATCCCATAATTAAATGGTTTCCATACAGCAACTTACTTATCCATTTCGGGTACCGTTTTCACCCCATTTGTACATCTTTTTATAAAATTCATAAAAATCAGATTTGGGGCTCGTCTTCCCAAATCCTTTTGGGCATCCAAAGTAACCTAATCCTAGGGTATTTTACCCTACATAACTTCCATAAATCATTTAATCTCATTTCTGTACCATTTTTAACATAAAAATGGAAAAATCGAGTCATATATGCAATCCTAGGTTCCATACCTTCTAAAATCAGAAACTTATTCATAAATCATCATATGACTTACACTAAATCATGATTTATATCCCATTATAAGTAAAATTCCATCACAAAAACCTGGAATTTAACATTTATCTTGATTTATTCCTTAAGCTGTCCATAATGTTGAATTCTGGTACACTGAATTCTCAAAAACTTGAATTAATATCAAATCAAGTATTTTTGATCTGAAATTTCTACCATACCTTAATAACTATATTTATTAACGAAAATAAATATTTTCAGCATGAAATATTTAGTATTTATATTTATTTTAGTATTTTTACTCTGGTGGACATCAGCACCCCTTTTCAGACAACGTGAATCACGTTAATTATGGGGTATATTAATACTAATAAAAACCTAATTTTTATTTTGGTCGTGTGATCCTAAATATGTCTTATATATCCTGTAAAATTTTTAGTCTAAAATTCCTTGTATAAAAATTATTAAAAATCATTTGGTGCAGCTGATCCTACCACCCATTCAATCCTGTCCAGGTTATTTTCCTGGATTATTAGTTTTCAACTTCCTTTCCAGGTCCAGATTTACTACACATGAGTGTAGATTAGAGGATATGGGCTGATTAATCCCAAATTAAACTTTATAAATAAAATCATTTAGCTAAGCATCTTTAATCCTTGAAACATGTTCTTTAAGAGGTCTTTTATAACTCAAAACCATGATTCCAAATCGAGAAGAAAACTTGGAAATTGGAAGGCTTTACTTACCTGATTTCGTCGAATCTTTGCTCCGAGCTTCCCGAGCTTCTCCTTCCCTTTTTCCTTCTTCTTTTCCTTCTTTTTTCTCCCTTTCCTTGCTGGGTTGGATGTGTGAGGCTTGCTAGATTTTTGGAGAATTTTTCTCCCCTTAGTTTCCTCTCTCTCTCTCTCTCTCTCTCTCTCTCTCTCTCTCTCTTCTCCTTTGCTAGAACGTCCAGCCCCATGCTCTCTCTCTTTTCTCCTTTTATTTGCCACTTTTCTTGGTGCTCAAGCAACCCCTAGTGTATTTTAGTAAATTCCATTTTCACTTTTCCAAATTACCCCTCTTTACTTAGCTCTTAAGTAACTTCTTACTTGCTCTCCAAGAAAGAAACTTCCCATGACAATTATCTTAATCCATTCTATTCATATCATAGATTTCATAATTTTATTCCATCGTTTCAAATTTCATCTCAAACCGACATTTCTAACTCAAGTTATGACCACTTGAATTTATCTTTTGGATTTGGGATAAAAATAATTAATTATCACCCTAATCCCATCATGATTCCCTTAATCCAATCCATTCAAAATATTGATCCTACCGTCGTGAGTTTACCTTTCAAATGTCATCGAAATCCGCCTTGTAGGCGTCAAGTTATGAATTTTCTATCATTTTTCATCTTAATTCCATAATTACACTTTAATCTCCATAAATTAAATCATGGTAATTAACATGATTATTCATGACACATTTTCACCTTTCAATCCTCGTTAAGCCCCTCGGGTCATACCGACTCACTTTGGGCTCCGGCGATTAAATTTAATCACCATTCTTAATTAAAACCCTAATTGCAAAATATCATTAATCATAAAATCATCCAAAATTCATTCAAGGCATACATGTATCATAATTACATGCCAAATTCCTTCATATGAGTCCTACTTGGATCCAGGTATCACAGTATATCTAAGTATAAATGTACGTGTCAAGTGTGGATCATGATGCTATGGTACGCTATAATGATTTGGCATGTACATAAGTGTGATCTATACAAATGTGCTATGTCATGATGTGTTGGAATTGAGTTTCATGATGGAATGCTTGAGTTATGTGAAAGGTGTTAATACAAGAATGATGGATTATGAATGGTTATGATGACATAACTATGTATGAGGTAAGTAACTATGAACGACTATGAGTCTGGATATTCATGAATGATTATGAAAGTCTATGGATGTTACGTTGACGAATGATGGAAAGTGACATAATTAAGATTGTGTGATCTGGTTATGTTAAAGTTAATTATTTGATGATGAGATGCATATGTGATAACTCATAAAAATACGAGTTATCATGGCCTATTTTAGACTATTTTTGCGTTTTAGTCCAAGAGATTAGGTTTAGTTTGTATCTATTTAGTTAAATTTTCACTCGCTTTGCATTTTAGGAGCATTATGTAGTTTTTATGTATTTTTAGTATAAATTATACATTTTTAGTTCATTTATTTAGTTTCATTCATTTTTACAGGAAGGACGGAGAATTACAAGCACGCGAGCGGGTCGAATGCAGAACAGAGCCAAGTGAAGGAGCATGGGGTTGGCGCCCATGCGCATTTCTACAGGCCTTTGCCAGAATTTCCAACACTTCACACAACACATTACATCTAGAGAGTTGGCACCTAGGCGCCACTTCATCAACACGCAAGCAAAGTTCTAAGGTTTTTGAAGTCACAAGTTACATTGATTCCAGGGAGTTGGCGCCTAGGCACCAAGGCATGAAGTCCTAAGGTTTCCAGAAAGGTTTCTAAGTTACGCAACTCCAGAGAGTTCGCGCCTAGGCGCCAATACGCATTCGTACGCGCTCGAATTTCTGCACATGTGCTACGCAAACTACCCATTATAAATAGAAACCTAGGGCTGCATGCAAAGGAGTCCAAAGGCCATACAGGAGAGACCAAAATAGGGAGTAGCTGCTGTGGAGAAAAGGAGGAAACCAAAGCTTCAAGGAAGGAAAGAAGAGCAAGTGGAGATCCAAGCCATCATCGCAAAATCCATTGAGTTTCATCTCCTCTTCTCATCTATCTCTACCTGTTTGTTATTCTCCTTGATTGGGATGTTTGTAAACTCGATTTTAATGGGAATTGAAGTCATGTTTATGGGCTGAACCTTCCTATGGTGGGAGATATGTAGGATTTAGATTCATAGCTTATGATATTGGATTTTCTTATAGAATTAATGGTCTCGGAAATGGTATATTTCATAAAAAATTTCTTGCATGTTCAGTATCCTACTTTAAGTTATCAGAACAATAAAAGGGGGTGATTGACCTAAGCTAAGTAACCGGGACTTGGCATCAACAAATGTCAAGGTTCGTGTAAAAAAGCAAAGGAAAATCACAGTAAGAACGCTTTAAAAAGAAAACTTTCCCCAGATACCCTGAAATATGGTGAGGGGAGCCACACAAAAAAAAACAGATCTCCGGATATCCTGAAATATGGTCAGGAGAGTTTTGCAATAAGTTTGGGGGAGGAAAGAATGCGCAGTCAGGCAAAATAGAATCCAGTGAATGATTACCACTTTGTACTAGGATTACTATCATCTACATGTGACTTTGTTTGCGAATGATAAATGAATATGCATGTCCTGTTTTGAAAAATGGATAATTTTTCAAGTTTAGATTATTCTCGATCATGTTGAATAGAAAGATGGATTGTTGGAAGTGTAACGGGAATCATGTTGAGTTGACGGAGTCCAAATTCATTCATTCATTCATTCATTCATTGTGTTTGCATGTGTTGCTCGAGGACTAGCAACATTTAAGTTTGGGGGTGTGATAACTCGTAAAAATACGAGTTATCATGACCTATTTCAAACTATTTTTGCGTGTTAGTCCAAGAGATTAGGTTTAGTTTGCATCCATTTAGTTAAATTTTCACTCGCTTTGCATTTTAGGAGCATTATGTATTTTTTATGCATTTTTAGATAAATTAGGCATTTTTTAGTTAATTTATTTAGTTTCATTCATTTTTACAGGAAGGACAGAGAATTACAAGCACGCGAGCGGGTCGAATGCAGAACAGAGCCAAGTGAAGGAGCATGGGGTTGGCGCCCAGTCACAATTCTACAGTCCTTCGCCAGAATCTCCAACACTTCACACAACACATTACATCTAGTGAGTTGGCACCTACGTGCCAACCAGTGGTGCCTAGGCGCCACTTCATCAACACTCAAGCAAAGTTCTAAAGGTTTTTGAAGTCACAAGTTACATTGATTCTAGGGAGTTGTCGCCTAGGCACCAAGGAATGAAGTCCTAAGGTTTCTAGAAAGGTTTCTAATTTACGCAGCTCTAGAGAGTTGGCGCCTAGCCGCTGGCCAGGGGCGCCTAGTCGCCAATACGCATCCGTACGCGCTCGGATTTCTGCACATGTGCTACGCAAACTACCCATTATAAATAGAAACCTAGGGCTGCATGCAAAGGAGTCCAGAGGCCATACAGGAGAGACCAAAATAGGGAGTAGCTGCTGTGGAGAAAAGGAGGAAACCAAAGCTTCAAGGAAGGAAAGAAGAGCAAGTGGAGATCCAACCCATCATCGCAAAATCCATTGAGTTTCATCTCCTCTTCTCATCAATCTCTACCTGTTTGTTATTCTCCTTGCTTGGGATGTTTGTAAACTCGATTTTAATGGGAATTGAAGTCATGTTTATGGGTTGAACCTTCCTATGGTGGGAGATATGTAGGATTTAGATTCATAGCTTATGATATTGGGTTTTCTTATACTTGAAATAATAATAATGTTGTGTTGTGACATATGTTGCTTGAGATTACCCTTATATATCATGCTTAATGCGTTTAGAAGCTTTGCAACCTTTTGGATTGATCTAATATTCAAATTCATGCTTGGAAAAGTGGGATTTGAATAAGATCCATATATAAGGCACAGGTATTCTAACTCATGCTATGTTAGATGTTAATATGGATAGGAATATACCTATTAACCTTGTGTAATCATGATTAGGTTATATTGTTATCAACCTTCTTTTACTTGTATGCATGGGAACATAGCACATGACTAAAACTTGGTTAGGTTTGTATGTGTTAGAAGACATATATGAATATGAATGAACCTAGATTAGTAATCTCTGCATAACTAACTTAATTGAAACCAAATAACATAGCTATGATTCAATGAATTCATATTCCCACCTATCTTAATCATCTCAAGGCAATATCAGCAACATCCACACCACTCTGGTCATTTATTGCTTAGTTTAGTTTAGTTTTATTCTTTAAGAGAAAACTCTCATTTATTCTACCAATTCACTTAGACAATTGAGATTCAAGGTGCTAATCCATTTAACACAATCCTCGTGGGAACGATACTCTACTCACTCTTTATTACTTGACACGGCACGTATACTTGCATAAATAGCGAG
The DNA here is from genome assembly GCA_030490835.1 of Annona cherimola. Taxonomy (NCBI): domain Eukaryota; kingdom Viridiplantae; phylum Streptophyta; class Magnoliopsida; order Magnoliales; family Annonaceae; genus Annona; species Annona cherimola. Next base: position 52,680,194 of record CM059972.1, on the reverse strand, counting down.
CATTTTAATTTAGATATACGCAGCTCGTCAAGTTTTTGGCGTCGTTTCCGGGGATTGGTACTTTAAACTTAGTACCTGACAATTTCAGTTGTCTTCTGTGAATGTGTATATATTATACATAGTTTTTCTTTTCTTTCTTTTCTTTTGATCAAATTCTATTTCAGTAGTCTTTGTTTTGTAATTTTCAATGGCTTCAAATCCTTACCAATGGCTAAATGCAAAATTTTCAACACCAAGCACTTACCGTTTCCATGGGTTTAATGACGCATTGGCACCCTCAGATCAATTTGCAGGTTTTGATTATCAAATGTAGGGAATGGATAATTCTTATTCAAGTTACTGCGATGTATGTGGAGGCGAAGGACATCTGTTAATCCAATGCGTGTATTATTCAGCATCCGTGGGCTATTATGAGCATTCAAATGATACACAGGGCTACCATGGATATTTGCAAGCGAGGAATATGATGCCTTTCGATTGTCAAGCACAGGAGTTTGAGGAGCCATCACTACCTGAAAGTAAGTTATCTTTGGAGGACATGTTCATGCAATTCGTGAAGGGCCAGATGCAATTTAATGAGAACATGCAGAAACAGGTGGAGCAATTGGCTATCGCAATCCAATGTAGGCATCAAGAGCCGTCTTCCAGTCATATTGAAGAAATTGCAGAAGAAAACGAGTTGGAACAGGGCTGTGAAGTCACTCCAAGCATTAATGAAGAGATATCAATCGATGTGATAGAGCAACCTATACCTCAGTATGTTCTTGAACAAGTGGCCGAGCCAATGGAAAGCCAGGAAGTGGAAGAAGAAATTGACGAAGAAATAGAGGTTGATATAGTGGAGAAAGTTGGAAATTATCATATCAACACTCGTCTAATTTGTCTTCCTGAAATTCAGGTCCAACAAAACTTAATCGATCAATGCAAAGCCTTGGAAAGCAACATCTTGAAGCCATCATTTCTTCAAGACCCTGAAAACCTCTTCTATAGTCTCTATCAAATTCAAGAAAAGAGGTTAACTGATCTATTTATAGAGGCTAAGAAGAGAGTTGAACTTCCAGTGCACAATCTGAATGGAAGGAAATTCGATAGAGTGGGAATTGGCTAATCATAGTGGAACATCGGACTGAAGACGATAAATTTAGCGCTGAATGGGAGGCAACCCATTACACTTTTTTATTTTTGTTTCAAGAATAAAGTAGTCATCTCCCAAGGCAAGGAAGGACAGGATTATCATGCTCAAATATGGACTTTCAATCCACTTTCAAGTTGAGAAATGATGGAATCAAGGAGTTTCAAGTTTATATTCACCATTCAAGACAAGACAATGCAGTTTGAGTGAGATCTCGGCCTCAATTTTTGGTGCCCGGCGCTAAGTTTCGCAAAAGAACATGTTCTAGCAAGTTGGGATTAGAGAAGTGGCACAGAGGCACCATGATCCGGCGCTCCGGGGCCATATTTTTCAAGAAAATAACATGTTATAAGTTTTGAGTCAGCAAGTTGGCGCCTAGGCCCCAATTTTTGGCACCCCGGCGCCACCCCCTTGCCAGCATAAAAAAAAAACAGCAAAACACGAGTTTTCAGCATGCCAACTTCAACTGGCCATAACTTTTGATCCAGGAGGAGTTGTGGGAGCTACCACATATCAACGGAAAGAATTTTTTGATCCTGTCGAGATGAAAACCATGGTTTGCTGAGTTGATATCATTTTCAAAATGAAAATCCTCCATCTTTTCATATTTTGGGCCGTTGAAGTTCTACGCAATTCGTTTTACTGCTTTTAGTGAATCACCAATTTTATTACTTTAAATAAAAGGTGTGCAAGTGGGTGGTTTGTATTTTTCATATATTTGCGGGCATGTGGATGTGTTGCTTGTGGGTAACCTTTTGGTTCAAGTTGTTCCATTAATTTGTTGTGACTAAGAGTTTAAAGTAGTGGGGGAGGACTTTATGGACTGCACTTGTGGTATCGATAATATTGCTTGAAACTTGAGATGAATTGTCTGAGAAGAGCTTCTATAGAATATATTTGGGATGTCACTCGCAATCGCTCCCAACCAATGTGAGGATGACCAACTTGGAGAATCTAACGGCAGCCCGAGCCCGATTTCTACGGTTGTCAAATCGAGCTGTGGAGGAGCACTTTCGCAGACTCATGGAGGACTGAAAGATTGATATGAAGGCTTTACCACCATTCCCATCGACACCTCCCGAGTTATGAGCCTATTTTGGTCATCTTCACATCAACCTGGTAAAGAAAGTGAGCGCGACGACGACGACTCCTCTGCATCAGACGCATAGGGGAGTACCTGTCTTTTCCATTTTATATTTTTTTTTAATTATTTCTCAGTCTATGATCATGTAGGTTTCATGTAGTTGCATGCATTGAGGACAATGCATCTCTCAAGTTTGGGGGGTGTATAATTCTCGGTCGTAGGTTTGTTTTCCATGTTTTGTTTAGATTGCATATCATGTTAAAGTTTGCCTATGAAAATTATCTTGTTTCAATCCATTTTGATGAAATATATACAAGGTTGAGAAAAACTTTAAACTTGAAATCGATTTCATGAAAAATCAAAAATTCAAGCTAAGGACTATGTGTTAAAGAAATTTGCAAGTAATATGTAAATGAATCATGAGAATCTCATAGTACATTGTTATAATTCAATTTTATGCTAATCTTTTCAACTGAAATGATAAGAATTGGGTTAAACAAATGTGAACCACGTGCTTTAAGGGAATTAATGGTCTCGGAAATGGTATATTTCATAAAAATTTTCTTGCATGTTCAGTATCCCTACTTTAAGTTATCAGAACAATAAAAGGGGGTGATTGACCTAAGCTAAGTAACCGGGACTTGGCATCAACAAATGTCAAGGTTCGTGTATAAAAGCAAAGGAAAATCACAGTAAGAACGCTTTAAAAAGAAAACTTTCCCCAGATACCCTGAAATATGGTGAGGGGAGCCACACAAAAAAAAAACAGATCTCCGGATATCCTGAAATATGGTCAGGAGAGTTTTGCAATAAGTTTGGGGGAGGAAAGAATGCGCAGTCAGGAAAAATGGAATCCAGTGAATGATTACCACTTTGTACTAGGATTACTATCATCTACATGTGACTTTGTTTGCGAATGATAAATGAATATGCATGTCCTGTTTTGAAAAATGGATAATTTTTCAAGTTTAGATTATTCTCGATAATGTTGAATAGAAAGATGGATTGTTGGAAGTGTAACGGGAATCAGGTTGAGTTGACGGAGTCCAAATTCATTCATTCATTCATTCATTCATTGTGTTTGCATGTGTTGCTCGAGGACTAGCAACATTTAAGTTTGGGGGTGTGATAACTCGTAAAAATACGAGTTATCATGACCTATTTCAGACTATTTTTGCATGTTAGTCCAAGAGATTAGGTTTAGTTTGCATCCATTTAGTTAAATTTTCACTCGCTTTGCATTTTAGGAGCATTATGTAGTTTTTTTGCATTTTTAGATAAATTAGGCATTTTTAGTCAATTTATTTAGTTTCATTCATTTTTACAGGAAGGACAGAGAATTACAAGCACGCGAGCGGGTCGAATGCAGAACAGAGCCAAGTGAAGGAGCATGGGGTTGGCGCCCAGGCACAATTCTACAGGCCTTTGCCAGAATCTCCAACACTTCACACAACACATTACATCTAGTGAGTTGGCACCTACGTGCCAGCCAGTGGTGCCTAGGCGCCACTTCATCAACACTCAAGCAAAGTTCTAAAGGTTTTTAAAGTCACAAGTTACATTGATTCTAGGGAGTTGGCGCCTAGGCACCAAGGAATGAAGTCCTAAGGTTTCCAGAAAGGTTTCTAATTTACGCAGCTCTAGAGAGTTGGCGCCTAGCCGCTGGCTAGGGGCGCCTAGGCGCCAATACGCATTCGTACGCGATCGGATTTCTGCACATGTGCTACGCAAACTACCCATTATAAATAGAAACCTAGGGCTGCATGCAAAGGAGTCCAAAGGCCATACAGGAGAGACCAAAATAAGGAGTAGCTGTTGTGGAGAAAAGGAGGAAACCAAAGCTTCAAGGAAGGAAAGAAGAGTAAGTGGAGATCGAAGCCATCATTGCAAAATCCTATGGTGGGAGATATGTAGGATTTGAATTTATAGCTTATGATATTGGGTTTTCTTATACTTGAAATAATAATAATGTTGTGTTGTGACATATGTTGCTTGAGATTACCCTTATATATCATGCTTAATGCGTTTAGAAGCTTTGCAACCTTCTGAATTGATCTAATATTCAAATTCATGCTTGGAAAAGTGGGATTTGAATAAGATCCATATATAAGGCATAGGTATTCTAACTCATGTTGTGTTAGATGTTAATATGGATAGGAATATACCTATTAACCTTGTGTAATCATGATTAGGTTATATGGTTATCAACCTTCTTTTACTTGTATGCATGGGAACATAGCACATGACTAAAACTTGGTTAGGTTTGTATGTGTTGGAAGACATATATGAATATGAATGAACCTAGATTAGTAATCTCTGCATAACTAACTTAATTGAAACCAAATTACATAGCTATGATTCAATAAATTCATATTCCCACCTATCTTAATCATCTCAAGGCAATATCAGCAACATCCACACCACTCTGGTCATTTATTGCTTAGTTTAGTTTAGTTTTATTCTTTAAAAGAAAACTCTCATTTATTCTACCAATTCACTTAGACAATTGAGATTCAAGGTGCTAATCCATTTAACACAATCCTCGTGGGAACAATACTCTACTCACTCTTTATTACTTGACACGGCACGTATACTTGCGTAAATAGCGAGCATTTTAATTGACATATACACAGCTTGTCAATATGTTATGACCTAACCCTAACCATGAATGAAGGTTATATGCTTTTGATATTCAGAAAAAGCATCATGGTAGATACAAGGTCAAGAATAAGAAAGAACAAGGGAAAGGAAATGGCTAATGAAGTTCCCAGCCAACATGAGGTTGGAGAAACTAGTAGACCCAAAAGGGGTAGACCGAAATCACGTGGGCAAAACCCAAGGACTCGTCAAAGACGAGGAAATTTAAGCCCAGAAAGAAATGTAGAAGAAGAAACAGGGATAGAAAAGATTAAGAAAGGAGGGATGGAAAAAGGTAAAGGTACATCTAAGAAGAAAATTTCTCCAATATGTAAAAAGTGCCGAAAGCATCACCTAGGTGAATGTTTGAAAGGATCGAACAGATGCTATAACACTCAAAGTACCTTAATCCTAGGGTTATTTTACCCTCCATAACATTCATAAATCATTTATTTATAAACAACAACATAAAAGCATATGGAAAGCACCCGTTTTGGTCCCCGTTTGGACGTCCCACATACATACCCTAAAAAATCAGATTTAGGGAAAATTCATCCTTCCCACTTAGGCCATACAAATGGTCCTTAATTTGGGATACTTTACCCTATAATTTATCCATAAACAATTTAAGTACTTCCTTGTATCATTTTTAACTCAAAAATGGAAAAATCGGGCATTTCTTGAAACCCTAAGTTCCATATTTGCTAAAATCATTAACAAATGCTTAAACCAACATATGTAATCCAAAAGAACATGAATTAAATCCAAATCATCATGCTTAAATCATACAGCAACTTGGTTTAGGATTTTGAAAATTTTCAAGTTAGCTTTCATCTCAAAATTTAACTTAAACTTCCATTTTTACTCTCTTGAACTCTTGATCTCATTTAAATCTTTCAAAAATCATTCAATACTCATATTAAGGCATCATAACTCAGCCTTTAAGAGTTCTTTATGAACTATATTCATGGCTCATGAATTGAGAGAGAAAACTTGATTCAAATGTTTCAAAACTTAAGTTTTTACTTACTTGAATTAACCCTAACTTGTGTAGCTTGTTTCTTCTTCTTTTTCTTCCTCTTTTTCTTCTCCTTTTCTCCTTCCCCTTGCTGTTTTGGATGTGCCCTTGTTTTGCTCAATACTTAGCAATTTTGGAGATTTTTCTCCCCCCTTTCTTCATGTGCACGTTACCAAGGATAAGATCCATTTTATTATTTTTTTAACCAACTTATGGGACCCACTTGCCACATGTCATGAGAGTAATTTATTTCTACCTTATCACTTGATGACATGAAATTTTTATAACCAAGTAAAATTTTCATTTAATAATTAACAAAAATCCACAAAATTCATGCATTGGTGACCCATGTTGCTGTCCACCAATTGATGCCCCCTCTTTGCTAGCTTTTGACAATATTTTGCCACTTTTTCCACATATTTATGTGCCCATTTACTTAAACTAGGCATTAGGAAACTTAGACACATATTTTATCATTTTAAAAAATCAAACTTCATGCCCTAAATCTGATTTTATGGATATATGTATGGACACGTCAAAACGGGTTAAAATGGATACCCTATATGCTTGAAAATGGCTGTTATGGAAGCCAATGAATTATGGATTTTAAATATGTGATAATACCCTAAATTTGGGTTAAGAAAATTATGTTTAGTTGTTAGAAATTATGACTTAAAAATCTGTTATGATTTAAGTCTTGAAAGAGGCGTTGAAAGGATGAAAAACAGGTCTTAACATGGCTGTTTTGGAAACTAGTGATAAATGGATTAAAAATCCGAAGTTAAACCCTAAAATATATGATAATTAAGGAGTTTAATGATGATGAAAATGGGTGTAAGTTTCTGCATTGAGAAATTTTAAGAAACACATAATATATGTGTTGTATATTAAACATATGAAGAGCATATGTATGAATGGATGATATGTGACTTATGTGAACTTGATAAAATGAAAAGTATGCATGAATATGTGATAAAATGAATTAGGATATTTCTGTATGAATGAGGATTAATTATCTCAATATTTGAGATTTAATTATGAAGCTTGAAACGTCACTTATATGCTTAGAATAAGCATTGACGTAGGAAAGATGAAAAATAAATGAAAAATGGTTAATGGGAGATATAAATTCCCAAATGATGAATTATGAATGAATGTTATGTGTTTACCCTAAATATGGGACTAAAACACAATATGGAATGAATGATGTAATGCACACGTGCATGTTGTGTATGTATGATCGACTTGAAAATCCAAGTTGATTATGTATGATATGGATTATGGGATTGGAAAACTAAGTGAGTGTAAGCAAATGGATTGTTATGAATGCAATACTATGTTTATGTATAGGCAAAGGCAAAGAGATTAACGAGGCGGAAAACTAAGCAAGCAAGCTAAGCAAGCAAGGTAAGCAAGCAGTTCTCTAAATGTTTTGTTTTATCAATGATGTTCTAACTGTTTAAATGAGTTAGCATATGAATGATTTCAATTCTTTATAAGTTGTTTAAGGATGGTCATTCCTTATTTAAATGTGTACTAAAATATTATTTCTAATGAAATAAATGAATTGTTTACTGCTTTCCAAGAACTTATGTCAATTGATGAATCATGAGTTTATGGTTGAAAAATCATGCTAGCATGTCAAGTTCATGTTTATGAAAGAAAGCATATGCACAAAAGCATAAGGTCTACCTCAAAGGTGTAAGCGGACCGAATGTCCCCCTTTGGTACAACCAAGTCACTAAGAGAGGTCGAGGCCCGGCTGCGCTTTCCTGGAATGGGAGAGAGGATGAAAATGGATGGTTGCCTAGCTAGCTTCTATCCAAAGGAATGTCATGATTTTAAAGAATGCATTGCATTGTTTATAATATATCCTGGACGGGTATGAGAAGCATATTTTAAGATATACCCTCGAGTGGGTATAATATACCTTTCCAAGTTATTTTCAATGAAAATGAATTGCCTGAAAACCATAAAGCTTGCTTATTGAGTTTCAACTCACAGTTTTATTTTTCAAATCCTAAAGACATGTGAAGGAGAGAACCATGCAAGGAGCACAGGTGGAGATTCAAGAAAAAAATGAATTTCTACAAGTTTCTATGATTGAACTCTATGAATTGTATGATTGTATGTTGATGACATTATTGGTGATTGAATGATGTATAAGGTTTATGTTATGTTTATGATAATGTGGTGATATGATTATAAATAGTAAAAAAAATTTTATGGTCAATTGTTAAGAATGATTTATCATGAAATGGTAAAGTATGAAAAATTATGAGATCATATGTGTATATTTCAAATGAACTGTTTAAAAAGATATAAACTCCTAAGGAGTTAAGATAAAATGGATAAATATCCAATAAGCCCGCCGTGTGACAGGGCAACAATCCTGATCACGTTTACCAATCGATAGATCTTGGAGTAAGGTTGTGACGCTCGGGCTGGGGCGCCACAAAAGTTGTTATCTACTTAATCCTAACTCCTTAGGAGTTTATATCATTCTATTCATATCAATTTCCATCAAATTCCTTTTTAGATCATTTAACCATTTGAGACATATACATGTATTCTCATAAAATCCATACTTAATCATAAACATAATATTTCATACCTTAACTTTTGACCATTAAGTTTTTTCGCCATTTATAGTCATAAACATCACATAATTCTTATACAACATCGAACAACTATTTGATGTCATTCTTTTACAACCATTTAACCCATAGGTTCATACACAGGTAACTCATAGAAATTCATTTATCCTTGAATCTCCACATGTGCTCCTTGCCTCCTTCTTCCTTTTACCTATCTTTGAGTTTGGAAAACAAAATGTGAGTCGAAACTCAATAAGCAAGCTATAGGGTTTTCAGGCAATTCATTTTGAAGGCAACATTGTTTAAAAGCATTTCTCTCTATTCGGTAGAAGACACTTAGCAAGTGATCAACAACCTACGGAACAGAAACCTTTTCATAAACCATTCATATAAACCAGTCATGTAAACTAGTTTAATCCCAATTTTTGGGCATTTCATAAACATTTGATGTGCAAATGCATCATTTCCATTCATGACATAATTCTTCATGTGAGGGTACGCTAGCTCGGGGAACATACTTTCATAACATGACCCTTTCCATCCTTAGCGCCGGACCTTCCGACTTGGCAATGTCAAGGGCGGATCTCTTATCCTGTTTCTGCCTTGACTAGCCTACTTGATTTTCATTCCATGCATGACTTTTAATCATGCCGGCATTATATACCTCTTACACGTGGAAACTTGTCATTCTCATGTAGAAAATTCTTTACACCATCCCTTTTAAATATCGTTTCAATGAAACATCGTTTAAATTCATGCTACATCACTTTTCATACATAATTGCGAAACAGTAAGCAATTCATTTATCATAATTGAAATAACATTTCAACACATATTGAAGTAAAGGAATGGACATCCTTAAATAACTTGGAAATAATTCATCAATCAATTGCAAAATGGTTCGAAACATTTAGAACATCATTTGTGGTCATTTTATCATATTTTGATAAAATGAAAAGCATTTAGAAAATTGCTTGCTTACCTGCTTCGCCTTAGCTTTCCGTATCGCTTATCTCTTTGTCTTTACCTATACATATAAGAATGACATTGCATTCATAACATTTTCATTTGCTTGCTTAGTTTTCCAATCCATAATCCATTAACATACATAATCCACTTGAATTCCAAGTCGGGTATACATACATCGCACTCACTTGCGCATTATACCATCCATTACATATTGTGTTTTGAACCCATATTTAAGGTAAACATATAATTATCATTCATAAATTAATATATGGGGATTTATATCTCCCATTAACCATTTTTCATCTATTTTCCATTTTTCTTACGTCAATGTTCATTCTAAGCATATACGTGACGTTTTAAGCTTCATAACTTAATCTCAAAATTTGAGATAATTAAAATCCATTCATATAGAAACATACTTATGCATTTTATCACATATTCATGCATATTTTCATTTTATCATTTCATATAAACCATTTACCACTTATCCATACTTAGCCTTCCACATACACCCATCTCACAACACATAGCTTAGGTGTTTCTTAAAATTTCTTAACACAGAAACTTGTGTCCTTATTCAGCATGATTAAACCCCTTAATTAAAATTTAATTTAGGGTCTAATTTCAGATTTTCAATCCATTCATCATAGGGTTCCAAAACAGCAACGTTAGGACTATTTTTCATCCTTTCAACGCCTCTTTCAATACTTAAATCTTAACAGGTTTATAATCCATAAATTTCAGAAATTAAGCATGATTTTCTTAACAAAAATTTAGGGTATTATCACATATTTAAAATCCATAATTCATTTTTTCCATAACAGCAACATTTTCATGCATATAGGGTATCCATTTTGACCTATTTTGATGTGTCCATACATATATCCATAAAATCAGATTTAGGAAAAATCTTTCCAAGCCCTTTTGGACACTCAAATTACCTTAAACCTAGGATAATTTACCCTCCATAACATCCATAAATCATTTATTTACAAATAGCAACAAAAATCATATGGAAAGCACTCGTTTTGGCCCCCATTTGGACGTTCCATACATATACCCTAAAAATCAGATTTAGGGCAAACTCATCTAGCCCACTTAGGTTATCCAAAGGGACCTTAATTTAAGGTACTTTACCCTACAATTTATCCATAAACCATTTAAGCACTCCTTTATATCATTTTCAACTCAAAAATGGAAAAATCGGGTATTACTTGAAACCCTAAGTTCCATATTTGCTAAAATCATTAACAAATGATTAAATCAACATATGTAATCCGAAAGAACATGAATTACATCTAAATCATCATGCTTTAATCATACAGAAACTTGGTTTAGGGTTTTGAGAATTTTCAAGTTAGATTTCTTCTCAAAATTCAACCCTAACTTCCCTTTCACTCTCTTGAACTCTTAATCTCATTTAAATCTTTCAAAAATCATTCAATACTCATATTAAGGAATTGTAACTCAGCCTTTAAGAGTTATTTATGAACCATATTCATGGCTCATGATTTGAGAGAAGAAACTTAGGTTTCAAGAATCCAAAACTTAATCCATACTTACTTAATTTTAGGAAACTTTGAATCCAAGCTTCCCTAAACTGGTTTCTCCTTTTTCCTTCCTTCTTTTCCTCTTTTTTTTCTTCTTCTTTTTCTTCCTTTTTCTTCCCCTTGGTCGTGCTCAAGGTTGCTACCCCTTTGGAGATATTTTCTCCCTTTGAGAATTCTCTCTCTCCAAAATGGATGTTCACATGTGATGCCCCATTTTTATAATTTTTTCCACCTTGTGGGGCCTACTTTTGCCACATCTTATGAGGGTAGTTTATTTCTCTCTTATCCCTTGATGTGTTGACATAATATTATCCTAGTAAAATGGGTAATTATCTTATAGAAAATTCATCAAAATCATCACATTAATGGGCCATAAAGTTGTCCACTTAGAAACGTCCACATGTCATGGACCTTATGGAATTTTCTTGCCACAAAAATCAACCCATATCACGTTCATAACTCATCCTAGCTGCTTAGGTCATTTAAATGCATATTTTGCATTTTTAAAAATTCAAAAATTTCATATTTATCAAGCTTGGGTGTCACATGCATTGCCACCTCTCCATGACTCTTTGAGGCTAGCCCTTAGCCTCTTAAACCATCATTTAATCCACTTGACATTTCAAGGATTTTGGCCCTTGACTTAATCCAAAAAATCTAGCTCAAAGCACCTCCATTTGACACCTTGCATAGCATTAAACCAAGTCATTTAACTCACTTGCTTTTTAATAAATGCTATGGTAGTCTAGGGTGCACAAAGTCAATTCTAGGCACCTTTTTCCAATTAAGAACTTTCTCATGGTATTTAGCTTAATCCAGTCTACTCATACCATAGATTTCGTAATTTTATTCAATCATTTCAAATTTCATCTCAAACCGACGTTTCTATGTCAAGTTATGAACCTTTGAAAACAAACTTAGAGTGTGAGATTTAAAATAAATAATTATCACCTTAATCCCATCACATTTGTCTTAATCCAATCCACTCATAAGGTTGAGCCCAAAATCATGAGCTTACCTTTCAAATTTTATCTCATTTCGCCTTATAGGCGTCGAGTTATGAATTTTCTATGATTTTCCAACATAATTCCATAATTTCCATTTTAATCTCCATTAATTATATCATGGAAATTAAAATAAATATTCATATCACATTAGCATATCCCAATCCTCATTAAGCCCCTTTAGTCATCTTGACTTACTTTGGGCTATGATGATTAGTCTTAATCACCATTCTTAATTGTAAACCCTAATTGCAAAATATCATTAAATCATAAAAGTCATAAATCATCCATAATTCATTTAAATAACATATGTGTCATATCTATAGACCTACTTAGGTCTAGGTATCATAATCCTCCCTCTCCTTATAATAGGTTTCGTCCCAAAATCGTTCACTTTTCAATTGACTGGGGATACTTCTTTTTAAACTTTTTCCTTTAATACTCAAGTAACCTTGCTTTCGGAATATTGGTTCTATTGAAACTTAAAATATTCAATTTCTCTATTCCGAAGCTTCTGTACTTTATGATCTAGGATCCTTATCCTAATCAATTATATCCTCCATACTTAGTTAATCTTAGCTAACTTGTATACAGGGAATTCCATCTATATTATCTTGTTGGTTTTCTCTACAGGTAGTGCATGCGTGGTTACATACTGGCAAACTATGAATGAATGGTTATCACTAAAATCAAACAAAGCCATTGCCAAACTTCCTAAAATTTAATCCATACCTGTAACCACCTCATCTTCTTGCTCCTACGACTCAATTTCGAGTTGGGGCATGCACGTATACCGTGTTCGTAGAGGTAACTTGTCAGTTAGCTGCTTCGGTTATCCTCAGTTTGGCTATTCTTCTGTGCCCATGCAACGTTTATGCCTTACTTGGACAATTTGGGGCGATGTGCCGTACCTGATTACAAACGTAGCATCTGATACCAACTTCTGTGGTATCATACATATCCTTTTATCATCCTTTATTTTCTCCCAGTCCGCACTCTTTGGCTACATGACCCTGTTGGTCCCGAGTTTATTGCAATTACCCAAGAGAGGAGGGGTGAATTGGGTATTTTAAAATTTTTCACTTAAACGGAAACTTTCCCCTGTTTAATTTAATCCTCTTAATGAAACAAATGAATAATATAGAGAGTAATAAAACAATAAAATCAAAAATGTAAATCACATCAATAGGCAAGATTTGATAGTGGTTCGGGCAACCTCCATTACTTCACTCTTCCAAGCTCACACCCTTTGTGACTTGGGTTCCACTATGTATTCTCAACTACAACTAGAGCAACAACTCTCTTCTAGATTCCAACTCTAGGGGGCGCGTATAAATCACAGCACAAGTAGGTGACGAGTCTCACTCAAGTCACAACGCTACTTTGCTTTCACTTGGTTCAAAATCCCAATATTAAACCAAGTATCAATACAAATAATGAATCTTCCCAACCAAGGAAGTGCCTTGAGCGAGTCTTCTCCCGCGTGGCTCCGATAGGCGCTGTGGACGCTCTCGGAGTCGGGTGGAGGTCAGGGTGGTGGGGTCTCCGGAAAACGACGATTTCGGCGAGCTCGGTGCGGGTAAGCTGTCTGGTCCTTGGTGACGAAGAGCAGCGGTAGCACAGGTAGGAGGAAGATGGGGGAAACTTCGGAACCATGCATTGGGGATTTGCTCGGTACAGAATTACAAACCATGGCCATCTCAGGGGAGGCTCTAAAGAGAATCAAACAGGTCGAAAATGAGGAGGCAGTCCTCTGCTCGGTGTGGACGAACAAGAATTATAACCGAGAGCTTTTCAAAGCTATGATGAGGCGACTGTGGAGGACAAAGGGTGCATTCCGATTTGTAGAGGTGGGGGAAAATTTGTATAAAGTTTCATTCTCGATTCCAAGTGACAAGATCCGAATTATGGATGGCCGTCCATGGCTGTACGAACGCAGCGTCGTCCTCCTAACAGATCTGCAAGAAGAAATGGACATTGCCAACCTCCTATTCGTCAAAACGCCTCTGTGGCTTCACGTCTCGGGGACCCCATTCATAGTTGACAAGCAGGCGCTGGGAAGATGCATTGGCGAGTCTTTTGAGGAGGTGGAGACGATTGTGGCATCTGAATCTGAACTCAAGCTGAGGATTATGGCAGATTGTAGAGAGCCGTTAAGAAGAGGTATCTTCATACAGGTGGGGGACATGCAACGAAAATGGGTTAGCTTTCAATACGAAAAGCTTCCACTCTTCTGCTACTATTGTGGTAGAATGGGTCATGCATTCAGAGAGTGCTCTTACATTCCCATTGAGAAGAGAACGACGGTGGAGGCTGATATGCCTTATGGAAGCGGTCTTCGGGTGGGAACAAAACCATGGAGAATTCGAGGGGAGGATCATGGGAAAAGGGTAAACCCAACGAGATACTTGGGCGATCAGATAAGGGTAGACAGAGGGTGTCCAGGTGGAGGGGGGAAGCTGGAGAAGGCTGCTGTTTCTCGGTTTCAGGTGCAGGAGTCAACGAAGATGGCTGTTCAGCAAAGGGACAGCAACTGCAACATGGACACGGGGGACCAGATATGGGTTGGCATTGGGAATCCGGGTGGAGAGACAGAACTGGCAGCGGCAGCTGAGTGCCGTGGCCTCATGACAGAGGGGCTTCAACCAGGAAACGACAGCTACAAGGGGGTCTCCAGGACAGCGGGCTGCCAACTAAGAAGCGATTGCTGCATGGCGGTTTTGGGACAGCTTCCTAGACAAAACTCCCAGGCTTTTCAAGTAGAGCAGAGGAGGGTGCAGGAGGGTATTCCGATACAGAAGACGTGGGAGAAAGCCGAGAGGGGGGAGACATCTCAGTCAAGGGTGGGCTGCGACCAGCGACAGGACGCCGCTGATGGGTGCTGGCCGGTGATGCGGGAGTGCCCGTTGGGTGGCGTGGATGAAGGAATCGGATCAGAACATTATGCCCACGGATTTGCGCAGTCGGCTCGACCTACACACATGGGCACGACGGATGAAATGGACTTGCTGGGGGGACCTTCCCAAGGTAAAGAGGGGAGATGGAAGGAATCTTTAGAAGAGGAGCATGGTGGGGGTGTGAGGTGCAAAGGGAGAGATGGGGCGGAGGCAAAGGACCTTTTTCTTGGGGGGAATGAGGGAGAGCAATGGCCATGGATGGATGGGGGGGACCCAACTGGGACTGAATGCATGGGCGAAATTGCCATAACTCCCAACAGTGAGATGTCAAGACAACCAAAAAGAAAATGGAAACGGAATGCGAGGAGGGGGGAAAGACTTGTTGATCATGACGAACAGGGTGGGGCAGGTGGACTAAAGGCTAAAAGGAGGTATAAAGATGTACCTGAAGAAGCACGAAAGATTCCAAAGCGGGCGAAAGTGAGTGGGATCGCAGAAAACGGGGAGGCGGTGGCTGAGGGGACCCCTCAGTCCCGCCTACCATAAATGGCCCTCATTGCCTGGAATTGTCGTGGGCTTGGGAACCCACGGGCAATTCGTTGCCTTCTTGACTTGATCAGGAAACAAGCTCCCAAGTTAGTGTTCCTAAGCGAAACCAAGCGGAATGCTAAAGAGATGGATGGCATTAAACGCAAGCTAAAGTTCGACTGTTGCTTTACGGTAGAACCGATGGCTAGAAGAGGCGGATTGGCGCTCCTGTGGAACAATGAGGATCCGGTTAACATTCACAGCTTCTCCCATCACCATATCGATGCCGGCTTTATGGATTGGCGTTTCACGGGCTTCTATGGTCACCCGGACACTCAAAACCGTCATCTGAGCTGGATTACTCTTATTTAGCTGAGTGAACTTAGCAACATTCCATGGCTTGTTATGGGCGATTTTAATGAGGTGACGGGACCAACTGAGTATCGAAGCCAGAGGACTCGCAGTCAGGGGCAGATGGACCTTTTCTGTCGTACAATGGACAGATGTAACTTGATGGACCTGGGCTTTTTGGGTTTTCCTATGACTTGGAGTAATAACAGACGAGGAGAGCACAGAGTGGAGGCGAGGTTGGACAGGGGGCTCTCCACGCCCCAGTGGCTATCTTCTTATCCGTCGGCAAAAAATTTTCACATGGCGGCTTCTACGTCGGACCATTGCCCAATTCTACTTATCCTCGACTCATCGGAACGTTCAAGGAGGCCTCCAAAGGAATTCAGATATGAGTTATTCTGGACACGGGACAGGGAGGCTCTTCGCATTGTCCACCAAGCATGGTCCAGTCAATCATGGGGGAATACACCAACAGTTCATATACTCGATAAGAAGATACACTCATGCAGCAGGGACCTCCAGAAGTGGAATCGGACTAAGAGAGGGAACCTAAGGAAAGCAATTGAACGAAACCAGAGACAGATCACCTCCCTTATGAATCAAGCCCCCTCTGATCACAGAGACGACACTATAAAGGCTCTCAAAGCACGCATCAATCTTCTCCTGGATGACGAGGAACAATTATGGAGGCAACGCGCTAAGACCCATTGGCTACACGAGGGGGACAAAAATACGGGTTTCTTCCATCGGATAGCTTCTAATCGCAGGAGGGCGAACAACATTCACGCTCTGCAAGACAATGAGGGCAATTGGATCCGTGATCAAGACAAAATGCTCGAGGCAACGGTTAGCCACTTTTCCTCTCTATTCTCATCCTCGGGTCCGACAAATGCTGCGTGGATATCTAACCTCATTACTAGAAAACTCACAGACACCCAGAAGCAGGATATGATCAGACCGCTCCATTTTGCCGAAGTTGAATGTGCAGTGAAAGCAATGAGTCCTACGAAAGCTCCGGGACCGGATGGGATGTCCGCGGGCTTCTTTCGCTCGCATTGGGCTACGGTGGGCCATGATGTGTTCAAATGGTGTAAATCTTTTATGGAGAGCAGTGACCCATCAGTGAGGGACGATCACCTTCGGGAGCTGAACTTTACAACTTTAATCTTGATTCCAAAGAAGGTTGCTCCTCAGGTCCTTTCCCATTACCGTCCTATCAGCCTATGCAACGTGGTGTACAAAATTCTCGCCAAGGTGCTGGCAAACAGATTGAAAGTCATGCTAATGAATATCATTGGGGAGCAGCAAAGTGCGTTTGTACCTGGTCGATTGATCACCGACAATATGCTCGTGGCCTATGAAGCCATTCATTCTCTCAGGAGGCGCAAGGGTGGAAGAAGGAGGGAGATTGCGATTAAACTCGACACGTCCAAGGCGTATGACAGAGTAGAGTGGACGTTCTTGAAACAGATGATGCAGGTGATGAATTTTAGCCCAATTTGGATTGATTGGATCATGAGTTGCTTATCCACTGTGCAGTACAGGGTCAACATAAACGGTTTCAAATCAAGATATTTCCTTTCCACGAGGGGACTAAGGCAAGGGGACCCACTTTCTCCTTATCTTTTCCTGCTGTGTGCGGAGGGTCTTTCGGCACTTATATCTGAGGAGGTGATTCAAGGAAGCATTCATGGTATCACTCTTAATCCGCGCGGACCAACACTATCTCACCTCCTATTCGCAGATGACGCCCTCATCTTTCTTCGGGCTACGAACCACGATATCACAAACTTTCTATGCATCATGAAGCAATACTCTGACTCTTCGGGACAGGCGATCAACGTGGATAAAACTGCAGTGTTCTTTAGCTCCAACACGGATGGAGCCACAAGGCATGCGCTAACTCACCTGCTGGGTTCTCAGGGCAACCACATCCAACACTACCTCGGGCTTCCGGCGTGGCTCGGAAGGTCCAAACGAGAGCTTTGCACGAACCTAAAAGAACGAATCTGGCGGAAAGTGCAAGGGTGGAAGGGAAGGCTCCTCTCCTGGGGCGGAAAGGAGGTCCTAATCAAGGCGGTTGCCCAGGCCATTCCTGCGTACACGATGAGTATTTTTCTCTTGCCTAAGTCTTTTTGTAACGATCTTAATGCCATGTTAAGCAGGTTCTGGTAGGGCGAAAAGGACCACAAGCGTAAAATGAGCTGGGTAGCGTGGACAGAAATGTGCAAGTCAAAGCTGTCGGGCGGATTGGGCTTCAGAGACTTTTGCTGTTTCAACTTGGCGCTTATTGCTAAACAAGTGTGGAGGCTATCGACAAACCATACTTCTCTTTGCCACAAGATCCTCAAAGCACGCTACTTTCCTAACGAAGACATTTGGCAGTGTCGGGCCAGAGCTTCCGACTCCTTCACATGGAGGAGTATTTTGAAAGCTAGGGATGCTATCCAGTCGGAGTGTAGATGACGGATCGGCGATGTAAGAAGGGTCCGGTTTTTCAAGGACATGTGGTCCGACGAGCTGGTGGCTAAGGCGGGGCCTCTCCCGGAATCGGTCAGTGACGATACGAGAGTGAGCCACTTTATCCATGAGGATACCTGCTTATGGAATGGAGATCTTGTCAAGGAAGTTGCAGGCGATCTCGGATGGCACAGGGTCAATCTAATCCCACCCCCACAACCTCTTGTGGAGGACACTCTATTCTGGAAACACGAACCGAATGGCTTTTTTACAGTCAAATCAGCCTACAGATTCCTCAAATCTCGGCCCGATGTCTCCTCCAATGTTCATATCTATCAAGCACTGTGGAGGACGAAGCTCCCAAGCAAGGTCCTTATCTTTGGGTGGAGGTTATTTAAAAATGCTCTCCCGACGTTGTTGAACCTACAATGGAGGAGTATCGATGTGGACCCGTTTTGCTTATTTTGCAGGACCCATGTTGAGGACGCCAACCACCTATTCTTAGGCTGCGCACGCACGAGGTGCGTGTGGCAAAGGGTCTCATGGCGGGCCCCAAGGGGAGATACTATTCAGGAGATTCTGGGCTCTCTGACCCATCATGGCAGACTCAAGGACATGGCTTTCTTTATCCTATGCTGCTGGCGGTTATGGTTTTTCCGGAATAGGCTGAGGGAGGAGGGGCACTTTCCAGAGCTGACAGGGATACCCGATTGGTGCGTGGATTTTTTGGAGCAACATAGAAGGGACAAACCCCTTTTCGTTGGGGGGATAACTGAACAACCCCTTGTTCCTCGCTGGACTAGGCCACCGACGGGCACGGTCAAGATGAATGTGGATGCGAGGAAACACAATGGATGGAGCTTTATGGGCGTCGCAGCGGTCATCAGGGACTCCGAAGGTCATTTCATTGCGGCAAGGGGGTGGAGGCGGCGAGGGGTGATGGAGTCGTTACTTATGGAGGCGTTTGCGGTCTTTTGGGGTGTCAAATGGGCTCTCCAGACTGGCCTCACCCGGGTACAGATCAAAACGGATTCTCTGCTGCTTTTCAATTACCTCACGTCGGACTCCCCTGTCTTATCGCCAGCAGGACTTCTGGTGGTGGAAACAAAAGCTATTTTGGTTGCTTCCCCTCATCTATCCATCTGTCATGTTTTGAGACAAGGAAATAGAGTTGCACATGCCTTAGCTGATTTTGTTTCTGTTAATTTTTTGGAAAGTTACGATTGGTGGGGGAACCCGCCGCAAACCATTATAGAACTTATCTGTACAGACAATTTTTTGGAAATGCAAGTTGTGGGCTCTCCTATCCTTTCCTCCTACCTAACTGATAGGGAGACGGGATAGGAACGAACCCTTTTCATAAAAAAAAAATACAAATAATGAATCAAATAAAGAAATCTACACTTTACAGACTGTGTAGGCAAGTTTCAGCTCGTGGAAGAACCTGTAGAAGAGTTGATATGATCAGCTTTAAAGAGTGCAGCAAGTTTAAGTGTAGTTCTTCACTAGAATCTTGTATTGATCACTTAATGCTTGCAGAGGATGGTAGTTGGATCTCAGTTAATGCACTTTCTAACCTCTAGAAGTTCACTTGAATGCATATTTATAATGGTGGAGTAAATTCGAACGTTTGGAGATAGGTGGCGCGCATTTAATGTGCTAACATTCGAATTTTTCCGACCGTTGCTACCCAAGTCTTAGATGAAGTCAACCTCGGGTGCGACTTCACTTTCTGTGTGCGCTTGATGGAACTTGAATGTGAAACCCCGACCGTATACGCGTAATTTCGATATTTGTAATTTTGTAATTATTTTATGAATAAATGAAAATTCATGAATTATATTGATGGATATGTGTATTAGAGATTGAAATAATGCAATTAGGAATTTAACCCCGTGAATAGTGCACGTGAATAGTAAACGGGGATTAAGACACATGATTAAGAGTTAATCACTTGGATTAACTTAATCACAAAAAGACAAAATAGAGATTTAATCACTACAAGACGAAATAGCAATTCTTTTGGATATTTTAATCCAAATTTGGATTTTTGTGGAAAAATAGAAAAAAATTCATAAATTGCAATCCGGGCGTCAGAATTCGATGAAATTTTTTATGGATGGTTAAAAATTCATGATGGACATGATGAATGGATTAAGATGTGATGAAAATCACAAATCAAAGGTCAAGATGAAGCATCAAATACAAAGTGAAAAAGTGAATCAACTTTACATTAATTAAGCATTTGACTTTTAATTTAAATAAATAAATAAAAAATTAAAAAATTAAAAGCAAAGCAGATACATGTCAGGTCATGCAGGGGGGTATCTTGACCAAAATCAATGGTCAAAATTCATCCTAATCAAAGATCAATGGCTAGGATTAATTTAGCTTAATTTCATTAATTTTAAAAATAAAAAAATAGGTAGAAAATTAGGGCAGCTGTAGGGGGGCTGGAGCAGGCCTAGGGTGGCTAATCTTGGCTCAAGGCATCTTTGGAAATTAAAAAAAACCACATTTGCAATTTTACACCTTGAGCTGGGGGGTAAAATGCAAATTTATGAAATTTGAAGCACTATAAATAGGGAAGCATGCCTTGGACGAATTCACAGCCATCCTGTGGCGCCCCGAACTGAGGCGTCACATTTGTCCTTACTCCGGGATCTTGTCGATTGGTAAGTGTGAATCAGGATTGTTGCCCTGATCACGCGGCGGGTACTTAATTGGATCTCGTCCATTTTTTTTTTCATTTCTTTTTCTTTCATCATATAAACATATACTCATCATCATTCATAATGGACTTATCCATAACATCATAAATCATCAACTTCTCATATTATTCATCACTTCATAATTTCATACAACCTATGTCTTTTTCATCATATCTCATTAGGGAATCTATTCATACAAAAATCTACTAACCTTTGTAGATTCCTCTTTTCCTTTAGCAACACATGTCCTTCATTTCTTGGCTTTCCCTACACTTGTCTGAGGTTGGGAAAACAAAACATGAGTCGAAACTCAATAAGCAAGCATTTTTCATTTTGAATGCATTCCTCTCTATTTGATAGAAGACACTTACCAAGTGATTAACTACCAACGGAATAGAAATCTTTTCGTAAACCATATTTCGAAACCTTTCATAAACCATTCATGTAAATCATTCGTAAATGCATTTCTCTCCATTCGATAGGAGACACTTAGCAAGTGATCAACTATCAATGGAATAGAAACCTTTTCATAAACATTAGATGTGCAAATGCTTCCTTTCCACTCCTGACATAAACCTTCGTGTGTGGGTACGCTAGCTCAGGGAACATCTCACATAATATGGTCCAATACGCCGGCTGTCTCCGACTTGGCCTCATCAAGAGGAACCTATCTTCCTCTTGATGCCTACATGGTTCCTACATGCATGACTTTTGATTTTCCCAGCGTTATATACCTCTTACACCAGGTAACTTGTCATTCTCATGTAGAGAATTATTTACACCATCCCTTAAAAACATAATTTCAAATTCATGCTTTCCTTTTCAATCCATGTATGAAAATGCAATGCATTCATTCACACATAACATTCCTTTGCCTCCACCTCTGGGGAGGACGCCGTCGACACACAGCCCAAACGACTCGACAATAGTGAAGGGGGACCCTCTGATCCACTTTCTACCTCCACCAAAGCCTCTTCCTTATACATCATACATGTGCACATGTCTATGAACATCACATGATATCAATATGCCGGCATAACTTTTCATAAAAACTCATAAACACTCATCATTTCAAAACATTATAGGAATGGCCACCCTTAAACACATTTCATAAATACTTGGGAATAAAATCACATTTTCAAAAGGGTTTGTTTGCTTACCTTTTGTGGAACCCCGATCTTTGAGACATGTACAAAACTTTAGGGTTGTAAACCCTAGGTAATATATTTGAGAAATATATATTGATGGATATGAAATATATGGAAATAAAGGTTAAAATAATTATGCATGAAATTCGGATGAATAGTGCACGTGAATAGTGTACGTAAATAGTGAAACGTGAATAGTAAATGTGGGATTAAGAAATATATTAAGTTAATCACTTTGGATTAACTTAATCGTAAAAGACAAAAAAGGAAGCTTCCCACAAAAGGACAAAATAGCCACTTTTGGAATTTTTTATTATTTTCGGATTTTTATGGATTTTTATGAAGAAAATGAAGAAAAATTCATATCTTGCAATCCGGACATCGGATTGAGATGAAATTTTTTTATGGGTGTCTAAGATGTGATGATGGACATGATGAATGGTCCAAGATGTGATGAAAATCACAAATTAAGGGTCAAGATTAAACGTCATTTGAAAATGAAAAAGTAGCTTTACTTTTTCATTAATTAGAATTGACTTTTGATTAATTTTAATTAATTAAAGAGATAAGTAATTAATGAAAAGCTGCTGAAGCTTGGACTTTTGGGGCCAAATCCAATGGCTCAAATCCATCCTCATCAAAGATCAATGGCTAGGATTAAATTAGCTTAAAATAAATAATTTTAATAAATAAAAAAATAGGCAAAAATAGGGCTGCCATAGGGGTGCGTGAACAGTAGCTAGGGTGGCTGCACAAGGCTCCATGCACCTTTTAAAATTAGAAAAAAACACATTTGCAATTTCACACCTCAAGCAAGAGGGGGTAAATTGCAAATATGTGAAAAATCAAAAAGTATAAATAGGGGGCAGGGGTGGACGACCAAAGGCACTCCAAGCTTGAGAAATTCAAGCATTCCCACCCCCAAAACACGTTTTGGCTATAAAGAGAGAAGGAGAGAAGGAAGGAGAGAGAAAATGGGAAGGAAATGAGGAGTTCTCCACTTCGGGTAAGCAATTTCTTCCCAAATTTCTTTTGGATGTTAAATAAGGTAAAACCATGCTTAGATAATGCCTAAGCATGAGAAAATAAGTATAGATATAATGCTTAATTGGAATTATGCCGAAACATCGAAAATTTGGAGCAAAGATGGAGCATTCGGGAAGATAGCGTATGATATGTGGAAATAATGCTCCAAATTTGATAAATGATGATTTTGGATGTATGATTATGATAAATATGATGTTGTAATGATGATATATTAATTTCATGATTTTTGGAATTAAGGATTATGCTTAAGTGAATTTATGTTAATTTTTAGTATATGGAGAAAATGATTTTTTTGGCCAAGTAAATGATGATAAATTCAAAATGTATGAAATTTCCAATGATATACTAGGAATAAGGTATATCATGGTATTTTTTATTTTGTGAAAAAATATCAACTTTTGGAACCCATGAACAGTAACCCACGCCGCTGTGAACAGTAACCTCGGGTGAACAGTAATCGTGAAGAGTGATTTTGCTACAGTGACATGAACAGTAATTATGAACAGTGAACAGCGTATTTTGGAAAAAAATTGAGATTTATTTTATATATTTATGAGGATATATGGATGAAATTTTAAAAGGATTTATGGATAAAAATTCATATAAATGAGTAATGACTAAGTATCTTTATACAATTAACCTTTATTGGAATGAGGTAATGAATGAGCAAGCATGGAAAGTAAACTAAGACATAGAATGGATGGATAAAATATCCATTTTCCTTGTATAGGGAAAAAAAAAAGGGAAAGGAAAAGGTGGAGGACACGGACTGAGGAGGTAAGCAAGCACAACTTTGAAAATGTGATTTTATTGCTTCATTGAAAATGATGATTTGTAAGCAAGCAATCCTTTTGAAAATGATGATTTGTAAGCAAGCACAACTTTGAAAATATGTTTTATTCTCAAGTATTTATGAAATGTGTTTAAGGGTGGCCATTCCTATAATGTTTTGAAATGATGAATGTTTATGAATTTTTATGAAAAGTCATGTCGGCATATTGATATCATGTGATGTTCATGGACATGTGCACATGTATGATGTATAAGGAAGAGGCTTTGGTGAAGGTAGAAAGCGGATCAGAGAGTCCCCCTTCATTATTGCCGAGTCGTATGGGCTGTGTGCCGACGGCGTCCTCCCCAGAGGTGGAGGCAAAGGAATGTTATGTGTGAATGAAATGCATTGTATTTTCATATATTGATTGAAAAGAAAAGCGTGGATTTGAAATGATGTTTTTAAATGAATTGTGCAAATAATTCTCTACATGAGAATGACAAGCCACCTGGTGTAAGAGGTATATAATGCCGGGATAATCAAAAGTCATGCATGTAGGAACCATGTAGGCGTCAAGAGGAAGAGAGGTTCCCCTTGATGAGGCCAAGTCGGAGACAGCCGGCGTATTGGACCATGCTATGTGAGATGTTCCCTGGCTAGCGTACCCACGCACAAAGGTTTATGTCAAGAATGGAAAGAAAGTATTTGCACACATGGATTTCAAAAGATATTTTTAAGGGATGATGCAAATAATTCTCTACATGAGAATGACAAGCCACCTGGTGTAAGAGGTATATAATGCTGGGAAAATCAAAAGTCATGCATGTAGGAACCATGTAGGCGTCAAGAGGAAGAGAGGTTCCCCTTGATGAGGCCAAGTCGGAGACAGCCGGCGTATTGGACCATGTTATGTGAGATGTTCCCTGAGCTAGCGTACCTGCACACGAAGGTTTATGTCAGGAGTGGAAAGGAAGCATTTGCACATCCAATGTTTATGAAAAGGTTTCTATTCCATTGATAGTTGATCACTTGCTAAGTGTCTCCTATCGAATGGAGAGAAATGCATTTACGAATGATTTACATGAATGGTTTATGAAAGGTTTCGAAAAATGATTTACGAAATGGTTTCTATTTTGTTGGTAGTTGATCACTTGATAAGTGTCTTCTACCGAATGGATAGGAATGCATTTAAAATGTAAAATGCTTGCTTATTGAGTTTCGACTCATGTTTTTTTTTCCCAACCTCAGACAGGTGTTGGGAAAGCCAAGAGATGAAGGGCATGGGTTGCTAAAGGAAAAGAGGAATCTACAAAGGTTAGTAGATTTTTGTATGAATAGATTCCCTAATGGGATATGATGAAAAAGGACATAAGTTGTATGAAATTGTGAAGTTATGAATAATATGAGAAGTTGATGATTTATGATGTTATGGATAAGTCCATTATGAATGATGATGATATATGTTTATGTGATGAAAGAAAAGAAAAAGAAAAAAATTGGACGAGATCCAATTAAGAACCCGCCGTGTGATCAGGGCAACAATCCTGAGTCACGTTTACCAATCGACACGATCTTGGAGTAAGGACTATGTGGACCCCTCGTTTTGGGGCGCCACACCTTTGCTTTGCTTCAACCTGACTCCTTTACCCTTTCCTTTCATTTTCCTATACAAGAAAGTTTGATATTTTATCCATCTATTCCATGCCTACTTTCCATGCTTGTTTTATAACCTTTCATTACCTCATTCCCATAGAGGTTAATCGTATAAAGATACTTAGTCATTACTCATTTATATGGATTTTTATCCATAAATCCTTTAAAAATTCCATCCATATATCCTCATAAAATATAAAAATAAATCTCATTTTTTTCCCCAAATCACGCTGTTACTGTTCATGGGTACTGTTCATGGCACTGTAGCAATTACTGTTCACGTACTATTCATCCGAGGTTACTGTTCACAGAGACGTGGTTACTGTTCATGGGTTCCAAAAATTGATATTTTTTCCAAAAATAAAAAATACCATGACATACCTTATGCCTAGTATATCATAGGACATTTCATACATTTTGATTTTATCATCATTTACTCGACGAAAAAAATCATTTTTTCCATCTACTAAAAATCATCATAAATTCACTTAAGCATAATCCTTAATTTCAAAAATCATGAAATTAATATAACATCATTCCAACATCATATTTATCATATTCATACATCCCAAATCATCATTTATCAAATTTGGAGCATTATTTCCACATATCATACATGATTTCCCCGAATGCTCTATCTTTGCTCCAAATTTTTGATGTTTCGGTATGATTCCAATTAAACATTATAAATTTACTTATTTTCTCATGCTTAGGCATTATCTAAGCATGATTTTACCCTACTTAACATCCAAAATAAATTTGGGAAGAAATTGCTTACCTCAAGTGGAGAACTTCTCATTTCCTTCCCATTTTCTCTTTCCTTCCTTCTCTCCTTCTCTCTTTATGGCCAAAACGTGTTTTGGGGGTGGGAATGCTTGAATTGCTCAAGCTTGGAGTGCCTTTGGACGTCCACCCCTGCCCCCTATTTATACTTTTTGATTTTTCACATATTTGCAATTTACCCCCTCTTGCTTGAGGTGTAAATTTGAAAATGTGTTTTTTTCTAATTTTAAAAGGTGCATGGAGCATTGTGCAGCCCCCCTAGGCCTGCTCCAGAAGCCCTATTGCAGCCCTATTTTTACCTATTTTTTTATTTTTTTAAAATTAATTAATTTAGGCTAAATTAATTCTAGCCATTGATCTTTGATGAGGATGATCATGGGCCATTGGATCATGCCCCAAAAGTCCATGCTCCAGCATCAATTGCAGGCTTTGCATTAATTTTATTTAATTAAAATTAATCAAAGTCAAATGCCATTAATGAAAAAGTAAAGTTACTTTTTCCATTTTCAAATGACATTTAATCTTGACCCTTAATTCATGATCTTTGATTAATCTTGGATCATTCATCATATCCATCATCATATCTTGGTCACCCATAAAAAATTTCATCTTGATCCGATGTCCGGATTGCAAGATATGAATTTTTCTTCATTTTCTTCAAAATTCAATTAAAAATCCGAAAATTCATATTTTAATCCAAAAAAATATTTGTGTCCTGTAGTGGGAAGCTTCCTTTTTCGTCTTTTATGATTGAGTTAATCCAAAGTGATTAACTTAACATATTTCCTTAATCCCACGTTTACTATTCATATTTTACTATTCACGTGCACTATTCACGTGCACTATTCATTCGAATTTCCTGCATAAGTATTTTAACCTTCATTTCCATATATTTCATATCCATCAATATATATTTCTCAAATATATTACCTAGGGTTTACAATCCTAGGGTTTTGTACACGTCTCAAAGATCAGGGTTCCACACATCCCAAGCTCAAAAATCACTAGAGAAACTTCATTTCCCATCCCCACACATTTTAGCCTTGATTAGAAAGAAGAATAGAAGGTTGGAGAGAAAAAGTGTGAGAAAAAGAGGAGTATCTCCACTTCGGGTAAGTAATTTCTATTCAAATTTCTTTCGAATGTTAAGTAGGGTAAAACCATGCTTAAATAATTCCTAAGCATGAGAAAATAAGTATAGATATAATGTTTAAATGGAACTATGCCAAAACATCAAAAATTTGGAGCGAAGATAGGGTATTCGGAAAGATAGCATATGATATGTGAAAATAATGCTCCAAAATTGATAAATGATGATTTGGGATGTATGATTATGATAAATATGATGTTGAAATGATGATATATTAATTTCATGAGTTTTGGAATTAAGGATTATACTTAAGTGAATTTATGTTGATTTTTAGTACATGGAGAAAATGATTTTTTTCGCCAAGTAAATGATGATAAATTCAAAATGTATGAAATATCCTATGATATACTAGGCATAAGGTATGGCATGATATTTTTTATTTTTGGAAAAAATATCAATTTTTGGAACCCATGAGCAGTAACCACGTCTCTGCGAACAGTAACTCGGATGAACAGTAACTGGTACAATAATTTGCTACAGTAAACAGCGTAATTTTGGAGAAAATTTGAGATTAATATTGAATAGGAGAAGGAAAAGAACTGAAATGAACTGAAATGTGTTTGTTAAATTCTTTATTAAATGCTTTTTATGAAATTGTTTATGATTTGCAAATAGCATGCCGACATTTGTATGTAAATGAGCATGTGCACGAGGAATATGCCTTAGTCGAGGTAGTAAGCGGACCGGATGTCCCCCTCGCTATTGCCGAGTCGCTTAATAGGCCTAGGCCGGCGGTAACCTCCCTGAAATGGGAGCATGTATGGGATGGGCGCCTAGCTAGCGTCGCATCCAAAGGAATGTCATGAATGCTATGTATGCATTGCATTTGCATTTTATGAAATGCATGAAAATGATTAAAAAATTATGTATGGCCTGCTTACTGAGTATTATTACTCACCCATGCTTTTTCAACAACAGACAGGAAATGATGATGAAGGCAGCATGCCAAGTGTTATATAGTTTTTAATATAAATGATGTATATGTAAATTTTACGTAAAGATAATGATGACAATTATGAGATGGAAAGGAATATTTTTATTCTAATAAAAATGTTTATGGAATAGTTTTTTATCATAACTATGTTATGTGAAATATATTCCAAGTTGGATGAATGATGAGAATTTTCCATGTATTGATGATAAAAAAAAATCCTGCCGTGTGATCAGGGCAACATTCATGAGTCACGTTTACCAATCAAAACGATCCCAGAGTAAGGCTTCTAGGCATCTCGGTTTGGGGCGCCACAGAAGTTGGTATCAGAGCATGGATTGGTAAATAGGCAGAAAAGGAAAGAAATGATCAAGTTAGGATACATGAAATTATGATTATGATCCATTGATTTATTATTGATGACAATGTATAATATATGTGAATTGTATGAACATGTGACTATGATATGATAAATATCGATGTTATACTATTGAATGTTTTGTAAAGTTAAAAATGCCGCTCACCAGAGCTAGAGCAAGAGCCAACAAAGGAAAGGCCCCAATGGAAGAATTGGTAGATCAAGCAAGGGGCGAAGCCAGCAAAAGAACATATAGGGCAGAATCTGAGGAGCAATCCTTTAGAACTCACCCACGGCGAGAGGAAAGCTCTAGACCTCAAGAAAAGGTCAATATAGAAGAAAAAATTACTGCGGCAATCGAAAAAGCTATGCAGCAATGGACTGCCCATACTGCTAGATTATTGCAAGAAATGAGGAACCAGCAGGCCCCGCCAACAAAAGGAGACGAGGAAAGACCAGGGCCCTCGGCCAATCCCGGCATGTCAAGGGGAGTAGAGGATAGTCTCCTTGAGGACGATAGAAAGGCTATCAATGCCTTTCTTGCCCAGCGTCCGCCTAAGTTTGCATGGGAACCAGACCCCCTCATTGTAGAGCAATGGATCACGGAAATTAAAAAATTATTCAGAATATCACCCTGCAATGATCAGCAGAAAGTGTTGTGCACTACCCACCTACTGGTAAAAGACGCTTATGAATTGTGGGAAATGCTGATGGTTACTATGACACATCCAGAGCAAGTTACGTGGTAGGAATTTTTTGGAGGAATTTAATAAAGAATATCTCCCTGTAGGGTTGCAAAGCCAAAGGGTGATAGAGTTTGAAAAACTTTACCAAGGCAGGATGACAGTCACAGAATATGCTACAAAGTTCAATGCCTTGGTAAGATATATGCCATGGATCGCCAATGTGCCAAAGAATAAGGCACAAAGGTTCCAGAGGGGATTAAGGCCCCAGTTAAGAGAGGGGTTAGCCCCATTATTAATAAAGGACTATGCCTCTAGCATTGGGAGGGCTAGGGCATTGGAGATAGAGTCTATAAGGACTTAGGAGCTTAGGCAAGCTCAAAAACAATTCTTTACAGACTCCAAGGAAGGTGAGGCTAATAAAGGGAAAAGGGGAATCGCCGGAAAAAAGAAAATTGGCGACCAGACAAAGAGCACCCCGACTTGTAGAACTTGCCACAAGCGTCATTCAGGCGAATGTTTACAAGGAATGGGAAAATGTTACAAATGTGGACAAGTGGGTCATGTGGCCCGAGACTACGGGACCGACGAAGCCAAAATAATTAAATGCTTCAACTATGGACAAGTCGGACACATTTCGCCCAACTATCCGAATAAGCCACAAGGAGCACCAACCTGAGGGAGACCGGCCCAGTAAAAAGTCATTGCCATCACCAACCGGCCTGGTACTGTTGTCAACCCAGTGCGTGTTCAAGCCCTCACTCGAACAGAATCACAGGAGATGGAGGAGAAAGTGATTACAGGTATGATTTACATTTTAGGAAATACTGCAGTAGCTTTATTTGATTCTGGAGCTACGCATTCATTTATATCATACCAATTCGTAATCACACACGCACTTCGGGTAGAAGAAACTAGTAGTACTATGCATGTAGAATCCCCAGTATATAGATTGGCAAGCATAAATCAAATTTGTAAGGCATGTCCTATCAGGATAGGCACAAGAATATTGGAAGCTGATCTCATCCTATTACCAATGACAGAGTTTGACGTCATACTAGGGATGGATTGGCTAAGTCAATGGGGTACGATAATTGATTGTAGAAATAAAAAGGTGTAATTTGAAACACCAAAAGATGAAATAGAGATCAGTAAAATAAGACAGCTATAAAACACAATAAGAATGGTATCAGTTATGAAAGCAGCTAAGCTAATATGTCAACAATGTACAGCTTATCTGGTCTCTATAAACACAATAAAATAAGATGGGGTACCCATGGAACAAATTCCAGTGGTAAACGAATTTCCATATATTTTTCCAAAGGAGCTATGTAATTTACCACTGGAAAAGGAGATGGATATGGAAATAGAAATTATCCCATGGACAGCCCCAATATCTAAGGCCCCATATAGGATGGCACCAGCCGAATTGGCTGAGTTGAAAGTACAAATTCAAGATTTATTAGATAAGAGGTTTATTAGACCCAGTGCATCACCTTGGGGAGCTCCAGTACTATTTGTAAGGAAAAAGGATGGGAGTTTGAGACTTTGTATTGATTACAGAGAATTGAACAAAGTAACAGTAAAAAATAAGTACCCACTCCCAAGAATAGATGATCTTTTTGATCAGTTGAAAGAAGCTTCGATATTTTCAAAAATTGATCTACAGTCAGGGTACCACCAATTGAGGATATGTCCAAAGGACGTTCATAAAACAGCATTCAGAACAAGATATGGGCATTATGAATTTTTAGTCATGCCATTTGGAGTAACGAATGCCCCAACTATATTTATGGACATGATGAACAGGATTTTTTGAGAATTTTTGGATCAATTTGTGGTGGTATTCATTGATGATATATTGATTTATTCAAAGACAAAAGAAGAACATGAGAAGCATTTGAGGATAGTATTGGAAATTCTCCGAAGGGAGAAATTATATGCTAAATTCAAGAAACGTGAATTTTGGTTGAAACATGTAGCCTTTCTCGGCCACATTATATTTGAGAAAGGAGTACAGGTAGATTCCCAAAAGATTGAGGCAATAACAAAGTGGCCACAACCAACAAATAACACGGAAATAAGAAATTTCCTAGGGAAAGCTGACTACTACAGAAGATTTGTGGAAGGATTCTCACAATTGTCAGCTCCATTCATAAAGCTGACAAGGAAAGAAGTTAGGTATGAATGAACACATGAATGTGAGAATAACTTCCAGGAATTAAAGAAAAGACTGGTAAAAGCTCCAATTCTAACACTACCTACGGAGAAGGAAGGGTTTGTGATGTATAGTGATGCCTCAAAGAAAGGATTAGGATGTGTACTAATGCAAAATGGAAAAGTTATATCATACGCATCCCGGCAACTCAAGCCAAATGAGGTAAACTATCCAACCCATGATTTAGAATTGACAACAGTAGTCTTTGTTTTGAAAATTTGGAGACATTATTTATATGGAGTTAAATGTGAGGTCTGTACTGATCACAAGAGCCTTAAGTATATTTTTACTCAAAAGGAGTTAAATATGAGGCAGAGAAGATGACTCGAGTTACTAAAGAATTATGACCTCGACATTTTATATCATCTAGGCAAAGCCAATGTAGTAGCCGATGCACTAAGTAGAAATGTTAGCTTAGCACATCTCATCACAAAGGAAGAAGGGCTACTACAAGAATGGAGACAATTAGAGCTAATTATAAGCCCACCTGGGGTACAAGTTAGATTGTCTCAATTACAAATCCAATCAAATTTATTTGAGCAAATTAAAATGGTCAACAAGAAAATGGGGATTTCAAGAATTACGTGGAGAAAAAGATCAAGAAAAATCCCAGTTAATACATACAAGATGAACATAGGATGTACAGATATAAGGGTCACCTGTGTATACCCAATCAAGAGGAAGTAAAGGAACAAATATTGAAAGAAGAACATTTCTCTCTATTTTCGATGCATCCAGGTAGCACCAAGATGTATGAAGATATCAAAAAGATGTATTGGTGGAATAATATGAAGAGAGAAATTGATGAATATGTGGCTAAGTGCCTAACATGTCAAAGGGTTAAGGCTGATCATCAAAGAACCCCTCGAAAATTACAGTGGCTCAAAGTTCCAGAATGGAAATGGGATGATATTACTATGGATTTTATTGAAGGGTTGCCAAGAACCCAGAATGGAAATGATGCTATATGGGTAATAGTTGATAGATTATCAAAAGTGGCTCATTTCTTAGCCATCAAGAAAAATTTTACTGCTGAGCGGCTGACTAAGATCTATTATAAGGAGATAGTGAGACTGCATGGAGTACCTAAGTCAATAGTTTCCGATCGAGACTCCAGTTTTACATCTCAATTTTGGAAAAGTTTACATCAAACCTTAGGTACACAGCTGAAATTTAGTACAACATTTCATCCTCAAACTGATGGGCAAACGAAAAAGGTAAATCAAGTAGTTGAGGACATGCTAAGGATGTGCACAGTAGAATTTGGAGGATCATGGGATGAATATTTGGCTATGGCAGAGTTTGCTTATAACAACAGTTATCAAGCGAGTATTCAAATGGCCCCATTTGAAGCTTTATATGGACGAAAATGCAGAACTCCTCTAAACTGGGATGAAGTAGGAGAAAGGAAGTTAGCTCCAGACCTCTCAAAAAGAATGGCAGAAAAAGTACAAGTGAATCGCCAGTGTATACTCACAGCCCAGAGCAGGCAAAAGAGTTACACTTGTGAAACCCCAATCTTAGACACGTATAAAACCCTAGGGTTGTAAACCCTAGGTAATGTATTAATGAAATATATATATTCATGAAATATGAAATTATGAGGGAGTAGATGTTAAAATAATTAATTATGAAATTCGGATGAATAGTGCACGTGAATAGTAAATGTGGGATTAAGGAATATGTTAAGTTAATCACTTTGGATTAACTTAATCATAAAAGACGAAAAAGGAAGCTTCCCACAAAAGGACAAAATAGCAACTTTGTGATTTATTTAATATTTTCGGATTTTTGATGGATTTTTGAAGTAACATGAAGAAAAATTCATATCTTACAATCCGTACATCGGATTGAGATGAAATTTTTTATGGATGGCCAAAATATGATGATGAACATGATGAGTGGTCCAAGATTGATAAAAAATTATGACTTAAGGGTCAAGATTAAACGTCATTTGAAGATCAAAAAGTAGCTTTACTTTTTCATTAATTAGTATTTGACTTTAGATTAATTTTAATTAATTAAATGATAAATAATTAATGAAAAGCTGCTATGGCTGCTGGAGCTTGGACTTTTGGGGCCAAATCCAATGGTCCAAATCCATCATTATCAAAAATCAATGGCTAAGATTGAATTAGCCTAAAATAATTGATTTAATAAATCAAAAAATTATAAAAAATAGGGCTGCCATATGGGAGGCATGAACAGTATCTAGGGTGGCTACACATGGCTCAAAGAACCTTTTGGAAATTAGAAAAAAATACATTTACAATTTAATACCTCAAGCAAGGGGGGGTAAAATCCAATTTGATGAAAAATCAAAAAGTATAAATAGGGGGCATGGGGTGAACGACCAAAGCACTCAAACCCAGCTCCATTTGAGCATTTTTTCACCCCCACCACGTTTTAGCCTTGAGGAGAAAGAAAAGGAGGAAGTTAGAGAGAGAAAGTGCGAGAAAAAGTGGGATATCTTCACTTCGGGTAAGTGATTTCTTCCCAAATTTCTTTTGGATGTTAAGTAGGGTAAAACCATGCTTAGATAATGCCTAATCATGAGAAAATAAGTAAGGTTATAATGCCAAAGTAGAATTATGCCGAAACATCGAAAATTTGGAGCGAAGATAGAGCATTCGGGAAAATCATGTATGATATATGGAAATAATGCTCCAAATTTGATCAATGATGATTTGGGATGTATGATTATGATAAATATGATGTTGGAATGATGATATATTAATTTCATGATTTTTAGAATTAAGGATTATGCTTAAGTGAATTTATGTTGATTTTTAGTACATGGAGAAAATGATTTATTTAACCAAGTAAATGATGATAAATTCAAAATGTATAAAATTTCCCATGATATACGAAGCATAAGCTATGTCATGGTATTTTTTATTTTTGGGAAAAATGTCAATTTTGGGAACCCATGAACAGTAACCCACGTTGATGTGAACAGTAATCTCGGGTGAACAGTGATGATGAATAGTAATTTGCTACAGTGACATGAACAGTAATTATGAACAGTGAACAGCGTATTTTGGGAAAAAATTGAGATTTATTTTTGTATATTTATGAGGATATATGGATGGAATTTTTAAAGGATTTATGGATAAAAATTCATATAAATGAGTAATGACCAAGTATTTATAAAAGGAAAACCGCTATAAAAATGAGGTAATATGTGATCGTAAAGCATGCATGGGAAGCAAGCTAAGACATGGAATAGATGGATAAAATATCAAATTTCCTTGTATAGGAAAATGAAAGGAAAGGATAAAGGAGTCAGGTTGAAGCAAAGCAAAGGTAAGCAAGCGAATTTTTTTTAAAATATGATTTTATTGCTTTATTGTAAGCAAGCAATCTTTTTGAAAATGATGATTTGTAAGTAAGCACAACTTTGAAAATATGTTTTATTCTCAAGTATTTATGAAATGTGTTTAAGGGTGGCCATTCCTATAATGTTTTGAAATGATGAATGTTTATGAATTTTTATGAAAAGTCATGCCGGCATATTGATATCATGTGATGTTCATGGACATGTGCACATGTATGATGTATAAGGAAGAGGCTTTGGTGAAGGTAGAAAGCGGATCAGAGAGTCCCCCTTCATTATTGCCGAGTCGTATGGGCTGTGTGCCAACGGCGTCCTCCCCAGAGGTGGAGGCAAAGGAATGTTATGTTTGAATGAATGCATTGCATTTTCATACATGGATTGAAAAGGAAAGCATGGATTTGAAATTATGTTTTTAAGGGATGGTGCAAATAATTCTCTACATAAGAATGACAAGTTACCTGGTGTAAGAGGTATATAACGCTGGGGAAATCAAAAGTCATGCATGTAGGAACCATGTAGGCGTCAAGAGGAAGAGAGGTTCCTCTTGATGAGGCCAAGTCGGAGACAGCCGGCGTATTGGACCATGTTATGTGAGATGTTCCCTGAGCTAGCGTACCCGCACATGAAGGTTTATGTCAGGAGTGGAAAGGAAGCATTTGCACATCCAATGTTTATGAAAAGGTTTCTATTCCATTGATAGTTGATCACTTGCTAAGTGTCTCCTATCAAATGGAGAGAAATGCATTTACAAATGATTTACGTGAAAGGTTTTTATGAATGATTTATGAAAGGTTTCCAAAAATGGTTTACGAAAAGGTTTCTATTCTGTTGGTAGTTGATCACTTGATAAGTGTCTTCTATCGAATGGAGAGGAATGCATTTAAAATGAAAAATGCTTGCTTATTGAGTTTCGACTCATGTTTTGTTTTTCCAACCTCAGACAGGTGTAGGGAAAGACAAGAAATGAAGGGCACAAGTTGCTAAAGGAAAAGAAGAATCTACAAAGGTTAGTAGATTTTTGTATGAACAGATTCCCTAATGGGATATGATGAGAAAGAACATAGATTGTATGAAATTATGAAGTTATGAATAATATGAGAAGTTGATTATTTATGATGCTATGGATAATTCCATCATGAATGATGATGAGTATATATTTATGTGATGAAAGAAAAGAAAGAAAAAAAGAAAAATTGGACGAGATCCAATTAAGAACCCGCCCTGCGTGATCAGGGCAACAATCCTAATTCACGTTTACCAATCGACAAGATCCCGGAGTAAGGACAAATGTGATGTCTCGGTTCGGGGCGCCACAACATTGATTGCAAAAGAAGGGATTGCAAAAGAAGGGATCACGTATTTGTCAAAGTAACGCCATTCAAAGGGGCCACCCCGTTTGGAAAAAAAGGGAAGCTAAACCCAAGATATATCAAGCCCTTTGAAGTACTGGAAAAGATTGACAACTTAGCCTACAGAATAGCCCTGTCACCAGCCCTAAGTGCCATCCACAATGTGTTTCACATCTCCATGCTCCGAAAATATGTCTCCGATCCGACCCATGTGTTAATAGCAGAGAATTTGCCAATACAAGAACACTTGAACTATGAGGAAAGGCCAATCAAAGTACTGGATTCCAAGATCAAGAAGCTTCGGAACAGGGAGATCGAGTATGTAAAGGTTCAATGGAACCAATATTCAGAATCCGAAGCACTCGAGAGTTACGAGAGGAAGTTGAAAGAAAATATCCTCAATTATTCAAGGAAAGATAGGTTTCGGGACAAAACCTATTGTAAGGGGGGGAGAATTGTGAAACCCCGACCATATACGCGTCATTTCGACCGTACACGCGTCATTTCGATATTTGTAATTTTGTAATTATTTTATGAATAAATGAAAATTCATGAATTATATTGATGGATATGTGTATTAGAGATTGAAATAATGCAATTAGGAATTTAACCCGTGAATAATGCACGTGAATAGTAAACGGGGATTAAGACACATGATTAAGAGTTAATCACTTGGATTAACTTAATCACAAAAAGACAAAATAGAGATTTAATCACTACAAGACGAAATAGAAATTCTTTTGGATATTTTAATCCAAATTTGGATTTTTGTGGAAAAATAGAAAAAAATTCATAAATTGCAATCCGGGCGTCGGAATTCGATGAATTTTTTTATGGATGGTTAAAAATTCATGAGGACATGATGAATGCATTAAAATGTGATGAAAATCACAAATCAAAGGTCAAGATGAAGCATCAAATACAAAGTGAAAAAGTGAATCAACTTTACATTAATTAAGCATTTGAATTTTAATTAAAATAAATAAATAAAAAATTAAAAAATTAAAAGCAAAGTAGATACATGTCAGGTCATGCAGGGGGGTATCTTGACCAAAATCAATGGTCAAAATTCATCCTAATCAAAGATCAATGGCTAGGATTAATTTAGCTTAATTTCATTAATTTTAAAAATAAAAAAAATAGGTAAAAAATTAGGGCAGCTATAGGGTGGCTGATCTTGGCTCAAGGCATCTTTGGAAATTTAAAAAAAACACATTTGCAATTTTAGACCTTGAGCTGGGGGGTAAAATGCAATTTCATGAAATTGAAGCACTATAAATAGGGGAGCATGCCTTGGACGAATTCACAGCCATCCCAAGCTCAAAAATCACTTGGGCAACTTCATTTCCCATCCCCACACGTTTTAGCCTTGAGTAGAAAGAAGAATAGAAGGTTGAAGAGCGAAAGTGTGAGAAAAAGAGGAGTATCTCCACTTCGGGTAAGTAATTTCTACTCGAATTTCTTTTGAATGTTAAGTAGGGTAAAACCATGCTTAAATAATGCCTAATCATGAGAAAATAAGTATATATATATAATATTTAAATGGAATTATGCCAAAATATCAAAAATTTGGAGCGAAGACAGGGTATTCGAGAAGATAGCATATGATATGTGAAAATAATGCTCCAAAATTGATAAATGATGATTTGGGATGTATGATTATGATAAATATGATGTTGAAATGATGATATATTAATTTCATGATTTTTGGAATTAAGGATTATACTTAAGTGAATTTATGTTGATTTTTCGTATATGGAGAAAATGATTTTTTTCGCTAAGTAAATGATGATAAATTCAAAATGTATAAAATGTCCTATGATATACTAGGCATAAGGTATATCATGGTATTTTTTATTTTTGGAAAAAATATCAATTTTTGGAACCTATGAACAGTAACCACGTCTTTGTGAACAGTAATGCGGATGAACAGTACTGCTACAATAATTTGCTACAGTAAGTTATTACAGTAACAGCGTAATTTTGGAGAAAATTAGAGATTAATATTTAAAAATAAGGATGGAAATTTTAAGGAACCTATGGATAAAAATATCCATATGAAGAAATAATGCCCAAATATTATAGAGCATGCATGGGAAGCAGCTTGAATAGAAGAAATAAAATTATCCTTTTTCCTCGAATAGGAAAAGGAAATGAGAAGGTCAAAAACACCCACTGAGAAGGTAAGCAAGTTATATGTTTTGCAAATTATTTCAATAATACTTAAAATTGTTTGCGAATTGCTTTACGAAATTTATTTAAGGTTGGCCATACCTATAACTGCTTTACATGAACTGAAATGTGTTTGTTAAATTCTTTATTAAATGCTTTTTATGAAATTGTTTATGATTTGCAAATGGCATGCCAGCATTTGTATGTAAATGAGCATGTACACGAGGAATAGGCCTTAGTCGAGGTAGTAAGCGGACCGGATGTCCCCCTCACTATTGCCGAGTCGCTTAATAGGCCAGGCCAGTGGCGACCTCCCTGAAATGGAAGCATGTATGGGATGAGCGCCTAGCTAGCATCGCATCCAAAGGAATGTCATAAATGTTATGTATGCATTGCATTTGCATTTTATAAAATGCATGAAAATGATTGAAAAATTATGTATGGCCTGCTTACTGAGTATTATTACTCGCCCATGCTTTTTCAACAACAGACAGGAAATGATGATGAAGGCAGCATGCCAAGTGTTATATAGTTTTTAATATAAATGACGTATATGTAAATTTTACGTAAAGATAATGATGACAATTCTGAGATGGAAAGGAATATTTTTATTCTAATAAAAATGTTTATGGAATAGTTTTTTTATCATAACTATGTTATGTGAAATATATTCCAAGTTGGATGAATGATGAGAATTTTCCATGTATTGATGATAAAAAAAAAATCCTGCAGTGTGATTAGGGCAACAATCCTGAGTCACGTTTACCAATCAAAACAATCCCGGAGTAAGGCTTCTCGGCACCTCGGTTTGGGGCGCCACATTGAATCTCTTGAAAGTGACCTTGATTGCTTGATATTCTTCACATTAATTGTTCTTCCACTGATTTCTTTCACTTGGAATTCAGCATGATCATCTTTTCTTTAACTTCATGTCTTCAAGTTGGAGTACTTAAATCTTGGAGTTTATAAAAGTGGTCCAATTTCTGTCTTGAATGATTAAACTTGGAATGGCTGCTTGTCTGGACTTTACATATCGTCATCTTGACTCAAGTCGAATGTCTGGGTCAACTTGGGGATCAACTTCACTTCAAGTCGCATGTAAAGTCGACTTGGGTATGCAACTTCACTCAAGTCGCAAATGGAGTCGACTTCGGGTGCGACTTCACTAGTCTCATATTCAAATTTCAGCGCTATAACTTTTGAACACCTAAAGTTGATGGTGGAGTCGACTTGGGTCTGCAACTTCACCCAATTCGCACCTGGAGTCAACTTGGACTTGCGACTTCACTTGTCTTGGATCCCATTTTCAACGCTGGAAGGTTTGAGTACCTGAAATCGATGGTGGAGTCGACTTGGGTCTGCGACTTCACCCAAGTCGCAAATGGAGTCGACTTGGCATTGCGACTTCACCTGTCTTGAATCAAAATTTAGCACTAGAAGGTTCCCCTTTTATCCAAGTTGATCCTGAGGTCGACTTGGGTATCGACTTAACTCAAGTCAATAGCTGAGTTGACTTGGTTTGCAACTTGATCTGTCAAATTCTGATTTTCATTTTTCTCTCCTTTAAACATTTTCCACAAAACATATTAGTACCCAAAACTCACTCAAATTGAATTGTTAATCATCAAAATACAGATTTTGCTTAATTTGCCATTGATTCCAACAATCTCCCCCTTTTTTATGACTGACAAAACCAATTTGAGTTTATACCTTTCATTATCTTAAAACATACCATTTTACCTTGTTTTGATATTTTAGAATATTCATGAATCATTTGCATTGCATTTCAAACTTATTTCATTTTCAACAATTTTCATGCATATAGCATAAGTTGAAGTCATTCAATTCAATTTCAGTTGATCCACACAGCAGAACATAAATAGAACTTTTTCATTCATTCATAAAACAGAACTTTTTCATATATAATCAACCATTTTTTATAAAATGTAAAATGAAATGCAAACCTATGTGAGTACAAGATACCGACCCATAAAGAAGTAAACTAATCTACGACTCAACTCCTATCCTAGAGACCCACTCAACTCCAACTATTCTCCCCCTTTTTGTCAATAAATCAAAAATGGAGATCAAGAATTTGAGATTTGGCGAATTGGAAAGCGGAGAGAGAATAGGGTGACTAGATAACCGGTGGTGTAGGTCTGACATGAGCGGATGAGTAAAACAAGGATATAGGTTGAGCTGTGGGTGCACCCCACACAGACTCACTAACAAATGGAACTAGATCGGGTATAGGCCGAACTCTGCCTCTCCCTGATGCAAACCGGTATTTGATCGTTCTAACCTCCTGATCCATACGATCCTATCTCGTATGCATATCCATGATGGCAGTGTGGATCCCGGCAATCTGGGAGGTCAGTCTATCCTCCATCTGGTCTAGATGCTCCCTAATTGCATTCACCGAATTGTCCCATGAAGGCGGACGTAGATCCAAATCTGGTATCTTCGAGCCTTTAGGGGAACATGATCCATGCGAATGAGGTGATGCAGGCTCAGTTGGGATATCCTGTGGTGGAGATGGGACGACCTGAGGCTGTGGTGATGGCGGGGGCTGCTCCCCCTCAACTTGTTCTCCTCCGGCTTCCTCTTGAGCCAGTTGTCCCATCCTTTCTCTTATCCTTTCTGCCCTGAAATGATCCACATTTATCTTCATCCTTTGTACTAATGTCTTATGACATTTGTTGGTTTCAACACCTCAAACGGCTCACCATCGAGGTCCACACCCATGTAATGCATAATTCGGGTGATCCAAGTCCCATAAGGCAATACCCCTCGAGGGTTATCTTCTTTGAAGCCAATGCTTTTAAGAACAGTGTAGGCAGGCTAATCTTGACCTTGTTCTCCACTTTCCATAGGATTTCCGCCTCCTATAGGTTCAGCTGGTTTTGGCCTCCTCCTTTAGGGTATATACAATGCGCAATCAACAACCTGAGTACCCTAAGCCTGGGAGATAGGTCCATATAGTGAAGGAACTTGATTCCTGGGTGGTACTTGTTGCTCCTTGTCAACTAATTATATAGTTGTGTCAATGACAACCCATCCAGAATCGATTCTTCTTCTTTGGGAACATCCAACATATGCGCAATTCTAGTGATTGCGTTGTCCCTGTGGTTTCCTTCTCCAAAACCTAAGTTGATTTCTCTTCCCTTAACAAATGTAACATAGTACTCCTGATCCCATAGGTAGTAAAATATATGGGTCAAATAAGGATACACCCTATCATCGGCTTTTAAAAGCCCAGTCCAACCTTGGAATTCCAACAATTCTTCTATGCCAAACTCATAATCATGTAGAAATTTGAAATTGATGATTTTTGGCATGAAAATCTTACGCTCATAAAAATACCTATAGAATTTGTTGTGTTGCCGCTCTGTCCTGAAATAGGTGGTAGGCATCTTGAGGACTTGAGCTTTCTGAGATGGTGTCCCCTGTCTATTAGCAGCTGACAATGTATCACTGCTAGACCTAGTGTTGGAGTTTGCCTGTTGGGGTGCCGTCGAGGAGGGGTTGGCCTTGCGAAAATGCACACGGCGTCCCGCTGATACAGAGGCCTCCTCCCTAATCTGCTCAGAT
This sequence comes from Annona cherimola, assembly GCA_030490835.1. Taxonomy (NCBI): domain Eukaryota; kingdom Viridiplantae; phylum Streptophyta; class Magnoliopsida; order Magnoliales; family Annonaceae; genus Annona; species Annona cherimola. Next base: position 52,638,064 of record CM059972.1, on the reverse strand, counting down.
GGGGTCCATTGTCTGCGAGGTATCCCCTCGCCCGTATTGGACTTTGAAGGCCTAGACACAGCCTGTTTCTTGGTGACTGCTTTTGGGGCCATTGGAAATGGATTTCAAATGGGAATTTTGAAGAGTTAATATAGGATGATTATATGGGAACTTTAAAAACTGAGGAGTCAAGAGAAATTGGGAATAATGATTACTGCCGATGAAATGCAATCGAGAAGAATTGAGAGATAGGTTGCTGAATCAGAGAGAATTAGTGGACAGGATGAATACGAATAGAGAGATGACTCTGAGAGAGAATGAAAAAAAATATAAGGAGATGCAAACTGTACTTGGATTTAAAAAAGTAAATTAAAACAGAGATAATGAGAGGAATAAAGAGCTGAAAAACGAAGAGAGAGAGAGAGAGAGAAAGTGACTGTCTTAGAGAGATCGTGAGAGGAATACAAGCTGACAGAGTGTGAGGAAATCGTCACTAACACTAAAGAAAGAGCTCGGTTTGGAGATAAAGAGAGAGAGTGAGGAAATCAGACAAAGAGAAAGAGAGAGTGCTATGAGAGGCAGAATCGAAGGGAGACGGTGCTGGAATGAGAGGTTTCAGAGTTGGAGAGAGAGAAACAAGATAGGAACCAGAAAGAATGAGGAAAGAAAAGCAAAAGAAAGGGAAAACCCCGGCTGCACGTGGGAAAGCGAAGCATCGCCCGCTGGAGTCGACTTGCCCTAATCGAAGTCGACTTCGCCCATGCGGAGTTGACTTCGTCCTACCCAAAGTAGACTTTGACTTCCTAGAGTTGACTTCACTGAAGTCGACTTGGGACTACTGGAGTCGACTTGGCTCTTTCGACTTGGACTTTCTAAAAACACTCCCCTATCATATATTCTTCTAATCAAACTCAATCATACCCATATCATTTCTAATTTTATAAAAAAATTCTTTTGCTAAAGGTTTGGTAAATATATCAGCAATTTGGTCCTCAGTTTTCACATACTCCAAACAAATTTTATGATTTTCAACATATTCACGAATAAAATGGTGTCTCACATCTATATGCTTAGTTCTAGAATGCAACACAGGATTTTTAGTCAAATATATTGCACTTGTATTATCACATCTAATTGGAATATCATGATAATCAACACCATAATCTCTAAGTTGTTGTTTCATCCAAAGTAATTGGGCACAATAGCTCCCAACGGCTATGTACTCAGCTTCCGTGGTAGATAGAGAAACACTAGTTTGTTTTTCTTGAAAACCATGAAACCAACATATTTTCAAGAAATTGGCATGTTCCACTAGTACTTTTTCTATCTACTTTGTAACCAGAAAAATCCGCATCAGAGTAGCCGATTAGATCAAAAGTTGACCCCTTTGGATACCATAGTCCTAGGTTAGTATTATTTATCAAGTATCTGAAAATTCTTTTCATAGCTATTAAATGTGATTCTTTAGGACATGATTGAAATCTAGAATACATGCAAACACTAAATAAAATATCAGGTCTAGAAGCAGTCAAATATAATAGAGACCCTATCATGATTTTATACAATTTTTGTTCTACAGATTTACCCTTTCTGTCCTTGTCGATCTTGATATTTGCACTCATTGGTGTGTTTGCGCCTTTGCTATTCTGCATTCCGAACTTCTTTAACATCTCCTTGACGTACTTGGACTGATTTATGAATATACCTTCTGCTTGTTGCTTAATTTACAGTCCAAGAAAGAAGTTCAATTCTCCCATCATGCTCATTTCAAATTCACTCTGCATAATATTAGAAAATTATTGGCATAGAGTTTCATTAGTAGCATCGAATATAATATCATCAACATAAATTTGAACAATTAAGATATCATTGTCTTTATACTTGATAAATAATGTTGTGTAAACCTTTCCTCTTTGAAAGTTATGGTCAATCAAAAATTTGCTTAACCTTTCATATCAAGCTCGTGGAGCTTGTTTTAGTCCATATAAAGCTTTGGTTAATTTGTAAACATATTTTGATTGATCATTTTCTTCAAAACCTGGAGGTTGTTCAACATACACTTCCTCATTCAAGTATCTGTTCAAAAATGCACTTTTCACATCCATTTGAAACAATTTAAAATTCACGTGAGAAGCAAAAGCTAATAAGATACGTATGGCTTCTAGTCTAGCCACAGGTGCATATGATTCTTCAAAATCTATTCTCTCTTCTTGGGAATACCCTTTGGCTACTAATCTGACTTTCTTTCTTACCACATGTCCACTTTCATCTAACTTGTTCCTAAATACCCATTTGGTACCAATAACAGTGCAATCTTTGGGTCTAGGAACTAAATGTCATACATTGTTTCTTTCAAATTGATTTAGCTCTTCTTGCATTGCGGTAATCCAATTTTCATTACTAAGAGCTTGATCAATCGTTGTTGGTTCAATTTTTGACACAAAAGCAAATTCACCACAAATATTGTGTCTTAATCTTCTAGTTTTCACTCCTTCATAGATATTACCGATAACTTGCTCAATTGGATGATAATTTTTGAATTTCAAATCAGTTGGAGGTTTGTAAGAATTATTACCTTCACTTACCCTTTCTTCCATGGAATTTTCTTGTTTTGCCTCGGCTTCTCCTTGTTGCTCTTGTCGTTCCACCTTTGGATTCTTTGATGCTTCATCTGCATCACTTAATTCATCCTCCTTTCTCGGAGTTTGGTTAAATTCATCAAAAATAATATGTATTGATTCTTCTACTATTTGATTTTTCTTGTTAAAGACTCTATATGCTTTGCTATTTGATGAATAACCAAGAAAAATTGCTTCATCGCTTTTAGCATCTAATTTTCTCAAGTTGTTTTTTCCATTGTTTAGTTCATAACAAGTACATCCAAAGGCATGAAAATATGATATGTTTGGTTTTCTTCCTTTCCATAGTTCATATGGGGTCTTTTTCAAGATTGCCCTAATAGTAACTCAGTTTAATACATGACAAGCTGTACTTATAGCTTCACCCCAAAATCTTTTGGACAATTTACTCTCATTTAGCATAGTTTTAGCCATTTCTTGTATTGTCTGTTTTTTCCTTTCAACAACCCTATTTTGTTGGGGGATTCTTTGTGCAGAAAATGTATGGTGAATTCCTTTATCATTACAAAATTTTATGAATTTTTTATTTTCAAATTCACCACCATGATCACTTCTAATAAAAATAATTGTATTTTGTTTTTCATTTTGCACCAAATTTGAGAATGTGACAAACATAAAAAATGCTTCATCCTTGCTAGCTAAGAGTATAATCCAAATAAATCTTGAAAAGTCATCAACAATTACAAATACATACTTTTTCCCACCAATAGTTAAAATATTTGATAGCCCATAGAGATCCATATGCAATAATTCAAGTGGCCTAGTCGTTGAAATTTCTTTTTTGGTGGAAAATTACATTTTGGGTTGCTTGGATAATTGACAAGCCTTGCAAATCTTATCCTTGTCATATTTAAGCTTTGGTAACCCTTTTACTAGGCTCTTTTTCCACAAGGTTTTAATATTTGACATATTTATGTGTCCAAGCCATTTATGCCATATTCATGGATCATTTTCAAAGGCTATTAGACATTTTTAATCAAGTTCATCTAGGCAAACCAAATATACATTTCCATGTCTTTTGCCACTAAAAACTATGTTGTCATCATCAAATACATTTGTGGCGCCCCAAACCGAGACGTCACTTCCTTACCTCAAGACCTTATTGATTGGTAAATGTGAATCAGGATTGTTGCCCTGATCATGCGGCGGGTTCTTAATTTGAAACTCGTCCATTCCACACTACATCATTCATCATGTCATTCGTAGCATCTCTTCATACTTTTCTACAATGAAAGTCTTCTTAACTAAATCATAACATTTTCATTCCTTACATACAATCAACCATTGTACACATCATACATACATACATTCATTCATTGAATCACATAGGCCTTTGATTTCTAAATAAGTCCACATACACGTTAACATACCATAGAGCTTTAATTCATGCTATCCCATTTCTTATAGCCCACATGACTACCATCACGTATCTTTCTTCATGACTTAGATTTGCAGCCTCTTGAGTTTCTCGCTACCTGTCTAAGGTTTGGAAAAATAAATCGTGAGTGACAACTCAGTAAGCAAGCATTTTATCATTAGGTCAAGACTTCCTTTAAAACCTTTTTCATTAAACATCTTGAATACCTTTTTGCTTGCGGACATCCATATGTCCTAAAACATTGTCATAAAATCCCTTGTTCATAAGGACAGTTCCATATCCTTGAACATTCTCATAAAACATTATTCTTAAAATTATTCACAAGCCACGTCTAGGTTTGTTAAGGCAAAACATATGCGTTTCACCTTCTTTAAATAATTTTCTTTGGTTTTATATGAACATTTCTAATGTTATAAAACGTATACATAAAACCATCTTTCATTAGTGGGCGTTCTACGCCCAAAACATTTTTCTTCTTAAATCCTTTAGCCAGAAGGACATTCTCATGTCCTAAAACATTATTCACATAAGCCTTTTCGGCAAAGGACATTTCTATGTCCAAAACATTTTCCATCATAAAATTCCTTTAGCTAAGAGACATTTGATGCCTCGAAATATTTTTAACATGACTTTCTTGACAATGGACATTCATATGTCCTAAAACACATTCCATTAAATACTTTGGCATTAGACATTCTCATGTCGATAAACACTTATTATTTAAATCCTTCGGAAATGGACATTCTTATGTCCAAAACCAAGTTTGACATAAATCCTTTTCATAATCCCCGTCTTGGGCTTGTTTATAACAAACAAGGCATATAAAATACATAATTCATTTTCATAAATGCACTTGCTTAAAAAAATTTCCTTTCATTCCTGTTATTTACACTTTTGTGTAAAATACCTTATTTTTAGGGTAATCATTTCATAAAAATCCCTTTAGGATAACTTTCATAAAAACATACTTTCATGTCCCAATCATTGGGCTTTTCAAAAGAAAAACATAAGCAAATGCATTTCTCTCCATCCATTAGTGACACTTAGCAAGTGATCATGCTACATTTTGAAAGAGAATCCTTAACAACACGCTAACCAGGCGGCTGTTCATTCATCCTGCTCTCATCTCAGGGAGGGTGCCGCTAGTACTCCTACCATCCCTTAGCGACTTGGCCTTATGTAGAGTGGGCTCAGGTCATCCCAACCATGCTTTACAACCAACCTATTCCTTGTACTGGTGCACCATACATCATTCTGATGGACCGTAGTCCGTTTGGTTTAAAGTATCACAAACTGTAGCCCATGTTCTTTAAAATTGGGATCACAGACCGTAGCCTGCATCCATAACTTGAAAAACACTACAGACCGAAGTCTGTGTCTTTTTAAAACAAATCATTTTGAAAACAAACATATCACAGACCGTAGTCCGTGTCAACTTGAAAGCGAGCGCACCCACTTTTACAAGTTTGTCATTTGAAATCTAGTTTTAGGATGACCTTCCTTAAATTCTTTTAGAAGAATTTTGAGTAAAATATTTTGATAAACATTTGAAATGTTTGTAAAATAATACATCTTAAAATTCTAATAAAAGAATTTCAAAACCTTTGAATTTTCAAAATTAAACCATATATTTTCTAACATTTTCTTGGTTTTCATTTCAGGGCCTTTTGCTTACAAAAGTTATGCAATTGTGCTATCCCCCTTTTAACAACCTTGACGATTAAATTATTATCCACATATCTATTATACCATTTTTACATAAATGGAAATCGCATAATCTTTTGCATCTCATTTAGCAACCCGAAATTAAACCATTTATAAAATCAACTTATTAGGTTGGTCATCCTTAAATCCCATTCAACAACATTCGTATAAACATTTTTTTGAAGACATTTTCATTATAGATTTCCTTATCTAAAGGAAATCAAAAACTTTTCGATTATCATTTCAAAATATATAGACTATGTCCAAATCATTGTTTATATTTAATTACCATGACAAAGCAAAACCAATCTTTTTCATAAGTCAAATCCCATTTTCTATTTCTTTCATAAATATAAATGTTTATCATAACATATCATAAGTGTAAATTCACAACTTATTTACAAACAACACTTTGTGAAAAAGGGTAAAATTCTCTTTTTCTTATAAAATACTTTTGAAACAACATCATAAAGAACTTGCTTGGTTATAAGCAAATTCTTGAAAATCATCGGCATAAAACAAAACATTCTTTAAAATTATCATTGTGGAGAACTTGCTTACTTATAAACAAATTTCTCACTTCCATTAACATAAAGCATTACCAACCCATGACAACACTTGTGATAAATTCTTTATCTTAAAAACATGTTGCTTGCTTCCAATGAAGCAAACCTTGAAGCTTTTCCTTAAAGCTATCATTTTTCAAAACTTACAATGTGAAACCCCAACCTAAGGAGGATTCAATGTGTGCATTGAACATGTACATGTGACTTATATATGATTAAGTGGAGTTTTTGGATGTTTTTGTGATTTGCTAAATTATGGCAATCAGGGCTAAGGATTAGCAGTGATGATTCAAGTGATCAGTATGAGCTGATATGGGGCAATGGGATTAGAATAATTTGTTGGTGGTTAAAATACACCAATACATCATGAATAATCACTTTAGATTATTTGATATGGATTATGAGAATTTAAAAGGATAATTCTCAAGTTAGTGGAAAAACACTAGCAAATTCATAACTCAACGCCTATAAGGCGGATTCAAGTGAAATTTGAGATGAAAGTTGATGATGTTGGGCTTGGTATTATGAAATTAGTGGGTTATGAAAATCCTTGATGAAATTGGTTTAATGATTTATTGATCATATCTCAATTCCAACCGTTAACTCCAAACGGCTATAACTTGAGCTAGGAAAATCGGATTGAGATGAAATTTGAAACGATTGAATGAAATTATGAGATTAACATTTTGGAAGGTTTAGATCAACCATATTATGTTGGAAAAACATATGAATTGGAAAATGTGTATATGGTTGACTTTTGCACCTCAAGAGTACCATGCATTAAATGTTAGAGTACATGGAATTAATGCAATTTTTAATGGACCAAATAGGTGTCAAATGAAGGTGCAATGCAGGGTATTTTATGCATAATTATAAAATGCAAAAATTCTATGAATTATCCACGCATTGATGTCCACATTTAAGGGGCAAAGGAGAGCTCAAATCAGTACAGTCAAATGAGGCAATGCATGGACGTTCTAAGGTGCTATTGCTGGATTTTTTTCAATTTTTTATTTTATAAATAATGCCCACACCTAGCTTACATGTTGGGATACATAAACAAGCATTTAATTATGTGGAAAAAATCCAGGAAAATTCGTGAACAGCAGCTGCCATGGATGGATGCAAAAGTGGACAACATGTTATGCATTGGACGTGTCATGTTTTGATGTTGCTGTAATGATTTTTTGCTAAATTTTTTTATGCCAATTTAAAGTTCAAACTCAATGATAATTAGGTGTTTAATTTACCCTTAAAATGAGATTATTAAAAAATGGAAAAAAATCTGTAAAAGGGGCAGCAATATGGACGTGCCAAGTGGACAGCTTGGATGGTGAGGATTTGGGCAGATTTTTGCAATTAAGAAAATGTGTAAAAATTATTTTACATGGCTAATATGTAACCAACACATTAAGAGGATAAGTGTGCATTGAATAATGTGGAAAATCCAGCTCCAAAGTGGGGCCCACAGCTGAAAATTCCAGCTCTATAAAAGGGAATGCACGTCCAAGTGAAAGGGGTGTTGTGATTTTTCTAAGTGCTGAAATTCTTCTCCCCCAAGGCAGCCCTTATGTCCAACTCTAGCCCAGCCAAGAAGGAAGAAAATATAAGGGAAAAAGAGGGGAAAAAGGGAGAAGAAATCCATCCCAAGTGTTTAGGGTTTGGTGCTCATAAATCAAGTAAGTTCATGTGTTGATTTGAGTTGTTCATCTTGAGTTTTAAACTCCAAAATTTTGATATGAAATTCATGCTTAAAGATTCCTTAAATAATGATTCAACATGCCCTCTGATCATATATGGAATTGGTATTAAGCTATATGAATGAATTTCTATGTTTTAGATGGTGGAAATGAAATTTAAAGTGGGTATTGAGTTGAAAACTCAACTTGATGAATTCTAAATTCACATGACAAGTTGCTGTTTTGGATTAATATCATGTTTAAGTTATGAATCCTGTTTTAATGAAATATATATGTTGATTTAAGCTTAAGATATGAATTTTAGAAAGAAGGGAATCCAAAGTGACGTATATGACCCGATTTCTTCATTTTGATGCTAAAAATGGTATGGAAATTGGTTTGCATGATTTATGAAAGATATGTAGGGTAAAATACCCTATGTTTAGGGTATTATGGATGCCCAAAAGTATTTGGGAAGATAAGGCCCAAATCGGATTTTTTGGATTTTATGAAACGATGTCTAAATGGAGTGGAAACGGGACCCGAAATGGGTAAACAACTTGCTGTTTTGAGGGGTGTTAATTTATGAATTTTAAATATGTGTTAATAACCTAAATTGGGATTAAGAAAATTTGGATTAATTTCTAAAAATTCGTATTTAAAAAACTGCTTAGGGTTATGTGTCAAAAAACACGTTAAACGGGTGAAAAATGGTTCCAAAGTTGCTGTTTTCCAAACCTATGATTAGTGGATTTAAATCCCATAAAAATACCCTAAATAAAGTGATAATTAAGATTAATTATCATGCTGAATTAGTGACCAAGTTTCTGACTTATAAAATTTTATTAAATGCCTCATATATGTATTGTTAAATGGCTATATGTGAAAGGATAGACATGCATGAGTGGTAAATGACCTAAGTAATTTAGTTTTGTAAAAAAATGCATGAAAATATGATAAATTTTGTGAATATATTTTTTTTTATAATTACATGATGTTAATCTCAAACTTTGGGATTAATTAATGATGCTTAAGGAACAATGGGTGCTTAAAATGAGCAACGATGTGTGAATTTTGGAAAATAAGTGAAAATTTGTATAAGGAAAGTAATGAGCCATTAAATGATGATTATTGAATGATTATTAAGTGATTGAATGGTTATCCTACTTAGGGGACTAAATGTGATGTGTAATAGCCCATGTAGTGCACAAGTATGTGCTATACGGGCATAACGACTTGAGAAGTCAAAGGAATTATATATGTCAATAAAAATGGGTTGAAAAACTGAGTTGAATGCAAGCAAAGAAAATATATGAATGTTATATCATTTTTATATGTATAGGCAAAGGCAAAGGAATAAGTGAAACGGAAAGCTAAACAAACAGCTTTCTAAATGATTTTGGTTTTCATTACAAGGTATTTAAAGATGGTCATTCCTTGTTTATATAAGTATTGAAATGCTTATTTCTATTAAAATAAATGATTGTTTATGATTTCGCAATTATGCATGAAATGTGATGAAACATGAATTTATACAATGTTTTATTGAAATGATGTTTAAGAGGGATGGTGCAAAGAATTCTCTACATGAGAATGACAGGTTCCATGTGTAAGGGGGTATATGATGCCGGGGTGACTAAAAGTCATTTATGGAATGGAAATCAAGTAGGCTAGTCGAGGTAGTAAGTGGACAAGGAGTCCCACTTGACGTTTCCAAGTCGGTAGGTCCGGCGCCAAGGATGGAAAGGATCATGTCATGAAAAAGGGTTCCCCGAGCTAGCGTACTATCACATGAAAGATAACTTCATCAATGGAAATGATGAATTTGCACATCTAAAGTTTATGAAATGTTTATGAAATGTGTATGAATGATTTATGAAAAGTTTTTTGCTCCACAGGTAGTTGATCACTTGATAAGTGTTTCTACTGAATGGAGAAAAATGCTTTTAAGTAAATATGCCTTCAAAATGAATTGATTGCAAAATATAAGCTTGCTTATTGAGTTTCGACTCACATTTTCATTTTCTAAACCCATAGACAGGTGAAAGAAGAGAACTGACAAAGGAGCAGGAGCTATCCATTGAAGAAATGGGAAAAACTTTATAAGTTTTATGTTGTGAAAAACTTATGTCGTATGATTGTAAATACTTTGATGTCTTATATTGACAACTTTGGATGATACATGCCGTAACATCTGATTTATGAGATGATTTGAAATATGTTATGAAAATCATGTCTAGTTATGACATTATTGGGTGGAAATGACTCAGATATGCATGAAATGAACATATGAGGAATTAAACTTCTATGAAAAGATATTTAATTGGATAAATATCCGTTAAAACCCGCCGTGTGACAGAGAAACAATCCTGATCATGTTTACCAATCGAACGATCTTGAGATAAGGTTGTGACGCTCGGTCTAGGGCGTTACATACGACTTTTCATTAAAGCCGTCATTTTCAAAACTTGTAGCTTTTCTTTAAAGCCATTATTTTCAAAACTTGCCCATAACATTTCATTTATTTGCATCATCTTGAAATACTTATATTCCTTAGGTTTTCTAACCTAGATAAATCCATTTGGACTAGTTTAACCTATTCATACTTATCAACATAGCCTATACATATCAATCATCCATTCATTCATTTTAATACCCTTATGTAGGGAAAACTTACATACATATAATAATTCTTCATTAAATCATTATTTGGAGGTTCATTTCCTCCATTTATCATTTTTATCATATTTATCATTTTTTCACATATCGGTGCTCATTTTAAGCACTTAGTTGATAACTTAAACATTATATAATAATCTCGAAATTTGAGATTATCATTATTTACTAAAATAGCACCTTAATCCATGTTTTTCCTCACTTATTTATGCATTTTTGCATTTTAACACTTTACATAAATCATTTATCATTTTCTCATGTCTATCTCTCCATACATGTCCATTTCTCAACACATAGATCATGTGTTTCTTAAAAATTTTCAACACAGAAAATTGAATCCTTAATTAGAATGATTAAAAACCTTATTTAAAATATAATTTAGGGTTTAATTTTCACATTTTAAGTCATTCATCTTAGGATTCCAAAATACCAACTTTTGGACCTATTTTTCATCATTTCAACGCCTCTTTTGACACTTAATTCAAAATAGTTTTCTAATCCATAATTTCCAGAAATTAATCATGCTTTTCTTAAACAAAATTTAGGGTATTAAAACATAATTAAAATTCAAAATTCGTTGGTTTGCATAACAGCAATATTTCTACACATTTTGGGTATCCATTTGACCCGTTTTGACGTGTCCAAACATATGTCCATAAAATCAGATTTAAGGCTAATCTTTTCAAATACTTTTGGAAACTAAAAGTATCTTAAACGTGGGGTATTTTACCCTCCATAACATCCCTAAATCGTTTGGGCTCATTCACATATCATTTTTAACATAAAAATATGAAAATCGGGTCATTCGTGTAACCCTAATTCATATCCTTTCTAAAATTCATAACTTAAGCCCAAATCAACATATGTAATTCATTAAATCATAAATCATCATATAATCATAATTAAACCTCAAAACAGCAACATCACATAGGGTTTAAGAAAATTTCAGTTATGATTTTCAACCTAAAATCAATGGGTATACTTACATGTATTGGATCAAACTTGGACTCCATTTTTCCTAGCTTGGTTCCTCTTCTTTCTTCCCATTTTTCCTTCTCTTTTTCTCCTCTTTTTCTCCCCCTCAATCTGCTGGAAAATGAGAACGTGCAGCTGCTGCTTTGCTTGGGGATTTTTCCCCCTTAACATTTCTCTCTCCAACCTTTGACACATGTGGACGTGTACTCATATATGGCTGGATTTTTCTAGCCTTGTGGGTCCCACTTGTCACATCATTTAGCATATAATTAGAGTGTATTTATCCCCTATTGCTGACATGGAAAATATGATCCATTTAAATTAGATATTTATCTTATAAAAAATCATCAAAAATCCATACATTAATGGACACAAATCTGCCCACATAATGGACGTCCACTTTTCAGCAGCTCTTGCATGATTTTTCCACACCATTTTGACTTTAATTCATGGGTATTTAATCACCCTAGGTAATAGCCTACTTAGGGGTCATTTAGCATATTTAAAAAAAACATAAAAAATCCAAAAAGCAACTTGGACGTGACCTTTCCATTGCTCCCATATTGTTGTCCATGTGTTTAACGTCACATATGCCTTGGTATTTTGGTATTTTGTGCCACAAAAATTCGAATTTAATTAATGTCACTAACCACCCTTGTCATGTAGCTCATTTAAATAGATAATTTGCATTTAAAGAAATCATAAAAAATCCCATAAAGCAGCTTGACCGAACATCACTCCTTAGCTACATGTTGTTGTCCACTTTGGTGGGGTCCACTTATCATTGACTTTGTGGCATTTTATTTCCACAAAATCAACCCCAAATCACGTCCACATCTCACCCTAGCTGCCTAGGTTATTTAATTGCATTTTTAGCATTTTTAAAAATTAATAATTCCATGTATACAACCCCTTAAACGTCCATGTGTAGCCACCTTTTCATGCTCCTTTTTGAGCTCCTCCTTGGCTCCTAAAAACCCAACGTTAATGCAAGGATATTTTTATGAATTTTTTCATTTGTAATAATTCACAAAATACCCTGCAATTTACCCTCATTTGGCACATCATTTTTTGTCATTAAAAATATAATTAATCATCTTACTTTAACATAAATGCAAACTTACTTTTTGGTGCACAAAAATCAATAATATACACCCATTTTCGTGCAACCATGATCTCATCATCATTAGCTTAATCCAAGCCTCTCATTGCATTAATCCGACTTTTCTAGCTCAAGTTATGATTATTTGAAACCATCTTTGAAATTTGGATGGTGATGATCGATTTTCACCCTAATTTCATCATTATTTTCATAATCCATCATTATCATAAGATTAAGCACAAAATTATGTGCTTACCTTTCAATTTTCATCTTAATCCGCCTTCCCGGCGTCGAATTATGGATTTTCTAGCAATTGCTACCTTAAATCCATAATTATCACATAATCTCCATTAATTAAGCCTTAATATATGAGGTAGTTATCCTCAATATATTCTCATTTCCTAATCCTCATTAAGCCTCTTTAATCACATTGACCCATATTGGCTTATAGTTATCATTCGTAATCACTTGCCCTAATTGCAATAAATCATCAATATTACTTAGGAAAATCATTCATAATTCATCTAAATCATACATGATTCGTATGTATATGCCAAATGCATATACATAAGCCTTTCTTGGGTCAGGGTATCACAACATTGCATATAGAGGATTCAAATACAACTTTATAACCTTTATCACATAATTGACTAATACTCATTAAATTGTGTTTGAGTTCTTCAACAAATAATACATCCTTAATACATGCATTTGAAATTCCATAAATATTTCCTTTACCTTTGATTATACATTTTTCATTATTTCCAAAAGCAACCGTTCCTTCATTACACGGTTTGATCCTATGGAACAATCATTTTTCTCCCGTCATGTGTCTTGAGCAGCCGCTATCCATAAACCACATATTATTGGCCTTTGCTCTAAGACAAACCTGCAAAAATTAAATCAAGTGGAGCTTATCTTTTTAGTACCCATTTTATGGGTCCATTTGGGTTAGTTAACCATTGGAATCTAAGTTGATCTACTTTTGAAGGCATAAATCTAATGCACTTAGGTACCCAAACCAATTTTGCACTAAGGTCTTGTAGTTTTCTCATTTTGCATTGATATACCTTGTGTCCCATCTTATTGCAAAAATTACAAGCTCCCGGGAGTCTTGGAGTGGGAAGCCATGTAGTAGTTGGTTCCTAAGTTGGCCTATTGGTCCAAGCAACATGATTCATCTTTGGTTTAGCATGGTCGAGTTTTTCTTGGTTTCTATGAGTCCTTGGACCATTTGACTTACTACTTTCTCCCTTCTCAAATGTGGAATACCTAAGTCCTCTCTTGTTACTTTGGGCGGTCATATTTAAAAATATTTTGACGCTTTTCCCTGGATTGGACAACTTAGCAAGTGTTCATTTAACGATTCATTTTCCTTTTTGAGTTTTTCCATCTCTCTTATCAAGTTGTTCTTTTCATTTGTCAAGTGATCAACTTTTTCGATAAGTTTTCCGTTCACAATTATTATTGCATCCATAGTGACCATTAGGGTTTCCTACCATTCATAAGCATTCCCAAATCAACAATTGGGTAATACATAAAACTTCCTGATCATCGCTACATAGAAAAAGATTTCCCATCGCTACATAGCCATGGGAAAGTATTGGCCATGAGAAAGTGGTTAATACAAGAATCATGGAACAGATGAAAGGATCTTAACATGGCTGTTTTGGAAACTAGTGATAAATGATATACAATATATCTTGTCTTCTATTGTGTCTAATTATGATGCAATGATATGATTATTTAAGGAAATGTAGCTGGGTTGCTATGGTTCACAATGTAGATGATGTATGAAGGAAGAATGATAAAGGGATCAAATGAGATGAAAAACGTGGGAAGGGGAAGCTGAGAAAAGATAAAGGATAGAAGGGAATATGTATCGATATTAGGTCAAATAATGACACCCTACATCTATACCCCCCATACTTGAGGTTTACCACACCTCACTTATTATAGCACAAAATTGTGTTGAATTTTATCTATGTTTAAGGTGCAATGTTACGGTGCCATATGGGTGGCACCTAGGTATCGACTCTCTAATGATTATTGTTTAGAGTTTATGATTATGATAAAATGACAAGTTATGTAAATATAATTTGTATGTGTAAGGAAAAGCAACCTTACACCATGAAAAGTGAAGATAGAAATGAGAAAGGTAGGAAAAAGAAAATCCTCTTTCTTAAGATAACAAATGAATGTATGATGTTGGATAATGATATTATGAACATAGAAGTGCATTTGATTTTATTCAGATGCTAAGTACATATGAAAAATGAAAAGTCATTGATCTTTTGATATTATATAATTGATTATGTATGATATAAATTGTTTTATGACAAGAAATGATATTGATATGATTTTACATATTGTTTTCAATACATGCCTATAACCAGAGAAAGAGCTAAGGTGATCAAGGGAAAGGCAATTATGAATGATGAATTGTTGGAATTGAGTGTCATGATGGAATGCTTGAGTTATGTGAAAGGTGTTAATACAAGAATGATGGATTATGAATGGTTATGATGACATAACTATGCATGAGGTAAGTAATTATGAACGACTATGAGTCTGGATATTCATGAATGATTATGAAAGTCTATGGATGTTTATGTTGATGAATGATGGAAAGTGACATAATTAAGATTGTGTGATCTGGTTATGTTAAAGTTAATTATGCGATGATGAGATGCATATGTTATGACCTAACCCTAACCATGAATGAAGGTTATATGCTTTTGATGTTCAGAAAAAACATCATGGTAGATACAAGGTCAAGAATAAGAAAGAACAAGGGAAAGGAAATGGCTACAGAAGTTCCCAGCCAACATGAGGTTGGAGAAACTATTAACAGCAATATTTTCATGCATATAGGTGATAACTCGTAAAAATACGAGTTATCATGGCCTATTTCAAACTATTTTTGCATATTAGTCCAAGAGATTAGGTTTACTTTGCATCCATTTAGCTAAATTTTAACTCGCTTTGCATTTTAGGAGCATTATGTAGTTTTTATGCATTTTAGTATAAATTAGGCATTTTTAGTACATTTATTTAGTTTCATTCATGTTTACAGGAAGGACAAAGAATTACAGGCACGCGAGCGAGTTGAGGGATGAATAGAGCCAAGTGAAGAAGCAGGTAGACTGGCGCCCAGGCGCCGACCAGTGGAGCCTCGGCACCACCCTACATGCCTAGTCAGAAGTTCCAACACCTCACACTGCAAGAAGCTCCTAGTGAGTTGGCACCTAGGCGCCACTTCAATAGTATACAGGCATGCCAAAGAGCTTCCAGACCACGAGGACTCTAGGGAGTTGGCACCTAGGCACCAGCTAGAGGCGTCTAGGCACCCAGGCATCAGATTTCAGGACATTCTGAAAGGTTTCTAAGTTACACAACACACAGAGAGTTGGCGCCTAGGCGCCACTACGCATCCGTACACGCGTGGGTTTCTGCACATGTGCTGCGCAAGCTACCCATTATAAATAGTAACCTAGGGCTGCGGCAAGAGGGGTCCAGCAGGCCATAGAGGAGAGACCAGAACAAGGAAAGGCGTGGAGAGAGCCGCTAAAGCAGTCGCACAGAGAAGGAAAATGATTTGTTTTCCATCGCAAGCAAAAGAGGAGATCCGATCTTGCTGGTGGAAGCTTCCGGGATTGAACTCTTCTTTTTCTCATTCTCTTTCCTTTTTCTTTCCTTTGTTCTGTGTTTTTGTAGATGATTGTAGCTTGATTTTAACGAGAATTGAAGTCATGTTAATGAGCTAAACGTTCCTATGGTGGGAGATATGTAGGATTTGAACTCATAACTTATGATATTTGATTTTCTTATGCTTGAATTACTAATATAGTTGTGTTATGACTTGTGTTACTTGAGATTACCCTTATATATCATGCTTAATGCGTTTACAAGCTTTTCAATCTTGTGGATTGATCTAATATTCATATTCATGCTTGGAAAAGTAGGATTTGAATAAGATCCATATATAAGGCACAAGTATTCTAGCGCTTGTTGTGTTGGCTGTTAATATGGATAGGAATATACCTATTAACCCTGTGTAATCTTGAGTAGGTTATGTGATTATCAACTTTATTTTACTTGTATGCATGGGAACATAGCATATGACTAAGACTGGGTTAGGTTTGTATATGTTGGAAAGCATATATGAATATGAATGAACCTAGATTAGTAATCTCTGCACAACTAACTTAATTAGGACCAAATGACATAGCTATGATTCCATGACTTCATATTCCCACCTATCTTAATCATCTCAAGGCAATCTCAGCAATATTCACCCTACCTTGGTCATTTACTATTTTCGTAATTTAATTTAATTACAACTTCTCCTTCACTTTACCAATTCACTTAGACAATTGAGATTTAAGATACTAATCTATTTAACACAATCCTCGTGGGAAAGATACTCTACTCACTCTTTATTACTTCATCGGCACATATACTTGCATTAAAACGAGCATTTTAATAGACATATACACAGCTCGTCAAGTTTTTAACGCCGTTACCGGGGACTACTTTAAACATAGTACCTGACAATTTCAGTTATCTTCTGTGAATGTGTATATATTATAAATAGTTTTTTTCTTTTCTTTTTTTTCTTTTAATAAAAGTTTATTTCAGGGATCTTTTTATTGCAATTTTCAATGTATTCAAATGCTTACCAATGGCTAGATGCAGAATTTTCAACACCAAGCACAATGGGTTTCCATGAGTATGATAATGCATGGGCACCTCCAGCTCAATTTGCAGGTTTTAACAATCAAATGCAGGATATGGACAATTTTTATTCAATTTACTGCGATTTGTGTGGAGGCGAGGGACACTTATCAAATCAGTGCATGTATTACTCAACATCCATAGGCTATCTTGATCATTCAAATGATGTATAAGACAACTATGGAAACCCTCAATCAGAAAATATGATGCCGATTGGATTTCAAGCATATCAAGCAGGGGAGCCATCTTCACCTAAAAACAAGTCGGCTTTAGAGGACATGTTCATGCAATTCATGACGAGCCAAATGGAGTTTAACCTGAACATGCAAAAGCAGGTGGAGCAATTGGCTACTGCAATCCAAAGTAGGCAGCAAGAGTCTTGTTCAACTGATATTGAGGAGGACTCAAAGGAAACTCCACTGGATAAGGGCTGCAAAGTCACTACAAGCATCAAAGAAGATATATCCATTTGTGCAGCAAAACAATTTGCCCCTCAATTCGTGCTTGAATAATTGGTCGAGCCAATGGAAAGCTAGGAAGTGGAAGAAGAAATTGATGAAGAAATAGAGGTTGATATAGTGGAGAAAGTTGAATATTATTATCTCAACACACCTCTAATTTGTCTTCCTCAAATTCAGGTGCAACATGACTTAATTGATCAATACGTAACCCTGGAAAGTAACATCTTGAAGCCATCATTTATTCAAGACCCTGAAGAATAGCTCTTCTATAACCTCTATGAAATTCAAGAAAAGAGGCTAACTGATCCATTTGAAGAGGCTAAGAAGAGATCTGAACTTCCAGTGCATAATCCTCATGAAAGGAAGTTTGATAGAGTGGGAATTGGCTAATCATAATGAAACGTCGGGCTAAAGACGATAAATTTAGCACTTAATGGGAGGCAACCCATTACACTTTTTGATTTTTGATTCAAGAATAAAGTAGTCATCTCCCAAAACAAGGAAGGACAGGATTATCATGCTCAAATATGGATTTTCAATCCACTTCAAAGTTGATAAATGATGAAAGCAAGGAGTTTCAAGTTTATATTCATCATCAAGACAAGACAATGCAGTCAAAGTGAGGCTTTGGCCTCAATTTTTGGTGTCCGGCACTAAGTTTTTGCAAAAGAATATGTTGCAGCAAGTTGGGATCAGAGAAGTGACACCCCGACACCATGGTCTGGCGCCCCGACACCATATTTTTCAAGAAAATAACATGTTGCAACTTTTGAGTCAGCAAGTCGACGCCTAGGCCTCAATTTTTGGCGCCCCGACGCTAACCCCCTGCCAGCATAAAAAAATAACAAAACACAAGTTTTCAGCATGCCAACTTCAACTAGCCATAACTTTTGATCCTGGAGGAGTTACGGGAGTTACCGCATATCAACAGAATGCATTTTTCGATCCCGTTGAGATGAAAACCATGGTTTAGTTAGTTGATATTGTTTTCAATATCAAAATCTTCCATTTTTACATATTTTGGGCCCATTGAAGTTCTACGCAATTTTTTTTACTACTTTTAGTGAACCACCTAATTTATTACTTTAAGTAAAAGGTGTGCAAGTGGGTGGTTTACATTTTTCATATATTTGCGGGCATGTGGATGTGTTGCTTGTGGGTAAATTGTTTATTTAAGTTGTTCCATTATTTTATTTGGGCTAAGAGTTCAAAGTAGTGGGGGAGGACTTTATGGACTGCACTTGTAGTATCGATAATATGGTTTGAAACTTGAGTTTGATTGCCTAAGAAGAGCTTGTATGAATTAAATTGGGGTGTAAAGACATGGATAGTTGAGCTTGCAGTGCACTTTTCAATATTGTGCTGCTCGTTTTTCCTTCTTCCTATTTATTGTTAGTCCCGAGTTAATGACAATTACCCAAGAGGGGAGGGGTGAATTGGGTATTTAAAATTTTTTAACTTAAACAGAAAATTTACCCCAGATTAATCTAGTCCCCTTTATGAAGAAACAAATGGAAAGCAATATAGTGCTGAGAGCAGAAATAAAAATCAACAAGCAAGATTTTATAGTGATTCGAGCAACCTTCCCTACTCCACTCTTCCAAGCTCACACCTCTTGTGACTTGGGTTCCACTATGTATTTCACAAATACAACTAGAGTCATTGCTCTCTTCTAGATTCCAGCTCTAGGAGGCATCAACAATTCACAGCACAAGTAGGTGACGAGTTCCACTCTAATCACACACTACTTTGCTTACACTTGATCTTAGTTACCCAAACTAAATCAAGTTTAATACAACAAGAAAAAAGTAAAAGAGAGTTTCTACACGTTACTGGTGTGTAGAGGCAAATTTGGCGCAGAGAAGAAATTGTAAAGTAGTCTGAAAGATTCAACGAGCGGCTCTTGGTAGTTTGAAAGCAAGGTTCTTTTTCTAGATGTTGGCTTGATCACATAATGCTCTTAGAGATGGAAGTTATGCTCATTCAATGAATTCTCAGCTACCCTCCACGTTCATATTGAATGTCTTTTATAAATGTTGAGGGAATCCGAACATTTGGAAGTAGGTGGCGCGCATTTAATGCGCCAACATTTGAAAGATTTCCAACCGTTGTGACCCAAGTCGCAGGTGGAGTCGACTTTGGGTGCGACTTCGGCTGTCCGCAGCTTCTTCAAGTTCCAGTCCAGGTTGACTTGGTCCTCGACTTGACCTAAGCCGCAAGTGAAGTTGACTTCGAGTGCGACTTCACTTCCTCAGCTTTGCTTGATGAACTTGAAATCTTCATAGATGACTTTGATCACTTGATTTTCTTCATTTTGATTGTTCTCCCATTTATTCATAACTCTTGGAGCTTAGTATAATCATCCTAGCTTGAAAAACATTAAGCTTTATATCTTGAAATCTTGAATACTTGAATCTTAGAGTGCCTAATGATGTCCAAATGTGTGCTCTTAATTTGAGTTGATGAATCCACGCATCTTTACTTCGTTTTAGACTCGTTGTGATCTTCATTTGTTCTAAGTCGAATATTTGAGTCCACTTGATCTTCAAGTTCCGCGCTGAAGTCGAAGCTGGAGTCGACTTGGTCTGCGACTTCACCCAAGTCGCATGTAGAGTCGACTTGGGATGCGACTTCTGCAGCTCTCATTCTCGATTTCAACTCTGGACAGAAAATCATGGTTGATGTCGACGCGGGAGTCGACTTGGTCTGCGACTTCAACGAAGTCGCATGCAGAGTCGACTTGGGATGCGACTTCGGTAGCTCTCGTCCCGATTTCAACTCTAGACAGAAAAACAAGTTTGAAGTCGATGCCGGAGTCGACTTGGTCTGTGACTTCACCCAAGTCGCATGCGAAGTCGACTTAGGATGCGACTTCGGCAGCTTGGCTCCCCCGATTTCAACGCTGGACGAAAATGACATCTTGAAGTCGCTGCTGGAGTCGACTTGGGGATCGACTTGACCTAAGTCGATGCCTTAGTCGACTTGGAAATCGACTCGACCTGCCATGCTTCAATTTCTTCATTTGTATATCCTTTAATCATCTTCACAAACATGTTAGTAACCAAAACTTACTCAAATTGATTTGTTAATCATTAAAACACAGACTTGACTTATTTTCTACATGTTTCCAACATTTATGACGTCGCTTTCAACCGGTCCCAACCAATGTGAGGCTGACCAACTTGGAGAATCTAGTGGCAGCCTAAGCCTGGTTTCTACAGCTGTCCAATCAAGCTATGGGGGCGCACTTTCGAAGACTCATGGAGGACCGACAGATTGATATAAAGGCTTTACCACCATTCCCATCGACACCTCCCAAGTTCCGAACCTATTTTGGTCAATCTTCACATCAGCTTGGTGAAGAAAGTGAGCGAGACGACGATGACAACGACTCAAACACCTAGGGGAGTACCTGTCCTTTCCATTTTATATTACTTTTGTATTTATTTCTCAGTCTATGATCATGTAGGTTTCATGTAGTTGCATGCATTAAGGACAATGCATCCCTCAAGTTTGGGGGGTGTATAATTCCTTATGGTGTGTTTTGATTCATATCTTGTATATATGTGTTAGATTGCATATCATGTCACATTTTGCCTGTGAAAATGTGTGGAACCCAAAATTTTATGATCATGTATGAAATCCTAAGGTCATGAACCCTAGGTAATGTATTGACTTTTATATGAAATAAATATACGATTTTCGTAATATATGGAATTGAAGGATCAAAAAATTAATTATAAAATATAATTTCAAATGAATAGTAACTGTGAATAGTGAAACGTGAATAGTAGCCATGTGGTTAAAATAAAGTGAAAAGTTAATCACTCTGGATTAACTTAATCACAAAAGACGAAAAAGGAAGCTTCTCACAAAAGGACAAAATAGTAGTGAAGACAAAAAGAGGACTTAATTGGAATTTACAGAGTTACAATTGAGATTTATAAGAAAACAAAAGGTAATTTATGATTTCATAAAGATTAGATATGAAAATGAACTTTTACAAATTTTTCGGAAATAAATTTCAAAATTTTGAATTATACAAATTGAAACTGTTTAAATTTACGGACCTTATGGAAAAATAAAAATAGATAGAGAATTTTTTGGCCAATTAGGGGTCCTAATTAAGGGCTTATATTCATCCATACTATTCTTATTAAATCTAAGCAAGTATAACTCGGATTGACATGCAAATTTGATACGAAGTATTAAATTGTATTTTTTAATATAGACAGAATAGATTACGAAAAATAAGTGACATCCAGTGGATATTTTGTTATTTTGTATAATTATTTAGTTAATTAATATCTTAAGGTATATAAGGCCGTTTGAGATGAAAATTTTTATGGGATATGAAGAATTATTTAGAATAATTATAAAAATTTCAAAATTCACAATTGAAATGTATGTGAATTTTGTGGAGACATATATTTGTCTATTTTTCAATAATTAAATAAAAATAGATACACAACTCCGATTAAGGTGAAATTTTAAGGTAAAGCTTAAATTAATATGCCTAAATTAATGAAGGAATAAAATTTTGGAAAACATGTCTCCAAAATTTTTAAAAAAGATTTTTTTATCCTTAATTTAAATAAAACAAAAAAATTTTTAAAAATTTCGAAAGGTGCATTTTGTGAGCAATTGTATATATATTAATAAGAAAAAATTTCATAGTATATAAGTGTGTATGTAGGCAGTTATGATCTGGACGGTGCATGGACATTAAATAAATAAATTATAAAAGAAACACGTAAGAGGTGCAGCTATATTTATTTAATTGCCGAAATTATAAAAAACCGACAGCTGTGATAATATTAAGCGGTGCGTTGGGTTAAATGAAATTTAACCATGGTAAACCGATTTATGTAAAGTATAAAAAGGGCAACAGCATTGCTGGGCATTTTGCTGAAATTTTCAACAACGGGCAAATAGGTGTAGAGACAATGAATCTGATGAAGAGCTATTAGAGATGATACACTATTTGCAACAACCTCCAACACTCTAGCGATACCCGCAGAAATTTGAATTGCTGGAGCTCAAGCCAGATTCTTTAAAGCAAATGAAGCCATCAATTGAAGAGCCACCTATCCTGGAGCTGAAACCTCTGCCAAAACACCTCAGATATGCCTTCCTAGGAGTAGAATCCTCACTCCTGGTGATTATCTCTTCGGCACTTGATACCGTGCAAGAAGAAAAACTGCTCCGAGTACTCAGAGATCACAAAAAGGCTATGGGATGGACTATAGCAGGCATCAGATGCATCAGTCCATCCTTCTACATGCACAAAATTCAAGTAGAATAGAATTCCAGGCCCTCTATCGAAGCGCAGATAAGATTAAACCCAATTATGAAAGAAGTGGTTAAAAAGGAAATCATCAAATGGTTAGATCCAGGCGTGATATACCCGATCTCTGATAGTTCTTGGGTCAACCCGGTGCAGTGCGTCTCCAATGAAAACAACGAGCTAATCCCGACCAGAACAGTTACTGGTTGGGGAGTTTGCATGGACTACCGCAAGCTGAATAAAGCTACCCGAAAAGATCATTTTCCACTTCCATTCATTGATCAGATGCTGGACAGGCTAGCAGGACGTGAATTATACTGCTTTCTGGATGGTTATTCAGGTTACCATCAGATTATGATAGCACCGGAAGACAAAGAAAAAACCACGTTCACATGCCCTTATGGCACATTTGCATTCAGGCGAATGCCGTTTGGCCTATGCAATGCTCCAGGCACATTTCAGCGATGTATGATGGCTATTTTCACGGATATGGTGGAAGATTTTCTGGAAGTCTTCATGGACGATTTCTCGGTATTCGAAAATTCCTACGACAAGTGCTTAACCAATCTGTCAAAGATGCTCCAGCGATGTGAGGACACGAACCTGGTTCTTAACTGGGAAAAGTGTCACTTTATTGTACAAGAAGGCATTGTACTTGGTCATAGGGTCTCTAAACAAGAAATCGAAGTGGACAAAGCAAAAATCAAGACGATCGAGAAGCTGCATCCACCCACCTCAGTCAAGGGCATTCGTAGTTTCCTGGGACATGCAGGATTTTATAAACGGTTCATAAAAGACTTCTCAAAGATAGCTAAGCCTTTATGTTCACTGCTCGAAAAAGATACACCATTTGAATTCACCAGTGAATGCATGGAAGCCTTCCAGGAGTTGAAAAAGAAACTAGTATCTACACCAATCATTATCTCTCCAACGTGGAATTTGCCCTTCGAATTAATGTGCGATGCAAGTGACTATGCAGTAGGAGCGGTATTGGAGCATCGAAAAAATAGGGTCTTCCATTCCATTTACTACGCTAGCAAAACCCTGAACGAGGCACAAATGAACTACACTACAACCGAAAAGGAATTACTAGCAGTGGTATTTGCATTCGAAAAATTCAGAGCATATCTGGTGGGCACTAAGGTGATCGTTTACACAGACCATTCAGCCATCAAATATCTGATCGAGAAAAGAGATGCAAAACCACGTCTGATCCGATGGGTCTTACTACTACAGGAATTTGATCTTGAAATCAAAGACCGAAAGGGAGCTGAAAATCAAGTCACTGACCATCTATCTCGCCTTGAAGGACACCAGTTAGTTCATGATACTGAGCAGATTCGGGAAGTGTTTCCGGATGAGCAACTTTTCTCTATTTCCCCAAGCAGCCCACCATGGTAAGCGGACTTCATCAATTACATCGTCAGCAGAATGCTACCTCCGGGGTTGAATTCACACCAAAAGAAGAAGTTTCTCCACGATGTTAAATTCTATTTTTGGGATGATCCATATTTATTTAAACAATGCCCAGATCAATTGTATCGAAGATGTATTCCAGAGTGTGAACAGGAAGCATTACTGCAGAGCTGTCATTCATCACTGTATGGGGGCCACTTTCAAGGAGACAAAACTGCAGCAAAAATACTGCAATCGGGATTCTATTGGCCATCCTTATTTAAGGACGCCCACTTTTATGTCAAAAGATGTGATCGATGCCAACGGATGGATAACATTTCTAAAAGACATGAAATGCCTCTTACTAATATTATTGAAGTAGAAATATTTGATGTCTGGGGTATCGATTTTATGGGCCCATTCATTCCCTCCTTTTGAAACCAATACATCCTGGTTGTTGTTGATTATATTTCCAAATGGGTAGAGGCAGTCCCAACTCAAGCAGGTGATGCTAAAACAGTTCTCAGGTTCGTAAAGAAGAACATTTTTACACGTTTTGGCACGCCAAGGGTGATTATTAGTGATGGAGGGTCTCCTTTCTGTAACCGGCAGTTCCTGGCAATTCTACACAAATACGGCGTACGCCACAAAGTGACGACAACATACCATCCGCAGGCTAACAGACAGGTCAAGTTGGCCAACAGAGAATTGAAGCAAATTCTAGAAAAAACCATCGGTTCTTCTCGCAAAGACTGGTTCGTCAAACTGGATGACGCCCTATGGGCGTACCGAACTGCCTATAAAATGCAGTTTGGAATGTCTCCATACCAACTAATTTATGGAAAAGCCTGCCATCTACCGCTGGAGCTGGAGCACAATGCATATTGGGCAATTTAAAAACTAAACCTGGATATGCAACAAGCGGGGGAACGCCGATTACTGCAACTCAATGAGTTGGACGAATTTTGGATGCAAGCCTATGAAAATGTCAAGATCTACAAAGAAAAAGTGAAGAAATGGCACGATAAAAAATTCTAACACGAAACTTCGAGCTAGGTCAGAAAGTTTTGCTCTTTAATTCAAGATTGAAATTATTTTCAGGAAAATTCAAATCTTGATGGTCAGGTCCATTCGTGGTGTTAAAGGCAACAGAGAATGGAGCGGTGGAAATATGTAACGAGGCATCCGGCAATAGTTTTGTTGTAAATGGGCAACGTCTTAAGCATTATATGGGAGATGATTTTCAGCGTTGCAAGGAGGTGGTGGAATTGAAAGAGAATTGAACAGTGAGAACGTCGAGCGGAAGACGATAAATTCAGCGCTGGATGGGAGACAACCCATCAATCATTTTCTGTTTAATTTTTTTATTGTAGGGAAATTAATTGGAGGTTTTCCACCGACATCGCCAAAGGCGCGAGCTTGTTTTGGGCAATCATTACAGCCCCAGCCCGACGACGAGGATGAGACAGAGTCCAATTCTTGAGGGAGTCCCAGTCCTTTCTTTTTGTCTTTCTTTTTGTTTTTCTTTCCTTTTATTTTTACTTCTCATTGTATTTTCATTTTTAGTTCATATTAGGATCATGCATTGAGGGCAATGCATCTCTCAAGTTTTGGGAGGTATTTAATTCTCAACCATAGGTTAGTTTTGCATTTTAATTTTCATGCTTTAGTTTATGTTGCATTCATTTCAAATTCTGGCTAATGAAAGTTGTCTTTTGTTTCAATTCATCTGATTGTGAAAATATGCAAGGCTGTGATTAATTCTGACTTGAAATTGAATTCATGAAATAATGGGCAATTCAGATTGAAACCAAGTATAAGCAGGTTGAATTTAATATGTGAAAGAATTAAAAAGGAATTTCAGAATACATTATTCTAATTCAATAACAGGCAAATCTTTCAGACCGAGATGATGAATACTGAACTAAATAAATGCTAACCAAGTACGTTAACGGGTTCAGAAATAGTATTATTTTACAGGAATTACTCAAACATGTTCAGTAACCCTAATAAAGCATTAGAAAAAGATAAAAAGGGGGTGGTTGACCTAAGCTGAGTAACCGGGACTTGGCATCGACAAATGGCAAGGTTTGCGTAAAAAAAGCTAAGGAAAATTACAGTAACAACACTTTAAAAAATGAAAATTCTCCCTAGATACCCTGAAATATGGTGAGGGGAGCCAAAAAAAAAACAGATCTCCAGATATCCTGAAATATGGTGAGGAGAATTTTTGCAATAAGTTTGGGGGGGAAAAGAATATGCAGATGTTAGAAATTGAATTCAGTGACTTGATACCATTTGCTGTAACCAGTGTATTTAGGTTAATACTTAGTTTACTTGAGTTCATTGAGTTCCTAACCAGTTTTCTGATCGAATGAAAGATTGACGTGTTGAAATATAACTTTGCACTATGGAATTCTGACACCCACTTGTAACTTAGTTTGGAAAGGAAAATTTATGCCTTGTTTGTTTGTATAATGAAGGATTTTTCAGGATGAATTAATCACGATCTTGTGAAATGGCTAAGTGGATTGATCAATGCATAACCGGAAGCAAAAGGAGTTGATTTTTGTTTTTCTGCATTCATTCATTCATACATTCATTCATTCATTTATTCATTTATTCAATTTGTTTGCATGTGTTGTCGAGGACTAGCAACATTTAAGTTTGGGGGTATGATAACTCGTATTTTTACGAGTTATCATGGCCCATTTCAGACTTAATTTGTGTGTTAATTTGAGAGATTAGGCTTAGTTTGCACTCTTTTAGCTTAATTTTCATCCGCTTTACATTTTAGGAGCATTAATTAGTTTTTAGGCAATTTTAGCATTAATTAGGCTTTTTTAGTTTATTTATTCAGTTTTCCATTTTTTGTAGGAAGGACAGGACGTACGGCAGCAGAGCGGACGAGTTGAAGGCAAGCTGAGGCATCTAGAGGCAGGGAGTTGGTGCCTAGGCGCAACCCAATGGCACCCAGGCGCTACCCTACACGCCTTGACCATTTGCAGGACACACAGCTAACATGAAGGAGCAGTCCAGAGAGTTGGCGCCTAGGCGCCACTTCTCTACATGAAATCCAAGTCAGAAGCCACAAATTAGGTGATGCAGTCCAGAGAGTTGGCGCCTAGGCGCCTCTTCATCAATATGCAACTCAAGTGAAAACATGGCTGAGACCACAAGTTAGAAACCACTTCTAGGGAATTGGCGCCTAGGCGCCAATACGCAGCCGTGTGCGAATATTCTAGTGCGTAAGGTGCGCGAAAGGAGACTATATATAGTTCCTAGGGGTTCGCGCGCGAAAAAAAAGGAAGGAGACCTAGAGAACGAACTACAGTGCAAGAGAAAGCGGGAATCAAGATTAAGGCTCGGATTGAAGAAGGAATTCAAGTCCCATTGGTGGAAACTGCTGGAAAACAGTTTTTCTTATTCTTTCCAATTTTCTTTCTCTTCCTTATGGATACTTTTTATTTGGATGTATTGGATGTTAAGATCATGTCTTTGAGCTAAACCTCCATTAGATGGATAGTTAGGATGAATTGAATTCTAAACTGTATTGTTTCTTGGTTCTTAGAATATTTAGGAATGAATATTTAAGCTTATATATATGATTGCATATAATTTACCTTTGCATGTGTGAGTTTAATGCTTTTGCTAGATTAGCTACCTTGTAAGATGATTTAATTGCTCTATTTACCCTTGGAAAAGGGAGATATTTGTCAGATCCACGTACAAGGCACAGGTTTCAACCTTCACTTACCTTTTCCTCCGTGGATTCTTCTTGCTTCTTCACATGCAATTTTCAAGGTTACTTGTGACATCATCTGCATCACTTAAATCATCTCTTCTTTTGGAGCATGAATTAAATTTATCAAAAACAACATGTATCGATTCTTCTACAACTTGGTTCCATTTATTGAAGACTCTATATGCTTTGCTATTTGATAATTAACCAAGGAATATTGCCTCATCACTCTTAGCATCCAGTTTTTCCAGGTTGGTTTTTTCATTGTTCAAAACATAACATGTGCAACCAAAAGCATGAAAATATGAAATATTTGGTTTTCTACCTTTTCATAGCTCATATGAGGTCTTTTTCAAGATTTCTCTAATGGTAACTCGATTTAACACATGACAAGCTGTACTTACAGCTTCACCCTAAAATTTCTTGGATAATTTACTCTCATTTAGCATAGTTCTAGCCATCTCTTGTATGGTTCTATTTTTCCTTTCAACCACTCCATTTTGTTGTGGAGTTCTTGGTGCAGAAAATGTGTGGTGAATTTATTTTTCATTACATAATTCTATGAATCGTTTATTTTCAAACTCACCACCATGATTACTTCTAATGGTAATAATAGTACTTTGTTTTTCATTTTGCACCAAGTTTACAAAAGTTGCAAACATAGAAAAGGCTTCATCTTTGCTAGCTAAGAGAATTACCCATGTGAATCTTGAAAAATCATCAACTATTACAAACACATACTTCTTTCCACCAATGGTTAAAATGTGGGATGGCCCATATAGATCCATGTGTAGCAATTCAAGTGGCCTAGTGGTGGAAATCTCCTTTTTGGTAGAGAATAGCATTTTAGGTTGTTTTGACAATTGACATGTCTTGCAAATTTTATCTTTGTGATATTTCAATTTTAGCAATCCTTCTACCAAACTCTTTTTCCATAGGGTCTTCATATTTGTCATGTTTATATGCCCAAGCCTCTTATGCAAAACTCATGGATCATTGTCAATGGCCATTAGACATTGACCATCTAGTTCATCAAGTGAAACCAAATATATATTTCCATGTCTTTTTCCACTAAACATGATATGTTCTCCATCAAACACATTGCATATAGATGATTTAAACACAACCTTGTATCCTTTATCACATAACTGGCTAATACTCATTAAGTTGTGCTTGAGTCTTTCAACAAATAAAACATCTTCCATACATGCATTTGAAATACTGTAAATGTTTCATTTACCTTTGATTTTACCTTTCTCATTATTTCCAAAGGCAACAGTTCCAGTTTATGAAATAAACTTCTTTCTCCAGTCATATGCCTCGAGCAACCACTATCCATGAACCAAACGTTGCTTGCCTTTGCTTTGAAACATACTTGAAAAATAAGCAAATAAATCTTATCTCTTTGGTACCCATTTTATGGGTCCATTTGGGTTAGTAAACTGATTTAATCTTTGTTATTCTATTCTTGAAAGCCTAAATCTTGTGTTTCTTGGAACCCAAACTAATTTTGCACCATGGTCATGCAATTTCTTAAAGTTGCATCTATATATTTTGTGACCCATCTTATTGCAAAAGTTGCAGACCATTGGTAGTCTAGGAGTAGGCCTCCAAGTATGTTGTGGTTCAAAAATTGGCCTTCTAGTCCAAACAACTTGTTTCCCTTTAGGTATGTAAATAGGTGCAATTTTGGTTTGATTTTTTCCAAGTATTTGCACATTTGATTTGCAGCTTTCTCTTTGCTCAAATGTGGAGTATCCAAGACCTCTTCTATTGATTTGAGAGGTCATGTTCAGAAACATTTTCACATTCTCTCCCGGATTAGAGAACTTAGCTAATGATTCATTTAATGATTCATTCTCCTTTTTCAATTTTTCCACTTCTTTCAATAGTAGTTCATTTTCTTCTTTCAGTTTTGTTGTACTTTTTGCTAGTTTTCCATTTACAATAATAATGGAATTGCATTGTTGTCTCTTTAGTGATAACTTGTTTCCTAGGTTTTTTATTTTCTCATATAATGAATCATACGCATGTTGTAATTTCTCTAATTCAGCACATTTGAGACATCCTTGAATAGAAGAATAAGTAGATTGAGAATGACAGAATTTGGAAGTTACCTCTTCATTACTTGTGCATTTTGTTGAGGTGGTTTGCTCTTTCAAAACTTCCATTGTGTTCAAAGTTTCTTCTTGCTCAATCCGCGCCATGCAACATATTCTTGCGCAATTTACCGCTTCAAAATCATTAGTTGAGGAGCTACTTGTTGATGAAATTTCTTCATTTACGTACATTCCTCTTCCCTTAGACCTTTGAAATTTCCGGCTTTCATATATTTCCTTCCTTTCTTGATGATCCTTTGATCTTTCTTCCGGTGTAGGACATTGAGCTTGCATATGTCCCATACCGCCGCATTTATAACATTTTGTAACCTCCTTCTTTTTCTCCTTTCGAGGTCTCTCTTTGAAATCTTTGAAGTTCTTTTCTTTCCTTACAAACTTTCGAAATCTGCGTGTTAGTAGAGCAATGTCTTCATCATCGTTGTGAGATGAGGAGGTGGACTCATCCGAGTTATGGGTGACTTTTAGTGCAATTGCTCTCTTTTCTTTGTGGTGATCTTCATTTCTTTTCTTGATTAGTTCATGTGACATTAATGAGCTAATAAGATCTTCTAGCTTCAATGTGTTTAGGTCCTTGGCTTCTTCTATTGTAGTAATCTTTGGAGTCCAAGATTCCGGTAGAGCTCTTAGTATCATCATGACCTGTTCAGATTCGGAAATATCTTTTCCAAGACCTTTCAAAGCATTAGTAATTTTAGAGAATCTAGCAAATGTTTCAGAAATATTTTCTGTTTCTAGCATTTTAAAGCTTTCCAACTCTCCAATCAAAATATTTCTCCTTGTCCCTTGGACTTGAGAAGTTCTTTCATAGATAGATGTTAATGTATCCCATATCTCTTTTGCAGTTAAACAAGAGGATACTCTATCATATTCGGAAGCGGTAAGAGCACAAAACAGTGAGTTCATAGCTTTAGCGTTGCTCTTAACAGTTTTTACTTCCTCATCGGTCCATTTGGAAGCTCTTTCATCAATAGGCAAGGTTACACCGTCTTGGATTGCAATCCAAGAATCCATATCTGTAGCCATGATGAGTTATTTCATACGTAGCTTCCAATAGCTGAAATTGTTCCCATCAAACAATGGTGGCTTAGTAAAAGATTCGCCTTTGGCAAATGCGAGAACGAAAGTATATTGGGATGCCATATCAAAAGATCTCTTTCGTAGAACTCAAAGACCTGCTCTGATACCACTTGTTGGTCCCGAGTTAATGGTAATTACCCAAGAGGGGAGGGGTGAATTGAGTATTTAAAATTTTTCAACTTAAACAGAAATTTTACCCCGGATTAATCTAGTCCCCTTTAGGAAGAAACAAATGGAAAGCAATATAGTGCTGAGAGCATAAATAAAAATCAACAAGCAAGATTTTATAGTGGTTCTGGCAACCTTCCCTACTCCACTCTTCCAAGCTCACACCTCTTGTGACTTGGGTTCCACTGTATTTCACAAATACAACTAGAGCCATTGCTCTCTTCTAGATTTCAGCTCTAGGGGGCATCAACAATTCACAGCACAAGTAGGTGACGAGTTCCACTCCAATCACACACTACTTTTCTTACACTTGATCTTAGTTACCCAAACTAAATCAAGTTCAATACAACAAGAAAAAAGTAAAAAAGAGTTTCTACACGTTACTGGTGTGTAGAGGCAGATTTGGCACAGAGAAGAACTTGTAAAGCAGTCTGAAAGATTCAACGAGCGGCTCTTGGCAGTTTGAAAGTAAGGTTCTTCTTCAAGATGTTGGCTTGATCACTTAATGCTCTTAGAGATGGGAGTTCTGCTCATTCAAGGAATTATCAGCTACCTTCCACGTTTATATTGAATGTCTTTTATAAATGTTGAGGGAATCCGAACGTTTGGAAGTAGGTGGCGCGCATTTAATGCGCCAACGTTCGAAAGATTTTCGACCGTTGCGACCCAAGTCACAGGTGGAGTCGACTTCGGGTGCGACTTCGCCCAAGTCGCAGATGGAGTCGACTTCGGGTGCGACTTCGGCTGTCCGCAACTTCTTCAAGTTCCAGTCTAGGTCGACTTGGTCCTCGACTTGACCTAAGTCGCAAGTGAAGTCGACTTCGGGTGCGACTTCACTTCCTCAACTTTGCTTGATGAACTTGAAATCTTCAGAGATGACTTTGATCACTTGATTTTCTTCATATTGATTGTTCTCCCATTTATTTATAACTCTTGGAGCTTAGTATAATCATCCTAGCTTTAAAAACTTTAAGCTCTATATTTTGAAATCTTGAATACTTGAATCTTAGAGTGCCTAATGATGTCCAAATGTGTGCTCTTAATTTGAGTTGATGAATCCATGCATCTTTACTTAGCTTTAGACTCGTTGTATCTTCATTTGTTCTAAGTCGAATATTTGAGTCCATTTGATCTTCAAGTTCCGCACTGAAGTCGAAGCTGGAGTCGACCTCGTCTGCGACTTCACCCAAGTCGCATCGGAGTCGACTTGGGTCCTAATTAAGGGCTTATATTCATCCATACTATTCTTATTAAATCTAAGCAAGTATAACTCGGATTGACATGAGAATTTGTTATGGAGAATTAAATTATATGTTTTTTAATATTCTACAGAATAGATTATGAAAAATAAGTGACGTCCAGTGGATATTTTGTTATTTTGTATAATTGTTTAGTTAATTAATATCTTAAGGTGTATAAGGCCGTTTGAGATGAAATTTTTATGGGATATGAAGAATTATTTAGAATAATTATGAAATTTTCAAAATTCACATTTGAAATGTATGTGAATTTTGTGGAGAATATATTTGTCTATTTTTCAATAATTAAATAAAAATAGATACACAACTCCGATTAAGGTGAAATTTTAAGGTAAAGCTTAAATTAAAATGCCCAAATTAATGAAGGAATAAAATTTTGGAAAACATGTCTCCAAAATTTTAAAAAGAGATTTTTTATCCAAATATAAATTAGTTAATTAAAATAAAACAAAAAAATTTTAAAAATTTTGAAAGGTGCATTTTGTGAGCAATTGTATATATATTAATAAGAAAATTTTTCATAGTATATAAGTTTGTATGTAGGCAATTATGATGTGGACGGTGCATGGACATTAAATAAATAAATAAATAAATAAATTATAAAAGAAACATGTAAGAGGTGCAGCTGTATTTATTTAATTGCCGAAATTATAAAAAACCGACAGGTGTGATAATATTAAGCGGTGCATTGGGTTAAATGAAATTTAACCATGGTAAACCGATTTATGTAAAGTATAAAAAGGGCAACAGCATTGCTGGGCATTTTGCTGAAATTTTCAACAACGGGCAAATAGGTGTAGAGCAACAACAACATTTAAAAAGAAAAAATTTCTCTAGCAGAAAAAGACGTCCAGCAATCCAAGCCAGGTTCTATTTAATTCCTTTCTTTCATTTTTAATTGAATTTTTATTTTTGGAATGGATTACCGTCCCCAACAGATTTATTCACGTATAAAATTAATAGCTGGATTTATGAAAATTCAGCAGCTGTATTATATATATATAATTGCTGGAATTATAAAATAATGGCAGTTGTATTTTATTTAAGTTATTTAATGGATGAATATGTGATTCGATATCGTTCAGATATCATTCAGCATGATTTAAATACCAATTCTGCAGATTTTAATACCAGCATGATTTTCATATTATTTAATTTATGCAGCGTGACTTTCATTAACTCAGCATGATTTTACCATGATTTTAATGCTATTTGAATTAACCCAGTATAATTCGGTTTGATTTATCATTAAATAAATAAGATTTCAAGTATTGAAATATTTAATAGGAATGTATGAGCATACAATGCCCAAACAGATTTATGCATATATAATTCTGGTTTTGAATTTAAATGTTGAACGTTAATATTTTTAAAAATATGATTTCGGAATCAAATTCAATTCTGAAATGTTGCACGTTAATTTTTTTTAATAAACAACATGTATAAAAATGCATGGATTATTGATAACTCGTATTTTATGAGTTATCTTGGCCCATTTCAGACTTAATTTGTGTGTTAGTTTGAGAGATTAGGCTTAGTTTGCACTCTTTTAGCTTAATTTTCATCCGCTTTGCATTTTAGGAGCATTAATTAGTTTTTAGGCAATTTTAGCATTAATTAGGCATTTTTAGTTTATTTATTCAGTTTTTCATTTTTTGTAGGAAGGACAGGACGTACGGCAGCAGAGCGGACGAGTTAAAGGCAGGCTGAGGCATCCAGAGGTAGGGAGTTGGTGCCTAGGCGCCACCCTACACGCCTTTACCATTTGCAGCACACACAACTAACATGAAGCAGTAGTCCAGAGAGTTGGCGCCTAGGCGCCACCTAGGGGCGCCCAGGCGCCACTTCTCTACATGAAATCCAAGTCAAAAGCCACAAATTAGGTGATGCAGTCCAGAGAGTTGGCGCCTATGCGCCACCCGGGGGCGCCCAGGAGCCACTTCATCAACATGCAACTCAAGTGAAAACATGGCTGAGACTAGAAACCACTCCAGGGAATTGGCGCCTAGGCGCCAGTGCAAAAATCCCTAGGGTTCCAGAATGTGTCTAAACTGCTCCGCACACAGAGAGTTGGCGCCTAGGTGCCCGCAAGAGGCGCCTAGGCGCCAATATGCAGCCGTGTGCGAATATTCCAATGCGTAAGGTGCGCGAAAGGAGACTCTATATATAGTTCCTAGGGGTTCGCGCGCAAAAAAAAAAGAAAGGAGAGCTGGAGAACGAACTACAGTGCAAGAGAAAGCTGGAATCAAGATTAAAGCTCGGATTGAAGAAGGAATTCAAGTCCCGTTGGTGGAAACTGCCGGAAAACAGTTTTTCTTATTTTTTACAATTTTCTTTCTCTTCCTTATGGATACTTTTTATTTGGATGTATTGGATGTTAAGATCATGTCTTTGAGCTAAACCTCCATTCGATGGATAGTTAGGATGAATTGAATTCTAAACTGTATTGTTTCTTGGTTCTTAGAATATTTCGGAATGAATATTTAAGCTTATATAAATGATTGTATATAATTTACCTTTGCATGTGTGAGTTTAATGCTTTTGCAAGATTAACTATCTTGTAAGATGATTTAATTGCTCTATTTACCCTTGGAAAAGGGAGATATTTGCCAGATCCACGTGCAAGGCACTGGTTTCAACCTTTGTGTAAGGAGAGTTGTTTAACGGATAAGAATATACCGTTAAACCTTGTGTAGTCATTACACAAGTTATGAACTTATCAATTTCACTTTATTTAATGGCATGGGAACATAGCACTTAAATAGGGTGTAATTAGCTTTATATACTGTTGGAAGACATATGTGAAGATATATGAACTTGGGCTAGTAAATTCATATGCAATCCGCTTAACAGGAACCAGAGCAATATAGTTTATATTCAAGGATTCTGATCTATCCATCTGTCATCCCTAATCAGTAAACTCGCTTTGAGTATCCAGTAGTCTCGTGATCTCTACTCTGATTTCTGTTTCACAATCGTTAGCTTAGTTAATTCATAAAACTAGAATTTCAAAACTTTCGAAAGTAGTTAAGCTAAATAATAATTCCAGTTAAAAATTTCTCATGGGAACGATACTCTACTCACTCTTTATTACTTGACACGGCATGTATACTTGCGTAAATAGCGAGCAATTTAATAGACATATACGCAACTCGTCAATGATCATTATCTTTCCAAATAGATTTATGTATTTATTATTTTTGGTTTTGAAATTCATAATTCAGAAATTTTGTTAAATATCCTGCTGAACATTACTATGATGAATATTTTGCTGAAAATATACCTTATTTGATTTCATGTTGAATTAATAGATTTTAATTTCTGTTAAAATCATGTTTAATATATGTCTTGAAAATATTGAGTATAAGTGACGTTTAAAATAGATTTTTATTTCTGTTATATCTATGTTGAATTAGTAAATTGAAATGATAAAAATGATAGGTATGAAAACATGTTCAAAACAGATTTTTAAATCTGTATAAACCATGCTTAATATATGATTCATGGATGATGAAAGAGAGGTTGTAAATTTCTTAAACTTTAGACAAGCATGGGTTGTTTTCTTAATTTATTGAATATTAATCCATGCATATATAATGTTTAATTAAGTGTTAAAATTATTTATTGGTTTGATAAAATATGACTCCCAATCAAGTGACGTCAAAATAGCTAGACTAAAATGTTTGAATTTTCATGGTCTAAATAGCCATGAAATAATGAGTATGTGTATAAATGTTAAAAAATAGATTTTAATCATGTTTAATTAGTGATTTATAGATGATGGAAGGATGGTTAGTATTAGCCAAACATGTAAATGTGATTACGAGATAGGTGTATGAGATAAAATATATATGGGTTAGAAAAATAAGTTCAATGTGCAAGCATGGAATATTATAAATAGTCCTTTTCATTTGTATAGGAAAAGGAAAAGAAAAAATGGAAGGTACAAGTTGACTACGCAGGTAAGCAAGCAACCCTTTTGAAAATACAATTTTATACGACTTTACTTTGCAATCTTAAATTGTTTTGTCCTTTTAATGTTGAAAAATATTGAAGTGCAAATGTT
The DNA here is from genome assembly GCA_030490835.1 of Annona cherimola. Taxonomy (NCBI): domain Eukaryota; kingdom Viridiplantae; phylum Streptophyta; class Magnoliopsida; order Magnoliales; family Annonaceae; genus Annona; species Annona cherimola. The sequence continues at coordinate 52,601,054 of CM059972.1, read as the reverse complement.
TAAAAGGTTGTGTTGGAAGGAAAATGAGATTTTAATATGGTATTTGAAATAAACGTTTTAAAATAGTTTTGTTACAAGGTTTTGAAGTATTTTAAGGATATATTTTAAAGGTTCTCTAAATATTGGATTATTTTGGAGTTTCCAAAATCTATTGTTTCAAGAAGGATTTAAGGAAGGCCAACATGATAAATTAATTTAAAAAATGATTTGAGTAATGTTCAAAGGATTATACAAGACTATCACATATAGAAATGAACAATAAGACAGGTGGACAAAAGTATATGATATTAGATGAAAGCATGTACTTGCATGTCCTTTGATCATAAAAACCAATAAATGGGAAAAGCATTTGTAAGAAAAATCTTTTGGTTTCAAATATTTTTAATGACGTTTTATCGTTCAAAGATTATTTACAAACCGGTTAGAAAATATTGTTATTTCAAATATTTTTTTTGAATACTTCAAATGATTTATGAAATACCAATGTTTTAAGGTTGGCCATCCTTACAAAACATTTTGAGTATAGAACTCGTTAACATGGGTTAAACCCAGTTTTCAAGATTTGATAGGAATACAAGCTGAGGTCTGTAGTATTTTGTGAAAGCATGCTAGCATCAAGTTTTCAGAAAAAGGACACAGATTGTGGTCTGTGGTTTTTATAAAATCTTGCTAGCATGTGAATGTGAAGGAAAAGTGTGCACAAGGATTATGTACTAGGTCTACTGTAAAGGATATGCAAGCCGGACGCGGTTGCAAATTGGGCACCCTTTGCATAGGCCGAGTCACTTGAATAAGGCTAAATGCCGGCGGCGCCCTCCCTAAAATGGGAGATGGACACGGATAGCCGCCTGGCTTGTGGGCTATCACCTGGAAGGATTTCTCTCTTAAGGAAGGATGATCACTTGATAAGTGTCACCTACCAGATGGACAGAGACGTATTGCATGTTGCATATGCTTAAAAAGAGTTTTATGAAAAGCATTTTAGGACACGAGAATGTCTTATGAGAAAAGGAGTTTTGATGAAAAATGTTTTAGGACATGAGAATATCCTATGAGAAAAGGAGTTTTGATGAAAAATATTTTAGAACATAAATATGTCCATGAAAAAAGAATTTATATGTCAAGTTTTACAAGCATATGATTGCATTGAATTGGGATTATAAAAGTTTTATGAAAGGTTTTTATGAAAAGGTTTCCTCTAATTGCTAGTCAAACGCTTGTTAAGCATCTACTATTGAAAGGTGAGAAATGCATTTAAAATGAAAAATGCTTGCTTATTGAGTTTCGACTCATGTGTTGTTTTCCCCAACCATAGACAGGTACAGCACAGGCCACACAGGAAAGGAAAAGAGTATGAAGAAAACTTTATAACAGGTTGGTCTGCATATGGTATGAATGGATATATGGTAGGAAATTATCAAAGTTTGTATATGAAATGATCAGGCTAAAAAGACCTGTATTGTGGAAAGACAAGTTAGAATGTTATTAATGAGATTTGAAAGTTAGACGATAAGTGTGTGTTTAATGGAATTTTCAAAATATGTATGTACGAAATGTTTAGATTGAAAGAACTTGTGATGTAGATAAGTCAGTTATTATGATATGAATAATATATGTGAAATTGATGTCAAGAATGTGTTCATATATGATGATATGATGTTACATAATGAGATATTATGAGTATCATGTGTAAAGTTGATGACAGGTGTTTGTCATGTGATGAAAGAAAAGGAATGAAAAAAAAAATTGGACGAGGTGCAATTAAAAATCCTGTTGTGTGATCAGGGCAACAATCCTGAGTCACGTTTACCAATTGGTAAAGATCTCGGAGTAAGGCTTCTAGGCACCTCGGTTTGGGGCGCCACAGAAGTTTGTATTAGAGCAAGGATTAGTAAATATGCACGGAAAGAAAAGATTTGATATTACAAGGAGTAATATCATAGCAAAGAATGGTAAATAGATATGGAAAGAAAGATATGATCCTGCAAGGATTGATAAATAAGTATAGCAAGAATGATGGAAGGGATAGATTGAAATTATAAGATATACCTATGATATGTTGATTTTACGGTTATATGAACATATGATGATTTGTCATAATTATGTTGTAAATATATGAAATTGCTATGATATTTTGATAGGAATATGATTCATAAAGGAAAAGTAATTTTTCACTATGAAAAGTGATGTTGGAAAGAAAAGTAGGAAAAAAATGTAAGATTTGAGAAAAATATAGATAAAAGGTGGATATTTAAGAAATATATGTTATATGTAGTTTTAACTCTACCTTTTATGATTGACAAGATTAGTGTTAGAAAGAGCCGCACTCAAGGTGAGTATGTAGTCGAAGAATCCTTCCTTGATGATTTGATAATTCTATATTAAAAACTATGCATAATCAGAAGTTCAAAAAAAATGAGAGTGGAAAGAGGAAAATGAAGAATGATGAAAGGAAAGATATGGTACCACAGAGAGTGATATCATAGTAAGGATTGGTAGATAAGTATAGAAAGAATGAAGGAAAAGAGAATATTGAAATCATGATATTTATATCATGTATTATCTATCATAATATAGAAAGGATATATTATAGATTGTCCTAGTATTAGTATTTTCATTAGAAAATACCTAAGTAGGGAGAATAAAATAGATGAAGTTAGCAAAAGAGACTTTCTGTTGATAAAGATATGTATCAAAAATATTTGAGGCAAAGTTGTTCTTTGCTATAAAAATGAATTTGTTCATATTTATATATCAAGTATATATGGAAAGAAACAAAATGGTTATTACTAATCTTTTTATTGACATGATTAAACATATAATTTATGTTCATGGTAAAATGAGGGGTTATGTTGAGGATATATATATAAAATGTTATGTCTATTACAAAGAGTAATAGACTCAGTTAAGAGGTAATGAAATAGATAAGTTGCTACAAGTAGCAACTCCTGACCTAGTACTAAGACAATTCATTCTTAGTATTAAAGAAAAGGATGTGAGGCAAGAAAGGAAGTAGGAAAATATTGATAGGCAAAAGAAAACTCAAATCAAGGATTGTGCAGCAAAAGCATGATGATAAATTCATGATTAATAAACATGATGAAATTAAGTAGTGTAGCGATTTTGAAAGGAAATTATTATGAGTGATAATTTAAGAGATATCCATGTAAATAGTCAAGCCCTTATGATAATAACAATAGCTATCAAGTAAGCATATAGATGACCCCATTTGAAGTCCTATAGGGACAAAAGTGTCGAACCCTACTAAATTGAGATGAGATAGGAGAAGAAAAGCTAGCCCAGATCTATCAAGAGGAATGACAGAAAAAGGTACAGGTGATCCGTCAATACATAGTCACGGCTCAAAGCCGATAAAAAGGTTATACCAATTGTAAGAAAAAAGACTTAAATATACAAGTCAGAGATCATATATTTGTGATAGTAATGCCATTTAAAAGAGATCACGAGATTTGGAAAAAGGAGTAAATTCAACCCAAGATACATAAGGCCATTTGAAGTATTGAAGAAAATTTGTCAATTCATGACCACTTAAATTATGAAGAAAGAACAGTTAGAATTTTGGACCACAAGGTAAAGAAGCTTCAGAATCGGAAGATTGAGTATGTCAATATATATATAAATTTCAATGGAACCGATATGCAGAAACTGAAGCTACTCGGGAACTTTGAGAGGAAGTCAAGAGGAAATACCCCCACTTGTTTGAAGTGTAGTCGGTTTCAGGATGAAACCTATTATAAGGGGGGGAGGATTGTGGAACCCCAAATTTTATGATCATGTATGAAATCCTAAGGTCATGAACCCTAGGTAATGTATTGACTTTTATATGAAATAAATATATGATTTCCATAATATATGGAATTGAAAGATAAAAAAATTAATTATGAAATATAATTTCAAATGAATAGTAAATGTGAATAGTGAAACGTGAATAGTAACCATGTGGTTAAAATAAAGTGATAAGTTAATCACTCTGGATTAACTTAATCACAAAAGACGAAAAAGGAAGCTTCCCACAAAAGGACAAAATAGTAGTAGAGACAAAAAGAGAACTTAATTGGAATTTACAGAGTTACAATTGAGATTTATAAGAAAATGAAGGGTAATTTATGATTTCACAAAGATTAGATATGAAAATGAACTTTTACAAATTTTTCAGAAAAGAATTTCAAAATTCTCAATTATACAAATTTAAACTGTTTAAATTTACAGACCTTATGAAAAAATAAAAATAAATAGAGAATTTTTGGCCAATTAAGGGCTTATATTCATCCATACCATTCTCATTAAATCTAAGCATGTATAACTCAGATTGAAATTAGAATTTGATAGGAAGTATTAAATTGTATGTTTTTTAATCTAGAAAGAATAGATTATGAAAAATAAGTGACGTCTAGTGGATATTTTGTTATTTTGTATAATTGTTTGGTTAATTAATATCTTAAGGTGTATAAGGCCGTTTGAGATGAAAATTTTTATGGGATATGAAGAATTATTTAGAATAAATATGAAAATTTCAAAATTCACATTTGAAATGTATGTAAATTTTGCGGAGACATACATATGTCTATTTTTCAATAATTAAATAAAAATAGGTACACAACTCCGGTTAAGGTGAAATTTTAAGGTAAAGCTTAAATTAATATGCCCAAATTAATGAAGGAATAAAATTTTGAAAAACATGTCTCTAAATTTTTAAAAAGAGATTTTTTATCCAAATATAAATTAGTTAATTAAAATAAAAAAAAAATTAAAAATTTTGAAAGGTACATTTTGTGAGCAATTGTATATATATTAATAAGAAAAATTTTCATAGTATATAAGTGTGTATGTAGGCAGTTATAATTTAATTTATTAATACTAGAATTTACGTAAAAAGAAAGAAAAAGAGAAAAACTCTCTGGCAGCAAGAAGTGGACGGTGCATGGACATTAAATAAATAAATAAATAAATTATAAAAGAAACATGTAAGAGGGGCAGTTGTATTTATTTAATTGTCGAAATTATAAAAAACCGACAACTATGATAATATTAAGTGGTGCACTGGGTTAAATGAAATTTAACCATGGTAAACCAAGTTATGTAAAGCATAAAAAGGGCAACGACATTGCTGGGCATTTTGCTGAAATTTTCAGCAACGGGCAAATAGGTGTAGAGCAGCAGCAGCATTTAAAAAAAAATTCCTCCGGCAGAAAAAGACGTCCAGCAATCCAAGCCAGGTTCTATTTAATTCCTTTCTTTCATTTTTAATTGAATTTTTATTTTTGGAATGGAGTACCGTCCCCAACAGATTTGTTCACGTATAAAATTAATAGCTGGATTTATGAAAATTCAGCAGCTGTATTATATATATGTATAATTGCTGGAATTATAAAATAATGGCAGTTGTCTTTTATTTAAGTTATTTAATGGATCAATATGTGATTTGATATCATTCAGATATCATTCAGCATGATTTAAATACCAATTCAGCAGATTTTAATACCAGCATGATTTTCATAATGTTTAATTTATGTAGCGTGACTTTCATTAACTTAACATGATTTTACCACGATTTTAATGCTATTTGAATTAACCCAGTATAATTCGGTTTGATTTATCATTAAATAAATAAGATTTCAAGTATTGAAATATTTAATAGGAATGTATGAGCATACGACGCCCAAACAGATTTATGCATATATAATTTTGGTTTTGAATTTAAATCTTGAACGTTAATATTTCTGAAAATATGATTTCAGAATCAAATTCAATTCTGAAATGCTGCACGTTAATTTTTTTAATAAACAACATGTATAAAAATGCATGGATGATCATTACCGTTCCAAATAGATTTATGTATTTATTATTTTTGGTTTTGAAATTCATAATTCAGAAATTTTGTTAAATATCCTGCTGAATGTTACTATGATGAATATTTTGCTGAAAATATACCCTATTTGATTTCATGTTGAATTTCTGTTAAAATCATGTTTAATATATGGCTTGAATATATTGAGTATAAGTGACGTTTAAAATAGATTTTTATTTCTGTTATATCTATGTTGAATTAGTAAATTGAAATGATAAAAATGATAGGTATGAAAACATGTTCAAAACAGATTTTTAAATATGTATAAACCATGTTTAATATATGATTCATGGATGATGAAAGAAAGGTTGTAAATTTCTGAAAATTTAGACAAGCATGGTTTGTTTTCTTAATTTATTGAATATTAATCCATGCATATATAATGTTGAATTAAGTGTTAAAATTATTTATTGGTTCGATAAAATATGACTCCCAATCAAGTGACGTCAAAATAGCTAGACTAAAATGTTTGAATTTTCATGGTCTAAATAGCCATGAAATAATGAGTATGTGCATAAATGTTTAAAAACATATTTTAAATTCTGTTCTAATCATGTTTAATTAGTGATTTATAGATGATGGAAGGATGGTTAGTATTAGCCAAACATGTAAATGTGATTAGGAGATAGTTGTATGACATAAAATATATATGGGTTAGAAAAATAAGTTCAATGTGCAAGCATGGAATGTTATAAATAGTCCTTTTCATTTGTATAGGAAAAGGAAAAGGATAAATGGAAGGTACAAGTTGACTACGCAGGTAAGCAAGCAACCCTTTTGAAAATACAATTTTATACGACTTTACTCTGCAATCTTAAATTGTTTTGGAAATTGCTTCATTAAAAGCAAATCCTTTTAATGTTGAAAAATATTGAAATACAAATGTTGAAAAGGTTGTGTTGGAAGGAAAATGAGATTTTAAAATGGTATTTGAAATAAATGTTTTAAAATAGTTTTGTTACAAGGTTTTGAAGTATTTTAATGATATATTTTAAAGGTTCTCTAAATATTAGATTATTTTGGAGTTTCCAAAATCTATTGTTTCGAGAAGGATTTAAGGAAGGCTAACATGATAAATTAATTTCAAAAATGATTTGAGTAAAGTTCAAAGGATTATACAAGACTATCACATATAGAAATGAACAATAAGACAGATAGACAAAATTATTTGATATTAGATGAAAGCATGTACTTGCATGTCCTTTGATCATAAAAACCCATAAATGGGAAAAGCATTTGTAAGAAAAATCTTTTGGTTTCAAATATTTTTAACGACGTTTTATCTTCATAGATTATTTACAAACCGGTTAGAAAATATTGTTATTTCAAATATTTTCCTTGAATACTTCAAATGATTTATGAAATACCAATGTTTTAAGGTTGGCCATCCTTACAAAAGGTTTTGAGTATAGAACTCGCTAACATGGGTTAAGCCCAGTTTTCAAGATTTGAAAGGAATATAGGCTGAGGTCTGGAGTATTTTGTGAAAGCATGCTAGCATCAAGTTTTCAGAAAAAGGACACAGACTATGGTTTGTGGTTTTTATAAAATCATGCTAGCATGTGAATGTGAAGGAAAAGTGTGCACAAGGATTATGTACTAGGTCTACTGTAAAGGATATGCAAGCCGGACGCGGTTGCAAATTGGGCACCCTTTGCATAGGCTGAGTCGCTTAAATAAGGCTAAATGCCGGCGGCGCCCTCCCTAAAATGGGAGATGGATACGGATAGCCGCCTGGCTCGTGGGCTATCACCTAGACGAATTTCTCTCCTAAGGAAGGATGATCACTTGATAAGTGTCACCAACTAGATGGACAGAGACATATTGCATGTTGCATATGCTTAAAAAGGGTTTTATGAAAAGCATTTTGGGACATGAGAATGTCCTATGAGAAAAGGAGTTTCGATGAAAAATATTTTAGAACATAAATATGTCCATGGAAAAAAATTTATATGTCAAGTTTTACAAGCATATGATTGCCATGAATTGAGATTATGAAATGTTTATGAAAGTTTTTTATGAAAAGGTTTCCTCCAATTGCTAGTCAAATGCTTGTTAAGCGTCTACTACTGAAAGGTGAGAAATGCATTTAAAATGAAAAATGATTGCTTATTGAGTTTCGACTCATGTGTTGTTTTTCCCAACCATAGACAGGTACAACATAGGCCACGCAGGAAAGGAAAAGAGTATGAAGAAAACTTTATAACAGATTGGTCTGCATATGGTATGAATGGATATATGGTAGGAAATTATCAAAGTTTGTATATGAAATGATCAGGCTAAAAAGACCTGTATTGTGGAAAGACAAGTTAGAATGTTATCAATGAGATTTGAAAGTTAGACGATAAGTGTGTGTTTAATGGAATTTTCAAAATATGTATGTACGAAATGTTTAGATTGAAAGAACTTTTTATGTCGATAAGTCAGTTATTATGATATGAATAATATATGTGAAATTGATGTCAAGAATGTATTCATATATGATGATATGATGTTATGTAATGAGATATTATGAGTATCATGTGTAAAGTTGATGACAGGTGTTTGTCATGTGATGAAAGAAAAGGAAAGAAAAAAAAATTTGGACGAGGTCCAATTAAAAATCCTACTGTGTGATCAGGGCAACAATCCTGAGTCACGTTTACCAATTGATAAAGATCCCGGAGTAAGGCTTCTAGGCGCTCGGTTCGGGGCGCCACAAAATGTATCTTGTTTCAATCCATTTTGATGAAATATGTGCAAGGTCGAGAAAAACTTTAACTTGAAATCGATTTCATGAAAAATCAAAAATTCAGGCTAAGGACTATGTGTTAAGGAAAGTTGCAAGTAACATGTGAAAGAATTGGACTAAGTCTCATTGTACATTGTTATAATTCAATTTCATGCTAAGAATTGAGTTAAACAAATGTTAACCAAGTGCTTTAAAGGAATTAATGGTCTCAGAAATGGTAATACTTCACAACATTTTCTTGCATGTTCAGTATCCCTACCAAGTTATCAGAATAATAAAAAGGGGGTGATTGACCTAAGTTGAGTAACCAGAACTTGGCATCAACAAATGTCAAGGTTCGCATAAAAAAGCAAAGGAAAATCACAGTAATAACACTTTAAAAAGAAAACTCTCCCCAGATACCCTGAAATATGGTGAGGGGAGCCCCAAAAAAATAAAAAATCAAACGAAAAGATAAAAAAAGATCTCCAGATATCCTGAAATATGGTGAGGAGAGTCTTGCAATAAGTTTGGGGGGGAAAGAATGTGCAGTTGGTCAAAAATTGAATCCAGTGAATGATTACCATTTTCTTTTACTAGTTATTCAGCTTAAACCTTGGTTCACCTATTTGGATTGATTTTGTAACTAGTTTCTTTTGATCAAGAGGAAGATTAGCATGTTGAATTATTACTTTATACTAGAGAATTCTGTCATCTACATGTAACTTGGTTCATAATTATCTAGAAAAAAAATGAAAAATGCATGTCCTATTTTGTGACATGGATGATTTTTCAAGTATAGATTATTCTTGACCTTGTTGAATAGAGAAATGGATTGATTAAAGCATAATGGGAAGCAGGTTGAGTTGACGAAGTCCAAATTCATTCATTCATTCATTGTGTTTACATGTGTTGCTCGAGGACTAGCAACATTTAAGTTTGGGGGTGTGATAACTTGTAAAAATACGAGTTATTATGGCCTATTTCAGACTATTTTTACATGTTAGTCCAAGAGATTAGGTTTAGTTTGCATCCATTTAGCTAAATTTTCACTCGCTTTGCATTTTAGGAGCATTATGTAGTTTTTATGCATTTTTAGTATAAATTAGGCATTTTTAGTTCATTTATTTAGTTTCATTCATGTTTACAGGAAGGACGGAGAATTACAGGCATGCGAGCGAGTCGAAGGATGAACAGAGCTAAGTGAAGAAGCAGGTAGGCTGGAGCCCAAGCGCCGACCAGTGGCGCCTAGGCACTACCCTACACTCCTAGCCAGAAGTTCTAACACCTCACACTGCAAGAAGCTCCCAGTTAGTTGGTACCCAGGCGCCACTTCAATAGTATACAAGCATTCCAGAGAGCTTCTAGACCACGAGGACTCCAGGGAGTTGGCGCCTAGGCGCCAAGGCATCAGATTTCAGGACATTCCGAAATGTTTCTAAGTTACACAACACATAGAGAATTGGTTCCGTACGTGCGCGGGTTTCTGCACATGTGCTGCGCAAGCTACTCATTATAAATAGAAACTTAGGACTGCGTGCAAGAGGGGTCCAGCAGGCCATAGAGGAGAGACCAGAACAAGAAAAGGCGCGGAGAGAGTCGCTAGAGCAGCCGCACAGAGAAGGAGAAGGAAAAGGATTTATTTTCCATCGCAAGCAGAAGAGGAGATCCGATCTTGCTGGTGGAAGCTTCTGGGATTGAATTCTTCTTTTTCTCATTCTCTTTCTTTTTTCTTTCATTTCTTCTGTGTTCTTGGAGATGATTGTAACTTGATTTTAATGAAAATTGAAATCATGTTAATGAGCTAAACCTTCCTATGGTGGGAGATATGTAGGATTTGAACTCATAGCTTATGATATTTGGTTTTCTTACACTTGAATTAATAATATAGTTGTGTTGTGACTTGTGTTACTTGAGATTACCCTTATATATCATGCTTAATGCGTTTACAAGCTTTGCAATCTTTTGGATTGATCTAATATTTAGATTCATGCTTGGAAAAGTAGGATTTGAATAAGATCCATAGGTAAGGCATAAGTATTCTAGCGCTTGTAGGGTTGGATGGTAATATGGATAGGAATATACCTATTAACCCTGTGTAATCTTGATTAGGTTATGTGATTTTCAACTTTGTTTTACTTGTATGCATGGGAACATCGCATATGACTAAGACTGGGTTAGGTTTGTATATGTTGAAAAGCATATATGAATATGAATGAACCAAGATTAGTAATCTCTGCACAACTAACTTAATTAGGACCAAATGACATAGCTATGATTCAATGATTTCATATTCCCACCTATCTTAATCATCTCAAGGCAATCTCGGCAATATCCACCCTACCTTGTTCATTTACTGTTTTCATAGTATAGTTTAATTCAGTTCTTTGATACAACTTCTCCTTCACTTTACCAATTCACTTAGACAATTGAGATTTAAGGTACTAATCTATTTAACACAATCCTCCTGGGAACGATACTTTACTCACTCTTTATTACTTGATCGGCACGTATACTTGCATTAAAACGAGCATTTTAATAGACATATATGCAGCTCGTCAATAGTGTATCCATTTTGACCCGTTTTGACATGTCCATACATATATCCATAAAATCAGATTTAGGGAAAATGTTTCCAAGAAATTTTGGACACTCAAAGTACCTTAAACCTAGGGTAATTTACCCTCCATAACATTCATAAATCATTTATTTACAAATAGCAACAAAAATCATATGGAAGCACTCGTTTTGGCCCTCGTTTGGACGTCACATAACCTAAAAAATCAGATTTAGGGAAAACTCATCTAGCCCACTTAGGCCATCTAAAGGGTCCTTAATTTAGGGTGCTTTACCCTACAATTCATCCATAAACCATTTAAGCACTTATTTGTATCATTTTTAACTCAAAAATGGAAAAAATCAGGTATTACTTGAAACCCTAAGTCTCATTTTTGCTAAAATCATTAACAAATGTTCAAATCAACATATGTAATTCAAAATATAATGAATTACATCCTAATCATCATGCTTTAATCATACAGCAACTTGGTTTAGGGTTTTGAGAATTTTCAAGATAGATTTCTTTTCAAAATTCAACCTTGACATGCATCTTAACCTCTTTAAACCCTTAAATTCATTCATATCATTCAATCCTCATTCAATACCCAAATCAAAGGCATCATGAATCATCCTTTAAGGGTTCATTATGAATAAAATTCATGATTCATAACTTAAACTCAATCCATACTTACTTGATTCTAGGAAACTTTGAATCCAAGCTTCCCTAAATTGGTTTCTCCTCTTTCCTTCCTTCTTTTCCTCTTTTTTTCTTCTTCTTTTTCTTCCTTTTCCTCTCCCTTGGTCATGCTCAAGGCTGCTGCCCCTTTGGAGATATTTTCTCCCTTTGAGAATTCTCTCTCAAAATGGACGTTTCATATGGTGCTCCTCCCCCTTTTATACTTGCTGATTTTTTTCATCTTGTGGGGCCCATTTTGACACATCATAGATAGAGTATTTTAATGCAATCTTATCCCTTGATGACTTGGCTAATTTATATCCAAGTAAAATACCCATTTTCCATTGATCAAAAATCACCAAAATCCACTCAAATCAATGGAACCAAGCTGTCCACTAGGTGACGCCCTTTGTAGCTGCTGACTTTGCCATTTTTGTGCCCGATTTTTCACTTGATTAAATGCCTCATTAGTTCCCCTAGGTGTTAGGCTACTTATACATGCATTTTAGAATTTTTAAAAATCTAATTTTCATGCCCAACTTGCCCTTGGACGTCCCCTTGGTTGCCACATAATCTATGCCTACATTTAGCTACATATTAGGTATTAAAATCAAGCATTTAAGCCTTAAATTTTTTCATGCATTTGACCCTTAAACAAATCCATAAAATCTAGCTCCATTCACCTCCATTTGACACCTTGCATAGCATTAAACTAAGTTATTTAACTCACTTGCTTTAACATAAATGCTATGGTAGTCTAGGGTGCACAAAGTCAATGCTAGGCACCTTTTTCCAATTAAGAACTTTTCCATGGTAATTATCTTAATCCAATCCACTCATACCATATATTTTATAATTTTATTCAATCGTTTCAAATTTCATCTCAAACCGACGTTTCTACGTCAAGTTATGAACATTCGAAAATAACCTTAGAGTGTGAGATTAAAATTAAATAATTATCACATTAATCTTATTTCTTTTGCCTTAATTCAATCCTCACATAAGGTTGAGCCCAAAGTCATGAGCTTACCTTTCAAATTTCATCTCATTTCGCCTTATAGGCGTCAAGTTATGAATTTTCTACGATTTCCAACATAATTCCATAATTTCCATTTTAATCTCCATTAATTATATCATGAAAACTAAAATAAATATTCATGGCACATTAGCATATCTCAATTCTCATTAAGCCCCTTTAGTCATCTTGACTCACTTTGGTCTATGGCGATTAGTCTTAATCACCATTCTTAATTGCAAACCCTAATTGCAACATACCATTAAATCATAAAAGTCATAAATCATCCATAATTAATTTAAATAACACATGTTTCATATTTATAGATGACATAACTCATGAATAGTTATGATGACATAACTATGCATGAGGTAAGTAACTAAGAGTGACTATGAAAGTCTATGGATGTTTATGTTGATGAATGATGGAATATGACATGATTAAGATTGGATGATCTGGTTATGTTAAATTAATCATATGATGATGAGATGCATATGTCATGACCTAACCCTAACCATGAATGAAGATTATATGTTTTTGATATTCAGAAAAAGCATCATAGTAGATACAAGGTTAAGAATAAGAAAGAACAAGGAAAAGAAACTAGTAGACCCAAGAGGGGTAGACCAAAATCGCATGGGAAAAATTTAAGGAATCATCAAAGACGAGGAAATCTGAGCCCAGAAAGAAATATGGAAGAGGAACATGAGCAAAGGTAGGCTAGGTTGATTGAAGAAAAAGTAGCTGCGGCGGTAAAGGAAGTCATGCAGCAAGCTACTCAAAACTAGGCAGCTCAAGCCGCAGATATTATCTAAGGCTTGTGGGAAAGGACCCAGCAAGGGCAGTTGGGAAGTACTGAAAAAGAAGGAACCACTCTGATTGCTAACCCGACCCCCACAATGGCACTTATAATAGATGAGGATCAGTTGATGGAAGCAGATAGAAGAGTTATCAATGCATTCCTCACTTAACGACCTCCTAAATTTTTTGGAGAACCTGACCCCGTTCAAGCTGAACAATGGATGACGAAGACCCAAAAGTTGTTCAGAATATCTCCGTGTAATGACAGGCAGAAAGTGTTATGCGCCTCTCATTTATTGGTAAAAGACGTTCATGAGTGGTAGGAAACTATGTTGATCACCATGCCACACCCGGAGGAGGTGACATGGCAGACATTTATTGAAGAATTCAAGAAGAAGTACCTTCCAGTGGGATTGCAAAGCCAAAAAGTGGCTGAATTCGAAAGGTTGTACCAAGAAAGGATGTCTGTCATGGAGTATACTACCAAATTCAATGCCTTGGTAAGGTAAGTACCTTGGATTGCTAACGTGCCAGAAAATAAGGCACAAAGATTTCAACAGGGACTGAGGTCATACCTAAGGGAGAGCCTTGTGCCTTTATTGATTAAGGACTATGCATCGAGCTTAGAAAGGGCAAGGGCATTGGAGATCGAGGCATTGAGAACCTTGGAGTTAGAACAAAAAGAAGATTTCTTTAAACCCGGTGTCGAGGAAGAGAAAACGGGGACAGAAAAGAGTAAGAAAGGAGGAATGGAAAAAGGTAAAGGTACCTCTAAGAAGAAGAATTCCCTGTTATGCAAAAAGTGCCAAAAGCATCACCTAGGTGAACGTTTGAAGAGATTGAACAGATGCTATAAGTGTGGACAAACGGGTCATGTTGCCAAAGAGTATGTTTGGCAATTGACAAAAAATTTCAAGTTAAAATTTTTCAATCTAAAACTTTTCACTCTTCACAACTATCATATTTTTAATCATTTTTTCACATTTTCCTATACAACTACCCTACTTTTTAATCATTTTTACACAATTATCCACACAACTAACCTATCTATTTTAACTTTATCATCTTTACTACTCATCATTAGCCCTATCATATCACATCATTTGATAATTTTTACTCTCCAAAACTTTTCATCAAAAGTTTTATTCATTACCAAACATACTCAAAGAATACAGGATGGGAGAAATAAAGGATGATAAAAAAATAGGTATGATACCATAGAAGTTGGTATCAGATGATAAGTTTGAAATCAGGTAGGGTACATCACCCTAAATTGTCCGAATAAGGTACAAACGTTGCAAAAGGCATGAAAGATCAGCCAAACCAAGGATAACCAGAGTAGCTAACCGATAAGTTACCTCTATGAACCCGTTATACGTGCATGCCCTAACTCGAACTGAGTCATAGGAGCAAGAGGATGAGGTTGTTACAGGTATGAATTAAATTTTAAGAAATTTGACAATGGCTTTGTTTAATTTTAGTGACAACCATTCATTCATAGCTTGCTAATATGTAACCACGCATGCACTGCCTATAGAGGAAACAAACAAGATAATAAAGATGGAATTCCCTGTATGCAGGTTAGCTAAGGTTAACTAAGTATGGACGATATGATTGATTAAGATAAGGATCCTAGATCATAAAGTACAGAAGTTTCGGCATAGAGAAATTGAATATTCCGAAAGCAAGGTTACTTGAGTATTAAAGGAAAAATGTTGAAAAGAAGTACCCCCAGTCAATTGAAAAGTGAACGATTTCGGGACGAAACCTATTATAAAGGGGGGAGGATTGTGATACTTAGACCCAAGTAGGTCCATAAATATAACATATGTGTTATTTAAATGAATTATGGATGATTTATGACTTTTATGATTTAATGGTATTTTGCAATTAGGGTTTGCAATTAAGAATGGTGATTAAGATTAATCGCCAAAGCTCAATGTGAGTCAAGATGAATAAAGGGGCTTAATGAGGATTAGGATATACTAATGTGGCATGAATATTTATTTTAATTTTCCATGATTTAATTAATGGAGATTAAAATAGAAATTATGGAATTATGTTGGAAATCGTAGAAAATTCATAACTTGACGCCTATAAGGCGAATTGAGATGAAATTTGAAAGGTAGGCTCATGACTTTTGGTTCAAACTTATGAGTGAATTGGATTAAGGAAAAAGTGATGAGATTAAGGTGATAATTATTTGATTTTAGTCTCACACTCTAAGGTTATTTTCAAAGGTTCATAACTTGACGTAGAAACGTCGGTTTGAGATGAAATTTGAAATGATTGAATAAAATTATAAAATCTATGGTATGGATGGATTGGATTAATCTTGTTACCATGGAAAAGTGATTAATTGGAAAAAGGTGACTAGCATTGACTTTGTGCACCCTAGACTACCATAGCATTTATGTTAAAGCAAGTGAGTTAAATGACTTGGTTTAATGCTATGCAAGGTGTTAAATGGAGGTAAATGGAGCTGAATTTTATGGATTTTTTTAAGGGTCAAATCCATGGAAAATTCAAGGTTTAAATGTGTGGTACCCCCAACCCGAGCGTCACAACCTTACCTCAAGATCTATTTTCGATTGGTAAATGTGATCAGGATTGTTGCCCTGATCACGTGGCGGGTTCTTAATTTGATCTCGTCCAAATTTTTTTTCTTTCCTTACATCATATAAGTATATACTTGTCATCATTCATAGTGGACTCGTCCATATCATCATAAAATTTATCGTACACATATCTTTACTTTCATATTGTAGGCAACATATGTATTCATAACTAAAAATTCATGTAGAATTTTATACATAATCACTTATCTATTACACCATGCATAATCAATCCCATTTCATTATAAGCAATACATTCATCCATTCATTCTTCAACATATCAATACCTTTTAGCTTTGCTCCTTTCCTCGAGCCTTAAACCTGTCTAAGGATGGGAAAACAAATCGTGAGTGATAAACTCAGTAAGCAAGCATAATTTTTTTTTCATTTAAATTCATCCCTTGCCCATTCGGTAGGAGACACTTATCAAGTGATCAACTACCAATAGGAAGAAACCTTTTATAGAAATCTTCTTTATAATACACCCATAAACTTTGTGCATGACCCCATTTCGAAGTTATTCAAAGGTGATGTCTATGCATCTAAACCATTTTTCATGGGGACAATTGTTTGTCCCAAAATATTTTTCATTTATCATGAGGACATGTCTTATGTCCAACAATATTTTTCATATGGCATGAGGACAATTGTATGTCCTAAAATATTTTTCCTATAACTTTTTTCCCCATGAGGACATTTACTTGTCCCAAAACATCATCCATTTAAATTTCTTTATAACCTAACTCGGGGTTATTCAAAAGCAATGCATATGCATAGAAATCTTTTATCTATGCGGATATTCTCACGTCCAAAAATATTTTTCCATATAAACCTCTTTTAACCCGCATAAAAGATACTAAACCTTTTTAAACCAACATGGCAGACATGTTCATGTCCTAAAATATTTTCTTGGTATCTTCTAAAAACTAAACATAAATCCATTTGAAACCAACACAAATCCATTTAAAACCAAACAGCGTAGGTGCCCATTTTGAGACTTTTAAAACATAGGGAACATATGTATGTTCCAAAAACATATGGATCTGTGTCTCTGAGCCTCTGGTTGGTGACACTTAATAAGTGATCATCCTCACCTAGGAAAGAAACCTTTCATGAGACAGAACGCGAGCCAGGCGTCTGCTCATGAACTTCCTCCCATTTCAGAGAGGGCATCGCCGGCCTCCGGCCTTCCCTGAGAGACTTGGCTATAGGTAGAGGTGAGCTCTGGTTTACGACTATTTTGGTCCGTAACTGCCTCCACCATGAGCTTAGTACATCGTTTTGCGCACACTCGTATGCTAGCAATGATTTTCACAAAACTTAGCTCAGTCATTTGACTGTGCCCTTTTTCAAGCCTCAGCTTGATATGTATAAAGCCAACATAGTCTGCAGACTATGCCCTTCTCGAATTGAGAACTGGGCATGATTGTTTTGAAAATAAAATATTTTAAACCACTCAGTCTGCAGACTATGCCCTTCTCAAATTGAGAACTGGGCATGGTTATTTTGAAAATAAAATATTTTTTTAAACTATTTCCAAATCCCGATGTTAGGATGACCACCCTTAAAGAGTTTAGCAATATTTTAATAAATCCATTTTACCAAACATTTGAAATATTTGAAAAGACAATATTTTGTAAAACTTTAATGATTTTCTAAACAACTTTTGAAATTCTCATTTTAAGAAGCTTTTGAACTAATTCAAAACTTGCGGAGATAAAACTTTTCTTAATAACATTTTTATGAGCAAAACATATGCAACACACTTCCATCCACTATAATGGCATTATCTGTCTTGTCCACGTCACTTCCTTGTTATTCTTATATATATAGAGGAGTTTGCATAATCTTTTGATAGTTATTAAACATAAAATCCACCAAATCATTTTGTAGAACTGGTCACCCTTAAATCTTTTTGGAACATCAGAGTAAAGCATCTTCAAAGTGTTACAACTCCAAGAGTTGAAAAGCACTCAGGGTAAAATACCCTAGGGTTAGGTACTATTGATGCCCAAAAGGATTTGGGAAGATAAACCCCAAATCTGATTTTGTGAATTTTATGAAAAGAAGTCCAAATGAGGCGAAAACGGTAACCGAAATGGTGAAGTAAGTTGCTGTTTTGAGAAATGATTATTTATGAATGTTAAATATGTGTTAATACCCTAGATTTGGATTAGGAAAAGTTGGATTAATTGCTGAAAATTCGGAATTATAAAACTGTTTAGGGTTAAGTATCAAAAGACACGTTAAAAGTGTGAAAAATGGGTTCTAAAGTTGCTGTTTTGGAATCCTATGATTAATGGATTAAAATCTCATGAAAATACCCTAAATAAAGTGATAATCAAAGGTAATTATCATGCTGAATTAGAGACTAAGTTGCTGATTTGGAAAATTTTATGAAATGCATTATATATGTGTTGCCAAATGGGCATATGTGGATAGATGAACATGCATAAGTGGTAAATGACTTATGTAATGTGATTTTGTGCAAAAATGCATGATGTTAATTTCAAATTTGGAATTAATTAATGTGGCTTAAGGGAACAATGTGTGCTTAAAATGAGCACCGATGTATAAATTTTTGAAAAATAAGGAAAAAATGGTATATGAAAGGTAATGAACCATTAAATGATGATTATTGAAAAATTATTAAGTGATTGAATGATTACCCTACTCATAGGATTAAATGTGATGTGTAATAGCCCATATAATGCACAAGTATGTGCTATATGGGCATAACGACTTGAGAAGTCGAAGGAATTATGTATGTATATGAAAATGGGTTGGAAAACTGAGTTGAATGCAAGCAAAAGAAAGTATATGAATGATCTGTCATTCTTATATCCATAGGAAAAGGCAAAGGCAAAGGGATAAGAAAAACGGAAAGCTAAGCAAGCAAGGTAAGCAAGCACAACTTTGAAAATGTGATTTTATTGCTTCATTGTAAGAAAGCAGCTTTCTAAATGAGTTTTATTTTAAATGCTTTCCAAGTTGTTTAAGGATGTCCATTCCTTGTCTACTTGCGTATTGAAATGTTATTTCTATTGAAATAAATGATTGCTTACTGTTTCGCAATTATGCATGAAGTGTGATGAAACATCAATTTATACGATGTTTTATTGAAATGATGTTTAAAGAGGGATGGTGTAAAGAATTCTCTACATGAGAATGACAAGTTCCATGTGTAAGGGGGTATATAATGCCGGAGTGACTAAAAGTCATGCATGAAATGGAGGTCAAGTAAGCTAGTCGAGGTATTAAGTGGACAAGGAGTCCCCCTTGACGTTGCCAAGTCGGTAGGTACGGCACCAAGGACGGAAAGGATCATGCTATGAAAGAATGTTCCCCGTGCTAGCGTACTGTCACATGAAGGATAATGTCATGAATGGAAATGATGAATTTGCACATCCCATGTTTATGAAATGCTTACGAATGGTTTATGCAAGTTTTATGAAAAGATTTTTGCTCCGCAGGTAGTTGATCACTTGCTAAGTGTCTCTACTAAATGGAGAGAAAGGCTTTTAAACAATGTTGCCTTCAAAATGAATTCTCTGTAAAATATACAGCTTGCTTATTGAGTTTCGACTCACGTTTTCATTTTTCAAACCCATAGACAGGTGAAAGAAGAGTCCTGGCAAAGGAGCAAGAGCTGACCATTGAAGAAATGGAAAAACACTATAAGTTTCATGTTATGAAAAACTTATGATGGATGGTTGTAAAATAATTTGATATTTATGTTGACATCTATGGATGATATATGCAGTGACATCTGATTTATGAGATGTGTTGAAATATATAATGAAAAACGTGTCTAGTTATGATATTATTGGAGGAAAATGACCTAAATATGCATGAGATGAGAAATGGAAGGAAATAAATTCCTATGGAAACTTATTTAATTGGAAAAATATCCGTTAAAACCCGCCGTGTGACAGAGCAACAATCCTGATCACGTTTACCAGTCGATAGATCCCAAGGTAAGGTTGTGACGCTTGGGCTGGGGCGTTATAAAAAATGGTATCAGAGCATGGATTGGTAAATAGGCGTGGAACAGTTTAAGTGTGATGATTAAATATGTTACGCATGATTTTATGATGATTGCATAAGTGATTATCATGATAGGATGCATGATTTATGATGATATGTTGCAAAATAGTTGTTGATATGGAATGAATAAATGACTGTGAATATTCATGATGATGATAGTAGTGATGTTTATGATGATGGATAATATTACATGATTGTGATTGTGTGAATTGGCTACTAATTATATGATGATAAAATGCATATGTTATGACCTAACCCTAACTATGAATGAAAATTATGTGCTTTTGATATGCAGAAAAAAAGCATTATGGTTGATACGAGGTCAAGGGTTAGAAAGAATAAGGGAAAGAAAGTTGCTACAGAAGTTCCCAGCCAGCATGAGGTTGGAGAAACTAGTAGACCTAAGAGGGATAGACCAAAGTCACATGGGCAAGACTCAAGAACTCATCAAAGACGAGAAAACTTAAGCCTAGAAATAAATATGGAAGAGGAACTTGAGCCTAGAAAGGCTAGATTGATTGAAGAAAGAATAGCTATGGCGGTAAAGGAAGCCATGCAGCAAGCTACTCAAGACTGGGTAGCCCAAGCCGTAAATATTATCCAAGGCTTGTGGGAAAAGACCCAGCAAGGACAGATGGGAAATACTGAACGAGAAGGACCCGCTCTGACGGCTAATCTGACCCCCACAATGGCACTTACAAGAGAAGAGGATCAGTTGATGGAAGAAGATAGAATAGCTATCAATGCATTTCTCACTCAATGACCTCCTAAATTTTTAGGAGAACCTAACCCCGTTCAAGCTGAGCAATGGATGACAAAGATTCGAAAGTTATTTAGAATATCTCCGTGTAGAGACAAGCAAAAGATGTGCGCCACTCACTTATTAGTAAAGGATCCCCATGAGTAGTGGAAAACTATGTTGATCACCATGTCATACCCAGAGGAGGTGACATGGCAGACATTTGTTGAAGAATTCAACAAGGAGTACCTTCTAGTGGGAATACAAAGCCGAAAGGTGATTAAATTTGAAAGGTTGTATCAAGGAAGGAAGTCTATCATGGAGTATGCTACCAAGTTCAATGCCTTGGTAAGGTATGTTCCTTGGATTGCTAAGGTGCCAGAAAACAAGGCACAAAGATTTCAACAGGGACTGAGGTCATACCTAAGGGAGAGCCTTGAACCTTTATTAATTAAGGACAGCGCATCATGCGTAGAAAGGGAAAGAGCGTTAGAGATCGAGGCATTGAGAACTTCGTAGTTGAAAGAAGAAGAAGATTTATTTAGACTAGGTAGTAAGGAAGAGGGAACAGGGACAGAAAAGAGAATGAAAGGAGGGATGGAAAAAGGTAAAAGTACCTTTAAGAAGAATAGTTCTTTGCTATGTAAAAAGTGTCAAAAGCATCACCAAGGGGAATGTTTGAAAGAATTAATTAGATGCTACAAGTGTAGACAAATGGGTCATATAGCCAAGGAGTGTGGCAAGGGAGAGGCAAAAATGGTGAAATGCTATGTTTGTGACCAGATTTGACACATAACTCCAAATTGTCCAAACAAGGCACAAGCATCGCAAGGATGTGGAAAAGCCGCACCGCTAAGGCTAACGGGAACAACTAACCGACTGACTACCTCTATGAACCCGGTATGTATGCATGCTCTAACTCAAATGGAGTCACGGGAGCAAGAGGATGAAGTGGTTACAGGTATGGATTAAATTTTAGAAAAATCAGCAATGACCTTGTTTGATTTCGATGATAATTATTTAATCATAAATTGCCAATATACCTGTAGAGGTGACCGATAAGATAATACAGGTGAGATTCTCCATATGCAGGTTAGCTATGGTTAATTAAATATATATGATATGATTGATTAGGATAAGAATCCTAAACCATGAAGTACGAAAACTTCAACTAGAAAAATTAAATATGTTGAGGTTCAATGGAACCAATACTCCGAAACCAAGATTATTTGAACTAAGGGAAGAAGTAGAAAGGAAATACCCCAATTATTTAAAGAAGAGACGGTTTTGGGACGAAACCTGTTATAGGGGGGAGGATTGTGAAACCCTAACCTAAGTAGGATTCAATGTATGCATTGAACATATACATGTGATTTATATGTGAATTAAATGAATTTATGGATTTTGGAAACTCAAGTTTGCAATTAAGAATGGTGATTAAGGATTAATCGCCAAAGCCCAATATGAGTCAAGGTGACTAAAAGGGGCTTAATGAGGATTAGGATATGTTAATGTGGCATGAATATTTTGTTGGAAACAATTGATAAAATCAAATACAAAATATCCCAAGCATGTGTTTTGATGACTAACAACACAATCTGAGTAAGTTTTAGCTACTAATGTGTTTTGTGTTTTGTTTAAGAATATAAAAATGAAAAATATGAAGTATGGCCGGTCAAGTCAATCTCTAAGTCGACTCAGACATCGACTTAGGCCAAGTCGATCCCCAAGTCGACTCCAGCAGCGACTTCAAGTGCCTATTTTGTCCAACGTTGAAATTGGGAACCAAGAGGTGCCGAAGTCACAGACGAAGTCGACTTCACATGCGACTTGGGTGAAGTCGCAGGCCAAGTCGACTCCAACATCAACTTCAGTTAGACAGGGCAAGATTTCAGAAGTCAAGTCGAAGGCCAAGTCGACTTAAGGTCAGACTTGAGTCAAGTTGAAGACCAAGTCGACTTAAATATTCAACTTAGAACATATAAAGATTAATCCAAGTCCAAAGCAAGCAGGTTGCACAAATTCATCCATTTAGATCAAAGACTATATATTGGACTTTGTTCATGCACACCAAGACTCAAGTTTTTAAGATTCCTTAGATATGAAACTAAAGGATTTTCATGCAAAGTAAAAATATTAAATCTCAAATAAAGAAAATCAAAGAAGGAACACCTATGCTGAAGAAGTTGAGCAAGCAAAAGACATTTCAAGAAAGCTTAAGCAGACTTGGCAAGATCATGAAGGTCAAGTCACAAAATGAAGTCGACTTCAGCATCGACTTGGGTGAAGTCGCACCTGAAGTTGACTCCATATGCGACTTGGGTCAAGTCCAAGGCCAAGTCGACCCAAGGATCATCTTGAACAAGTGAAGCACAACCAAAGTCGCACCTGAAGTCGACTCCAGCATGCGACTTGGGCGAAGTCGCACACGAAGTCGACTCCACCTGCGACTTGGAGGAATAACGTTCGAATTTTTGAACATTGGAACATTTATTACGCGCCAACCAACTCCATAACGTTCAAAATTCTCCCTCCTCTATATATAGACACTCAAGCAAACGTGGATATATACAAGTAAGAGTTGAAAAAGAGGAAAAAATTGCTACTAAGAGTTTCAATCCACTTTTCTCTACAGTTGAGTGATCTATATACTTTCAAAGGAAGAACAAGCTTCAAAGTTGCGGTTTGCTTCAACGCAAAACAATTCGTCGCTTCCACAAACTCTTCCTCGGGCTGAAACTTGCTACACAAATCTGTAAAGTGTAGATTTTTTTCATTTCATTTCGATATTTAGTTTTTGGTGCTTGGTTTGAGTTTGGTGTTTCAAACCAAGTTATAGCAAAGTAGGGTTGTGATTGGAGTGGAACTCGTCACCTACTTGTGTTGTGTGTTGTATACGCCCCCTAGAGCTAGAATCTAGAAGAGAATGGAAGCTCTGGTTGTATATACCCCCTAGAGCTAGAATCTAGAAGAGAGCGGAGGCTCTAGTTGTATTCGCGGAATACATAGTGGAACCCAAGTCATAAGGAGTGTGAGCTTGGAAGAGTGGAGTAGGGAAGGTTACCCGAACCACTATAAATCTTGTCTACTGTTTTTCATTTTCTCTTTCATTATCTTATTGCTTTCCATTTGTCTTATTAAAGGGGATTAAACTAAACCGAGGTAAAGTCTCTAATTCAAGTTTTAAAATTTTAAATACCCAATTCACCCCTCCCCTCTTAGGTAATTGTCATCAACTCGGGACTAACAAGTGGTATCAGAGCAGGTCTTTGAGTTTTACCAAAGAGATCTTTTGATATGGCATCCAAATCCGCTTCTGTTCCCTCATTTGCCGAAGGCCAATTTTTTACTAGGCCACCATTGTTTGATGGGTACAATTTTAGCTATTGGAAGATACGTATGAAATAACTCATCATGGCTATAGATAAGGATTCTTGGATTGCAATCCAAGACGGTGTGACCTTGCCTACTGATGAAAGAGCTTCCAAATGGACCGATGAGGAAGTGAAAGTTGTAAAGATCAACGCCAAGGCTATGAATTCATTATTTTGTGCCCTTACTGCTTCCGAATATGATAGAGTATCCTCTTGTTTGACCACCAATGAGATTTGGGATACATTAACATCTATCTATGAAGGAATCTCTTAAATCCAAGGGACAAAGAGAAATATTTTGATTGGAGAATTGGAAAGTTTTAGAATGCTAGAAACAGAAAATATTTCTGAAATATTTGCTAGATTCTCTAAAATTACTAATGCCTTAAAAGGACTTGGAAAAGCTATTTCAAAATCTGAGCAGGTCATGAAGATTCTAAGAGCCCTCCCGGAATCGTGGACTCCAAAGATCACTGCAATAGAAGAAGCCAAGGATCTAAACACATTGAAGTTGGAAGATCTTATTAGCTCGTTAATGTCACATGAGCTAATCAAGAAAAGAAATGAATATCACCATAAAGGCAAAAGAGCCATCGCCTTGAAAGCTGCATAAAATTCGGATGACACCAACTCGTCATCACAAAACGACGATGAAATCGCCTTACTTACAAAAAGATTCAGAAAATTTGTAAGGAAAGGTAGAAATTTCAAAAACTTCAAAGAAAGAAATTCTAAAGAAAAGAAGAAAGAAACAACAAAATGCTACTGGTTTGGCCGTTCGGGTCATATGCAAGCCCAAAGCTCAACACCCGAAGAAACTAAAGCAAAGGAGCAAAGAAAGGATCGAGGTGACAACAGAAAATTCCAAAGACTCAAAGGAAGAGGCATGTACGTAAACGAAGAGGAATCAACAACATGTAGCTCTTCAAGTGAAGAATGTAAAGCGGATTGCGCAAGAATTTATTGCATGGCAAATTCCGACGTATGTTTTGTAGCAACGAAAATCTTGGAGGATCAAGCTACTTCAACGAACTGCACAAGTACTCAAGAGGTAACCTCCAAACAAAAATCCTTTTCAATTTTCTCTTCTACAAATGAATGCCTGAAAAGTACTGAATTAGAAGAACTCCAACAAGCCTATAATTCATTATATGAGGAAATAAAGAAATTAGGAAACAAGTTTAAAATAAAAAAAGGCAATGTGATGCAGTAATGATTGTGAACGGTAAACTTTCTGAAAAGATTGATAAATTGAAAAATGAAAAGAATACCTTGGAAAATGAGTTAGAGAAACTCAAAAATGAAAATGAATCATTAAATGAATCTCTTGCTAAGTTTTCTAATCCAGGAGAAAGTGTGAAAATATTTTTGAAAATAACTACCCAAAGTTGTAAAAAAGGACTTGGGTATACCACATTTGAGCAAGGAAAATCTAATGCTCCAAGGAACAAAACCAAACCCATTCATGTTAAACCCAAGATAAATCATGTGGCTTGGACCAAAAGACCAACTAGGGAACCAATTACCAAATGGATTCCCACTCCTAGACTTTCGGGAGCTCGTAATTTTTGAAACAAGTTGGGACACAAGGTTTATCAATGCAAATTGAGAAAATTATAAAACCTTGGTGCAAAACTGGTTTGGATGCCCAAAAGCATTGGATATATGATTTCAAAAGAAGATCAACGTAGATTCCAATGGATAACTAACCCAAATGGACCCACAAAATGGGTATCAAAAGGATGAGCTCCACTTGACTTGATTTTTGCAAGTTTGTCTTAG
The DNA here is from genome assembly GCA_030490835.1 of Annona cherimola. NCBI lineage: Eukaryota > Viridiplantae > Streptophyta > Magnoliopsida > Magnoliales > Annonaceae > Annona > Annona cherimola. The sequence continues at coordinate 52,574,867 of CM059972.1, read as the reverse complement.
AGCTAAGGCCAATAACATATGGTTTATAGATAGTGGCTGCTCAAGACACATGACAAGAGAAAAAAGACTGTTCCATAAGATCAACCCGTGCAACGAAGGAACAGTTGCTTTTGGAAATAATGAAAAAGGTAAAATAAAAGATAAAGGAAATATTTATGGTATTTCAAATGCATGTATTGAGGATGTACTATTTGTTGAAGGACTCAAACACAACCTAATGAGTATTAGTCAATTATGTGACAAAGGATATAAAGTTATATTTGAATCCTCTATATGCAATGTTTTTGATGATGAACACATAGTATTTAGTGGCAAAAGACATGGAAATATATATTTGGTTTGCCTAGATGAACTTGAGGAAAAATGTCTAATAGCCATAGAAAATGATCCATGGATATGACATACAAGGCTTGGATATATAAATATGTCAAATATTAAAACTTTGTGGAAAAAGAATCTAGTACAAGGGTTACCAAAGCTTATATATGACAAGGATAAGATTTGCAAAGCTTGCCAATTATCTAAACAACCCAAAATGTCATTTTCCACCAAAAAGGAAATTTCAACAACTAGGCCACTTGAATTGTTACATATGGATCTTAATGGGCTATTGGACATTTTAACTCTTGGTGGGAAAAATACATGTTTGTAATTGTTGATGATTTTTCAAGATTTACTTGGATTATACTCTTAGCTAGCAAGGATGAAGCATTTTCAATGTTTGTCACTTTTTAAAATTTGGTGCAAAATGAAAAACAAAGTTCAATTATTTCCATTAGAAGTGATCATGGTGGTGAATTTGAAAATAAACGATTTATAGAATTTTGCAATGAAAAAGGAATTTACCATACATTTTCTGCACCAAGAACTCCACAACAAAATGGAGTTGTTGAAAGGAAAAACCGGACAATACAAGAAATGGCTAGAACTATGCTAAATGAGAGTAAATTGTCCAAGATATTTTGGGGTGAAGCTGTAAGTACAGCTTGTCATGTATTAAACCGAGTTACCATTAGAACAATATTGAAAAAGACCCCATATGAACTTTGGAGAGGCAGAAAACCAAACATATCATATTTCCATACTTTTGGATGTACTTATTATGTGTTAAACAATGGAAAAACAAATTTGGGAAAATTAGATGCCAAAAGTGATGAAGCAATTTTCCTTGGTTATTCATCAAATAGCAAAGCATATAGAATTTTCAATAATAGAAATCAAATAGTAGAGGAAATTGTTTTTGATGAATTTAACCAAACTCCGAAAAAAGGATGATGAATTAAGAGATGCAGATGATACACCAAAGAATTCAAAAGCAAACCAACAAGATCAACAAGAGGAAACCGAGCCCAAGCCAGAAAATTCCACGGAGGAAAAGGTAAGTAAAGGTAATGATCGCTATAAACCTCCAACTGATCTGAAATTCAAAAATGTCCATCCAATTGAGCAAGTTATTGGCAATATCTATGAAGGAGTAAAGACTAGAAGGTCAAAATAAAATATTTGCGGACAATATACTTTTGTATCAAAAATTGAACCAACAACTATTGATCAAGCTCTTAATGATGAAAACTGGATTATTGCAATGCAAGAAGAGTTAAATCAATTTGAAAGGAACAATGTATGACATTTAGTTCCTAGACCCAATGATTGCACTATTATTGGTACCAAATGGGTATTTAGGAACAAATTGGACGAAAGTGGACTTGTAATAAGAAACAAAGCTAGACTAGTAGCCAAAGGGTATTCCTAAGAAGAAGGGATTGATTTCGAAGAATCATATGCACCCGTGGCTAGATTAGAAGTCATCGCATCTTACTAGCATTTGCTTCTCACATGGATTTCAAATTATTTCAAATGGATGTGAAAAGCGCATTTTTAAATGGATACTTGAATGAAGAAGTATATGTTGAACAACCCCCTGGATTTGAAGAAAAGGATCAATCAAAATATATTTCTAAATTAATCAAAGCATTATATGGACTAAAACAAGCTCCACGAGCTTGGTATGAAAGGTTGAACAAATTTTTGATTGATCATGAATTTCAAAGAGGAAAGGTTGATACTACCTTATTCATCAAGTATAAAAGAAAAAATATTTTAATTGTTCAAATTTATGTAGATGATATATATAATATTTGGTGCTACTGATGAAACTTTGTGCAAAGAATTCTCTAAGATTATGCAGAGCGAATTTGAAATGAGCATGTAGGGAGAATTAAATTTCTTTCTTGGACTGCAAATGAAGCAACAAGCCGAAGGAATATTCATAAATCAGTCCAAGTATATCAAAGAAATGCTAAAGAAATTTGGAATGCAAACTAGCAAGGGAGCAAACACTCCAATGAGTTCAATAATCAAGATCGACACGAACGAAAATGGTAAATATATCAATCAAAAGCTTTATAGAAGTATGATAGGATCATTGTTGTATTTAACTGCTTCTAGACCGGATATTCTTTTTAGTGTTTGTATGTGTTCTAGATTTCAAGCATGTCCTAAAGAATCACATTTATTGGTTGTAAAAAGAATTTTTAAATATTTGATAAATACCACTAATCTTGGACTATGGTATCCAAAGGGGTCAACTTTTGATTTAATCGGCTACTCGGATGCGGATTTTTCCGGATACAAAGTAGATAGAAAAAGTACTAGTGGAACATGTCAATTCCTTGGAAACATGCTGGTTTCATGGTATTCAAGAAAATAAACTAGTCTTGCTCTATCTACGGTAGAAGCCGAATATATAGCCGCCGGGAGCTGTTGTGCCCAACTACTTTGGATGAAACAACAATTAAAAGACTATGGTATTAATTATTATAATATTCCAATCAGATGTGATAATACAAGTGCAATTTGTTTAACTAAAAATCCAGTATTACATTCTAGAACCAAACATATAGATATAAGACATCATTTTATTCGTGAACATGTTGAAAATCATGATGTTTGTTTGGAATATGTGAAAACCGAGGATTACAGATATTTTTACCAAACCTTTAGCAAAGGAATCATTTTACAAAATTAGAAATGATGTGGGGATGATTGAATTAAATTAAGAATAGTTAAGATGGAAAAATGGACTTAGAAAAGTCCAAGTCGATAAGCCAAGTCGACTCCGAAGCCCTCAAGTCGACTATAGTGAAGTCGACTTGGGCATGGCGAAGTCGATTTTGCCTATGGCAAAGTTGACTTCACGCGCGACCGTCGGGCTTTCCTCCTTTTCTCCTCTTCTTTCTCTTCTCTCTTCTTCCCTCTCATTTTCTCCCGCGCCGGTAGCCCTCTTTCTCTCTCTTTTCTCTCCGGTTACCCTCGGATTTTCTCTCTGACTCTGCATTCTCATATTTTCCTATTTCAGAATCAGCATCCTATCTTTGTGACTCCTATTCTCTCTCCCTCTCTCTGTTTTTCTTTAGATAGCTCGAATTCTCTCTCGTAAAAGCACTCTCTCTCTTTTTCTTCTCCCAGCACAACCACCCTCTTCCGGCCTTCCCTCTTCTCCGGCAAAACCTTCTTATTCTGGCATTTCTCATTTCAGGCATTCTCTTATCTGGTCTCTCTATCTCTCATCTCTCTTTTCTCTTCCAACAGTCTCTGTTTTCCAGCAGTCCCTCTCTCGCATTCCAACAGAATCCATTCCTTTGCTCCGGAGTTCTCTCAGTCAATTGCTCTTATTATTTCAGCCTCGATATTTCAGACTCTCTCATTCTCTTTTTGCATATCTCCATCTATCTCCATTTGACCATTTCAAAAACCAAATCAATGGCACCTAAAGCTAGATTGCCAAAATTGGCAGTGTCCAAACCATCATTGAAGCCGGTTCCCAGACAAACCAACTCCCGAACTGAGGAGGACATACCTAGAAGGCAACAAACCCCCTCAAAGCGAGGTCGGGAAGAGCCTTTGACCTCTACTGGCCGTAGGGTCCGATTTCAAGCAGTAACCCCATCAAAAGCAGCAACCCCATCAAGAACAGCTGCCCAAGGAGCAGAAAGTCAAACCACTGGATGCATGAATACAGGGGCGAGACGAAAGGGAACCCTGGCTGCTAAAACCTAAGTTTTAAAGATGCCAATAACATACTTCAAGACAAAAATCCAGCACAGCCGATTCTATAAATCGTTCTATGAACGAAAGGTATTCATCCTAAAAATCATCGATTTTAAGTTCTTGAGCGATTATGAATTCGAGATTGAAGAATTGTTGGATTTTCAAGGCTGGACTAGTTTGTTGAAAGCCGATGACAGAGTATATCCCGACCTGACTAGGATATTTTACTATCTATGGGATGATCAAAACTATTGTACTTATGTCAAGGGAGTTGAAATGTTCTTGGGTTCAATGGTAGCCCCAAATCAAGTAGATGCCTTAATCAAGATAGGCAGAATTCTAGGTGTTCCTGCTGAGGATGAGCAGCTCCCTGTGGATCTTACCCTTGATCAAATGTATAATCAGCTACCTGGAGCAACAAGTATCATCCCGGGATCAAGTTCCTAAATTATATGGACTTATCCCCAAGGCTATGGGTCCTACGCCTACTCATCGCCCACTGCATATATCCAAAGGGTGGCAGAAGGAACCAGTTAAACCCGCAGGAGGCAAGAATTCTCTGGAAAGTTGCGAATCGGGTCAAGGTCAGCCTACCGCGACTGTTTCTGGAAGCATTGGCCTCACGAAAGGATAACCCACGAGGGGTATTGCCATATGGGACATCGATCACTAAGATCCTAGAGCATTTTAAGGTTGACATTGCTGGCGAGCCGTTCGAGGTTCTAAAGACTACCAACGCCATCAACAAGGCTTTGCTCCAGAGAATGAAGATAAATGTGGAACAATTCAGATCTGAGAGGATTCAAGAAAGGATGGGTGTTCTGGTTCAAGACGAAGCCGGGGATGCACAGGGACAGGGGGAGCAGCCCCTGTCACCCCAAGAGGAGCAGCCTGCTCCACCACAGGATGATCACAAGGCACCCACATCGCCTGCCTTACATGGCTCGTGTTTACCTCGTGGCTCGGAGATCCCAGATCCCGCACCACGACCGCCATCTTGGGAAAACTCGGTGAATGCAATCCGAGAACATCTTGAGCAAATCGAAGACCGTTTGACTAGTCAGATCTCCGGGGTTCTTACGGCCATTATGGATATGCATTCCTGCCAGGATCGCATGGATCGAGAATTGAGGACGATCTGATATCATCTGGCATTCGGGCACCATCGAGATCAGCCCATCCCCGAACTGGATCCATTTGACACCGGATCCGTTCGCAGAGATCAAACTCCGGCACCCATTTCATCATTTTACTCCTCAGCTCATATCAGGCTTATCCGACCGATTTTCTATCCCATATCTGCGTTCCAATTCACCAAATCTCTCTGAGTCAACCCCTATTTGCTCAATTGACAAAATGGGGGAGAATAGTTGCGTTTTGAGTTAGATTTTTAGGATTTTGGGTTGGGTAGCTTGTATATAGGTTTCATTTTCATTTGCATTTGAAACTTATATGAATTCTTGAAAAGGATATTCATGAAATGTTTTGGTTATGCTATGTTCTGTTTCATATCTTGATTAATTATGTTTAGCTCTGATCACTAACGTTTTGTTTTGAAACAGTCAAATGATTGTCAACTTATAATCATTTGGAACAACATATACAGATAAAATAAATTCATCAAAATCAAAAGGCAAATGACTTATACTTATTCTAAAAACATCAAAACAGGATAAAATGACATATTGAAAGGTATAAACTCAAATTGGTTTTGTCAATCATCAAAAAGGGGGAGATTGTTGGAAACAATTGATAAAATCAAATACAAAATATCCCAAGCATGTGTTTTGATGACTAACAACACAATTTGAGTAAGTTTTAGCTACTAATGTGTTTTGTGTTTTGTTTAAGGATATAAAAATGAAAAATATGAAGTATGGCAGGTCAAGTCGATCTCCAAGTCAACTCAAACATCGACTTAGGCCAAATTGATCCTCAAGTCAACTCCAGCAGCGACTTCAAGTGCCTATTTTTGTCCAATGTTGAAATTGGGAACCAAGAGGTGCCGAAGTTGCAGACGAAGTCGACTCCACATGCGACTTGGGTGAAGTCACAGGCCAAGTCAACTCCAGCATCGACTTCAGTTAGACAGGGCAAGATTTCAGAAGTCAAGTCGAAGGCCAAGTCGACTTAAGGTCAGACTTGAGTCAAGTTGAAGACCAAGTCTACTTAAATATTCAACTTAGAAAATATGAAGATTAATCCAAGTCCAAAGCAAGCAGGTTGCATAAATTCATCCATTTAGATCAAAGACTATATATTGGACTTTGTTCATGCACACCAAGACTCAAGTTTTTAAGATTCCTTACATATGAAACTAAAGGAATTTCATGCAAAGTAAAAATATCAAATCTCAAATAAAGCAAATCAAAGAAGGAACACCTATGCTGAAGAAGTTAAGTAAGCAAAAGACATTTCAAGAAAGCTTAAGCAGACTTGGCAAGATCATGAAGGTCAAGTGGCAAAACGAAGTCGACTTCAGCATCGACTTGGGCGAAGTCGCACCCGAAGTCGACTCCATATGCGACTTGGGTCAAGTCCAAGGTCAAGTCGACCCAAGGATCAACTTGAACAAGTGGAGCACAACTGAAGTCGCACCCGAAGTCGACTCCAGCATGCGACTTGGGCAAAGTCGCACACGAAGTCGATTCCACCTGTGACTTGGAGGAATAACGTTCGAATTTTTGAACGTTGGAACATTTATTACGCACCAACCAACTCCGTAACGTTCAAAATTCTCCCTCCTCTATATATAGACACTCAAGCAAGCGTGGATAATACAAGTAAGAGCTGAAAAAGAGGAAAGAAGTGATACTAAGAGTTTCAATCCACTTTTCTCTACAGTTGAGTGATCTATACACTTTCAAAGGAAGAACAAGCTTCAAAGTTGCGGTTTGCTTCAACGCAAAACAATTCGTCGCTTCCACAAAGTCTTCCTCGAGCTGAAACTTGCTACACAAATCTGTAAAGTGTAGATTTCTTTCATTTCATTTCGATATTCGGTTTTTGGTGCTTGGTTTGAGTTTGGTGTTTCAAACCAAGTTATAGCAAAGTAGGGTTGTGATTGGATTGGAACTCGTCACCTACTTGTGTTGTGCGTTGTATACGCCCCCTGGAGCTAGAATCTAGAAGAGAGCGGAAGCTCTGGTTGTATATGCCCCCTAGAGCTAGAATCTAGAAGAGAGTAGAGTCTCTAGTTGTATTCGCGGAATACATAGTGGAACCCAAGTCACAAGGAGTGTGAGCTTGGAAGAGTGGAATAGGGAAGGCTGCCCGAACCATAATAAATCTTGTCTACCGTTTTTCATTTCCGCTTTCATTATCTTATTGCTTTCCATTTGTCTTATTAAAGGGGATTAAACTAAACCGGGGTAAAGTCTCTAATTCAAGTTTTAAATTTTTAAATACCCAATTCACCCCTCCCCTCTTAGGTAATTGCCATCAACTCGGGACCAACATATTTATTTTAATTTTCATGATTTAATTAATGGAGATTAAAATGGAAATTATGGAATTATGTTGGAAAATCATAGAAAATTCATAATTCAACACCTGTAAGGCGAATTCAAGTAAAATTTGAAAGGAAAGTTGATGAAGTTGGGCTTGGTGTTATGGGATTATTGTATTATGAAAATCCTTGATGAAATTAGTGTGATGATTTATTGATCATATTTCAAATTCAACCATTAACTTCAAACGGCTATAACTTGAGTTAGGAAAATCGAATTGAGATGAAATTTGAAACGGTTGAATGAAATTATGAGATTAATATTTTGGAAGTTTAGATTAAGCATATTATGTTGGGAAAATACCTGAATTGGAAAAGGTGTGCATAGTTGACTTTTACACCTCAAAGGTACCATGCATTAATGGCTAGAGTATATGGATTAAATGCAGATTTTTAATGCAAAATATGTGTCAAATGCAGCTTAAAACCAGGGTATTTTATGAATTATTGTAAAATGCAAAAATCTCATAAATTATCCCTGCATTGATGTCCACATTTATGGGGCTAAGTGTGCTCAAAGTGAGCATAGGTGAGGTGGCAATATAGGGACGTCCAAGAGAGTGTTGCTGTTGGATTCCTTTTTAATTTTTTATTTTATAAATTATGCACATATATAGCTGACATGTTGGGACACATAAATGAGCATTTAATCATCTGGGAAAAATCCCTGAAAATTCGTGAACAGCAGCTGCCATTGAAGGATGAAATGTGGACAACATGTCTCATGCATACGACGTGCAATGGTTGGTCTATTGCTGCCATTTTTTGTAATTGTTTATGCCAAATTAATGATTAAATTAAATTTTAATTAGGTGTATAATTTACCCTTAAGTTAAGGTTAATAAAAATGGGAAACAAAATTTGAAAATGAGGCAGCAAGGTGGGCGTGCAAGTGGACAGCTGGATGGTTGTGATTTTAAGCTGATTTTCACCCATTAAAAAAATGGTAAAAATATTTTATATGGCCACAAATTACACAGCACATTTAGGGGATAAGTAGGCATTGAATGAGGGTGGAAAATCAGCTCAAAAGTGGGGTCCATAGCTGGAGCAATCCAGCCTTATAAGGGGGTGAACGGCCATGTGGAAATGAGGTGTTGTGAAATTTTTCTAATTGCTCAAAGCCATTCCCCCCAAGGCAGCAGCTCACGTTCCACCCTAGGGCCAACAATGAGGAAGAAAATAGAATAAAAAAAAGGAAGAGAAAGATTGCTCAAGTGTTTAGGGTTTGATTTTCATTAAACAAGTAAGTAGAAGTGATGCTTCGAGCTTTTGATTTTAAGTGTTAAACTCCAAGATTTTTTATATGAAATTGATGCATGAAGTTCCCTTAAACAGTGGTTCAACATTCCCTTTGATCAAATATGGAATGGGTATTAAGTTATATGAATGAATTTCAATGATTTGTGTGGTGGAAATGAAGATTAGAGTGGGTTATGAGTTGAAAACTCAACTTGATAAAACCCAAATTTAAATGACAAGTTTCTGTATTGAATTAATGTTATTTTTAGGCTATGAATTATGTTTTAATGAATTATTTTTATGGATTTAAGCTTAAGATATGAATTTTAGAAAGAATGGAATCCAAAGTAACATATATGACCCGATTTTTCCATTTTTATACTAAAAATGGTATGGAAATGGGATTGCATGATTTAGGAAATTTATGTAGGGTAAAATAACCTAGGGTTAGGGTACTATTTATGCCTAAAGTATTTGGGAAGATAAGCCCCAAATCTGATTTTGTGAATTTTATGAAAGGATGTCTAAATGAGGCGAAAACGGTAACTGAAATGGTGAAGTAAGTTGCTATTTTGAGAAATGATTATTTATGAATGTTAAATATGTGTTATTAACCTATATTTTGATTAGGAAAAGTTGATTAATTTCTGAAAATTCGGAATTATAAAACTGTTTAGGGTTAAGTATCAAAAGACACGTTAAACGTGTGAAAAATGGGTTCCAAAGTTACTGTTTTGAAATCCTATGATTAATGGATTAAAATCTCATGAAAATACCCTAAATAAAGTGATAATTAAGGGTAATTATCATGCTTAATTAGAGGCTAAGTTGCTGATTTGGAAAATTTTATGAAATGCATTATATATGTGTTGCCAAATGGGCATACGTGGATAGATGAACATGCATAAGTGGTAAATGACTTATGTAATGTGATTTTGTGCAAAAATGCATGAGAATATGGTAAAATTCGTGATTATACATCTGTTTAGATTGCATGATGTTAATTTCAATTTTTGGAATTAATTAATGTGGCTTAAGGCAACAACATGTGCTTAAAATGAGCACCGATGTATAAATTTTTGGAAAATAAGGGAAAAATGGTATATGAAAGGTAATGAACCATTAAATGATGATTATTGAAAAATTATTAAGTGATTGAATGACTACCCTACTTATGGGATTAAATGTGATGTGTAATAGCCCATGTAATGCACAAGTATGTGCTATATTGGCATAACGACTTGAGAAGTCGGAGGAATTATGTATGTATATGAAAATGGGTTAGAAAACTAAGTTGAATGAAAGAGAAAGAAAGTATATGAATGCTATGTCATTCTTATATCTATAGGCAAAGGCAAAGGGATAAGCAAAACGGAAAACTACGCAAGCAAGGTAAGCAAGCACAACTTTGAAAATGTGATTTTATTGATTCATTGTAAGCAAACAACTTTCTAAATGAGTTTTATTTTAAATTCTTTCCAAGTTGTTTAAGGATGGTCATTCCTTGTCTACATGCGTATTGAAATATTATTTCTATTGAAATAAATGATTGCTTACTGTTTCGTAATTATGCATGAAGTATGATGAAACATGAATTTATACGATGTTTCATTGAAATGATGTTTAAAGAGGGATAGTGCAAAGAATTCTCTACATGAGAATGACAAGTTCCATGTGTAAGGGGGTATATAATGCCGGGGTGACTAAAAGTCATGCATGGAATGAAAGTCAAGTAGGCTAGTCGAGGTATTAAGTGGACAAGGAGTCCTCCTTGATGTTGCTAAGTCGGTAGGTCCGACGCCAAGGACGGAAAGGACCATGCTATGAAAGAATGTTCCCCGTGCTAGCGTACCGTCACATGAAGGATAATGTCATGAATAGAAATGATGAATTTGCACATCCCATGTTTATGAAATGTTTACGAATGGTTTATGCAAGTTTTATGAAAGGATTTCTGCTCCGCAGGTAGTTAATCACTTGCTAAGTGTCTCTATTAAATGGAGAGAAATGCTTTTAAACAATGTTGCCTTCAAAATGAATTGTCTGTAAAATATACGGCTTGCTTATTGAGTTTGGACTCACGTTTTCATTTTCGAAACCCATAGACAGGTGAAAGAAGAGTCCTGGCAAAGGAGCAAGAGCTGACAATTGAAGAAATTGAAAAACACTATAAGTTTCATGTTATGAAAAACTTATGATGGATGGTTGTAAAATAATTTGATATTTTATGTTGACATCTATGGATGATATATGCAGTGACATCTGATTTATGAGATGTGTTGAAATATATTATGAAAAATATGTCTAGTTATGACATTATTGGAGGGAAATTACCTAAATATGCATGTGATGAGAAATGGAAGGAAATAAATTCCTATGGAAACACATTTAATTGGATAAATATCCATTAAAACTCGCCGTGTGATAGGGCAACAATCCTGATCACGTTTACCAGTCGATAGATCCCAAGGTAAGGTTGTGACGCTCAGGCTGGGGCGTTACAAAGCAAGCAAATGAAAATATTATGAATGCAATGCCATTCTTATATGTATAGGCAAAGGCAAAGAGATAAGCGATACGGAAAGCTAAGGCGAAATAGGTAAGCAAGCAATTTTCTAAATGCTTTTTTTTTATCAAAATATGATAAAATGACTGCAAATGATGTTCTAAATGTTTCGAACCATTTTACAATTCATTGATGTATTATTTCCAAGTTATTTAAGGATGACCATTCCTTTACTTCAATATGTGTTGAAATGTTATTTCAATTATGATAAATGAATTGCTTATTGTTTCGCAATTATTTATGAAAAGTGATGTAGCATGGATTTAAATGATGTTTCATTGAAACGATGTTTAAAAGGGATGGTGTAAAGAATTCTCCACATGAGAATGACAAGTTGCCATGTGAAAGAGGTATATAATGCCGGGGTGACTAAAAGTCATGAATGGAATGGAAATCAAGTAGGTTAGTCAAGGCAGAAAGTAGGACCAAAATTTCGCCCTTGACGTTGCCAAGTCGGAAGGTCCGGCGCTAAGTATAGAAAGGATCATGTTATGAAAGTATGTTCCCCGAGCTAGCGTACCCTCACATGAAGAATTATGTCATGTATAGAAATGATGCATTTGCACATCCAATGTTTATGAAATGCCCAAAAATTGAGATTAAACTGATTAACATGACTGGTTTACATGAATAGTTTATGAAAAGGTTTCAGTTCCGTAGGTAGTTGATCACTTGCTAAGTGTCTCCTACCGAAGGAAAGAAATACTTCTAAACAATGTTGCCTTCAAAATGAACTGCTTGAAAACCCTATAGCTTGCTTATTGAGTTTTGACTCACGTTTTGTTTTCCAAACCCAAAGATAGGTGAAAAGAAGGAGGTAAGGAGCACAGATGGAGATTCAAAGATGAATGAATTTCTATGAGTTACCTGTGTATGAACCTATGGGTTGAATGGTTGTATGAATGATGATATTAAATAATTATTTAATGTTATATATGAATTATGTTATGGTTTTGTGGCCATAGAAGGCGAAAAAAATTTATGGTCAAATGTTAAGGTATGAATTATCATGATACAATTAAGTATGAAGGTTATGAGATGACATGTGTAATTCTCAAATGGTATAATGGCCTAAAAAGGCATTTGATGGAAATTAAATGTATGAAATGATATAAACTCCTAAGGAGTTAAGTTTAAGTGGATAAATATCCAATAAAGTCTGCCATGTGACAGGCAACATCCTGATCACATTTACTAATCGATAGATCTTGGAGTAAGGTTGTGACACTCGGGCTGGGGCGCCACAGTCACAACCTTACTCTAAGATCTATCGATTGGTAAACGTGATCAAGATTGTTGCCCTGTCACACGGTGGGCTTATTGGATATTTATCCACTTAATCCTAACTCCTTAGGAGTTTACATCATTCTATTCATATCATATGCGTATCCAAAATTGGTTAAATGACCTAAAAAGGCATTTGATGATATCATATGCGTATCCAAAATTGGTTAAATGTGCTAAAAAGGAATTTGATGGAAATTGATATGAATAGAATGATGTAAACTCCTAAGGACTTAGGATTAAGTGGATAAATATCCAATAAGCCTGTCGTGTGACAGGGCAACAATCCTGATCATGTTTACCAATCGATAGGTCTTGGAGTAAGGTTATGACGCTCTGACTGAAACACCACAGAAGTTGGTATCAGAGCATGGATTGGTAAATAGGGCAAGAAAAAATTTCTAAGTATGAAAATTGATAGCATATGATGCTAGATATGTGATATATGATGAGTTATGTATGATTATGATGAAAGAGATAGATTGAAATTACATGACATGTACAATATGTATTGTCATCTATTGTGTCTAATTATGATGCAATGATATGATTATTTAAGGAAATGTAGCTGGGTTGCTATGTTTCACAATATAGATGATGTAAAAAGGAAGAATGACAAAGGGATCAAATGAGATGAAAAAGGTGGTAAGGAGAAGCTGAGAAAAGACAAAGGATAGAAGAGAATATGAATAGATATTGGGTCAAATAATGGCACCCTACATCTATACCCCTCATACTTGAGTTTTACCATACCTCACTTTTTATAGCACAAAATTGTATTGGATTTTATTTATGTTTAAGGTGCAATGTTACGGTGCCATATGGGCAGCACCTAGGTATCGACTTTCTAATGATTGTTGTTTAGAGTTTATAATTATGATAAAATGACAGGTTATGTAAATATAATCTGTATGTGTAAGGAAAAGCAACCTTACACTATGAAAAGTGAAGATAGAAATGAGAAAGGTAGGAAAAAGGAAATCCTCTTTCTTAAGATAGCAAATGAATGTATGATGTTTGATAATAATATTATGAACATAGAAGTGCATTTGATTTTATTCAGATGCTAAGTACTTACAAAAAATGAAAAGTCATTGATCTTTTGAGATTATATAATTGATTATGTATAATATGAATTGTTTTATGACAAGAAATGATATTGATATGATTTTACATATTGTTTTCTACAATATGCCTATCACCAGAGCAAGAGCTAAGGTTATCAAGGGAAAGGCAATTATGAATGATGAATTTATGAGTCAACAGGGAATAGGAGAAGCCGATAGAAGATCTAAGCGACCAGGGCAGAGAGGACAAGTAAGTCCAGGAACTCGTCAATGACGGGCAAGTATAAACCCTGAGTCAAGATTTGAAGGTACTGCCGGTATAGGTAATAACTCCTACCCTAGTACCCGAACCTTTGAGGATTGATGATACTATGATAGAAGCAAATGGGAAGGTTACCAGTGCCTTTCTAACGCAGCAGCCACTTGAGTACTTAAGTGAATTAGACCATATTCAGGCTAAGCAGTGGATGACTGAAATCAAGAAGTTCTTTAAAGTTTTTCTATGTAGCGATGATCACGAAGTTTTATGTATTACTCAATTGTTGATTTGGGAATGCTTATGAATGGTAGGAAACCCTAATGGCTACTATGCTATAACTACAGAAGGTAATGTGGCAAATTTTTATGGAAGAATTTAATAAGAAATATCTTCCAATAGGACACCAGGATATAACACATGTTGAAAATGAACATGTACAATCAGGGCAAGGACAGCTTGACCCTAGAACTAAGGAACCTGGTGTAGAAAAAGAAAGGAGTAATAAAGGCTAGCTCGACCAAAGCTAATCATAACTACCAGTTGATACAAGTCTTTGCAAAATTATTTCCGATAGATATAATAAACCATGTCAGGTTAGCTAAGATTAACTAAGTATGGAGGATATGATTGATTAGGATAAGGATCCTAGATCATAAAGTACAGAAGCTTCGGAATAGAAAAATTGAATATTTTAAGGTTCAATAGAACTGATATTCCGAAAGCAAGGTTACTTGAGTATTAAAGGAAAAAGGTTGAAAAGAAGTACCCCCAGTCAATTGAAAAGTAAACGATTTTGGGACGAAACCTATTATAAGGGAGTAAGATTATGCTACCCAGACCTAAGTAGGTCTATAAATATGACACATGTGTTATTTAAATGAATTATGGATGATTTATGACTTTTATGATTTAATGGTATTTTGCAATTAGGGTTTGCAAATAAGAATGATGATTAAGACTAATCGCCATAGCCCAAAGTGAGTTAAGATGACTAAAGGGGCTTAATGAGGATTGAGATATGATAATGTTGCATGAATATTTATTTTAATTTTCATGATATAATTAATAGAGATTAAAATATAAATTATGGAATTATGTTGGAAATCACAGAAAATTCATAACTTAACGCCTATAAGGCGAAATGAGATTAAATTTGAAAGGTAAGCTCATGAATTTGGGCTCAAACTTATGTGAGGATTCGATTAAGGCAAAAGTGATGAAATTAAGGTGATAATTATTTGATTTTAATCTCACAGTCTAAGGTTATTTTCAAAGGTTCATAACTTGACGTAGAAATGTCGATTTGAGATGAAATTTGAAACGATTAAATAAAATTATGAAATATATGATATGAGTGGATTGGATTAAGCTAATTACCATGAAAAAGTGGTTAATTGAAAAAAGGTGCCTAGCATTGACTTTGTGCACCCTAGACTACCATAGCATTTATGTTGAAGCAAGTGAGTTAAATGACTTGGTTTAATGCTATGAAAGGTGTCAAATGGAAGTGAATGGAGCTGAATTTTATGGATTTTTTTAAGGGTCAAATCAATGAAAAAATTCAAGGATTAAATGATTTTTTTTTAATACCTAATATGTAGCTAAATGGAGGCATAGATTATGTGGCAACCAAGGGGACGTCCAAGGGCAAGTTGCGCAAGAAAATTGGATTTTTAAAAATCCTAAAATGCATGTCTAAGTATCATAATACCTAGGGGAACTAATGAGGCATTAAATCAAGTGGAAAATCGGGCACAAAAAAGCCAAAGTCAGCAGCTACAAAGGGCGTCACCTAGTGGACAGCTTAGTTGCATTGATTTGAGTGGATTTTGATGATTTTTGATAAATGGAAAATGGGTATTTTACTTGCATATAAATTAGCCAAGTCATCAAGAGATAAGATGGCATTAAAATACCCTACCTATGATGTGTCAAAATGGGCCCCACAAGATGGAAAAAAATCAGCAAGTATAAAAGGGGGAGGAGCACCATATGAAACGTCCATTTTGAGAGAGAATTCTCAAAGGGAGAAAATATCTCCAAAGGGGCAGAATCCTTGAGCATGACCAAGGGGCGGGAAAAGGAAGAAAAAGAAGAAGATAAAAAGAGGAAAAGAAGGAAGGAAAGAGGAGAAACCAATTTAGGAAAGCTTGGATTCAAAGTTTCCTAGAATCAAGTAAGTATGGATTGAGTTTTGGATTCTTGAAACCTAAGTTTTTTCGCTCAAGTTATGGATCATGAATTTGATTCATAATGAACCCTTAAATGATGATTCATGATGCCCTTGATTTGGTTATTGAATGAGGATTGAATGATATGAATGAATTTGAGGGTTTAAAGAGGTTAAGATGGATGTTAGGGTTGAATTTTGAGAAGAAATCTTTCTTGAAAATTCTCAAAACCTTAAACCAAGTTGGTGTATGATTAAAGCATGATGATTAGGATGTAATTCATGATATTTTGGATTACATATGTTTATTTGAGTGTTTGTTAATGATTTTAGCAAAAATGGAACTTAGGGTTTCAAGTAATACCCGATTTTTTCCATTTTTGAGTTAAAAATGATACAAAGAAGTGCTTAAATGGTTTATGGATGAATTTTAGGGTAAATTACCCTAAATTAAGGACCCTATGGACGGCCTAAGTGGTCTGGATGAGTTTGCCCAAAATCTGATTTTTTAGGGTATGTGTATGGGATGTCTTAACGGGGGCCAAAACGAGTGCTTTCCATATGATTTTTGTTGTTGTTTGTAAATAAATGATTTATGAATGTTATGGAGGGTAAATTACTCTAGGTTTTTGTTACTTTGAGTTTCCAAAATGGCTTGGAAATATTTTCCCTAAATCTGATTTTATGGATAAATGTATGGACACGTCAAAACGGATCAAAATGGATACCCTACATGCATGAAAATGTTGCTGTTACGGAAGAAAATGAATTATGGATTTTAAATATGTGATAATACCCTAAATTTGGGTTAATAAATTCATGCTTAATTGCTGAAATTCATGGATTATAAATCTGTTAAGATTTAAGTATTGAAAGAGACGTTGAAAGGATGAAAAACAGGTCCTGACGTTGCTGTTTTGGAACCCTATGATGAATGGATTGAAAATCCAAAATTAGACCCTAAATTAAATGTTAATTAAGGGTTTTAATCATTCTGAATAAGGACATAAGTTGCTTTGTTAAGAAATTTTAAGAAACACCTAAGTTATGTGTTGTAACATGGGTGTATGTGGAAGGCTTAGTATGGATAAGTGGTAAATGGTTTACATGAATTGCTAAAATGCGAATATGCATAAATATGTGATGAAATGCATAAGGATGTTTCTATATGAATGGATTTTGATTATCTCAAATTTTGAGATTGAGTTATGAAGCTTAAAATGTCACATATATGCTTAGAATGAGCTTTGACGTAAGAAAAATGAAAAATAGATGGAAAATGGTTAATGGGAGATCTAAATCCCCATATATTGATTTATGAATGATAATTATATTTTTGGCTTAAATATGGGTTTAAAACACAATATGGAAAGGATGGTATGATGCACAAGTGAGTGCGATGTATGTATACCCGACTTGGAATTCAAGTGGGTTATGTATGTTAATGGATTACAAGTTAGAAAACTAAGTAATCAAATGAAAATGTTATGAATGAAATGTCATTCTTATATGTATAGGCAAAGGCAAAGAGATAAGCGATACGGAAAGCTAAGGCGATGCAGGTAAGCAAGAAAATTTCTAAATGTTTTGTTTTATCTAATATGATAAAATGTTTATCAATGATGTTCTAATTGTTTAAATGAGTTAGCAAATGAATGATTTCAATTCTTTCTAAGTTCTTTAAGGATGGTCATTCCTTATTTAAATGTGCGTTGAAATATTATTTCAATTATGATAAATGAATTGCTTACTGTTTCACAATTATTTATGAAAAGTGTTGTAGTATGGTTTTAAACGATGTTTAAAAGGGATAGTGCAAAGAATTCTCTACATGAGAATGACAAGTTATCATGTGTAAGAGGTATATAATGTCGGGGTGACTAAAAGTAATGAATGGAATGGAAATAATGTAGGCTAGTCAAGGCAGAAGCAGGAAAAGAGATCTGCCCTTGATGTTGCCAAGTCGGAAGGTCCGACGCTAAGGATGGAAAGGGTTATGTTCTGAAAGTATGTACCCCGAGCTAGCGTACCCTCACATGAAGGATTATGTCATGTATGGAAATGATGCATTTGCACATCCAATGTTTATGAAATGCCCAAAAATTGTAATTAAACTACTTTACATGAATGGTTAATGATTGGTTTATGGAAAGGTTTCTGTTCCGTAGGTAGTTGATCACTTGCTAAGTGTCTTCTACCGAATGGAGAGAAATGCTTTTAAATAGTGTTGCCTTCAAAATGAGTCGCCTGAAAAACCTATAGCTTGCTTATTGAGTTTAGACTCATGTTTGCTTTTCCAAACCCAAAGACAGGTGAAAGGACGAAGGAGGCAAGGAGCACAGGTGGAGATTCAAGGATGAATAAATTTCTATGAGTTACCTGTGTATGAACCTATGGGTTGAATGGTTGTATGAATGATGACATTAAATAGTTGTTTAATGTTGTATATGAATTATGTTATGGTTTTGTGACCATATAAGGTGAAAAAAAATTTATGGTCAAATGATAAGGTATGAATTAGCATGTCTGACTAAGTATGAATTTTGTGAGATCATATGCGTATCCAAAATTGGTTAAATGACCTAAAAAGGAATTTGATGGAAACTGATATGAATAGAATGATGTAAACTCCTAAGGAGTTAGAATTAAGTGGATAAATATCCAATAAGCCCGCTGTGTAATATGGCAACAATCCTAATACGTTTACTAATTGATAGATCTTGGAGTAAGGTTGTGACGCTCGAGTTGGGGCACCACATTTACGCATTACTGAAACCATTTATTTCCTTAAAGCATGTGGTTATCACACAGTTAACTCAGTTTTTATCATTTCAGTTGAAAATATTAGCATGGAATTGAATTATAACAATGTACTATGAAATTCGCTCAATTTATTCACACATCACTTGCAACTTTCCTTTAATACATAGTCCTTAGCATGAATTTCAAACTTTTATGAAATTGATTTTTTCAAGTTAAAATTTTTCTCGACCTTGCACATTTTTCATCAAAATGGATTGAAAGAAGATAATTTTGACAGGTAGAATTTGACATGATATGCAATCTAACACATATATTCAAAACATGAATACAAACTCACAAAAGGGAGTTATACTCCCCCCCAAACTTGAGGGATGCATTGTCATCAATGCATGAAACTACATGAAACCTACATGATCATAAACTGATAAAGAAATATAAAAGTAAAATAAAACGGAAAGGAAGAGTACTCCCCTAGGCGTCTGATGCGTAGGAGTCGTCGTCATCGCGCTCACTTTCTTCACCCGGTTGCTATGAAGACTGACCGAAACATGCTCGAGACTTGGGTGGTGTCGACGGGAATGGTGGTAGAGCCATAGTATCAATGTGTCGATCCTCCATGATGTTGGTCCCGAGTTTATGACAATTACCCAAGAGGGGAGGGGTGAATTAGGTATTTTAAAATTCTTTAATTAAACAGAATTTTTTCCCTTTTTTGGAGTTAATCCCATTAATGAAACAAATAGAAATATGGAGAGAAGTAAAACAGTAAAACACAAATATTCAAGCCACACAAAGAGACAAAGGTTTATAGTGGTTCCGGCAACCTTCCCTACTCCACTCTTCCAAGCTCACACCCGTTGTGACTTGAGTTCCACTATTGAATTTTGAATACAACTAGAGCAGCAGCTTGCTTCTAAATTTCAGCTCTAGGGAATTGTTCAAATATAGCACAAGTAGGTGACGAGTATCACTCCAGTCACAACACTACTTTGCCTTCACTTGGTTTCGATTTCCAATATCAAACCAAGTGTAAACACAGATAATCAATTAAAAGAAGTAACTACACTTTACAGATTCGTGTAGGCAGCTTGTAGCACATAGAAGAACTTGTAAGAGAGTAAAAGATTCAATGATGCAGCTTTCAGCAACTTGAAGCATAGTTCTTCACTTAGACTTGGTGTAGATCAACTTAAATGCTAGAGAGAGTGGAAGGCGAGCTTATTGAATGCTTCTCTAACTTCTTTCACGTCCCCTTGAAGCCTCTTTTATAATGGGAGGTTATATTCGAACGTTTGGTGGTAGGTGGCGAGTAATTAATGCACCAACGTTTGAATTTTTCCGACCATTGTGAGCCAAGTCGCATGTGGGGTCGACTTCGTATGCAACTTCATCCAAGTCGAATGGTGGAGTCGACTTCGGATGTGACTTCACCCAAGGCGCAGACTGGAGTCAACTTGGGGTGCGACTTTGGTCGTCGGATTCCTCTTTCAAGTTCCAGCTTCAGGTCGACTTGGTCTCAGACTTGACCCAAGTCGCAGGTGGAGTCAACTTCGGGTGAGACTTCACTATCCATTTGTTTATGTTAGAACTTTGGATTCTTGGAATTGATCTTGATATTTCACTTTCCTTTTTCTTATCTTGTTTTGCATATAATATATTTGATTTTCCTTGTTTAGCCTTGAAACTTAGCATAGCATTCTTCTCTTGAAGGGTTCTTCCTTGTGGCCTTGATTCAAGATGATTGAACTTCTTGATTTTGTTGTCCAATCTTCAATGTAGAGTTGTTCCTTTAATAATATCTCATCTTTGAAAAGATATGAAGTAGCCATTTACTTGAGTCGGTTGCTTGGGTCGACTTGGACTTCAACTTCACTCAAGTCCCACGCAGAGTCGATTAGGAAATGCGACTTGACTTTGAGGATTCGAAGTCTTCTATATGGCTATACATAAGTCGCATCTGGAGTCAACTTGGGTTTGCAACTTCACCTAAGTCGCAAGTGGAATCAACTTCGACTGCGACTTCACCTGTTTCCAAGCCCAATTTCGACTCTTGAACATTTATTGCATTTGAAGTTGATTCTGGAATCAACTTGGGAATCGTCTTCACCTAAGTCGATGACTGAGTCGACTTGGTCTGTTATTGTGGCACCTCCAACCAAGTGTCACATCCTGAGCCTTACCTCAGGATCGTTATTGACTGGTAAACGTGATCACGATTGTTGCCCTGTCACACGGCGGGATTTAACGGATAATTATCCAATTATTTACAGTTCCTTAATAATTTATTTTGAAAATATTTTTCCTCAAATGCCCATACAAGTCATCTTTGACCTAATACACACATTTCATTCAAGATATAATCATAAAATTTCATAACATGCCTATCATCCATAATTCGCATGTTCATAAAATACAAATCATCACATAGATCATAAAATGTTAAGTCACATTACATTCCATTATCTACAAGCAACACATATTAAAATTCATAAGATCTTCACATTCTTCATGATTAGTTCAAGCTCCTTGTCTCTTTCATTGCTTCACTTGTCTATGGTTTTGGAAAATGAAACGTGAGTTGTATACTCAATAAGCAAGCTTTATACATATTTTCAGGCAAATCATTTCGAAGGAAATATTTTTCAAAGACGTTTCTCTCCATTCAGTAAAGACACTTATCAAGTGATCAACTACCTGCGGAGCAGAAACCTTTTATTTACAATCATCATGGAAAGCAACATTATACCCCCTTGGGGATATATCATGATAATGAGATGAATGCATTATGATCTCTTAGGATGGAAGCTAGCTAGGCGACCATCCGTCATCATCTTCTCCTATCCAGGGAGGCACCGCCAGCCCTTGGCCTATCTTAGCGACTTGGCTACACCAAAGGGGGACAATCGGTCCACTTACACTTTTAAGGTGGACTTCATGCATTGTGCACATGAACTTATCCATAACATGCTAGCACGATTTTCCTTGCATAATTTCATAAAGCAGTATTTTTCATATTTAACAAAACAGTTATATAAATCAGTTATCAATACATAATGAACTAAGGAATGACCATCCTTAAAGAACTTAGAAATAAATTTAAAATATCATTTGCTAAACCAATAAAAGCAGTTAAAACATCATTTGCAATTATTTAAGAAACAAAAAATCATTTAGAAAATTTGGCTTGCTTACCTTGTTCACGTGAGCTTTCCGGGTCAACTTTTTCTTTTCCTTTGCCTATACATGAAAGAATAACATAACATTCATGTAAATTCTATTTTCTTGCATTTACTTAGTTTTTCAACCCATTTTTATAAATATTCATAACCCGCTTAAATTCCAAGTCGGGTATGCGTACATAACATACTTATATATCAACCATTCATTACATCACATATTCAATTTTCATATTTAGGGTAACATTTATACATGTCATAACACATTCATTAATCACTCATTAGACATCATATGAAGTGATAAACTTCCAACTTGTCATTTTTCACATATTTTTCATATTTCACATGTTGTGCCCATTTTAAAGCACCTGATTAATCTCCTAAACCCCATATACTGATCTCAAATTTTGGGGTTATCCAAAAAGAAATATATTTCACGTGTTTCCATCATTTTTTATGCATTTTTTCATTTTATCATTTTACATAAATCATTTATCATTTTATCATACTCATTATTTCACATATGGTCATTTCTCAACACATAATTCATGTGTTTCTTAAAAATTTTCAAATCAGAAACTTAATTATAATTCAACATGATTATACACCTCAATTAACACTTTATTTAGTGTATTTTCACTGATTTTTAATCCACTAATTTCAGGGTTCTAAAACAACAACTTTGGGTCCCGATTTTTACACTTTAAACGTCCCTTTTTATACTCAAATCTAAACAGATTTTTAATGACTTAATTCCAGAAATTAATCACACTTTTCTTAACTCAAATTCAGGGTATTTTCACATATTTCAAGTCCATAAATTGGTTTCTTACAAAACAACAACTTTCGTGTATGTAGGGTACCTTTCTACACCACTTTGGACGTCCACATATTAACCCTTTAAAATCCGATTTTGGGCGGTCCTTGCTAATCCCTTTTTCATGTCCAAAGTAACCTAAATTTAGGTTATTTTACCCTATAATTCATCCATAATTTATTTGAACTACTTCATGTGTCATTTTCAACATTTAAACATGAAATTTGGGTCTTAAGAGTAACCCTAATTAGCCTTCCTTCTAAAATTCATAAATCATGCTAAATTCAACATATATCAAACATATAAACATGAATTATCATGTAATCATATCAACTTAATAAAACAGCAACATTACACAAAAATTCAAGCAACTTTCAGCTAGTTTAAGAGCTCATAATCCACCCTAAACATCATTTCCTTTCACTTGAAACCTTAATTGCATACTTGCCATTAAATTCCCATTTAATATCCTAATTAAGGGAATCATAAATCCTCCATTAATAGTTCATTATGAATCATATTAATTGAGTTAGAAAAATTAGATAAAAATGATTCAAACTCAAATGTATACTTACTTGAATCGATTAACACTTAAGCTCAACTTCTTAAGCTAATCTCCTTAGCTTATTTTCTCCTTTTCTTTTCCTTTTTCTCCCCTATTTTCTTGGCTTCAATCTTGCTAAATGAGGAGGATGTGCACTGCTGGAAAGCGGGCTTAAGCTCCTTGAATTTTTTTTCTAACTTCCCAACATATGTGCATATGGACGTCCACCTTGAGAAGTAGCTAGAATTTCCAACTTGTGGACCCCACTTGCCACATCATTTGTGATTATTCTAATGAATATTTATCTCCTTATTGTGGTCCATTTAAATTATATTTTACTTAAATAAAAATTTAGCAATTATCCATATCATTAACTAATCTCAAAATTTGCAGCCTTTTTTAATGCATATTTATATACCCTAATATGTAGCCTAATTAGGCATGTATTTATCATTTTTTAAAAATTTAAAAAAATTAGATTATCAGCTGTTTGGACGGTCCACATTGCTGCTCCATTTTGCTGTCCATGTACATGTCCCTGTTTCAGCTGCCTTTTTGAAAAAAATTTCTACCATTTTGCAGCTTTAAATTAATGTCAATTTAATTAAATAGTAATTAGCCTACTTAGGGTCAATTTAGGATAATTAAAAAAATCACAAAAATTACCAAAGGCTGCCATACCGTCCACATCTCCTTCATGCACCCTTGTTGTCCATTTCTTGATCTCATCTCAATGGCCTGGATGTGCTACTTTTAATCATGAATTTCCACTCTAATTTAATGCACATTTACCCACATTAATCCACAGCTGACTTTGGCATATATTTTATTTGAAAATATTTCACAAAAATCCAATTTAATGGACTATTTGGACGTCCTTTGCATGCCACATAAGCTATGCTCCTTTGAACTACTTAATTCAACATTTATTTATGAGATCATTGCAGGAATTTTTCAATTTTTAATAATTCATAAAATACCCTACAATTTACCTCCTTTCGACACCTCAATTTCATCTTTATTCATTTGATTATTTTACTCATTTTTAACATAAATGCTAATCGCTTTTTGGGATAAAAAGTCAAAAGTGTTGATCCCAATTTAGTGCAGGCCTAATCCCATCATCATTTGGATGATCCAATCCATTCATAAGCTTGATCTCATAATTTTAACCGTTCATTTCAAATTTCATCTTAATCCGATGTTTCTAGTTCAAGTTATGATTGTTTTAAATTTTAGACGGTGATGATCAATTATCATCAAAATTTTCAAAATCTAATTTTCCCATGTGATTAAGAATGAAATTATGTGCTTTCCCCTCAATTTTCATCTTAATCCACCTTAAGGCCATCAAGTTATGAATTTTCCAATATTTTCCAACTTGACTCTATAATTAGCCTCCTAATCTTCATTAATCACATTATGGAATTTAACTAATTTTTCATGGTACACTAATGCTTATCCATCCTCATTATGTTACTTCAATCATATTAATCGACATTGACTTAAAATGATAAATTTAAACAGTACTCATAACCACCGACCTAATTGCAACAAGTCATAAAAATGGCAAATAATTCATTTATAAATAAATCAATCATACATAAAGCATTCAAATGCATATACATGATTCCTACTTGGGTTAGGGTTTCACAATCCCCCCCTTATAACAGGTTTCGTCCTGAAACCGTTTATCCCTTAAACAATTGGGGGTATTTTCTTTCTACTTCTTCCCTTAGTTCCCATGTAGCTTCACCTTCGGAATATCGGTTCCATTGAATCTTTATATATTCTATCTCTCTATTCCAAAGCTTCTGTACCTTATGATCCAAGATTCTGATTGGTCTTTTCTCGTAGTTCAGATGATCTTGGATCGGTAGATTTTTTGCTACCAGTACACGGGTTGGATCTGCTACATATTTCCTAATCATAGATATACGGAAGACATTATGTACTAAGGCTAGTGCCAGAGGTAAAGCTGTGGCGCCCCAAACCGAGATGTCACTTCCTTACCTCAAAATCTTAATGATTGGTAAATGTGAATCAGGATTGTTGCCCTGATCATGCGGCGGGATTTTAATTGGATCTCGTCCAAAAAAAATTTCGTTTCTTCATTCATCATCATTTCATTTATAACATAAGCAATGGTACACTTGTACATATCCATTTTATAACTTCTCAACATGTACTTATACATTAAAGGTCTTCTTGACCTAATCATGGCATTTCCATTGCATACATACATATAATCAATCATTAGTTCACCTAGAACTCAGAACTTTAAACAAGTTCACATATATATCAACGTACCTGAAAACTTTCATTCTTATCATTCCACTCACCATGGCTAATCCTTTTAGCCCACATGGTACTATCTCGTACCTTTTCTCTATTTCTTAGGTCCTCGACCGCTTGAGTCTCCCAGTATCTGTCTAAGGTTTGGAAAACAAAACTTGAGTGATAACTCAGTAAGCAAACATTTTGGGGCAAGATTTTCCTTGAAAATTATTTCATTAAATATCTTGAACACCTTTTTCTTGAGGACATTTATATGTCCTAAAACATTATCATGAAATCCTGTGTTCATGAGGACACTTCTATGTCCTTGAACATTATCATAAAACATTTATTCTTAAAATAATTTACAAGCCACCTCCGGGCTTGTTAAGGAAAAACATCCATGTTTTACCCTCTTTATTTAATTCCCTTTTGTCTTGAGTGAACATTTCCAATGTTCTAAGATATTTACATAAAACCATCTTTTGCCAATGGACGTTTTACATCCAAAACATTTTTCTCATAAATTCTTTGGCAAGGGAGGACATTCTCATGTCCTAAAACATTATTTTTATAAGCCTTTCTCGACGAAGGACATTTTTATGTCCAAAAACATTTTTCATCATAAAATCCTTTAGTCAAGAGACATTTGATGTCTCAAAACATTTTTTACATAGTTTCCTTTGGCAATGGACATTCATATTTCCACAAACACTTTTATCCCTTAAACACTTTTAGAAACGGACATTTTTATGTCCACACATGTTCCAACATAAATCCGTTTAGGAAATGGACATTCTCATGTCCAACCATTTTTTCCACATAAACCTTTTGGAAATGGACATTCTTATGTCCAAAATATTTTTCAACATAAATCCCTTTAGGAAATAGACATTCTTATGTCCAAAATATTTTCCAACATAAACTGTGGCACCCCAGCCCGAGCGTCACAACCTTACCTCAAGATCGTTCGACTGGTAAACGTGATCAGGATTGTTTCCCTGTCACACAGCGGGTTTTAATGGATATTCATCCAATTAAATATCTTTTCATAGGAGTTTAATTCCTCATATGTTCATTTCATGAATATCGGAGTCATTTCCATCCAATAACGTCATAACTAGACATGATTTTCATAACATATTTCAAACCATCTCATAAATCAGATGTCACTGCATGTATCACCACAGATGTCAACATAAAACATCAAAGTATTTACAATTATACGACATAAGTTTTTCATTAACATGAAACTTATAATGTCTTCCCATTTCTTCAATGGATGGCTCCTGCTCCTTCGCCAGGTCTCATCTTTCACATGTCTATGGGTTTGGAAAACAAAATGTGAGTTGAAATTCAACTCAATAACCAAGCTCTATATTTTACAGGCAATTCATTTTGAAGGCATGTTTATTCAAAAGCCTTTTTCTCCCTTCGGTAGAGACACTTATCAAGTGATCAACTACCTGTTGAGCAAAAACCTTTTCATAAATCATTCATAAACACTTCATAAATATTTCATAAACATTGGATGTGTAAATTCATTATTTCCATTGATGACATTATCCTTCATGTGAAGGTACGCTAGCACGGGGAACTCTCTTTCATATCATGATCCTTTCCATCTTTGGCGCCAGACCTATCGACTTGGCAACGTCAAGGGGGACTCCTTGTCCACTTACTACCTCGACTAGCCTACTTGACTTCCAATACATACATGACTTTTAGTCACCCCGGCATCATATACCCCCTTACACATGGAACTTGTCATTCTCATGTAGAGAATTCTTTTCACCATCCCTCTTTAAACACTATTTTAATGAAACATCGTATAAACTCATGTTTCAACACATTTCATGCATAATTGCGAAACCATAAGCAATCATTTATTTCAATAGAAATAAAAATTTCAATACACATATAAACAAGGAATGACCATCCTTAAACACCTTGGAAAGCATTTAAAACAAAACTCATTTAGAAAGCTGCTTGCTTACCTGAAGTTCTTAGCTTTCCGTCACCACTTTCTCTTTGCCTTTGCCTACACAAAAATGATATGATTTTCATAAATTTCCTTTTTCTCATATTTCATTTAGTTTTCCAAACCATTTCATATACATCCATCATTCATATGACTTCATAAGTCGTCATAAACATATATAGCTTATTCTGCACACATTAGCACATTTTTCACACATTCGGCTACCATACAACATAGCATATACACGTAACCCTAAAATTAGGGTATTCATTTCAATCTCATAAAATTTATTTCATAAACATCATACATAGCTTTATTAAGTTTACTTTGCCATTTTTCCCATTTTTTTCCAAAACACACACATGGGTGTTTCTTCTACGTACATAGCATTGCCTTAGCTTATAATTCAAGTCCAAAATTTTGGATTAAATACCATACAATCTCAAACAGATTCATAAACATGGGATTCATCTCATTTTCATGCATTTTTGCATAAAATCACTTTTAATAAGTCATTCATCACCCATTTACCGTTATCCATTCACATAAGCTCATTCAGCACATAAACATAATGCATTTCATAAAATTTGCTAACTTAAAATTTTAATCTATTTTTCAGCGGGTTAATTACCCTTAATTACCTCTGTATTTAGGGTATTTTCATGGGATTTAAATCCATTCAACCACAAGTTTCCAAAACAACAAGTTTGGAACCCATTTTCCACCCGTTTTACGCGTCTTTCGACACATAACCCTATGCAGTCATATAATTCCGAATTTTCAGCAATAAAATCCATTTTTCCTCATCCATATTTAGGTATTTAACACATAATTAACATCCATGCATTATCATTTCTCAAAACAGCAAGTAGCCTACACGTTTTGAGTCCCGTTTCACGTTGGCTTGACGTTTTTTCATAAAATTCATAAAATTCAGTTCTAGGGTTTATTTCTCCCAAATATTTTGGGCATCCATCATACCTTAAACCTAGGGTATTTTACCCTACATAACATGCTTAAAACATGCAAGTCCATTTCCATAACATTTTTAGCATATAAACAAAGGAATTAGGTCAAAATCAACACTTTGCTTTCCATAACTTCAAAATTTCATCACTTAAGCATAAACCCTCATATGTTTGGCATAAATACATGATTAATAGCTTAATCAAGTCATCAAACCAGAACAGCAACTTGTCTTGGAGATTTAGGGTTTAACAACTTGGATTTTCCACTTAATACACATGCTTAATTCCATTTTCATCAATCTTAACTTAAAAATCTATTCATAAAACTTAATATCCATTCCATATTCATGCAAAAGCATATTAAAACACCACTTTACAGATTCTTTAAGCATGCTTTTCGTTTCCAAGTTTTGAGTTTAAGAACTCAAGTTAAACAACTTAAAATCAATCACATACTTACTTGTTTTTGAGCTAACTCGAACCCTAATCTTTTAATATGATTTCTTCTTCAAATTCTCCTTCTTTTTCCCTTGGTTTCTTCTTATTTTTACTGGAATTTTTGGACGTGAGCTGCTGGTTCCCCTTGGACGTTTTCAGCACTTAGAATTTTTTCCAAAAATCCTCTCATTTCAACGTGCAAAGGAGTATATATGTTGCTGGATTTTTTTCCAGTTGTGGGGCCCACTTGGTGCTGCAATTCCACACCCCTTAAATGAACCCTTATCTACCATATGAGGTGGGTAATTCTCAGCCAAGTAAAATTGTATTTTACCATTTACAAAAATTACCAAATCTGCATCATCTTTGACTGTCCATGTGGTCTCCAATTCACGTCACAGCTGCTGCGCATTTTCCATTTTTTTTTCTCTTCAAAAACGTGGATAATTATGACTCTAATTACCCTTTAATTCATTCATTAATTTGGTGTTAAAAAAAATTATAAAAATGGCAGCAATAACTCACATTTCTGCACGTCAAACTATCCATCATGCTGTCCATTTATTTCAGCTGCATGTAGCTGCACTTAAATATATTTTTATTGCTGTAAATTTGCATAATTGGTTTCATAATTTATGTACTTGCATCCCTGCAACATTTAGGCATTTTTAAAAAATGCAAAAATAAAAAAGAATCACCAAAACAGCCCTTGGACACCTCCTCCATGACTTTGAAAATCCATCATAACTTGCATTAAATGGTTGGATAATTCTCACCTTTATATATGTAAAATAATTGCATAAAATTCCCAAGTAATGGCCTGCAATTTTCCACCTCAAATTTGCTTTCCATCAAGCATTTATGTATGGTACTCTAGCATTAATGGTAGGTTGCTTTTGTGGAGCATAAGTCAAACATGCTCACCTTTTTCAATGCAGGAATTTTTCCAACACTTTATGCTTAATCCAATCCATTCAAAATAAATATCTCACCATTCCATTCAACCGTTTAAAATTTCAACTCAATCCGAGTTTTCTAGCTCCCGATATAACCGTTTGAAGTTAACGGTTGAAATTGATATATACTTAAAAATTCATAATTCTTATTTCATCAAGGATTTTCATAATCCCTTAATTCAATAATACCAAGCCCATCATTAATAATTTTTATTTCAAATTTCACTTGAATCCGCCTTATAGGCGTTGAGTTATGAATTTTTCAATATTTTCCATCAAACTTGTCAATTTCTATATATCTCCCATAATTCATTTTAAATAATGGAAAATGATTTTTCATGATATATTTTCATATTTAAATCACAAATAATTCATTCTAAACCCATTGTCTCATTTTAGCTCAAAATCATTAATCACATCATCATTGCTAACCCATAACCCTAATTGCCATAATTAGCAAAAATCACATAATGCCTTCATAATTCCATAATCCATAAATATTCATAATATACACGTTTAATACATACATATGGGTCCTACATGGGTTAGGGTTTCACAATCCTCCCCCCCTTATAACAGGTTTCGTCCCGAAACCGTCTATTCTTTAATTAATTGGGTATTCCCTTTCTACTTCTTCTCTTAGTTTCCAAATATTGTTGCTTTCAGAATATTTGTCCCATTGAACATTAACAGATTTAATTAATCATAGCTAACCTACTTATAAAGAATTTCACTTGTATTATTTTATCGATTCCCTCTACAGGTAGTGCATGTGTGATTACATATTGGCAATTTTATGACTAAATGATTATCATCGAAATCAAACCAAATCATTGCCAACTTTCTAAAATTTAATCCATACCTGTAACCACTTCCTCCTCTTGCTCTCGTGACTCCATGCACATGTACCAGGTTCGTAGAGGTAACCTGTCGGTTAGCTGCTTCTATTAACCTTGACTGAGTTGATCTTCCTTGCCTTTGCAATGTTTGTACCTTATTTGGACAATTCAGGGCGATGTGCCCTACCTGATTACAAACATAACATCTGATACCAACTTCTGTGGTATCATACCCATCATATCACATAGATATAGCTTATCATCTATTCACATAGATTTCATCTCATCTCGTAGCTATCATCTCAATCACATACTTATCACCTTGTCACATAGATTTATGATCTAATGTCATAAACATAGCTATCATATCACATGCATACATTTTATGCATTCAAGAGATAGTTATATCATCATAACTAATCATATCATGCTCATTATCAAAGCATCCACTCATAAAACAAAGTCTTAGCATCTCAACATGCCAATTCACACAATCACAATCATGTGATATTATTCATCATCATAAATTTCACTACTATCATTATCATATATCATGCATCCTATCACGATAATCACTTATGCATTCATCATAAAATCATGCATATCATATTTAATCATTACACTTAAATTTTTCCACGCCTATTTACCAGTCCATGCTTTAATACCATTACTCTGTGGTATCAGACCTATCCTTTCAACATCCTTTATTTTCTCCTTCTCCCGCCTATTTACCAATCATTGCTCTGATACCAAGCTCTGTGGCGCCCCAGCCCGAGCGTCACAACCTTACCTCAAGATCGTTCGACTGGTAAATGTGATCAGGATTGTTGCCCTGTCACATGACGGGTTTTAATGGATATTTATCCAATTAAATATCTTTTCACAGGAGTTTAATTCCTCATATGTTCATTTCATGCATATCGGAGTCATTTCCATCCAATAACGTCATAACTAGACATGATTTTCATAACATATTTCAAACCATCTCATAAATCAGATGTCACTGCATGTATCGTCACAGATGTCAACATAAAACATCAAAGTATTTACAATTATACGATATAAGTTTTTCATTAACATGAAACTTATAATGTCTTCCCATTTCTTCAATGGATGGCTCCTGCTCCTTCGCCAGGTCTCATCTTTCACCTCTCGATGGGTTTAGAAAACAAAACATGAGTTGAAATTCAACTCAATAAGCAAGCTCTATATTTTGCAGGCAATTCATTTTGAAGGCATGTTTATTCAAAAGCATTTTTCTCCCTTCGGTAGAGACACTTATCAAGTGATCAACTACCTATTGAGTAAAAACCTTTTCATTAATCATTCATAAACACTTCATAAATATTTCATAAACATTGGATGTGTAAATTCATCATTTCCATTAATGACATTATCCTTTATGTGACGGTACGCTAGCACGGGGAACCCTCTTTCATGCCATGATCCTTTCCATCTTTGGCGCCAGACTTATCGACTTGGCAACGTCAAGGGGGACTCCTTGTCCACTTACTACCTCGACTAGCCTACTTGATTTCCATTCCATACATGACTTTTAGTCACTCCGGCATCATATACCCCCTTACACATGGAACTTGTCATTCTCATGCAGAGAATTCTTTGCACCATCCCTCTTTAAACACCATTTCAATGAAACATCGTATAAACTCATGTTTCAACACATTTCATGCATAATTGCGAAACCATAAGCAATCATTTATTTAAATAGAAATAAAAATTTCAATACACATATAAACAAGGAATGACCATCCTTAAACACCTTGGAAAACATTTAAAACAAAACTCATTTAGAAAGCTGCTTGCTTACCTGAAGTTCTTAGCTTTCCGTCACCACTTTCTCTTTACCTTTGCCTACACAAAAATGATATGATTTTCATAAATTTCCTTTTTCTCATATTTCATTTAGTTTTCCTAACCATTTCATATACATCCATCATTCATATGACTTCATAAGTCGTCATACACATATATTGCTTATTCTGCACACATTAGCACATTTTTCACACATTCGGCTACCATACAACATAGCATATACACGTAACCCTAAAATTAGGGTATTCATTTCAATCTCATAAAATTTATTTCATAAACATCATACATAGCTTTATTAAGCTTACTTTTCCATTTTTCCCATTTTTTTCCAAAACACACACATGGGTGTTTCTTCTA
Source organism: Annona cherimola (assembly GCA_030490835.1). NCBI lineage: Eukaryota > Viridiplantae > Streptophyta > Magnoliopsida > Magnoliales > Annonaceae > Annona > Annona cherimola. The sequence goes on along the minus strand of CM059972.1, from coordinate 52,541,772 downwards.
CGTACATAGCATTGCCTTAGCTTATAATTCAAGTCCAAAATTTTGGATTAAATACCATACAATCTCAAACAGATTCATAAACATGGGATTCATCTCATTTTCATGCATTTTTGCATAAAATCACTTTTAATAAGTCATTCATCACCCATTTACCGTTATCCATTCACATAAGCTCATTCAGCACATAAACATAATGCATTTCATAAAATTTGCTAACTTAAAATTTTAATCTATTTTTCAGCGGGTTAATTACCCTTAATTACCTCTGTATTTAGGGTATTTTCAAGGGATTTAAATCCATTCAACCATAGGTTTCCAAAACAACAAGTTTGGAACCCATTTTCCACCCGTTTTACGCGTCTTTCGACACATAACCCTATGCAGTCATATAATTCCGAATTTTCAGAAATAAATCCATTTTTCCTCATACATATTTAGGGATTTAACACATAGTTAACATCCATGCATTATCATTTCTCAAAACAGCAAGTAGCCTACACGTTTTGAGTCCCGTTTCACGTCGGTTTGACGTTCTTTCATAAAATTCATAAAAAACAGTTCTATGGTTTATTTCTCCCAAATGATTTGGGCATCCATCATAACTTAAACCTAGGTTATTTTACCCTACATAACAGGCTTAAAACATGCAAGTCCATTTCCATAACATTTTTAGCATATAAACATAGGAATTAGGTCAAAATCGACACTTTGCTTTCCATGACTTCAAAATTTCATCACTTAAGCATAAACCCTCATATATTTGGCATAAATACATGATTAATAGCTTAATCAAGTCATCAAACCAAAACAGCAACTTTTCTTGGAGATTTAGGGTTTAACAACTTGGATTTTCCACTTAATACACATGCTTAATTCCATTTTCATCAATCTTAACTTAAAAATCCATTCATAAAACTTAATATCCATTCCATATTCATGAAAAAGCATATTGAAACACCACTTTACAGATTCTTTAAGCATGCTTTTCATTTCCAAGTTTTGAGTTTAAGAACTCAAGTTAAACAACTTAAAATCAATCACATACTTACTTGTTTTTGAGCTGACTCGAACCCTAATCTTTTAATATGATTTCTTCTTCAAATTCTCCTTCTTTTTCCCTTGGTTTCTTCTTATTTTTACTGGAATTTTTGGACGTGAGCTGCTGGTTCCCCTTGGACGTTTTCAGCACTTAGAACTTTTTCCAAAAATCCTCTCATTTCAACGTGCAAAGGAGTATATATGTTGCTGGATTTTTTTCCAGCTGTGGGGCCCACTTGGTGCTGCAATTCCACACCCCTTAAATGAACCCTTATCTACCATATGAGGTGGGTAATTCTCAGCCAAGTAAAATTGTATTTTACCATTTACAAAAATTACCAAATCTGCATCATCTTTGACTGTCCATGTGGTCTCCAATTCACGTCCCAGCTGCTGCGCATTTTCCATTTTTTTTTCTCTTCAAAACGTGGGTAATTATGACTCTAATTACCCTTTAATTCATGCATTAATTTGGTGTTAAAAAAAATTATAAAAATGGCAGCAATAACTCACATTTCTGCACGTCAAACTATCCATCATGCTGTCCATTTATTTCAGCTGCATGTAGCTGCACTTAAATATATTTTTATTGCTGTAAATTTGCATAATTGGTTTCATAATTTATGTACTTGCATCCCTGCAACATTTAGGCATTTTTAAAAAATGCAAAAATAAAAAAGAAGCACCAAAACAGCCCTTGGACACCTCCTCCATGACTTTGAAAATCCATCATAACTTGCATTAAATATTTGGATAATTGTCACCTTTATATATGGAAAATAATTGCATAAAATTCCCAAGGAATGGCCTGCAATTTTCCACCTCAAATTCCCTTTCCATCAAGCATTTATGTATGGTACTCTAGCATTAATGGTAAGTTGCTTTTGTGGAGCATAAGTCAAACATGCTCACCTTTTTCAATGCAGGAATTTCCCAACACTTCATGCTTAATCCAATCCATTCAAAATAAATATCTCACCATTCCATTCAACCGTTTAAAATTTCAACTCAATCCGAGTTTTCTAGCTCTCGATATAACCGTTTGAAGTTAACGGTTTTGAAATTGATATATACTTAAAAATTCATAATTTATTATTTCATAAAAGGATTTTCTTAATCCCTTAATTCCATAATACCAAGCCATCATTAATAATTTCCATTTCAAATTTCACTTGAATCCGCCTTGTAGGCGTTGAGTTATGAATTTTTCAATATTTTCCATCAAACTTGTCAATTTCCATATATCTCCCATAATTCATTTTAAATAATAGAAAATGATTTTTCATGATATATTTGCATATTTAAATCATAAATAATTCATTCTAAACCCATTGTCTCATTTTAGCTCAAAATCATTAATCACATCATCATTGCTAACCCATAACCCTAATTGCCATAATTAGCAAAATCACATAATGCCTTCATAATTCCATAATCCACAAATATTCATCATATACACGTTTAATACATACATATGGGTCCCACATGGGTTAGGGTTTCACATAAACCCTCTTTCATAATTCCCCATCTTGGGGCTTGTTTTATAGCAAGCAAGTCATGAATCCTTTTCATGAAAACTTTTGCATAAAATTATTTCTTTTTATTCTTAATATTTACACATTTTGTGTTAAAACACCCTGCTTTTAGGGTAACTTATACAATATGGCTCATAGAAATCCCAATTTAGGATAACTTTTTGTATAAATGTTTTTATATCCCAATCTTTGGTCTTTTGAAAAGAAAAAACATATGCAAATACATTTCTCCCAATCCAGTATTGACACTTAGCAAGTGATTATGCTACCTTTTGGAAGAGAATCCATAACAGCATGCTAGCCAGGCGGTTGTTTATTTATCCTGCTCCTATCTCAAGGAGGGTACCGCTGGCACTCCTACCATCCCTTAGCGACTTGGCCTTATGTAGAGTAGGCCTCGGTCATCCCAACCGTGCTCTACAACCTGCCTAATCTTGTATTGGTGCACCGTACATTATTATGACGGACCGCAGTCTGTTTAGTTTGAAGAACCACATATCGCAGCCCATGTCCTTTTAAACCGGGATCACAGACCTCTGTCTGCATCCACAACTCAAAAACAACACAGACCGAAGTCTGTGTTTTTTTTTAAAATAAATTATTTTCAAAAACACATCACAGACCGCAGTCCGTGTTAACTTGTAAAGAGAGCGCACCCACTTTAACAAGTTGTCATTTAAAATCTAGTTTTAGGATGACCTTCCTTAAATTCTATTAGAACATTTTGAGTAAAATATTTTGATAAACATTTGAAATGTTTGAAAAATAATACATCTTAAAATCCTTTTAATATAAGAATTTCGAAACTTTTAGATTTTCAAAAATAAATCATATATTTTTCCTAGCATTTTCTTGGTTTCCATTTCGGGGCCTTTTGCTCACAAAAGTTATGCAATTGTGCTAACCCCTTCTCGACCACCTTAAAATCAATTTCTTGTCCACATATCAATTTTTTCATTTTACATAAAGGAGCCTTGCATGGTCTTTTGTATGCTACTTTAGCAACCCGAAACCAAACCATTTTAAGAAAATCAACATAGGAGGTTGGTCATCCTTAAATCCCCTTCAACACATCCGTATAAATATTTTTCAAGATATTTTCAACATAGATTTCTTTATCTAAAGGTAATCAAAACTTTTCAAATATCATTTCAAAACATATGAACTATGTCCAAATCATCATTTATTATTTAATTATCATGACTAGCAAAACAAATCTATTCATAAATCAAATCTCCTTTTTATTTTTTTTTCTTTTATAACATGATTATTTATCATTAAACATCATAAGAGAAATTCAAAACTTATTTACATTTGTTGCTTTGTGAAAAAGGGCAAAATTCTCTTTTTCTTATAAAATACTTTTGAAACAACATCATAAAGAACTTGCTCGCTTATAATCAAATTCTTAAAACCATCGGCATCAAACATGAAATCCTTTGAAAACATTATCATGGACAACTTGCTTACTCATAAGCAAAATTCTCAATTTCATTAACATAAAATATTACCAATCTTTGGCAACACTGATGATAAAATCCTTATCTTAAAACATATTGCTTGCTTCCATGAAGAAAACCTTGAGGCTTTTCCTTAAAGCCATTCTTTTCCAAAACTTAAGGCTTTTCATTAAAGCCGTCATTTTCCAAAACTTGTGACTTTTCATTAAAGCCATCATTTTCAAAACTCGTGCTTTCCCATTCGTTTAAAATATAAACATAAACATTTCAATCATATCAATCGCATAGAAAGAAAATAACATTTTAGAAAGTTCGCTTGCTTACCTGAGATCGCTATAATCCTTTTCTTCCATTCTTTTCCTTGCCTTTTGCCTAGATAAATGAAAATAACATTTCATTTATTTGCATCATCTTCAAAATAATTATATTCCTTAGGTTTTCCAACCTACATAAATTCATATATTAACTCCTCTCAAAACAATAACTTATTTCCCTATTGCGGGTACGTTTTCACCCCATTTGGACACCTATTCATAAAAATCATAAAATCAGATTTGAGGCTTATCTTTTCAAATACTTTTGGACGTCCAAAGTAACCTAATACTAGGGTATTTTATCCTACATAACTTCCATAAATCATTTAATCTCATTTCCATACCATTTTTAATATAAAAATGGAAAAATTGAGTCATATATGCAACCCTAGGTTTCATACTTTATAAAATCATAAACCTATTCATAAATCATCATATGAATTATACTAAATCATGATTTATATCCCATTATAAGTTAAATTCCATCACAAAAGTCTAGAATTTAACATTTATCTTGATTTATTCCTTAAGCTATCCATAATGCTGAATTCCGGCACACTAAATTCTCAAAATCTTGAATTAATATCAAATCAAGTATTTTTTGATCTGAAATTTCTACCATACCTTAATAACTATATTTATTAACTAAAATAAATATTTCTGGCATGAAATATTTATTATTTATATTTATTTTGATATTTTTACTCTTCTGGATAGCAGCACCCCTTTTTAGACAGCCTAAATCACGTTAATTATGGGGTATATTTATACCCATAAAAACCTAATTTTTATTTTTTTGTAATCATAAATATGTCTTATATATCTTGTAATAGTTTCAGCCCAAAATTACTTTTATAAAATTATTAAAAATCATTTGGTGCAGCTGATCTTGCCACCCGTGCAACCCTGTTCAGGTTGATTTTATTGGATTTTTAATTTTCAAAGTGCTTATCCTTTTAGCTAAAAATTTTATCTTTCCTTAAAAACCCTATAATGAGTATTCACACAAATTTTCATGATAAAAATCGTTCATTAACTATTTCTTCCATATTTTATATTTTTGCCTCATTTCTTCTAGGTTTTGCTCCCATATTTTCATCTCTTTTCAATACATATGCAAAAGCCTCAATCAATACTTAATTATAGAATGTTATTAATCTTTCTTTAGAGGTTTATTATGATTCAAAACCATGACTCCAATATCAAGAAGAAAACTTTAAATTGGAAGGCTTAACTCAACGGGTACTTACCCGATTTCGCCGATTCTTTGCCCCGAGCTTCCCGAGCTGCTCCTTCCACTTTTCCTCCTCTTTTCTCCTCTTCCTTTCTGGTTTTGGACGGCCCTAGCTGCTGTCCTTAGAGCAAATCTTCATTTTTCTCTTATTTTCCTCTCTTCTCTCTCTCCTTCTCCCCCCTTGCTGGAACGTGCAGCAGCCCTTGCTCATCCCTTTTTTTTTCTTTTTATAAACCACTTTAATTGGTGCTCAAGCAATCCCATGGGCATTTTAGTAAATTCCATTTTTCACTTTCCACAATTTTCCTTCTTTACTTAGCTCTTAAGCAACTTGTTACTTACTCTCAAAGAAAGAAACTTCCTATGATAATTAGCTTAATCCATTGCATTCATCTCATAGATTTCATAATTTTATTCCATTGTTTCAAATTTCATCTCAAACTGACGTTTCTACGTCAAGTTATGACCACTTGAATTTATCTTTTGGATTTGGGATAAAAATAATTAATTATCACCCTAATCCCATCATGATTCCATTAATCCAATCCATTCATAAGATTGGGCCCACCGTCGTGAGCTTACCTTTCAAATTTCATCGAAATCCTCCTTGTAGGCGTTAAGTTATGAATTTTCTATTATTTTTCACCTTAATTCCATAATTATACTTTAATCTCCATAAATTAAATCATAGTAATTAACATGATTATTCATAACACATTTTCACCTTTAAATTCTCATTAAGCCCCACTGGTCATAGCGACTCACTTTGGGCTCCGGCGATTAAATTTTTAATCACCATTCCTAATTAAACCCTAATTCAAAATGTGACATAATTCACAAAAAACATTCAAAATTCATTTAAATCACACATAAATCAAATATATATGTTCAATGTATCCCATTGAGTCTTAATTGGGTCCGGGTATCACAAAAGCAATCCTATAAGCCAACTTTCCAATCTTCTCCAACACTTCAAATGGTTCGATATACTTAGGATTCAGCTTACCTTTTTTTCAAATCTTGTAACTCCCTTGAATGGCGTGACCTTTATAAACACATGTTCGCCAACTTAGATATTCAATTCCTTTCTTTCGCAATCTGTGTAACTCTTTTGCTGACTCTGGGCTGTGAGTATACACTGGCGAACAACTTGTACTTTGTCTGTCATTCGTTGAGACAAGTCTGGGGCTAACTTCTTTTCTCCAACTTCATCCCAGTTCAATGGCATTCTACATTATCGTCCATACAATGCTTCAAATGGAGTCATTTGAATACTAGCCTGATAGCTGTTATTATATGCAAACTCAACTATAGGTACATATTCATCCCACGAACCACCAAACTCCAAAGTACACATACGGAGCATGTCCTCGATAATCTGATTTACTAGCTCCATTTGTCCATCTGTTTGGGGATGAAAAGCTGTACTAAACTTAAGTTGGGTGCCTAGGGTTTCATGCAAACTTTTCCAAAATCGAGATGTGAATGTCATGTCTCAATCAGAAACTATTGACTTAGGCACTCCATGAAGTCATACTATTTCCTTATAGTAGACTTTGGTCAATCTTTCTGCGGTGTATGTCTTCTTTATGGGTATAAAATGTGCAACCTTAGACAACCGATCTACAATTATCTATATCATCCCATTTCCATTCAGGAACTTCCAAGGATTGTAATTTTTCAGATATCCGTTGATGATCAGCTTTTACCCTTTGGTAAGTTAGGCACTTAGCTCCGTATTCAGCGATCTTTATCTTCATATTATTCCACCAATATGCTTTTTTGAGATCCTGATACATCTTGGTGCTTCATGGATGAATGGAAAATGGTAAAAAATGCGCCTCTTTAAAAATTTGCTCTTTCAACTCAGCTGTATTAGGTATGCATAGACAGCCTTTATACCGATACATACCTTGTTCATCAACAGAAAATTCAGTCAACCCCTTCTTCATTTTCTCCACATGTGCATATAGGTCTGTATCTTTTTGCGGCGCAGTTCTAATTTGCTCAAATAGTGACAATTGTATGTACATTTGTGATAACCTCATTTGAACTCTAGGGGGACATACAATCAATTTTAACTGTCTTATCTCCTGAAGCAACTCTTCCTGTTTTGTGATAAGGTGCGCTATGCTGACATTTTGACTCAATGCATTGACTACTACGTTTGCCTTACCTGAATGGTATTGTATCTTCAAATCATAATCCTTTAATAACTCGAGCTATCTCCTTTGCCTCATGTTCTACTCCTTTTGAGTGAAAATATACTTAAGGCTCTTGTGATCTGTATAAATTTCACACCTAGTACCATACAGGTAATGTCTTCATAATTTTAAGGCAACCACCACTGCTGCTAATTCTAAATCATGAGTGGGGTAGCTTACCTCATTGGGCTTCAACTGTCGCGATGCATAAGCTATCGCCTTTTATCTCTGCATCAACACACAACCCAAACCCTTTCTTGAAGCGTCACTATAAACCATAAAACCTCCATTTCCTTTGGGTAGGGTTATGATAGGTGCTTCAACCAACCACTGCTTTAACCTCTAAAAACTGCGTTCACATTCTTCAGACCATACATACCTGACTCCTTTACGAGTCAATCTTGTTAATGGGGTTGATAACTGAGAAAATCCTTCAGCAAACCTTCTGTAGTACCCTGCCAACCCAAGAAAACTTTGGATTTCTGTAATGGTCATCAGCCTTTGCCATTTCAAAATTGCCTCAATCTTTTGAGGATCAACTAGAATTCCTTTTTCTGATATTATATGACCTAGAAATCCTACTAGCTTCAACTAAAATTCACATTTCTTTAGTTTAGCATACAATTTCTCTTTCCTCAGCCTTTCCAGTACCTTTCGCTAATGAAACTCATGTTCTTTCTCTGTTTTGAAGTAAATCAGGACGTCGTCGATAAATATCACCACAAATTGATCAAGATAGTCCCGAAATACCCTATTCATCATATCCATGAATACAGCAGGGGCGTTGTGAGCCCAAAAGGCATCACTAAAAACTCACAATGTCCATACCTAGTTCGAAAAACTATTTTGTGAACATCGATAGGACATATTCTCAACTGATGATACCCTCACTGTAAATCAATCTTAGAGAAAGTTGTAGCTCCTTGCAACTGATCAAACAAATCATCGATCCTGGGCAGTGGATATTTATTTTTCACCATGACGTTATTTAATTCCCTGTAATCAATACACAATCTCAAACTTCCATCTTTTTTCTTTACAAATAATACTGGAGCTCCCCAAGGTGATACACTGGGTCTGATAAAACCTTTATCTCATAGCTCCTATATTTGAGTCCTTAGCTCATTCATTTCAGTCGGTGTCATTCTGTATGGAGTCTTCAATATTGGAGTTGTACCTGGTATGATGTCTATAGTCATATTTATTTCTCTTTGTGGAGATAATGTGGTTAATTCTTTTGGAAATACATCAAGAAATTCTCTAACCACAGGAATTTGATTTATTTCTACCTCTGTACCTTTTTCTACATTAACTGATACCAGATAAGCTTGGCACCTTTAGCGGATCATCTTAACCGCTTTCATGAACGATATTAATATCGCATATTTTTCAGGACGTCTTAACTTTCCAATGGCTATTTATTTTTCTCGGGCCACTTCAAATTGTACCTTCTTATTCTTGCAATCAATCATGGCTCCCCATTGACTCAGCCAATCCATACCCAATATTACATCAAATTTCGTCATAGGTAATAGGATCAAGTTGGCTTCTAAAATCAATGATCCTATCCTAACTAGGCATGCTTTGCATACTTGGCTAGTACTAGCTAATCTATACATAGGGGATTCTACATGGATTATCTCATTGGTTTCCTCTACCAGTAGTGCATGGGTGACCACATATTGGCATGCTATGATTGAGTGACTAGCACCAAAATCAAACAAAGCAACTGCCGAATTTCGTAAAATATAAACCATACATGTGACCACCTTCTCCGCTTGCTCTTGAGACTCTGTCCGAGTAAAAACATGCACATGTACCGGATTTGTGGTAGTTCCCTGCTTATTCGCTGCTCCGGGTATCCTAAGTTGCGTAGGTCTTCCACGTCCTTGTGACGTTTGTGCCTTATTCGAACAATTCGGAGCGATATGTCCTGTTTGGTCACAAATATAATATTTAATGACCTTTACTTCACCCGCTCTGCATTCCTTGGCTACATGACCTGCTTGCCCACATTTATAGCATCAATTTGAGCCTTTTAAACACTCGCCTGCATGTTGCCTTTGACATTTTCTGCAAAAAGGCAGGAGTTTCTTCTTTCGGGCTCCTTTTCCTTTCTTCACATTTCCTTTCTTAGCCCTTTCTTTCCCCAGTTCAGCTTCCTTTGTTCCAAAGCTGAACATCTTTGACCCAAGTCTTAATTCTTGTGTTCTCAATGCCTTAATTTCCAATGCTCTTGCCCTCTCAAGACTTGAAGCATAATCCTTAATTAGCAAAGGGGTAAGGCTTTGTCTGAGGTATGGCCTTAGTCCTTGTTGGAATCTTTGTGCTTTATTTTCTGGCACATTGGCAATCCAAGGCACATACCTAACTAAGGCATTGAACTTCGTGGCATATTCAGTGACAGACATCCTCCCTTGACAAAGCCTTTCAAATTCTATCACTTTGTAGCTTTGTAATCCAACAGGAAGGTATTCCTTGTTGAACTCCTCAATAAATGTCTGCCAAGACACCTCTTCTGGTCACGGCATTGTGACTAGCATTGTTTTCCACCATTCGTGTGCGTCTTTAATCAGCAAATGGATGGCACACAATACTTTCTATCGATCATTACATGGAGAGATTCTGAATAATTTCTTGATCTCCGTGATCTATTGCTCGGCCTGCACCGGGTCAGGTTCTCCTGAAAATTTTGAGGGTCGCTGGGATAAGAATGTGTTGATCGCCCTTCTATCAGCTTTCATTAGCTAATTTTCATCTTTCGTGGGTGCTGTCGTGGGAGTCGGGCCAGCCATCGGAATGGCTCTATCTCTTTCAGTACTACCCAACTGGGCCTGCTGGGTTCTTTCCCATAAACCCTAAATAATATCTATAGTTTGTGCTGCCCAATCGCGAGTAGCCTGCTACATTGCTTCCTTTAATGCTGCAGCTACCCTTTATTCTATGATTCGAGCCTGTCTTGACTCATATTCTTCTCCTACATTTCTTTCTGGGCTTATGTTTTCTCGTGTTTGTCCAGTTCTTGAACTTTCTCTACTTTATTCAAGTTCCGGCCATTTAGGCCTACTAGTCTCACCAACCTCATGTTGGCTGGGGACTTCTTCAGTAACTTCCTTTCCTTTATTTGTTCTCCTTCCTGATCTTGTTTCCACCATAATGTTTTCTGAATATATAGAAACACATAACCTTTCATTCATAATTATTGTTAGATCATCATATATATGTCATTATCGCATAATTAATAATCAATTTGCACATTCACAATCATATATTAACATTCATCATCATAAACATTCACAATCATTCATTCATTTCATATTATTCACATCAATAAACATCCATCATCATTCATTCCATAAACCATAGTTTTTAACACAACAAAATATGTTACACACATCATACTTATATATACATCACATTTGTATACGAATTCCATCATAACAAAGTATCTTCATTTCATAATTATACATATTCAAGTTTATAAAACCAAGAAAATTCATCGTCTACCCGGTCCCCTCCTGAAATAACGATAACGCCTATGCCTAGGTGACATCTGAGTAGGTTCCTCTGTGATAGTGTTAGTGTCTGACCAGGCAGGGTTGTTTTCTTCTCCGCCATCATTATTATCATCGCTACTATCATTACTGCTATCACTTTCATCGTTCTCTTCTTCTTCGTCCTCAACTGGTTCAAGGTATCGTAATGGTGCTCTAAGTGCAAACAAATTACAAGTACTCCTGTCTACATGAATCATAATCTCACTAGGACGAGGAATAAGATTAGGTGGGTCTATAAATCCTCGAGCACGACCCTCCTCTACGAAGGGGACCATCTCTTTCTCCCTCTGCCGAATATTCTCCCAACTCATTCCATATCGGAATTGAATGTAACCATATTCAAACTTATACCATGGTCCTAAGTTGGGAGGTATAGGTGCGAGAGTATTATCCCAGAAACATTGGAGATCCTGAGGATGTATATAGTCTGTAGGAGTCTGATGGGTCCCTAACAACCCAGGGCGGGATGCCGAAGGAACTTTAGCTTTAGGAGTCTGGCGGCTAGACTCTTCTATCCTTGGTCTCTGCTGATAACTACTTTGTAAATGAGGTGGAGGATACCTAGGGGGGAACCCTGGAGGCACTGGTGGGAAGGGGTATCTATCTTGCTGAGAGTCTAACCACCTATTCACCTCTTCCTCTGCCTTTCGTTTTCTTTCTTCATCGATTTCCTTCTTCCATTCCTCAAAACTCATGATTTTCTTTCCCTTATCGGCCATTTGTTCAAATATATAACTGAATTAGCTACATAATAAAAATAGCACATTACAAATTACTTTGCAATACATCATCATACATCATCTATCACATCAAGGTAATAGCTTGTACAATCATCATAAAATTAGGTATATCATATTCAATTATTAGACTTAGACTTTTCCACGCCTATTTACCAGTTCCTGCTCTGATACCAAGCTCTGTGGCACCCCCAACCGAGCGTCACATCCTATACAAAGGGCAGGTACGTGCAGCCTAGGGTGGGTGGGTTTTGACCAAATCCATGGCTTAAAATCAACATGATCATTAACCAACAGTTAGGATTGATTTAGCCTAAATTAATTAATTTTAAAAATCAAAAAAATAATAAAAAAGGGGCTGAATAGGGTGGCTGGAGCAGGCATAGGTTCGGCAGCTCTTGGATCAAAGAAATTTTTAAAATTAAAAAGAAATACCAATTTATAATTAAATACCTCAAAGCTAGGGGTAAATTCCAAATTGTTGAAAAATGCATCCCTATAAATAGGGCAGCAGGGTGGACGTCCAAAGAATCATATCCCAGCTCCACTTGAGCCATTCCATGCCCCCAAAACCCTCCCACACGTCCAAGGAAAGAAGGGAGTAAGTTAGAGAGAGAAAGTGTGAGAAAAAGAGGGGTATTTCCACTTCGGGTAAGTGATTTCTACCCAAATTTATTTTGGATGATAAGTAGGGTAAAAACATACTTTGATAATGCCTAATCATGAGAAAATAAGTATAGATATAATGCTTAAATGGAATCATGCTAAAACATCAAAAATTTGGAGCGAAGATAGGGTATTCAGGAAGATAGCATATGATATGTAAAAATAATGCTCCAAAATTGATAAATGATGATTTTGGATATATGATTATGATAAATATGATGTTAGAATGATGATATATTAATTTCATGATTTTGGGAATTAAGGATTATGCTTAAGTGAATTTATGTTGATGTTTAGTATATGGAGAAAATGATTTTTTTCGCCAAATAAATGATGATAAATTCAAAATGTATGAAATTTCCTATGATATACTAGTCATAAGCTATGTCGTGGTATTTTTTATTTTTTAAACCCATGAATAGTAACCACGTCTTTGTGAACAGTAACTCAGATGAATAGTAAGTGCTACAGTAACTGCTACACTGTTTGCTACAGTAACAGCGTATTTTTAGAGAAAATTTGAGATTAATATTTAAATATAAGAATGGAAATTTTGAGGAACCTATGGATAAAAATATCCATATAAAGAAATAATGCCCAAATATTATAGAGCATGCATGGGAAGCAACTTGAATAGAAGAAATAAAATTATCCTTTTTTCTTGAATAAGAAAAGAAAAAGAGAAGGTCGAAGACACCCACAGAGAATATAAGCAAGTTATATATTTTGCAAATTATTTCTAAATGCTTAAAATTGTTTGTGAATTGCTTTACGAAATTTATTGAAGGTTGGCCATACCTATAACTGCTTTACATGAACTGAAGTTCGTTTTGTGAAATTGTTTATTAAATGCTTTTTATGAAATTGTTTATGATTTGCAAATATCATGCCGGCATGTGTATGTAAATGAGCATGTGCACAAGGAATAGGCCTTAATCGAGGTAGTAAGCAGACCGGATGTCCCCCTTGCTATTGCCAAGTCGCTTAATAGGCCCAAGACGGCGGCGACCTCCCTGAAATGGGAGCATGTATGGGATGGGCGCCTAGCTAGCGTCGCATCCAAAGGAATGTCATGAATGTTATGTATGCATTGCATTTTCATTATATGAAATGCATGAAAATGATTGAAAAATTATGTATGGCTTGTTTACTGAGTATTATTACTCACCTATGCTTTTTCAACAACAAACAGGAAAAGATGATGAAGGCAGCATGGAAAATGACATGTAGTTTAGATGAAATGTTGTATATGTAAATTTTATGTAAAGACAATGATGATAATTTTGAGATGGAAATGAATATTTTTGTTTATGGAACAGTTTTGGGTTATAACTGTGATATGTGAAATATATTTCATGTTGGATGAATGATGAAAATTTTCCATGTATTGATGATATATATATATAATTCTACCGTGTGATCAGGGCAACAATCCTGAATGACGTTTACCAATCAAAACAATCCCGGAGTAAGGCTTCTAGGCACCTCGGTTTGGGGCGTCACGGAAGTTGGTATCAGAGCATTTATTAGTAAATAGGTAGAAAAGGAAAGAAATGATCAATGATTATGATTGATTTATTTATCATTGATGATTTATATGTAGATGACAGATAAAGGAAAGACTCCACTAAGTGCAAGGGAACAGGTACATTAGGCTAAGTCAGCCTATGTACAAAAAGTTTGACTTATAAATGGTTTGCTGATGACTTATGATAATTTATGTGAATCATGTGATACTATGACTGTGTTTTTATCTGACTAAGTATATCGTGATGAATATTGATGTTATGCAAATAAATGTTTTATGTAGTTGAAAATGTCACTCACTAGAGCTAAAGCAAGAGCCAACAAAGGAAAGGCCCCAATAGAAGAATCGGTTGATCAAATAAGGGGCGAATCTAGTAAAAGAACTTATAGGGCTGAATCAGAGGAGAAATCCTCTAGGAGCCGCCCACGGCGAGAGGAAAGCCCTAGACCTCAAGCAGAGGTCAATATAGAAGAAAGAATTATTACAGCCATCGAAAAAGCTATGCAGCAATGGACAGCCCATACTACTGGGTTATTGAAAGAAATGAGGAAACAACAGGCCCCGCCATCAAGAGGAGACGGGGAAAGACCAGGGCCCTCGGTCAATCCCGGCACATCAAGGGGAGTAGAGGATAGTCACCTTGAAGCCGACAGAAAGGCTATCAACGCCTTTCTCGCCCAGAGACCGCCCAAGTTTGCAGGGGAACTAGACCCCCCATTGCAGAGTAGTGGATTACGAAAATCAAGAAATTATTCAGAATATCGCCCTGCAATGATCAGCAGAAAGTATTGTGTGCTACCCATCTACTGATAAAGGATGCTTATGAATGGTGGGAAACACTAATGATAACCATGCCACATCCGGAGCAAGTTACGTGGCATGAATTTTTGGAAGAATTCAATAAAGAATATCTCCCTGTAGGGCTACAAAGCCAAAGGGTGATAGAATTTGAAAAACTCTACCAAGGCAGGATGACGGTTATAGAATACGCTACAAAGTTCATTGCCTTGGTAAGATATGTTCCATAGATCGCTAATGTGCTAGAGAATCAGGCACAAAGGTTTCAGAGGAGATTAAGGCCCTAGCTAAGAGAGGAGTTAGCCCCATTATTAATAAAGGACTATGCCTCTAGCATTGAAGATGGAGTCTATGAGGACTCAAGAGCTTAGGCAAGCTCAATTCTTTACAACCTCCAAGGAAGGTGAGGCTAATAAAGGAAAAAGGAAAATCGTCGGGAAAAAGAAGATCGACGACAAGAGAACCCCGACTTGCAGAACTTGCCACAAACGCCATTCAGGCAAATGTCTACAAGGAACGGGGAAATGCTACAAATGTGGCAAGCGGGTCATGTGGCCCAGGACTGCGGGATCGACGAAGCTAAGATAATAAGTGCTTCAACTATGGTCAAGTCGGACACATTTCGCCTAACTGTATGAATAAGCCACAAGGAGCACCAGCTCGAGGGAGGCCGACCGAGCAAAAAGTCCCCGCCATCGCCAATCGACCCGGTACTGCTGCCAACCCAGTGCGTGTCCAAGCCCTCACCCGAACGGAGTCACAAGAGATGGAGGAAAAAGTGATTACAAGTATGATTTACATTTTAGGAAATTCTGTAGTAGCTTTATTTGATTCTGGAGCTAGGAATTCATTTATATCATACCAATTCGTAATCACACACGTACTTCGGGTAGAAGAAACCAGTAATACTATACATGTAGAAGCCCCAGTATATATGTTGGCAAGTATAAATCAAATTTGCAAGGCATGTCTTATCAGGATAGGGACAAAAATATCAGAAGCTGATCTCATCCTATTACCAATGACAGAGTTTGAAGTCATACTAGGGATGGATTGGTTAAGTCAATGCGGTGCGACAATTCATTGCAGAAATAAAAAGGTGCAATTTGAAACACCAAAAGATGAAATAGAGATCAGTAAAATAAGACAATCAGAAAACACAATAATGATGATATCAGCTATGAAAGCAGCTAAGCTGATGTGCCAACAATGTACAGCTTATCTGGTCTCTATAAACATAATAAGAGATGGGGTACCTATGGAACAAATTCCAATGGTAAAGGAATTTCCAGATATTTTTCCAAAGGAGCTATGTAATTTACCACCAGAAAGGAAGATGGATATGGAAATAGAAATTATTCTAGGGACAGCCCCAATATCTAAGGCTCCATATAGGATGGCACCAGCCGAATTGGCTGAGTTGAAAGTACAGATTCAAGATTTATTGGATAAAAGGTTTATTAGACCCAGTGCATCACCTTAGGGAGCTCCGGTACTATTTGTAAGGAAAAAAGATGGGAGTTTGAGACTCTGTATTGACTACAGAGAATTGAATAAAGTAACAGTAAAAAATAAGTACCCACTCCCAAGAATAGATGATCTTTTTGATCAATTAAGAGGAGCTTCGACATTTTCGAAAATTGATTTATAGTCAGGTTACCACCGGTTGAGGATATGTCCAAAGGACATCCATAAAACAGCATTCAGAACAAGATATGGGCATTATGAATTCTTAGTCATGCCATTTGGACTAACGAATGCCCCAGCTGTGTTTATGGATATGATGAACAGAATTTTTCAAGAATTTTTGGATCAATTTGTGGTGGTATTCATTGATGATATACTGATTTATTCAAAGACAGAAGAAGAGCATGAGAAACATTTGAGGATAATATTGGAAATTCTCTGAAGGGAGAAATTATATACTAAATTCAAGAAATGTGAATTTTGGTTGAAACAGGTAGCCTTTCTCGGCCACATTATATCTGAGAAAGGAGTACAGGTAGATCCTCAAAAGATTGAGGCAATAACAAAGTGGCCATAACCAACAAATGTCACGAAAATAAGAAGTTTCCTAGGGCTAGCTGGCTACTACAGAAGGTTTGTGGAAGGATTCTCATAATTGTCAGCTCCACTCACAAAGCTGACAAGGAAAGGAGTTAAGTTTGAATTGACACAGGAATGTGAGAATAGCTTCAAGGAATTAAAGAAAAGACTGGTAAAAGCTCCAATTTTAACACTACCTACGGAGAAGGAAGGGTTTGTGATCTATAGTGATGCCTCAAAGAAAGGATTAGGATATATACTAATGCAAAATGGAAAAGTTATATCATACGCATCCAGGCAACTCAAGCCAAATGAGGTAAACTATCCAACCTATGACTTAGAATTGGCAGTAGTAGTCTTTGCCTTGAAAATTTGGAGACATTATTTATATAGAGTTAAATGTGAGGTCTATACTGATCATAAGAGCCTCAAATACATCTTTACTCAAAAGGAGTTAAATATAAAGCAGAGAAGATGACTCAAGTTACTCAAGGATTATGACCTCGACATTTTATATCATCCAGGCAAAGCTAATGTAGTAGCCGATGCGCTAAGTAGAAATGTTAGCTTAGCACATCTCATCACAAAGGAAGAAGGGCTACTACAAGAATTGAGACAATTAGAATAACTTGTAAGCCCACCTGGGGTAAAAGTCAGATTGTCTCAATTACAAATCCAGTCGAATTTATTTGAGCAAATTAAAATGGCTCAATAAGAAAATGGGGATTTCAAGAATTATGTGGAGAAAATGATCAAGAAAAATCCCAGTAAATGCATACAAGATGAATATGGGATGTACAGATATAGGGGTCACCTGTGTATACCCAATCAAGAAGAAGTAAAGGAACAGATATTGAAAGAAGCACATTTCTCTCCATTTTCGATGCATCCAGATAGCACCAAGATGTATCAAGACATCAAAAAGATGTATTTATGGAATAATATGAAGAGAGAAATTGCTGAATATGTGGCTAAGTGCCTAACATGTCAAAGGGTTAAGGCTGATCATCAAAGAACCCCTGGAAAATTACAGTTACTCGAAGTCCCAGAATGAAAATGGGATGATATTACTATGGATTTTATTGAAGGATTGCCAAGAACCCAAAATGTAAATGATGTTATATGGGTAATAGCTGATAGATTATCAAAAGTGGCTCATTTCTTAGCCATCAAGAAAAATTTTACTGCTGAGCGACTGACTAAGATCTATTATAAGGAGATAGTGAGACTACATGGAGTACCTAAGTCAATAGTTTCCGATCGAGATTCCAGTTTTATGTCTTGATTTTAGAAAAGTTTACATCAAACCTTAGGTACACAGCTGAAGTTCAGCACAACATTTCATCCTCAAACTGATGGGCAGACAGAAAGGGTAAATCAAGTAGTTGATGATATGCTAAGGAATTGCATAGTAGAATTTGGAGGATCATGGGATGAATATTTGGCTATGGCAGAGTTTGCTTATAACAACAGTTATCAAGCAAGTATTCAAATAGCCCCATTTGAAACTTTATATGGATGGAAATGCAGAACTTCTCTAAACTGGGATGAAGTGGGAGAAAGGAAGTTGGCTTCAGACCTCTCAAAGAGAATGGCAGAAAAAGTTCAAGTGATTCGCCAGTGTATACTCACGGCCCAGAGCAGGCAAAAGAATTACACCGATTGCAAAAGAAGGGATTTAAATATCCAAGTTGGGGATCACATGTTTATTAAGGTAACGCCATTCAAGGGAGTCACCTGGTTTGGAAAGAGGGAAAAATTAAAACCAAGATATGTTGGGCCCTTTGAAGTTTTGGAAAAGATAGGCAATTTAGCCTATAGAATAGCCTTGCCTCCAGCTTTAAATGCCATCCACAATGTATTTCACATCTCCATGCTAAGGAAATATGTTTCCGATCCTACCCATGTATTGATAGCAGAGAATTTGCCGATCCAACAACACTTGAACTATGAGGAAAGGCCAATCAAAATACTGGATTTCAAGATCAAGAAGCTTCGGAACAGAGAAATCGAATATGTAAAGGTATAGTGGAATAAATATTCAGAGTCCGAAGCCACTTGGTAGCTACGAGAAGAGGTTGAAAGAAAATATCCTCAATTATTCAAGGAAAGATAGGTTTCGAGACGAAACCTATTGTAAGGAGGGGAGGATTGTGAAACCCCGACAATATACACGACATTTCGACAATTGTAACCCTAGATTCTTTTGTAATTATTTTTATGATAAATGAAAATTCATGAATTATATTGATGGATATGTGTATTGGAGATTGAAATAATACAATTAGGAATTTAACCCCGTGAATAGTGCACGTGAATAGTAACTGGGGATTAAGACACGTGATTAAGAGTTAATCACTTGGATTAACTTAATCACAAAAAGATAAAATAGAGATTTAATCACTACAGGACGAAATAGGAATTCTTTTGGATATTTTAATCCAAATTTGGATTTTAGTGGAAAAATAGAAAAAAATTCATAAATTGTAATCCGGGCGTCGGAATTCGATGAAATTTTTTGTGGATGGTTAAAAATTCATGATGGACATGATGAATGGGTTAAAATGTGATGAAAATCACAAATCAAAGGTTAAGAAGAAGTGTCAAATAAAGATCGAAAAAGTGAATTCACTTTTTATTAATAAATAAATAAAAAATAAAAAATTTAAATGAGAGCAGCTGGAAATGGCAGGGATGTGTAGGGTGGGTGGGTTTTGACCAAAATACATGGCTTAAAATCAACATGATCATTAGCCAACGGTTAGGATTGATTTATCCTAAATTAATTAATTTTAAAAATAATAAAAAATAATAAAAAAATAGGGCTGAATAGGGTGGCTGGAGAAGGAATAGGTTGGGCAGCTCTTGGATCAAAGCAATTTTTAAAATTAAAATGAAATACCAATTTATAATTAAATACCTCAAAGCTAGGGGTAAATTCCAAATTGTTGAAAAATGCAACCCTATAAATAGGGCAGAAGGGTGGACGTCCAAGGCATCATATCCCAGCTCCACTTGAGCCATTCCATGCCCCCAAAACCCTCCCACACGTCCAAGTAAAGAAGGGAGTAAGAGAGAGAAAGTGTGAGAAAAAAGGGGTATCTCCACTTCGGGTAAGTGATTTCTACCCAAATTTCTTTTGGATGATAAGTAGGGTAAAAACATACTTAGATAATGCCTAATCATGAGAAAATAAGTATAGATATAATGCTTGAATGGAATTATGCCAAAACATCAAAAATTTGGAGCGAAGATAGGTATTCGGGAAGATAGCATATGATATGTAAAAATAATGCTCCAAAATTGATAAATTATGATTTGGGATATATGATTATGATAAATATGATGTTGGAATGATGATATATTAATTTAATAATTTTTGGAATTAAGGATTATGCTTAAGTGAATTTATGTTGATTTTTAGTACATGCAGAATATGATTTTTTTTCGCCAAGTAAATGATGATAAATTCAAAATATATGAAATGTCCTATGATATTCTAGTCATAAGCTATGTCGTGGAATTTTTTATTTTTGGAAAAAATATCAATTTTTTGGAACCCATTAACAGTAAGCACGTCTCTGTGAACAGTAACTCGGATGAACAGTAACTGCTACAGTACTGCTACACTGATTTGCTACACTAACAACGTAATTTTAGAGAAAATTTGAGATTAATATTTAAATATAAGGATGAAAATTTTGAGGAATTTATAGATAAAAATATCAATATAAAGAAATAATGCCCAAATATTATAGAGCATGCATGGGAAGCAGCTTGAATAGAAGAAATTAAATTATCCTTTTTCCTTGAATAGGAAAAGGAAAAGAGAAGGTCGAAGACACCCACTGAGAAGGTAAGTAAGTTACATATTTTGCAAATTACTTTTAAATGCTTAAAATTGTTTATGAATTGCTTTACGAAATTTATTTAATGTTGGTCATACCTATAACTGCTTTACATGAACTGAAGTTCATTTTGTGAAATTGTTTATTAAATGCATTTTATGAAATTGTTTATGATTTGCGAATATCATGCCGGCATGTGTATGTAAATGAGCATGTGCACGAGTAATAGGCCTTAGTCGAAGTAGTAAGCGAACCGGATGTTCCCCTCACTATTGCCAAGTCGCTTAATAGGCCCAGGCTGGCGGCGACCTCCCTAAAATGGGAGCATGTATGGGATGAGCGCCTAGCTAACGTCGCCTCCAAAGGAATGTCATGAATGTTATGTATGCATTGCATTTGCATTTTATGAAATGCATGAAAATGATTGAAAAATTATGTATGACATGCTTATTGAGTATTATTACTCACCCATGCTTTTTCAACAACAGACAGGAAAAGATGATGAAGGCAGCATGTAAAATGACATGTAGTTTAGATGAAATGTTGTATATGTAAATTTTATGTAAAGACAATGATGATAATTTTGAGATGGAAATGAATATTTTTGTTTATGGAACAGTTTTGGGTTATAACTGTGATATGTGAAATATATTTCATGTTGGATGAATGATGAAAATTTTCCATGTATTGATGATATATATATATATATATAAATTCTACCGTGTGATCAGGGCAACAATCCTGAGTCACGTTTACTAATCAAAACGATCCCAGAGTAAGGTTTCTAGGCACCTCGGTTTAGGGCGCCACAAATTCCAAGTCGGGTATGCCTACATAACATATTTATATATCAACCATTCATTACATCACATATTCAATTTTCATATTTAGGGTAACATTTATACATGTCATAACACATTCATTAATCATTCATTAGACATCATATGAAGTGATAAACTTCCAACTTGTCATTTTTCACATATTTTTCATATTTCACATGTTGTGCCCATTTTAAAGCACCTGATTAATGTCCTAAACCCCATATATTGATATCAAATTTTGGGGTTAGCCAAACAGCAATATATTTCACGTGTTTCCATCATTTTTTTATGCATTTTACATAACTCATTTATCATTTTATCATACTCATTACTTCGCATATGTTCATTTCTTAACACATAATTCATGTGTTTCTTAAAATTTTTCAAATCAGCAACTTGGCTTCTAATTCAGCATGATTATACACCTCAATTAACACTTTATTTAGTGTATTTTCACGGATTTTTAATCCACTAATTTCAAGGTTCTAAAACAGCAACTTTGGGTCCCTATTTTTACACTTTAAACGTCCCTTTTTATACTCAAATCTAAACAGATTTTTAATCACTTAATTCCAGAAATTGATCACACTTTTCTTAACCCAAATTCAGTGTATTTTTACATATTTAAATTCCATAAATTGTTTGCTTACAAAATAGCAACTTTTCATGTATGTAAGGTACCTTTCTACACCACTTTGGACGTCCACATTTAACCCTTTAAAATCCGATGTTGGGCAGTCCTTGCTAATCCCTTTTTCACGTCCAAAGTACCCTAAATTTAGGGTATTTTACCGTATAATTCATCCATAATTTATTTGAACTACTTCATGTGTTATTTTCAACATTTAAACATGAAATTTGGGTCATAAGAGTAACCCTAATTAGCCTTCCTTCTAAAATTCATAAATCATGCTAAATTCAACATATATCAAACATCTAAACATGAATTATCATGTAATCATATCAACTTAATAAAACAGAAACATTACACAAAAATTCAAGCAAGTTTTAGCTAGTTTAAGAGCTCATAATCCACCCTAAACATCATTTCCTTTCACTTGAATCCTTAATTGCATACTTGCCATTAAATTCTCATTTATTATCCTAATTAAGGGAATCATAAATCCTCCATTAAGATTTCATTATGAATCATATTCATGATTCATAAATTGAGTTAGAAATATTAGATAAAAATGATTCAAACTCAAATGTATACTTACTTAAATCGATTAACACTTAAGCTCAACTTCTTAAGCTAATATCCTTAGCTTATTTTCTCCTTTTCTTTTCCTTTTTCTCCCCTCCTTTCTTGGCTTCAAGCTTGCTAAATGAGGAGGACGAGCACTGCTGGAAAGGGGGCTTAAGCTCCTTGAATTTTCTTTAACTTCCCAACATATGTGCATATGGACGTCCACCTCGAGAAGTAGCTGGAATTTCCAGCTTGTGGACCCCACTTATGAAACCCTAACCTAAGGAGGAATCATGTATATGCACTTGAATGATTTATGTATGAATAATATATTCATAAATGAATTATTTGTAATTTTTATGATTTGTTGCAATTAGGTCAGTAGTTATGAATCTTGTTTAAATTTAACAATTTAAGACAACGTGGATTAATATAATTGAAGTAACACAATGAGGATGGATGAATATTAGTATTCCATAAAAAAATTAGTTAAATTTCATAATGTGATTAATGGAGATTAGGGGGCTAATTATAGAGCCAAGTTAGAAAATATTAAAAAATTCATAACTTGATGGCCTTAAGGCGGATTAAGGTGAAAATTGAGGGGGAAGCACATAATTTCGTGCTTAATCACATGGAAAATTTATATTTTGAAAATTTTGATGATAATTGATCATCACCGTCCAAAATTTAAAATGATCATAACTTGAGCTAGAAAGATTGAATTGAGATGAAATTTGAAATGGACGGCTAAAATTATGAGATCAAGGTTATGGAAGGATTTTATCATGAAAATGATGATGGGATTATGCTTGCACGAAATTGGGATCAATGGTTTTGACTTTCATCCCAAAAAGTGATTAACATTTATGTTAAAAATGAGTAAAATAATCAAATGAATAAAGATGAAATTAAGGGTCAAAAGGAGATAAATTGTAGGATATTTTATGAATTACTAAAAATGAAAAAATCCCTGCAATTATCTCATAAATAAATGCTAAATTAAATAGTTCAAGGGAGCATAGATGATGTGGCAGCTATGGACGTCCAAACAGCCCATTAAGTGGGATTTTGTGAAATATTTTTTAATAAAATATATGCCCAAAGTAGGCTAGGAGTTAATGAGGATAAATGTGTGTTAAATTAAAGTAAAAATTCATGATTAAAAGTAGCATATCTGGATCGTTGAAAGGAAATGAAAAATGGACAACAAGATATTAGGTAGGTGATGTGGACGGTTTAGTAGCTTTTATGATATTTTCTATTTTTTTTAATTATGATAAAATGACCCTAAGTGAGCTACATAACTAGGTAATGAAGTGACTAATTAATTAAAGTTGCGCCATGGTGAAAAATGTCAAAATTAGCTACTGAAAAGGGACGTGTACAGGCACATCAAAAATGGTGCAGCAAATGTGGACCGTCCAAACAGCCATAAATCTGATTTTTTTAATTTTCTAAAAATTCTAAATGCATGCCTAATTAGCCTACATAGTAGGATATATAAATATGCATTAAAAAGGCTACAAAATTCGTTGGAAAAATAGAAAAGCAGCAACTACATGGAAAGTGATTTGGTGGACAGATTGGTGATGTTTAATGCATTGGATAATTGCTAAATTTTTAATTAAGAAAAATATAATTTAAATGGACCAAAAATTGCCATGTCATCTAAGGAGATAAAAATGCATTAGAATAATCACAAATGACGTGGCAACTGGGGTCCACTAGCTGGAAATTCCAACTACTACTCAAAGGGGTCCATATGCATGGTGTGAGAAGTTAGAAAATTTCAAGGATTTTGAGCTCTCTTTTCCAGTAGTGCACGTTCCCCTCTCCCAGCACCTTTCAAGCCAAGCACAAGAGAAGAGAAAGGAAAAGAAAAGGAGGAATTAAGTTGAGAAAATTAGCTTAAGAAGTTGAGTTTAAGTGCTACTCAATCAAAGTAAGTACATGTTTGAGTTTGAATGATTTTAATCTAGTTATTCTAACTCAATTTATGGGATGTAAATATGATTCATAATGAATCCTTACATGAGGATTTATTATGCTCTTAATTAGGATATTAAATGGGAATTTAATAGCAAGTATGCAATGAAGAGTTCAAATGGAAGAACGGGGTGATTAGTGTTAAGTATGAGCTCTTAAACTAGCTTAAACTTGCTGGAATTTTTGTGTAATGTTCCTGTTTTATTAAGTTGATATGATTACATGAAAATTCATGTTTATATGTTGAATATATGTTGAATTTAGCATGATTTATGAATTTTAAAAGGAAGGCTAGTTAGGGTTATTCTTAAGACCCGAATTTCATGTTTAAATGTTGAAAATGATACATGAAGTAGTTCCAAATAAATTATGAATGAATTTTGGGGTAAAATACCCTAAATGTAGGGTACTTTGGACGTGAAAAGGGGCTTAGCAAGGACTGCCCAAAATCAGATTTTTAAAGGGTTGATAGGTGAACGTCAAAAGGGGTGTAGAAAGGGTACCCTACATGCATAAAAAGTTGCTGTTTTGTAAGCAACCTATATATGGATTTTAAATATGTGAAAATAACCTGAATTTGGTTTAAGAAAAGTGGGATTAATTTCTGGAATCAAATGGTTAAAAATCTGTTTAGATTTGAGTATCAAAAGAGACATTTAAAGTGTAAAAATCGGTTCCTAAAGTTGTTGTTTTTGGAACCCTGAAATTAGTGGATTAAAAATCTATGAAAATACACTAAATAAGTGTTAATTGAGGTGTATAATTATTCTGAATTAGAATCCAAGTTGCTTATTTGTAAAATTTTAAGGAAAACCTAAATTATATGTTGAGAAATGAACATATGTGAAGTAAGGAGTATGATAAAATGATAAATAAGCTATGTGAAATACTAAAATGAAAAAATGCATAAAAAGGTGATGGAAAAACATGAATTGTATTGATGATTAGATAATCTCAAATTTTGAGATTAATATATGGGAATTAAACGTGTGATATAATGAATGATTGATATACATAAGTATGTTATGTACGTAGACCCGACTTGAGATTTAAGCGGGCTATGAATATTTATGAAAATGGGTTGGAAAACTAAATGAATGCAAGAAAATGAAATTTACATGAATGCTAAGTTATTCTTTCATAGGCAAAGGAAAAGAAAAAGTCGATCCGGAAAGCTCTCGCGAACAAGGTAAGCAAGCCAATTTTCTAAATGAATTTTTATTTCTTAAATAACTTTGAAATAATTGTAAATGATGTTTTAAATGTTTTTATTGGTGTAGAAAATTTTATTTTAAATTTATTTCTAAATTTTTAAGGATGGTCATTCCTTATCCCACTATGTATTGATAATTGATTTACATAACTTCTTTATGACTTATGAAAATTACTGCTTTATGAAATTACGCGAGAAAAATCATACTAGCATGTCACCAATAAATTCATATGCACAATGCATGAGGTTCACCTTAAAGGTGTAAGTGGACCGATTGTCCCCCTTTGGTGTGGCCGAGTCGCTAAGATAGGCCAAGGGCCGGCAGCACCTCCGCAAGTAGTTGATCACTTGATAAGTGTCTCTACTAAATTGAATGTTTCCTTTAAAATGTTGTGCCTAAAAATATAAATAAAGCTTGCTTATTGAGTATACAACTCATGTTTGTTTTCCAAACCCATAGACAGGTAAAGTAATGATAGAGATGAGGAGCATGAGCTAAGCTTGAAGAATGTGAAGATCCTATGAACTTTAAAATGTGTTGTCTGTAGTTAAAGGAATGTAATGTGACTTAACGTTTTATGATCTATGTGATGATTTGTATTTTATAGACATGCAATTTATGGATGATAGACATGTTATGAAATTTTATGATTTTATGAAAAATGTAATGTGTAAACAAGGTCAAAGATGACATGGAAGAGGATTTGATGGAAAATAGTATGGAATCAACTAGTAATTGTTGGTCCTGAGTTGATGGCAATTACCCAAGAGAGGAGGGGTGAATTGGGTATTTAAAAATTTATAACTTAAACAGAAACTTTACTCCGGATTAATCTAGTCCCCTTAAAAAAATGAAATGGAAAGCAGTATAATATAGAGAGAAGAAATATAAATCAAGCACACAAGATTTTTATAGTGGTTCGGGAAACCTCCCTACTCCACTCTTCCAAGCTCACACTCCTTGTGACTTGGGTTCCACTATTGTATTCTTCAAATACAATTAGAGTCACTGCTCTCTTCTAGATTTCAGCTCTAGGGGGCATAAACAACACACTGCACAAGTAGGTGATGAGTCTTACTCCAATCACACACTACTTTGCATACACTTGATCTTAGCTACCCAAGCTAAATCAAGCTTTAATACAATTAAACGAAATAACAAAAGAAGTCTACACTTTACAGATGTGTAGAAGCGATTTGGCGCAGAGAAGAACTTGTAATATAGGCTTTGAAGATTCAGAAATGTAGCTCTTGCAATTTGAAGCAAAGTTCTTCCTCTTTGAATGACTTGATCTCTTTAGAGCTCTTGAATATAGGAGTTAAGCACACTTAATGATTCTCAGCTTCTTCCCTCGTCCATAATAACTCCCTTTTATAATTGTGGAAGGAATCCGAATGTTTGAAGGTGGTTGGCGCGCATTAAATGCGCCAACGTTCGAAAATTATCCGACCGTTGCGACCCAAGTCGCATGCAGAGTCGACTTCGGATGCGACTTCGCCCAAGTCGCAGATGGAGTCGACTTCGGGTGCGACTGCGCCTCTCCGTCGCAACTTCAAGTTCCAGGTCGGGTCGATTTGGGTATCGACTTGACCCAAGTCGCAGGTGAAGTCGACTTCGGGTGCGACTTCACCTCTTCAGGTTCCAAGTCTGAGTCTTGAGTCGACTTTGGCTTCAGACTTCAACTCAAGTCGATCATGGAGTCGACTTGGGTTGCGACTTGACTTGGTCTTTGCAAAATATGCTTTGATCCTCATTGATTTGCTTTCATTCTAGAATGGCTCCTTATACTTGTAGATCTTGTGATTCTTGAAGAGCTTTTCTTTGATTCTTGTTGGATTAGCTTGAACCTTGTGAATCTTTGAAGAACTTGAATCTTGCATGGTAGATTCATGCACCTTGCTTGCTTTTGATTCATATTGATCTTCATGACTTGATTATTTCTTCATCTTGGAGCATGCTTGAATCTTTGCTTTGGAGTTGATAGATTTAAGTTGATCTTGCACCTTTGATTTGGTTTTGAGAACACTCAAGTTGACTCTTGGAATGAACTTGAAACTGCATCTTTGAGCTTGAGACCATCAAGTCGAACTTGGTGTCGACTTCGTCCGCGACTTCGCCCAAGTCGCAACTGGAGTCGACTTCGTTTGCGACTTCGGCATTCTTCCATCCCAAATTCAGCTCTGGAGTGATTTTCCCGACTGAAGTCGATGCTGGAGTTGACTTCATTTGCGACTTGGCTTCCCAAGTTGCAAGTGGAGTCAACTTGGCCTGCGACTTCACTTGTTCTTCTCCCATTTTCAACTCTGGACATATTTGGCTTCTTGAAGTCGATCTTGGGGTCGACTTGGAGAACGACTTGGCCTTCCATGCTCTCTTTCCTTTAAATGTATATGCCTTAAACATTTCCCCAAACATGTTAGTAGCCAAGACATTCTCAAATGGATTTGTTAATCATCAAAATATAGTTTTAGCTAGTTTTCCACATATTTCCAACAATCTCCCCCTTTTTGATGATTGACAAAACCGATTTGAGTGTATACCTTTCATTTACTTAAAAACATGATAAGTTTGCATTTGAAGTGTTATCATACATATGCTCATGCAAAATTTCAATAAAAACAATCAACAAACATATCCTACTCTTCTCCCCAAACATATCCTACTCTTCTCCCCCTCAAATCCTACTCGTCTCCCCCTTTTTGTCAATATATCAAAAAGTTAGAGGGCAAAGAGATAGGTGGGTTTGCTCCCCCTAAACAGGTGCTCCCCCT
This sequence comes from Annona cherimola, assembly GCA_030490835.1. Lineage (NCBI taxonomy): Eukaryota > Viridiplantae > Streptophyta > Magnoliopsida > Magnoliales > Annonaceae > Annona > Annona cherimola. The sequence continues at coordinate 52,512,823 of CM059972.1, read as the reverse complement.
AAGTTTATGCTAAGTTAATTCAATCATTCCCAGTCATTTTTAATCTTATAAAATGCTTCTTTTGCTAGGGGCTTTGTAAATATGTCTGCAACTTGATCCTCTATTCTTACATATACCAAACATATGTCATGATTTTCTACATGTTCTCTAATGAAATGGTGTCTAAGGTCTATATGTTTGGTCCTAGAATGCAAGACTGGATTCTTGGTTAGACATATGGCACTAGTATTATCACATCTGATGGGTATATCTTTAAAATCCATGCCATAGTCCCTAAGTTGCTGTTTCATCCAAAGTAATTGGGCACAACAGCTCTCGGCGGCAATGTATTCGGCTTCCGCCGTAGATAGAGCAACACTAGTTTGTTTTCTTGAAAACCATGAAACCAACATGCTTCTAAGAAATTGACATGTTCCACTAGTGCTCTTTCTATCTACTTTGTAACCGGCAAAATCCGCATCCGAGTAGCCGATTAGATCAAAATTAGAGCCCTTTGGATACCAAAGTCCTATGTTGGTAGTGTCAACTAGGTATCTGAAAATTCTTTTCACAGCTACCAAGTGTGATTCTTTTGGACATGATTGAAATCTAGAGCACATACACACACTAAACAATATATCAGGCCTAGAAGCAGTTAAATACAACAAAGAACCTATCATGCTTCTATACAATTTCAAATCAACCATTTTTCCTTTTTCATCTTTGTCAATTTTGATTGTTGAGCTCATTGGCGTGTTTACTCCTTTGCTATTTTCCATGCCAAACTTCTTCAGCATTTCTTTGATATACTTGGACTGGTTAATGAAGATTCCTTCATTTAATTGCTTGATTTGCAGTCCAAGGAAGAAGTTTAGTTCTCCCATCATGCTCATTTCAAATTCTTTCTGCATAAGCTCAGAAAATTCTTGACAAAGAATTTCATTAGTAGCACCGAAAATAATATCATCAACATAAATTTGAATAATCAATATATCCTTTTCTTTGTATTTGATAAACAAAGTGGTGTCTACATTTCCTTTTTGAAAATCATTATCAATCAGAAATTTGCTTAGTCTATCATACCAAGCCCTTGGAGCTTGTTTTAATCCATATAATGCTTTGGTTAACTTGTACACAAATTTAGATTGATCTTTTTCTTCAAATCCAGGTGGTTGTTCTACATACACCTCTTCATTTATATAACCATTCAGAAATGCACTTTTAACATCCATTTGAAACAATTTAAAGTTCATGTGAGATGCAAAAGCTAATAAGATTTGAATTGCTTCCAATCTAGCAACCGGGGCATAGGATTCCTCAAAATCTATTCCTTCTTCTTGTGAGTATCCTTTTGCCACAAGTCTAGCTTTGTTTCTCACTACAAGTCCACTTTCATCTAATTTGTTCCTAAAGACCCACTTGGTGCCAATAACAGTACAATCGTTTGGTCTAGGAACAAGGTGCCAAACTTGATTTCTTTCAAATTGATTTAGCTCTTCTTGCATAGCTATAATCCAGTTTTCATCATTAAGAGCTTGATCAATATTGGATGGTTCAATCTTGGATACAAAGGCATATTGTCCACAAACATTTTGTTTTGATCTTCTAGTTTTTACACCTTCATACACATTCCCTATAACTTGTTCAATTGGATGTGCATGTTTGAATTTTAAATCAGTTGAAGGTTTGTAGGAATTATTACCTTCACTTACCCTTTCCTCCATGAAATCTTCTTGCTTTTCCACATGCAATTTTTCAAGATTGTTTGCTATATCATCTGCATCACTTAAATCATCTTTTCTTTTGAAGCATGGATTAGTTTCATCAAAGACAACATGTATGGACTCTTCTACAACTTGGTTTCGTTTATTGAATACTCTATATGCTTTGCTATTTGATGAGTACCCAAGGAATATTGCCTCATCACTTTTAGCATCTAATTTTCCCAAGTTGGTTTTTCCATTGTTCAAAACATAGCATGTGCATCCAAAAGCATGAAAATAAGAAATATTCGGTTTCCTTCCTTTCCATAGTTCATATAGGGTCTTTTTCAAGATTGCTCTAATGGTAACTCGATTCAAAACATGACAAGTTGTACTCACCGATTCAAAACATGACAAGCTGTACTCATAGCTTCACCCCAAAATTTCTTGGATAATTTGCTCTCATTTAGCATTGTTCTAGCCATCTCTTGTATAATTCTGTTTTTCCTTTCAACTACTCCATTTTGTTATGGAGTTCTTGGTGCAGAAAATGTGTGATGAATTCCTTTTTCATTACATAACTCTATGAATCGTTTGTTTTCAAATTCACCACCATGATCACTTCTTATAGTCATAATAGTACTTTGTTTTTCATTTTGCACCAAATTTACAAAAGTTGAAAACATAGGGAAGGCTTCATCTTTGCTACCTAAAAGAATTATCCATGTGAATCTTGAAAAATCATCAACAATAACAAATACATATTTCTTTCCACCAATGGTTAAAATATCGGATGACCCATATAGATCCATGTGTATCAATTCAAGTGGCCTAGTGGTGGAGATTTCCTTTTTGGTAGAGAAAGGCATCTTAGGTTGTTTAGATAATTGACATGCCTTGCAAATTTTGTCTTTGTCATATTTCAACTTTGGCAAGCCTTCTACCAAACTCTTTTTCCATAGGGTCTTTATATTTTCCATGTTTATATGTCCAAGCCTTTTATGCCAAACCCATGGATCATTATCAATGGCCATTAGACATTGACCATCTAGTTCATCAAGTGAAACCAAATATACATTTCCATGTCTTTTTCCACTAAACATGATATGTTCTCCATCAAATACATTACATATAGATGATTCAAACACAACCTTGTATCCTTTGTCACATAATTGACTAATACTCATTAAATTGTACTTGAGTCCTTCAACAAACAAAACATCTTCCATGCATGCATTTGAAATACTATAGATGTTTCCTTTACCTTTAATTTTACCTTTCTCGTTATTACCAAATGCAACCGTTCCATCGTTGCAAGGCTTGAGTTTATGAAATAAACCTCTTTCTCCGGTCATATGCCTTGAACAACCGCTGTCCATGAACCATACATTGTTTGCCTTTACCTTGAAAAAAAAAAGTAAACCTCATCTCTTTGGTACCCATTTTATGGGTCCATTTGGGTTAGTAATATGATTCAATTTTTGCTGCTCTAACTTAGAAAGCCCAAATCTTATGTTCCTTGGAACCCAAACTAATTTTGCATCATGGTCATACAATCTCTTAAAGTTACACTTGTAGGCTTTATGACCCATTTTGTTGCAGTAATTGCAAGCCATTGGTAATCTTGGAGTTGGCCTCCAAGTATATTTTGGTTCAAATGTTGGCCTTCTAGTCCACATAACATTTTTCCTTTGTGGCTTGTATATAGGTGCAGTTTTGGTTTGATATTTCCCAAGTGTCGGTACATTTGATTTGCCACTTTCTTTTTGCTCAAAAGTATAATATCCAAGGCCTCTTTTATTTGTTTGAGCAGTCATATTCAAAAACATCTTCACATTTTCTCCGGGATTAGAGAACTTTGCTAATGATTCGTTCTCCTTTTTCAATTTTTCTATCTCTTTCAACAATGATTCATTTTCTTCTTTCAGTTTTGTTGATTTTTCAGCTAGTTTTCTGTTTTCAATAATAACGAAGTTACATTGTTGTCTCTTTAATGTTAACTTGTTTCCTAGCTTTTTGATTTCCTCATATAATGAATCATAAGCAATTTGTAGTTCTTCTAACTCAGCACATTTGAGGCATTCTTGAAAAGAAGAATAACTTGATTGAGAATAGCTAGGTTTGGAAGTTACCTCTTCATTGCTTGTGCATTTTGTTGAGGTGGTTTGTTCTTCCAAAACTTCAGTTGTGTTTAAGCATAACAAGTCTCCTTCTTGTTCGATCCGCGCCATGCAGCATATTCTTGCACAATTTGCTGCATCATTGTCGTCGGTTGAAGAGCTGCTTGTTGATGAAGTCTCTTCATTGACATACATGCCTCTTCCCTTTGGCTTTTGGTATTTTCTGCCTTCATATCTTTCCCTCCTTTCTTGTTGATCCTTTGATCTCTCTTCCGGTGTAGGACATTGAGGTTGCATATGTCCCACGCCCCCGCATCTATAGCATTTTGTAACCTCCTTCTTCTTCTCTCTTTGTGGTCTTTCTTTGAAGTCTTTGAGGTTTTTTTCTTTTCTCACAAATTTTTGAAATTTGCGAGTAAGAAGTGCGATATCTTCATCACCATTATTAGACGAGGAGGTAGACTCTTCTGAGTTACGGGTGGCCTTTAGTGCAATAGTTCTCTTTCCTTTGTGTTGATCCTCATTCCTTTTCTTGATTAGCTCATGTGACATTAATGAGCTAATAAGGTCTTCTAGCTTTAAGGTGTTTAGGTCTTTTGCTTCTTCTATTGCTGTAATCTTTGGAGTCCATGAATCTGGTAGAGCTCTTAGGATCTTCATGACCTGTTCAGATTCAGAGATAGCCTTTCCAAGACCTTTCAAAGCGTTAGTAATTTTAGAGAATCTAGCAAACATTTCAGAAATATTCTCTGTATCTAGCATTTTAAAGCTTTCCAATTCTCCTATCAAAATATTTCTCCTAGTCCCTTGGACTTGGGAGGTTCCTTCATAAATAGATGTTAGAGTATCCCATATTTCTTTAGCGGTTAGACAAGAAGATACTCTATCATACTCAGAAGCTGTAAGAGCACAAAATAGTGAGTTCATAGCCTTAGCATTGCTCTTTACAGTTCTTACTTCCTCTTCGGTCCACTTGGAAGCTCTTTCATCTATAGGCAATGTTACACCATCTTGGATTGCAATCCAAGAATCCATGTCGGTAGCCATGATGAGTTGCTTCATACGAAGCTTCCAATAACCGAAATTGTTCCCATCAAACAATGGTGGCCTAGTAAATGATTGGCCCTCTGCAAAAGCGGGAACGGAAGTATATTGGGATGCCATATCGATAAGATCTCTTTGGTAAACTCAAAGACCTGCTCTGATACCACTTGTTGGTCCTGAGTTGATGGCAATTACCCAAGAGGGGAGGGGTGAATTGGGTATTTAAAAATTTATAACTTAAACAGAAACTTTACCCCGGATTAATCTAGTCCCCTTAAAAAAAACGAAATGGAAAGCAGTATAATATAGAGAGCAGAAATATAAATCAAGCACACAAGATTTTTATAGTGGTTCGGGCAACCTCCCTACTCCACTCTTCCAAGCTCACACTCCTTGTGACTTGGGTTCCACTATTGTATTCTTCAAATACAATTAGAGCCACTGCTCTCTTCTAGATTTAAGCTCTAGGGGGCATAAACAACACACTGCACAAGTAGGTGATGAGTCTTACTCCAATCACACTACTTTGCATACACTTGATCTTAGCTACCCAAGCTAAATCAAGCTTTAATACAATTAAACGAAATAACAAAAGAAGTCTACACTTTACAGATGTGTAGAAGCGATTTGGCGCAGAGAAGAACTTGTAATATAGGCTTTGAAGATTCAGAAATGTAGCTCTTGCAATTTGAAGCAAAGTTCTTCCTCTTTGAATGGCTTGATCTCTTTAGAGCTCTTGAATATAGGAGTTAAACACACTTAATGATTCTCAGCTTCTTCCCTCGTCCATAATAACTCCCTTTTATAATTGTGGAGGGAATCCGAACGTTTGAAGGTGGTTGGCGCGCATTAAATGCGCCAACGTTCGAAAATTATCCGACCGTTGCGACCCAAGTCGCATGCGGAGTCGACTTCGGATGCGACTTCGCCCAAGTCGCAGATGGAGTCGACTTCGGGTGCGACTTCGCCTCTCGGTCGCAACTTCAAGTTCCAGGTCGGGTCGACTTGGGTATCGACTTGACCCAAGTCGCAGGTGAAGTCGACTTCGGGTGCGACTTCACCTCTTCAGATTCCAAGTCTTAGTCTTGAGTCGACTTTGGCTTCAGACTTCAACTCAAGTCGATCATGGAGTCGACTTGGGTTGCGACTTGACTTGGTCTTTGCAAAATATGCTTTGATCCTCATTGATTTGCTTTCATTCTAGAATGGCTCCTTATACTTGTAGATCTTGTGATTCTTGAAGAGCTTTTCTTTGATTCTTCTTGGATTAGCTTGAACCTTGTGAATCTTTGAAGAACTTGAATCTTGCATGGTAGATTCATGCACCTTGCTTGCTTTTGATTCATATTGATCTTCATGACTTGATTATTTCTTCATCTTGGAGCATGCTTGAATCTTTGCTTTGGAGTTGATAGATTTAAGTTGATCTTGCACCTTTGATTTGGTTTTGAGAACACTCAAGTTGACTCTTGGAATGAACTTGAAACTACATCTTTGAGCTTGAGACCATCAAGTCGAACTTGGGGTCGACTTCGTCCGCGACTTTGCCCAAGTCGCAACTGGAGTCGACTTCGTTTGCGACTTCGGCATTCTTCCATCCCAAATTCAGCTCTGGAGTGATTTTCCCGACTGAAGTCGATGCTGGAGTTGACTTCGTTTGCGACTTGGCTTCCCAAGTTGCAAGTGGAGTCGACTTGGCCTGCGACTTCACTTGTTCTTCTCCCATTTTCAACTCTGGACAGATTTGGCTTCTTGAAGTCAATCTTGGGGTCGACTTGGAGAACGACTTGGCCTTCCATGCTCTCTTTCCTTTAAATATATATGCCTTAAACATTTCCCCAAACATGTTAGTAGCCAAGACATTCTCAAATGGATTTGTTAATCATCAAAATATAGTTTTAGCTAGTTTTCCACATATTTCCAATAGTAATAAGCTGTAAATAATTGGATAAATATCCGTTAAATCCCGCCACGTGACAGGAAAACAATCCTGATCATGTTTACCAGTCAATAACGACCCAAGGTAAGGCTCAGGATGTGAAGTTTGGTTGAGGGCGCCACACACTTGCCACATCATTTGTGATTATTCTAATGCATATTTATCTCCTTAGCTGACATGGAAAATTGTGGTCCATTTAAATTATATTTTACTTAAATAAAAATTTAGCAATTATCCATATCATTAACTAATCTCAAAGTTGTCCACTGATCACATCCATTTTCAGCAGCTGCTTTTCCATTTTTTTCAATGAATTTGCAACCTTTTTTTAATGCATATTTATATACCCTAATATGTAGGCTAATTAGGCAGGTATTTAGCATTTTTAAAAAATTAAAAAAATCAAATTATCAGCTATTTGGACGGTCCACATTGCTGCTCCATTTTACTGTCCATGTACACGTCCCTATTTCAGTTGCCTTTTTGAAATTTTTTTCTACCATTTTGCAGCTTCCAATTAATGTCCATTTAATTAACTAGTAATTATCCTACTTAGGGTCAATTTAAGATAATTAAAAAAATCACAAAAATTCCCAAAGGCTGCCATACCATCCACATCTCCTTCATGCACCCCTGCTGTCCATTTCTTGATCTCATCTCAATGGCCTGGATCTGCTACTTTTAATCACAAATTTCCACTCTAATTTAATGTACATTTAGCCACATTAATCCACAGCTGACTTTGGCATATATTTTATTTAAAAATATTTCACAAAAATCCAATTTAATGGACTGTTTGGACATCCTCTGCATGCCACATAAGCTATACTCCTTTGAGCTACTTAATTCAGCATTTATTTATGAGATAATTGCAGGGATTTTTCTATTTTTAATAATTCATAAAATACCCTACAATTTACGTCCTTTTGACACCTCAATTTCGTCTTTATTTATTTGATTATTTTACTCATTTTCAACATAAATGTTAATCACTTTTTGGGATAAAAAGTCAAAAGTGTTGATCCCAATTTTGTGCAGGCCTAATCCCATCATTATTTGCATGATCCAATCCATTCATAACCTTGATATCATAATTTTAACCGTCAATTTCAAATTTCATCTCAATCCGATCTTTCTAGCTCAAGTTATGATCATTTTAAATTTTGGACGGTGATGATCAATTATCATCAAAATTTTCAAAATATAATTTTTCCATGTGATTAAGCACGAAATCATGTGCTTCCCCCTCAATTTTTATCTTAATTCGCCTTAAGGCCATCAAGTTATGAATTTTCCAATATTTTCCAACTTGGCTCTATAATTAGCCTCTTAATCTTCATTAATCACATTATGGAATTTAACTAATTTTTCATGGTACACTAATGCTTATCCATCCTCATTATGTTACTTCAATCATATTAATCCACATTGACTTAAAATGATAAATTTAAACAGTATTCATAACCACTGACCTAATTGCAACAAGTCATAAAAATGGCAAATAATTCATTTATAAACAAATCAATCATACATAAATCATTCAAATGCATATACATGATTCCTACTTGGGTTAGGGTTTCACAGTTATCTTTTGAAACTTAAGTTTTTAACCTTTTCATGAGGTAAATTTTCAACTATGGGACTACTACGAGTATATGATTTCTCATCTAAAAAAAAAAAAAAAAAAAAAACCTACATGGTTGCCAGTTTCATACACAAGCCCTGTGCTTGAGATGTCAAATTCCAAGTAAATGCAAGAACGATCAGAAGCCGGGTTGTGAAGTTCCTTCCTCACAGCAACATTTGCTTTGCATGGATAATGAATATCATGATACAGTGGCCGGCCTTCAGAACTACAGTAATCTAAGGCTTCGGCAATATAAAAAGCTACCCTCAACCACATTGCCCATTCAATGGTCTGATTCTCCCAGTGAAACAGATGCTTCGCAAGAGTGTCATTCGGCATGTACTCAGCTACCAACAATCTCTCATCTCCATCGCAGCAATAGCCGATCAAATTAGCAAGTCTCCGATGCCGCAGCTTCCCAACACCCCAAGCCTCCTCAGCTTCTCATACATGCGAGTCCTCAAATCCCTTCCGGATTCAACCCTCTCCATTGGCTCTTCCGCAATGCGGCCTCTGTCCCACTCATCCAACCACGCAACACTCGTTGCGGGTGCAGTCGGCGTCGATGGAAGACTGCTGAACGCCGGACGCAGATTCGAACCTCTTGGCGACAGCCCGAACTGCACAACCCACGAAGCAGGCGCCGATTTCGCCTTGCTCAGCTGCAGCTGCCTCAGCGAAGCGAGGACCTCGTTCACGGAGCCAGATGCAGCAGATGGGAGGCGGATCGACGGGCTTACTGGCAACAGAGGCGGCGAGTCCGACGGTGGTGAGAGCGAAGACGAGATTAACGTCAAAGTAGGAGAGGCCGCAGCGGCAGCGAACGACGACTTGGACGTGCAGCAAGAGCCTATCTCCATCACCTGGAGGAGCGGCGAACCGTCGTACGAATCGGCCATGGTCGCAACCCCCTTGAGCTCTGCTGCTGCTACGGCGGGCGCACGCGTAGCTGCTGCGGGGTGTGCGCAAAGAAGCAAATGCGGCGCCTGCAGGCCATCCCGTCCTTGCAGGGCTGCGTCCGGTAGCACGATGGGTGAAGCGACCGGGAGTTCCGAGCGGAGGTATGCACCATCGGCGGCATCCAGCATGTGAACCTGGTGCGCTTTTGGGGCTTCTGCTCCAAAAACTCTCACCGCCTCCTGGTCTACGACTACATGAATAATGGACCGCTGAACGGATCCTTGAGGAAGGACAAGCGGCGCTGCCTGCGGTGGGAGGAGATGGCTCAGACGACTGTTCTGCACTTCGCTGTAGACCTCCGTAAGGCGGCCTGAGGTGCCGGAAGACGAGCAATTTTGCTGCGAGGCCACCAGTGGAGAGGGAAGCCATTGCCGCGAAGACAGCAGCAGGGAAGGAGAATTCCAGGCAGGGATCAAAATTCTGGGCGGAATACGGCACACGAACATCGTGAAATTGCTCTGCTGTATCTCCAGGGACGACTCGAAAGTGCTTGTCTACAAGTATATGCAGAACGGCAGCTTGGACCGCTGGCTCCACGGCAAGATGGCCAGAGAAGGAGGAGCCGGTCTCGACGGGCCGACGCGACTGGGACTGTTCGTGGCGGCGGCAGCTGGCGCCAACATTTTCGAAGGCCACGTGAACCCTGCCGTCACCTTTGGCCATTCCTTGGCGGAGACATCAGCCTGTTGCGGGGCATCCTCTACTGGAATGCGCAGATGCTCGGATCCACCGTCGCCTGCTTGCTTCTCCGTTTCTCCACCAGAGGGCCGAAAACCGGCACCTTCATGCTTTCGGCGCATGTCGGCATCTAGAATCCTCTGGTTTTCGGGATCGTGATGACGCTCGGGCCTGTTTGCACCGTCTACGCAACGGTCTTGGACCCGAAGAAAAGGAGCTTGGGCACGATCGTGCCGCTGGCCATCGGCTCCATCATGGGGCCAACATCTTGGCGGGTGGGGCCTTCGACGGCACTTCCATGAACCCAGCTGTGTCATTCGGGCCGGCGTTGGTGAGCTGGTCGTAGGAGAGCCACTGGATTTACTGGGTGGGTCCTCTGATCGGCGCCGCCATTGCCGCTCTAGTCTACGATCTCTTCCTCACCGAAGGAAAACACCCATGAGCCGCTCTAGTGACGCGGGCTCCAGTTCTCGAGTCTCTTGCTTCCTTTCAATCCATGCATTTGGTGTCATGGGTCTGGTGCTTTGGTCGGCAGAGCGGAGAAATGCGCCGTGGCCGGGGGAGATGGGGAGATCTGGTAATAAAATAATAATAATAATAATAATAATAATAAAGAGGGGGAGAGAGATGCTGACCTGTATCGAGCGGTTCCTTGCATGAACTAAAAGAGAAGGAACCTGCCGGCACACCCAGTAACAAGCAGGCTATCAAAGCACTCGCTACTCAGATCAAGGACATGGCTTTGAAGGCATCTGAAGCATACCGTCGAGCTTATGGCAGGTGGTGGGCAGAGAACTATGACAAGGATATGGAAAGTTGCAGTTGGTGGTGTAAGAAAAAGCATCAGAAAGCTAGCTGCCAACTTTTGCCGCTGAACTCACGACAATTAGGTTCCGCGAAAATGACCACACGGCAAAAGGTCATCGATTCCGTGGAGAGACAGTTCCGCGTGGGTACAGTTCAGACTTCAGCGGTTCCGCGCGAAGACGGTTCCGAGGGAAAGCGGTTCCGCGGGTAGATGGTCCCGCGGGAAGGCAGTTCCGCGGGAAGACGGTTCCGCGTGAGCTTGCATCCACAGCCGCGGAACCCATCCCAGACCCGGCGAAAGCCTATAAATAGCTGCAGTTCGGCAAAGGCAAGGACAACGAAAACAACGAGGAGAACGGGAGAGAACTTCGAGCGGAGAACGAAGACGAGCTCTCCCGCGCTCAAAGAAGAGAGAACGTGAGTTCACCATATTTTTTTTTTCTTTTCTTTTAGCTAAAAAAAAAGAGAGAGTTTCTTTCTTATATATATAAATATATAAATATATACATATATATTATTTTCAAAAACTACTTTTCCCAACGTGGATACTCCCCGACTGGTGGGTTGAATTGACACACGGGTTAAGTATATTTTCTCATTTGAAAATAAAATAAATATATATACGTGTATATTATATATATAAATATATATATACATATATATTATTTTCAAAAAAACTACTTTTCCCAACGTGGATACTACCCGACTGGTGGGTTGAATTGACACACGGGTTAAGTATATTTTCTCCTTTAAAATAAAATAAAAATATATATGTGTATATTATATATATATATAAATATACATATACATATATATTATTTTCAAAAACTACTTTTCCCAACGTGGATACTCCCCGACTGGCGGGTTGAATTTACACACGGGTTAAGTATATTTCCTCCTTTAAAAATAAAAATAAATGTATGTGTATTTTCTATAAAAATATATCAAAATACACATATATAGCCCAAGATAGCTCAAAACTTTTCAAAAAGCCCAAGATGGCTCAAAACTTTCCAAAAAGCCCAAGATGGCCCAAAACTTTCCAAAAAGCCCAAGATTGCTCAAAACTTTCCAAAAAGCCCAAGATGGCTAAAAACTCTCCAAAAAGCCCAAGATGGCCCAAAACTTTCCAAAAAGCCCAAGATGGCCCAACACTCTCCAAAAAGCCCAAGATGGCTAAAAACTCTCCAAAAAGCCCAAGATGGCCCAACACTCTCCAAAAAGCCCAAGATGGCTCAAAACTCTCCAAAAAGCCCAAGATGGCTCAAAACTTTCCAAAAAGCCCAAGAAGGCCCAAACTCTTTTCAACAAGCCCAGTTGGGCCCAAACCTTTTCAATTGGTCAAAAATGACCCAAACATACTTTTTAAATTCGGTTGAATCCATTTAAAATCACCCAATTGTTCAATCCAGAGGCTGAATGCGGGAGACGCTGGTTTCTTGTACAAGTACAGAAGCTGAAAGCGGGACACGCTGGTCTGCTGTGTAAATCCAGAAGCTAAGAGCGCACTTAGTTTGCTGTGTAGGGTCACTAGTGTAGCCGACGGGCCCCTCACTAGTTCCCAAACCGAGTCATCGCTGGTCGACGGGCTAAGCGTAAACTCACATTTAAGACATGGCGCGCGGTGTCATGTACCTCACATTTAAGTCATGGCGCGCGGCGTCATGTACTTCATATTTAAAATATGGCGCGTGGCGTCATATATCTCACATTCAAGTCACAGCGCGGGGCGAAGTGTACTCATTTATCTTTATATTTTTGTTAGACACGATTTTTCGTGCACTTGTAAAGATGTAGAAGGATCTTCTACGCACTTCATTATTATTAAGCATTTTTTATGGACCATTGTATTCAGCTCTTTTAATCAAGGGTTTTCTCGTTAGAGATGTAAAATCAGAATGTGGAACACAATGCAAAATATTTCTGTGATGTACTTTTCGGACTCGGTTAAAGAATTGGATGCTTAAAATTTTGTTTGGGAAATTAATTAAGCATTTATTCTCAAAGCCGCGGGAAAACAATTTCACATTCAACCAAATCAATGAATTGAATTTATATTTTATTTTTCTCACGAGGCCGGAACAAATGGTGAACCCGACGTGAAACATTCTCCTTTCATCTTTAAGAGCTGAAAACTATGGTCTTTATATGCTTATTTAATTTCTCACTGTTAACACTTTGAAATGCTCCTTTGCAGATTTCATGGCGCATTCGATGGCTTTCGGATTCCTGCCTTGTGAAACCCTAACCCAAGTAAGCCATATGTATGCATTGAACATGTATTTGATGATTATTTATGAATCATGGAATTATGAAGGTATTTTATGACTTTTGCTAATTATGGCAATTAGGGTTATGGGTTAGCATTAATGATGTGATTAAGCATTTTGAGCCTAAATGAGATAATGAGTTTAGAATGAATTATTTGTGATTTAAGAGTGCAATAATATCATGAAAAATCATTTTTCGTGATTTAAAATGAATTATGGAAATAAAGATGGAAATTGTCAAGTGTGAAGGAAAATATTGGAAAATTCATAACTCAACGCCTAAAAGGCGGATTCAAGTGAAATTTGAAATGAAGATTGTTAATATTAGGCTTGGTATTATGGAATGAAAATATTATGAAAATTCTTGATGAAATGAGAATTATGAATTTTTTTTAAGTCTAAGTTCATTTCAACCGTTAACTTCAAACGCGTGTAACGGGAGCTAGGAAACTCGGATTGAGATGAAATTTGAAACGCTTGAATAAAATTATGAGATATTTATTTTGAATGGATTGGATTATGCATGATATGTTGGGAAAATACCTGAATTGAAAAAGGTGAGCATGGTTGACTAATACACCTCAAAAGTACTCTACATTTAATGCTAGAGTACAAAGCATGAGTGCATAAATTTAATGACATTTGAGGTGTCAAGTGCAGGCCATTTCTAAGGTATTTTATGCATTAATATAAAATGAAAATATCTAAATAAAATCCCAGCAATGAATGTTCATAATTAATGAAGCTATGAGTGCTCAAAAAGAGGATAGGAGATATGGACGTCCAAGTGATGACATTATTGGATTTTTGAGCAATTGTTATTTTATAAATGATGTGTTTATATGCCTAACATGTTGGGATGTATAAATAATCATTTAATTATGTGAAAAAATGCAAGAAAATTCGTGAACAGCAGCTGCCCTTGATGAATGCAAAAGTGGACAGCTTTGTCTCTTGCAAATGACGTCCAAATGATGGGCTGATTGCTGCCATTTTGCTAAAATTATTAACACCGAATTAATACATGAATTAAGGGGTAATTAGGTGTATAAATTACCCACATATTGGAATTTTAAAAATGAAGAAAAATGGCTGAAAAATGGGCAGCAGCTGGACGTTATGGTGGAAGCAGATTGACGGTCAAGATGAGGGCAGATTTTGGATTTTTAGAAAATGGTAAAAACCCATTTTACTTGGCTGTAATTGTGCCAACACATAAGGTAGATAAGGGTGCATTTAAGTGTGTGGAATTGCAGCACAAGTGGGGCCCACAAAGTTGGAAAATCCAGCTACACAAGGGTGATCGTGCATGTGGGGAGAGAGAGAGAGAGAGAGAGAGAGGGTTCTTGGAAATTTCCAAGGGCTGGAAATTCCTCCCCCAAGCAACATCAGCTCACGTCCCCAACCTGGCCAGCAAGGAGGAAGGAAAATAGGAGAAAAAGAAGGAGAAAAAGAATGGGAGATTAGAGGAGAAGAGTAGCTCATGTGATTAGGGTTTGGAGAGCATCAAACCAAGTAAGTACATGGGTTAATTTGATTTGGTTATCTTGAGTTCTTGAACTCCAAAGTTCTAAATATGATGTTTCAACATGCTTTAAAGTGATGATTCAACAAGCATTTGAATGAATATGGAATGGGTTTTAGCTTGCATGCATGAAACTCCATGATTTAGATGATGGAAAGTGAAGTTTTGAATGATATATGATGTTGTAAAATAAATTATGGTCGGAACAGTAAGTGGATTATTTTTATCACGAAAAGTTTTTAGAACAATCCTCATGCTATTATTAAGGAACTACCCAATTTTCAGCTGAAAACGATATTTATGTTGGAAATTAAAAATCCGTGAATATTAGCCCAAACAGGGTAAAACGGGTTACAGGATCAGCTGTAGAAAATGATTTTTAATAAATTTTCTACAAATGTTTCTGGGATGAAAATTTTACATGATATAAATGACATACTTGGTATTACAGGAAAAAATTAAAAATGAGGTTTTGATGGGTGTAAATAGACCCCATAAATAACGTCATTCAGGCTGACTGGAAATGGAGTTTACTGTTCATCAAGGTAAAAATCCCAAAATAAATATGTAATGTTAATATTTCGTGCTGAAAATTTCATGACAGTTAATTGATGAAGTTATTAAGGTATGGTAGAAATTTAAGATCAAAAATACTTGATTTGATATTAATTCAAGATTTTAAGATTTCAGCACGCCTGATTTCAGCATATGTGGTTAGTTTGAGAAACAAATCAAAAAGAAATATGAAACCTATGTAGAAATGATCCAAATTTATTTATGTCTTAAATAATTAAATATGGATCAATAAAATTGCAATTATATGCTGAAATTTCTAATTTATATTATGACCTAAGGTTATGTGTCAAAGGACACGTTAAACGGGTTAAAAGTGGGTTCCAAACTAACTGTTTTGGAAACCTATGGAAAATGGATTTAAACCTCATAAAAATACCTTAAGTAAAGTGGTATTAAAGGGTAATTAACCCGCTGGAAAATGGGTTAAATTTCTGAGTTAATAAATTTTAAGAAATGCATCATGGTTAAGTGCTAAATGAGCTTAGGTGAAGGGATAATGATAAACGGGTGATGAATGACTTATGAAAAAATGATTTTGTGCAGAAATGCATGAACATATGATGTATTTCATGAATATATATCTTTTTAGCACTTCACGAGGTTAATTTCCAATTTTGGAATTATGTAATGAAGCCTAAGGTCATAACGGGCGCTCGGAACGGGCACCGATGTATGAATTTTGGAAAAAATGTAAAAGATGGTAAATGAAGGTTAATGAACCTATGTATGATAGTTAATGGATGAATTTTGTATGGTTGAATAGATACCCTATTTATGGGGTTATATATGTTGTGTTAGCCAATGAAATGCATAAAAATGTGCTATTTATGTTTAATGACTTGAGAAGACAAATGAAGGATATATGTCCATGAAAAATGGGTTGGAAAACTAAATGGAATGCAATGACAAGAAATGTATGAAAAACCATATTATGTTCATGTAGGCAAGGAAAAGAATGGAAGAAAAAGGGATTATGGCGATCTCAGGTAAGCAAGCAAACTTTCTAAAATGCATTTTCTTTCTATGTGATTGATATGATTGAAATGTCTATGTTTATGCTTATGTTTTTACGAATGGGCAAGCACAAGTTTTGAATATGACGGCTTTAATGCAAAGCCATAAGCTTTGAAAAATGATGACTTTAATGAAAAGTCTCAAGGTTTGCTTCATGGGAAGCAAGCGACACTTCTTAAGATAAATAATTTATCCTAAGTGTTGCCAAGGATGGGAATGCTTCATGTTAATGGAATTGAGAAATTTTGCTTAAGAGTAAGCAAGTTCTCTATGCTAATGTTTTAAGGATTTCACGTTTGATATCGATGGTTTTAAGAATTTGCTTTTAAGGAAGCAAGTTCTATATGATATGGTTCAACAGCGTTTTATAAGAAAAGAAAAAGGGAATTTTACCCTTTTTCACAAAATATGTTTGGTAAATGAGTTTTGAGTTATTTCTACAATAACTCGTGATAAACAATGATGAAAAAGATTTGTTTTACTAGGTCAAGATAATTAAATAATAAATGATGGTTTGGACATAGTCCATATGTTTTGAAATGATATTTGAAAAGTTTTGGTTTCCTTTGGATAAGGAAATCTATCTTGAAAATGTTGGAAAAATGTTTCTACGGATGTGTTGAAAGGGATTTATGGATGACCAACCTCCTATGATTGATTTCATGAAATGGTTTAATTTCAGGTTGCTTGATGGCATGCAAAAGACTATGCAATTTTCCTCTATGTGAAAATGATTGATATGTGGACAATTATTAAATTTTTAGGTGAAGGACAAGGGGATAGCGTAATTGCATAACTTTTGTAAACAAAAGGTCCTGAAATAGAAACCAAGAAAATATTAGAGAAAAATATGTTTTATTTATGAAAATTCAAAGGATTTTAAATTCTTTTATTAAAAGAATTTTAAGATGTATTATTTCTCAAACATTTCAAATATTTATCAAAATATTTTACTCAAAACTTTTCTAAAGGAATTTAAGGAAGGTCATCCTAAAACTGGATTTCAAATAACAACTTGTTAAAGTGGGTGCGCTTGCTTACAAGTTGACACGGACTGCGGTCTGTGATGTGTTTTTGAAAATAATTGTTAAATATAGACTTCGGTCTATGATTTTTGTGCATATGGATGCAGGCTGCGGTCTGTGATCCCGGTTTAAAAGAACATGGGTTGCGGCCTGTGGTTCTTCAAACCAAAACGGACTGCGGTTCGTTAGGATAACGTACGGTGCACCGGTACAAGGAATAGGCTGGTTGTAGAGCAAGGTTGGGATGACCGGGGCCCACTCTACATAAGGCCAAGTCGCTAAGGGATGGCAGGAGTGCCAGCGGCGCCCTCCCTGAGATGGGAGCAGGATAAGTGAACAGCCGCCTGGCTAGCGTGCTGTTAATGATTCTCTTCCAAAAGGTAGCATGATCACTTGCTAAGTGTCACTACTGGATGGAGAGAAATGCATTTGCTTATGTTTTAATTCTGAAAAGGCCAAAGATTGGGTCATGAAAATATGATTTTATTAAAGTATCCTAAAGGGATTTTTATGAAATGGTTACCCTAAAAGAAAGGGTATTTTACACAAAAGTGTAAATAACAAGAATTAAAGGAAATGTGTTTATGCAAATGCATTCATGAAAATGGTTTACGTATTTGGTTTTCCTTGTTTGCTATAAACAAGCCCCAAGACGGGGAATTATGAAAAGGATTTATGTTCATTTGTAAGAGAGCCTAAATAAAGAATGTTTTTGGACATAAGAATGTCCTTTGCCGAGAAAGGCTTATGTGATTGATGTTTAAGGACATATGAATGTCCATTGCCAATAAGGTTATGTAAATGATGTTTTGAGACATGAAATGTCTCTTGGCTAAAGGATTTTATGAGGGCTTATGTTAATGATGTTTTGAGACATAAAATGTCTCTTGGCTAAAGAATTTTATGAGGGCTTATGTTAATGATGTTTTGAGACATAAAATGTCTCTTGGCTAAAGAATTTTATGAGGGTTTATGTTAATGATGTTTTGAGACATGAGATGTCTCCGTTGCCTAAGTATTTATGTTGTTTTGGACGGAAAATGTCCACTGGCAACCGAATGATTTCATGTAATGGCTATGAACATTAAAAATGTTCATATAAGATTAATGGAAACTCATCATTAAAGGTAAAATGTATATGTTTTGCCTAAACAAGCCCAGGCGCGGCTTGTAAATGATGTTAAGAACGAATGCTTTATGAAAATACTCAAGGACTTGAAATTGTCCTTATAATAAAGGATTTCATGATGGTATTTTAGGACTATGCATGTCCTCAGGAACAAGGTATTCCCAATGTTTATGAAAAAGGTTTTCAAGAAGCCTTGCCCTAAAATGCTTGCTTACTGAGTTGTCACTCACGTTTTGTTTTCCAAACCCTTAGACAGGTACTGAGGAGACTCAGAAGGTTGCGAACCTCAGACATGGAGGAAGGTACATGATGATAGCCTTGAAGGCTATGAGGAATGGAAAAGCATAAATATGCTAAGGTAAGCTAATGTGTATGTGAACTTATTGAGAATATTAAGTTCTATATATGATTCAATTGTTGAATGTATGGATGTATGGATATGAAATATGATACTTAGGACAAGGAATCTTTCACTGCAAAAAGGCAGGTAAAGATGCTATGTGTTTATGTATATCCGAACTTAGTTAGAGTTCTAAGTTCCATGTGAATTAATGACTGAATGTATGAAAGTATGATTTATACAATGATTCAGTGTATAACGACAGGCATATAAAGGTGCTATGAATGAAATGATGATTTTTATTACAAGTGAAATGTCGCAATGTATGATGATTGTCATGTCAAGATTATGAATGATGACAGATGAATAATCGAAAAAAATTCTGGACATATTCCAATTAAAAACCCGCCGCGTGATCAGGGCAACAATCCTGATTCACATTTACCAATCGATAGATCTTGAGGTAAGGAAGTGACGTCTCGGTTCGGGGCGCCACATGCCTAATGGCGGTTTTGTTATTTTTGAGCCAGATCACATGGATGCGGCTATCCCACATCACTTTATTCGCATACCAGAGAAGTCGGAGCACCTTGTCTATCGACACGTCGACTACTCTCCTGCAGCGATAAAGCAAAGAAGAGACCGATCTGCATTACTTAAGGAGCCACTTATTGCTCAAGGCTCGAAGACCACTCCTATTCAACCAACAAAGTCTCTGCAGGTGCCAATCCAAATGGGCCCGCCTGCTCGACAGTCGGACTATGCCAAAAAGTTCGCCCGTCGGCTTGCTGCACCAGCCCAACCAGCAGCACAACAGCCTGCAGGACAACCTATTTTGCAATCCCATTCCATAAAAAGGTCTGCGAGACAATCTAATGCAACTCGGCTAGCGCCAACTAGCTACCTAGAAGCCAATGTTCCCCGAAAAGGGGGCAAAACTGTGTCGAATCCTGTTCGATGCACCATCACTAGCCAATTTGGTCGGGCTGCCTCAAGGGTTGTTGACCTAGCCCCCCGACTTAACCAAAGTGACACCCAAGAGCGGAAGGAGTCAAGAAGACAAACCAAGTTTTCTCAGCTGGAGGCTCCATTGGCCGATGGAGGGGATGACCAATTCAAGCCACAAGGACCTATTATTGTCCGATCCGGTTTAGGCACCCTGCGATTTGTCATCCCTGACCCGACGCATTCGCCCCATCAGTCAACCGATGCTCCATCTAGCTCACAAGCTAGAGTCAAATCTCCAGGTCACTATGATACTGCCAACATAGTGACGGTTCCTCATCACGTATCAAGCAAACAAAGGAGAAAAGCGCAGCAGAAAAAGCAGTTCAGGAAAATAACTTCCCGGTTAAACTTGAAGGCTTCGTCGCCACTGCCACCAGGACCAAGGCATAGGCTGTTCTCACACCCCCGACAAAGGGGTAGGCCGCAAAAGAAGCCACTACAGAACACTCGCAAATTGAGAGTGCCTCAAAAGCCAAGACTCTCTAACAAGTGGCAGTATCCTCAGAAGCGCCATACAACGTATTCACGTTCGGTGCTCAGGCTGATCCCTAACTTTATACACAAAAATCAATTCGCCTCGTTGATCAGACTGAAAGAGGATATGACTTATGCACCTGTTGTGGCCCCGTTCCGAGGAGAGCACCGGATGCCGCACCCCAAGAGAGAAGCTAAAAGGAGGAGACGTCTCCTCCAGACGACAGAAGTCAACATGGTGGACCTCACCCAGCCAAGCACTTCCAAAGCGTCAGAGATGTTAACCCGGTCAAGGGCAGCCGCAATGCCCATTACGCCGCCATTCTGTAGCCTCTCTAATCCTGAAGGGATTAGGGCCGCCCTCCCAAGAGGTCAATTTGAAGTCTCTTACATGGTGGGCGAAGAAGAAGAGGTTCTTACACCCAAGTCTCAGCTCATTCATGACCTCCGGGAGGAGATTAAGAGTATGAAACGGGCTATGGAAACTCAAGGCAACAAGACATCAGGTTCCCATCAACCACATCACCAAGGAACCGTCAATCAGTCCATCAGCCCGAGAAACCAATTAGGCAGCAGACCGAGGAAGATGAAAATGCAGAATTGGAGCAAGGCTTTCTGCAGTTCAATAACCTACGTATCAATACCCCTCGAACGCAAGACGCGCGGGTAAACACACCCATGGGGTCTCCACCCAGGTTTATTGCACAGAAGGAGATGGTACATCAGCTTGTGGCCGAATGCCTTCGTCGACAGGCACCTCAACTCACTGGGGTCCCTACAACGACAATCAACAGGCCTTATCCTCCATAGGTTGAAGCAGAGCTGCTACCTAGAGATTTGAAGCCACCAAAGATCCAATTCGATGGGACTGAGAGCGCGTTAAAGCACCTGGCATCATTCCACTATGCCATGGGCAATTGGGCGCACCATTCGAATTTTTATCTTCGAATGTTTCCCAATACTCTTTCTGGTGATGCTTTCCAGTGGTACATATCTCTCCCAACCGGCTCAGTTCGAACATGGGAAGAGATGAAAGAAATGTTCACCTCCCGATTCGTTGATACTACACGAGAAGTACAACTATCGGAATTATCTACCCTGTCCCAGAAAAAGGACGAGCCGGTTGAAGACTACATCACTAGATGGCAAAGGG
This sequence comes from Annona cherimola, assembly GCA_030490835.1. Taxonomy (NCBI): domain Eukaryota; kingdom Viridiplantae; phylum Streptophyta; class Magnoliopsida; order Magnoliales; family Annonaceae; genus Annona; species Annona cherimola. The sequence goes on along the minus strand of CM059972.1, from coordinate 52,491,452 downwards.
CCGCTAACCGATGTCAAGCACCCCTATCTCAAGCAATGAAGGTCAATCTTTGCCGGAATGGCATCAAGACGGAAATCTCGTTGCTGATGAATGAACAGCTAAGTACATTTCAGGCCCTAGCTACAGAAGCTTGTCGAAAAGAGTATTTGTTGTCTCAACAAAAATCTTGGAAGAAGGAGTCATCCACAACCACTACATTTAAGAAGAATAAAACTGGAGAGACCTCTGCGAACACCACGGAGGTTAAGAAGCAACCAGATAAAGCAAAGCCGCCTGTAAAAGAGCAGCCTGCAAGACCCTTCCGAAGAGAGGAAATCTAATATGCCTTTGGGGAAGATGACGTGGAGACGCTATTCCAGCACCTCATGTCGACCGGGCTATTCGAGTTGCCTACCCCAAAAAGGCCAGAAGAAATTGGACGCACCTCTCACCAGCGATATTGCAGTTACCACCGATATGTCGGTCACCCCACTAAGAAGTGTTGGGATCTCCAAGCAATATTGCAAGATTACATCGACAAGGGGGTTATAAAACTCACTCCTCCAGCACAAGCTTCATCAAATGTTGTGACAATTGAGATAGCAGAAAAGGGTGATTGGGAAGTGGTTCGAAAACCACCAAGCCTAAGACGGACAAAAAGATGTCTCAAAGATTTATGCAGAAAAGACAAAAGAATAAGGGATAAGGTCATTCTCCCTTTCTTCTCAAGGCATTTGAGGCAATCCTCACGGGTGCAACCATTCATGATCATGGACTTTTTGCAGCCCGAGTTGCTACTCCCATTCTATTAACGGCTTGCTGGAAGATCACCTCGACCAAAAAAAGAAAGATACATTCTCGAGGAGTTACCAAATACAACTCCATGTGAGAATGGTCTGTTTTGGGACCTAGATAGCAACGACGGAGAAACTGAAACTTGCTATCATATAAATGCATCTGCGTCCAAGCCTGCAAAGCGGCGAAGAACTGCCTCGGTGCTTATCCCTAACTACACCAAGTTTGAAGTTGGGATGTCACCGGTAAACCACATCATCACGTATTTGCGAGAATCTCGACTTCTGCCAGCATCCTGGGAAACCAGAGTGGAATATTTCCAGTACTCACTGGGGGAATCAATGATGTCTTTGTACCAAGATAATCATATCGAAGAAATTACCGAGTGGGTCATCTTGATAGATGCATTCTTGGTCCGCTTCCTGTCAAGGCAAAGAGAGCAGTTCCCTAGTAATTACTTGAGGGAAATACAATACAGTCAAGAATCTACTGCTCATTACGTAAATTATCTCAGAGACAGTACATGGAGTGATCCCTTGGCTATATGGTTGCCTGAACCTGAAATGGTTACGAAGTATCTTTCGGATGCAGTATGCCCTCCGACTGACAACGGGTACAAGACCTTCGGAGCCAAAACTTTCATAAAGGCAATCCGATGGGTCGGTAACGAAGGCTTCAAACAAGAGGCAATCTTTAGCGACGCTGAAGGTTTTGGGAGGACAAATCAACTCCAAGTTTTGCATGTGCTGCAGTTAAACGATGCGCCCATTCTTCGAATGTTCCCTTTCTTAACTAGGGATTTAAGCTATGATTGGCCGCATATTCAGTTATTCCACGAGAATCATAAGTACGCATTGCCGCACTTGTTCGATTATTCACTGGCGGTCTGTCAAATGGGGCAAACAGAAGAGTTTGCACTCGGGCACTTTGTTTTGAGCTTGGCCCATGACAGTTGTGCCCTTCTCTGGATCTCCTCGCTTCCCGAAGAAGCATTTGGTTCTTGGGAAGAGTTCGTTGATATGTTTATCCTGAGATTCCATGAATATGAGACAGAGTTCCCTCCAGAGATGATAGAAGTTATGCACCCCCTATCAGGAGAATCTCAGTACGACTACATTTTGAGATGGATAAACTGCAGAATAATCAACCAAAAATTCGATAAAGAAGGAATCATGGTTCATCAGTGCATCAAGTCAATGAGTGGGTATTTTCCTGAAATTCCAAAAATACAGCCATTTTTCTCAGATGTACTACGAACATTGGCTACAAACATTCAGGACTCTGCCTCTTGCAATATGGTGCAAGTTGAAGAAGATGTTCTTGCAATTCTTCGATCTGGTCGAATCACACCAGAAAACAAGGGTAAAGCCCAGGCACAAGAAAATCGTACTCAGCCAGATCAGCACATACCAACCGATCATCAAAAATCCTCAGTAAGCTATGATGTCCTTGGACACTTGAAGCGACTCCCTGCTCGACTCAGTATTTACGATGCCTTGCAGTTGTCACAAGAAGCCAGAGATGCACTGGTTAGTGCTCTGACAGATGAAAATGTCCGTCTTGCTTACCTGGTCGACGCCGCTGAATGTGATGAGGTCATTTCATTCACTGATGAAGATATGTTGCTTGGAGACATTAATCACAACCGACCTTTATATGTTACGGGCAACCTAGCCGGTGAACTAGTTAACAGAATCATGATCGATGCCGGGTCTGCAATTAATATCCTGCCCCTTCGAACGCTTAGGAGAATCGGAATTTCTCCATCAGCGTTAAAAGACACTAGTGTGGTGATTCACGGGTTTAATCAAGGGACTCAAAAAGCCATGGGCCTGATTGGGTTGGAACTAAGCATAGAAGATTTCTGCACCGAAATCCCATGCTTTGTGATTAATGCTCCGACCTCATATAACTTGCTGCTGGGAAGGCCTTGGCTCCACAGTAATAAGATAATCGCATCAACGGTGCATCAATGCTTCAAGTACTGTAAGGATGGAGTCGAAAAAAAGGATTTTTGCTGACCATAAACCTTTCACAACGGCGGAATCATTTTACTCTGATGCTAAGTATTATGACTTGGCATCTGCTGTCAACACATCAATGAAAGCAACGAAATCAACCACACTAAAAGGACAGCAGGAGGTATCTCAGGCTCCCCCCGCCCCAGTAAGGACAAACATATTCTCAAAGGGTGAGAAGATGGAAGGTCAAGGTCGTGGTCGAGGGCGCGATCATGGACGAGGAACGACAGAACCAAGGGCTCAATTTCAAACCAAATTTGAAAATATGAGCCTCGATCCAGTAAATCCACTACCACGACAACGACAGGGGGCAACCATACCACCTCCTACCAGCTATAGCAACACTGCTGCAGGATCACGGTTCTACTTGGACCTCGAAGTCCTGAAAAAGGTTGCTAAACCGCCTCGAGCCAATTCCCCTAGGTTTGAGGTGGATCTAGAAGCTCTTCGGAGATTCCGGAATCAGGCCAATGAGGAAGCCAAGTCACTTTGTTGTGAGAGTGACGGAATGGCCACTGAGGCCGCTCACCAAAATCAAAAACCTAAGGAAATGCTCGATGAGGTTTTAGCAATGCTCGTGGGGTTTAATGTATCTGCTCCAAGTGTGCAGGAACCTCAAGATGAAAATTTTGCCCAAAAACATTTCATAAAGCAATATGGCAAGGTTTACGGTAGCCCTAACAAATCCTCTTGTTTGCCCACAACTAAGCTCAAGAAATGGGATTTCCATCGCTATAGCAGAGAAAGCAAGAAAATTATGGATTTGATGGGGTTCTATCCTGATGAACCACATTTATCAGCCTCGGAAGTGACATCCCTATCCCGTTATCCGAAAGACCCCCTGGTTATCAAAAGGGAAACAAACGACTTGGCCTTGGGTATAAAGAAGAAGAAGACGGCAACTTCGCCACCACCTACTGCGTCTCCACAAGTGATGACTCCAACAATGATGAAGAGGCATTAATGGAACCAGAGGATGCTCCACCTGCGATTGAGGATGGAGGGCAGCCTACTATTGACGTACTTGAGGAATTCAATCTCGGGACTGAAAAGGACCCGAGACCCATTTTTATCGCCAAAAACTTGGCCGAAAAAGAAAAGGTTGCGCTAAGGCGGCTTTTAAGTGAATTCAAAGATGTTTTTTCTTAGGGGTATTCCGAAATGCCAAGTCTCAACCCCGCTATTGCAATGCATCATCTGCATATTACGCAGGATAAAAAGCCAGTCAAGCAAGCTCCGAGAAGATTTCGACCAGAGCTCGAAGAACAAATCATCAAGGAAGTTGAAAAACTCATTGATGCTGAATTCGTTCGGGAAATCAAATTTCCAAAATGGATTTCTAGCATTGTTCCTGTCAAAAAGAAAAATGGGCAGATCCGCATCTGCGTAGATTTTCGAGATCTAAACGAAGCATGCCCTAAAGATGAATTTCCTCTTCCTTTCACTGATGTGCTAATCGACAGCACAGCTCTGTACGACACGTTCTCCTTTATGGATGGTTATTCGGGATATAATCAAATCATGATGGCTCCAGCAGATGAAGCCGCAACAGCATTTCGAACACCGATGGGTGTCTTTTGCTACAAAGTCATGCCTTTTGGTCTTAAGAATGCTGGCGCAACTTATCAAAGGGCTATGCAAAATATATTTCATGATATGTTACACAAACATGTTGAGTGCTATGTCGATGACCTGGTTGTAAGGTCTGAAGGTCACAATAAGCATAAAGAAGATTTGAGATCGGTATTCTTGCGCTTAAGAAAGTATGATCTCAAGATGAATCCTCTCAAATGTGCATTCGTAGTATCATCTGGGAAATTCCTCGGGTTCATAATCCGCCAAAGGGGAATCGAGGTCGATCCACTCAAAACGGAAGCAATTCAAAATATGCCGCCTCCACAAAATCTCAGAGAACTTAGGAGTCTGCAAGGCCAATTGTCGTATATCCGGCGTTTCATCTCCAACTTGTCCGGCCGCTGCCAACCCTTTCACAAGTTAATGAGAAAAGATGCGACTTTTCAATGGGACGCGAAATGCCAACAGGCCTTTGAAGCCATCAAAGAATTGCTGCAAAATCCTCCTGTTTTGACAACTCCAGTAAAAGGAAAGCCGCTCATTCTCTATATTGCTGCCAGCCCACAATCACTGGGGGCATTGCTCGCACAAGAGAATGCCCAAGGCAAAGAGCAAGCCACATATTATCTCAGTCGTCGATTATTGCAAGCTGAATGCAATTATTCCTCGATCGAGAAGATTTGTCTAGCATTGGTTTTTGTGGCACAAAAGCTAAGACATTACTTCCTCGCGCATCAGATCATACTTATATCGAAGGCTGATCCCCTCAAGTTTCTAATCACTAGACCAATGCTTTCAGGACGCCTAGCAAAATGGTGACTGCTGCTATCTGAGTTTGATATCAAATATGTGCCACGAAAGGCAGTGAAAGGACAAGTGTTAGCAGATTTCCTAGCAGCCCATCCGCTTGAAGAAGAATTTCCCATTTTAGAAAACCTACCTGATGAAAGGGTTTTCTATGCAAATGATGATCCAATGTGGCAAATGTATTTCGATGGCGCTTCAAAGCCATCCGGAGCTGGTGTTGGAATTGTCGTAGTCTCCCCTCATAAAGACTTATTCCCGCACTCATATTTTCTTGGAAGAAGCACAACAAATAATGAAGCTGAGTACGAGGCCTTACTCATCGGCATGGAACTTCTTCTGCAATCAGATATTTTATTTGTGCGAATATTTGGGGACTCTGAATTGGTTATCAAACAGTTAAATAACCAATACGAAGTACCCCAGCCCCATTTGCGAAAATATTATGACAAAGCTCAAACTTTGTTGGCAAAGTTCGAAATGGTTTCAGTTGAGCATGTTCCTCGATCAGAAAATATAGTCGCTGATGCACTATCAAAGTTGGCCAGTATTCTCGCCTTTAATGAGCTCGATGACATGACAATTCGAGTACAAAGACTAGAAGATGACGAAGAGCTCCAAGTAAATCAAATCGGACGGTGCATATCCGAGGTAACTACAAACAATGATGATTGGCGCATCCCCATCATCAATTACCTCAAATATGGTATTGAACAGATGATCCAAGTGCAAGGAAGTCACTGAGAAAGGCTGTTTTGCGATATACCGTGTTTCAAGATAGTTTGTATCGGATTGCTTTTGATGGGCTTTGGCTTCGCTGTATTAACGGGAATGATATCTGTCATGTCCTTCAAGAGACGCACTCCAGCGAGTGCGGCGCCCACCAATCTGGACGTCGTCTTTATCATAGGATCAAAACGTTGGGCTATTATTGGCCCACAATGGTCCAAGACTCCATCAATTTTGCGAAATCCTGTGAAGCCTGCCAAATGCATGGAGATATTTATCATATTCCTGCTTCAGTAATGTCTCCAGCACCTATCTCGTGGCCCTTCTCTTGGTGGGGCTTTGATATTGTCGGTCCGATAAACCCGTCGTCATCTAAAGGACACTTATATATTTTAGCCGCTACAGATTATTTCTCTAAATGGGCAGAAGCTAAAGCTTACAAGAGAGTCCGAGCGCAAGAGGTGGTTGAATTTATCAAGTACAAAATCATCTACCGTTATGGTGTTCCCTATCAAATCACCTCAGATAATGGCACGCCATTCAAAAACGACAAAGTAAATTAGTTATGCCAAAAGTTTAGAATCAAGCAAGTGTTCTCATCACCTTATTACCCACAAGGGAATGGTCAAGCAGAGGCATTTAACAAAAATATTATTTGAATCCTCAAAAGGACCACTGTGAAAAATAAGCGTGATTGGCACGAGAGGTTACCCGAAGCATTGTGGGCCTACAGAACCACACATGGAACTACAACGGGAGCAACACCATATTCATTACTTTTTGGCGCGGAGGCAGTTTTGCCAATGGAAATTCAGTTAGCATCCTTAAGGGTTGCCATCCATTCTGGGCTAACTACTGAACAACAAGCCAAACTTCGCTTCGACGAGCTCGAGGCACTAGACGAGAAACGAGTTCAAGCACGACAATGGATCGAACTCTATCAAGCTCGAATGGTCGAAGCATACAATAAAGTCGTGAGGCATCGCTCATTCAAAAGAGGAGATTTGGTGCTAAAGCTACGCACAGAGCTTATGGCCGGGGGCAAACTTATCGGCAAATTCGAGCCTAAATGGGAAGGGCCTTACATCATTGAGAGGGTCCATGGAAATGGCACATATGAAGTTGTTAACTGCGGAAATCAAATGAAACCAACCGTGAATGGGAATTACTTAAAAAGATACTATCCATGAAATGACAAAGAAAGTCATATATCAAAAGAATCTCTACAGCCTCCCTCGTAGAAAGAAGGGACTCCTTCAAAACTCGAATGGAGTTCACTACATCAGCAGGAGAAACAGGTAACGGCTCTATCTATGTCAAATTCTCCCCGCCATGAGCATCATCATCAGATATTTCGACAATTAAGGCAGTTGTCAAAAAAAAAAAATCTCAATTAATCGAGTTCCAGTGGCAAGGTCTGGCACTGGGCGGAAAGGTTTCGCTGTCTTATGAAGAGGTTAAACCTATTGATGGCAAAGGTATCGGAAGAAAGATCATGGATAGAGTTCACCAGACTTATATTGGTGACTTTCAGGGAGAGTACTTCGCTTATGATGGTGAGAAGAGCTTGTTTATAGTGGGGGCTCTTCCACAACAAAATTTTGAATTCGGTGTTGTCCTTGAAGACGTGTCCTCAAACAAAGTTAGTGGAAATAGTAGTCCTCATGGTAATGACAGCCCCGGGGAGGGAGATCGGAAAGGGCAAAGGCGTTCGTATCAGACCAAGACTTTCAAAGTTGAGATACGTTTTGCTGCCAAAATTCCAATGAAAGTTATTGCAAACGCTCTGCGAGGACACGATTCCTAGAGTTCTCAAGAAGCCTTAAGGGTTCTAGATATAATCCTAAGGCAGCATGCTGCAAAGCAGGGTTGTTTTCTGGTTCGGCAGTCATTTTTTTCACAATGATCCTAGTAACTTTGTTGACAGTCGAGGTGGAGTTTTGGGTTGTCGTGGTTTTCATTCTAGCTTCCGAACCAGTCAAGGGGGGCTTGTCTCTAAATATTGATGTGTCTACTACAATGATTATAAGGCTTGGCCCTGTTGATGGATTTCTGATGGCTAATCAAAATGTTAGAAATCATGGTGAAATTGATTGGGGAAAGGCAAAGAGAACTCTGAAGAATCTGAGGGTGAAAACAAGACCCTCAAATATGGAATTCAAAAAAAAATGTAGGGCTAAGCGAGCTTCCATGCAACCAGCAAATGTTTACTTCGAAACAGAAAAATGGAAGAGGCGATAGCCCGTCTCAAACCATTGAGATTACAGTTTTCGATTATTTTGGAAAGCCAAAACGCCCCACTTACTATCCTGCCGAGCTCTGCTCTCTGGTTTCATTGCAAAGGTATACTAAATCTCGATCAACTTTGCAAAGATCATCACTGGTTGAAAAACCACGACAGAAACCACAAGAAGGGATGCAAACTTTAAGTAATGTATTAAGAAGCAGCAACTATGGTGCTGATGAAATGTTGAAGGCATGCGGTGTTTCGATCAATGGTAACTTCACTCAAGTAGATGGCCGTGTCTTGAATGCACCAAAGTTAAAAGTTGGTAATGATGAATTCTTTCCTAGAAATGGTCGATGGAATTTCAACAATAAGAAACTTGTGGATCCTAAAAAAAAATAGAAAGATGGGCTATTGAAAACTTTTCTGCTCGCTGCAATGTTCGGTCTCTTGCTCGTGATCTGCACAAATGTGGGGCGATGAAAGGCATTGTCATTGCAGAACCATGTGATTACTTTGAAGAGAACCCTCAATTTAGGCGTGCTCCACCTACTGTCAGGGTTGACAAGATGTTCGAAATCATTCAGTCAAAGCTTCCAGGAGCCCCTCAGTTTCTTCTCTGCGTTTTGCCTGAGAGAAAGAATTGTGATATATATGACCCATGAAAAAAAAAAAGAGAGAGAGAGAAGAAAATATACGGCCTGGGCACTGAATGAAACCCGTTAAGCCGTGGAGCGATACTTCAAAAATCATAAGGGCAACGGATCCATTGACTCTCAAAGCTCTATGCTTAGTCGCAAAAAAAAAAAAAAAAAAAAAACCTACATGGTTGCCAGTTTCATACACAAGCCCTGTGCTTGAGATGTCAAATTCCAAGTAAATGCAAGAACGATCAGAAGCCGGGTTGTGAAGTTCTTTCCTCACAGCAACATTTGCTTTGCATGGATAATGAATATCATGATACAGTGGCCGGCCTTCAGAACTACAGTAATCTAAGGCTTCGGCAATATAAAAAGCTACCCTCAACCGCATTGCCCATTCAATGGTCTGATTCTCCCAGTGAAACAGATGCTTCGCAAGAGTGTCATTCGGCATGTACTCAGCAACCAACAATCTCTCATCTCCATCGCAGCAATAGCCGATCAAATTAGCAAGTCTCCGATGCCGCAGCTTCCCAACACCCCAAGCCTCCTCAGCTTCTCATACATGCGAGTCCTCAAATCCCTTCCGGATTCAACCCTCTCCATTGGCTCTTCCGCGATGCGGCCTCTGTCCCACTCATCCAACCACGCAACACTCGTTGCGGGTGCAGTCGGCGTCGACGGAAGACTGCTGAACGCCGGACGCAGATTCGAACCTCTTGGCGACAGCCCGAACTGCATAACCCACGAAGCAGGCGCCGATTTCGCCTTGCTCAGCTGCAGCTGCCTCAGCGAAGCGAGGACCTCGTTCACGGAGCCAGATGCAGCAAATGGGAGGCGGATCGACGGGCTTACTGGCAACAGAGGCGGCGAGTCCGACGGTGGTGAGAGCGGAGACGAGATTAACATCAAAGTAGGAGAGGCCGCAGCGGCGGCGAACGGCGACTTGGACATGCAGCAAGAGCCTATCTCCATCACCTGGCGGAGTGGCGAACCGTCGTACAAATCGGCCATGGTCGCAACCCCCTTGAGCTCTGCTGCTGCTGCGGCGGGCGCACGCGTAGCTGCTGCGGGGTGTGCGCAAAGAAGCAAATGCGGCGCCTGCAGGCCGTCCCGTCCTTGCAGGGCTGCGTCCGGTAGCGCGATGGGTGAAGCGACCGGGAGTTCCGAGCGGAGGTATGCACCATCGGCGGCATCCAGCATGTGAACTTGGTGCGCTTTTGGGGCTTCTGCTCCAAAAACTCTCACCGCCTCCTGGTCTACGACTACATGAATAATGGACCGCTGAACGGATCCTTGAGGAAGGACAAGCGGCGCTGCCTGCGGTGGGAGGAGATGGCTCAGACGACTGTTCTGCACTTCGCTGTAGACCTCCATAAGGCGGCCTGGGGTGCCGGAAGACGAGCAATTTTGCTGCGAGGCCACCAGTGGAGAGGGAAGCCATTGCCGCGAAGACAGCAGCAGGGAAGGAGAATTCCAGTCAGGGATCAAAATTCTGGGCGGAATACGGCACACGAACATCGTGAAATTGCTCTGCTGTATCTCTAGGGACGACTCAAAAGTGCTTGTCTACAAGTATATGCAGAACGGCAGCTTGGACCGCTGGCTCCACAGCAAGATGGCCAGAGAAGGAGGAGCCGGTCTCGACGGGCCGACGCGACTGGGACTGTTCGTGGCGGCGGCAGCTGGTGCCAACATTTTCGAAGGCCACGTGAACCCTGCCGTCACCTTTGGCAATTCCTTGGCGGAGACATCAGCCTGTTGCGGGGCATCCTCTACTGGAATGCGCAGCTGCTCGGATCCACCGTCGCCTGCTTGCTTCTCCGTTTCTCCACCAGAGGGCCGAAAACCGGCACCTTCAGGCTTTCGGCGCATGTCGGCATCTAGAATGCTCTGGTTTTCGGGATCGTGATGACGCTCGGGCCTGTGTGCACCGTCTACGCAACGGTCTTGGACCCGAAGAAAAGGAGCTTGGGCACGATCGTGCCGCTGGCCATCGGCTCCATCATGGGGGCCAACATCTTGGCGGGTGGGGCCTTCGACGGCACTTCCATGAACCCAGCTGTGTCATTCGGGCCGGCGTTGGTGAGCTGGTCGTAGGAGAGCCACTGGATTTATTGGGTGGGTCCTCTGATCGGCGCCGCCATTGCCGCTCTCGTCTACGATCTCTTCCTCACCGAAGGAAAACACCCATGAGCCGCTCTAGTGACGCGGGCTCCAGTTCTCGAGTCTCTTGCTTCCTTTCAATCCATGCATTTGGTGTCATGGGTCTGGTGCTTTGGTCGGCAGAGCGGAGAAATGCGCCGTGGCCGGGGGAGATGGGGAGATCTGGTAATAAAATAATAATAATAATAATAATAATAATAATAATAATAATAATAAAGAGGGGGAGAGAGATGCTGACCTGTATCGAGCGGTTCCTTGCATGAACTAAAAGAGAAGGAACCTGCCGGCACACCCAGTAACAAGCAGGCTATCAAAGCACTCGCTACTCAGATCAAGGACATGGCTTTGAAGGCATCTGAAGCATACCGTCGAGCTTATGGCAGGTGGTGGGCAGAGAACTATGACAAGGATATGGAAAGTTGCAGTTGGTGGTGTAAGAAAAAGCATCAGAAAGCTAGCTGCCAACTTTTGCCGCTGAACTCACGACAATTAGGTTCCGCGAAAATGACCACACGGAAAAAGGTCATCGATTCCGTGGAGAGACAGTTCTGCGTGGGTACAGTTCAGACTTCAGCGGTTCCGCGCGAAGACGGTTCCGCGGGTAGATGGTTCCGCGGGAAGGCAGTTCCGCGGGAAGACGGTTCCGCGTGAGCTTGCATCCACAGCCGCGGAACCCATCCCAGACCCGGCGAAAGCCTATAAATAGCTGCAGTTCGGCAAAGGCAAGGACAACGAAAACAACAAGGAGAACGGGAGAGAACTTCGAGCGGAGAACGAAGACGAGCTCTCCCGCGCTCAAAGAAGAGAGAACGTGAGTTCTCCATATTTTTTTATTTTTATTTTTTTTCTTTTCTTTTAGCTAAAAAAAAAGAGAGAGTTTCTTTCTTATATATATATAAATATATAAATATATACATATATATTATTTTCAAAAACTACTTTTCCCAACGTGGATACTCCCCGACTGGCGGGTTGAATTGACACACGGGTTAAGTATATTTTATCCTTTTAAAAATAAAATAAAAAATATATATGTGTATATTATATATATATAAATATATACATATATATTATTTTCGAAAACTACTTTTCCCAACGTGGATACTCCCCGACTGGCGGGTTGAATTGACACACGGGTTAAGTATATTTTCTCCTTTAAAATAAAATAAAAATATATATGCGTATATTATATATATATAAATATACATATACATATATATTATTTTCAAAAACTACTTTTCCCAACGTGGATACTCCCCGACTGGCGGGTTGAATTGACACACGGGTTAAGTATATTTTCTCCTTTAAAAATAAAATAAAAAAATATAGGTGTATATTATATATATATACATATATATATTATTTTCGAAAACTACTTTTCCCAACGTGGATACTCCCCGACTGGCGGGTTGAATTGACACACGGGTTAAGTATATTTTCTTCTTTAAAAATAAAATAAAAATATATATGTGTATATTATATATATATAAATATATATATACATATATATTATTTTCAAAAACTACTTTTCCCAATGTGGATACTCCCCGACTGGCGGGTTGAATTGACACACGGGTTAAGTATATTTTCTCCTTTAAAAAAAATATATATGTGTATATTATATATATAAATATATATATATAAATATACATATACATATATATTATTTTCGAAAACTACTTTTCCCAACGTGGATACTCCCCGACTGGCGGGTTGAATTGACACACGGGTTAAGTATATTTCTCTTTCAAAAATATATATGTGTATATTATCAAAAACTACTTTTCCCAACGTGGATACTCCTCGACTGGTGGGTTGAATTGACACACGGGTTAAGTATATTTTCTCATTTGAAAATAAAATAAATATATATACGTGTATATTATATATATAAATATATATATACATATATATTATTTTCAAAAAAACTACTTTTCCCAACGTGAATACTCCCCGACTGGTGGGTTGAATTGACACATGGGTTAAGTATATTTTCTCCTTTAAAATAAAATAAAAATATATATGTGTATATTATATATATAAATATACATATACATATATATTATTTTCAAAAACTACTTTTCCCAACGTGGATACTCCCCGACTGGCGGGTTGAATTTACACACGGGTTAAGTATATTTCCTCCTTTAAAAATAAAAATAAATGTATGTGTATTTTCTATAAAAATATATCAAAATACACATATATAGCCCAAGATAGCTCAAAACTCTCCAAAAAGCCCAAGATGGCTCAAAACTTTCCAAAAAGCCGAAGATGGCCCAAAACTTTCCAAAAAGCCCAAGATGGCCCAAAACTTTCCAAAAAGCCCAAGATTGCTCAAAACTTTCCAAAAAGCCCAAGATGGCTAAAAACTCTCCAAAAAGCCCAAGATGGCTAAAAACTCTCCAAAAAGCCCAAGATGGCCCAAAACTTTCCAAAAAAGCCCAAGATGGCTCAAAACTTTCCAAAAAGCCCAAGATGGCTAAAAACTCTCCAAAAAGCCCAAGATGGCCCAACACTCTCCAAAAAGCCCAAGATGGCTCAAAACTCTCCAAAAAGCCTAAGATGGCTCAAAACTTTCCAAAAAGCCCAAGAAGGCCCAAACTCTTTTCAACAAGCCCTGTTGGGCCCAAACCTTTTCACTTGGTCAAAAATGACCCAAACATACTTTTTAAATTCGGTTGAATCCATTTAAAATCACCCAATTGTTCAATCCAGAGGCTGAATGCGGGAGACGCTGGTTTCTTGTACAAGTACAGAAGCTGAAAGCGGGACACGCTGGTCTGCTGTGTAAATCCAGAAGCTAAGAGCGCACTTAGTTTGCTGTGTAGGGTCACTAGTGTAGCCGACGGGCCCCTCACTAGTTCCCAAACCGAGTCATCGCTGGTCGACGGGCTAAGCGTAAACTCACATTTAAGACATGGCGCGCGGTGTCATGTACCTCACATTTAAGTCATGGCGCGCGGCGTCATGTACTTCATATTTAAGATATGGCGCGTGGCGTCATATATCTCACATTCGAGTCACGGCGCGGGGCGAAGTGTACTCATTTATCTTTATATTTTTGTTAGACACGATTTTTCGTGCACTTGTAAAGACGTAGAAGGATCTTCTACGCACTTCATTATTATTAAGCATTTTTTTATGGACCATTGTATTCAGCTCTTTTAATCAAGGGTTTTCTCGTTAGAGATGTAAAATCAGAATGTGGAACACAATGCAAAATATTTCTGTGATGTACTTTTTGGACTCGGTTAAAGAATTGGATGCTTAAAATTTTGTTTGGGAAATTAATTAAGCATTTATTCTCAAAGCCGCGGGAAAACAATTTCACATTCAACCAAATCAATGAATTGAATTTATATTTTATTTTTCTCACGAGGCCGGAACACCTTTGAAGGCACTTAGGGTGTGTTTGGCAACGAGTATAAAATGTCATCTTAAAACTTTTCAATCTACAACTTTTCACTCTCCATAACTATTATATTTTTAAATTATTTTTTTTCACATTTTCTTATACAACTACCCTACTTTTCAATCATTTCTACACAATTACCTATACAACTAACCTATCTATTTTAACATTATTTTCTTTACTCCTCATCATTACCCTTATTATATCACATCATTTGACATCTTTTATTCTCCAAAATTTTTCACTAAAAGTTTGATCCATTCCCAAACACACCCTTAGCAAACTCATTAGCACCTTAGTAATTCTCAAATTGATTTGTTAATCATCAAAACATGGATTGTGCTTAATTTGCCTTGAATTACAACAATCTCCCCCTTTTTGATGATTGACAAAACCAATTTGAGATATACCTTTCCTTTTCTTTCATAAAGGATATGTTATATTTTGTTTTGGCATTTAGAATAATCATGTTGTTTTGTTTTCACATGAATTGCATATCATTGGATTCCATTTTTAACAATTTGTACAAATGAAGCAACAACATTTCATTATCAAACAAGGTCATGCCAAATACATATCCATTGTCATACAATCATTCAACATTGCATTTCAATACAACAATTTGCCCAATAGAAAACAGAATCATGTCATATATTCAATTATTGCATACAATATGATTCAAGAAAGAAAATGACCTATATGATACATGATACCCAAACCCAACACAAACAATCTAGAACCTAGAACCTAACTCAACCCTCTCAAACCTCTCTCCCCCATTTTGTCAATGAATCAAAAAGAAGATAGGGGAAACGAGATTTGTTAAATTGGAATGTTGTGATTGTGTAGGAGGGAGAATAGGTAGGTGGAATGGGTCGGATGCAGGCTGATGAGAAAGGAGAGGATGGAGCCTGAACGGTGGGTTCGGCTCTCACGGACTCTCCAAAATAAGAACAATCTCGGGAAGACTTAGAACAGGGCAGCCACGACTGCTTCCGGATGCAAGTCTGTACTTGATTGTCCTCATTTCCTGATCCAATCAATCTTGGCAACTATGCATCTCCATCATCGCCGTGTGAATGGATACCAACTGTTGAGTGATCCGGTCTTCCATCTGTCCAAGATAGTCCATTATGGCTTGAGAGGAAGTGGACTGATGTGAAACCCCAAAACCCTAAGGTTATAAACCCTAGGTAATGTGAAATATATTTTTGCAATATGTGGAATTGGAGGATTAAATAGCTAATTATGGAATGTTAATTCAGATGAATAGTAAACGTGAATAGTAAACGTGGGATTAAGGAATATGTTAAGTTAATCACTTTGGATTAACTTAATTATAAAAGATAAAAAAGGAAGCTTCCCATGAAAGGACAGAATATCCACTTTTTGATTTATTTAGTATTTTCGGATTTTTAGTGGATTTTTGAGAGAAAATGAAGAAAAATTCATAACTTGCAATCCAGACGTCAGATTAAAGTAAATTTTTTTATGGATGGCCAAAATATTTGATGACCACGATGAATGATTTAAGATGTGACAAAAATAATGAATTAGGGGTCAAGATGAAATGTCATTTGGAGATCAACAAGGTAGCTCACCTTTTTCATTAATTATACTTGACTTTTGGGTTTAATTTTAATTAATCAAATAATTAATGAAAATTTGCACAAATCCAAATGCTGCTTGAGCGTGGGGGAGGCTTGACTTTGGGCAAAAATCCAATGGTCCAAAATCAATCTTATCCTAAAATCAACGGTTGAGATGAATTAGCTTAAAAAATAATTTTAATAAATCAAAAATCATTAAATAAATAAGGGCTAGCTAGGGGGTGTGAACAGTATCTAGGGGGCTGCACAAAGCTCAAAATATTGCATAGGATTTGAAAAAAATATTTAGAATTTAGTACTTGTAGCAAGAGGGGGTAGATTGTAAATATGTGAAAAATGAAAGACTATAAATAGGGGCATGGGGTGAACGACCAAAGCACACAAACCCAGCTCATTTGATCATTTCCAACCCCCACCCACATGTTCAAGCCTTGAGGAAGAGAGGAGAGAAGGATAGAGAGAGAAAGTGAGAAGAGAAAGAGGATATCTTCACTTAAGGTGAGTGAATTCTTCTCAAATTTATTTTGGATGATAATTAGGGTAAAACCTTGCTTACATAATGCCTAAGTATGAGAAAATAAGTATAGTTATAATGCCCAAATGGAATTATGCCTAAACATAAAAAATTTGGAGCAAAGATAGACCATTCGGGAAAATCATGTATAAAATGTGCAAATAATGCTCCAATATTGCTAAATGATGATTTTGGATGAATATTTATGATAATTATGATGTTGGAATGATGATATATTAATCTCATGAATTTTGGATTTAAGGATTATGCTTAAGTGAAATTATGTTAAATTTTTAGTATATGGAGAAAATGATTTTTTTAGCCAAGTTAATGATGATAAATTCAAAATTCATGAATTTTCCCATGATATACTAACTAAGAGCTATGTCATGGTATTTTTTATTTTTGGAAAAAATGTCGATTTTTGGAACCCATGAACAGTACCCAACTCGTTGTGAACAGTAACCTGATGAACAGTAATCGTAAACAATGCCATGAACAGTACCTGCTACAGTAATTTTGAATATAATTATGAACAGTAAACAACGTGATTTGGGAAATTTTGAGATTTATTTTTTTATTTTATAAGGATTTATGGATGGAATTTTTAAGGATTTATGGATAAAAATTCATATAAGAAAATAATGATCAAGTATTTTTAAGGTTAACCTCGATAAGAAATTATGAAGAAAAATAAGGTCATAAATGAATATGACTCATGTATGATAAAATATGTATATCCTTTTCACTTGTATAGGAAAAGGAAAGGAAATGATAAAGGAGTCATATTAAAGCAAAGCAAAGGTAAACAAGCAAATTTTTTGAAAACGATTTTATATGTTTTTATATTGCAACCATGGAATATGTCGGAACTGCTTTATCATAAGCAAATCCTTATGGAAGTAAGGAAAAATGTTGAGATATGTGGGAATTGCTTTATCATAAGCAAATCCTTATGAATACAAGGAGAAATGTGGAAATGGTTGCATTATGATGGAGAAAGGAAAATCTTGATTTGCAAATAATATTTGGTTTTATCAAATGAATTTAAAATGATTTATTAAAATATTTTGAAGCGGATTTAAGGAAGGCCAACCGATAATCTATTTGAATGAAGATTTTTAAAGTAATGACCAAAGGATCATACAAGCTTACCTTCATATAGAAGTAACCCATATGTCATGTGGACAAAGAATATGATACCATATAAAAAAATGAATTATGCATTGGTATATCCTTTGTTCATGAAAAACCCAAAAATGGAAAGAAAAATGTTTGCAAAATCTTTTGTCTTCAAATATTAAAATATTTTTCTTTTGAAATTGTTTTACCGATCAAAATTATTTGTAAGCATTCTAGCAATATTTTTAAATTACTATTTTTCAAACATTTCCTTCAAATATTTCAAATGATTTAGAAATGTGTTATTTAAATGTTTCCAAAATTATTTAAGGCTGGTCATCCTTATAAAATATTTTTATTAACTTGATAATTTGGGTTGTACCAAGTTTTCAAGTTGGAAAAGGAAACACAGGCCGATGCCTGTACTATTTTGAAATGACATGCTAACATCAAGTTTTGGAAAGGAAAAAGACACAAACTTGGGTCTGTGGAGTTTTATAAAAGCATGCTAGCATATGAATGTGGAGAAAGGAATGTGCAAAAAAATCATGTACTAGGTCTATTGTAGAGGATATGCAGACCGGATGCGGTTGCAAGATGGGCCCCCTCTACATAGGCCAAGTCGTTTCAAAAGGCGAAATGCCGGCGGCGCCCTCCCTGAAATGGGAGAAGGACACGGATAACTGCCTGGCTCGCGAGTTATCAATTGAGTTAGTAAGTGTCACCTACCAGACGGACAGAAATGTAATGCATGATGCATATGCTTGTTTTGAAAAGGTTTTATGAAAAATGCTTTAAGGACATGAGAATGTTCTTCGAGAAAGGAAGTTTTATGAAAAATATTTTTATGTCCATGAAAAAGAGGTTTACATGTTAAGTTTGCAAGCATATGTTTTATGAAAGTTTTTATGAAAAGGGTTTCCACTGATTGATAGTAGATCACTTGATAAGTGTCTACTATTGAACGGGAGAAATGCATTTAAATGGAAAAATGCTTGCTTATTGAGTTTCAACTCACATTTTGCTTTTCAAACCATAGACAAGTACAGCACACGCTAGGAAGGAAAGGAAAAAAAGAAGGTATGAAGAAAGTTTTATGATATGCTGGTCTGTATATGGTATGAATGAGTATATGGTAAGGAGTTTTCAAATTATATATGTATGAAATGACCAGTTTAAAATAACTTGTATTGTACGAAAACAAGTATGAATGTTATCAATGATAATTTAAATTTGATGATAAGTATGTGTCTCTATATGATAAAAGAAAAAGAAATTTTTTTTTTTGGATGAAATCTAATTAAAAAAATCCCTCCATGTGATCAAGGTAACAATCCTGAGTCACGTTTACCAATCAATAAGATCCCAGAGTAAGGCTTCTAGGCGCCTCGGTTCGGGGCGCTACAACCGATCAGGAGGTCGTGGATGTAGGTCGAGGATCTGTGAACCACGTGGAGAGCAAGACCCATGTGATTGGGGTGATGCGGGATTTGCAGGAGCTGGAGGCGGAGATGGAACAGGCTCGGGCTGTGGTGGCTCCTCCCCCTCAGGATTACCAACCTCTTCTGCAGGCTGTTCTGCGTGTCCCATCGTCTCTCGTATCCGCTCGGCCCTAAATTCTTCTACATTGATCTTCATCCGGGTCAGGAGGGCCCAGTTGATAGCATTTGTGGGCTTCAGAACCTCGAACGGTTCCCCATCCAAGTCAACACCGAAAGAGGCCATGATCTTGGTAATCCACGTCTCGTATGGCAGAACTCCTCGTGGATTTTTCTTTTTATACACCAAAGCTTCTAAAAATAGCCTTGGCAGGGTAACCTTGGCTCGATTAGCCACATTCCACAAAATCTCGGCTTCTTGCGGGTTCAATTGATTATGGCCTCCACCCTTTGGATATATGTAGTGGGCAATCAGTAGTCGGAGGACCCATAGCCTGGGAGACAAGTCCATATAGTGGAGAAATTTGATGCTCGGATAGTACTTGTTGCTGTTGGTAAGTTGGTTGTACATCTTTGTAAGTGACAATCCTTCTGGAATTGGGTCATTCTCCTTTGGTACCTCCAAGATATTCGCAATTCGACCGAGGGCATTGCTCTTTGATGAGCTGCGTATATGTCAATTAAAATGCTCGCTATTTATGCAAGTATACGTGTCGTGTCAAATAATAAAGAGTGAGTAGAGTATCATTCCCACGAGAATTGTGTTAAACGGATTAGCACCTTAAATCTCAATTGTCTAAGTGAATTGGTAAAGTGAAGGAGAAGTTGTATCAAAGAACTGAATTAAACTAAACTATGAAAACAGTAAATGACCAGAGTGGTGCGGATGTTGCTGAGATTGCCTTGAGATGATTGAGATAGGTGGGAATATGAATTCGTTGAATCATAGCTATGTTATTTGATTCCAATTAAGTTAGTTGTGCAAAGATTACTAATCTAGGTTCATTCATATTCATATATGTCTTCCAACACATATAAACCTAACCAAGTTTTAGTTATGTGCTATGTTCCCATGCATACAAGTAAAACAAGGTTGATAACCATATAACCTAATCAAGATTACACAGGGTTAATAGGTATATTCCTATCCATATTAACATTTAACACAACATGAGCTAGAATACCTGTGCCTTATAATGGATCTTATTCAAATCCCACTTTTCTAAGCATGAATCTGAATATTAGATCAATCCACAAGGTTGCAAAGCTTGTAAACACATTAAGCATGATATATAAGGGTAATCTCAAACAACATATGTCACAGCACAACAGTATTATTCATTCAAGCTTAAGAAAACCAAATATCCTAAGCTATGAGTTCAAATCTTGCATATCTCCCACCATAGGAAGGTTCAGCCCATAACCATGACTTCAATTCCCATCAAAATCAAGTTCACAATCATCCCAAGTAAGGAGAATAACAAATAAGAAGAGATAGATGAGAAAAGGAGATAAAACTCAATGAGTTTGCAATGATAGCTAGGATCTCCACTTGCTCTTCTCTCCTCCCTTTAAGCTTTAGTTTTCTTCCTTTTCACCATAGCAGCCACAACCCTCTCTCCGTCTTTCGAATCCCTAGGTTTCTATTTATAATGGGTAGCTTGCGCAGCACATGTGTAGAAACCCACGCGTACGGATGCGTAGTCGCGCCTAGGCGCCAACTCCCTGTGTGTTGAGTAACTTGGAAACCTTTTTGGAAACCCTAGGACTTCATGCCTTGGCGCCTAGGCGCCAACTCCCTGGAAGCTACTGGTTATTGGATTGTGTTGGAGTTCTGGCAAGGGCATGTAGGTTGGCGCCTAGGCGCCATCCACCTGCCTCGTGACTTGGTTCTGATTTGCATCCATTTCGCCCGCATTGCTTGTAATTCGCCCGTCCTTCCTGCAAAAATTATATAAACTAAATAAATGGACTAAAAATGCCTAATTTATGCTAAAAATGCATAAAAACTAAATAATGCTCCTAAAATGCAAAGCGAGTGAAAATTAAGCTAAATGGATGCAAATTATGCATAATCTCTTGGACTAATGCACAAATATAGTCTAAAATGGGCCATGATAACTCGTATTTTTACGAGTTATCACACCCCCAAACTTAAATGTTGCTAGTCCTCGAGCAACACTTGCAAACACAATGAATGAATGAATAAATGAATGAATTTGGACTCCGTCAACTCAACCTGTGTGAAACCCCAACCTATGTAGGACTCTATGGTATGCATTGAACATATATACATGATTTATATGTGGTTTAAATGAATTTTGAATGATTTTTGTGAATTATGTCACATTTTGAATTAGGGTTTCTATCGGAAACGGTGATTAAAAATTTAATCGTCAGAGCCCAAAGTGAGTTGGTATGACCCAAGGAGCTTAATGAGGATTTAAAGGTGACAAGGTATCATGAATAATCATGTTAATAATCATGATTTAATTTATGGAGACTAAAATGTAATTATGGAATTAAGATGAAAAATGATAGAAAATTCATAACTTGACGTCTACAAGGCGGATTTTGATGAAATTTGAAAAGTAAGCTCACGACGGTGGGCCCAATCTTATGAATGGATTGGATTAAGGGAATCATGATGGGATTAGGGTGATAATTAATTTTTTTTATTCCCAAATCCAAAAGATAAATTCAAGTGGTCATAACTTGACGTAGAAACGTCGGATTGAGATGAAATTTGAAATGATGGAATAAAATTATGAAATCTATGATGATACATGCAATGACATCTGATTTATGAGATGGTTCGAAATATGTTATGAAAATCATGTCTAGTTATGACATTATTGGATGTAAATGATTCAGATATGCATGAAATGAAAATATGAGGAATTAAACTCCTATGGAAACATAATTAATTGGATAAATATCCGTTAAAACCCGCCGTGTGACAGGGCAACAATCCTGATCACGTTTACCAGTCGAACGATCTTGAGGTAAGGTTGTGACGCTTGGGTTGGGGTGCCACAACCTGCTTCCCATTATGCTTCTATCAATCCATTTCTCTATTCAACAATATCAAGAATAATGTAAACTTGAAAAATCATCCATTTCTCAAAATAGGACATGCATTTTTATTTATCATTTGTAAACCAAGTTACATGTAGATGATCGTATTTCTAGTTCAAAGTAATAATTCAACATGCTAATCTTTCTCTTGACCAAAAGAAACTGGTTAGAAAATCAATGCAAACATGCGAACCAAGGTTTAAGCCGAACTAACTAGTCAAAGAACATGATAATCATTCACTGGATTCAATTTTGTCCAACTACACATTCTTTCCCCTCCAAACTTATTGCAAAACTCTCCTCACCATATTTCAGAATATCTGGAGATCTATTTTTTTTAGGCTCCCCTCACCATATTTCAGGGTATCTGGGGAAAGTTTTCTTTTTAAAGTGTTCTTATTGTGATTTTCCTTTGCTTTTTTACGTGAACCTTGACATTTGTTGATGCCAAGTCCCGATTACTTAGCTTAGGTCAATCACCCCCTTTTATTGTTTTGATAACTTGGTAGGGATACTGAACATGCAAGAAATTTTTTATGAAGTATTACCATTTTCGAGACCATTAATTCCCTTAAAGCACGTGGTTCACATTTGTTTAACTCAATTCTTATCATTTCAGTTGAAAAGATTAGCATAAAATTGAATTATAACAATGTACTATGAGATTCTCATGATTCATTCACTTGTTACTTGCTACTTCCTTTTACACATAGTCCTTAATCTGAATTGCCAATTTTTCATGAATTCAATTCCAAGTCAAAGTTTTTCCCGACCTTGCACATATTTCATCAAAATGGATTGAAACAAGATAATTTTTACAGGAAAAATTTGACATGATATGCAATCTAAACAAAACATGGAAAACAAACCTACGACCGAAAATTATACACTCCCCCAAACTTAAGAGATGCATTGTCCGCAATGCATGCAACTACATGAAACCTACATGATCATAGACTGAGAAATAACTACAAAAGGATTATAAAATGGAAAGGACAGGTACTCCCCTAGGCTTCTGATGCGGAGGAGTCGTCGTCACCGTCGCGCTCACTTACTTCACTAGGCTGATGTGAAAATTGACCAAAATAGGCTCGGAACTCGGGAGGTGTCAATGGGAATGGTGGTAAAGCCTTCATATCAATCTGTCGGTCCTCCATGAGTCTTCGAAAGTGCTCGTCCATAGCTCGATTAGACAGCTGTATAAACCGAGCTTGGGCTGCCATTAGATTCTCCAAGTTGGTCAGCATCACATTAGTTGGGAGCAGTTGAGAGTGACGTCACAAATAGGAAGAAGGAAGAAATCGAGCAGCACAATATTGAAAGGGGCAATGCAAGCTCAAATGTTCAGACACTCCAACTTGAATTTCAAGTCATATGATTGATACCACAAGTGCAGTCCATAAACTCCTCCCCCATTACTTTAAACTTTTAATCACAACAAAATAATAGAACAGCTTGAACCAAAAGGTTACCCACAAGCAACACATCCACCTGCTTGTAAATATATGAAAAATGCAAACCACTCACTTGCACACCTTTTATTTAAAGTAATAAAATAGGTGATTCACTAAAAGCAGTAAAACAAATTGCGTAGAACTTCAATAGCCCAAAATATGCAAAGATGGAGGATTTTGATATTGAAAATGATATCAAATAATCAAACCATGGTCTTCATGTCGACGGGCTCGAAATATGCTTTAAACACTCATCAAAGTGACACTTTCATCAATTTTCACAAATTGGGGCACCCACTATGTTGAAGTTTAACTTCCTTTCTCTTGTCATTACATTCTTACTTCTTTCTTTCTCTATATCACTTTCTTTGGTGCCTGGATCAAACTATCTTACTGGGACATGCTTCTTATTAAACTCTTGCATGAAATTTTGCCACGTTACTTCTTTCGGGCGTGCATAGTGACTAGTAAAGTCCCCTACCATTCATAAGCGTCACCAATCAATAAATGGGTGGCGTATAGACCTTCGAGTTGTCACTACAGGATGAAATTTTAAACGACTTCCTTATTTCAGTCATTCATTACTCAACCCGGGTAGGGTCTAAAAAGGCATTAATAACCTTCCTGTCTGTGTCCACCACATTATCATCAACTCCTATAGGTCCTGGTACTAGGTTAGGAAATGTGGCCTACATTATATCTCTTTCATTCCCTTTTAATTGATCATGTTGGGCCTTTTTCCCAAAGACCTTAGATTATTTCTATTATTTGAGCTGCCCAATCCTAGGTAGTTTGTTGCATAACTTTCCTTATAGCTGTAGATACTTTTTCCTCTATAAATTCTACCTGTGTGGTAAATTCTACCTGTGTGGTGTTATCTGTAGCGGTTCCACATTCAATAATTGGCTCAGGGTTTACATTTACTCGTCGTTGACGAGTCCTTGGATTTGGCTGCTTTCTTTGCCTTTGTCGCGTAGACCTATTACTGGTCTCTCCTATTTCTTGTTGACTTGAAAATTTCTTAGTTGCGACCACCTTTTCTTTGTTCAGCCTAGCTCATGCTCCTGTCATAGGCATGTCATTTTTATACATGTAAAAAGTATCTTAGTATACTTTTCATCTTATCATCAAACAAGTCATATAATCATTCATACTAAATAGAAAGGTTACCAACCTTTCCTTTTCATATATATTTATCATACAAGTGCAACAAGTTCCACTTGTACCTTAATAATACCTTTGTATCAAAACATCATATATTCATTTATTATTTAAAAGTCAAAAGAAACTTTTGCTGTCTTCATCTATCCCTTTCTCACTAGGTAATGCCTACATCTTTATTGTCCAAGTGTAGGCTCCTTCGTGAGTATACTAGTGCTAGACTAGTCTGATGCCTTTTTTTATTTTTCCGTTTTCAATACCATTCTCACTTTCATCCTCGTTTTCACTTCAAATGGACCTTTCATTGATATCCTTTATCACCATTCTTACTCCTTTTTTCTGGGTTCGCCTAATCATCATGGATAGAGAACCCCTCCCATACCTATCTTCCAAACACATCAGGATTGGAGAGAATCCCAAACAATTTTTGTTTTTCTTTCTGATCTTTAACATTCCAATTCTACATCATAGAAGACAATACATGATATATAATTATAATGATTTTAATTTCTTCCTTTCTTTCATTCTTTCCACATCCATTCATCAATCCTTGCTATGATGTCACTCTTTGTGATATCATACCTTTCCTTTCATCATTCTTTATTTTTTCCTCTTTTTACATCTGTTTACCAATCCTTGCTCTGATACCAAGCTTTGCGGTACCCCCAACTCGAGGCACCAAAATCTTATTCCAAGATTGTTTTTGATTGGTAAATGTCAAACAAGATTGTTGCCCTGATTACGTGGCAGAATTTTTGTATACATTTTGTTTAGCAAAATTTTTTTTCTTTTCATTCCATTTCCTTCATTATTTTTCAAGTAACATATACTTGAAGTTAACTCTAACTATTCTTCTCAAAGTATCAATTCATTCATAACTTGATAATTTCATATCAGTATAAAGTATCCATCTATTCTCAGCATACCGGCATTTTTAATTAATCTTTCTTCTGTCTCAGTCATATTATATCAATATAAGCCAATCATCAATATTCGTAGCTCAAACAACTTGATCATTTATATCATAAACTTTCATCATCATATAGTTAATACACAGGCAATCTTAATTTCATATTACAAATATTCATATATTCATGAGCTAAATTCAAATGGAATTCTCAACATAAATACTTATCTGTTCATATCACATTAGAGGTATACACAACCCGAGACTTCATTATCAACACATTCATTCATCCACAACATGCAGGTAAATAATATTTTGCTTTGCTCCTCCGCTTGTGCCTTGTACCTGCCTAGGATTTGGGAAAAAGACGTGAGTAATAAACTTAGTAGGCAAGCATTTTCTTTTTAAACCTTTTTCAAAACCCTTTTCTCTTGTAAATATTCCATAACTCAAATTCTTGGCTTTTCGAAGTCGAAGCATATGCACATAAAGCTTTTCATATAAACTTTTTTCATGGGGACATTCTCATGTTCTAAAATATTTTCATAGAAACCTTTTTTTCATGTGGACATCCTCATGTCCCAAAACATTTTCATGAAAATATTTTCTTCATGTGGACATCCTTATATCCTAAAATATTTTTATGGGAACTTTTTTTCGTCTAGATATTCTCATGTCCAAAAATATTTTCACGTAAACCCTTTTTAGGGATTTTTAAAAAAGCATATGCAGATAAACTTCTATCCCACTAGCAGGTGACACTTACCAAGTGATCATCCAGTTGGAAATATGTGGAAAATAAGCCAAGTCTATGTTTTGATGATAACAAATCAATTTGAGTAAGTTTTGGTCACTAATATGTTTATGAAAATGATTTAAGGATATAAATTTGAAGAATATAAAGCATGGCAAGTCAAGTCGATTTCCAAGTTGACTCAGGCATCGACTTAGGCCAAGTCGATCCCCAAGTCAACTCCAGCAGCGACTTCAAAACGCCATTTTCTTCCAGAGCTGAAATCAAGAATGAGAGGTGCCGAAGTCGCATCCCAAGTCGACTCCGCTTGCGACTTGAGGTGAAGTCGCAGACCAAGTCGACTCCAGTAGCGACTTGGAGGCGTCATTTCTGTCTATAGTTAAAACCGAGAACAAGGGCTGCCGAAGTCGCATCCCAAGTCGACTTCGCATGCGACTTGGGTAAAGTCGTAGATCAAGTTGACTCTGACTTCGACTTCAATACGGAAACATGTAGATCAAGATAACTCAATGATAGATTCAAGAGATTCAAAAGAAAATGAAGATCAAATGAGGATCAAGTGAAGACCAAAGAAAAGCTGCATATTTCTCATGGAGAATCGAGATCATGCATTTGGATTTCTCTTATGCACTCTAATACTCAAAGACTCAAGACTCAAGACATGGAGTCAAATGTGTTTAAGATAAAAGAATCATAAAGAGTCTATAAGGAAGAACAACCAAACATGAAGAAACTCAAGCAAGCAAAGCATTCCAGGGATTTCAAGTTCATCAAGCAAGCTGTCGAGGTGAAGTCGCACCCGAAGTTTACTCCACCTGCGACTTGGGTCAAGTCGAGGACCAAGTCGACCCAGACTGGAACTTGAAGTTGTTGCGAACAGGTGAAGTCGCACCCGAAGTCGACTTCATTTGCGACTTGGGCGAAGTCGCACCCGAAGTCGACTCCATTTGCGACCTGCGACTTGGGTCGCAACGGTCGGAAAATTTTCGAACGTTGGCGCATTAAATGCGCGCCACCTACTTCCAAATATTTGGATTCCCTCCACAATTATAAAAGGCAATCAATATGAAGGAGGAGGATAGCTGAGAATTCATTAAGTGAGCATAACTCCCATCTTTAAGAGCTTCAAGTGATCAAGCCGATTTTTACAAGAAGAACCTTGCTTCAAACTGCCAAGAGCTGCTTGCTGAATCTCTACGCCTACACTACAAGTTCTTCTCTGTGTCAAAACTGCCTCTACACAACAGTAACGTGTAGAAACTTTCTTTTATTCTTATTGTTGTATTGAACTTGTTTTAGCTTGGGTAGCTAAGAACAAGTGTAAGCGAAGTAGTGTGTGATTGGAGTGGAACTCGTCACCTACTTGTGCTGTGTATTGTTGATGCCCCCTAGAGCTAGAATCTAGAAGAGAGTAGAGGCTCTGGTTGTATATGCCCCATAGAGCTAGAATCTAGAAGAGAGTGGAGACTCTAGTTGTATTCGCGGAACACATCGTGGAACCCAAGTCATAAGGGGTGTGAGCTTGGAAGAGCGGAGTAGGGAGGTTGCCCGAACCACTATAAAATTTTGTGTGTTCATTTTTGTTTCTGTCTCTTTACATTATTGCTCTCATTTTTTTTCTTCATATAGGAGACTAGATTAATCCAGGGTAAAGTTTCTGTCGAAGTTGTAAATTTTTAAATACCCAATTCACCCCTGCCCTCTTGGGTAATTGTCATTAACTTGGGACCAACAAGTGGTATCAGAGCAGGTCTTTGAGTTTTACCAAAGAAATCTTATTGATATGGCATCCCAATCGACTTCCGTTCCCGCATTTGCCGAAGGCCAATCTTTTACTAGGCCACCATTGTTTAATGGGAATAACTTCGGCTATTGGAAGCTACGTATGAAACAACTCATCATGGCTACAGATATGGACTCTTGGATTGCAATCCAAGATGGTGTAACCTTGCCTATTGATGAAAGAGCTTCCAAATGGACCGAAGAGGAAGTAAGAACTGTAAAGAGCAATGCTAAAGCTATGAACTCACTATTTTGTGCTCTTACAACTTCTGAATATGATAGAGTATCTTCTTATCTAACTGCAAAAGAAATATGGGATACTTTAACATCTATCTATGAAGGAATTTCTCAAGTCCAAGGGACAAGGAGAAATATTTTGATCGGAGAATTAGAAAGCTTTAGAATGCTAGAAATAGAAAATATTTCTGAAATGTTTGCTAGATTCTCTAAAATTACTAATGCCTTGAAAGGTCTTGGAAGGGAAATTTCTGAATCTGAACAGGTTATGAAGATTCTAAGGGTGCTACCCGATTCATGGACTCCAAAAATTATTGCAATTGAAGAAGCCAAAGACCTAAACACATTGAAGCTAGAAGATCTTATTAGCTCATTAATGTCACATGAGCTAATCAAGAAAAGAAACGAGGATCAACACAAAGGCAAGAGAACCATTGCATTGAAAGCAGCACATAACTCGGATGAGTCAACCTCCTCATCTCATAACGACGATGAAGACATTGCATTGTTGACCCGAAAATTTCAAAAGTTCGTAAGGAGAGAAAAGAACTTCAAGGATCTCCAAGAGAGACCTCAAAAAGAGAAGAAGGAGGAGGCTACAAAGTGCTATAGATGCGGCGGTATGGGACATATGCAAGCTCAATGTCCTACAGTCGAAGAGAAATCAAAGGATCAACAAGAAAGGAGGGAAAGACATGAAAGCAGAAAATTCCAAAGGCCAAAGGGAAGAGGAATGTACGTGAACGAAGAAACTTCATCAACAAGTAGCTCCTCAACCAATGATTTTGATGCAGAAAATTGTGCAAGAATATGCTGCATGGCGCGGGATTGAGCAAGAAGAAGAGTTGTTGTGTTTAAACACAACGGAAGTTTTGGAAGAGCAAACCACCTCAACCAAGTACACAAGTAATGAAGAGGTAACTTCAAAATTTTGTTATTCTCAATCTACTCACTCTTCTATTCAAGAATGTCTCAAATGTGCTGAATTAGAAAAATTACAACATGCATATGATTCATTATATGAGGAAATCAAAAAGCTAGGAAATAAGTTATCATTAAAGAGGCAACAATGCAATTCCATTATTATTGTAAATGAAAAACTAGCTGAAAGTACATCAAAACTGAAAGATGAAAATGAATTGCTTTTGAAAGAAGTAGAGAAATTGAAAAAGGAGAATGAATCCTTAAATGAATCATTAGCTAAATTCTCTAATCCAGGAGAAAATGTAAAAATGTTTCTGAACATGACCTCTCAAACAAATAAAAGAGGTCTTGGATACTCCACATTTGAGTAAAGAGAAAGTGGCAAATCGAATGTGCCAATACTTGGGAAAAATCAAACCAAAACTGCACCTGTCCACAAGCCCAAAAGGAAACATACTACGTGGACTAGAAGGCCAATTATTGAATCAATACATACTTGGAGGCCTACTCCTAGATTACCAATGACTTGCAATTTTTGCAATAAGATGGGTCATAAAGTCTATAAATGTAACTTTAAGAAATTATATGACCATGGTGCAAAATTAGTTTGGGTTCCAAGAAACATGAGATTTGGACTTTCTAAATTAGAACAACAAAGATTAAATCAGGTTACTAACCCAAATGGACCCATAAAATGGGTACCAAAGAGATAAGATTTATTTGCTCATTTTTCAGATATGTTTCAAAGCAAAGGCAAGCAACGTTTGGTTCATGGATAGCGGTTGCTCAAGTCATATGACCGGTGAAAGAAGTTTATTTCATAAACTCAAGGCTTACAACGATGGAACTGTTGCTTTTGGAAATAATGAGAAAGGTAAAATCAAAGGTAAAGGAAACATTTATAGTATTTCATATGCATGTATGGAAGATATATTATTTGTTAAAGGACTCAAGCACAATTTAATGAGTATTAGCCAATTATGTGACAAAGGATACAAGGTTGTGTTTGAATCATCTATATGTAATGTATTTGATGGAGAACATATCATGTTTAGCAAAAAAAGACATGGAAATGTATATTTGGTTTCACTGGATGAACTAGATGGTCAATATCTAATGGCCATTGACAATGATCCATGAGTTTGGCATAAGAGGCTTGGGCATATAAACATGACAAATATAAAGACCCTATGGAAGAAGAGTTTGGTAGAAGGATTGCCTAAATTGAAATATGACAAAGATAAAATTTGCAAGGTATGTCAATTGTCGAAACAACCTAAAATGCCTTTCTCTACCAAAAAGGAGATTTCCACCACTAGGCCACTTGAATTGCTACACATGGATCTATATGGGTCATCCGACATTTTAACCATTGGTGGAAAGAAATATGTGTTTGTAATAGTTGATGATTTTTCAAGATTCGCATGGGTAATTCTCTTAGCTAGCAAAGATGAAGCCTTCTCTATGTTTGCAACTTTCGTAAACTTGGTGCAAAATGAAAAACAATGTACTATTATGACCATTAGAAGTGATCGTGGTGGTGAGTTTGAAAATAAACGATTCATAGAATTGTGTAATGAAAAAGGAATTCATCACACATTTTCTGCACCAAGAACACCACAACAAAATGGAGTGGTTGAAAGGAAAAATAGAACTATACAAGAGATGGCTAGAACAATGCTAAATGAGAGTAAATTATCCAAGAAATTTTGGGGTGAAGCTGTAAGTACAACTTGTCATGTGTTGAACCGAATTACCATTAGAGCAATCTTGAAAAAGACCCCAAATGAGCTATGGAAAGGTAGAAAACCAAATATTTCATATTTTCATGCCTTTGGTTGCACATGTTATGTTTTGAACAATGGAAAAACCAACTTGGGAAAATTGGATGGTAAAAGTGATGAGGCAATATTCCTTTGTTACTCATCAAATAGCAAAGCATATAGAGTCTTCAACAAAAGAAACCGAGTTGTAGAAGAATCAATACATGTTGTCTTTGATGAAACTAATCTTTGCTTCAAAAGAAAAGATGATTTAAGTGATGCAGATGATATAACAAGTAGCCTTGAAAAACTGCATGTGGAAAAGCAAGAAGAATTCATGGAGGAAAGGGTAAGTGAAGGTAATAATTCCTATAAACCTCCAACTGATTTAAAGTTCAAACATGCTCATCCAATTGAGCAAGTTATAAGGAATGTGTATGAAGGTGTAAAAACTAGAAGGTCAAAACAAAACATTTGTGGACAATACGCCTTTGTATCCAAAATTGAACCATCCACTATTGATCAAGCTCTTGATGATGAAAATTGGATCACAGCAATGCAAGAAGAGCTAAATCAATTTGAAAGAAATCAAGTTTGGCATCTTGTTCCAAGACAAAAAGATTGTACTGTCATTGGCACAAAGTGGGTATTTAGGAACAAATTGGATGAAAGTGGACTTGTAGTGAGAAACAAAGCTAGACTTGTGGCAAAGGGATACTCACAAGAAGAAGGAATAGATTTTGAGGAATCCTATGCCCCAGTTGCTAGATTAGAAGCTATTCGCATTTTACTAGCTTTTGCATCTCACATGAACTTTAAATTGTTTCAAATGGATGTTAAAAGTGTATTTTTGAATGGATATATAAATGAAGAGGTGTATGTTGAACAACCACCTGGATTTGAGGAGAAAGATCAATCTAAATTTGTACACAATTAACCAAAGCATTATATGGATTAAAACAAGCTCCAAGAGCTTGGTATGAGAGATTAAGCAAATTTTTGATTGATCATGAATTTCAAAAGGGAAAGGTAGACACCACTTTGTTTATCAAATACAAAGAAAAAGATATCTTGATTATTCAAATTTATGTTGATGACATTATTTTTGGTGCTACTAATGAGATTCTTTGTCAAGAATTTTCTGAGTTTATGTAGAAAGAATTTGAGATGAGTATGATGGGGGAGCTGAATTTCTTTCTTGGATTACAAATCAAGCAACTAAATGAAGGGATTTTCATCAACCAGTCCAAGTATATCAAAGAAATGTTGAAGAAGTTTGGCATGGAAAACAGCAAAGGGGCAAACACGCCTATGAGCTCAACAATTAAAATTGACAAAGACGAGAAAGGAAAAACAATTGATTTAAAATTATATAAAAGCATGATAGGTTCTTTATTATATTTAACTGCTTCTAGGCCTGATATATTGTTTAGTGTATGTATGTGCTCTAGATTTCAATCATGTCCAAAAGAATCACACTTGGTAGCTGTAAAAAGAATTTTCAGATATTTAGTAGACACTACCAACATCGGACTTTGGTATCCAAAGGGCTCTAATTTTGATCTAATCGGCTACTCGGATGCGGATTTTGCCGGTTACAAAGTAGATAGAAAAAGCACTAGTGGAACATGTCAGTTTCTTGGGAACATGTTGGTTTCATGATTTTTAAGAAAACAAACTAGTGTTGCTCTATCTACGGCGGAAGCCGAATACATTGCCGCCAGGAGCTGTTGTGCCCAATTACTTTGGATGAAACAACAATTTAGGGATTATGTCATGGACTTTAAAGATATACCTATTAAATGTGATAATACTAGTGCAATATGTTTAACTAAAAATCCAGTATTGTATTCTAGGACCAAGCATATAGACCTTAGACATCATTTTATTAGAGAACATGTAGAAAATTATGACATATGTTTGGAATATGTAAGAACAGAAGATCAAATTGCAGATATATTCACTAAACCTTTAGCAAAAGAATAATTTTATAAAATTAGAAATGATATGGGAATGCTTGAATTAACTTAGCAAAGCACAAACTGAGGGGGAGCACAGGTTCAGGGAGAGCAACCCGACCATTCTCAAAAAGTTTTACCCACTCTATCTCTATTTTTTTTGATACATTGACAAAAAGGGGAAGAAGAGATCGGGATTTGAGTCTAAGTGGTTTTGAGAAGAGATCGGGATTTGAGTCTAAATCTTTATGACTGGTTTTAAGTTTTTTGTTTGAAGGTTTTTAACTTGATTGTTTGCATGAGTATGATAAAACTTCAAAATGCAAAACTAGCATGTTTCAAAGACATTGAAAGGTATACACTCAAATCAGTTTTGTCAAATCATCAAAAAGGGGGAGATTGTTGAAAATATGTGGAAAATAAGCCAAGTCTATGTTTTGATGATTAACAAATCAATTTGAGTAAGTTTTGTTTACTAATATGTTTGTGAAAATGATTTAAGGTTATAAATTTGAAGAATATAAAGCATGGCAAGTCAAGTCTGTTGGAAATATGTGGAAAATAAGCCAAGTCTATGTTTTGATGATTAACAAATCAATTTGAGTAAGTTTTGGTTACTAACATGTTTGTGGAAATGACTTAAGGTTATAAATTTGAAGATTATAAAGCATGACAAGTCAAGTCGATTTCCAAGTCGACTCAGGCTTTGACTTAGGCCAAGTCGATCCCCAAGTCGACTCAAGAAGCGACTTCAAGACGTCATTCCCTTCCAGAGTTGAAATCGAGAATGAGAGGTGCCGAAGTCGCATCCCAAGTCGACTCCGCTTGTGACTTGAGGTGAAGTCGCAGACCAAGTCGACTCCAGTCGCGACTTGGAGGCGTCATTTCTGTCCAGAGTTGAAATCAAGGAGCAGAGCTGCCGAAGTCGGAGACGAAGTCGACTCCGCATGCAACTTGGGTGAAGTCGCAGACCAAGTCGACTCCAGTATCGACTTCAGTTGAACAGGGCAGAAACTTCAAAAGCCAAATCAAGGATTAGATCGATTTCAAGGTAGAACTTGAGTCAAGTTGAAGATCAAGTCGACTTCGATGTTCTACTTGGAACATATGAAGACTAATCCAAGTCCAAAGAAAGTAAGATGCATGAATTCAACTATTCTAATCAAAATATATTGGACTTGTTCATGAATACAAAAGATTCAAGACTCAAGGACTCAAGGTTTGCAAATCATGGAGCTAAAAGGCATCAAGCTAGAATGACAACACAGTGGTCCAAAGAGATATAAATCAAGCAAGAACAACCAAACATGAAGAAACTCAAGCAAGCAAAGCATTCCAAGGATTTCAAGTTGTTCAAGAAAACTGCCGAGGTGAAGTCGCACCCGAAGTCGACTCCACCTGCGACTTGGGTCAAGTCGAGTACCAAGTCGACCCAGACTGGAACTTGAAGAAGTTGCGAACAGGCGAAGTCGCACCCGAAGTCGACTCCATCTGCGACTTGGGCGAAGTCGCACCCGAAGTCGACTCCACCTGCGACTTGGGTCAAGTCGAGTACCAAGTCGACCCAGACTGGAACTTGAAGAAGTTGCGAACAGGCGAAGTCGCACCCGAAGTCGAATCCATCTGCGACTTGGGCGAAGTCGCACCCGAAGTCGACTCCACCTACGACTTGGGTCGCAACGGTTGGAAAATTTTCCAACGTTGGCGCATTAAATGCGCGCCACCTACCTCCAAACGTTCGGATTCCCTCCATGATTATAAAAGGCATTCAATATGAACAAGGAGGGTAGCTGAGAATTCATTAAGTGAGCATAACTCCCATCTTTAAGAGCTTCAAGTGATCAAGCCAATTTTTAGAAGAACAACCTTGCTTCAAATTGCCAAGAGCTGCTTACTGAATCTCTAAGCCTATACTACAAGTTCTTCTCTGCGCCAAATCTGCGTCTACACAACAGTAACGTGTAGAAACTTTCTTTTTTTATTTCTTGTTGTATTAAACTTGATTTAGTTTGGGTAACTAAGATCAAGTGTAAGCAAAGTAGTGTGTGATTGGAGTGGAACTCATCACCTATTTATGCTGTGGTTGTATATGCCCCCTAGAGCTAGAATCAAGAAGAGAGTGGAGACTCTAGTTGTATTCACGGAATACATAGTGGAACCCAAGTCACAAGAGGTGTGAGCTTGGAAGAGTAGAGTAGGGAGGTTGCCCGAACCACTATAAAATTCTGTGTGTTGATGTTTATTTATGCTCTCTACACTATATTGCTTTCCATTCTGTTTCTTTATAAAGGGGACTAGATTAATCTGGGGTAAAGTTTCTGTTTAAGTTGTAAATTTTTAAATACCCATTTCACCCCTCCCCTCTTGGGTAACTGCCCTTAACTAGGGACCAACAAAGTCGATTTCCAAGTTGACTCAGGCATTGACTTAGGGCAAGTCGATCCCCAAGTCAACTCCAGCAGCGACTTCAAGACGCTATTTTCTTCCAGAGCTGAAATCAAGAATGAGAGGTGCCGAAGTCGCATCCCAAGTCGACTCCGCTTGCAACTTGAGGTGAAGTCGCAGACCAAGTCGACTCCAGTAGCGACTTGGAGGCGTCATTTCTGTCCACAGTTAAAACCGAGAACAAGGGCTGCCGAAGTCGCATCCCAAGTCGACTCCACATGCGACTTGGGTGAAGTCGCAGATCAAGTTGACTCCGAATTCGACTTCAATACGGAAACATGCAGATCAAGATAACTCGATGATAGATTCAAGAGATTCAAAAGAAAATGAAGATCAAATGAGGATCAAGTGAAGACCAAAGCAAAGCTTCATATTTCTCATGGAGAATCGAGATCATGCATTTGGATTTCTCTTATGCACTCCAATACTCAAAGACTCAAGACTCAAGACATGGAGTCAAATGTGTTTAAGATAAAAGAAACATAAAGAGTCTTAAAGGAAGAACAACCAAACATGAAGAAACTCAAGCAAGCAAAGCATTCCAGGGATTTCAAGTTCATCAAGCAAGCTGTTGAGGTGAAGTCGCACCCGAAGTCGACTCCACCTGCGACTTGGGTCAAGTCGAGGACCAAGTCGACCCAGACTGGAACTTGAAGTTGTTGCGAACAGGCGAAGTCGCACCCGAAGTCGACTCCACCTGCGACTTGGGTCCCAACGGTCGGAAAATTTTCGAACGTTGGCACATTAAATGCGCGCCACCTACTTCCAAATGTTTGGATTCCCTCCACAATTATAAAAGGCAATCAATATGAATGAGGAGGATAGCTGAGAATTCATTAAGTGAGCATAACTCCCATCTTTAAGAGCTTCAAGTGATCAAGCCAATTTTTAGAAGAAGAACCTTGCTTCAAACTGCCAAGAGTTGCTTGCTGAATCTCTACGCCTACACTACAAGTTCTTCTCTGCATCAAACTGCCTCTACACAACAGTAACGTGTAGAAACTTTCTTTTATTCTTATTGTTGTATTGAACTTATTTTAGCTTGGGTAGCTAAGAACAAGTGTAAGCAAAGTAGTGTGTGATTGGAGTGGAACTCGCCACCTACTTGTGCTATGTATTGTTGATGCCCCCTAGAGCTAGAATCTAGAAGAGAGTAGAGGCTCTGGTTGTATATGCCCCATAGAGCTAGAATCTAGAAGAGAGTGGAGACTCTAGTTGTATTCACGGAATACATAGTGGAACCCAAGTCACAAGGGGTGTGAGCTTGGAAGAGTGGAGTAGGGAGGTTGCCCGAACTACTATAAAATTTTGTGTGTTCATTTTTGTTTCTGCTCTTTACATTATTGCTCTCATTTTGTTTCTTCACAAAGGGGACTAGATTAATCCGGGGTAAAGTTTCTGTTTAAGTTGTAAATTTTTAAATACCCAATTCACCCCTCCCCCTCTTGGGTAATTGCTATTAACTCGGGACCAACACATCCTTCCATAGGAAAGTAACCTTTCATGTGATAGCACGTGGGCTCTGCGGCTATCCTTAAACCTTTTCCTATTTCAGGGAGCGTGCCGCCGGCCTCCTGCCTTTCCTTAGCGACTTGGCCACATGTAGAGGAGGGCCTCAGTCCATTTACGACTGCCTCGACGATGGACCTATTCATCATTTTGGGGCACCATACATCATTTTATTCACATCGACGTGCTAGCATGATTTCCTAAAACCATACAGACCTCGGTCTATGTCCTCTTGAAATCTCACAGACATTTGCCTGTGTCTTTTCTCTCAAAACTAAAATCTTGGCAACTCTGTAACCTTTTTTTAAAACTAAAAGCTTGACAACTCTGTGCCCTTTTTCAAAACTGAATGCTTGGCAACTTTGTGCTTTTTTCAAAACTGAAAGCTTGGCAACTCTGTACCCTTTTTCAAAACTAAAGGCTCGGCAACTCTATGCCAAGGTCATTTCATAAACAATGAATATACAAACGCATTATTTCTATTCATGTCATAATTCATCATATGATGGTACGTTAGCAGGGTGAAACCTTTGCCTTATGGTAGATGACACTTAGCAAGTGATCAAACTACCCATGGAAACATGACCATTCTACTAAAAAAAGCTGAGCATACCAATTTTGGAATTTCAAGGGCACAACTACCTATGAAAACATTATTTTTCTTACCCTAACTAGCCTCCTAACTTTCCGTCCATGACTTTCATCCACCCTGGCATTATATACCTCAATTACATGATAAATTGGTCATTCTCATATAATGAAGAGCTTGCATATTCATTATGAACACAATTGGTAGAATAATATTCAAATCACAAATTTGGGATGACCACCCTTAAATGGTTTTAAAATCGTCAATATAAAATAGTTTTCAAAACACTTTAATAT
This sequence comes from Annona cherimola, assembly GCA_030490835.1. NCBI lineage: Eukaryota > Viridiplantae > Streptophyta > Magnoliopsida > Magnoliales > Annonaceae > Annona > Annona cherimola. The sequence continues at coordinate 52,453,558 of CM059972.1, read as the reverse complement.
TCAAGGAAATTCACAATATGTCAATTTTTAAGAAAAATCGATAGTTTCAAAAGTTTTACTTGTTTACTTGTAAACAAATTTTAAAACTAATATTTGAAAAGAAAGTAAAATTTTCAAAAGCTTTTCTTGCAAATATTTTTATTCCCATTTTTAGGCTTTGCAAAGGGTATGCAACGCATCTTTTCCATTAGTCCACTCCGGCATCATATTTTTCATTTATACGGCATCCCTGTCATTCTTATATATATATAAAGAAAAGCATGCATATTTTTTTAACGCCATTAATAAACAAAAATCAAATCATTTAATGCAATCAACTTATCAGTTTGGTCATCCTTAAACTCGTTTAGAAACATCAGCAAAAAGTATTTTCAAATCATTTTTCTATTGAAATAGATTCCAAACATTCCAAGAACATCCTTTTTCAAATGCTTTGCTTGAAAATACCATTTTCGTAAAGAAATCAAACTTTCTTTTCATAAATCAAACTTTCTTAAATCACCTTTCTTTTCATAAACTTTTTCTTAAAATATTCAAATGAAATAATTTCTAAACACTTCAACAATTAAAAAAGCTTGCTTGTAATGAAGCAATCCCAAAACATATTCATATTCGAAACATAACATTTTAAAAAAGTTTTACTTACTTTCAAACATCATGTCATAAAGGAAATCAACTTCCTTATCATAAAAATTCTTTTTGAAGTAGGATTTTAAAGGGTTTATCTGCACATATAATTTCAATAGAGAAATTCACCATTCATTTCGGTAATTGATAATAAATATCATTTTCATAAATGCTGCTTTCTTACAAGCAAATCTTAGAACCATCAGTATAATGCCCTTCCAAATATTTCAACACTTGAAATGAAATCAACATTTTCAAAAGTTTACTTGCTTACTTATAGGAAGTTCACTCATCCCTTGGATCTTTTCCTTGCCTTCACCTAGGCAAGTGAAAATGATCACCTTATATGCTTGCATATCATCATATACTTGCATGTCTTGCCTTTTATTTAATTCATATTCATATATCATTTGTCCCTAACCCTTGCATGATCTCAATCTATATGTGACTCATATCATGTTTGCCTTAATCATTTCTTCATTTGAGATGAACACCATTATCACATATGTCACATATATCCATTTTTCTAATAGTCAATCATTTCCTTGGATCAATAACCTAATTTAGGGTATTTAATCTCCTTATTCATTTTGAGATACTTACTTGAAATTATAACAAGCTAAGTTCAAGTAAGATTTCCAAAGCTCCAATCTACCTTCTAAACAATCACATATACATAGCCATGTAATATAGTGATTAATTACTTAAAGTACTTGTTTAATCTCTATTGCAAGCTAAATTCCATTCCAAAAAGCTAGAATTTAACTTTCATTTTAATAATTCCTCAATCTGTCCATATTTGCTGAAATCAGACACACTGATTTCCGTATTTTTTGATTTATAATTAAATCAAGGTATTTAAGTCTAAAATTTCTATCATACGTCAATAACTACATGAATTTACAAAAATAAATATTTTCAACACAAACTATTAAGTATTTATATTTATTTATGTATTTTTACTCTGCTAGATAGAAGTTTGAGTTTAGGGACAGTTCACATCATGTTAATTATTACCCCTATTTATGTCATCTCAAAATTTATTTTTATTTTATTTGAGTGAATAAGATGTATTTTATATCATATAAAATTTTCAGATCAAAATTCCTTATATACAAATTATTAAAAATCAATTAGTGTATCTGATCTTGACAACTGTTCTACCATGTTCAGGCTGATCTTCTCAAATTTTTAATTTACATCCTGATTAGCGTTTCTAGCTGAAACTTGGTTTGTCCCTTAATGATAATATCATGAGTTAGCAAAAAAAATTTCATACTAAAAATCATTCATTTAATATTTCTTTTATATTTTGGGTTTATGTTCCAGATTCACTACATGGGTTTAAATAAGTTAACTTATAAACCTTTGTAATTGTTAATCTCATCATCCATCAAGGTCTCCACACTTGATCTTTGCTTAATTTATAAAGCAAGATATAAAATAAATAATAATTAATCTGGATAATTAACATTAATGGCTGAGATCACTTGATTAAGACCCCATCTCTTCTTCTTTCTCTCTCTCTCTCTCTCTCTCTCTCTCTCTCTCTCTCTCTCTCTCTTTTCTTCCTATTTCTTCCTTGCTGTAGGAATGTCCTATGCGCTACCCCCTTTTCTATTTATATTACTGCATTTCATATCTTACTTGCCCCCTAAAAACATGGTTTAATGAATTTTTTCATGAATTTGCTGCCTAAATATGAGCCATTGATTACCCTTCTTGTTGGCCCATTTCTAGCCGTCCATGTGTCCCTTTTGCTATCCAATTTTCGACCACTCATCATACTTTATTACCGCCCAATTTAGGACCACACATGTGTCTCTTTTTCAACCACATTTATCATATCACGTTTTGCTGCATTAATGTGAAACCCCAATTTTAGGAACGTGTATGAAACCCTAGGGTTATAACCCTGGGTAATATAATGATATTTATATGAAATATATTAATGATATTTTTGCAATATGTGGAATTGAAAGATTAAATAGCTAATTATGGAATGTTAATTCGGATGAATAGTAAACATAAATAGTAAATGTGAGATTAAGGAATATGTTAAGTTAATCACTTTTGATTAACTTAATCATAAAACACAAAAAAGGAAGCTTCCCACTAAAGGACAAAAGAGGAGTAGAGATTTCTTTTGGATTTTTTATGATTTTCGAATTTTAATGGATTTTGAGGAGAATAGAAAAATTCATATCTTACAATCTGGAAGTCAGATTAAGGTGAAATTTTGTATGGATGACTAAAATATTATGCCGAATATGATGGATGGATTGGATTAAGCCAAATATCATGAAAAATGTGTTTCTTGGAGAGCAAGTAAGTGAGGCTTAACTTTTTCAGAGCAAGCCATTAATTCTACTTTTTACTTTTTGAAAAAGTAGCTTAAGATATGATATTTTAATGAAATAAAAAAATACAAAAATCCCCCAAAGTCCACCATCGGAAAATGTGAGCTAGCATGAGGATTAGTGCCAAAAATTCAATGGTTGAGATGAGCTCAATCAAGGATAATCAACGGTTGAGATTAATCACGTCTTTTGATGAAAATCAAGCAATTAATGGATGGATCAGCTATGGAAACTTGTGGCCAGCAATTTTCCACCTAGGATAATGGGAAGTTGCTTGGAAATAACATGGAAATGATATATTTATAATTTAGTCCAAAATTCAAGGGAGCAAATTGCAATTTCATGAAATTTGGAATGATATAAATAGGGGAGGGTGCCTTGAACGAATTTCACACTCATCCCAAGCTCAAAATACTTGAGCAAGCTCATTTCCCCACCCCATCCACGTTCTAAGCAAGAAAGGAGGAGAGAAAGGAAGGAAAGAGAGAGAAAGGGAGGAGGAAAGGAGATTTTGGCTCACTTAAGGTAAGTGGATCCTCCTCAAATTTGTGCATGATGTCATTTATGGTATAATGTGCTTAGCTGATGCCTAAGTATGATTAAATAAGTGTAGTTACCATGCCAAATTGGAATTATGACTAAACATCGAAAATTTGGAGCAAGGATAAAGCATTCGGAAAAATCATGCATAAAATGAGTAAATAATGCTCCAATATTGCTAAATGATGATTTTTGACGAATTTGTATGATAATTATGATGTTAGAATGATGATATATTAATCTCATGATTTAAGGATTATGTTTAAGTGAAATTATGATGAATTTTAATATATGGAGAAAAGGATTTAATTGGACAAGTTAATGATGATAAATTCAAAATTCATGAATTTTTCCATGATATACTAAACATAAGCTATGTCATGGTATTTTTTATTTCTGGAAAAAATGTCAATTTTTGAAACCTATGAACAGTAACCAACACGCTGTGAACAGTGTGATTTTGGAAAAAATTAAGATTTATTTTTATAAGGATGTATGGATTTAATTTTTAAGGATTTATGGATAAAAATCCATATAAGGAGGTAATGACAAAGTATTTATAAAGGGATAACCTCTATAAAAATGAGGTAATATGTGATCATAAAACATATATGGAAAGAAATCTAAGACATGAAATAGATGGATAAAATATCCAATTTCCTTGTATAGGAAGAGGAAAGGAGAAGGTTGAGGACACGAATTGAGAAGGTAAGCAAGCAAACCCTTTCGAAAATATATTTTATTCTCAAGTATTTATGAAATGTGTCTAAGGGTGGCCATTCCTATAATGTTTTGAAATGATGAATGTTTATGAGTTTTTATGAAAAGTCATGCCGACATATTGATATCATGTGATGTTCATGAACATGTGCACATATATGATGCATAATGAAGAGGCTTTGATGGAGGTAGAAAGTGGATCAGAGGGTCCCCCTTCACTATTGCCGAGTCGTATGGGCTGTGTGCCGGTGGCGTCCTCCCAAGAGGTGGAGGCAAAGGAGTGTTATGTGTGAATGAATGCATTGCATTTTCATACATGGATTGAAAAGGAAAGCATGGATTTGAAATGATGTTTTAAGGGATGGTGCAAATAATTCTCTACATGAGAATGACAAGTCACCTGGTGTAAGAGGTATATAATGCCGGGATAATCAAAAGTCATGCATATAGGAGACCAGGTAGGCTAATCAGGGTAAAGGACACGAGGTCCCCTTGACGAGGCCAAGTCGGAGAAGTCAGCGTAATGGACCATGCTATGTGAGATGTTTCCCAAGCTAGCGTACCCGCATACGAAGGTTTATGTCAGGAATGGAAAGGAAGCATTTGCACATCCAATGTTTATGAAATGATTTTTATGAAAATATTTCTGCGCATTTGATAGTTGATCACTTGGTAAGTGTCTTCTATCGAATGGAAAAGAATGCATTTAAATGAAATAAAAATGCTTGCTTTTTGAGTTTTGACTAATGTTTTGTTTTCCTAACCTTAGACAGGTGTAGGAAAAGCCAAGAGATGAAGGACATGTGTTGCTAAAGGAAAAGAGAAATCTACAAAGGTTAGTAGATTTTTTTATGAATAGATGCCCTAATGGGATATGGCGAAAAAGACAAGTTGTATGAACTTATGAAGTTACGAATAATATGAGAAGTTGATGATTTATGATGATATGGATAAGTCCATTATGAATGATGAATGGTGTGGAATGCAAAGACATGAAATGATGATGGATAAAAGAAAAAGAAAAAAATTTGGACGAGATCCAATTAAAAACCCGCCGTGTGATCAGGGCAACAATCTTGATTCACATTTACCAATCAATAGATCTTTGAGTAAGGTTGTGACGCTCGGTTCGGGGCGCCACAATTAATCTAGATCGTCCATTTGCATCAATCTCAACCGTTGATTATACTTGATGGCTACCCGATTAATCCCTAGTTGTACACGTCCATATGTAGCTGCATTATCTTGCCATTTTTTTCATTTTTTGTTTTAATAAAAATCTACCCAAAATTCCCTAGCTTGACACATGTTGGATGGAGGCTGCAAAAGTAAACTTTGTACCTTTTTGATTGACTTTAATCTCTCCTAAATGCATCCTTGTTTGACATATGTCCAATGGAATTACAAATGTCAACTTTAGCATTAATTTGGTTGACTTTTTCTTTGTTCCAAATTCCCTTCATTTTTCCACCTCAAAAGTGGCCCACCAAAAGTCCACCCTTGCATGGCAAATCCACTTTTGATGATCAAAAGTCAATGGTCTTCATTAATCACACTTAACATATGTCATTTTGGGTTTCCAAACAAGGTTTCATGAAATCCCATCCATTCATATCGTAGAACTCATTAACTTAACCATTCATAAAAAAAATTCATCTCAAAATGATGAATGTATGCTAAGATATTAGCAAAATGAACTTAGTTCATAAAATATCTTGTAACTCTAGTCATTTCATCCCTTTTGATTCATAATTTTCATGATCCAAACCAATCATCATGTAGAGCATGCCAACTTAGGCTTTCTCTTAAAATTTCAAGTCATCCTACCTTGTATATCACAAGATATCAATTTAATAGCAACTCATCAAAAATAAAATGAAAACTAGTATTAATTTCACATGCCACCTCATCACTTTCTAACCCATTTTAGTCCTTTAGTGGTTAATTACCACGGCAATCTTAGGTGATTAACTTAATCACCTTGCTTAGTTAGTTACCCTAATCTCATCCATCTAAGCTCTAAGCTACATTTGCTATGGTTTAAAATAGGAGGGGAGTCACACTTCTCTCTTAAACGACAAAAAACCACAAAAACTCACTCCCATATTTCAATTCCTTTCCATTTCTCGAATTTCCTTTGATGATCAATTACATCTCCTCCCATGGCACCCAAATCATTTTCAAAGTCTACCAAGCTTCTAGTTTCTAGGTTATCCCGCTCCAATATAAGAGAGGACATGCCAAGATGTCAAAGGACAACCTTGAAGCCTCCCTGAGACCAGGCCACAACATCTCTAAGACTTAGGGTCCGTTTTAGAAAAGGTAATCCCTCCACATCCATTCCTCAAAGTGAGACTTTAGAATCTACTGGAGAAGAAGGGCTATTAGGAAAGAGGGAAATACGCACAACTAAGACTTAAATTAGAAAAATGATGGAAGAATATTTCATGAATCCCTGACAACATTTATGATTTTACAGTCATTTTTATGAAAGAAAAGTTTTTCCATCAAAGATCATAGGTTTTGAATTTCTAAAGGAGTATGAGTTTGGCATAGAAGAGCTATTAGATTTTTCAAAGATGGACAATATTATTGAAGGTAGATGAAAGGATATATCCTAATTTAACCAGAAAATTCTACTATTGTTGGATCCAAAATAATTTCTCAACTATGTCAAAGGCACATAGATTAGACTTGGAACTGACAAGGCAGAAGTAGCCTGGGCAATAGGTCGAATAATACAAGTGCCACGTGATTGAGATAGGTTGCCTAAGGAAATAACTTTTCCCATACTATACAATCAACGGACAAATAGCAACAAGTATGGAGATGAGCACAAATTTCTACATTACATGGATATGACTCCTCAGCTACGAGTTATAAGGCTACTACTAGCCCACTACATCTTCCCAAAAGTAGGAAGTAAATCTCGATGAATCAATGGTTATTTGGCAATTAGTAAATCGAAGTCACATTTCACTTCCAAGACTACTCCTTGATGCACTAATTGTGAGAAAAGAAAATCTCAGGGGATTCTTGTCATATGGAACCTGGATTACTAAGATATTGGAGCACTTTGGAGTTGACTTAGAGGGTGAACCATTTGAGGTGTTGAAGCCAACCAATGCGATTAACAAGGCTCTCTTGCAAAGTATGAAAATTGATACTGAAGCTTTCAAGCAAGCCTAGCTCCACGCAAGAACGAGTGTTAACCTACAGGGAGAAGAACAAGAAGGAGAAGCTCAAATTGAGGGGGAGTTCCATGCCCCTCTTGAATCACCTAAACCTCAAACTCCCATGTCTCATGCGTCTCACTTATCTCAAACATCCCAAGCTCACCCTAGACTTAGCATAGCCTCACACTTTGACATTTTAGAAATCTGTACACCATTCCAAGTTCTAGAGTTTAGGATTACACAAGAACTTGGCACTCTACACTTCTCTGTGACCTAGATGCATGGCAAACAGGCCTTCCTTGAAAGCGAATTACCAGAATAAAATGTCATCTTGTCTCAGGAAGTAGGCGGAGTCATCTCATTCCTAGATTCCTAGATTTTTATTGCTATTGGGAGAATCCATCATTACAGAGTTTACAGTCCAAGAAAAATCCAATCTTATTTTCCCTCCATATGGCTTTGCCTCACAATATTATCTAGCCCCTTTCATTCCATCAATGCCCCAAGATTAAGAATCATATCCCATCCCATCTTTCCTGTTTCAGAATCCCAAATGGCTTTCAAACTCCCTTTGTTTCATTTTTGATGTTTGACAAAAAAGGGGGGAGAGAGGGAGAGTTGTATATGGGTTGGGTAGTTTATAATTCAGGTCATTTTTGATATTTTGTTGCAGTTCTGTGGAACTAGTAATCCAAATTGAAGAAAAACAAAAGGATATGCATTGCTAGCTATGAGTTTTGCTCATATGATTTTTGGTTTATTTGAAACAATTCTTGAAATATGATATGGATGTATACAAAATTATCAAATGAATTATCTATATTCTAAGTTAATTTGGAATGAAACAATGTTTGAAATATCATATAGATGTATAAAACTATTAAACGAATTGTCAAATTGCATTCTATGTTAAGTTGGAAATTGTTTAATAAAAATAAGAAAGGTTGATCTCAAACTTTGTTTTGTCAATCGTAAAAAGGAAAGATTATCATAACTTAATTAGTAAATCAAGAGAAATCTATATTTTGATGATTAACAATCTAAATTTGAGTATTTAAGGGTACTAACATGTTTGGTGAATTAGTTTCAAGTTAGATTTTTGAAGTACTAAATCAAAACAGACCAAGTTGCATAACCAAGTTGACTCAAGCAATCGACTTGGGTCAAGTTTATAATGAAGTCAATCTTAGGAAGCAACTTAGGATGAAAGAGTTCAAGGTTTGTGTAGATAGGTCAAGTCGCAAACCCAAGTTAACTCAGATTGCAACTTGGGTGAAGTTAATAGCAAAGATGACTCCAAAGGTTGCATGTTTTCGCTGACTAATTTTGGAACAAGTGAAGTTACACCCCAAGTAAAATCCACCTATGATTTGAGCGAAGTCGACTTCGAACTTCAATTTGAGTTTCTGAAGCCTTCCAAGTTGATTTCTTCAATAAGTTCTAGAAATAAAGTTGCATACCTAGGTCGACTCCACTTGCGACTTGGACATAATCGAAGGCCAAATTGAGTTAATAGAAAACTTGAAGTATCAATGCCAAAGTAATATATTTATGAAATTCAAAGATTTAAATGGCCAATGAAGTCGCACACCTAAGTTGACTTCGCTTGCCACTTGGGTCAAGCTCTAAGGTCAAGTCGACTTTAGAGGTTACATATGTTTATCAACTAGATGGAAGCATGCGAAGTCGCACATAAAATCAACTCCACTTGCCACTTGGGTAAAGTCAATGACCAAGTCGACATAGGAAGGAACTTGAAGAGCACGAGATTCAAAAGGAAAACTTAATAGAAAGAAAATGGACTACCGAAGTCCCACCCGAAGTGGACTCCAGTTTGCAGCTTGAGTGAAGCCACACCCAAAGTCAATTCCAGTTGCGAATTACACTATAACGATAAAAAAATTTTGAATGTTGGCTCATTTAATGCGCTCCACCTACCCCCTCCCCCCCAACATTTAAAATAACTCCACATCTATTTAAGACATGCTAAAGGAGTTAAGTGGGTTAGCTAGATCATTTAATAAGCTTCCATCTTCCTTCTCACAAGACATTAAGTGCTCTACAAAGAGGAACTTTCACTTTCACTACAAGAGTTGTGACTTTTCACCCATCTCAAGCATTCAAGAGTTCTCTCTTGTGTTAAATTTTCTCTACACAATTTGTAAAGTGTAGATTTCATTTTTTGAGTCATTTTTTTGTATTGCTACTTGGCTTAGTGTTGGAAACTAAGGTTCGGTAAAGGTAAGTGGTGTATGGTTAGAGTGGTACTCACTATCTACTTGTGTTATAGTTGAAAAGGCCCCTTAGAACTATAATCTAAAATAGAGCAAGAGCTCTAGTTGTATTATTATTGAAATAGTGGAACTCCAGATACAAGGGTATGTGTTCTTAAAAGAGTGGAGTAAGGACAGTTGTCCCAAATCACTATAATTACTTGTATGTACTATGTGTAATTTACTTGATCTATTTACTCTCCACATTTTCATTTAAGGGGACTAAACTCACAAGATGTTAAAGCTTTAAAACACTAAAGAAATTTTAAAGAACCAAATTCACCCCTTTCCTTTTGAGTTTTGCCATAAACTTAGGATCAACAATGACAATTAAAGCTAGCAAAAGAGGACTAGGATGCTTCGCATTTGAGCAAGGAGAGTGCAGTGAAATAAATGCTCCTAAATGAGTAAAATCTCAAGACAAATTCGCTGCATCAAGAAGCCAAGTTAGAATGCTAAGAACCACGTGGGTAATAAGACTAACTTGGCAACCCATAAGCACTTGAATCGCTACCCAAAGAATACATAGGGTATGTAATTTCTGCAATAAATTTGGTCACAAAGTTTTCCAATGTAGAGTTAAGAAATTACATAATAGAGGAGCCAAATTGATTTAGGTACCAAGTGATCGCAATCTCACTGCAAGTGCGCGGGTCGTAGATTGTAGTATATAAATTATCGATCCACAGGAAATTCAGGACTATAAACTTTTCTTTTAAACGCTTTCGTATCGGATATGAGGAGAATATAGTAAATAAAATGGAAAAGAAATAGAAAAATAGGAAGAGAAAATTAAAAATTATAACGAGTAGAGAAAACGAGAGTGCGAGTACCTAGGGTCTAGGATTTCACATGCGTCTTTTGCAACGGGTAGTGGTATAATGATTTAATCTGAATATTCTTTGTTAAACGAGAACAAACCCTAATTTATCCTTGCACCTTCTCTCGAAACCTACAAGGCGTACCCTAATTTTCCTAACCACCTATTCTCATGGGATTAAGTTAATTAGAATCCATTAAGTTCTCTGCTTTGTTCATGAAATTCCTCAAGGTCATCATGCCTATTCTCATAGTCTTAGATTTTTAGGTTTAATATCTCGATTATCGTATATTAGGTTTCTACCTCTCGGTTCCATCGCCTAATATATGGAATTATGCTAAAGTACGGGCCAATGTACAAAGCAAGTATTAAAATCACAAGATATTAAATTAACAACAATGTCCACCATAAATAAGTTAAAAACTCACACCACGCTACATTGTACACATGCTACATCCTAAACCCTAGATTTAGGGTTTAGCCAAGCATGTTTAAGTCCAAAATAAAAATAAAATTAAAATTCATCTTAAACAAGACAATTAAAATTAAAAAAGGAAAAGATAGAAAAGCTTATTGGTTTGAAGCCCCGATAGTGTGTCGGCCGCTCCACGCAACTCGCCGGTCCACCTTTTGCCCGTGCTCTCCACCTCTTTACTCTCTCTCTAAATTCTGCCCATTGGAATTTTCTGTGAAATTTTCTGTCAAATTTTTTCTCCCCAAAACCTGTTGCCCGTCCCTTTTTATAGCTGTCCCAAAATTATGCAATAGGTGGGCCCCATCTTTATTTAACGCAATCCCAATTGCATTGAATCTACCTGCGTAATCAGTGATAGCAAATTTGGACGTTGCTGGCATGCTGCTGGACGGTTGTGATCAGCTGGAATTTTGCATGGTTTAATGCTGAATTTTGAGCTGCTGGATTTATAACGGCTGATCTTGATCAACGCTGAAGGCGGTGGCAGCTTGGATTAATTTTCTGCCATTGATCTAGTCGGCTAGAATTTTTGATTGATGAGAAATTGAACGGCTTGGATGCTTGGAGATAAGATGCTGGTCGGTACAATTTTGTTGGAACGGCCTGGATCATAGCTTGAATATTGGACGGCCTGATCTTGTGGATATTGCATGGTTGATATTTTGTGGGGTCCACAACATGAATTAATGGGCAGTCTAATTACTAAGGGCGGTTCTGATATTTGCTGGATGTTGGAATAAATAAATGGATGGTGCTCTGATGGGCAGCATAGATCTCTGGCCGTTGATTTTCTGATGGGGCCCACATCAATGGACGGTGGAGAATAATGCTTGGATTTTCTAGACAACACTTGGACGGTTGGATATTTATTATGGAATGGATGGCTGATCTGCTGGTTTGATGGACGGTGGAAAAATCTGGATGGCTGCTTGGTTGATGGACGGTTAGGATTATTTCCTAGGCAGTTAGACTGATTTGGTGCGGCCCACTTGAATTCTTTAGATCACAAACAAATGGCTACGATTGATAAATCTGGGTAGCCTAATTTTCTGGACAACATTTGGACGTGATCTGATGGTGGACAACTGCTCATCTTGGTTTGGGCGGTCCAGATTGATCTGCTGGAAATGGACAGCTGCTGATTTTTTTGGGTCGTGCAATTTTGCTGCTGATCACGGAAATGGACAGCTAGATTTATGTGGATTGGATTTGGTTTTTGGATGGCTGCAAAATCAGGCCGTTGAATATGATCTGATCGTGCTTGGACTATTAGATGGTTGCTGATACGATCCTTTTGAAGAATGGGCGGTGCTGATTTGCTGGCCGTTGATGATCAGATGTTTGGGCGGTGGTATTTTTGGTTGCTTTCACGGTTCAGATTGGCATATTCTGGTGGGCCCCGCTAATCTACATAAAAAATATTTAAGTCATTAATTCATCAAAATCATTAGTGAGTTATCACTATAAAAATTATTTCATGCCCGTTTAATTTCACGACAACAATTAAAAAATAATTTCTAGCCAAAAGCTTACAAAAATTATTTAAATAACTTGAAATTAATATTTAATACCCAAATGTTGCAAAACCATATTTTAGAGCAAATTTTACATTAAACTCAATTAATTACCCACCAAATTAGTATAAAATGCCCACAAAATATATTATTAAGTTTCAATTATCAAATACCCCCACACTTGAACTTTCGCTTGTCCTTAAGCAAATATAAAGGAATTCAAGAACATGTTGCAAAATTTCAAAACTCTGAGCAGAAAAAAATGAAAACAAATGTTTAGCTTATCATCAAAACTAGTGAGAGTATTAAACTAAAAATTTTAAAACATGACACTCTTTGAAAATCTCAGTCAACAATCCCTTCTCACATGACTAATACTGTACACCCTGTCATCGACCGTGCTTTCAATTATTAAGAGTTCAAAAACTCCCGCAATAAACTCTTAATTATCAGATATCTTCCCCATTTACCTAGCTATTCCATACACACATTCAGTAATTCAAGTAGTGGTAGTAATGTAGAAAATATCAGTTAAATTACCTTATATACATCTCATCAAATTTTTGCATTTAAATTTCTCCTACCAACTCAATTAGCCAATTCATAGGATCATAAGGACTTAGTAGGACAACGGTTAGGTTTAGCACAAGAAATAAAATTTCAAAAATTGAACCGTCTCCACATGACTTGAGCCTAATTTTACAACTAGAAATAATGCTACCCCCCCCCCCCCCCCCACACTTAGTGCTTTCATTCTCTTTCAAGCCTGTTCTTACCCTTGGTTTAGTAGTTGTTGTTTTTTTTCTTTTTTCTCTTTTTATTTTTAACCAAGTCCAGCAATAATTTTCCTCACCATTTTTCAGGGTATTTAGGAAGTCATTTTCATTGTTGCACAGTCAGGAGATCGAACCTTATTCCCATTTCACTTTTTAGCTCAGAATTTAATTTCAAAGTTGGTTCAACTAAGTGGGAATTTTGGTTTAGAAAAAATTTTAAGTCCAGGCTCAATGGGGGTCAACAACTATTATACTTTCAATGATAGGCTCATCATGAAAAAATGCCTTAATCATGTCCAAGAATTGGTTAAATGGAGTTTTGGCTTTGGAAATTTCTTCAACCAGAATAAAATTTTTCATGTGTATGGGAAAAACTACCTTCTCAAATGACAATTGTGTGTATTAGAAAAACCTTTGATAAATTAGAGAGGATTACTCTGATTTTGAAAGAAAAACAGAATTGGTTCCTAGGTATATCAGTTTCATCAAGTGATTCAGGACAAAAATCCGAGTATTTTCAGCAAGTACATGTTCAAAAAATAAATCTAACATCTCGTTAAGGTTCAACTCTTTTCCTAACTCAAAGATTTTGAAATTCTAAGTATGGTTTGCTTATAAGACATACAAGAGTTCAAAATGGGGTCTCAATCAATCTAATATCATAATTTATGCAAGAATTACTTGAAATTTTCCAAAAAAATTTCAAAATGTGACAAAAATTATAATCATGACAAAAATATAATCATAAGGGTAGTGAAAGAAATATTCAGAGAAAATTAATGCAACGCATTAACGGGGAAATTGACATTGTCCTCAATGTAAATCATGTCATCAAAATAAAGGGAGTAATCATAAAAAATGTGTGATGTTAACTTCTCTGTTTTGGCGAGTTGAACTGAAATTTCATCCCATGGTGCTTCCTTCCAAGTAGGCTCTGAAGATAACCAATAAAGCTCAAAATTAAAAAGTATCAAAATTCTAAAAGAAAAGAAAAGAAAAGAAACTAAAAGAAAAACTAAAACTAAGACTCCCCTGAAAGAAAAAGGAAATGTTCGGGTTGCCTCCCGAAAGTGCTTGGTTTAAAGTTGTCAGCCCGACTATAGTTTGATCATCTGATGTTAACCAACTCCAACTTTCACATTTCTGTGATTCTTTCTCTTGCCTTCAGATTTTCTCGCATTCGTCGTTCTTTGAATTGGCCTCCATATTTGCTTGAGAACTTTTCCTATCAATGAACCTCTGCAATTAGTTTTAAAAGAACGATAAGAAGGAGAATGAATAGTTACCAATTTGTCACCTTTTCTCTTTCGTTCATCAGATTTTTGTTATTTTGATCTCCTGCTTTCAGATGTTGCCATAGATTTAGCAACTTGTTGATTCAAGTCTTCTGCAACTTCTCCTTTACTTGTGTACATCTAAGTTAGGTTACTTGAAATTCCTTTGTCTGTTGAATCATTGACCACGTCAACCCGTAAACAAGAGTTATCGAGAGAGGGGTTTTTCATTGTTGAGAAGAGGTTGAATTCTATTTTTTCATCTCCAACTGCCAGAGAATGTTGACCATTCTTGACGTCTATGATAGCTCCAGCAGTGGCTAAGAAAGGTCATCCAAGAATGATTGGAATTTGTCGGTCCTCCTCCATTTCGAGGACTACAAAGTCGACTGGGATTGCCGACTTTCAAGGGAACGTCTTCAAGAATGCCAACCGGGAATTTGATTGATCGATCAGCTAGTTGGAGAGACATAGAAGTTGGTTTTGGATTGCCGATGTTTAGCTTTTTATAAATGGAGAGAGGGATTAGACTTACACTAGCTCCGAGATCACATGACGCCTTGCTAATTTGGACATTCCCAAGAGCACAAGGAATAGGGAAGCTTCTAGGATCCTTTAGCTTTTAAGGTAGCTTGTTTTGCAAGATGGCGCTGCACTCCTCAGTAAGTGCAATGGTTCCATACTCCTCGAGCTTTCTTTTGTTGGATAGCATCTCCTTTAGAAATTTTGCATAAGTTGGCATATGAGATATCATGTCGAGAAATGACACGCTGATTGATAGGTTCTTGAGTGTTGAAATAAATTTCTCGAACTGTTGTGGAAGTTTTGCCTGTCTTCGCCTTTGATGGAAGGGAAGAAGAGGCTTGTAAGGAGGTGGTGGGACGTACAGCTTCTTCGCCACTGGTTCGGGTTGTGGCTCATCTTCTTACTTCTGTTCCTGCTCGGCCTCCTTTTTAGTGTCAATTTGAGGTGGGTCGAGTTGCTTTACACTCCGCAAAGTGACTGTCTGCACTTGTTTCCTAGGGTTTACTTCAGGTTGGCTAGGGAGTTTACCCGGGTCTCTATGGGATGAGATAGTGGCATCTTGGGCAATTTGGTTTTCAAGCAATTTAATATGGGTTTTCATTTAGCTCGTTTCTTCAAGTAGTTTGTCAATCAAAGGATCAGAGGATGGTGCTTGAGGTGGTGCAGGTAGTGCGGGTTGAGTTTGGTAGAGGGAGGGTTCAGGGGTCTTCGTAGGAAACCAGATGACTTATTGTTTTGAGCATAGTTTTGGGCATTTGACTGGTTTGCCCAAGAGAAATTAGGTTGGTTCATCCATCCAGGGTTGTAAATATTTGAGTAAGGATTACCATTAGTGCGAGTATCATACTGGTTATTGAATGCATTGGCCTGCTCGCTTCTGGTGTCCTGGCTAGCAAAATTGCACTCATATGTTGTGAAACCCTGACCTACATAGGATTCACGTATGTGTTGATTGAATTATGAAAGATTTGTTTGAAATATTGATGATTTATGGCAATTAGGTCAAAGGTTATGAATGATGATTAAATCGATCATTATAAGTCAATATGGGTCAATGTGATTAAAGTGACCTAATGAGGATTGAAAAGTGTTAGTGTGCCATGAATATTAATTTAATTTCCATAATGTGATTAATGGAAATTAAGAGACTAATTATGGAGCTAAGTTGGAAAATGTTAGAAAATTCACAACTTGACGCCTATAAGGCGGAATAAGATGAAAATTGAAAGGGAAGCACATAATTTCATGCTTAACCTTATGGAAATGATGAATTATTAAAATATTGATGAGATTTGGGTGGAAATTGATCATTACCATCCAAAATTCAAAGATGACTTCAAATGATCATAACTTGAGCTAGAAAAGTCGGATTGAGACGAAATTTGAAATGAACGGTTAAAATTATGAGATCTATGCAATGAGAGGCTTGGATTAAGCTAAAGATTATGGGATCATGGTTGCATAAAAAAAGTGGAGCACCTTTGACTTTTGTGCACCATAAAGTAGCTCTCATTTATGTTAAAGTTAAAGTGATTAATTAAATAATTAATGGCACAAATGAGGTGTCGAAAGGAGATAATTACACATTGATTTTATGAATTACTTAAAATGATAAAATCCATGAAAATATCCCCTGCATTAATGTGGAAATTAAGGAGCTAATGACTAGCTTAAGGGAGAAGCATAAAGTGGACGACTATGAGCTCCAAAAAGTGAATTTTTTATTTTTTATAATTATAAAATCCAAACCTAAGTTAACTAGGGAATCAAGGTTAATAAATGCATAATTAAATGAGGTTGAAAATCGTGGCCAAAGATGACAAATCAAAGCCATATGCATGTGATCATCAAGTGGACAGATTTGGAGCAAGGGAGAGATGTGGACGGTCAACGCAGCTTTTGGATTTTTTTGTGATTTTTTTAAATGCCAAATGGATAGCTAAGAAAGATAATTACTAGGGTAATTAAATGGCCATCAAATAAAGCTGCATTTTTGTGGAAAAAAATGCAAAAGGCAGCTGCATATGGACATTGAATCAAGTGGACAGCAAGTGGAGCATGAATGATGTGGATGTCCAAGGTTGAAATCTGATTTTTTATGATTTTTTTAATATGCTAAGTGAACCCCTAAGTAGTCTATTAGCTATGGTGATTAAATACCCATAAATTAAAGTTAAATTAGGTGTGGAAAAAATGGCAAAAGTTGCTGCATTTCGATGTTGAAGAGTGGATAGATTTTTTCCATTAATGATATGGATTTTTAATGGATAATTATCAAATTTACTTGGACCATATTTTGCCATGTCATTAAAGGGGATAAACATGTATTTAATTACATACTAAATGATGTGGCAAACGGGGCCCACAAAGCCGAAAAATGCAGCTTATACATAAGTGCACATCCAAAGGGGTAAAGGGGTTAGAGAGAAAAAAAAATTTCTAAGGAGAAAAGCTCCTAACTCCAGCAGTGCACGACCCCACATTCCAGCAGCAAGTAAAGCAAGAAAAAAAGGAGAAAAAGAAAAGGAAAAAGGGGAAGAAATAAGAAGGATTCAAGCTAGTAAAGTGGAGTTCAAGTATGACTCAATTCATGTAAGTATACCCCATGATTTAAGTATTTTAATTTTATATTTTTCATCTCAACTTATGAGTCAAGAATTTGATTCATATTGAACCCTTAATGTATGATTCATGATTCCCTTGATTAGGGTATTGATTAAGGATTGAATGAAAAGAATAAAAGCATGGGTTCAAGAGGATGAAAATGGTGATTAGGGTTGAAAATGGGTTGATTAAACTAACTGAAATTTTCTTAAACCCTCATATGATGTTGCTGTTTTGAGATGTTATTATTATTACATGATGATTCATGATTAGATAAATTATATATGTTGATTTGGGCTTAAGTTAGGAATTTTAGAAAGAATGAAAGTTAGGGTTTCATATATGACCCGATTTCTATGTTTATATGTTAAAAATGATACATGAATAAGCCTAAAGGATTTATGGATGTTATGGAGGGTAAAATAATCCATGTTTAAGTTACTTTGAGTGTCCAAAAGGGTTTGAAAATATTAGCCCTAAATCTGATTTTATGGACATATGTTTGGACACGTCAAAACGGATCAAATGGATACCCAAAACATGTATGGAAGTGTTAATTACCATGGTTTAATTTATGGAGATTAAAGTGTAATTATGGAATTAAGATGAAAAACGATAGAAAATTCATAACTTGACGCCTACAAGGCGAATTTCGATGAAATTTGAAAGGTGAGATCACGACGGTAGGCTCAATCTTTTGAATGGATTGGATTAAGGGGATCATGATGGGATTAGGGTGATAATTAATTATTTGTATCCCCAAATCCAAAAGATAAATTCAAGTGGTCATAACTTGAGTTAGAAAACTCGGTTTGAGATGAAACTTGAAATGATCGAATAAAATTATGAAATCTATGATATGAATGGAATGGATTAAGCTAATTATCATTGTATTTGGTTAATCACAAAAATACAAAATCCATTAAATGCAAATCAAGGTAGGAAGCTGTTGGAAATATAGCTAAATCCATATTTTGATGATTAACAAATCAATTTGAGTATGTCTTAGCTACTAACAAGTTTGTGAAATGTTTAAGGAATATACGTTTGAAGAAAATCAAGTTAGGAAGGCCAAGTCGATCCCCAAGTCGACTCCAAGATCGACTTCAAACATGCAGAACTGTCCAGAGTTGAAAACGGAAGAAGGGAAGGTGAAGTCGCAGGCCAAGTCGACTCCACCTGCGACTTGGGTAGCCAAGTCGCAAACGAAGTCGACCTCACCATCGACTTCAGTCGGGCAAAACCTTCCAGAGTTGAATTCGAAACAGCAGAATGCCGAAGTCGCACCCCAAGTCGACTCCACGTGCGACTTGAGGTGAAGTCGGAGCCGAAGTCGACTCCGACATCGACTTCGATCGGGCAGAAGCTATTTTTTCAGAAAACAAGCTCATTATAAACTCAAGTGTTTCAAATTCCAAGCAAGACTCAATTCCTTCAAAGATTCACAAGGTTCAAGCTAATCCAGGAAGAATCAAAGTCAAGTTCTTCAAGGATCACAAGATCTATAAGTTTGAGGAGCCATTCCAGAATCAAAAGGACTGAAGGAAGAAAGACTAAGCAAAACAAGAGTTTCAAAGTTCCAAGTTCATGAAGCCAACTGTCGAGGTGAAGTCGAACCCGAAGTCGACTCCACCTGCGACTTGGGTCAAGTCGAGAACCCAAGTCGCACCCGAAGTCGACTCCATCTGCGACTTGGGTGAAGTCGCATCCGAAGTCGACTCCGACTGCGACTTGGGTCGCAACGGTCGGATTATTTTCGAACGTTGGCGCATTAAATGAGGGAGTAACAAGAGGATCATTAAGTGAGCATAACTCATATCCATAAGAGCTTCAAAGAGATCAAATCACTCAAGGAGGAAGAATTGTGTTTCAAGTTGCAAGAGCTACATTCAGAAACTTCAAAGCCATCATCTACAAGTTCTTCCCTGCGCTAAATCGTTTCTACACACCTGTAAAGTGTAGTTTACTTTTATTGTTTACTTGTTTGTGTTGAACTTGATTTAGCTTGCGTAGCTAAGATCAAGTGGTAGCAAAGTAGTGTGTGATTGGAGTGTGACTCATCACCTACTTGTGCTAAGTGTTTGATGCCCCCTAGAGCTGGAATCTAGAAGAGAGCAAGAGGCTCTAGTTGTTGATGCCCCCTAGAGCTGGAATCTAGAAGAGAGCAAGAGGCTCTAGTTGTTGATGCCCCCTAGAGCTAGAATCTAGAAGAGAGCAAGAGGCTCTAGTTGTATTCGCGGAATACAATAGTGAAACCCAAGTCACAAGGAGTGTGAGCTTGGAAGAGTGGAGTAGGGAGGTTGCCCGAACCACTATAAAATCCTTGTCTACTTGCTTTTATTTCTGCTCTCTTTATTACTTTGCTTTCCATTCAGTTTCTTCATTCAAGGGGATTAATTCTACAAGGGGTTAAGTTTTTAAGTTACCAAAGAAATTTTAAGAACCCAATTCACCCCTCCCCTCTTGGGTTTTGCCATCTATTTGGGACCCAATAAGTGGTATCAGAGCAGGTCTTTGAATTGAACCAAAGAGATCCAACCTTATGGCATCCCAATCCACTTCCGTTCCCGCTTTTGCTGAAGGCCAATCATTCACAAGGCCACCCTTGTTTGATGGGAACAACTTTGGCTATTGGAAGCTTCGTATGAAGCAACTCATCATGGCTACCGATATGGATTCTTGGATTGCTATCCAAGATGGTGTGATTTTGCCTACCGATGACAAAGCTTCCAAATGGACCGAAGAGGAAGTTAGAACCGTCAAGAGCAATGCCAAGGCAATGAATTCTTTATTTTGTGCTCTTACGGCTTCGGAGTATGATAGAGTATCTTCTTGTTTGACTGCAAAAGAGATATGGGATACTCTAACATCTATTTATGAAGGAACCTCCCAAGTCCAAGGGACTAGGAGAAACATTTTGATTGGAGAGTTTGAAAATTTCAGAATGCTAGATACTGAAAATATTTCTGAAATGTTTGCGAAATTTTCTAAAATTACTAATGCTCTAAAGGGTCTTGGAAAAGCTATTTCTGAATCCGAGCAGGTTATGAAGATATTGAGAGCTCTACCGGATTCATGGACTCCAAAGATAACGGCAATTGAAGAAGCCAAAGACCTCAACACATTGAAGCTTGAAAATCTTATTAGCTCACTCATGTCACATGAGCTAATTAAGAAAAGGAATGAGGATCAATACAAAGGCAAAAGAGCAATTGCCTTAAAAGCTACACAAGACACGGATGACACCTCATCCTCTCAAAACGATGACGAGATGGCCCTACTCACTAAACGATTCAGAAAATTTGTGAGAAAAGGCGGAAATTTCAGAAATTTCAAAGACAGAAATTCCAGAGAGAAAAAGGAAGAACCAATCAAATGCTATAGATGCGGGGGCGTAGGACATATGCAAACCCAATGTCCTACACCGGAAGAAAGGCCAAAGGAAAATCATGAGGCAGAAGATATCAAAGGTCAAAGGGAAGAGGATGTACGTCAATGAGGAGACGTCATCAACATGCAGCTCTTCAACCGATGACAACGGTGCGGCCAACTGTGCAAGAATATGCTGCGTAGCACAAATCGAACAAGAAGGAGAACTACTATGCTTGAACACGACGGAAGTGTTGGAAGATCAATCTACCTCAACAAAATACACAGAAAGTGAAGAGGTAACTTCCAAACCTTATTCTCAATCAAGTTATTCTTCTTTTCATGATTGCCTCAAATGTGCCGAATTAGATGAACTACAAATTGCATATGATTCATTGTATGGGGAAATCAAAAAGCTAGGAAACAAGTTGACATTAAAAAGAAAACAATGTAACATTGTTATCATTGAAAATGGAAAACTAGCTGAAATGTCAACAAAATTGAAAGAAGAAAATGAATTGTTGTTGAAAGAAGTTGAGAAACTGAAAAAGGAGAACGAATCCTTGAATGAATCATTAACAAAGTTCTCTAATCCCGGTGAAAATGTGAAGATGTTCTTGAATATGACCTCACAAACAGATAGAAGAGGTCTTGGATACAATACATTTGAGCAAAAAGAAAGTGGGAAATCAAATGTGCCAATACATGGAAAATATCAAACAAATACTGCACCTAC
This sequence comes from Annona cherimola, assembly GCA_030490835.1. Lineage (NCBI taxonomy): Eukaryota > Viridiplantae > Streptophyta > Magnoliopsida > Magnoliales > Annonaceae > Annona > Annona cherimola. Next base: position 52,431,769 of record CM059972.1, on the reverse strand, counting down.
ATTCAAGCCACAAAGGAAAAATGTTGTGTGGACTAAAAGGCCAACACTTGAACCAAAATATACTTGGAGGCCTACTCCTAGACTACCAATGACTTGCAATTTCTGTAACAAAATGGGTCATAAAGCCTATAAATGTAACTTCAAGAAATTATATGACCATGGTGCAAGATTAGTTTGGGTTCCAAGGAACACGAGATTTGGGCTTTCTAAGGTAGAACAACGAAGATTGAATCATTTTACTAACCCAAATGGACCCATAAAATGGGTACCAAAAAGATGAGAATTACTTGTCTATTTTTCAGATTTGTTTAAAGGCAAAGGCAAACAATGTATGGTTCATGGATAGCGGTTGCTCAAGGCATATGACCGGTGGAAGAAGTTTGTTTCACAAACTTAAGCCTTGCAACGACGGAACGGTTGCCTTTGGTAATAATGAGAAAGGTAAAATCAAAGATGACATAGCAAATGGCCTTGAAAGGCTGCATGTGGAAAAGCAAGAAGAGTCCATGGAGGAAAGGATAAGTGAAGGTAACAATTCCTACAAACCTCCAACTGATTTGAAATTCAAACATGCACATCCAATTGAACAAGTTATAGGAAATGTGTATGAAGGTGTGAAAACTAGAAGGTCAAAGCAAAATGTTTGTGAACAATATGCTTTTGTTTCAAAAATTGAACCTTCTAATATTGAACAAGCTCTTGATGATGAAAACTGGATTGTAGCAATGCAAGAAGAGCTAAATCAATTTGAAAGAAATCAAGTTTGGCACCTTGTTCCTAGACCAAGTGATTGTACTGTTATTGGCACCAAGTGGGTTTTTAGGAACAAATTAGATGAAAGTGGACTAGTAGTGAGAAACAAAGCTAGACTTGTGGCAAAGGGGTACTCACAAGAAGAAGGAATAGATTTTGAAGAATCCTATGCCCCGGTTGCTAGATTAGAGGCAGTTCGCATCTTACTAGCTTTTGCATCTCACATGAACTTTAAATTGTTTCAAATGGATGTCAAAAGTGCATTTCTGAATGGTTATATAAATGAAGAGGTGTATGTAGAACAACCACCTGGATTTGAGGAAAAAGATCAATCTAAATTTGTATACAAACTAACCAAAGCATTATATGGATTAAAACAAGCTCCAAGAGCTTGGTATGATAGACTAAGCAAGTTTTTGATTGATCATAACTTTCAAAAGGGAAAGGTAGACACCACTCTGTTTATTAAGTACAATGGAAAGGATATATTAATCATTCAAATTTATGTTGATGATATCATTTTTGGTGCTACTAATGAAACTCTTTGCCAAGAATTTTCTGAGCTTATGCAGAAAGAGTTTGAGATGAGCATGATGGGAGAGCTAAACTTCTTCATTGGACTGCAAATCAAGCAACTAAATGAAGGAATCTTCATAAACCAGTCCAAATACATCAAGGAGATGCTCAAGAAGTTTGGCATGGAGAACAGCAAAGGAGCAAACACGCCCATGAGCTCCACAATCAAAATGGACAAAGATGAAAAGGAAAAATTAGTTGATATGAAAGTGTATAGAAGCATGATAGGTTCCTTATTGTATCTAACTGCTTCTAGGCCAGATATTTTGTTTAGTGTGTGTATGTGCTCTAGATTTCAATCATGCCCAAAAGAATCACACTTGGTAGCTGTGAAAAGAATTTTTAGATATCTAGTAGACACTACCAATTTAGGACTATGGTATCCAAAGGGCTCTAATTTTGATCTAATCGGCTACTCGGATGCGGATTTTGCCGGTTACAAAGTAGATAGTGTTGGAAACAATGTTTAAAACAATAAAATTGACCAAATCTTGAGTTTTGATGATTAACAAGAACTAATTTTGAGTATATAAAAGGTACTAATATGTTTGCTAAATGTTTAAGGAAAGCAAAGAGGTCAAGTCGATCTCCAAGTCGACTTGGACTTCGACTTGGGTGAAGTCGATCCCAAAGTCGACTCAAATATCGACTTGAGAATGAATCCCAAAACGCAACAGGTGAAGTCGCAGGTCAAGTCGACTCCACTTGCGACTTGGGAAGTCAAGTCGCAGACGAAGTCGACTCCAGCATCGACTTGGAGTATCCAGAGCTGAAAAGTGGAAACGAACATAACGAAGTCGCAAACGAAGTCGACTCCAGGTGCGACTTGGGTGAAGTCGCAGGCCAGGTCGACTCCATCCACGACTTGAGATGTTCAAACTTTCAAATATGCAGTTTTCAAGATATTCAAGAGGATTTATCACTCAAGTCCAAGGAATCAAGATGAAAAACAAATGAGTCAATTTCAAAGTCAAGAATCATGTTCTACATTCAAATCAAGTCTATCAAGCTCAAAGCAAATCTTCAAGCTAGCTTCCAAATGGAGTAATACCTAAGTCATAAAGACCAAGTGAGCCCAAAGCAAAGCAAGGAACATACATATATTGTGCAAGGACTCAAAGCTTTCAAATGGTTTGCAAGATTCAAGACACTTCAAGAAGATCAAGGCATTTTTGCAATAGACCAAGCCAAGTCGCAACCCAAGTCGACTTCAGGATCAACTTGAGTTAAAGTCTGAAAGCCAAGTCGACCCAAGTCTCAGACTTGAGTTTCTGAAGAACCCAAGTCGCAGGCCAAGTCGACTCCATGTGCGACTTGGAAGCCAAGTCGCAGGCCAAGTCGACTTCATCTTAGACTTGGAGAATAACGGTCAAATTTTTGAACATTGGAGTTCATTTATTACACGCCAACCACTTCTACAACGTTCATATTTTCCTCAATCTATAAAAGGACATTCAAATGAACGTGAGAAGTAGTAAGTGACACTACTCTAAGGATCATAGAGAGAAAAGAAGTGCAAGAAAGACTTTCAAATCCCTTTTCTCCATATTTGAGTGTTTCAAAGGAAGAAAGAGTTTCAAACTGCAGGTTTCTTCAACGATCATCATCCCAGTTATTTTTTATTTCTTCCTCGAGCTCAAAACTGCCTACACAAATCTGTAAAGTGTAGTTTTTATTCATTTCTTTATTTGGTTGTATAAATCTTGATTTAGCTTGGGTAGCTAAGATCAAGTGTATGCAAAGTAGGGTGTGATTGGAGTGAGACTCATCACCTACTTGTGCAAATGATTGTATATGCCCCCTAGAGCTTTGAATCTAGAAGAGAGCAAGTGGCCTAGTTGTTTATGCCCCCTAGAGCTAGAATCTAGAAGAGAGCAAGTGGCTCTAGTTGTATATGCCCCCTAGAGCTGGAATCTAGAAGAGAGCGGTGACTCTAAGTGTATTCGTGGAATACATAGTGAAACCCAAGTCACAACAGAGTGTGAGCTTGGAAGAGTGGAGTAGGGAAGGTTTGCCCGAACCACTATAAATCTTGTGTCATATTTCTTTTTACTGCTTTATATTTATTGCTCTCTAGCTCTTTTCAAAAGGGGATTAATTACTCAAGGGGTTAAGACTTTATTTACCAAAGATTTTTTAAAGAACCCAATTCACCCCTCCCCTCTTGGGTTTTTGCCACTAACTCGGGACCAACAAGTGGTATCAGAGCAGGTCTTTGAGTTTACCAAAGAGATCTTATTGAAATGGCATCCCAATCTACTTCCGTTCCCGCATTTGCTGAAGGCCAATCCTTTACAAGGCCACCGTTGTTTGATGGGAACAATTTTGGATATTGGAAGCTTCGTATGAAGCAACTCATCATGGCTACCGACATGGACTCTTGAATTGCTATCCAAGATGGAGTAACCTTGCCTACCGATGAAAGAGCTTCCAAATGGACCGATGAGGAAGTAAGAATTGTTAAGAGCAACGCCAAAGCTATGAACTCTTTATTTTGTGCTCTTAATGCTTCTGAATATGATAGAGTATCCTCTTGCTTGACCGCCAAAGAAATATGGAATACGCTAACCTCTATCTATGAAGGAACTTCTCAAGTCCAAGGGACGAGAAGAAATATTTTGATTGGAGAACTAGAGAATTTTAGAATGCTAGAAACAGAAAATATTTCTGAAATGTTCGCTAGATTCTCAAAAATCACTAATGCTTTAAAAGGTCTTGGAAAGGCTATTTCTGAATCTGAGCAGGTTATGAAGATCTTAAGAGCTCTACCGGAATCATGGACTCCAAAGATCACTGCAATAGAAGAAGCCAAAGACCTAAACACTTTAAAGCTTGAAGACTTAATTAGCTCACTCATGTCACATGAGCTAATTAAGAGAAGAAATGAAGATCAACATAGGGGCAAAAGAGCAATCGCCTTGAAAGCCGCACAAGACACTGACGATACCTCCTCTTCTCAAAACGACGACGAGATTGCCCTACTCACAAAACGTTTCAGAAAATTTGTGAGAAAAGGCAAAAATTTCAGAGGTTTCAAAGAAAGAACTCCCAAAGAGAAGAAGAAAGAATCGACCAAATATTACCGATGCGGCGGTTCGGGACATATGCAAGCTCAATGTCCAACTCCCGAAGAGAGCAAGGCAAAAGAACAAAGAAAGGATCGAGGGGACAACAAAAGATTCCAAAAATACAAAGGTAGAGGCATGTACGTAAACGATGAGGAATCTACAACGAGTAACTCCTCAACCGACGAAAACGAGGCAGAAGAATGTGCAAGAATTTGCTGCATGGCACAAATCGAACAAGAAGAACGAATTACCTCAACAAAATGCACAAGCGATGAAGAGGTAAGTTCCAAACTCTCCCATTCTAAATCAAGTTTTACTTCCTTTCAAGAATGCCTCAAATGTACTGAATTAGATGAGCTACAAACTGCATATGATTCATTATATGAAGAAATGAAGAAATTAGGAAGCAAGTTTACAATTAAGAAAAGACAATGTGATGCAACAATAATTGTAAATGGTAAACTTGCAGAAAGATTAGACAAATTGAAAGATGAAAATGATCTGCTAAAAAAGGAGAACAAATCATTAAATGAATCATTAGCCAAGTTCTCTAATCCAGGAGAAAGCGTCAAAATGTTTTTAAATATGACCTCCCAAACACATAAAAGAGGTCTTGGGTATCATACATTTGAGCAAGGAGAAAGTAGCAAATCAAATGTACAAATATTTGAGAAACGTCAAACTAAAAATGCATCTATATACAAGCCACAAAAGAAAAATTTTAAGTGGACTAGAAGACCAATAATGGAACCATTGCATACTTGGAGGCCTACTCCAAGATTACCTATGGCTTGTAATTTCTGCAATAAAATGGGTCACAAAACTTACAAGTGTAATTTTAAGAAATTATATGACCATGGTGCAAAATTAGTTTGGGTTCCAAGAAACACAAGATTTGGGCTTTCAAAGTTAGAACAACAAAGATTGATCTATATTACTAACCCAAATGGACCCATAAAATGGGTACCAAGAAGATAAGATTTATTTGCTTATTTTTCAGACATGTCTTAAGGCAAAGGCAAACAATGAATGGTTTATGGATAGCGGTTGCTCTAGGCATATGACCGGTGAAAGAAGTTTGTTTCACAAACTTAAGCCTTGTAATGATGGAATGGTTGCCTTTGGCAATAATGAAAAAGGTAAAATTAAAGGTAAAGGAAATACACATAGCATTTCAAATGCATGCATGGAAGATGTTTTGTTTGTTGAAGGACTCAAACACAATTTAATGAGCATTAGCCAATTATGTGATAAAGGATACAAAGTTGTGTTTGAATCATCTATATGCAATGTATTTGATGGAGAACATATCATGTTTAGTGGTAAAAGATATGGAAATGTATATTTGGTCTCACTTGATGAATTGAATGGTCAATGTCTAATGGCCATTGATAATGATCCATGGGTTTGGCATAAAAGGCTTGGACATATAAACATGGAAAACATAAAAACCCTATGGAAAAAGAGTTTGGTAGAAGGATTACCAAGATTGAAATATGACAAAGACAAGATTTGCAAGGCATGTCAATTATCAAAACAACCCAAGATGCCTTTCTCTACCAAAAAGGAAATTTTCACCACTAAGCCACTTGAATTGCTACATATGGATCTATACGGGCCATCCGGCATTCTAACCGTTGGTGGAAAGAAATATGTATTTGTCATAGTTGATGATTTTTCAAGATTCACATGGATAATTCTCTTAGCTAGTAAAGATGAAGTCTTCTCTATGTTTGCAACTTTTGTAAATTTGGTGCAAAATGAAAAACAAAGTACTATTGTGACCATAAGAAGCGATCATGGTGGCGAATTCGAAAACAAACGATTCATGGAATTTTGCAATGAAAAAGGAATTCACCACACATTTTCTGCACCAAGAACTCCACAACAAAATGGAGTAGTAGAAAGGAAAAATAGAACTATACAAGAGATGGCTAGAACTATGCTAAATGAGAGCAATCTATCCAAGAAATTTTGGGGTGAAGCTGTGAGTACAGCTTGTCATGTTTTGAACCGAGTTACCATTCGAGCAATCTTGAAAAAGACCCCATATGAACTATGGAAAGGAAGGAAACCAAATATCTCATATTTTCATGCTTTTGGATGTACATGCTATGTTTTAAACAATGGAAAAACCAATTTGGGCAAATTAGATGCCAAAAGTGATGAGGCTATATTCCTTGGTTATTCATCAAATAGCAAAGCATATAGAGTATTCAACAAACGAAACCAAGTTGTAGAAGAATCCATACATGTTGTATTTGATGAAATTAACCAATGTCCGAGAAAGGAGGATGAACTAAGTGATGCAGATGAGACAAAAAGCAAAGAACAACCAAAGGAACTCGAGCTCAAGCCAGAAAATCCAGTGGAGGAAGAGGTAAGTGAAGGTAATGACTCTTACAAACCTCCAACTGATTTAAAGTTCAAAAATGCCCATCCAATTGAACAAGTTATTGGAAACATATATGAAGGAGTAAAAACTAGAAGATCAAAACAAAACGTTTATGGCCAATATGCGTTTGTATCGAAAATTGAACCAAATACCATTGAACAAGCTCTTAATGATGAAAATTGGGTTATTTCAATGCAAGAAGAGCTAAATCAATTCGAAAGAAACAATGTATGGCATTTAGTTCCTAGACCAAACAATCATACAGTCATTGGTACAAAATGGGTATTTAGGAACAAATTAGACGAAAGCGGTCTTGTAATTAGAAACAAGGCACGATTAGTAGCCAAAGGGTACTCCCAAGAAGAAGGAATTGATTTTGAAGAATCATATGCACCCGTGGCGAGATTAGAAGCCATACGTATCTTATTAGCATTCGCTTCACATATGAATTTCAAATTGTTCCAAATGGATGTGAAGAGTGCATTTTTGAATGGCTATTTGAATGAAGAAGTATATGTTGAACAACCCCCTGGTTTTGAAGATAAGGATCAATCAAAATATGTGTATAAATTGACCAAAGCACTATATGGATTAAAACAAGCTCCAAGAGCTTGGTATGAAAGGTTGAACAAATTCTTGATTGATCATGAATTTCAAAGAGGGAAAGTAGACACTACTTTGTTCATCAAATATAAAAATAGCAATATTTTAATTGTACAAATTTATGTAGATGACATAATCTTCGGTGCTACTGACGAAAATCTATGCCAAGAATTTTCTAAGATTATGCAGAATGAATTCGAAATGAGCATGATGGGAGAATTAAATTTCTTCCTTGGACTACAAATCAAGCAACAAAGTGAAGGAATATTTCTGAACCAGTCCAAGTATGTCAAAGAGATGCTCAAGAAATTTGGAATGCAGAATAGCAAAGGGGCAAACACTCCAATGAGCTCAACAATCAAAATCGACACGGATGAAAACGGTAAAAGTATCGATCAAAAGCTTTATAGGAGCATGATAGGAACTTTGCTTTATTTAACTGCTTCTAGACCCGATATCTTATTTAGTGTTTGTATGTGCTCTAGATTTCAAGCATGTCCCAAAGAATCACATCTACTTGCTGTAAAAAGAATTTTTAAATATTTGATAAAAACTACAAACCTTGGACTATGGTATCGAAAGGGGTCAACCTTTGATCTAATCGGCTATTCGGATGCAGATTTTGCCGGATACAAAGTAGATAGAAAGAGTACTAGTGGAACTTGTCAATTTCTTGGACATATGTTGGTTTCATGGTATTCAAGAAAACAAACAAGTGTTGCTCTATCTACTGCGGAAGCCGAATACATAGCCGCCGGTAGTTGTTGTGCCCAATTACTTTGGATGAAACAACAGTTGAAAGACTATGGTATTGATTATGTTGATATTCCTATTAGATGTGATAATACAAGTGCAATTTGTTTAACTAAAAATCCTGTATTGCACTCTAGAACCAAACATATTGATGTGAGACATCATTTTATTCGTGAACATGTTGAAAATCATGATGTGTGCTTAGAATATGTGAAAACAGAGGATCAAATTGCTGATATCTTTACCAAACCTCTAGCTAAAGAATCATTTTACAAGATCAGGTATGATATGGGGATGATAGAGCTAAAATAGGAAAAATTAAAACAAGAAATCAAATTTTGAAAAAGGCAAACTGATGAGTCAAGTCGACTCCATAGGAGCCAAGTCGACTCCGCCAAGTCGACTTGGGAAAGTGAAGTCGACTCCGCTTCGACAGCGAAGTCGACTCCACGGGGTCGAAGTCGACTCCGCACTATGTGCGAAGTCGACTCCAGGGAACCGAAGTCGACTTCGCCTAGGGCAAAGTCGACTCCGCGCGCGCGACCGTCCGAATTCCGAGATTTCTCTTCCTTTTCTTCTTCCCTCTTTTCTTTCTTCCTCATTTTTCCGGCCTCCCTGTTTTCCTCTTCTCCTCCGGCGATTCTCCTTTTCTCTCCGGGAATCCTCTCCCTCTCCGGCCTTTTCTCTCCGGGAATTCTCTCCCTCTCCGGCGACTCCTACTCTCTCACTGCCTCTCTCCTTTGTCTCTCTCTCTCAACTCTCTTCTTTTTCTCTCTTTCAAACTTTCTCTCTTTCACTAGCATTCCCTCTCAAATTCCATAAATCCCAAGCTCCAAATGGCACCAAAGAAAGCCGTATCAAAACCATACCCCAAACGGGTTCCCACACAACCACAACCTTCATCTCAACCAAAAGAAGTTCCTAGAAAAACTAGGACTCCATCAAAAAGAGCAAGAGAGGAACCATCAACTTCGACGGGTAAACGGGTTCGATTCCAAACCTCCACTCAATCATCTGATCAAGCACCCAGGTCGGAAAATCAACAAACCTCACAGAGCACACAATCCGGGACAAGCAGAAGGGGCACTGCAGCTGGGAAAGCCCAAGTATTGAAGATGCCCACTACCTACTTCAAAACCGAGCTCCAACATAGCCGTTTCTACAAAAAGTTCTACGAACGGAAGGTATTCATACCCAAGATTATAGATTTTAATTTCCTGAAAGAATATGGATCCGACATAGAAGATCTATTGGATTTTCAAGGATGGACCAATTTGCTAAAGGAAGACGAAAGGGTCTATCCAGATCTTACTCGAATGTTTTATTATCTTTGGGATGAAGAATACTTTGGAACCTTCGTCAAAGGAGTCGAAATGGATCTTGGAATCGGGATAGTTGCAGGACCGACTGAAGTAATGAGTCATTTAGGACACATACTTGGAGTCCCGTATGAGGATGAGCCCATTCCAGAAGACCTCACTATGGATCAAATGTATAATCAGCTCACCCGGAGCAACAAGTACCATCCGGGAATCAAATTCCTTCGGTACATGGATCTTTCACCAAGGCTACGAGTACTCCGACTTCTCATTGCCCACTGCATCTACCCAAAGGGCTGTGGAAGAAATCAATTGAATCCACAAGAAGCAGGGATACTATGGAAAGTGGCCAACAGGGTCAAAGTGAGCATACCCAAACTATTTCTTGAAGCATTGGCTTCTAGAAAGGATAACCCACGAGGAGTCCTTCCCTATGGCACATGGATCACAAAGATTCTTGAATTCTTCAAAGTGGATATTGAAGGCGAGCCTTTCGAAGTGCTCAAATCCACAAATGCCATAAATAAAGCTCTCATACAAAGAATGAAGATCAATCTGCTTGAACTAAGGCATCAACCTTCAGAAGAAGAGCAAGAAGACAATGCACAGACTGAGGGGGAGCAACCTCCCGCGGCACCACTTGCTCAAGAGGAGCCAGCCTCTCCCATATCGCATGGATCCTATTCTCCACAAGGGTCCGCTGCAAGAGAACGGGTGCCTCCAACCTCTTCTGAGGAGGTCACCCTAAAGGATTTAAAAGATGAAATTGTTGCTATGAGGGCAGAAATGGGTTATCAAGAAGACCGGATGACAAGTCTTATCACCGGCGTTCACAATGCCCTCGAGGATATGCACTCCCGGCAAGACAGAATTGAGCGGGAAATGCGGACTATCCGCTATCATCTTGCCTCAGGCCGACATAAGAAGAAACTCATGCCTGAACTCGATCCTTACGAATCAGGATCAGTTCATAAAGAAGCAACTCCAGATCACGCTTCTCTTGTTTACTCATCGGCCCATCATTGTCCTATCGAATCAATCTTATATCCGATCTCTCAATTTCAATTCACAAAATCATTAAGAGTTGATCGATTTTTGATAAATTTTTGATAGTTTGACAAAAAGGGGGAGATAGAATAGGTGAGTTGAGTAAAATTTTCTTATGGGTTGGGTAGTTTTGTATCTAGGTTTCATTTTTGTTTTGCATTGCATTTTGTAAAAATGAAACTTGATATATATAAATGCTTTTGATGAATGTTATGTTTACTTAATATGTTATGCTTGATTAATAAAGTATTCAACATGATTTGCTTGAAAGGTATCCAATATGCCAAAATGATATAATGATTGGAATTTCAAAAAGTCTCTGACCTATAAGACAAATGCTCTATTTTTCAAAAGACATATGAACATGATTAATGCTTGAAAGGTATCAACTCAAACGAAGTTTTGTCAATCATCAAAAAGGGGGAGATTGTTGGAAACAATGTTTAAAACAATAAAATTGACCAAATCTTGAGTTTTGATGATTAACAAGAACTAATTTTGAGTATATAAAAGGTACTAATATGTTTGCTAAATGTTTAAGGAAAGCAAAGAGGTCAAGTCGATCTCCAAGTCGACTTGGACTTCGACTTGGGTGAAGTCGATCCCAAAGTCGACTCAAATATCGACTTGAGAATGAATCCCAAAACGCAACAGGTGAAGTCGCAGGTCAAGTCGACTCCACTTGCGACTTGGGAAGTCAAGTCGCAGACGAAGTCGACTCCAGCATCGACTTGGAGTATCCAGAGCTGAAAAGTGGAAACGAACATAACGAAGTCGCAAACGAAGTCGACTCCAGGTGCGACTTGGGTGAAGTCGCAGGCCAGGTCGACTCCATCCACGACTTGAGATGTTCAAACTTTCAAATATGCAGTTTTCAAGATATTCAAGAGGATTTATCACTCAAGTCTAAGGAATCAAGATGAAAAACAAATGAGTCAATTTCAAAGTCAAGAATCATGTTCTACATTCAAATCAAGTCTATCAAGCTCAAAGCAAATCTTCAAGCTAGCTTCCAAATGGAGTAATACCTAAGTCATAAAGACCAAGTGAGCCCAAAGCAAAGCAAGGAACATACATATATTGTGCAAGGACTCAAAGCTTTCAAATGGTTTGCAAGATTCAAGACACTTCAAGAAGATCAAGGCATTTTTGCAATAGACCAAGCCAAGTCGCAACCCAAGTCGACTTCAGGATCAACTTGAGTTAAAGTCTGAAAGCCAAGTCGACCCAAGTCTCAGACTTGAGTTTCTGAAGAACCCAAGTCGCAGGCCAAGTCGACTCCATGTGCGACTTGGAAGCCAAGTCGCAGGCCAAGTCGACTTCATCTTAGACTTGGAGAATAACGGTCAAATTTTTGAACGTTGGAGTTCATTTATTACACGCCAACCACTTCTACAACGTTCATATTTTCCTCAATCTATAAAAGGACATTCAAATGAACGTGAGAAGTAGTAAGTGACACTACTCTAAGGATCATAGAGAGAAAAGAAGTGCAAGAAAGACTTTCAAATCCCTTTTCTCCATATTTGAGTGTTTCAAAGGAAGAAAGAGTTTCAAACTGCAGGTTGCTTCAACGATCATCATCCCAGCTGTTTTTGATTTCTTCCTCGAGCTCAAAACTGCCTACACAAATCTGTAAAGTGTAGTTTTTATTCATTTCTTTATTTGGTTGTATAAATCTTGATTTAGCTTGGGTAGCTAAGATCAAGTGTATGCAAAGTAGGGTGTGATTGGAGTGAGACTCATCACCTACTTGTGCAAATGATTGTATATGCCCCCTAGAGCTTTGAATCTAGAAGAGAGCAAGTGGCTCTAGTTGTTTATGCCCTCTAGAGCTAGAATCTAGAAGAGAGCAAGTGGCTCTAGTTGTATATGCCCCCTAGAGCTGGAATCTAGAAGAGAGCGGTGACTCTAAGTGTATTCGTGGAATACATAGTGAAACCCAAGTCACAACAGAGTGTGAGCTTGGAAGAGTGGAGTAGGGAAGGTTTGCCCGAACCACTATAAATCTTGTGTCATATTTCTTTTTACTGCTTTATATTTATTGCTCTCTAGCTCTTTTCAAAAGGGGATTAATTACTCAAGGGGTTAAGACTTTATTTACCAAAGATTTTTTAAAGAACCCAATTCACCCCTCCCCTCTTGGGTTTTTGCCACTAACTCGGGACCAACAGATAGAAAAAGCACTAGTGGAACATGTCAGTTTCTTGGAAGCATGTTGGTTTCATGGTTTTCAAGAAAACAAACTAGTGTTGCTCTATCTACGGCGGAAGCCGAATACATTGCCACCGGGAGCTGTTGTGCTCAATTACTTTGGATGAAACAGCAACTTAGGGACTATGGCATGGATTTCAAAGATATACCTATCAAATGTGATAATACAAGTGCCATATGTCTAACCAAGAATCCAGTCCTGCATTCTAGGACCAAACATATAGATCTTAGACACCATTTCATTAGAGAACATGTAGAAAATCATGACATATGTTTGGAATTTGTTAGAACTGAGGATCAAGTTGCAGATATTTTTACTAAACCCCTAGCAAGAGAAGCATTCTATAAAATTAGAAATGACATGGGAATGATTGAGCTCACCTAAGTAACAAAACAACAAATGCTATAACAAGTGGTATCAGCTGGTAAATCAAGTGGTATAAAATCTAACAAGTAATAACAATTGGTATCATGTCCAACAAGTAGTATCTAAAATTTGGATAAGCATAAACTCAGGGGGAGCACCCATTTAGGGGGAGCTAACCCACCTATCTCTTTGATTACCCTCTAATCTTTTTGATATATTGACAAAAAGGGGGAGAGAGATTTAAGGAGAAGAAGAGTATTTGAGTTGAAAAATTGAGTATAAGTCTTTATGATTAAAAGGGAGAGAGACGATTAAAAGGGAGAGAGATGATTAAAGGGGAGAGAGATGTAAGAAGAGAAGAGTAAGAATGGGGAGGAGAGTAGGATATGCTTACATGATATTTGAATGTTCTGTTTGCATGAGCATAAGCATGATTTTAAAATGCAATATGAGCATATTATTTTTAATGAAAGGTATCTACTCAAATCGGTTTTGTCAATCATCAAAAAGGGGGAGATTGTTGGAAATATAGCTAAATCCATATTTTGATGATTAACAAATCAATTTGAGTATGTCTTGGCTACTAACAAGTTTGTGAAATGTTTAAGGAATATACGTTTGAAGAAAATCAAGTTAGGAAGGCCAAGTCGATCCCCAAGTCGACTCCAAGATCGACTTCAAACATGCAGAACTGTCCAGAGTTGAAAACGGAAGAAGGGAAGGTGAAGTCGCAGGCCAAGTCGACTCCACCTGCGACTTGGGTAGCCAAGTCGCAAACGAAGTCGACCTCACCATCGACTTCAGTCGGGCCAAACCTTCCAGAGTTGAATTCGAAACAGCAGAATGCCGAAGTCGCACCCCAAGTCGACTCCACGTGCGACTTGAGGTGAAGTCGCAGCCGAAGTCGACTCCGACATCGACTTCGATCGGGCAGAAGCTATTTTTTCAGAAAACAAGCTCATTATCAACTCAAGTGTTTCAAATTCCAAGCAAGACTTAATTCCTTCAAAGATTCACAAGGTTCAAGCTAATCCAGGAAGAATCAAAGTCAAGTTCTTCAAGGATCACAAGATCTATAAGTTTGAGGAGTCATTCCAGAATCAAAAGGACTGAAGGAAGAAAGACTAAGCAAAACAAGAGTTTCAAAGTTCCAAGTTCATGAAGCCAACTGTCGAGGTGAAGTCGAACCCGAAGTCGACTCCACCTGCGACTTGGGTCAAGTCGAGAACCCAAGTCGACCCTGACTGGAACTTGAAGTTGCGACGAAGAAGCGAAGTCGCACCCGAAGTCGACTCCATCTGCGACTTGGGTGAAGTCGCATCCGAAGTCGACTCCGACTGCGACTTGGGTCGCAACGGTCGGATTATTTTCGAACGTTGGCGCATTAAATGCGCGCCACCTACTCACTAACGTTCGGATTCCCTCCAAGATTATAAATAGAACTCATCGTGAACGAGGGAGTAACAAGAGGATCATTAAGTGAGCATAACTCATATCCATAAGAGCTTCAAAGAGATCAAATCACTCAAGGAGGAAGAATTGTGTTTCAAGTTGCAAGAGCTACATTCAGAAACTTCAAAGCCATCATCTACAAGTTCTTCCCTGCGCTAAATCGTTTCTACACACCTGTAAAGTGTAGTTTACTTTTATTGTTTACTTGTTTGTGTTGAACTTGATTTAGCTTGCGTAGCTAAGATCAAGTGGTAGCAAAGTAGTGTGTGATTGGAGTGTGACTCATCACCTACTTGTGCTAAGTGTTTGATGCCCCCTAGAGCTGGAATCTAGAAGAGAGCAAGAGGCTCTAGTTGTTGATGCCCCCTAGAGCTGGAATCTAGAAGAGAGCAAGAGGCTCTAGTTGTTGATGCCCCCTAGAGCTAGAATCTAGAAGAGAGCAAGAGGCTCTAGTTGTATTCGCGGAATACAATAGTGGAACCCAAGTCACAAGGAGTGTGAGCTTGGAAGAGTGGAGTAGGGGGGTTGCCCGAACCACTATAAAATCCTTGTCTACTTGCTTTTATTTCTGCTCTCTTTATTACTTTGCTTTCCATTCAGTTTCTTCATTCAAGGGGATTAATTCTACAAGGGGTTAAGTTTTTAAGTTACCAAAGAAATTTTAAGAACCCAATTCACCCCTCCCCTCTTGGGTTTTGCCATCTATTCGGGACCCAATAGAAGCTTCATGGACGTTGCAATGAGGGCAATTTGGAAGGTGAAAATGAAATTTACTAAAATGCCCTAAGGGTTGCTTGAGCACCAAGAAAAGTGGCAAATAAAAGGAGAAAAGAGAGGGAGCATGGGGCTGGACGTTCCAGCAAAGGAGAAGAGAAAGAGAGAGAGAGAGAGAGAGAGAGAGAGAGAGAAGAGAGGAAACTAAGGGGTGAAAATTCTCCAAAAAAAAAATTCAGCAAGCCTCACACGTCCAACCCAGAAAGGAAAGGGAAAAAAGAGAAGGAGAAGCTCGAGAAGCTAGGGGCAAAGATTCAACGAAATCGAGTAAGTACCGGCTGAGTTTAAGCCTTCCAATTTCCAAGTTTTCTTCTTGATTTGGAATCATGGTTTTGAGTTATAAAAGACCTCTTAAAGAACATGATTCAAGGATTAAATATTCTTAGCTAAATGAGTTGATTTATAAAGTTTAATTTGGGATTAATTAGCCCATATCCTCTAATCTACACTCATGTGTAGTAAATCTTGACCTGGAAAGGAAAATATGGAAGAAATAGTTAATAAACGATTTTTAGTATAAAAAGTTTTTTAAAGACTCGTGATGTGGTAATTAAGGAACAACCCAGTTTTCAGATTAAAAGGATAATGAAGTTGTAAATTAAAAATCTGAGAAAATCAACCTGGACAGGAGTGAACGGGTGGCAGGATCAGCTGCACTAAATTCTTTTTAATCATTTTTATACAAGAAATTTTGTGCTGAAAATTTTACAGGATATATAAGACATATTTAGGATCAGATAAAAAAATAAAAATTAGGTTTTTATGGGTATAAATATACCCTATAATTTACGTAATTCAGGTTGTCTAAAAAGGGGTGCTGCTGTCCATCAGAGTAAAAATACCAAAATAAATAGAAATACTAAATATTTCATGCTGTAAATATTTATTTTGGTCAATTAATGTTGTTATTTAGGTATGGTAGAAATTTCAGATCAAAAATACTTGATTTGATATTAATTAAAGATTTTTAAAATTCAGTGTTTCTGAATTCAGCATTATGGACAGCTTAAGGAATAAATCAAGATAAATGTTAAATTCCAGGTTTTTGTGATGGAATTTAACTTATAATGGGATATAAATAAGTTATTATGAGTTTTTATATTAGAGGTAAACAATATTACCCTAATTATGATTTTTTTGAAGATATGTAAAGGGATGTCCAAAGAGGGGTGCAAAGGGTACCCAAGATGTATATGAAAGTTGTTATATGGAAACCATTTAATTATGAGATTCAAATATGTGTTAATATCCTAAATTTTGGTTAAGAAAAGTATGGTTTAATGCTGGAAAATTTGGATTAAAAATTTGTTTAGACCATGTTGTAAAGAGAGTATTGAAAAGACGAAAAACGGTTTCTAAAGTTGCTGTTTTGGGAACCCTATGATAAATGGATTAAAATTTCAGAAATAAACCCTAAATTATATGTTAATTAAGGGGTTTAATCATGCTGAATTGAGATACAAGTTTCTGTGTTAAAAATTTTAAGAAACGCATGATTTATGTATTGAGAAATTGACGTATATGAAGAGATAAGTATGAATAAATGATATATGGATTATGTAAGTTGTTAAAATGCAAAAACGCATAACAACATGATGAAAAACTTGGATTAGGGTGTTGTTTAAGTAAATAATGATAATCTCAAATTTTGAGATTATTAGATGATGTCTAAGTTAGCAACTAAGTGCTTAAAATGAGCACCGTTGTATGAAAAATGGAAAATATGTTAAAAATGATAAATGGAGGTAATGAACTTCCAAATAATGATTTAATGAATGATTGTTATATGTATGTAAGTTTACCCTACATAAGGGTATCAAAAATGAATGGATTATTGATATGTGTAGGGTATGTTGCTAAATATGAATACCCGACTTGAAAGACAAGTGGGTTAAGTTAGATGAACTTATGTAGGTTGGAAGACCTAAGGAATATAAGTATTTGAAGACGATGCAAATAAATAAAATATTATTTTCATTTATTTAGGCAAAGGCAAAGAAAAGAATGGAAGGAAAGGGATTATGGCGATCTCAAATAAGCAAGCGAACTTTCTAAAATGCTATTTTCTTTCTATGTGATTGATATGATTGAAATGTTTATGTTTATATTTAAATGAATGGGCAAGCACAAGTTTTGAAAATGATGGCTTTAATAAAAAGCCACAAGTTTTGGAAAATGAAGGCTTTAATGAAAGTCGTAAGTTTTGAAAAAGAATGGCTTTAAGGAAAAGCCTCAAGGTTTGCTTTATGAGAAGCAAGCAATACGTTTTAAGATAAAGATTTTATCATCAGTGTTGCCAAAAATTGGTAATGCTTTATGTTAATGGAATTGAGAATTTTGCTTATGAGTAAGCAAGTTCTCCATAATAATGTTTTCAAAGGATTTCATGTTTGATACCAATGGTTTTAAGAATTTGCTTTTAAGCAAGCAAGTTCTTTATGATGTTGTTTCAAAAGTATTTTATAAGAAAAAGAGAATTTTACCCTTTTTCACAAAGTATTGTTTGTAAATGAGTTTTGTGTTATTTCTACAATAATTTGTGATAAACAATTATGTTTATGAAAGAAAAAGGAAAAGGAGAATTGATTTATGAAAAAGATTTGTTTTACTAGGTCATAATAATTAAATAATAAATGATGATTTGGACATAGTCCATATGTTTTAAAATGATATTCGAAAAGTTTTGATTTCCTTTAGATAAGGAAATCTATATTGAAAATATCTTGAAAAATATTTATACTAATGTTGTTAAATGGAATTTAAGGATGACCAACCTCATAAGTTGATTTTCTTAAAATAGTTCGATTTCGGGTTGCTAAAGTAGCATACAAAAGATCATGCAAGGCTCCTTTGTGTAAAAATGACAAAATTGATATGTGGACAAGAAATTGATTTTAGGGTGGTTGAGAAGGGGTAGCATAATTGCATAACTTTTGTGAGCAAAAAGGCCCCGAAATGGAAACCAAGAAAATATTAGAAAATATATAGTTTAATTTTGAAAATTCAAAGGTTTCAAAATTCTTTTATAAGGATTTTAAGATGTATTATTTTTCAAATAATTCAAATGTTTATCAAAATATTTCCGAAAGAATTTAAGGAAGGTCATCCTAAAATTAGATTTCAAATGACAACTTGTTTTAAGTGGGTGAGCTCGCTTTACAAGTTGACACGGATTGTGGTCTGTGATGTGTTTCTAAAAATGATTTTTTTAAAAGACACAGACTTCGGTCTGTGATGTTTTTAATTTATGGATGCAGACTGAGGTCTGTGATCCCGGTTTTAAAGGATACGGGCTGCGGTCTGTAATACTTTAAACCAAACAGACTGCGGTCCGTCATAATGATATATGGTGCACCAGTACAAGGAACAGGCCGATTGTAGAGCACGGTTGGAATGATCGGGGCCCACTCTACATATGGCCAAGTCGCTAAGGGATGGCAGAGTGCCAGCGACGCCCTCCCTGAGATGGGAGCAAGATAAAGGAACATCTGCCTGGCTAGCGTGCTGTTAAGGATTTTCTTCCAAAATGTAGCATGATCACTTTCTAAGTGTCACTACTGGATGAGGAGAAATGCATTTGCATACGTTTTGCTTTTCAAAAGCCCAAAGATTGGGATATAAAAGCATTTATATGAAAAGTTATCCTAAATTGGATTCTTATGAGCTATTATGTATAAGTTACCCTAAAAGCAGGGTGTTTTACACAAAATGTGTAAATATTACGAATAAAAAAATGGTTTTTATGCAAAAATTTTAATGAAAAGGATTTATGACTTGTTGCTATAAACAAGCGCAAAGATGGGGATTATGAAAAAGGGTTTATGTTGGAAAATATTTTGGACATAAGAATGTCCATTTCCAAAAGGTTTATGTGGAAAAATGGTTGGACATGAGAATGTCTATTTCCTAAAAGAATTTATGTTGGAACATGTGCGGACATAAAAATGTCCGTTTCTAAAAGAGTTTAAGGGATAAAAGTGTTTGAGAACATGTGAATGTCCATTGCCAAAAAGGCTTATGTAAAATATATTTTGGACATAAAAATGTCCATTACCAAAGTGTTTATGTGAAAAATATTTTAGGACGTATAAACGTCCGTTTCCAACAAGGTTTACATGGAAAAATATTTTAGGACGTATGAACATCCAGTTCCAAGATGATTTATGTGGAAAAACGTCTTTCCGTTGACATGAGAATGTCCATTGCCAAATATGGTTTATGTCAAGATGTTTTGGAACATAAAATGTCCCTTGGACAAAATGATTTATGAGAAAAATATTTTAGAAAATGATTTTCAAGGAAGTCTTGCCCTAAAAGATAAAATGCTTGCTTACTAAGTTATCACTCACATTTTAATTTCCAAACCTTAGACAAGTACTGGGAGACTCAAGCGGTCGAGGACTTAAGAAATGGAGAAAAGGTACGAGATAGTACAATGTGGGCTAAAAGGATTAGCCATGGTGAGTGGAATGATATGAATGAAAGTATTCAGGTATGCTGACGTATATGAATTTATTTAAAGTTCTAAGTTCTAGGAGAACTAATGAATGAATGTATGTATGGATGAATGTATGTCTGGAATGGCAATGTCATGATTAGGTCAAAAGGTCCTATGATGTATAACAGCATGTTGAAATGGTTTAAAGGATATGTACAAGTGTACCATCGCTCATGTTATAAATGAAATAACAATGAATGAAAAAACGAAAAAAAATTTGGACGAATTCCAATTAAGAACCCACCGCGTGATCAGGGCAACAATCCTGATTCACATTTACCAATCAATAAGGTCTTGAGGAAAGGAAGTAACGTCTCGGTTTGGGGTGCCACAAGCGAAGAAGATGACTAGAACCCAGGACCTCAAGACTGGTCTGATACCAGTACGGTCACTGAGGAACCCACACAGGTACCCTTCAGTCTCGGAAGGTTCCTGAGGTTAAGAAGAAGGGGACGTTAAAGACACTGCCACCGTCAAGACATCCTATTTTTCTTTTTTTATATAAATATGTAAATATTATTGGGAACAGGTACATAAGGCTAAGTTAGTCTGTGTACAAAAGTTTGACTGATGGATAAATGGATTGTTGATAATTTATGATAATACATGTGAATTATGTGATCATGTGATTATATGTTTGAATTTATTTAAGTATTTAATGATGAATATTGATGTTATACTAATAAATGTTTTATGAAGTTGAAAATGCCGCTCACCAGAGCTAATGCAAGAGCTAACAAAGGAAAGGCCCTAATGGAAGAATCAATTGATCAAGCAATGGGCGAAGCCAGTAAAAGAACTTATAGGGCAGAATCTTAAGAGCAATCCTCTAGGACCCGCCCACGGCAAGAGGAAAGCCCTAGACCTCAAGCGGATGTCAATATAGAAGAAAGAATAGCTACGGCAATCGAGAAAGCTATGCAGCAATGGACAGCCCAGGCTATAGAATAGTCTTGCCTCCAGCCCTAAGTGTCATCCACAATGTGTTTCACATCTTCATGCTCAGAAAATATATTTTCGATCCTACCAATGTGTTGATAGCAGAAAATTTGTCAATCCAAGAACACTTGAACTATGAGGAAAGGCCAATCAAAATATTGAATTTCAAGATCAAGAAGCTTCAGAACAGAGAGATCGAATATGTAATGGTACAATGGAATCGATATTCAGAATCCGAAGCTACTTGGGAGCTATGTAGAATCCCAAATTTTAGGACCATGTATGAAACCTTAAGGTCATGAACCCTAGGTAATGTATTGATTTTTTTTAAATATATGATTTTGTAATATATGGAGTTGAAGGATCAAATAATTAATTTAATAAATAGTAATCATGTGATTAAGATAAAGTGATAAGTTAATCACTTTGGATTAACTTAATCACAAAAGACGAAAAAAGAAGTTTCTCACAATAGGACAAAATAGGAGTTGAGACAAAAAGGAAACTTAATTGAAGTCTACAAATGTTATATTTGGAATTTTTAAGAAAATGAAGGGTAATTTATGATTTCATAAAGATTGGATATGAAAATGAATTTTTACAAATTTTTAGGGAAGGAATTTCAAAATTCCGAATAATGCTAAGTGAAACTGTTTAAATTTACAGACCTTATAGAAAAATAAAAATTAATGGAAAAATTTTGACCAATTAGGAGCTCTAATCAAGAGCTTATATTTATCCTTATTGTTTTCATTAGATCTAAGCATGTATAACTCAGATGGACAAGAAAATTAAATAGAAAATACTAAATTATGTGCTCTTTAATCTAGACGGAATAGATTATGAAAAATAATTTACGTCTAGTGGATATTTATTATTTTCGTATAATTAATTAGTAAATTAATATCTTGATGTATATAAGGTTGTTCGAGATGAAAATTTTTTAGCAAGCCTATTTTAATATACCCTACATAATGAATGGATTAAATTTTGAAAAACATGTCTACAAGTTTTTAAAAATGAAATTTTATGCCAAAATATGATTTTAATTAAGTTCAAATATGTACTTCGCTCCAATTGAGGTGAAATTTTATGGATAAGCCTATTTTAAAAAAATATATTTTTATCTAAATATGAATTAGTTAATTAAAATAAAATAGAAATTTTTTTCAAAATTCTAAAAGGTACATTTTGTGAGTAATTGTATATATATTAATAAGAAAAATTTTCATAATATATAAGTGTGTATGTAGGCAGTTATGAATTAATTTATTAATGCAAATAAAATAAAAAAAATTTCTGCATGAAAGAACGTACGTGGGCAGCAAAATAAATGTCCGATATTATATGGACAGCAGCAATTACAGGCAGTGTTGTCAGAACCGAACCGATGATTGAACCGGTAAAGGAACTGGTCTGGTTCCAACCGGTTCAACCGGTTAATCAAACCGGTTTGAACCGGTGACGTCAGCATGACATATATATGATGTCATAAATATTAAATTTTTAAATTTTAAATAAATATATTGATAAAATTATATTTTTATAAATCCTAAATATATATGTTAGATTTTAAGGACAACAATATAAGTACGGACCATGCAAAAAAAATTACTAGCAAGTTTTAAAAAATCTTTAAGCATGAATTTTTTAAAAAATAAACTACATTAACTAACCTGAAATGCTTAAACTTGAAATAAGCCATGAATTCTTCCTCTTTATCTCAGTACCTTGATAAATTGCTATAACCATACCTGACAAAATAAGAAATAAAAAAAATTAGTAAGTGTTGAAAATTTGAACAATGAAATAAATTATAATAATATAACACTGTCCCGGATGCAACGACAACGACTTGGAGTCTTGAAGAAAGCTACCAGCGAGACGGCGAGATGACGAAGAGCGAGACAGCAAGCAGTGAGCGGACAGCAAGATGGCGACCAGCCTGCCGGCGACCGGTGAGATGGCGAACGACAGCTCAAGGTGAGCTTGGCGGACGAAGCGGCGCACAGTGTGGTGGACGGCGTGGGGGCGTGCTGGGCGTGCAGCGGCGGCGCGTGTCGACGCTGAGGAAGAAATGCCGGCGGACGGCGTGGGCGTGTGTTGGGCGGGCGAGCTGCCGGAGGATTACGCGACGAACGGTGCGGCGGCGGCCCGTGCTGGTGCTGAAGACAAAGCGAGGGCGACGGTTGCTGCGGCGGAGGGCGCGGGGGCGACGCGCGCCAATGCTGAGGACGAAGCCTGGGCGGACGATGCGGCGGGTGGCATGGGCGCGTTTGGGCGGGCGGGCAGGCCAGGGGACAATGCGGGAACACAGCGTGTCGTCGTTGAAGACGAAGCAGGTGCGTGCCGGCGCTGCGGGCGAGCGCTGAGCGGGTGAGGTGTTTCGGTGAGGCAGAATCGGGAGCGGCGACAGGTTAGGGACTTAGGGTTTTAGCAGTGAGGTGAGGAAGGCGAGCGGGCGATTTGAGCATTCGACGGTTTTTTCCATTCGTTTTTTTAAATATATATTATTAGAATACAAGGGCCAGCCCCGTCCGACCGGTCGAACCAGGTTGGACCGGATATTCCGGTTCGACCGTCGGTTCACCGGTTCGGACGGTTTTTCACATTTGAACCGAACCGCACCGAACCGAACCGGAACCTGGACCGGTCCGACCGGCCGGTCCGGTCCGGTTCTGACAACACTGATTACAGGTGCGTTCAAAGATTTTTTTTTTGTACAATATAAAAAAATAAAAAATTTAACCTAAGAATTGCTGGCAATTTACGTGGGCAGCAGCTGTAGCAAAAATGCATGAAATGCAACAGGTGCAACACCTGTATCCATGCTAAACGGTGACCATGGTTTTTAACCATGGTAAACCGTATAAGAGGAGTATGAAAAGAGGCTGAAGATGAGAAGAGAGTGCTGGACGTGCATGCATTAGCAAGGAGAGATAAAAGAAGGGAAGAGAAAGGCATGGACAGCAGCATCAATTAAAGTCAAACGCTCCAGGCATTCTTCATTTTGATCGTCAGCATATTTTATTATTTCAGATATGATGCTCATCTTGTCCCCTATTCAAATAATTTCAGTTTTGATTTTTAATTATTAAAGCCACCTGCTGGATGATCATATGATTTATACGTTTGATATTTTGATTTTATAATTTTAACAGTCTATGCAGAACGTTGATTAATAAATATAAAACACATGCTGTAAAAATATTTTACTGTTCCTAAATAAATGTTCTGCAGTAAACAGAATTTTAATATGCTGCTAGACGTTCATGCATATACCATTTTATTAATTAAGCATGATTTTTTTTAATATCGGTATGATTCCCATATCATTAATTCAGTGAAATTTTAATACTGCTTAAATGGTTCGAATGTTAATATATATGATACATATATATAACCGTTAATGAATTCAGTGAGATTTTTATGCTGATTAATTACGTTAGCTTTAAATTAAGGATTCATAGATTGCAAGTATGCAATCACATATGCAGGTAACGTCAAAATCAGATTTGGGTATATATGTAAACAACTTACAACATCCAAATGATAAATGTGGAGGTTATGTGATGATAGAAATAAAAATATGAACGAGATAGTAAACGAATGATTTTTTCCATGTTCATTATATGATCATTAAGGAACGACTAAAGTTTCATCTTGAAATATTAAGCAGGCTGTAAATAAAAAATCCGAGAAGATTAACTTAAACAGGGTAAAACGGGTGACAGGATCATCTGTAGTAAATGATTTTTAATAATTTTTTCAGATGTATTTTTGATCTTAAATTTTGATATGATGTATAAGATATTTTTATTATCACTATAAAAAAATAAAATATGATTTTTGGATGACATAAGTATGGTTTAAAATTAACGTGATTAAGGCTGCTCCTGATTACACAACACTGTCCAGCACAGTGAAAATGTCAAAATAAATATATAATGTTAATATTTCTTGCTGAAATTTTTATGAGGGTTAATTAATGTAATTATAGATGTATGGTAGAAATTTCATAATTACATAACTTGATTTGATTACAAATCAAGATTTAAAGAAATCAGTACGCCTGATTTCTGCAAATGAGGACAGTTCGAGAAATAATCAAAAATAAATATGAAAACTAAGTGAAAGTGATCCGAATTAATATATATGTTAGTAAAGAGTGTAATAAAAGATTAAGGATAGTAATAATGATTAATAATTGATGTTATAATATGTATATGAAATTAATGGGTAAATAAGAAGATGAAACTTAGTGAAAATAAGAAAACAAAGGCTGTTTTAGAATTTAATAATAAGTTCCAAAAATTTTAAATGAAACTTATTTTCATTATAATGTGTAAAAAAGGTTTAGAGAAAAGGTATAAATTTATGATCACTAAGTAAGTGATTAAGTACCTAAGATGTGATTTTAGAAAATATAGATGAGGGTTAAATGTAATATATAGGGCTGTTTGAGGGATATTACAAAAATTATGAAAAGTTTAGACCCAAATTATAAGCCCTTACCCTTAAGCAAATATCTTGAGAGATTTTCTCAAATAATATGTCGATTATAGGAAATATATGCTAAGTATAAAATGCTAAAATCCAAGATATTGGATTTAGCTAAGTATTACAAATCCTAAGTAAGATTTGGAAAATTAACCCTTAAATAATGATGTCAAAATAAATGGAATGGTTAGACCTTGAAACAAGTTCAACCAAATGAGGATAAGAGCGGTTAGTATTAGCCAAATATGAAAATGTGGTTAGAAGATAATTATATTGAATTTATGGAAAAAGGAAGATAAACAGCTTATTTGAATTGGTGACATCAAATGACTTAGGAAGTTTATAAGCAATTGCCTTGAGAAGTTGACTAAAGGAAAGAAAACTAGTGTTAAAGATGGAATTGATAAGTGAGAGATGGTAAACATAAGTGAATTAAAACAGGGTGATGACAATATTGAACTAAAAGTATAAATGGGTCAAAGTTGATATGAAACAAACATGGGTTAGAAAACCCTAAGATAGATTCAGAGTTAATAGTAGAAATGTGCAAGCATGGGATATTATTTTTATATGAGAAAAAATGGTCCTTTTCATTTGTATAGGAAAAGAAAAGGAAAAAGTGGAAGGTACAATTGACTACGCAGGTAAGCAAGTTACATGTTTTCTAAAATATTTCTAAATGTTTGCAAATTATTTGCTCACATGATTTATAAAATATATTTAAGGATGGTCATTCCTATAATGCTTTACATGAAATGATTGCTAACTACTTGTTAACTGCTTTTATGAAAAGTTTATGATTTATAAATGTTATGCCAGTATGTGAATGTGAATGATCATGGTGCACGAGGATTAGGTTACGAGAGAGGTGTAATTGGACCGATTGTCCTCCTCTAGCGTGACCAAGTCGCTAATACAGGCTGAGGCCGGCGGCGCCCTTCCTGAAATGGGAGCAGGATCAAGTAGTGGACGCCTAGCTAGCGATCCATTTGGAAAAATGTCATGTATACATTGAATGCATTTGCATTTTCATATTATGCACAAAAAGAAAATGGAAAATGTTTACTTACAAAAGGAAAAGACTTGCTTACTGAGTATTAGTACTCATGTGTTGTTTTCCAAAATTTAGTCAGGTAAATGGAGATGACCCATGGAGAAGAACAGGTATAAAAAGAATGTCAAGATGCTTACATTTGTTTGCATGTGTGAAAAGAAGAAGAAGAATTTGTAGTATGATCAATGTTATATTCAACGTTGATGAAAACAATTAAGTTAAGGTAGTACAACCTGTATGGAATATGTGAGAAAATGCAGAATTATATGTAAATGGTGTATATGATGATTTTTCTATAAAGACAATCGTTATGACTCTGATAATGTAAAGACAATCGTTATGACTCTAATAACGTAAAGACAATAGTTAAGACTATGATATGGGAAATGCTTTCCAAGTTGGATGAATGAAAATGTTATCTGTATTGATGTTATATATTTATATAAAAAAAATTTTGCCATGTGATCAGGGCAACAATCCTGAGTCACGTTTACCAACCCTTTTCGACCCCGGAGTAAGGACTATGTGGAGCCTCGGGTCGGGGGCTCCACAAGCTACGAGAAGAGGTCAAAAAGAAATATCCTCAATTGTTCAAGGAAAAATAGGTTTCGGGACGAAACCTATTATATGGGGGGAAGGATTGTGAAACTTAGCTTTCTCCGGCAGTATACATATCGTAAACCCTAAATTTTTGTAATAATTTTTATGATGAATAAAATTTATGAATTATATTTATGGATATGTGTATTGGAGATTAATATAATGCAATTAATAAATGAACCCACGTGAATAGTATACGTGAATAGTGCACGTGAATAGTAACAGAGGATTAAGACATGTGATTAAGAGTTAATCACTTTGATTAACTTAATCACAAAAAGACAAAAAGGGAATTTAATCACTACAAGACAAAATAGCAATTCTTTTTTATATTTTAATATAATTTTGAATTTTAGTGAAAAATTAAAGAAAAATTCATAATTTACAATCTGGGCGTCGGATTTAGATGAAATTTTTTATGTATGGTTAAAAATTCATGATGAACTTAGTGAATGGTTTAAGATGTGATGAAAATCACAAATTAAGGGTCAAGATGAAACGCCAAATGGAGATTAAAAAGTAGCTTAACTTTTCATTAATTCTACTTTTGACTTTTTATTAAAATTAAATAATTAAAAAAAAATTAAATGAAAAGCAGCAATGGCAGGGGCATGAGCAGGGGGTGGTTGGGATCCTTGACCAAAATCAATGGTCCACATTCATCATCATCATAAATTAAGGGCTAGGATTTAATTAGCTTAAATTAATTAATTTTAAAAATCAAAAATAATAAATAAACGTAGGGCTGCCATAGGGGGGCTGAGATTCTGTAGGGTGGACTGCACATGGCTCAAAGTACCTTTTGAAAATTAGAAAAAAACACATTTACAATTTAATACCTTGAGCAAGGGAGGGTAAATTATAATTTCATGAAAAATCAAACCCTATAAATAGGGGCAGGGGTGGACGTCCAATGCATCATTCATCCCAGCTCCACTTGAGCAATTCCAAGCTCCCAAACCCCCCACACGTCCAAGGAAAGAAGAAGAGAAAGTTAGAGAGAGAAAGTGTGAGAAAAAGAGGGATATCTCCACTTCAGGTAAGTGAATTCTATCCAAATAACTTTTGGATGTTAAGTAGGATAAAACCATGCTTATATAATACCTAAGTATGAGAAAATAAGTATAGTTATAATGCTTAATTGGAATTATGCCAAAAGATCAAAAATTTGGAGCAAAGATAGAGTATTCGGGAAGATAGCATATGATGTGTAAATAATGCTCCAAATTTGATAAATGATGATTTGGGATGAATGATTATGATAAATATGATGTTGGAATGATGATATATTAATCTCATAATTTTTAGAATTAAGGATTATGCTTAAGTGAAATTATGTTGATTTTTAGTATATGGAGAAAATGTTTTATTAGCCAAGTTAATGATGGTAAATTTAAAATTCGTGAATTTTTTCATGATATACTAAACATAAGTTATGTCATGGTATTTTTTATTTTCGGAAAAAATGTCAATTTTTGGAACTCATGAACAGTAACCAACACGTTGTGAACAGTAACCTCGAATGAACAATGATTTGCTACAGTAACCATGAACAGTAAACAACGTGATTTTGGAGAAAATTTGAGATTAATATTTAAATATAATGATGAAATTTTTGAAGAACCTATGGATAGAAAAACCCGTATAAAGAAATAATGCCCAAATATTATAAAGCATGCATGGGAAGCAGCTTGAATAAAAGAAATGAAATATCCTTTTTTCTTGAATAGGAAAAGGAAAAGAAAAAGTCGAGGACACCAACTGAGAAGGTAAGCAAGTTATATATTTTACAAATTATTTTCAAAAATGCTTGAAATTGTTTGTGAATTGTTTTATGAAATTTATTTAAGGTTGACCATACCTATAACTATTTTACATGAACTAAACTACGATTGTTAAATTATTTATTAAATATTTTTTTATGAAATTGTTTGTAATTTACAAATATCACGCCGGCATGTGTATGTAAATGAGCATGTGTACGAGGAATAGGCTATAGTTGAGGTAGTAAGCGGACCGAATACCCCCCTCGCTATTACCAAGTCGCTTATATAGGCCCAGGCCGGCGGCGACCTCCCTGAGATGGGAGCATGTATGGGATGGGCGCCTAGCTAGCGTCGCATATAAAGAAATGTCATGTATGCTATGTATGCATTGCATTTGCATTTTATGAAATGCATAAAAATGATTGAAAAATTATGTATGACTTGCTTACTGAGTATTATTACTCACCCATGCTTTTTCAACGACAGACAGGAAATGATGATGAAGGCAGCATGCAAAATATTATGTAGTTTTGATATAAATGTTGCATATGTAAATTTTATATAAAGACAATGATAATAATTTTGAGATGGGAAAGAATATCTTTTCAATGATGATGTTTATGAACAGACTTTGATTATAACTATGATATGTGAAATATATTTCAAGTTGAATGAATGGTGACAATTTTCCATGTATTGATGTTATATATAAAAAAAAATCTTGCTGTGTGATCAGGGCAACAATCCTGAGTCATGTTTACCAATCAAAAACAGTCCCGGAGTAAGGCTTCTAGGCACCCCAGTTCGTGGCGCCACACTTTCATATAAACCAGTCATGTAAACCAGTTTAATCTCAATTTTTGGGATTTTCATAAACATTGGATGTGCAAATGCATTATTTCCATTCATGACATAATCCTTCATGGGAGGGTACGCTAGCTCGGGGAACATTCTTTCATAACATGATCCTTTCCATCCTTAGCGCCGGACCTTCTGACTTGGCAACGTCAAGGGCGGACTTCCTGTCCTGCTTCTGCCTTGACTAGCCTACTTGATTTCCATTTCATGCATGATTTTTAGTCACCCCGGTATCATATACCTCTTACACATGGCAACTTGTCATTCTCATGTAGAGAATTCTTTGCACCATCCCTTTTAAATATCGTTTCAATGAAACATTGTTTAAATCCACGCTTTATCACTTTTCATACATAATTGCGAAACAGTAAGCATTTCATTTATCATAATTGAAATAACATTTCAACACATATTGAAGTAAAGTAATGGCCATCCTTAAATAACTTGGCAATAATTCATCAATCAATTTGCAAAATGGTTCAAAACATTTAGAACATCATTTGCAGTCATTTTATCATATTTTGATAAAACGAAAAACATTTAGAAAATTGCTTGCTTACCTGCTTCGTCTTAGCTTTCCATATCACTTATCTCTTTGCCTTTGCCTATACATATAAGAATCGAATTGCATCCAAAACATTTTCATTTTCTTGCTTAGTTTTCCAACCCATAATCCATTAACTTACATAACCCACTTGAATTCCAAGTCGGGTATAGATACATCGCACTCACTTGTGCATCATACAATCCATTCTATATTATGTTTTAAACCCATATTTAAGGTAAACACATAATTATCATTCATAAATCAACATATGGGGATTTATATCACCCATTTATCATTTTTCATCCATTTTTCACCTTTTCTATGTCCATGCTCATTTTAAGCACATAAGTGACGTTTTAAGCTTCATAACTTAATCTCAAAATTTTAGATAATCAAAATACACTCATACAGAAACATCCTTATGCCTTTCATCACATATTTATGCATATTTTGCATTTTAGCAACTTCACATAAATCAGATATCATTTAAGCACTTCTTTGTATCATTTTTAACTCAAAAATAGAAAAATCGGGCATTACTTGAAACCCTAAGTTTCATTTTTGGTAAAATCATTAACAAATGCTCAAATCAGCATATGTAATCCAAAAGAACATGAATTACATCCAAATCATCATGCTTTAATCATACAGAAACTTGGTTTAGGGTTTTGAGAATTTTCCAAGTTAGCTTTCATCTCAAAATTCAACCCTAACTTCCCTTTTCACTCTCTTGAACTCTTGATCTCATTTAAATCTTTCAAAAATCATTCCATACCCTTATCAAGGCATCATAACTCAACCTTTAAGAGTTCTTTATGAACCATATTCATGGCTCATGATTTGAGAAAGAAACTTAGGTTTTAAGAATCCAAAACTTAATTCATACTTACTTGATTCTAAGCACCTTTGATTCCAAACTTTCCCAACTTGGATTCCTTTCTTTCTTCCTTTTTTTCTTCTCTTTTTCTCCTCTTTTCCCCTCTTTTCCTTGCTGTTTTGGGTCGTGCAGGACTGCCTTTCTTGGAGGATTTTTCTCCTCAAAATTTTTCTCTCTCTAACCTTCTTGAAACGTCCCCATGGAAGCCTCTTTTATACCCTTCATTTTCCAGATTTTTTAGCCCACCTTGCCACATCATTTGGAGGGTAATTAATGGGAATCTTATCCCTTGTTGTGGTGGCACAATATTACCCGAGTAAAATGGGTAATTATCTTATAGAAAATTCATCAAAATCATCACATTAATGGGTCATAAAGCTGTCCACTTAGAAACGTCCACATGTCATGGACCTTATGGCATTTTCTTGCCACAAAAATCAACCCATATCACGTTCATAACTCACCGTAGCTTCCTAGGTCATTTAAATGAATATTTTGCATTTTTAAAAAATCAAAAATTTCATATTTATCAAGCTTGGGCGTCACATGCATTGCCACCTCTCCATGCCTCTTTGAGGCTAGCCCTTAGCCTCTTAAACCATCATTTAATCCACTTGACTTTTCAAGAATTTTGGCCCTTGACTTAATCTAAAAAAATTAGCTCAAAGCACCTCCATTTGACACCTTGCATAGCATTAATCATTTAACTCACTTGCTTTAACATAAATGTTATAGTACTCTAGGGTGCACAAAGTCAATGCTAGGCACCTTTTTCCGATTAAGCACTTTTCCATGGTAATTAGCTTAATCTAATCTATCCATATCATAGATTTCATAATTTTATTCAATTGTTTCAAATTTCATCTCAAACCGATGTTTCTACGTCAAGTTATGAACCTTTGAAAATAACCTTAGAATGTGAGATTAAAATTAAATAATTATCACTTTAATATCATCACTTTTATCTTAATTCAATCCATAAATAAGGTTGAGCCCAAAATCATGAGCTTACCTTTCAAATTTCATCTCATTTCGCATTATAGGCGTCAAGTTATGAATTTTCTACGATTTCAAACATAATTCCATAATTTCCATTTTATTCTTCATTAATTATATCATGGAAATTAAAATAAATATTCATGCCATATTAGCATATCTTAATCCTCATTAAGCCCCTTTAGTCATTTGACTCACACCGGGCTTTGGCTATTAATCTTAATCACCATTCTTAATTGCAAACCCTAATTGCAAAATACCATTAAATCATAAAAGTCATAAATCATCCATAATTCATTTAAATAATACATGTACCATATTTATAGACCTACTCGAGTCTGGTTATCACAAAATAACTCCACAACTATTTAAGAGATATTAAGAGGAGTTATGAGGGTTAGTTAGAGCATTTATTGAGCTTTCATCTTTCTTCTTATAAGCTATTAAGTGTGCATTAAGTACTTTATAAAGGAAAACTCTCACTTTCACTACAAGGGCTACAAGTTCTAATCTCCTTCGAGTATTTAAGAGTTTTCTCAAGTGTTGAATTTGCTCTACGCAATCTGTAAAGTGTAGATTTTATTTTCTCAATTGTTTTATTATATTATGATACTTAGCTTGGTATTAAAAACCAAGGCCAAGTTGAGACAAGTAGCATACAATTAGAGTGGAACTCGCTGTTTACTTGTGATATTATTGTAAAGATCTCTTTGAGCTATAATCTAGAAGAAAGCAAATGCTCTATTGTAATCTCATTGAGATAATAAAAGCCAACGCACAAGAGAGTGTATTCTTAAAAGAGCAAAGTAGGAAAGATTGTCCCGCAACACTATAATTCTCTGTGTCTATTGTCTGCGATATTTTTATCTCTCTTTTACTTTTCATATTTTCAATCAAGGGGACTAAACTCAAAAGGGGTTAAAGCTTCAAAGCACTAATATTTTTTTTAAAGAATCCAATTCACCTCTCTCCTCTTGAGTTTTGTCATAAACTTGAGACCAACAAACTTCACCTACGACTTGGGTGAAGTTGAAAATCAAAGTCAACTCTCCTTGCAACTTGGATTCCATCGAGTGGCTAAGAATTGCTTTAACTATGATTAGAAGGTAGAAGTTAGAAATCAAGTCAACTTCACCCTGCGACTTGGGTGAAGTCAGATACGAAGTTAACCCAGTTTTGGGACTTGTTATTCGAGAAGACAATCATGCAAATTTGGCTAAGTACCAAGACTGAAGTCGCATGTTGTGGCGCCCCAAACCGAGGTGCCTAGAAGCCTTACTCCGGGATTGTTTTGATTGGTAAACGCGACTCAGGATTGTTGCCCTGATCACATGGCAGGATATTTTCTTTTTTAATATATACAACATTAATACATGGAAAATTTCCATCATTCATCCAACATGAAATATATTTCATATATCACATTATGATAAAAAACTATTTCATAAACATTTTCATTGAAATAAAAAAATATTCATATCCATCTCCAAATTAACATCATTATCTTTACATAAATATTCACATATACAACATTCATATCAAAACTACATAATACTTGGCATGCTGCCTTCATCATCATTTCATGTCTGTTGTTGAAAAAGCATGGATGAGTAATAATACTCAGTAAGCAAGCCATACATAATTTTTTTCAATCATTTTATGCATTTCATAAAATGCAAGTGCAATGCATACATAGCATTCATGACATTCCTTTGGATGCGACGCTAGCTAGGAGCCCATCCTATACATGCTCCCATTTCAGGGAGGTCGCCACCAGCTTGGGCCTATTAAGCGACTCGGCAATAGTGAGGGGGACATCCGGTCCGCTTACTACCTCGACTAAGGCCTATTCCTCGTGCACATGCTCATTTACATACACATGCCGGCATGATATTTGTAAATCATAAATAATTTCATAAAAAACATTTAATAAATAATTTAACAAAGCAAACTTTAGTTCATGTAAAGCAGTTATAGGTATGGCCAACCTTAAATAAATTTCATAAAGCAATTTACAACAATTTGCAACCATTTTGGAAATAATTTGCAAAAGATATAACTTGCTTACCTTCTCAGTGGGTGTCTTCGACCTTTTCTTTTCCTTTTCCTATTCAAGGAAAAAGGATAATTTTATTTCTTCTATTCAAGCTGCTTCCCATGCATGCTCTATAATATTTAGGCATTATTTCTTTATATGGATATTTTTATCCATAGGTTCCTCAAAATTTCCATCCTTATATTTAAATATTAATCTCAAATTTTCTCCAAAATTACGCTGTTTACTGTAGCAAATCACTATAGCAATTTACTGTAGCAGTTACTGTTCATCCGAGTTACTGTTCACAGTGACGTTACTGTTCATGGGTTCCAAAAATTGATATTTTTTCCAAAAATAAAAAATACCATGATATACTTTATGCCTAGTATATCATAGGACATTTCATACATTTTGAATTTATCATCATTTACTTGGCAAAAAAAATCATTTTCTCCATATACTAAAAATCAACATAAATTCACTTAAGCATAATCCTTAATTCCAAAAATCATGAAATTAATATATAATCATTTCAACATCATGTTTATCATAATCATACATCCCAAATCATCATTTATCAATTTTGGAGCATTATTTTCACATATCATATGCTATCTTCCCGAATACCCTATCTTCGCTCCAAATTTTTGTTGTTTTGGCATAATTCCATTTAAACATTATATCTATACTTATTTTCTCATTATTAGGCATTATTTAACCATGGTTTTACCCTACTTAACATTCAAAAAAAATTTGAGTAGAAATTACTTACCTGAAGTGGAGATACTCCTCTTTTTCTCACATTTTCTCTCTCCAACCTTCTATTCTTCTTTCTACTCAAGGCTAAAACGTGTGGGGATGGGAAATGAAGTTGCTCAAGTGATTTTTGAGCTTGGGATGGCTGTGAATTGGTCCAAGGCATGCTCCCCTATTTATAGTGCTTCAAATTTCATGAATTTGCATTTTACCCCCTCTAGCTCGAGGTGTAAAATTGCAAATGTTTTTTTTTTCTAATTTCCAAAGATGCCTTGAGCCAAGAGCAGCCACCCTAGGCCTGATCCAGCCCCCCTATAGCAGCCCTAATTTTCTACTTATTTTTTTATTTTTAAAATTAATTAAATTAAGCTAAATTAATCCTAGCCATTGATCTTTGATTAGGATGAATTTTGACCATTGATTTTGGTCAAAATACCCCCCTGCACGACCTGACATGTAGCTGCTTTTCTTTTAATTTTTTTATTTTTTATTTATTTATTTTAATTAAAAGTCAAATGGTTAATTAATGTAAAGTTGATTCACTTTTTCACTTTGTATTTGATGCTTCATCTTGACCTTTGATTTGTGTTTTTCATTACATCTTAATCCATTCATCATGTCCATCATGAATTTTTAACCATCCATAAAAAATTTCATCGAATTCCGACTCCCGGATTGCAATTTATGAATTGTTTTCTATTTTTTCACAAAAATCCAAATTTGGATTAAAATATCCAAAAGAATTGCTATTTCATCTTGTAGTGATTAAATCTCTATTTCGTCTTTTTGTGATTAAGTTAATCCAAGTGATTAACTCTTAATCATGTGTCTTAATCCCCGTTTACTATTCACATTTACTATTTATGTGCACTATTCACGGGGTTAAATTCCTAATTGCATTATTTCAATCTCTAATACACATATCCATCAATATAATTCATGAATTTTCATTTATTCATAAAATAATTACAAAATTACAAATATTGAAATGACGCGTATACGGTCGAAATGACGCGTATACGGTCGGGGTTTCACACATGTCCAAGTCGGCTTCACTTAAGACTTGTTTAAAACCCAAGTCCAAGTTGACTCAAGTTCACGACTTGAAGTAATAGAAGCTTAAGAGATGAAGTTTTAAAATTCCAAGTTCTCAACATTTAGTGAAGTTGCATACCCAAGTCAATTTCACAAGTCCAAAGACCTAGTCGACTTAAAAGGAAACCTAAATAGCACAAAATAAAGAAGGAAAGTTCTATGGATAAAAGAGGACGACCGAAGTCTCACCCCTAAGTTGATTGCAGCCTACAACTTGGGCAAAGTCCCATTCGAAATTAACTCCAGCTGTGACTTAAGTCACAACGGTCGCAAAACGTTAGCACATTTAATTCACATCACCTACCCTCCAACATTTAAATAACTCCCACAACTATTTAAGGCACGTCAAGAGAAATTATGAGGGTTAGCTAGAGCATTCATTAAGTGTTTAGCTTCCCGCTCCTAAGTAATTAATTCTGCATTTAAGTGCTTTAGAAGGAGAGACACATTTTTACAGTAAAGTGCTAGAAGCCATTGCCTTTCTCAAGTACTCAAGAGTCTTCTCAAGTGCTGAAACTATTCTACACAATCTGTAAAGTGTAGATTTCTTTGTTTCATTTATTCTTATTGTATTGTGGTGCTTGGCTTGGTATTGGAGACCAATGCCAAGTTGAGACAAGTAGTGTGTGGTTTGAGTCGAACTCACCATCTACTTGTGTAACCATTGTAAAAGCCCCCTAGAACTACAATCTAGAAGAAAGAACAAGCTCTAGTTGTAATCTTTGTTGAGGTAGTGGAATTCAAGTCACAAGAGAGTGTGTGCTTAGAAGAATAGAGTAAGAAATATTGCCCAAACCAGTATAATTTATTATCACTTGTGATTATTGTTTTTGTCTATTTATTGCTTTCTCTAATCCTTTACATTTCATTCAAGGTGATTGAACTCACAAGGGGTTAAATTTCAAATTACTAAAGAAAATTTTAAGAACTCAATTCACCTCTTCCCTCTTGAGTTTTGCCACAAATTTGGGACCAACAAATTTATCACTATTTTGAGGAGTTTAGAAGGATGATGTTCAATGTTTTTCACATAAAAAGGAAGAGGAGTGCTTAACAAACTTGTAAAGTGGTACATCTAGTTGTGGACATATTAAATAACATAACACTGAATGCAAGAAAACTGCAAGTCATGTGAGCCTCTCAAGTTTAGTTTAAAATCCATGGAGGTATACTCAATACACAGTGTTTATCAAATAGCAGGGGTGCACACGTAAATAATGGCGACTAGATGGAGTTTCTATATTCATGCCCTTCCCATTATCATTGGACGTCTTAGAAAGATCTAAAGTTTAATACCTCAAATATTAGCAGTGATGTATAAGAAAAATGATATGTATAATAGGGCCTACGAGGCCATATAATAGTAGAATTTTGAAAATCAAGTTTTGGATAGATGAAATATTGCATACATTGAGGTAAATATAAAGACTTCAGTTACTAAGAACTAGAGAGGAAAATTTTAATGAATGGCTTGTAGAACTACAACATGGATCCTCATATGTTTCTTAAATGACTTTGGACATGTGGGAGCTATTGGATTGATTATATTACAAGCATTCGAGGTACGGATAGTGTACGTAGATTTTTGAACTAGTAATGAGGCTAATTTTGAGATATGTTGATTTTAAATGTGTGTAGCCATGGGGTTAGATGCCTAGCAAATTTGAAAGGTGCTTTAATGGTCATGATTGAGATTTGAATGATAAATTTAATAAATTAATGGTAATGAACTTAGTTGTAGAATTTTTCCTAAGAAGAACTAAGATAGTGAAAATGGTCGATGATTATAATTAGGAATTATGAATTTTATAAGAGTAGTTCTCATCATGATTAAAATGGTTCACGAAGCTTTGAAATGAACTTAAGAAGATATTTGGGCTATTTTGTGTTAATTGTAGAAATTCAATAAGAAATGAACTTAATGGATAAAATTTTAAAATGGCTTAGAATTTGATTGACAGATCTCAATTTGGCTAAGAGTTAGTCTAAACAAAATTAAGATTTAAATAATCTAAATCACAAAAGAACAAATTAGTCAAGTTAATGTAAGCAGAATTTACATAGAAATGAGTTGATCCACCAATGAGATCAACCTCGGAAACCATGGGAAGGTCCTAAACTTAAAAGCTCCGCTATGAAAGTTTTGTTTTTAGTTATGTGGTGCCCCAACCCGAGACGTCACATTCTTACTCCAAGACCTTATCGATTCATAAATGTGAATCAGGATTGTTGTCTTGATCACGCGGCAGGTTCTTAATTGGATCTCGTCTAATTTTCTTTTTTCGTTTCATCATCATTTCATGTCTTTGCATTCCACACCATTCATCTTACAAACGACGATACACTTGTAATAAATTGCATATATCATTCGTAACAGCTCATCTTGCTCTTTTACAATAAGAGTCTTCTTGACTTAATCATGACATTTTTATACATACATACATACATCCAATCATTAGTTCACATAGAACTCAAAACTTTAAATAATTTCACATACATCAGCTTAACACATTAAGGCATATCATCTCACACATCCTGGCTAATCATTTTAGCCCACATTCACATATCATCTCTTACCTTTCCTTAGATGCTCAGGTTCACGACCTCTTGAGCTTTCCGGTACCTATTTAAGGTTTGGGAAAATATATGTGAGTGATAACTCAGTAAGCAAGCATTTTGGGGCATGACTTTTCTTTAAAATATTTTCATAAACATCTTGAACACCTTTTTGCATGAGGACATTTGTATGTCCTAATACATTATCATGTAATCCTTTGTTCATAAGGACAATTCTATGTCCTAGAATATTTTCATAAACATCTATTCTTAAAACCATTTACAAGTCATGTCTGGGCTTGTTAAGGCAAAACATATGAGTTTTACCCTCTTTAATTAATTTTCTTTGGTCTTGTGTGAACATTTATAATGTTCCAAGACATTTACATAAAACCTTCTTTTGCCAATGGATGTTTTTACGTCCAAAATATTTTTTACCATAAATTCCTTTAGCCAAGGGACATTTGATGTCCAAAAACATCTTTGACATAAACTTTCTTTGGCAATGGACATTTATATGTCTTAAAATATTCTTCCACATAAATCCTTTTGGAAACGGACATCCATATGTCCTAAAATATTTTTCACATAAACTCTTCGGCAATGGACATTCTCATGTCCAAAAATATTTTCCATTTAAGTACTTTGGCAATGGACATTCTTATGTCCATAACACTTTTCATTTAAGCACTTTAACGTTGGACATTCTCATGTCCATAAATACTTTTCACAAAATTCTTTTTATAATCTCCGTTTTGGGGCTTGTTTATAACAAACAAGGCATAAAACACATAATCCATTTTCATGAAAGCATTTGCATAGAAAATATTTCCTTTCATCCTTGTTATTTACACTTTTTGTAAAACACCCTATTTATAGAGAACTTGTTCACAATGGCTCATAAATTCCTATTTATGATAACTTTTCATAAAAATGCTTTTATGTCCCAATCTTTGGGTTTTTCAAAAGCAAAATATATATATATATATGCATTTCTCCCCATCCAGTAGTGACACTTAGCAAGTGATCATTCTACCTTTTGGAAGAGAATCCATCATTAACAGCATGCTAGCCAGGCGGTCGTTCCTTCATCTTCTCCCATCTCAGGGAGGGCGCCGCTGGCCTCCTGCCATCCCTTGGCGACTTGGCCATATGTAGAGTGGGCCCCGGTCCATCTCCGACCGTGCTCTACAATCGACCTATTCCTTGTATTGGTGCACCATACATCATCATCATTAATGTTCATATGCTAGCATGATGTAACGCCCCATTCCTAGATATACTCAATAACTAGTCAATGAGTACTATACAACCTAAGAAAAATTCGGCAGCATTTTCCCATAATATATAAAGGGTGGTATGGAATACATGACTTGATTTTTATAAACATTTCAATTTCATTTCAAAATGTAACATTCAATCCTATATTTATCACTTGTATCTTCATATAATAAGGATATTCATATAGAAGAAAAATCATTGAATGTTATCCTTATACATCAAGCAAACCTAATGATTATGCATATATACATCCACAGAGATTATAATCTAATCCAAAATACGAAATATAATATGTTTATCAAAGTGAATCTGCCTCAATAATCGTCTACATATATGAATATCAAAAGAGCACAAATTTTAAAAGAACTGAAATTAAAGATATTGTGCTAATGGTCTCCAAGATTTGATCTTTAACTTGTCCCGTCTTGAGGTTCCCCCTAGCTTATGATCTAAAAGCAAAATAACAAACCTATGAGTCTAAATAGACTAAGCAAGTAGATAGTGGATAGCACAAAGTGGAAATAAGTAAAATTCTGGATGCACATGTTGTGATCAAGATAAGACATATGGGTCCAAATACCCACTCCCAAGATCGTATGCATATAACCACGTATAAATAAAAGGACACGAACAATTCTCTACTCATGTCTATCAAGGGCCATGAACAACCATCTCCTTATGTCAATCAGGAGCCATGAACAACTCTTTTACAACCAACCATTTTAAATAACACATCATACATAACAGACAAGGATAAATGTCACAAACCACACATATAACATCAACAAGGTTTACTTTAAATTTAACACACAAAACTTTCATACAAGAATTTTACCAAACACAAGATAGGTGCAAAATAAGGGAACCTTCAATTCATACTCTCATTTGAGCCGAATTGATTAACGTCACATTTTAACAATATAGAAACTGCTAACGAATCCTTTACTTCATAGAAATCACACATTCATAGCAAATTTCCCATGAACCCCGCTTACCCTAACCGTTATGAACCCTACACCCCATACCACAAAGTTGTTAGACGTTATACACTCCCATCAGTCTTATATCATGTTTAACATGAAATTTCATCACTAAATCAAGAAGGGGCGACATCTACTTACCTCGATCATGAGTTCTCCCAAAAATAGCGACCCTAGGCTTGAATTACAGAGATTTGGAGCTTCCTTGATTGGTATCAATGATCATCAAGGTAGTCGGTAGAGTTTTCTTAAAGAGATCTATAGCTAGATCAAACTGAATAGAAAGGAAAGAAAAGCAAAAGCAGAGAACGGGAAGAGAAGAAGAGGGAAAGGCAGTCGGGCGCAAAATGAAAAATGGAGCCCTAGCTCGCGGGCTCCCCTTGTTAACCGAACCCCCCATCAAGTCGGGCCGGGCTGGAGCATGGGTCGGGTCAAATCGTAATTAGTAATTTACTTTCCCACTCCTACGACTTAATAGTTATAAATTTCTCCGAGGGCGCTGCCCCCTTCACCCTCGCAAGGGGCGCTACCCCCTTGACCCCCACGACCTGACCTGGCAGGTTGAACCTTGTACCCACTCTGTGAAGTGAAAAATAGTCATAGTGCTCAACAATGGCACGCGAATCATACACGTTTTAAATTTATACCTAATGTGCTAAGATCATAATACATGCATATATGCACTATACGTCCCCTAGATGTCATGTCCATATATGTTATGCATCCATTAACTTCATAAATTCCTAGTAGCATGTTCATAAATTACCTCATAAATAGAGAAGGGATATAATGAAAATAAAATAAAATACCTGGTCCTCACACATGATCTCATAAAACATCACAGACTGCAGTTTGTGTGGTTTACAGTATCACAAACCGCAGCTCATGTCCTTTTAAACCATCTTGAAAAACATTACAGACCGTAGTCTGTGTCTTTTTAAATCACTTTAAAAAAACATCACGAACCGCAATCTGTATCAACTTATAAAGCGAGCACACCCAGTTTAAACAAGTTATCATTTGAAATCTAGTTTTAGGATGACCTTCCTTAAATTCTTTAAGAAACATTTTGAGTAAAATATTTTGGTAAGCATTTGAGATGTTTGAGAAAACAATAGATCTTAAAATCCTTATGATAAAGAAACTTCAAAGCTTTTGGATTTTCAAGAATAAATCACGTATTTTCTTAGCATTTTCTTGGTTTCCATTTCGGGGTCTTTTGCTCACAAAGGTCATGCAATAGTATCATCCCCTTCTCAACCACCCTGATATCAAATCCTTGTCCACATATCAATCTTGCCATTTTTACATAAAGAGGAGCTTGCATAGCCTTTTGCGTGCCATTCTAGCAACCCGAAATCAAACCATTATATGAAATTAACTTATCGGGTTGGTCATCCTTAAACCCCTTTTTAACAACATCCATATAAACATTTTTCAAGACATTCTCAACATATTTCCTTATCTAAAGGAAATCAAAACTTTTCGAATATCATTTTAAACATATGGACTATGTCCAAATTATCATTTATATTTAAATGTCATGGCATAGAAATCAAATCCCTTTAGAAATCAACATTATAAAGAACTTACTTGCTTAAAATCCATTGGCATAAAGCATGAAATCCTTAAGAAATAACATCATGAAGAACTTTCTTACTTGGAAGCAAATTCTTAAAATCATCAACATAAAGAATTCCCAATCTTTGGCAACACTTGTGATAAAATAATTATCTTAAAAAGTGTTGTTCGCTTTCCATGAAGCAAACCTTGAGGCTTTCCATTAAAGCTATTCTTTTCCAAAACTTGTGGCTTTTCATTAAAGTCATCCTTTTCAAAATTTGTGCTTGCTCATTCATCAAAACATCATCATAAACATTATCAATCATGTCAACACATAGAAAGAAAAAAATATTTTGGAAAGTTTGCTTGCTTACCTGAGATGACCTTAACCTCGTTCTTCCATTCTTTTCCTTGTCTTTGCCTAGATAAATGAAAATGACATTTTATTTATATCCATCAAATTCAAATGCTTGCATCCATTTTACAACCTACATGAATCCATTTAGATTTATGTTAAACTAACTTAATCCACTTGCCTTTCAAGTTGGGTGTCCATTTTCCAATTCTCACATTGGTATAAGTTGTGCTTCTATAACACTCATTCTTTCTAAAATCCACCTCTAATAGGTTAAACCATCATAATCACTTATGATACTTATTTATATCCCATTTTAAGTTAAATTTCATCCCAAAATCTTAAATTTAACATTTATTTTGATTTATTCCTCAATCTGTCCATAATGCTGAAATCAGACACACTGATCTCTCTAATTTTTGAATCATAATCAAATCAAGGAATTTAAACCTAAACTTTCTATAATACCATCATAACTACATTATTTAACCAAAATAAATATTTTCAGCACAAAATATGAAGTATTTATATTTATTTTGGTATTTTTACTCTGCTGGATAGCAGCATCAATTTTCAGACAGCTCTTATCACATTAATTATTAGGTATATTTATACCTTTAAAAAATTAATTTTAATTTTTATAGAGTGTTATTCATTATGTATTACACATTATATAAAATTTTTAGCTCAAAATTCCTTGTATAAAAATTATTAAAAATCATTTGGTGCAGCTGATCCTGACACCCGTTCAACCCTGTTCAGGTTAATTTTCCTGAATTTTTAATTTACAACCTGCTTATCCTTTTGAACTGAAAATTAGGTAGTTCCTTAATAACCTATCATGAGTTTTTACACAAATTTTAATGCTAAAAATCAATCATTTACTCTTTCTTTCATATTTTTCTTTCCTACTCTAGATTCAATACTTATAAACATATCCATGTGATTCATTTTACCTTTATAAATATTAAAACATAATATATATAAGAGTTCGGTTTTCTTAATCATTTAGAAAGAATTCAAGGATATATTTACCCATGAATTAAATATTTTTAACTATTGTTACCTTAATCATCAACCGAACATGATTTAGGTTAACGTATATGAATCTAAAACGCATAATACTCATCCAAATTAAACATGAACATGGGTAAACCTTGTTGAATCCTTTTTCCCTTCCTTTCTTCTTCCTTTTCCTCCTTACTTGGCCTGCTTGGGACGACCCTAGCTGCTGCCCCTTTGTGGAGAAAATTTTCTCTCTCTCTCTCTCTCTCCTGACTTGAACGACCTCCTTGCCTTGCTGCCCACTTTCCTTCTTATTTTCTCCTTTCTTGCTACCCAAGAAACCCCTTTATATATATATGGAATTTTACCCTTGGTTAGCCATCATTTAACTATGGTTAAGGGAGCTTAATTGCCCCAAAATCCATTCATATTGCTGTCCACTTAGAAATGTCCATATGTCATGGACCTTATGACATTTTCTTGCCACAAAATCAACCCATATCCACTTTCATAACTCCCCCTAGATGCCTAGGTCATTCAAATGCATATTTTTCATTTTTAAAAATAAAAAAAAATCAAAGGGGAAGACCCCTTGGACGTCCACACCATGCCACCTCTCCATGCCTCTTTGAGGCTAGACCTTAGCCTCTTAAACCATCATTTAATCCACTTGAATTTTCAAGAATTTTATCCCTCGAGTTAATCCAAAAAATCTAGCTCAAAGCACCTCCTTTTGACACCTCTGATTGGCATTAAACCAAGTCATTAAGCCACTTATTTTTTAATAAATGTTATGGTACTTT
Source organism: Annona cherimola (assembly GCA_030490835.1). NCBI lineage: Eukaryota > Viridiplantae > Streptophyta > Magnoliopsida > Magnoliales > Annonaceae > Annona > Annona cherimola. The sequence goes on along the minus strand of CM059972.1, from coordinate 52,387,381 downwards.
TTGGTGCACAAAGTCAATGCTACTCACCTTTTTTCAATTAAGCATATTCTCATGATAATTAGCTTAATCCAGTCCTTCCATAACATAGATTTTATAATTTTATTCAATCGTTTCAAATATCATCTCAAATCGACTTTTCTACGTCAAGTTGTGATCCTTTGAAGATAACTTTAGAGTGTGAGATTGAAAACAAATAATTATCATCTTAATCCCATCACGTTTGCCTTAATCTAATCCACACATAAGGTTGAGCTCAAAGTCATGAGTTTATCTTTCAATTTTTATCTCAATCCACCTTATAGGCGTCAAGTTATGAATTTTCTACATTTTCCAATATAATTTCATAATTATCATTTTATGCCACATTATCATCTTCTAATCCTCATTAAGCCCCTTTGGTCATATTGACTTATATTGGGCTATGACGATTAATCTTAATCACCATTCTTAATCACAACCTTAACTGTAAAATATCATTAAATCATAAAATCATTTATAAATCAACCAAATCATACACAATTCATGTTTATATGCCAAATGCATATATATGAGCCCTACTTAGGTTTGGGTATCATAAGTTATGACATGTATTAGCTTAGTTTTTTACTAACTCTCCCCTCTAGAGGGCCAATTGTCAGAAAGTGGATTGATTGAGGGGATGATGTGAAACCCTAATCTTAGACACGTATAAAACCCTAGGGTTGTTATGAAACCCAGACCATATACGCGTCATTTCGGATTGTAAACCCTAAATTCTTTGTAATTATTTTTATGATAAATGAAAATTCATGAATTATATTTGTGAATATGTGTATTGGAGATTAAAATAATACAATTAAGAATTTAACCCACGTGAATAGTGCACATGAATAGTATACATGAATAGTAACCCTGGAATTAAGTCATGTGATTAAGAGTTAATCACTTGGATTAACCTAATCACAAAAAGACAAAAAGAAGATTTAATCACTATAGGACAAAATAGCAATTCTTTTTTATATTTTAATCCAATTTTGGATTTTAGTGAAAAATTAAAGAAAAATTCATAATTTGCAATCCGGGTGTCGGATTTCGATGAAATTTTTTATGGATGGTTAAAAATTCATGAATGGGTTAAGATGTGATGAAAATCATAAATCAAGGGTCAAGATGAAACGTCGTTTGGAGATCACAAAGTAGTCCTCTTTTTCATTTATTATAAAATTGACTTTTGTATTATTTCATTAATTAAAAAGAAAGATAATTAAATGAGGGGCATCTTGGGTGTGGATGAGCTTGGACTTTTGAGGCCAAATCCAATGGCCATAATTAATCTTATCATGTAATCAACGGATGAGATTAATTTGCTTAAAAATAATTAATTTAATAAATAAAAAATCATAATTAAATAGGGTGTAGCTAGGGGGCGTGAGGGGGGCAGCAGAGCTGCTGCACATGGCTCAAAAAATTTCTTGGATTTGATAAAAAAATAATTAGAAATAAATACCTTGAGCAAGGGGTAAAATGCAATTTGATGAAAAATTAAGCACTATAAATATAGGAGCCTTAGGGCATCCAAAGCACAGCAAACCCAGCTCCATTTGAGTATTTTCCACCCTCACCACGTTTTAGCCTTGAGGAGAAAAAAAGGAGAAAGTTAGAAAGATAAAGTGTGAGAAAAAGAGGGATATCTCCACGTCAAGTAAGTGATTTCTATCTAAATTTTTTTTGGATGATAAGGAGGGTAAAACCATGTTTAGATAATGCCTAAGCATGAGAAAATAAGTATAGTTATAATGCTTAATTGGAATTATGCCAAAACATCGAAAATTTGGAGCAAAGATAGAGCATTCGGGAAGATAGCATATGATATGCGTAAATAATGCTCCAAAAATGATAAATGATAATTTGGGATGTATGATTATGATCAATATAATATTGGAATGATGATATATTAATTTTATAATTTTTGGATTTAAGGATTATGCTTAAGAGAAATTATGTTGATTTTCAGTATATGGAGAAAATAATTTATTTAGCCAAGTGAGTGATGATAAATTCAAAATGTATGAAATTTCCCATGATATGCTAAGCATAAGCTATATCATGGTATTTTTGAAACCCATGAACAGTAACCTCGGATGAACAGTGATTTGCTATAGTAATCTACTACAATAATTAGTAACCATGAACAGTAAACAGCGTGATTTTGAAGAAAAATTGAGATTAATATTTAAATATAAGGATTGAATTTTTAAAGGAATTTATGGATAAAAATTCATAAAAGAAGGTAATGACCAAGTATTTATAAAAGGATAACCTCTATAGGAATGAGGTAATAAATGATTATAAAACATGCATGGGAAGCCAACTAAGACATGGAATGATATAGATAAAATATCATTTTTTCTTGTATAGGAAAAGGAAAAGAAAAGGTGGAGGACACAGACTGAGGAGGTAAGCAAGTTGTATGCTTTCTAAAATATTTTTAAATGATTGCAAATTGTTTGCTACATGCTTTATGAATTATATTTAAGGATGGTCATTCCTATAATGCTTTACCTGAAATGATTGCTAATTGCTTGTTAAATTACTTTCTAAATGATTTATCAAGTTTTATGGAGCATGTCATGCCGGCATATGTATGAACATGGTGCACAAGGAAGAGGCTTTGGTGGAGGTAGTAAGCGAATCATAGGGTCCTCCTTCACTATTGCCAAGTCACAAGGGCTGTGTGCCGGCGGCGTCCTCCTAGAGGTTGGAGGCACAAGGAAAGTCATGAATGAATGAATGCATTGCATTCTCATGAAATGCATGAAAAAGTTTTTGTCCCATTGGTAATTGATCACTTGGTAAGTGTTTCCTACCAAATGGGAAGAAATGCATTTGAATGAAAGGAAAATGTTTACTTGCCAAAGAAAAAGGCTTGCTTACTGAGTATTATTACTCATATGTGTTTTCAAAATGACAAACAGGCTATGGAGCTGACTCAAAAAGGATACCAGGTAGAAAAGACCTGCAAATTTAATTGCAGTTCTATGTATGCATCCAAAGGGACAAATGTATGATAATCATGTGGAAGACATGTTTTATGGATATTACAAACATGATTGTACTTATGTGAATTATTTCAATAAAAAGAATATATGAATGGTTTTATGATGATATGGATGAATCTATTATGAATAAAATGTATGCTTATGTGATAAAAGAAAAAGAAAGAAATTTTTTTTGGACAAGATCCAATTAAGTACCCGCCGCGTGATCAGGGCAACAATCCTAACTCATATTTACCAATCCAAATCGGTCCCGGAGTAAGGCTTCTAGGCTCCCCGGTTCGGGGCGCCACAGATGATAAGCGAGAATCTCTTCCATTCATTTTTACTCTTTCTCCTCCTTTGTCCCCCCTTTCTATTTAGGTCTGGCCCTCTTCAGCTAATCCTAAAGATATAGGATCTGGCTCCTCATTTATGGTGAGGGTCAATAGTTATTTATATTAGATGTGGCACTTGATAAGATGTTTCTTTTTTCATATGAGATACTCGTAATCACTAGTGAAAGATATCCACTTAGGTGACATGTCTATTTTTAGTTAGACCAGGAGATTGCTTTACATGATTGTGCTATGGTGGCTAAGTTGTCCTCGGTCTATGAAGACATTATTTCTTCATTAAATGCAAAACTGCATTCTTCGGCTCAAGGGTGGGCACACTCCATGCCTCAAGACACCTTCACTAAGTGCTTTGCCGTCATGCCGCATGTGTCCAGTTAATCCTAGATGAGAGGTTGGCAACCTAACTCTTTGCCATGTAGAGGTCTTCAAACTTGCTAAATAGCCTATCCATGTTGTCCCTCGAGGAACAATAAGCTTTGGCAAAACCCTCTTCCTTTTAGAAGAGTCGCACTAGGCCTTGACCTATCAATTGTTGAGCCTAATTTGGTCTAAGCCCTATCGTTGATTATTTCTAGCATGAATGAAATTTAAATACATATGTAGCATGCCTGAGGTGGTTTAAGAAGCATTTGAGGTAATGGATAAGAATTTGGACATAAGGCCCATTCTGTACTTATCAAGTTTAAAGGCCAAATTATATTTGAGCTATGATTTAATTAAATGAATCTTAAATATAATTTGATGTGAGGATGATTGTATAGGTGTTAGGAATATTTTGGTGTGATATAGGTACTTAAGTTAGTGAATTGGTGAAATTATTGGTAAACTATGCATAGTAAAATTAATTTCATAAACTGTGATTTTAGATTTTTGAGCTCAAATTTTATGGAAACATGAAGTTTAAAGCTAGGAATAAAATAGGAATTATCTCAATCAAAATCAAATATAGAAATTTATAAGAAAATAATGAAGTTTGACAAAAAAATTAGACGGAGTAGTGTTATTTTCCCAAAAAACACAGGGTCGTGTTTTTTGGAAGGGTAGATGGGACAAAAAAACACAGCCCATTATTTTTAAAACATTAAAAACATGGCATGTGTTTCTATTTCGAGGTATATATAAGGGGTACCATCATATTTGTCTCATTTTTTCTTCCTTTTTCCCTATTTCTCTCAATTTTCTTCATTTTTCCTTCCACCTTGTAAAACCTATTTCAAAATGTTACTAAAAAATTTTGGATAGTTCATCTAAGATCATGAGATTAATATGATTTGGTGGAACCCTTTGAATTTTATATGATTTTGCTAAGTTTTCCTTATGTTACCTATGTTACTTTTCTATCAAATGCATGAAATGCCTAAGTGGGGTTTGATATAAAAAATTCACATCAAAATGGGTGTTTCGTATATTATTGATTTGAATTATTTTTTTTTCCATGATTAGAATTTGTCAAGATGGTACTTATGATAGCTTGATTGGAATGGATGGATGACATATTTTGAATGGGTTGAGAGTTAGATTTGAGACTAGTGGATGGGCATATGTAGTGACATATTTTGTATATCTTGATTGATTTTGGGATAACTGGAATTGTAGACTTTTTTATTTCATGTGTTGATTTAGACAATTTGGGCTAGGTCTTTTGATAATGGTTTGGTTATGTATTTTAACATTGTTTTAAAAAAGTATATGACACATGATTTTAGCATAAGCACGATGCATCTGACTTGATGAATGCATATGTATTGTTTGCATAAAGCTGTTTATTATACTTTATTGATATGAGGATAGGATTGTTCATGATCTTTCCTAACATGAGAATAGGGTTATTCTTGGCCTTTTTATCGATATAAGGATGGGATTTTATAGTTCAGTTATAAATGTGTATTTGTAGTATAAGATCACATGGTTATTTGGGCAAGCAAAAATTTAAATTTGTATTACATGTAGTGACATGACATTCATGATAGGTTTGGTATGGATTATTCTTAATTTTCACTAATTGCACCTAAGTAACATTATAGGTACTTAGCTATGAGCTAGTTTATGTAACTTGAAACTAACTTGGATCATGGCAAGTTAAGTTATATTAGTTTTGATAGTAATCATTTAAGACTGAGGTGTTTGTGTGATAGGAAATATATTTGTATGTGTTAGAGTTTAGTGATGAGATATATACGTGTGATACTAGGTTGTGTTTTATTGATGTAATATGTTAAGAATTTATTAATGTAATGTATAATTTACTTCTTCTATGGGTTGAATCTTTACTTCCATATGTTAGTTATGATAATAATGATGGGATGTAGATTTAAATGATGTGAATTGAGTTTGTTTCTACTTCCATATAACTAAATAACATACTAGTTGTGGATATACAAGGTTGTGTTGGTGTATTCTCTTTCTAAATGGTCATTTGCCTCCTGAATTATAATAGATCTTGAGGAGATGTTGTAAGATCTTCACAACAGCAATTGTCAATCTAGAGCTTGGGTCGACAAGGTGGTACATGAAGAGTATTGTCGTCATTACTTTTTAGTGAAAACTTATTTATGAACCTATCATCCACACTCTTCCAAATAAGGCCACTTGGGATGAGGCAATGAATGACTATATTCTTTTATCAGCTATCATAAAGAAGGCTCTAAGTTGTCTAAAAACGCAATTGAGGAAGAATATTGGAGAAGAAAAAACTTAAAAGTAAAAAAAAATGATGATGAGAAATTAGTAGCATGTAGTTAATAGGGTATACTTAGTCGCAATTAGCAAAGTAGTAGGGGTGAAGCAGAACAAGTGATCAATATAGTTTTGGTAAAATCAGCTCACATCTTGACCATCCACTTGTCTAAAATTTCCCTTCTTTACTTAGCCCTTAAGCAACTTGTTACTTGCTCTCCAAGAAATCCATTTCTCATCATAATTAGCTTAATCCATTCCATTCATCTCATAGATTTTATAATTTTATTCCATCGTTTCAAATTTCATCTCAAACCGACGTTTCTACGTCAAGTTATGACCACTTGAATATATCTTTTGGATTTGGGATAAAAATAATTAATTATCACCCTAATCCCATCATGATTCCCTTAATCTAATCCATTCATAAAATTGGGTCCACCGTCGTGAGCTTACCTTTCAAATTTCATCAAAATCTGCCTTGTAGGCATCAAGTTATGAATTTTCTATCATTTTCCACCTTAATTCCAAAATTACACTTTAATCTCCATAAAATAAATCATGATTATTAACATGATTATTCATGACACCTTGTCACCCTTAAGTCCTCATTAAGCCCCTCAGGTCATACCGACTCACTTTGGACTCCGGCGATTAAATTTTTAATCACCGTTTCCAATGGAAACCCCAATTCAAAATATCATAAAATTCTAAAATCATCCAAAAATTCCATTTAACTCACATATAAATCACTTGTATATGTCCAATGCATACATTGGAACCTACTTAAGTTGGGGTTTCACAATTAGAGAGCATGAGCATTTGAGAGCTAAAATCAAATCTAAATTCAACAAAAATAATTACTGATATAAAAAAAAACTTAATATTCTAGATACAAAATCATTTAAAAACTCTTTAATATAAATTAAACTAAACATTACTGGATACGCTACTCTAACAACATCTAATATTTAGATTAATTAAACTAAATTAACTACTCCACAAACTATTACAATATCATAAACTATTTAACATCATTACATTAAATTCAATGGTCAACAATCTTGATGCTTTCAAAAGCTTTAACAACCACTTGTAATTTTTTCTTATTCATTACAAAAATCTCTCTGTGTGCAACCTTTTAAATTTCTTTTCTAGTATCTCTAGTTTTTTTCCATATTCTCCAGTTCTTCAACAACTCCATAGCAATATTTGCTTCTACTTTCACCGGTGTTGTAATTGCAATACATGTGTCCCTGATGAAATGAAGAATTTTGTTATTTCACATTTTAATTTAATGCGCATCCTTTAAAAAATAAAAATATGTGAAATTGCAATATCTTTCTTGGACATATATAAAACTATCTCCGAATTTTTTTCTTTTAACTTCGGCATAATGGAATAGGAAATGTCATCTTCACATCAACATTGTATATGTAGAAAATAAACAGTCTTAAGATCAGACACCGTCTACGAAATAAAGATGCAAAGCATGCATGGATTAATATATGAGTAATGGAATGCAACTTGAAATCCACGAATCTTGTAAGAAAGTAAAATCTCAATAAATCTTAACACAAATAAATCTAAAAATGAAACTAATAAAATTCTAAAAAAATTGTGCAACAAATAATCTAAAACACATGCAACAAATAAATGCAAAAAATTGTGGGATAACTAAATTCAAAATTTTCATACAACAAATTGTTCGCAACAACCTAATTTACAACTTATCCAAGTCAGAATAAAAACTAATTTTCAAAAATCTTAAAATAAACTATGGCGCCCCGAACCGGGGTGCCTAGAAGCCTTACTTCGGGACCGTTTTTGATTGATAAATGTGACTCAGGATTGTTGCCCTGATCACACGGCATGATTTTATATATATATATACATATCGTCATTCATTCAACTTGAAATATACTTTACATATCAGAGTTATGATCATTGTCTATTCATCATCATTCATTTAACTAGAAAGATATTTTTTTCTACATTAAAATCTTCATAATTGTCTTTACATTATCATACATCACATTTCTATCACAATTTTGCATGCCATTTTGCATGCTACTTTCATCATCATTTCCTGTCTGATGTTTGAAAAACATGGGTGAGTCATAATACTCAGTAAATAAGCCATACATAATTTTTCAATCTTTTCCATGCATTTCATAAAATGCAAGTGCAATGCATCCATAGCATTCATGACATTCCTTTGGATGCGACTCTAGCTAGGCGCCCATCCCATACATGCTCCAATCTCAGGGAGATCGCTACCGGCCTGGGCCTACATAAGTGACTTGGCGATAGAGAGGGGGACATCTGGTCCACTTACTACCTCAATTATGGGTTATTCCTTGTGCACCATGCTCATTTACATACATATGCCAACATGATATTTATAAATCATAAACATTTTATAAAAATATTTAACAAGCAGTTAATAATCATTTCATATAAAGCATTATAGGAATGACCATCCTTAAATATAATTCATAAAACATGTGAGCAAACAATTTGCAATCATTTAGAAAGCATATAACTTGCTTACCTCCTCAGTCGGCGTCCTTGACCTTTTCTTTCCCTTTTCCTATTCAAGGAAAAATGACATTTCATTCATTCTATGCAGGTTGCTTCCCATGCATGCTTTATAATATTTGGTCATTATCTCCTTATATGAATTTTTTTTATACATAGGCTTTTCAAAATTTCCATCATTATATTCATAATATAAGTATTAATCTCAAATTTTCTTCAAAATCACGCTGTTCACTGTTCATAGTTACTGTTCAAAATCACGCTGTTCACTGTTCATAGTTACTGTTCACTGTTCATAGTACTGTTCATGGCTACTGTAGCAGATACTGTTTATGATTACTGTAGCAGGTTACTATTCACAGCGGTGAAAGTTACTGTTTATGGGTTCCAAAAATCGACATTTTTTCCAAAAATAAAAAATACCTTGACATAGCTTATGTTTAGTATATCATGAAAAAATTCATGAATTTCGAATTTATCATCATTAACTTGGCAATTAAATCATTTTCTTTATATACTAAAATTCATCATAATTTCACTTAAGCATAATCCTTAAATTCAAAAATCATGAGATTAATATATCATCATTCCAACATCATAACTATCATAAACATTCATCAAAAATCATCATTTACCAATATTGGAGCATTATTTACTCATTTTATGCATGATTTTCCCGAATGCTTTATCCTCGCTCCAAATTTTTGATGTTTTGGCGTAATTCCAATTAAGCAGCATAACTATACTTATTTTCTTATGCTTAGGAATTATCTAAGCATGGTTTTACCCCACTTAACACTCAAAAGAAATTTTGGGTAGAATCCTCTTACCTCAAGTGGAGAATTCTCTTCCTACTTGGCTCTTTCTCTCTCTTTCCTTCTCTCTTTCTCTCTCTCAAGGCTTGTAACGAATTCGGGGTGGGAAGGCTTGAATTTTTCAAGCATGGAACTGGTTTAGAGTGCCTACGGTCGTTCATAGCACCCCCTATTTATAGTTTTTCATTTTTCATTAAATTATAATTTACCCCCTTGCTCAAGGTATTTAATTCTAAATATTTTTTTCAATTTCCATGAAATGTGTGGAGCAATGTGCAGCCACCCTACATAGCAGCTCACGCCCTCCCTAGCAGCCCTATTTATTAATGATTTTTGATTTATTAAAATTAATTATTTTAAGCTAATTAAATCCCAACCGTTCATCTTTGATGAGGATGATTTTAAGCAATTGGATTTTGGCCCAAATTCCTCCCCCATTGCACGACCCTGCCCTCCTTGGCATTTGTGCTGATTTTGCATTAATTATTTTGATTTTTAATTAATTAAATTTAATCCAAAAGTCAAAGATAATTAGTGAAAAAGGTGGGCTACCTTTTTAATCTCCAAATGAAGTTTCATCTTGACCCTTAATTTATGATTTTTATCACATCTTACACCATTCATCATGTTCATCATAATTTTTTAACCATCCATAAAAAATTTCATCTAAATCCAACGTCCGGATTGCAATTTATGAATTTTTCTTTATTTTTTCTTTATTTTTCACTAAAATCCGAAATTTTCTTAAAATATTAAAAATATTGCTATTTCGTCCTTTAGTGCATAAATCTCCTTTTTTGTCTTTTTGTGATTAGGTTAATCCAAGTGATTAACTCTTAATCACATGTCTTAATCCCTGGGTTACTATTCACGTGCACGATTCACGTGCACGTCGTAAACCCTAGATTTTTGTAATAATTTTTAGGATGAATAAAAATTCATTCGTAAATATGTGTATTGCCTAAAGAAGCTGAGTTTCACATAAACCTAAAGAAAAACTCAACTAATGTTGCAAAAAAGATCAAAATAAGCTTACTTTTCTATCTCATTTAATTGCCAACGTATCTAAGTCCATAATGGCTCCTTCTCCTCCAATCCTTCCATTGCTTTTGCGAGTCCTCTCTTAATGTTCCATTATACTTTACAGTAGGGGTATTTTAGTCATTACTCAAATATTTGCACCTCATATTAATAGCAAATGACGGAAAAGAGGTGTCATGTTTACGCCTGCAATTTTTGTTAAACTATGTGATGATTATCTGTAATTTCTAAAACTGTGTGAATGTATGTGTAATTTTGGCTAAACCGTTTGACTATATTTGCAATTTATCCTATTTTATTTTATAATTTTAATAGTTTCATAGTCATTATAAAGTGATGTTAAATATTTATAATATATAAATTCTCAATTAAAATGATTTTTTGTAAAATGAATATATACGTATCAATTTATTTTTAAATGATCTAGAGGTAAACATTTTTAAAAATTATAAATTCAATCATTTATACAAACCAAGTTGTCCAAACATTTTAATAAGATTGGTGCCATGTAACGTTATTTGAAATAGCAAGCCTACTTTTCCACATTTGCTTCCCTTTCTAATTCTAATTTCCAATATACCGTGCCACTTAACCATTCACTGTTCATAATAAGATAAGAATGAAATAAGGAGATTACCTGAAAAACTATTATGGTATATTGAAATTTGAGAAAGTAGGTTGAGAATGCGAAAAGTAGTAATTGAAAAGAAAAAGTAGATAATTATGTATTAAAAATGAGAAAATATTTTCAAAAAAAAAAAAACTCTTCACATCCTCTGTTAAACTGACTTAGTAATGAATGAGGGATTTGTATCAAAAGATGAGAAGAGGAGTTACTGTATAAAAGGAAATTATATCTAACTAAAAAATAATACAAAAAATGAGAAAAATAGGGTTGAGATATATTTATAAATAAGAGATGAATAAAACGGAAAAAAATAATATTGAAAATGTGGAAATTCGAAATCCATCCCCAGGCGCATCAATCATCCCTCTCTCACCGAGTAGAAAACGACAAACGTCTTCGGCAGTCGTCCTCGATGCCCACGAAAATCCGAAGCAAAACATCGCATTCGTTTCTCCGCTCAAGTCCAATTCTAAATCCAAATCCAATCGTTCAAAACGCAAATCAAACGAGAAAAAACCGTCACGACCCTTCTGCGAGCTCCCATCTCGATTTCTCATGGCATCCTTCAAATCTACAAGCCCTATTTCCCTTTTCTCTGCTCTTTCTCGAAGACCTGATTCTTCCCCATCTCCGGCGTTTTTTGCGCTCCCTGTCGTTCTCACATCGGAGAAGAAGCCTGCGCTGAAGGCGATGGCCGTGGCCAAGTTCAAAGGCACGCAGATGCGGGAGAAGAAGCTGTCGGAGATGATCGAGAAGAAGGTTCTGGAAGCGGAGGAGGTCTGCAAAGGGGACGCCGCCTCAGACGAGTGCAGGGTAGCGTGGGACGAGGTGGAGGAGGTTAGCCAGGCCAAGGCCGATCTCCGGCGGAAGATGGAGAAGGAAGATCCGCTCGAATCCTACTGTCAGGAGAATCCCGAGACTGACGAGTGCCGGATCTACGAGGACTGACGCCGTTTCCGCCGCCGATTCGCCTGAAAGGTCCGTCCTTTTCGGTCATGTTGTATATGCATGTGTATGTGTGTTGGATCCTGTCGTTTGCTGCTGCTGTCTGCATCTTTTTGTTGAAGCTATTTTCCTTTAGGAAATTGAAATTGTGGTAAAAATCTTAATTTGGGCCCGCTTGAAATGGATGGAACAATGTCAGCCGTTGGTCCATTATTTCTTATGTAGAAGATTAAGGAGATCAAATTCATAAGATATAGTATTGTATTAGCGGCAGGGTTTCTTGGCTTTGACTCCTTTGTGCTATTTCATGCTGCCTTCTTGTTCCCTTCCCCCCTACTCATCTTTAATTATGTTCTTTTATTCTTGTTCCATTTTGTAATTTCCACTAATTTCAGAGGGTTTCGTTGAAGATTCGAACTTACAGTTTGGATGCAACAGAATTATTCTGAATAACAAGTGTTTTTGGTTGCATATAAAAGAGTCTGTACGTTAAATAGAAAAGGTAGAATCACAAAACAGACTACAAAAGTAGCATGACTGGAGTTTTCTAAAGAGTTGATTTGAATTGAGAGCAATAAATTAGTGAAAGATAATAAAAAATGATACGAAGATATGGATAACAATTTTTTGATCTTTGGTGTTTACAATCATCTTAACTAGTATTAGAATTAAGTTATGAGACATTCTAATTATTTTTATATAATATTTTTACAAATATCTAACAGTAACCCTGCAAAATTTTTTATTTTATTTTTTTACATTCAGTGAACACTTCATCAAAAAGGAAGACTAATGCTACTACTGAGATTTGAACCTTGTAACACAATGGGCGTCGTATATGGATAATTTTTTTTTGATTAATGTATAATAATTTTTTTGAAATGGTATATGAATAATAATTGAAATGAAAGGAATGTTGAAAACTGCTTAACAGAGTGCGTAGTCCTACCGCACAACTGCCACAACCAACAAATGTGCTACAACATGACAAGATAGTCCTTATCCATTGTTTGCTAAAAATAGCACTGATTGGTAGCATGACGTCGGGTTGCAGCTGAATGGTATTATTAAGGGTGCAAGTCGGGCTCATGAAACTCGGGTATTATTCCAATCCTAACCCTAACCTTATTTATAAAACATCAATCTTAACCCTAATTCTAACCTTAACTCTATATGTAAAACTTAAATCCTAACTTTAGTTTTGAAAATCGGGTACGGGTTGAGTTTTGCGTTGAAATTTAGGTTAATAAATTTATATTTTATTTAGTAGTGATAGGTTTAAAATTTTATATGAATGTATAATAATAACAAATCATATAAGTAAACATAATAATATACAATCAAACCACATATTTTTAAAAAATATAACAATATAAAGAAGATCAGTGATCCTGTTAGCTCGGGCTAAGCAAATGTCCCGCTTAGCCCACATAAAAAAACTCATTTACAACAACTTTTTTGTTTTTCTCTTCATACACTTTTTTAGCTAAGTATATTTAGAACAAAGTTTTACCATTTTTGAATATGTGTATATATTTTTTTGAGATTTTTAAACATCTGTGAATATATATATATATTTAAAATATCTTTATCTTTAAAAATCTAAAAAAATATATACACATATATAAGAATTGTAAAACTTATTTTATACGTTAAATACACTTAGATAAACAAGTGTATGAAAAAAAAAACAAAAAAAATTGTTGGAAATGAGTTTTTTGAAATAGGCTAAGTGGGACATTTGCTTAGCCCGGACTAATAGAATCATTTATCTATAAAGAATATCTTTAGAAAAAATTTAATATAAAAAAATAAATGAATAAGATTATAGAAATAAAAGATAAATATAAATGAAAATAATATACTTTATTTATAATATAATTACAATATGTCAAACATGTATTTATAAATGTAAATAACATAAAATACAAAAAAATAAAGAAATATTGTTTAGATATTATATATAAAATATATTTTATAATACATATAAAATAGAAATCGGGCTCGAGTTCTTCGGGTTCGGGTTCACTTGAACCTTAAACCTATCACAATTACAAATCGGGTTTACCAGGTTCGGGTTCTTCGACTCAGATGGTAGAAAAGAGAGTTTTAACACTGTTAAAAATAGGGTTCGGCGGGCCAGGTTCGGGCTAAACCCGGCCGAAGTTGCACCCCTAGGTATCATTGGCTATATCTAGAGCTGGCGTTGTGATATCGTAACTATCTTATGACATGGAATTGGACGAGAAAGTGTTGGGGAAACCGGAAAACTTTTGGCTTTCTGAAATTATTTTATTTTTTAATTATTTTTACATCTTTTTATATAACTGTTCTACATTTTAATCGTTTCTACATAACTACTTATATAATTAATCAGTCTATTTTATTTTTTTCTTTTTCCTATTCAACAATTTTTACAGAAAAAATTTCTTATTAAAAGTTTTATTACTTTTCAAACACATTCAATATTTTTTTGCTGTTTCAATTGCGATGAAATGGCAGATGGACAGTTGCAACCCATAGATGATAGTTCGCGTTAGAATAAATAATGGAATGGAATTTTGATAGTTGGATTGCAACAGTTTAGCATTCATCAACATAGAATTGCAGTGGCAAAAAAAAAAAAAATCAGTCAATTTCCCATTCAACAATTCCATACCATAAGATGATTCCAAATAGGACCTAAGTTTGTTACTAGCTCGAGATAAAGCTTAGTTCAGAGGTAGCTTGTCAAGTTGAGGCTGGCTATTTGGTTGAGCGTTTCGGTTTGGGCTCGAGAATGGCGAGATAAGCTTCCAAATCATATCTCGAGTTGCCTTCACTTTCCTGCAACAAAGTTATTTTTTGTCATTATCATCATAAGCCATTTCCCACCCAGGTGGGGTCGGCTACATGGATTCTGTTGCACCATTATTGGCGATTTAAGACTAAATTTTCTGTAATTTGTAATATTTTTAAATCTTTTTTAATTACTTCCATTTTTTTCGGTCTTCCTCTCATTCTCCTACCACCTTCTACTTGGATAGACTCTGTTTCACTAACCGGTGCTACTTCAGGTCTTCTTTTAACATGACCAAACTATTTTAATCTATTTTTTCTCATTTTATCACAAATTAGTCTCACTTTTAAGTTTTTTCGAATTATTTCATTCCTAATTTTATCTTTTCTTATTTTACCACTTATCCACCTTAACATTTTCATTTCCGCTGCGCTCATTTTTTGTATATGTTATTCTTTAACTGCTCAACATTCTGCCCCATAAAGCATAGCAGGTCTAATCGTAGTCTTATAAAGTTTTCCTTTTATGTGAAACCCTGACCTAAGGAGGAATTATGTATATGCACTTGAATGATTTATGTACGAATAATATGAATGAATTATTTACAATTTTTATAATTTGTTGCAATTAGGTCAGTACTTATGAATGTTGTTTAAATTTAACAATTTAAGACAACGTGGATTAATATGATTGAAGTAACACAATGAGGATGGATGAATATTAGTATGCCATGAAAAAAATTAGTTAAATTTCATAATGTGATTAATGGAGATTAGGGGGCTAATTATAGAGCCAAGTTAGAAAATATTGAAAAATGCATAACTTGATGGCCTTAAGGCGGATTAAGGTAAAAATTGAGAGGGAAGCACATAATTTTGTGCTTAATCACATGGGAAAATTAGATTTTGAAAATTTTGATGATAATTGATCATCACCGTCCAAAATTTGAAATGATCATAACTTGAGCTAGAAAGATCGGATTGAGATGAAATTTGAAATGAACGGCTAAAATTATGAGATCAAGATTATGGAAGGATTTGATCATGCAAATGATGATGGGATTAGGCTTGCATGAAATTGGGATCAATGGTTTTGACTTTCATCCCAAAAAGTGATTAGCATTTATGTTAAAAATGAGTAAAATAATCAAATGAATAAAGACGAAATTGATGTGTCAAAAGGAGATAAATTGTAGGGTATTTTATGAATTACTAAAAATGAAAAAAATCCCTGCAATTATCTCATAAATAAATGCTAAATTAAATAGCTCGAGGGAGCATAGATGATGTGGCAGCTATGGACGTCCAAACAGCCCATTAAGTGAGATTTTGTGAAATATTTTTTAATAAAATATATGCCCAAAGTCATCTAGGAGTTAATGAGGATAAATGTGCATTAAATTGAAGTAAAAATTCGTGATTAAAAGTAGCAGATCTGGATCGTTGAAAGGACATGAAAAATGGACAGCAAGAGATCAGGTAGGTGATGTGGACGGTTTAGCAGCTTTTATGATATTTTATGATTTTTTTTAATTATGCTAAAATGACCCTAAGTGAGCTACATAACTAGGTAATTGAGTGACTAATTAATTAAAGTTGTACCATGGTGAAAAATGTCAAAATTAGCTGCTGAAAAGGGACATGTATAGGCACATCAAAAATGGAGCAGCAAATGTGGACCGTCCAAACATCCATAAATCTGATTTTTTTTAATTTTCTAAAAATGCTAAATGCATGCCTAATTAGCTTACATAGTAGGGTATATAAATGTGCATTAAAAAGGCTGCAAAATTCGTTGGAAAAATATGGAAAAGCAGCAGCCGCAAAGTTCGTTGGAAAAATATGGAAAAGCAGCAGCTATATGGAACGTGATCTGGTGGACAGATTGGTGATGTTTAATGCATTGGATAATTGCTAAATTTTTAATTAAGAAAAATATAATTTAAATGGACCACAAATTGCCATGTCAGCTAAGGAGATAAAAATGAATTAGAATAATCACAAATGATGTGGCAAGTGGGGTCCACTAGCTGGAAATTCCAGCTACTACTCAAAGGGGTGCATGGTGTGAGAAGTTAGAAAATTTCAAGGATTTTGAGCTCTCTTCCAGCAGTGCACGTTTCCTTCTCCCAGCACCTTTCAAGCCAAGAACAAATGAAGAAAAAGGAAAAGAAAAGGAAGAATTAAGTTGAGGAAATTAGCTTAAGAAGTTGAGTTAAGTGCTACTCAATCCAAGTAAGTACACGTTTGAGTTTGAATAATTTTAATATAGTTTTTCTAACTCAATTTATGGGTGTAAATATGAGTCATAATGAATCCTTACATGAGGATTTATGATGCTCTTAATTAGGATATTAAATGGGAATTTAATAGCAAATATGCAGTTAAGAATTCAAATGGAAGAAGAGGGTGATTATGGAGCTACAAAATGGAGCTACAAAATGCTCAAAAGAGAGCATAGGCAATGTGGCACAAGGGGACGTCCAAGGGGCTGCCATGATGCTTCTTTTTGAATTTTTAATTATTTAAATATGCATACATACAACTGACATGCAAGGACAAGAAGATATGCATTCAATTATGTAAATTTCAGCAAGAAAAAAATATTTAAATGCAGATGCATGAAGCTGAAATTGTGGACAGCATAGGGGGCACTTGGACGTGTATGATGAGCTGCTATTGCTGCCATTTTTGCTAAGTATTTTAATACCAAATTAATATATGAATTAAGGGGTAATTAGGTATATAAATTATCCACATATTGGAATTTTAAAAATGGAGAAAAATTGCTGAAAATTGGGCAGCAAGGGACGTGCTTGACTGGGCAGTTTGGACAGCTAGGATTTAGGCAATTTTGTGATTTTTGAAAAATGGTAAAATCTCATTTTACTAGACTGTAATTTTACCAACACATGAAGGTGATAAGCTACCATTAAATGGTGTGGAAAATGTTCCATGAAGTGGGGCCCACAGCTGGAAAAAAATCCAGCTTCTAAACCCATGCACGTTCATTTGAGAGAAGGTTGGAAAAGTTGGCTAAGTGCTGAAATTTTCACTCCAAAGCATAGCAGCAGCTCACGCCCATTTTTCCCAGCAAAAAGAAGAAGAAAAGCTAGGAAAAAAGAAGAGAATTAGTGGAGGAAATTATCTCCAAGTGCTAGGGTTTGAATTAGCTCTAAACTAAGTAAGTATACATGTTGTTTGAATTGGTTATTTTGAGTTTTTAAACGCTAAAATAGGAATATGGAATGGATGGTTAAAGAATCTGTGAAATGATGATTTAACATGCTTTTGATTGAGTATGGAATGGGTATTAAATTTTATGCATGAATTTGGTGAAAGTGTTGATTTCAATGACATATGAGTTGAAAACTCAACTTGACAAACCCTAAATCTCCATGACAAGTTGCTGTTTTGGTTTGATGATGTGCTTAGGTTATGAATCATATATTAATGCAAAACATGTGTTGGTTTGTGCTTAAATGATGAATTTTTGAAGTTATGGAATGCAAAGTGATGGTTATGACCTAATTTCGTTGTTTCAATGCTAAAAATGCTATGGAAATAGGATTGCATGCTTTGTGAATGCTATGTAGGGTAAAATACCCTAGATTTAAGGTATTATGGATGCCCAAAATGATTTGGAAAAAGAATCCCTAAAACTGATTTTTATAGATTTTATGAAAGTGTGTTTAACCGATGAGAAACGGGACTCAAAATGTGTAGGAAACTTGCAGTTTTGAGAAATGATAATTCATGAATGTTATATATGTGTTAAATCCCTAAATATGGATTAAGAAAAGTAGGATTACATGCTGAAATTTCGGAACTATATGACTGCTTAGGGTTATGTGTCAAAAGACACGTTAAATGGGTGAAAAACGGGTTCCAAACTTGCTGTTTTAGAAACCTATGACAAGTGGATTTAAATCTCATAAAAATATCCTAAATGCAGTGGTAATTAAGGGTAATTAACCGATGAAATGTGGATTAAATTTCTGAGTTAGCAAATTTTATGAAATACATTATGTATGTATTGCCAAATGGGCATATGTGAAGTAATAGATGTGCATAAGGGATGAATGACTTGTGAAATGTGATTTTATGCAAAAGTGCATGAAAATAAGATGAATTCTATGTTTATATATCTGTTTAAGATTTTATGATATTAATTCCAAAATTTTGGACTTGATTTATGAAGCTAAGACAACGATATATGCATAGGGGAAACACCCATGCATGTATTTTGGGAAAAAATGGATAAATGACAAAGTGAGGTTAATGAACCTATGTATGATGATTATTGAATGAATTTTGTGAGATTGAAATGAATACCCTAATTGTGGGGTTATATATATATGTTATGTTATGTGTTAGCCAATAACGTGTGTAAAAACAAGCGGTGTATGCGCATAATGACTTGTGAAGTCAAATAAATGATATATGTGGATGGAATGGGTTGGAAAACTAAATGAAATATGAGAAAAAGAAATATATGAAAAAAAGTATATTATTCTCATGTAGGCAAAGGCAAAGGAAAAGTGAAAGCGGAAAGCTAAGAGACACAGATAAGCAAGCAAATTTTTTAAATGATTTTTGCTTTTCTAAATTGTTTACATAAATGCAATTTTTGCTTTAACTTGTTGATGAAATTGTGGAAATTATTTCTAATATGTTTAAGGATGGTCATCCCTTAGCAAAATGGTGTTGAAATGATGTTTTTACTTCAAATGCAATATTATGAAATTCTTCTTTGATAAATGCTATGAAAAAATGATGTGATTTTATGTTTCTGATGGAAAAAATCATGCTAGTATGTTAAAGATGGATTTATGAAAAAGTTCATGTGCACAAGGTACTAGGTCCACTTGAAGGGTATAAGCTGACCGATTGTCCCCCCATTGGTGTGGCCAAGTCGCTTAAAACAGGCCCAAGGCCGGCGGCGCCCTCTCTGAAATGGAGATAACGTGACGGATGGTCGCCTGACTAGCTTCCATCTTAAAAGAAAAATGATATATATGTTCATATTTTATATGACATTATGCATATGGTACTCGTGATGGGTACAAGATTTTATGATTTTAAGATATACCTTTTGATAAGTATAAGTTGCTTTCCAAGATGATTTTAAATGCAAAATGTTGCCTGAAATGATTTGCCTGTAAAATGCAAATAACTTGCTTATTGAATTTCGACTCATGATTTTGTTTTCCAAACCCAAAGACAGGTGAAGACAGGACATGGCGAAGGAGCAAATACAAGCTTAAGGAAACAATGGAAAAGCTTTAGAATTTTTATATTATGTGAACTCATGTGAAATGATTGTAAACTATATGAAGTGTTTTATATTGATGATTATGATGTATATATGCAGTGACATCTGATTTAGGCAAGTGTTGAAATATTATTTGAACATCATACTTGTATGTGACGAATGGATTGAAATGACTTAGATATGCCTGAGGTGAAAATATGAGGATTTGAACTGTTATGTGAATTTCTATATGATCATAATTAACGGGATAAATATCCGATAAAACCCGCCGTGTAACAGGGCAACAATCCTGATCACGTTTACCAATCAATACGATCCCGAGATAAGGGCTAGGATGTGACGCTCGGTTTGGGGCGCCACAAACGTTGTGCTTGAAAATATAAATAAAGCTTGCTTATTGAGTGTACAACTCATGTTTGTTTTCCAAACCCATAGACAGGTGAAGTAATGACACAGATGAGGAGTATGAACTAAGCTTAAAGAATGTGAAGATCCTATAAACTTTAAAAGGTGTTGTCTGTAATTAAAGGAATGTAACGTGACTTAACGTTTTATGATCTATGTGATGATTTGTATTTTATAGACATGCAATTTATGGATGATAGACATTTTATGAAATTTTATGATTTTATGAAAAATGTAATATGTAAACTAGGTCAAAGATGATGTGGAAGAGGATTTGATGGAAAATAGTATGAAATCAACTAGTAATAAGCTGTAAATAATCGGATAAATATCCGTTAAATCTCGCCGTGTGACAAGGCAACAATCCTGATCACGTTTACCAGTCAATAACGATCCCGAGATAAGGCTCAGGATGTGACGCTTGGTTGGGGGCGCCACGGAGCTTAATATCAGAGCATGAAATGGTAAATAGGCATGGAAAAGTCTAAGTCTGATGATGGGACATGATATATATGACTTTATGAGGATTGTATAGGTCATTATCATGATGTATGAATGATATATGATGATGTATTGCAAAATGATTTGTAATGTGCTATTTTTATTGTATAACTAATTCAGTTATATATTTGAACAAATGGCGGATAAGGGAAAACGAGTTATGAGTTTAGAAGAATTAAAAAAGGAGATGGAAGAAGAGAAGAAACGAAAAATAGAAGAAAGTGTTAATAGGTGGTTAGACTCACAACAGGATGCATATCCTTTTCCACTAGTACCTCCAGGTTTCTCCCCTAGGTATCTTCCACTACATCTGCAAGGCACTTACCAGCAGAGGCCAAATATTGTAGAGTCTAGCAACAGGGCTCCTAGAGTTGAGGTTCTTCCGGCTTATCGCCCTAGATTTTTAGGGACCCTTCGAACTCCCACAGACTACATACCTCCTCAGGGTCTTCAGCGGTTTTGGGACAACACTCCAGCACCTGTACCTCCTAATTTAGGACCCTGGTATAAGTTTGAAGGGGGGTATCTTCAATTCCGATATGGAATGAGCTGGGAAAATATTCGATAGAGAGAGAAAGAGATGGTTCCTTTCATAGAGGAGGGTCGTGCTCGAGGATTTATAGATCCACCTGAACCTGTTCCTCGTCCTGGTGAAGTTATGATTCATGTAGATAGAAGCATTGGTAATTTGTTTGCCCTTGGAGCACTATTACGATATCTTGAACCAGTTGAGGACGAAGAAGAAGAGAATGATGAAAGTGATAGCACTAATGATAGTAGCGATGATAATAATGATGACAGAAGAGAGAATAACCTTGCCGGGTCAGACATTAGTACCATTGCAAAAGAACCTAGCGAAATGTCGCCAAGGCATAGGCGTCATCGTTACTTCATGAGGAGAGCGGGTAGACGATGAATTTTCTTTGTTTTTATGAACTTCAATATATATAATTATGAGGTAAGGAAACTTTGTTATGAATGATGTATATATATAAGTGTGATGTGTGTAATATATTTTGTGATGTTAAAAACTATGGTTTATGGAATGAGTGATGATGAATGTTTATTAATGTGAACAATATAAAATGAATGAATGATGTGAATGTTTATGATGATGAATGTTAATATATGATTGTGAATGTGCAAATTGATTATTAATTATGTGATGATGATATATATATATATATATAATGATCTAACAATAATTATGAATGAAAGATTGTGCTTTTATATACTCAGAAAAATATTATGTTGGAAACAAGATCAGGAAGGAGAACAAATAAAGAAAAGGAAGTTGCTGAAGAGGTCCTTAGCCAACATGAGGTTGGAGAGACGAGCAGGCCTGAAAGGCCGGAACCTGAATCCAGTAGGGAAAGTTCAAGAACTCGACAAAGACGAGAAAACGTAAGTCTAGAACGAAATGTAGGAGAAGAATATGAGTCAAGACAGACTCGACTCATAGAAGAAAAGGTAGCTGCAGCAGTAAAGGAAGCAATGCAGCAGACTACTCGTGATTGGGCAGCACAGACTGCAGATATTATTCAAAGTTTGTGGGAAAGGACACAGCAGGCCCAGTTGGGTAGTACTGAAAGAGATAGAGCCATTCCGACGACTGACCCGACTCCCACGACAGCACCTACAAAAGATGAAAATCAGCTAATGGAAGCTGATAGAAAGGCGATTAATGCATTCTTGGCTCAGCGACCCCCAAATTTTCAGGAGAACCTGACCCGGTATAGGCCGAGCAATGGATAACGGAGATCAAGAAATTATTCAGAATCTCTTCGTGTAACGATCGACAGAAGGTATTGTGCGCCACACATTTATTGATCAAAGACGCACATGAATGGTAAGAAACAATGTTGGTCACAATGCCACGACCAGAAGAGGTATCCTGGCAGACATTTGTTGAGGAGTTCAACAAGGAATACCTCTCCGTTGGATTACAAAGTCAGAAAGTGATAGAATTTGAAAGACTTTATCAAGGAAGGATGTCTGTCACCGAATACACCACAAAGTTCAATGCTTTAGTTAGGTACGTGCCTTGGATTGCCAATGTCTCAGACAATAAGGCACAAAGATTCCAGCAAGGACTAAGGCCGTACCTCAGAGAAAGCCTCACTCCTTTGCTAATTAAGGATTATGCTTCTTGTCTTGAGAGGGCAAGAGCATTGGAAATCGAGGCATTAAGAACATGGGAATTAAGACTTGGGTCAAAGATGTTCAGCTTTGGAACAAAGGAAACTGAACTGGGAAAAGAAAGGGCTAAGAAAAGAAATGTAAAGAAGGGAAGAGGAGCCCCAAAGAAGAAACTCCCGCCTTTTTGCAGAAAATTTCAGAAGCGACATACAGGCGAGTGTTTAAAAGGATCAAACCGGTGCTATAAATGTGGACAAGCAGACCATATAGCCAAGGAATGCAGAACAGGTGAAGTAAAGGTCATTAAATGTTATATTTGTGACCAAATAGGACATGTCGCTCTGAACTGTCCGAATAAGGCACAAACGTCATAAGGTCGTGGAAGACCCACATAACTCAGGATACCCGGAACAGCGAATAAGTAGGGAACTACCACGAATCTGGTACATGTGCATGCTTTGACTTGGACAGAGTCTCAGGAATAAGAGGAGAAGGTGGTCACAGGTATGGTTTATATTTTAGGAAATTCGACAGTTGCTTTGTTTGATTCTGGTGCTATTCATTCATAGCATGCCAATTTGATTTATTTCTACCACTTTCTCTAAGATTAATTTACAGTTAGGGTATCATCAGTTAAGAATATGCCCTACCGATGTTCACAAAACAGCTTTTTAAACTAGGTATGGACATTATGAATTTTTAGTGATGCCATTTGGGCTCACTAATGCCCCTGCTGTATTCATGGATATGATGAATATGGTATTTTGGGACTATCTTGATCAATTTGTGGTGGTATTTATCGACGATGTCCTGATTTACTCTAAAACAGAGAAACAACATGAATTTCATTTGCGAAAGGTATTGGAAAGGCTAAGAAAAGAGAAATTGTATGCTAAGTTAAAGAAATGTGAATTTTAGTTGAAACAAGTAGGATTTCTGGGTCATATAATAACAGAACAAGGGATTTAGGTTGATCATCAAAAGATTGAGGCAATTTTGAAATGGCAAAGGTCAACGACCATTACAGAAATCCGAAGTTTTCTTGGTTTAGCAGGGTATTACAGAAGGTTTGTTGAAGGATTTTCTCAGTTATCAGCCCCATTAACAAGATTGACTCGTAAAGGAGTCAGGTATGTATGGTCTGAAGAATGTGAGCGCAGTTTTCAGGAATTAAAGTAGCGATCAGTAGAAGCACCTATCCTAACCCTACCCGAGGGAAATGAAGGTTTTGTGGTATATAGTGATGCTTCAAAAAAAGGTTTAGGTTGTGTATTAATGCAAAAAGGAAAGGTGATAGCTTATGCATCGCGACAGTTGAAGCCCAATGAGGTAAGCTACCCCACTCATGATTTAGAACTAGCAGCAGTGGTGTTTGCCTTAAAAATATGGAGACATTACCTGTATGATACTAGGTGTGAAATTTATACAGATCACAAGAGCCTTAAGTATATTTTCACTCAAAAAGAGTTGAACATGAGGCAAAGGAGATAACTTGAATTATTAAAAGATTATGATTTGGAGATACTATATCATCCAGGTAAGGCAAACGTAGTAGCCGATGCATTGAGCAGAAATGTCAGCATAGCGGACCTTATCACAAAACAGGAAGGATTGCTTCAAGAAATAAGACAGTTAGAATTGATTGTATGTCCTCCTCGAATTCAAACGAGGTTATCACAAATGTACATACAATCATCATTATTTGAGTAGATTAAAACCGCGCAGCAAAAAGATACAGATCTACATGCCCATGTGGAGAAAATGAAGAGAAATGGGTTGACTGAATTTTCAGTTGATGAGCAAGGTATGTATCGGTACAAAGGCCGTTTATGCATACCTAATACAGCTGAGTTGAAGGAGCAAATTCTTAAAGAGGCGCATTTTTCACCATTTTCCATTCATCCAAGAGGCACCAAGATGTATCAGGATCTCAAGAAAGCATATTGGTGGAATAATATGAAGAGAGAGATCGCTGAATATGTAGCTAAGTACCTAACTTGCCAAAGGGTGAAAGCTGATCACCAAAAGGTATATGGAAAATTACAATCCTTAGAAGTTCCTAATTGAAAATGGGATGATATTACCATGGATTTTATTGAAGGACTACCTAAGACTCAAACTGGGAATGATTCTACATGGGTAATAGTAGATCGGTTGTCTAAAGTTGCTCATTTTATACCCATAAAGAGAACATACACAGCAGAAAGATTAGCCAAAGTCTACTATAAGGAGATAGTACGACTTCATGGAGTGCCTAAGTCAATAGTTTCCGATCGAGACACGACATTCACATCTCGATTTTCGAAAAATTTGCATGAAACCCTAGGCACCCAACTCAAGTTTAGTATTGCTTTTCATCCCCAAACGGATGGACAAATGGAGCGAGTAAATCGGATCATCGAGGACATACTCCGTATGTGTACACTTTAGAATTTGGTGGTTTGTGGGATGAATATGTGCCTATAGCTGAGTTTGTGTTTAATAATAGCTATCAGGCTAGTATTCAAAGGGCTCCATTTGAGGCATTATATGGACGACGATGTCGAACGCCATTGAACTGGGATGAAGTCGGAGAAAAGAAGCTAGCTCCAGATTTGTCTCGGAGAATGGCAGATAAAGTGCAAGTTATTCACTAATGTATACTCACAGCGCAGAGTCGGCAAAAGAGTTATACAGATTGCAAAAGAAAGGATTTGAATATCCAAGTTGGGAGTTACAAGGTTTGGAAAAAGGGGTAAGCTGAATCCCAGGTATATTGGACCATTTGAAGCGTTGGAGAAGATTGGAAAGTTGGCTTATAGGATTGCTTTACCTCCGACACTAGCTTTAATACACAATATTTTTCATATTTTCATGCTTAGGAAATATGTAGCAGATCCGACCCATGTGCTGGTAGCAGAAAATCTACCGATCCAAGATCATTTGAATTACGAGGAAAGACCAATTAGAATCTTGGATAATAAGATACAGAAGCTTTGGAATAGAGAAATAGAATATGTAAAGATTCAATGAAATCGATATTCCGAAGGTGAAACTACATGAGAACTAAGGGAAGAAGTAGAAAGGAAATACCCCCAGTTATTTAAAGAATAGACAGTTTCGGGACGAAACCTGTTATAAGGGGGGGAGGATTGTGAAACCCTGACCTAAAGAGGAATCATGTATATGCACTTGAATGATTTATGTATGAATAATATATTCATAAATGATTTATTTGCAATTTTTATGATTTGTTGCAATTAGGTCAGTAGTTATGAATGTTGTTTAAATTTAACAATTTAAGACAACGTGGATTAATATGATTGAAGTAACACAATGAGGATGGAAGAAAATTAATATGCTATGAAAAAATTAGTTAAATTTCATAATGTGATTAATGGAGATTAGGGGGCTAATTATAGAGCCAAGTTAGAAAATATTGAAAAATTCATAACTTGATGGCCTTAAGGCGGATTAAGGTGAAAATTGAGGGGGAAGCACATAATTTCGTGCTTAATCACATGGGAAAATTAGATTTTGAAAATTTTGATGATAATTGATCATCACCGTCCAAAATTTAAAATGATCATAACTTGAGCTAGAAAGATCGGATTGAGATGAAATTTGAAATGCACGGCTAAAATTATGAGATCAAGGTTATGGAAGGATTTGATCATGCAAATGATGATGGAATTAGGCTTGCACGAAATTAGGATAAATGGTTTTGACTTTCATCCCAAAAAGTGATTAGCATTTATGTTAAAAATGAGTAAAATAATCAAATGAATAAAGACGAAATTGATGTGTCAAAAGGAGATAAATTGTAGGGTATTTTATGAATTACTAAAAATAAAAAAATCCCTCCAATTATCTCATAAATAAATGCTAAATTAAATAGCTCGAGGGAGTATAGATGATGTGGTAGCTATGGACGTCCAAACAACCCATTAAGTGGGATTTTGTGAAATATTTTTTAATAAAATATATGCCCAAAGTCATCTAGGAGTTAATGAGGATAAATGTGCATTAAATTAAAGTAAAAATTCGTGATTAAAAGCAGCAGATCTGGATCATTGAAAGGAAATGAAAAATGGACAGCAAGATATCAGGTAGGTGATGTGGACGGTTTAGCAACTTTTATGATATTTTCATATTTTTTTAAATTATGCTGAAATGACGCTAAGTGAGCTACATAACTAGGTAATTAAGTTACTAATTAATTGAAGTTACACCATGGTGAAAAATGTCAAAATTAGCTGCTGAAAAGGGACTTGTACAGGCACATCAAAAATGGAGAAGCAAATGTGGACCGTCCAAACAGCCATAAATCTGATTTTTTTTAATTTTCTAAAAATGCTAAATGCATGCCTAATTAGCTTACATAGTAGGATATATAAATGTGCATTAAAAAGGCTGCAAAATTCGTTGGAAAAAATGGAAAAGCAGCAGCTACATGGAACGTGATTTGGTGGACAGATTGGTGATGTTTAATGCATTGGATAATTGCTAAATTTTTAATTAAGAAAAATATAATTTAAATGGACCACAAATTGTCATGTCAGCTAAGGAGATAAAAATGCATTAGAATAATCATATATGATGTGGCAAGTGGGGTCTGCTATCTTAAAATTTCAGCTACTACTCAAAGGGGGACATCCATATGCATGGTGTGAGAAGTTAGAAAAGTTCAAGGATTTTGAGCTCTCTTTTCCAGCAGTGCACGTTCCTCTCTCCCAGCACCTTTCAAGCCAAGAACAAGAGAAGAAAAAGGAAAAGAAAAGGAGGAATTAAGTTGAGGAAATTAGCTTAAGAAGTTGAGTTTAAGTGCTACTCAATCCAAGTAAGTACATGTTTGAATTTGAATGATTTTAATCTAGTTTTTCTAACTCAATTTATGGGATGTAAATATGAGTCATAATGAATCCTTACATGAGAATTTATGATGCTCTTAATTAGGATATTAAATGGAAATTTAATAGTAAGTATGCAATTAAGAGTTCAAATGGAAGAAGAGGGTGATTAGTGTTAAGTATGAGCTCTTAAACTAGCTTAAACTTGCTGGAATTTTTGTGTAATGTTGCTGTTTTATTACGTTGATATGATTACATGATAATTCATGTTTAGATGTTGAATATATGTTGAATTTAG
The DNA here is from genome assembly GCA_030490835.1 of Annona cherimola. Classification (NCBI taxonomy): domain Eukaryota; kingdom Viridiplantae; phylum Streptophyta; class Magnoliopsida; order Magnoliales; family Annonaceae; genus Annona; species Annona cherimola. Next base: position 52,359,137 of record CM059972.1, on the reverse strand, counting down.
CTTGATTTATGAATTTTAGAAGGAAGGCTAGTTAGGGTTATTCTTAAGACCCGAATTTCATGTTTAAATGTTGAAAATGATACATGAAGTAGTTCAAATAAACTATGGATGAATTGTAGGGTAAAATACCCAAAATGTAGGGCACTTTGGACGTGAAAAGGGGCTTAGCAAGGATTGCCCAAAATCGGATTTTTAAAGGGTTGATAGGTGGACGTCAAAAGGGGTGTAGAAAGGGTATCCTACATGCATAAAAAGTTTCTATTTTGTAAGAAACCTATATATGGATTTTAAAAATGTGAAAATACCCTGAATTTGGGTTAAGAAAAGTGGGATTAATTGATGGAATCAAATGGTTAAAAATCTATTTAGATTTGAGTATCAAAAGAGACATTTAAAGTGTAAAAATCAGGTCCTAAAGTTGCTATTTTTGGAACCCTGAAATTAGTGGATTAAAAATCAGTGAAAATACACTAAATAAGTATTAATTGAGGTGTATAATTATGCTAAATTAGAAGCCAAGTTGCTGATTTGGAAAATTTTAAGAAAAACCTAAATTATATGTTGAGAAATGAACATATGTGAAGTAATGAGTATGATAAAATGATAAATAAGCTATGTGAAATACTAAAATGCAAAAATGCATAAAAATGTGATGGAAAAACGTGAAATGTATTGATGATTAGATAATCTCAAAATTTGAGATTAATATATGGGAATTAAACGTGTGATATAATGAATGATTGATATACATAAGTATGTTATGTACGTAGACCTGACTTGGGATTTAAGCGGGTTATGAATATTTATGAAAATGAGTTGAAAAACTAAATGAATGCAAGCAAATGAAATTTACATGAATGCTATGTTATTCTTTCATAGACAAAGGAAAAAAAAAGTCGATCCGGAAAGCTCTCGCGAACAAGGTAAGCAAGCCAATTTTCTAAATGAATTTTTATTTCTTAAATTACTCTGAAATAATTATGAATGATGTTTTAAATGTTTTTATTAGTTTAACAAATGTTATTTGAAATTTATTTCTAAATTTTTAAGGATGACCATTCCTTAGTTTACTATGTATTGACAATTGATTTACATAACTGCTTTATGACCTATGAAAACTACTACTTTATGAAATTATGCGAGAAAAATCATGCTAGCATGTCACGGATAAATTCATGTGCACAATGCATGAGGTTCACCTTAAAGGTGTAAGTGGACCGATTGTCCTCCTTTGGTGTGGCCGAGTCGCTAAGATAGGCCAAGGGTCGGCGGCGCCTCCCTGAATGGGAGAAGATGAAGACGGATGGTCGCCTAGCTAGCTTCCATTCTAAGAGATCATAATGCATTCATCACATTGTCATGATATATCCCCGAGGGGGTATAATGTTGCTTTCCATAATGATTATAAATAGAAGGTTTCTGCTTCGCAGGTAGTTGATCACTTGATAAGTGTCTCTACTGAATGGAGGGAAACGTTTTTGAAAAATGTTGTCTTTAAAATGTTGTGCCTGAAAATATAAATAAAGCTTGCTTATTGAGTGTACAACTCATGTTTGTTTTCCAAACCCATAGACAGGTGAAGTAATAACAGACATGAGGAGCATGAGCTAAGCTTGAAAAATGTGAAGATCCTACGAACTTTAAAATGTGTTGTTTGTAGTTGAAGGAATGTAATGTGACTTAACGTTTTATGATCTATGTGATGATTTGTATTTTATAGATATGCAATTTATGGATGATAGACATGTTATGAAAATTTATGATTTTATGAAAAATGTAATGTGTAAACTAGGCCAAAGATGACATGGAAGAGGATTTGATGGAAAATAGTATGGAATCAACTAGTAATATGTTGTAAGTAATCGGATAAATATCCATTAAATCCCGTCATGTGACAGGGCAACAATCCTGATCATGTTTACTAGTCAATAACGATCCTAAGGTTAGGCTCAGGATGTGACGCTTGGTTGGGGGCGCCACATTTTAGTTTGATTGGAACTTGACGGTCACATAAAATTCCTGACGCACTTCTCCATTTCTTCTATCTTGCTTGAATTCTATGTATTATATATTTATCAATTTTCCCGTTCTCTTGAACTATTGATCCTAAGCACCGAAAGTGATTAGTTCTTGTTACTACTTGATCTAAAATCTTAATTGGTTCCTCATCTGGGTTCTCATTATTATTAAAATTGCATTCCATATATTCATTTTTTGTGTGACTAATTCTAAAACCATTAGATTCTAAAGCATCTACCCACCTATGCAATTTTAAATTTAGTCCTTTAGTTTCATCTATTAGAACAACGTCATCTGCAAATAACATACACTAAGGTACTTCTTCTTGGAAATGTTTAGTAATTTCATCTATTATTAAGGTAAAAAGGTAAGGACTCAAGGCTAAACTTTGATGTAGACCTATTTTAACTGTGAAGACATTAATATCTCCACTAATGGTCCTCACATTCGTAACAACCCCCTCGTACATATCTTTAATAATATCGATGTATCTGGTATTAATTCTTTTCTTTCTCATCACTTGCCATATTAACTTTCTTGGTACTCGATCATAAGTTTTTTTTAAATCAATAAAAATCATGTATAAGTTCTTTTTATTCTCCCTATACTTTTCAAATAGTTGTCTAAGTAAGAAAATAGCTTCAGTGGTTGATCTTCTTGGCATAAAACCAAATTGATTTTCAGATACATTAGTTTCTCGTCTTAGTCTATGTTCAATTACTCTTTCCCATAATTTCATAGTATGACTTATTAATTTTATTCCAAGATAGCTTGCACAATTTTGAATATCTCCCTTATTTTTATAGATTGAAACTATAATGTTTTTTCTCCATTTACTTGGCATTAACTTTGTTTTTATAATTTTATTAAAAAAATTTGTTAACCATGTTGCACCTATATCTCCCATGCACTTCCATGCCTTAATTGGTATATTATCCGGCCTAAGGCTTTTCTTATTTTCATTTTCCTTAGAGTTTCATTTACTTCAGATATTCGGATTTTTGGGAAATAACTGATATTCTTATTTTCTTCTCTATTTAAACTAACATCTAATGTTAAATGTTCGTGTGGTGTATTATTTAGTAAACTATAAAAATAAGTTTTCCATCTTTCTTTGATATCGTCATCTTTGACTAGAACTCTTTGGTCCTTGCTTTTAATACATCTAATATGCGTTAAATCTTTGCCCTTATTTTCTCTTAATTTAGCCAACTTAACAATATCATTTTCACCTTGTCTAGTTCATAATCTGTCATATAAGTTCTCATATGCTTTGTGTTTAACATAGCTAATAATCTTTTTAGTAGCTTTTTTTGATAGTTTGTACTGTTGTAAGTTTGTATCATTTTTATTTCTCTGCCATGCTTTAAACTTTTTTTGTTTAGCATTTATAACTTTTTGAACATCCTCATTCCACCATCAAGTTTTTCTATGTGAGGATCTATGATTTTTATATATACCTACAATAATTTGTCCTACTTTTTTTTTTTTATGTTAGTCGTCATTTTATCCCACATTGATTCTGGTTCATCTTCTTGTGTGTTGCATTTTCTTTCTTCTATCATTCTTTTACTAAAAAGTTCTATATTGTTTACCTTTAAATTCCACCATTTAATTTTTGGAATTATATCACTTTTAGTTTTTGTTGACTCTTTTTGTGTATATACATCCATCACTAATAATCTATGTTGCATGGCTAAGCTCTTACTTGGGATAACCTTACAATTAATACAAAGGGATCTATCCACTTTTCTTATAAGGAAGAAATCTATTTGGCTAGAATTGGTCCCATTTTTGAAAGTTATCAAGTGTTCATCTCGTTTTTGAAATAAGATATTTACTATAACCAAATCATATGCTAAGCAAAGTCCAAAATGACATTCCCCATTTCATTCCTTATTTCAAAATCGAAACCTCCATGACTTCTCTCATATCCTACATTCACCTTTCCTACATGTCTATTTAAATCTCGACCTATCACAATATTTTCTTGGTTAGATATCCTTCGTATAATACTATCTAAGTCATCCCAAAATTATTTTTTGATTCTATCATCTAATCCTACTCGTGGTGCATAAGCACTAATCACATTTAAGACCTCCACACCTAATATAAGTTTTATTTGAATAATTATATCATTTACTTTATTGACATCTACAACTTTATTTATGAATTTGTTATCTACTATTATCCCTACACCATTTCGATTATCATCATTTCCTATATACCATAATTTGAATCCATTAATCTCTTTAGCCTTTTCTCCTTTCCACCTTGTCTCTTAAAGGTATGCTATATTAATTTTTTTCCTTCTCATAACATCTACTACTTCCATACATTTCCCTAAAAGAGTCCCAACATTCTATGAGGCAAAACAAACCTTGTGTTTTGGTATTATCTTCTTCTCTATACCACGTCCATAAAGGCATGGGAACCTTTGCCGACTTTTTGCCACAACCGGACGTTGTTGCGGTGCGTCGCTTTCGGAGAGACGCCCTAGTAACCCTAGGGGTGGGAATCGGGGTGGGTCGACCCGTGACCCGCCCCGCCCGACCCTGTTTTAATACCGGGGCAGGTCAGGGGTGTGTACCCGGCGGGGCGGGTCGGGATTTTCGGGTTTTCAAAGAAATGCGGGTCGGGGCAAAATTCGAATTTTCACAGGGTGGCGGGGGCGGGTCAAGGCGGGTCGGGGCGGGTCAACCTGCTGACCCGTTTTCTGATATTTTACATTAAAAAGAAAAACCACGTTTAATGCTAATATTCATGTTTTATTTAATTATTTATATTTACTTTGATTGATTAATAATATATTCAAGCATATAGTAGTTAAATTTAATATAAATTTGTCTTTATACTTGATAGTTTTATAAATTTTTAAAAATTTCTTACTTGACCCGCAATTTTTTACCCGACCCGTTAACCCGATACCGACCCGAATTTTGTCCCGAGACCTTGTAGAAAAAAGTAAGGGTCAAACCGACCTTGTCCCGACCCGGTATAAAATAAGGGTCAAACAAGATTTTTGAAAAGGAGGGTCAGGGTTGGGCACACCCTGACCCGCCCCGACCCGCCCCGATTCCCACCCCTAAGTAACCCTTGCCCATTTTTCACTACATCCGGACTCCAATGTAGCATGTCGCTTTTGGGGAAATGCCCTAGCAACCCTGACTCATTTTTCACCACAGTCAGGCTCTGCTGCAGCGCGTTGCTTACAGGGGACGCCCTAGCGTTAACGACTTTTAATATATTTTCAGAATACATAAGAGATGCGGCAGTGATTTTTAATAGCACCGGTTGGCAACCTGACATGCCAACCTTCGCTTTTTTCCGGGTTTGGGACCGGTAGTAAGATAGAAACTCTTACTGGCAATAGAACAATAATAATAATAATAATAATAATAATAGTAATAATAATAATAATAGTTGTTTTTAATAATAATAATAATAATAGTTCTTTTTAATACTAATAATAATAATAGTTATTTTTAATAATAATAATAATAATAGAATAATAATAATAATAATAGAATAATAATAATAATAATAGAATAATAATAATAATAATAGAATAGTAGTAGTAATAGTAATAATAGTAGTAGTAGTAATAGTAGTAATAGTAGTAATAGTAGTAGTAATAGTGATAATAATAATAATAATAGTAATAATAATAGTAATAGTAATAGTAATAGTAATAGTAATAGTAGTAGTAGTAGCAGCAGCAGTAGTAGTAATAGTAATAATAATAATAATAATAGTAATAGTAATAGTAATAGTAGTAGTAATAGTAGCAGCAGCAGCAGTAGTAGTAGTAATAGTAGTAGTAATAATAATAATAGTAATAGTAATAGTAATAATAATAGTAATAATAGTAGTAATAATAATAATAGTAATAATAGTAATAATAGTAATAGTAATAATAATAATAATAGTAATAATAGTAATAATAGTAGTAGGAGGAGGAGGAGTAGGAGTAGTAGGAGGAGTAGTAGTAGTAGCAGGAGTAGGAGTAGCAGTAGGAGTAGCAGTAGGAGGAGTAGCAGCAGTAGGAGCAGCAGTAGTAGCAGCAGCAGCAGGAGTAGTCTAGTAGTAGTAGTAGTAGGAGTAGTAGTAATAGTACTATTAATAATAATTATAATAATAATAGAATAATAATAATAATAGTAGTAGCAATAATAGTAGTAATAGTAGTAGTAGTAATAGTAGTAGTAGTAGTAATAATAATAATAATAACAGTAATAATAATAGTAATAGTAATAGTAATAGTAATAGTAATAGTAGTAGTAATAGTAGTAGTAGTAGTAATAGTAATAGTAATAATAATAGTAATAATAGTAGTAATAGTAGTAGTAATAATAATAATAGTAATAGTAATAGTAATAATAATAGTAATAGTAGTAGTAGTAATAATAGTAGTAATAGTAGTAATAATAAGAATAGTAATAATAGTAATAGTAATAATAATAATAATAATAGTAATAATAGTAATAATAGTAATAATAGTAGTAGTAGTAGTAGGAGTAGTATGAGTAGTAGGAGTAGTAGTAGTAGCAGCAGCAGTAGTAGTAGTAGTAGTAGTAGCAGTAGGAGTAGCAGTAGTAGGAGTAGTAGTAGTAGTAGACTATAAACTTTGCTTTTAAATGCTTTCTTGTCGAATAAAATAGAAAAGTGGGAAGGGAATATTGCAAATAAAATGAAAAAGAATTAGAAAAATAGGAAGAGAAAATTGCAAATTAGAACGAGTAGAGAAAACGAGAGTGCGAGTACCTAGGGTTTAAGATTTCACATGCGTCTTTTGCAACGGGTAGTGGTATAATTATTTAATTTGGATTACAATCTTGGACGCTTGCTGGTTTGGGGGATAACTGATTGGTCGTTGATTTTCTGCATAAAATCTGGACGATGTGGATAGCTTGTGGGGCCCATGTGAAATTTCGGGACTGCTTGGATTAATTTTCTAGGCAGCTTATGGACGGTGAAGATCATCTTGGGCGTTGAATTTTTCTAGCCGTTCCTTAGACTTGTGGGGCCCACAGCTCAGATTGGAAATCTGTTCGGACGGAAATGATGCAGAGATGACTTTGGGCGGTGCTAAAATTTGTGGATGGATGGTGCTGATGGACGTGATCTGTGTTGCAAAATTAATCTGGTCGCTGGATCTTTGCTTTGGATGACTGAGATCAGTTGGTTTAGACAGATTTTTGGTGCAGATGAGTTGGACGCTCTTGAATGGCCCACTAAATTCTGATGAATCATGGACGTGATATGACTTAAACGGTGGAGATTTGCTGCTGGACGGCTGGAAAATTTTTGGCATGGAAATGGACGGTCCAGATTTATGTGGGTTGGACGATTGCACCGTTTGGATTTTTGCACGGATTTCCAGTTGATTTTTTGGCCATTGATTAAAAGGGCTGAAACGGACGGTCTTGATTTATTGCTAAATATCTGGTGGGCCCCACTTGTTGAAATTTATTTTTTTACAAAATAAAAAAATATATTTTAAGTCATTAATTGCTCAAATTAAAAAATGGGTTTCCAAAAAAAAATATTCAAACTCATTTAATTTTATGGCAACAAATAAAATTATAATTTCAAGCCAAAAGATTACAAAAATTGTTTAAATAAGTTGAAATTAATATTTAATACCCAAATGTTGCAAAACCACATTTTAGAGCAAATTTAACATGAAACACAATTAATTACCCACCAAATTGGTATAAAATGCCTATAAAATATATTATTAATTTTCAGTTATCAAATACCCTCACACTTGAACTTTTGCTTATCCTCAAGGAAATACAAAGGAATTCAAGAACAGATTGCGAAATTTCAAAACTTTGAGCAAAGAGTGAAAAGTAAAGGTTTAGGAAATCATCAAAAACTAATGAGAGTATTAAACTAAAAATTTCGAAACATGGCACTCTTTGAAAATCTCAGTCAACAGTCCCTTCTCACATGACTAATACTGTACACCCCGTGTGAAACCCTAACCCATGTAGGACCCGTATGTATGTATTGAACATGTATATGATGATTATTTGTGAATTATGGAATTATGAAGGCATTATTTGATTTTTGCTAATTATGGCAATTAGGGTTATGGGTTAGCATTAATGATGTGATTAATGATTTTGAGCCTAAATGAGACAATGGATTTAGAATGAATTATTTATGATTTAAATGTGCAAATATATCATGAAAAATCATTTTCCATTATTTAAAATGAATTATGGAGATTAATATGGAAATTGACAAGTTTGATGGAAAATATTAGAAAATTCATAACTCAACGCCTGTAAGGCGGATTCAAGTGAAATTTGAGATGAAAATTGTTAATGATGGGCTTGGTATAATGGAATGAAAAAAATTATGAAAATTCTTGATGAAATGAGAATTATGAATTTTTAAGTATATGTTCATTTCAACCGTTAACTTTAAATTGCTATATCGGGAGCTAGAAAACTCAGATTGAGTTGAAATTTGAAACGGTTGAATGGAATGGTGAGATGTTTATTTGGATGGCTTGGATTAAACATGAAGTATTGAGAAAATGCCTGCATTGAAAAAGGTGAGCATGTTTGACCTATGCTCCACAAAAGTAACCTACCATTAATGCTAGAGTACCAAGAGTTAATGCTTGATGGAAAGGGAATTTGAGGTGGAAAATTGCAGGCCATTCTTTGGGTATTTTATGTAATTATATGAAATGCATAAATATGAGAATTATCCCTCCATTTAATGCATGTTATGATGAAATTTCAAAGTCATGGAGAAGGTGGCAAGGAAGGGACGTCCAAGGCTGTTTGGGCTGTCCAAATTGATTTTTTTTTTTTTTCAAAAATGCCTAAATGTTGCAGGGATATAATTACATGATATTTGCATCTAATAATGGAGATTTGCAGCAATTAAAAAATGCAAAAAGGTAGGTATATACTGCTGAAAACGTGGACAATTTGTGGTGGAGAAAAAATGTGATTTTTGGTGTTAAGTTGCTGCAATATTTGCTAAATATATGTGCATAAAATTAATGCATGAATTAAAGGGTAATTAGAGTCATAAATTACCCACGTTTTTGAAGAGAAAAAAAATGGAAAATGGGCAGCAGCTGGGACGTGAATTGGAGATGCATTAGACGGTCAAAGATGATGCAGATTTTGTAGATTTTGGTAAAAGCAAAAATGCAATTTTACTTGGCCCATATTCACCCACCTCATATGGTAGATAAGGGAGCATTGAATGGGTGTGGAATTGCCGTTCAAGTGGGTCCCACAAGTGGGAAAAATCCAGCTCTTCAAAGGCATGCACGTTCACATGAGAGAGAGAAGGTGTGAACGCACAAGAGGTTTTCTTGCTTAGCAAGAAAGCAAAATTATTTAACTCCCAGCCCCTTGAACGTGCCAAGCAGAGGAGAACCAAGGGAAGTCAAGGGAAAAAGAGGAAGAAAGAAAGAGGAGAAGTGGAGGAAAGCAAGTCTTTCAATTTTGGATTGAATCCCCTCAAGTTCAAGTAAGTATATGATGTTGAAAACTAAATTATGGTCGGAATAGTAAATGGATGAATTTTAGTATGAACATTTTTGGAATTAATACTTATGTGGTGATTAAGGAACGACCCAATTTTCAGCTTAAATGATAAGTACTTTGCAAATTAAAAATCCGAGAAGTTTAGCCCAAACAGGGTAAAACGGGTGACAGGATCAGCTGTAGAAAAGGATTTTTAATAATTTTTCTACAAATATTTTTGAGCTGAAACTTTTACATGATATACAGGACATATTTGGGATCACATAAAAAAATTAAAAATTAGGTTTTGATTTGTGGAAATAGACCCCATAAATAACGTCAATCAGGCTATCTGGAAATGGAGTTTACTGTTCATCAAGGTAAAAATGCCCAAATAAATATGTAATGTCAATATTTCGTGCTGAAAATTTTATGAGAGTTAATTGATGAAGTTATTAAGGTATGGTAGAAATTTAAAATCAAAAATACTTGATTTGATATTAATTCAAGATTGTAAGATTTCAGCACGCCTAATTTCAGCATATATGGTTAGTTTGAGAAGAAAATCAAACAGAAATATGAAACCTATGTAGAAATGATCCAAATTGATATATGTGTTAAATACTTAAATATGGATTAAGAAAAGTGGGGTTTATATGCTGAAATTTCGGATTTATATAACTGCCTAGGGTTATGTGTCGAAAGACACGTTAAATGGGTAAAAACGGGTTCCAAACTTGCTGTTTTGGAAACCTATGGGTGAATGGATTTAAATCCCATGAAAATACCCTAAATGCAGTGATGATTAAGGGTAATTAAACCCCTGAAAAATGGATTGAATTTCTGAGTTAGTAAATTTTATGAAATGCATCAAGTTTATGCGTTAAATGAGCTTATGTGAAGGGATGACGGTAAATAGGTGATGAATGACTTATGAAAAGTGATTTTATGCAAAAATGCATGAAAATGAGATGAATACCATGTTTATGAATCTGTTTGAGATTGTATGGTATTTAATCCAAAATTGTGGACTTGATTTATGACGCTAAGGCAATGCTATGTACGTAGAAGAAACACCCATATGTGTGTTTTGGAAAAATGGGAAAAAATGGCAAAGTAAGCTTAATGAAGCTATGAATGATGTGTATGAAATGAATTTTATGATATTGAAATGAATACCCTAATTTTAGGGTTATATGTATATGCTATGATATATGATAGCCGAATGTGTGTAAATTATGTTAATGGGTGCAAAATGAGCCATATATGTGTATGATGACTTGTGTAGTCAAATAAATGATGTGTGTATATGGAATGGGTTGGAAAACTAAGTGAAATATGAGGAAAGGAAATGTATGAAAAATCTTATCATTTTTATGTAGGCAAAGGCAAAGAGAAAGTGGTGACGGAAAGCTAAGAACTTCAGGTAAGCAAGCAGCTTTCTAAATGATTTTGGTTTGCATTATAATGTATTTAAGGATGGCCATTCCTTATTTTTATGAGATTGAAATGTTTATTTCTGTTGAAATAAATGATTGGTTATGGTTTCGCAATTATGCATGAAATGTGTTGAAACATGAGTTTATATGATGTTTCGTTGAAACGATGTTTCGAAAGGGATGGTGCAAAGAATTCTCTACATGAGAATGACAGGTTCCATATGTAAGGGGGTATATAACGCCGGGGTGACTAAAAGTCATGCATGGAATGGAAATCAAGTAGGCTAGTCGAGGTAGTAAGTGGACAAGGAGTCCCCCTTGACGTTGCCAAGTCGGTAGGTCCGACGCCAAAGATGGAAAGGATCATGCTATAAAAGAGTGTTTCCCGTGCTAGCGTACCGTCACATGAAGGATAACGTCATCAATGGAAATGATGAATTTGCACATCCCATGTTTATGAAAAGTGTTTGAATGATTTATGAAAAGGTTTTTGCTCCATAAGTAGTTGATCACTTGATAAGTGTCTCTACTGAATGGAGGGAAATGTTTTTGAAGAATGTTGCTTTCAAAATGAATTGCCTGCAAAATATACAGCTTGCTTATTGAGTTGAATTTCAACTCACGTTTTGTTTTCCAAACCCATAGACAGGTGAAAGATGAAACCTGGCAAAGGAGCAGGAGTCATCCATTGAAGAAATGGGAAGACATTATAAGTTTCATATTAATGAAAAACTTATGTCGTATAATTGTAAATACTTTGATGTTTTATGTTGACATCTATGATGATACATGCAGTGACATCTGATTTATGAGAATGATGAAAGGTTTTTGAACATCATGCTTTATTATGCCATTATTGGATGGGAATGACTCAGATATGCATGAGACGAAAATAAGAAGGAATCAAACTTCTATGAAATATATTTAATTGGATAAAAATCCAATAAGAACCCGCCGCGTGATCAGGGCAACAATCCTGATTCACATTTACTAATCAATAGATCCTGAGGTAAGGATGTGACGCTCGGGTTGGGGCGCCACACCCCGTCACCTACCGTGCTTTCAATCATTAAGAGCTCAAAAACTCCCACAGTAAACTCCTAATTATCAGATTTCTTCCCCATTTACCTAGTTATTCTATACACATTTAATAATTCAAATAATGGTAGTAATGTAGAAAATATCAGTCAAGTTATCTCATGTACATCTCATCAAGTTTTTACATTTAAATTTCTTTTACCAACTCAATTAGCCAATTCATAGGATCATAAGGGCTTAGTAGGACAACAGTTAGGTTTGGCACAAGAAATAAAATTTCAAATATTTTCAAAAAAATTGAACCATCTCCACATGACTTAAGCCTCATTTTATAACGGGAAATAATGTTACCCCCACACTTAGTGCTTTCATTTTCTTTCAAGCCTGTTCACCCTTGGTTTAGTGTTTTTTTTAACCAAGTCCGGCAATAATTTCCCTCACCATATTTCAGGGTATCTAGGAAGTCATTTTCATTATTTGCATAGTCGGGAGATCAAACCTTATTCCCGTTTCACTTTCAGCTTAGAATTCAATTTCAAAGTTGGTTCAACTAAGTGAGAATTGAGGTTGAAAAAAAATTTAAGTCCAGGCTCAATGGGGGTAAGCAACTGTTATACTTTCAAAGATAGGCTCATAATAAAAAAATTACCTTAATCATGTCCACGAATTGGTTAAATTGAGTTTTGACTTTGGAAATTTCTTCAAACAGAATAAAATTTTTCATGTATATGGGAAAAACTACCTTCTCAAATGACAATTGTGTGTATTAGAAAAACCTTTGATAATAATTTTGAAAGAAAACAGAATTGGTTCCTAGGTATATCAATTTCATCAAGTGATTCAGGACAAAAATCCAAGTATTTTCAACAAGTACATGCTCAAAAACAAATTTAACATCTCATTAAGGTTCAACTTTTCCTAACTCAAAGATTTTGAAATTCCAAGTATGGTTTGCTTATAAGACATACAAGAGTTCAAAATGGGGTCTCAATCAATCTAATATCACAATTATGCAAATCTAATATCACAATTTATGCAAGAATTACCCAAAATTTTCAAAAAAAAAATTTCAAAATGTGACAAAAATTATAATCATGACAAAAATATAATCATCAGGGTAGTGAAAAAAATATTCAGAAAAAATTAATGCAATGCATTCACCCCCACGCTTGAAATTGACATTGTCTTCAATGTAGATCATGCCATCAAAATAAAGGGAGTAATTGTAAAAATGTGAGATGTTAACTTCCCTATTTTGGCGAGTTGAACCGAATTTTCATCCATGGTGCTTCATTCCAAGTAAGCTCTGAAAAGTAACCAATAAAACTCCAAATTAAAAAGTATCAAATTTCTAAAAAAAAAGAAACTAAGAAAAATAAAACTAAAACTTTCCTGAAATAGGAAAAGTTCGGGTTGCCTCCCGAGAAGTGCTTGTTTTAAAGTCGTCAGCTTGACTTCAGTTTGATCATCTTATGTGAACCAACTCCAACTTTCTCATTTCCCTGATTTTTTTTCTTGCCTCCAGATTTTCTTGCATTTGTCATTCTTTGAGTTGGCCTCCATACTTGCTTTAGAACTTGTCCTACCAATGAATCACTGTAATTAGTTTTAAAAGAACGACAAGAAGGAGAACAAATAGTTACTAGTTTGTCATCTTTTCTCTTTTGTTAATCAAATTTTTGTTGTTTTGATCTCCCGCTTTCAGATGTTGCCACAGATGTAGCAACTTGTTGATTCAAGTCTTCTGCAGCTTCTCCTTTACTTGTGTACGTCTAAGTTAAGTTACTTGAAATTTCTTTGTCTATTGATTCATTGATCACGTCAACCCGTAAACAAGAGTTATTGAGAGAGGAGTTTTTCATGGCTGAGAGGAGGTTGAATTCCATTTTCTCATCTCCAACTGTCAGAGAAAGTTGACCATTCTTGACGTCTATAATGGCTCCAGCAGTGGCTAAGAAAGGTCGTCCAAGAATGATTTGAATTTGGCGGTCCTCCTCCATGTTGCGGACTACAAAGTCGACTAGGATGAACAGCTTGCTGACTTTCAAGGGAACGTCTTCAAGAATGCCAACCGAAAATTTGATTGATCGATTGGCCATTGGAGAGACATAGAAGTTGGTTTTGGATCGCCGATGTTTAGCTTTTTACAGATGGAGAGAGGGATCAAACTTACACTAGCTCCGAGATTACTAGTGTCTTGCTAATTTGAAAATTTCCAAGAGCACAAGGAATAGAGAAGCTCCTCGGATCCTTTAGCTTTTCAGGTAGCTTGTTCTGCAAGATGGCGCTGCACTCCTCAGTAAGTGTAATGGTTCCATGCTCCTCGAGCTACCTTTTGTTGGACAACATCTCCTTTAGGAATTTTGCATAAGTTAGCATCTGAGAGATCATGTCGAGAAATGGCACGCTGATTGATAGGTTCTTGAGTGTTGAAATAAATTTCTGAATTGCTTTGGAAGTTTTTTCAGTCTTTGCCTTCGAGAGAAGGGAAGAGGAGGCTTATAAGGAGGTGATAGGACGTACGGCTTCTCCACCACTGGTTCGGGTTGTGGCTCATCTTCTTACTTCTGTTTTTGCTCGGCCTCCTTTTCAATGTTAATTTGAGGTGGTTGAGGTGGGTCGAGCTGCTTTCCACTCAGCAAGGTAACTGCCTGCACTTGTTCCCTAGGGTTTACTTTCGGTTGGCTAGGGAGTTTGCCCTGGTCTCTATGGGATGAGGTAGTGGCATGTTGGGCATTTTGGTTTTCAAGCAGTTGTAAGGACCAGGTATTTTATTTTCATTATGACCCTTCTCTATTTATGAGATAACTTATGAACATGCCACTAGGAGTTTATAATGTTAATGGATGCATAACATATATGCATGTATTATGATCTTAGCACACTGAGTATAAATTTTAATGTGTATGATTAGCGTGTCATTGTTAAACACTATAACTATTTTTTTCCCTTCACAGAGTAGGTACGGGGTTCGACCTGACCGGTCAGGTCGCGGGGGTCAAGGGGGCAGCGCCCCTTGTGGGAGGTCATAGATCCGAGTCCAGGAAGCTCCAAGGCTCCGAATTTCTGCAGTCCACACCTAGGGTCGCTGTCTTGGGAGGGATCACGATCAAGGTAAGTAGATGTTGGCCCTTCTCGATTTAGTGATGAAATTTTATGTTAAACGCGATGCGAGGCTAGAGGGAATGTATAGCTTCTAACGACTCCATGGTATTAGGCGTAGAGTTCGTAACAGTTAGGGTTCATGGGGAATTTACTTGAATGTGCGATTTCTATGATGTAAAAGACTTCTTCACAGTTTTATATTGTTGGAATGTGACGTGAATTGATTTGCCCCAATCGAGAGTATGAATTGAAGGTTCTTTCATTTCGCACCTATCATGTGTTTGATAAAATGCTTGTGTGACAGATCTATTTGTTGAATCTGAATTGTGTTGATGTTGTATGAGTGGTTTGCGACGTGTTTCATTGTCTGTTATGTATGATGTGTTATCTCAAATAGTTGGTTGTAAGGGTTGTTCATGGCCCCTGATTGACATGAGGAGAGGGTTGTTCATGGCCCTTGATGGACATGAGTAGATGATTGGTTGTGTTGTTGAATTTGTGTGTATGGTTATATGCATATGATCTTGGGAGTGGGTATTGGACCCATGTGCATTAGCTTCATCACTATATGAGCATCCATCATTATGCTTATTTCCATTTTGTGCTAACCACTATCTACTTACTGGGTCTATTTAGACTCATATCATTTGTTATTGTGCTTTTAGATCGCAGGTCAGAAGGGGAACTTAAGGATGGGACAAGTTGAAGATCAAACATGAGAGACCCTAGCACAATATGTGGATTTCAGTTCTTTTAGATTTGTGCTCTTTTTGATAATCATATATGTAGACAATTATTTAGGCGGATTCGCTTTGACAACTATAATGTATTTGGTATTTCAGATTGGATTATAATCCTTGTTGATGCACATATGCATGACTATTATATCTGTTTGTTGTGTAAGGAAGATATTTAATGATTTCCTTCTATATGAATGTTCTTATTATATAAAGATGCAAGTATATAAATAGGATTGAATATTACAGATGGAAATGTTATGAATATCAGGTCATGTATTCCATATTACCCCTTGTATGTTATGGGGAGATGCTGCCGAATTTTTCCTAGATTGTGTAGTACCCATTGACTAGTTCTTGAGTAATTCTTTGAATGGGGTGTTACAGGAACCAGACCCCCTCATTGCTGAACAGTGGATCACAGAGATTAAGAAATTATTCAGGATATCACCTTGCAATGATCAGCAGAAAGTATTGTGCGCTACCCACCTACTGGTAAAAGACGCTTATGAATGGTGGGAAACGCTGATGGTCACGATGCCACACCCGGAGCAAGTTACGTGGCAGGAATTTTTGGAGAAATTTAATAAAGAATATCTCCCTGTAGGGCTGCAGAGCCAGAGGGTGATAGAATTTGAGAAACTTTACCAAGGTAGGATGACAGTTACGGAGTATGCCACAAAGTTCAATGCATTGGTAAGATATGTGTCGTGGATAGCCAATGTGCCGGAAAACAAGGCACAAAGGTTCCAGAGGGGATTGAGACTCCAGCTAAGAGAGGGGTTAGCCCCATTATTAATAAAGGACTATGCCTCTAGCATTGAGAGGGCTAGGGCATTGGAGATGGAGTCTATGAGGACTCAGGAGCTTAGGCAAGCTCAAAAACAATTCTTTACAGCCTCCAAGAAAGGTGAGGCTAATAAAGGAAAAAGGGGAATCGTCGAGAGAAAGAAGATCGGCGACAAGACACAGAGCACCCTGACTTGCAGAACTTGCCACAAACGCCATTCAGGCGAATGTTTACAAGGAACGGGGAAATGCTACAAATGTGGCCAAACGGGTCATGTGGCCCGGGACTGCGGGACCGACGAAGCCAAGATAATAAAATGCTTCAACTGTGGTCAAGTCAGACACATTTCGCCCAATTGTCCGAATAAGCCACAAGGAGCACAAGCTCGAGGGAGGCCGGCCCAGCAAAAATTCCCCGCCATCACAAATCGACCCGGTACTGCTACCAACCCAGTGCGTGTCCAAGCCCTCACCCGAACGGAGTCACAAGAAATGGAGGAAAAAGTGATTACAGGTATGATTTATATTTTGGAAAATTCTGCAGTAGCTTTATTTGATTCTGGAGCTACGCATTCATTTATATCATACCAATTCGTAATCACACACGCACTACGGGTAGAGGAAACTAGTAGTACTATACATGTAGAATCCCCAGTATATAGATTGGCAAGTATAAATCAAATCTGCAAAGCATGTCCTATCAGGATAGGAACAAAAATATTAGAAGCTGATCTCATCCTATTACCCATGAAAGAGTTTGATGTCATATTAGGGATGGATTGGCTAAGTCAATGGGGTGCGACAATTGATTGTAGAAATAAAAATGTGCAATTTGAAGCACCGAAAGATGAAATAGAGATCAGTAAAATAAGATAGCCAGAAAACACAATAAGGATGATATCAGCTATGAAAGCAGCTCAGCTGATGCGCCAACAATGTACAGCTTATCTGGTCTCTATAAACACAATAAGAGATGGGGTACCTATGGAACAAATCCCAGTGGTAAAGGAATTTTCAGATATTTTTCCAAAAGAGCTATGTAATTTACCACCAGAAAGAGAGATGGATATGGAGATAGAAATTATTCCAGGAACAGCTCCAATATCTAAAGCCCCATATAGGATGGCACCAGCCGAGTTGGCTGAGTTGAAAGTACAGATTCAAGATTTATTGAATAAAGGGTTTATTAGACCCAGTGCATCACCTTGGGGAGCTCCAGTGTTGTTTGTAAGGAAAAAGGATGGGAGTTTGAGACTCTGTATTGATTACAGAGAATTGAACAAAGTAACAGTAAAAAATAAGTACCCACTCCCAAGAATAGATGATCTTTTTGATCAGTTAAAAGGAGCTTCTACATTTTCAAAAATTGATTTACAGTCAGGTTACCACCAGTTGAGGATATGTCCAAAGGACATCCATAAAACAGCATTCAGAGCAAGATATGGGCATTATGAATTCTTAGTCATGCCATTTGGACTAACGAATGCCCCAGCTGTGTTTATGGATATGATGAACAGAATTTTTCGAGAATTTTTGGATCAATTTGTGGTGGTATTCATTGATGATATATTGATTTATTCAAAGACAGAAGAAGAACATGAGAAACATTTAAGGATAGTGTTGGAAATTCTTAGAAGGGAGAAATTATATGCTAAATTCAAAAAATGTGAGTTTTGGTTGAAACATGTAGCCTTCCTCGGCCACATTATATCCGAGAAGGGAATACAAGTAGATCCTCAAAAGATTGAGGCAATAACAAAGTGGCCACAGCCAACAAATATCACGGAAATAAGAAGTTTCCTAGGGCTAGCTGGCTACTACAGAAGATTTGTGGAAGGATTCTCACAATTGTCAGCTCCGCTCACAAAGCTGACAAGAAAAGGAGTTAGGTATGAATGGACACAGGAATGTGAGAATAGCTTCCAGGAATTAAAGAAAAGGCTGGTAAAAGCTCCAATTCTAACACTACCTACGGAGAAGGAAGGGTTTGTGATCTATAGTGATGCCTCAAAGAAAGGATTAGGATGTGTACTGATGCAAAATGGAAAAGTTATATCATACGCATCCCGGCAACTCAAGCCAAATGAGGTAAACTATCCAACCCATGATTTAGAATTGGCAGCAGTAGTCTTTGCCTTGAAAATATGGAGACATTATTTATATGGAGTTAAATGTGAGGTCTATACTGATCACAAGAGCCTCAAGTATATTTTTACTCAAAAGGAGTTAAATATGAGGCAAAGGAGATGGCTCGAATTACTCAAGGATTATGACCTTGATATTTTATATCATCCAGGCAAAGCCAATGTAGTAGCCGATGCGCTAAGTAGAAATGTTTGTTGGTCCCAAGTTGATGGCTAAACCCAAGAGGGGAGGGGTGAATTGGGTTCTTTAAAATTTCTTTGATAATTTCAAATATCTTAACCCCTTGAAAAAGTTAATCCCCTTTTTTAAGCAAATGAAGAGCAAATAAGATAAAGCAGTAGAACACAAGATTTATAGTGGTTCGGGCAAACCTTCCCTACTCCACTCTTCCAAGCTCACACTCCGTTGTGACTTAGGTTCCACTATGTATTCCACGAATACACTTAGAGTCACCGCTCTCTTCTAGATTCAAAGCTCTAGGGGGCATACACAACTAGAGCCACTTGCTCTCTTCTAGATTCAAAGCTCTAGGGGGCATATACAACTAGAGCCACTTGCTCTCTTCTAGATTCAAAGCTCTAGGGGGCATATACAATCACTTGCACAAGTAGGTGATGAGTCTCACTCCAATCACACCCTACTTTGCATACACTTGATCTTAGCTTCCCAAGCTAAATCAAGATTTATACAACCAAATAAAGAAATGAATAAAAACTACACTTTACAGATTTGTGTAGGCAGTTTTGAGCTCGAGGAAGAAATCAAAAGTAGCTTGAATGATGATTGTTGAAGCAACTTGCAGTTTGAAGCTCTTTCTTCCTTTGAAACACTCAAATATGGAGAAAAAGTATTTGAAAGTCTTTCTTGTACTTCTTTTCTCTCTTTGATCTTTAGAGTAGTGTCTCTTGTTTTTCTCACGTTCATTTGAATGTCCTTTTATAGATTGAGGAAAATATGAACGTTGTAGAAGTAGTTGGCGTGCAATAAAGGAACTCCAACGGTCAAAAATTTGACCGTTATACTCCAAGTCGAAGATGAAGTCGACTTGGCCTGCGACTTGGCTTCCAAGTCGTACATGGAGTCGACTTGGCCTGCGACTTGGGTTCTTCAGAAACTCAAGTCTGAGACTTGGGTCGACTTGGCTTTCAGACTTCAACTCAAGTCGATCCTGAAGTCGACTTGGGTTGCGACTTGGCTTGGTCTATTGCAGAAACGCCTTGATCTTCTTGAAATGTCTTGAGTCTTGCAAACCATTTGAAAGCTTTGAGTTCTTGCAAAATATGTGTATTTTCCTTGCTTTACTTTGGACTCACTGGGTCTTCATGACTTGGTTTTTACTCCATTTGGAAGCTAGCTTGAAGATTTGCTTTGAGCTTGATAGACTTGATTTGAACTTGAACTTGGATTCTTGCTTTGATCTAAAGTCACTTTAAGAATAGTCTTTAAAGCTCATTTGTATGTGAGAAAACTTCAAATGGATGTCTTGGATATGCTTGAATCTTCATCTTGGACTTCAAAACTTCTCAAGTCGAAGTTGGAGTCGACCTGGTTTGCGACTTCGCCCAAGTCGCACTTGGAGTCGACTTCGTCTGCGACTTCGCATCTTCGGGAGCCAGATTTCAACGCTGGACATTTTTGTGTACTTCGAAGTCGATGCTGAAGTCGACTTCGTATGCGACTTGACTACCCAAGTCGCATGTGGAGTCGACTTGGCTTGCGACTTCACTCGTCAGAATTCCATTTTCAACTTTGTCCAGTTTTGGCTTGTTTGAAGTCGTTAGTGGAGTCGACTTCACTATCGACTTCACTCCCAAGTCTAAGTTCAAGTCGACTCGAAGATCGACTTGACTTCTCTGCTTTCCTTAAACACTTGGCAAACATATTAGTCATATATATATATATATACTCAAACTAGTTCTTGTTAATCATCAAAACTCAATCCTTGGCCAATTTGTTTTATTTTGAACATTGTTTCCAACAATCTCCCCCTTTTTGATGATTGACAAAACTTCATTTTGAGTTGATACCTTTCAAAAATTCAAACATGTTTATTTGAGAAAACAGAGTATATTTCTTGAACATATAATTTAGAGTTGAGAACTTTTTCAGAACATTAGTCATTTTGGCATAGAATATGCTTGAATACCTTTCAAGCCATATATTGAGTATTAATCATTAAGAATACTTTGTATTTATAAAAATTGCAATCACTTATCAAATATATCAATCATAAACCAATAAAACATCTTTTCATATATGTATATATGAAGTTTCATTACATAGAACAAAAATTAAAGCATAAATGAAACCTTAAATACAATGTACCCAACCCAAAACTTAAAAAAACTTTCAACTCACTTCCTATTCTATCTCCCCCTTTTTGTCAATCAAGCAAAAATAACGATTTGATGAATTGAAATTGAGAGATCGGATATGGAATAGGTTTGATGGGACAATGATGGGCCGAGGAGTAAACAAGAGAAGCGTGATCGGGAGTTGCCTCTCGATGAACTGAACCCGACTCGTAGGGATCGAGTTCAGGCATGGGTCTTTTCTTATGATGGCCTGATGCAAGATGATATCGGATTTTACGCATTTCCCGCTCGATTCTATCTTGTCGGGAATGCATATCTTCAATCGCATTAAGGACACCGGTGACAAGACTTGTCATCCGGTTTTCTTGATAGCCCATTTCTGCCTTCATGGCAATGATTTCATCTTTGAGATCCCTTAGGGTGACCTCCTCAGAAGCGGTTGGAGGTACCCGTTCTCGTGCAACGGATCCTTGTGGGGAGTAGGAGCCGTGGGATTGAGGTGATGGTGGCTCTTCTGGAGCAGCCGGAGCTTCGGGAGGTTGCTCCCCCTCAGCTTGTGCTTGGTCCTCTTGATGCTCTTCTTCTGGAGCATCGGGTCGGAGTTCAAGTACATTGATTTTCATCCTCTGAATTAGTGCCTTGTTGATTGCATTTGTGGACTTGAGCACTTCGAATGGCTCGCCTTCAATGTCCACTTCAAAATGTTCAAGGATCTTTGTGATCCAAGTGCCGTAAGGAAGGACACCCCTTGGATTATCCTTTCGACTTGCCAAGGCTTCTAGAAATAATTTAGGTAGACTCACTTTGACTTTGTTTGCTACCTTCCATAAGATTCCAGCTTCTTGTGGGTTTAACTGATTTCTACCACCACCTTTGGGGTAGATGCAATGAGCAATGAGAAGCCTTAATACCCGAAGTCTGGGTGACAAATCCATGTATCGAAGAAACTTGATCCCCGGGTGATACTTGTTACTCCGGGTGAGCTGATTATATATCTGATCCATGGTAAGATCTTCCGGAAAAGGCTCTTCGATGAAAGGGACTCCAAGTATCTGTCCTAAATGACTCATTGCTCTGGTTTGGCTTGGACTTAACCCGATTCCAAAATCTATATCTACTTCTTTGACATGTGTGCCAAAATTTTCTTCATCCCATTCATAGTAAAATATTCTGGTAAGATCTGGATAGACCTTGTCATCCTCTTTGAGTAATTTGGTCCATCCTTGAAAATCCAATAGGTCTTCTATGTCGGACCCATAATCTTTCAAAAATTTGAAATCTATGATTTTCGGTATGAATACCTTTCGTTCATAGAAGTTCTTGTAGAACCGGCCGTGATTGATTTCGGTTCTGAAGTATGTAGTGGGCATCTTTAAGACTTGAGTTTTGCCTGTTGCCGCAGTACCCCTTCTGCTTGCTCCGGAGTGTGTGCTTTGTGAAGCTTGGACATGAGGTTGGCTTTCCGACCTTGTAGCTTGTTCCGATGATTGAGTGGAGGTTTGGAATCGAACCCGTTTACCCGTCGAAGTTGATGGTTCCTCTCTGGCTCTTTTTGATGGAGTCCTAGTTCTTCTAGGAACTTCTTTTGGTTGAGATGAAGGTTGTGGTTGTGTGGGAACCTGTTTGGGGTATGGTTTTGATACTGCTTTCTTTGGTGCCATTTGGAGTTTGGATTTTGAGAATGGGACTTGCAAGAAATGGAGAATAAAACTGAAAAGAAAGAGAAGGTTTTGCCGGAAAGGTTTGCCGGAGATGAGGAAGAAATCGCCGGAGAAAGGGCTGTCGCCGGAGATGGAGCAATAAGGAGAATCGCCGGAGGAGAAGAGAAACAGGGAGGCCGAAAAGAAATGAGGAAGAAAAGAAAGAGAAGAAGAAGAAATAGGCACGGAAGTCGGACGGTCGCGCTCGCGGAGTCGACTTGCCCTAGGCGAAGTCGACTTCGGTCCTTCTGGAGTCGACTTCGCCTGGGGGCGGAGTCGACTTCGACCCTAGCTGAGTCGACTTCGCTACTGAAGCGGAGTCGACCTGGCGTCCCTGGAGTCGACTTGACTCATCGACTTGACATTTTTCAATTTTAATTTTCTTATGCATTTTTCCTTAGTTAAGCTCTATCATCCCCATATCATTCCTAATCTTACAAAATGAATCTTTGGCTAGAGGTTTGGTAAAGATATCAGCAATTTGGTCTTCTGTTTTTACATATTCTAAGCATACATCATGATTTTCAACATGTTCACGAATAAAATGATGTCTCACATCAATATGTTTGGTTCTAGAATGCAATACAGGATTTTTAGTCAAACAAATTGCACTTGTATTATCACATCTAATAGGAATATCAACATAATCAATACCATAATCCTTTAATTGCTGTTTCATCCAAAGTAATTGGGCACAACAACTACCGGCGGCTATGTATTCGGCTTCCGCAGTAGATAGTGCAACACTTGTTTGTTTTCTTGAATGCCATGAAACTAGCATATGTCCAAGAAATTGACAAGTTCCACTGATACTTTTTCTATCTACTTTATATCCGGCAAAGTCTGCATCCGAATAGCCGATTAGATCAAAGGTTGACCCCTTTGGATACCATAGTCCAAGGTTTGTAGTTTTTATCAAATATTTAAAAATTCTTTTTACAGCAAGTAGGTGTGATTCTTTGGGACATGCTTGAAATCTAGAGCACATACAAACACTAAATAAGATATCGGGTCTAGAAGCAGTTAAATATAACAAGGATCCAATCATGCTTCTATAGAGCTTTTGATCGATACTTTTACCGTTTTCGTCCGTGTCGATCTTGATTGTAGAGCTCATTGGAGTGTTTGCCCCTTTGCTATTCTGCATTCCAAATTTCTTGAGCATCTCTTTGACATACTTGGACTGGTTCAGAAATATTCCTTCACTTTGTTGCTTGATTTGTAGTCCAAGGAAGAAATTTAATTCTCCCATCATGCTCATTTCGAACTCACTCTGCATTATCTTAGAAAATTCTTGACAAAGATTTTCATCAGTAGCACCGAATATTATGTCATCCACATAAATCTGTACAATCAAAATATTTTTATTTTTGTACTTGATGAATAAAGTAGTGTCTACTTTCCCTCTTTGAAACTCATGATCAATCAAGAATCTATTTAACCTTTCATACCAAGCTCTTGGTGCTTGTTTTAGTCCATATAACGCTTTGGTTAATTTATAAACATACTTTGATTGATCCTTTTCTTCAAAACCAGGGGGTTGTTCAACATATACTTCTTCATTCAAATAACCATTCAAAAATGCGCTTTTTACATCCATTTGAAACAATTTGAAGTTCATATGAGAAGCAAATGCTAGTAGGATGCGTATGGCTTCTAATCTAGCCACGGGTGCATATGATTCTTCAAAATCAATTCCTTCTTCTTGGGAATACCCTTTGGCTACTAATCTTGCCTTGTTTCTAATTACAAGACCGCTTTCGTCTAATTTGTTCCTAAATACCCATTTTGTACCAATGACTGTATGATTGTTTGGTCTAGAAACTAAATGCCATACATTGTTTCTTTCGAATTGATTTAGCTCTTCTTGCATTGAAATAACCCAATTTTCATCATTAAGAGCTTGTTCAATGGTATTTGGTTCAATTTTCGATACAAACGCATATTGGCCATAAACGTTTTGTTTTGATCTTCTAGTTTTTACTCCTTCATATATGTTTCCAATAACTTGTTCAATTGGATGGGCATTTTTAAACTTTAAATCAGTTGGAGGTTTGTAAGATTCATTACCTTCACTTACCTCTTCCTCCTCTGGATTTTCTGGCTTGAGCTCGAGTTCCTTTGGTTGTTCTTTGCCTTTCGTCTCATCTGCATCACTTAGTTCATCCTCCTTTCTCGGAGTTTGGTTAAATTCATCAAATACAACATGTATGGATTCTTCTACAACTTGATTTCGTTTATTGAATACTCTATATGCTTTGCTATTTGATGAATAACCAAGGAATATAGCCTCATCACTTTTGGCATCTAATTTTCCCAAGTTGACTTTTCCATTGTTTAAAACATAACATGTACATCCAAAAACATGAAAATAAGATATATTTGGTTTCCTTCCTTTCCAAAGTTCATATGGAGTCTTTTTCAAGATTGCTCGAATGGTAACACGATTCAAAACATGACAAGCTGTACTCACAGCTTCACCCCAAAATTTCTTGGATAAATTGCTCTCATTTAGCATAGTTCTAGCCATCTCTTGTATAGTTCTATTTTTTCTTTCAACTACTCCATTTTGTTGTGGAGTTCTTGGTGCAGAAAATGTGTGGTGAATTCCTTTTTCATTACAAAATTCCATGAATCGTTTGTTTTCAAATTCGCCACCATGATCGCTTCTTATGGTCACAATAGTACTCTGTTTTTCATTTTGCACCAAATTCACAAAAGTTGCAAACATAGAGAAGGCTTCATCTTTACTAGCTAAGAGAATTATCCAAGTGAATCTTGAAAAATCATCAACTATGACAAATACGTATTTCTTTCCACCAATGGTTAGAATGTCGGATGGCCCGTATAGATCCATATGTAGTAATTCAAGTGGCTTTGTGGTGGAAATTTCCTTTTTGGTAGAGAAAGACATCTTGGGTTGTTTTGATAATTGACATGCCTTGCAAATTTTGTCTTTGTCATATTTCAACTTTAGTAATCCTTCTACCAAATTCTTTTTCCAAAGGGTCTTTATATTTCCCATGTTTACATGTCCAAGCCTTTTATGCCAAACCCATGGATCATTATCAATGGCCATAAGACATTGACCATTCAATTCATCAAGTGAAACAAAATAAACATTTCCATGTCGTTTACCACTAAACATGATATGTTCTCTATCAAATACATTACATATAGATGATTCAAACACAACTTTATATCCTTTATCACATAATTGGCTAATACTCATTAAATTGTGTTTGAGTCCTTCAACAAACAAAACATCTTCCATGCATGCATTTGAGGTACTAAGTATATTTCCTTTACCTTTAATTTTACCTTTTTCATTATTTCCAAAGGCAACCATTCCATCGTTGCAAGGCTTAAGTTTATGAAACAAACTTCTTTCACCGGTCATATGCCTTGAACAACCGCTATCCATGAACCATTCATTGTTTGCCTTTGCCTTAAAACATATCTGAAAAATAAGGAAATAAATCTTATCTTTTTGGTACCCATTTTATGGGTCCATTTGGGTTAGTAATAGAATCTAATCTAAGTTGATCTAACTTTGAAAGCCCAAATCTTGTGTTTCTTGGAACCCAAACTAATTTAGCACCATGGTCATATAGTTTCTTAAAGTTACATTTGTAAGTTTTATGACCCATCTTATTGCAGAAATTACAAGCCATAGGTAATCTTGGAGTAGGTCTCCAAGCATATAAAGGTTCAACCATTGGTCTTCTAGTCCACTTAAAATTTTTCTTTTGTGGCTTGTATATAGATGCAGTTTTAGTTTGATATTTCTCAAGTAATTTCACAGTTGATTTGCTACTTTCTCCTTGCTCAAATGTATGATACCCAAGACCTCTTTTATGTGTTTGGGAGGTCATATTCAAAAACATTTTGACGTTTTCTCCTGGATTAGAGAACTTGGCTAATGATTCATTTAATGATTTGTTCTCCTTTTTTAGCAAATCATTTTCTTCTGCAAGTTTACCATTTATAATTATTACTGCATCACATTGTTTTTTCTTAATTGTAAACTTGCTTCCTAATTTCTTCATTTCTTCATATAAAGAATCATATGCCATTTGTAGCTCATCTAACTCAGCACATTTGAGGCATTCATGAGAGGAAGAATAACTTGAATTAGGAAGGGAGAATTTGGAACTTACCTCTTCATTGCTTGTGCATTTTGAGGTAGTTTGTTCTCCTTGCTCGATTTGTGCCATACAGCAAATTCTCGCACATTCTTCTGCTTCGATTTCGTCGGTTGAGGAGCTACTCGTTGTAGATTCCTCGTCATTCACGTACATGCCTCTTCCTTTATATTTCTGAAATCTTCTATTGTCCCCTCGATCCTTTCTTTGTTCTTTTGCCTTGATTTCTTCGGGAGTTGGACATTGGGCTTGCATATGTCCCGAACCGCCGCATCGGTAGCACTTTGTTGATTCTTTCTTCTTCTCTCGGGGAGTTCTTTCTTTGAAGCTTCTGAAATTTTTGCCTTTCCTCACAAATTTTCTGAATCGTTTTGTGAGTAGAGCAATCTCGTCGGCATTTTGAGAAGAAGATGTGTCATCGGTGTCTTGTGCGGCTTTTAAGGCAATTGCTCTTTTGCCCCTGTGTTGATCTTCATTCCTTTTCTTAATTAGCTCATGTGACATAAGTGAGCTAATTAAGTCTTCGAGCTTCAGCGTGTTGAGGTCTTTGGCTTCTTCAATTGCAGTGATCTTTGGAGTCCATGATTCGGGTAGAGCTCTTAAAATCTTCATGACCTGCTCAGATTCAGATATTGCTTTTCCAAGACCTTTTAAAGCATTAGTAATCTTAGAGAATCTAGCAAACATTTCAGAAATATTTTCTGTTTCTAACATTCTAAAGTTCTCTAGTTCTCCAATCAAAATATTCCTTCTCGTCCCTTGGACTTGAGAAGTTCCTTCATAGATAGAGGTTAGCGTATCCCATATTTCTTTGGCGGTCAAGCAAGAGGATACTCTATCATATTCAGAAGCATTAAGAGCACAAAATAAAGAGTTCATAGCTTTGGCGTTGCTCTTAACAGTTCTTACTTCCTCATCGGTCCATTTGGAAGCTCTTTCATCGGTAGGCAGTATTACTCCATCTTGGATAGCAATCCAAGAGTCCATATCGGTAGCCATGATGAGTTGCTTCATACGAAGCTTCCAATATCCAAAATTGTTCCCATCAAACAACGGTGGCCTTGTAAAGGATTGGCCTTCAGCAAATGCGGGAACGGAAGTAGATTGGGATGCCATTTCAATAAGATCTCTTTGATAAACTCAAAGACCTGCTCTGATACCACTTGTTGGTCCCAAGTTGATGGCTAAACCCAAGAGGGGAGGGGTGAATTGGGTTCTTTAAAATTTCTTTGATAATTTCAAATATCTTAACCCCTTGAAAAAGTTAATCCCCTTTTTTAAGCAAATGAAGAGCAAATAAGATAAAGCAGTAGAACACAAGATTTATAGTGGTTCGGGCAAACCTTCCCTACTCCACTCTTCCAAGCTCACACTCCGTTGTGACTTAGGTTCCACTATGTATTCCACGAATACACTTAGAGTCACCGCTCTCTTCTAGATTCAAAGCTCTAGGGGGCATACACAACTAGAGCCACTTGCTCTCTTCTAGATTCAAAGCTCTAGGGGGCATATACAACTAGAGCCACTTGCTCTCTTCTAGATTCAAAGCTCTAGGGGGCATATACAATCACTTGCACAAGTAGGTGATGAGTCTCACTCCAATCACACCCTACTTTGCATACACTTGATCTTAGCTTCCCAAGCTAAATCAAGATTTATACAACCAAATAAAGAAATGAATAAAAACTACACTTTACAGATTTGTGTAGGCAGTTTTGAGCTCGAGGAAGAAATCAAAAGTAGCTTGAATGATGATTGTTGAAGCAACTTGCAGTTTGAAGCTCTTTCTTCCTTTGAAACACTCAAATATGGAGAAAAAGTATTTGAAAGTCTTTCTTGTACTTCTTTTCTCTCTTTGATCTTTAGAGTAGTGTCTCTTGTTTTTCTCACGTTCATTTGAATGTCCTTTTATAGATTGAGGAAAATATGAACGTTGTAGAAGTAGTTGGCGTGCAATAAAGGAACTCCAACGGTCAAAAATTTGACCGTTATACTCCAAGTCGAAGATGAAGTCGACTTGGCCTGCGACTTGGCTTCCAAGTCGTACATGGAGTCGACTTGGCCTGCGACTTGGGTTCTTCAGAAACTCAAGTCTGAGACTTGGGTCGACTTGGCTTTCAGACTTCAACTCAAGTCGATCCTGAAGTCGACTTGGGTTGCGACTTGGCTTGGTCTATTGCAGAAACGCCTTGATCTTCTTGAAATGTCTTGAGTCTTGCAAACCATTTGAAAGCTTTGAGTTCTTGCAAAATATGTGTATTTTCCTTGCTTTACTTTGGACTCACTGGGTCTTCATGACTTGGTTTTTACTCCATTTGGAAGCTAGCTTGAAGATTTGCTTTGAGCTTGATAGACTTGATTTGAACTTGAACTTGGATTCTTGCTTTGATCTAAAGTCACTTTAAGAATAGTCTTTAAAGCTCATTTGTATGTGAGAAAACTTCAAATGGATGTCTTGGATATGCTTGAATCTTCATCTTGGACTTCAAAACTTCTCAAGTCGAAGTTGGAGTCGACCTGGTTTGCGACTTCGCCCAAGTCGCACTTGGAGTCGACTTCGTCTGCGACTTCGCATCTTCGGGAGCCAGATTTCAACGCTGGACATTTTTGTGTACTTCGAAGTCGATGCTGAAGTCGACTTCGTATGCGACTTGACTACCCAAGTCGCATGTGGAGTCGACTTGGCTTGCGACTTCACTCGTCAGAATTCCATTTTCAACTTTGTCCAGTTTTGGCTTGTTTGAAGTCGTTAGTGGAGTCGACTTCACTATCGACTTCACTCCCAAGTCTAAGTTCAAGTCGACTCGAAGATCGACTTGACTTCTCTGCTTTCCTTAAACACTTGGCAAACATATTAGTCATATATATATATATATATACTCAAACTAGTTCTTGTTAATCATCAAAACTCAATCCTTGGCCAATTTGTTTTATTTTGAACATTGTTTCCAACAATGTTAGCTTAGCACATCTCATCACAAAGGAAGAAGGGCTATTACAAGAGTTGAGACAATTAGAATTAATTGTAAGCCCACCTGGGGTACAAGTTAGATTGTCTCAATTACAAATCCAGTCAAATTTATTTGAGCAAATTAAAATGGCTCAACAAGAAAATGGGGATTTCAAGAATTATGTGGAGAAAATGATTAAGAAAAATCTCAGTGAATACATACAAGATGAACATGGGATGTACAGATATAGGGGTTGCCTATGTATACCCAATCAAGAGGAAGTAAAGGAACAGATATCGAAAGAAGCACATTTCTCTCCATTTTCGATGCATCCAGGTAGCACCAAGATGTATTGGTGGAATAATATGAAGAGAGAAATTGCTGAATATGTGGCTAAGTGCCTAACATGTCAAAAGGTTAAGGCTGATCATCAAAGAACCCCTGGAAAATTACGGTCGCTAGAAATTCCAGA
Source organism: Annona cherimola (assembly GCA_030490835.1). Classification (NCBI taxonomy): domain Eukaryota; kingdom Viridiplantae; phylum Streptophyta; class Magnoliopsida; order Magnoliales; family Annonaceae; genus Annona; species Annona cherimola. The sequence continues at coordinate 52,328,780 of CM059972.1, read as the reverse complement.
ATGGAAATGGGATGATATTACTATGGATTTTATTGAAGGGTTGCCAAGAACCTATAATGGGAATGATGCTATATGGGTCATAGTAGATAGATTATCAAAAGTAGCTCATTTCCTAGCCATCAAGAAAAATTTTACTGCTGAGCGACTGGCTAAAATTTATTATAAGGAGATAGTGAGACTGCATGGAGTACCTAAGTCAATAGTTTCCGATTGAGATTCTAGTTTTACATCTCGATTTCGGAAAAGTTTACATCAAACCTTAGGTACGCAGCTGAAATTCAGCACAGCATTTCATCCTCAAACTGATGGGCAGACAGAAAGGGTAAATCAAATAGTAGAGGATATGCTGAGAATGTGCACAGTAGAATTTGGAGGATCATGGGATAAATATTTGGCTATGGCAGAATTTGCTTATAATAACAGTTATCAAGCAAGTATTCAAATGGCCCCATTTGAAGCTTTATATGGACGAAAATGCAGAACTCCTCTAAACTGGGATAAAGTGGGAGAAAGAAAATTGGCTCCAGACCTCTCAAAAAGAATGGCAGAAAAAGTTCAAGTGATTCGCCAGTGTATACTCACAGCCCAGAGTAGGCAAAAGAGTTACACCGATTGCAAAAGAAGGGATTTAAATATCCAAGTTGGGGATCACGTATTTGTTAAGGTAGCGCCATTCAAAGGAGTCACCCGGTTTGGAAAGAGGGGAAAATTAAACCCAAGATATGTTGGGCCCTTTGAAGTTTTGGAAAAGATAGGCAATCTAGCCTATAGAATAGCTCTGCCACCAGCCCTCAGTGTCATCCACAATGTGTTTCACATCTCCATGCTCAGGAAGTATGTTTCAGATCCAACCCATGTGTTGATAGCGGAAAATTTGCCAATACAAGAACACTTGAACTATGAGGAAAGGCCAATCAAGATACTAGATTTCAAGATCAAGAAGCTTCGAAACCGAGAAATTGAGTATGTAAAGGTTCAATGGAATCGATATTCAGAATCCGAAGCCACGTGGGAGTTACGGGAAGAAGTTGAAAGAAAGTACCCTCAATTATTCGAAGAAAGATAGGTTTCGGGACGAAACCTATTGTAAGGGGGGAAGAATTGTGGAACCCCAACCGTATACGCGTTGTTTCGACTGTATACGCGTCATTTCGACATTTGTAATTTTGTAATTATTTTATGAATAAATGAAAATTCATGAATTATATTGATGGATATGTGTATTGGAGATTGAAATAATGCAATTAGGAATTTAACCCCGTGAATAGTGCACGTGAATAGTGCACGTGAATAGTAACCAAGGACTAAGACCCGTGATTAAGAGTTAATCATTTGGATTAACTTAATCACAAAAGACAAAATAGAGATTTAATCACTACAAGACAAAATAGCAATTCTTTTGGATATTTTAATCCAAGTTTGGATTTTTGTGGAAAAATAGAAAAAAATTCATAAATTGCAATCCGGGCGTCGGAATTTGGTGAAATTTTTTATGGATGGTTAAAAATTCATGATGGACATGATGAATGGATCAAGATGTGATGAAAATCACAAATCAAAGGATAAAACGAAACGTCAAAATGAAAAATCAAAAGTAACATTTCTTTAATTAAATGCCACTTTTGACTTTTTACAAAAAGTAAAAAAATAAAAAATAAAAAATTTAAATGGAATACAGCAGCTGCAGGGGCGTGAGCAGGGGCATTTAATGGGCCATTCGACTTTAATCAATGGCTCAAATTCATCCAAATCACAAATTAAGGGTTTAGATTTAATTTGCTTAAAAATTAATTAAATAAAAAATAATAAAAATAGGTAAAAATAGGGCTGCATAGGGCTGCTGGAGCAGGCATAGGGTGGGCAGCTCTTGGCTCAATGCAATTTTTAAAATGAAAAAGAAATACCAATTTATAATTAAATACCTCAAAGCTAAGGGGGTAAAATCTAATTTTGTGAAAAATCAAAAACTATAAATAGGGGCCAAGGGGTGAACGACCAAGGCAGTCCCAAGCTTGATCAAGAGCTCATTTTCCACCCCCAATTTCGTTTTAAGAGAGAAAGGGTGAGTTGGAGGAGAGATTTTCCACTTCTGGTAAGTAATTTCTTTCCAAATTTCTTTTGGATGTTAAATAGGGTAAAATCATGCTTAGATAATGCCTAAGCATGAGAAAATAAGTAAAGTTATAATGCTTAATTGGAATTATGCCGAAACATCAAAAATTTGGAGCGAAGATGGAGCAATCGGGAAGATAGCATATGATATGAGAAAATAATGCTCCAAAAATGATAAATGATGATTTGGGATGTATTATTATGATAAATATGATGTTAGAATAATGATATATTAATTTCATGATTTTTGGAATTAAGGATTATGCTTAAGTGAATTTATGATGATTTTTAGTATATGGAGAAAATGATTTTTTTGGGAAAGTAAATGATGATAAATTCAAAATATAAGAAATGTCCAATGATATACTAGGCATAAGGTATGTCATGGTATTTTTTATTTTTGGAAAAAATATCAATTTTTGAAACCCATGAACAGTAACCACGTGCTGTGAACAGTAACCACGGATGAACAGTGATTTTGCTACAGTGAACAGCGTGATTTTGGAAAAAATTTGGAAATTAATATTTGAATATAAGTATGGAATTTTTGAAGAATTTATGGACAAAAATATCTATGTAAAAAAAATAATGCCCAAATATTATAAAGCATACATGGGAAGCAGCTTAAGTAGAGGAAATAAAATATCCTTTGTCCTTGAATAGGAAAAGGAAAAGAGAAGGTCGAAGACACCTCCTAAGAAGGTAAGCAAGTTATATATTTTGCAAATTATTTCCAAAATGCTTGAAATTGTTTGCAAGTTGCTTTATGAAATTTATTTAAGGTTGGCCATACCTATGACTGCTTTACATGAACTGAAGTTCGTTTTGTGAAATTATTTATTAAATGCTTTTTATGAAATTGTTTATGATTTGCAAATATCATGCCGGCATGTGTATGAGAATGAGCATGTGCACGAGGAATAGGCCTTAGTCGAGGTAGTAAGCGGACCGGATGTCCCCCTCGCTATTGCCAAGTCGCTTAATAGGCCCAAGCCGGCGGCGACCTCCCCGAAATGGGAGCATGTATGGGATGGGCGCCTAGCTAACGTTGCATCCAAAGGAATGTCATGAATGCTATGTATGCATTGCATTTGCATTTTATGAAATGCATGAAAATGATTGAAAAATTATGTATAGCTTGCTTACTGAGTATTATTACTCACCCATGCTTTTTCAACAACAGACAGGAAAAGATGATGAAGGCAGCATGTAAAATGACATGCAGTTTTGATGAAATTTTGTATATGTAAAGACAATGATGATAATTTTGAGATGGAAATGAATATTTCTGTTTTATGAAGCAGTTTTGGGTTATAACTGTGATATGTGAAATATATTTCATGTTAGATGAATGATGGAAATTTTCCATGTATTAATGATAAAAAAAAAAAGAATCCTGCCGTGTGGCCAGGGCAACAATCCTGAGTCACGTTTACCAATCAAAACGATCCCGGAGTAAGGCTTCTAGGCACCTCGGTTCGGGGCGCCACATAACGAAAGCTTCTAGAATGCATGATCTGAATAACACCTATGCAATTCAATAAATAAAACAAAATAACAACCAATAACACTTTCGACCATAATTAAATAACGATGACTTTGGCTTTTGTTAATGTGGTTAAAGCGAGAAAGTACGGGTGAGTGAATATTTCAAAAAGTGGGTAAATAATTGTTAGATTATTGCAAAAAAAATTAAAAAATAAAATATCAAATCATTTGTAAAAGAACATTAGGGAGGTAGAAGAAAAACATTAGAACTCGTTGAGGAAACACAATGGCTTTTCTTTCCCACTAGCCGCTGCTATTGCTGATTCAACAATTGCTGACCACATGCGTATGAGCCATCGCAGTCTGGCAAAGAATCAAAATGAATTGCCCGTGCCGCATAGAGCAGCTATAGATGTACACATCTATCGCTGTCAGCCATTTATTTAACCATTTTGAGGAGAAAGAGAGAAACAGACAGTGAGATAAAAAAGAAGACTGGTTGATTGAGATGGTTCAAAAGCATGCGCGAGAGGGAGGACCACAAATAAATCTCGATGGCTTTGGCAGCAACTTAAGATGCACCGGAAGATTGGAAGGCCTACAGTTCCGGATCTTGTGGAGAGGAAATCGACGCCGGAAAGAGAGAAAATTGGGCCAGAAATGATGCTCGGAGACGGAAAGGAAATTGACGCCGGAAATGATGCTCAGAGACGGAGAGAAAATCGGCACCGGAGATGATGCTCGGAGACTTGAAGCTGACGACGCAGGAGATGACGGTGACCTGGAGACTTGGAGTTCAGCTGATGGAGTCGAAGGGCATCGACGGTGAACGGGTGAAGGCCTGAAGGGCTGATGCCTCTGAACGGCTGAAGGCGTTCTGCTGCCTGCAAGTCTGCTGCTCTGCGACACTTGAGAGAGGGGGCGGAAGGCAGAGACAAGGAGCGCGTGTGCGGATGGCAGATCCGGATCTGGACGCGGGCGTTGGCCTCTTAGTAATCAGCGGCGACTGCGCTCTGCGGACTGCGGAAGACGGGAGTTCGGGGTAGGTTTAGGTTTACAAAAATTATATATTATTAGGGTGCGGGTCATCGGGTATAGGTCCGCCCCGACCCGTATTTTTTAGAAAATATTAAACCCTTGACCCGCCCGGTATGAAATAGGGTCAGGGCGGGGCGGGTCACGGGTTGACCCGCCCTGTTCCCACCCCTAGTTTAAAGTTAACAGTTAAAATTGAAATATGATAAATAAATCATAATTCTCATTTAATAAAGAATTTTCATAACCCATTAGTTCCATAATACCAAGCCCAATATCATTAATTTTCATGTCAAATTTCACTTGAATCCGCCGTATAGGTGTTGAGTTATGAATTTTTCAATGTTTTTCCATTACACTTATCAATTATCATATAAATTTCCATAATTCATATTAAATAATGAAAAATGATTTTTCATGATATATTTGCATATTTAAATCAACATCAATATGATCTAATCCCCTTGTCTCATTTTAGCTCAAAATGCTTAATCACATCATTATTGCTAATCCATAACCCTAATTGCAATAATTAGCAAAATCATATGAAATCTTCATAATTCAATAATTCACATATAAATATCATATACATGATTAATGCATACATATGGGTTAGGGTTTCACAATCCTCCCCCCTTATAACAGGTTTCGTCCCGAAACTGTCTATTCTTTAAATAGATGGGGGTACTTTCGTTCCATTTCTTCCTTTAGCTCCCAAGTGGCTTCAATTTCAGAATATCGATTCTATTGCACTTTCACGTACTCGATTTTCCGATTTCAAAGCTTTGGTACCTTGTGATCCAAGATTCTCACTAGTCTTTCTTCATAATTTAGATAATCTTGAATCGGTAAATTTTCAGCTACTAATATATGTGTTGGGTCCAAAACATATTTCCTAAGCATCGATATATGAAACACATTGTGAATTACAGCTAGCGCTGGGGGCAAGGCTACCCAATATGCTAGTTTCCCAACCTTTTCCAAAACTTCAAATTGTCCAATATACCTGGGATTCAACTTTCCCCTTTTTCCAAACCTTGTAATCCCCCTTTGAATGGCGTGACCTTTATAAACACGTGTTCGCCAACTTGGATATTCAGAGCCCTTCTCTTGAAGTCTGTGTAACTCTTTTGCCGACTTTGGGCAGTGAGTATGCACTGGCGAATAGTCTTCACCTTGTCTGCCATTCGTTGAGATAAGTCTGGGGCTAATCTTTTCTCTCCAACTTCATCCCAGTTCAGCGGCATTCGACATCGTTGACCATACAACGCCTCAAATGGAGCCATTTGGATGCTAGCTTGGTAACTATTGTTATATGCAAATTTCGCAATTGAGATATACTCATCCCATGATCCTCCAAACTCTAAGGTACACATACGGAGCATATCTTCAATGACTTGGTTCACCAACTCCGTTTGTCCATCAGTTTGAGGATGAAAAGCTGTACTGAACTTGAGTTGGGTGCCTAAGGTTTCGTGCAAGCTTTTCCAAAACCTTGATGTAAACGTCGCATCTCGATCCGAGATAATCGACTTTGGCACTCCATGTAATCGTACAACCTCTTTATAGTAAACCTTAGCTAGCTTTCCGCTGTATAAGTCCTTCTGATAGGTAGGAACTGCGCGACTTTTGATAACCTATCCACGATTATCCATATAGAATCGTTTCCTGCTTGAGTCCTAGGTAATCCTTCAATAAAGTCCATTGTAATGTCATCCCACATCCATTCGGGAATTTCCAAGGACTGTAACTTACCAGGTATTTTCTGGTGATCCGCCTTCGCCCGTTGGCAAGTTAAACACTTAGCTACATATTCAGTGATCTCTCTTTTCATATTATTCCACCAATATGCTTTCTTGAGATCCTGATACATCTTAGTACTACCTGGGTGAATAGAAAAAGGCAAAAAATGTGTCTCTTTAAGGATCTGTTCTTTCAATTCAGCTATGTTAGGTATGCAAAGGCGACCCTTGAACCTGAACACACCTTATTCATCAATATTAAATTCCGTCGATCCCTTTCTCTTTATTTTCTCAACATGTGTATGTAGGTCTGTGTCCTTTTGCTGCGCAACCTTGATCTGTTCAAAAAGTGATGATTGTATGTGTAATTGTGATAGTCTGGTGTGAACTCCTGGTGGACATACAATCGGTTCCATTTGCTCTATCTCCTTAAGCAGTCCTTTCTCCTTAGTGATAAGATGCGCTAAGCTGACATTTCGCCTCAATGCATCGGCTACCACATTTGCCTTACCTGGATGGTATAAAATTTTCAAATCATAATCCTTCAATAACTCGAGCCATCTCCTTTGTCTCATGTTCAACTCCTTCTGAGTGAAAATATATTTAAGGCTCTTATGATCAGTGTAAATCTCACACCTCGCACCATACAGGTAATGTCTCCATATTTTTAAGGCAAATACCACCACTACTAACTCTAAATCATGCATGGGGTAGCTTACCTCATTGGGCTTTAGTTGTCGTGATGCATAAGCTATCACGTTACCCTTTTGCATCAAAACGTAACCCAAACCTTTTCTCGATGCATCACTATAAACAACAAACCCTTCATTTCCTTCGGGTAGGGTTAGAATGGGTGCTTCTACTAACCGTTGTTTCAACTCTTGAAGCTGCGCTCGCATTCCTCAGACCATACATACCTGACTCCCTTACGAGTCGACTTGGTTAACGGGGCTGACAATTGTGAAAATCCTTCGACGAACCTTCTGTAATAGCCGGCCAACCCTAGGAAGCTTTGAATTTCCGTAATAGTCGTCGGCCATGGCTATCTCAATACCGCCTCAATCTTTTGAGGATCAACTTGAATACCCTTTTCAGATATTATATGCCTGAGAAATCCTATTTGTTTCAGCCAAAACTCACATTTCTTCAGTTTGGCATACAATTTCTCTTTCCTTAGCCTTTCTAAAACCCTTCGCAGATGGTCTTCATGTTCTTTCTCCATTTTAGAGTAGATCAGGACATCATCGATAAAAACAACCACAAATTGATCCAGATAGTCCCGAAAAACCCTATTCATCATGTCCATGAATACAACAGGAGTATTAGTAAGTCCGAAAGGCATTACCAGAAACTCATAATGTCCATACCTGGTTCGGAATGTCATTTTATGAGTATCGACCGGACTTATCCTTAACTGATGGTATCCTAACTATAAGTCAATCTTAGAGAAAGTCGTGGCTCCTTGCAATTGATCAAACAGATCATCGATCCTGGGCAATGGATATTTATTCTTTATAGTAACCTTATTCAACTCTCGGTAGTCAATACATAACCTCAAGCTTCCATCTTTTTTCCTCACAAATAGTACCGGAGCTCCCCAAGGGGACACACTAGGTCTAATGAAACCTTTGTCCAACGGCTCCTGTATTTGCGCCCTTAGTTCACTCATCTCAGCTGGCGCCATTCTATATGGAGTTTTAGAAATCAGAGCTGTACCCGACATTACATCAATTGTCATATCCATCTCCCTTTGTGGAGTCAACGTGGTTAACTCCTTTGGAAATATATCTGAAAATTCTCTAACTACAGGTATTTGATTAATTTCTACCTCCATGCATTTATCTACATTCACAGACACCAAGTAAGCTTGGCACTTTTGTTAAATCATTCTGACAGCTTTCATAGATGATATCAGTATACTTGAATTGTCAGGTTGCCTTAATTTTCCAATGGCAATCTCCCTTCCTGGAGTTGCTTCAAATTGCACTTTCTTATTCTTACAGTCTATGGTCACACCCCATTGGCTTAGCCAATCCGTACCCAATATTACGTCGAACTCAGTCATAGGCAATAGGATCAAATCAGCTTCTAGAATCAATGATCCTATCCTAATTGGGCAGGCTTTGCATACTTAGCTAGTACTTGCTAACCTATAGACTGGAGATTCTACATGTATAACCTGATTGGTCTCTTCTATAGGCAGTGCATGGGTGGTCACGTATTGGCATGCTATGAATGAATGAGTGGCACCAGAATCAAACAAAGCTACTACCATATTCCCTAGAATATAAACCGTACCTGTGACCACCTTTTCTTCTTATTCTTGAGATTCTGTCCAGGTCAGGGCATGAAATGCATCGGGTTCGTAGAAGTTCCCTGCTTGCTTGTCGTTCCAGGTATCCTAAGTTGATCAGGTCTTCCACGTCCTTGAGATGACTGCGCCTTGTTTGGGCAGTTTGGGGCTATGTGACCCACTTGGTCACATATATAATACTTAACCACCTTTGCTTCTCCTGGCCTACACTCCTTGGCAACGTGACCCGTCTGTCCACATTTATAACACTGATTCGAGCCTTTTAAACACTTGCCTGTATGTCTCCTTTGACATTTCTTACACAGTGGCGAGCTTTTCCTCTTTTGAATTCCTTTTTCCTTTCTTACACTGCCTTTTCTAGCTTTCTCTTTTCCAATTTCTGGTTCCTTAGGACCCATACTTAACGCCCTCGAACCCAATCTTAATTCTTGGGTTCTCAAGGCCTCAATTTCCAAGGCCCTTGCTCTTTCAAGGCTTGAAGCGTAGTCCTTTATCAGCAGGGGTGCCAAACTTTCTCGCAGATATGGCCTCAACCCTTGTTGAAATCTCTGTGACTGTAGCATACTCAGTGACTGTCATCCTCCCTTGATATAACTTTTCGAATTCTATCACCTTTTAACTTTGCAAACCCACCGGGAGGTATTCTTTATTAAATTCTTCCACAAACGTTTGCCAAGACACTTCTTCGGGTCGTGGCATTGTGATTAACATGGTCTCCCACCATTCATGTGCGTCTTTTGCTAACAAATGGGTGGCACATAGTACTTTCTGACGGTCATTGCACGGAGATATCTTGAACAATTTCTTAATCTCCGTCAACCATTGTTCTGCTTGGACCGGGTCTGGTTCTCCAGAATATTTCGGGGACCATTGCGCTAGAAAGGCATTTATGGCTCTTGTGTCAGCTTCCATTAGCTGATTTTCATCTCTTAGCGGTGCCGATGTGGCAACAGGGTCCGCCATAGGAGCAGGTCCTTCTCTCTCTGCACTTTCCAACTGAGCTTGTTGAGTTCTTTCCCATAATCCTTGTATAATGTCGGCAGTCTGCGCTGCCCAATCCCTAGTGGCCCGCTGCATTGCTTTTTCCACCTCTGCAGCCACTCTTTCCTCCATGAGTCTATTCTGCCTCGACTCAGTTTCCTCTTGCACATTTCGTTCAGGGCTTTCATCATTCCGCCTTTGTTGGTTCCTTTGATTCTGTGTCACTGGCCTTCCCCTTTTAGGTCGGCTAGATTCGCCAACTTCGTGTTGGCTTGGAACCTCTATCTCTGCCTCTTTCCTTTATTTTTTCTCAATCCTGCTCTTGTTTCCACCATTGTTTTAATCTAAATATATAATAGACACTTTTCATTTTCAATTAGCATTAAATCATTATATACACATTTTATTGATAATCATCATAAAATCATCATATACACATTTCAGTTTCATTCAATATTAAATCATTGCATATGCATCTCATCATCACATAGTCACAATCATTTTATTCAATCATAATATATCACATCATTCAGCTCATACTTATTCATCGATACACATCTAAACATCAAGAGTTCAGTATATCAGCATATTCATTCACATACACCATATTCACAGTTAGTACATACAAAAGTAAGTCACGCTTATATACATATTCAGCATAACATACCCATTTCACACTTACATACATGTCAGTTCACCATAGCAACCATAATGTCATCCAAACATAATTATACATACACCATATGATCATCAACCACACTTATATACACACAATTGTTTTAAAGAAAAGCAAAACAAGGAAGTTCATCATCCTCCTGGACATCTCCCTCGACGTCTACGTCTACGTGGAACTTGTGAGGGTGCCTCTGTGATAGTACTAGTGTTGGACCATGCCTGAACTTCCTCATCATCACTATCATCATCATCCTCATCCTCATCATCCTCTACAAACTCCACTATTTCTTCCTCTACTTCCTCCTCTACTTCATCCTCTTCCTCCTCCTCTTCTTCTTCTTCTTCTTCTTCCTCAAATGGTTCGAGGAATTCCATCAGGTCGTCATCATCATTGATTTCGGTCAGAGGAACAATTTCACCTGTGTTCTCCATTATATATAATATAACCTCATCAGGTTTAGGAGGTGCAGGCATACCGATGACTCCCCCGACACGACGCCTGTTTATATAAAGGGTCATGTCTACTTCCTGCTGATGGAGTCTGTCCCAAGAAGCTCCGTAACGAAACCGGACACATCCGTCAACAAACCTATACCACGGGCCTGCATAAGGGGTTTTAGGTGCTTGAGTCCTCATCCAAAAGTCCTGGAGGTCTTGTAGGTCTACTCTGTCGGTTGGAACAGGGGGATCCCGGGGAATGCCAAGGTAGGTGCCTGGTAACACTCATGCCCTAGGATTATAACTGGAGGGCTCTCCTAGAACTTGTGCATGTTGACTTGAGGAGTCATAGTAGCTTCCCTTAGTGTGATCATGTGTGCGTGTTGGTAAAAATCCTGGGGGAACTGATGGAAATGATGCATTGTCGTGCTGTGATCCCCACCATCTATTACTATTTTCTTCTCTTTGTTGTCTCCTATCCTCCTCCTCTCTTTCTCTTCGTAACTCCTCTGTACTCATCACCCTCTTTCCTCATCCGCCATCTGTGTAGACATAGAAATCAAATTGCATTGCAATAATAATTCATTATCATATGGCATGCATTTCATCATGTTAGAAGCATACCAAATCATTGTCTGGCATGTATTTCATCATGTTATAGTCATACATGAGCATCATATAATCATATCTAATTCATCACATAATCAGGGTTAATCATGTAAGTTCATGTGTAATCATGCATATCTCTTTATATTCTATCAATTTCCTATACTTAGAAATTTCCCACGCCTATTTACCAATCCATGCTCTGATACCAAGCTCTGTGGCGCCCCAAACCGAGCATCGAATCCTAGCCCTTACCTCGAGATCGTATTGATTGGTAAACGTGATCAGGATTGTTGCCCTGTCACACGGTGGGTTTTATCAGATATTTATCCTATTAATTATGATCATATAGAAGTCCACATATCAATTCAAGTTCTCATAATTTCAATCTCAGACATATATAAGTCATTTCGATCCATTCATTACATACAAATATGTTGTTTAAGCAACATTTCAACAAGTGCCTAAATCAGATGTCACGGCATATATACATCTAATCATCAAGCACAACATAAAATTATAGTTTACATTCTTCCCACATAAGTTCCATAACATGAAAGTTCTAATTTTTTTCATTGATTCCTTAAGCTGGCACTTGCTCCTTTGCCATGACCTATCCTTCACCTGTCTTTGGGTTTGGAAAATAAAATCGTGAGTCAAAACTCAATAAGCAAGCTATTTGCATTTTACAGGCAAATCATTTCAGGCAACATTTTGCATTCAAAATCATATTGGAAAGAAATTTATACCTTAGCTAAAGGTATATCTTAAAAGCATGAAATCCTGTACCCATCACGGGTCCCATATGCATGATGCCATATGAAAACATGAACATATGTACCATTTCTCCCTTAGGATGGAAGCTAGCCAGGCGACCATCCGTCACGTTAACTCCCATTTCAGAGAGGGCGCCGCCGGCCTTAGGCCTGTTTCAAGCGACTTGGCCACACCAAGGGGGGACAATCGGTCCGCTTATACCCTTCAAGTGGACCTAGTAACCTGTGCACATGAACTTTTGCATAAATCCATCTCTAACATGCTAGCATGATTTTTCAATCAGAAACATAGAATCACATCATTTTTCATAGCATTTATCAAAGAAAGAATTCATAATATTGCATTTAAAATAAAACATCATTTCAACACCATTTTGCTAAGGGATGGCCATCCTTAAACACATTAGAAACAATTTCCATAGTTGCATCAAACAAGTTAAAGCAAAAATTGCATTTATGGAAATAATTTAGAAAAGAAAAAATCCTTTAGAAAATTTGCTTTCTTACTTGAACTCCTTAGCTTTCCGTCACAGCTTTTTCTTTGCCTTTGCTTGGTTTTGAGCTAAATCAAATCTTAATCCTTTGAGATGGTTTCCTCCTCAATTTCTCCTCCTTTTCTCCTTGATTTTCTTCCTCCTTTTGCTGGCCAAGAGGGACGTGGGGAGCTGCTGCTGGTTGCTTGGTGAAAAATTTCACACTTAGCCAATTTTCGAACCCCTTCTCTCAAGTAAGTGCATGGCTTATAGGAGCTGGAATATTTGCAGTTGTGGGCCCCACATTTTGGGCAATTTCCACACTCTTAAATGCTCCCTTATCTACTTTATGTGCTGGTTAAATTTCAGCCTAGTAAAATGGAATTTTACCATTTTACAAAAATCAAAAATATGCTCAAAGCATAGTCGTCCAAGTGTCCAGCTTTGCACGTCCATTGCTGCCCATTTTTGCATCCATTTTTCCCAATTTTTTTTTCAATCCTAATTTAAGGGTAAATTGTACACTTAATTACCCATTAATTCATGTATTAATTTGGTGTAAATAAATTTAACAAAAATTGCAACAATTTAACATTTCAAACCACATTTTCCATCCCCATTTGCTGTCCACGTTTCAGCTGCATATATCTGCCTTTTTCAATTTTTTTATTGCTGCGAATCTTCATAATTATATGAAAATCTCATGTACTTGCATCCCTGCAACTTATATGCATATTTAAAAAAAATTAACAATTCAAAAAAATTAGCTTGGCAGCCCTTGGACGTCCCCTTATGCCACCTCCTCTATGCTAGGTTTTTCCTTTTGTAGCTCCATCATCATATACATTCAATGGATGGATAATTCTCACATTTTTTCATTTCAAATAATTTCACAAAATACCATATAAATGGCCTGCAATTGCCACCTCAAATCCCATTCACATCATGCATTTATGCTTGGTACTCTAGCGTTAAATGCATTGTACTCATATGGAGCATTAGCCAACCATGATCACCTTTTTCAATGCAGGTATTTTCTCAACATTTTATGCTTAATCCAAGCCATTCAAAATAAACATCTCACAATTTCATTCAAACGTTTCAAATTTCATCTCAATCCGAGTTTCCTAGCTCCCGTTATAGCCATTTAAAGTTAACGGTTAAAATTGAAATATGATAAATAAATCATAATTCTCATTTAATTAAGAATTTTCATGACCCATTAATTCCATAATACCAAGCCCAATATCGTTAATTTCCATTTCAAATTTCACTTGAATCCGCCGTATAGGGGTTGAGTTATGAATTTTTCAATGTTTTTCCATTACACTTGTCAATTATCATATAAATTCCCATAATTCATATTAAATAATGGAAAATGATTTTTCATGATATATTTGCATATTTAAATCAACATCAATATGCTCTAATCCCATTGTCTCATTTTAGCTCAAAATGCTTAATCACATCATTATTGCTAATCCATAACCCTAATTGCAATAATTAGCAAAATCATATAAAATCTTCATAATTCAACAATTCATATATAAATATCATATACATGATTAATACATACATATGGGTCCTACTTGGGTTAGGGTTTCACATCCCATATATGTGAGTATAGATGCTTCGTTTCAATCGCTTATGAATATTAACACACGATTTATATGGAAATTCTATTTACTTGAACATTCATCAACCATACAAAGAGCTATTAAATCATGACTTAAGCATTCATAATCCACCTTAATATAAGATATCACTTGAGCATAGAGTAAGCTATTGATTAACAAAATAAAATTTCATGCACTAACCCGATTGAACGTCCAACCTTTTTCCTCCTCTTGTTAAAATATTTTCTTCTTCTTTATTTCTCTTCTTTTACTCTTCCCTTGCTTGCTTGGGATGTCCACCCCTACTGGCCTTCCTTTCTTTCTTTTTTCCTCTAAGTTCCCTCCCTCACTAAGCTAAAACAGTCCATATGTGCTGCCTCCTCCCTTTTTTATATGCTGCTAAAACTGTCCCTTAATGCCACCTATTACCCTCTTATTTACATGAAATTTTGATATTTAATTGCTGCTTAATTCTCTACCATTCATCCACCCTTCTCATTGCCATTTTTTATCTTATTTGCACCCTAAACATGTTGTCCACGTTCCAAGCTGTTGCATTATCATTTCATTTCTTGCATTTTTTTATTAATCAAAAATGCCTTGAAACTTCCTTGCTACCACACATCCAAACCCAGCTGCAATTCATCATGCATTTATTTAATGCTTTGCTGACTTATCCCTTGCTCAATACACCTTCCATTGTCACCTCAAAAGTGGCGCACCAAAGTCAACTTTGTCTTTTGCATCTTATTTATGGCAATTGACTTTTGATGATCAAAAGTCAATGCTTTAATTACACCCTCATCATTAATATTTAATCTCACTTAACACATGTCCTTTAGGGCTTTCTAACAAAATTTAACGTCATCCCATCCATACAAAGTTTAATGTCATCCCATCCATTCATAATTTAGAGCACCTTAACTTCGCCTTGCATAAAAATTTTCATCTCAAAATGATGCATATATGCTAAGACATTAGCAAAATGAATTTAATTCATAAAATATCATGTAACTCTCGTCATTCAACTCCTTTTCATTCATAATTTTCATGATCCAAACCGTTCATCATGTAGGACATGCCAACTTAGGCGTTCCCCTAAAATTTAATGTCAATCCACCTTGTATATCATAAGATATGAATAAATCAAGTAATTAATCATTAATAACATGAAAATATAGCATTAATTACCAAGCCTCCTCACCATTCTCTACTCATAGTTTCTCTTTTAATGGAAGCTTCCTCTTTTGTCATTTAGAGGCACAACTTTTCAAGTAAATCAAAAGTGATTATCTTAATCACTTTGCCTAATTGATTGCCCTAATTCCATTCATTTAAATCAAAGAACATATAGTTTTAATCACTTCCCACTAATGTTCCATTCCCCATGTGGGTTACATCAGTACCCTTCATTTTATGAAAATTTCAAATCTAATTGTTATACAAGCTCTAAACTACCTTCGTTAAGCTCATAGTCAGGGTTTCACAATCTCTAACCTAAGAGAAAGTGTTAAAATATTCCTAAAAATGACTACCCAAACTAGTAAAAGAGGACTTGGGTATCCACATTTGATGAAAGAGATTGCATCAAATCAATTGCTCCAAGATGGGTTAAACCCCAAGCTAAGATAACTACATGTGGTACCTAGAACATTTTGAATCAATAAATATAAGGTATTCAAGAGTTATTAATGGTATGATTTAAGTTGATGGATGAGATTAGGGCTAATAACCAAGTGAGGTAGTTAAGTTAATCACCTTAGCCCAATATGAGTTAATGTGCTCAAAAAGGACAAAATGAAGCATGAAGATGATGATTTGGCATGATTTTTAATTCCATTAATTATGATTAATGTGGCGCCCCGAACCGAGGCGTCCACTAGCCTTACTCCGGGATCTTGTCGATTGGTAAGTGTGAATCAGGATTGTTGCCCTGATCACGCGGCGGGTACTTAATTCGATCTCGTCAAAAAAAAAAATTCTTTTTCTTTCATCACATAAAGACACATACTTATCATCAAATCTCAATTATCATTGATAACATTCATACTTGTTTTTGTACAACACAGGTTATTTTAACCTGAACATTTTATACATACATAATTTGAAAACTTCTTATCATATGTTCATGTCATACCATATATGGATCAGCATATCATAAAATTTTCTTCATACCTTCTTTTTCCTTTTCTTCTTGGCCTGAGCTGTACCTGTCTATGGTTTGAAAAGCAAAACGTGAGTCGAAACTCAGTAAGCAAGTATTTTTCATTTAAATGCATTTCTCCCGTTCAATAGTAGACACTTATCAAGTGACCTACAATCAATCAGTGGAAACCTTTTCAAAAAACCTTTTATAAAACATATGCTTGCAAACTTAACATAAAAACGTTTTCATAAAACTTCCTTTTCCCAAGGACATTCTCATGTCCTTAAAACATTTTCCATAAAACCTTTTCAAAATAAGCATATGCAACATACATGATGTTTCTGTCCATCTGGCAGGTGACACTTACCAAGTGATCACTCTTTCCTACTTAGGAGAGAAACTATTTCATTTGATAACTCGCGAGCTAAGCAGTTATCCATGTTCATCTCCCATTTCAGGGAGGGCGCCACCGGCATTTCGCCTTTTGAAGCGACTTGGCCTATGTAGAGGGGGCCCATCTTGCAACCGCGTCCGGTCTGCATATCCTCTACAATAAACTTAGTACATAGCTCATGTGCACATTCTTCACGTTCATATGCTAGCATGCTTTTTATAAAACCCCACAGACCTTAGTCTGTGTCTTTTTCCTTTTCAAAATCTGATGCTAGCATAACCTTTCAAAATAGTACAGACCTCGGCCTGTATTTCTATCTTTAACTTGATAACTCGGCATAGCCCAAGTTAACAAGTTAATAAAAATATTTTGTAAGGATGACCAACCTTAAATAATTTTAAAAACATTTAAATAGCACATTCTTAAAACATTTGAAATATTTGAGAAATAATAAATTTGAAACATTGCTAAAAAATGTTTATAAATCATTTTTGATCGGTAAAACAATTTTGAAAAATATTTTAATATTTGGAAACCAAAGACTTTGGAAACATTTTTCTTCTCGTTTCTAGATTTTTCATGAACAAAGGATATACTAATGCATAATTTATTTTTATATATATATATCATATTCTTTGTCCACATAACACTTAAGTTTCTTCTATACGAAGATACGTTTGTATGATCCTTTGGTCATTTAAAAGAAATCTTCATTTAAATCGGTTATTGGTTGGCCTTCCTTAAATCCGTTTCAAAATATTTTAATAAATCATTTTAAATTCATTCAATAAAACAAAATACTATTTTGGAAATCAAAACTTTTCCTTTTCCATTATAATGCAACCATTTCCATCTTTCTCTTCATTTATAAGGATTTGCTTATGATAAAGCAATTCTCACATACTTCAACATTTCTTCTTACTTCCATATGAATTTGCTTATAATAAAGAAAATTTGACATATTCCATAGTTGCACTATATAAAAATCATTTTCAAAAGTTTGCTTGCTTACCTTTGCTTTGCTTTAATCCGACTCCTTTATCCTTTCCTTTTCTTTTCCTATACAAGTGAAAAGGATATACATACTTTATCATGCATATTTTATATTTATTTATGACCTTATTTTCCACCGTAAATTTTTTTATAGAGGTTATCCTTAAAAATGCGTGATCATCATTTTCTTATATGAATTTTTATCCATAAATCCTTTAAAAAATTCAATCCATATATCCTCATAAAATATAAAAATAAATCTAAAATTTTCTCCAAAATCACGCTGTTTACTGTAGCACATCACTGTAGCAGATTACTGTTCATCCGAGGTTAATGTTCACAGAGACGTGGTTACTGTTCATGGGTTCCAAAATTTGATATTTTTTCCAAAAATAAAAAATATCATGACATACCTCATGCCTATTATATCATAGGACATTTCATACATTTTGAATTTATCATCATTTACTTGGCTAAAAAAATCATTTTCTCCATATACTAAAAATCAACATAAATTCACTTAAGCATAATCCTTAATTCCAAAAATCATGAAATTAATATATCATTATTCCAACATCATATTTATCATAATAATACATCCCAAATCATCATTTATCAATTTTGGAGCATTATTTTCATATATCATATGCTATCTTCCCAAATACCCTATCTTCGCTCCAAATTTTTTATGTTTCGGCACAATTCCATTTAAACATTATATCTATACTTATTTTCTCATGCTTGGGCATTATCTAAGCATGGTTTTACCCTACTTAACATCCAAAACAAGTTTGCGAAGAATCCCCTTACCTGAAGTAGAAAAACTCCCCTTCTACTTGGCCCTTCTCTCTCAAATCTTCTCTCCTTCTTTCTTTCAAGGCCAAAACGTGTTTTGGATGGCTTGGGAACTTGGAATGGCTCAAGTGGAGCTGGGATTGTGCCTTTGGACGTTCACCCCATGCCCCTATTTATACTTTTTGATTTTTCATTAAATTGCAATTTACCCCCTTGCTTGAGGTGTAAATTTGCAAATGTGTTTTTTTCTAATTTCCAAAAGGTGCCTTGAGCCAAGAGCAGCCACCCTAGGCCTGCTACATCGTCCCTATTGCAGCCCTATTTTTATCCTATTTTTTTAATTTTAAAATTAATTATTTTTAAGCAACTTAATCTCAACCCTTGATTAATGATAAAATTGATTTGTGACCATTGGATCATGACCCCAAAAGTCAGCAACCCCCTTGCACGTCCCTGCCATGTTGCATTTTCATTTAATTTTATTTTTTTTAATTATTTACTTTATTAAAAAGTCAAAGTATATTTAATAAAAAGTTAAGTTACTTTTTCAACATCTATTTGACACTTCATCTTGGCCATTAATTTGTGAGTTTCATCACATCTTATACCATCCATCATGTTCATCATGTATTTTTAATCATCCATAAAAAATTTCATCTAATTCCGACTCCCGGATTGCAATTTATGAATTTTTTTCTATTTTTCCACAAAAATCCAAATTTGGATTAGAATATCCAAAAGAATTGCTATTTTGTCTTGTAGTGATTAATTCTCCTTTTGACTTTTTGTGATTAGGTTAATTAAGTGATTAACTCTTAATCTCATATCTTAATCCACAATTACTATGCACGTTTACTATTCATGTGCACTATTCACGTGCGTCACATTCTTAATTGCATTATTTTAACCTCTAGTACACATTTGTAAAATATAACATATTTCATAAATTTTATTTATCATAAAATCAGTACAGGGATCTAGGGTTTACAACCCTAGGTTTACATGTGCTATTCTAGGATTGCGGGTTTCACAATTAAGCTGATGATAATGATGGAACAAATTAGGGTATTATTTGAAAAATTCATAACTTGACGCCCTAAGGCGGATTGACGTGAAATTTGAAAGGTAAGCACATGTTGACGTGCTCTACCTCATGAATGAAATGAATCATGATTTAATTTGAGTGATAATAATTTTATTTCATCCAAATCCAAGATACATTTTTAAATGCTCATATCTGGCACTAAAATGATCATTTCGAGATGAAAATTTTTATGAACGGCTAAAATAAAGTGTCCTATCACATGGATAGATTTGATTAAGATAAATCCCATGAGAAAATGCTTAAAAACTTATGGTTAAAACTCTTTGACTTTTTGCTTCAAAAAGTAGTTTTGAATTAATGCAAAAGTCAATGCAATTAAGGGAGCAAATGAGGTGTCAAAATGTGGGATTTTTGGAGAATTTTTGCAATTTTAAAAATTCAGAAATTCTATGCATAAGTTGCTACACATTAAGGATGTTCAAGGGCTAGAAAATGGGCAGCAAGTGGGCATCTTGTGAACCTCGCAAAATGACAAAAGAGTGGACCCATATGAACGTCATCTTAGAGGGCAAGTTATAAGCTGATTTTTAGCAAAAAAAATTATATAAAGGGCTACTAAAGGAGTTTCTTGGGCTGCAAGAAAGGAGGAAAGAATGAGCAACAGCAGCTTGGATGTTCAGCAAGGAAGAAGAGAGAGAGAGAGAGAGAGAGAGAGAGAGAGAGAGAGAGAGAGAGAGAGAGAGAAGGGAAAGGAGAGAAGAGAAAGAAGGGCAGCTTGAAGATTGCTATGGGGGAGGGGGGTAATTTCTCTCCCAAAATCCAGGTATGTAGAGGTTTATTAACATGTTTTAATTTTAAAATATTCCCAATTAAATAGGTTCATTTACAAATTTTTATTTGGTTAGTAATCAGCCATTGCTATCTAACCTATACTCATATGTAGTTATTTTGGAATAGGAAAACAAAATATGAAAGAAATAGTAACTAAACTAGTTATAATATGAAAATTTGTGTGAGAACTCATGATAAGGAGATTAAGGGACTACCCAATTTTCATCTTAAAAGGATAAGCAAGTTGCAAATTACAAATCTTAGAAAACCAACTTGAATAGGGTCAAACAGGTGTCAAGATCAACTGCACCAAATGATTTTTAATAATTTTTATACAAGTAATTTTAAGCTGAAACTTTTATATGATATAGAAGACATCCTAGGTATCATCAAAAAAATAAAACTTTATCTTTTAATGGTATAAATATGCGTAATAATTAACTTGGTTTGACCCATTTGAAAAATGATGCTGCTGTCTACCAGAGTAAAAATATCATAATAAATAATATTTTTTACTGGAATTAATTATTTTGGTTAATTAATGTAGTTATTAAGATATAATATAAATCTTAGATTTAAATTCCTTGATTTGATTATAAATAAAAATTAGAGAGATCAGTGTGTCTGATTTCAGCATTATGGACAGATTAAGGAATAATTAAAAATAAATATTAAATTCCAGATTTTTGGGATGGAATTTAACTTAGAATGGGATATAAACAAGTATCATAAGTGATTATGAGGGTTTAACCTATTAGAGGTGGAATTTGAAAGGAATGGGTGCTATGGAAGAACAAGTTATACCAATATGTGAATTGAAAAATAGACACCCAACTTGAAAGGCAAGGGAGTTAAGTAAGTTGATAGAAACCATGTGAGTTGAAAAATTATATGATATGCAAAATATAGAATTATAATTATGAATGCAATGTCATTCTTATGTATATAGGCAAAGGCAAAGAAAAGATTGACAAAGGAAACGGACGTGAATTCAAGGTAAGCAAGCAACCTTTTGAAAATATTAATTTCATTCCAAATGTTAAAATGATTGAAAGTGTTTTATAATGATGCTCTATTTAGCATTTCAAAATTCTTTATTTTATTAGCAATTATTGAAATGATATGAACATGCTTTATCAAAATGTTTCAAGATTGCTTACAAGGTAAGCAAGTGAACCTTCACGAATGTTGATTTTGTTTCAAGTATTTATATTAATGATTTTAGAATTGCTTACAGAGTAAGCAAATTCAAGTTCTTGAAAATATGGTTTTAATGAAAAGCCTCAGCATTGCTTCATGGTAAGCATGCTCAATTCTTGAAAGTATGATTTTAATCTTTATTGTTGACAAGTTTCATGATGGTTTTGTGTTAAGCAATTTCTTAAAAAATGCTATTTTAAAAGAATTATATGATGAGAGAGTTTCGACTCTTCTACAAAAAGGATATTTGAAAACAAGGTTTTAGAATTCTATTCCCAAGGGGTGTGAAAAAAATGAGATTCTTCATATCATGGTATTTGTAAATAAATAAGATGTTTGAAATGGTTTATTTAAATTTTTTAAAAATGGTTTATCATCTATTGAAATATTTTAAGTCTCTTTAGAGATTGAAATATTTTGAAAATAACCTGTACTAATGTTTTCAAAAGATTTTAAGGATGACCCACTCAAGAAATTGACAATATAAAACGATCAGATAATAGTTTGATTTTAATGATGTTCAAAAAATTATGTAAACTCTCCTCTACATAAGAGAGATAAGGATGTTGTGTGGACAAGATGCATAATGCCAAGAAAAATGGAAGCAGATGTGTTGCATATCCTTTGTTCAAAAAAAGCCCAAAGATAGGAATAAAAATGTTTATAAGAAAAGCCTGATTTTCTCAAATCTTGAAATGTTTCAGAATCTCTTTATAATGAGAATTCTAAAATTGTTCACTAACAAATAAGAAATATTCTTGAAAATATTATTTTCTCAAGTATTATAAATAATTTGTAAAATTGATTTAATAAAATGTTTCTAAAATTCTTTAAGGGTGGTCATCCTAACATTATTATTTAAAGATGGTTTATGAAAATATTTTATCTTTAAAAATGATTATGCCCAGTTCTCAATTTGAGAAAAGCACAGTCTGAGGACTGCGATGGATTATGTTAATCAAGTTTTGACTTGAAAAATGGCACGGTTTGAGGACTATGTTGATTTTATGAAATCATGATAGCATAACGATGCGAATATAAACGATTGCATGAGGATCATGTACTAGGTCCATGGTGGAGGCGGTTGTCGACCGAGACAGTTGCATACTAGGGCTAACCTCTACCTGTGGCCGAGTCTCTACAGGAAGGCCGATGGCCGGCGGCGCCCTCCCTGAAATGGGAGCAGGATCATGGACGGCCGCCTATCTAGCGGTGCAATCACATGGATGGTTTCTTTCCTATGGAAGGATGATCACTTGGTAAGTGTTACCTAGCAGAGGGTTAGAGACATATATGCATATGTTTTATTTTAAAAGCCCAAAATGGGGACATGAGAATATTTTTGGACATGATGATGTCCACAAGAAATAATGATTGTTTAAGGATATTTCGGAACATAACAATGTCCATAAAAAATAATGTTTACTCAAATATTTTAGGACATGATTATGTACACAGGAAATAAGGTTTACAGGAATATGTTTTAGGACATAAAAATATCCACATAGATAAAAAAAAAAAAAAGGTTTATATGCATATGTGTTGCTTTTGAAAAGCCCAAAAAAATTGGGATATGAAAAAGGATTTATATGAAATTATTTGAGGACATACAATTGTCCTCATATAAAGAAGTTTATATGTAAATGGTTTAGGACATAAAATTATCCTTACGAATAAAGAGGTTTATATGAAAATATTTTAGGACATAAGATTATCCTCATGAAAAAAGATTTATGTGATAATATTTTAGGAATAAGATTGTCCTCATGAATAAAAGTTTATATGAAAATGTTTTATGACATAAAATTGTCTTCATGCATAAAGGTTTATATGAAAATATTTTAGGACATAAGATTGTCCTCATGAACAAAAGTTTATATGAAATTGTTTTAGGACATCCAATTGTCATAATGATTAAATATTTATATGATAATGCTTTAGCATGAAAAAATGTTTTATGAAGGGTTTATATGAAATGTTTTATGAAGGGTTTAAATGAAAGGTTTTCATGAAATGTTTCTTCCGGTTGGTAGTTGATCGCTTAATAAGTGTCTCCTACCGAACGGCGAGAAATGCATTTATATGAAAATGCAAAATGTTTGCTTACTAAGTTATCACTCATGATTTATTTTTCCAAACCTTAGATAGGTACAGGGAAGCTCGAGAGGTAGAAAACCTGAGCATTTGAGGAAAGGTATGAGATGGTATTCATGTGTGTGCTAAATGTTTAGCTATGTGTATGGAATAGCGTGACTGGAATTTTTAAGATATGATAATATGTGAACTTATTGAAAGTACTAATTTCTATGTGAACTGATGGTTGAAAGTATGTATACAAGTATGGGTGTTGAATATTTGGTAATGAATGAATTTTATATGGCTACGGCTTGGCCAGGTTGATAAAACCAAGGATGTAAGAGAACAAGATGAAAATTTTATGAATGATATGTACAGTTGATGACAACTTCCAGGGGATGCATTTATGAAAAAGTTATAAAGAAGGGAACCAAGTAGTATTTTAAAATACTATGTGCAATGCTAGCCAGGCGGCTGTTCCTTTATCCTGCTCCCATCTCAGGGAGGGCGCGGCTGGCACTCTTGCCATCCCTTAGCGACTTGGTCTTATGTAGAGTGGGCCCCGGTCATCCCAACCGTGCTCTACACCCGACCTATTCCTTGTACTGGTGCACCATACATCATTATGACGGACTACAGTCCGTTTGGTTTAAAGTATTACAGACCGCAGCCCGTATCCTTTAAAATTAGGATCACAGACCTCAATCTGCATTCATAACTTAAAAAATCACAGATCGAAGTCTGTGTCTTTTTTAAAAAAAATTATTTTCAAAAATACATCACAGACCGCAGTCCATGTCAACTTGTAAAGCAAGCGCACCCACTTTAAACAAGTTGTCATTTGAAATTTAGTTTTATGATGACGTTCCTGAAATTCTTTTAAAACCATTTTGAATAAAATATTTTGATAAATATTTGAAACGTTTGAGAAACAATACATCTTAAAAACCTCTATAATAAAAGAGTTTCAAAACCTTTGAATTTTTAAAATTAAACTATATATTTTCTAACATTTTCTTGGTTTTCATTTCGGGGCCTTTTGCTCACAAAAGTTATGCAATTATGCTACCCCTTTTCAACCACCCTAATAATCAAATTATTGTCCACCTATCTATTATACCATTTTTACATAAGAGGCTTGCATAATCTTTTGCATACCATTTAGCAATCCGAAATCAAACCATTTTATGAAATCAACATAGGAGGTTGGTCATCCTTAAATCCCCTTCAACACATCCGTATAAATATTTTTTCAAAACATTTTCAACATAGATTTCCTTATCTAAAGGAAATCAAAACTTTTTCGAATATCATTTCAAGATGTATGGACTCTGTCCAAATCATCGTTTATATTTAATTATCAATACATCAATTCCCATTTTTTTTTCTTTCACAAACATAATTATTTATCATAAAACATCATAAAAGAAATTCAAAACTTATTTACATTTGTTGCTTTGTGTAAAAGGGCAAAATTTCTTTTTTCTTATAAAATACTTTTGAAACAAAATCATAAAGAACTTGCTTGCTTAAAAGCAAATTCTTAAAACCATCCGCATCAAACATGAAATCCTTTGAAAACATTATCATGGAGAACTTGCTTACTCATAAGCAAATTTCTCAATCCATTAACATAAAGCATTGTTAATCCAACGCAATACTTGTGATAAATTCTTATCTTAAAATCGTTGCTTGCTTCTCATGAAGCAAACCTTGAGGCTTTTCATTAAAGCCATCATTTTCCAAAACTTGTGGCTTTGTATTAAAGCCGTCATTTTCAAAACTTGTGCTTTCCCATTCGTGAAAACATAATCATAAACATTTCATCATATCAATCACATGGAAAGAAAATAGCATTTTAGAAAGTTCGCTTGCTTACCTGAGACACTTCAATTTTCCTCATTGATTTTCTCTTTGCCCTTACCTATACATATAAAATTACATTGCATTTATACATACAATCTCATATGCTTGCACATAATTTAGTTTTCCAACCCATATATTTTTCATTGACTTATATAACCTACTTGTTTTACAAATCGGATGTTTATACATAACAACGCAACTTGTGCACCATATTATCCATTCTTTTCATTCTTAGTATCCTTACTTAGGATAGCTTTCAAACATATCATGATCTTTCATTTATCTTAATGAAATTTCATTATCCTTCATTTATCATTCAATTATCCATTTTTCACATTTCTTTCATTAGTGCTCATTTTAGGCATATATTTATGAGTTTAAGCTTCATATATCAATCTTAAATTTTTGAGATTAACAAATATTATCAAAACATCACCTTGTTTTCACATCTCAACATATTTCCATCCATTTTTGGCATTTTAGCAAATCACATTAACTCATTACCCATTTCCATCATTCATATCTTGCACTTAAACCCTCTTAAAGGCACATATAATATGTGTTATGGAAAATTTTCCTAAACAGCAACTTACCCTCTTATTAAGCTTGATTAAAACACTTAATTAACACATGGATTAGGGTATAATCATAGGATTAATATACCTTAATTATATAATTCCAAAACAGCACTTTTCACTTGACTTTCCAATGTTGAAACGTCCCCATTAAGACATTCCTCCAAAATAGATTTTTTTTTATCAATTTAATCCCAACACTTGGACATACTTTTCATACACTTTATTGATGTCATTCTCATGAAATTAAAGCTCATAATTCAAGTTGCTCAAAACAGCAACTTCTCTTCACATTTTCAATCACTTCTTGCACCATTTGGACGTCCCCCTTTTCATATCCATGAAAACAGATAAAAAATTTCCAGCACCATATATGGACGTCCATGTACTCTACATCTAGGGTATTTTACCCTTTCAAACATCCATAATTTAATTGATTCCATTCATTCCCTAATTCCATCAAAATTGGGTTAAACATGCATCATCTCATCATATCTAGATTTCCCCCTTTTAGGGTTCTTAAATTAAACCAAACTCAACATATATTAATCATGGAATCAAGTAGCACAATTTAAACTTAAAACATGATTAAAACAGCAACTTATTTGGGAATTTCCAAAATTCCAGCAAGGTATCAGGGGGTAATTCAAACCTAAACCATTCTTAGCATGCTCAACTTCAAGGATTCGTTCCCTTAACTTGTTTAACACTTAGTACCCTTTTCAAATGCTTATTAACCCTTTACTTAAGGTTCATAATTATATCATTTCATAGCCCAAACTTTGAGCTTGAAAAACTTGAAATTTCACAACTTAAGTTAGGTGAATACTTATTTGAACTTGAGGGGATTCAATCCAAAATTGAAAGGCTTGCTTTCCTCCACTTCTCCTCTTTCTTTCTTCCTCTTTTTCCCTTGATTTTCCCTTGTTTTTCCTCTGCTTGGCACGTTCAAGGGGCTGGAAGTTAGAAAATTTTTGATTTCTTGCTAAGCAAGAAAACCCTTAGACGTTCACACACCTCCTCTCTCTATATTTATATTGTTTGACTTTTTAATTATCATTTTCCACCTCGTTTTGAGTGAGGATAATGTTTATAATTATCCCTTAACACTTGGCATGATTATCCAAGCATTTCCATATTTTTCAGAATTTTTAAATCAATTTCCAGCTCACATGGAGCCATGGACGTCGAAGCTAGCTAGGGTAGTATTTTTGGATTTTTGTGGCTAGAAAAATCCTCCTTAAATCTATACATTTAATTCCTAAGATCATGCTACATCTTTTACCCTCATGTTCTTATTTTTTTGATTTCCAAAAATTGCTCAAAAATCCACATAATCAAAGTTGTAACAAACTTTGACTTTGCATTAAAGTCATGTCCCCTCTTTACTTAGCTCTTAAGTAACTTCTTACTTGCTCTCCAAGAAAGAAACTTCACATGATAATTAGCTTAATCCATTCCATTCATATCATAGATTTCATAATTTCATTCCATCATTTCAAATTTCATCTCAAACCGACGTTTCTAACTCAAGTTATGACCACTTGAATTTATCTTTTGGATTTGGGATAAAAATAATTAATTATCACCATAATCTCATCTTGATTCCCTTAATCCAATCCATTCATAAGATTGGGCCCACCTTCGTGAGCTTACCTATCAAATTTTATCAAAATCCGTCTTGTAGGCGTCAAGTTATGAATTTTCTATCATTTTTCATCTTACCATAATTACACTTTAATCTCCATAAATTAAATCATGGTAATTAACTTGATTATTCATAAAACATTTTCACCTTTCAATCCTCATTAAGCCCCTCGGGTCATACCGACTCACTTTGGGCTCCGGCGATTAAATTTTTAATCACCATTCTTAATTAAACCCTAATTGCAAAATATCATCAAATCATAAAATTATCCATAAATCATTCAAAATTCATTTAAATCACATATAAATCAAATATATGTGTTCAATGCATACCATTGAGTCCTACATAGGTTGGGGTTTCACACCTACGCTCCCATGACTAGATTGAAGCCATACACGTTTTACTAACTTTTTTATCTCATATGGGCTTCAAACTATTCCAAATGAATGTTAAGATTGCATTTTTGAATGAATATCTTAATGAAGAGGTATATGTTGAGCAACCTCCTGGCATGGAGGAAAACCGCTAATCAAAATTTATATATAAGTTTGCCAAAGCCTTGTAGGGATTGAAATAAGCTCTTAGAGCGTGATATGAAAGGCTAAGTAAATTTTTGATTAATCGTGAATTTCAAAGAGAAAAAGTAGACACCACTTTATTCATTAAGCATAAAAGAAAAGATATATTAGTCAGTCAAATTTATGTAGATGATATTATTTTTAGTGCTACTAATGAACTTTTATGCAAAAAATTTCAAGGCTTATGAAGAACAAATTTAAAATGAGCATGATGAGTGAACTCAACTTCTTTCTTGGACTGTAAATCAAGCAACTAAATGAAGGAATTTTCATAAATCAGTCCAAATACATCAAAGAGATGCTCAAAGAGTTTGAATGTAGAACAATAGAGGAGCAAATACTCCCACTCATGCACACTTGTTTATACTCTCATTGTCATGCTAGCATGATTTCATAAACTCAACATAGTCATCAGACCATGCAGTTTTCAAATCAAACTTGATATAACATAATTCAACTCAGTCCTCAAACTGCGCCCTTCTTAAATTGAGAACTGGGTATAATAATTTTAAAATAAAATATTTTCATAAATCATGTTCCAATCATATTGTTAGGATGACCACCATTAAAGAATTTTGGAAAAAATTTAGTAAATTAATTTTACAAAATATTTGCGGTATTTGAGAAAATAATATTTTCAAAAATATTGCTTGTTTGTTGGTAAACAATTTTAGAATTCTCATTATAAAGAAATTCTGAAATATTTCAGTATTCCAGAAAAGCCTTCTCAGATTTTCATGAACAAAGGATATGAAAACACATTTCCATCCATTTATATCGGCATTATATACCTTGTCCACACAACATCCTTGTTACTATTCTATAGAGAAGAGTTTGTATAATCTTTTGATCATCATTTAAACCAAACTGTTATCAAATCATTTTATAACATCAGTTTATTGGGTTGATCATCCTTAAAACCTTTCAAAAATATTAGTACAAGACATTTTCAAAGTATTTCAATTTTCAAAAAGACTTAAAATATTTCAGTATCAAAGCATCTAAATAAACCATTTTTAGGCATTTAAATAAACCATTACAAAAGCCATATTTACTTCAAATACCATTTTATGAAGAATCACATTTTTTTTTACAAAACCCCTTAGGAATAGAATTTCCAAGGCTTGTTTTCAAATATTATTTTGTAGAAGAGTTGAAACTCTCTCATCATAAAATTCTTTGGAAATAACATTTCTAAGAACTTGCTTATGATGAAGCCATCCTGAAGCATTTCTATAGTAAAGAATAAAATCCTACTTTCAAGAATTGAGCTTACTTACTTTGTAAGCAATTCTAAAATCATCAATAAAAACATTATCAGGTTATTTCAATATTTGAAACATAATCAACATTCTTGAAAGTTTTCTTGCTTACCTTATAAGCAATATTGAAATCATCTTGATAAAGCAAGTTCATATCATTTCGATAATTGCCAATAAAATAACATTTTAAAAAGTTTTGCTTGCTTACCTATGGCGATCAACTCGCGCCTTTGATCTTTTCCTTGTCTTTTCCTAGATAAATGACAACGATCATCTTATATACACCTGTATAACATCATATATTTGCATGCTTTTCTTTTTATTAACTCGTATAAATACCTTACTTAATCCCAACCATTTTATAGTCTCATTTTATAAGTGACTCTTAATATTTCAACTTTATTTCATTTTTCATTTTTCATTGGAGATAACACTCTCATCTCTTTAAGTCACATATATTTATCTTATTTCATTCCATATCCTAATTTAGGGCATTTATTTTTTCAATCCTTTAGGGTATTTACTTGAAATTATAATCTAAGTTCAATTAAAGTTTCTCAAATTCACATCTAACTTTCTAATACTCACATATTTTTACTTTAGTATCTTAGTGATTATTTTCTCACTGCTTTCAAAATTCACCCCTAGTTGGTTAAACTCTCATAATTACTCATGATACTTGGTTATATCCTATTGTAAGTTAATTTCATTCCAAAAATCTAGAATTTAACATTCATTTTAATTATTCCTCAACCTATCCATATTTGATGTAATCAGAGACACTGATTTCTCTATTTTTGATTTATAATAAAATCAAGGTATTTAAATTTGAAATTTCTACCACACATTAATAAGTACATTAGTTAATTAAGATAAATAATTCTAGAATAAAATATTGAGTATTTATATTTATTTATGTATTTTCACTCAGCTGGATAGAAATATCAATTTTGGAACTGGTCAAATCAAGTTAATTATTAGCCATATTTATATCCTCCCAAAATTAAGTTTTATTTTTTTGAGTGATTCAGGATGTATTCTATACCATGTAAAATTTTTAGATCAAAATTCCTTGTATTAAATTATTAAAAATCAATTAGTGCAGCTGATCCTAACAACCATTCCACCCTATTTAGGTTGTTCTTTCTGGATTTTTAGTTCACAACCTGATCAATATTTCAAGCTTAAAATTGGGTCTTTCCATAATGACCATGCCATGAGTTTACTCATAAATTTTCATGCTAAAACTCATTCATTTACTACTTCTTTTATATTTTGGTTTTTTATTTCACTTCTCCGAAGTTTTACTCCCATACTTACATCTTAATTCAATATACATGCAAAACCCTAAATCATTAGTTCTTAATTCTTAAACTCAACATATATCCTCTGTTTAAGCATAAATTAACTCAAGAAATCAGAATTTTATTCCCACGATATTCAACTTGGTGTTTCATATGTAACGCCCCAGCCCGAGCGTCACAACCTTACCTCAAGATCGTTCGACTAGTAAACGTGATCAGGATTGTTGCCCTGTCACACGGCGGGTTTTAACTGATATTTATCCAATTAAATATCTTTTCATAGGAGTTTAATTCCTCATATGTTCATTTCATGCATATCTGAGTCATTTTCATCCAATAATGTCATAACTAGACATGATTTTCATAACATATTTCAAACCATCTCATAAATCAGATGCCATTGCATGTATCATCATAGATGTCAACACAAAACATCAAAGTATTTACAATCATACGACATAAATTTTTCACAAACATGAAACTTATAATGTCTTCAATTTCCTCAATAGTCAGCTCCTTGCTCCTTTGCCAGGTCTCTTCTTTCACCTGTCTATGGGTTTGGAAAATGAAAACGTGAGTCGAAACTCAATAAGTAAGCTTGTATTTTCAGGCAATTCATTTTGAAGGCATATTTATTTAAAAGCATTTTTCTCCCTTCAGTAGAGACACTTATCAAGTGATCAACTACCTGTGGAGCAAAAATCTTTTCATAAATCATTTGTACACATTTCATGAACATTGGATGTGCAAATTCGTCATTTCCATTGATGACGTTATCCTTCATGTGACGGTACGCTAGCACGGGGAACCCTCTTTCATGACATGATCCTTTCCATCCTTGGCGCCGGACCTACCAACTTGGCAACGTCAAGGGGGACTCCTTGTCTACTTACTACCTCGACTAGCCTACTTGATTTCCATTCCATGCATGACTTTTAGTCACCCCGGCATTGTATACCCTCTTACACATGGAACTTTTCATTCTCATGTAGAGAATTCTTTGCACCATCCCTTTGAAACATCATTTCAATGAAACATCATTTTAAATCCATACTTCATCACTTTTCATGAATTGCAAAACAATAAGCAATCATTTATTTCAATAGAAATAAACATTTCAATACGCATATAGACAAGGAATGGCCATCCTTAAATACCTTGTAATGAAAACCAAAATCATTTAGAAAGCTGCTTGCTTACCTCGCTTGCTTAGCTTTCCGTTTCGCTTATCCTTTTGCCTTTGCCTATACATATAAGAATGATATAACATTCATATATTTCCTTTGCTTGCATTCAACTCAGTTTTCTAACCCATTTTCATTAACATACATAATTCCTTTGACTTCTCAAGTCGTTATGCCCGTACAGCACATACTTGTGCACTACATGGGCTATTACACATCACATTTAGTCCCCTAAGTAGGGTAATCATTCAATCACATAATAATCATCCAATAATTATTATTTAATGGCTCATTACCTTCCTTAAGCCATTTTTCACTTATTTTCCAAAATTCACACATAGTTGCTCATTTTAAGCACCCGTTGTTGCCTTAGGCCTCATTAATTAATCCCAAAATTTGAGTTTAACATCATTCAATCTAAAAATCTATATAATCATGAAATCTATCATATTTTCATGCATTTTTTCAGAAAATCACATTACACAAATCATTTATCGTTCATGCATATCTATCCCTTCATATATAGCCATCTAACAACACATATATGAGGCATTTCATAAATTTTCCTAAACCAGAAATTTAATCCACATTTCAGCATGATAATTATACTTAATTATCACTTTATTTATTTTATTTTTATGAAATTTAAATCCACTAATCATAGGTTTCCAAAACAGCAACTTTGGAACCCATTTTTCACACGTTTAACGTGTCTCTCGACACATAACCTAAACAGTTTTGTAAATCCGAATTTTCAGCAATTAATCCAACTTTTCCTAACCCAAATTTAGTTTATTAACATATATATCAATTTTTATCATTTCTACATAGGTTTCATATTTCGTTTTGATTTTTTTCTCCAACTATCCACATATGATGAAATCAGGCGTACCGAATTCTCAAAAACTTGAATTAATATCAAATCAAGTATTTTTTATCATAAATTTCTACCATACCTTATTAACTACATTAATTAACCAAAATAAATATTTCCAGCACAAAAAATTAAGAATTTATATTTATTTTGATATTTTTACCTTGCTAGATAGCAACATCCATTTTCAGATAGCTTGAATCACGTTAATTATGGGATATATTTATACCCATAAAAACCTAATTTTTATTTTATTCTTGTGATAATAAATATTTCTTATATATCCTTTAAATGTTTCAGTCCAAAATTCCTTGTATAAAAATTATTAAAAATCCTTTGGTGCAGCTGATCCTGCCACCCGTACAACCCTGTTCAGGTTTATTTTCTCGGATTTTTAATTTTCAACTGGCTTATCCTTTTAATTTGAAAATTTGGTCGTTCCTTAATAAGACTATATTTATTCTGTCCAAAAATTTTAATTCTAAAATTCATCCATTTACTATTCCGTTCATATTTTAGTTTACAACATCATATAACTTCCGGATTTTAGGCATAAAATAAAGATTAACATATACTTACTTGATTAATTGATAATCCCTCTTTTTCCCCTTATTTTTTCCTTTTTTTCTTCCTTCTTTGCTGGCTCTAGAGCTGGACGTGAGGGCTGCCTTGGGGAAGATGAAGTTTCAGCACTTAGAAAAAAATCACAACACCCCATTTCATATGACCGAGCATCCCTCTTATAGATCTGGATTTTCTAGCTGTGGGCCTCACTTTGGAGCTGGATTTTCCACATCATTTAATGTATGCTTATCCCCTTCATGTGCTGGACAAATATTATCCATGTAAAATAATTTTTACACATTTTAATAAAACCAAAAATCTGCTTACATCTCAACCCTACAGCTGTCCACCAAATCATGTCCACCATTGCCGACCAATTTCATATTTTTTTCTATTTTTTTATTAATATCAATTTAAAGGTAAATAATACACCTAATTACCCTTTAATTCATGCATTAATTTGGCATAATTAATTTATCAAAAATGGAAGCAACCACACATCATTTTGCACGTCATTTGCATGCAACAAGCTATCCACTTTTCATCCATCCATGGCAGCTGCTGTTCACGAATTTTCTTGAAATTTTTCTGCATAATTAAATGCTCATTTATGTATCCCAACATGTCATCTATTTATGTGCATAATTTATAAAATTAAAAATTAAAAAAAATCCAGCAATAACATCACTTGAACGTCCATGTATGGACACCTCACCTATGCTCACTTTGAGCTCTTTCCATAGCTCATTAATTCCAGAAAAATATCCAAAGAATTTCCACACATATTAATGCATAAAATACCCTACATTTCGCCTGAATTTGACACCTATTTGGTCCATTAAAAATTGCATTTAATCTATGCACCTTTGGCCTTAAATGCATGGTACTCTTGAGGTGTAAAAGTCAACTATGCCCACCTTTTTCAATTCAGATATTTTCCCAGCATAATATTCTTAATCCAAACTTTCCAAAATTTTGATCTCATAATTTCATTCAACCGTTTCAAATTTCATCTCAATCCGATTTTTCTAGCTCAAGTTATAGCCGTTTAAAGTTAACGGTTAGATTTGAGCTATGTTCAATAAATCATCACACCAATTTCATTAAGGATTTTCATAACCCAATAATTTCATAATACCAAGCCCAACCTCATTAACTTTCATCTTAAATTTCACTTGATTCCGCCTTACAGGCGTTGAGTTATGAATTTTTCTATAATTTTCTAACATAATTCCACAATTTCCACTTTAATTTCTATTAATTAAATCATGAAAATTAAACTAAACATTCATGCCACATTAGCATGTTTTGATCCTCATTATGCCCCTTTAGTCACCTTGACTCATATTGGGCTCCAACGATTAAATTTTTAATCATCGTTCTTAGTTGAACCCTAATTGCAAAATATCATAAAATTCTAAAATCATCCAAAAATTCCATTTAATCATATATAAGTCACATGTACATATTCAATGCACACATTAAATCCTCCTTAGGTTGGGGTTTCACATCATACCTATTTGCATATGTTCTTCATTTCAATCACTTATATATCATTAGAGACGTAGCTACTTACTTGGCTTTTGAAGACGAATTTGCCCCACCTTAGCACAACCAGCTGCCCTTCTCGTCTCTCTTCTCCTTGGCTTGGACATCCTCTATGGCTGCCTCTCTTTTCCCCTTTTTTTCTAAGTGTTTTCTCTCTCTAACCCACTGCTGAACCGTCACTAGCTTCTGCCCATTTCCCTTTTATAATTTTGCTGAAACTAATCCCATATAGCCACCTGTTTTTAGTATTTAATAAAATCCTTTATTTTAATTAATTGGTGCCTTAATCTCAACCGTCTAAATGGCCCATTTTCTGCAACATTTCCAATTACTTGCTACCCAATCAACCCTGTTGGTCACGTGCACATGAGGTTGCCTTTGTTTTTTTTGCAATTTTTTTCATTTCATCAAAATGCCTTAAAATCCCATTGCTAAAACATGTCCATATAAACTGGTTTTAATCATGTTGTTCATTTAATTATTGGTTGACTTTTTGCTCCCTAATTCCATTCTACAATGACACATGTCCCTTCTTTGATGCACATTGTCAACCTTTTATTTATGGCCATCCCCCTTTAATACCAATAAGTCCAATACTTTAAATTAATTTCATCATTAGTTTTTATAACCATTCATAACACCACTTTCTAATGGAATTAGGTTTAATCTAATCCATTCATTACTTAGAGCAACTTTACTTAGCCATGCATAAAAATTTCATCTCACAATAATATATGTATGCTAAGATATTAGCAAAATGAATTTAATTCATAAAATATCATATAACTCTAATTATTTTACCCCTTTCCTCTTATGATTTTCATAATCCAAATCGTTCATCATGTAGGACGTGTAACCTTAGGCTTTCCCTTCAAATTTTATCTCAATCCAACTTATGTATCGTAAGATATGAATTAATCAAATAATTAATCAATAATTAAAATAAAAATGGGGCATTAATTAGCATGTCACCTCACCATTATCTACTCCACTTTTGTCTTTTAGTGGTTTTTTTCCTCTTGTGCACACTTAAGCAAAAGTGATTGACTTAATCACCTTGCTTAATTGGTTATCCTAATACCATTCATCTTAATCAAAGGCACATAATTTAATCATTTTCATTTCCTAAAACTTTCAATTTCTTCCTTAAATAAATTCCCATTATATTCATTAAACTTAAAATCCTGTGTTTCACAACCCCACCCCCCATAACGAAACCTGTTATACTTCAACTAACTGGGGTAAGACTTGTTGATAGGCCAATCTACCCTCTTCCTCTAATGACTGGATATTCAAATCCCTGTTTTGCAACTTGTATTCTTTTTATGTCTATTCTAGGTTACACATACCTTACTGTATCGCCTATCTTTTTTCGTTATTCTTTTAAACAATTCTAAGGCCAACTTTCTTTCTCCTATCTTATCCCAAACCTGTAGGTTATGGCCCACATATAAATTATATTTTTCACATTTAGTTAATATTTGCCAACTTTTATTCAGGAAATTCTACATAATTGATATTATTTATCCTTTTTACTAGTAGTGCATGACTGGTTATATTTTGGTATGCTATAAATGACTAAGTAGCATTATAATCAAATGACACTACTGTAGAATTTCTTAAAATATAAATCATACCTATAACCTTCCTTTCCTTCTGTTTTTGTAACTCGCCGTGAGTCGATGCATGCATCTGCATTGAATTTATAGGGCTTCCCTGTCGATTGGTAGTTGTAGCGTTCTTTTGTTGAGCTAATCTCTCTTGTTCTGGTGTTCTTTATGTCTTGTTCAGACATTTTGAAGCAATATGTCTTACTTGGTAACAATTGAAGTACATTATCTCTCTTGCCTCAATAACTTGACAATTTCTCACCACATGGCCAATCTGACCACATTTATAACATCGATTTGAACCCCTTAAACATTCTCTAAAGTGACATTTGTGACAATTTTCACAAATTGGGGCACCTATTATGTTAAAGCTTGATTTCCTTTCTCTTGTCACTACTTTCTTACTTTTTCCCTTTCCTGCATCCTGCTTCTATGTGCTAGGATTAAATCGTTCTTACCCTTGTTGTAATTTTTGAGTCCTTAATGTTTCTATCTTATTGTCATCAAGTCTTATAGGTTCTGGTATTAGGTTAGGAAGCGCATCTTGCATCGACCTGCTTCCTTCTTGTCCTTTTGACTGGTCCTGTTGGCCTTTTTCCCAAAGACCTTGAATTGTTTCTACCGTTTGGGCTGTCCAATCCCAGGTAGCTTGCTACATAACTTCCTTTACAACTGTAGCTACCTTTTCTGCTATTAATTCTAATTGGGTGGTGTTACCGGTAGTGGTTCCACCTTCAACTTTCCACTCAGGGTTTACATTTGCTCGTCGTTGATGAGTCCTTGGGTTTAGTTGCTCTTCTCGTCTTGGTCGCTTAGACTTGCTACTGGTTTCACTAACTTCTCATTGACTCCTGGGTTCTTCATTTGCTACAACTTTTCCTTTGTTTAGCCTCGCTCTTGCTCATATGATAAGCATAATTCCTTTCTATACATATAAAAAGCATATTCGTATATTAGTATACTTTCTCATTTCATCACAACATATATTATAACATATACAATTAATCACTTTAAGCAGAAGGGTTAATAACAACTACTTCCATTCCACATGCATACTTAGTATAGTTATAAATAATCTCATATCTTCATTGAGTAACACTTTCTTATCAACATATTATACCCAATCAACCACATTCAATAGAAAGGATCGGTAACAATCTTTTCCTTTTTATATACATTTATTATACAAGTGCAACTCAGTTCCACCTGTATGTCACAAATATCTTTATATCAAAACATAATATATCCATTTATCTTTCAAAAGTCAA
Source organism: Annona cherimola (assembly GCA_030490835.1). Lineage (NCBI taxonomy): Eukaryota > Viridiplantae > Streptophyta > Magnoliopsida > Magnoliales > Annonaceae > Annona > Annona cherimola. The sequence goes on along the minus strand of CM059972.1, from coordinate 52,290,763 downwards.
AAGAGACTTTTGCTAACTTCATCTATCTTTTTCTTTCTAGATAGTGCCTACATCTAGGTTGTACCAGTGTAAACTCTTTAGTGAGTGTACTGGTACTAAATCAGTCCACTGCATTTTCATTTTCATCCTCATTTTCATTCTCTATGGACCCTGCACCTGGGTCTTTTATCATCATTTTTCGCTTCTATATTTTTTTCCTATGGGCTCATTGTCATTCATAATTCTTAGTATATAGTCATCTAGTCATCAAGGAAGAGTTCCTGGACCACACGCTTGCCTTGAGTGCGGGCTTCCTCTATCATTAATCCTGTCAGTCATAAGGGGTGGACTTGGAACTTATCTTTCTTAAATATCCACCATCTATCTACATTTTCCTCAATTCTTTATCTTTCTCTACTTTTTATTTCCAATGTCGCCTTTTCATAGTAGAAAATTGTTTTTCCTTTATGAACCATCTACCTTTCAAAACATAGCAATTTAGCTATATCTTACAACGTAATCATAACAAGACATCTCATGTTCATACAACCTAAAATCAATATACATTTCATATATCCTATAATTTCAGTCTATCCCTTTCATCATTTTTCATTTTTTCTCTACGCCATCTACTAATCCTTGCTAGGATACCATCTCCGTAGTATCATATCTTTTCTTTTCACACCTACTTACCAATCCTTACTCTGATATCACTCTTTGTGATATTAAATCTTTTCTTTCCACGTTTATTTACTAGTTCTTGCTCTGATACTAAGCTCTATGGGGCCTCCAACTCGAGGCGTCACAACCTGAGCCTTACTCCGGGATCATTATCAATTGGTAAATATGACACAGGATTGTTGCCCTGTTCATGCGGCAGAATTTTTGTATAAATTTCATTTAACGAAATTTGTTTTTCATTTCATTCACTTTATACCAACTTGTTTACATACATCATGAACAGTCATGACCTAATATCTTCATGATCAACACAAGCATTCAATCATTCTCTAAACATATCAATTCTTACATGATAACTAGCAATTGGTTAAGACACTAAAGAATACCAGTTCATACTTCCCTTCAATTTATTAGGTCCTTTTTCCTTTTGAGTTTACTTGAACCTATAAGGGGCTGGGAAAACAAAACGTGAGTGATAAACTTAATAAGTAAGCATTTTTCATTTTCATATAAATGCATTTCTCGTTGTTCAGTAGGAGACACTTATCAAGTAATCAACTACCAATAGGAAGAAACCTTTTGTGGAAACCCTTCATATAAACCATAAAACCTTTTTTCATGAGGACAATTGTATGTCCTAAAATATTTTCGTATAAACCCCTTTTTTCATGAGGACAATTGTATGTCCGAAAACATTTTCATATAAACTTTTTTTCATGAGGACAATTGTATATCCTAAAACATTTTCATATAAACCTTTTTTATATCCCAAATTCTAGACTTTTCAAAAGCAGCACATATGCATATAAACCTTTTATCTGTGTGGACATTTTCATGTCCTAAAATATTTTCATGTCCTCCTTTTTGGGCTTTTAAAACAAAGCATATGCATATAAGTCTCTAACCTTCTAGTAGGTGACATATACCAAGTGATCATCCTTCCAAAGGAATGAAACCTTTCATGTGACAACACCGCTAGCTAGGCGGTCGTCCATGATCCTGCTCCCATTTCAGGGAGGGCGCCGCCAGCCTCCGGTCTTCCCTTATTGACTTGACCACATGTAGAGGGGGACCTGATAACTTGTAAAAATACGAGTTATCATGGCCTATTTCAGTCTATTTTTGCTTGTTAGTCCAAGAGATTAGGTTTATTTTGCATCCATTTAGCTAAACTTTCACTTGCTTTGCATTTTAGGAGCATTATGTGGTTTTCATGCATTTTTAGTATAAATTACGCATTTTTAGTTCAGTTATTTAGTTTCATTCATTTTTACAGGAATGACGGAGAATTACAGGCATGCGAGCGAGTCGAAGAATAAACAGAGCCAAGTGAAGAAGCAGGTAGGCTGGAGCCTAGGCGCCACCCTACATGCCTAGCCAGAAGTTCCACTACTCACATAGGAAAATGCCTCCAGAGAGTTGGCGCTCAGGCTCCACTTCACTAGCATACAGTGCATTCCGGGAAGTTTTCAAGTCATAAAGCTTATAGAGAGTTGGCGCCCAGGCACCACTTCACTAACATGCAGAGTCATCTCAGAGAGTTTCTAAGTTACGCAGCTCCAAAGAGTTGGTGCCCGCATACGGATGCGTATTGGCGCCTAGGCGCCAATACGCATCCGTATGCGCGGGTTCTGCTGCGCAGGCTGTTATGTTTAAATAGAAACCTAGAGTTCCAGAGAGAGGGGAGGAGAGGCATGGAGAGAGCCGCATAGAGAAGGAAAAAGATCTGTTTTTCATCGCAAATGAAAGAGGAGATTCGATCTCGCTGGTGGAAGCTTCCGGGATTTAGTTCTTCTCTTTCTCATTCTCTTTCCTTTCTCTTTCCTTTCCTCTGTGTTCTTAGAGATGATTGTGACCTTGATTTTAATGGAAATTGAAGTCATGGTTATGGGCTGAACCTTCCTATGGTGGGAGATATGTAGGATTTGAACTCATAGCTTAGGATATTTGATTTTCTTATGCTTGAATTGATAATACTGTTGTGCTGTGACTTGTGTTGCTTGAGATTACCTTTATATATCATGCTTAATGCATTTACAAGCTTTGCAACCTTGTGGATTGATCTAATATTCAAATTCATGCTTGGAAAAGTGGGATTTGAATAAGATCCATATATAAGGCATAGGTATTCTAACCCATGTTGTGTTAGATGTTAATATGGATAGGAATAGACCTATTAACCCTGTGTAATCATGATTAGGTTATATGGTTATCAACCTTGTTTTACTTGTATGCATGGGAACATAACACATAACTAAAACTTGGTTAGGTTTGTATGTGTTGGAAGACATATATGAATATTAATGAACCTAGATTAGTAATCTCTGCACAACTAACTTAATTAGGACCAAATGACATAACTATGATTCAATGACTTTATATTCCCACCTATCTTAATCATCTCAAGGCAATCTTGGCAATATCCACCCTACCTTGGTCATTTACCATTTTCATAGTTTAGTTTAATTCAGTTCTGTGATACAACTGTCCTTCATTTTACCAATTCACTTAGACAATTAAGATTTAATGTGGTAATCCGTTTAACACAATCCTCGTGGGAACGATACTTTGCTCACTCTTTATTACTTGACACGGTACGTATACTTGCGTAAATAGCGAGCATTTTAATTGACATATACGCAGCTTGTCAGGACCCTAGTCTGCAACCACCTCTGCCATGGACTTAATACATGATCCTCGTACACACTCGTTTATACTCACATTGTCATGCTAGCATGATTTCATAAACTCAACACAGTCATGAGACTGTGCTGTTTTCAAATCAAACTTGATATAACATAATTCAACTCAGTCCTCAGATTGCGCCCTTCTCAAATAGAGAACTGGGCATAATCATTTTAAAATAGAATATTTTCATAAATCATGTTCAAATCATATTGTTAGGATGACCAACCTTAAAAAATTTTGGAAATATTTTAGTAAATCAATTTTACAAAACATTTGAAGTACTTGAGGAAACAATATTTTCAAAAATATTGTTTATTTGTTGGTAAACAATTTTAGAATTCTCATTATAAAGAAATTCTGAAACATTTCAATATCCGAGAAAACCAAGCTTTTCTTACAAGCATTTTTATTCTCATTTCTGGGCTTTTCATGAACAAAGGATATGCAAACACATTTCTATCCATTTATATCGGCATTATATGCATTGTCCACACAACATCCTTATTACTCTTATGTACAGAAGAGTTTGCATAATCTTTTGATCATCATTTAAACCAAACTGTCATCTAATCATTTTAAAACATCAGTTTATTGAGTTGGTAATCCTTAAAACCTTTTAAACACATTAGTACAAGACATTTTCAAAGTATTTTAATTTTTAAAGAGACTTAAAGTATTTTAATAGACCATTTCAAAGCATCTAAATAAATCATTTTAAGGCATTTAAATAAACTATTTCAAAAGCCTTATTTACTTCAAATACCATTTTATGAAGAATCATATTTTTTCACAAAATTCCTTAGGAATAGAATTTCCAGGGCTTGTTTTCAAATATCATTTTGTATAAGAGTTCAAACTCTCTCATCATAAAATTCTTTGGAAATAGCATTTCTAAGAACTTGCTTATGATGAAGTCATCCTGAAGCATTTCAATAGTAAAGAATAAAATCCAAGAATTGAGCTTTCTTACTCTGTATGCAATTCTAAAATCATCAATATAAACATTATCAAATTATTTGAATATTTAAAACATAATCAACATTCTTGAGAGTTTACTTGCTTCCTTGTAAGCAATCTTGAAATCGTCTTGATAAAGCAAGTTCATATTATTTCAATATTTGCTAATAAAATAATATTTGAAAAGTTTTTCTTGCTTACCTGTGGTGATCAACTCGCACCTTTGATCTTTTCCTTGCCTTTTTCTGGACAAGTGAAAACGATCATCTTAGATACACCTGTATAACATCATATATTTGCATGTTTTGCCTTTTATTAACTCGTATAAATACCTTACTTAATCTCAAGCCTTTTTATAGTCTCATTTTATATGTGACTCTTAATATTTTAACTTTATTCCATTTTTTCTTTGAGATTACACTCTCATCTCTTTAAGTCACATATATTCATCTTATTTCATTCAATATCCCAATTTAGGGCATTTTTTTCAATCCTTTAGGATACTTACTTGAAACTATAATCTCAGTTCAATTAAGGATTATCAAATTCATATCTAACTTTCTAATATTCACATATTTTTACCTTAGTATCTTAGTGATTATTTTCCCACTCCTTTCAAAATTCACCCTTAGTAGGTTAAACTCTCATAATCACTCATGGTACTTGTTTATATCCTGTTATAAGTTAAATTTCATTCCAAAAATCTAGAATTTAACATTCATTTTAATTATTCTTCAACCTGTCCATATTTGCTGAAATCAGACACACTGATTTCTCTAATTTTTGATTTACAATCAAATCAAGGTATTTAAATCTGAAATTTCTAACATACATTAATAAGTACATTAATTAATTAAACTAAATAATTCAAACACAAAATATTAAGATATATATTTATTTATCTATTTTTATTCTGCTGGACAGAAGTATCAATTTTGGGACAGGTCAAATCACGTTAATTATTATCCATATTTGTATCCTCCAAAAATTAAATTTTATTTTTGTTGAGTGATATTCATGATGTATTCTATACCATATAAAATTTTCAGATCAAAATGGCTTGTATAAAAATTGTTAAAAATTAATTAGTGCAGCTGATCCTGACAACCACTCTACCCTATTTAGGCTGTTTTTCCTGTATTTTTAATTCACAACCCGATTAATATTTTAAGCTTAAAATTGGGTCATTCCTTAATGACCATGCCATGAGCTTAATCACAAATTTTCATACTAAAACTCATCTATTTACTTTTTCTTTTATATTTTGGTTTTCTGTTTCATTTCTCCTAAGTTTTACTCCCATACATCTTAATTCAATATACATGCAAAACCCTAAATCATTAGTTCTTTATTCTTAAACTCAACATATATCCTCTGTTTAAACATAAAATTAACTCAAGAAATGTGAAACCCCGATCTTAGACACGTGTATAAAACCCTAGGTAATATATTTAGAAAATATATATTTATGAATATGAAATATGTGGGAATAGAGGTTAAAATAATTATTTATGAAATTCGGATGCATAGTGCACGTGAATAGTGATGCAAATAGTAACCTAGGTGATTAAGAGTTTATCACTTGGATTAACTTAATCACAAAAAGACAAAAATGGAGATTTAATCACTACAGGACGAAATAGCAATTCTTTTTTATATTTTAATCCAATTTTGGATTTTAGTGAAAAATTTAAGAAAAATTCATAACTTGCAATCCGGACGTCGAATTAAGATGAATTTTTTTTTATGGCCAAAATATTATGATGATCATAATGAATGGGTTAAGATGTGATGAAAATCACAAATCAATGGTCAAGATGACACGTCAAATGAAGATCAAAAAGTAACTCAACTTTACATTAATTAACTTTTGACTTTTTATTTAAAATAAATAATTAAAAATAAAAAAAATTAAATAAACAGCAGCTATTGCAGGAGCATTGCAGGGGGGTGGTTGGGAAAATTTGACCAAATCAATGGTCCATGATCATCATCATCATCAACCAACGGCTAGGATTTATTTAGCCTAAATTAATTAATTTTAAAAATCAAAAAAATCAGGGAAAATAGGGATGCATAGGGTGGGCTGGAGCAGGCCTAGGATTGCAGCTCTTGGCTCAATGCATTTTCAGAAATTATAAGAAATATATTTTTATAATTAAATACCTCAAGCTAGGGGGGTAAATTCCAAATTCTTGAAATATCAAGCCCTATAAATAGGGCAGCAGGGGTGGACGTCCAAGGCACTTCATCCCAGCTCCATTTGAGCATTTTTCATCCCCCACCACGTTTTATCCTTGAGGAGAAAGAAGAGGAGAAAGTTAGAGAGAAAAAGTGTGAGAAAAAGAAGAATATCTTCACTTCAGGTAAGTGATTCCTTCCCAAATTTCTTTTGGGTGTTAATTAAGGTAAAAACATGCTTAGATAATTTCTAAGAATGAGAAAATAAGTATAGTTATAATGCTTAATCGGAATTATGCTAAAACATCAAAAATTTAGAGCAAAGATGGAGCATTTGGAAAGATAGCATATGATATGTGTAAATAATGCTCCAAAAATGATAAATGATGATTTAAGATGTATGAATATGATAAATATGATGTTGGAATGATGATATATTAATTTCATGATTTTTGAAATTAAGGATTATGCTTATGTGAAATTATGTTGATTTTTAGTATATAGAGAAAATGATTTATTTGGCCAAGTTAATGATGATAAATTCAAAATTTATAAATTTTTCCATGATATACTAACTAAGAGCTATGTCATGGTATTTTTTATTTTTGGAAAAAATGTCAATTTTTGGAACCCATGAACAGCAACCCACATTGATGTGAACAGTAACCCGGATGGACAGTAATCGTGAACAGTGTCATGAACAGTACTACTACAGTAATTTTGAATAGTAATTATGAACAGTGAACACATGATTTTGGGAAAAATTGAGATTTATTTTTATATTTTATAAGGATTTATGGATTGAATTTTTAAAGAATTTATGGATAAAAAATTCATATAAGGAGGTAATGACCAAGTATCTTTATAAGATTAACCTCTATAAAAATAAGGTAAGGAATGATTATAAATCATTCATGGGAAGCAATCTAAGACATGGAATGATATAAATAAATATCATTTTTCCATGTATAGGAAAAGGAAAGGAAAAGGTAGAGGACACAGACTGAGGAGGTAAGCAAGCAAACTTTTTTAAAAATGTGATTTTATTGCTTCATTATAAGCAAGCAAAACTTTGAAAATGTGATTTTATTGCTTCATTGTAAGCAAGCAAACCCTTTTGAAAATATATTTTATTCTCAAGTATTTATGAAATGTGTTTAAGGGTGGTCATTCCTATAATGTTTTGAAACGATAAATGTTTATGAGTTTTTATGAAAAGTCATGCCGGCATATTGATGTCATGTGACGTTCATGGACATGTGCACATGTATGATGCATAATGAAGAAGCTTTGGTGGAAGAAGTAGGATCGGGAATCCCTCTTCACCATTGCTAAGTCGCAAGGGCTGTGTGCCGGCGGCGTCCTCCCGAGAGGTGGGGGCATAAGGAAGAGGCTTTGGTGGAGGTAGAAAGCGGATCAGAGAGTCCCCCTTCACTATTGCCGAGTCGTATGGGCTGTGTGCCGACGGCGTCCTCCCCAGAGGTTGAGGCAAATGAATGTTATGTGTAAATGAATGAATTGCATTTTCATACATGGATTAAAAAGGAAAACATGGATTTGAAATAATATTTAAAGGGATGATGCAAATAATTCTCTATATGAGAATGACAAGTCACCTGGTGTAAGAGGTATATAATATCGGGAAAATCAAAAGTCATGCATGTAGGAACCATGTAGGCATCAAGAGGAAGAGAGGTTCCCCTTGATGAGGCCAAGTCGGAGACAGCCGGCGTATTGGACCATGCTATGTGAGATGTTCCCTAGGCTAGCATACCCGCACACGAAGGTTTATGTCAGGAATGGAAAGGAAGCATTTGCACATCCAATGTTTATGAAATGATTTTTATGAAAAGGTTTCTATTCCATTGATAGTTGATTACTTGCTAAGTGTCTCCTATCGAATGGAGAGAAATGCATTTACGAATGGTTTACATGAATGGTTTTTAAAAGGTTTCCAAAAATGGTTTACGAAAAGGTTTCTATTCCGTTGGTAGCTGACCACTTGGTAAGTGTTTTCTATCAAATGGAGAAAAATGCATTTAAACGAAAGAAAAATGCTTGCTTATTGAGTTTCGACTCATGTTTTGTTTTCCCAACCTCAGACAGGTGCAGGGAAAGCCAAAAGATGAAAGGCATGTGTTGCTAAAGGAAAAGAGGAATCTACAAAGGTTAGTAGATTTTTGTATGAATAGATGCCCTAATGGAATATGATGAAAAAGGACATAGGTTGTATAAAATTATGAAGTTATGAATAATATAAGAAATTGATGATTTATGATGATATGGATGATTCCATTATGAATGATGACGAGTATATGTTATGTGATGAAAGAAAAAGAAAGAAAAAATTGGACGAGTTCCAATTAAGAACCCGCCACGTGATCAGGGCAACAATCCGGAGTCACATTTACCAATAGACAAGATCTTAGAGTAAGGACTATGTGGACGCCACGGTTTGGGACGCCACAAGAAATCAGAATTTCATTCCCATAATATTCAACTTGGGCGTTCCATACCTATTTGCATATGTGCTTCATTTCAATCACTTATATATCATTAAAGACGTAGCTACTTACTTGGCTTTTGAAGACGAATTTGCCCCACCTTAGCACAACCAGATGCCCTTCTCATCTCTCTTCTCCTTGGCTTAGACGTCCTCTATGGCTGCCTCTCTTTCCCCCTTTTTTCTAAGTGTTTTCTCTCTCTAACCCCCTGCTGAACCGTCCCTAGCTTCTGCCCATTTCCCTTTTATAATTTTGCTAAAACTAATCCCATATTGCCACCTATTTTTAGGATTTAATAAAATCCTTTATTTTAATTAATTGGTGCCTTAATCTCAACCGTCCAAGTGGCTCATTTGCTGCCACATTTCCAATTACTTGCTGCCCAATCCACCCTGCTGGTCACATGCACATGGGGTGCCCTTTATATGTTTCTTTGTATTTTTTTCATTTCATCAAAATGCCTTAAAATCCCATTGCTAAAACACGTCCATATAAACTGGTCTTAATCATGTTTTTCATTTAATTATTGGTTGACTTTTTGCTCCCTAATTCCATCCTACAATGACACATACCCCTTCTTTGATGCACATTGTCAACCTTTCATTTATGGCCATCCACCTTTAATACCCATAAGTCCAATACTTTAAATTAATTTCATCATTAATTTTTATAACCATTCATAACACCACTTTCTAATGGAATTAGGTTTAATCTAATCTTTTCATTACTTAGAGCATCTTAACTCAGCCACGCATAAAAATTTCTTCTCAAAATAATACATGTATGCTAAGATATTAGCAAAACGAATTTAATTCATAAAATATCATGTAACTCTAATCATTTTACCATTTTCCATTTATGATTTTCATAATCCAAATCGTTCATCATGTAGGACATGTAAGCTTAGGCTTTCCCTTCAAATTTCATCCCCAATCCAACTTATGTATCGTAAGATATGAATTAATCAAATAATTAATCAATAATTAAAATAAAAAGGGGCATTAATTAGCATGTTACCTCACCATTATCTACTCCACTTTTGTCTTTTAGTGGTTTTTGTCCTCTTGTGCACACTTAAGCAAAAATGATTGACTTAATCACTTTGCTTAATTGGTTAACCTAATCACATTCATCTTAATTAAAGCACGTAATTTAATCATTTTCATTTCCTAAAACTTTTAATTTTCTTCTTAAATAAATTCCAACTATATTCATTAAGCTTAAAATCCTGAGTTTCACATAGATCCAGTAAGAATAATGCTTTGATAGCAATTTGTAGGTTTGAAGAAAAAATGATACCAATTTGTAGGTTTGTAGAAAAAATGACAGAAGTTGCAGAGAGAATATGGAAATGCTGAAAAGGGAAAGTTAATTATTCATTCAGCAACCTAATGTTTAAGTAGTTAACAAATACAAATTGAAGAAAATTATGGGTTGAGAATAATGTTACTAACAAACGGGAGAAATTCATAGGCCGAAACTGAAGCCACTTGTGCCCAACTACCCAAAAAAAGAAAGTCAAATAACTACTACCTAAAGACTAGGACTAGTTGACTAGAATATCTTTATTAAATAAATAATTGAAAAAATGTCTAGTGCAGATATTTGTGGTCCTAAAGCAAATAACTAGCAATTTATGCAATTTTATGGCGGAAACATGTATAGATTGATTATGATCTTTGAATCTCCAATCCATCACCATTTCATCGATATTGCAATTTTCTTAGAATATGTTACAATCAATCTATAATACGAGATTTTGTCGAAAGTGTTTACACTGCATCTTTCAGAAAATTGAAATTAATGAATTGCAAAGAGAAAGGATTTCACTGTTTGCTGTCTTTTTCCGTCTCTTCTAAGCGTCTCCTAGTTGAGAATTATTTTTATACTTTACTAGGTGCATTGTGCCACACATTTTCCATTAGTCCTTTTTGGCAAATCTTGGAGTAGTATTGAGAAACCAGTGGATCTGGCCCATAGTTTTCTATACCTCTATTACGTCAACCTTTGGATCGTTCAAAAAAAGTCCACCATCATTATAATGAATCTCACACTCCTCACTTTGATCCATATGACTTGTTAGGTATTCAGATTATCTTTGTATGTTAATTTGCTTGCTCTAGGGAAGTAAGCATTACTTTTTATATGGAACTCGTCAGCATTCCATATGACATTCCATATAAACCTTTATTTTAATTTTTCTGTACTGTTTACTTTATCATGTCTCTCAATTAAAGGGATAAACATCACTTGCAATATTCGATCCATTGACTAAGTTCAACACGATTTTTCCTTCCTTAAAAGATCACAAGAATGATTTTTGTACGCCATTACCATCAATCCGCCAAATTCTACGCATTACTGTCATTTTTTATGTTACACCGTCTAACATTTCTGAAGGCATATGTAGCAGAGCCAATAGGCCTCTTGCTGTCCTCCGCCTTCGTCTTGAATTTAATATTAGTTGACAAGTTCATATTAACTCATAAGAACCAGTGTCCTTGATATAAAGAAATATCAATGGTTTAGCCACTTCTACAAAGCAAAGCACTGTCACAGTATTCAGACTTCGAATTAAAGTCGATTTCCAAGTCAACTCAGGCATCGACTTAGGCCAAGTCGATCCCCAAGTCGACTCCAGCATCGACATCAAACGCGTTTTTACGTCCAGAGTTGAAATTGGGGACGAGAGCTGCCGAAGTCGCAGATCAAGTCGACTCCACATGCCACTTAGGTGAAGTCGCAGGCCAAGTCGACTCCAGCATCGACTTCAGACTAACAGCACGAGTTTTAAAGAGCTAAGTCGCAAACCAAGTCGACTCAATGCTCGACTTGAGTAAAATTGAAGACCAAGTAGACCCAATCATTCGACTTAGGCCAAATGAAGATCAAATCAAGTCCAAAGTAAGCAAAGTTGCATGTATTCATCATGGAAGATCAAGATCACACATTTAGACTTCTTTCATGTACTCCAAGATTCAAGGATTCAAGTTTGCAAGTATGGAGCTAAAAGACAACCAAGCTAGGATGAATATATTAAGTCTCAAATAATATAAATCAAGGAAAGAACATCAACTTGAAGAAATTCAAGTAACCAAAGTCATCTCCAAGGATTTCAAGTTCATCAAGCAAGCTAAGGAAGTGAAGTCGCACCCGAAGTCTACTTCACCTGCGACTTGGGTCAAGTCCAGGACCAAGTCGACCGGAGAAAGAACTTGAAGAGCCTGAGCACAACCGAAGTTGCACCCGAAGTCGACTCCACCTGCGACTTGGGTCGCAACGGTCGAAAATTTTTCGAACGTTGGCGCATTAAATGCGCGCCACCTACTTCCAAACGTTCGGATTCCCTCGCCATTTATATAAGACATTCAATATGAACGTGGAGGGTAGCTGAAACATTATTGATTGAGTACAACTCCCATCTCTAAGAGCATTAAATGATCAAGCCAACATCTAGAAGAAGAACGTTGCTTTCAAACTACCAAGAGCTTCTTGCTGAATCATTAAGTCTACTTCACAAGTTCTTCTCTACGCGAAATCTGCCTCTACACAACAGTAACGTGTAGAAACCTTCTTTTTATTCTTTCTTATTGTATTAAACTTGATTTAGTTTGGGTAACTAAGATCAAGTGTAAGCAAAGTAGTGTGTGACTGGAGTGGAACTCGTCACCTACTTGTGCTATGAATTGTTGATGCCCGTTAGAGCTGGAATCTAGAAGAGAGCAAAGGCTCTAGTTGTATTTGTGAAATACATAGTGGAACCCAAGTCACAAGAGGTGTGAGCTTGGAAGAGTGGAGTAGGGAAGGTTGCCCGAACCACTATAAATCTTGTCCATTGATTTATTTCAGTTCTTATTATCTTATTGCTTTCCTTTTATTTCATCAAAGGGGATTGAACTCAACCGGGGTAAAATTTCTGTTTAAGTTGAAAAATTTTAATTACTCAATTCACCCCTCCCCTCTTGAGTATTTGCCGTTAACTCGGGACCAACATATATAAGACAATTGTTTTCACTTGTCTAGAAAAAGGCAAGGAAATGATCAAAAGCGCGAGTTGATCGCCAAGGTAAGCAAGCAACATTTTTGAAAAGGATGTTTTTGTAAACTGTTTTACTTGAATATTTCTAAAGTTATTTAAGGTTGGTCATCCATTCATCTCTTTATTACGATTTGATTACTGCTCTTGTTGAAATGATTGATTAAATTCTTCTTTATTTGGAAATGGCATGTCAGCATGGATTTAAATGATGTTTCATTTAAACGATGTTCAAAAGGATTGTACAAATAATTCTCTATATAAGAATGACAAGTTCCCATGTGTAAGAGGTATATAATCCCAAGGTAATTGAAAGTTATGCATGGAATGGAAATTATGTAGGTGAGTCAAGGCAGAAGCAAGACACGAGGTCCACTCTTGACGTTGCCAAGTCGAAAGGTCCGGCATCATGGATGAAAAGGATCATGTTATGAAAGGATGCTCCCCGGACTAGCGTACCCTCACATGAAAGATTATGTCATGAATGAAAATGATGCATTTGCACATCCAATGTATATGAAATGCCCAAAAATTAGGATTAAAATAGTTTACATGAATGGTTTACATAAATGGTTTATATGAAAAGGTTTCTGTTCCATTGGTAGTTGATCGCTTGATAAGTGTCTCCTATTGAATTGAGAGAAATGCATTTACATGAAAATGAAAAATGCTTGCTTATTGAGTTTCGACTCATGTTTTGTTTTTCCAACCTTAAACAGGCACAGGGAAGGCCAAGCGATGGAAAAGATCAAGTTGATTTGTCTGTGAATATTTTATGGGATATCTTGTATTGATATGATATGACTGAGACAAGAAATTCGTTAAATGGTAAGTGCTTGTATGCTAAGAATTGATGGATACTTGCTATTGACATGGAACTTTTAGATTATGTATATATGGAATGAAAATGTCATGATCAAGTCAAAAGAACCTTTAACGTAGAAGAGCAAGTTGATATATTATGAATGATGTGTAATTAATTACAAGTGTATGTTGCTTGTAATAGATGAAGAGAATGAAAAGAAAAAAAATTCCGCTAAACGAAATGTATACAAAAATCCAACTGCGTGAACAGGACAACAATTCTATGTCACATTTACCAATCAATAACGATTCCGGAGTAAGGCTCAGGTTGTGACGCCTTGGGTTGGGGGCGCCACACTGGGGATGTTAACGGTTATGATAAAATCATCAGCCTACCCGTCCAACTCATTTATAAATATGTTTGGATTGTAATTTTTAAATAAATGGTTTATAATCCATTTACTCGTTTAACTATTTAAATAAATAAATGAGTTAGGGTTAAAATTTTACAACCTAGCAGCCTATTTAATAACTCATTTAACCACTTTAACCTGTTTAATCTATTAACTTGTTTAATCTATTAACCTGTTTAGTACCCATTAAGAGTGGTGTATATATATTTTGGATTCTAATTTAGTACACCCAAGTGTACTTAGCCTTGGCGCACTCTGGTGTATCCAACCCATTTTTTGTTATTTTTTTGAAATTTTTATGAAAAATTAATCTAAATATATTTAACATGTGTATCAAATTTTACTAATTTAGGAAATTTGTAGATATTTTTTTGAACTTTTTTAAATCAATAGATATTCGTAATTCACACATTATAAAAATGCCACTAATTTAAAAAATCGAAAAAAAATATCTACAATTTTCCAAAATTAATAAAACTTAATACACATATTAAAGATACCAATATTAACAAGTGTACAAAAAATTTCAAAAAAAAAAAAGCAAATTTTAAGTTTTTGCATCTAGACGCACTAAACCTAAGTGCACTTCATTGCAGGGGTGCGACTCAAGTCAAGTTGTACCGGAATCCTAAACCTACAAGATTGAAGTGGACCCAAACATTAATCCTAATATTAAAATTTAAGTTCGGACCACGTTGGCATTAGGTTCGATCTTGATTTCGAATTGAAATTCGAACTACTCTTAAACCAAAAGTTGAAATTACTAATATAAAAACGAATTTTTTTTTAACATTATTACATTCGCAGACGAATAATTTGCATATGAATATATAAATATAACCTATGATATCTTTGGTTTGATGAAAATCAATCTTTTAATTAAAAGATAATTCTAAATATAATTAACATAATGAATTTACACTTGATAATTAAGTAAGAAAAATAAATAATATTACATAAAATTATTATCTAAAATTTAATAAAAGCAAAACTTGTACATCTCATAGTTAATTTGTATATATGCAAAAATTTAAAAAAGTTAATATATTTATAATTATTTGCAAATAAAGTTAATGTAAATGTAATATATTCAACTTTTAAAGACAAATATAACATTTAAGTTTTAGAATAAACATTTAACAATTTATATAGATTATGATTATATAGAATAACTTTTAACATAATTACAGTTGAAATACTTAATACATAAATAAATATAATTATTTTAATAAATTAACGAGAATATCAGGCCAATACTGAGTCGAGTTTTAGTACTAGATTGATACAAACCCGATAATAGTTTCAGGTTTTCTCAAGTTAGGTTGAAACCAAGTTAAATTTCAAAAAAAAAAAATTCAAAAAATAAAACCCAAAATTGATTTTAAAACCGAGTCAAGTCAGGCGGGTTCGAACTAATCCGGTACCAAATTACACCCCTACATAAATGTACTAAATCAGAATCCATATATTTTTTAGACTCTAAATCTATTTTTCTCATTTTACTTTTCTATTTTCCTCCCTATCTATGGTTCTCCAGTATTTTTCTCGTTGTCATGTTATAGCATCTTTACCTCTCTCCCCCTCCCCTCCCCCCCAAGTTGTTCTTCTTTATATTGACGCATCAAATTGCCAAGTTATTCTTTTTTACATTGGCACATCAAATATAGACCCCTCTTTCGATAAAGATTTAGACAAACTATGCATCCTATCGATGCAGATCAATTCACCATGATAAGTATAAACAACATACTCAACATCAAATTAGCTTCACTTGTTTATAACATATATATACAACCTATTAACAACTCCTCAACTCATTTATTGAATTGATAGTAAATAGATTAAGGTTGAAATTTTTTAAATAAGTTAATAAACGAATTAAAATTCAGATTTTTTTAATAAGATAGGATTAAGTTTAAGCTCTAACTCATCCAACCCAATCCGTAAACACCCCTGCTCATGACATCCACCCATCCGCTTCCCCCCACAGTTCTAATCCACTTCAGTTGGTTGCCCATGTCTATTTCTGTTGGACGAAACACAGAGAACCAGCTAAAATACTAGCGGACAACAATACATTTTAACCATCCTTCCAACTTTTGAATCAATCTGGACAAAGGCTTCCTGACACCCCCCATAATTGCGTGCAACAAATAAATAATCCGTATCATGCAATCCAACAACTTGTCTTCCTCATTTCAATTCATGTCATGGGCTTAAAATGGATGCAGAATGACATACAACAACATGCACATTGAGCAATTCATGGACCACCAAGAGACTGATCATGCATAACACGCTATTTGTGATCTCTCCTTGGGTGTGGAGTCCATGGGCATCGTCACGTGCACGCTTCTACAGCCTATACCTGACAGATGTTTTTCCCAACACATTTATTGGATGAGCCAGCCAAAGCATGATTCTTCATGAGGTAGCCAAACCTATTTTGCCAGCGTAGAAGGCCATCATGCGAAGCAGCACCATGACCATGCCAGCAGCAGCCAGGCCCAGAATGCTGGGGGAGAAGAAGCAACAGTTGAAACAGCCTTCCCTTCTTCTAGAGGGGTGACAGACATAAGGTCAAGAGAATAGGAAATATAAAAATTAAAAAAATCAAGTAAAAGATAGAGAATAACCCCGTTGTTTTGATGGATGGATGCCAACACAGCCCCAGTAAAACAAGAGGACCAAATGCCCTACAGATAAATGGCCATCCAGAACCAGCAGGACTGAGTGCAGTGTATCACCAGAGATGGAAAAGAAACCAACCAAACAAACAAAAAAGCATTGCCACCGGATCAAGTACATCATTAGAAGTGAAAAAAGAAGCATAATGTGCCAACTGCCAAGAGGGAAATGCGGTTGGAATCTGTGTAAATAATAAATGGATGTGACATACGACTCTACTTACAATAACTTTGCCATTTCTTTATCCTAATCTATTTTTATCTTTATTTACTTCAAAGTTGACATCATTCACCATCTCACTAATATCATCTAATTTCCATTTCTTTCGACAATTCTATCTAATCCAAAGCCCAAGCCAAGATGCCTTATAATGCATATGTCGAAAGCAAACAAAAAAATTAAGGAAAAAATGCGGCAATTGAATAAAATCAGTTGATCAAGATAAACAGACAATCTTACAGCGCAATTCAGAAACGCAAAACTACAACAAGAATGGGGAGATTCTCTAATGAAGCCATTCTCACAATTAAAAAAATATTTACTTGGTGTAAATATAAAAAATCAGCTCAACTGAAAACTTCAAAAAATCTAGTGTCAATAAATATGATAGTGATGAATTTTGTGTGCATTTGCATTTTCTGTAAATCATATACAAAATCAAACGAAATAATTTTTTGTATCATAAAAGTGCAGAAGAATATAATGAGTGACTTGAATCTAAATAAAAATAGAAAAAGACAAAATAAGTGGAATATTGCACTTCAAAACTGGTTTCATGGAATCATTGTCCTCCATGAGAAAAGGATATTTAGGCATCAGACTCTCCAATGAAAACCATGCATCAACAAGGTAAAACCCTTGACAGGCCAACAAATGTGCTAACACGCAACAAGAGAAATCAGATGTGCTGTGAATACATTTGTGCATTTCCCTGTCAGGGCTTCCCCTCACATCATCAAAAGCCTTAACTCAAACGAAGTAATGAACACCTAAAACCAAACTCCATACTTCAAATCCATGAACATGTCCCATACTCCTATTAATTCATTCTGCTAGAGTATAAATCAGAATCACCAACATTGATGATTAAATTATTGTAGAATAGACAAAGAAAGCCTCCACAGAGAAAACATAAAACAGTTACAAACAACAGCTGGAGAATCCGAACTAAATTTCATCAAAAGCTCTCTCATGTAAAATGCCAATGAACTTCAAATTCTTGTGAGGTAGGTTTTCATAACTAAATGACACTGTTAACTCATTGACCGACATACTAATTGTAATTCCTTCCCAAGAGTGATCTGATTGATTGTTCTAAAACTTAAGAAGTGATAAATCTTTTGAATAAAAAGTTTTGTTGTAAAAGTTTTTGAAATGGAATAAAATAATATGATATGATAGGGGATAATGATGAGGAATAAAGAGAATAAGGTTAAAATAGATAGACTACTTACATGGATAATTGCGTAAAAATAATTGAAAAGTAGAATAGTTATATAAGAAGATATAAAGAAATGATTAAAAATTGGATAGTTATGGAGTGTGAAAAGTTGTTTGTTGAAAAGTTTTAGTTTGAAAACTTTTACCCATTGCCAAACATGCCCCAGTCAGGAAAAAAGAAGGAAGCATTACTCAGTGCTGCACTCTCACGTTCAGGTCTATCATAATGCCATCATTAGATCTGACTTATAATTTGTATTTGCAGTAATTTATTCAGTAGTGGCAAAAAAAAAAAAAAGGTTGCTTTGAAATCCATATCAGTATCACAATTCAAGAAAATGTGGAATCATGTGTAAAAACTTAAAAATCATTTTAAGTATTTAGATTAACACTTTGGAGATTGAACAGAATAGATATCAATCGACACCCTAGTGTTTCAAAAAATCTCATGTGCTGTTAAGATTTCCCACCATTATGGTCATATAAGCTTCCAATCAAGACAATTTTCGTGTCATAACATAGATAAATATCATAGGCGGCTTCGATTCAATAAAACACAACAGTTGGCCAAAAACACTAGGGCAGCGCTGAGTTTCAGTTCCTCCAGCAAAATTAAATTATTTTCCCCAAAAAAATTGATAACGAGCATAACAGCAACAATGCTGACAACCAAATGTGACATCTGTAGACCACACTATCCACCTAATCGATATCTGAAGCATTTAACTCAAAAAAAAAAGCAACAAAAAAAAAACACTGAATCAGAGATTTCAAACCAAAAAAGAAACCACGCAGCACAGCAACATTACGACCATTGTTTCCCTAAAAGAAATTTGTACGAACTCAAAAATGATAGAAGGCACTCACAGAAATTGCAATATCAACCTATATTATGATATTATCAATTCTGGTATTTTAATAGAAATACCAACACTCTTATTCAATCTAAACATTTTTTTCTTCCACTTCCTACTGAAAACATTAGTGCAAAGGCTTTGCATCTACCATGTAGATTATCTTATATCTGACTTCCACAATACACCTTCTAATTCTATCAGATCTTACTTACACTGAAGTCCTAAAAATGACCAAATAGTGATCTAATGAATATGACAAGTAATTGCATCACTTTCAAGACAAGACTAGACAACCATGTCCAAAGTCAATGAAGTAATGAAAGGACTAGCAAAGCCATATTGGATTGGTCTGTCTAACAGTGAAACAATTACAGAGTCCAGACCAATCATGGTTATGGTTCAATGGGTTTGAAACATTATTTCAACCATATGATGCAATATAAGGAGGTCAAAGGGTATAGCCTAATAACATGAGAAATCGGTTTTATTACAATAATCAATTCTACCCTGTTAAAAATTCTGAATGGTTAAAAACGTTCAAAACAGATGACTGAACTAAAAACCATCAACCAGTCAATTTTCAAAACGAGGAGCATCAGAATTTTTGTATCTACCTCTCGACATTGAGTAAATTTATTTATTGCTATTTCTTCTCCTTCATGAGAAGTAAGCCTCGTAGATGAGTAGAAAGTTAGTACTTTAGACCTAGAAAAGCACCTAGAATACAGCTTTGATACATGATGATGAGATGTAAAGCCATTATAATTGGGTCAAATTTTGCAAAGGAAAATAATGACAAGTTTTTCTTCCCACAATGTTATGATCTATGGATGACATTCTGAAATCTCTGCATGTTCTAGGCAACATGCTCAGAAGAAGATTTCTATGTAAACTTTATTTTTCCCGACTATTACAGGCATATATCTAATGTTCTCAATGTACAACGCACATTGGATTTTTTAACTAGGATGTGATAAACAAAGTCTTAGTCAGGCACTGAACCCAATTAAGGACACTGAACTAAAGGCTTAGATGTCGATATGATCACTGTATGATACTCGATGCATTTGATCAGTCGACGGTTGTAAAGAAAATCATGTTGTCAGATGAATGGAGAAGGAAGCGGGAGGGAGAGCATGACAACAAAAGTCAGCAACCTACATAATTAGCAAAAGACAATAAGCTTAACCAAACAAAATACAAACATCCGACGAAATATCATCTGCCTGTGACAAAAGCATGAACTACATTCACTAAAACGTTGAAGCAGCAGTCCGTAGCTTGATGCTAGCAGCCTAAAACAAGAACATTGCAAAATATTAGACACCTGAAATGGTCATTCGCCCAACAGCTGATGCTATTTAAGCTACCAACAATTACCAGGCATGAGCAGAACAATAGTGAAACCAGCTACCACCTGTGTTGATACCTCTGCAAACACAAATCATAAGCACCAGACAAGACATATCACGCCTGGTTCTGTTCTCGTTCCCTATTCCATTGCTCAATCCTAGCTCTTCGTTCCTCACTTCCTTCCCTAACTGGACTCCGGTCTCGCCTAGGGCTCCCACCATGCCGCCTCCTTCCCCCATCGTTCTCATGTCTCTTGTGCCGGTCCCCATCCCTCCTGCCGTTCTCATAATCACCTCCGCCACCACGACGATCCTTGCCATCTCTTCCCCTCCGATCATGCTCCCTCCGATGATGATAATGCGGGCTCCTGCTCCTGCTCCTGCTACTCCTCGACCGCCGCTGACGCCCAAACAGCTTCCGCCTGAGCTCGCGGCCGATCTGCTTGACGTGCATGAAATTGCAGTACCCGCCGCGGTTGCAGCTGTTCTCCTCGAATTGGCGGCAGGTAGCCTCACGGAAGTCGGTGACAGGGGAGAAATCGACGATGATGGGACGACCAGAGTAGAACCGGCCCTGTAGGGCCTGTAGGGCGGCGGCGGCCTGCTCCTCCTCCTTGAATTGGACATAGACGTTGCCCACCATGTGGTCTGCGAGGTTGTCGCAGATGTTGAGGCTCTCGATGTCGCCGAACTTGGAGAGCTCCTCGAAAATGTCTTCGTAGAAGTCTTCGAAGTGCTCTTGGATCTTGCGGGGGTCGATGGGGTTGCCCTGGGCGTCGACGCCGGGGGTGATCATATCAGGGCGCTGGTACATGTTGGAGAGAAGGATAGTGGGGCTGATGGTGGGACGATTGTGAAGTCGAGAGCAGCGATCGCCATGGCGGCAGGCGCCGATCTTGAAGTAGAAGGGGCAGTTGACGCGATCTTTCTCAGTGCCGAAGATGGAGGCCAGATGCTCCGCCATGGCTGCTGCTGCGGAGGAGGAGACACCCTAGGTCAGTCGGAAGATCTATCGATTCCGCTAGCCGGAAAGGAGAATGAAACCACAGATGGATTTGTAGATTTGGCGAAACCCTAGGTTTTGGTTTTGGGGAGAAGGAGAACTGGGATTAGGGTTTCGGCATTTGCGTTTGAGACTTTTGGGTGGGTAGAGGATGCTAGAGCCGGTTTTTTTTTTTTATATTCAGTCCCTGTTATTTCTCTTTATTAGAAATACGTCAATGCGGTTACCGTGGCGGCAACGAATGATTTCCAGGCCACATCGTTATCGCGGATTTCGTTTAAGGGGATAAAATCCCAGGTCTCTTCCAGGGACGTCTTGAAATGATTTTCCACCAAATACAAAAAAAGATTTTCAACCAAAACTTTTCAAGCGCATGATTATACACATACATATGTTTAAATTATAATAGTCATTTCTTAATTTTAATTTTATTTAATTTTAATTTTTCTTAGTAAATCTATTTTTCTAAGTGTATTTAATTTATATACAAAGTTTCGACATTTTACAATATTTTTATTTTTTATTTTATTTTTTTTAAAACATCACTTTTTCCTTAAAAATTTGATTTTTAAAAATCAAAAATAAATATATAAAAGTATTAGAAAATAGTAAAACTTGATATACAAATTAAATGCACTTAAGAAAACATATTTACGAAGAAAAATCAATAAAATTAAAATTAAAAAAGAATATTGTAAGTTATGCATTTTACAAATATTGTATATAGTCATACCTCAATTTTTCAATATCTATAACTACCTTACTTTTAATTATTTTTAAAATTTTTCCATACAACTATCTATTTTTCAATCATTTTTATACAACTATTCACACAATTAATCTATTTATTTTAACTTTATTATCTTTACTTCTCATCATTACATCTATCATATCACATTTCTACTTATTTAAAAACATTTATACCTAAAGCTTTTCATCAAAAGCTCTATCAATTTCCGAACACCTGAAATTTACCCATTCATCTTCTTCAAAATAATACTTTATACACTGTAAATAATAATTATTTAAACAATACACATATATCAAACCTTCTTCAAAATAATACTTTATACATTGTAAATAATAATTATTTAAACAATACACATATATCAAACTTAATTTTAAAGTTTTAATAAGTTTATGCATCGTAAAGTAATTTTGATTTTATTATATATTATGAATATTTTATAGTAAAATTTGTTCCCAACTAAATAAGATACATTAAGCATGCTACGTGGTTTAGATTTCATAACATCAGTTTGACGAGGCACAAGGCACAAATCTAATATTTTCACTTGAATGTTTCTGTTGAATTAATGTTCGTCTGTAAGACTGTAATAATGTAAATAAAACTGAATCAAAATCAGGTGAATGCAGCCAACCGAGTCGTGCTCGGTTGGTGGCTGCAGTAGTAATAAGGTGCTTGCGGAGCCGGGTCGTGGGTTCGAATCCTATGTTGGGATTTCGGCCCGAAAAAATGATGTGGGAGTCATTGTCTCCCTTTGGCTTGGTGGAAGCTGTGTCTTCCTAATTCTTTGGTGGAGCTGTGTCTCCAGATTTCTTTGGAGGAGTTATGTATCTCCGTATTTGTAAGAATGTCTCTAAATTTCAATGTAATATGGGTTGAGATGTATGTAAATATAACCATAAAAAAAAAAAAAAAATCAGGTGAATGCAACAGACAATCATTAGAAAAATTATGCCTTTAATGGCAGGCATCCATATACATCACACCACCGTTATTTTATAAGGCACAGCTTTCCTAAAGGTGATTTGCATTTTGCACCAATAACCAAAAATGATTTATTTTCTAAAAAAGAACATTCGTTTTTGTCCTTTCTATGATAATCCTTTTTTTTTTTTTTTGACGCACGATAATCCTTTTTTTTTTATTACCACTATAGTAAGAATTGGTTGGTTTTCTACTTTATTTCCTTTAAATCTAAATCAATTAAAATATTTTTCAACATCACAACACAACAATTTAAGATTTCAAAATTCACCTTTTGTACGCCGCGGCTATTTTCAGTTACATATATACTCTCAACTGATTTTGAATTTTTAGACTCCAGAATTCATTTTTTTCCAATTAAAGTAAATTTTAGCATCATATATAAATTTATAAATGCAGTTTAATGTGAACAAAACCAAATCTACTTTATTACCACTACAGTAACAATTGGTTAGTTTTCTACTTTATTTCTTTTAAATCTAAATCAATTAAAATATCTTTCAACATCACAACATATATTAATTTAAGATTTCAAAATTCACCTCTTGTAGGCCACAAGGTTATTTTCAGTTACATATTTACTCTCAACTATTTTGAATTTTAGAATCCAGAATCCATTAGTTTCCAATTAAAGTAAATTTTAGCTTCATAAATAAATTTATAAATGCAGATTTAATGTGAACACAAATAAAAGTCGTGTAATTATTAAACTTAATATTGATTACTACAATATTTCATTAATAAATTAAATTAATGTGTAAATTATTATGATTGAAATTGAAAATAAGATATATTACACACTTGATAAACTTTTAGATGAAAAATTTTATATATAAAAGTTTTTGAGAAATGAAGAAGTGGTATGATATAATATGAGTGATGATGAGTAAAAAAAATAAAGTTAAAATAAATAGATTATTTGTATGGATAGTTATGTGGAAATAATTGAAAAGTAAGATAATTATATAGAAAAATATTATATAATTAAAAAATAGTTGTGAAGAATGAAAAATTTTAAATTTATAAGTTTTTAGTTTGAAAACTTTTATGTATAGCCAAATATACTCCTAATTGAGCAATTCCTTCTTTTAAATAAAAACTACATGCAAGGATTCCTTTTAAAAAAACACTACATGCAAGGATTTAATTGAGTTATATTGAGTTGGAACATGATCTATCTAATACTAACCCCATTCAAGGGTACAATTTGGGTTGGGTTCCAAAATATGCCCGAACCAACTTGACTTTCTTAAAGTTTAAGTTTGATAATTTGAGAATTTAAGTTTAGAAATTGAATTTAAACCTATTCCCAAATTAAAATTCAGTTGAGTTTGGCCGATGGAAAACCCATAACCCAAACTCTAATATATACTAGAAAAGATGATGCATGACACATGTAGCTTTTCTATATTCTTTTAATTATATCATACATGATAATTATTTTAAAAATAATAAAATATTTTCAATCTACTATTTTATAAATAATTATTTAATGCATATGTAGTTTGAATTTAATAATACAATCTTTATATTTTTTAAATTTGAATCAAATTAAGGAGATTAACTCCAATTGAACTCAAAATTTTCCTAAATTCTTACCCAAAACCTGAAGTCAACCCAAAACCATTCCAGACCTTATTAAAGTAGGATTAGGGTTAAAGTTCACATCCTACAACTTGGATTTGAATTTATCAGGCGTCAAACCGAACCCTAATAACTGGCAGTTGCACCCCTAACCCCATCTTTAGATTGGGTCAAGTGCTCCAACCTATCTTGGTCTAATGTTAGCCAAATATTTGCCCTACCCTGTACAAAACAGGTTAGGCCAGAACCGGTTTCTTCGCTCGACCTGGACCCATTTACACCCCAAAATCCAGGTGTTACAACAGATTCAGAGAGATTGGAAATCAAGCAAATTTTCAAATTTCAAAGGAATTTAGTTGCAGATTATCTTGTTTCCATCAAGCAACTTGAGATTTTTAAAATGATTCAGAGTTTCCTTCTCTTCTAATTCAGTGTTAAACTCTTCCTCTACCTGTTGAATTCAGAGGAGAAAAGAAAGAATGCGCCAGGTTGGAAATTGGAACCTGAACGAAGAAATGCCTTTGCTGCTGGGCTGAAAATATGGGGCTTGTTTTTAGCTGTTTCCTAACTAAAGTACATGAATAACCATATTCTTATTGGCTACTTTTTTTATAGCATTTGACCTGAAATAAACTCACTCGTAAATAATGAAATTTTTAGTTTCCATGCATGTTCAAACCATTCTTGTATATGCACAATCCATTGACTCAACCTTGAGATTATTTCAAATTACATGATTGTTAATTTTATTGCTTCTTGCTTTGCCACTTATCCGAGGGATAGGGCACTCTTTAATTACCTAATATTTCGCTACACAAAGTATTATTAGTCTTATTACCATTAAAACATCTGAAGTACAATGCTGTTCTTCTGCCAAGGTTGGATTTTATTGATTTCATTTTCTCTACTTTCTTGAACTATCCAAGAAAGGCATAATAATTGCCTAACAAATTTGAATTATAGAAGTTCCAATATTAAAGATAAGGATGCAGATGTATTTCAACAAATTTATATGCCATGGGAAGGATGAATCTGCATGTTCACTGCCGACGTACGACCCACATTACTAGCCTGAAGGCAACTATTATTACTGACATGAATGTAATTATTGTGTGAGACCCGAGACAAATTCTTCATGACCACATGTTTTTAATCAATCCAAAGAAGAGAGAACAGACCATTTGCAACAGTGTCTATTAAAGCACAAACATTTAACTTGCACAGTTGTATAGACTGATTGAAAGGATCTATCAATTACAGAACAAGGAAAATGTTCACAACTTCCAAAGGAAAATAAGTCTTGGACAGCCTTTTGTGCACATGACAAATAAATCAGAACTATCGAATTACAGAAACGTTCAATGAGAGAAATGGATTTGTAATAGACCAGTAACAACAAAGAAATGACTCGAAATTTCAATAGTTCAATCAAGATTCACAGCATCAATAATTTGGAAAGCTCATTTAGGACAGGTTACAATAACAACAAGATAGTTAATCAGGTGAGATTTGGAGATAAAAGCCCACCTACACTGCCATAAACACACACATTAAAAAAAGAAAAATCAATCACCTAGGAAGACTACTTGGAGGAAAATTCATTAATGGCTTTTCTCTCAGCACCTCAGTTTCTCTGGTCATGGCAAGAGGAATTAAAAAAAAAAAAAAACATGTTTATCAGTCGGAATGTATAAGGTGATCGTCAACAGAAATGAACCAACCAATCTCGTAAGGCACATAACCCAAAATGATTGGGATATGTCGGCCTCACAATAAAGATGAATTGACTGACTTATTATGATTGCTGATCAGGCAGGCAGTGGGCATATTGCACTTCGAATTGCAGATACAAATTACTTTCATCTGGCTGTCAACTATTTAGCATGCATGGCCTCACCATTAAACTGAATGTTCTTGCACTAGATCAGCTCCACGGTATGATATGTGATAATTAGAATAGCAAAATCTAGTTATTGAAACAACTAAGAGAGAATTGGCAATTACTTTCTGACGTTTCGTGTATCCCCTCGTCTTAGCTGCAGTATGGAAGGCTCCACAGGTTCCTTGCTATTAGCCGCTAATGGTAGTCTGATCAAAATGAAAGAAAAAGAGAGAACTAATGTTTATTAACAATCAAATCTGGTTTAGATCATGATAAATACATCATTTACAAGCAGTAGAATAGAATCACAATACAAGATCATCTACAGGGAAGTGTAGGAAATGGATGCCCATAATTCTTTGCAGTTTTAGCATTTGCTTTGGATACAGAATATGTATACGTAAGTTAAGTCTTATAATTTCTGAGTAGGATGTATTTCATAGTCCACAGTAGAGATGCCAGTTGCTTGATACTCTAGCAAGTCCAACAGGAAATAATAGATGTAGCACATCTTCTTGCAATCTTGCATACACAGAAGAATACACTTACTCTACAAACTCATCATCAACAAACACCTCAATGCGGCTACTTGTTGGTGTTGTTCGTGTTCCGAATCCAATATTTTGTGGAATCTGACAACATAAACAGAACAATTATTGCATTTAAGTTTGTTTCTGTGAGAAATAAATGTGCTATTGACAATGATGATATAAAAAATGTAAGGAATAAACCTTAGTTGATGTCCATTTGGAAGGAATGGCTGCATTTTCTTTGTTTCTTTCCACTCGGCTTCCAAGAGCATGCCAAGACCTACTTGCATCACCCTTCAATGATTCTGTTTGACTCCTTCTAGCAACTTGATGGGTTGTATCATTGTAGATGGAAAGTGGGGCATTGTTATCAATCCTAAAACAAATTTAAAAATGCCAACTGAGGCAGAACGTGAAGTGACTAAATCGAGGCCTATGTGATTGTAATATAAATGATGTGTTTTTGATTACCCTGCTGGAGTATTCATGTTAAATTCTCATGAATTCAAATTTTCAGTCTTTTATTTTCCTCAATAAGCTGCTAACTTTAAAGATTTGAGGGAAAGGTATGAATGTGAATCACTCTGTGTTGACACTCAATGAAGCCACAGAAACTTCAGTAAACCACAAAACTTTCAAGCTACAAGGAGGGGAGGTGGACTTCTGCGTAATGGATGTATATATATAAGCTAGAGAGAGAGAGAGAGAGAGGTTTTGATTCAATGCGCCTATGAAAATCTACTGTCCAGATGTGCGCATCTTATCCAAACCGTCCATTCAAACTATCAAACTTTAATGCTTTAAGCTAGCTAGAAATTTTACAAATTTGCCCCCTTTCTATTCCAAAAAACCCAAAACACCACCAGAAAGAGATTCCGCCCAAAATCCCGTCGACATTCCCTATCCAAGAGAAAAATAACCATCAACAGGGGAGGAAGAACGACTTCTGCAATCTGCCTCTAAGCCCTGTGGCCCCACTTGATCTCCTTCCACAATATAATTGT
The DNA here is from genome assembly GCA_030490835.1 of Annona cherimola. NCBI lineage: Eukaryota > Viridiplantae > Streptophyta > Magnoliopsida > Magnoliales > Annonaceae > Annona > Annona cherimola. The sequence goes on along the minus strand of CM059972.1, from coordinate 52,262,448 downwards.
CAAAGGCACAAGGTGCACTAAGACACGAGGGGGTCCTGAGACCTAGGCGCAAGGCGCACATTCAAGACGTGGGTCTAACCAAAGCAAAGCGCACCTTATATTAAATTTCTCTAAAAGATAGTAATGCCTAAAACTAGTGAGTAAGAAAATAATATTAATATTCTAAGAGTCAAACAAATGTACACATATAATTATCAAGAACAAAAATCAATTCAAACATACCATACAAGTACACAGCAATCATAAATCCCATCTCAATATATTAATATAATTCAAAAGTGGATTAGATTCATGATGCAAAAGAAATTCAAAATTCATCATTCATATATTAACAAGCATCTATTTGACAAAAAAAAAAAAAAAAGACATTGTAAAGGCAACAAGCAAAAATGCATAATTAAAGAGTCAAGGGTCATAGCAGCAGCAACATTTTAACACAACATAAATATAATTCCATTTTCAAACATTTGAATGGCGGCAACATTTTAATGAAGTTAAAACTTAAACTAACAAAATATAATTCCATTTCACTACTCAATAGGGATATAGTAGCAACAACAACATGTAATGAAGTTAAAAGTTGAAACAACCGCGATGGCACATAGCAGCACAACAGAATCGCAACAAGTAATTAAAGTAAATTAAAAAATAACATCAAAATGAATAATATTATCAAATAAAAAACAATAGCATAAGGCAATACTCAATATTATAACCGACAGCACAAGCATAAAAATCAAATTAAAAAAGTAGCATTAGCATCAGCCAGTAAGGAGGGAAAAGGGTCAAGTGGAGCAGCAAGATAGGTTGACCATCGACCAGAGATGAGGAGAAGATGCGTGGAGTATGTGGACTGGTGTAGTTGAGAAGAAGAAAACACGAAAGCAAAAAGGGAGAAAGAAGCTGCGACAAAGGAGGAGAAGAAGGAAAAAAGAGGGAAGAATCAACAGTCGGGAGGAAAAAGAAGCTGAAACAAAGGAGAAGGAAAAAAGAAAGAACCAGGAGAAAAAGAGGAGGGAGAATATCGTGACTACGAGGCTTAAGCAGCTCTCGTGGAGGCCTTTCTTCTCTGACCAGCAGCACAAAATTTTTCACCAGGCACCTACAGCGTCAATTTTCCTCCAGTTTCGATTTCCCTTCTTTTGCGTTTTTGGTTCGCTCTTTTTCCCTTTGGTTTTCGGTGCCTTAACAACTGCCTAGCCCCAACTTTTATATTTAACAATTTTTTATTTTATTTTTTCTTTAAAAACAATGCTAGCCTATTGAAGCCCATAAGAGGAACGACCTAGACCTTGAGCCTAGGCGCATGACCTAGGCCCTGAGCCTAGGCGCGCGCCTGGCCACACCTTTGTGAAGGAGTGCACCCTGCAACATGTGTGGGCTCATACTCTGCACCCGAGCGCGCCCTGCGCCTGGGCATACCTTTGACAACTATGTTCCCCAATATGATTTTTCATGGCTGAAGTTGAGCTTGATGAGGCACACGACCAAGGTGATGGCCTAATCGGTGAAAAGGCGGCCGCAAAAGACAATGAGCAACGCGAGGCACCACTTCCAAATGGTGAGGCTCCAAAGCATTTGGTGGGATAGCGAGGGCTAGATGAGAACTAGGGTGGTGCTAAGGATGAAGATGGTGGACCCCCCCCCCCCCCTAAAAGACAGTGCCAAAAGTGAGTCATCTCTTCCTATGCTTGTCTTCCTTGCTATCTTTGGATGCTATTGATGGAGGTTACCTCATGCCATCATTAGCAGACCAAAAATTGGGCAGAACAGATGGAACTTGAATTAATAGAAGCTGCTCGTTGTCGGTTTGTCAGTGTTGCTACAAATCTGCCATTGATGAAGATGGGTCTTGGAAATTAGGTTTGTTGTTGATGCTGATTGGAAGAGACAAAGCATCGATAGATCTTCTTAGAATGAATGGTTGCAATTGCCAAGTCTTGGGAATTTTCATAGCTTGCCAAAATCACGGGAGTCTAGAATCGGTGATTATGGATTTTCTAATGTAAGGAAGTTGTTGCCGGTACATGTTGGAGAAATTAGGAGCAAACAGTTGCAAATCAAATAGAGCTGCAGATTGACTGGATTCCATGGCCGCTGCAGTTGATAGAGGATTGGCTGCTACTAGTTGTCAGAGTGTAGAGAGAAAGCTGCTGAGAAGGAAATCCCTATATGTTGTAATCTCTTTTTTGGGATGTTTTATTGGTTCATCTGAATAGTACGCAAAAGTGTAAATATCATAGTTGGGTTAAACTGTAAATTTCCTTCATTTTGAATAGACAAACTATATATGCAATTGGACAGTTGGACAACAGATGCGAGAGGGCACATTAAAATTTTAATGCGCAAGGGCGCATTGAGTTGGGACGCATATATATAACAGTCCCAAAGTAAGACAATTTCCAATGCTTACAATTCTATAAACTCCCAACAAACATGAAAAACATTCTTAAAAAGACAATTTCCAATGCTTACAATTCTATAAAACTCCCAACAAACATGAAAAACATTCTTAAAAATAACAACTAGCAAGAAAATATCCAATTTAAAGTAATAAAGTCATGACTTCTACCATCTAGTTTTGAACTTCTCCAAGTTTTTGATTAATTGTTAGAAAGATTACACATGAAAAATGTAACAAAAAGAAATTATTTTCCTTCACTCTTTTGCATTCTATGTTAGAGCAAAAATTTAAGATACTCACCTTTGTAGCTTTGTTCTTTTACCTGCCAGACCAGATGTCTCAGTAGTCTGCCTCCCTATCCAATTGAGAACTATCATAAGTTTTGGGAATTTTTAAAGATGAAAAATAATTAGTGAACTTACGAGCATCTCCAATGGTCAAGACAGTCCCAAAACTTCGAGCTGGTAAGCAGTCATCTGTTGGTTCATCCTAAAATTACAAAGATGCACAACAGTTAAAGTACATGCTCCTTGTTTCCAAAATCAGAATGAAATGAAGCTGGAAGAAGTAAATTGCATACGTTTGTTGCAGTGGATCTTCTTGCAGAGCGTGCAAGAAATTTCTTGTAAGCAGCTTCTAGTTTTTCCACTGGTTGTGCCTGCCTAAAACATGAAAAGTGGCAAGGAAAACATTAAGTGAAAAATAGGACAGCACTATCAAACTTCAAGACAATATTCTAAACAATCATTGGTAAACTCGACTCCTGCGTTGCATGTCACAGCATGAAATTTGTATTTTTGTGTGCTTCAAGGATGAAAACACATCACTTGGGTCAAAATCAAGGACCATTCAAAAGATAGAAGTTGGCATTGGTTACCAACATACACAATCTGCAGGGAAAACATTATCGGTATAGGTTACCATGTACATAATGCCCATACCATATGAGAATAGGCTATGATGCAGAAAATCCATGTCAGAGAACCATAAGCTATGTTTCGATGAAAATGCTTCTTATAGAGCAATTCTTAGCAAGGACCTCTCAGGAAATTTCTTTTATTAGAAGCAACAGTGCAACGCTAAAAAGGGCAGTAGCCAAGACAGAACTCATTTCCTAAAACCCTATGTAGGTTTTAACACTGAAAATATAGAAGACTCATCCATGTCTAGAGCCAAGAATCAAACGTGACGTGACAGACTAGCCAAAAATCCACAGAACCATGGAAAAAAAATGAATTGGATGCAATGAGCCAAATGGGTTTCAAATTATGGCGCGAACCTTGCTATTCCAACCGTGAAAATCTCATCTGCCTTTTTCAGTTTATTTTTAGACTCCATGTGAAATCCATATGAAATATAATAAATGGAATGTGTTTGCCCAATATGATTTGCATCAAGAAAAGTATATATCACTTCAGCATCAGCACAGTTGTCTGCCTGCATTGAAGATAATGAAGAACCAAAAACTGTTAATGGTATCCAGTAGTTAGCCACAATGAAGTTGAAAACAGAACCTCATATATTACAGGCAACTCACATATTCCAACCAAACTTTAAGGTAGCGAAGATCTTCCTTGTATCTGTTTGAATGCCAAAATGTACGCACGCATTGTTCATAAATCACAATCAATCCCGAGCATTCTCCACCAGATGGGAAAGACTCCTGAACCCATTTAATGCACCTTTACAGAAAAGAACCAGAGCAGAATATTAGAGAACATTTGAAATCAAAGCATGACCAGAATCTCTATCAAAGGAGTGCAAGATGGTTGTTTTCTCTTGCAGAATTGCATGGTCAGAACCAAATGAACATCTCCGGATCTAATTGATCAGCAGCAATTTCTCTAACCCAGACTCATTTCTGGAGTGAAAATTCTGCAATTTGATATTAGTTCTTACTTCTAGCAAGCCATACGATCTCATTTCATTGAAGAACAAACCGAAGCGAAGACAGTTACGACCAGATGATCCAAGAAAATGACATTATTCCCCAAAACAGTATCAATCACCCACAAATGCGCAAGCATTGAAGCAAAATAAAGTCAAAAGACAGGATCAAAACCTATTTTCGTATACAATTGCTGCAAATCCAAACCAAGAAACCTTAATATTCTGTCCCAAGGAAGCTGCATGGGAGAAAGAACACTCACTCAAGCCAGGGCTGGAGCGGATCATCGCCTTTATATTCATCAATCTCTTCAATCAACCTCCTGAAATCCCCCAATTAAGAAAAACAGATGATAGTAGTAGTAGCAGCAGCAGGAGTAATAATAATAGAACATTTTTATAAAAAGACATGGACCGAATCGAACTCCTAGATCTTAAAACCTCCGCATAAAAATGAAAATCAAAGATCCTAACAGTGAGACATGTGAGATAGACCTTCGATTCTCAAGAAGATGTTTCTTGGCAAGATTGTGGGTTCGAGCTTTGAGAGCTTGGTTGAGGAGGGTGACATTCCTGCCTCTCTTCAGGGGCCTAACGTTCTCCTTGTATAGCTCCCACTCGTTTCCCGTCTCTTGCTTCGACGCAAGAAACTCAGCTTCTGGATCGGAGATGGAGAGATCACCCATGGCTTCTACGGCGGCCGGTGGCTTCTTCTTCCTCCCGGGACTAGTAGAAGCGGAGAGAAGGGCAGAGGGAGACAATGAGCTTTATTATTATTATTTTTTTTTCCTTGTGTTATCGTGAATTTGAAATTTGAAATCAAGTGAAAACAGAACCACTCCTGCAGCGGGGAGCAGCCTCTAACGTCTACTCTTGACAGAAACTAGGCCACGCCAAAGAGCCCACGAGTCACAGGAACCATGATATTTTTACTTCTTTTTTTTTTTTTTTTTTGACTCTGCGGGCAGTTCTTGGTATGAATAAAATTTTTGATGGAAATATTTAAAGAAAAAAGTTATAAAATATTGTTATATAACAAGAGTAATGTTATGGAGTAAAGAGGATAAAGTTAAAATAGATAAGTTTATTGTGCTAGTAATTACATAGAAATTATTAAAAAGTAGAGTAATTGTATAGGAAAATGTTAAAAAAAAAAAGATTAAGAATAGGATAGTTAAGGAGAGTGAAAAGTTTTAACTTGATATTTTTTACACATTACAAAACATACCCATGTTTCGAGAAAGGAAAAAAAATTAACTTTTTATGCCATTTGGTAAAGAGGAATAAAATGTTTGGGAAATTAGAAAAAATACTTTTGCACCTATCCTTTTATCCAACTATATCGAATATTTTTATGTAATTAAGACATTTTAAATGCTTAACATCTTATTTATTCTATCATTATTTCTACATTTTCATTGTTGTTTTTCATATAATTGTCTTATTTTTATTTACCTTAATTATACGGCTACTCATAAATCGAGCAATTTAATGATAATTGAAACTTTTTTATTTTTTATAAACATGTAAGCCCACCTAAATCTTTTACCCATGAAGTTTTGGCTTTTTTTAATCAACCATGATTTTATACGACATGTCGAATAGTAGCCATTTTCACATTGTCTGATCCATTTTGTTGGTTGATGCAGGATGAATGTCAACCATTGATTCATCCATTTAACGCACAACTCACATTAGGCTTTGAAGCTAATGTGAAAAGGCTAAGTCAATGTACATTAATTGTGGTTAGCTTTTCCTGTGTCCTGCTATACCCTCTCTCTATTCACACTCTCTGTTTCTATTTGAGAAGATCTGGATGAGAAGCTTTGAGGGACGAATAGGTTAATAGTGATCTTCATCTTCCTCTTTATTTTCTGGTTCTAAGATTTGACATTCCAAGCCTAATGATAGCTAAAACTGTTTGACATTCAATTTTTTTTTGTTTTTTTTATTACTAATTTTTCTTTTTAAGATAGATAATGAAAAAACCATTGGCAATCCTCATATCATCTCTTTCTACTACAACCCACTAAGTTTTTCCAATCTTCAAATGATTAAGTTAAGCTTTTCTTTCTTCTTCTTTTTTTATTTTATTCCAGCAGTTTTCATTGAGGGCTCATCAATTTGAATGTCTACTACCTCTCAAGTGAACATACCAATTGCTAAGCAAGTTTTATCACTATAATAGTTTTTCTATACATCTTAATTGAAAATTTGAGCTTCTTTTAGAATTTCGGCCTGTCTTAGTAGTAGTGATTTCAGTCTGTTTCTCAGTCAAAGAATCAATTTCCATTGAGGTTTCATGAAAGCTATTTTAATTCGTGTAAGTCCTGTTGTTGTTGCTAGTTGAAAATGGAGCAATGTTTTTTAAAATAAAATATTAGCTTATATCTGACTTAATTTTTGGTAAGAATATGAAGTTTTATGACAATCTCAATTAGGTTGCTTGAAAATTCTATGTCGTTCATCTAGGTTTTGCGTCTGAGATTGATATCATTTACTAATTCAGTTACATGGCATGACTTACCTGTATTGCATCAAGGGTATGCTTTCCATCTCACCTGCTTCATATATTTGTTCTATTTCATAGCGACATATGCCACAGAGATCTATAGGAATTGAAATTAACTGGCACTTTAAGTTATTTAACTTTCTAATTTAGCTTTTATTTCATGATAACTGCTACAGCTTCCATCATAGCTTCCAACCTTGTCTACTTATTACCTTGCCTTACATTTCAAAAAGAAAAAGCAATGTGCAATGTCTAACAACGAAGACAAACAAACATAGAGCATCTGTTTTTTTTCTCCTCTCCTCTACTGGACCCGAGAAAATGACAATTAGCTATTTCTGTCTCCTCTGTAACCGCTTTTAAAGTGCATTAACTTGGCTTGTTCATGTAGCTTCAAAGTTTGATGTAATCCAATGGCTAGTAATCATCTCCTATCAACCAACGATGTGGATCAGGCAATGTAAAAATGCTTGTATACAACATGACATATAAATTCATGGTCATTTTTTAATATTGCACATGTTTCCATGCCCATTTTATTATTTTTAAAATCTAAATAAAATGCTAAATAAATTTTAAAAAATTATCAAATTTTATTAGGGAAGGATCTGAGTGGGATTATATATGTATAAAAATTTAAAAATATCTTTTAGGTTGACTATAAATTTGTCATTACGGTTAGGGGTGCAACTTGGGCCGGGTTGAGCCCGAACCCGGGCCACCGAACCCAATTTCTAACGGTGTTTGAACTCATTTTTCTACAACCCGAACCCGGTGAACCCGATTTATAAATGTGATAGGGTTAAGGTTCAAGTAAGCCCGAACCCGAGCCCGATTCTATTTTATATTTATTATAAAAATATTTTTTATATATAATATCTAAACCATATTTCTTTATATTTTTCGTATGTTATGTTATTTATATTTTATGTTTAAATACATGTATGACATATTGTAATTATATTATAAATAAAGTATATTATTTTCATTTATATTTATCTTTTATTTGTATAATCTTCTTTATTTATCTTTTTTTTATGTTAAATTTTTTCGAAAGATATTCTTTATAGATGAATGATCCTATTAGCTCGAGCAAGCAAATGCCCCACTTAGCCCACTTCAAAAAACTCATTTACAATAATTTTTTTATTTTTTCATACACTTATTTATTTAATTGTATTTAATATATAAAACAAGTTTTACAATTTTTGGATACGTGCATATACTTTTTTAGATTTTTAAATATAAGGGTATTTTAAATATATATATACACAGATGTCTAAAAATCTCAAAAAAATATATACACATTCAAAAATGGTAAAACTTGGTTTATATGTTAAATGCACTTAGATAAACAGGTATATGAAGAAAAATAAGTTGTTGTAAATGAGTTTTTTGAAGTGGGATAAACGAGACATTTGCTTAACCCTGGCTAATATGATCACTCCTCTTATTTATATTGTTATATTTTTTTAAAATATATGGTTTGACTGTATATTGTTATGTTTACTTATATAATTCGTTATTGTTATACATTCATATAAAATTTTAAACCTATCACTCTTAAATAAAATATAAATTTATCAAACTAAATTTCAACCCGAAACCCAACCCAAGCCCGATTTTCAAAAATAGGGTTAGGGTTTAGGTTTTACATATAGGGTTAGGGTTGATATTTTATAAATAGGGTTAGGGTTAGGGTTGAGGTAAACTCGAGTTTCATGAGCCCAAGTTGCACCCTTAATTACGGTGCCTTTCTAGCTGAAGCTCCATATTAGCTACCGCTAAAGAAAAATTTAGCAACATCTCCTTATAATATGTCGTGGCTTAGGAGTCAAAGGATCATTTGTAGTGAAAAATAACTATAACGACTACAGATATTCGTAACTATCATTGTGGCACTCTAAACTGAGCGTCACATCCTAAGCCTTATTTTGAGACCGTTATTGATTGGTAAACGTAATTAGGATTGTTTTCCTATCACACGGCGGGATTTATTGGATATTTATCCACTTATATTTCATGTATAGGAGTTAGTCTCCTCATATACGCTCCATTATTCATCAACTTATATATCTAGGCCATTATGAATCCGGGATATACTCATGTTATATCATAAACATCATATTCATTTATAGCATGACAAACATACACTCAATATTTGTCCATAAAATTTTTCGTCAATACATCATACCTCATAGTATAATTCACGTTAACTCATCATTAACAGGCATATAAACCGTCGTACATCCAATCATAAATATTATCATACATAGGCATATATAAAAATTATCATTATTCATCGATGAACTTGTGCTCCTTTTGCTGTGTACTTGCTTTCACCTGTCTAAGGGTTTAGAAAATAAAACGTGAGTCGAAACTCAATAGGCAAGCTACGTAGTTTTCAGGCAATTCATTTTGTAGGCAACATTTTTCTTTTAAATAACATTTTAAGAAAGAAACATTATATCCACTCGTGGGTATATCATAAAAACATGAACATTATACACATTATGGGTACATCATAAATAATGCAATGCATTATCATAATACATGAACATCGTAGGATGGAAGCTAGCTAGGCGATCATCTGTCCTCATCTTCTCCCATCTCAGGGAGTGCGTTGCCGGCCTTTGGCCTATCTTAGTGACTTGGTCACACCAAATGGGGGACAATCGGTCCACTTATACCTTTGAGGTAGACCTAATGCCATGTGCACATGAACTCATCATAAACATGATCTTTATCATGCTAGCATGATTGTTCATAAACATCATATGAACCATAAATTGGCTCAACACATTTAATAAATCATTTGGTATAGTTAAACAATATTTCAATAATATGTTGAGATATGGAATGACCATCCTTAAACAAACTTTGGAAATGATTTAAACAACCATTTGCTAAATAATTCAAAACATTTAGAATAACATTGGCAAACATTTTATTATAATTTAAGAAAGCAAAAATTCTTTAAAAAATTGCTTTCTTACCTGCTTCTTGTTAGCTTTCCGAATCAACCTTCTCTTTGCTTTTGCCTGTACACATAAGAATGACATTGCATTCATATAATTTTCATACGCTTGCATACAACTTAGTTTTCCAACCCTCATATCATTATCATACATGACCCACTTGAATTTCAAGTTGGGTATTCATACATAGAACGTACTTGTGCATCATATCAACCATTCATTCCATACCATTTTCAATACCCTTATGTAGGATAAACTTTCGTGCATATAATAAGCATTCACTAAATCATCATATGGAGACTCATTACCTCCCATTCATCATTTTTCACATTTTATATATTAGTGCTCATTTTAAGCACATATTTGACGTCTTAGGCCTCATATATTAATCTCAAATTTTGAGATTATAATTTATTATCAAAACAAAACCTTAATCATGCATTTCATCACCTTTTCATGCACTTTTGCATTTTAGCAAATCACGTAAGTCATTTTTTATTTAACCATACATACTCTTTCTATGTGCACCCATCTTACTACACATACGTTATGAGTTTTCTTAATCTTTTTTAAAACAACAACTTGCCCTCTAATTTGGCATGATCAAACCACTTAATTAGTATATAATTTAGGGTATATTTATGGAATTTTAATCTATTAATCATAGGGTTCCAAAACAACAACTTTGACACCCTTCTTTCACACTTTCAACATCTAACTTGACACTTAAGTCATAACAGATTTTTTAATCTCTAATTTTCAGCCATTAATCATGCTTTTCTTATCCCAAATTTAGGGTATTCACATACTTAAAGTCCATAAATTAGTTTCTCTAAAACAACAACTTTCCATGCATGTTAGAGTACCCTTTTGGCACCCCTTTGGACGTCCATACATAAAACCATAAAAGATCATATTTATGAAAATTCCTTCCATCCAATGTTGAACGTCCCATGTACCCTAGATTTAGGGTACTTTACCCTTTAATTCTTCCATATATTAGTTGGGTTAATTCATGTATCATAATCATATCAAAATGTGAAAATTCATCCATATCATTAACCCTTGGTTTAATCATTTCTAAGGTTCATAACTTATACCCAAATCAACATATGAAATCCATGAAATCATGAATCATAATTTAATCATTATATATAATTAAAACAACAACTTAATTAAGGAATTTATAAAAATTTCAGCTATGTTTATGAACCATAATCAACCCTAACACCAATCTTAACTTCTTTAAACCCTTAAATTCATCCCTTTCATTCAATCCTCATTCAATACCCTAATTAAGAGCATCATAAATCATCTTTTAAGGGTTCATTATGGATCAAATTCATGACCCGTAAATGGAGGTAAGAAACTTGGAATTAAATGAATCGAAACTTGATTCATACTTACTTGGATTTAGGAAACCTTGGATCAAATCTTTCCCTACTTGGTTTTCTCTTTTTTCTTTTCTCTTTTCCTCCTTTTTCTTCTTCTTTTTCTTCCTTTCTCCTTCCTCCTTGGACTTCCTTGTTGATGCCTTTTTTTAAAAAAAAAAAATTTTCCTTTGATTTGCCCCAAATGGACGTCCCATGTATCCTCTCTCTATTTTATATTTTTAAATTTTATGGGGCCCACTTTTACACCTCATTGGTAGGGTAATTTATGGCCCACTTATGCATTGATGTAAATCATCAAAATCAGCTCATTTAAAGCCATTTTGCTGTCCACTATTCATCAGGTCCACATGGCATGGATTTTTGGCATTTTATACCATAAAAATCAACCCAAATTAATGCCATTTACTTACCGTATCTATGTAGGTCATTTATATGTTATTTTAGAATTTTTGAAAGATCAAAAAATCAACCTAAATGCCCTTGAACGTCCCCTTGCTTGGCCACCTCAATGGCTTCCCATGGCTACTTAGCTTAGCCTTTATCTCATGCATTTAACCCCTTGGATTTATCATGTATTTTGACATTTTAATTAATTCATAAAATCAACTTAAAATTACCCTCTCATGCCACCTCTCACAAGTCATTAATCACCACATTAAGACACTTACTTTTCAATTAATGTCATATCACTTTATGAGATCCAAAGTCAATGCTTTTTGTCCTTTTGTGATTAGGAATTTTCTCATGATAATTAGCTTAATCAAACCCTTCCATAACATTAGCCATATCATTTTATCCATTAATGTCAAATTTCATCCCAAAATGACCTTTCTATCTCAAGTTATGACCATTTGAGTTTAACTTTTGGATTTGGATGAAAATAAATAATTATAACCCTAATCTCATCATAGTTTTCATAATCCAATCCATCCATAAGATTAGGCACAAAATCATGTGCTTACCTTTCAAATTTCATCTCAATTCGCCTTATAGGCGTCAAGTTATGAATTTTCTAACATTTATCACCTTAATTCTATAATTATCATTATAGTCTCTACTAATTAAATCATGATAAATGAAATAATTATTCATAACAAATTCACATTTTCCAATCCTCCAATCCTTCAAACAAGCTCTAAGAGCTTGGTATGAAAGGTTAAGCAAATTCTTAATTGATCACGATTTTCAAAGAAGAAAGATATAATAATTGTTCAAATTTATGTGGATGATATCATATTTGGTGCTACTAATGAAACTCTATGTCAAGAATTTTCTGAGATTATGTAGAGTGAATTTGAAATGAGCATGATGGGCGAGCTAAACTTCTTTCTTGAGCTGTAAATTAAGCAACTAATTGAAGGCAGCTTCATAAATCAGTCCAAATATGTCAAAGAAATGCTCGAGAAGTTTGGAATGCAAAACAGCAAAGGGACAAACACACCCATGAGTTCAACTATCAAAATTGCAAAGATGAAAAAGGTAAATTAGTTGAATGAAAGTTGTATAGAAGCATAATAGGATCTTTGTTATATTTAACTGCATCTAAATTGAATATCTTGTTTAATGTTTGTATGTGTTCTAGATTTCAATCATGTCCCAAAGAATCACATTTAATAGCTGTAAAAAGAATTTTTAGGTATTTGATTAATACTATTAATCTAGATCTATGGTATCCAAAGGGTTCAACATTTGATCTAATCGGCTACTCGGATGCGGATTTTACCGGTTACAAAGTAGATAGAAAAAGTACTAGTGGAACATGTCGGTTTCTTGAAAACATGATAGTTTTGTGGTTTTTAAGAAAATAAACTAGTGTTGTTCTATCTAATGCGGAAGCCGAATATATTGCCGTCGGGAGCTGTTGTGCTCAACTACTTTGGATGAAACAACAACTTAAAAATTATGAAATTGAATACAAAGATATACCAATTAGATGTGATAACACAAGTGCAATATGTTTAACCAAAAATCCTGTACTGCATTCTAGAACTAAACATATAGATGCGAGGTATCATTTCATTAAAGAACATGTTGAAAATCATGATATTTGCTTAAAATGTGTTAAAATTGATGACCAAATTGCAGATAATTTTTACCAAACCATTAGGAAAAGAATCATTTTACAAAATAAGGAATGATATGGGTATGATTGATAATGATTCATAATTTAGACATATGAAATCTTGCAAATTAAAAAGGGGAGTAGAAAATAAAAAGTGTATTCAACTTGGGTCGGAAGAGCCAAGTCGACTCTACTCATCCGAAATTGACTTTGCCGAAGTCAACTTCAGATGAGCAAAGTCGACTTTGATTAGGGTTCAAAGTCGACTTCGAGGGGGTTGTTTCGGCTGCTCTGCGCCTAAAAGAGACGGGGGCGCCCATTTGCATCTCATTCTCATCCCACTCATTCTCATCTCTCCCATTTCCTTTCTTCTCTCATCTTCCATCTCAGACTCTTTCTCAAAATGCCTACAGATTACTTCAGAATTGAACGCCAGCACAGCAGGTTCTACAGGCGCTTCTACAAGACAAAGACTTTTGTGCCTAAGATCATCGATTTCAAATTTCTACAAGAATGCGAGTTTGGAATTGAGGAGTTGTTAGATTTCCAAGGATGGACTGACATGTTAAAGGCGGATGATAGGATATACCCTGATCTAACTAGGTTATTTTATTACTATGGGATCAGGAGTATTTAAGTACTTATGTCAAAGGGGTCGAGATAAATCTGGGGGTCGGACATGAAATTAGCAAAAGCAATGCCTTTGATCATGTCGCCATCATTCTAGGCGTATCTAGAGACAATGACCCTCTTCCTGAAGGACTGACCCTCACGCAGGTGTACAACCAGCTCACCAATAACAACAAATATCATCCAAGGATCAAGTTCCTATATTACATAGACCTATCCCCAAGACTAAGGGTTTTAAGGCTGCTAATTGCCCACTGCATTTACCCCAAAGGTGGCGGCCAGAATCAACTCAATCCACAGGAGGCCGAAATCTTATGGAAAGTAGCAAATAGGGTCAAGGTCAGTCTTCTCAGATTATTTTTAGAGGCCCTTGAGCTAAAGAAAGAGAATCCACAGGGAGTTTTACCTTACGACACATGGATTACCAAAATTATGGCTTATTATCATGTTGATTTGGATGGCGAGCCATATGAGGTGCTCTAACCAACTAATCCCATCAATCGTGCCCTCTTGACCCGGATGAAAATTGATGTGGAGACATTTAGGGCTGCACGGCCAAGAGAGCGAGTGGAAAACCAGTTCTAAGACATTCCTTCTCAACAAGAAGTACCAGAAGCTCATCTTGAGGGGGAGGATATCCCCAGACATGATCCCATTCCATCTCCACCTCCTGCACCTCCAGCTGCCGCTTCCCTCGCTTCCCATGGATCATGTTCCCCTCATGGATCACGGGCAACCAATCACTTCGCTCGCTCCCAGAACACCCATCCACATCCAAGGCCATCTCCAGTACCTACAATAGATGGTGAGCCAAATAACACAGGAGTTGGGAAACATCAACATTGTTTTAATGGAAATGCACGGACGACAGGACAAGTTGGTTCAAGAAATGACCGTGATCAAGTACCAACTTGCCTCGGGTAGTCGTTGTGGCAGACCTATTCCCAGCCTACCTGATTTTGATCCGTATTGGGGCGAATCGGTCAGAGCTGAACCCACCGTTCAAGCTTTGTCGTCCCCATTTTCTTCAGCCTGCACCCATCTTATCCCTCCATCTCATCCCATTACCTATCCCATTACAGCTTTTCAATTCTATAAGTCTCGCTTCCCATACATGCCGTTTTGATGTCTTGACAAAAAGGGAGAGAGAGAGAGAACTAGGTCATCTTGGGTTGGGTAGTATGTAAAAACTTGATTCATTTTTGTATGTAAATTTCTTGCTTTGAATGAAATTTTTTATGATTCAATGATTACATGATTGACCGAACTGAATGTTTTACCATGTGCTTGAACTATTATGACTTAAATTGAATTATTTATATGAAATGCTGCAAAACAAACATGAAATGCCTCTTTAATAACAAAAATGAAAGGTTAATCTCAAATTGGTTTTGTCAATCATCAAAAAGGGGGAGATTGTTGGAACTTGAGGAAAATTAAGCACAATCTATGTTTTGATGATTAACAACTCAATTTGAGAATTATTTAAGTACTAATGAATTTGCTAAGTGATGCTAAGGTTCAAATAATCAAGGTCAAAATGATTGCATGCCAAGTCGCATACCAAGTCGACTTAGGCATCGACTTAGGTCAAGTTGATACTCAAGTCGACTCCAGTATCGACTTCAAAGGCCTAAAAATTGACTTCTGAATTTACATAACAGACCAGCGTCTCCCGCATTCAACTTAATAATCCAGTGTATCCCACATTCAGTCTCCGGATTTACACAGTAGACCAGCATCTACATACAGCCTATGGATTGAAAATTGGGTGCTTTTACCAAAAACTAGGTCTAACTGAATTTTAAAAATATATTTGGGTCAACTTAGACCAACTAAAGGGATTGGGCCCAACTGGGCTTGTTGAAAATAGTTTGGGTCTAACTGGGCTTGACTCAATAAATTTGGGCCCGAGTAGGCTTATTGAAGGGTTTTAGTTCAAATGGGTCTTTTGTGAAGGCTTTGAAGGTTTTGAGCCCAACTAGGATGTTTTTAACCACCCTGGGAATTCCAAGCCCAGATAAGGATATTGGAAGGTTGGGCCCACTTGGGCCTATTGAAAGGTTTTGGGTCCAACTAGACCTATTTTGGAAGTTATTAGTGCAAATGGGTTCAAGGGGGGCAAAGTTGGGCCCAAGCGAAGTTATGAGTCCAAATGTGGGGTATTAGGCCCAATGGAGAGATATGAATAGAAATTACCCCCTGGCTTTTAGGTGTGAGCTGTGTAGAATTTGCACGCGTACAAATTGTAATGGATCTATAAATTCCCAATCCTGGCTTAAGAAGAAATTTTTCATGGCTTCTCAATGCAAATCGTCTTCCCCCCTCTATTTGATTTGCATATCCATAGGTCGCAACCACCTAGCGAGTCCCGTGAATCACGCATATTGTCCAAGTGAGGGCAAAGTGCTAGCAATAGGTCCAAGATAAAAACCTCTTGCTATAACGAGGATAGGATCTATTTAGATCCATCACGATTTGATTGCTGAAACAGTGAAAACCAGATGGGGTTTGACGATTCTGTTCTCATAGCACAACAAGTTGGCACAATGACTTTATTTGGACATCAAAGTCTGGGTTGAGTAAAAATAAAAAAAAAATTTAAATGATTTTTTAAAAAATTGGAGAAAAATACTTTACCCTGCATATCAATTCAATCCACCACCTGGGGAGTATCTACTTGGGGCAAAGTAGTTTTAGAAAATGATTTTTGAAAATGGATAGAAAATACTTAACCTTGTGTATCAATACAACCCACCACCTGGGAAGTATATACTTAAGGAACAGTAATTTTAGAAAATAATTTTAAAAAAATATGAGGAAAATACTGAACCCCGTATATCAATTCAACCCACCACCCGGGAAGTATCTACTTGGAAAAAAGTAATTTTAGAAAATAATTTTTTTAAAAATGAGAAAAATACTTAACCCCGTGTATCAATTAAACCCACCGCCTGAGGAGTATCTACTTGGGAAAAATAATTTTAGAAAATAATTTTTAAAAATAGGAGGGAAATACTTAATCCTGTGAATCAATTCAACTAACCACCTGAGGAATACCTACTTGGGAAAAAGTAATTTTTAGAAAATAATTTTTATTTTTGAAAATAAAGGAGAAATTATAAATTAAATAAAATGAAAATTTTTTCCTTTTAAACTCAAGTTGGGAAGATGAAAATGATTTTTTTGTTTGAAGGGAGCTCAAGAGAGAGGAATGAAAGCTAAGGATGGCTCTTGGGAAGCTTGGGAACTTTGGTTGTGAGCTGTGAATTGTGTCCCGAAATGGAAGACAAGAGTCCTATCTATAGAAATGAAAGCCTAGGCGCCGAGAAATTATCTTGCGGAACTATTTGAGCAAAAGCATTCTCACGAAACTTCATTTGAGAGAAACCTAGTAAGTTCGCATATTTTGCAGTTCAGGCGACCACACTGCTAGCCACGTGTCGCCCTCTGCGTTGAGTGAATAGTTCCTCAGTTGTGTTAGTTTGGGTAAATCAAGGGGCCGTTTGGAAAAGTAAAAATTATGGAAAATGTGGTATTTGGTTGGAGTAGGAAATGAAATATTTTGAAAATTGTGTGATTGATATGAAATGATAAGGGTAAAGTTGGAATAAATAGGTTAGCTGGAAGGTAGTTGATGAGAAAATGATTGGAATATAGGGATAAAAGTGGAAAAATATGATGATTAGTTGATTAATGAGGTGCTTTGAAAACCGTGCACTCACCATTTCCTACGGCGTTTTCCACCACCCATTACCAAACATTCCCCAATTTTGCAAATTTGCTTGAGCATCAAGCTATCTATTCCTGTAGAACAACTGTTCAGCGGCAGAACCTACTACCTCGTTTATGTCACGTTCCATCAATAAAGTAGTTTGTGCTACA
Source organism: Annona cherimola (assembly GCA_030490835.1). NCBI lineage: Eukaryota > Viridiplantae > Streptophyta > Magnoliopsida > Magnoliales > Annonaceae > Annona > Annona cherimola. The sequence continues at coordinate 52,244,696 of CM059972.1, read as the reverse complement.
ATCCTGACTGAGGCTAGGAGAACGTTTGGTAATGGGTGCTGGGAAACGTGGGTGGGAAATGGTGTGTGCACGGATTTCAAGGCACCTTATTAATTAACTAATCATTATATTTTTCACTTTTATCCATATATTCCAATCATTTTTTCATCAATTACCTTCCAACAAATCTATTTGTTCCAACTTTACCCCTATCATTTCATATCAATCACATAATTTCAAAATTATTTTATTTTCCACTCCCACCAAATACTAAATTTCTCACAACTCTTACTTTCCTAAACGTCCCCTAGTTGCCTTCCATCGTTGAGCTTAGAGTGGGGGGCACTGGCTTGCTTTCTTTCTATTTTTAGGAGTTCGACCCCTTTTTTATTTTTCATTATTTTATATTTTTCTTAAATGGCATAGATTGGATATCGCGCTGGAGCTCTTGATCAGAGAATTGTCGGTTGATCAGCTGCTTGATTTGAGAAACAACGTTCTTTGGGTTCATCATAGAAGATGTGGTCCCCGACAATGCCTATGAAATGCTGCTTATCGCCAAAGCAGACAATGGCTAGAGTCTCCCGCTTTGATTCGTCATTGAGGACGACATCGATACCACGCTGACGGACGACAGCAATAACAGAGCACTCATTACTAAAATCAAAGCCAACCATGCCATCTTCTATTAATGTAACTGTAGACAATGAAGATTTGGCGATCTACATAGCTGTTGCCTCTTGCTGCGATGGTCTTCTTGCTTGCCAGTGGGGATTTTGGCGGTGACGGTAGCATCGAAAGATGGAGATGATGGATTTGCTCTCTCCGTTCTCGCCGTCATGGGTTTGTGTTCTTCAAAATCCAACGCCCAAGCCCCTGCTTTTTCCCTGAGCCGAAGAAACCATCGCCATTGCTGCTGATGCATCAGATTTGAGCACCCATTTTTTTTAAATACGTGTCAGTGGATTTCGGTCAACCGACCAAATAAATACCAAGAAAGCCAGCGCTATCATTTTGTGTTGTTGCCATTCTTCTCTTATGAGGCCATATCTCTGGCTTGTAATATAAACTAGCCAAGAATATCCAGCATTTTATCGATTTTCATCATTTCATCTTCTCTCTTGCCTTGTTTTCAATGAATAAAAATATCTAGCCTCGACCATGATTATGGCTAGTAAAAGCTTAACCTCCATCCACATCTTATACTAAATCCATTTTTATTGGTGATCCTTTCATTCACCTGTGGTTTAGTGTCGTGCGTTGCTTGGGTTTTTCTGCCATAGTTGTTTGAAGCTTGATTTTTATGAGAAATGGACTCCTTCCTCTTTTTTTGTTTGTTTGTCAGGACTACACCCTTTCTTACCGAGCCTTCATTTGCCAATCACAGGCCTTGCCTAGTCTTTCTTTTCTTTTCTACTTATTTCTGCATCATTTGGTGACCTAACTTGTCGTGCATTTTCTAGCCATGCATCGTTTTTCATTTGATTGCAGGCGATTTCCAGCATCCATGCCACATACCTCCTCCAAGTTAACCCTTTAATCACGATTCGCAGTGTTGAGATTGGCGGCACTCCCTTGCAAAATTGTTAAGCCAATGCTGCCTGAAAATGCTGTGCCGAAGCTTCTCCCGGGAGGCTTGCCGACGCTGGTGATGGATGCAGCAAAGGTGGCTGGGAAGCCAACATGGAACAGATCATTGAATGGTATTGTCTTCGAGTCAGGTCCTATTATGGGGCCCAGCCTAATTGTCGATCCACTTTTTTTTATCATTGATGTAATCATATAATTTTAATAAGAATTACATAATTTTCCCATCTATTGTTATGTAATTAAAGTGGGACCCACTTTCCCCATCAACATCTTAGAGCCTCAACTCTCTTCTAGACTCTAACTCCAGGGGCCTTTTACAGCAATAGCACAAGTAGTTGGTGAGTTCCACTGCATCTGTATACTCGTTGCTCACTTTGGCCTTGGTCTCTAATGCCAAGCTAAGTAACCATTTATAGTACAAGATATGAAATAAAATCAAATTAAATATTAAAAATTATGTAGAACTTTGAAGCACAGAAGCAAGCTTTTGAAAAGTGAAGGAAAATGTGTAAACTTGAAGCTTCTTGCAGTATACTTGAGAGTCTTGCTTGAAAACTATAGGAAGGATCTTTGACTGCTTGAGGATGGAAAGGTAAGAGTGCAATAAATTTTCTAGCTAACCACATTTACTTCATTCCTTAAATAATTCGGAAGGAAATTTGAACATTTGGTGGTAGGTGGGGCACATTTAATGCGCTAACATTTAAAAATTTTCTGACTATTACAACTGAAGTCATAGTTGGAGTCGACTCGGCTTGTCACATCACCCAACTCACAACTAGAGTCAATTTTGATAGTGTGGCGCCCCAACTCGAGTGTCACATCCTGAGCCTTACCTCGGGATCGTTATTGACTGGTAAACGTGATTAGGATTGTTGCCCTGTCACACAGTGGGTTTTTAACGGATATTTATCTAATTAAATATATTTTCATAGGAGTTTATTTCCTCATAATTACATCTCATGCATAACTAGGTCATTCCCATCCATTCAACATATAGCAAAACATGATGTTCTAGAGACATTTCAACATTCTCCTAAATCAGATGTCACTACATGTATTAAACATAGTCGTCAACATAAAACATCAACATAATTACATCCATTCAACATGAGTTTTTCTATATCATGAGACTGCTAATGTTTTCCCCTTGCTTTAATGATATTGTCTTTACTCATTTGCCGAGTCTCTTCTTTCACTTGTCTATGGGTTAGGAAAACGAAAACGTGAGTTGTACACTCAATAAGCAAGCTTTATAAAATTTTCAAGCAAAACATTTCGAAAGTAATCCTTTTTCAGCAAAAACGTTTCTCTCCATTTAGTAGAGACACTTATCAAGTGATCAACTACCTGCGGAGCAGAAATCTTTTATTTATAATCATTATGGAAAGCAACATTGTACCCCCTTGGGGATACATAATGACAATGTGATGAATGCAATTGATCCCTTAGGATGGAGGCTAGCTAGGCGACCATCCGTCCTTATCTTCTCCCATCCAGGGAGGCGCCGCCGGCCCTTGGCCTATTTTTGCGACTCGGCTACACCAAAGGGGGACAATCGGTCCACTTATTCCTTTAAGGTGAACCTTATGCATTGTGCACATGAACTTATCTATGTCATGCTAGCATGATTTTTCACATATAATGTCATAGGACAGAAATTTTCATAAATAAAAAAAATAGTTATATAAATCAATTTTCAATACATAGTGAACTAAGGAATGACCATTCTTAAAAATTTAGAAATAAATTTCAAATAACATTTGCTAAATCAATAAAAGCAGTTAAAACATCATTTACAATCATTTCAACGAAATTTAAGAAATAAAAATTCATTTAGAAAATTGGCTTGCTTACCTTGTTCGTGAGAGCTTTCCGGATCGACTTTTTCTTTTTCTTTGCTTATGAAAGAATAACATAATATTCACGTAAATTTCATTTGCTTGCATTTATTTAGTTTTCCAACCCATTTCCGTAAATAGTCATAACCCGCTTAACTTCCAAGTCGGGTGTACATACATCATATACTTATGTATATCAATCCTTCATTATACCACGCATTTAATTCCCATAGATTAATCTCAAATTTTGAGATTATCAAATCAGAAATATATTACATATTTTTGCATTTTATTTTTATGCATTTTTGCATATTATCCCTTTACATAACTTAGTTATCATTTTATCAATTTCCTTATTTCACATATGTCCATTTCTCAACACATAACTAATATATTTCTTAAAATTTTTCAAATCAACAACTTGGATTCTAAATCAGCATGATTATACACCATAATTAGCACTTATTTAGTGCATTTTTACGAATTTTTAATCCACTAATTTCAAAGTTCCAAAAACAGCAACTTCGATATCCGATTTCTATCCTTTAAACGTCTCTTTTAATACTCCATTTTTAAACAGATTTTTAACCACTTGATTCCAGAAATTAATCCCACTTTTCTTAACCTAAATTCAAGGTATTTTCACATATTAAAATTCCATATATAATTTGTTTTCAAAACAGCAACATTTTATGTATGTAGGGTACCCGTTTACACCACTTTGGACGTCCATTTTACACCCCCTTTAAAAATCCGAATTTGGGCAGTTCATGCAAGGTCCCTTTTCACGTCCAAAGTGTCTTATATTTAGGATATTTTACCCTAAAATTCATTCATAATTTATTTGAATCATTTCATGTATCATTTTTCAACATTTAAACGTGAATTTCGGGTCTTAGAAGGAACCCTAACAAGCTTACCTTCTACACTTCATAAATCATACTAAATTTCATATATATTCAACATCAAATCATGAATTATCATGTGATTATATCCACTAAATAAAACAGAAATATTAAATATAAATTTTAGCAAGTTTAGGCTAGTGTAGGAGCTCATATGTCACACTAATCACTCTCTACTTACATCTAACTCTTAGTTGCACTACTTGCTAATAAATTCCCTAATTAAAAGCATAATAAATATTCATTAAAGGATTCATTATAAATCATATTTATATTCCATAAATTCAGTTAGAAAAACTAATTTAAAAGCATTCAAACTCATCATATACTTACTTGTATAGAGAGTAACACTTAATTCCACTTCTCAAGCAAGCTTTCTCCACTTAACTCCTTCTTTTCTTTCCTTTTTTCTTCATTTGTTTTTGGGTTTGAAAGTTGGTGGAAAAAGGGAACGTATGCTGCCGGAAAGGAGAGCTCAAAAATGCAGAAAATTTTCTAAGTCCCCTTCATGCATATGGACGTCCCTTACTCTTTATACAATAGCTGAAAATTTCCAGCTAGTGGACCCCACTTGCCACCTCATCATTGATCATTCCAATGCCATTCTATCTCCTTAGCTGAAAGGGCAACTTGTGGACCATTTAAATTATTTTTTTCTTAATTATAAATTTGTTAATTATCCAATGCATTTAAGCTTCTCAAATCAGTCCACCAAATCACGACCACAATAGATGCTGTTTTCCATTTTTTTCAACAAATTTTGCAGATTTTTAATTGCAAATTTATATTCCCTAATACCTAGTCTAATTATTCATGCATTTATCAATTTTTAAAAAATAAAAAAAATCACTTTTCTAGCTGTTTGAACGGTCCATATTTTTCTGCTCCATTTTGCTGCCTGTACACGTCCCCCATTTTCAGCAGATTATCTTATCCTTATTAATTATGTTACAGCTTTATTTAATTATTCATTTAATTACATAGTAGTGTAGGTTATTTAGGGTCATTTTAGCATAATTTAAAAAATTATAAAATATGCATAAGGCTGCTAAACCGTCCACATCATCCATGAGATATGCTGCTGTCCATTTTTCCTTCTTCTCTCAATGGTCCAGATCTGCCCCTTTTTAATCAGAATTTTCACTTTAATTTAATGCATATTTATCCTCATTAACTCATAGTTAACTTTGGGTATTTATTTTATTAAAAAATATTTCACAAAATGCAATTATAGGGCTGTTTGGACATCCTTAGCTGCCACCTCTCCCATGCCCCTTCAAACTGTTTAATTGAGCATTTAATTATGAGATAATTGCAGGAATTTTTCCATTATTAGTAATTCACAAAATACCCTACAAATTACCTCCTTTTGACACCTCAAATTTGTCTTTATTCATTTGATTATTTTACTCATTGTCAACATAAATGCTAATCACTTTTTGGGTTGAAAAATCAAAGCCACTAATCCCAATTTCCTGCAAGATTATTTCCATCATCATTTTCATGATAAAATCCTCCCATAACCTTAATCTTATAATTTTAGCCATCCATTTCAAATTTCATCTAAATCCGATATTTTTGGCTCATGTTATGATCGTTGTAAGTTTTGAATGGTGATGATCAATTATCATTGAAATTTTCATAATCTAATTTCCTCATATGATTAAGAACAAAATTATGTGCTTTCCCCTCAATTTTCACCTTAATCCGTCTTAAGGTCATCAAGTTATGAATTTTTCAATATTTTCTCAACTTGGCTTTATAATTAGCCTCCTAATCTCCATAAATCACATTATGTAATTAAATTTTTCATGGCATACTAACATTTATCCATCCTCATTATGTTACTTCAATCATATTAAACCACATTATCTTCAATTAGTAAATTTAAACAACATTCACACAAATGACCTAGCTGCTATAAGTCGTAAAATTTACAAATAATTCATTTCTAAATATATTATTCATACATGAATCAATCAATTTCATATACATGATTTCTACTCCGATTAGGGTTTCACAGATAGTGACTCTGATGTTCTTTTTTTGCTCCTAGAGAATTTTTCGTCAAGTCTTGGCTTTCAAGTCTTTTTTAGGTGGAGTCAACTTAAAGATGACTTGGCTTTCTACATTTTAACTTTCAAGTCTCATAGTTAAGTCGACTTTAACTTGAACTCAACCCAACTCGCATGTGAAGTCCACTTAGCATTGCAACTTCACTTTTCATACTTGAGATAAATCTATTGATGAGCTGCATATATGTCAATTAAAATACTCGCTTTTAACACAAGTATATATGCTGAATCAAATAATAAAGAGTGAGTAGAGTATCGTTCCCACGAGGAATTATCTAACTGAAATTATTAATTAGTTTAATTGCTTTTGGTGGGTGGAAAATTCTGAGTTTTTGAATTTAAAACTAAAGCTAACAAACACAATAAGAAATCAGAATAGAGTCCACGGAATTGTTAGAATACTAGAAACGGGTTTATCAATCGGGGATGGTAGATGGATAGCTCAGAATCCTTGAATTGAAATTATATTGTATTGGTTCTTTTTTATTGGATTGTGCATGGATTTACTAGTCTAAGTTTAATAATCTTTATATAAGTCTTCCAACGTATATAAAGCTAATTACACCCTATTCAATTGTTATGTTCCCATCCCATTAAATAAGTAGAATTAATAAGTTCATAACCTGTTTATTGACTACACAGGGTTTAACGGTATATTCCTATCCATTAAATAATTTCCCTTAACAAAGAGGAAACCTATGCCCTACACATGGATCTGGCAGAGATTTTTCTTTTCTAAGGATTAATCAAGCAATTAAATCATCTTACAAGGTAGCTAATCTTGTAAAAAGTATTAAACCACATGTGCAAAGGTAAATCACACACAATCATATAGAAAAATCAAATATTCATTCCTGAATCTCGAAGAACCAATACAATATAATGAGATATCAATTCATCATAACTATCCATCTAAAGGAAGTTTAGTTAAAAGACATGATTATAAAATCCTTTACATCCATTATTGTAAGTATCCAGAAAAATAGAGAAAGAAAAATAGAAAGATAAAGAGAAACCTGGTTTTCTGGCGATTTCCACCAACAAGGTTGAATCTTCTCTTCAATCCGCGTTTCAATCGAGTTTTCTTCCTTCTCTGAATGTCTATTCCTGCTCTGGGCTCTCTCTCTTTCGCGCACGAACCCTAGGTTTCTATTTATAAAGTGGATTTTGTTGGAAATATGTGGAAAACTAGCTCAATCTATGTTTTGATGATTAACAAATCAATTTGAGTAAGTCTTGGCTACTAACAAGTTTATGGAAATGTTTAAGGAATAACCATTTGAAGAAAAACAAGTATGGAAGGCCAAGTCGTTCCCCAAGTCGACTTCAAGATCGACTTCAAATGTGCAGAACTGTCCAGAGTTGAAAACGGAAGACATGAAGGTGAAGTCGCAGGCCAAGTCGACTCCACCTGCGACTTGGGTAGCCAAGTCGCAAACGAAGTCGACCTCACCATCGACTTCAGTCGAGCAAAACCTTCCAGAGTCGACGTTCAGAACACAACGTGCCGAAGTCGCACCCCAAGTCGACTCCATGTGCGACTTGAGGTGAAGTCGCAGCCGAAGTCGACTCAGACATCGACTTCGCTCAGGAAGACGGAAAACTTCAAATGACAAGTTCTGGATTACTTGATTTCAATCCAAACTAAATGAAGATGAAGATCAAGGCAACATAGATACTCAAGCTGAAACATTTGAAGACAAATCCAAGTACAAGCAAGAAGCATAAACTCAATCATTCAAATCAAGAAGATATCTAAGATTACATGAGTCAAGATTCAAGATGAATCAAAGTCAAGATTTTCAAGATTCACAGATGTTCAAGTTCGTGAAGCCATCTGACGAGGTGAAGTCGAAGCCGAAGTCAACTCCACCTGCGACTTGGGTCAAGTTGATGACCAAGTCGACCCTGACTGAAACTTGAAGTTGCGACGGTGAAGCGAAGTCGCACCCGAAGTCGACTCCATCTGCGACTTGGGCGAAGTCGCATCCGAAGTCGACTCCACATGCGACTTGGGTCGCAACGGTCAGAATTAATTCGAACGTTGGCGCATTAAATGCGCGCCACCTACCTTCTAACGTTCGGATTCCCTCCAAAATTATAAATAGCATTCATGGTGGACGAGGAAAGTAGCTGAGAATCATTAAGTGTGCATAACTACTATATTCAAGAACTCTAAAGAGATCAAGCCATTCAAGGAGGAAGAACTTCACTTCAAGTTGCAAGAGCTATATTTCAGAATCTTCAAAGCCATTACAACAAGTTCTTCTCTGCGCCAAAACTACTACTACACAACTGTAAAGTGTAGTTTTCTTATTGTTTCATTTGTTTGTGTTGAACTTGATTTAGTTTGAGGAACTAAGATCAAGTGTAAGCAAAGTAGTGTGTGATTGGAGTGTAACTCATCACCTACTTGTGCTGTAATTTGTTGATGCCCCCTAGAGCTAGAATCTAGAAGAGAGCAGTGGCTCTAATTGTATTGAGAGAATACAATAGTGGAACCCAAGTCACAAGGAGTGTGAGCTTGGAAGAGTGGAGTAGGGAGGTTGCCCGAACCACTATAAAAATCTTGTGTGTTTGATTTATTTATCTGCTCTCTTCATTATATTGCTTTCCATTTCGTTTCTTCACAAAGGGGACTAGATTAATCCGGGGTAAAGCTTTTGTTTAAGTTGTAAATTTTAAATTACCCAATTCACCCCTCCCCTCTTGGGCTTTGCCATCAATTCGGGACCCAACAAGTGGTATCAGAGCAGGTCTTTGAATTGAATCAAAGAGATCCATTATCATGGCATCCCAATCTACTTCCGTTCCCGCTTTTGCCGAGGGCCAATCTTTTACAAGGCCACCATTGTTTGATGGGAACCACTTTGGCTATTGGAAGCTTCGTATGAAGCAACTCATCATGGCTACCGATATGGATTCTTGGATTGCTATCCAAGATGGTGTAACTTTGCCAATTGGTGAAAGAGCTTCCAAATGGACCGAAGAGGAAGTAAGAACCGTCAAGAGCAATGCTAAGGCTATGAACTCTTTATTTTGTGCTCTTACGGCTTCGGAATATGATAGAGTATCATCTTGCCTAACCGCCAAGGAGATATGGGATACTCTAACATCCATTTATGAAGGAACCTCTCAAGTCCAAGGGACTAGGAGAAATATCTTGATAGGAGAATTGGAAAGTTTTAGAATGCTAGACACAGAAAATATTTCTGAAATGTTTGCTAGATTTTCTAAGATTACTAATGCTCCAAAAGGTCTTGGAAAGGCTATTTCTGAATCCGAACAGGTTATGAAGATATTGAGAGCTCTACCGGATTCATGGACTCCAAAGATTACAGCTATTGAAGAAGCCAAAGACCTCAACACCCTAAAGCTAGAAGATCTAATTAGCTCATTGATGTCACATGAGCTAATTAAGAGAAGAAACGATGAGAATCATAGAGGCAAGAAAATCATTGCATTAAAAGCTGCACGCAAATCTGAAGAATCTACCTCCTCGTCTAATAATGGTGATGAAGATATCGCACTTCTCACTCGTAAATTTCGGAAATTTGTGAGAAAAGAAAAGAACCTCAAAGACTTCAAAGAAAGACCACATAAAGAAAAGAAAAAGGAGGTTACAAAATGCTACAGATGCGGGGGCATTGGACATATGCAAGCACAATGTCCTACACCGGAAGAAAGGCCAAAGGAGAGCCATGAAAGCAGAAAATTCCAAAGGCCACGAGGAAGAGGCATGTTCGTCAACGAGGAGACTTCATCAACACGCAGTTCCTCAACCGACGACAATGATGTAGCCAACTGTGCGAGAATTTGCTGCATGGCTCGAATCGAGCAAGAAGAAGAAGACTTGCTATGTCTAAACACAACGGAAGTTTTGGAAGAACAATCTACTTCAACAAAATGCACAAGTAATGAAGAGGTAACTTCCAAACCTTGCTATTCTCAATCAAGTTATTCTTCTTTTCATGATTGCCTTAAATGTGCTGAATTAGAAGAACTTCAAATTGCTTATGATTCATTATATGAGGAAATTAAGAGGCTAGGAAACAAGCTGTCATTGAAGAGACAACAGTGCAACTTTGTTATTGTTGAAAATGAAAAACTAGCTGAAAAATCAGCAAAACTGAAAGAAGAAAATGAATCACTGTTGAAAGAGGCAGAAAAATTGAAAAAGGAGAACAAATCATTAAATGAATCATTAGGAAAGTTCTCTAATCCAGGAGAAAGTGTGAAGATGTTTCTGAACATGACCTCACAAAAGGATAAAAGAGGTCTTGGGTACAATACATTTGAGCAAAAAGAAAGTGGCAAATCAAATGTGCCAAAACTTGGAAAATATCAAACTGCACCAATTTATAAGCCACAAAAGAAAAATATTATGTGGATTAAAAGACCAATTTTTGAACCAAAATGCAATTGGAGGCCTACTCCTAGACTACCAATGGCCTGCAATTTCTGTAATAAAATGGGTCATAAAGCTTACAAGTGTAACTTCAAGAAGTTATATGACCATGGTGCAAAGCTAGTTTGGGTTCCAAGGAACACAAGATTTGGGCTTTCTAAGTTAGAATTACAAAGATTGAATCATTTTACTAACCCAAATGGACCCATAAAATGGGTACCAAAGAGATGAGATTTACCTGTTTATTTTTCAGATTTGTTTAAAGGTAAAGGCAAACAACATATGGTTCATGGACAGTGGTTGCTCAAGGCATATGACTGGAGAAAGAAGTCTGTTTCACAAACTTAAGCCTTGCAACGACGGAACGGTTGCCTTTGGTAATAATGAGAAAGGTAAAATCAAAGGTAAAGGAAATATTTACAGTAGCTCAAATGCATGCATGGAGGATGTTTTGTTTGTTGAAGGACTCAAGCATAACTTAATGAGCATTAGCCAATTATGTGATAAAGGATATAAGGTTGTGTTTGAATCATCTATATGCAATGTATTTGATGGTGAGCATATCATGTTTAGTGGAAGAAGACATGGAAATGTATATTTGGTTTCACTTGATGAACTAGATGGTCAATGTCTAATGGCCATTGAAAATGATCCATGAGTTTGGCATAAAAGACTTGGACATGTGAATATGTCAAACATAAAGACCCTATGGAAAAAGAATTTGGTAGAAGGCTTGCCAAAGTTGAAATATGACAAAGACAAAATTTGCAAGGCATGTCAATTATCTAAACAACCAAAGATGTCTTTTTCTACCAAAAAGGAGATTTCCACCACAAGGCCACTTGAATTGCTACACATGGATCTATATGGACCATCCGACATTTTAACCATTGGTGGAAAGAAATATGTATTTGTTATTGTAGATGACTTTTCAAGATTCACATGGATAATTCTCTTAGCTAGCAAAGATGAAGCTTTCTCTATGTTTTCAACTTTTGTAAACTTGGTGGAAAATGAAAAACAAAGTACTATTATGTCTATAAGAAGTGACCATGGTGGTGAATTTGAAAACAAACGATTCATAGAATTATGTAATGAAAAAGGAATTCATCACACATTTTCTGTACCAAGAACTCCACAACAAAATGGAGTAGTTGAAAGGAAAAACAGAACTATACAAGAGATGGCTAGAATAATGATAAATGAGAGCAAATTATCCAAGAAGTTTTGGGGTGAAGCTGTGAGCACAGCTTGTCATGTTTTAAATCGAGTTACCATTAGAGCTATCTTGAAAAAGACCCCATATGAGCTATGGAAGGGAAGAAAACCAAATATCTCTCATTTTCATGCCTTTGGATGCACATGTTATGTGTTGAACAATGGAAAAACCAACTTGGGAAAACTTAACGCTAAAAGTGATGAGTCAATATTCCTTGGGTACTCATCAAACAGCAAAGCAAATAGAGTATTCAATAAACGAAACCAAGTTGTAGAAGAATCCATACATGTTGTTTTTGATGAAACTAACCCATGCTTGAAAAGAAGAGATGATTTAAGTGATGCAGATGAGATTGTAAGCAACTTTGAAAAGCTGCATGTGGAAAAGCAAGAAGAGTCCAATGAGGAAAGGGTAAGTGAAGGTAATGACTCCTATAAACCTCCATCTGATTTAAAATTCAAACATGCACATCCAATTGAACAAATTATAGGGAATGTATATGAAGGTGTAAAAACTAGAAGGTCAAAGCAAAATGTTTGTGGACAATATGCCTTTATATCCAAGATTGAACCTTCTAATATTGAACAAGCTCTTGATGATGAAAACTGGATTATAGCAATGCAAGAAGAGCTAAATCAATTTGAAAGAAATCAAGTTTGGCACCTTGTTCCTAGACCAAATGATTGTACTATTATTGGCACCAAGTGGGTCTTTAGGAACAAATTAGATGAAAGTGGACTTGTAGTGAGGAACAAAGCTAGACTTGTGGCAAAAGGATACTCACAAGAAGAAGGAATAGATTTTGAAGAATCCTATGCCCCGGTTGCTAGATTAGAGGCAATTCGCATCTTACTAGCTTTTGCATCTCACATGAACTTTAAATTGTTTCAAATGGATGTCAAAAGTGCATTTCTGAATGGTTATATAAATGAAGAGGTGTATGTAGAACAACCACCTGGATTTGAGGAAAAAGATCAATCTAAATTTGTATACAAGCTAACCAAAGCATTATATGGATTAAAACAAGCTCCAAGAGCTTGGTATGATAGACTAAGCAAATTTCTGATTGATCATGATTTTCAAAAAGGAAATGTAGACACCACTTTGTTTATCAAGTACAATGGAAAGGATATATTGATCATTCAGATTTATGTAGATGACATTATTTTTGGTGCTACTAATGAAACTCTTTACCAAGAATTTTCTGAGCTTATGCAGAAAGAGTTTGAGATGAGCATGATGGGAGAGCTCAATTTCTTCCTTGGACTGCAAATCAAGCAACTAAATGAAGGAATCTTCATTAACCAGTCCAAATACATCAAAGAGATGCTCAAGAAGTTTGGCATGGAGAATAGCAAAGGAGCAAACACGCCCATGAGCTCTACAATCAAGCTTGACAAAGATGAGAAGGGCAAAGTAGTTGATTTAAAATTGTATAGAAGCATGATAGGTTCCTTATTGTATTTAACTGCTTCTAGGCCAGATATTTTGTTTAGTGTGTGTATGTGCTCTAGATTTCAATCATGCCCAAAAGAATCACACTTGGTAGCTGTGAAAAGAATTTTTAGATATCTAGTAGACACTACCAATTTAGGACTATGGTATCCAAAGGGCTCTAATTTTGATCTAATCGGCTACTCGGATGCGGATTTTGCTGGTTACAAAGTAGATAGAAAAAGCACTAGTGGAACATGTCAGTTTCTTGGAAGCATGTTGGTTTCATGGTTTTCAAGAAAACAAACTAGTGTTGCTCTATCTACGGCGGAAGCCGAATACATTGCCGCCGGGAGCTGTTGTGCTCAATTACTTTGGATGAAACAGCAACTTAGGGACTATGGCATGGATTTTAAAAATATACCTATCAAATGTGATAATACAAGTGCCATATGTCTAACCAAGAATCCAGTCCTGCATTCTAGGACCAAACATATAGACCTTAGACATCATTTCATTAGAGAACATGTAGAAAATCATGACATATGTTTGGTATATGTAAGAACAGAGGATCAAGTTGCAGATATATTTACTAAGCCCCTAGCAAAAGAAGCATTTTATAAGATTAGAAATGACATGGGAATGCTTGAACTTACTTAACGCATAAATTGAGGGGGAGCACCCATTTAGGGGGAGCAAACCCACTTGTTTCTTTACCCTCTAACTTTTTGATATATTGACAAAAAGGGGGAGAAGAGTGGATTTGAGTCCAAAAGGGGAGAAGAATAGGATTTGATTCATATGACTATGCTTAAGGAGAAAAGAGTAGGATATGATTAGGGAGAAGAGTTTGAATGTTTATTAACTTTTGAAGGATTGCTAAGCATGTTATTTTATCGCAAAGTATGTTATTTTTTAATTGAAAGGTATACACTCAAATCAGTTTTGTCAATCATCAAAAAGGGGGAGATTGTTGGAAATATGTGGAAAACTAGCTCAATCTATGTTTTGATGATTAACAAATCAATTTGAGTAAGTCTTGGCTACTAACAAGTTTGTGGAAATGTTTAAGGAATAACCATTTGAAGAAAAACAAGTATGGAAGGCCAAGTCGTTCCCCAAGTCGACTTCAAGATCGACTTCAAATGTGCAGAACTGTCCAGAGTTGAAAACGGAAGACAGGAAGGTGAAGTCGCAGGCCAAGTCGACTCCACCTGCGACTTGGGTAGCCAAGTCGCAAACGAAGTCGACCTCACCATCAACTTCAGTCGAGCAAAACCTTCCAGAGTCGACGTTCAGAACACAACGTGCCGAAGTCGCACCCCAAGTCGACTCCATGTGCGACTTGAGGTGAAGTCGCAGCCGAAGTCGACTCAGACATCGACTTCGCTCAGGCAGACGGAAAACTTCAAATGACAAGTTCTGGATTACTTGATTTCAAGCCAAACTAAATGAAGATGAAGATCAAGACAACATAGATACTCAAGCTGAAACATTTGAAGACAAATCCAAGTACAAGCAAGAAGCATAAACTCAATCATTCAAATCAAGAAGATATCTAAGATTACATGAGTCAAGATTCAAGATGAATCAAAGTCAAGATTTTCAAGATTCACAGATGTTCAAGTTCGTGAAGCCATCTGACGAGGTGAAGTCGAAGCCGAAGTCAACTCCACCTGCGACTTGGGTCAAGTTGATGACCAAGTCGACCCTGACTGAAACTTGAAGTTGCGACGGTGAAGCGAAGTCGCACCCGAAGTCGACTCCATCTGCGACTTGGGCGAAGTCGCATCCGAAGTCGACTCCACATGCGACTTGGGTCGCAACGGTCAGAATTAATTCGAACGTTGGCGCATTAAATGCGCGCCACCTACCTTCTAACGTTCGGATTCCCTCCAAAATTATAAATAGCATTCATGGTGGACGAGGAAAGTAGCTGAGAATCATTAAGTGTGCATAACTACTATATTCAAGAACTCTAAAGAGATCAAGCCATTCAAGGAGGAAGAACTTCACTTCAAGTTGCAAGAGCTATATTTCAGAATCTTCAAAGCCATTACAACAAGTTCTTCTCTGCGCCAAAACTACTACTACACAACTGTAAAGTGTAGTTTTCTTATTGTTTCATTTGTTTGTGTTGAACTTGATTTAGTTTGAGGAACTAAGATCAAGTGTAAGCAAAGTAGTGTGTGATTGGAGTGTAACTCATCACCTACTTGTGCTGTAATTTGTTGATGCCCCCTAGAGCTAGAATCTAGAAGAGAGCAGTGGCTCTAATTGTATTGAGAGAATACAATAGTGGAACCCAAGTCACAAGGAGTGTGAGCTTGGAAGAGTGGAGTAGGGAGGTTGCCCGAACCACTATAAAAATCTTGTGTGTTTGATTTATTTATCTGCTCTCTTCATTATATTGCTTTCCATTTCGTTTCTTCACAAAGGGGACTAGATTAATCCGGGGTAAAGCTTTTGTTTAAGTTGTAAATTTTAAATTACCCAATTCACCCCTCCCCTCTTGGGCTTTGCCATCAATTCGGGACCCAACAGATTTGTGCAGCACATGTACAGAAATCCGCGCGTACGGATGCGTAGTGGTGCCTAGGCGCCAACTCTCTGTGTGCTGGGTAACTTAGAAACCTGTCTGGATGCCCTAGGAATTCATGCCTTGATGCCTAAACGCCCCTAGCTGGCGCCTAGGTGCCAACTCCCTGGATGCTTCATGACTTGGGAACTCTCCTGGAACACCTGTGTGATCATGCCATGGCGCTTAGGCGCTAACTCCCTGGAAGCTACTATGACTGGTGGCTTCAAAATCCTTCTGGACTTGTCCGCATGTTGGTGAAGTGGCGCCTAGGCGTCAACTCCTTGGAAACAATCGGTTGTTGGATGTGCTAGAGTTCTGGTAAGGGCGTGTAGGGTGGCGCCTGGGTGCATCCACATGCCTCGTAACTTGGTTCTTATTTGCATCCGCTTCACCCGCATTGCTTGTAATTCGCCCGTCCTTCCCACAAAAATTAATAAACTAAATAAATGGACTAAAAATGCCTAACTTATACAAAAATGTATAAAAACTAAATAATGCTCCTAAAATGCAAAGCGAGTGAAAATTAAGCTAAATGGATGAAAACCTAGCCTAATATCTTGGACTAATGCGCAAAAATTAGTCTGAAATGGGCCATGATAACTCGTATTTTTACTAGTTATCACACCCCCAAACTTAAATATTGCTAGTCCTCGAACAACACATGCAAACACAATGAATGAATGAATGAATAAATAATGAATGAATGCGAACCCTGTCAACTCAACTTGCTTCCTGTTATACTTTGGTCAATCCATTTATCTGCTCAACAAGGTCAAGAATAATCTAAACGTGAAAAATCATTCATTACACAAAACAGGGCCTGCGTTTTCATTCTCAAACCAAGTTACATGTGGGTGACAAAATTTCCTAGTACATGGTCATCATTCAACATGCTAATCTTTCACTTAATCAAAAAACTGGTTAGAAAATCAATGAAAGCAAGCAAACCAAGGTTTAACCTGAACTAACTGGTCAAGGAAAAATGATAATCATTCACTGGATTCAATTTTTGCCCAAATGCACATTCTTTTCCCCCCAAACTTATTGCAAAATTTTCCTCACCATATTTCAGGATATCTGGAGATCCGTGTGTTTTTTTTGGCTCCCCTCACCATATTTCAGGGTATCTAGGGAGAATTTTGGTTTTAAAGTGTTATTACTGGCAGTTCAGGACCTCCTCCGTCGGCTCCCATCTGACTCCCGCCCACTTGCAGAGCCCGGTAATGAGTGATGGGAAGTAGTAGCTGCCCCAGGGTGCTGTCGCACATGCACAAATCTGGTGGTAGATCAGCCTGCGATCGATATGCCGCTGTATATGGCGTGCAGCAGGAGTGCCCTATCCATCGTCACCTCACTGACATGCGTCGACGACATCATCCAGGCTGATATGAAGTGGAACAACATCCTCCCGTGGTAAAGCATCTCGCTCCGCTTGAAGGAGGTAAGCTGCTCGCCCGTCGACTTCTTGATTGGTGGCCTCGTGCAAAACTGCCTGGTGATGGAGCTGACGTCTTGGTCTTCTCCCTCCAGGAAAGCCTCGTACTTGTCCGGGTGATCGAAAGAACCCAACCCGTAATAGGAGTTGATCGCCTCAGCATGGAAGGGGACGATCTTGCCCCGAACTTTGACTCGCCCCTGCTCATGCTCCACCGCATTAGCATAAAATTCTTTGACCACTAGCGTGATAGTAGGCCGGGGTTGCGCCACAAAATTTTACCAGCCTCGGGCATTCAGGTTGAGGAGCGGAGCGTCGAAGAATGCATCAATCTTGATTCCCCTCTTCGGAATCGGGTACCGCTTCTGAAGCGAGTCTGTGTACCGCTTGAACGCCTGAGCGGACACGAACCTGTTGGTATCAAATTCCATCGATTCCTGAATTTTCTTCCTCTTGGCAGTTGACGAGGAAGACATGTCTCCGGCAGATGATATTCTCAAACAACCTCACAAGCAAAAGTCCAACACAAACCGCACAAGCCAACCTCAAAAAATGCACACAAATGCTCCAATTCACCAACTAATCCACAAAATCAACCAATCCAATCCAATCTTCCACCCAAACAATCACCAAGAAACTTCAAATCAATAAAAAGGCACCAAAGATGAAGAAATTTTACCCCCGGGAGCTTGTCAGTTGAAATTGTGCACGACCACTGTTTCTGCACTAGCACCAGGGCGCGAGATGGTGGCACCTAGGCGCCGATCTGCTGATAGCGCTATCCGGCGCCGGTCGAAAGAGATGATGATGAAAGGGCTTGAAATGGAGCCCAAAACAACAGGAAATTGATAGGAAACCAAGTGTAGGTGTGGGGCTTAGGATTTGGTGATGAAAAACTGGATTTTGGGGTGGATTTGGGTGGATATATGGGGAAAAAAGGAGAAAATGAAATGGATGGAATGGAACGATGATTCCTTTATGAAATGGGGTTGGATTTGAGTTGAAATGACTTGGAATCAAAGGAAAAATGAAGAGCAATGAGAAAAAGGGGGAAAAAATGGCGCCGGGGCGTGGGGTTAGGGTTTAGAGCCCTAACCCGCGCCTTATAAAGCCGTTTGGGTCGCGCTGTCCATGACCCGGCGCCAGGGCACCAATTCATGCTCTGTGTTCTTTGGGATCTTCATCATGGCGCTGGGGTGCCCCCATGCGGCGCTTAGGTGCCGTTGTTCTTCAGTAATTTTTTGAACTATTTGCACCCAGTTGCTTCCAAGCATGATCTTTGTGAAATTTAGCTCCAAGTCATTTTCCTAAAAAAAAAATAAAAACAAAAACAAAAACAAAAACAAACATGAAAATGAGTAATGGGTTGCCTCTCATTCAGCGCTAAGTTTAACGTCCTTAGCCCGACATTCCTTAATTATTAGCCAATTCCTGCTCTGTCGAACTTCCTTCCATGCGGTGTATGCACTAGAAGTTCAGATCTCTTCCTAGCCTCCTCAAATGGATCAATTAGCCTCTTTTCTTGAATTTCATAGAGGCTATAGAAGCATTTTTCTTCAGGGTCTTGAATAAATGATGGCTTCAATATGTTGCTTTCCAGGGTTATGCATTGATCAATTAAGTCACGTTGCACCTGAATTTGAGGAAGACAAATTAGAGGCGTGTTGTTATGATAATTTTCAACTTTCTCCACTATATCAACCTCTATTTCTTCATATATTTCTTCTTCCACTTCCTGACTTTCCATTAGCTCAGCCAATTGTTCAAGGACAAATTGAGGGGCCAATTTTTCTGCTGCACACATGGATCTATCTTCTTTAATGCTTATAGTGTCTTTGCAGCCTTCATCCAACATAGTTTCCTTTGAGTCTCCTCAATATCAGTTGAAGAAAACTCTTGATGCCTACTTTGGATTTCAGTAGCCAACTCCTCTACCTGCTTTTGCTTGTTCAGGTTAAACTCCATTTGGCTCGTCATGAATTGCATGAACATGTCCTCCAAAGATAACTTGCTTTCAGGTGGTGATGGTTCCCCTATGTGATATGCTTGAAATCCAATCGGCATCACATTTTCTGATTGAGGGTTTCCATAGTTGCCCTTTGCATCATTAGAATGATCAAGATAGCCCACAGATGCTGAGTAATACATGCATTGAATTGACAAATGTTCCTCGCCTCCACACAAGTCGCAGTAAGTTGAATAAAAGTAATCCATATCCTGCATTTGATTGTTAACACCTACAAATTGAGCTGGAGGTGCCCATATATTGCCATACTCATGGCAACCTATTGTACTTGGTGTTGAAAATTTTGCATTTGGCCAATGGTAAGCATTTGAAGCCATTGAAAATTTCAATAAACAGACTCCTAAAAATAAAATTTTATCAAAAGAAAGAATTGAAAAGAAGAAAAGAAGAAAATATAAAATGAAATATGATTACAGAATTGTACAAGAAAGCAATAAAACTAACAATAATTAGTTAAACCAATTCCTCGGCAACGACGCCAAAAACTTGACGAGCTGCGTATATGTCAAATAAAATGCTCGCTTTTAACGCAAGTATACGTGCCGAATCAAGTAATAAAGAGTGAGTAGAGTATCGTTCCCACGAGAAATTGTCTAACTGGAATTATTAATTAGTTTAACTACTTTCGGTGGGTGGAAAATTCTGAGTTTTTGAATTTAAAACTAAAGCTAACAAACGCAATAAGAAATCATAATAGAGTCCACGGAATCGCTGGAATACTAGAAACGGGTTTATCAATCGGGGATGATAGATGGATAGCTCGGAATCCTTGAATCTAAATTATATTGCATTGGTTCTTTTTCATTGGATTGTGCATGGATTTACTAGTCCAAGTTTAATAATCTTTATATAAGTCTTCCAACGTATATAAAGCTAATTACACCCTATTCAATTGTTATGTTCCCATCCCATTAAATAAGTAGAATTAATACGTTCATAACCTGTTTATTGACTACACAGGGTTTAACGGTATATTCCTATCCATTAAATAATTTTCCTTAACAAAGAGGAAACCTATGCCCTACACATGGATCTGGCAGAGATTTTTCTTTTCTAAGGATTAATCAAGCAATTAAATCATCTTACAAGGTAGCTAATCTTGTAAAAAGCATTAAACCACATGTGCAAAGGTAAATCACACACAATCATATAGAAAAATCAAATATTCATTCCTGAATCTCGAAGAACCAATACAATATAATGAGATATCAATTCATCATAACTATCCATCTAAAGGAAGTTTAGTTAAAAGACATGATTATAAAATCCTTTACATCCATTATTGTAAGTATCCAGAAAAATAGAGAAAGAAAATGTGAAACCCGGACCCAAGTAAAGTTTATTTATATGCAATTGGCATATAAATATGAATCAATTATAATTTAGTGAAACTATAAATGATTTCCAATTGCAATATTGACGATTTATTACAATTAGGGCAAGTGATTATGAATGATCAATATAAGCCGATATGGGTCAATGTGATTAAAGAGGCTTAATGAGAATTAAGTAATGTTGATATATTGAGGATAATTATCTCATATAGTATGGTTTAATTAATAGAGATTATGATGTTAATTATGCAGTTAGAGTAGAAAATGCTAGAAAATACGTAACTCGACTCCGGGAAGGCGGATTAAGATGAAAATTGAAAAGAAAGCACATAATTTTGTGCTTAATCTTATGGAAATGATGGATTATGAAAATAAGGGTAAAATTTGGATGAAAATTGATCATCACCATCCAAAAATTCAAATGGTCATAACTTGAGCTAGAAAAGTCGCATTGAAATGAAATTTGAAATGAACGGTTAAAATTATGAGATCTATGCAATAAGAGGTTTGGAATTAAGCTAATGATAATAAATTCAAGTTATTAATGATATCATTAAGGAGCTAATGAGCTAGCTCAAGTGAGACAATGTAGGTGGCCCACACATGGACGATCAAGGGGCTATTGCATGTGATTTTTTAATTTTTAAAAAAATGGAAAATGTGTATTTTAATGACCTAGGAAGCTAGGGTGAATAGTGGACGAAATTTGGGTTGATTTTTGTGCCAATAAAATGACAAAAAGTCCATGATAAGTGGACCCCACCAAGTGGACAGCATTATGGAGCAAGAGAGAGGTTACGGTAGAGGCAGCTTTTTGGATTTTTTATTAATTTTTTTAATAGCTAATTTGACCCCTAAATTAGCTCCTAGGTAGGGTGATTAAATATACATTAAATTAAAGTTGCAATTTTGTGGAAAAATTGCAAAAAGAAGCAGCTGATGTGGACGTGATTGCATGGACACAAAATGGATAGCAGGAGATGTGGACGATCATGCTGCATTATCTGATTTTTATGATTTTTTTAATAAGATAAATTGACCCCTAAGTAGGCTATTAGCTAGGGTAGTTAATTTTCCATTAATTAAAGTAAAAATTCGTTGGAAAAAATGGCAAAAGTTGCTGCAAAGTGGACGTCCAAACAAGGGGGAGATTTGTGTCCATTAATGAATGGATTTTTGATGATTTTTTATAAGATAATTAATTAATTTAAATGGCCCATATTTTGCCATGTCAGAAAAAGGGGATAAGCATGTCTTAATAATGCTTTAAATAAAGCGAAAAGTGGGGCCCATAAGCTGAAAAATCCAGCTTTTGCTCCAAGTACACGTCCATTTGATTTAAGGGGGAGGAGAGAGAAAATGCTAAGGAGCAAACCCATTTTCCAGCAGCCCTTCATGTCCCCATTTTCCAGAAGCATGAGGGGGAGGAAAAGAGGAGAAAAAGAGAAGGAAAAATGGGAAGAAAGAAGAGGAACCAAGCTAGGAAAAATGGAGTTCAAGTTGATTCAATTCCAAGTAAGTATACCCTTTGATTTTGGGTTGAAAATCATAACTGGAATTTTCTTAAATCCTATGTGATTTTTCTGTTTTGATGTTTAATCATGATTATATGATGATTCATGATTATATAAATTATATAATTTTATTTATAAATTTTAATTTGGAGATTAAACAGCCCATGTCATCTAATCTACACTCATGTGTAGTAAATCTGAACTAGGAAAGAAAAATATGGAAGAAACAGTAAATGAATGAATTTTATCATGAAAATTTGTGGAAAGACTCATAATAGGATTATTAAGAAACTACCAAATTTTCAGCTCAAAATAATAAGTATGTTGGAAATTAAAAATCCGAGAAAATCAACCTAAATAGGGTTGAACGAGTGTCAGGATCAGTGGTACCAAATGATTTTTAATAATTTTTATAAAAGGAATTTGGGGCTGAAAATTTTACATAATATATAAGACTTATTTATTATTACACTAAAAAAAATAAAAATTAGGTTTTCATGGGTATAAATATACCCCATAATTAACGTGATTTGGACTGTCTGAAAAGGAGTGCTCCTGTCCAGCAAAGTAAAATACCAAAATAAATAGAAATACTAAATATTTCATGCTGGATATTTAATAGGTTAGTATTCATGTTTAAGGAATAAATCAAGATAAATTTTAAATTCAAGATTTTTGTGATGGAATTTAAATTACAATGGGATATAAACAAGTGTCATAAATTATTATGAGGATTTAACCTATTAAAGGTGGGTTTTAGAAAGGATGGAACTTAGGGTTATGTATAACACCCGATTTCCATATTTTGATGTTGAAAATGATAAATGGATTATGTGAAGTGTTAAAATGCAAAAATGCATAAAGATATGATGGAAAACGTGGATTAGGTACTGTTTAAGTAAATAATGATTATCTCAAATTTTGAGATTATTATATGATACCTAAGTTAGCAACTAAGGGCTTAAAATGAGCACCGATGTGTGAAAAATGAAAACTATGTTAAAAATGATAAATGGAGGTAATGAACTTCCAAATAATGATTTAATGAGTGATTATTATATTTATGTAAGTTTACCCTACATAAGGGTATTAAAATGAATGAATGAATGATTTTATATATATAGGCTATGTGCTAAGTATGAGTACCCGACTTGAAGGACAAGTGGGTCAAGCCAAGTCCAAATGAATTTATGTAGGTTAGAAAACCTGAAGGATTTATGTATTTGAAGTTAATGTGAATAAATGAAATATTATTTTCATTTATCTAGGCAAAGGCAAGGAAAAGAGTGGAAGAAAAGGATTATGGCGATCTCAGGTAAGCAAGCAAACTTTTCAAATTACTGATTTTTCCTTATGTGATGAAATGATGATATGTCGATGTTTTTATGAATATTTTACAAGTGGGCAAGCACAAGTTTTGAAAAATAATGGCTTTAATGAAAAGCCTTAAGGTTTGCTTCATGGGAAGCAAGCAACACTATTTAAGATAAATAATTTATCTCAAGTGTTGCCAATGTTGGGAATGCTTTATGTTAATGGAATTGAGAAATTGCTTATGAGTAAGCAAGTTCTCCATGAATATAATTTTAAAGGAATTTTATGTTTTATGTCGATGTTTTTAAGAAATTTGCTTTTAAGTAAGCAAGTTCTTTATGATGTTGTTTCAAAAGTATTTTATAAGAAAAGAGAATTTTGCCCTTTTTCACAAAACAACAAATGTAAATAACTTTTTAATTTCTCTTACGATGTTTTACAATAAATGATTAAGATTATAAAAGAAAAAGATTGGTTTTCTATGTCATGATATTTAATTATAAATGATAATTTGGACATAGCCTGTATGTTTTGAAATGATATTCTAAAAGTTTTGATTTTCTTTAGATAAGGAAATCTATGATGAAAATGTTTTCAAAAATATTTATACGAATATTGTTGAAAGAGATTTAAGGATGACCAACCTAATAAGTGATTTCATAAAATAGTTTAATTTCAGGTTGCTAAATGACATGCAAAAGACTATGCGATTCCCCTTTTTGTAAACAATAGTATAATAGATATGTGGATAATAATATAATTTTTAGGTTGTAGAGAAGGGGTGGTATAATTGCATAACTTTTGTAAGCAAAAGGCCCTGAAATGAAAACCAAGAAAAATACTAGGAAAAAAATACATGGTTTATCTTTGAAAATCTAACAGCTTTAATGTTCTTTCATAAGGGTTTTAAGAAGTATTATTTTTCAAACATTTCAAAGGATTGTCAAAATATTTTACTCAAAATTCTTTTAAAAGAATTTAAGGATGGTCATCCGAAATTTAGATTTCAAATGACAACTTGTTTAAAGTGGGTGCGCTCGCTTTACAAGTTGACACGGACTGCGGTCTGTGAGGTGTTTTCAAAAAATGATTTTTAAAAATATAGACTTCGGTCTCTAATGTTTTTCGAGTATAGATGCAGACTACGGTCTGTGATCCCGGTTTAAAAGGACACGGGCTGTGGTCTGTGATACTTTAAATCGAACGGACTGCAATCCATCAGGATAATGTATGGTGCACCAGTACAAGGAATAGGCCGGTTGTAGAGCACGGTCGGGATGGCCGGAGCCCACTCTACATATGGCCAAGTCGCTAAGGGATGACAGGAGGCCAGCGACGTCCTCCTTGAGATGGGAGCAGGATAAAGAAAATAGTCGCCTGGTTAGTGTGCTGTTAAGGATTCTCTTCCAAAAGGTAGAGTGATCACTTGCTAAGTGTCACTACTGGATGGAGAGAAATGCATTTTCTTATGTTTTGCTTTTGAAAAGCCCAAAGATTGGAACATGAAACCATATTTTTATAAAAGTTATCATAAAGGGATTTTTATGACATGGTTACCCTAAAAATAGGGTGTTTACACAAAAGTGTAAATAATAAGGATGAAAGGAAACATTTTTATGCAAATGGATTTATGAAAATAGTTTATGATTTTAATTGTCTTATTTGCTATAAACCAGCCCCAAGATGGGAATTATGAAAAAGATTTATGTCAAACTTCGTTCTGGACAGAGAATGTCCATTTTCAAAAGGCTTAAATGGAAAAGTATTTTAGGACATATGAATGTCCATTTCCAAAGAAAGATACGTCAAAAATATTTTGAGACATCAAATGTCTCTTGGCTAAAGGAATTTAAGATGAAAAATATTTTTGGACATAGAAATGTCCTTTGCCGAGAAAGGCTTATGTGTATGATGTTTTAGGACATGATAATGTCCTTCTCTAAAAAGGAGTTACGAATAAAATGTTTTGGATGTAAAATGTCCACTAATGAAAGATGATTTTATGCAAATGTCCTTGAACATTAGAAATGTTCATATAAGACTAAAGGAAATTAATTAAAGAGGGTAAAACGTATAAGTTTTGCCTTAACAAGCCCACACTTGGCTTGTAAATGATTTTAAGAATGATGTTTTGTGATAATGTTTAAGGATATGGAACTGTCCTTATGAATAAAGATTTCATGATAACGTTTTAGGACATATGCATGTCCTCAAGTAAAAAGGTGTTCAAGATGTTTAAAAAAAAGGTTTTAAAGGAAGTCTTGCCCTAAAGACAAAATGCTTGCTTATTGAGTTGTCTGTCACGTTTTGTTTTTCCAAACCTTAGATAGGTACCGAGAAACTCAAGGAAATGCAAATCTGAGCAATGAAGTAAGGCACGAGATGATAGCCAGGTAGGCTATAAGGAATGAGAAAGCATAAATAGGCTAAGGTATGTTAATGTGTATGTGAACTTAATTAGAGTTTTAAGTTCTATATGATTCAATGATTGAATGCATAGATGTATGAATGTAAAATGTGATGATTTAGTCAAGGAAATTTTCATTGTAGAAAAGCAGGATGAGATGCTATGAAATAGAATTTGAAATTTTATTACAAGTGTATCGGCACTTGTTTGATGAATGATGAGAAATGTAAATAAAAGATTGATGAATAAATCAAAATTTTTTTTGGACGAAATCCAATTAAGAACCCGCCGCGTGATCAGGGCAACAATCCTGATTCACATTTACCAATCAATAAGGTCTTGAGGTAAGGAAGTGACGTCTCAGTTTGGGGCGCCACAGAAAAATAGAAAGATAAAGAGAAACCTGGTTTTCTAGCGGTTTCCACCAACGGGGTTGAATCTTCTCTTCAATCCGTGTTTCAATCGAGTTGTCTTCCTTCTCTGAATGTCTATTCCCGCTCTGGGCTCTCTCTTTCGTGCGCGAACTCTAGGTTTCTATTTATAAAGTGGATTTGTGCAGCACACGTACAGAAATCCGCGCGTACGGATGCGTAGTGGCGCCTAGGCACCAACTCTTTGTGTGCTGGGTAACTTAGAAACCTATCTGGATGCCCTAGGAATTCATGCCTTGGCGCTTAGGCGCCAACTCCCTTGATGCTTTATGACTTGGGAACTCTCCTGGAACACCTGTGTGATCATGCCATGGTGCCTAGGCGCCAACTCCCTAGAAGCTACTGCGACTGGTGGCTTCAAAACCCTTCTGGACTTGTCTGCATGTTGGTGAAGTGGCGCCTAGGCGTCAACTCCCTGGAAACAATCGGTTGCTGGATGTGTTGGAGTTCTGGCAAGGGCGTGTAGGGTGGTGCCTGGGCGCCGTCCACATGCCTCGTGACTTGGTTCTGATTTGCATCCGCTTCACCCGCATTGCTTGTAATTCACCCGTCCTTCATGCAAAAATTACATAAACTAAATAAATGGACTAAAAATGTGTAATTTATACAAAAAATGCATAAAAACTAAATAATGCTCCTAAAATGCAAAGCGAGTGAAAATTAAGCTAAATGGATGCAAACCTAGCCCAATATCTTGGATTAACGTGCAAATATTAGTCTGAAATGGGCCATGATAACTCGCATTTTTACGAGTTATCATCTATCAAGTTTTCGCTTGTTCTTCCAAGTCGCATGCTTAGCGTCGACTTCTGCTTTGACTTCACACAAGTCGTATGTGAAGTCGCATGTGAAGTCCACTTAGCATTGCAACTTCACTTTTCATACTTGAGATAAATCTATCAAGTTTTAACTTGTTCTTCCAAGTCACATGCTTAGCGTCGACTTCTGCTTTGACTTCACAGAAGTCATGTGATTGAAGTCGACTTTTAGGGTGCGACTTCACTTTTCATACTTGGTGTAGATTCTTTAAATCTTCAGTTGCTCTTCCAAGTAGCGAGTTTGGGGTTGTTAAGTCACTTTTATATTATATATTTTGGATAATAATTCTATGAGAATTTAAGTGTTTAAGATGATTTGAATTATATTTTGATTAATTAAACTTACTTTTTTGTAAGCACTCACCAATTTATGCAATTTATGCAAAGTAGGATGAATACGTGCAATTTCAATATAGAACATGGACAAACTGACAAGCATCAATGAAAGCACAGTTAAAATGCAAATTCAAGACTCATATTTGAAGCAAAATTGCATTTAAAGCAAGTTAAAACATGTTAGCACTATTCACGCGCCTGTTCACATATGCTACTGTTCACAGTTGTGCAAGTATACCCTCATCTCTATATAAACATCCTGAGAATGTTCCTAGGCATCTTAGAATGTGTTTAGAGCTTGGATTTGAGGTCCAAGAGCGAGAGGAGTTGTAGAGCACGAGGTGAGAAGCAAGATGGAAAGTTGCTTGGAGTAGTTGAGACACCATCGAGGCTTCCAATAAATAGCCATTCCTTTTTTTTTCTTTGATTTTAATTGTCATGTTTATGATGGATGTTAGAAACAATATTATTTTGTATTTGATTTTAATTGTAAACATGATAGAGTATACCCGTTATCTATGTTTAGGATGTAGAATGTGTCCAACGTAGTGGATATTATTGTTTGATTATTTAAAATATTTTTGTTGATTTGATATCTTGTGATCTCAACTCTTGTTGGGTGTACGGTATCACACTTCAACATAATTTCATATATTAGGTGAAGGAACCGAGATGTGAAAGTCTAATATATGACAATCGAGATACTAAACCAGAAAATCTAAGACTATGAGAATAAACATAATGATCTCAAGGAATCTAATGAACAATGGTAGAATTTGATAATTCATAATTGATTTAATCCCATGAAAATAGGTGATTAAGAATATATTAGGATTATGCCTTGCAAGTTTCAAGAGAAGGTGCAAGGATAATTTTTGGTTCATTCTCCTTTAACACATAATATCTAGATTAAATAAGGACTCTAGGTATCTGTTGCAACATTACGTGTGAAATCTTAGATCTTAGGTGCTCGCGTCTCTTGACTTTTGATTCCTCTTTCTGCATTCTCAAGATCAACTTTTTTTGTTATTGCTTTCTTTTTATTTACTCTCTTTGTGTTTTTTATAAGTGTTTAAATCTAATATCTTAAGTTTCGAATTCCCTGTATGATTGATATTTTATATACTACAATCTATGACCTGTGAACTTGTAGAGAGATTATGAACGAGTATTTCGGCGCAATTGTCGGGGAATTCGGCATTATTTAGGACTTTATATTTGTACATTTTTCTTTTATTTTTGGACGTTGTTTAGGACTTTATATTTAATTTTTTTCTTTTATTTCCCTTTCTTTCTCTCTCTACTCTATCTCCGATTGTATATTATCATTCTAGACAATTTTTTTTTCTTTCTTTGTTTTCCTTTTCCTTTTTCTAGAAGTTGCATATTATGATTAGTGGTATGATGATGAAATGGGTGATACAACTTCTTATAATGATAGGATGGACTTGATTGAATTATTGTCAAGAAAATTAGACTCGATGATCATAAGAAAATGTAGACATGAGTCACATAGACATGAGAATTTATTGATAAATGGATCATACCAACAATACTAGGGACATGAGCAACAAAATTATTATAACGTGGTAGCCCCATTTAGTTGAAAGCCTTTCTCAAGCAATTATAATCATGATAGCCTACACATTCAAATTTTTCTTAGTCCAATGATCATATCTTTACATCTAAATAGGATTGATTTCCACCTCAACAACATGAATTAAAATTTGAAAACATGTTGAAAATTTTTTCTCCCTCTATTCCACCAATAGTTTCACCACAGCCCAAAGAATCCACCATCGATAAGATTTTACAACGATTTCTTCAATTGAATCAAAGACTTGATCAACTAAGTGAGCATCTTCCAATTCGAGGAGAACAAGTTGCAAAACAAGGCAATCATTCAAATAAAAATTTTGACAAGCCTCCTAGTCATTCATGCATGGACTCTATGACTTTTTCTAAGGATTATTGCGAAATCATCTCAAGTGATGAGGATCAAGTAGAGGATGAGATGCATGCAGTTGAACAAGAGCAAACACAAAACCAGTTAAATTAGCGAAGGGTGAGGTGTGGGATGATGATAAAGTGAAAATTTAAAATCAATTAAATCGTGAGGAAGTTCAAGATAAAAGGAGTGAGGACGAGATGACAATCAACTCATCTGAAGAAACAGAGATAGAGAAGTCATCCATACCACTAGAGCTACATAAGCCATCATTTGTTTTTTTTTGCAAAGAGTAGATAAACAATGCAAAGATCCTAAAGAGATGCGTATTGATGATCATAATTTTAGTAAAATTCTCTCATTTTATTTGGACCCCTATTTAGAAACTAATAGTATTATGATTTGGCAGGAAACTACAATAAGACGATGCTGTAGAAGGAGTTGATAGATTTTGCATCTGGTGATAATCCAACTTTTTGCAAGGATAAAAACAAAGTATGCAGGATGCAACATGACAAGAAGAAAGAGCTACATGAAATTATGTTTAAACGACTGGGTGTTGGTTGATATAATTTCAACAAATTTGGCTGAAGATGTTAAATTTATCATTGCTTGGGACATAACACATGATTTTATTAGGGGATTATTAATTTCTTTTTTGTATTTTTTTATTTTATAATTTTGATGCTTTTTTATTTAGAATTTTCATATAGTATTTTGCAGAAACTTGCTCAGGAAGTACGCAGTTTGAAAGTCTAAGTAAATTAACAAGTTGACAACTCTCATTGAAAACACTCGCTTATTGATATACACCTTTGATTGAATAAATTACTTTTGACATTGAGAAAATGCCAGTTTTAAGTGTGGGAGTGATTGTGTTACATTATTTCTTTCTTTTTTTACTACCCTAACGATTACTCTTATTGATCATTGCACTAAATTTGTGACATATTTTGAAAATTTTTTGTTGCTTTTTGGTTATTCTTGCGCAAATATTGACAATATAATTTGGACTCCACTTTGAACTTTTGTAATTCCTATAAGCATACCATACTTGGAATTTCAAACCCTTTGAACTATGTAAACAATAGAATTCTAGCGGATGTTGAATTTATTTTGGAGTATGTACTTGTTGGAAATACCTATAGTTTTGCCTTATATCATTTGACAAAACTGATATACCGAGATTCCAATTTTACTTTTTTTCATACTTGGAGTAATTTTTTTAATTTATCAAGGTTGTTTCTAATATACATAAGTGGTTAACTAAAAAGGTAGTTTTTTTTTTCATATACATGAAAGTCCCATTCTGGTTAAAGGATTTCCTAAACTAATACTCAACATAACTTGTTTGTAGGACATGATTAGGGCATTCTTTTTGTTTAATTATGAGCCTAGTGTTGAATGAATTATCATTATTTGCCCCACTTTAAGCCTAAACTTAATTCTTTCTAATCTTCAATTTCCACTATATGAGTTGAATCGACATTTGAATATGCATTTTGAGCCAAAGAAGCATTATTGAAATTAAAGTAACAATACTTCTGGTGCATTTTTGAAAATATTTTGGAAAAAAAGAAGTTCTTACATACATATCCTAAAATATGGCAAGGACAATCAATGTCGGACTTGTGTTAAAAAACACAATTTTAAACCAAGGTAATAATGAGCTCTAAAAAAGAATAAAAGCACTAAGTGTGAGGGTGATTCTATTTCCTATTTGCATAAAGGGCTCAAATCAATGTTGAAATGGTTCAATTCTAATTTTAGTGCCTAATCTAAACCTAACTGCTATCCCATTAAGTTCTTATGATTTTATGAACAAGTTTAGCGAGTTAATGAAGGAAATTTGGATGCTAGAATTTGATGAGATGTACGTGAGATAATTTTACTTGTATTCTTCTATATCATTACCATTGAGAGTTGAAATGTTGGGTGCGTGTATTGAAATATTATGATTAAAGAGGATAGGATACTTGAGAATTAGGAGTTTTTGTTATGAAAATTTTGAACTCCTAATAATTAGAAGCAAAAAAGGTGATAGTGTATGTAGTGCTAGTTGAGTGAGAAGGAATTTTTTACTGAGATTCTTCAAAATTTTCATGTTTTAAAAATTTGAGTTGACACTCTCACTGATTCTTAATGATTAATCATTCATACTTCCTTTTTGCTTAAAGTTTTTGAGAAACAAATTATTGAAATCTTGCAATTTGATTATGTTGTATTTACCTGAGGACAAACGATGGTTCAATTGTGGGGGAATTAGATGAGTCACTTTCTGTGAAGACCGGGTATTTTATTATTATTATTATTACAATTCGTTCCTAACTATGAGATAGTTTACAAATATGCTGCTATGAATAAATGATATTTTGACATGTTGGGTTGTATGAGGCACATTCATGAGCATGTTAAACACAAGTACGAGTTGTGACATTAACATGTTTTTGTAGTGGCACCACCTATTTATGATATGATTATTGGATATTTGATTTAGAGGTGTATAATTGATGCGTTGTATGGGGCATTATGACTATCTTCCACCTCACAAAGTAGGTACGGAGTTCAACTTGCCCGTCAGGTAGAGGGGATCAAGGGGACAACGCCCCCTGCCGGGGTGAGGTGGTAACACCTCCAGAGAAAATTTTAATTTACTAAGTTGTATAGGTGGGAAAAGCAAGTTGTAAATTTTATTTGGGCTCAACCCATGCTTGGGCCTGACCCAGCCCGACGAGAGCCTAGTTAAAATGGGAACAAACCTGCTAGAGCTTAGTTTGCGCATGCCCCTTTCTCTCTTCTCCTCCTCTCTCCCGCTGTTTCTTCCACTTTCTTTTTCCTCTTTTTCCTGGTGTCAATTTAGCCTTAAACTGCACCAAAAGCTCTTCCAAGCTTCTTTGTAGATCATCGATTAACCTCAAGAAAGCTCAAAATCCCAAAGATCCGAGTTTAAGGTCTCTATTCTTGGGGAAAATGCGATCGAGGTAAGTAGATGTCGTTTCTTCTCAAATTAGTGATGAAATTCCATTTTAAACGTGAAATAGGCCTAGTGAGAAGAGGCAGTGTTCAACAATCTCGTATTTGGAGAGTTAGGGTTTGTGGTAGTTTATGGTTAGTAGGGTTTATGGGGAAAACGGATGTTGCTATGTGATTTTTATAAAATAGATGACCCATTAGTAGTTTTATATCATTAGTATATGATCTTGCTTCAGTGGGGTAAACCGAGAGGAGAAACTATAGATCCCGCCCTTGGTATCTATCAGGTGTTCGATAAAAAGCCTATGTAATAGTGAGTACGTTATATTTAGAGTAAACCTTGTTAACCTTGCTAATGTTGTATGTGTGCAGTGTGGTATTTGTTCCTTTCTGTTATGGATGATGTATTATTATTATGGATGATGTATTATTGAAGATGGATGGTTGTAAAGGGTTGTTTATGGCCATTAGTTGACATGAGGAGAGGGTTGTTCATGACCCTTGATCGACATGAGGAGAGAATTATTGTGATCTTTCTATTTATGTATGACTTTATGCATATATTCTTGGGTGTGGGTGATGGACTCATGTGTCTTGAATGATTATTCAAGAATCATCTTTCTACAACTTTGTCATGGCATGTGCATCCAAAGTATTACTCATTTCCATACTGTGATAATTGTTATCTACTTACTGAGTCTATTTAGACTAACAAGACTTATTATTTTATTTTTAGATCACAGGTCAGGTGAGGAGCCTCAAAATGGTGTAGGGGGAGGACACAATGTTGAAGACCATTAGATTAGCATTTGTGCTTTGATAACTCGTAAAAATACGAGTTATCATGGCCCATTTCAGACTTGATTTGTGTGTTAGTTCGAGAGATTAGGCTTAGTTTGCATTCATTTAGCTTAATTTTCATTCTCTTTGCATTTTAGGAGCATTATTTAGTTTTTAGGCATTTTTAGCATTATTTAGGCATTTTTAGTTCATTTATTTAGTTTTTCCATCTTTTGCAGGAAGGACGAAACATATGAAGGCACTCAGGCGAGTGGAATGCAGATCGAAACAAGTTACGAGGCAGTGAGTTGGAGCCTAGGCGCCACTTAGGGGCGCCCAGGCGCTACTTCATCTACATGTAGGCAAAGTTCAGAAGTTTTTGAAGCCACTGCTTCCAGGGAGTTGGCGCCTAGGCGCCAGGCATGATCAAACACAACGTGTTAAGGAGAAGCTCCAAGCTATGAAAGTCCAAGGAGTTGGCACCTAGGCGCCAAAGCATGGACTCCTAGGGTTTACAAAATGTGTCCAAGTTGCCCAGCACACAGAGAGTTGGTACCTAGGCGCCAGCTAGGGGCGCCTAAGTGCCAATACGCATCCGTATGCGCAAATTTCAGTGCGTAAGCTGCGCAAAGGGACTCTATAAATAGTTCCTAGGGGTTTGCGCACGTGAGAGGGAGGAGAGAGAGCCCAAAAACAAATTGCCAAGCAAGAGAAAGAAGAAATCAAGATCAAAGCCCGGATTGAAGAGAGGATTCAACTCCGTTGGTGGAAATCGCAGGAAAAATAGTTTTCTCTATTTCTTTCCACTTTTCTTTCTCTACTTTCATGGATACTTTTTATATGGATGTAATAAATGTTAAGATCATGTTTTTGAACTAAACCTCCATTAGATGGATAGTTAGGATGATTTGAATTCTAAACTATATTGTTTGTGGTTCTTTGAATATTCAGGAATGAATATTTGATTTTATATATGATTGTGTATGATTTACCTTTGCATGTGTGGATTTAATGCTTTTTACAAGATTAGATACCTTGTAAGATGATTTAATTGCTTGATTTATCCTTGGAAGAGGAAAATCTCTGTCAGTCCATGTGCAAGGCATAGGTTTCTACCTTTGTGTAAGGGGAGTTGTTTAACAGATAGGAATATACCATTAAACCCTGTGTAGTCATTATATAGGTTATGAACTTATCAATTTCACTTTATTTAATGACACTGGAACATAACAATTAAATAGGGTGTAATTAGCTTTATATAATGTTGGAAGACATATATAGAGATACATGAACTTGGGCTAGTAAATCCATATGCAATCCAATTAAAAAGAACCAAAGCAATATAGTTTAGATTCAAGGATTCCGAGCTATCCATCTGTCATCCCTAATCAGTAAATGCGTTTCTAGTATCCAGAGTTTCGCAACTCTACTCTAATTCCTCATTACAGTCATTAGTTTTAGTTAAATCATAAACTCAGAATTTTCCACCCATCGAAAGCAATTTAACTAATTAATAATTCCGGTTAACAATTTCTCATGGAAACGATACTTTACTCACTCTTTATTTCTTGACACGGCACGTATACTTACGTAAATAGCGAGCATTTTAATTAACATATATGCAGCTCGTCAAGTTTTTGGCGCCGTTGCCAGGGAGTTGTTTAGCCAATTATTTTTAATTTTATCGCTTCTGTAGAATAGTTTATTTTCATAATTTCTTTTAGTTTAGAATTTCTTTTTCTACTAGTTCAATTTCATTAGTTTTTGCAGAGGCATCTCATATTGCATGCGCCGAGGCAGAGTCGGAAAGGAGATTGTTATTCCTTTTGATCCGGAACCCGAACGAACCTATTTGAGAAGGCATCGCAAGAGCATGGAGGCTAGGAGCCAACGGCATACGATGGAGCGCATCGAGAACTAGGACGAGAACGTTCACGCAAATCAGCAGGGGAACCAAAGGATTGAGATTCCAAATAATCCGCCTAAGGGTGATTTGGACCAACCCATTTGGGATCTAATTGCGCTTGGCCAGAATGCAGTTTAGACGAGCATTACGCCTCCTCCTATTGACACCAACAACTTTGAAATCAAACCGGTGATTTTCCAGATGCTCTAGTCTATTAGGCAGTTCGGAGGTCTAGCATCTGAAGATCCACATCGCCATCTGCAGAATTTTCTGCAGATTATGAACACTTTCAAGCAGAACGGAGTCTCCGACGAAGCAATGTGGCTTCGAACGTTTTCATTTTCTCTGCGGGATAGAGCTTCCGAGTGGTTAGACTCTTTGCCATCGAACTTTGTCAACACATGGAACGACTTGGCGTAGAAATTTCTAGAGAAATACTTCCCACCTGCCAAGTTAGCCAAGCTGAGGATGGATATAATATCAGTCAAGCAACACGGAGAGGAGACCCTATCAGAGGCGTGGGATCACTTCAAAGACCTGCTCCGAAAATGCCCGCATCATGGAATTCAGCCGTGGGTCCAAATTCAGATTTTCTATAACAGTCTCTAGGATTCCACTCGTCACATGGTGGATTCTTCATCAAACGGTTCTCTGCTATGGAAAAGCTATTGGGAATCATACACCCTACTTGAAAACATGGCGGCCAATACCTATCAACTACCATCTGATAGGAGTCGAGGTGGGGGTCTACTCCAACTGGATGCGGTTTCATCGATAAAGGCCCACATCGACACTTTATCTCGGCAAATTCAGAATTTATCCAGGCTAGACAACGTCAGTGCCTTTGGGGCGAATTTGACCATCCCAGTGATGAATGTGCCTCCAACTCAGAGTCCATTAATTACGTGAGAAATTTCCAGAGAAACCCAACGAATCAGTATAGAAACAACTACAACCCAGGCTGGAGAAATCATCCCAACTTCTCATGGAACAACCAGACGAGGCCGAATCAGCCACCTGGATTCTCGCGGCAGCCCCAGCAGCAACAGCCCGCAAGACCAATGCAGTTCAATCCACCACTGCAAGAAGAGAAGAAATCTGATCTGGAAAACCTGATAAATCTAAAAATTTTCATTTAATTTCATATTAAATTCACACTGTTAAATATTAAAGCATTAATTAAATGCATATTTTAAGTGGAATTTCATGAAAATCATATTTTTGATAGAATCTTTAATTTTGCTATAAAATGGGACATTTTGCAAACATTCTTGAAAATATAAAATTATCACTCAATCCCCTAGAAAATTTTAATGTTGAAATATGTATTAGCATATTAATATAATTTGGGCAAATTTATAAAATCATTTAATTGGAAAAGTCATAAATATATAACTATAATTATATTTTAAAATATTAGGAACAAAGTAAATTATTATATTTAGATAAAATAAATTAAAAGATTAAACTAAGATGATACGTGTCATTATTGAAATTATTTACCAAAGAATTAATATTTAAATTCGTATTTACGCTGCATGAGTACTGGCAACCGTGCACCAACGGAGCACCATATTCTGGTGTTCCATCTTCCCCGAATCGACTTCCACAACCACTTTCCGGTAACCGC
Source organism: Annona cherimola (assembly GCA_030490835.1). Taxonomy (NCBI): domain Eukaryota; kingdom Viridiplantae; phylum Streptophyta; class Magnoliopsida; order Magnoliales; family Annonaceae; genus Annona; species Annona cherimola. The sequence continues at coordinate 52,207,812 of CM059972.1, read as the reverse complement.
GATCCAGCCATGAACCAGAAATTTCAGCCGGCCCCAAATCCAATTAATCAAAACAGCAATCCACCTCTCCACCGTTCTCCCCAATTCGAAGAAAGTCATGGCTGCCATTTTCTTCATCTCTACCACCGAACCTGGAGACAAATGCAGCAAACCAAGAATTGCCAGCAGCCCTTCACCCAGGACGACATCTTTTCCAAACCAAGCCTTGCACCTGCTCGATCTAGGCAACAACGAAACTACAGCAGACAACTCGAACGCCCAACCAGCCGTCCGCACAAGCAAGCATCCCAGGTGCTCGAAATTCCATTTGATACATCTATTTCAGCATCTGCTCGAATTTCTACAGCAGAAACCCATCAATCGGCAACCATCCAGGCATAGCAGCGATTACCGGAGCTCGGTTTCCTTCTCAGACAGCAGCTCTCACCGAGCCGCAAAAGAAAATTCCAGCAGCTCTGGTTCTTTCCACAATCAGCACCGAAACCAGGGGCAGCAGCTCTCCATCATCCCAACCGGCAACATGTCATCTTCATCTGCAATCGTCCAGCTCTGTCACTAACAAATCACCAGCATAAGAGCAGCCCACGACCCATCCGCTGGCAGCAAACAGAGCAGTGCCTAAATCCGCCCATTTCTGCAATCTTCTCCTCAGATCGACAGTCTGCTTCCATCCCTTTTCCACCAGATCGAAACCAGCAACCGGAGCCAGCCAGCTCTTTGATAAAATTATAAGCAGCAAATCCCAATAGCGACACCGCCTCTCACCATCGATGCCACCATTATCAACCACAAAGCTGCCTTCTTCCATCAATTTTTGGCTAGAAAATCCAACCGCTCCAATTCCCGATTCGCCCTTTTCAAGCAACTGAACCTCCTATGAGGCAGCTGTTATTTTCCCCATTCCAAATCAAATAACTGACCACCGATTACAACACTCCTACTCCTTTCATTTCCATTGCTGACCAACTGATTCACTGGCTCCTTCATCCCCATAAAGCCCACAGCAAACCATTCTCTTTTGCAAATTTTGAGTAAGAACCTGCTGCCATTGAAGTCCACAACCGACAACCATCATGCGAAAGCTGCCCTTCTCAACGAATCCATCCATCAGCAGTAACTCACATCACCATCCGTGAATGCCGCACCCACTTCTCCAAATTAATTCTAGCAACAGTCATGCACCGGGTAAAGAGGCAAGTGACAGATGATGAGAAAGCAACGTAGAGAGCAAGTGTAGCAAAGGGTCGGAATCCCACATCGGATTCCACGTTGGAGGAAGGGTCCCTCACACATCTATAAAATGGGCCTTCCACTCATCCCAAGACACTACAACACACCCTCCCATCACTTGAAGTGGGGCCCATTTAGGTGGGACCTTTGCCAAGTGGATTAGCTTTAAGGGCTTGGAATGCTCCTCAGAGAGAGTGGTTTTTGAGCAGGAATTGGGGTAAATAAATTTTCTTTTAATTATAGTTTTTCTTTAATGCTTTGTGGTTGTTAATTTTAGATTTGTAATGTTTAGCGTAGATTTATCGTTTTATGCATTGTAATTTTCAAATTAAATTTAATGCAATTTTCATTCCTGTTTTCATAGATTAAATTTTACTTCTGTAGTCTTTTAATTACTGTCCTAGTTTAGAATTACTTTCAGTTAATTGTAATTTTTCCTCTCCTTTCTATGTCCCTTTCTCTCTCTTCTTTATCTGCTTTCTTTCTTTTCTTTCTCTCTCTTTCTAATTCTCTTTTCTTCCCTCTCTAATTTCTTTTTCTTTTCTAATTTCTTTTCCTTTATATCTAATTTCTTTCTTTCTCTTCTCTATACCCTCTTTCACTTTTCTCTTTTATTTTGCCTTAAAATAATTCAAAATTATATAGCATCTCTGTGGATTCGACCCGACTCACTGTTATTCTACACTATCACCCGCATAGTAGTAGCTTTAATGTGTTTCGGTTAATTTTAATTAAACTGGTGATCACAGTGCTCTTAACGACAAGCACTTGGTGCGCATCAAAACCTCTTTATGCAATTCATGCAATCCTAGATCACGACGAACAGGAACTTGGAAGCTCAGATAGGCCAACTGGCCTCAGCCCTGAACAACCGACCTCAAGGTTTGTTGCCAAGTGACACCGAGCAAAACTGGAAGGGAAAAGGCAAAGAATAGGTCCAAGCAGTCACATTGCGTAGTGGAAAGCAGTTACCAGATGCAACTCCACCAAAATCGATAACTGAACCCACTGATCCTCTGATTCAGCAGTCGCAGGAGCCAGAAGAACCAGTTACTACCCAAAAGCAACTGGATGTTGAAATCGCCACGAATCAAAGGTCGCCTCCTCCATTTCCTCAGCGATTCGCAAAGCCTAAAAAGGACGGCCAGTTTAAGAAATTTCTAGAGGTATTGAAGCAGCTACATATCAATATACATCTCGTCGAAGCCTTGGAACAGATACCGAGCTATGCTAAATTCATGAAAGCCGTGTTATCAAAGAAAAGGCAGTTGACGGAATTCGAAATGGTGGCATTAACAGAGGAAACCACCGCTAGGGTGCAGAGGAAACTGCCTCTTAAGCTTTAGGACCCAGGGAGTTTCACCATCCCGTGCACAATTGGAGACCAATACTTTGGGAGAGCTCTTTACGATTTGGGGGCCAACATTAATCTCATGCCCAAGTCCATTTTCAAAAAATTGGGCATTGGGGAAGTTCAACCTACTATTGTCATGTTGCAACTGGCGGACCGGTCCACGACATATCCGGACGGTATCATCGAGGATGTCCTTGTCAAGGTAGACAAGTTCATCTTTCTTGCTGATTTTATTATCCTGGATTATGAAGAAGATCGAGATGTGCCAATCGTTCTGTGTCAACCCTTCCTCGCAACGGGTAAAGCCATCATTGATGTACAGGCTCGAGAGCTAACCATGCGGGTTCAGAGCGAACACGTTACTTTTAGCGTGTTCAAGGCGATGTAGTTACCAAGTGACCCAAAGGAATGTCTAATGATCGACATGGTGGACTTGACAGTTCAAGCTGAATTCCAAATCTTTGCTTTCAAGGACATCCTAGAAGCATCGTTGGTTGGGGACGTCAATGAATCTGATGAAGATTTGGCAGAAATGATACACTATTTGCAGCAACCTCCGACATTCCCATGATACTTGCAGAAATTTGAATCGCTGGAGCTCAAGCCGGAGTCTTTTAAACAATTGAAGCTGTCAATCGAAGAGCTGCCTATTCTGGAGCTGAAACCCTTGCCAAAGCACCTTAGATATGCATTCCTGGGAGCAGAATCCTCACTCTCGGTGATTATTTCTTTTACACTTGATCCCGTGCAAGAAGAAAAATTGCTCAGAGTGCTCAGAGATCACAAAAGGGCCACAAGATGGACCATAGCAGACATCAAAGGCATCAACCCATCCTTTTTTATGCACAAGATTCAAGTGGAAGAGAATTCCTGGCCATCTATCGAAGCGCAGAGAAGGCTAAACCCAATCATGAAAGAGGTGGTCAAAAAGGAGATTATCAAATGGCTAGATGCAGGCGTAATATACCCTATCTCCGACAGTTCTTGCGTCTTGACGAAAGGTGGTATGACAGTCGTCTCCAACGAAAACAACGAGCTAATCCCGACCAGGACAGTTACTGGTTGGCGAGTTTGCATGGACTATCACAAGATGAATAAAGCTACCCGAAAGGATCATTTCCCGCTTCCATTCATTGATCAGATGCTAGACAGGTTAGCGGGACATGAATTCTATTGATTCCTGGACGGCTATTCAGGTTATCATCAAATTATGATAGCATCGGAGGACTAACAAAAGACCATGTTCACATGTACTTATGGCACGTTCGCATTCAGGCGAATGCCGTTTGGACTATGCAACGCTCCAGGCACATTTCAGTGCTGTATGCTGGCCATTTTCACTGACATGGTGGAGGATTTCCTGGAGGTATTCATGGATGATTTCTCGATATTCAGGAATTCCTACGACGAGTGCCTATCCAACTTATCGAAGATGCTCCTGCTTTGCGAGGATACAACCTGGTTCTTAACTGGAGAAAGTGTCATTTTATGGTGCAGGAGGGCATCATACTTGGTCACAGGGTCTCTAAACAGGGAATTGAAGTGGACAAAGCTAAAATCGAGATGATCGAGAAATTGCCTCCACCCACCTCAGTCAAAGGCATTCACAGTTTTTGGGACATGCAGGAGTCTATAGGCAGTTCATAAAAGACTTCTCAAAGATAGCCAAGCCGCTATGTTTGCTGCTCGAGAAAGATACACCATTCGAATTCACCAGCAAATGTATGGAAGCATTCCAGGAGCTAAAAAAGAAACTGGTATCCACGCCAATTATTATTTCTCTAGAATGGAACCTCCCATTCGAATTAATGTGCGATGCAAGTGACTATGCAGTGGGAGCGGTATTGGTACAACGAAAGAACAAGGTTTTCCACTCCATCTACTACGCTAGCAAAACCTTGAACGAGGCATAAATGAATTACACTATAACCGAAAAGGAAATACTAGTGGTGGTATTTGCATTCGACAAATTCAGAGCTTATCTGGTGGGCACCAAAGCGATCATTTACACTGACCATTCAGCCATCAAATATTTGATTGAGAAAAAAGATGGAAAACCACGCTTGATTCAATGGGTCTTACTGCTACAAGAGTTTGACCTCGAAATCAAAGACCAGAAGGGAGCTGAGAATCAGGTCGCTAACCATCTATCCTGCCTTGAAGGACCCCAGTTAACCGACGATACGGAGCAAATTCGAGAAGTGTTTCTGGATGAGCAGCTATTCTTTATCTCCCCAGGCAGCCCACCATGGTATGCAGACTTCGTCAATTACATCGTTAGTGGAATGTTGCCTCCTGGGTTGAATTCACACCAAAAGAAGAAGTTTCTCCACGTCATTAAATTCTATTTCTGGGATGATCCATATCTGTTCAAGCAATGCTCAGATCATTTATATCGGAGATGTATTCCAGAGTGTGAACAGGAATCAATACCGCAGAGCTGCCATTCATTTCCATATGGGGGCCACTTCTAAGGAGACAAAACTGCGGCAAAAATACTTCAATCGGGATTCTACTGGCCATCTTTATTTAAAGATGCCCATTTTTATGTCAAAAGGTGCGATCAATGCCAACGGACAGGTAACATTTCCAAAAGACACGAGATGCCTCTCACTAATATCATTGAAGTAGAAATATTCGATGTCTGGGGTATCGACTTCATGGGCCCATTTATTCCCTCCTTTGAAAACCAATACATTCTGGTCGCTGTTGATTATGCTTCCAAATGGGTAGAAGCGATTCCGACTCAAGCAGGCAATGCTAAAACAGTTCTCAAATTCATCAAGAAGAAGATCTTTACTCGTTTTGACACACTGCGGGTGATCGTTAGTGATGGAGGATCCCATTTCTGTAACCGACAGTTCATGGAAATTCTACACAAATACGGCGTGTGCCACAGTGTAAGGACAACTTATCATCCCCAAGCTATGGACAGGTTGAGTTGGCCAACAGGAAATTGAAGCAAATTCTAGAGAAAATGATCGGGTCATCTCGCAAAGACTTGTCCGTCAAACTGGACGACACACTATGGGCGTATCGAACTGCCTATAAAACTCAGTTTGGAATGTCTCCATACCAACTAGTTTATGAAAAAGCATGTCATCTGCCGCTAGAGCTGGAGCACATTGCGTATTGGGCAATTAAAAAACTAAACTTGGACATGCAATAAGCGGGGGAACGCCGATTACTGCAACTCAATGAGTTGGACGAATTTCAGATGCAAGCCTATGAAAATGCCAAGATCTATAAAGAAAAGGTGAAGAAATGGCATGATAAAAAGATTCTAACACGAAAATTCGAGCCAGGTCAGAGAGTTTTCCTTTTCAATTCAAGATTGAAACTATTTTTAGGGAAATTCAAATCTAGATGGTCGGGTCAATTCGTGGTGATAAAGGCAACTGAGCATGGAGCAGTGGAAACATTCAACGAAGCATCCGACAATAGTTTTATCGTGAATGGGCAACGTCTTAAGCATTATATGGGAGATGATTTTTAGCGTTGCAAGGAGGTGGTGGAACTGAAAGAGGATTGAATAGTGAGAACGTCGAGCGGAGGACGATAAACTCAGCGCTGGATGGGAGGCAACCCATCACTCATTTTCATTTTCATTTTTTTTTATTTTTGCTTTTGTAGGAAAAAGAGTTGGAGCTTAGTTTCGAAGAGACCATGGTCCGAGCCTGCTTCGGGCAGCCATCCCAGCACCAGCCCGACGACAACGAGGACGAGAATGCCACCGAGTCTGATTCTTGAGGGAGTCCCGGTCCTTTCATTTCATTTTATGTTATTTTTGCTTTTCATTGTATTTTCTTTATTAGTCCATTTTAGGTCATCATGCATTGAGGACAATGCATCTCTCAAGTTTAGGGGGTGTATAATTCTCAAGCATAGGTTAGTTTTGCATATTTTATTTTATGTTAGTTTTTCAGTTTTTCAGTTTTTCATGTTTATTTGCATGTATGTCAATTCTAGCTAATGAAAGTTATCTTTGTGTCAATCCATCTTATTGTGAACATGTGCAAGGTTGTCATTAATTTTGACTTGAAATTGAATTCATGAAAGAATGGGCAATTCAGATTAAAAACCAAGTATAAAAGCAGGTTGAAATTAACATGTGAAAGAATTAAAAGGAATTTTATAATACATTGTTCAAATTCAATCACAGGCATATCTTTCAGACCGAGATGATGAGAATTGAATTAAATAAATACTAAGTACTTTAATAGGTTCAGAAATGGTATTATTTCGCAGGAATTACACAAGCATGTTCAGTACCCCTAACAAGGCATAAAAAAAAAATAAAAATAAAAAAAATAAAAAATAAAATGGGGGTGGTTGACCTAAGCTGAGTAACCAGGACTTGGCATCGACAAATGACAAGGTTCGCGTAAAAAGGAATGGAAAATCACAGTAATAACGCTTTAAAATGAAAATTCTCCCTAGATACCCTGAAATATGGTGAGGGGAGCCCAAAAAAAATGGATCTCCAGATATCCTGAAATATGGTGAGGAGAATTTTTGCAATAAGTTTGTGGGGGAAAAAAGGAACGTGCAGTTGGTAGAAATTGAAACTAGTGACTTATTACCATTTTCTGTGACCAGTGTATTCAGCCTAATCCTTGGTTTGCTTGTGTTCATTAATTTTCTAACTAGTTTTCTGATCGAAAGGAAGATTAACATGTTGAATTATGAATGTGCATTATGAAATCTTAGCATCCACATGTAACTTGGTTTGAGAATGAAAATGCATGCCTTGTTTGTATAATGATGGATTTTTCAAGTTGGATTAATCTTGACCTTGTGAAATAGATAAGTGGATTGATCAAAGCATAACAGGAAGCAAACGGAGTTGACAGAGTCTGTATTCATTCATTCATTCATTAGGGTTTCATGTGTTGCTCGAGGACTAGCAACATTTAAATTTGGGGGTGTGATTACTTTTAAAAATACGAGTTATCGTGGCCCATTTCAGACTTGATTTGTGCGTTAGTTCGAGAGATTAGGCTTAGTTTGCATTCATTTAGCTTAATTTTCATTCTCTTTGCATTTTAGGAGCATTATTTAGGCATTTTTAGTTCATTTATTTAGTTTTTCCATCTTTTGCAGGAAGGACGGAACATATCAAGGCACGTAGGCAAGTGGAATGCAGATCGAAAAAAGTCACGAGGTAGTGAGTTGGCGCCTAGGCGCCACTTCATCTACATGCAGGCAAAGTTCAGAAGTTTTTGAAGCCACTGCTTCTAGGGAGTTGGCGCCTAGGCGCCAATAAGCATCCGTACGCACAAATTTCAGTGCGTAAGCTGCGCAAATGGACTCTATAAATAGTTCTTAGGGGTTCGCGCGCGTGAGAGGGAGGAGAGAGAGCCCAGAAACGAATTGCCAAGCAAGAGAAAGCGGAAATCAAGATCAAAGCCCTGACTGAAGAGAGTGTTGGAAACATGTGGAAAATAAGCCAAGTCTATATTTTGATGATTAACAAATCAATTTGAGTAAGTTTTGGTTACTAACATGTTTGTGAAAATGATTAAAGGATATAGAAATGAAGAAAATGAAGCATGACAGGCCAAGTCGATTTCTAAGTCGACTCAGGCATCGATTTAGGCCAAGTCGATCCCCAAGTCGACTCCAGTAGCGACTTCAGCCCGTCATTTTTGTCCAGAGTTGAAAATGGGGAACCAAGCTACCGAAGTCGCAAACGAAGTCGACTCCGCATGCGACTTGGGTGAAGTTGCAGACCAAGTCGACTCCAGCATCGACTTCGACTCGTCATTTCTGTCTGGAGTTGAAATCAAGAACGAGAGCTGCCGAAGTCGCATCCCAAGTCGACTCCGCATGTGACTTGGGTGAAGTCGCAGACCAAGTCGACTCCAGCTTCGACTTCAGTGCGGAATTTGCAGATCAAGACGGCTCAATGCTAGATTCAAGTGGAAATGAAGATCAATTCAACTCAGACATACAACATGGACCAAATAAGGATCAAATGAAGATCAAATGAAGATCAAAGCAAGCAGGGCTGCATGAATCCATCATGTTGGATCATGAACACTTACTCGGACATCTTCCATGCATTCCAAGACTCAAGTACTCAAGAACTCAAGAACTCAAGAAAAGGAATCCAAGGCTTTCAAGATAAATAATCATACAGTGTTCCAAAGAGATATAAATCAAGGGAATAACATCAATATGAAGAAAATCAAGTGATCAAAGTCATCTCTAAAGATTTCAAGTTCAACTAGCAAGCTGAAGAAGTGAAGTCTCACCCGAAGTCGACTTCACCTACGACTTGGGTCAAGTCGAGGACCAAGTCGACCCAGACTGAAATTTGAAGAAGTTGCGGAGAGTCGAAGTCGCACCCGAAGTCGACTCCACCTGCGACTTGGGTCGCACGGTCGAAAATTTTTCGAATGTTGGCGCATTAAATGCGCCCCACCTACTTCCAAACGTTCGGATTCCCTCACAAATTATATAAGGCATTCAATATGAATGTGGAGGGTAGCTGATAATTTATTGAATGAGCATAACTCCCATCTTCAAGAGCATTAAGTGATCAAGCCATCATATAGAAGAAGAACTTCACTTTCAAACTGCCAAGAGCTGCTTGTTGAATCATTAAGCCTATGCTACAAGTTCTTCTCTGCGCCAAATTTGCCTCTATACAACAGTAACGTGTAGAAACTTTCTTTTACTTTTACTTATTGTATTGAACTTGATTTAGTTTGGGTAACTAAGATCAAGTGTAAGCAAAGTAGTGTGTGATTGGAGTGGAACTCGTCACCTACTTGTGCTGTGAATTGTTGATGCCCCCTAGAGCTGAAATCTAGAAGAGAGCAGTGGCTCTAGTTGTATTTGTGAAATACATAGTGGAACCCAAGTCACAAGAGGTGTGAGCTTGGAAGAGTGCAATAGGGAAGGTTGCTCGAACCATTATAAAATCTTGTTTGTTGATATTTATTTCTGCTCTCTGAACTATATTGTTTTCCATTTGTTCTTCATAAAAAGGGGACTAGATTAATCCGGGGTAAAGTTTCTGTTTAAGTTGAAAATTTTAAAGACCCAATTCACCCCTCCCCTCTTGGGTAATTGCCATTAACTCAGGACCAACAGAGAGGATTCAACTCCATTGGTGGAAACCGCCGGAAAATAATTTTCTCTATTTCTTTCCACTTTTCTTTCTCTACTTTCGTGGATACTTTTTATATGGATGTAATGGATGTTAAGATCATGTTTTTGAACTAAACCTCCATTAGATGGATAGTTAGGATGATTTGAATTCTAAACTATATTGTTTGTGGTTCTTTGAATATTCGGGAATTAATATTTGATTTTATATATGATTGTCTATGATTTACCTTTGTATGTGTGGATTTAATGCTTTTTACAAGAATAGCTACCTTGTAAGATGATTTAATTGTTTGATTTATCCTTAGAAGAGGAAAATCTCTGCCAGATCCATGTGCAAGGCATAGGTTTCTACCTTTGTGTAAGGAGAGTTGTTTAACGGATAGGAATATACCGTTAAACCCTGTGTAGTCATTATGCAGGTTATGAACTTATCAATTTCACTTTATTTAATGACACTGGAACATAGAAATTAAATAGGGTGTAATTAGCTTTATATAATGTTGGAAGACACATATAGAGATACATGAACTTGGGCTAGTAAATCCATATGCAATCCAATTAAAAAGAACCAAAGCAATATAGTTTAGATTCAAGGATTCCGAGCTATCCATCTGCCACCCTAATCAGAAAATGTGACGTCCCAAACCGAGACGTCACTTCCTTACCTCAAGATCTTAATGATTGGTAAATGTGAATCAGGATTGTTGCCCTGATCACGCGGCGGGATTGTAATTGGATCTCGTCTAAAAAAAATTTTGTTTCTTCATTCATCATCATTTCATTTATAACATAAGCAATGGTACACTTGTACATATCCATTTTATAACTTCTCAACGTGTACTTATATATTAAAGGTCTTCTTGACCTAATAATTGCATTTTCATGGCATACATACATCTATTCAATCATTAGTTCACCTAGAACTCAGAACTTTAAACAAGTTCACATACGTCAGCATACCTGAATACTTTCATTCATATCATTCCACTCACCATGGCTAATCCTTTTAGCATATATGGTACTATCTCGTTCCTTTTCTCCATTTCTTAGGTCCTCGACCCCTTGAGTCTCTCAGTACCTGTCTGAGGTTTGGAAAACAAAATGTGAGTGATAACTCAGTAAGCAAGCATTTTGGGGTAAGACTTTCCTTGAAAATCTTTTCCTTAAACATTTTTCTCATAAATCATTTTGGCCAAGGGACATTGTATGTCCCAAAACATCTTGACATAAACCATATTTGACAATAGACATTCTCATGTCCACGAAAACACGTTTTTCCACATAAATCATTTTGGCATTGGACGTTCATACATCTTAAAACATTTTTCCACTTAACCTTGTTGGAAATGGACGTTTATACGTCCTAAAATATTTTTCACATAAACACTTTGATAATGGACATTTTTATGTCCAAAATACATTTTTCGTAAGCCTTTTTGGCAATGGACACTCATATGTCCACAAATAATTTTATAAATATTTCATAAATATTGGATGTTGAAATTCATCATTTCTATTAATGACGTTATCCTTCATGTGACGGTACACTAGCACGGGGAACCCTCTTTCATGACATGATCCTTTCCATCCTTGGCGCCGGACCTACCGACTTGGCAACGTCAAGGGGGACCCCTTGTCCACTTACTGCCTCGACTAGCCTACCTCGCCGGTCCTTTCCGACTTGGCGACGTCGAGGGGGACTCCTTGTCCACTTACTACCTCGACTAGCCTACTTGATTTCCATTCCATGCATGACTTTTAGTCATCCCGACATTATATATCCTCTTACACATGGAACTTGTCATTCTCATGTAGAGAATTCTTTGCACCATCCCTTTGAAACATAGTATAAACTCATGTTTCAACACATTTCATGCATAATTGCGAAACCATAAGCAACCATTTATTTCAATAGAAATAAACATTTCAATACGCATATAGATAAGGAATGACCATCCTTAATGTAATGAAAACCAAAATCATTTAGAAAGCTGCTTGCTTACACATAAGCAAAATTCTCAATTCCATTAACGTATAGCATTGCCAATCTTTGGCAACACTGATAATAAATTCTTTATCTTAAAAACGTTGCTTGCTTCCCATGAAGCAAACCTTGAGGCTTTTCCTTAAAGCCATTTTTTTCCAAAACTGAAGGCTTTTCATTAAAGCCGTCATGTTCAAAACTTGTGACTTTTTATTAAAGCCATCATGTTCAAAACTTGTGCTTGCCCATTCGTTTAAACATGATCATAAACAATTTCAATTACACATCATCACATAGAAAGAAAACATTATTTTAGAAAGTTTGTTTGCTTACCTGAGATCGCCATAATCCTTTTCTTCCATACTCGTCTTTGCCTTTGCCTAGATAAATAAAAATAATATTTTATTTATTTGCATCGTCTGCAAATACTTATATTCCTTAGGTTTTCCAACCTACATAAGTTCATCTAACTTAACCCACTTGTCTTTCAAGTTGGGTATTTATACTTATCTCTTCATATACGTCCATTTTTCAACACATACTTATGTATTTCTTAAACTTTTTCAAAACAGAAACTTGTGTATAATTCCAGCATGATTAAACCCCTTAATTACCACTGTACTTAGGGTATTTTTATGGAATTTAAATCCACTAATCATAGGTTTCCAAAACAGCAACTTTGGAACCCAATTTTCACCCTTTTAACGTGTCTTTTGACACATAACCCTAAGCAGATTTATAAATCCAAATTTTCAGCAAATAATCCCACTTTTCTTAATCCAAATTTATGTTATTAACATATATATCAATTTTGATAATTTATACATAGGTTTCATATTTCTTTTTGATTTTTTTCTCCAACTATCCACATATGCTGAAATTACTGAAATCTCAAAATCTTGAATTAATATCAAATCAAGCATTTTTGATCTGAAATTTCTACCATACCTTAATAACTATATTTATTAACCAAAATAAATATTTCCACCATGAAATATTTAATATTTCTATTTATTTTAATATTTTTACTCGCTGGACAGCAGCATCCCTTTCTAGACAGCCTGAATCACATTAATTATGGGGTATATTTATACCCAGAAAAATCTAATTTTTCTTTTAGTAATATGTTCCTAAATATGTCTTATATATCCTTTAAAACTTTCAGCCCAAAATTCCTTTTGTAAAAATTATTAAAAATCCTTTGGTGCAACTGATCCTGACACCCATGCAACCCTGTTCAGGTTGATTTTCTTAGATTTTTAATTTGCAACTGGATTATCTTTTTATGCTGAAAATTTGTGCGTTCCTTAATCACCATATAATGATTCTTTCCAAAAATTTTCATGCTAAAATTCATCCATTTACGGTTCCGTTCATATTTTAGTTTACAACATCATATAACTTCCAGATTTGAGGCATAAAATCAAGATTAACATATACTTGCTTGATTAATTGATAATTACTCCATTGAGCACTTGAAATTCCCTTCTTTTCCACTCCTCCTTGCTGGGTTTGACGTGCCCTAGTTGCTGCCCTTGGAGAAAATCTCCATTTTTCCTCTCTTCTCTCTCTCTCTCTCCCCCCCCTTGCTGGAACGTGTAGCAGCCCTTGCTCCTCCCTTCTTTTTTTCTTTTTATAAACCACTTTTCTTAGTGCTCAAGTAACCCCATAGGCATTTTAGTAAATTCCATTTTCACTTTCCACAATTGCCCTTCTTTACTTAGCTCTTAAGCAACTTGTTACTTGCTCTCCAAGAAACCAACTTCCCATGATAATTGGCTTAATTCATTCCATTAATTTCTTAGATTTCATAATTTTATTCCATCGTTTCAAATTTCATCTCAATCCGACGTTTCCACGTCAAGTTATGACCACTTGAATTTATCTTTTGGATTTGGGATAAAAATAATTAATTATCACCCTAATCCCATCATTATTTCCTTAATCCAATCAATTCATAAGATTGGGCCCACCGTCGTGATCTTACCTTTCAAATTTCATCAAAATCCGCCTCGTAGGCGTCAAATTATGAATTTTCTATCATTTTTTTATATTAATTCCATAATTACACTTTAATCTCCATAAATTAAATCATGATTATTAACATGATTATTCATGACACCTTGTCACCCTTAAGTCCTCATTAAGCCCCTCGAGTCAGACCGACTCACTTTGGGTTCCGGCGATTAAATTTTTAATCACCATTCCTAATTAAACCCTAATTGCAAAATATTATCAAATCATAAAATCATCCATAAATCATTCAAAATTCATTTAAATCACATATAAATCATGTATTAATGTTCAATACATCTCATTGAGTCCTACATAGGTTGGGGTTTCACAGTAAACTCGTTTCTAGTATCCAGTCGTTTCGCAACTCTACTTTAATTCCTCATTACAGTCATTAGTTTTAGTTAAATCATAAACTCAGAATTTTTCACCCATTGAAAGCAGTTTAACTAATTAATAATTTTGGTTAAAAATGTCTCATGGGAACGATAATTTACTCACTCTTTATTACTTGACACGGCACGTATACTTGCATAAATAGCGAGCATTTTAATTAACATATATGCAACTCGTCATTCTTCCAGTTATTTTGGACTTTATGTTCTTTTTTATACTAATGTCTATGGATACTTATTCAGTCAAATCCAACTATGACAAAATATATTGTAGTTGGGTATTTTGGACTTGATTGCAATCCACATTGACACATATGTAAATGATCTTTTGGACTACTTATTGTGAATGATGAATTACTATGATTTACTTATTATATGAATGCTTTTATGGTGTGAGAATACAAATGCATAAATTTATAATGGAATATGATATTACAAGATGAGATTGAGATTTATAAATAACAGGTATTTTATTTTATATTACCCCATATATATTATGGGAAGATGCTGCCGAATTTTTCTTAAGTTATATGACACCTGTTGACTAGCCATTACGGTTGTCTAGGCAATGGGGCGTCACACTTTCATACTATGTATTTTGGATAATAATTCTATGAGAATTTGAGTTTTTGAGATGATTTGAATCATAATTAAGCTTAGTTTTGTATAAACACTCACTAATTGATGCAATTTTGTAAAGCGGGAGGAATATATGCAATTTTGGTATAGAATAAGGACATAATGACAAGCCTCAATGAAAGTAGAGTTCAAATACAAATTGAAGTCTCATATTTGAAGCAAAACATCCTTTAAAGCAAGTTAAAACATGTTGGGCACTATTCATGTGCACTATTCATATGTACCATTCATAACTGCACAAGTACCCCCTCACCCTCTATATAAACACCTCCTGGGAATGTTCCTAAGCATCTTAGAATGTTGGGCTTTTCCCAAATATACCCATTACGTTTGATCATATTCCAAAATATGCCCACTATGTTTTAAAAATCCAAAATATACCTACTACATTTTGACAAAATCCGAAATACGCCCAAACCATCACTGACCATTACGTTAATTGACGGAAGCGTTGTGCAATGACCGGTAATTTTTCAAAAATCCCAGATTGCCCCTAGCGTGAATAATAAAAGCTCGAATCGTTTTTCACTTAAAGAGAGCAACAACATGAGAGATCGGAAGGAGGAAGGAGTGGTGCATCATACAGCTGGTGATTTGAGGTATTCCTTTCATTTTTTTTGATGCTTTTGGGTATATCCCAAATTGATATCCTCTATGCTATTGTTAAATCTCAACTCCGGATGTTGGATCTTAGAGCTTGTGATATAGTATTTCCTTTCATATCATTCCACTGAACCCGGAAGTAGTCTATCATAAATGGTATGGATTATGCCGGAGTTTGCACAACGCTTCCGTCAATTAAATCCCAAAATGATATTTTTTCCTTCCGTCTATGCTATGGTATTTTTTCCCGTTGGTTTAAAAAATGATAAATGTATAAAGGATGCATTTGGGAAACATATAAATTCCCCCTTTTCGATTTAGTCCTAGGTCATGGGCAACTTAGTCATTTCACTTTCTTTAAAATGCTGTTTGTACACGTCAGTGACGGGTTGGGCGTATTTGGGATTTTGTCAAAATGTAGTAGGTATATTTGGAATTTTTGAAACGTAGTGGGCATATTTGGGAATATGATCAAACATAATGGGTATATTTGGGAAAAGCCCTAGAATGTCTCTAGAGCTAGGGTTTGAGGTTTAGAAGCGAGAGGAGTTGTAAAGCACGAGGCTAGAAGTGAGGTGTCAAATTGCTTAGAACAGTCGGGGCATCATCGGTGTTTCCGATCAATAAGCTTTTCCTTTCTTTGTTTTTTTCATTTTAATTGTCTTATTGATGATGGATATTGCATACAATATTATTTTGTATTTAATTTCGATTATAAACATGCTAGGCTAAACCCATTATCTAGGGTTTAGGATGTACCATACGTCTAAAGTAGCGGATATTGTTGTTTGATTATATAAGGTATTTTGCATTAATTTAATATCTTGTGATTCCAATGCTTGTTGGGTGTATGGTGTCACACTTCAACATTATTTCAGAGATTAAGTGAAGGAACCAAGAGGTGGAAGTCTAATATATGACAATCGAGAAATTAAACTTGGAAAAGCATTTTAATATTTGAGGAAACATATTATTATTGAAAGCTCTTTGCAAATGACACAACAAAATGAATATGTCCACAACAGTTCATGTAGTTCATGACTGTAAAGTACCATACTAATATGTTAACTAAGATAACATGATAACTTGGTTAGTATGCTACCTTAAATTGAGAACTATCGTGTGATGATAGTTAGTGAATTGTCCTAATCTGCGTTCAATTAAAACTACATGGGCTACCTCATTAGTAACTCCTATTTCCACTAAAGTTGCAAACAAGTGTTCGAACCTGCTGCATGAAAAAAGTGCATGAAAAGCATTTTAATATTGGAGGAAACATATTATTATTGAAAGCTCTTTGCAAATGACACAACAAAATGAATATTTCCACAACAGTTCATGTAGTTCATGACTGTAAAGTACCATGCTAATATGTTAACTAAGATAACATGATAACTTGGTTAGTATGCTACCTTAAATTGAGAACTATCGTGTGATGATAGTTAGTGAATTGTCCTAATCTGCGTTCAATTAAAACAACATGGGCTACCTCATTAGTAACTCCTATTTCCACTAAAGTTGCAAACAAGTGTTCGAAGCTGCTGCATGAAAAAAGTGCATATGATATGTCCACTTAGTAATTAAGGTATTTATAATTGACCCCTCTAAGTATAGGGGTATTTACAAGATGCCTTTCCAAGTGTGAGAGTTGTGAACGAGCCAATCTAAGACCGTGAGATTATGCATGATGACCTTGAAGAATCCAAAGAATAGTCATAAAATTTAATGAATCATAATTGACTTAATCCTATGAGAATAGTTGGTTAAGAATATATTAGGGTTACGCCTTACTAGTTTTGAGGGAAGGTAAGGAAATTTCAAGTTTGTTTTTCTTTAACATAAAATATCTGAATTAAATAAGTACTCTAGCCGTTACAGACGTTGCATGTGAAACCCTAGATCTTAGGTTCTCTCACATCTTGACTTTTTTAATTCCTCGTTCTGTATTCTTAAGATCAACTTCTATTTTCTTATTTCATTCTTTTTATTTTACTTTATTTGTGTTTATTGTAAGTATTTAAATCCAACTTCTTAAGTCTCAAATTCCTTGTGGGTTCGATATTTTATATACCACGATCTACAACTTGTGAACTTGCGGAGAGATTACGAACAAGGGTTATTTTTGGGTTTGACTTCATGCAAGTCGCATGTAAAATCAACTTTGCGTGCGACTTCAAATGTCATTTTATAGTAAGAAAAATTTTAAAGCGTCTGATGGTCTCTAAGTCACAGATAGAGTTCACCCAAATTATACCTGATTGTCTCAATTAACTTGATAGTTGTGTACTATTTTAAACTTATGTCCTTTTGGAAGCTCAATGATTAATTTGTTGCTCCATTTCTTCAAAAAAATTTCGAGGCACTTGAATGATCCAACTAACTTCAACAATTTTCAACTTGATGAAATGATCTTTGGATTTTTTAAAAATTGGTTCACAATATTTGAGTTGTTTTACTCCTTATGTTATTTGTAGAGGTTCATTTTGTGCAAATTTTCCATGTTGTTTTTGTAAGCCTCATAGTTATATAAAATGATAACACTTTGAGTATTGATGGATTCTTAGTTTCTTTATTCACTTATGGGTCTTACAACAAATTGAATTGATTAAAATTAAGTTGATCTTTTTAACTAGTGGATCAATTAATATACGAATTCTTTCTTTCTAAGAATGATTCTACTACTTTTATATTACATTTGGAAAGTCATAATTTATGCAAAATAATTTGATCGATATGGTTTTTCTAATCATTTTCTAGCTAGAAAAATATAATTATTTAGCACATTGGGGCCTTTAAATATCATATATGCTTATGTTTCATTATCAAAACTTCTAGTCCTTATATGTCGTAAGATTAGAAATGTGAACTCATGGTTTAGATTCAATAAATTTTATTATAATTGAGGTACATATCAAGTTTAGATCCTTATTCCAAGTGTAGAAGTCTTCCACATGACAGTATGTAACATATGGAATGTCCGCTTCGATTTTTATTGAAAACTTATGGATTGCCAATTATATGCATTACATGCCATTCCTGAACATTAATGACCTGATGTATATGGAAGATACATTGAAAATTTTCTTTATTGATAAAAAAAATTTCATACCAAGATATTTCATGACAAATTGTCAAGAAGAATAAACTAAATGTGGAAGTGTACCCGAATCTAATGAATAGATGTAACTCTTGAATCTTATGGTTTTTGGTCATCTAAAATAACACGCATGGATTTTTCAAAGAAGAATGCTCTCTCTTTTCTAATGATGGAAAGACCCAAAAAATCCTACACATAATATGGGGATCACAACCATTTATATAAATATCCACTTTTTTATTTCTAATTTAGCCCATCATAAAATTAGAATGAGCATTTGGGTTTCTACACATCAAACCTTATCCCTTATTAGATGATTTAGGTCCATAAAATTTTAACCCTTAAGGGATCACTTCTAATAGGGTCAAATTATATGATAACATATAATATATAATTATTTATATATGTCCAAAATTAAAGAATCTCCCAATTGGACTATATATACAAATTACTTTATAATTATATGTGACCTTATGAGCTCAAAATCGTTTGCTATAATGATTAAAATCATCTCTAAATAATCTCATCCCTTAGTTATGTCAATATAAGTTTAAGGCAATCTTTTTTACATTTATCATAATTAAGCTCATTCATGGTCACATATATCAACATAACCAAAAAACATACATTAAGTATGAATTCGTAGCAAGAAAATTGAATGCTAGATGATCGAAAATACCTGTTTTCAACTATTTCAACTATATTTTTTATAAGATCATACCAAAACCATTGGTGATTCTATAAAATTAGAGTTGTCATGGCTCATTCTGTGCTTATTTTAGATGCTAGTTCAAGAGAATTGAGTGAATTTACATGATTTTTGTATTAGTTTTCATTATTTCTACATTTCATGTATGGTAGTTAGATTTCATGAATTTTGAGGGTAATTCAATGCAAATCACAAAATTTTAGGTTGTAGTATTAGGATTGCATTTACTTATTTTAGATTGCATCGTAGGAAAAATCAGGTGATCTAGCTCATGGAACTCAATGCTCAAATTGAGGGATGGAGAGAAGACATTTATATAGCAAGCAGAAGGCAAATTCGGTTCGGCATTGGCAGCACTGTGGCCTCAATTCTAGCACCCTGGCCTCACCCAACCGCCACTCCAGAAATTTTGAGAAACTAAAGTTGGCAACCATTCCAGAGCGATTGACGTCACGACGCTGATTCCCACACATGTGATTTTTTGCATGTCTCGAACCAACTTCGAGGGGATATAAATGCAACACTTATGGTTTGAGAGGGGGAGGAAGCAAAGCTTGTGGGAGCAGCTCAAGAGGAGAAAAGAAAGGATTTCAATCTCAATGAGATTTTAAAGTGGAGAATCTAGCTTGTGTGGTGGAAACTAGCAAGTTTCATCTGTTCTTGCTCTTTCTCTGCTTATTTTTCTTCTTCTCCCTTGTTGGGATATATTTAAACATGGATGTCATGGGAATTAATCTTATATTTTTGGGCTAAAACTCCAAGTGATTGGAGGTTGAGATGACTTAACTCTTAAACTATGTTGATTTGATTCTTTTTGTTTGAATATGAATATCTAGTTGTTGTGACTTGTGTTGTGTAGATTTACTTTTATATGTAATGTTTAATGCTTTTTTGCAAGCTTAGCTACCTTGTAAGATGATCTAAAATCTATATTAATACTTAGAAAAGACGCGTTTAGATAGGATTCACATATATGGCATAGATTTTAACTCCAATAGGTTTAAATGTTAATATGGATAGGAATATAGTTATTAACTATATGTAATCATAAATAGGTTATAAGCTAATCAATCTTTCTTCATTTAATTGCATGGGAACATAGCAACAAGGTGTAGTCATATTAGGTTTATATACGTTGGAAGGAATATTTGTATGTAAATTTATATGAACCTAAGTTAGTAAATCTCTACACAACCAAATGAAATGAAACTAAATTTGCATAGTTTAGGGTCAAGGATATTCTATTTTCCATCCACCTTAATTAATCTTAAGAATCTCAACTTGTTCTACATAGTCTTCAGTTATTTCCTCATTTAAATTCCCTGTTAATTTTAATTCCTGTTAAATCAATCTCTAAATCTTTACAATAACAAAGGCAATTGCATTTTAAGGAGTTAATTAGTTTAACCTAATCCTTATGGGAACGATACTCAACTCACACTTTATTACTTGTATAGCACATATACTTGCATTCAAATGTGCATTTAATTTGACATATATGCAGCTCGTCAACCATACCTATGTGGCGCCCTAAACCGAGACGTCACTTCCTTACCTCAAGACCTTATCGATTGGTAAATGTGTTGTTGCCCTGATCATGCGGCGGGATTTTAATTGGAACTCGTCCAAAATTTTTTTTTTTCGTTTCTTCATTCATCATCATTTCATATATAACATAAGTAATGATACACTTGTACATATCCATTTTATAATTTCTCAACATGTACTTATACATTAAAGGTCTTCTTGACCTAATCATGACATTTCTATTGCATACATACATATAATCAATCATTAGTTCACCTAGAACTCAAAACTTTAAACAAGTTCACACATATATATATCTCAACATACCTGAAAACTTCCATTCATATCATTCCACTCACCATGGCTAATCCTTTTAGCCCACATGATACTATCTCGTACATTTTCTCCATTTCTTAGGTCCTCGACCGCTTGAGTCTCCCAGTACCTGTCTAAGGTTTGAAAAACAAAACATGAGTGACAACTCAGTAAGCAAGCATTTTATCTTTTAGGTAAGACTTTCTTAAAAATCATTTCCTAAAACATTTTTCTCATAAATCATTTTGACCAGGGGACATTTTACGTCCCAAAACATCTTGACATAAACCATATTTGGCAATGGACATTCTCATGTCCACGAAAAAGACATTTTTCCACATAAATCATTTTGGCACTGGACGTTCATACGTCCTAAAATATTTTTCCACGTAAACCTTGTTGGAAACGGATGTTTATACGTCCTAAAACATTTTTCACATAAACACTTTGGTAATGGACATTTTTATGTCCAAAATACATTTCACATAAGCCTTTTTGGCGATGGACACTCATATGTCCATAAACACTTTTATCTCTTAAACTCTTTTAGAAACGGACATTTTTATGTCCACACATGTTCCAACATAAATCCCTTTAGGAAATGGACATTCTCATGTCCAACCATTTTTTCCACATAAACCTTTTGGAAATGGACATTCTTATGTCCAAAACATTTTCCAACATAAACCCTTGTTCATAATCCCCATCTTGGGGGTTGTTTATAGCAAACAAGTCATAAATCCTTTTCATGAAAACTTTTGCATAGAAACCATTTCTTTTTATTCTTAATATTTACACATTTTGTATAAAACACCCTGCTTTTAGGGTAACTTATACATAATGGCTCATAAAAATCTAATTTAGGATAATTTTTCATATAAATGCTTTTATATCCCAATCTTTGGGCTTTTGAAAAGAAAAACGTATGCAAACACATTTCTCCCCATCCAAAAGTGACACTTAGCAAGTGATCATGCTACTTTTTGGAAGAGAATCCTTAACAGCACTCTAGCCAGGTGGCTGTTTATTTATCCTACTCCCATCTCAGGGAGGGCGCCACTGGCACTCCTGCCATCCCTTAGCGACTTGGCCTTATGTATAGTGGGCCCCGGTCATCCCAACCGTGCTCTACAACCTGCCTGTTCCTTGTACTAGTGCACCGTACATTATTGTGACGGACCGCAGTCTGTTTGGTTTAAAGTATTACAAACCGCAGCCCATATCCTTTAAAACTGGGATCACAGACCTCTGTCTGCATCCATAACTTAAAAACATCACAGACCGAAGTCTGTGTCTTTTTAAAACAAATTATTTAAAAAAAAACACATCACAGACCGCGGTCCGTGTTAACTTGTAAAGCGAGCGCACCCACTTTAAACGAGTTGTCATTTGAAATCTAATTTTTTAGGATGACCTTCCTTAAATTCTGTTAGAAACATTTTGAGTAAAATATTTTGATAAATATTTGAAATGTTGGAGAAACAACACACTTTATAACCCTTTTAATAAAAAAATTTCAAAACTTTTAGATTTTCAAGAATAAATAATACATTTTACCTAGCATTTTCTTGGTTTCCATTTCGGGGTCTTTTGCTTACAAAAGTTATGCAATTGTGCTAACCCCTTCTCAACCACCTTAAAATCAATTTCTTGTCCACATATCAATTTTTTTATTTTTACACAAAGGGCTTGCATAATCGTTTGCATATCATTTAGCAACCCGAAATCAAACCATTTTATGAAATCAACATAGTAGGTTGGTCATCCTTAAATCCCCTTTAACACATCCATATAAATATTTTTCAAGATATTTTCAACATAGATTTCCTTATCTAAAGAAAATCAAAACTTTTGGAATATCATTTCAAAACATATGAACTATGTCTAAATCATCATTTATTATTTAATTATCATGACCTAACAAAACAAATCTTTTTCATAAATCAAATCTCCCTTTTTTTCTTTTATAACATGATTATTTATCATTAAACAACATAAGAGAAATTCAAAAACTTATTTACATTTGTTGCTTTGTGAAAAAGGGCAAAATTTCCTTTTTCTTATAAAATACTTTTGAAACAAAAACATAAAGAACTTGCTTACTGAAAAGCAAATTCTTAAAACCATCGGCATCAAACATGAAATCTTTTGAAAACATTATCATGGAGAACTTGTTTACTCATAAGCAAAATTTTCAATTCCATTAACATAAAGCATTTCCAACCTTTGGCAACTCTGATGATAAAATTCATATCTTAAAACGTATTGCTTACTTCCCATGAAGCAAACTTTGAAGCTTTTCCTTAAAGCCATTTTTTTCCTAAAACTTACGACTTTTCATGAAAGCCGTCATTTTACAAACTTGTGCTTGCCCATTCGTTAAAATATAAACATAAACATATCAATCATATCAATTGCATAGAAAGAAAATAGCATTTTAGAAAGTTCGCTTGCTTATCTGAGATCGCTATAATCATTTTCTTCCACTCTTTTCCTTGCCTTTGCCTAAATAAATGAAAATAATATTTTATTTATTTGAATCATCTTCAAATACTTATATTTCTTAGGTTTTCCATCCTACATGAATCCATTTGGATTTATATTACACTAACTTAGCCTACTTGTCTTTCAAGTCGGGTGTTCATACGTATCATAACCTATACATCACATTATTCATTTTTAATATCCTTATGTAGGGTAAACTTACATACACGTAACAATATTTCATTAAATCATTATTTGTAGGTTTATTACCTCCATTTATCATTTTTTATATATTTTTCATTTTTCACACATTGGTGCTTATTTTAAGCACACGTCGTCGCCTTAAACCTCATTAATTAATTCTAAAATTTGAAATTAACATCATACAATTCTAACAGATATATGATCATGAAATTTATCATATTCTCATGAATTTTTGCACAAAATCATATTTCACAAGTCATTTATCACTCATGCATATCTATTCTTTCTCATATGCCCATTTGGCAACACGTACATGACTTCTTTTGTAAAATTTTCTAAAGCTGCAACTTGGTCACTAATTCAGCATGATAATTATCCTTAATTATCACTTTATTTAGGGTATTTTTATGGGATTTAATTCCACTAATCATAGGTTACCAAAACAGCAACTTTGGAACCCATTTTTCACATATTTAACGTGTCTCTTGACACGTAACCCGAAACAGTTTTATAAATCCGAATTTTCAGAAATTAATCCAACTTTTCCTAACCCAAATTTAGGGTATTAACATATATATCAATTTTGATCATTTCTACATAGGTTTCGTATTTCTTTTTGATTTGTTTCGCAAACCATCCACATATGCTGAAATCAGGTGTACTTAAATCTCTAAATCCTGATTTATAATCAAATCAATGTATTTAATTATGATATTTCTTTCATACATCTATAAATAAATTAATTAAATTTAATAAATATTTCATCATGAAATATTAACATTATATATTTATTTTGGCATTTTCACTATGCTAGACAGTGTTGTGAGTTTAGGGTCAGCCCTAATCATGTGAATTATAACCCATACTAATATCATCTAAAAGTAAATTTTGATTTTTGTTGAGCTATCCTTAGGATGGCTTATACATCATATAAAAATTTCATATAAGAAATCCTTCTACGAAAATTATTAAAAATATTTACTACAGCTGATCCTATCACCCGTTCTACCCTGTTTAGGTTGATCTTCTCGGATTTTTAATTTGAAACCTGATTAATATTTTAATCTAAAATTTTGATCGTCCCTTAATAATCATATAATGAGATTTTAAACAAATCTCCATGGTTAAAATCCTTCGTTTACTACTTCATTCATATTTTGGTTTATAACATCATATAACTTCCAGATTTGAAGCATAAAATCAAGGTTAACATAAACTTACTTGATTAATTGATAATCCCTCCTTTTTCCCTTTTTTCCCTTGTTTTTCTTCCTTATTTGCTGGATCTATAGCTGGACATGAGGGATGCCTTGAGGAGATGGGATTTCAGCACTTAGAATAATTTCCAAAAATCAATCCATGTGAACGTGCATGCTTCTTATAGTGCTGGATTTTTAAGTTGTGGGCCCTACTTTTGGAGCTGATTTTCCACACCATTGAATGCATGCTTCTCTCCCCTTATGTTCTGGTGAACTCACAGCCAAGTAAATTCACTTTTTACCATTTTTTGAAAATCCAAAAATCTATTTTAATCAAGACCGTCCACCTGTCCCGCAATCACGTCCATAGTTGCTGCCCATTTTCATATTTTTTTGATTTTTAATAATCTCATTTTAAGGGTAAATTAAACACCTAATATTAATTGAGTTTAACCTTTAATTTGGCATAAAAAATTAGCAGAAATCATTATAACAACATCAAAATAGTGCACGTCATTTGGCCTCAACATGCTGTCCACTTTTCATTCATCAATGGCAGCTACTGTTCACGAATTTTCTTGGATTGTTTTCACATGATTAAATGGTTATTTATGTATCCCAACATGTCATATATTTATGTGCATTATTTATAAAATAAAATATTAAAAAATCCAGCAATAGCATCACTTGGACGTCCTTACATCTCTACATCACCTGTGCTCACTTTGAGCTCTCCTTAACCCCTTAAATGTGGACATTAATGCATGGATAATTCATGAGATTTTTGCATTTTATAATTATGCATAAAATACCCTGCAAATGAGCTGCATTTGACACCTATTTGGTCCATTAAAAATTGCATTAATTCAATGTATTCTAGCATTTAATGCATGGTACTCTTGAGGTGCAAAAGTCAACCATATACACCTTTTCCAATTCAGATATTTTCCCATCATAATTTTATTAATCTAATCATTCCAAAATTTTCATCTCATAATTTCATTCAACCGTTTCAAATTTCATCTCAATCCGATTTTCCTAGCTCAAGTTATAGCCGTTTGAAGTTAACGGTTGGAATTGAGCTATGTTCAATAAATCATTACACCAATTTCATCAAGGATTTCCATAACCCAATAATTCCATAATACCAATCCCAACATCATCAACTTTCATCTCAAATTTTACTTGAATCCACCTTATAGGCGTTGAGTTATGAGTTTTCTATGATTTTTCCAACATAATTCCATAATTTCCACTTTAATTTTCATTAATTAAATCATGGAAATTAAAATAAACATTCATGCCACATTAGCATATTTTAATCCTCATTATGCCCCTTTAGTCACCTTGACTCATATTGGGCTCCGGCGATTAAATTTTTAATCACCCTTCTTAATTAAACCCTAATTGCAAAATATCATAAAATCCTAAAATCATCCTTACTTCATTTAATTGACATATAAATCACTTGTATATGTCCACTGCATACATTGGACCCTACTTAGGTTGGGGTTTCACAACCTATAAATTAAATACTTTATTTATGTAAAAGAATATTCATAACCATAAAATTTGTTTCAACCAGAATACATAGAAATATAAATTTCTACTAGTTTAGCACATCATCAAATGATACAACATTTATATGAGTAGTATGCTCATGAAATACCACAAGTGGTAACCCCTTAATAAACAAATTCGCAACCATGGAGTTTGTGCCATATGTTTTATAGACACTTGACCACTTTAATCTCTTTCATTAACAACCAGGAATTTGAAATCGATGTTTTTTGACTTCATCGTGCTCCTGTTATTGTTGAAATATACTACTGCTTACTTATTATCACAAAATAACTCTGTTATTGTTGAAATATACTACTGCTTACTTATTATCATAAAATAACATAAGTAATCTTTTAAAACCATCCATAATTGGCAACTCTCTAATATTTTACAACCATATTCTATTATTGGATACCTTATAATATGTTATAAACTCAGTTGCAATGGTGGAAGAAGATATAAATGTCTACTTAGTAATATTTTAGAAGATAGATTCTCCAACAACCAGATATATAGCCTAAGGTGGATCTGCGATTTTCTTAGCATCAACAAAGTTCAAATCTAAATACTCAATGATCTCTAACCTATCTGAATTTTGGTATGCGAGTAACTAGTATCCTTTTCCTCTAAAGATACCTCAAAACCTATGTTGTTGTTTTCTAATTATCCATTCCTCAAATGCTTAAATATTTGCCCAATATCCTAACAATATACGCAATATTCAAACACATACAAACCTAAGCATATATTAGACTTCCTACTGCTAAATTGTAGGAAATCTTTTATAATTTTTTAAGATTCAAAATCATTCTTAGGGCATAGACATTAATTGCCATTAGGTAAGGGGATGAATTTATAACTAATATAATTGATGCTGGGAACTAATGATTCAAAAAAAGATGGATCCTAACCCAGTCAATATTTTTTGTTTTCATCATTCCATGTTTTCCACTATTACTTTCCATGGCCGCCACAAACCAAATATCAAAACCCTACTTCCATTTTAAGTAGGAGTCACAACCATGAAAAGGAATCCATGTCTTGAACAATTTGATGGCTAATTGGCTAAATCCATATTTAATATGCACAAATTAATGGCACAGGATTAAATAATTTATGTATATTAAACATGGGATTACAAGGTTATAAATTTGTACATCAAAAAATTGACGAAAATATTTCTCAATGGTTCAACATGAAGATGACTCTCATATCACTTATTGGAAATTTTCTTTATTGATAAAAAAACTTTATTATACCAAGATCCACTATCTCAAATCATTAAAAAGAATAAATTAGATGTGCAAACTTACTTGAATCTATAGGAACAAATGTGGCTCTTGAATCATGGGGTCTTGATTTCCAAATTAATGCAGAGGGATTTTTCAAATAAAAAGGTTTTCTCTTTTCTGTTGATAGGAAATTAGAAAAGAAACCTAATACGTAACTTGGGGATCATGATTATTTAAATAAATAACTGATTTTTCTTATTTCTAATTCATCATGTCATAAAATTAGAAGCTACAAATTAGGATTTCTACACATAAAACTCAAAACTTTATTAGATGACTTAGATCCTTGAAAGATCATTTTTAATTTGGTCCACAATATATGGTAGCATATAAGATATAATTATTTATATATATCCAAAATCTAACAAGACATGGTTCTAGTTTGCTTGTTGATAGCCTTTTAGTATGGCCTTAGGCTTCATTTGGGTTTTGCATTTTTACTGTTGTAGTTCTGGTGCTTAACTTCATAGATGCATTACAACAAAATTCAGGCAACAACAAGCCTTTCTTTTTTGTTATCTCTTTCTAGGTTAATTTTTCTATTGATGATGCTATATCATGGAGGAGGATACACTCGCTACTATTATTGATAGCCGAAAATGAATGATTAGAAGGTAAGACAGCAGTGTCACTCATCTTGTTGTTTCTTTAATCACTAATTACTTTCACTAATTTTGTATATTCATTCAAACAGAATATGAAAATTAATCACTAGTTGCTTTCGTTAATTATGATGCTACCTCCCTCTCCTTTTCGTTTGTTATGCCAAATGATTTTTATTAGAAAAAGATTGATTACACGACGATTTTATTAGTTTTTGCACCTAGTGTCTTTGATATGTGGGTTTGTTATGTCACTTATGATCCTTTTCACATATTTGTAAGTATTACCATAATCCTTACCCAGACCAATGTGTAAAAATATTTTTGTTTATTTCTTAATTTCCAATGTATATTCGTCTCTCATCTAAACCTCATTCAAGCTAAACATGAATTGCCAACATCCACATGCCAAACAATAATCTATTTCCTTAACTATATACATCTTAGAACCAAGTCGACTGAATGAAAGCTAACAGAACGACTTTCCCTCACAGCCTGAATGCATGCTTCCTGCTCTGAACCTGGATGACTTTCTTTCCTATTCACCCTTCTTATTCATGGATCTAAAAACTGTCGAAACGGAATTAATAAGGTGTTCGATGAGTCCTCAGAAAACAGAACTCCTAGTAGGCCATGAACTCCCTTTCGACGCTTTAACCGACCCCAACCTGAATCAAATCCAGATGCCTCACCATCTTGTACTCCTTTAATCTGTCCGATCATTCGACTAAGGCATCCGTTCTATGCCACTAAAGCTTCATGCCATTGAAGACTGGTCCCGAAAGCGATTAGTAAACGAACTAGTAAGAATAATCAAAATCCTTATCCCTATGAAATGAAATTTATTAATCTTCTTCTTACTAGCATGACTTTTAGTAGCATGAAATGTGGAGTTACTGGGTACTCAAGTTTGTATTCCATTTTGTTGGAAAAAATTATTGAAATTGAATGAAAAATACCCAAACCATGTGTTTTGATGATTAAACAACACAATTTGAGTAAATCTTAACTACTAACATGTATTGTGCAGTGTTTAAGGTTATAAAAATGAAATATGCAAAGTATGACAGATCAAGTTGATCTCCACATTGACTCAGATATCGACTTAGGCCAAGTCGATCCCCAAGTCGACTCCAGCAGCGACTTCGAGTGATGATTTTTAGACAGCGTTGAAATTAGAGACCAAGAGCTGCTGAAGTCGCAGATGAAGTCGACTCCACTTGCGACTTGGGCGAAGTCGCAGACCAAGTCGACTCCAGTATCGACTTCACATAAAATTTTCCTTCCAGCATTGAAATTAGAAAGCACAGCTGCCGAAGTCGCAGGCAAAGTCGACTCTAGAATCAACTTCAGATGGGCAGTGCAGATTTTCAGAATTTCAAGTCGAAGGCCAAGCCGACTTCAAGATAGACTTGAATCAAATTGAAGATGAAGTCGAATTAAAATTTTCAACTTTAAATATATGAAGACTAATCCAAAGTTTAAAGTAAGCAAGACACATGGATTCAACCATTGTAAATCAAAGTTGGATTTGTTTTTCAAGTTCTCTAGACTTAAAGCTAAAGAAATTTTGTACAAAGAAGTTCCAACTATTGAAAGACAAAAGAAGAAGAAGAAGTTAAGCAAGCAAGAGACACTTCAACAAAGATCAAACTGACTTGGCAAAAGAAAGAAGCCAAGTTGCACCCGAAGTCGACTCCAAGATCGACTTGAAGCCAAGTCCCAGACCAAGTCGACCCATAGGACAGACTTGGAAACTGAAGAACAGCTGAAGTCGCACCCGAAGTCGACTCCAGCATGCGACTTGGGTGAAGTCGCACACGAAGTAAACTCCACCTTCGACTTGGAGGCGTAACGTTCGAATTTTTGAACGTTGGAACATTTATTGCGCGCCAACCAACTTCATAACGTTCAAAAATCTCCCTCCTCTATATATAGACACTCAAGCAAACGTGGAGACACACAAGATAAAGCTGAAAAAGAGGAAAGAAGTGCTACTAAGAGTTTCAATCCACTTTTCTCTACAATTGAGTGATCTATACACTTTCAAAGGAAGAACAAGCTTCAAAGTTGCTGTTTGCTTCAACGCAATACGATTCGTTGCTTCTACAGATTCTTCCTCGAGCTGAAACTTGCTACACAAATCTGTAAAGTGTATATTTCTTCTATTTCATCTTGTTATTTGATTTTGGTGCTTGGTTTGAGTTCGGTGTTTCAAACCAAGATATAGCAAGTAGGGTTGTGATTGAAGTGTAACTCATCACCTACTTGTGTTGCTTGTTATACACGCCCCCTAGAGCTAGAATCTAGAAGAGAGTGGAGACTCTAGTTGTATTCGCGGAATACATAGTAGAACCCAAGTCATAAGGGAGTGTGAGCTTGGAAGAGTGGAGTAGGGAAAGGTTGCCCGAACCACTATAAATCTTGTCTACTATTTTTCATTTCCGCTTTTATTATCTTATTGCTTTCTATTTGTTTCATTAAAGGGGTTTAAACTAAACAGGGGTAAAATCTCTAATTAAAGTTTTAAATTCTTAAATACCCAATTCACCCCTCCCCTCTTGGGTAATTGCCATCAACTCGGGACCAACAAGTGGTGTCAGAGCAGGTCTTTGAGTTCTACCAAAGAGATCTTTTTGATATGGCATCCCAATCCACTTCCGTTCCCATATTTGCCAAAGGCTAATCCTTTACTAGGCCACCATTGTTTGATGGGAACAATTTTGGATATTGGAAGCTACGTATGAAACAACTCATCATGGCTACAGATATGGACTCTTGGATTGCAATCCAAGACGGTGTGACTTTACCTATTGATGAAAGAGCTTCCGAATGGACCGATGAGGAAGTGAAAATTGTAAAGAGCAACGCCAAGGCTATGAATTCATTATTTTGTGCTCTTACGGCTTCCGAATATGATAGAGTATCCTCTTGTTTAACTGCCAAAGAGATATGAGATACACTAACATCCATCTATGAAGGAACTTCTCAAGTCCAAGGGACAAGGAAAAATATTTTGATTGGAGAATTGGAAAACTTTAGAATGCTAGAAATAGAAAATATTTCTGAAATGTTTGCTAGATTTTCCAAGATTACTAATGCCTTGAAAGGGATAGGAAAGGCAATTGCTGAATCTGAACAGGTCATAAAGATTCTAAGGGCACTATCCAAATCATGGACTCCAAAAATCACGGCAATAGAAGAAGCCAAGGACCTAAACCCATTGAAGTTGGAAGACCTTATTAGCTCGTTAATGTCACATGAGCTAATCAAGAAAAGAAACGAGGATCACCACAAAGGCAAAAGAGTCATCGCCTTGAAAGCTGCACAAGACTCGGATGACACCACCTCATCATCACAAAGCGACGATGAAATTGCCTTACTTACAAAACGGTTTAGAAAATTTATAAGGAAAGGTAGAAATTTCAGAAACTTTAAAGAAAGAAATTCTAAAGAGAAAAAGAAAGAATCAACAAAATGTTACCGGTGCGGTGGTTCGGGGCACATGCAAGCCCAATGCCCAACGCCCGAAGAAAATAAAACAAAGGAGCAAAGAAAAGATCGAGGCAACAACAGAAAATTTCAAATAAACAAAAGAAGAGGCATGTACGTAAATGAAGAGGAATCTACAACATGTAGCTCTTCAAGTGAAGAATGTGAAGCAGATTGCGCAAGAATTTATTGCATAGCAAATTCCGACATATGTTTTGCAGCCATGGAAATCTTGGAGGATCAAGCTACTTCAACGAACTGCACAAGTAGTCAAGAGGTAACCTCCAAACAAAAATCTTTTTCCATTTTCTCTTCTACAAATGAAGGCCTCAAATGTGCTGAATTAGAAGAACTTCAACAAGCCTATGATTCATTATATAAGGAACTAAAGAAATTAGGAAACAAGTTTACAATAAAGAAAAGATAATGTGATGCAGTAATAATTGTGAATGGTAAACTTGCTGAAAAGATAGATAAATTAAAAAGTGAAAAGAATACTTTGGAAGTTGGGTTAGAGAAACTCAAAAGGGAAAACGAATCATTAAATGAATCGCTTGTCAAGTTTTCTAATTCAAGAGAAAATGTGAAAATGTTCTTAAAGATGATAACCCAAACTTGTAAGAAAGGACTTGGGTATACTACATTTGAGCAAGAGAAATCTAATGCTCCGAGAAACAACACCAAACTCATTTATACTAAACCTAAGATAAATCAAGTAGTTTGGACCAAAAGACCAACCGAGGAACAAATTACCAAATGGCTTCCTGTTTCTAGACTTCCAGGAGCTTGTAATTTTTGCAACAAGTTAGGACACAAGGTTTATCAATGCAAATTGAGAAAATTGCAAAACCTTGGTGCAAAATTGGTTTGGATGCCAAAAAGCATTGGATTTATGGTTTCAAAGGTAGACCAACATAGACTCCAAAGGATAACTAACCCAAATGGACCCATAAAATGGGTACCAAAAGGATGAGCTCCACTTAACTTAATTTTTGCAGGTTTGTCTTAGAGCTAAGGCTAATAACATATGATTTATGGATAGTGGTTGCTCAAGACATATGACAGGAGAAAAAGGACTGTTCCATAAGATCAACCAATGCAATGAAGGAACAATAGCTTTCGGAAATAATAAAAAAGGTAAAATAAAGGGTAAAGGAAATGTTTATGGTATTTCAAATGCATGTATTGAAGATGTACTATTTGTTGAAGGACTCAAACACAACCTAATGAGTATTAGTCAATTATGTGATAAAGGATATAAAGTTGTATTTGAATCCTCTATATGTAATATTTTTGATGATGAACACATAGTATTTAGTGGCAAAAGACATGGAAATGTATATTTGGTTTGCCTTAATGAACTAGAGGGGAAATGTCTAATAGCCATAGAAAATGATCCATGGATATGGCATACAAGTCTTGGACATATAAATATGTCAAATATTAAAATATTGTGGAAAAAGAATCTAGTACAAGGGTTACCAAAGCTCAAATATGACAAGGATAAGATTTGTAAAGCTTGTCAACTATCTAAACAACCCAAAATGCCATTTTCCACCAAAAAGAAAATTTCAACAACTAGACCACTTGAGTTGTTACATATGGATCTTTATGGGCCATCGAACATTTTAACTCTTGATGGAAAAAAGTACGTGTATGATATTGTTGATGATTTTTCAAGATTTACTTGGATTATACTCTTAACTAGCAAAGATGAAGCATTTTCTATGTTTATCATGTTTTCAAATTTGGTGCAAAATGAAAAGCAAAGTTCAATCATTTCCATTAGAAGTGATCATGGTGGTGAATTTAAAAATAATAAATTTATAGAATTTTGCAATGAAAAAGGAATCCATCATACATTTTCTGCACCTAGAACTCCTCAACAAAATGGAGTTGTTGAAAGAAAAAACCGGACAATACAAGAAATGGCTAGAACTATGCTAAATGAGAGTAAATTATCCAAAAGATTTTGGGAAGAAGCTGTGAGTACAGCTTGTCATGTATTGAACCGAGTTACCATTAGAGCAATTTTGAAAAAGACCCCATATGAACTTTGGAAAGGCAGAAAACCGAACAAATCATATTTCCATACTTTTGGATGTACTTGTTATGTATTAAACAATGGAAAAACAAATTTAGAAAAATTAGATGCCAAAAGTGATGAAGCTATTTTCCTTGGTTATTCATCAAATAGCAAAGCATATAGGATTTTCAACAAAAGAAATCAAGTAGTAGAAGAATCAATACATGTTGTTTTTGATGAATTTAACCAAACTCCTAGAAAGGAGGATGAATTAAGTGATGCAGATGATGCTAAAGCAAAACAACAAGAGCAACAAAAGGAAATCGAACTCAAGCCAGAAAATTCTACAGAAGAAAAGGTAAGTGAAGGTAATGATTCCTACAAACCTCCAACTGATTTGAAATTCAAAAATGCCTATCCAATTGAGCAAGTCATTGGTAATATCTATGAAGGAGTAAAGACTAGAAGGTCAAAACAAAACATTTGTGGACAATATGCATTTGTGTCAAAAATTGAACCAACCACTATTGAACAAGCTCTTAATGATGAGAACTGGGTTGTTGCAATGCAAGAGGAGCTAAATCAATTTGAAAGAAATAACGTATGACATTTAGTTCCTAGACCAAATGAGTGCACCATTATTGGTACTAAATGGGTATTTAGGAACAAATTGGATGAAAGTGGACTTGTAATAAGAAACAAAGTCAGATTAGTAGCCAAGGGATATTCTCAAGAAGAAGGAATTGATTTTGAAGAATCATATGCCCCGTGGCTAGATTAGAAGCCATACGCATCTTACTAGCTTTTGCTTCTCATATGAATTTCAAATTGTTTCAAATGGATGTGAAAAGTGCATTTTTAAATGGATACTTAAATGAAGAAGTATATGTAGAACAACCCCCTGGATTTGAAGAAAAGGATCAATCAAAATATATTTATAAATTAACCAAAGCATTATATGGACTAAAACAAGCTCCACGAGCTTGCTATGAAAGGTTAAATAGATTTTTGATTGATCATGATTTTCAAAGAGCAAAAGTTGATACTACTTTATTCATCAAGTATAAAAGTAAAAATATTTTAATTGTATAAATTTATGTAGATGACATAATATTTGGTGCTACTGATGAAACTCTTTGCCAAGAATTTTTTAAGATCATGCAGAGTGAATTTGAAATGAGCATGATGGGAGAATTAAATTTCTTCCTTGGACTGCAAATCAAGCAACAAGCTGAAGGAATATTCATAAATCAGTCCAAGTACATCAAAGAAATGCTAAAGAAATTTGGAATGCAAACTAGCAAAGGAGCAAATACTCCAATGAGTTCAACAATCAAGATCGACACGGATGAAAATGGTAAATGTATCAATCAAAAGCTTTATAGAAGTATGATAGGATTATTATTGTATTTAACTGCTTCTAGACCAGATATTCTTTTCAGTGTTTGTATGTGTTCAAGATTTCAATCATGTCCTAAAGAATCACATCTATTGGCTGTAAAAAGGATTTTTAAATATTTGATAAATACCACTAATCTTGGACTATGGTATCCAAAGGGGTCAAGTTTTTATTTAATCGGCTACTCGGATGCAGATTTTGCTGGGTACAAAGTAGATAAAAAAAGTACTAGTGGAACATGTCAATTCCTTGAAAACATGTTGGTTTCATGGTATTCAATGAAACAAACTAGTATTGCTCTATCTACGGCGGAAGCTGAATATATAGCCGCCGGGAGCTGTTGTGCTCAATTACTTTGGATGAAACAACAATTAAAAGACTATGGTATTGATTATTATAATATTCCTATCAGATGTGATAATACAAGTGCTATTTGTTTAACTAAAAATCTAGTATTACATTCAAGAACCAAACACATAGATGTAAGACATCATTTTATTCGTGAACATGTTGAAAATCATGATGTTCGTTTAGAATATGTGAAAACTGAGGATCAAATTGCTGATATATTCACTAAGCCTTTAGCAAAGGAATCATTTTACAAAATTAGAAATGATATGGGGATGATTGAGTTAAATTAGGAATAATTAGACAGGAAAATCAGACTTGAAAAGTCCAAGTCGATAGTGAAGTCGACTCCGGAGCCGCCAAGTCGACTCCAGTGAAGCCGACTTGGGCATGACGAAGTCGACTTCGCCTAGGGCAGCGTCGACTCCAGCGAGCGACCGTCGGGCTTCCTTTTCTATTTCTTCTTCTCCTCTTTCTTTCTTCTCTTTCCTTTTTCCCGCGCCGGCAGCAAGCTTGAATCCCTCTCTTTCTCCGGCATCCTTTTTCTCTCTCGACTTGGTTTCCATCTCTAATTTCCGGCACTCTTTCAGCCACTCTCCTCTCTTTCAATCTCCTTCTTCCTCTCATCTCTCGCACAGTCCCTCTATCTTTGTCACTCTATCAAACAGTCTCTCTCTCCATTTTTTTTTCTCATCTCCGGTATGACTGTGCCTCTCTACATTTCACCTCTATCTCTATCTTCCTCTCTAAAGCTTCATTTGAAAATTTCATTTCCAAAAACCTATCACAAATGGCTCCTAAATCTCGAATTCCCAAGCTAACTGTGTCAAAACCATCTCTTAAGCCAGTTCCTAGAAAATCCAATTCCCAAACCGAAGAGGAAGTGCCCAGGAGGCAATGGACCCCCTCAAAGCGAGCCCCGGAAGAACCATCTACTTCCACAGGCCGCAGAGTCCGTTTCCAAACTGTAACTCCATCCACTACTGCTGCCCGAGAAGAACATGCACAAATGTCGCAAAGCACGCAATAGGGGGCCAGAAAGAAAGGCTCCACCGCTACTAAAGCTCAAGTATTGAAGATGCCGACCACATACTTCAAGACCGAGTTACAGCATAGTCGTTTCTACAAGTTGTTCTATGAACGCAAGGTATTCATCCCTAAAATCATCGATTTCAAATTTTTAAAGGATTATGAGTCCGACATTGAGCAGTTGCTAGATTTCCAAGGATGGACTAGCCTACTAAAGGCAGATGAAAGAGTATATCCCGACTTGACTCGTATTTTCTATTATCTATGGGATGATGAGTACTTTGGTACCTTTGTAAAAGGAGTTAATATGTTCTTTGGAATCGGAGTAACCCCAAGGTTAGAGGAAGCAATCATAAATGTAGGACAAATCTTAGAGGTACCTCATGAGGATGAACCGTTGCCTAAAAACCTTACTCTCTCGGATATCTACAATCAGCTCACCAGGAGCAATAAGTATCATCCTGGGATTAAGTTCCTACATTACATGGACTTATCCCTGAGGCTACGAGTTCTACGTCTGCTTATAGCCCATTCCATTTATCCAAAGGGCGGAGGAAGGAATTAGTTAAACACACAGGAGGCGGGAATTCTGTGGAAAATAGTGAACCGGGTCAAAGTCAGCCTTCCTCGGTTGTTCATAGAAGCCCTAACTTCTAGGAAAGACAACCCACGAGGGGTTTTGCCTTATGGTACTTGGATCACGAAGATCCTAGAACATTTTGGAGTTGATATCGATGGAGAGCCATTCGAGGTGTTAAAACCGACGAATGCAATCAACAAGGCATTGATCCAAAGAATGAAGATCAATGTAGATCAACTCAGGGCTGAAGCAGAAGAGGGAGCACCAGCTCCAGAAGAAGCCAGAGATGCACAGGTTGAGGGGGAGCAGCTCCCGACACCTCCAGAGGAGCAGCTAGCTCCACAGGATGATCATGAGGTACCTGCATCGCCTGCTTCACATGGGTCATGCTCGCCTAGAGGATCTGAGATTCCAGACTTAGCACCACGACCACCGTCTCGGGATACTTCAATACAAACCCTTCGAGAGGGCCTGGAACAGCTAAAAAATAGAATAACAAGTCAAATCTCAGAGGTCCTTACAGCTATTATGGACATGCATTCCCATCAGGATCGTATGGATTGGGTATTGTGGACCATCAGATATCATCTAGCATTCGAGCATCATCGCAATCAGCCCATCCCCGAACTAGATCCATTTGATACCGGATCAGTTCACCGAGATCCTACACCGGTACCCATGTCCTCTTTTTACTCTTCTGCCCATATTCGACCCATTAAACCTACCCAAAAATCATATCCCATTTCCAAGTTTCAATTCACCAAATCTTTCGTAATTGACTCTTATTTTGCCTGATTGACAAAAGGGGGGAGATATGATAGGATAGATTGAGTTTTAGGAATTAAATTTAGATTTTTTAAGTTCTTTTTGGGTTTGGTAGCTTGTATATAGGTTTCTTTTTTACTTTGCATTGTAATCTGTATGAATTATGCTAATATGAAAAGTTTGAATTATGTTCTGTTTTATGCTCTGATTATGTCTTGCTCTGATCACTGATGATATATTTGGAAATTATTGAATGTTTGAACAAGTATGATGAATATGACATATTGAAAGGTACAAACTCAAATTGGTTTTGTCAATCATCAAAAAGGGGGAGATTGTTGGAAACAATTATTGAAATTGAATGAAAAATACCCAAACCATGTGTTTTGATGATTAAACAACACAATTTGAGTAAATCTTAACTACTAACATGTATTGTGTAGTGTTTAAGGTTATAAAAATGAAATATGCAAAGTATGACAGATCAAGTTGATCTCCAAGTTGACTCAGATATCGACTTAGGCCAAGTCGATCCCCAAGTCGACTCCAGCAGTGACTTCGAGTGATGATTTTTAGACAGCGTTGAAATTGGAGACCAAGAGCTGCTGAAGTCACAGATGAAGTCGACTCCACTTGTGACTTGGGCGAAGTCGCAGACCAAGTCGACTCCAGTATCGACTTCACATAACATTTTCCTTCCAGCGTTGAAATTAGAAAGCACAGCTGCCGAAGTCGCACATGAAGTCGACTCCACTTGCGACTTGGGTGAAGTTGCAGGCAAAGTCGACTCTAGAATCAACTTCAGATGGGCAGTGCAGATTTTCAGAATTTCAAGTCGAAGGCCAAGCCGACTTCAAGATAGACTTGAATCAAATTGAAGATGAAGTCGAATTAAAATTTTCAACTTTAAATATATGAAGACTAATCCAAAGTTTAAAGTAAGCAAGACACATGGATTCAACCATTGTAAATCAAAGTTGGATTTGTTTTTCAAGTTCTCTAGACTTAAAGCTAAAGAAATTTTGTACAAATAAGTTCCAACTATTGAAAGACAAAATAAGAAGAAGAAGTTAAGCAAGACAGAGACACTTCAACAAAGATCAAACTGACTTGGCAAAAGAAAGAAGCCAAGTTGCACCCGAAGTCGACTCCAAGATCGACTTGAAGCCAAGTCCCAGACCAAGTCGACTAGGGGTGGGAATCGGGGCTGGTTGGGAGGGGTCAGGGTTTGCCCAACCCTGACCCTACTTTTCAAAAATTTTGTTTGACCCTTATTTTATACCGGGTCGGGATAAGGTTGGTTTGACCCTTTCTTTTTTTTACTAGGTCTAGGAACAAAATTCGGGTCGGTATCGGATCGGTTTCAGGATAGCGGGTCAGGTCAAAAATACGAGTCAAATAAGATAATTTTCAAATTTTATATATCTATCAAACATAAGTATACATCTATACTAAATTTAAATATTATATGTTTTAATATTTCATTAATTATTAAAAAACATATAATTAAGAAAACAAAACATTTGAAAATATAGTATACATTTATTAAAATAGGTGAATATACAATTACTCATAAGGGTTATATACGTAAAATTTTTTTATTGATTCTTATATTGCTTTTTGAATAAATTGATTCTTCTATTGTTGATAGAGTTAATTATAAAAAAGTGAAAAATTTGAAAGAAAATAATAATAACATTTCAATATAGTTTTATAATTTTTAATAAATTTATATATGCGGGGCGGGTCGGACTCTTCGGGTCAGGACATGGTCGACCCACCCCAACCCTATTTTTGAATTCGGGTCAAAATTTCTGACTCATCCCTATACCGGGTCAAAAATGTATTGGTTTTACCCAGCTAAAAACGGGTCGGGTCAATACCGGGTCACGGGTCGACCCGCCCCAATTCCCACCCCTAAAGTCGACCCAGAGGACAGACTTGGAAACTGAAGAACAGCTGAAGTCGCACCCGAAGTCGACTCCAGCATGCGACTTGGGTGAAGTCGCACATTAAGTAACTCCACCTTCGACTTGGAGGCGTAACGTTCGAATTTTTGAACGTTGAAACATTTATTGCGCGCTAACCAACTTCATAACGTTCAAAAATCTCCCTCCTCTATATATAGACACTCAAGCAAACGTGGAGACACACAAGATAAAGCTGAAAAAGAGGAAAGAAGTGCTACTAAGAGTTTCAATCCACTTTTCTCTACAATTGAGTGATCTATACACTTTCAAAGGAAGAACAAGCTTCAAAGTTGATGTTTGCTTCAACGCAATACGATTCGTTGCTTCTACAGATTCTTCCTCGAGCTGAAACTTGCTACACAAATCTGTAAAGTGTAGATTTCTTCTATTTCATCTTGTTATTTGATTTTGGTGCTTGGTTTGAGTTCGGTGTTTCAAAGCAAGATATAGCAAGTAGGGTTGTGATTGAAGTGTAACTCATCACCTACTTGTGTTTCTTATTATACACGCCCCCTAGAGCTAGAATCTAGAAGAGAGCGGAGGCTCTGGTTGTATATGCCCCCTAGAGCTAGAATCTAGAAGAGAGTGGAGACTCTAGTTGTATTCGCGGAATACATAGTGGAACCCAAGTCACAAGGGAGTGTGAACTTGGAAGAGTGGAGTAGGGAAAGGTTGACCGAACCACTATAAATCTTGTCTACTGTTTTTCATTTCCGCTTTCATTATCTTATTGCTTTCTATTTGTTTCATTAAAGGGGTTTAAACTAAACCGGAGTAAAATCTCTAATTAAAGTTTTAAATTCTTAAATACCCAATTCACCCCCCCTCTTGGGTAATTGTCATCAACTCGGGACCAACACATTTGACGTCAGCAATTGGTTTTCATACACCATAATGAAAAAATATTTTTATTATTTTTTATTTTACTTAATTTTTTATTCATATTTTTATATTATGACATATTCATATTACAATGGGGGCACATTTGCATCCCTTATACTATGGAGGAAAATTTTCTATATGCACCCTTATACCTGGGGAAATCTTATAAAATGATCATTTTAGGAAAATTACAAAACTCCACTTTGGGGAGAGAACATTTTGCAAAACACCTCCATGTGAAACCCGCAATCCTAGAATAACACAGATTTTTGTACTGATTTTTATAATAAATAAAATTCATGAAAAATGTTATATTTGCAAATGTGTGTACTAGAGGTTAAAATAATGCAATTAAGATTTAACCCACGTGAATAGTGCACGTGAATAGTGAATGTGAATAGTAACCTAGGATTAAGACACGTGATTAAGAGTTAATCACTTGGATTAATCTAATCACAAAAAGACAAAATAGGAATTTAATCACTGCAAGACAAAATAGCATTACTTTTTATTATTTTACTACAAATTTGGATACTGAAAATTAGAAAAAAATTCAAAATTTGCAATCCGAGCGTCGGAATTCGATGAAATTTATTATGGATGGTTAAAAATTCATGATGAATGGGTTAAGATGTGATGAAAATCACAAATCAAAGGTCAAGATGAAGCGTCAAATAGAGATCGAAAAAGTAGCTTAACTTTTAATTAAATCTACTTTTGACTTTTTAATAAAATAAATAATAAAAAATTAAATTTAAATGAAAATGGCAGCTGCAGCAGGGGAATGGAAGGCTAGGGTGGCTGGAATTTTGACCAAATCAATGGTCCATGATCATCATCATCTTAAATCAACGATTAGGATTTATTTAGCCTAAATTAATTAATTTTAAAAATAAAAAAATCAAGGAAAAATAGGGATGCATAGGGTGGGCTGGAGCAGGCCTAGGGTGGCTGCACAAAGCTCCATGCATTTTCAAAATTATAAAAAAAAATACATTTTTATAATTAAATACCTCAAGCAAGGGGGTAAAATCCAATTTGATGAAAAATCGAAAACTATAAATAGGGGGCAAGGTGAGAACGACCAAAGGCACTCCAAGCTTGAAAAATTCAAGCATTCCCACCCTCAAACACATTTTTGGCCTTTAGAAAAAGAAGGAGAAAGTTGGAGAGATAAACTGTAAGAAAAAGAGGCGTATCTCCACTTCGGGTAAGTGATTTCTACCCAAATTTCTTTTGAATGTTAAGTAGGGTAAAAATATACTTAGATAATGCCTAAGAATGAGAAAATAAGTATAGATATAATGCTTAATTGGAATTATGCCAAAACACCAAAAATTTAGAGCAAAGATGGAGCATTCGGGAAGATAGCATATGATATGTGAAAATAATGCTCTAAAATTTATAAATGATGATTTGGGATGTATGAATATAATAAATATAATGTTGGAATTATGATATATTAATTTCATGATTTTTGGAATTAAGGATTATGCTTAAGTGAATTTATATTGATTTTTAGTAGATGAAAAAAATGATTTATTTAGCCAAGTAAATGATGATAAATTCAAGATGTATGAAATTTTCCATGATATACTAAGCATAAGCTATGTCATGGTATTTTTTATTTTTGGAACCCATGAACAGTAACCACGTTTCTGTGAACAGTGATTTTGCTACAGTAAACAGTGTGATTTTGGAGAAAATTTGAGATTAATATTTAAATATAAGGATAAATTTTTAAGGATTTATGGATAAAAATCCATATAAGGAAATGATGATCATGCATTTTTAAGGATAACCTCTATAAAAAATTATGGAGAAAAATAAGGTCATAAATAAATATAACATATGCATGATAAAGTATGTATATCCTTTTCACTTGTATAGGAAAAGGGGAGTAAAGGATAAAGGATTCAGACTGAAGCAAAACAGAGGTAAGGAAGCAAACTTTTTGAAAATGATTTTTATATATTTTATATTGAAAATATGGAATATGTCAGAATTGCTTTATTATAAGCAAATCCATATGGAAGTAAGGAGAAATGTTAAGTTATGTGGAAATTGCTTTATCATAAGCAAATCCTTATAAGAAAAAATGTGGAAATGGTTGCATTATAATGGAAAAGGAAAATTTTGATTTCCAAATAATATTTGGTTTTATCGAATGAATTTAAAATGATTTAATAAAATATTTTGAAACAAATTTAAGGAAGGCCAACCGATAATCGATTTAAATGAAGATTTTTAAGATAATGACCAAAGGATCATACAAGCTTACCTTCATATAGAAGTAACTCATGTGTCATGTGGACAAAGAATATGATACCATATAAAGAAAATGAATTATGCATTGGTATATCCTTTGTTCATGAAAAACTCAGAAATGGGAAGAAAAGCGTTTGCAAAATCTTTTGTCTTTAGATATTAAAATGTTTTCGAAATTGTTTTACCGCTCAAAATTTATTTAAAAATATTTTAGCAAAATTTTGAAATTACTATTTTTCAAATATTTCCTTTAAATATTTTAAATCATTTAGAAATGTGTTATTTAAATGTTTTCAGAATTATTTAAGGTTGTTCATCCTTACAAAATATTTTTATTAACTTGTTAACTTGGGTTGTGCTAAGTTTTCAAGTTAGAAAAGGGAATACAGGTCGAGGTCTGTACTATTTTAAAATGACATGCTAGCATCAAGTTTTAAAAAGGAAAAGTCATAGACTAGGGTTTGTGGAGTTTTATAAAAAACATGCTAGCATATGAATATGGAGAAATGAATGTGCACATGAGTTATGTACTCGGTCTACTGTAGAGGATATACAGACCGGACACGGTTGCAAGATGGGCCCCCTCTACATAGGCCAAGTCGCTTCAAAAGGCGAAATGCCGGCGGTGCCCTCCCTGAAATGGGAGAAGAACACGGATAACTGCCTGGCTCGCGAGTTATCAATAGAGATGATTTCTCTCCTAAGGAGGAAAGGGTGATTACTTGGTAGGTGTCACCTACCAGACGGACAGAAACATTATGCATGATGCATATGCTTGTTTTAAAAAGGTTTTACGGAAAATGTTTTAAGGACATGAGAATGTCCTTGGAGAAAGGAAGTTTTATGAAAAAAGTTTTTATGTTCATGAAAAAGAGGTTTACATGTTAAGTTTGCAAGCATATGTTTTATGAAAGGTTTTATGAAAAGGTCTCCATTGGTTGATAATAGATCACTTGATAAGTGTCTACT
Source organism: Annona cherimola (assembly GCA_030490835.1). Classification (NCBI taxonomy): domain Eukaryota; kingdom Viridiplantae; phylum Streptophyta; class Magnoliopsida; order Magnoliales; family Annonaceae; genus Annona; species Annona cherimola. The sequence continues at coordinate 52,163,755 of CM059972.1, read as the reverse complement.
ATTGAACGAGAGAAATGCATTTAAATGAAAAAAACGCTTGCTTATTGAGTTTTGACTCACGTTTTGCTTTTCAAACCATAGACAGGTACAACACAGGCTAAGAAGGAAAGGAAAAAGAAGGTATGAGGAAAATTTTATGATATGCTGATCTAAGGAGTTTTCAAATTATGTATGTATGAAATGATCAGGTTAAAATAACCTGTATTGTACAAAAATAAGTATGAACGTTATCAATGATAATTGAGATTTGATGATAAGTATGTGTCTTTATGTGATGAAAGAAAAGAAAAAGAAAGAAAAAAAATTTGAACAAGATCAAATTAAGTATTCGCCGCGTGATCAGGGCAACAATCGTGATTCACACTTACCAATCGATAAGATCTTGGAGTAAGGACAAATGTGACTCCTCGGTTCGGGGCGCCACATCCATGCATGGTAGGAGACTTCAACTTAGTGGGTTGGATATCAAACCCCTGATTACCATGGGCGCAACTGCTCCATGGCAGTTTTCTTTTTGATATTATCATTATGGTTCTATGTGATTATTTTTCATGTTTTTAGGGTTTTCTCAAGATTTTATTTTTCATTTTAGTGGGTGACATGAGAGAAAAAATGAATATTCTACACAAAAATATTACATCTATAGCATTAACTTCTATTTTATTTTCTCTAATGGCATTAATGGATGGATATTTATGGTCAGTCAAGTCATTTGAAATGGTTGTCAAGGAATGAAGAATCCCCATAAAAGTAGCATTCTCCACCAACTTTTTTTTTCCATAGTAAGTTAGTTATTTTTCTTATTTTTGAAAGATTAATCAGTTATTTTTCTTTTTTTTGAAATATTACTTCATTATCTAGTGTATAAGTTTTATTTAGTTAAATTTCAATGATTTTAATTGATGAAATATCTATCATTTATTTATTATATTTTTATTTTTATTTTGATGTAGGATTGAGAACATTTGGTAGCCAGATCTCAAGCAAACATTTTTTAAGTAGTTACTCACATTTTAGATTGGAAGAATGAAAGTGTTGCATGAAAAATTTTGCATCACATGTGACTTTATTGAATAAATATAGTTTTTGTTGTTATAATAAATCTTAATTTTGTTATAAACATATTTATAGCCAAATTTTACTATAAGTAGAATTTAAATGCTACTATTTTTTGCTACAAAAGAACTCTACATGTAGCATAATTTCATTGCAATAAAACTTAAGTACAAGAAAATTTTTCTCTAAACAAATTTTAAATATAGCTCAACTTAGCTACAAAAATCTTGAATGTAACCATAATGCAACTTAATTTCAATGCAAACATAAATTAAATATAGGAAAACTTTGTTATAAATATATGTTAAAAGTAACTAACATTCAGTGCATATCTCTGTTATTATTTGTTTTATTCAATATTTTATGGAGTTAGTAATGATTGCATATGACTAAACGTAGGGAAATAGTCTTATACAAATTTCAATACATAAGTTGAGCTATATGTCGCAAATGCTAAAGACATATGGTACTATACTAACAAGGGGCATGCTTCAATGCAACCAGTTTGCATTCAAATGGAAACCTACTATTAGTCATCCATCCGGGTAGGTAGATTTATGGTCGTGGATCACATGCATACAAACTATGCAAAGCATGCAATCAGGTACAGGTATCCAACCTATTTAATAATTTCAAAACTGAATTGCACATTTTTCCTTCTGAACATTCCACCCTATCTCCTTCTTCCTCTCACTGTTTGCCACCATATCTTCTTCTTCCTCCCACTATTTGTCGTCCTCTCTCTCCTTCTTCCTTCTGCTGTTAGGGCAATCAAGACTTTTCCTCTTCCTCCTGAATGTCTCACTATCTCTCCTTCCTTCTCATATTCCTAGAATAAATAAGCTTTCTTTCCGCTAGAGTCTTGACCATTCAACTCGCCTTTCTCTATTTCTTCCTCCAACCTCTTAACAACTCTATAAAAATAGAGTTGTCAAGACTCATTTTGCATTCATTTTGAATACTATTTTATGAGAAATATATGAATTTATATAAGTTTTGCATTAGTTTTTATCATTTCTACAGTTCATGCATTTGGTGTAGATTTCATGCATTTTTAGTTGAATTCCATGCAAATCATGTCATCTTAGATTATTGTTATTGTATTAGATCATTTAAAATATCATTTACTTGTTTTATGTCATTTATTATAAGAAAAGATGGTGGCTAACTCATAGACTTCATGCCAAAGTGATGGAAAGAAAAACGCATCGAAGAAAGTTGGCTCTTAGGCGCCAAAATCTGGCACCTCAGCGCCAGTATCTAGAGACAGACAGCTCATAACCACCTCATACAGCTTGGCATTGCGGCGCCAACCCCTACACGTGTCTCCCTCTATTTTGCAATGGGTATAAATTCTCTCTTAGGGTTTCTCAAACGAAAGAGAAAGGGCCATGAAGAAGAGCTCAAGAGAGAAGAAAAGAAAGGGATTCAATGCCAAAGAGAAGAATAAGTAGAGATTCAAGCTATTTCATAGGAAATCATTGAGTTTCATCTCTTCTTTTCATTTATCTTCTTATTTTTCTTATTCTCTTCCTTTGGGATGTATGTAAATATGATTTGGATGGGAATCTTTATCACGTTCATGGGCTAAAACTTTTGATGGGGAGATTATAATGAACTTGAGCTCTAGACTATGCTTGGGTTAGTTTCTTGTACTTGAAGTGAATACATGATTGTGCTATGAATTGTAGTATGTGAGATTACTTTTATATATCATGTTTAATGCTTCTACAAATTTGATTAACTTGTGGACTGATGTAATATCTAGATCTATACTTAGAAACTGTGGTTTAGTTGAGATCCATATGTAAAGCACAGGTTTCTAGCTACTTATGGTGGTTGAATGTTAATATGGATAGGAATATACTTATTAACCTTATGTGATCTTGTTTAGATTATGTGCAAATCAACCTTATTTTACTCCGTTGCATGGGAACATAGCAATTAACAACTAAAACATGATTAGGTTTATATGTGTTGGAAGGCATATAATTTGGCATAGTTGAAGTCAAGGGATTCATAACTCTCATCTATCTATTCATCCATTTGAGAACCTCCATTCATTGCAATTATATCAATGGTCATTTTATTTAATTTTCATTATTGCAGTTTAAATTATCCAGTTTACAGAATCTCAATTAATGAACAATTCGTAATTGCCAGATGGAATTATTGGTTTTTCTATGATTTAACTTTCCTTCATCATGGGATCGACACTCTATTCATTCTTTATTACTTGATTGACACATACTTATGTTGAACTACGCAAAATAATTAGACATATACGTAGCTCGTCACCCCTCTTCGTCTCCCTATTTTCTCTTTTCCTCCAGATGAACTATGACTCCCCCCCTTTGAGTCTCCCTCTATCTTCATCTTTATCGAAATGATAATAGTGCGTCCTCCCCTGTCCACGTACTCATTTTCTTTTATCAGAACTCTGTAAATTTTCTATTTGAAGCTAGATTTCAAGCTAGATTTTCTCTCATCTCCGTATGTATACATTTTATGGATTTTTTGATTTTAAACTTATTTAAAATTCTTCATTTACTAATTTGTGTCTAGTATCTTGATTAGATTCTTTTGATATATTGAATGTCAATTTCAAATATAATATAATTGAATAATTTGGTAGGTTTTAAGATTGAGAACAATGCAAATTAATTAGCTAAGGAACATTCCTCAAAATAAAAAAACTATAACTCGAAATGATTTCAGATCATCTAACAAAATAAGCTTTCAGCATCCATAACTAAAATAATTGCATTGAGCAGCAAACAAACAGGAACTTTACAAGGACATGAGGACGACTTGGCATAAAAGCCATTATTGGAGTGTATGAAATATCCCAATCTACAAAGAGAAAGCAAAAAGAATCAACAATAAATAGGAACTTCACTATCCATATGAAAGCTTGTTTAAGTCAGAAGGCAATAGGAGAACATTGAGTAACTTCTTGAAAAGAGTTCAAAATCATCATATGAAACCCAACCACCAAGTTCAGATGTTTTTTCTTTGGGTGTTTGCAAGATTTGATGAAAATCATGAAACAGATTCTGCTTACCCATGCAAGAATCCTCTCCAATTATGATTTTACATGAAACAATGGAAAACCTAGTAATGCTTTATAGTAAAATCCTATTTTACTATATTTTATTGATTTGATTTTCATCCACAACAAACATATAAGTGAAATTTTGTTTGAGAACATATGACCTTTCTAAGAAAGGATTGATCCCATCATATCTATTATGGTGCCTCGATAATGACCTCTATGTCACTTTCTACACTGTTTAAAATATAAAATGTCAGACATCTTATAATGGGCTGACTGAGTATTAGTCGTCTGATGGTTTCTTATCTTTTTTATATATTTACAGTTGAACTTATCTTTAATTATGCAATTGAAAAGATCACTTTTTTCAATTTATATTTGTGTTGATCATCTTTATACATAATATTATGCTATAAGTGTATATCATGAGGACATTAATGGCATTATATTTGTATAGTGGAAAAAATGGTGAGGACTTGTAGTATTAATTGAGAATTTGATGAAGAAAAAGGTGAGAATGACTATTTGATGATATGAACAATTTGCCTCTCTCAAAAAATTGCTAAGTGATATGGACACTCAATTGGAGAAAATCAAAGACTATTTGAATATGCACTTAGATGATGATGAAGATAAAATTCTATTTTCTTGGTTTCTTTTTTAGCTGTTATTGATTTTCATTAGACAACTTTGAACACATTTTGGGATTAGTTTATGGCTAAATAGGGGATTAAAACTGTAGTGAAATATCTTGTCTTGTTTGAATGTATTTTAAGCATGCATGTCATATGACAGTTATAAGATATGTTTTCAATTGAATGACATTTCAATTTCAATGATTGATATTTTTTATGATTATGATTATGATTTCTATTTATATGAGTTATGCACATACTAATTTTATAAGTGCATGCAATTATCATATATGTATCTACAATTCAGTTGCATTTGTGTAATGATAAAACTTTAATGGTAGAATTTCATAAGAAACAACCCATTTAAAGACATTTTCCCGGTCATTCTACTTAGTCTAAGACATCTAACTGTTGATTTTTTGGCAGTTTTCTACATAATTGGGTATCCACTGTTGAAATTATCTATTATTAGAACTATAGCACAGGTAATCTGAACACCCCAGTGCAAGACGTCTAATTGTCAAACAACTTAATGTTGGTCATTTATTGTAAGACGACTTAGTATTGGTCATCAATTATTAGACAACTTATTATTGAAGGTTCTAGACACAACATAAATGACATGCAATTGTAATGGCGACAATTGAAGGAAAAAAGTCAATTGATAAAAAACCTCCAAATATGCAGATATTCATCATATTTGTCAAATTACATTAAATAGGGTAAATATACATCCATTATAACATATATACATCTCATCATATAAGTTTTACATCTCTTCAATTCAACTAGCAAATTCCACATAAATCGATATATAAATAGAAATAGTTATGCATTTAAATAAGGTACATCCCTTTAGACTTGTCACTGTACAATTAATAGTCGAAATGTATGCTTCCTCCTTGGTAAGTTCATCTCTTGGAATGGGTATATCTTGTATGATTTGTTTCTTCTTTTATTTTTAATGGTGCTTTTTGGGATTCATATCACCCCTAGCTGGAGCTTCTTTTACTTTACATTTTGGTCTTTAGGATTCATTTTCTCTTTATCATTTGACCCTCAACGAGTTCTACGAGTCTACACCATATTACCTCACCTGTAAAAAAGTAAATACATCAATGCCCCCATGATATACTATTAAAGTTTCACATCTATGCATGAAGTCGCACAATGAAGATATGACAGTAAGAAGTGATATTTCAATTTAATAGTCAAAGACATATTGGACTATATAAAAAATAAGTAGACGATCATACTCAGTCAGTCTGCCATAAGATGTCTGACCTGTTACTTTTCAAACATTATACTAAAAGAATGTAAATTCAAAGTAGGGATATAGAGATTGTATTAGGAATGGATATAATAGAAACAAATATATTGTGTCAACAAAAAATTGAATTGAATAGCACTACCATCAAACTGTTGCATTATACACATCTTTACAGTATAGTGTATTTCAAACAGAAAGGTCTAAATACAAATGTAATTTACAAAGGCCTCATGACAAAGGGCATTGTTAGCAATCTCTCTATAAGTGCACGAGTCATAAATTGCAGTATATAAAATATCGATCCCAAAGAGAATTCGGTACTTAAGATGTTTTCAAACACTTAATAACTAAAATCAAAAGAATAGAACAAGAAGAAGAAAGAAAATAATAAGAAGAAAGTTAATCTTGAGAATGTAGAACTGGTATTATAAATCAAGAGATGAGAATACCTAGAGTCTAAGGTTTCACATACGTCTTTTGCAATAGATACATGAAATGCTTATTTGATCTAGATATTATGTGTTAAAGGAGAATTAACCTTATGTTATCTTTGTACCTTCTCTAAAAACCTGTAATGTATAACTCTAATTTTCTTAACCATTTATTTTCATGGGATTAAGTTGATTTAGGATTCATTAAGTTCTGTTGTAGTCTGTGGAATTCCATAAGGTCGTTATGACTATTCTCATTGTCTTAGATTTTCAGGTTTAATATATTAATTTTCTTATATTAGACTTTCACCTCTCAGTTCCTTCACCTAATATATAGAAATCATTGTCAAATTGTAAGCCCTCACACCAAGAAAGCATTAAATCACAAGATATTAAATTAACACATAATATCCTTCATAAATAAATTAAAACCACAATATATACTACATTGTATACATATTACATCCTAAACCATAGATTAAATATTTAACATGGAATGTTTGTGATCAAATCTAAGTATTTATTTTCAAACTCATCATAAAAAAGATAATATAATCAAAAGAGAAGAAAATGAAAGCTTATTGCTTTGAGGCGACAATGGTGTCTTGAACACCTCAAACAACTCGTTGCCTGGCTCCATGCCTCGTGCTCTATGCCTTCTCTTACTTCCCAAACCTCAACCCTAGCTCCAAGGACATTCTTGGATGCCTTGGAACGTTCTCAAGAAGTGTTTATATAGAGAACTCACAGCCCTTTGCGCAAAGTCTGAATTGCACTTGATTTTACATAGCTAATGGTCCACACAGTTTAAATCTTATTGTACCTAGATCCGCACAGTTCAAATCGTGTAGCCCTCTGCAATGCTTCTCTTGCTCCAAAAATTCATTCAGTTTTGCCCTATTATGCCCTGGACCTTGTCGTAAGTTCCCCGACACTTTATAGATTGCCTTGATGATCATTTTAACTACTTTAAAATCTTCAAAATCATTAAATCAAATATGGTCTTAGTCCTTGAGCTTTAAACTTCTCAAAGCAAATGAACATTGTGTGAAACAAACAAACAAACTAGCTTCAACTGGACATAACTTTTGATCTGGGAGGAGTTACAGAAGCCATAGCATATCAACAGAAAGCATCTTTTGAGCCTGCCAACATGGCAACTTGAGAAAAACCCAGTTGAGTTCATCTTCATTGTCAAAATCTACTACTTCTATATAATTATGGGCTCCAAATTTGCAAGTACTTTCTTATTTTACGTAAATTAAATCAATTATGAGTTTTTAAGCAAAACTAAAGTTAATTAATCAAAATATGATTTCAATCATCTTAAATACTCAAATTCTCATAGAATTATTATCTAAAATAAATAGTGCAAAGGTGACTTAATAGGCGTTGACATAGTACAATCATAATAGGAGAGTTCGTCTAAAGAAAGAAATATCTCCACACAAGCCTACAAGGATAAGGATGGTGAAACATCCTTTTGTGAGATGATGAAAAAAACGAATCATCTATTAGTTAGCACAAGATGCAAAACTGAAAATTTTCCTATAATTCATTTACAAACTTGTGTTCTTAATCTCACAAACATTACAAAAGTAGTCTAATAAACAATAGGCGTAGCAAATTGACATACCATTTTAAGTAATCAACAATATGTACATAACTAAACCACATCTTCATAGCCATCGTAGGCAAACTACGTGCGCAATTCGTTCTCTCCTTATGGTTTTGACTCTTATAAAAAGAGTACAGGTAAGGCTTTGAGCAGCAAGTTCTACATATGATTCTAATTTTGGGAAGCTATAGAGGAAAGAATATCGTCAGCTTTCTTTGACAATTTTGGAGGAGTTCCAGGAGGAGATTTTTCTTCACCATAAGTCGTCCTATGTAGTTTTTTTTTTACTTTCTTAGTTTTAGATTTTTATTCTTATAATTTTTAGTTGGGTTTTGTTTTCAATTATTTTTTTATTGCACTTTATTTAATTAAATTTTATTTTGGATATTTAGTTTAATAAAATTTTCTTTTCCGAATAATTCAAGCTTCCATTGTCTCTCTATAGATTTGACCTGTCTCACCATTATTCTTCACTATAATTAATTGTTAGTGTTAATGTGATTCAGTATAAATTGAGATTGGTGATCATGGGTTCCTAACAACAAATCCATACTTATACACCAGTTGCCCATCGCACATATGAAATTATGTGGATATTGATCGTGTATTTTGGATATGATATATTTATATCATTTAAAACCCATTCCCCTTGAAATTCATCCCTCCCAAATGCACGCTTCTCCCATCCTCTTACTTCCTATCTCCCTATCGTCTATTCAGCACCCTCTCTTTCTCAGTAAACCTCTCTCCATCTTCCTTTATTTTTTATTTTCTATCCTGTAGCTTCCTCTTCTCCTTCATGTTGCCCCATCTTCTTCATCATCCTGTACCCTGTCGATCTTCCCCCTTATAGTCTATCTCTAGATGAGCACGGAGAGAAATAGTGGAAGATGACTCGATCGAGGACGGAGAGAAACAATGGAAGGAAACTCAACAATTATAGTGTATTTATGTCCATTTTTGTTGTTTTCCTGAGTTGTTTGAGGTTATTTTATCTTAAGGGGTTGAGAAAATATGAAAACATGGTAAGTTGTTCCTATCAAAGTGTTTCTATATGATTTTTAGAGATCATTGCATTTGAAAAATTCAAAAATCCATTTCACGTCAAGAGGGAAGCATTGATTTCCTCATATATGTTTGGTGCTGGGGAAATATACAAGTGTAGCTACCACGTGGTGTAAATTATAAATGAGCACTGGTTGAATCGGTTATTGGGACTTGATGTGGTTCTACTAAGCTCTTGTTCTTGTTTGGATAGATGGTAAAAGAAAATAAGTAAATGGAAAGCTTACATTAGATTAGAATGGCATATTGGATGTTTTGTTTGAAATTTTGATTGATTATGCATCCCTCTTCAATGCAATAACATGGGCAATTGGTTGGTAGGACTCTACGTGGTTTGCCTATAAATAAGTAAGAGAGATCGTAGCAAAAGTAGGTGGACAATAAAATTCAGCGAGACTTGTTGGAGAGAAAACAAGTGTGAGGGTAGGAGAGTAGGAAGAAACCATATGTGGTTTCAAGGAAACAATACTGGGCGTATCAAGTTCAAGGGTAGAATATAGATTATCTATATTAGTTGTAATTCTCTTGTGATTTATTATATTTTCTACTCTCTTCCCGTGGAGACAATTGGTAGTAACAAATATTTTGTTACTTTTATTGACAATACTTCATGAAAATTGTGGATGTATTTTTTGAAAACAAAAGGATAGGTGTTTCAAAATTTTCAACAATTCCATGTTATGGTGGAAAGAGAAACAGGATAAAAGCTGAAGTGTCTCCTTACTGATAACGGAGGGGATTACACATCAAACAAATTTGAAAGCTATTGTTTGAAGCATGGGGTTCATCATGAAAAGATGCTTCCTAGCAACCCACAACATAATGGCGTGGTTGAAAGGATGAATCGCACTATTGTTGAGAAGCTTAGATGTATGCTCAAAATGGCTAAACTGCCTAAGCCATTTCGGGGTGAAGAAGTTCATACAGTGTGCTATATCATTAATAGAACTTCGTCAGTTCCACTGGGCTTTGACATTTCAAACAAAATCCAGAGTGGAAAGGACATTTCTTACTCTCATTTGAAGGTATTTGGATGCAAGGCAATGGTGCTCATGTCAAAGCAGCAAAGAGCTAAGTTTGATGATAAGGCAATTCCTTGAAAATTTCTCAGATATGGTGATGAAGAATTTAACTATAGATTGTGGGACCCAACAAAGAAGAAATTATTAGAAGTAAAGATGTGTTCTTCCGTGAGAATGAGTTTGGAGTTGATAATGATGAAACAGAGAAGGTCGAGTATGAAAATAATACAACTTCAAATTATATAACAATCACTTTTCCATCAAATGATTTTGCAGATGGAGAAGGCAAACAAGATTTGTCACTAGAAGTAGCAGTGGTGAAGTTGTTGAGCAGGGAGATCAACCTACCTTGCCTTAAATAATACAACAAATGAGGCAATTATATGAGAAAAGAGACCTTCATCCAGATATCCTACTTCAGAGTATATCCTTCTTACTGATAAGGGGGAGCCAAAAGATTTCAAAGAAGTACTATCTTATCTAGATAAGAATCATTTGATGGAAGCAATGAAAGAAGAAATAAAGTCTTCACAAGAAAACAAAACACATGAGCTGGTGGACCTTCCCAAAGATGAAAAGGCCTTAAAGTGCAAATGGGTCTTCAAGCTCAAGAAAGATCGAAATGGTAAACTAATAAAGTACAAAGCTTGATTAGTGGTAAAGGGGTTCGAACAAAACAAAGATATTAATTTTGGTGAAATATTATTTCCTACTATTAAAATGACTTCTATTCAAACAATTTTAGCTTGGCAGCTAGCATGAATCTTCAGCTAAATAGTTAGATCTGAAAACTACTTTTCTTTATAGTGATATGGAAGAAGAGATCTACATGGAGCAGCCAGAAGGTTTCAAAGTAAAAAAGAAAGAAACATGGTATGTAAATTGAAAAAAAGTCTCTATGGACTAAAGCAAGCACCAAGGCAATGGAATAAAAAGTTTAATTTATTCATGATGAGTCATGGTTATAGTTGAACTCAAGAAAACCCATATATATATTTCAAAAAATTTATCTAGTAACAGATTCATAATTTTGTTACTTTATGCTGATGATATGTTAATTGTAGGATAAGACATCAAGTTACTTGATGAACTAAAGAAAGAATTATTCGAGTCTTTTGATATGAAAAACTTTGGACCAGCACAACAGATCTTGGGAATGAAGATTGTTCGTGACAGGAAAATGTGAAAGATATGGTTGTCACAAGAAAAGTATATGGAACATGTTGTAGAACGCTTTAATATGAAAATTGCTAAGTTAGTTAGCACTCCACTCGCTGGTTACATGAAGTTGATTAGAAAATCATGTCCTACTACAGAAAAGGAGAAAGCAAATATGGTAAAAATTCCTTACTCATCAATTATTTGAAGTGTAATGTATGTCATGATGTGCACTAGGCTAGATATTGCTCATGCAGTTGGAGTCGTGAGTAGATTTCTTGATTATCGCAGAAGGGATCACTGGTTAGCTTTAAAATGGATCCTTAGATATTTGAAAAGTAGTTCAAAATTGTGATTACGTTTTGGTGGAACTGATCTAACCTTGGAAGGTTATACAGATTTGGATATGGCAGGCGACCTTAATAATAGAAAATCTACTTCTGGATATTTATTAACTTTTGCAGGGGAGCTATTTCTTGGCAATCAAAACAACAAAAATGTGTAGCACTGTCTACTACTAAGGTCGAGTACATTGCTGCTCCTGAAGCTGGAAAAGATATGGTTGAACTAATTTCTTCAAGAGTTAAGCTTTCAACAAAGAGTATATGTACTCTATTGTGATAGTCAAACTGTTGTAGACTTGAGCAAAAACTCCATGTACCATTCTCGAACAAAGCACATCTACTTTAGGTTTCACTGGATTCGAGAAAAGGTGGAAGACAAGTCATTTTAGTTGAAAAAGATCTCCACAAACAAAAATCCTTCTGACATGTTAACAAAGTTTATCACTCGAGACAAGTTTGAGTTGTGCAAACAGCTCATTGGCATGAGCTCTTCTTAAGAGAAGAAATTCCTCTGCTAAGTATGGGTCTGGAGGGGGAGATTTGCGGGATCCGGCCCCATAAATAAATTTGGTGCAACTGCCAGTTGCACTTGTTGGCTTCAATTTTCCAGCATGCATCCCTTTTCAATGCAATAGCATGGGGAATTGGTTGTTGGGACCTCTACGTGTTTTGCAGGCAAGAGAGATCATAGCGGAAGTGGGTGGAGAGAAATTTAGAGGGACTTGTTGGAGCAAAAACAAGTGTGAGGACAGGAGAGTAGGAAGAAACCAAGTGTGGTTTCAAGGAAACAATACTGGGTGCATTGGTTCAAGGGTAGAATATAGATTATTTATATTGATTGTAATTCGCTTTTGATTTATTATATTTGCTCGTCTTCTCACATGGTTTTTTTCCCTTCTTTATAGAAGAGTTTTCCAAGTAAATCTAGTGTTCCCCTCTGCCTATGCCTGTGTGTAATTTTACCTTGATATGTTTTAATCCACCCACGTGGTTTGGGAAAAATGATTTGATCCCCCAATATGGTCTGGTAGTTATTTGCTTTGTACTTATAAATGATTTGTCTAAAAGTTGTGAATTAATCGAGCTTGGAGCTCAACATAATGGCTGCTTTGCATGCTTGGAGGTGGACAACTCTTATGGGTTGCTGTGTTGGATGACTTCGAGCAGAAAATGGTTGCTCATTGTGATTTGATTATGGGCCATCAATCCAGAAGGGTAAAATTTGTTGACATCGGAAACAACATAGCTGGCCTCAGAAGATGGGTTTGTGCTGGCCATGGTTGGACTTTTTGAGAGGGGAGGATGACCAAAATCACGGTGGTTTGGTAGTGTGCACACACACAGGTGCTCATGCAACTCTGTTTTGATAATTTAAACCATTGAACTGTCTTGAACTTATGCCGCAATAATCTCAACAAATCAATAACTATCCATAAATAATTTTAAAAATAGTTATATGAAATAATAATAATAATAATAATAATAATTTTAAAAGATTTCATATAAAACCACCGTGCAATTGAAATTTTATCAAAATAAAAGGTATGAAAAAAAGTAAATTATATAGAAAATATATAACTTATTAAGCATTCAGATCCCACCTGCCAGCAAGAAGGGTTGGATAGAGAGTTATCAACATCTATCGGGTTTTTTGCATGGTAAACCTTCTAACTTTGGCCAATTGCATTTCAAACCCCGAAATTTGGCCGTTTGCATTTTAAACCATGCGAACTTTCTCCTTTTGCATTTTGAACCTCAGGGCGTAACGACGTTGAAAAGCACCATTAAGATGTGCAAAAATGTCCAAAATAACCTTGCTAAAAATCTAAAATGAAAATGCTCTTACCAAGTTCTGCCAGTAATGATACTCCTCTGTGCACTTCTTCTTCCTCCATGCATCATCGAGATTGAAGAAATTCATCTCGAATGCCCACCTGCAAGCTTTGGGATTGAACTTCTCCTTAATCAAAGGGTGGTAGAAGTTCATGTACTATGCATACCGCTGGAAGAATCCAAAACATGTCTTGACGACCCCACTCACCTTCCCATCCATGTTAATGTTCCACAGCACCGTCAGGTCCCGCTGCACAACCACATCATCATCTAAGAAAAGGATCTTGTGGAGCTTGGGATACATCGCCGGCAGATAAAACCTCAAATGATTTAGCATCGACAGATACTTGGGGTTCCTGAACTTCATGTTCGTTGTGTCCTTGGTCGTGTTCTCGAGCCTTTTCTCAAAGTAGAATTGTTGCAGCTTCGCCGACTGCAGCTGACAGAGCATTGGCACATAGGAGGAATTTAGGAACTTGTACTCCTCGACTGCCTTCCCCTCGACATGCGCCCCGTTGTAATCTCGCATCTTGGACATCACCTGCATCACGCCGAGGTTCATCTTGTTGGTGACGACGTGGAAGACATGCTTCCAAGGCTCCTTGGCATTCTGCACCGCCGAATTCACGACAACGGAGGCAGCGATCACATTGTTGGAGAAGATGGCGTAGTGGAAGAGCTTGGGGTCCTCCAGCTGGGGTGGCGCCAACGATGGGTCCTCGGCGTACTTCTCTAGGTGGGCAATCTGTTCCTCCATGAGGCGCATGGCGAGGCAGTGAATGGATTTAAGGATGGATTTGGTAGCAATTAGGTTGGAGAAAGCGCTCTGCTTCTTGGCCTTGGTGAGGAGCTTGTTCAGGGCAAAGATTTAGCCTTTGAGCTTCTAGATGCGGAGCTAGTTGTCGAAGGAGCCCCTTGGTGTCGTGACGACCTGGCGGGTGATCCTGATCTGCTCCATCACCTCCTTCTCGAAGCACCGGAGGGCTGGCTCATCAATGGAGAGCTCGTCAGATGGGGTGTCGATGCCACTCGCGGCGGCAAATATGGCAAAGGAAGGACGCGAGACAAGATCAGAGAAGGTGTAGGCAAGATTAGAGAGGACACGGAGGCGTGCAAGGAGGATTTTGTGGTCGTTAGCCTGCTTCAGTATCTGGTGGAGATGAGCCTTCGGGGGGTCAGATTTGAGGGCCAAGTTAGAGCGGTGGGAGTGGGAGGAAATCGAATTGCTGCTATCGGAAGGGCAGGCACCGGAGCACGCGAGGAGGAGGAAGAGTGTGGAGAAGGCAAGGACTACGAAGCAAATGCGAAAGGCGGAGATTTGCGTGCTTGATAGAAGCAGAGGGTGCGCCATTTTTCACCTTCTCTCTCACGCAGTCTGATGCAACTGGATTAGCAAGAATCTGTCGTTGGCGACAATCTCTCCATTGAAACATCGACATCTGGCGATCGAAGCAAAAAACCCTTTTCGTTTTAGATTTTTAGCAAGGCTATTTTGGACATTTTTGCACATCTTAATGGTGCTTTTCGACATCGTTACGCCCTGAGATTCAAAGTGCAAAAGGAGAAAGTTCGCATGGTTTAAAATGCAAACGGCCAAATTTCGGGGTTTGAAATGCAATTGGCCAAAGTTAGAGGGTTTATCATGCAAAAAACCCACATCTGTCTCAATGAAACCCGGTCACATTAAAGTGCTCTCGTACTAACATGTAATTTGTATATTTTAATATATCTTTTTGCTTTTTCTTCAATTTTATACAAGCCCAATTGTATTTATTTCATATACCAAACATTACCATTTTTGTATTCTTGTATATATTTTCTACAAAATTTTATTTTTTAAAAATTATAAAAATATAATATGCAACAATTTAAAAATGGTGAATTTTCATATACACATGTAAATTAAATATATTGAGGCTCACAGAAAAATGAAAAGTCCTGTTCTAGTGCGCCCGAGTCCAAAAAATTATTTTTATTTTTTAAAATTTTTTATACAACGGTTAATCTAAATGTATTCAACATGTGTATCAAATATTACAATTTTTGGAGATTTGAATTTTTTTGAAGATTCTTTAAAATCAATAACACTTTAATAAATTTAAATTACAAAAATGCCACTGATTTTAAAAAGAGTCATGATAATATCAATATATTGTACATATGTTTAATGTAAAATATTTGGTTTTTTATTTTATTTTTTCATTTTTTCTTCATACATATGTTTTCTTAAACGTATTTAATACATATACTAAGTTTTTTCATTTTATAATACTTTTACATTTTTATTTTTAAATTTTAAAAATAATTTTTTAAGGGATGAAAAATGACTTTTATGCCTTGATTTTTAAAAATAAAAAATAAATAGGTAAAAGTATTATGTGAAATCCTAACCCATATAGGATTCATTTATGTGCATTTGAATGATATATGTATGATTTAATTGAATTATGAATGAATTATTTGCAATATTTATGAATTGTTGCAATTAGGTTGATGATTATGAATGATGATAAAAATCAATCACTTTAAGTTAAAATGGACCGATATGATTAAAGTGGCCTAATGAGGATTAAAAAATATTAGTGTGCTATGGAAAATTAGTTAAATACCATAATGTGGCTAATGGAGATTAGGAGGCTAATTATAGAGCCAAGTTGGAAAATATTAAAAAATTCATAACTCGACGCCCATAAGGCGGAATAATATGAAAATTGAGATGGAAGCACATAATTTCGTGCTTAATTACATGGGAAAGGTAGATTACGAAAATTTTGATGATAATTGATCATCATCGTCCAAAATTTAAAATGATCATGACTTGAGGTAGAAAAGTTGGATTGAAATGAAATTTGAAATGGATAGTTAAAATTATAAGATCAAGGTTATGAATGGATTGGATCATGTAAATGATAATGGGATTAGAGCTGCACGAAATTGAGATCAATGCTTTTGACTTTCTGCATCAAAAAGTGATTAGCATTTATGTTAAAAATAAGTAAAATAATCAAATGAATAAGGACGAAATTGAGGTGTCAAAAGGAGGTTAATTGTAGGGTATTTTATGAATTATTAAAAATGGGAAAAATCCTTGCAATTACCTCTTTTTTAAATGCTGAATTAAGGAGCTTAAAGTAGCATAGCACATGTGGCATGTATGGACATCCAAACAGTCCATTAAATTGGATTTTGTGAATTTTTTTTAATAAAATATATGCCCAAAGTTAGCTGTGATTTAATGAGGATAAATGTGCATTAAATTAGAGTAGAAATTCGTGGTTAAAAGCCTCAGATCTAGACCGTTGAGAGGAGATCAAGAAATGGACAGCAAGGGTGCATGAAGGAGATGTGGACGGTATGGCAGCCTTTGGGAATTTTTGTGATTTTTTTTAATTATCCCAAATTGATCCTAAGTAGGCTATTTACTAGGTAATTAAATGGACATTAATTTAAAGCTGCAAAAATGGTGGAAAATTTTCAAAAAGGCAACTGAAACAGGGATGTGTACATGGACAGCAAAATGGAGCTGAAATGTGGACCTTCCAAACAGCTAGAAATCTGATTTTTTTTAATTTTTTAAAAATGCTAAATACCTGCCTAATTAGCCTAAATAATATGGTATATAAATATGCATTAAAAAAGCTGCAAATTTGTTGAAAAAAATGGAAAAGCAGTTGCTGGAAATGGACATGATCAATGGACAGATTTGAGATCAGTTAATGGTATGGATAATTACTAAATTTTTATTTAAGAAAAATATAATTTAAATGGAACAAAATTTTCCATGTCAGCAAGGGAGATAAGTTACATTAAAATAATCCCAAAATGATGTGGCAAGTGGGGTCCACAAGCTGAAAATTCCAGCTACTTCTCAAGTGATGTCCATATGCACGTATGTTTGAAAGATAGAAAAAAATTCAAGGAGCTTAGCCCCTTTCCAGCAGTGCACGTCCTCCTCTCCCAGCAAGTTTGAATCCAAGACCAAGGGAAGAAAAAAGGAAAAGAAAAGGAGGAAATAAGCCAAGGAAATTAGCTTAAGAAGTTGAGCTTAAGTGTTAATCGATCCAAGTAAGTATACTCTTGAGTTTGAATGATTTAAATTCAGCTTTTCTAATTCAATTTATGGGATTTGAATATGATTCATAATGAATCCTTAAATGATGATTTATGATGCCCTTAATCAGGTTATTAAATGAGAATTTAATGGCAAGTATGTAATTAAGGAATTCAAGTGAAAGGAGAGGGTGTTTGGTGTTGATTTTGAGTTAATAAACTAGCTGAAACTTGCTTGAATTTTTGTGTAATGTTGCTGTTATATTAATTTGATATGATTACATGATAATTCATGTTTAGATGTTTGATATATGTTGAATTTAGCATGATTTATGAATTTTAGAAAGAAGGCTAGTTAGGGTTACTCTAAAGACCCGATTTCTATGTTTAAGTGTTGAAAATGATATATTAAGTAGCTTAAATGAATTTTAGATGATTAAGAGGGAAAAATACCCTAAATATAGGGTACTTTGGACTTGAAAAATTCCTTATCAAGGACTGCCCAAAATCGGATTTTAAGGGTTAAACAAGTGGACATCCAAAGTGGTGTAGAAAGAGTACCCTACATGCATGAAAAGTTGTTGTTTTGTAAGCATCCTATATATGGAATTTAAATATGTGAAAATACCCTTAATTTGGGTTAAGAAAAGTGTGATTAATTTCTGGGATTAAGTGGTTAAAAATCTGTTTAGATTTGAGTATCAAAAGGGACGTTGAAAGTGTAAAAATCAGGTCCCAAAGTTGCTGTTTTGGAAACCTGAAATTAGTGGATTAAAAATTCTTGAAAATACACTAAATAAAGTGTCAATTAAGGTTTATAATTATACTGAATTAGAAGCCATGTTTCTGATTTGGAAAATTTTATGAAATACATGAATTATGTGTTGAGAAATTTTCATATATGAAGAGATGAGTATGAGAAAATGATAAATGGGTTATGTAAAATGCTAAAATGCAAAAATACATAAAAATATGATGGGAAAACGTGAAATGTATTTCTGTTTGGATAACCCTAAAATTTGAGATTAATATATGGGGATTAGGACATTAATTAAGTGCTTTATAATGGGCACAATATGTGAATTATGGAAAATATGTGAAAAATGACAAGTTGAAAATTTACTACTTCATATGGTATCTAATGAATGATTAAAGAATGTGTTATGATGTATATGAATGATACCCTAGATATGGGAAATGAATATGTGATGCAAAGAATGAATTAATGCATAAATGTGTTGTGTACATATACCCGACTTGGAATTCAAGCGGGTTATGAATATTTATGAAAATGAGTTGGAAAACTAAGTGAATGCAAGCAAATGGAATTTACATGAATGTTATATCATTCTTACTTATATAGGCAAAGGAAAAGAAAAAGTTGACCCGGAAAACTCACGTGAACAAAGTAAGCAAGCCAAATTTTCTAAATGATTTTTGTTTCTTAAATTATTCTTAAATAATTGTGAATAATGTTTTAACTGCTTTTATTGGTTTAGAAAATGATATTTGAAATTTATTTCTAAGTTCTTTAAGGATGGTCATTCCTTAGTTCAATATGTATTAATAACTAATTTATATAAATGCTTTGCTAAATGTGAAAAATATTGTCTTATGAATTTTTGCAAGTAAATCATGCTAGCATGTCAAGGTTAAGTTCATGTGCACACAGCATAAGGTCCACCTTAAAGGTGTAAGCGGACCGATTGTCCCCTTTTGGTATGACCAAGTCGCCAAGATAGGCCAAGAGCTGGCGGCGCCTCCTTGGATGGGAGAAGACAAAGACGGATAGTCGCCAAACTAACTTCCATCCTAAGAGATCATGATGCATTTCATCTCATTGTCATGTTATACCCTTAAGGGAGTATAATGTTGCTTTCCGATATAGTTTTAAATAAAAGGTTTCTGCTCCGCAGGTAGTTGATCACTTGATAAGTGTCTCTACTGAATGGAGAGAAATGCTTTTAAATAAATATGCTTTTAAAATGTATTGCCTGAAAAATGTATATAGCTTGCTTATTGAGTGTACAACTCACGTTTTGTTTTTCAAACCCATAGACAGGTGAAGAAATGAAAGAGACAAGGAGCATGAATTGAGCATGGGAGAATGTGAAGATTTTATGAATTTTAATTTGTGCTACTTGTGACTGATGGGTTGTAATATGACTTAATGATTTTATGATCTTATGTGATCTAGGTTATGACTTGTATGTATGACCAAGTGCCTATGGTTGATATGTTTGTTATGAATTATCATGATTATATAAGATATGCAATGTGTATATTAGGTCAAAGATGACATGAAGAGGGATTTGATGAAAAATAATATGAAAATCAATTTGTAATAAGTTGTAAATAATCGGATAAATATCTGTTAAATCTCATCGTGTAACAGGGCAACAATCATTATCACGTTTACCAGTCAATAACGGTCATGAGGTAAGGCTCAGGATGTAGGGGTGCAACTTGGGCCGGGTTCTGCCCAAACCCGGTCAGAAGCAATGTTAAAACTCATCTTTTTTACGGCCCGAACCCGAATTCTAACAGATCTCGATTTCGGGTTCAGGCAAGCCCGAACCTGAAATTCTATTTACATAAAATATATATTTATTATTATTATTATAATAATATATCAATATCCCATACCTATTCATTTCAGAGCTGCAGATGTCAGAGGACAGCTTTCTTCGGCGTCAGAGTATAACTTTCTTCTGCTTTTCAATTTTGACTTTGAGCCTTTGAGTTTGCCCGCCCTTTCCAGGCTTCCAGCTTTGCCCATTTCTTCTAGCTTTCTTCCCGCTCGGAGACTCGCTCCCTCGGAAGCGCGAAATCCCATCTGCAGAACCAGTGATCCCATTGCGGCGCGATCCCGATTCCCGTCCGAAGAGGCGAAGACCGATCCCTCCAGTAGTCCAGCCTTTCTTCTCTGGCACGCCTCTACCGACTGGTCCCTCCCGTTGTGCTTCCCTGCATCCCGTCGTCCAGCCTATCCCTAACGTCGACAGCTCCAGCAGCACCACACCACCATCGCAACCCACTGCGACGTCCTCCAGCAGCACCATCCCGGCACGTGACTGAGTAGCCCCAGGCGAGCTAGCTTTGAAAGCCCGAAATACGACACCTTAGTCCTTTGCGTTGAGTGACTTGAGCTACCTTAGTCCACCACCGGTAACAGTTCTGTCCTTGATATGTTTTTAGAAAAAATCCTTGCTTATTATTTAATATATAAATTAATAGTACCATGATTAAATATTGAAAGCTGGTTCAATGAAAACCCTATTTGAAAATGAGAGCAGAAAAAAAGGAGAAAAATGTATGTAATGTGATTATATATAAGTAGAATGAATTTTTAGAAATAAACAAATGAAAACAGTATTAATTATCTGAGAATTAATTGTTAAAAATAAAATAAATAGAAACAAAATGGACTGATATTCAAAAATATTTATTTTTACTCAGCATGCAGAATCATTCAAATTTCAAACAGTGTAAATGATTATTTTATTTGAACAAGTATTTCTATAGCTTGAATGCTTGCATTCAAATATTTTTGCAATTCCAAAAAATTATTTCATTTGTTTGTATTTATGTTAGTTGTTGATAACTTAATACGCATTGGTTAATATTTTGATTTTTGAATTAGTTTGTTATTGCTCTGAAACGGACAATTTCTAATTATTTTTATATATTATAAAAAGGTGATATTTAGGTGATCAAATCAATATGGATAGTTCAAGTAATATGCCAGACAAGATTAGCAATCCGAAAATCAACAGTGAGCAAATAAAAAATTATTTTTTATTAATAATAAATTATTTTTTAAACTTTTTTATACAATAGGTTTGTGATAAAAATTATATATAGGATGAGTAACAAACACATATTAAAACCCGAAACTCAACCCGAGCCCGAATTTCAAAAATAGGGTTAGGGTTGAGGTTTACAAATAGGGTTAGGGTTAGGGTTGCAGTTTTAAAAATAGGGTTAGGGTTAGGGTTGAAGTGAACTCGAGTTTCATGAACCCGAGTCTCAGTTGGGGGCGCCACATATTATAAATGGAAAAACTTAGTATATGAATTAAATATATTTCAAAAATATGTTTATGATGAAAAATAAAAAAATCAAAATAAAAAATCAAAATTGTACGGGAAGCTAATATACAAATATTGTATATTATCATCACTCTTTTAAAAAAATTAAAAAAATCTATAAATTTCAATAAAGGTAAAACTTGATATAAATGTCAAATACACTTAAAATATCGGTTGTACAAAAAAAATTTTAAAAAAATAAATTAAATACACCTAGGTACACCAAGGCTAAATGCACCCAAGTGTATGCAATCACAGTCTGAAAGTGAAAAAAATGTCACAACAGAATTTCAAATGAGTTTAAAGCTAGGGATAGGAATCGAGGTGGGCCATACGGGTCTAAGGTTTGCCCAACCCTGACCCTATTTTTTAAAAATTGAGTTTGAATCTCTTTTTATTTTGGGTCGGGACAATGTTAGTTTGACCCTCACTTTTTTTTTAATAGGTTTCGAGACAAACTTCGAGTTGGTATCGGACCGGTTTCGGAATAGCGGGTCGGGTCAAAAATACAGGTCAAATAAGATAATTTTAAAAATTTATATGCCTATCAAACATAAGTATACATTTATATTCAATTTAAATATTATACGTTTCAATATTTCACTAATTATTAAAAAACACATAATTAAGAAAACAAAATATTTGAAAATATAGTATAAATTCATTAAAATAAGTTAATATACAATTAAAAATAAGTATTATATATGTACAAATTCTTTTTATTGATTCTTATATTGTTTTATTAATAAATTAATTTTTCTATTGTTGACAGAGTTGATTATAAAAGAAGTGAGAATTTTGAAAGAAAATAATAATAATAATATTTAAACATAGACTTATAATGAATATATGCGGGGCGGATTAGACTCTTCGGGTCGGGACATGGTCGACCCACCCCGACTCTATTTTTGAATTCGGGTCAAAATTTCAGACTCATCCCTATATCGGGTAAAAAATATATTGGTTTTACCCGGTCAAAAACGGATCGGGTCAAAGTCGGTTCAAAAGTCGACCTGTCCAAATTCCCACCCCAATTTAAAGCATGCATAAATGAAGCACTAGTTCTTAACTTCTTATAGGCTTTATGGCATTTTCCCGTTGTAGCTAAATGGCACTTGACAAGGTCTCCGACGAATCAGGTGTTTTTATTATAATCATTTAGTGGGTATTTAAGGAACTTTCTAAAGGTCATACCTAAAATTAAAATCAAGCCTACAATAACCCTAAAAATATAGTATATAATTTTAGGCCCAATCAGATGCCCCACATTTTATTTAAAAAATATAATAAAAATATTATCCAAATTTTTAGTACCAATTAATCTGGCCCATGGTAGCGTGTTTCATCCACGTGCTGCAATGCCTGCGCGCACGCGCGCGCGAGAGAGAGAGCCAGCAAAACAGATGAATACATAATTTTATGGAATTCAACGTGCAAAAGAACCTCAATTTTAAATAAGAACTAATAGCTAAAAAGCTTAAACGCATTTCAGCCAACAATGTTCTCGCCTATACAGCTACAAGCTCTAAAACCACCAAATAATGTTTTTAAGAACCCTGATCATATATCCCAACCAGCAAAACTACACTGGTATGATTTCCCCCCTTCCATCCTTTGTGAGGGTTGTATAACCGATAAATGGTCTTTTTTATAATAATAATTAAAAAAAATCCTACACCAAACGAATAAGAAACATCGATGTCATAACACAGCTTCCTCCTACATCTTAGCAGCTTCTTGGTATTCGGCTTCGGAAGTCTGATCCCCACCACCCTGAGACCCTGACCCGCCTCCCCCCTGCTGCATATGCTCTCCTATCTTCGACACCGCCTTGTTCGCTGCATCCAGCTTTGATTTGATTGCATCCACATCTTCACCACCCATGGCAGCTCTCAGGTCAGAAACTGCGTCATCAATTTCCTTAGCAACTTCTGCTGGGATCTTCTGCCTGTATTCGTTCAGGCTCTTCTCTATACTGTAAATGGTGGTGTCTGCTGTGTTTCTAATATCTACCAAGGTCTTCTTCTCCTGGTCCTTCTGTGAATGCAGCTCTGCTTCCTTCACCATCTTCTCAATCTCCTCCTCAGACAAACCACCCGAGGACTTGATTGTGATTTCCTGCTCTTTACCTGTGGCCTTGTCCTTTGCGGAAACCTTAACAATGCCATTGGCATCAATGTCAAAGGTCACCTCAATTTGTGGCATTCCTCTTGGTGCCGGAGGGATGCCCATGAGCTCAAATTCCCCAAGAAGCTTGTTGTGTGCAGCCATCTCTCTTTCTCCTTGCAAAACACGGACACCTACTTGGGTCTGGTTATCAGCTGCTGTAGAGAAGACTTGACTCTTTTTGGTGGGGATTGTGGTGTTGCGGTTGATAAGTCTTGTGAAGATTCCACCAAGAGTCTCAATGCCGAGAGAGAGTGGAGTGACGTCAAGCAGCAGCAGCTCCTTTACCTCACCCCTCAGTATGCCACCCTGTATGGCAGCCCCCATAGCAACTGCTTCATCAGGGTTCACACCCTTGCTTGGCGCCTTCCCAAAGATCTCATTAACAACTTCCTGGACTTTGGGTACCCTTGTCATCCCACCAACTAATAACACTTCATCAACTTCTTTGGCAGTGATTCCAGCATCCTTCAAACAGTTTTTACAGGGAATTCTTGTCCTCTCTATCAATTGCCCTACTAATGTTTCAAATTTGGAGCGGGTTAGTGTAATATTTAAATGTTTGGCACCAGATGCATCAGCAGAGATAAAAGGAAGGTTTATCTCCGTCTGCATGGTGGAGGAAAGCTCCACCTTTGCTTTCTCTGCAGCCTCCCTCAACCTCTGCAAGGCCATTCTATCCTTCGACAAATCAACAGAATCTGTCCTCTTGAATTCATTCACCAAGTACTCCAGCAAAGCATTGTCGAAATCTTCACCACCCAAGAAAGTATCTCCATTTGTGGCCTTCACCTGTAAATACCAAAATGTTAATCTAAAAAGGAGTAATAAAATTAAACGGAATGGAATTATATTAAGAACCAGATTTGCACACCTCAAAAACACCACTTGAGATCTCTAGGATTGAAACATCAAAAGTCCCACCGCCCAAATCAAAAACAGCAACCAAGCCCTCCTTGTTGTTCATTCCATACGAAAGCGCAGCTGCTGTTGGCTCATTGATTATTCTAAGCACATCAAGCCCAGCAATCCGCCCAGCATCCTTTGTTGCCTGTCGCTGAGCATCATTGAAATAAGCAGGCACAGTGATCACAGCTTTTGTAACTGTTTTCCCAATGTATGATTCTGCAGTTTCCTTCATTTTGGTAAGCACAAAAGCACCAATCTGACTTGGAGAGTATTGCTGTCCATTCATCTCTACCCAGGCATCTCCACTGGGTGCCTTTACAATTTTGTAAGGAACCATCTTCATTTCTTTCTGGGTTTGTGCATCATCGAACCTTCTTCCTATCAAGCGCTTTGTACCAAACAGTGTGTTTGTGGGATTTGTCACAGCTTGGCGTTTTGCAGGAGTCCCTACCAAGAGTTCCCCCTTCTGGCTAAATGCAACCACAGAAGGTGTAGTCCTTGCACCTTCTGCATTCTCAATTACTTTTGGATTCTGCAGTAAATGGTCAAGCCAAGGGATGAAAACTACATCAGTTTTGGACAGAGAAAGATGAAATTTTCAAGTAGGAAAAGATGAAAAATGGCATGAACAATGAGGTCAGCCATAAAGCAAGTAAAATAAAAATAAAAAAGCTTGTTAAAGGAAAAAAATAGAACTGTTACAATGAGAACAACAGTATAAGTGAATGAGGAAATTTTCGTTTGAGAAAAAAGAGAGAGCATCTCAACAATGATGTTGCCAAAGTAACAATCTTGTACATTACTTGAGCATTCAGCCCTCTTCCCAGTTCTTTGGGTTCACATATGGCATGAAAGTGATGCAACTACCATTGTACTTCATTGAAAGTGCTCAACGAACAGGGAGAAATCATTTTTTGCAACTATTCATAAGAAAATAAATGAAACTATCATTTCAACATGTGAAAATGTGAGATGCCTTTTCATATGATTTTGTGAACTTCTTTTAGAGAAGTTTTAATCTATTCTAAGAATTTCACAATTGAGTACTTTCAAAAATAAAAATAATCACCATGGCAAAGCTAATAACACACAATAACTGAGAGAAACACTGAAGGGTTCTTGCTGAAGAACTTAATGTTCATGAAAACTAGCAACAGCATCTAAGCAGCAGCAGCAGCAATAACAACAATAACAAGAAGAAGAAGAAGAAGAAGAAAAGGCATCTAATCATAAAAACAGCAAAAAGAAAGAAGCAGCAGCAGCAGCTATCATCCATGGTCCATCCACATTGCTAGTGCACTGTTAATGACTTGGTTATCAACTTCATATTAGATTAAAACATACCTTCCCCTCCATGACTGATACACATGAATTAGTAGTGCCCAAATCAATCCCAATAACATCACCACCTACTGGCTTTGAGCTGAAAAGTAATTAGAGAAAGAAGGAAGTGCTCAGAAACCTATACAAAAAAAATATAAGAGAATGAAAGCAACACAACTTGAAGGAGGACCTATCTGAGCATGCAGGACAATGTGCTCTTGAAGCTCAAAACAATACCTGAAAGCTCTTGCTGCAGCAGCCCATCGTGGAGTGAGAAAGGACGTACAAGCAACATCTGACACCTTCAGATAACCAGAAACACAATTAGATTAAAATTTACTGGAAATCGCAGCAACATAACTGACACCAGTATTTCCAAAATGACTTCACAGACAACTGGACCTGTCTCAGCCTAAAGTGCAGCTAAATCATGTTGGCCAAAGAAAGAAGTTCAACCACAACAGCAGAATTAAACGCATTTGTATTTAGCCACTACACTGTCAAAACAAAAATAAAAGAGAAATGTGTATCATTCGCAAGCCCAAATGCATCAAGTGCAACTCTCCATGTTTGATCAACACACGCGAACCAGTTGCCTAACCATTTCTAGAGCATTCTAAAATCATGCTACAATAATCTTCCAGCCTGTCACTTTAATTAATGGCTGCAGATCTTTTGGCACACCACACTCACAAATTGCATAATTCCCACCGTTCAAGCACCTACAAATGCAGTTCAGGGCAACTGTTAGTCATCAAGCACCCTGTGTTTATGAAGGTTCTAATCAATAACGTGGGACGTGAAGATATTTTTATAAATTGGGGTTTAGATTGTTCTAAAATGTTATTTCTATTTTGCATTCGTTAGAATATTTAGAAGATCTCCTAGAATATCTTAGAAAATGCTTGAAATAAGTTTGTATCTATCTTAAGTTTACTTCTTCTAAAAGATCTTAAGTTTACTTCTTCTAAAAGTTTACTTAAAATGTTCAGTTTCTTTTTGTAAAAGATTAGATCTTTCATAAATGTTGTGAAAATAAAGTGACATGTTCTCCTATAAATACCACCCTTGTAAGCTCTAAAGAGCATCAGTTTTAAGATTTATAAAAAAGTTTTATAATTTTTCTTTTACTTGTTCTTATTCTTCTATTCTTTCTACCGTTTTCTTCTCTTCTCATCTCTAGAAGTTCCTTTCTCTTTCTTTTATCTTCTTGTCCACTCATCCTACATCAATTGGTATCAAAGCTCCTCCATCTTCTGCATATTGATTTCAAAAAAATTTTGAAATTTTGGGAGAGATCCACTCCACCAGAACATATAGCAGCAGTCCCTAAATTTGAAAAAATTGCAAAGAAATCCTCTTCTTTCAGAAATTTATAGAACAGCCCCGGCTTCCATTTAGAATTGTCTAATTTTTTTCAGAAATCACAAAAGCAGAGCTGATTTTTTTGAAATTACATCTCCCTCAATTTTTAGAAATTTTAAAAAGGTCCATTTTCAGAAAAATGCAGAGATTACAACTTCAAAAATTTCAGAAAGCTCATCAGAACAGAAGTTGCAACTTTGGTGATAAAAACTTAGGGTGTATTTGGTTGGAGATAAAACCTTTTGACGAAAACTTTTCAGGGTAGAAGTTGTCAAGTTAATAGAAAATAATGTGATATGATAGGGGTAATGATGAGATATAAAGAGAATAAAGTTAAAATAGATAAGTTAATTATATGGGTAGTTGTGTGGAAATGATTGGAAGGTAAAGTTGTTTTATAGGAAAACATGAAAAAATAATTAAAAAATAAGATAGTTATGGAGAGTGAAAAGTTTTAGATTGAAAAATTTTGAATGACATTTTTTGTGTCCAACCAAACACACCCTTAGTCGATTGGCAAGATGTCATTCCAAAGCGTTGAATTACATTGTTACTGTCATCCAAGTTGAAGAAAATTCACTGAGATGACGAGTTTTCTCCATGTCGGGGACAGTAATACGGGATTTGAAGATATTTTTATAAATTGAGGTTTAGATTGTTTTAGAATGTTATTTCTATTTTGGATTTGTTAGAATATTTAGAAAATCTCCTAGAATATCTTAGAACATGTTTAAAATAAATTTGTATCTATTTTGAGTTTACTTTTTCTAAAAGTTTACTTAAAATATGCAGTTTCTTTTTCCAAAAGATTAGATCTTTAACAAATGTTGCTAAAATAATATGACATGTTCTCCTATAGGCATCACTTGTATAAGCTCTAAAAAGCATCAGTTTTGAAATTTATAAAAGTGTTCTCTAATTTTTCATCTACTTGTTCTCGTTCTTCTATCCCTATTCTTATATGCTTTCTACTTTTTCTTCTCTTCTCACCTCTAGAAGTTCCTTCCTCTTTCTCTATCTTCTTGTCTATCCATCCTACATCAATCAGTCTTCAAAGCACCCACAAATTTCAGCAGTTGTGTTACAATCAGTTTTTCAAGCACCAAATCAGACAGCTGAGCTGAGGCAGTTGCTGAATCAGGCTTGTCAAGCTCAAGCAAATCCAAACCAAGCTAACCCAGTATTCAAGCTACAGTTCAGCCCACTGTAGCAGAAAGCTAGATTTCTCCAGCTTGAGATGGGCTCATAACTTCTAAGGATGCGTTTGGCCTCGCATTACCCCCAGTAATAAAAAAATTTTAAAACCTGGGAGCCAATATGCTTCTTAGGGTGTTTGGCCCCACTTAATATTTAAGTCCGAAAATTTGGGCATGAACGAGGCGAAAACGCGCGGATAAGCGCTGAATCTAAAAACTCGAGTTTGGAGCTTTTCGAAAGTGGGGGAAAAGAAAGAAAGAAAGAAAGAAAGAAAAACTAAAGGCACGGCTGTGCAGTATTTTCGCAGCTGGGCTTCAGTGACTACACAGGCATGAACCCCGTCGCATGAATCTTTCTATCACGTTCCCAAGATGCCTTCTACCGGATTTCCAGTATCTTAACGGAGTTGTATGCTATATCACAGTTGCCAGATGGATTGGATATTTCAAGACCGTAAAAGATCCAAGCCGCCCATCAGAGTTTCACCCGCCAAATGGGGCCTGCCGATTCAGATATGCCAAACAGATGGACGATTAGGATGTGCGGCATGACGCTCGAGCGCCCCTAGGGACAGAAAGTATATTCGAAGGTCAAATCTTCGCTAGCCTGCGCAAAGTTGGGAGGAAACCCACAATGCAAACGACAAAGGCAAGACGCAAAACATACAGCACAGAGAGAGAGAGAGAGAGAGATGAAAAGGAGGATGCGAACCTGCGCGAAGGTATTGTAGAGACCTGAACCAAGAGCTCTGGACCTGGAGATCCTGGAAAGGAGGAGAGAAGCCATGTGAAATCTATAGAGGGAAATCGACAGGCGAAGGGGCAGGAGGAGAAAAACAGAGCTTTGGCGGCTGCTGCTCTGTCTTCGTAAAACCCTGCTTCCTAAAACGGTAAAACCCTCTTTGACAAAGCAGCTAGCTTGCGGGACGGGTCGCCGGCCTTTAAAGATGCTGCTTTGTATCTTAGCGTCTCCCAAACGACGCTTCACCCAACCGCATCTTCTAGAACCGTTGAACCTTCCAGAAGTCGGCCGGCTCAGCCTCCAGGTCTATTACCTGTGAAAGGTTATTTGCAAAGCAATCTTCTAACATTATTTTTTAACATTATAGTTTTGTTACTTATAAAAATAACCCATTAAGGGTGTGTTTGGCGATGAAGAAAAATGTTAATTTGAAACTTAAAATTTTTCACTCTTCATAAATATTTTATCTTTTAATCATTTCTTCACACATTCCAATACAATTGTCATATTTTTAATCATTTCTGCACAACTTAGAAGATTCCTGAAATGTTGTTGTTAGCAGAATTAAAAGAAATACTATTATACAAAAGAAATTTTTTATATTATTTAAAAGAACAAAATACTATAAAACATATTGAACAACAAATATCTGGTCCCCTTAAGCCTGCTATAATAGATTTTTATAAAAAATTATCTACAGAAGTATGTTCAGAATTTCCTATTGTCTTTTGGAATAGAAAGAAACATATAGTTAAATTACCCTATATAGAAGAATTTAATGAAGAGAAAATACATACTAAAGCAAGACCTATACAAATGAACTTCGAATTATTAAAATATTGTAAACAAGAAATACAAACTTTATTAGATAAAAAATTAATAAGGCCTAGCAAGTCACCCTGGAGCTGTGCAACCTTCTATGTAAACAATGCAGCAGAAATTGAAAGAGGAGCTCTCAAGTTAGTTATAAATTATAAAGTCAAATAAGGTCCTAATTTAATAACTAAACAATTTAAAATATTAATATACCTAAAATAACCATTCTACATAATTTTATAATATTATAAAACCCTGGTGTATATATTCAAATGATTTCTAAGTTTTTAATATATTTTTAAAAAATGTGGCCTATACAAAACTTGTATTAGTACGATGTTTGTTACTTTGGTTTACTAAATGGTGTTGAATATTTTGGATATGTTTGTAAAGCGATAAAAGTTTTGGAGGAAAATTTGTTTATGTAATAGTTTTTGAATCAGTAGAAAATAATGTGATATGATAGAAGTAATGATGAAAAGTAAAGAGAATAAAGTTAAAATATATAAGTTGGTTGCATATGTAGTTATGTATAAATAATTTAAAAATAGAATAATTAAGTAGAAAGATATGAAGAAATGGTTAAAAATAGGATAGTTCAACAAGTGAAAAGTTACATATCAAAAAGTTTTTAATTTAAAAGTTCTAGAGTTAGCGAAACATAACCTTGATATAAAACATCAAGATGTAACTCAAAGTGGACTTCCCTATTAATTTCATTTAATGAAGTATGATTTTGGTAGCTCAAGGTAAGTAATGGCTTACTTAACCAATTCTAATAAATTTACTTTTAATTATTTTTAAAATTTTTCATAAACTTGTTAATTTAGATGTGTTTAATGTATAAATCAAGAGATACAATTTTTTAATATATGTAAATTTTAAACTAGGGGTATTTTGGCCATTTTTAATGGTTAAATTATTAAAATAATCATGAGTTTAAAATCTAAAATATATAGACACATCTCAAAAAATAATAAAATTTGATTTGTATATTAAATACATCTAGATTAATAAAGCTTAAGAAACATTAAAAAATTTAAATAAAATTTTTAGCATATAGTCCAAACTAACAAGATCATGCCTCTAATTTAATTTAGCAGTATGATATGTACTAAAGTTAAATTCTTAATTTATATACAAATTTCAAAACTGCTAATTTAGCACCTAAATTATGTAAAATATTTTTCATAAATAAATAAATTATTTTTAAATTATTATAAAAATTAATGCAGATTTAAACATATATTCTTGTTACAAATATGTGCCCTTGATAACTTATATTTAACAGTCATATCTGTTCCATCAGCTGTGGCTATAGATGAATTAGTTTTTTCAAACTATTTAGGTGGTATTATACCTTCTTTGACACAATTTAAATCTGCTCCTAAATCTATTAATGCTATAAGTTCTATAGAAAAATCTTCAGGATAATCTATAATTTTTAAAGTAATTTTTTAATACCATTTTTGAGATACGATCTTTTGAGTTTGATATAGAGTATGAAGTGATGATTCTGGTTGGCTTTTATCTTTTTCTTTCATGATTTATTTAATTGTTGTTCAAATTCTTCTTGTTCATGCTCTTCTTGTGTTTGATTTTATGTTATATTATGTAGCTCTAGAATTTGAATTTTGTTTTTTAATTCAATAATTTTCGCTTTCATTTTCTTTATTTCTTGATTTAATTCGGGAATAGTTTGTGGTTTAGGTACAACTTTTAAATATTTCTCTTGGTGTTTTATTATATTAAATAATGAAGCGGATTCATTTATAGTAGGTATATCCTCCTCGGGGTGTTTCTGATTAGAAATATTTAAAAATTTATTTAAGAGGTTTGCTCTTTGTTGAGGGCCTGGAACTTGATTTATTAAATCTAATAAAGTTTTATCTATAGAATTTAACATATTTAGAGAGTGATAATCAGTATCTGAGGAAGTTTGATATTCATTTGGTGCATAAAAACAGGTACATAAATGTTCAAATTTGGAGTCTGAGGATTGTGAATGTCGAATATAATTTAATTGTTCTTCTTCTGAGTCACTTGTTTCTTCACTCGAGGTGGTTCCTAATTCTTTAAGTTTTTTCGTTATAACTTCTAGACTTAGATTTTCTTTTGCTAATAATTCTTTTACTTGTCTTTTATAACATTTTGAAGCATAATGACCAGTTTTCCCATATTTATAACATCTAACTTCTTTTTTAGGTTTAGTGTATTTTTGTTTTGTTTTATGATTTTTTTATAAGCTTTTTTAGATGGTTTCTTTGGATTATAAAAATAACCCATTAAGGGTGTGTTTGGCGATGAAGAAAAAATGTCAATTTGAAACTTAAAATTTTTCACTTTCCATAACTATTTTATCTTTTAATCATTTCTTCACACCTTCTAATACAATTGTCATATTTTTAATCATTTTTGCACAACTACACACATAACTGACCTATTTGTTTTAATTTATTATCTCTACTCATCATCATTATCCCTCTTATATCACATTATTTTCTATTAATTTAACAAATTTTATACCAAAAATTTTTCATCCAAAAATTTTACTACTTCACAAACACATCTTAAATTTCTAAGTTTCGCAAAAATAACCTCAATCACAAACAAATTCAACAATGATAGTGTACCAATTTCTAATAGACAAAAATGTCAAAGGTTATTTGTGTGCAATTTAAAAATTTTGAAGGTTAATTTATAGATATCTAAATTACGAGGTTAGGAATCTTGTTGGCAAACTTAAGAGGGTTGTTTTTGTAAATATCCACTATTTAAAACATACAAAAGAAAAAAATTATATTTTAAATATTTTTTAGTATTAACAAAAAAAATTTTAATATTATTTATTGTAAGATTTTTCAAGATATTAACAAAAATATATTAATCAAAAAATTATCTTGTAAGATATTTTTATTTTACATTCAATACAATGAAATTAATTTTTATAATTATTTATCATGATTCGAAAGGCACAAAAGTAATTAATTCAAATTAGCAATTTTTTTAAAAATAGTTAGCATCAAGTATCAACCTGAGTAGCAACACTATCTACTTGAGGCTCTTCTACTCCCATAACATGATTAGAGACCTCAATGACCAATGTAGCAAGCAAAGAGTAAGATAGATCACAAGTAAGCATATAAAGAAAATCTCAAGGGTGAAGGGCCATGATCATCCATAGCAAATGAAAAGAAGCATTCAAAGATTTAGAAATAGATGAACAATTCCCATCAGGAGGTACCATGCAATGTCATTTAGCCATAGTACCCTAATGTAACGCCCCATTCATAAAAATACTCAATAACTAATCAACGGCGCTACACAATCTAAGAAAAATTCGGCAGCATCTCCCCATAACATACAAGGGGTAATATGGAATACATGACCTGATATTCATAACATTTCCATCTGTAACATTCAATCCTATTTATATACTTGCATCTTCATATAATAAGAACATTCATATAGAAGGAAATCATTACATATTTTCCTTACACAACAAACAGATATAATAGTCATGCATATGTGCATCAACAAGGATTATAATCCAATTTGAAATACCAAATACATTATAGTTGTCAAAGCGAATCCGCCTAAGTAATTGTCTACATATATGATTATCAAAAGAGCACAAGTCTAAAAGAACTGAAATCAACATATTGTGCTAGGGTCTCTCATGTTTGATCTTCAACTTGTCCCATCCTTAAGTTCCCCTTCTGACCTGCGATCTAAAAGCACAATAACAATGATATGAGTCTAAATAGACCCAGTAAGTAGATAGTGGTTAGCACAAAGTGCAAATAAGCATAATGATGGATACTCATACAGTGATGAAGCTAATACACATGGGTCCAATACCCACTCCCAAGATCGTATACATATAACCATACACACAAATTGACCAACACAACCAATCATCTACTCATGTCCATCAAGGGCCATGAACAACCCTCTCCTCATGTCAATCAGGGGCCATGAACAACCCTTACAACCAACTATTTGAGATAACGCATCATACATAACAGACAATGAAACACATCGCAAACCACACATACAACATCAACACAATTCAGATTCAACACATAGATCTGTCACACAAGCATTTTATCAAACACATGATAGGTGCGAAATGAAAGAACCTTCAATTCATACTCTCGATTGGGGCAAATCAATTCACGTCACATTCCAACAATATAACAACTGCTAAGAAGTCTTTTACATCATAGAAATCACGCATTCAAAGTAAATTCACCATGAACCCTAACTGTTACGAACTCTACGCCTAATACCATGGAGTCGTTAGAAACTATACATTCCCTCTAGCCTCGCATCGCGTTTAACATAAAATTTCATCACTAAATCGAGAAGGGGCGACATCTACTTACTTGAATCGAAATTTTTCCCAAAAACAGTGCTCCAGACTTAGACGGAGAGATTCGGAACTTCCACGATTCGAGTCGATGATCCTCAAACAGTCGGTAGAGCTTCCTTGAATGAATCCGTGGCTAGCCCGAACTGAATGGTGGGGAAAGAAGAGAAGACGCAGAGAACGGAAAGAGAAGAAGAAGGAAGATAGCCGGGTGTGGGATGAAAAGAATGAACCCTAGCGCGCGCGGGCTTCCTTTATTACTGAATCCCTATCGGGTCGGGTCGGAACATGGATCGGGTCTAATTGCAATTAGTAATTTACTCTCCCACTCATACGACTTAATAATTAAAATTTTCTTCGGGGGCGCTGCCCCCTGCACCCCCGCAAGGGCGCTGCCCCCTTGACCCCCGCGACCTGACCGGGCAGGTCGAACCCCGTACCTACTCTGCGAGGGAAACAATAGTCATAGTGCCCATCAATGGAACGCTAATCATACATGCACATATGCACTATACATCTCCTAAATTTCGTGTCCATGTATGTTATGTATCCATTAATATCGTAAAAATCTTACTAGCATATTCATAAGTTACCTCATAAATAGAGAAAAGTTATAATAAAAATAGAATAAAATACCTGGTCCTCACACCTAACTCATGCATGCATGTGATGACGTATTGTTTAGTTCTCTCCGCAAGTGCATAGGTTGTGAATTCTAGTATTTAAAATATTGAACCTATAGAAAATTTAGGACTTAATATGTTAGATTTAAACATTTATACCGAAGACCAAGAGAGTAGGGTAGATTAAAGGAAAGAATAGTAAAGAAAGAGAGCGAATTTTAGAAACGTACAACTGTGATTAAAAATCAAGAAATGAAAGTACCTAGGTCTAGGGTTTCACATACAACAATTGCAACATATATGTAGAGTGATTATTTAATTCGAATATTAAGTGTTAAAGGAGAACTATCCCTAAATTATTCTTGCACCTTCTCTTGAAACCAACAAGGTATATCCTAATCTTTTTAACCACATATTCTCATGGGATTAAATAAATTAGGATCTACTAAATTCTGTAGAAGTCCATGGAATTCCTTAAGGTCATTATGCTTATTCTCATGGTCTTAAATTTTTAGATTTAACATCTTGATTATCGTATATTAGATTTCACGTTTCAGTTCTATCACCAATATATGTAATCATGTGTGAAACTCAGGATTTTTAGTTTAATGAGTAAAGTTGGAATTTGTTTAAGGAGGAAATTGAAAGTTTTAGGAAATGAAAATGATTAAATTATATGCTTTGATTAAGATGAATGAGATTAGATTAACCAATTAAGCAAGGTGATTAAGTTAATCACTCTTGCTTACGTGTGCACAAGAGAACAAAAGCCACTAAACGACAAAAGCGGAGAAGAGAATGGTGATGTGGCATGCTCATTAATGCCCCATTTTTATTTTGTTATTGATTAATTATTTGATTAATTCATATCTTATGATACATAAGTTGGATTGGAATAAAATTTGAAGGGAAAGCCTAAGTTGACATGCCCTGCATAATGAATGGAGTTGATTATTAAAAATATGACTGAAAATGTGTTAAACAATTAGAGATTTCATGAGATTTCATGAATTTAATAGAATGGCTAATATCTTAGCCTATGGTTGTCATCTTGAGATGAAAATTTTAATGAAAGGGTAAATTTATGTGCCCTAAGTTATAAATGGATTTGATTACATCAAACCATATTATTAATCTCTAATTATCAATGCAATTCTTATTGCAATTAGCAATGATTAAATGGTATAAATGAACATTATCCTAAAGTTGACAATTTATGTCAAATGGACAAGTGTCATTGTAGGGTTGATTTGAGAAAGATTGAAATTAACTCAATTAATGTTAAAGTTGACATTTTGAGATACATATTGACATGTGTCAAGCAAGCATGAAAATGGGAAGATTTTTATTTTGCAAAAATGCAAAAAATGAATTGATAATGTAGCTAAGGGTGGACGTAGATAGCTAGGTGCCTGGGGGTGCAAACAATGTCAACAAAAAGACAAAAATGGTAGCAAGATGATGGAATGAATGGCTTAGATTAAAACAAAAATTAATTGAATAATTTAATTACTTAAATCATGAATTATGAGGTGTCATCATGTGGTTAAATTAGAAAATTATAAAAGGAAAATGGGTAGCAACACTTGGACCTTTTTAGCTATATAGAGAGAGAGAACTTAGAAAAAAAAGAATAAAGAAAGGGGCAGCAACATAGGATGTCCAAGGGGAGAAGAAAGAAGAAAAAGAGAGAGGAAAGAGAGGAAGAAGTGGACGTCCATGTTGGTCCAGAGTTAATGGCAAATACCCAAGAGGGGAGGGGTGAATTGGGTATTTAAAATTTTTCAACTTAAACAGAAACTTGATCCCGGTTTGGTTCAATCCCCTTCGATGAAACAAAAAGAAAGCAATAAGATAATAAGAGCTGAAATAAATCAATGGACAAGATTTATAGTGGTTCGGGCAACCTTTCCTATTCCACTTTTCCAAGCTCACACCTCTTGTGACTTGAGTTCCACTATATATTTCACAAATACAACTAGAGCCTCTGCTCTTTTCTAGATTCTAGCTCTAGGGGGCATCAACAATTCACAGCACAAGTAGGTGATGAGTTCCACTCCAGTCACACACTACTTTGATTACACTTGATCTTAGTTACCCAAACTAAATCAAGTTCAGTACAACAAGAAAGTATAAAAGAAAGTTTCTACACGTTACTGGTGTATAGAGGTAGATTTGGCGCAGAGAAGAACTTGTAAAGCAGTCTGAAAGATTCAACGAGCAGCTCTTGGCAGTTTGAAAGTAAGGTTCTTCTTCTAGATGTTGGCTTGATCACTTAATGCTCTTAGAGATGAGAGTTGTGCTCAATCAATGATGTTTCAACTACCCTCCACATTCATATTGAATGCCTTATATAAATGGTGAGGGAATCCAAACGTTTGGAAGTAGGTGGCGCGCATTTACTGCACCAACGTTCGAAAAATTTCCGACCGTTGCGACCCAAGTCATTGGTGGAGTCGACTTTGGGTGCGACTTCGCCCAAGTCGTGGATGGAGTCGACTTCAAGTGCGACTTTGGCTATGCTCGGGCTGTTCAAGTTCTTCCTCGGGTTGACTTGATCCTGGACTTGACCCAAGTCGCATGTGAAGTCGACTTCGGGTGCGACTTCACTTCCTGTGCTTGCTTAATGAACTTGAACTTCTTTGAAATGATGTTGCTTGCTTAATTTCTTCATGCTTAATTGTCCTTCCCTTGATTTATATCATTTGAAACTCAGTACATTCATTCTTGCTTTACACTCCATGTCTTGAATCTTGAATCCTTGAGTCTTGGTTTGTATAAAAGAAGTTGAATTGTGTGATTTTGATTTTCCATGATGAATACATGCAACTTTGCTTTCTTTGGATTTGATTTGATCTTCATTTGGCCTAAGTCAAATATTTGAGTCTACTTGGTCTTCAATTTTACTCAAGTCGAGCATTGAGTCGACTTGGTTTGCGACTTAGCTCTTCAAAACGCGTGTAGTCAGTCTGAAGTCGAAGCTGGAGTCGACTTGGCCTGCGACTTCACCCAAGTCGCATGTGGAGTCGACTTGGTTTGCGACTTCGGCAGCTCTCGTCCCCAATTTCAACTCTGGACAGAAAATCATGTTTGAAGTCGATGCTGGAGTCGACTTGGTCTGCGACTTCACCCAAGTAGCATGCGGAGTCGACTTCGTTTGCGACTTCGGCAGCTTTACTCCCCGATTTCAACGCTGGACGAAAATGACGTCTTGAAGTCGCTGCTGGAGTCGAGTTGGGGATCGACTTGGCCTAAGTCGATGCCTAAATCGACTTGGAAATCGACTTGACCTGTCATGCTTCATTTTCTTCATTTTTATATCCTTTAATCATCTTCACAAACATGTTAGTAACTAAAACTTACTCAAATTGATTTGTTAATCATCAAAACATAGACTTGGCTTATTTTCCACATGTTTCCAACGGTCCATACCTAAAGTTGGTTTGTCCATGTTATGATTGAATTGTTTAATTATTTATTAGTTTATTTCATGCTCAAAGGGGAGTCCAAATAAGATGAAAATTTAGAAAGAAATTTTCAGATTTAATTCCCTTTGATTAATTGCATGATACGTATGTTAGAAAGGATGCAATTAAGGGTTAACGATAGCAAGTGTAATTATTAAGTAATGATACTGCATGTATGCTGAGTTAAGATGTAATTATTGAACTGAAACTAGATAAATTTAAGCACATAAGGGGCTGTTATGAAAGATAGATAATAATTCCATAAATTTTGTGTAAATTTCAAAGGTTATAGATGATGATTAAGTATCTTGAATAATTGTCAAGGTTTATACCCTAAATAAGGGTGTTGAATGAAGTGAATATGAGTATATATAGGGCTGTTTTGGAAATGGGATATGAACTCCAGAAATTTTAATTGAATTTAGCTTGTTATAGATCATCAACAAGCCTTTAAAATGATCACAAGAGTTGTTAATAAATTGCAACTCATATATGTATGGTTAAGGTGCAATTGTATAAGTGAAACTTAGCAAAAATGGAGTTATATGGGGCTGTTTTGCAAAGGATAGTAAATTTCAGAAATTTGAAATGAACTTAACTAGCTAAAGACTATGAACAAGCCCCTTGAATGATTACAAAAAAGTTTAATACCCTAGATTTGGGTATTGAACAAAATGAATGAAGAAAGCACTAAAGTAATATGGGTATGTACATATGTAAATGATTTAGAAAGGGATAATTGATTTTAGAAATTTTGATTTAGAAATCAACTTAGTATAAGTTGTTAACAAGCCCAATGAATGAATGTAAAAATCTAATACCCTAAGTTTTAAGCGTTGAATGAAATGAATAATTGTGAAAGAGCAAATACCCTATACTTGGGCATTAAATGAAATGAATGACAATTACTAAATTCAAATGGATATATGTGATTGTTACAAAGATAAATGTAAATTCAAAAGAATTTAATATGAGCAAGTTTCTTGAAAATTAAAAGTAATTAAATACCTTAGACTTGGGTATTTAATAGAATAAATGAATATTTACTAAGTTTACAAAGGTAAACATGTATATATATAACCATTAAGAAAGGTAAATATTAATGGTTACTAAGAAGGGTAAATGGTACTTGCCACAAGTTAACTTGCTATAATAAATGCAAAAGATTGAAAACCCTAGACTTAGGGTTGAATGGAAAGATTGACCAACCATGAAGGTTATATAAATATGAATATACATATATAGATGTTAAAAGATGTGATGTATTAATAGAGAAAAGTATTTAAAGTTAACTTGCTTAGGATTAAATGCAAGTTGAAAACCCTATGGTATATATATGCTGATGTTTTTTTAGATTAGTTATGTGGTTATCAAAAGACTTATGAATAATTCAATATATATATATGTGACCATCGGCAAAGGTGAATATCGATATTCATTCCAAAGAAAGGATTGATTAAAAATTAGATTGTTATAGAATATGAATGAATATCTTGAATAATTTTAAGAGATCCATACACTAGACATGGGTATGGAAGGAAAGAAATGGACCATTTATTAAGTTTATATGGATATGGGGTTTCTAAGAAATATACGTGTTAACCCTAGAGAAAAAGTAACTTGTGATGAACCATATGGGAATTGAAAACCGTATGACATGTATATATAAATTGATAAAAGACAAGGCATGCAAGCACAAGGTATTATGTAAATGTATAAGGATCATTTTCACTTGTCTAGGAAAAGGCAAAGAAAAGATGGAAGGCTCAAAAGGATCGCCATAAGTAAGCAAGCAAGACTTTGGAAAATGATATT
Organism: Annona cherimola; assembly: GCA_030490835.1. Lineage (NCBI taxonomy): Eukaryota > Viridiplantae > Streptophyta > Magnoliopsida > Magnoliales > Annonaceae > Annona > Annona cherimola. The sequence goes on along the minus strand of CM059972.1, from coordinate 52,123,333 downwards.
TTATTCTAAAATGATAAATTGCTTTCAAGTTATTGTACTTGAATGTTTCTAAAGTTATTTAAGGGTGACTATCCCTTCATCCCTTTATTTCATAAACGATTTGATTACTTCTCTTATTGAAATGATTGATTAAATTCTTCTCTATTTGGAAATGACATGCCAGCATGGATTTAAATGATATTCCATTGAAACGATGTTCAAAAGGATGGTGCAAATAATTCTCTGCATGAGAATGACAAGTTATCATGTGTAAGAGGTATATAATGCCAGAGTGATTGAAAGTCATGCATGGAATGAAACTCAGGTAGGCGAGTCAAGGCAGAAGCAGGACACAAAGTTCGCCCTTGACATGCCAAGTCAGAAGGTCCTACGTTATGGATGGAAATGATCATGTTATAAAAGGATATTCCCCGGGCTAGTGTACCTTCACATGCAGGATTATGTCATGAATGGAAATGATGCATTTGCACTCCAATATTTATGAAATGGCCAAAAGTTGGGATTGATAAACTTTTCATGAAAGGTTTATATGAAAGGTCTATAAGAAATGTTTATATGAAAAGATTTTTATTCTGTTAGTAGTTAATCGCTTGATAAGTGTCTCTTACCGAATGAAGAGAAATGCATTTACATGAAAATGAAAAATATTTGCTTATTGAGTTTCGACTCATGTTTTATTTTTCCAATCTTAGACCGGTGCAGGAAAGGCCAAATGATGAAAAAGATCATGTTGATTTACCTATGAATATTATATCTTGTATAGTTATTATATGACTAAGGCGGAAAAAAGGTAAATTGTATGTGCTTGTATGCTGTGAATGGATGGACAGATTATATTGAACCTGAAATGGTCAGATTCTGTATATATTGAATGAAAATGTCATGATCATGTCGATAGGACCTTTGATGAAAATGAGTAAGTGATATGGTGTAAATGATAAGTGTGATTGATTCTAAATGTATGAATGTTTATGTTGAAATAAAGAAAAGAAAAAAAAATGTACGAGCTTCAATTCAAGAATCCACTGCGTGATCAAGGCAACAATCCTGATTTATATTTACCCATCAATAACGATCCTGGAGTAAGGCTCCGACGCCTCAGCTTGGGTTGGGGCATTAGATCATGCCATAATGCAAGCCCTTACATAAACTAAACATTAAGAATACAAGATATTAAATTAACAATCAATATCCTTCATAAATAATTCAAAACCATAATATCTATTACATCATACACATGATACATCCTAAACCCTATAATAAGAGTTTAGCTTAGCATGTTTAAGTTTAAATTCAAACATAGAATAATAGTGTATCTCAAATTCATCTCAAACAAGACAAATTAAATCAAATGAAAGAAACAAAAGAAAAGCTTATTGATTGGAAAGCTTTGAAGGTTTCTCGAATGCTTCAAGTAACTTGTTGTCTTGCTTCTTGCCTCGTGGTCTTCACTTCTCTTGCTCTCAAAACTCAACTCAAGCTCCAAGGATGTTGTAAGATGCTTTAAGATCCAGGGCTCCACACGGTTTGGGTCTCTAAACCACTTGTTTTGCTTTGAATTTTCATGCGGTTTTGCCCCAACATGCCCTGAGCCGTGTTATAGCTTTTTCGACATATTTTAAACCATTTTAATCCTCATTTTGCTTTAAACTTAAGTCTTGAATTTGTATTTAACTCCACTTTCATCAAGGCTTGACAACTTGATCATGTTTTGCACTGAAATTGCACGTACTTTTCTTACATTGCACAAATTGAATCAATTGGTGAGTGTTCGAACAAAACTAAGCTTAATCAATCAATATTCGAATCAAATCATCTCATTTACTCAAATTCTCATCCAATTATAATCCTAAATAAATTAACAAGCATATTTGTAGAACGTGGATCACCCATTAAAATCGCACGGTCTAGAGCAACCACAACAATGTTGAACACAAAAAATAATGATTTTATTACATCAATGGCCAAGATTATGAGAGGATCTATCAAAAGTTGAGATTACAAGAAATTTAAAAAAATGGACATTAGATGCATGAAATAAAAGAGAAAAAATCAAATAATGGATATGAAGTCCAATCATCTCTCACCACAAAAGCCAAAGCAAGTAATTAATGAAGAATAAATGAAGCACAAGCTATGAGAAGCCATCCCAGGCAAATCAAAATATACATGCAAAAAGTTGCATGTATGATGGCCATACATGGAAATTATGTAGTAGGCATACATGGTTTTACACAATGATGGCTGCGTCGGGTTTCTTCTCACAACCCAACTAAAAAAATGGATGGTGCATCAGTGGCTTACATGAGATCGGATCATGGATGGTGTGGATTTTTTTTTAAAAAAATTGACAAATGATGTTATTTTGAATACAAGATAATGCTAGATTTTTGTACATAGGTTGGAATTATTTGGATATGTTTGACATAACATCAAACACGTAGCATGGGAGAGAGGATTTGATACAAGACATGGCAAAGGCATTAATGCTGATGGAAACAAGGTGTTGCGGCAGCTATTATGATGTGACCATTTAAATGGAAAAGGAGACGTGGATGACAACTTGAAATTTCCAATGAAACCACAAACATGCTCGGTTTAAGCAATGCGGCTATCATCTGTGCCACTTAATATGACTATTAGTATAGTGGTGAAAACCACATACAAAGAATTTAGGAAATGCGCCAATACAAAGATAGCACGTGGCCCAGCAATAACATGCAGGAAAATATCCACTGAACTCCTACTATGCAGGATACTTGCTTAGCGCCCAAGCTAGCTAACCCCGATGGAACTTCTCCATATTAGCCATGCAATTGCAATTCCATGGAAGCAATTCTTGTTATACAAGCTAAAATTTTCATGTGGATGTGCTTCGAAACTCAGGAAGATGCCTATAAATATCGAGCACCACAACCTTATTGAGACAGCTCCTCTCCTTAAGCTCTCTCTCTTCCCCAAGGACTCCCAAGTCTCTTGAAAAATCTCTTGGTGGTTTCTCATAGTTTTCTAGAGCCTCCTTCATTACTAAACTTCCAATGTCTTAAAATTTTTTTCAAAATCCTTCAAAAAAATCTTTTTCATATTCCCAAGTTGGATTCAAAAGTAAAATTTTTATCTTACGCCATTTGGAAATCTTTGGGCGGCAGATGTGAAATTAAGGGTTAAATATTTCGCCTTTGTTTTCCATGAAATTCATTTCATTTCCCACTCATATATATTTTATCTAGCTAAATAAAATTGTTATACTGCCATTATGCTGCCGAATCAGAATAGTTAACCCAAATTAGTTTCTATAATCTAAGCAATTAGATCATGATGGATCTATATGAAATTTTTTTTCTTGCTTTAGTAAGAGATTTATATAGTAGAACTAATGCTGACACATTTCCCCCACATGGGGGATATGCATGATCCATAAGATACGCTAAGTAGTAGCGACCTACGAACGTGCAATATTCAAAAGAGGGTGAAGTCATCTTGCATTAAGAAGTTATAAAAACTCTCTTGTTAAGCCAAGATTAGAAACATGTTACATTTATTATGGTCTGTATATACATAAATTTTACATAGCTCATATCTAGAAGCCAGGTGGGGAATTTGAACATGTGTCTTTCCATTGGGCCCAGTCCAACTTATTTGAGTCAATTTTAATCTATTTGGGCTCAAAACACTCAGTTTGACTCATTTCAGACCTACTTAGGCTCACAACCCATTAGACAGCCTGATGGGGTCCGAAAGTTGCTAATAGGCTCGGGTAGGCCTAAAGCGTCTTAGTCAGGCCTAAAACTTTCCAATAAGCCCAGTTAGGCCTTGAACTACCTATTCGAGGTCAAAACCTTCCTTCGAGTTGACTCCAACCCATTTGAACCTATTTGGGTCCAAAACACTTCAGTTGAGTTTACAGTCTTCTAGTCAGTCCAATTGAGCCTCACACCCTTTAATAGGCCCACTTGATACCAAAAATTCTTCAGATGACCTGGGTAGGCCCAAAACCCTCTAATAAGCTTAGTTGAGCCCAGAAGTCTCTAATAAGCCCATTTGGCCCACAACTTTCTATAAGCCCACTTGGATATAAAACATTTCAATAAGGACTTGTTTGAGCCGAGAAACTTTCATTTGGCCTAGAGGTCTCTAGTAGACCTATTTAAGCTCAAAACCCTCAAAAGTGACCCAATGTGCCCAAATATCTCAATTGGCTCTAAAAAATCCTTCAAGAAACCCATTTGGTCTCAGAGCCTAGAAGTCAACCCAATTGGGCTCAAAATACTTCAGCTAACCTAATGAGGCCCACAATTCTCTAGTTGGGCCCAAAGCCCTTGAAGACCATTCAGCTTGGCCCAATTGAGTCCAAAACTTTACAACAGACTCAGTGTGGCGCCCCCAACCTGAGGCGTCACATAAAGCCTTACTCTAAGATCTTTATTGATTGGTAAATGTGAGTCAGGATTGTTGCACTGATCATGCGGCGAGTTCTTAATTGTATCTCGTCCAAATTTTTATTTCTTTTCATTCATTTTCCCTTCATCATTTCATTTCTTTTCGTTACACTCAATTCATCTTACAAGTAATAATACACTTGTAATTTGTTGCACATAGCATTTTAAAATACTACTTGATTTCCCTTCCTATATACATTTTCATAAACTCATCTCTTGACAGTTGTCATTAATTATACATATCATTCATAAAATTTTCATCATGTTCCCTTACATCATTGATTTTATCAACCTGGCCATGCCATGATCATATAAAATACATTCATCATTAAATATTTAACATACATACTTGTGTACGTACATTAAATTATCAATTCACATAGCCTTTAGAACTCTCTTCATGTTCACATACGTTAACAACCTTAAACATTCCAGACATACCATTTTATACATCATAGATAATCATCTTAGCACACACATGCATACCATCTCATACCTTACCTCAATGCTCAAGTTCTCTACCTCTTGAGCTTCCCAGTACTTGTCTAAGGTTTGAAAAAACAAATCGTGAGTGATAACTCAGTAAGCGAGCATTTTATCTTTAGGCAAGCAGTTTCATGTAAAACATTTTCATAAAAATCTCATCATAAAGACCCAATGTGTGGGCTTTGCAAAGGCATTGCATACGTATATAAACCTTTTTAGGTAATCCCCTTTTGTTCTTATGTGAATATTTTTTTAATGTTCCAAGATATTTTACATAAACCTCTTTTTACCAGTGGATATTTTTTGTCCTAAAACATTTTTCACATAAATCCCTTTTTGGCAACGGACATTTTTATATCCTAAATATTTTTCACATGAACCCTTTTTGGCAGTGAGCATTTTTATGTCCCACAACTTTTTCCATATAAACCCTTTTGGCAATAGACATTTTTATGTCCTATGTCATTTTTCACATAATCCCTTTTTGGCAACGGACATTTTTATGTCCTAAATCATTTTTCTTGTAAATCATTTTCATAATCCCAATTTGGGGCTTGTTTAAAACAAACAAGCATATGCACATAATCATTTTTCATGAATGCATTTACATAGAAAATATTTCATCTCAACCTTGATATTTACACTTGTCGTGTAAAACACCATGTTTTTAGGGTAACTTTTTCGTATAGGCTTATAAAATCCCATTTAGGGTAATATTTTTGCATAAATAATTTTATATCCCAAAATTTTGAGTTTTTCAAAGCAAAACATATGTAAATGCATTTCTCCCCATCTAGTTTTGACACTTACCAAGTGATCATTCTACTTTTTGGAAGAGAATCTATCATATAATAGCACGCTAGCTACGCGGTCGTTCCTTAAACCTGCTTCCATATCAAGGAGGGCGCCATTGGCCTCCTGCCATCCATTAGAGACTTGGCCATATGTAGAGTGGGCCTCGGTTCATCTGCGACCGTCTCTACAATCGACCTATTCATTGTTCTGGTGCACCATACATCATCATAGATATCTACATGCGAGCATGATTTCATGAAACATCATAGACCACAGTCCATGTCATTTTAAACCATCTTGAAAAGTGCGCGCACCCACTTTACATATTTGAAATCTAGTTTTAGAATGACCACCCTTAAATACTTTTAGAAACATTTAAGTAAAATATTTTGATAAGCATTTGTAATGTTTGAGAAAACAATCTTTTCTAAAAATGTTGCTTGTAATAAATCTTAAAATTATCATGATAAAGGATTTGAAAGCATTTCAAATGATTTCATTATACAAAGAGAGAAATCTCTTCTCACAAACCTTTTCTTTATTTCTTTTTTGGGGCTTTTCACACACTAAGGATATGCAATTGCATCATTCTCCTTGATCCACCCTAGAATCATATACTTGTCCACATGTCGTTCTTGTCCTTCTTTTAGGTAAAGAAGAGCTTGCATAGCCCTTTGTATGCTATTTCGCAAACCAAAATTAATTTTTTTGTGAAATTAACTTATTGGGTTGGCCATCTTTAAATCCTCTTTGGAACACCCGTGTAAACATTTTCAAGCCATTTTTAAAGTATTTCCATATTTGAAGGAAATCAGACATTTTTAATAAACATTTAAACCAAATGGACCATTTTTAATCCATCATTTATTTTAAGTGTCGTTTGAAGAGTAACAAATTTTCCTTCTACAAATTAAACCCTTTTTTTCTTTCATAAACACATTTGCTTTCACAATCCTATGAGAGTAAAATTCAAAACTTATTTGCAATTATTTCTTTGTGAAACAGTCAAAACTCCTCTTTTTTCCATAAAATCCTTTGGAAATAATTGTTGGTCCCGAGTTTATGGCAAAGCCCAAGAGGGAAGGGATGAATTGGACCTTTAAAAAATTCTTTCATAACTAAAAAACTCAACCCCTTGAGAGTTTTGTCCCCTTGAATGAAAAACATGAAATATAAAAGTAGTAAACATTGAAACTCAAGAAGTTATAGTGGTTCGGGACAACCCTCCGTACTCCACACCTCCAAGAACACTCCTTAGTGTCTTGGGTTCCACTAAAATAGGATTTCAATACAACAGAGCCCTTGCTCTCTTCTAGATTTCAGCTCTAGGGGGGCCTTATACACACTTGAGTTCCACTCTAGTCACACGCTACTTTGCCTTCACTTGGTCTTAGTCTCCAATACTAAACCAAGTGAAATACAAATGATTAATGAATATAGAAAGAAACTACACGTTACAATTGTGTAGGCAGATTCAAGCACAGAGAAGAACTAGTAAAAGAAGTAGAAGATGAAGCAATTCATCACTCAGCAGTTTGATGCAGAGTTCTTCTTGAAAACTTTCTTGTGGATCACTTAAATGCTATAAAATGAGGAAGTTAAACTCAATCAATGCTCTCTTATCTACCCTTCCTCGTTCATTTGAAGTGTCTTAAATAGAGGGGAGTAAATTCGAACATTTGGAGATAGGTGACATGCATTTAATGCGCCAACATTTGAATTTTTCCAACCGTTACGATTCAAGTTGCATTTGGAGTCGACCTGGGATGTGACTTCGTTCAAGTCGCAGAGTGGAGTTGACTTCGGATGCGACTTCAGCCTTTAGGATTCCAGTTGAGTTCCATACGTAAGTCGACTTGGTTTTTAGACTTGAACCAAGTCGCAGGTAAAGTCGACTTCGGATGCTACTTCACCAGCCATCTATCTTCTCGGAACTTTTGACTTGTTTGTGATCTACTTGTGTGTTTAGCCTTTCCTTGTTCTTCATATGTATATATCTTCATTTGAGCTTTTAGACCTTGATATTTGACGTTGTTCAATATTCCTTGATCACTTAATAAAAACTTTTAATTTGTCTCGACTCAAGCTTGTCATTGCCTCTTGATTTTGGTCTTCATCTTTCTGAAATAGGAGTTTAGAAACATCTTTGATCTTGGTCTTCACTCAAGTCTCAAGTTTGAGTTGACTTGAGGTGCTACTTCACCCAAGTCGCATGATGAGGTCGACTTGATATGCGACTTAACTCTGTGAGCTTCAACTCCTCCAACTGAAGTTCTCCCAAGTCGCAGTTGGAGTCGACTTAATGTTGTGATTTTGTGAAATCTCAACCTATGTAGGACTCAATTGTATGCATTAAACATATACATGTGATTTATATGTGAATTAATTAAATTTTAGATGATTTTGTGATTTTGCTAAGTTATCGCAATTAGGGCTAAGGATTAACAATAATGATTCGAGTAATCATTATAAGCTGATATGGGACAATGGGATTAAAGTAGTTTTATGGTGATTAAAACATACCAATATATCATGAATAATTATTTTAAATTATTTGGTATGAATTATGAGAATTTAAAGGATAATTATCAAGTTAAGTGAAAAAATACTAGAAAATTCATAACTCAACGCCTGTAAGGCGGATTCAAGTGAAATTTGAAAGAGAAGTAGATAATAATGGGCTTGATCTTATGGGATTATTGGATTATGAAAATCCCTGATGAAATTAGTGTGACAATTAATTGATCATATTTCAAATTCAACCATTAACTTCAAATGGCTATAACTTGAGCTAGAAAAATCGGATTGAGATGAAATTTGAAATAGTTGAATAAAATTATGAGATTAATATTTTGGAAGGATTAGATTAATAAAATTATGCTGGGAAAATTTCTGAATAGAAAAAGGTGTATGCAGTTGACTTTTACACCCAAGAGTACCATGCATTTAAGGCAAAGGATGCATGAATTAAATGCAAATTTTAATGGCTTAAAGAGGTGTCGAATGAAGCTTAAATCCAGGATATTTTGTGCATTATCATATAATACAAAATTCATGGAATTATCCCTGCAAGGACGTTGGGATTTATGGGGATAAAGGAAAGCTCAAAGGAGCATAGGTAAGGTGGCAACCATGGATGTCCAAACCAGCTGCTGTTTGGATTTTTTCAAATTTTTTATTTATATAGTTTATGAACCTATGTAGCTAGCATGTAGGGATGTATAAATGTGCATTTATTCATGTGAAAAAATCCCTGTAAAATCGTTAATATCAGCTTCCCATTTAAAGATCAAATGGTGGACAGCATAGGTGTCATGCACATGGACGTTAAGTGACCTGCTACTGAAATTTTTCTGGATTTTTTATGATAAATTAATAGCTGAACTAGCTACTAATTAGGTGCATAAATTACCCTTAGATTAAGGCTGCCAAAGTGTGGAAAAATCTAGAAAAAAGAGCAGCTAGGTGGACAAGTGCAATGGACAGCTTGCTAAAGCATATCTTGAGCAGATTTTTTATAATAAAAAATGTGGTTAAAATGATTTTACTTGGCCACAAATGAAACAACACATCAATGGATAAAAATTCATTAATTTACCATTCAAATCATGCTCAAAGTGGGGTCTACAAGCTGGAAAAAAATCCAGCTCTTATATATAGGGTGGACGGCCATGAGGGTGAAGTGTTAGAAAAATTTCTAAGTAGCAAAACACTCCCCACAACTCAGTAGCAGCTCACGTACAAGGGAACCCCAGCAAGGAGGAAGAAAAAGGAGGAAAAAAGAAGGAAAAAGAAAGAGAAAAAGGAGGAGGAATCAAACTTGAGTTGATTAGGGTTAAGGTTGCAACAATCAAGTAAGTGTATGTGATGAGTTAAACCCTTTGATTTTAAGTTTTATACCCCCAAATTTTTAGATATGAATTTGATGCATAAATTTTCCTTAAATGGTGATTCAACATGCCATTTTATTAAATATTGAATGAGTATTAAGATATATATATGAATTTCAATGATTTATGAAGTTGAAATGGAGATTAGAATGGAATATGGGTTGAAAACCTAACTTGATAAATCCTAAATGCAAGTGTTAAGTTGCTGTTTTGGATTAGTATCATGTTTAGGCTGTGAATGATGTTTTAGTGAAATATATATGTTGATTTGAGCCTAAGATATGAATTTTAGAAAGAATAGAATTCAAAGTGATGTCTATGATCCAATTTTCATGTTTTTGTGACATATATGTTGTATAAGTATGCTTAAGTGAATAATGTATGATTTAGAGGGTAAATTACTCTAAATATAGGTTACTTTTAATGATCAAAAGGAATGAAATTATCTTGCCTTAAATTTGGAATTTTAGGGCCTAAGTAGGAACATGCAAAATGGGGTGAGAAAGATACCCCATATGTACATGAAAGTTGCTGTTTTGAGAGGAGTTAAATTATGAATGTTAAATATGTGTTAATACCCTAGATTTGGGTTAGGAAAAGTTGGATTAATTGTTGGAAATTCGGAATTTTAAAACTTTTTAGGGTTAAGTATCGAAAGATACATTAAAAGTATGAAAAACGGGTTCCAAAGTTGCTGTTTTGGAAACCTATGATTAGTGGATTAAAATTTCATAAAAATTCCCTAAATAAAGTGTTAATTAAGGATGCTAATCATGCTGAAATATGGACCAAGTTGCTGATTTGTAAAATTTTATGAAATGCATCATATATGTGTTGTAAAATGGGTATATGTGGATGGATGAACATGCATAAGTGGTAAATGACTTATGTAAATTGATTATGGGAAAAAATGCATGAAAGTATGATAAATTCTGTGAATATACATCTATTTAGATGCATGATTTTAATTTCAAAATTTTGAAATTAATTAATGAGGCTTAAGGCGACAACGTGTGCTTAAAATGAGCACCGATGTGTAAAATTTTGGAAAATAAGTGAAAAATGGTGTATGGAAGGTAATGAACCTTTAAATAATGACTATTAGATGGTTATTAAGTGATTGAATGATTAACCTACTTATGAGATTAAATATGATGTGTAATAGCCGATGTAATGTACAAGTATGAGTTGTATAAGCATAATGACTTGAGAAGTCAAATGGATTATGTATGTTAATGAAAATGGGTGAAAAACTAAGTTGGATGCAAGAAAAAGAAATATATGAATATTATATTATTCTCATGTAAGCAAGGGCAAAGAAAAGGCAGATTTGGAAAGCTAGAGAAACACAGGTAAGCAAACAAATTTTTAAATGATTTGTATTTTCTAAATTGTTTACATAAATGCAACTTTTTCTTTAAATGTTTTGATGTGATTATTGAAATTATTTCTAATGTATTTAAGGATGGCCATTCCTTAGTTAAATATGTATTTGAAATGATTCTTTTGTTTACAATGTGATATTGAGAAATTTCTTTGATAAATGTTATGAAAATGTGACTCTAAGTTTCTATATGAAAAATCATGCTAGCATGTTAAAGATGATTTTTATGAAAGTCTCATGTGCACAAAGTACTAGGTCCACTTGAAAGGTATAAGCAGACCAATTGTCCCCCTTTGGTGTGACCAAGTCGCTAAGATAGGCCAAAGGCCGGCGGCGCCCTCCTTGAGATGAGAGAAGACAAGGACGGATGGTCACCTAGCTAGCTTCCATCCTATGAAGGACATGTTCATGGTTTTATATTGCATTATGCATGTCGTACCTGTGATAAGTACAAGAACTATGTTTTCAAGGTATACCTTTCCAAAAGGTACGAATTGCTTTCCAAGTTATTTTAAATGAAAGATATTGCCTGTAAAATACATAGCTTGCTTATTGAGTTTACGACTCACATTTTCGTGTTCCAAACCCATAGACAGGTGAAAGAAGAGGCTTGGCAAAGGAGCAAGAACCGACCATTGGAGAAATGGAAAAACATTATAAGTACATGTTTGTGAAAAATCTATGTTGAATGATTGTAAATTAATTTGATGATTCTATGTTGACAACTATGGATGATACATGCTGTGACATCTGATTTATGTGAAAGTTTGAAATGTCTTTTGAACATCATGCTTAACTATGAAATTGTTAGGTGGAAATGACCTAAGTATGCATGAGATGAAAAATGGAAGGAAATAAACTTCTATGAAAATATATTTATTTGGATAAATATCCGTTAAAACCTGCTGTGTGACAGGGCAACAATCTTGATCACGTTTACTAATCAATAACGATCCCGAGGTAAGGCCCAGGATGTGACGCTCGGGTTTGGGGTGCCATAGACTTCACCTAAGTCTTAGGCGAAGTCGACTTCGGTTGCGACTTCGTCTGTCTAGAGGTCCAGATTTCAGAGCTGTTGATTTTTGAGGCTTTGAAGTCGATACTGAAGTCGACTTCGGTATCGACTTCACCTAAGCGATACCTGAGTCGACTTAGCATGCGACTTGGCCTACCACTCTTTTGACCTTTGAGCATTTGAATCTTGGCATCACTTAATAAACACATTAGTACTAAAGTAATTCTTAAATTGAATTGTTAATCATCGAAACATGGATTGTGCTTAATTTGTCTTATGTTTACAACAATCTCCACCTTTTTGATGATTGACAAAATCAATTTGAGATAAATCTTTCAATTTTATCATTTAAAAAGTATTTCATGTTTTAGTTAACACTTTGTATTGGATTCTATTGTCAAGTCATGTTGGTTACACAATACTTCATAAGAATGACATTTCATTCATAACATTTTAAGCACAAGGTAAAATATTCATTCAAGTCAAGTCATAAATATACAGAAATGATGCAATTTTAATTCAATTCATACATTCTACCCAACCCAAAAAATAACCTTATTCTCTCTCTCCCCCCTTTTTGTCAAAACATCAAAAAAATAAGTACGAAAAGCGAGATTTGTGAAATTGAAAAGCAAAGATGGGGTAGGCAATAGGTGAGGTGGAGGTATAGGATGAGCACAGGCTGAGGAGAATGGGGATGATGGAGCCTGAACGGTGGGTTCAGCTCAGACAGATTTGCCCCAATAAGGATCAAAGTCGGTGAGGCTTGGAATAGGCCGGCCATGACGACTACCTGAGGCAAGTTGATATTTGATAGCCGTCAATTGCTAATCCAATTTGTCCTGCCATCTATGCATTTCCATCAATGAAAATGTTGATTGCTCCCAATGCTTGAGAAATGCGGCTCTCCATATGTTGTAGACACTCCAAAATTGCCTTGGAGGTGGACAGTTGATCCAGAGAGTAGACAAAGTGATCGGTTGCCCACGATCCATGAGGGGAACATGATCCATGAGACGCAGGTGAGGCGGGAGCTGGAGGAGCAGGAGGTGGAGATGGAATGGGATCACAATGGGGCAGATCCTTCCCCTCAAGGTGAGCTTCCTCGGCTTCTGGTTGAGCAGGAGCGTCTTCAAACTCATTTTCCATTCGTTTCTGTAATCGATCAGCTCAAAATGCCTCCAAGTCGATCTTCATCAAGGTCAACAGGGTACACTTGATGTCATTGGTGGGTTTTAGCACCTCATAGGGCTCGCCATCCAAGTCAACATGATAATAGGCTAAGATCTTTGTGATCCACGTGCCATATGGTAAAACGCCCCTTGGATTATCCTTTTTCAGTTTAAGGGCCTCCAGAAACAGTTTTGGAAAATTCACTTTGACCCGATTGGCTACTTTTCATAGGATTTTGGCCTCTTGAGGATTGAGTTGATTTCGGCCTCCTCCTTTATGGTAGATACGGTGGGCGATGAGCAGCTGTAGGACCCGTAGTCTTGGAGATAGATCCACGTAGTGCAAAAACTTGATACCTGGATGGTATTTGTTGCTATTCGTCAATTGATTATACATCTGGGTAAGTGTCAAGCCACCTGGAAAGGGTTCGTCATCTCTAGGTACTCCTAGAATGTTGGCCACTCGATCAACAACAGTTCTCTTACTTATTCCATGTTCGAGCCCCAGGTTTATTCCCACCCCTTTCATATAGGTGGTCAGATACTCCTGATCCCATAGGTAATAGAGCAACCTAGTTAAATCAGGATATATCTTGTCGTCTTCTTTCAGTAGCCTAGTCCAGCCTTGATAATCCAATAGTTCCTGAATTCCAAACTCATATTCATGCAAGAACTTGAAATCTATGATTTTGGGCAAAAAGGTCTTCATTTCATAAAAATGTCTATAAAACTAACTGTGCTGTCGTTCAGTTCTAAAATAGTCGGTTGACATTTTAAGGACTTGGCCCCTTTGAGTGGGAGTTCCCCTTCTCTTTCCACCCATGTCTAAGCTATCACTAGATTCAAGATATGATTCTTCTCTGGGTGCCGAGATGGATGGATTACCTTTATGAAACCGAACTCGACGGCCTGTGGAGGTTATAGCCTCTTCCCAAGCTCGCTTGGACAGTGTTTGTTGCCGACGAGGCACGTCCTCCCCTGTATGTGATTTAGACAGTCTAAAAATGGGAAGTTTGGATGGTTTTGATACAACTTTTGGTGTCATGGGTTCCAAGATTGATGGATCTTTGAAAGTTTAGATGGATGTTGAGATTCAGGTGGAGAGGAAGGATTTCTCTTGAGAGGAATAGGGGAGAAATGAGAGATGAATGAGATAGGATAGGAATGAGAGGGAAGTCAAATTCCTGCCTTTTGTAGGTGGGTAGCCGAATCATCGGCTTGTGGAGTCGACTTGGCTCCTCTGACCCAAGTTCTAAATTTGCTTTTTGTTTTTTACTCCCTCTTTTTTTAGTTGCATAGTTTTCACAGAAGTATTTCTAATTTATGAGTCAATATCAATCATACCCATGTCATTTCTAATTTTGTAAAATGATTCCTTTACTAATGATTTTGTAAAAATATCAGCAATTTGATACTCTTTTTTAACGTATTTTAGACAATATATCATGGTTTTCAACATGTTCCCTAATAAAATGATGTCTCACATCTATATGTTTGGTTCTAGAGTGCAGTATGAGATTTTTTGTTAAGCTCATATTGCACTTGTATTGTCACATCTAATTGATATATCTTTGTATTCAATCCCATAGCTTTTAAGTTATTGTTTCATCGAAAGTAGTTGGGCACAATAGCTCCCAGCGGCAATATATTCAGCTTCCACAGTAGATAGAGCAACACTAGTTTATTTTCTTGAAAACCATGAAACCATCATGTTTCCAAGAAATTGACATGTCCCACTAGTTCTTTTTCTATCTACCTTGTAACCGATAAAATCCTCATCCGAGTAGTCGATTAGATCAAATGTTGAACCCTTGGGATACCATAGCCCTAGATTAGTAGTATTAATCAAATACTTAAAAATTCTTTTTACAGCTATTAAATGTGATTCTTTGATATATGATTGAAATCTAGAACACATTCAAACACTGATCAAAATATCTAATCTAGATGCAGTCAAATATAACAAAGATCCTATCATGCTTCTATACAACTTTTGTTCAACTAATTTACCTTTTTCATCCTTGTCAATTTTAATGGTTGAGCTTGTTGGAAACAATTAATGAAAAATATCCAAATCATGTGTTTTGATGATTAACAACGCAATTTGAGTAAATATTAGCTACTAATCTGTTTGTGCAATGTTTAAGGATATAAAAATAAGGTATGCAAAGAATAACAGATCAAGTTGATCTCCAAGTCGACTCAGACATCGACTTAGGCGAAGTTGATCCCGAAGTCGACTCCAGCAGCAACTTCAAATGACAATTCTTGGACAGCGTTGAAATAGAGGACTTGGACATACTGAAGTCGCAGATGAAGTCGACTCCACTTGCGACTTGGGTGAAGTCACAGACGAAGTCGACTCCAGTATCGACTTCAAGATGCAATTTCCTTCCAGCGTTGAAATTGGATTGCTAAGATTCTGAAGTCGCAACCGAAGTCGACTCCACATACGACTTGGGTGAAGTCGCAGGCAAAGTCGACTCCAGCATCAACTTCAACTTGGCAGGGCAGATCTTCAAGATCAAGTCGAAGGACAAGCCGACTTCAAGATAAACTTGAGTCAAATTAAGGATGAAGTCAACCTAAATTTTTCAACTTGAATATATGAAGACTAATCCAAGTTTAAAGCAAGCAAGACACATGAATTCAACCATTCTAAATCAAAGTCGGATTTGTTCATACAAGATTCGAGTTTTTCAAGTTCTTTAAACTTAAAGCTAAAGAAATTTTGTACAAATAAGTTCCAAGTATTGAAAGACAGAAGAAGAAGAAGAAGTTAAGCAAGCAAGAGACACTTCAACAAAGATCAAACTAACTTGGCAAAAGAAAGAAGCCAAGTCGCACCCGAAGTCGACTCCAAGATTGACTTGAAGCCAAGTCTCAGACCAAGTCAACCCAGAGGACAGACTTGGAAACTGAAGAACAGCTGAAGTCGCACACGAAGTCGACTCCAGCATGCGACTTGGGTGAAGTCGCACACGAAGTCGACTCCACCTGCGACTTGGAGGTGTAACGTTCGAATTTTTGAACATTGGAACATTTATTACGCCCCAACCAACTCTATAAAGTTCAAAATTCTCCCTCCTCTATATATAGACACTCAAGCAAATGTGGAAATACATAAGATAGAGCTGAAAAAGAGGAAATAAGTGCTACTAAGAGTTTCAATCCACTTTTCTCTACAATTGAGTGATTTATACACTTTCAAAGGAAGAATAAGCTTCAAAGTTGCTGTTTGCTTCAACGCAATACGATTCGTTGCTTCTACAAATTCTTCCTCGACCTAAAACTGCCTACACAAATCTGTAAAGTGTAGATTTCTTCTATTTCATCTTGTTATTTGATTTTGGTGCTTGGTTTGAGTTCGGTGTTTCAAACCAAGATATAGCAAGTAGGGTTGTGATTGGAGTGTAACTCATCACCTACTTGTGTTGCTTGTTGTACATGCCCCCTAGAGCTAGAATCTAGAAGAGAGCGGAGGCTCTAGTTGTATATGCCCCCTAGAGCTAGAATCTAGAAGAGAGTGGAGACTCTAGTTGTATACGTGGAATTCATAAGTGGAACCCAAGTCATAAGAAAGTGTGAGCTTGGAAGAGTGGAGGAGGGAAAGGTTGTCCGAACCACTATAAATCTTGTCTACTGTTTTTCATTTTCGCTTTCATTATCTTATTGTTTTCTATTTGTTTTATTAAAGGGGTTTAAACTAAACTGGGGTAAAATCTCTAATTAAAGTTTTAAATTTTTAAATACCCAATTCACCCCTTCCCTCTTGTGTAATTGTCATCAACTCAGGACCAACAAGTGGTATCAAAGCAGGTCTTTGAGTTTTACCAAAGAGATCTTTTGATATGGCATCCCAATCTACTTCCGTTCCCGCATTTGCCGAAGGCGAATCCTTTACTAGGCCACAATTGTTTGATGGGAATAATTTTGGATATTGAAAACTACGTATGAAATAACTTATCATGGCTACAGATATGGACTTTTGGATTGCAATCCAAGACGGTGTGACTTTCCCTATTGATGAAAGAGCTTCCAAATGGACCGATGAGGAAGTGAAAATTGTAAAGAGTAACACCAAGGCTATGAATTCATTATTTTGTGCTCTTACGACTTCCGAATATGATAGAGTATCCTCTTGTTTAACTGCCAAAGAGATATGGGATACACTAACATCTATCTATGAAGGAACTTCTCAAGTCCAAGGGACAAGGAGAAATATTTTGATTGGAGAATTGGAAAACTTTAGATTGCTAGAAACAGAAAATATTTCTGAAATATTTGCTAGATTTTCCAAGATTACTAACGCCTTGAAAGGGCTAGGAAAGGCAATTTCTGAATCTGAACAGGTCATGAAGATTCTAAGGGCACTACTCGAATCATGGACTCCAAAAATTACGGCAATAGAAGAAGCCAAAGACCTAAACACATTGAAGTTGGAAGACCTTATTAGCTCATTAATGTCACATGAGCTAATCAAGAAAAGAAACGATGATCACCACAAAGGCAAAAGAGTCATCGCCTTGAAAGTTGCACAAGACTCGGATGACACCACCTCATCATCACAAAACGACGATGAAATTGCCTTACTTACAAAACGGTTCAGAAAATTTGTAAGGAAAGGTAGAAATTTTAGAAACTTTAAAGAAAGAAATTCTAAAGAGAAAAAGAAAGAATCAACAAAATGTTATCGGTGTGGTGGTTCAGGGCACATGCAAGCCCAATGCCCAACGCCCGAAGAAAATAAAGCAAAGGAGTAAAGAAAAGAACGAGGCGACAACAGAAAATTTCAAAGAAACAAAGGAAGAGACATGTACGTAAAAGAAGATGAATCTACAACATGTAGCTCTTCAAGTGAAGAATGTGAAGCAGATTGCGCAAGAATTTGTTGCATAGCGAATTCCGACATATGTTTTGTAGCAACGGAAATCTTTTAAGATCAAGCTACTTCAACGAACTGCACTAGTAGTCAAGAGGTAACCTCCAAACAAAAATCTTTTTCAATTTTCTCTTCTACAAATGAATGCCTCAAATGTGCTGAATTTGGAGAACTTCAACAAGCCTAGGATTCATTATATGAGGAAATAAAGAAATTAGGAAACAAGTTTATAATAAAGAAAAGACAATGTGATGCAGTAATAATTGTGAATGGTAAACTTGCTGAAAAGATAGATAAATTAAAAAGTGAAAAGAATACCTTGGAAATTGAGTTAGAGAAACTCAAAAGGGAAAATGAATCATTAAATGAATCGCTTGTCAAGTTTTCTAATCCAGGAGAAAATGTGAAAATGTTCTTGAAAATGACAACCCAAACTTGTAAGAAAGAACTTGGGTATAATACATTTGAGCAAGAGAAATCTAATGCTCCGAGAAACAACGCCAAAGCAATTTATACTAAACCTAAGATAAATCAAGTAGTTTGGACCAAAAGACCAACCGAGGAACAAATTACCAAATGGCTTCCTGTTTCTAGACTTCCGGGAGCTTGTAATTTTTGCAACAAGTTAGGACACAAGGTTTATCAATGCAAATTGAGAAAATTGCAAAACCTTGGTGCAAAATTGGTTTGGATGCCGAAAAGCATTGGATTTATGGCTTCAAAGGTAGACCAACATAGACTCCAAAGGATAACTAACCCAAATGGACCCATAAAATGGGTACCAAAAGGATGAGCTCCACTTGACTTAATTTTTGTAGGTTTGTCTTAGAGCTAAGGCCAATAACATATGATTTATGGATAGTGGTTGCTCAAGACATATGACAGGAGAAAAAGGACTGTTCCATAAGATCAACCCATGCAATGAAGGAACAATAGCTTTCGAAAATAATGAAAAAGGTAAAATAAAGGGTAAAGGAAATGTTTATGGTATTTCAAATGCATGTATTGAAGATGTACTATTTGTTGAAGGACTCAAACACAACCTAATGAGTATTAGTCAATTATGTGATAAAGGATATAAAGTTGTACTTGAATCCTCTATATGTAATATTTTTGATGATGAACACATAGTATTTAGTGGCAAAAGACATGGAAATGTATATTTGGTTTGCCTTGATGAACTAGAGGGAAAATGTCTAATAGCCATAGAAAATGATCCATGGATATACAAGGCCTGGACATATAAATATGTCAAATATTAAAATATTGTGGAAAAAGAATCTAGTACAAGGGTTACCAAAGCTCAAATATGACAAGGATAAAATTTGTAAAGCTTGTCAACTATCTAAACAACCCAAAATGCCATTTTCCACCAAAAAGGAAATTTCAACAACTAGACCACTAAAGTTGTTACATATGGATCTTTATGGGCCATCAGACATTTTAATTCTTGGTGGGAAAAAGTACGTGTATGTAATTGTTGATGATTTTACAAGATTTACTTGGATTATATTCTTAGCTAGCAAAGATGAAGCATTTTCTACGTTTGTCACGTTTTCAAATTTGGTGCAAAATGAAAAATAAAGTTCAATCATTTCCATTAGAAGTGATCATGGTGGTGAATTTGAAAATAATCGATTCATAGAATTTTGCAATGAAAAAGGAATTCACCATATATTTTCTGCACCAAGAACTCCTCAACAAAACGGAGTTGTTGAAAGGAAAAACCAAACAATACAAGAAATGACTAGAACCATGCTAAATGAGAGTAAATTGTCCAAAATATTTTGGGGTGAAGCTGTAAGTACAGCTTGTCATGTATTAAACCGAGTTACCATTAGAGCAATATTGAAAAAGACCCCATATGAACTTTGGAAAGGCAGAAAACCAAACATATCATATTTCCATACTTTTGGATGTACTTGTTATGTGTTAAATAATGAAAAAATAAATTTGGAAAAATTATATGCCAAAAGCGATGAAGCTATTTTCTTAAGTTATTCATCAAATAGCAAAGCATATAGGATTTTCAACAAAAGAAATCAAATAGTAGAAGAATCAATACATGTTGTTTTTGATGAATTTAACCAAACTCCGAGAAAGGAGGATGAACTAAGTGATGCAGATGATACAAAAGAAAAACAACAAGAACAACAAAAGGAAACCGAGCTCAAGTCAGAAAACCCCATGGAGGAAGAGGTAAGTGAAGGTAATGACTCCTACAAACCTCCAATTGATTTGAAATTCAAAAATGCACATCCAATTGAGCAAGTCATTGGAAATATTTATGAAAGAGTAAAAACTAGGAGATCAAAACAAAATATTTGTGGACAATATGCATTTGTGTCAAAAATTGAACCAACCACTATTGAACAAGCTCTTAATGATGAAAACTGGGTTATTGCAATGCAAGAAGAGCTAAATTAATTTGAAAGAAATAATGTATGACATTTAGTTCCTAGACCAAATGATTATACCATTATTGGTACCAAATGGGTATTTAGAAACAAATTGGACGAAAGCGGACTTGTAATAAGAAACAAAGCTAGATTAGTAGCCAAAGGGTATTCCCAGGAAGAAGGGATTGATTTTGAAGAATCATATGCACCCGTGGCTAGATTAGAAGCCATACGTATTTTACTAGCATTTGCTTCTCACATGAATTTCAAATTGTTTCAAATGGATGTGAAAAGCGCATTTTTGAATGGGTACTTGAATGAAGAAGTATATGTTGAACAACCCCCTGAATTTGAAGAAAAGGATAAATCAAAATATGTTTATAAGCTGACCAAAGCATTATACGGACTAAAACAAGCCCCACGAGCTTGGTATGAAAGGTTAAATAGATTTTTGATTGATCATGAATTTCAAAGAGGAAAAGTTGATACTTTATTCATCAAGTATAAAAGTAAAAATATTTTAATTGTGTAAATTTATGTAGATGATATAATATTTGGTGCTACTGATGAAACTCCGTGCCAAGAATTTTCTAAGATTATGCAGAGCGAATTTGAAATGAGCATGATGGGAGAATTAAATTTCTTCCTTGGACCGCAAATCAAGCAACAAGCCGAAGAAATATTCATAAATCAGTCCAAGTACATCAAAGAAATGCTAAAGAAATTTTGAATGCAAACTAGCAAAGGAGCAAATATTCCAATGAGTTCAACAATCAAGATCGACACGGACGAAAACGGTAAATGTATCGATTAAAAGCTTTATAGAAGTATGATAGGATCATTGTTGTATTTAACTGCTTCTAGACCGGATATTCTTTTCAGTGTATGTATGTGTTCTAGATTCCAAGCATGTCCTAAAGAATCACATTTATTGGCTGTAAAAAGAATTTTTAAATATTTGATAAATATCACTAATCTTGGACTATGGTATCCAAAGGGGTCAACGTTTGATTTAATCGGCTACTCGGATGCGGATTTTTCCAGTTAGAAAGTAGATAGAAAAAGTACTAGTGGAACATGTCAATTCCTTGGAAACATGTTGGTTTCATGGTATTCAAGGAAATAAACTAGTGTTGCTTTATCTACGGCAGAAGCCGAATATATAGCTGCCGGGAGTTGTTGTGCCCAACTAATTTGGATGAAACAACAATTGAAAGACTATGGTATTGATTATTATAACATTCCAATTAAATGTGACAATACAAGTGCAATTTGTTTAACTAAAAATCCAGTATTGCATTCAAGAACCAAACACATAGATGTAAAACATCATTTTATTCGTGAACATATTGAAAATCATGATGTTTGTTTGGAATATGTGAAAACTGAGGATCAAATTGCTGATATATTCACCAAACCTTTAGCAAAGGAATCATTTTACAAAATTAGAAATGATATAGGGATGATTGAGCTAAATTAGGAATAATTAGATGAAAAATAGACTTTGGAAAATCCAAGTCGTTAAGCCAAGTCGACTCCGAGGCTATCAAGTCGACTCCACTGAAGTCGACTTGGGCATAGTGAAGTCAACTTTGCCTAGGGCAAAGTCGACTCCACGCACACGACAGTCGGACTTCCGGCCTTCTTCTTTCTTTTTTCTTTCTCTTCTCTCTCCTTTTCTCTCATTTTTTCCGCGTCGGAAGCTCTCTCTCTCTCGGTTTATCTTCCAACTTTCTTCTCTCCGGCATTTCTCCGGCCTTCTCTTTCTTCTCCGACTCTTTCTCTCAGTCTCGGTCTCTATTGGTCTCCATCTCTCTCCATCACTCTCCATCTCTCCTCACTCAATCCATCTATCCCTCTCTGTCTTCTCAATTGCTCTCTACATTCCTCTTTCAAGCTCCATTTGAAAGTCTCATTTCCAAAACTCATCTCAAATGGCTCCCAAATCTCATTTGCCTAAGCTAGCTGTGTCGAAGCCATCACTAAGGCCCGTACCCAGACAAACAGACTCCCAAACTGAGGAGGACCTTCCCAGGAGACAACGGACTCCTGCGAAACGAACTCGGGAGGAACCATCAACTTCCACAAGTCGACGGGTTCGGTTCCAGACTGCTACTCCATCTACAACAGGAGCTCAAGGGTCCGAAAATCAAACTAGAAGTACTGATATAGGAGATAGGAGAAGAGGGACTCCTGTTACCAAAGGTCAAGTCTTGAAGATGCCTATGACATATTTCAAGACTGAATTGCAACACAGACGATTCTATAAATCGTTCTATGAACGGAAGATATTCATTTCGAAAATTATAGACTTCAAGTTCTTGACCGATTATGAATTTGGAATTGAAGAATTGTTAGATTTCCAAGGCTGGACTAGTTTG
Source organism: Annona cherimola (assembly GCA_030490835.1). Classification (NCBI taxonomy): domain Eukaryota; kingdom Viridiplantae; phylum Streptophyta; class Magnoliopsida; order Magnoliales; family Annonaceae; genus Annona; species Annona cherimola. Next base: position 52,100,490 of record CM059972.1, on the reverse strand, counting down.
TTGAAAGCAGACGACAGAGTATATCCCGACCTGACTAGGATATTCTACTACTTATGGGATAATAACTTCTTTAACACATATGTGAAAGGAGTAGAAATGTTCTTAGGAACTATGGGAACAGTAGGTCTAGGAAATGCACTGATGAAAGTAGGAAGAATCCTACGTGTACCGTACGAAGAAGGGCAGCTTCCTGAGGATCTAACCCTGGATCAGATGTATAATCAACTAACACGGAGCAACAAGTATCATCCAGGAGTTAATTCCCGCACTACATGGACCTATCCCCAAGGCTAAGGATCCTTAGGCTACTCATCGCCCACTGCATCTATCCAAAGGGTGGTGGAAGAAACCAGCTGAACCCACAGGAGGCGGGAATTCTTTGGAAATTCGCGAATAAAGTCAAGGTCAGCATACCGCGACTATTTCTGGAAGCACTAGCCTCGAGGAAGGACAACCCACGAGGGGTTCTTCCATATGGGACATGGATCACAAGGATCCTGGAATTCTATGGGGTTGACATCAATGGTGAACCGTTTGAGGTTCTGAAATCAACGAATGCCATCAACAAAGCCCTGCTCCAACGCATGAAAATCAATGTGGAGCAATTTAGAGCAGAGCAAATACAAGAAAGAATGTGCAGACCAGCTCAAGAGGAAGCTGAGGATGCACAGGATCAGGGGGAGCAGCCCCCGCCACCAGAGGATGAGCAACCTGCTCCACATGCAGACGCTCCCGAAGAGCCAGCCTCACCCGTGTCACACGGCTCTTGCTCACCTCACGGTTCACAGATTCCTGATCTCGCACCACATCCCCCATCATGGGACACTTTGGTGAATGCTATTCGAGTTCACCTTGAGCAGTTAGAGGACCGACTAACTAGCCAAATTGCTGGGGTCCAAAATGTGATAATAGATATGCATTCACGCCAAGATTGTATAAATCTATCACCTGGCATCCGGGCATCATCGAAATCTGCCCATACCCGAACTGGATCCGTTTGATACCGGATCAGTTCGCAGAGATCCTACCCCAGCACCCATTTCATCATTTTACTCCTCAGCCCATGTTCGACCTATCCGACCAATTTCATATCCTATATCTGCATTTCAATTCACCAAATCAGTGCGAGTCGACCCTTATTTGATTGGTTGACAAAAAGGGGGAGAAGTGTTGAGTTTTGAGTTTAGATTTTTTAGGATTTTGGGTTGGGTAGCTTGTATATAGGTTTCATTTGCATTTGCATTTGAAATTTGTATGAAATTTTTGATCATATATATGAAAAGGTTGCTTATGATCAAGTTCGTTTGTGTTTTGATCACTTTTGCAAAGTTTATTATCACTTGAATTATGCTCTGATTACAAAAGCTCTGCTTTTAATACTCTGATGTTTTGCTATAATCATTAATGTTCTGCTTTGAAATGGTTGAATGATTTGTGATTATTTGAAACAACATATGCATGACAATTTCAAAAGGTAAATGACTTATGATTATCTTAAAAATAACAAATGATATATTGAAAGATATAAACTCAAATTGGTTTTGTCAATCTTCAAAAAGGGGAAGATTGTTGGAAACAATTAATGAAAAATATCCAAACCATGTGCAACAAAATTTGAGTAAATATTAGCTACTAATCTGTTTGTGCAATGTTTAAGGATATAAAAATAAGGTATGCAAAGAATAACATATCAAGTTGATCTCTAAGTCGACTCAGACATCGACTTAGGCGAAGTCGATCCCGAAGTCGACTCTAGCAGCGACTTCAAATGACAATTCTTGGACAGCGTTGAAATAGAGGACTTGGACATACTGAAGTCGCAGATGAAGTCGACTCCACTTGTGACTTGGGTGAAGTCGCAGACGAAGTCGACTCCAGTATCGACTTCAAGATGCAATTTCCTTCCAGCGTTGAAATTGGATTGCCAAGATTCTGAAGTCGACTCCACATGCGACTTGAGTGAAGTCGCAGGCAAAGTCGACTCCAACATCAACTTCAACTTGGTAGGGCAGATCTTCAAGATCAAGTCGAAGGACAAGCCGACTTCAAGATAAACTTGAGTCAAATTAAGGATGAAGTCAACCTAAATTTTTCAACTTGAATATATGAAGACTAATCCAAGTTTAAAGCAAGCAAGATACATGGATTCAACCATTCTAAATCAAAGTCGGATTTGTTCATACAAGATTCGAGTTTTTCAAGTTCTCTAGACTTAAAGCTAAAGAAATTTTGTACAAATAAGTTCCAAGTATTGAAAGACAGAAGAAGAAGAAGAAGAAGTTAAGCAAGCAAGATACACTTCAACAAAGATCAAACTAACTTGGCAAAAGAAAGAAGCCAAGTCGCACCCGAAGTCGACTCCAAGATCAACTTGAAGCCAAGTCTCAGACCAAGTCAACCCAGAGGACAGACTTGGAAACTGAAGAACAGCTGAAGTCGCACACGAAGTCGACTCCAGCATGCGACTTGGGTGAAGTCGCACACGAAGTCGACTCCACCTGCGACTTGGAGGTGTAACGTTCGAATTTTTGAACATTGGAACATTTATTACGCGCCAACCAACTCTATAAAGTTCAAAATTCTCCCTCCTCTATATATAGACACTCAAGCAAATGTGGAAATACATAAGATAGAGCTGAAAAAGAGGAAATAAGTGCTACTAAGAGTTTCAATCCACTTTTCTCTACAATTGAGTGATTTATACACTTTCAAAGGAAGAATAAGCTTCAAAGTTGCTGTTTGCTTCAACGCAATACGATTCGTTGCTTCTACAAATTCTTCCTCGACCTAAAACTGCCTACACAAATCTGTAAAGTGTAGATTTCTTCTATTTCATCTTGTTATTTGATTTTGGTGCTTGGTTTGAGTTCGGTGTTTCAAACCAAGATATAGCAAGTAGGGTAGTGATTGGAGTGTAACTCATCACCTACTTGTGTTGCTTGTTGTACACGCCCCCTAGAGCTTGAATCTAGAAGAGAGTGGAGACTCTAGTTGTATTCGCGGAATTCATAAGTGGAACCCAAATCACAAGGGAGTGTGAGCTGGGAAGAGTGGAGTAGAGAAAGGTTGCCCGAACTACTATAAATCTTGTCTACTGTTTTTCATTTCCGCTTTCATTATCTTATTGCTTTCTATTTGTTTCATTAAAGGGGTTTAAACTAAACCGGGGTAAAATCTCTAATTAAAGTTTTAAATTTTTAAATACCCAATTCACCCCTCCCCTCTTGGGTAATTGTCATCAACTCGGGACGAACAGAGCTCATAGGTGCGTTTGCCCCTTTACTGTTTTGCATTCCAAACTTCTTGAGCATTTCTTGACATATTTGGACTGATTTATGAAGATGCCTTCACTTATTTGCTTAATTTGCACCCCAAGAAAGAAATTTAGTTCGTCCATCATGCTCATTTCAAATTCATTCTGCATAATCTTAGAAAATTCTTGACATAGAGTTTCATTAGTAGCACCAAATATAATATCATCCACATAAATTTGAACAATCAATATATCTTTTCCTTCGTATTTGATAAATAATGTGGTATCAACTTTTTCTCTTTGAAAATCACGATTAATCAAGAATTTGCTTAACCTTTCATACCATGCTCTTGGAGCTTGTTTTAATCCATACAAAGCTTTGGTTAACTTAAAAACAAATTCGGATTGATTTTTCTCTTCAAAACCAAGAGGTTGTTCAACATATACCTCCTTGTTTCGGCATCCATTCAAAAATGCACTTTTTACATCCATTTGAAACAGTTTGAAATCCATGTGAAATGCAAAAGCTAGTAGAATACGTATGACTTTCAATCTACCTACTGGAGCATATGATTCCTCAAAATTAATTCTTTCTTCTTAGGAATACCCTTTGGCCACAAGCCTGACTTTGTTTCTCAACACGAGTCCACTTTTGTCTAGTTTGCTCCTGAAAACTCATTTGGGACCAATAATTGTGCAATCTTTGGACTAGAAACTAGGTGTCATACTTGATTCCTCTCAAATTAGTTTAGCTCTTCTTGCATTGCTAAAATTTAATTTTCATCATTAAGAGCTTGATCAATTGAATTTGGCTCTATTTTGGATACAAAAATAAAATGTCCACATATATTATGTCCAGATCCTCTTGTTCTTACCCCTTCATATATGTTGTCAATTACTTGTTCAATTGGATGATCATTTTTGAATTTCAAATCCTTTGGAGGTTTGTAAGAACCATTACCTTCACTTACCCTTTCGTCTGGGGATTGCTCTTGCTTTCTTTCCAATTCTCCTTGCTGTTCCATTTGCGGCTTTTCAGGATTCTTTGACTGGTCATCTACATCACTTAGCTCATCCTCTTTTTTGAGATTAGCATTAAATTCATCAAAGACAACATGTGTTGATTTTTCTACTACTTGATTTCTTTTGTTAAAGACTCTATATGCTTTGCTATTTGATGAATATCTAAGAAATATTGCTTCATCTCTTTAGCATCTAATTTTTCTCAATTTATTTTTTTCATTATTTAGTACATAGCATGTCCAGCCAAAGACATGGAAGTATGAGATATTTGATTTTCTACCTTTCTATAGCTCATATGGAGTCTTTTTCAAGATTGCTCTAATGGTAACTTGATTTAGTACACGGCATGCTGTACTTACAGTTTCTCCCCAAAATTTTTTAGATAATTTACTTTCGTTTAGCATAGTTCTGGCCATCTCTTGTATTTTTCTATTTTTCCTTTCAACTACCCCGTTTTGTTGAGGAATCCTTAGTGCAGAAAATGTATGATGAATTTCTTTTTCATTGCAAAATTCTATAAATCGTTTGTTTTCAATTTCACCACCATGATCACTTCTAATGGATATGATCATATTTTTCTTTTCATTTTGCTCCAAGTTTGAGAAAGTAATAAACATTGAGAAGACTTCATTTTTGCTAGCTAAAAGTATTATCCATGTAAATCTTGAAAAATCATCAACAATAATAAAAACATACTTTTTCCCTCAAAGAGTCAAGATGTCAGATGACCCATACAGATCCATATGTAATAGTTCAAGTGCCCTAGTTGTAGAGATTTTCTTTTTGGAGGAAAATGACATTTTAGGCTGCTTGGGTAGTTGGCATGCCTTGTAAATTTTATCTTTTCATATTTAAGCTTTGATAAGCCTTCTATTGGGGTCTTTTTCCACAAAGATTTAATGTTTGACATATTTATGTGTCCAAGTCTTTTATGCCATATCCATAGATCATTATCAATAGCTATGAGATATTGTCTATCAAGTTCATCAAGGGAAACCATATATATATTTTCATATCTTTTGCCACTAAAGACTATGTGATCTTCATTGAAAACATTGCATATGGAGGATTCAAACATAACTTTATAGCCTTTGTCACACAATTGACTAATGCTCATTAGATTATGTTTGATTCCTACAATAAATAGTTGTTCGCAATCTCACTGCAAGTGCACGGGTCGTAGATTATAGTATATAAATTATCGATCCACAGGGAATTCGAGACTATAAACTTTACTTTTAAACGCTTTCGTGTCGAATAAAATAGAAAAGTGGGAAGGGAATATCGTAAATAAAATGGAAAAGAAGTAGAAAAATGGGAAGAGAAAATTGCAAATTAGAATGAGTAGAGAAAACGAGAATGCGAGTACCTAGGGTCTAGGATTTCACATGCGTCTTTTGCAACGGGTAGTGGTATAATTATTTAATTTGGATATTGTTTGTTAAAGGAGAACAATCCCTAATTTATCCTTGCACATTCTCTCAAAACCTACAAGGCGTACCCTAATTTTCTTAACCACCTATTCTCATGGGATTAAGTTAATTAGAATCTATTAAGTTCTGTGGTTTGTTCATGAAATTCCTCAAAGTCATCATGCCTATTCTCATGGTCTTAGATTTTCAGGTTTAATATCTTGATTATCGTATATTAGGTTTTCACCTCTCGATTCCAGCACCTAATATATGAAATCATGCTAAAGTACGGGCTCATGTACAAAGCAATCATAAAAATCACAAGATATTAAATTAACAACAATATCCATCATAAATAAATTAAAAATTCACACCACGCTACATTGTACGCATAATACATCATAAACCCTATATTTAGGGTTTAGCCAAGCATGTTTAAGTCCAAAATAAAATTAAAATCCAAATCCATCTTAAACAAAGCAATAAAAATTTAAAAGGAAAAAGATAGGAAAGCTTATTGGTTTGAAGTTCCCGATGGTGTGTTGTCTGCTCCACGCCATTCGCCGGTCCGCCTCTTGCCCGTGCTCTCCGCCTCCTTGCTCTCTTTTTCTCTCTTAAAATTCTGGGTTGGAATTTTTCTGCTGCTCGTTAATTCCCTCTGAAATTTTTCTGCCCTCCCCTTTTATAGCTGCATATATGCGCAATTTGCTAATGGAATTCGTATTGGTCTTGGATTGCATAACCCTTGCTAGGATTGTGTAAGCAAATTGGACAACTGAATTAGAATTCAGCATAATCTTGGACGCTTGCTGGCCGTTCGTTTTCAACGGTCTGGAATAATGGAACGGCTGGATGGTTATAAACAGCGAACCCCACATCAATTTTCGCAATTAGCAGCTTGAATTAATTGGGTGGTGGTAATCTGGATTAATTGGACAACTTATGGTTGACATGTACAGCTACATGCTAAGGGCAGTGATGATCTTGCATGGTTTTGAAATCGACAATCTGGACAGTTATTTGTGTGGACAGCTTGTGGGGCCCATGTGAATTTTTGGACGCCTGGAATTAATTGAGAAATATCTAGATGTTGCTGATCATGTGGGGCTCTTGATTCCGTTTCCATGTTGAATTCTGCTATTGCCAATCAATGCATCATTATGCAATTTGAATTGCATTATGATTTGGATGGTTTGGATCATTTAGAATTGCTGCTGGTTCATGTGATTAAGTTGCTGAAATTCTGGACGGTCCATATGGCTGCATGATTTTGGACGGTTGCTGTTGATGATGCTTTGGACGGCTACTGGATGCAGCTTAATTTAATCAACGACCTGGATTGAATAAAAAATCTGGACCGCTTAATTCAGATTGGGCGGTGTTTGAAGACTTCAACTGGGTAGCTTGAATTAATTGGATGGTGCAGATCTTTTCTGGATTGGCTGGACGTTGCTGATGCTTTCTGGATTTCTGCATGGGCCCACTTAAATGGACGGTGCTGATTATTTCTGCATCTCAGATTTTTGAACGGTATTAAATTGGTTGGTTGGGATTTATTTCTGGAAGCTTGGATCGCTGCATCATCTCTGAGATGGACGACTGGATGGTGGGCCACTATATTTGCAAGGGCTACTGGATTTAATGGACGGTCCAATTTATGTGGGGCCCACTCGCTGAAACTTATTTTTCCTGCATAAAAAATGTTTTAAGTCATTAATTACTCAAATTAATAAATGGGGTTACAATATAAAAATTATTCAAACTCATTTAATTTTATGGCAACAAATAAAATTATAATTTCAAGCCAAAAGATTATAAAAATTATTTAAATAACCTGAAATTAATATTTAATACCAAAATGTTGCAAAACCATGTTTAACACCAAATTTCACATTAAACCCAATTAATTACCCACCAAATTGGTATAAAATACCCACAAAATATATTATTAATTTCCAATCATCAATAGTACATCTTCAATACATGTATTTGAAATGCCATAAATATTTCTTTTACCTTTTGTGATACCTAGACCCAAGTAGAACCCCTTGTATGTAAATTGTACATGTAAATTATGTTAATGATATGGTTTACGTTGATGGATGAAATTAGGGCTAATGACTAAGTAAGGTGCTTAAATTAATCATCTTAGCCCAAATGAGCTAATGAGCTCAAAAAAAGGCCTAATGAGGATTAGAAAATGTGGATATATTATGAATAATTATATCATATATTATGATGTAATTAGTGGAAATGATGATGATAATTATAAATATAAGGTGATAAATGTTAAAAAATTCATAACTTGACGCCTATAAGGTGGAATGAGATGAAATTTGAAAAGTAAGCACATGAGTATGTGCCCGACCTTATGAATGGATTGGATTATGAAAATTATGATGAGATTAGGGTGATAATGATTTATTTTCATCCAAATCCAAAGGTTGATTTCAAATGGCCATAACTTATGCTAGAAAGGTTATTTTGGGATGAAATTTGACATGAACGATTAAAATGATATGGTGAATCTTATAGATAGGTTTGATTAAGTTATTATCGTGTGAAATTTCTTAATCACTAAAGGATGAAAGCGGCTGACTTTTGTTCTTAACAAGTGACATGCCATTAATGAACTGAAAGCGACAAGTGACACGTGTCAACGTGGGATTCATCGAGCAAGATTTAAAGCCAACTCATTAAATGGAAAGTTGACTTTTGAAAGGAATATGAGACACATGTCATCGTAGGATCTATTTGGGATCAATGCAATTAATGCAAAAATCAATGATTTAATGAGGCAATTAAATGGACAAAATGAGGTGGCATAAGGAGGAATTTTTGGGAGCATTTTGCATTTCCAAAAATTTAGAAAATCAAATGAAAAAGGGCTGCACATTAATGGGCATTTAATGAGGTGGATTTGGGCAGATTTTTATGCCCACAAAAATCCAAAAGGGGCTACCCTAGGTGGGGACGTCCAAGGGGCATTTGGGTTGATTTTGTGATTTTTTTAAAAATGCTAAAATCACATATCATTAGTCTATATGACTAGGTATGTTAAATGACATTAATATGAGATGGATTTTGATGGCATAAAATGCCAAAAATCAAGCTACATGGGGACGTGAATGGATGGACAACAATATGAATGGATTTTGGGGCAATTAAGCTTCCTTAACCGTGGTTAAATGATGGCTAACCAAGGTTAAAATCCCAAATATATATAAAGGGGTTTCTTGGGCAGAAAGAAAGGAGGAAATAAGGAGGAAAGTGGGCAGCAAGGTGGACGTTCCAACAATAAAAGGAGAGAGAATGAGAGAGAAAATTTTCTTCACAAAGGGGTAGCATCTAGGGACGTCCCAAGCAGGCCAAGCAAGGAGGAAAAGGAAGAATAAAGGAAGGAAAAAAGGATTCAACAAGGCTTACCCAGGTTCATGTTTAATTTGGGTGAGTATTATACGTTTTTGATTCATATACTTTAACCCAAATCATGTTTGGTTGATGATTAATGTAAAGATGGTTATAAATATTAAATTCATGGGTAAATATCTTCTTGAATACTTTATGAATGATTAAACAAACCAAACACTCATATAAATTATGTGTTAATACTTATAAGGGTAAAATGAATCACATGGATATGTTCATATGTATTGAATTTGAAATAGGAAAGAAAAATATGAACCAAACAGTAAATGAACAATTTTTAGCATGAAAATTTGTATAAGAAATCATGAGAGGATGATTAAGGAACGACCAAAGTGTCAGCTTAAAATAATAAGCAGGTTGTAAATTAAAAATTTGGGAAAATCAACCTGAACAGTGTAGAATGGGTGTAAGGATCAGCTGCACCAAATGATTTTTAATGATTTTTATACAAGGAATTTTGTGCTGAAAATTTTATATGATACGTAAAACATCCTGAGTAACACTAGAACAAAATAAAAATTGATTTGTGAAGGGTATAAATATATCTAATAATTAATGTGATTAGAGCTGTCTGAAAATTTCAAATTTAAATTCTTTGATTTTATTGTGATTCAAAAATTAGAGAGATCAATGTGTCTGATTTTAGCATTAAGGACAAATTGAGGAATAAATCAAAATAAATGTTAAATTCTAGATTTTTGGGATGAAATTTAACTTACAATGGGATATAAATAAGTATCATAAGTGATTATGGGGGTTTAACCTATTAGAGGTGGATTTTAAAAAAGAATGGGTGCTACGGAAGCACAAGTTATATCAATGAGGGATTTGAAAAATGGACACCTAATTTGAAAGACAAGTGGGTTAATCTAGTTTAATGTAAATCCAAATGGATTTATGTAGGTTGGAAAACCCTAAGGGATGAAAGTATTTGAAAATTTATGCATATAAATGAAATATCATTTTCATTTATCTAGGTAAAGGCAAGAACAAGTATATGGAGAAGGGGATTAAGACTATCTCAGGTAAGCAAGCGAACCTCCCAAAATATTGATTTTCTCTTATATGTTGAAATGGTTGAATATGTTTATGATTGATGTTTTATGAATTTCTTACGAATGGCAGACATAAGATTTGAAAATGATGGCTTTAATAAAAAGTCACACGTTTTGAAAAGGATGACTTGAATGAAAAGCCTCAAGGATTGCTTCATGAGAAGCAAGCAACACTTTTCAAATAATTACTTTATCACAAGTGTTTCAAGGATTAGGAATGATTTATGTGGATGATTTTAAGAATTTTCTTACAATCATGATGTTATTCCCAAAGGATTTCACATTTTATATTAATGGTTTTAAGAATTTTCTTTCAAGTAAGCAAGTTCTTCATGATGTTGTTTTTAAAAGGATTTTAAAAGGAAAAGAGATTTTAGACCCTTTTCACAAACAAATACTTCCAAATGAGTTTAAGTTTACTCATACGAGATTTTGTGATAAACAACTATGATTATGAAAGATAAACAAAAAGGGATTTGGCTTATAGGAATAAATTGATTTCTTCATGCTAGACCACTTAAATGTAAGCAATGATTTGGACGTGGTCCATCGGTTTGAAATGATGTTAAAAAAGTTTTGATTTTCTTCAAATAAGGAAATATTATGAAATTGTATTGGCAATATTTATACGGATGTTGTTAAAAGGGATTTAAGGATGGCCAACCTGATAAGTTGATTTCCTAAAATAATTTGATTTCAGGTTGCTTAAATAGTATACAAAAGGCTATGCAAGTTCCTTTTCATATAAGAATAATAAGAAGGACATGTGGACAAAGAGATGATCTCAGGATGGAAAAAAGGGAATGATGCAATTGCATAACTTTTGTGGGCAAAGGCTCCGAAATGAAAACCAGGAAAATATTAGGGAAATATGTTGATTATTCTGGGAAATTAAAAGTTTTGAAGTTTCTTTAACATGATAATTTCAAGATTTATTTCAAGAACTATTTTTAGAAAATATTGTTTTCTCAAACATTTCAAATGCTTATAAAAAATAATTTAATCAAAATACTACTAAAAGAATTTAAGGAAGGTCATCCGAAAACTAGATTTCAAATAATAACTTGTTAAAGTGGGTGCGCTCCTTTACTAGTTGACATAGACTGCGATCGGTGATGTTCTTTTTCAAAATGATTTAAAAAGACACAGACTACGGTCTGTGATATTTTTCAAGATGATTTAAAAGGACACAAGCTGCGATCTGTGATACTTTAAACCACACAGACTACGATCTGTGATATTTTATGAGATCATGCTAGCATATGAACATTTATGATGATGATGTATGGTGCACCAATAGAAGGAATAGGTCGGTTGTAGAGCACGGTCGGAGATGGATAGGGGCCCACTCTATATATGGCCAAGTCGCTAAGGGATGACAGGAGGCCAGCAGCGCCCTCCCTGAGATGGGAGAAGATGAAGGAACAGCCGCCGGGCTCGCGTGCTGTTAAAGATTCTCTTCCAAAAGTAGATTGATCACTTGTTAAGTGTCACTCCTGGATGGGGAGAGATGCATTTGCATATGTTTTCTTTTGAAAAACCCAAAGATTGGGACATAAAAGTAATTTTACTAAAAGTTATCCTAAATAGGATTTTATGAGCCATTATGAACAAGTTACCCTAAAAACAGGGTGTTTTACACAAAAAGTGTAAATAACAAGGATGAAAGAAAATATTTTCTATGCAAATATTTTCAAAACATTTTCAGGAAAAGGATTATGTATTTTTTATCTTGTTCGCTATAAATAAGCCTTAAGATGGGGATTATGAAAAAAGATTTATGTCTTGTTTGCTATAAACAAACCCCAAAACGGGGATTATGAAGAAGAGTTTTTATGGAAAACGTTTTATACGTCTTGTTTGTTATAAACAAGCCCCAAGATGGGGATTATAAAAAGGATTGATGTGATAAATATTTTTAGGCATAAAAATGTCCATTGCCAATATGCTTATGTGATAAATGTTTTAGGACATATAAATGTCCGTTGCTGATAAGGTTTATATGAAAATATGTTTGGACATAAGAATATCCATTTTCAAAAGAGTTTATGGACATAAAATGCCCATTGCCAAAGTGCTTATATGAAAAATATTTTTGGACATATGAATGTCCTTTGCTAAAGAGTTTTTGTGAAAAATGTTTTAGGACATATGAATGTCCGTTTCCAAAAGGATTTATGTGAAAAAATATTTCAAGACATATAAATGTCCATTGCCAAAGAAAGTTTATGTCAAAGATGTTTTCAGACATCAAATGTCCCTTGGCTAAAGGAACTTATGATGAAAAATGTTTTGGACATAAAAACGTTCATTGGCAAAAGAAGGTTTTATGTGAATATCTTGGAACATTACAAATGTTCGCATAAGACCAAAGAAAGTTACTTAAAGAGGGTAAAACGCATATGTTTTGCCTTAACAAGCCCAAATGTGGCTTTTAAATAGTTTTAAGAAGGGATGTTTATGGAAATGTTTTAAAGGAAAGTGCTTGCCTTGAAATAAAATGCTTACTTACTGAGTATTCACTCACGTTTTGTTTTTTCAAACCTTAGACAGGTGCAAGGAAGTTCAAGAGGTTATGGACCTGAGCATTAAGGAAAGGTATGACAAGTGTAAGATGGTATTCATGTATGCTGAAAGGGTTAACCATGATGAATGGAATGCTATGATTGTATGCTTTCAGGTATGTTGGCATATATGAACTTATTAAAGTTTTAAGTTTTGTGTGAACTGATGGTTGAATGAATGTATGTATGTATGTAATGAAAATATCATGACTAGGTCAAGAGGACCTTTAATGTAGAAGCACAAGTCAAAATGTCATGAATGATATGTACAATTAATTTCGAGTGTATCATTGCTTATGATATGAATGAAATGATGAAAGAAAAGGAATAAAAAAAATTTCGACGAGATCCAATTAAGAACCCGCAGCGTGGTCCGGGCAACAATCCTGATTTACATTTACCAATCGATAAGATCTTGGAGTAAGGCTTAGGATGTGACATCTCGAGTTGGGGGCGCCACACCTTTTATTATACATTTTTCATTATTTCCAAATACAACATTTCCTTCACTACATGGTTTGATTTTGTGGAATAATCCTCTTTCTCTTGTCATATGTCTTGAGCAACCACTGTCCATGAACCAAATATTGTTGGTCTTTGCTTTATGACATACTTGTAAAATAAAATCATGTAGTGCTTATCTCTTTGGTACCCATTTTATGGGTGCATTTTGGTTAGTAAGCCATTGGAGTCTACATTGCTCTACTTTGGAAGACATAAATCCAATGCTTTTTGGTACCCAAACCAATTTTGCACCATGGTCATGTAATTTCTTTATTCTGCATTAATACATTTTGTAACCCAATTTGTTGCAGAAATTGTATGCCCTTGGGAGTCTTGGAGTGGGAATCCACGTAGTGTGTGGTTCTCAGGTTGGCCTTTTTGTCCAAGTAACATGATTCATTCTTAGTTTAAAAGATGTTGGCTTGGCTTGGTTCTTACCAAAGTTTGAAACATTTGATTTACTACTTTCTTCTTACTATTTGAGCACAATTTGCTTCTTCATTATCTTCATTTGATGAACTGCTCGTTGTAGATGCCTCCTCATTTACGTACATTCCTTTTCCTTTTGATTTCTGAAATTTTCTATTTTGATTTCTGTCTTTCTTCTCTTGTCGTTCTTTTGTTTTGCTATCTTCTGATGTAGGACACTGGGCTTGTATATGTCCTACTCCACCACACTGTAGCATTTAGTTGTTTCCTTTTTTTTCTTCTTTTTGTTTCTCTCCTTGAATTCTTTGAAGTTTTTCCCTTTTCTTACGAACTTTCTGAATCTCCGGGTGAGTAAAGCTATCTCTTCGTCATCATTTTGAGAGGATGATGTGGATTCCTCTGAGTTTTGTTCTTTTATGCTGTTCCTCGTTCCTTCTCTTTGCCAGTTTGTGTGACATAAGAGAACTGATAAGATCTTCCAGTCTTAACGTATTCAGATCCTTTGCTTCTTCAATGGCTATAAACTTCAGAGTCCATGACTCAGGTAGAGCTCTTAAGATCTTCATGACTGGTCAGATTTAGAGAATGCTTTTACAAGACCTTTTAATGCATTAATAATCTTGGAAATCTTGCAAATATTTTAGATATATTTTCAGTGTCTAACATTTTAAAGCTTTCTAGTTTTCTAATCAATATATTTCTTCTCATCCTTTGGACTTGAGAAGTTCCCTCGTATATTGATTTTAGTGTATCCTATATTTCTTTAGCTGTTTGACAAGAGGATACCCTATCATACTCTACAGCTGTTAGAACACAAAAGAGGGAGTTCATGGCCTTGGCATTGCTCCTTATAATCCTGACTTCTTCTTCAGTCCATTCAGAGGCTATTTCACCAATTGGTAGAGTTACTCTGTCTTGGATAGCAATCTGAGAGTCTATATCAGTGGCCATAATGAGTTGTTTTATTCTCAACTTCCAGTAACCGAAGTTACTTCAATTAAATAATGCTGGCCTAGTAAATGACTAGCCTTCAGTAAATGCAGGAGTGAAAGTTGATTGGGATGCCATTAAATAAGATCTCTTTGGTAGAAACCCAAAGACCTGCTCTGATACCACTTGTTGGTCTTGAGTTTATGGCAAAGCCTAAGAGGGGAGAGGTGAATTGGGTCTTTAAAAAATTCTTTCGTAACTGAAAAACTCAATCCCTTGAGAGTTTTGTCCCCTTGAACAAAAAATGCGAAATATAAAAGTAGTAAAAATAAAACTCAAGAAGTTATAGTGGTTCGGGACAATCCTCCCTACTCCACTCCTCTAAGAACACTCCTTAGTATTTTGGGTTCCACTAAAACAGGATTTCAATACAGCAGAGCCCTTGCTCTCTTCTAGATTTCAGCTTTAGGGGGCCTTATACACATTCAACACAAGTAGGTGATGAGTTCCATTCTAGTCACATACTACTTTGCCTTCACTTGGTCTTAGACTCTAATACTAAACCAAGTGGAATACAAATGATTAATGAATAAAGAAAGAAACTATACTTTACAGTTGTGTGGAAGATTCAAGCATAGAGAAGAACTGGTAAAAAAAGTTGAATATGAAGCAATTCAGCACTTAGCAGTTTGATGCAGAGTTCTTCTTGAAAACTTTCTTGTGTATCACTTAAATTTTATGGAATGAGGAAGTTAAACTTAATCAATGCTATCTTATCTACCCTTCCTCATTCATTTGAAGTTTCTTAAATAGAGGGGAGTAAATTCAAACGTTTGGGGTAGGTGGCACGCATTTAATGCGCCAATGTTCTAATTTTTTCGACTGTTCCGATTCAAATCGCATTTGGAGTCGACCTAGGATGTGACTTCGTTCAAGTCACAGAGTGGAGTCGACTTCGGATGCGACTTCAGCCTTTAGGCTTCCAGTCGAGTTCCATACGTAAGTCGATTTGGTTTTCAGACTTGAACTAAGTCACAGGTGAAGTCGACTTCGGATGCAACTTCACCAGCCATTTGTCTTCTTGGAACTTTTGACTTGTTTGTGATCTAGTTGTGTGTTTAGCCTTTCCTTGTTCTTCATATGTATAGATCTTCATTTGAGCTTTTAGTCCTTGATATTTGACGTTGTTCAATATTCCTTGATCACATAATAAAGGCTTTTAATTTGTCTCGACTCAAGGTAATTGCCTCTTGATTTTGGTCTTTATCTTTCTGAAATAGTAGTTTAGAAACATCTTTCATCTTGGTCTTCACTCAAGTCGCAAGTTTGAGTCGGCTTGAGGTGCGACTTCACCCAATTCGCATGATGAGGTCGACTTGACATGCGACTTAACTCTGTCAGCTTCAACTCCTCCAACTGAAGTTCTCCCAAGCCGCAGTTGGAATCGACTTGGTGTTGCGACTTCACCTAAGTCGCAGGCGAAGTCAACTTCGGTTGTGACTTTGTCTGTCTAGAGGTCCAGATTTCAGCGCTGTCGATTTTTGAGGCTTTGAAGTCGATACTGAAGTCGACTTTGGTATCGACTTCATCTAAGCCGATGCCTGAGTCGACTTGGCATGTGACTTGGCCTGCCACTCTTTTGACCTTTGAGCATTTGAATATTGACATCATGTAATAAACACATTAGTACTAAAGTAATTCTCAAATTGAATTGTTAATCATCGAAACATGGTTGTGCTTAATTTTCCTCATGTTTACAATAATAATATTTTAAAGAATGTGCTTACTTGTAAGAAATTCTTAAACTCATCAACCTAAATCATTTCCAATCATTGCAACTCTTGAAATAAAATAATTATTTCAAAAAGTGTTGCTTGCTTTCAATGAAGCAATCCTTGAGGCATTTCATTAAGGCCATAATTTTTACGACTTATGCTTGTCCATTTGTAAGAAATTCATAAAAGCATCAATATAAACACTTTTAATCATGTCAACACATAGGAGAAAATCAATATTTTGAAACGTTTGCTTGCTTACCTGTGATAGCTTTAATCCCCTTCTTCTATTCTTTTCCTTACATTTTCCTAGATAAATGAAAATGACATTTCATTTATATGCATAAAATTTCAAATGCTTGCATCCCTTAGGGTTTTCCAACCTAAATGAATCCTCATGAATTTACATCAATCTAGCTTAACTCACTTGTCTTTCAAATTGGGTGTTAATCTTTCAATTCACACATCGGTGCGACATGTGATTCACTTGTGACCATTCATTCCATTTTGACCATTTCCTTCATTTTGATACCCTTATTTAAGGTAAATTTTCAAGTTCTTTATAACCATTAAGGTTAACCTAACATATGGAAGTTTATTACTTCTCATTTATCATTTAACACCCATTTTTTATATTTTTCACATTGGTGCTCATCCAAGGCACCTATTTATGAGTTAGGGCTATTAATTTCAATCTCAAAATTTTGAGATTTTATAATTTTCTCAAAACAGCCCTATATTTTCTCATTTTGTCATGTTTTCCTTTCATTTTTACACCTTAGCTAATCATATTTGGTCATTTCCCATTCTTGCCATTCATACCCTTCATGTGCTCCTTCTAACTACACATTCCTTATGTGTTAATTAAGTGCATATAAATCAAAAAAATTTCCTCTTCATTTGGCTTAATTTAAGCACTTATTTGCACATTAACTAGGGTATAATCATAAAATCAAAGCCCCTCAATTAAATTGTTCAAAGCAGTAATTTTTCTCTTCATTATTTTTCAATTTGGACGTCCACATCACCATGACCTATAAAAAAGATTTTGTATAATTTTGTTTCCATCATTTTGGATGTCCCTTAGTGCCTCATATTTAGGATATTTTACCCATATGATTTTTCCTATAACTTGTTATTCAAGTCATGCATCATTTCCACCTAAATGAATGAAAATTTCACCTAGTTGTTAAACCAAAGTTTCACCCATCTAATGTTTATCAAACAGGCTTGGTTTAACATATATTAAAAATGAAAATAATTCACATAATCACACATAATAAAGGGTTAAAACAGGAACATTAAATCTGAAATTCATAAAATTTCAGCATGGTTATCATGTGCAAAACAACTCTATTTCATCCATAGCCTTTCTCGAATGCTTGAATTAACTCTTCTAATTCATTTGACATTCCATAACCCTATCACGGACTTCATAATCATCATGGGTTCATAATAAATCAATTTTATGAACCATTCATTGAGCTAGAAAACTTTGAATTTATCAAACCAAAACTTGGTTCAAACACTTACTTGATGAACTAGAGTTGTTTGGTCCTTGCTCAAGTTGGTTTCCTCCTTTCTTCCCTTCCTTCTTCTCCACTTTTTCTTCTTTTTTTCCTTCTCTTTTCCCCTGCTTGGGATGTTTCTTTGCTGCTGGTTTTTCTTTTCTTTTTCCAAATCTGTCCACTAAGAGGAACGTGCAAACACCCTTTCTTGCACCATATATAATGGGGCTGTTTATACCCATTTTCCACTTCATTTCGAGGTTTATTTAAATCCACATTTATCCATACATGAGCTGTCATGCTTATCCCCATAAAATTTCCTATTTTTACATATTTAATTTTTGCACAAAATCTACCCAAAATGGACGTTGCAAGCTGTCCATTGCATGACCCTAGTGTGGCGCCCCAGCCCGAGCGTCACAACCTTACCTCAAGATCGTTCGACTGGTAAACATGATCAGGATTGTTGCCCTGTCACACTGCGGCTTTTAACGAATATTTATTCAATTAAATATCTTTTCATAGGAGTTTAATTCCTCATATGTTCATTTCATGCATATCTGAGTCATTTCCATCCAATAATGTCATAACTAGACATGATTTTCATAACATATTTCAAACCATCTCATAAATCAGATGTCATTGCATGTATCATCATAGATGTCAACATAAATCATCAACGTAAATTTACAATCATTCGACATAAGTTTTTTATAAACATGAAACTTATAATGTTTCTCCCATTTCTTCCATGGATGGCTCTTGCTCCTTTGCCGGGTCTCTTCTTTCACCTGTCTATGGGTTTGGAAAACGAAAATGTGAGTCGAAACTCAATAAGCAAGCTTATATTTTGCAGGCAATTCATTTTGAAGGCATATTTATTTAAAAGCATTTTTCTCCCTTCAGCAGAGACACTTATCAAGTGATCAACTACCTGTTGAGCAAAAATCTTTTCATAAAACATTCAAAAACTTTTCATAAACACTTCATAAACATTAGATGTGCAAATTCATCATTTCCATTGATGACGTTATCCTTCATGTCACAGTACGCTAGCTCGGGGAACCCTCTTTTCATGACATGATCATCTCCATCCTTGGCGCCAGACCTACCGACTTGGCAACGTCAAGGGGGAATCTTTGTCCACTAACTACCTCGACTAGGCTACTTGATTTCCATTTTATGCATGACTTTTAGTCACCCCGACATCATATACCCCCTTACACATGGAACTTGTCATTCTAATGTAGAGAATTCTTTGCACCATCCCTTTTGAAACATCATTTCAATGAAACATCATATAAACTCATGTTTCAACATATTTTAAGAATAATTGCGAAACCATAAGCAATCATTTATTTCAACAGAAGTAAACATTTCAATACTCATATAAACAAGGAATGACCATCCTTAAATACCTTGTAATGAAAACCAAAATCATTTTGAAAGTTTGCTTGCTTAGCTTTCTGTTTCGCTTATCCCTTTGCCTTTTCCTATACATATAAGAATGATATAACATTCATATATTTCCTTTGTTTGCATTCAACTCAGTTTTCCAATTTGTTTTCATTAGCATACATAATTCCTTCGACTTCTCAAGTCGTTACGCCCGTATAGCACATACTTGTGCACTACATGGGCTATTACACATCACATTTAGTCCCCTAAGTAGGGTAATCATTCAATCATATAATAATCATCCAATAATTATTATTTAATGACTCATTACCTTTCTTGCTATTTTTCACTTATTTTTCAAAATTCACACATTGTTGCTCATTTTAAGCACCCGTTGTTGCCTTAAGCCTCATTAATTAATCCCAAAATTTGAGATTAACATCATGCAATTATAAAAAGAAATATATCACAAAATTTATCATATTTTCATTCATTTTTGCACGAAACCAAATTACATAGGTCATTTACCCTTCATACATGTCTATCCTTTCACATATAGCCATTTAACAATACATATATGAGACATTTCCTAAAATTTCCCAAGTCAGAAATTTAATCCACATTTCAGCATGATAATTATCCTTAATTAAAACTGTACTTAGGGTATTTTTATGGAATTTAAATCCACTAATCATAGGTTTCCAAAACAGCAACTTTGGAACCCATCTTTCACATGTTTAACGTGTCTTTTGACACATAACCCTAAGAAGATTTATAAATCCGAATTTTCAGCAATTAATCCAAATTTTCCTAACCCAAATGCAGGTTATTAATATATATATCAATTCGGATCATTTATACATAGGTTTCATATTTCTTTTTGATTTTTTTCTCCAACTATCCACATATGCTGAAATCAGGCATACTGAAATCTCAAAAACTTGAATTAATATCAAATCAAGTCATTTTGATCTGAAATTTCAAAAATACCTTAATAACTACATTAATTAACCAAAATAAATATTTCAAGCATGAAATATTTAGTATTTATATTTATTTTGGTATTATTACCTTGCTGGACAGCAGAATCCATTTTTTCAGACAGCTTAAATCACGTTAATTATGGGGTATATTTATACCTACAAAAACATAATTTTTATTTTATTCTGTAATCCTCAATATTTCTTATATATATTGTAAAATTTTCAGCCCAAAATTCCTTGTATAAAAATTATTAAAAAATCCTTTAGTGCAGCTGATCCTGCCACTCGTTTAATCCTGTTTAGGTTGATCTTCTCGGATTTTGAATTTACAACTGGATTATTATTTTAAGCTAAAAATTGAGTCGTTCCTTCATCACCACATAATTATCTTCTCAAAGAATTTTATACTAAAATTCATCCATTTATTATTCCGTTCATATTTTAGTTTACAACATCATATAACTTCCAGATTTGAGGCATAAAATCAAGATTAACATATACTTACTTGATTAATTGATAATCCCTCCATTGAGCACTTGAAATTCCCTTCTTTTCCTCTCCTCCATGCTGGGTTTGACGTGCCCTAGCTACTGCCTTTGGAGAAAATCCCTTTTTTCTCCCTTTTTCCTCTCTTCTCTCTCTCCTTCTCTCTCCTTCTCTCTCCTTCTCCCCCTTGCTGGAACGTCCAGCCCTTGCTCTCCTCTCTTTCCTCCTTTTATTTGCCACTTTTTTTGGTGCTCAATCAACCCATAGGCATTTTAGTAAATTCTATTTTCACTTTCCACAATTGCCCTTCTTTACTTAGCTCTTAAGCAACTTGTTACTTGCTCTCCAAGAAACCAACATTCCATGATAATTAGATTAATCTATTCCATTCATCCCATATATTTCATAATTTTATTCCATCGTCTCAAATTTCATCTCAATCCGATTTTCCTAGCTCAAGTTATAGCCGTTGGAAGTTAACGGTTAGATTTGAGCTATGTTCAATAAATCATCACACCAATTTCATTAAATATTTTCATAACCCAATAATTTCATAATACCAAGCCCAACATCATCAACTTTTATCTTAAATTTCACTTGAATCCGCCTTACAGGCGTTGAGTTATGAATTTTCTGGTGTTTTCCAACATAATTTCACAATTTTCATTTTAATCTCCATTAATTAAATCATGAAAATTAACATGATTATTCATGACACCTTGTCACCTTTAAATCCTCATTAAGCCCCTCGGGTCATACCAACTCACTTTGGGCTCCAGCGATTAAATTTTTAATCACCATTCTTAATTAAACCCTAATTGCAAAATATCATTAAATCATTAAATCATCCAAAAATCATTCAAAATTCATTTTTATCACATATAAATCATGTATATATGTTCAATGCATCCCATTGAGTCCTACATAGGTTGGGGTTTCACAATCCTCCCCCCTTATAACTGGTTTCGTCCCGAATCCGTCTCTTCTTTGAATAATTAGGTATTCCCTTTCTACTTCTTCTGTTAGTTTCCAAATATTCTTGCTTTCATAATATTTGTCCCATTGAACATCAACACATTTAATTAATCAAAGAAAAACTACATTTAGAGAATTTCACCTGTATTACTTTTTCGATTTCCTCTATAGCTAGCGCATGCGTTGTTACATATTGGCAATTTACGATTAAATGATTATCATCAAAATCAAACTAAGCCATTTCCAAACTTTCTAAAATTTAATCCATACCTATAACCACCTCATCCTCTTGCTCTTGTTGTTCGCAATCTCACCGCAAGTGCACGGGTCGTAGATTGTAGTATATAAATTATCGTTCCACAGGAAATTCGGGACTATAAAATTTTGCTTTTAAATGCTTTCGCATCGGAGATGGAGATAATTTAGCAAATAAAATAGAAATGTAGGGAGAAAATACATGAAACAAAAAGGAAAGGAAATAAACAAAATGAGAAGAGAAAATTGCAAATTAGGATGAGTAGAGAAAACGAGAGTACGAGTATCTAGGGTCTAGGATTTCACATGCGTCTTTTGCAACAGGTAGTGGTATAATTATTTAATTTGGATATTGTTTGTTAAAGGAAAACAAATCCTAATTTGTCCTTGCACCTTCTCTCAAAACCTACAAGGCGTACCCTAATTTTCTTAACCACCTATTCTCATGGGATTAAGTTAATTAGAATCCATTAAGTTTTGTGGTTTGTTCATGGAATTCCTCAAGGTTATCATGCCTATTCTCATGGTCTTAGATTTCCAGGTTTAATATCTTGATTATCGTATATTAGATTTCCACCTCTCGGTTCCACCACCTAATATATGGAATCATGCTAAAGTACAAGCCCATGTACAAAGCAAGCATAAAAATCACAAGATATTAAATTAACAACAACATCCAAAATAAATGAATTAAAAATCCACACAACGCTGCATTGTACGCATGCTACATCCTAAACCCTAGATTTATGGTTTAGCCAAGCATGTTTAAGTTCAAAATAAAATTAAAATTAAAATCCATTTTAAACAAGATAATTAAAATTAAAAAGGGAAAAGATAGAAAAGCTTATTGGTTTGAAGCCTCGATGGCGCGTCGGCTGCTCCACGCAACTTGCCGATCTGCCTTTTTCCCGTGCTCTCCACCTTGCTTGCTCTTTCTTTCTTTCTCAACTTTCTGCTTGTGAAATTTCTCTGCTCCAAATTCCGTGTGAATTTTCTATCTGCTCTGGAATTCTGTGTTGGAATTTCTAACTAGAATTTTTGTTTGATTCCACCTTAGAATATTCTCATCATAATAAAATGAACTCCCTTGGAATTTTTCTGCTCCCATTCTCTCTTCTAGAACTGCTTCTTTTTATAGCCATGTGAATGGGCAGCTATGAATTAAAATTGGTGGGCCCTTGGATTGAAGCATCTCGTGACTTGCTGCTGGAAATTATCTGTTGCAATGGGGTCCACGTGATTGGGCTGCTGGAATGAGCAGCATGAATGATCAGCTATTTTCTGGACGCTGGAGATTTGCTGATTTGGTGGGCCACAATCACGTGAATGCTGCTGCTTTTATGTGTTAGATGTTGCATTTTTCATGATCATGTGATGTGTACTTGGTAATTGGACAGCTGCTGATTTATCGAAATCATGTGAATTGGACATAAAATAAATGGGCAGCATGTGTGGGGTCCATAGGCTGGATGATAAATTGCTGCTGGAATTGGAATTCACATGAAATGCAATTGCTGATTTGTGGGGCCCATGATATTCATGTACATGCTGCTGCTGATTTTTGCAATCAGCTTGGATGTGATTCTACATGAGCCCCACATAAATTTATGGACAGATTCATGGCTTAGATCAGCTTAGAATTTTTTCTGGAGGAAATTTGGACGGTGGATTTTTGGTAGCAGGTTGTTGTGGGGTCCATGGTTGCTGAATCGTGATCAAGCAACCCATGTAGTGGATGCTCAAAAATTGCTGCTGCGATTTTCATGATGCTGCATCGGACGGTCATTGGGGTCCACCTCATGTGAATTTCTGCTGCAATTGATGTTGCTTTAATGTATGCTGTATTGAACGGTTGGATAGCGTGGTGCGTGAATGGATTAATGGGTGGGGTCCACTAGCAGTGAATGCATTCGGTGATGAATGCATTGCTGAATAGGTTGCTGCATCTCATGTGAATATGTTGTTGGAGGAATGGGTGATGGCTTGTGGACGTTTGAATTTGCTGAATGCTTGGGTATGGACGTTGATCTGCTCTTGCTGATTTTTGAACGGTCCAGATTGTGGGATCCACTTTATGTAATTTGTTTTCCTGTATAAAAAATATTTAAATCATTAATTTGTCAAAATCATTAGTGCGTTATTATTAAAAAAATTTCAAACCCATTTAATTTCATGGCAACAAATAAAATGTAATTTCAAGCCAAAAGATTATAGAAATTGTTTAACTTGCTTGAAATTAATACTTAATACCCAAAAGTTGCAAAATCACATTTCAAACCAAATTTCATATCAATTTCAATTAATTATCCATCAAATTGGTATAAAATGTCCACAAAATATAATACCAATTTTCAATTACCAAATACCCCCACACTTGAACTTTTGCTTATCCTCAAGCAAAAATAAAGGAATTTAAGAACAAATTGCAAAATTTCAAAACTTTAAGCAAAAATAGAAAATAATTGTTTAGCCCATCATTAAAACTAACGAGAGTATTAAATTGAAGAATTTGGAACATGATACTCATTGAGCATCTCAGTCAACAATCCCTTCTCACATGACTAATACTGTACACCCTGTCACCTAATTTGTTTTCTATCATTAAAAGTTAAAAACTCCCGCAATAAACTCTTAATTATTCGATATCTTCCCCATTTGTTAAGTTATTCAATACACACATTTAATAATTCAAGTGGTAGTAGTGCAGAAACCTCAAATACATCTCATCAAATTTTTTTTTTTTTAATTTAAATTTCCTCTACCAACTCAATTAGCCAATTCATAGGATCGTAAGGACTTATTAGGACAATGGTCAGGTGTGGCACATGAAATGAAATTTGAACCGTCTCTGCATGACTTGAGCCTCATTTTATAACAGGAAATAATGCTACCCCCACACTAAGTGCTTTTATTCTTTTTTTGAGCCTGTTCTTATCCTTGGTTTTTTTTTAACCAAGTCCGGCAATAATTTCCCTCACTTGAGTTGTTACATATGGATCTTTATGGGCCATCAGACATTTTAACTCTTGGTGGGAAAAAGTACGTGTATGTAATTGTTGATGATTTTTTAAGATTTACTTGGATTATACTCTTAGCTAGCAAAGATGAAACATTTTCTATGTTTGTCACGTTTTCAAATTTAGTGCAAAATGAAAAACAAAGTTCAATCATTTCCATTAGAAGTGATCATGGTGGTGAATTTGAAAATAATCGATTCATAGAATTTTGCAATGAAAAAGGAATTCACCATACATTTACTGCACCAAGAACTCCTCAACAAAACGGAGTTGTTGAAAGGAAAAACCGGACAATACAAGAAATGGCTAGAATCATGCTAAATGAGAGTAAATTGTCCAAAAGATTTTGGGGTGAAGCTGTAAGTACAGCTTGTCATGTATTAAACCGAGTTACCATTAGAGCAATATTGAAAAAGACCCCATATGAACTTTGGAAAGGCAGAAAACCAAACATATCATATTTCCATACTTTTGGATGTACTTGTTATGTGTTAAATAATGGAAAAACAAATTTGGGAAATTTAGATGCTAAAAGTGATGAAGCTATTTTCTTAAGTTATTCATCAAATAGCAAAGCATATAGGATTTTCAACAAAAGAAATCAAATAGTAGAAGAATCAATACATGTTGTTTTTGATGAATTTAACCAAACTCCGAGAAAGGAGGATGAACTAAGTGATGCAGATGATACAAAAGCAAAACAACAAGAACAACAAAAGGAAACCGAGCTCAAGTCAGAAAACCCCATGGAGGAAGAGGTAAGTGAAGGTAATGACTCCTACAAACCTCCAATTGATTTGAAATTCAGAAATGTCCATCCAATTGAGCAAGTCATTGGAAATATTTATGAAGGAGTAAAAACCAGGAGATCAAAACAAAATATTTGTGGACAATATGCATTTGTGTCAAAAATTGAACCAACCACTATTGAACAAGCTCTTAATGATGAAAACTGGGTTATTGCAATGCAAGAAGAGCTAAATCAATTTGAAAGACATAATGTATGACATTTAGTTCCTAGACCAAATGATTATACCATTATTGGTACCAAATGAGTTTTTAGGAACAAATTGGACGAAAGCGGACTTGTAATAAGAAACAAAGCGAGACTAGTAGCCAAAGGGTATTCCTAGGAAGAAGGGATTGATTTTGAAGAATCATATGCACCTGTGGCTAGATTTGAAGCCATACGCATTTTACTAGCATTTGCTTCTCACATGAATTTCAAATTGTTTCAAACGGATGTGAAAAGAACATTTTTGAATGGGTACTTGAATGAAGAAGTATATGTTGAACAACCCCTGGATTTGAAGAAAAGGATTAATCAAAATATGTTTATAAGCTGACCAAAGCATTATATGGACTAAAACAAGCCCCACGAGCTAGGTATGAAAGGTTAAATAGATTTTTGATTGATCATGAATTTCAAAGAGGAAAAGTTGATACTACTTTATTCATCAAGTATAAAAGTAAAAATATTTTAATTGTACAAATTTATGTAGATGATATAATATTTGGTGCTACTGATGAAACTCTGTGCCAAAAATTTTCTAAGATTATGCAGAGCGAATTTGAAATGAGCATGATGGGAGAATTAAATTTCTTCCTTGGACTGCAAATCAAGCAACAAGCCGAAGGAATATTCATAAATCAGTCCAAGTACATCAAAGAAATGCTAAAGAAATTTTGAATGCAAACTAGCAAAGGAGCAAATATTCCAATGAGTTCAACAATCAAGATCGACACGGACGAAAACGGTAAATGTATCGATTAAAAGTTTTATAGAAGTATGATAGGATCATTGTTGTATTTAACTGCTTCTAGACCAGATATTCTTTTCAGTGTATGTATGTGTTCTAGATTCCAAGCATTTCCTAAAGAATCACATTTATTGGCTGTAAAAAGAATTTTTAAATATTTGATAAATACCACTAATCTTGGACTATGGTATCCAAAGGGGTCAACGTTTGATTTAATCGGCTACTCGGATGCGGATTTTGCCAGTTAGAAAGTACATAGAAAAAGTACTAGTGAAACATGTTAATTCCTTGGAAACATGTTGGTTTCATGGTATTCAAGGAAACAAACTAGTGTTGCTCTATCTACGGCAGAAGCTGAATATATAGCCGCCGGGAGCTGTTGTGCCCAACTACTTTGGATGAAACAACAATTAAAAGATTATGGGATTGATTATTATAATATTCCAATTAAATGTAATAATACGAGTGCAATATGTTTAACTAAAAATCCAGTATTACACTCTAGAACCAAATATATAGATATAAGACATCATTTCATCCGTGAACATGTTGAAAATCATGATGTTTGTTTGGAATATGTGAAAACTGAGGATCAAATTACTGATATATTTACCAAGCCTTTAGCAAAGGAATAATTTTATAAAATTAGAAATGAAATGAGGATGATTGAATTAAATTAGGAACAATTAGACAGGAAAATCAAACCTGAAAAAGTTCAATTCGATAGTGAAGTCGACTCCGAAGCCACCAAGTCAACTCCAATGAAGTCGACTCCGCCTCTGGGCGACCGTCGGACTTCCGCTTTCCTTTTTCTTCTTTCTTTCTTCTCTCTTCTCTCATTTCTTCCCGCGCCGACAGACCTCTTTCCCTCATCTTCTCTTCCTCCGGCATATCCATCTCATTTTCTCCTCCAACTTTCTTTTCTCCGGCTGATTTTCTTTATCCTCATCTCTGCAAAACTTTCTCTGTTCTCTCTCATTTCTGTTTCAAATCCCATTACACAAAACTCATCTCAAATGGCTCCCAAATCCCGTTTACCTAAGCTAGCTGTGTCAAAGCCATCACTAAGGCCTGTGCCCAGACAAACCAACTCCCAAACCGAAGAGGAAGTGCCCAGGAGGCAACGGACCCCCCTCAAAGCGAGCCCGGGAAGAACCATCCACTTCCACAGGCCGCAGAGTCCGTTTCCAAACCGGGACTCCTTCTGCGACTGCTGCTCGAGAGGAACAACCCAGACCTCACACAGCACACAATCTGGGGCGAGAAAGAAAGGCAACACAGCTGCTAAAGCTCAAGTGTTGAAAATGCCGACCACATACTTCAAAATCGAATTACAGCATAGTCGGTTCTACCAATCCTTTTACGAGCGAAAGGTATTCATCCCAAAGATCATTGACTTCGAGTTTCTGAATGATTATGAATCTGATATTGAAGAATTATTGGACTTCCAAGGATGGACCAAGCTATTGAAAGAAGATGAAAAAGCCTATCCTGATTTAACTAGGATTTTTACTACTTATGGAATGAAGAATATTTTAGCACTTTTGTAAAGGGAATTGATATGTTCTTTGGTATTAGAGTAACTCCAAATCTGGATTAAGCAAATCATAAACATTGGACAAATTCTAGAAGTTCCACATGAAGATGAACCAATTCCAGCAGATCTTACACTTGATCAGATCTACAATCAGCTCACCCGGAACAATAAATATCATCCCGGGATCAAGTTCCTGCACTATATGGACTTGTCCCTTAGGCTACGGGTTCTACGCCTGCTGATAGCCCACTGCATTTATCCAAAGGGCGGAGGAAGGAACCAGTTAAACCCGCAGGAGGTGGGAATTCTCTGGGTGAAAGGGAGCCTCCCACGATTGTTCATAGAAGCCCTAAGTTTTAAGAAAGACAACCCACGAGGGGTTTTGCCTTATGGAACTTGGATCACGAAGATCCTAGAGCATTTCAGAGTTGATATCGATGGAGAGCCGTTCGAGGTGTTAAAACCTACGAATGCAATCAACAAAGCATTAATCCAAAGAATGAAGATCAATGTAAATCAACTCCGGGCTGAAGCAGAAGAAGGTGCACCGGCTCCACAGGAAGCCGGGGATGCACAAGTTGAGGGGGAGCAGCCCCCGCCATCACTAGAAGCACAACCTGCTCCACCACAGGATGCACCCGAGGAGCCTGCATCGTCGATGTCACATGGGTCATGCTCTCCTAGAGGATCCGAGATTCCAGACCCGGCTCCACACCCACCTTCTCGGGATACCTCCATTCATGATATTCGAGAGCATCTGGAGCAACTAGAGGACTGGATGACTAGTCAGATTGCCGAGGTCCTACATGCCATCATGGATATGCATTCTCGACAAGATCGCATGGATAGGGAACTCCGGACCATCTGTTATCACTTAGCATCTGGAAGCCATCGTCATCGATCTATCCCCGAGCTTGATCCTTTTGACACTGGATCAGTTCATCGAGATCTCACACCTGCTCCAGTCTCATCTTTTTACTCCTCGGCGCACATTCGACCCGTTCGCCCGATTCCATATCCTATCTCTGCATTCCAGTTCACCAAATCTCTTCGAGTCGATCCCTATTTGCTCGATTGACAAAAAAGGGGGAGAAGTTTGAGAGTTTTGAGTTTAGATTTTTCCGAATTTTGGGTGGGTAGCTTGTATATAGGTTTCATTTGCATTTGAAACTTGTATGAAATTTTCGATCATATATAGGTTGTTTATGAAAAAGTTTGTTTTGTGTTCTGATTACTTTTGCAAAGTTTATTATCACTTGAATTATGCTCTGATTTATTATGTTTGCTCTAATCATTAATGTTCTATTTTTTTCAAAAGGTAAATGACTTATGATTATCCTAAAAATGTCAAAACAGGATATTGGAAGACATTAACTCAAATTGGTTTTGTCAATCATTAAAAAGGGGGAGATTGTTGGAAACAATTGTTGAAATCAAATACAAAATATCCAAAGCATGTGTTTTGATGATTAACAACATGATTTGAGTAAAGTCTTAGCTACTAATATGTTTTGTTCAATGTTTAAGGTTATAAAAGTGAAAAATACAAAACAGAACAGGTCAAGTTGATCTCCAAGTCGACTCAGACATCGACTTAGGCGAAGTCGATCCCGAAGTCGACTCCAGTATTGACTTCAAGATGCGATTTCCTTCCAGCGTTGAAATTGGATTGCCAAGATTCTGAAGTCGCAACCGAAGTCGACTCCACATGCGACTTGGGTGAAGTCGCAGGTAAAGTCGACTCCAGCATCAACTTCAATTTGGCAGGGCAGATTTTCAGAAGTCAAGTTGAAGACCAAGTCGACTTAAATGTTCGACTTGGAACATTTGAAGATTAATTCAAGTCCAAAGAAAGCAAGATGCATGAATTCATTTTTCATAATATATTTGGACTTGTTCATGCATATGAAGATTCAAGTTTTCAAGACTTTTATACAAAATGTCAAGTATTGAAGATCAAAAGTAGAATGATTATAATGAAGAAGTTAAGCAAGCAAAAACAGTTTCAAAGAAGCCTAAGTTCACTTGGCAAGAAAGAGAAGTCAAGTCGCACACGAAGTCGACTCTAGCATCTACTTGGGTCAAGTCTCAAACCAAGTCGACTTAGAAGTCAGACTTGGAAACTGAAGCATCCGATGTCGACTCCACATGCGACTTGAGCCAAGTCTAAGGCCAAGTCAACCCGAGGAAGAACTTGAACAAGCTGAGCACAAGTGAAGTCGCACCCGAAGTCGATTCCATCATGCGACTTGGGTGAAGTCGCACACGAAGTCGACTCCACCTGCGACTTGGAGAAATAACGTTCGAATTTTTGAATGTTGGAACATTTATTACACGCCAACCACCTCTACAACGTTCAAAATTCTCCCTCCTCTATATATAGACATTTAAGCAAACGTGGATATATACAAGATAGAGATGAAAAAGAGGAAAGAAGTGCTACTAAGAGTTTCAATCCACTTTTCTCTACAATTGAGTGATCTATACACTTTCAAAGGAAGAACAAGCTTCAAAGTTGTTGTTGGCTTCAACGCAATACGATTCGTTGCTTCTACAGAGTCTTCCTCAAGCTGAAACTTGCGACATAAATTTGTAAAGTGTAGATTTCTTCTATTTCATCTTGTTAGTTGATTTTGGTGCTTGGTTTGAGTTCGGTGTTTCAAACCAAGATATAGCAAGTAGGATTGTGATTGGAGTGTAACTCATCACCTACTTGTGTTACTTGTTATACACGCTCCCTAGAGCTAGAATCTAGAATAGAGCGGAGGCTCTGGTTGTATATGCCGCCTAGAGCTAGAATCTAGAAGAGAGCGGAGGCTCTAGTTGTATTCGAGGAATACATAGTGGAACCCAAGTCACAAGGCAGTGTGAGCTTTGAAGAGTGGAGTAGGGAAAGGTTGTCCGAACCACTATAAATCTTGTCTACTATTTTTCATTTTCGCTTTCATTATCTTATTGCTTTTTATTTGTTTCATTAACGGGGTTTAAACTAAATCGGGGTAAAATATGTAATTAAAGTTTTAAATTTTTAAATACCCAATTCACCCCTCCCCTTTTGGGTAATTGCCATAAACTCGGGACCAACAGCATTGACCAATCTCGCCGTGATTGGGATACCGTCTTCTCAAGTATCTGTTTAATCTCGCGGTTCGAGATTTCAGCCTGACCACTTGTTTGTGGGTGGTATGGGGTGGTGATTTTATGTGTGACCCCATATTTCTTATGCAGTTGCTCCATTTGCTTGTTACAAAAGTGGCTTCCTCCGTCACTTATGATTGCTCGTGGTACACCGAATCTAGTGAAAATGTTGCGTTTTAAGAATTCGGCGACCACCTTGAGTCATTTGTTGGAGAAGCGATCGTCTCCACTAATCTAGTTACATAATCAACCGCTAGAAGTATGTACTGATTGTTGAATGAGGATGGGAAAGGTCTCATAAAATCCATGCCCTAGACATCGAACGGTTCGACCTCGAGAATGCTTGTGAGTGGCATCTCATTTCGCTTTGAAATGTTTTCTGTCCTTTGGCACCTGTCACAGGTTAGTGTAAAAGATCGAGCATCTTTGAATAAAGTAGGCCAGAAGAAACCTGATTGTAGGACTTTTGCTGCAGTTTTGGTGGGACCCATGTGTCCACCATATGGTGAAGAATGATAGTGATAAAGGATGCTTTAGATTTCTTCATTTGGTACACATCGATGAATCAGACCGTCGCCGCATCTTTTGTAAAGGTATGGGTCCTCCCATATGTAGTATTTTACGTCCGCCATGAATCTCTTTTTCTGTTGATAGCTGAAATTGGATGGAATTTCTTTACAGACTAAGTAATTAACAATGTCTCCATACCATGGCATTGACTCTTCTTTGAGTGCAAGTAGGGATTCATCGGGAAATTCCTCGTTAATTTGCTCATCAATTTTCTCAGTTGATGGTAGTCTCGACAAATGATCAAGTACCACATTCTCTATGCCTTTTTTGTCTCGAATTTCAAGGTCAAATTCTTGTAATAGAAAAATTCAGCGAATCAACCTTGGTTTAGCATCTTTCTTGGCAATTAGATAGAGAATGACTGCGTGGTCTGTGTAGACAATCACCGTAGATCCTACAAGATAAGAACAGAATTTATCAATAGCGAATACAACTGCTAATAATTCCTTTTCAGTGGTAGCATAGTTGACTTGAGTGTCATCTAGGGTTTTGCTTGCATAATAAATCACCACTGGTTTGTTGTCCTTCCGTTGACCTAAAACTGCCCCAACCGCATGGTCACTTGCATCGCACATGATCTCAAATGGTAGGCTCCAGTCATGCGGCTGTATAATTGGGGCAGTGGTCAAAGCTTTTTTTAACTTGCAAAATGAATTTAAACAGTCATCAGAAAAATTAAATTTTATATCTTGATTTAGTAGGTTAGTCAGTGGCTTAGAAATTTTAGAAAAATCTTTAATGAAACGCCGATAGAAACCGGCATGTCCCAGGAAACTCTGAATTCCTTTGACCGAATTGGGTGGCGGTAGTTTTTCAATGACTTCTATTTTTGCCCGGTCAACCTCAATACCTCTACTTGAGACTAAATGCCCTAATACAATTCCTTCTTGTACCATGAAATGAAATTTTTCCTAATTCAACACCAAGTTGGTTTCCTCGCATCTCTATAAAACCTTAGACAAGTTTGATAAGCATGATTCAAATGTAGTGCCATAAATAGAAAAATCATCCATAAATACTTCCATTATGTGTTCAATATAATCAGAGAATATGACCATCATGCATCGTTGAAAAGTGGAGGGTGCATTACAAAGACCGAAAGACATGCGTCTGTATGCAAAAGTACCGTATGGATAGGTGAAAGTGGTTTTCTCTTGATCCTGTGGGTGAATTGGAATATGAAAGTAGCCAAAGTAACCATCCAGATAGCAAAAGTCAGAGCGATTGGCAAGTCGTTCAAGCATTTGATCAATGAAAGGCAAAGGAAAATGATCCTTTCGGGTGGCAATATTTAATTTGCGATAATCGATGCACATTCGCCAACCTGTGACTGTCCTTGTGGGAATAAATTCATTTTTATCATTTTTCACGACAGTCATACCGCCTTTCTAGGGTACCACATGTATAGGGCTTACCCAACTGCTATCAGAAATAGGGTAGATGATTCCGGCATCAAGAAGTTTTAAAATTTCCTTTTTTCACCACTTCTTTCATGTTTGGATTTAGACGCCTTTGAGGTTCAATGCTTATCTTACAATTTTCCTCCATTAGAATTTTGTGCATGCATAAAGAAGGACTAATACCAGGTAGGTCATTAATGTAGTAGCCAATTGCCTTCCTATGTCTTCTTAGCACAGTTAATAGATCATTTGATTGGGATTCGGAAAGATTTGCGTTGATTATGACTGGGTAGGTATCGTTTGAGCCAAGAAATGCATACCTGAGATTTTTAGAAAGAGGTTTGAGTTCTACCTTTGGCGCTTCTTCCTTTGTTTTTGTCAATGGAAAGGAATTGATGTCTATAACCAGCTTCTCACGAGATGAGTCAGCAGCAGGTGAGATGAAAGGGTTTCCATCCAAGAGAGCTGCACAAGCAGATAGTTCAGGGTTATCATTTTCAACAGTAGCACTTTGAATGATACATACCTCTATCGGGTCACCCTTTTCTTCTATCGGTAAAGGGTCGATGACGTTGACCCGCAGGCAAGAGTTATCAGTTAATAGGTGCTTTGTTGCCTCAGAAAGATTAAATTCAACCTTTTCATCTCCAACTGTCTGTGAGAGTCGACCATTTTTGACGTCCATGATGGCTCCAGCTGTGGCTAGGAAAGGTCGTCCGAGAATGATTGGGATTTGGTGATCCTCCTCCATGTTGAGGACCACAAAGTCGACTGGAATGAATAATTTACCAACTTTCAAGGGAACGTCTTCAAGGATGCCGACTGGAAATTTAATTGATCGGTCGGCCAGTTGGAGAGACATAGATGTTGGTTTTGGATCACCCATGTTCATCTTTTTACAGATGGAGAGTGGGATCAGACTTACACTGGCTCTGAGATCACATAGTACTTTGCTGATTTGGACATTCCCAAGAGCACATGGAATGGAGAAGCTTCCAGGGTCCTTTAGCTTCTCAGGTAGCTTGTTTTGCAAAATAGCGCTGCACTCTTCAGAGAGTGAAATGGTTCCATACTCCTCGAGTTTTCTCTTGTTGGATAGCATGTCCTTAAGAAATTTTACATAAGCTGGCATTTAGGAAAGCATGTCAATGAAAGGCACATTGATTGACAGGTTCTTGAGAGTAGAAATAAACTTCTCGAATTGTTTTTGGAGCTTAGCTTATCGTTGCCTTTGTAGAAAGGGGAGAGGAGGTTGATAAGGAGGTGGTGGTACATATGGCTTTTTCACCACTGGTTCTGGTTGTGGCTCCTCTTCTTGCTTCTTTTTATGCTCGGAATCCTTTTCTGTGACCATTTGAGGTGGGTTGAGCTGCTTTCAACTCCGCAAGGTAATCGTCTGCACCTGTTCCCTAGGATTTACTTCAGGTTGGCTAGGGAGTTTGCCCTGGTTTCTTTGGGATGAGGTTGTAGCATTCTGAGCAATTTGATTTTCGAGCAACTTGATGTGGGTTTGCATTTGGTCCATTCTTTCATCATTTTTCTTAAGCATTAGAATGATATTTTCGAGCATGGAATCGGTGGGTTGTGCTTGAGGTGGTGCAGGTAGGGCTTGTTGGGTTTGATATGAAGGATGGTTCAATGATTTTCTAAGAAAACTAGGTGGCTTATTATTTTGAGCAAAATTTTAGGTGTTTGACTGGTTTGCCCAAGAAAAATTAGGGTTGTTCCTCCATCCAGGGTTGTAAGTATTAGAGTAAGGGTTACCATATGCGCGAGTGTCATACTGGTTGTTGATTGCATTAGCTTGCTCGCCTGTGCTGTCTTTGATGGAAAAACTACACTCAATTGTGTAGTGTGAAGCTCCACAAATTTCACATGAGATGTGTTCAGAAGAAGATGCATTTCGGTCCTTGGATTCGTGCTTCTTTTGCTGTAAAATTTTATCAAGTTTATTATGTATAGCATGTATGGATTCGATATCTTATACATTTCCTTGCCAAGAGGTTCCTCGGACATCACCGTACTGAGAATCATAAAGAGCTAAATCATCGAGGAGTTTGAGAGCCTCCTCGTCAGTGAGTTGCATGAATCGGCCACCAGCGGCTGAATTGACGGTGCTTCGACTAGGTCGATCGAGTTCATTGAAAAAGTTTTCAATAATATCTCCTTGCGAAATACCATGTGAGGGCACTTGCGCTGCAGATCTTTCATCCTTTCCCATGCATCATATAAGGTTTCACCATCTTTTTGGACGAATTGATTAATCTCGTCTCTGATTTTCTTGGTTTTATGTGGTGGAAAGAATTTTTCCAGGAATGCTGTAGAGAGCTCATCCCATGTGTTGAAAGTGTCGGGTGGCATAGAATAGAACCACTCGCTTGCCCTGTCTCGAAGAGAAAATGGGAAAAGCTGCAGACAAATTACCTCGTGTGGAATGTTTTGCACCCTGATTGTGTTGCATAATTGCAGGAATTTAGTGATATGTACAGTTGGGTTTTCAGAAGGAAGTCCTGCAAATTGGTCCTGTTGAACCATCCGGATGAGACCGAGATTTAGTTCAAATTTCTTCCATCAATCTCTAGTTCAACTATGCATGATCGGAATCCACGAGGATTCGGGCGGTTCCGATCGCTAAGATCATTCTCCTTGGAGGAGCATTATTCTCTGCCTGGTCTTCCTCTTGCTCTTGATGTGGTGGGTTTTGATTGTTGCGTTCTGCCATGGTGTCTTTAGGATATTTCTGTTGCTTGTAATCATGGATTCTTCTCCTAAGAGACCGTTCAATCTTAGGGTCAGCAACAAAAAGTTTTTCAGCTAGTTGTTTTGCAAAATTTCGAGTATGTGGGTGCATACAAAGATGAACTAGCTAATTTAGAATAATAAAACAAATAAAAATAAAGAAAGTATCTAAAAACAAAATTTAAAGCAACGCCGAACTCCCCGGCAACAGTGCCAAAATACTTGTTCGCAATCTCACTGCAAGTGCACGGGTCGTAGATTGTAGTATATAAATTATCGTTCCACAGGAAATTCGGGACTATAAAATTTTGCTTTTAAATGCTTTCACATCGGAGATGGAGATAATGTAGCAAATAAAATAGAAATGTAGGCAGAAAATACATGAAATAAAAAGGAAAGGAAATAAACAAAATGAGAAGAGAAAATTGCAAATTAAGAAGAGTAGAGAAAATGAGAGTACGAGTATCTAGGGTCTAGGATTTTACATGCATCTTTTGCAACAGGTATGATATAATTATTTAATTTGGATATTGTTTGTTAAAGGAAAACAAACCCTAATTTGTCCTTGCACCTTCTCTCGAAACCTACAAGGCGTACCCTAATTTTCTTAACCACCTATTCTCATGGGATTAAGTTAATTAGAATTCATTAAGTTTTGTGGTTTGTTCATGGAATTCCTCAAGGTTATCATGCCTATTCTCATGGTCTTAGATTTCCAGGTTTAATATCTTGATTATCGTATATTAGATTTCCACCTCTCGGTTCCATCTCCTAATATATGGAATAATGCCAAAGTACAAGCCCATGTACAAAGCAAGCATAAAAATCACAAGATATTAAATTAACAACAACATCCAAAATAAATGAATTAAAAATCCACACAACGCTGCATTGTACGCATGCTACATCCTAAACTCTAGATTTATGGTTTAGCCAAGCATGTTTAAGTTCAAAATAAAATTAAAATTAAAATCCATTTTAAACAAGATAATTAAAATTAAAAAGGGAAAAGATAGAAAAGCTTATTGGTTTGAAGCCTCGATGGCGTGTCGGCTGCTCCACACAACTTGCCGATCTGCCTTTTTCCCGTGCTCTCCACCTTGCTTGCTCTTTCTTTCTTTCTCAACTTTCTGCTTGTGAAATTTCTCTGCTCGAAATTCCGTGTGAATTTTCTATCTGCTATGGAATTCTGTGTTGGAATTTCTAACTGGAATTTTTGTCTGATTCCACCTTAGAATATTCTCATCATAATAAAACGAACCACCTTGGAATTTTTCTGCTCCCATTCTCTCTTCTGGAACTGCTTCTTTTTATAGCCATGTGAATGGGCAGCTATGAATTAAAATTGGTGGGCCCTTGGATTGAAGCATCTCGTGACTTGCTGCTGGAAATTATCTGTTGCAATGGGGGTCCACATGATTGGGCTGCTAGAATGAGCAGCATGAATGATCAGCTATTTTTTGGACGCTGGAGATTTGTTGATTTGGTGGGCCACAATCACGTGAATGCTGCTGCTTTTATTTGCTGGATGTTTCAGTTTTCATGATCACGTGATGTGTACTTGGTAATTAGACAACTGCTGATTTATTGAAATCATGTGAATTGGACATAAAATAAATGGGCAGCATGTGTGGGGTCCATAGGCTGGATGATAAATTGCTGCTGGAATTGGAATTCACGTGAAATGCAATTGCCGATTTGTGGGGCCCATGATATTCATGTACATGCTGCTGCTGATTTTTGCAATCAGCTTGGATGTGATTCTGCATGGGCCCCACGTAAATTTCTGGACAGATTCATGGCTTAGATCAGTTTGGAATTTTTTCTGGAGGAATTTGGACGGTGTATTTTTGGCAGCAGGTTGCTGTGGGGTCCATGGTTGCTGAATCGTGATCAAGCAACCCATGTAGTGGATGCTCAAAAATTGCTGCTGCGATTTTCATGATGCTGCATTGGACTGTCATTGGGGTCCACCTCATGTGAATTTCTGCTGCAATTGATGTTGCTTTAATGTATGCTGTATTGAACGGCTGGACAGCTTGGTGCGTGAATGGATTAATGGGCGGGGTCCACTATCTGTGAATGCATTTGGTGATGAATGCTTTACCGAATAGGTTGCTGCATCTCACGTGAATATGTTGTTGGAGGAATGGGTGATGGCTTGTGGACGTTTGAATTTGCTAAATGCTTGGGTATGGACGTTGATCTGCACTTGCTGATTTTCGAATGGTCCAGATTGTGGGATCCACTTTGTGTAATTTGTTTTCCTGTATAAAAAAATATTTAAATCATTAATTTGTCAAAATCATTAGTGGTTTATTATTAAAAAAATTTCAAACCCATTTAATTTCATGGCAACAAATAAAATGTAATTTCAAGCCAAAAGATTATAGAAATTGTTTAACTTCCTTGAAATTAATACTTAATACCCAAAAGTTGCAAAATCACATTTTAAACCAAATTTCATATTAATTCCAATTAATTATCCATCAAATTGGTATAAAATGACCACAAAATATAATACCAATTTTCAATTATCACTTGTGACTCCATGCACATGTACCAGGTTCGCAGAAGTAACCTGTCGGTTAGCTGCTTCTATTAACCTTGACTGAGCTGATCTTCCTTGCCTTTGCAACGTTTGTACCTTATTTGGATAATTCAGGGCGATGTGCCCTACCTGATTACAAACATAACATCTGATACCAACTTCTGTGGTATCATATCTATCATATCACATAGATATAGCTTATCATCTATTCACATAGATTTCATCTCATCTCATAGCTATCATCTCAATCACATACTTATCATCTTGTCACATAGACATATGATCTAATCTCATAAACATAGCTATCATATCACATGCATACATTTTATGCATTCAAAATCCTTAGAGATAGTTATATCATCATAACTAATCATATCATGCTCATTATCAAAGCATCCACTCATAAAATAAAGTCTTAGCATCTTAACATGCCAATTCACACAATCACAATCATGTGATATTATTCATCATTATAAATTTCACTACATCATCATCATATATCATGCATCCTATCATGATAATCACGTATGAATTCATCATAAAATCATGCATATCATATTTAATCATTACACTTAAACTTTCCCATGCATATTTACCAGTCCATGCTCTGATACCATCTTATGTAGTGCCCCAGCCCGAGGTGCCCCAGCCCGAGCGTCACAACCTTACCTCAAGATCGTTCGACTGGTAAACGTGATCAGGATTGTTGCCCTGTCACACAGTGAGTTTTAACGGATATTTATCCAATTAAATATCTTTTCATAGGAGTTTAATTCCTCATATGTTCGTTTCATGCATATCTGAGTCATTTCCATACAATAATGTCATAACTAGACATGATTTTCATAACATATTTCAAACCATCTCATAAATCAGATGTCATTGCATGTATCATCATAGATGTCAACCATCAACGTAAATTTACAATCATTCGACATAAGTTTTTCATAAACATGAAACTTATAATGTTTCTCCCATTTCTTCCATGGATGGCTCTTGCTCCTTTTCCAGGTCTCTTCTTTCACCTGTCTATGGGTTTGGAAAACGAAAACGTAAGTCGAAACTCAATAAGCAAGCTTATATTTTGCGGACAATTCATTTTGAAGGCATATTTATTTAAAAGCATTTTTCTCCCTTCAGTAGAGACACTTATCAAGTGATCAACTACCTGTGGAGCAAAAACCTTTTCATAAAATATTCAAACACTTTTCATAAACACTTCATAAACATTGGATGTGCAAATTCATCATTTCCATTGATGACGTTATCCTTCATGTGACGGTACGCTAGCTCGGGGAACCCTCTTTTCATGACATGATCCTTTCCATCCTTAGCGCCGGACCTACCGACTTGGCAACGTCAAAGGGGACTCCTTGTCCACTAACTACCTCGACTAGCCTACTTGATTTCCATTTCATGCATGACTTTTAGTCACCCCGGCATCATATACCCCCTTACACATGGAACTTGTCATTCTCATGCAGAGAATTCTTTGTACCATCCCTTTCGAAACATCATTTCAATGAAACATCATATAAACTCATGTTTCAACACATTTCAAGCATAATTGTGAAACCATAAGCAATCATTTATTTCAACAGAAATAAACATTTCAATAATCATATAAACAAGGAATGACCATCCTTAAATACCTTGTAATGAAAACCAAAATCATTTTGAAAGTTTGCTTGCTTACCTCGCCTGCTTAGCTTTCCGTTTCGCTTGTCCCTTTGTCTTTGCCTATACATATAAGAATGATATAACATTCATATATTTCTTTTGCTTGCATTCAACTCAGTTTTCCAACCCATTTTCATTAGCATACATAATTCCTTCGAGTTCTCAAGTCGTTACGCCCATATAGCACATACTTGTGCACTACATGGGCTATTACACATCACATTTAGTCCCCTAAGTAGGGTAATCATTCAATCATATAATAATCATCCAATAATTATTATTTAATGTCTCATTACCTTTCTTAAGCCATTTTTCACTTATTTTTCAAAATTCACACATCGTTGCTCATTTTAAGCACCCGTTGTTGCCTTAAACCTCATTAATTAATCCCAAAATTTGAGATTAACATCATGCAATTATAAAAATTAATATATTCACAAAATTTATCATATTTTCATGCATTTTTGCACAAAACCAAATTACATACGTCATTTACCCCTCATGCATGTCTATCCTTTCACATATAGCCATTTAACAACACATATATGAGACATTTCATAAAATTTCCCAAGTCAGAAATTTAATCCACATTTCAGAATGATAATTATCCTTAATTACCACTTTATGTAGGGTATTTTTATGGAATTTAAAACCACTAATCATAGGTTTCCAAAACAGCAATTTTGGAACCCATCTTTCACACGTTTAACGTGTCTTTTGACACATAGCCCTAAGAAGATTTATAAATCCGAATTTTCAGCAATTAATCCAAATTTTCCTAACCCAAATTTAGGGTATTAACATATATCAATTTGGATCATTTATACATAGGTTTCATATTTCGTTTTGATTTTTTTCTCCAACTATCCACATATGCTGAAATCAGGCATACTGAAATCTCAAAAACTTGAATTAATATCAAATCAAGTAGTTTTGATCTGAAATTTCTACCATA
Organism: Annona cherimola; assembly: GCA_030490835.1. NCBI lineage: Eukaryota > Viridiplantae > Streptophyta > Magnoliopsida > Magnoliales > Annonaceae > Annona > Annona cherimola. The sequence goes on along the minus strand of CM059972.1, from coordinate 52,059,164 downwards.
CCTTAATAACTATATTAATTAACCAAAATAAATATTTTTAGCATGAAATATTTAGTATGTCTATTTATCTAGTATTTTTACCTTGCTGGACAGCAGAATCCATTTTCAGACAGCCTAAATCACGTTAATTATGGGGTATATTTAAACCCATCAAAACCTAATTTTTATTTTTTTCTTGTGATACTCAATATGTATTATATATTCTGTAAAATTTTCAGCCCAAAATTCCTTGTTTAAAAATTATTAAAAAACCTTTGGTGCAGCTGATCCTGCCACCTGTTTAATCTTGTTTAGGTTGATCTTCTCGGATTTTTAATTTGCAATTGGCTTATCCTTTTAAGCTGAGAATTTGGTCATTCCTTAATCACCACATAATGATTCTTCCCTCTCTCCTTCTCTCTCTTTCTCTCTCTCCTTCTCCCCCCTTGCTGGAACGTCCATCCCTTGCTCTCCTCTCTTTCCTCCTTTTACTTTTATTGGTGCTCAAGCAACCCCATAGGCATTTTAGTAAATTTCATTTTCACTTTCCACAATTGCCCTTCTTTACTTAGCTCTTAAGCAACTTGTTACTTGCTCTCTAAGCAACCAATTTTTCATGATAATTAGCTTAATCCATTCCATTCATCTCATAGATTTCATAATTTTATTCCATCGTTTCAAATTTCATTTCAATCCGATTTTCCTAACTCAAGGTATTGCCGTTGGAAGTTAACGGTTACATTTGAGCTATGTTCAATAAATCATCACACCAATTTCATTAAAGATTTTTATAACCCAATAATTCCATAATACCAAGCCCAACATCATCAACTTTCATCTCAAATTTCACTTGAATCCGCTTTACAGGCGTTGAGTTATGAATTTTCTAGTGTTTTCCAACATAATTCCACAATTTCCATTTTAATCTCCATTAATTAAATCATGAAAATTAACATGATTATTCATGACACTTTGTCACCTTTAAATCCTCATTAAGCCCCTCGGGTCATACCGACTCACTTTGGGCTCCGGCGATTAAATTTTTAATCACCATTCTTAATTAAACCCTAATTGAAAAATATCATTAAATCATACAATCATCCAAAAATCATTCAAAATTCATTTTTATCACATATAAATCATGTATATATGTTCAATGCATCCCATTGAGTCCTACATAGGTTGGGGTTTCACACCTAGCCGTCCACCCCTCTTTTTGGCATTTTGTGGACACCAATAGCTGCCCACTTGCTGCCCTTGAACATCCCTACATGAAGCCCTATTTCCATGCATTTTATTATTTTTAAAAATTGCCAAATTTGCTCTAAATTCCCTCCTTTTGATGCCTCATTTTCACCCTTAAATGCATTGACTTATGCATTAATGCAAAACTACTTTTTGAAGTAAAATTTAAAGAGTTTTTTCCTTATGTGATTAAGAAATTTCTATGATAATTAGCTTAATCAATTCCATCCATATGATAGAACACTTTGTTTTAGCCGTTCATAAAAATTTTCATCTCAAAATGGCCTCTCTAATGTAAGTTATGGTCATTTGAAAATGCCTCTTGCATTTTGATGAAATTAAATTATTATCAACATAATTAATGGGGTAGAGCACGTCAACATATGCTTACTTTTCAAATTTCACGTCAATCCGCCTTATGGGCATCAAGTTATGAATTTTCCAAGTAATGACCTAATTTATTCTATCATTATCATCAACTTAATCATAATTAATAGAATATTTAACCATGCCATATCATTATTTTCATACCTCATTTTGCCTTAGAGAAATAGTCTCTCTGTCCAAAAAAACATGTTTTTTTATCGATGCACAAAGAAAATATTTTCATGCGAATGAACAAGATATTGAGGAATTATCCATATGTATGATCATAATTATTGATACGAGTTCTTTCCAAGCACACATTAATGACTCTTGAATACCTAGGTTACATTTATTGATCTCAAAATGTTCTAGCTATCACACTCAGTTGAGCCCAAGCTATTTTCAATAGGCATAGTTAGGCCCGAACTCCTTTTAGTTTGCCTAAACACATTTCAAAATTTGGTTAAACTTAGTTTTCTTAGTAAAACCACCTAATTTTCAACCTGAAAGCTATGTGCAGAATATACTGGCCTACTCTGTAAATTTGAATACTGAATGCGAGAGATACTAGCCTCTTGTGTAAATTTAGAAGCTGAATGGGGGAATCTAGGAGTTACACACTCAACTTGCTGTGTAGGGTCATTAGTGTAGCCTACGGACTCCTTAATAATCCCGAATTGAGCCATCATAGTTAACGGGCTAAGTGTCAACTCGCCCGAGTCATGACACTTGGTGTCATGTACTTACCTATTATTTTAGGTTAGACGCGTAGAAAAGTGACTTTCATTTATTCTTGTTAGTTATATCATGTGGTCAATATGTAACCAACTCGAGTTATAATGTGTAGCGACATGCACTCAATCTGTTTTTGAGTCACAACGCAGGGCAACATGTGCTCATCCATATTGGTATTTTTGTCAAACATTATTTTTCATGCATTTGTAAAATCATAGAAAAACCTTCTATTCATTTTATTATCATTTTCAATGAAATCATGATTTTCTATGGATTATTGTATTTAACTATTTTAATCAAGAGTTTTCTCGTTAGAGATGTAAAATTAGAGTATGGAACACAATATACTTTTATGATATATTCTTCGAACTCGGTTAAAGGAATTAAATATATTAGGAGAATTAATTAAGCTTTTATTTTTTAAAACCACCCAAACAAATGGAATAATCTAACCCAAGCCGAAAAGAGGTCGAAATAGCATGCCATGTGTCCAGTGGCTAAAATAAGAAGGCAATGGAAGATGACTTACCTGCAATATCCCCTTGCTAGGTAGCTTCCAGGAGTCTATTACAGTTTAAATTTTGAGATGGCAAAGGGAAGGGTACTATGGCTAATTAACTTAACCATGATACCTTATTTGCCCCTTATAAATAAGGATGCACTGCCTCCCACCCATTTTCAACATGAATCTGTTGTGAACTCAACTAGAAAATCAAGAACAATCTATGTTTTGATTATTAATAATTTAAATTTGAGCAATAAAATAGACTAACACATTTGGTGGAATGATATCAAGTTATAAATTTTAAATACCAAATCATGGCAGACCAAGTCTCATATCCAAGTCAACTTAGACACTCGACTTAGGTCAAGTTTATGCCGAAGTCGACCTCAAAATTCAACTTAGGATAAAGGACTTCAAGGATTAAAGTGCAAATAGGTCAAGTCGCATACCCAAGTCGACTAAGACTGCGACTTGGGCAAAGTCGATAGCCAAGTCAACTCAAGGGGTTGCATATTCTTATTGACTCAAATTGGAATAGACAAAGTCGCGCCTCAAATTGACTCCACCTTGCAACTTAAGCAAATTTCAAGACCAAGTCGACTTCAAACTCCGACTTAATTTTTTGAAGCCCCATGTAAGATTTCAACACTAGGTATCAAAATCGAAGTTGTATATCCAAGTCGACTCTACTAGAGAGTTGGGTGAAATTCAAGGTCAAGTCGACTTAGTTGCAAGACTTGATTAATCAAGACCAAAGAAGCATTTTTAATGAAATTCAAAGTTTCAAACGAACAGGGAAGTTGCATAGCCAAGTTGACTTCATTAGCAAATTTGATGAAGACTACGACTAAGTCGACTTGAGTCAAGTACTGGGAAGATTGAAGCAAAAGAGATGCATTTCATGAAATTCAAGGTATCAAATGGGCAGTGAAGTTGTATAGTTAAGTCGACTTCACTAGCAACTTGGTCAAAGTTCCAGAGTCAAGTCCACTTAGGGGTTGCCATTTTCACTTATTAGACAAATTACATGCGAGGTCTCACCCGAAGTCGACTTTACATGCGACATGGGTCAAGTCAAGGACCAAATTGACCTGAGCTAGAACTTAAGGAGCACAATATTCAAAGGAAGACTTAAGAAGAGGAAATACCCCAATCGAAGTCGCACCCCAATCTGACTTCAATATGCTACTTGGGTGAAGTCGTAACCAAAATCTACTCCAACTGCAACTTGCACTGTACCGGTCGGAAAAACTCGAACGTTAGTGCATTTAATGCATGCTACCTACCCTCTAATAATCATTCAAGTGTGCATAAGTGCTCAAAGAGAAAGAATTCCATTTTTCACTATAAGAGCTACCACCAATCATCAATCTCAAGCTTCCAATAGTTCATTCCTATGCTGAAAATTTTCTACACAATCTATAACATATAGACTTTCTATCTAGCTTTCTTTGTTGTATTGCTACTTGGCTTGATGTTAGAGACTAAGGCAAAGTAAAGGCAAGCAGTGTATAGTTGAAATGAGACTCACCGTCTACTTGTGTTGTGACTGTAAAGGCCCCCTAGATTTACAATCTAGAAGAAAGAAAGAGCTCTAATTGTATCTCCATTGATATAGTAGAACCGAAGACATAAGAGTGTATTCTTGGAAGAGTGAAGTAGGGAGGGTTGTCCTGAATTACTATAATTTCTTATAAATGTTATTTTTGATTTCGCTTGCTCTATACTCTCCACATTGTTCATTCAAGGAGATAAAAGTTTTCAAAGGGTTAAGTCTTTAACTACTAAAAGAATTTTAAAAGAACCCAATTCATACATACCCTCTTAGATTTTACCATAAACTCAGGACCAATAAGTAATATAAGAATAGGTCTTTAAATTTGCACTAAAGATATCTTTTATCAATGGTATCCCAATCAACTTCCATTCTTGTATTTGCTGAGGGCCAATCTTCTACAAGACCACCTCTATTTGATGAAAGTAATTTTAATTACTGGAAGTTAAGAATGAAACAACTTATTCTGGCAACCGATGTGGATTCTTAGATTATTATCCAAGATGAGGTTACTCTATCCACAAGTGACAGAGCCTCCGATTGGACCGGGGAAGAGATAAGATTAATAAAGAATAATGCTAAGGTAATGAACTCCTTATGTTGTGCCTTGATTACTACGAATATGATAGAGTGTCTTCTTATTTAACTATTAACAAGATATGGGACACTTTAACCTCAATCTATGAGGGCACTTCTTAAGTTTAAGGGATAAGAAGAAATATTTTGATTGAATAGTTAGAAAGTATTAAGAGGCTTGATCAGAAAACATCTCTCAAATGTTTGTAAGATTTTTTAAAATCACTAATGCTTTGGAGAGCCTAGGAAAGGCTATATCTGAATCTGAATAGGTCATGAAGATCTTGAGAGCCCTACTAGAATCTTGGACTTCCAAGATTACTACAATTGAATAAGCAAAGGACCTTAACGCATTGAAGCTTGAAGACCTAATCAGCTCACTCATGTCGCTTGAGTTGATAAAGAAGACAAATGAAGAGAACCATAGAGGCGAAAGGACACTAACATTGAAAGTCACACAAAGCTCAGATGAATCTACTTCATCATCCCAAATGAGGATGAAGAAACAACACTCCTCACAAGAGAATTCAAGAAATTTATGAAGAAAGGAAAGAATATAAGCTCTTCTAAAGACTTCAAGAAGAGGAGCAGAAGAGAAAAGAAAAAAGAAATATAAAATGTTTTAGATGTAGTGGAGTGGGACACATGCAAGCTCAATGACCCACATCCATATAAAATAAATCCAAAGAAAGAAAGGAGTAGAACAAAAAGGTTCCCAAAGTCTAAAGGCAAAGAAATGTATGTAAATGAAGCTCATCTTCAACAAGTAGCTCATCAAATGAAGAACAAGAAGATGCAAATTGTACTAGAATTTGCTATGTAGCAAAGATAAAAAAGAAAGACACATTAAACTGCCTCACAACTATAAAATTGGTGGAAGAAATAACTGCCTCAACAAATTGCATAAGCAATAAGGAGGTAGCCTCAAAACTCGACCATTCTCATTCTAAATTCATTTATTTTTCCTCTTGTGATTGTCTCAAATGTGTTGAGTTAGAAAAATTGTAATAAGCTTATGATTCATCATTTGAGGAAACAAAAAAGTTTGGTAACAAGTATACATTAAAGAAAAAAGAATGTAACTCTATGATAACTCGTAAAAATACGAGTTATCATGGCCTATTTCAGACTTGATTTGTGTGTTAGTTCGAGAGATTAGGCTGAGTTTGCATTCATTTAGCTTAATTTTCATTCGCTTTGCATTTTAGGAGCATTATTTAGCTTTTAGGCATTTTTAGCATTATTTAGGCATTTTTAGTTCATTTATTTAGTTTTTTCATCTTTTGCAGGAAGGACGGGACATATGAAGGCACGCAGGCGAGTGGAATGCAGATCGAAACAAGTCACGAGGCAGTGAGTTGGCGCTCAGGCGCCACTTCATCTACATGCAAGCAAAGTTCAGAAGTTTTTGAAGCCACTGCTTCCAGGGAGTTGGCGCCTAGGCGCCAGACATGATCAAACACAATGTGTCAAGGAGAAGCTCCAAGCCATGAAAGTCCAGGGAGTTGGCGCCAAGGCGCCAAAGCATGGACTCGTAGGGTTTACAGAATGTGTCCACGTTGCCCAGCACACAGAGAGTTGACGCCTAGGCGCCAATACGCATCCGTACGCATAAATTTCAGTGCGTAAGTTGGGCAAAGGGACTTTATAAATAGTTCCTAGGGGTTCACGCGCAAGAAGTGCAGGGAGAGAGCCCAGAAATGAATTGCCAAGAAAGAGAAAGAGGAAATCAAGATCAAAGCCCGGATTGAAGAGAGGATTCAACTCCGTTGGTGGAAACCGCCGAAAAATAGTTTTCTCTATTTCTTTCCACTTTTCTTTCTCTACTTTCATGGATACTTTTTATATGGATGTAGTGGATGTTAAGATCATGTCTTTGAACTAAACCTGCATTAGATAGATAGTTAGGATGATTTGAATTCTAAACTATATTGTTTGTGGTTCTTTGAATATACAGGAATGAATATTTGATTTTATATATGATTGTGTATGATTTACCTTCACATGTGTGGATTTAATGCTTTTACAAGATTAGCTACCTTGTAAGATGATTTAATTGCTTGATTTATCCTTGGAAGAGAAAAATCTCTGACAGATCCATGTGCAAGGCATAGGTTTCTACCTTTGTGTAAGGGGAGTTGTTTAACGGATAGGAATATACCGTTAAACCCTGTGTAGTCATTATACAGGTTATGAACTTATCAATTTCACTTTATTTGATGGCATAGGAACATAAGAATTAAATAGGGTGTAATTAGCTTTATATAATGTTGGAAGACATATATAGAGATACATGAACTTAGGCTAGTAAATCCATATGCAATCCAATTAAAAAGAACCAAAGAAATATAGTTTAGATTCAAGGATTCCGAGCTATCCATCTGTCATCCCTAATGAGTAAACCCGTTTCTAGTATCCAGTAGTTTCGCAACTCTACTCTAATTTCTCATTGTAGTCATTAGTTTTAGTTAAATCATAAACTCAGAATTTTCACCCATCGAAAGCAGTCAAACTAATTAATAATTTCAGTCAATAATTCCTCGTGGGAATGATACTTTACTCACTCTTTATTACTTGACACGGCACGTATACTTGCGTAAATAGCGAGCATTTTAATTGACATATATGCAGCTCGTCACTCTACCATTATTGTAAATTAAAAGTGAGCTGAGAGAGTCAAATGCCTAGTTGATGAAGCCAAAGCTCTAAATGTTGAAATTGAGAAACTAAAGAAATAGAATGTTGTTCTAAATGAATCATCGGCAAAATTCTCTAATCTAGGGGAGAGTGTCAAAATGTTCCTCAATATGACAACTCAAACTAGTAGAAGAGGACTGAGATATTCTATATTTGAGCAGGCAAAAAGCAGCGAATCAAATACTCCAAAATGGGTTAGGCCCTAAGCAAAGTTGGTTGCACCTTATGGCCAAGCTAGAACAACAAGAGTAGCCTGAGTAAGAAGATCAACTTGACAACCAAACTGTACATAGAGTCCACCCAAAGGGTTCATGGGGCACGCAACTTTTGCAACAAGTTTGGTCATAAAATTTACCAATGAAAAAGTAAAAGCACTAAATTGGTATGGGTATAAAAAAACATTGGATTCGTACCTTCTAGACATGAACAACATAGACTCTAAATGCTTACTAAACCAAATGGACCCATGAGATGGGTGCCAAAGAGAGGAGCTTTATTTAATTAATTTTATAGGCATGTCTTAGAGCAAAAGCAAGCAACATTTATTTCATGGATAGTGATTGGTCAAGATATATGATAGGAGATAAAGTCTCGTTCAATGATCTCAAGTCTTATAGTGGTGGAACTGTTGCATTTAACAATAATGAAAAAAAGAAAATAAGTGGTAAGGGCAATGTTTATGGTATTTAAAATACACGCATAGAGGCAGTTTTATTTATTGAAGAACTCAAACATAATTTAATGATTATTAACTAACTATGTGACAAAGGTTATAGAGTTGTATTTAAATCATCTATATGCAATATTTTAGATGGAGATCACATTATCTTTAGTGAAAAAAGATATGAAAATATATATTTGGTATGCATTGATGAATTGGATGAAAATATCTAGCAGCAGCTGACAATGATCCATGGGTTTGGTACAAGAGACTTGTACATGTAAACACGTCCAATATCAAAACTTTGTGGAAAAAGAACTTGGTAGAAAGTTTACAAAGCTCAAGTATGATAAGGACAAAATTTGCAAAGCTTGTCAAATGTCTAAACAATCAAAGATATTTTCACCAAAGAATTAGATCTCAACCTCTAGGCCACTTAAGTTATTACATATGAATCTTTATGGATCATCCGACATTTTGAGCTTTGGAGGAAAGAAATATGTAAATGTCATTGTTGATGATTTTTCAACATTCACTTGGATAATACTATTAGTTAGCAAGGATGAAGCTTTTTCTATGTTTGTTAGTTTTTCTAAGTTGGTGCAAAATGAATAGCAAAACACTATCATATCTATAAGAAGTAATCATAGTGGTGAATTGAAAACAAACGTTTCATAGAAATTTTGCAATGAAAAGGGAATTCACTGTACATTTTTTGCACCAAGAACTCCTCAACAAAATGGAGTTGTAGAAAGAAAGAATAAAACCATGCAAGAGATGGCTAGAACTATGCTAATGAAAGAAAATTATCCAAGAAATTTTGGGGTGAAGCTGTATATACAACTTGTCATGTTTTGAATTGAATTACCATTAGAGCAATATTGAAAGAGACTTCATATAAGCTATGAAAAGGTAGAAAGTTAAATATCTCATACTTTCATGCCTTTGGTTGTATATGTTATGTGTTGAATAATAGAAAAGACAAACTTGGCAAACTAGATGCCAAAGTGATGGGGCCATATTTCTTTGCTACTCCTCCAATAGCAAAACATATACAATATTCAACAAAAGAACTTAAGTAGTGGAGGAGTTAATTCATATTATTTTTGATGAATTTAACCCAATTCCAAAGGAGGAGGATGAGCTTAGTGATGTAGATGACTTATCAAATGACTTTGGAAAGCTACAAGTGGGAAAGTGATAATTGGAAATTAATAATATATTTTATGAGCATTTTATACCGATTTGGTGGGTAATTAATTGAGTTTAATATGAATTTTGCTCTAAAATATGTTTTTGCAACAATTAGGTATTAAATATTAATTTCATGCAATTTAAACAATTTTTGTGATCTTTTGGCTTGAAATTATATTTTTTTTACTTGTTGCCATAAAATTAAATGAGTTTGAATAATTTTCTATATTGAAACCCATTAATAAATTTGATGAGTATATGATACTTTTTTTTATGTAGGAAAAATAAATTTCAGCAAGTGGGCCCCACATAAATCAACACCGTCTAAGCTCGTACAGATCAAGGCCCACCAGAAAATCAACGGCTTATAATTCATCAGTCGTCCATTTTTTTTTATTTGCTAACATCATCGTCCACCAAAAAAACCATCCAGGCCATCTATCACACCGCCCATCAGATTTTGCAATAGTCCAAAGCATGATCAACGCCGTCCATTTTTTATCCAGCAAAGTTTTCATGCAGATAAGTTTTCCAAAGCTTAGTTCAATGGCCTGGATTTCAGCAAGCCATTCACAGCCTAAGGTCCTTATTTTCCACCGTTCAAAGCTGTCCAGAAATGTAATCATCCATTAGAAAATCAAGCTAAGTCGTTCCTTCTAAATCAGAGCCGTCCATTTCAATTTTCAGCCACCGATCATATCAGCCGTTCGCAAGTTGTCCGGAAATCTTAGCTTCCAAGCTTGGTCACATTCAATCCTAACCGTCCAAAATATCCATTGGCCCCGAGTTTATGGCAACAACCCAAGAGGGGAGGGGTAAATTGGATATTTAAAAATTTAACTCAAACAGAAACTTTCCCCCTATTTAATTTAATCCCCTTAATGAAACAAGCAGAGATTATGGAGAGAAATAAAGCAATAAAAGCAGTTAAGCAAATCACAACAATAGACACGATTTTTGTAGTGGTTCGTGCAACCTTCCCTACTCCACTCTTCCAAGCTCACACCCGTTGTGACTTGGGCTTCACTAATAGATTATCAAATAAAACTAGAGCAGCAGATTCTTCTAGATTCCAACTCTAAGGGGCTTGCACAAACACAACACAAGTAGGTGACGAGAGAAATTTGAGAGATTCGAGAAAGGAGCAGCAGAAATTCCATAGAGAAAGAGAGAGATAGAGAGAGAAAGGAGGAGGAGAGCACGGGCAAGAGGCGGACCAGCGAGTTGCGTGGAGCAGCCAACACACCATCGGGAGCTTCAAACCAATAAGCCTTCCTATCTTTTCCCTTTTTAATTTTAATTGTCTTGTTTAAGATGAATTTTGATTCTAGTTTTGTTTTGGACTTAAACATGCTTGGCTAAATCCTAAATCTAGGGTTTAGGATGTAGCATGCATACAATGTAGCGTGGTATGGGTTATTAATTTATTTATGATGGATATTGTTGTTAATTTAATATCTTGTGATGTTTATGCTTGCTTTGTACATGGGCCTATACTTTGGCACGATTCCATATATTAGGCGATGAAACTAAGAGGTGGAAACCTAATATACGATAATCAAGATATTAAACCGGGAAATCTTAGGCCATGAGAATAGGCATGATGACCTTGAGAAATTCCATGAACGAACCACATAAATTAATGGATTTTAATTAACTTAATCCCATGAGAATAGGTGGTTAAGAAAATTAGGGTACGCCTTGTAGGTTTCGAGAGAAGATGCAAGGATAAATTAGGGTTTGTTCTCCTTTAACAAACAATATCCGGATTAAATAATTATACCACTACTCGTTGCAAAGGACGCATGTGAAATCCTAGACCCTAGGTACTCGTACTCTCGTTTTCTCTACTTATTCTAATTTTCAATTTTCTCTTCCCATTTTTCTATTTCTTTTCCATTTTATTTAATATATTCTCTTCCTACTCCATTTTATATCCGACACGAAAGCGTTTAAAAGCAAAATTTATAGTCTCGAATTTTCTGTGGATTGATAATTTATATACTACAATCTACGACCCGTGCACTTACTGTGAGATTGCGAACAAGTATTTTGACGCCGTTACCGGGAAATTCGGCGTTACTTTAAATTTTATTTTTAGACACTTTCTTTGTTTTTTCTTCATTTTTTCCTTTCTCTATTTTTTTGTCTTTCTACTTTTTGTCTTTTGTCTCTATCTATTTTTATTTTTATTTTTATTTTACTTTAGTTTATTTTTATTTTATTTTATTATTTTATTTATTTTTTTTTTCTTTTTCATCTCTTGTTCTTATCTGTTTTTATCTTTTCTGAACTAGCTAGTTAATCTTTGTATGTACCCACATACTGACAAGCTGCGTATATGTCAATTAAAATACTCGCTATTTATGCAAGTATACGTGTCGTGTCAAGTAATAAAGAGTGAGTAGAGTATCGTTCCCACGAGGAATTGTTAACTAGAATTATTAATTAGTTTAATTGCTTTCGGTAGGTCGAAAAATCTAAATTTGTGAATTTGAACTAAAGATAAAAAAATGCAATAAGAAATCAAAGTAGAGTTCACGGAACTACTGGATGTTAGAAATGGGGTTACTAATCGGGGATGACAGATTGATAGCTCGGAATCCTTGAATCTAAACTATATTGCATTGGTTCTTTTTTATTGGATTGTGTATGGATTTACTAGCCGAAGTTCAATAATCTCTATATATGTCTTCCAACATATATAAAGCTAATTACACCCTATTTAATTACTATGTTTCATGCCGTTAAATAAAGTGAAATTGATAAGTGCATAACCTGTTTAGTGACTACACATGGTTTAACGGTATATTCCTATCCGTTAAACAACTCTCCTTACAATGAGGAAACCTATGTCCTGCACATAGATCTAGCAGAAATTTTCCACTTCTAAGGATAAATCAAGCAATTAAATCATCTTACAAGGTAGCTAATCTTGCAAAGAACATTAAAACCACACATACAAGGGTAAATCATACACAATCATATATAATATTAAATATTCATTACTGAATTTCAAAGAACCAAGATAATATAGTTTAAAGTTCAATTCATCCTAATTATCCATCTAATGGAGGTTTAGTTCAAAGACATGATCATAACATCCATTACATCCATATTGAAAGCATCCATGAAAGCAGAGAAAGAAAAATAGAAAGAATAAGAGAAAACTGGTTTTTCGGCGGCTTCCACCAACGGAGTTGAATCCTCTCTTCAATCTGTGCTTTGATCGCGTTTTCGTCTTTCTCTTCTGTGTAATTTCGTTCCCGAGCTCTCTCTCCCCGTCGTCTCTCGCGCGCAAACCCCTAGGATCTATTTATAGAATGATAATGCGCAACACACGCACTGAAATCTGCGCATACGGATGTGTATTGGCGCCTAGGCGCCAACTCTGTGTACTAGGCAACTTGGAACTTTTCTACAAACCCTAGGAGTTCATGCCTTGGTGCCTAGGCGCCAACTGCCTGGAGTTTCATGACTTGGAGCTTCTCCTGGACACGCCTATGTGATCATGTACATGGCGCCTGGGCGCCCCTAGCTGGCGCCTAGGCACCAACTCCCTGGAAGCAATTGTGACTTGTGGTTTCAAAAACCCTTCTGAACTTGACTGTATGTTGGTAAGGTGGCGCCTAGGGGCCCACTCACTGGAAGTCGTTTGTTTGCTGGATTGTGCTGGGGTTCTGGCAAGGGCACGTAGGGTGGCGCCTGGGCGCCATCCACCTGCCTCGTGACTTGGTCTCGTTCTGCATTCCACTCGACCGCTTGCCTTCATAATGCCCGTCCTTTCTGCAAAAAAGAATAAACTAAGTAAATGGACTAAAAATGCCTAATTAATGTAAAAATGCATAAAAACTAAATAACGCTCCTCAAATGCAAAGTGAGTGAAAATTAAGCTAAATGGATGCAAACTAAGCCTAATCTCTCGGACTAACACACAAATACAGTCTGAAATGGGCCATGATAACTCGTAATTTTATGAGTTATCACACCCCTAAACTTAAATATTGCTAGTCCTCGAGCAACACATACAAACATAATGAATAAATGAATGAATGCAGACAATGTCAACTCCATTTACTTCTCATGATGCTTTGATCATTCGATTTATCTATTCAACAAGGTTAAGAGTAATCTGACTTGAAAAATCTTCCACTACACAAAACAAGGCATGCCTTATCATTTTCAAACAAAGTTACATGTGGGTGCCAAAATTCCTTAGTACATGGTCATAATTCAACATGTTAATCTTCCATTGGATCAGAAAACTGGTTAGAAAATTATTGGAAACAGGCAAACCAAGGTTTAGCTGAATTAATTGGTTACAGAAAATAATGATAAGTCACTGGATTCAATTTCTACCAACTACACATTCTTTCCCCCCCCCAACTTATTGCAAAAATTCTCCTCACCATATTCCAGGGTATCTGGGGAGAATTTTGGTTTTAAAGCGTTATTACTGTGATTTTCCTTTGCTTTTTTATGCGAATTTTGCCATTTGTTGATGCCAAGTCCTGGTTACTCAGCTTAGGTCAATCACCCCCTTTTTATTGTTCTTATTTTGTTAGGGGTACTGAACATGCCTATATGATTTATGTAAAATAATACCATTTCTGAACCCATTAAAGTACTTGGTCAGCATTTATTTACTTCAGTTCTCATCATTTCAGTCTAGAAGATATTCATGTAATTGAATTAGAACAATGTATTATGAAATTTCTTTTAATTCTTTCACATGTCAATTTCAACTTTCTTTTATACTTGGTTCTTAATTTGAATTGCTCATTTTTTCATGAATTCAATTTCAAGTCAACGTTAATCATAACCTTGCATATTTTCAATAAGATGGATCAAACAAAGATAACTTTCATTAGCTGGAATTGACATAAGCAATGTAAACATGAAATAAAACATGAAAAACTAACCTATGGTTGAGAATTATACACCCCCCAAACTTGAGAGATGCATTGTCCTCAATGTATGATGACCTAGAATGACCTAATAAAGAAAATACAATGAAAAGTTAAAAAAAAACAAAATGAAAGGACTGGGACTCCCTCAAGAATCAGACTCCATCGCGTCCTCGTCCTCGTTGTTGGCAGGCTGGGGCTGAGATGGCTGTCCGAAACAGGCGCGGCCTTGATCTCTTTGAAATTGAGCTCCAAGTCTTTTTCCTAAAAACAACAACAAAATAAAGACAAAAAGAATCAAAATGAAAATGAATAATGGGTTGCCTCCAATCTAGCACTACGTTTAACGTCCTCAGCCCGACATTTCCGCCATTTAATTTTGTTTCAATTCCACCACCTCCTTGCAACGCTGAAAATCATCTCCCATATAATGCTTCAGACGTTTCCCATTCATGACAAAACTATTGTCGGACGCTTCGTTGAATATCTCCACTGCCCCATGCTCAGTCGCCTTTCTCACCACGAACAGACCCGACCATCTGGATTTGAATTTCCCTAGAAATAGTTTTAATCTTAAATTGAAAATCAGAACTCTTTGACCTGTTTCGAATCTTCGTGATAGAATCTTTTTATCATGTCATTTCTTCACCTTTTCTTTATAGATCTTGGCATTTTCATAGGCTTGCATCCGGAATTCGTCCAACTCATTGAGTTGCAGTAATCAATGTTCCCCTACTGGTTGCATGTACATGTTCAGTTTTTTAATCGCCCAATATGCATTGTGTTCCAACTCCAGCGGCAGATGACTGGCTTTCCCATAAACCAGTTGGTAAGGAGACATTCCAAACTGAGTTTTATAGGCAGTTCGATATGCCCATAATGCGTCGTCCAGCTTGATAGCCCAGTCTTTGCGAGATGACCAGATCGTTTTCTCAAGAATTTGTTTTAATTCCCTGTTGGCCAACTCAACCTGTCCATTAGCTTGTGGATGATAAGCTATCGTCACCCTGTGGCGTACGCTATATTTGTGCAAAATTGCCATGAACTGCCGGTTGCAGAAATGGGATCCTCCATCACTAATGATCACACGAGGCATGCCGAAATGTGTAAAGATGTTCTTCTTGATGAATTTGAGAACTGTTTTGGCGTCGCTCGCTTGAGTGGGAATAGCTTCAACCCATTTGGAAATATAATCAACAACAACCAGTATATATTGGTTCCTAAAGGAAGGGATGAATGGGCCCATAAAGTCGATACCCCAAACATCAAATACTTCCACTTCAATGACATTGGTGAGAGCCATTTCATGTCTTTTGAAAATATTACCTGTCCGTTGGCATTGATCGCACCTTTTTACATAAAAATGGGCATCTTTGAATAGAGAAAGCCAATAGAATCCCGATTGAAGTATTTTTGCCGCAGTCTTGTCTCCTTGAAAATGGCCCCCGTACGGAGATGAATGGCAGCTTTGCAGTATTGATTCTTATTCACACTCTGGAATACATCTCCGATATAAGTGATCTGGGCATTGCTTGAACAGATATGGGTCATCCCAGAAATAAAATTTAACATCATGGAGAAACTTCTTCCTTCGGTGTGAATTCAACTCCGGAGGCAATAGTCCGCTAACGATGTTATTGACGAAGTCTGCATACCATGGTGGACTGTCTGGGGAGATAGAGAATAGCTGCTCATCTGGGAACACTTTCCGAATTTGCTCCGTATCTTGGGCTAGCCGGGATCCTTCGAGGGGAGATAAATGGTCAGCGACCTGATTTTTAGCTCCCTTCCGGTCTTTGATTTCGAGGTCGAACTCCTGTAGCAGTAGGACCCACCGGATCAAGTGTGGTTTTGCATCTTTTTTCTCGATCAAATATTTGATGGCCGAATGGTTTGTGTAAACGATCACTTTGGTGCCCACCAGATAGGCTCTGAATTTGTCGAATGCAAATACCACCGCTAGCAGTTCCTTTTCTGTCGTAGTATAATTCATTTGCACCTCATTCAAGGTTTTGCTAGCGTAGTAGATGGAGTGAAAAACCTTGTTCTTTCGCTGGCCCAGTTCCGTTCCCACTACATAGTCGCTCGCATCGCACATCAATTCGAATGGGAGGTTCCATTCTGGAGAAATAATAATTGGCGCAGATAACAATTTCTTTTCAACTCCTGGAATGCCTCCATGCATTCGCTGGTGAATTCGAATGGCGCATCTTTCTCTAGCAGCGAACATAGCGGCTTGGCTACCTTTGAGAAGTCTTTTATGAATCGCCTGTAGAACCCTGCATGTCCCAAAAAACTGCGAATGCCTTTAACTGAGGTGGGTGGAGGCAATTTCTCGATCGTCTCGATTTTAGCTTTGTCCACTTCAATTCCCTGTTTAGAGACTTGGTGACAAAGCATGATGCCCTCCTGCACCATAAAATGACACTTTTCCAAGTTAAGAACCAGGTTCATATCCTCACAACGCTGGAGCATCTTCGATAAGTTGATCAGGCACTCGTCATAGGAATTCCCAAATATCGAGAAATCGTCCATGAATACCTCCAGGAAATCCTCCACCATGTCAGTGAAAATGGCCATCATACAACACTGAAATGTACCTGGAGCGTTGCATAGGCCAAACGGCAATCGCCTGAATGCGAACGTGCCATAAGGACATGTGAACGTGGTTTTTTCTTGGTCCTCCGGTGCTATCATAATCTGATGATAACCTGAATAGCCATCCAGAAAGCAATAGAATTCATGTCCCGCTAACCTGTCCAGCATTTGATCAATGAATGGAAGTGGAAAGTGATCCTTTCGAGTAACTTTATTCAGCTTGCGGTAGTCCATGCAAACTCGCCAACCAGTAACTGTCCTGGTCGGAATCAGCTCATTATTCTTGTTGGAGACAACCGTCATACCACCTTTCTTCGGAACACACTGCACCAGGCTAACCCAAGAACTGTCAGAGATCGGGTATATCACACCTGCATCTAGCCATTTGATGATCTCCTTTTTGACCACCTCTTTCATGATCGGGTTCAGCCTTCTCTGCGCTTCGATAGATGGCCTGGAATTCTCTTCCACTTGAATCTTGTGCATGCAAAAGGATGGGCTGATACCTCTGATGTCTACTATGGTCCATCCTATGGCCTTTTTTGTGATCTTTGAGCACTCTGAGCAGTTTTTCTTCCTGCACGAGATCCAGGGCAGAAGAAGTAATCGCCGAGAGTGAGGATTCCGCTCCCAGGTAGGCATATCTGAGGTGCTTTGGCAAGGGTTTCAGCTCCAAAATAGGCGGCTCTTCGATCGACGGCTTCAATTGTTTAAAAGATTCCGGCTTGAGCTCCAGTGATTCGATTTTCTACGGGTATCATGGGAATGTTGGAAATTGATGCAGGTAATGTATCATCTCTGCCAAATCATCGTCAGATTCACTGATTTCCCCAACCAGTGATGCTTCTAAGATGTCCTTGAAAGCTGAGATTTGAAATTCAACTTGCACTGCCGAATCCACCATGTCGATCATTAGACATTCATCTGGATTATTTGGTAACTGCATCACCTTGAACACGCTAAAAGTAATGTGTTTGCTCTGAACTCACATGGTTAGCTCTCCAGCCTGTACATCGATGATGGCCTTACCCGTTGCAAGGAAGAGTCGACCTAGAATAATTGGCACATCCCGGTCTTCTTAATAATCCAGGATAATAAAATCAGCAGGAAAAATGAACTTGTCCACCTTGACAAGAACATCCTCAATAATACCCTCCAAATATGTAATAGATCAGTCTGCCAGTTGCAGTGTTACTGTCGTAGATAAGGCTTCCCGAGGCCCAATTTTCTAAAAATTGACTTGGGCATAAGATTAATGCTGGCTCCCAAGTCGCATAGAGCTCTACCAAAGTTCCGGTTTTCAATTGTGCACAGGATAGTGAAACTCCCTGGGTCCTTAAGCTTAGGAGGCAGCTTCCTCTGCACCATAAATTTAGCGTAGCTCGGCATCTGTTCCAAAGCTTCGACAAGAGGTATGTTAATATGTAGCTGCTTTAATACCTCTAGAAATTTCTTGAATTGACCCTCCTTTTAGTCTTTACGAATCTCTGAGGAAATGGAGGAGGCGGCTTTTGGTTTGTGGCAATTTCAGCGTCCGGTTGCTTCTGGGGAGTATCTAGTTCCTCTGGCTCCTGTGACTGCTGAATTAGAGGATTAGTGGGTTCAGTTACCGATTCTGGTGGAATTGTATCGGGTAACTACTTCTCACTACGCAGTGTGACTGCTTGTACCTGTTCTTTGTCTTTTCCTTTTGGGTTTTGCTTAGTGTCGCTCGGCAAAGAACCTTGAGGTCGGTTATTTAAAGCTGAGACCAGTTGGCCTATCTGTGCTTCCAGATTTCTGTTTGTCGTGATCTGGGATTGCATTAATTGCATAAAGAGATTTTTCAGATCAGATTTCTTCTCTTCTCACGATAGGGGATTGAATTGCTTTGGTCTTGCTGGCTGTTGCTGCGGGGGCTGCTGCGAGAATCCAGGTGGTTGATTCGGCCTTGTCTGATTGTTCCATGAGAAGTTGGGATGATTTCTCCAGCCTGGGTTATAGCTGTTTCCATACTGATTTGCCGGATTTCTCTGGAAATTTTTCACGTAATTAATGGACTCCGGATTGGCCGCACATTCATCACTGGGATGGCCGAATTCGCCACACCACATGCAAATATATGCTTCTATCGGCTGCTGTGGTGTATGCACCCCTACTGCACTAACGTTGGCCGGTCTGGATAAGTTTTGAATCTACCGGGATAAGGCGTCGATGTGGGCTTTAATCGATGAAACTGCATCCAGTTGAAGTAGACCCCCACTTCGGCTCCTGTTAGATGGCAGTTGATAGGTATTGGCCGCCAACCAAAAATCCTTAAAAATTAAATCCATACATCCTTATAAAAATAAATTTTAATTTTTTCCGAAGTCACGCTGTTCACTGTTCATAGTTACTGTTTACGTTTACTATAGCAGGTTATTGTTCATCCGAGGTTACTCTTCACAGCATGTTGGTTACTCTTCATGGGTTTCAAAAATTGACATTTTTTTCAAAAATAAAAATACCATTACATAGCTCTCAGTTAGTATATCATGCGAAAAATCATGAATTTTGAATTCATCATTATTAACTTCCCTAAATAAATCCTTTTTTCCATATACTAAAAATCAACATAATTTTACTTAAGCATAATCCTTAAATCCAAAAATCATGAGATTAATATATCATCATTCCAACATCATAACTATCATAAAAATTCATCCCAAATCATCATTTAGCAATTTTGGAGCATTATTTGCACATTTCATACATGATTTTCCTGAATGCTTTATCTTTGCTCCAAATTTTCGATATTTTGGCATAATTCCAATTAGGCATTATGACTTTACTTATTTTCTCATGCTTAGACATTATCTGAGCATGGTTTTACCCTAATTAACACCTAAAAGAAATTTGGGAAGAATTCTCTTACATTAAGTAGAGAACTTCCCTCCTACCCGACTCTTTCTCTCTCTTTCCTTCTCTTTCTCCTTCTCTTCTCTCCTCCTCAAGATAAAATGTGTTGGGGGTGGGAAAATGCCCTAATTTGGAGCTGGGTGGTGTGCTTCGGTCGTTCGCCCCATGCTCCCCTTTTATAGGGTGGCACTTTTCACATATTTGCAATTTACCCCCTAGATCCATGGGTTAAATTATAAATAATTTTCATCAAAATCCAAGAGATTTCTTGAGCCATGTGCAGCCTCCCCAAATACTGTTCATGCCCCCCTAGCTGCCTATTTTAATTATTTTTATTTCATTAAAAAATTTATATTTTAAGCTTAGTTCATCTAAACCGTTGATCTTAAGATAAGATTGATTTTTGGGTCGTTGATTTTGGCTCCAAAATCCATACATGTCAACATCCCAGCTTCTCCTTGTAGATATGCATTTAATTTTTTGATTTTTAAATAATTAAAAATAACCCAAAAGTCAAATTATAATTAATGAAAAAGTGGGCTACTTTTTGATCTCCAAACAACATTTCATCTTGACCTTAGATTCATGATTTTTTTCAAATCTTAAACCATTCATCATGATCATCATAATATTTTGGTCATCCATAAAAAATTTCATCTTAATCCGATGTCCGGATTGCAAGATATGAATTTTTCTTCATTTTTTTCCTTCAAAATCACTCTTAAATCCGAAAATTAATATTTTAATCCAAAAAGCACTTTTGTCCTTTAGAGGGAAGCTTCCTTTTTTGTCTTTTATGATTAAGTTAATCTAAAGCGATTAACTTAACGTATTCCTTAAACTCACATTTACTATTCACATTTCACTATTCATCCAAATTTACATTTCATAATTCATTATTTAATCTTCCAATTCCATATATTGCAAAATATCATCCACATATTTTATATAAGGATCAATGCATTACCTAGGGTTTATAAACTTAGGGTTTCATACATGCCTCTAAGATCGGGGTTTCACAATCCTCCCCCCTTATATTAGGTTTCGTCCCGAAACCTGTCATTTTCCATCACGCTTCTGCTGCGCAATTTTCATCTTATCATATCATCAATCATCAATCATCTCTAATAAAAAGGTCAGTATCCACTGCTCTCTTTCCATATACACATGACATATATATGTAAATTTAATTTTATAGCAAAGATTATCTTTGCATCAAAACATCATTGATTTTTTTCAAAATTCAGAAGAGACTTTTGCTAACTTCGTCTATTCCCTTTCATTACATAGTGTCTACAATTAGGTTATACTAGTGTAGACTACTGACTAAGTCAGTATAAAATATTTCTTTTCTTATCCTCCTTTCCAATTTCAATAAACCAGAAAGGGCCTTTATCATCCCATTCATCATTATCGTGGAGAGATAATCCCCTTGCACCTATCTTCAAATGCATTAAGATTAGAAATTAATCCCAAACAATTTCCTTTCTTCCTTGATCCATGACATTCAAACTCTATATCATGATTTCTATTTCTTCAATTCCTTTATTCTTTCTACATCTATCTCCCAATCATTGCTATGATATAACTTTCTGTGGTATCATACTTTTTCTTTCTTTTCATTTACTCTTTCTATACTCATCTACCATTCCTTGATATGATACCATTCCTTTCTCATCATAAAAAGCATCATAGCTTCATAGACATATAGATCTAGACATTATCTTTGCCTATCTATCAATTCATATTCTAATACCAACTTCTGTGGTATTACACATTTCCTATCATCCATAATTTTTCTCTTTACATGCCTATTCACCAATCCTTGCTCTGATACCATCTTCTGTGGCATCAGACCTATCATCCTTTGTTTTCTCCTTCTCCCACCTATTTACCAATCCTTACTCTAATACCAAATTTTGTGGCGCCCGGAACCGGGGTGCCTAGAATCCTTACTCTGGGATCTTATCGATTGGTAAATGTGACTCAGGATTGTTGCCCAGATCACGCGGCAGGTTCTTAATTGGATCTCGTTCAAATTTTTTTTCTTTTCTTTCATCACATAACATATACTCATCATCATTCACAATGGACTCATCCATATCATCATAAATCATCAATTTCTTATATTATTCATAACTTCATAATTTCATACAACATATGTTCTTTTTCATCATATCCCATTAGGGCATCTATTCATAAAAAAATCTACTAACCTTTGTAGATTTCTCTTTTCCTTTAGCAACACATGTCCTTCATCTCTTGGCTTTCCCTACACCTGTCAGAGGTTGGGAAAACAAAACATGAGTCGAAACTCAATAAGCAAGTATTTTTTATTTTAAATGCATTCCTCTCCATTCGATAGAAGACACTTACCAAGTGATCAACTATCAAATGCACAGAAATTTTTTCATAAAAATCATTTTATGAACATTGGATGTGCAAATGCTTCCTTTCCATTCCTGACATAAACCTTCGTGTGCGGGTACGCTAGCCTTGGGAACATCTCACATAGCATGGTCCAATACGCCGGCTCTCTCCGACTTGGCCTCATCAAGGGGAACCTCTCTTCCTCTTGACGCCTACATGGTCTCCTATATGCATGACTTTTGATTTCCCCGGCATTATATACCTTTTACACCAGGTAACTTGTCATTCTCATGTAGAGAATTATTTGCACAATCCCTTTAAAACATCATTTCAAATCCATGCTTTTCCTTTTCAATCCTTGTATGAAAACGCAATGCATTCATTCACACGTAACATTCCTTTGCCTCCACCTCTTGGGAGGACGCCGCCGATACACAGCCCATACGACTCAGCAATAGTGAAGTGGGACCCTCTGATCCGCTTTCTACCTCCACCAAAGCCTCTTCATTATACATCATACATGTGCACATGTCCATGAACATCACATGATATCAATATGCCGACATGACTTTTCATAAAAACACATAAACATTCATCATTTCAAAACATTATAGGAATGACCACCCTTAAACGCATTTCATAAATACTTGAGAATAAACCATATTTTCAAAAGGGTTTGTTTGCTTACCTTCTCAGTCCGTGTCCTCAACCTTCTCTTTTTCTCTTCCTATACAAGGAAATTAGATATTTTATCTATCTATTCGATATCTTAGATTGCTTTCCATGCATGCTTTATGATCACATATTACCTCATTTTTATAGAGGTTATCCCTTTATAAATACTTGGTCATTACCTCCTTATATGGATTTTTATCAATAAATCCTTAAAAATTAAATCCATACATCCTTATAAAAATAAATCTTAATTTTTCCCAAAGTCACGCTGTTCACTGTTCATAGTTACTGTTTACGTTTACTGTAGCATATTAATGTTCATCCGAGATTACTGTTCATAGCGTGTTAGTTACTTTCATGGGTTTCAAAAATTGACATTTTTTCCAAAAATAAAAATACCATGACATAGCTCTCAGTTAGTATATCATGGGAAAAATCATGAATTTTGAATTCATCATTATTAACTTCCCTAAATAAATCATTTTTCTATATACTAAAAATCAACATAATTTCACTTAAGCATAATCTTTAAATACAAAAATCATGAGATTAATATATCATCATTCCAACATCATAACTATCATAAACATTCATCCCAAATCATCATTTAGCAATTTTGGAGCATTATTTGCACATTTCATACATGATTTTCCTGAATGCTCTATCTTTGCTCTAAATTTTCGATATTTTGGCATAATTCTAATTAGGCATTCTCACTTTACTTATTTTCTCATGCTTAGACATTATCTAAGCATGGTTTTACCCTACGTAACACCCAAAAGAATTTGGGAAGAATTACCTTACCTTAAGTAGAGAACTTTCCTCCTACCCGACTCTTTCTCTCTCTTTCCTTCTCTTTCTCCTTCTCTTCTCTCCTCCTAAAGCTAAAACAACTTGGGGGTGAGAAAATGCCCAAATTTGGAGCTGGGTGGTGTGCTTTGTGTTGGAAATATGTGGAAAACAAGCTAAATCTATATTTTGATGATTAACAAATCAATTTGAGTAAGTCTTGGCTACTAACATGTTTGTGGATATGTTTAAGGGGTATACATTTGAAGAACATAAAGCATGGAAGGCCAAGTCGTTCCCCAAGTCGACTCCAAGATCGACTTGAAAGGGCCAAAACTGTCCAGAGTTGAAACGGGGAGAAGAACAAGTGAAGTCGCAGGCCAAGTCGACTCCACTTGCGACTTGGGAAGCCAAGTCACAAACGAAGTCGACTCCAGCATCGACTTCAGTCGGGAGATTCACTCCAGAGCTGAATTTGGGATGGAAGAATGCCGAAGTCGCAAACGAAGTCGACTCCAGTTGCGACTTGGGCAAAGTCGCGGACGAAGTCGACCCCAAGTCCGACTTGATGTTATCAAAGCTCAAAGATGGAGTTTTCAGCTCATTCTCAAGATCAACTTAAGATCTCTCAAGACCAAATCAAGGATACAAGCCCTTTATCAAAATCAAGTTTATCAAGTCCAAGGCAAAGATTCAAGCATGCTCCAAGATGAAGAAATAATCAAGTCATGAAGATCAATATGAATCAAAAGCAAGCAAGGTATGCAAGATTCAAGTTCTTCAAAGATTCACAAGGTTCAAGCTAATCCAAGAAGAAACAAAATCAAGCTCTTCAAGAATCACAAGATCTACAAGTATAAGGAGCCATTCTAGAATGAAAGCAATTAAAGGAAAGAAGCCTAAGCAAAACAAAGCAATCTCCAAAGTCTTCAAGATCATCAAAGCCAACTGACAAGGTGAAGTCGCACCCGAAGTCGACTTCACCCGCGACTTGGGTCAAGTCGATACCCAAGTCGACCCGACCTGAAACTTGAAGTTGCGACGGAGAGGCGAAGTCGCACCCGAAGTCGACTCCATCTGCGACTTGGGCGAAGTCGCATCTGAAGTCGACTCCGCTGCGACTTGGGTCGCAACGGTCGGATAATTTTCGAACGTTGGCGCATTAAATGCGCGCCACCTACCTTCTAACGTTCGGATTCCCTCCAAAATTATAAAAGGCATTCATTGTGGACGAGGGAAGTAGTTGAGAATCATTAAGTGTGCTTAACTCCTATATTCAAGAGCTTTAAAGAGATCAAGCCACTCGAAGAGGAAGAACTTTGCTTCAAACTGCAAGAGCCCAACTTCTGAAATTTCAAAACCAACACTACGAGTTCTTCACTGCTCCAAATTGCTTCTACACATCTGTAAAGTGTAGATTTCTTTTATTATTTCGTTTAATTGTATTAAGCTTGATTTATCTTGGGTAGCTAAGATCAAGTGTATGCAAAGTAGTGTGTGATTGGAGTGAGACTCATCACCTACTTGTGCAGTGTGTTGTTTATGCCCCCTAGAGCTGGAATCTAGAAGAGAGCAGTGGCTCTAATTGTATTGAGAGAATACAATAGTGGAACCCAAGTCACAAGGAGTGTGAGCTTGGAAGAGTGGAGTAGGGAGGTTGCCCGAACCACTATAAAAATTTTGTGTGCTTGATTTATATTTTTGCTCTCTACCTTATATTGCTTTCCATTTCGTTTCTTCATTAAGGCGACTAGATTAATCCGGAGTAAAGTTTCTGTTTAAGTTATAAATTTTTAAATACCCAATTCACCCCTCCCCTCTTGGGTAATTGCCATCAACTCGGGACCAACAAGTGGTATCAGAGCGGGTCTTTGAGATAAACCAAAGAGATCCTATTATCATGGCATCCCAATCTACTTCCGTTCCCGCTTTTACTAAGGGCCAATCATTTACTAGGCCACCATTGTTTGATGGGAACAATTTCGGTTATTGGAAGCTTCGTATGAAGCAACTCATTATGGCTACCAATATGGACTCTTGGATTGCAATCCAAGACGGTGTAACTTTGCCAATTGTTGAAAGAGCTTCCAAATGGACCGAAGAGGAAGTAAGAACCGTCAAGAGCAATGCTAAGGCTATGAACTCTTTATTTTGTGCTCTTACGGCCTCTGAATATGATAGAGTATCCTCGTGCCTAACCGCTAAAGAGATATGGGATACTTTAACATCTATCTATGAAGGAACTTCTCAAGTCCAAGGGACTAGGAGAAATATTCTGATAGGAGAATTGGAAAGCTTCAAAATGCTAGAAACAGAAAATATCTCTGAAACGTTTGCTAGATTTTCTAAGATTACTAATGCTTTGAAAGGT
The DNA here is from genome assembly GCA_030490835.1 of Annona cherimola. NCBI lineage: Eukaryota > Viridiplantae > Streptophyta > Magnoliopsida > Magnoliales > Annonaceae > Annona > Annona cherimola. The sequence goes on along the minus strand of CM059972.1, from coordinate 52,033,064 downwards.
CTTGGAAAGACTATCTCTGAATCCGAATAGGTTATGAAGATATTAAGAGCTCTACCGGAATCTTGGACTCCAAAGATTACGGAAATTGAAGAAGTCAAAGACCTAAATACACTAAAGCTAGAAGATCTTATTAGCTCATTAATGTCACATGAGCTAATCAAGAGAAGAAATGAAGATCAACACAAAGGCAAGAAAGCCATTGCATTAAAAGCAGCACACAACTCAGAAGAATCTACCTCCTCGTCTCACAATGACAATGAAGACATAGCACTACTCACTCACAAATTCCGAAAATTTGTGAGAAAAGAAAGGAACTTCAAAGATCTCAAAGAAAGATCCCGAAGAGAGAAGAAGAAGGAGCTAACAAAGTGCTATAGGTGCGGAGGTGTGGGACATATACAAGCTCGATGTCCTACACCGGAAGAGAGGAAGGAAGGACATGAAGGTAGAAAATACCAAAGACCAAAGGGGAGAGGCATGTATGTCAATAAAGAGACTTCATCAACAAGCAGCTCTTCAACCGACGAATTTGAGGCGGCAAATTGTGCAAGAATATGCTGCATGGCGCGGATTGAGCAAGAAGAAGATTTGTTGTGTTTGAACACAACGGAAGTTTTGGAAGAACAAACCACTTCAACAAAGTATACAGAAAATGAAGAGGTAACTTCCAAACTTTGCCATTCTCAATCTACTTATTCTTCTTTTCATGATTGCCTAAAATGTGCTGAATTAGAAGAACTACAAATTGCTTACGATTCATTATATGAGGAAATCAAAAAGCTAGGAAACAAGTTGTCATTGAAGAGACAACAATGTAACTTCGTTATTATTGAAAATGGAAAACTAGCTGAAAAATCAACAAAACTGAAAGAAGAAAATGAATCATTGATAAATGAGATAGAAAAATTAAAAAAGAAGAACGAATCATTAAATGAATCATTAGCAAAGTTCTCTAATCCAGGAGAAAATGTGAAGATGTTTCTGAACATGACTGCTCAAACAAATAAAAGAGGCCTTGGATATTATACATTTGAGCAAAAAGAAAGTGGCAAATCGAATGTGCCAATACTTGAGAAATATCAAACCAAAACTGCACCAATATACGAGCCAAGAAGAAAAAATGTCATGTGGACTAGCAGGCCAACGTTTGAACCATTATATACTTGGAGGCCTACTCCAAGATTACCAATGGCTTGCAATTACTGCAACAAAATGGGTCATAAAGCCTATAAGTGTAACTTTAAGAAATTGTATGACCATGGTGCAAAATTAGTTTAGGTTCCAAGAAACACAAGATTTGGGCTTTCTAAGTTGAAGCAACAAAGATTGAATTATATTACTAACCCAAATGGACCCATAAAATGGGTACCAAAGAGATAAGATTTACTTGTTTATTTTTCAGATTTGTTTCAAGGCAAAGGCAAACAATGTATGGTTCATGGACAGCGGTTGTTCAAGGCATATGACCGGAGAAAGAAGTTTATTTCATAAACTTAAGCCTTGCAACGACGGAACGGTTGCCTTTGGTAATAACGAGAAAGGTAAAATTAAAGGTAAAATTAAAGGTAAAGGAAACATTTATAGTATTTCAAATGCATGCATGGAGGATGTTTTGTTTGTTGAAGGACTCAAGCATAACCTAATGAGTATTAGTCAATTATGTGATAAAGGATACAAGATTGTGTTTGAATCATCTATATGTAATGTATTTGATGGAGAACATATCATGTTTAGTGGAAAAAGACATGGAAATGTATATTTGGTTTCACTTGATGAATTAGATGGTCAATGTCTAATGGCCATTGATAATGATCCATGGGTTTGGCATAAAAGGCTTGGACATATAAACATGGGAAATATAAAGACCCTATGGAAGAAGAGTTTGGTAGAAGGCTTGCCAAAGTTGAAATATGACAAAGACAAAATTTGCAAGGCATGTCAATTATCTAAACAACCTAAGATGCCTTTCTCTACCAAAAAGGAAATCTCCACCACTAGGCCACTTGAATTGCTACACATGGATCTATATGGGCCATCCGATATTTTGAAATATGTATTTGTTATTGTTGATGACTTTTCAAGATTCACATGGATAATTCTCTTGGCTAGCAAAGATGAAGCCTTCCCTATGTTTTCAACTTTTGTAAATTTGGTGCAAAATAAAAAACAAAGTACTATTATGACTATAAGAAGTGATCATGGTGGTGAATTTGAAAACAAACGATTCATAGAATTATGTAATGAAAAAGGAATTCATCACACATTTTCTGCACCAAGAACTCCACAACAAAATGGAGTAGTTGAAAGGAAAAACAGAACTATACAAGAGATGACTAGAACAATGCTAAATGAGAGCAAATTATCCAAGAAATTTTGGGGTGAAGCTGTAAGTACAGCTTGTCATGTTTTGAATCGAGTTACCATTAGAGCAATCTTGAAAAAGACCCCATATGAGCTATGGAAAGGAAGAAAACCAAATATCTCTTATTTTCATGCTTTTGGATGCACATGCTATGTTTTAAACAATGGAAAAACCAACTTGGAAAAATTAGATGCTAAAAGTGATGAGGCAATATTCCTTGGGTACTCATCAAATAGCAAAGCATATAGAGTATTCAATAAACGAAACCAAGTGGTAGAAGAATCCATACATGTTGTTTTTGATGAAACTAACCCATGCTTCAAAAGAAAAGATGATTTAAGTGATGCAGATGATATAGCAAGCACTCTTGAAAAATTGCATGTGGAAAAGCTAGAAGATTCCATGGAGGAAAGGGTAAGTGAAGATAATAATTCCTACAAACCTCCAACAGATTTGAAATTCAAACATGCACATCCAATTGAACAAGTTATAGGGAATGTGTATGAAGGTGTAAAAACTAGAAGATCAAAACAAAATGTTTGTGGACAATATGCTTTTGTATCCAAAATTGAACCTTCTAATATTGATCAAGTTCTTGATGATGAAAACTGGATTATAGCAATGCAAGAAGAGCTAAATCAATTTGAAAGAAACCAAGTTTGGCACCTTGTTCCTAGACCAAATGATTGTATTGTTATTGGCACCAAGTGGGTCTTTAGGAACAAATTAGATGAAAGTGGACTTGTAGTGAGAAACAAAGCTAGACTTGTGGCAAAAGGATACTCACAAGAAGAAGGAATAGATTTTGAAGAATCCTATGCCCCAGTTGCTAGATTGGAAGCAATTCGTATCTTACTAGCTTTTGCATCTCACATGAACTTTAAATTGTTTCAAATGGATGTTAAAAGTGCATTTCCGAATGGTTATATAAATGAAGAGGTGTATGTAGAACAACCACCTTGATTTGAAGAAAAAGATCAATCTAAATTTGTGTACAAGTTAACCAAAGCATTATATGGATTAAAACAAGCTCCAAGGGCTTGGTATGATAGACTAAGCAAATTTCTGATTGATCATGATTTTCAAAAAGGAAAGGTAGACACCACTTTATTTATCAAATACAAAGAAAATGATATATTGATTATTCAAATTTATGTTGATGATATTATTTTTGTTGCTACTAATGAAATTCTTTGTCAAGAATTTTCTGAGCTTATGCAGAAAGAATTTGAGATGAGCATGATGGGAGAACTAAATTTCTTCCTTGGACTGCAAATCAAGCAATTAAATGAAGGAATCTTCATCAACCAGTCCAAGTATATCAAAGAAATGCTTAAGAAGTTTGGCATGGAAAATAGCAAAGGAGCAAACACGCCAATGAGCTCAACAATCAAAATCGACAAAGATTAAAAAGTAAAAATAGTTGATTTAAAATTGTATAGAAGCATGATAGGTTCTTTGTTGTATTTAACTGCTTCTAGGCCTGATATATTGTTTAGTGTATGTATGTGCTCTAGATTTCAATCATGTCCAAAAGAATCACACTTGGTAGCTGTGAAAAGAATTTTCAGATACCTAGTTGACACTACCAATTTAGGACTTTGGTATCCAAAGGGCTCTAATTTTGATCTAATCAGCTACTCGGATGCGGATTTTGCCGGTTACAATGTAGATAGAAAGAGCACTAGTGGAACATGTCAGTTTCTTGGAAGCATGTTGGTTTCATGGTTTTCAAGAAAACAAACTAGTGTTGCTCTATCTACGGCGGAAGCCGAATACATTGCCGCCGGGAGCTGTTGTGCCCAATTACTTTGGATGAAACAGCAACTTAGGGACTATGGCATGGATTTTAAAGATATACCCATCAGATGTGATAATACTAGTGCCATATGTCTAACCAAGAATCCAGTCTTGCATTCTAGGACCAAACATAAAGACCTTAGACACCATTTCATTAGAGAACATGTAGAAAATCATGACATATGTTTGGTATATGTAAGAACAGAGGATCAAGTTGCAGACATATTTACAAAGCCCCTAGCAAAAGAAGCATTTTATAAGATTAGAAATGACATGGGAATGATTGAATTAACTTAGCATAAACTTAGGGGGAGCAGTTGTTTAGGGGGAGCAAACCCACCTATCTCTTTACCCTCTAACTTTTTGATATATTGACAAAAAGGGGGAGAAGAGTAGGATTTGAGTCCAAATGAGTCAAAAGAGGGAGAAGAGTAGGATTTGATATAAGTCCTTATGATTGTGTTGAATGTTTTTTCAACTTGAATGATTTGCATGAGCATATGTATGATAACACTTCAAAAATGCAAACTTATCATGTTTTTAAGTAAATGAAAGGTATACACTAAAATCTGTTTTGTCAATCATCAAAAAGGGGGAGATTGTTGGAAATATGTGGAAAACAAGCTAAATCTATGTTTTGATGATTAACAAATCAATTTGAGTAAGTCTTGGCTACTAACATGTTTGTGGATATGTTTAAAGGGTATACATTTGAAGAACATAAAGCATGGAAGGCCAAGTTGTTCCCCAAGTCGACTCCAAGATCGACTTGAAAGGGCCAAAACTGTCCAGAGTTGAAACGGGGAGAAGAACAAGTGAAGTCGAAGGCCAAGTCGACTCCACTTGCGACTTGGGAAGCCAAGTCACAAACGAAGTCGACTCCAGCATCGACTTCAGTCGGGAGATTCACTCCAGAGCTGAATTTGGGATGGAAGAATGCCGAAGTCGCAAACGAAGTCGACTCCAGTTGCGACTTGGGCAAAGTCGCGGACGAAGTCGACCCCAAGTCCGACTTGATGTTATCAAAGCTCAAAGATGGAGTTTTCAGCTCATTCTCAAGATCAACTTAAGATCTCTCAAGACCAAATCAAGGATACAAGCTCTTTATCAAAATCAAGTTTATCAAGTCCAAGGCAAAGATTCAAGCATGCTCCAAGATGAAGAAATAATCAAGTCATGAAGATCAAGATGAATCAAAAGCAAGCAAGGTATGCAAGATTCAAGTTCTTCAAAGATTCACAAGGTTCAAGCTAATCCAAGAAGAAATAAAATCAAGCTCTTCAAGAATCACAAGATCTACAAGTATAAGGAGCCATTCTAGAATGAAAGCAATTAAAGGAAAGAAGCCTAAGCAAAACAAAGCAATCTCCAAAGTCTTCAAGATCATCAAAGCCAACTGACAAGGTGAAGTCGCACCCGAAGTCGACTTCACCCGCGACTTGAGTCAAGTCGATACCCAAGTCGACCCGACCTGAAACTTGAAGTTGCGACGGAGAGGCGAAGTCGCACCCGAAGTCGACTCCATCTGCGACTTGGGCGAAGTCGCATCCGAAGTCGACTCCGCATGCGACTTGGGTCGCAACGGTCGGATAATTTTCGAACGTTGGCGCATTAAATGCGCGCCACCTACCTTCTAACGTTCGGATTCCCTCCAAAATTATAAAAGGCATTCATTGTGGACGAGGGAAGTAGCTGAGAATCATTAAGTGTGCTTAACTCCTATATTCAAGAGCTTTAAAGAGATCAAGCCACTCGAAGAGGAAGAACTTTGCTTCAAACTGCAAGAGCCCAACTTCTGAAACTTCAAAACCAACACTACGAGTTCTTCACTGCTCCAAATTGCTTCTACACATCTGTAAAGTGTAGATTTCTTTTATTATTTCGTTTAATTGTATTAAGCTTGATTTAGCTTGGGTAGCTAAGATCAAGTGTATGCAAAGTAGTGTGTGATTGGAGTGAGACTCATCACCTACTTGTGCAGTGTGTTGTTTATGCCCCCTAGAGCTGGAATCTAGAAGAGAGCAGTGGCTCTAATTGTATTGAGAGAATACAATAGTGGAACCCAAGTCACAAGGAGTGTGAGCTTGGAAGAGTGGAGTAGGGAGGTTGCCCGAACCACTATAAAAATTTTGTGTGCTTGATTTATATTTTTGCTCTCTACCTTATTTTGTTTTCCATTTCGTTTCTTCATTAAGGGGACTAGATTAATCCGGGGTAAAGTTTCTGTTTAAGTTATAAATTTTTAAATACCCAATTCACCCCTCCCCTCTTGGGTAATTGTCATCAACTCGGGACCAACACTTTGGTCGTTCACCCCATGCTCCCCTTTTATAGGGTGGCATTTTTCACATATTTGGAATTTACCCCCTAGCTCAATGGGTTAAATTATAAATACTTTCTTCAAAATCCAAGAGATTTCTTGAGCCATGTGCAGCCTCTCCTACTAATTTTCATGCTGCCCCTAGCTTCCTATTTTAATTATTTTTATTTTATTAAAAAAATTATATTTTAAGCTTAATTCATCCAAAGTGTTGATCTTAAGATAAGATTGATTTTGGGCCGTTGATTTTTGCTCCGAAATCTATACATGTCAACATCCCAGCTGCCCCTTGTAGATATGCATTTAATTTTTTGATTTTTAATTAATTAAGAATAACCCAAAAGTCAAATTATAATTAATGAAAAAGTGGGCTACTTTTTGATCTCCAAACGACGTTTCATCTTGACCTTTGATTCATGATTTTTGTCAAATCTTAAACCATTCATCATAATCATCATAATATTTTGGCCATCCATAAAAAAATTTCATCTTCGTCCGATGTCCGGATTGAAAGATGTGAATTGTTTTTCATTTTTTTCTTCAAAATCACCCTTAAATCCGAAAATTAATATTTTAATCCAAAAAGCACTTTTATCATTTGGTGGGAATCTTCCTTTTTCGTCTTTTCTTATCCTCCTTTCCAGTTTCGGTAAACCAGAAAGGGCCTTTATCATCCCATTCATCATTGTCGTGGAGAGATAATCCTCTTGCACCTATCTTCAAATGCATTAAGATTAGAAATTAATCCCAAACAATTTCCTTTCTTCCTTGATCCATGTCATTCAAAATCTATATCATGATTTCTATTTCTTCAATTCCTTTATTCTTTCTACATCTATCTCCCAATCATTGCTATGATATAACTTTCTGTGGTATCATACCTTTTCTTTCTTTTCATTTACTCTTTCTATACTCATCTACCATTCCTTGATATGATACCATTCCTTTCTCATCATAAAAAGCATCATAGCTTCATAGACATATAGATCTAGACATTATCTTTGCCTATCTATCAATTCATATTCTAATACCAACTTCTGTGGTATTACACCTTTCCTATCATCCATAATTTTTCTTTTTACATGCCTATTCATCAATCCTTGCTCTGATACCATCTTCTGTGGCATCAGACCTATCATCCTTTATTTTCTCCTTCTCCCACCTATTTACCAATCCTTGCTCTAATACCAAATTCTGTGGCGCCCGGAATCGGGGTGCCTAGAAGCCTTACTCCGGGATCTTATCGATTGGTAAATGTGACTCAGAATTGTTGCCCTGATCACACAGCGGGTTCTTAATTGGATTTGGTCCAAATTTTCTTTTCTTTTCTTTCATCACATAACATATACTCATCATCATTCACAATGGGCTCATCCATATCATCATAAATCATCAATTTCTTATATTATTCATAGCTTCATAATTTCATACAAACTATGTCCTTTTTCATCATACCCCATTAGGGCATCTATTCGTACAAAAATATACTAATCTTCGTAGATTTCTCTTTTCTTTTAGAAACACATGCCCTTCATCTCTTACCTTTCCCTACACCTGTCTAACGTTGGGAAAACAAAATATGAGCCGAAACTCAATAAGCAAGCATTTTTCATTTTAAATGCATTCCTCTCCATTCGATAGAAGACACTTACCAAGTGATCAACTATCAAATGCACAGAAACCTTTTCATAAAAATCATTTCATAAACATTGGATGTGCAAATGCTTCCTTTCCATTCCTGACATAAACCTTCGTGCGCAGGTACGCTAGCCCAGAGAACATCTCACATAGCATGGTCCAATACGTCGGCTCTCTCCGACTTGGACTCATCAAGGGGAACCTCTCTTCCTCTTAACGCCTACATGGTCTCATACATGCATGACTTTTGATTTCCTCGGCATTATTTATCTCTTACACCAGGTAACTTGTCGTTCTCATGTAGAGAATTATTTGCACTATTCCTTTAAAACATCATTTCAAATCCATGCTTTTCCTTTTCAATCCATGTATGAAAACGCAATGCATTCATTCACACATAACATTCCTTTGCCTCCACCTCTTGGGAGGACGCCGCCGGCACACAGCCCATACGACTCGGCAATAGTGAAGGGGATCCTTTGGTCTGCTTTTTACCTCCACCAAAGCCTCTTCATTATACATCATACATGTGCACATATCCATGAACATTACATGATATCAATATGTCGGCATGACTTTTCATAAAATCTCATATGTTGGTCCCGAATTAATGGCGATTACCCAAGAGGGGAGGGTTGAATTGGGTAATTAAAAATTTACAACTTAAACAGAAACTTTACCCCGGATTGATCTAGTCCCCTTTATTAAGAAACAAAAAGAAAGCAATAGTGTAAAGAGCAGAAACAAAAATGAACACACAAAATTTTATAGTGGTTCAGGCAACCTCCCTACTCCACTCTTCCAAGCTCACACCCCTTGTGACTTGGGTTCTACTATGTATTCTTTGAATACAACTAGTCTCCACTCTCTTCTAGATTCTAGCTCTAGGGGGCATATACAACCAGAGCCTCTGCTCTCTTCTAGATTCTAGCTCTAGGGGGCGTATACAACCATACACAGCAAAAGTAGGTGACGAGTTCCACTCCAATCACACACTACTTTGCTTATACTTGATCTTAGTTACCCAAACTAAATCAAGTTCAATACAACAATAAGAATAAAAGGAAGTTTCTACACGTTACTGTTGTGTAGAGGCAGTTTTGACACGGAGAAGAACTTGTAGTGTAGACTTAGAGATTCAGCAAGCAGCTCTTGGCAATTTGGAAGCAATGTTCTTCTTCTAAATGTTGGCTTGATCACTTAATGCTCTTGAAGATAGGAGTTATGCACACTTAATGAATTCTCAGCTACCCTCCTCGTTCATATTGAATGCCTTTTATAATTGTGGAGGGAATCCGAACGTTTGGAGGTAGGTGGCACGCATTTAATGCGCCAATGTTCGAAAAATTTTTGACCGTTGGACCCAAGTTGCAGGTGGAGTCGACTTCGGGTGCGACTTCGCCCAAGTCGCAGATGGAGTCGACTTCGGGTGTGACTTCGCCTGTTCGCAACTTCTTCAAGTTCCAATCTGGGTCGACTTGGTCCTCGACTTGACCCAAGTCGCAGGTGGAGTCGACTTCGGGTGCGACTTCACCTCGGCAGCTTGCTTGATGAACTTGAAATCCTTAGAATACTTTGCTTGATTGAGTTTCTTCACGTTTGGTTGTTCTTCCTTGATTTATATCTCTTTGGACCACTGTGTTATCATTCTAGCTTGATGTCCTTTGGCTCCATGATTTGCAAACCTTGAGTCCTTGAGTCTTGAATCTTTGTATTCATGAACAAGTCCAATATATTTTGATTAGAATAGTTGAATTCATGCATCTAGCTTTCTTTGGACTTGGATTAGTCTTCATATGTTCCAAGTCAAACATCTAAGTCGACTTGATCTTGAACTTGACTTAAGTTCTACCTTGAAATCGATCTAATCCCCGATTTGGCTTCTGAAGTTTCTGCCCTGTCCAACTGAAGTCGATGCTGGAGTCGACTTGGTCTGCTACTTCACCCAAGTCGCATGCAGAGTCGACTTCGTTTGTGACTTCGGCAGCTCTGCTCCTTGATTTCAACTCTGGAAGAAAATGGCGTCTTGAAGTCGCTGCTGGAGTCGACTTGGGGATCGACTTGGCCTAAGTCAATGCTTGAGTCGACTTGGAAATCGACTTGACTTGCCATGCTTTATATTCTTCAATTTTATAACCTTAAATAATTTCCACAAACATATTAGTAACCAAAACTTACTCAAATTGATTTGTTAATCATCAAAACATAGACTTGGCTTATTTTCCATATATTTCCAATAATCTCCCCCTTTTTGATGATTGACAAAACTGATTTGAGTGTATACCTTTCATTGTCTTAGAAACATGCTAATTTTGCATTTTGAAGTTTATCACAAGTTAAAAACATTCATACAATCATTTAAAGCTTAAAACCAGTAAAAAAAAACTTAGACTCAAATCCCGATCTTTTCTCCCCCTTTTTGTCAATTTATCAAAAAAAAAAGAAATAGAATGAGTGAAACTTTTTAAGAATGGTGGGGTTGCTCCCCCTGAACCTGTGCTCCCCCTCAGTTTGTACTTTGCTAAGGTAATTCAAGCATTCCCATATCATTTCTAATTTTATAAAATGGTTCTTTTGCTAGAGGTTTGGTGAATATATCTGCAATTTGATCTTCTGTTCTTACATATTCCAAACATATGTCATGATTTTCTACATGTTCTCTAATAAAATGATGTCTAAGATCTATATGCTTAGTCCTAAAATGCAATACTAAATTTTTAGTTAAACATATGGAACTTGTATTATCACATTTAATAGGTATATCTTTAAAATCCATGCCATAGTCCCTAAGTTGTTGTTTCATCCAAAGTAATTGGGCACAACAGCTCCCGACGGCAATGTATTCGGCTTCTGCCGTAGATAGAGCAACACTAGTTTGTTTTCTTGAAAACCATGAAACCAACATGTTCTCAAGAAATTGACATGTTCCACTAGTGCTTTTTCTATCTACTTTGTAACCGGCAAAATCCGCATCCGACTAGCCGATTAGATCAAAATTAGAGCCCTTTGGATACCAAAGTCCTATGTTGGTAGTGTCTACTAAATATATGAAAATTCTTTTTACAGCTACCAAGTGTGATTCTTTTAGACATGATTGAAATCTAGAGCACATACACACACTGAACAATATATCAGGCCTAGAAGCAGTTAAATATAATAAAGAACCTATCATGCTTCTATATAATTTTAAATCAATTGTTTTTCCTTTCTCATCTTTGTCAATTTTAATTGTTGAGCTCATAGGCGTGTTTGCCCATTTACTATTTTCCATGCCAAACTTCTTCAACATTTTTTTGATATACTTGGACTGGTTGATGAAAATTCCTTCATTTAGTTGCCTGATTTGTAGTCCAAGGAAGAAACTCAGCTCCCCCATCATACTCATCTCAAATTCTTTCTGCATAAGCTCAGAAAATTCTTGACAAAAAATCTCATTAGTAGCACCAAAAATAATGTCATCAACATAAATTTAAATAATCAAGATATCTTTTTCTTTGTATTTGATAAACAAAGTGGTGTCTACCTTTCCCTTTTGAAAGTTATGATCAATCAGAAATTTGCTTAATCTTTCATACCAAGCCCTTGGAGCTTGTTTTAATCCATATAATGCTTTGGTTAATCTGTATACAAATTTAGATTGATCTTTCTCCTCAAATCCAGGTGGTTGTTCAACATACACCTCTTCATTTATATATCCATTCAAAAATGCACTTTTAACATCCATTTGAAACAATTTAAAGTTCATGTGAGATGCAAAAGCTAGTAAGATACGAATAGCTTCTAATCTAGCAATTGGATATATTAAAAGCTAGTAAGATACGAATAGTAACGGAAGTTACCTCTTTATTACTTGTGCACTTTGTTGAAGTAATTTGTTCTTCAAAAACTTCTGTTGTATTTAAACACAACAAATCTTCTTCTTGCTCAATCCGTGCCATGCAGCATATTCTTGCACAATTTGCCGCATCAAAATCGTCGGTTGAGGAGCTACTTGTTGATGAAGTTTCTTCATTCACGTACATTCCTCTTCCTTTCGGCCTTTGAAATTTTCTGCTTTCATATCCTTCCTTTCTCTCTTGTTGATTCTTTGATCTCTCTTCTGGTGTAGGACATTGAGCTTGCAAATGTCCCATACCGCCGCATCTATAGCACTTTGTAGCCTCCTTCTTCTTCTCTCTTCATGGTCTTTCTTTGAAATCTTTGAGGTTCTTTTCTTTTCTCATAAACTTTCAAAATTTGCGAGTAAGTAGAGCAATGTCTTCATCATCATTGTGAGATGAGGAGGTGGACTCATCCGAGTTATGAGTAACTCTTAGTGCAATTGCTCTCTTTCCTTTGTGGTGATCTTCATTTCTTTTCTTGATTAGCTCACGTGACATTAATGAGCTAATAAGGTCTTCTAGCTTCAGTGTATTGAGGTCCTTTGCTTCTTCTATCGCAGTAATCTTTGGAGTCCAGGATTTCGGTAGAGCTCTTATGATCTTCATGACCTGTTCAGATTCGGAAATAGCTTTTCCAAGACCTTTCAAAGTATTAGTAATTTTAGAGAATCTTGCAAACATTTCAGAAATATTTTCTGTTTCTAGCATTCTAAAGCTTTCCAGCTCTCTAATCAGAATGTTTCTCCTTGTCCCTTGGACTTGAGAAGTTCCTTCATAGATAGATGTTAAAGTATCCCATATTTCTTTTGCAGTTAGACAAGAGGATACTCTATCATATTCTGTGGAACTCCAAATTTTATGATCATGTATGAAATCCTAAGGTCATGAACCCTACGTAATGTATTGACTTTTATAAGAAATAAATAAATGATTTTCGTAATATATGGAATTGAAGGATCAAATAATTACTTATGAAATATAATTTTAAAAGAATAGTAAATGCGAATACTGAAATGTCAATAGTAACTATGTGGTTAAAAGAAAGTGATAAGTTAATCACTTTGGATTAACTTAATCACGAAAAGACCAAATTACAATTTTACAAAAGTGAGATTAAATTATAAATTTAGAAAAGATGATTGATTGGTAATTTTGACAGGAGTGGAGACAAAAAGTGGACTTAGTGGAAATTTACAAAGGTTATATTTGGAATTTATAAGAAAATAGAGGGTAATTTATGATCCCACAAATATTAGCTGTGAAAATGAATTTTTACAAATATTTCGGGAAGGAATTTCAAATTTTCGAATTATACAAATTGAAACTGTTTAAATTTACGGACCTTATGGAAAAATAAAAATAAATGGAAAATTTTTGGCTAATTAGGGGCTCTAATTAAGGGCTTATATTCATCCTCACTGTTTTAATTGGATCTAAATATGCATAACTCAGAATCACATAGAAATTTAATAAAGAGTACTAAATTATATGCTCTCTAATCTAGACGGATCAGATTATGAAAAATTGTTGACTAAATTGTCAAACTTGAATGTATTAAAAAGCGTGCCAAAGGTAATAAATTCTACCGCCATGTACACGCTGATATTTTAAATTTTTTTATATAATTGTTTAGTTAATTAATATCTTGATGTATATAAGATTGTTTGAGATGAAACTTTTGGGGCAAGCCTATTTTAATATACCCTACATAATGAATGGATTAAATTTTGCAAAATGTGTCTACAAATTTTTAAAATGAAATTTTATGCCAAAATATGATTTTAATTAAGTTAAAATATGTACTTCGCTCCAATTGAGGTGAAATTTTATGAGTAAGCCTATTTTAATATGCCCAATTTAATGAAGAAATGAAATTTTGGAAAACATATTTCCAAAATTTTAAAATGAGATTTTTTATCCAAATATGAATTAGTTAATTAAAATAAAATAGAAATTTTGTTTCAAAATTCTAAAAGGTACATTTTGTGAGAAATTGGATATATATTAATAACAAAAATTTTCATAATATATAAGTGCGTATGTAGACAGTTATGAATTAATTTATTAATGCAAATAAAATAAAATAAATTTTTTTTTTTTTTTTTTGCATGAACGAGCAAACGTGGACAGCAACATGAATGGTCGGTAATTACGTGGGCATCTACATATGAATAATTAAAAAATCACATGAATTGCTGTACGTTTCAAAATAGGGCAGCTGTATTATTTAAATGTTGATTTTTTTAAAAATCAACAGCTGAAGCGGCAACTTGAGAGGGTTAAGAAATGAACTATGGCAAACGGCTTAATGAAAGGTATAAAAAGGGTGTTGGACGTTACACAATTCAAAAGGGTGTGCTATGGATTTCAACGGTGAGGGCAGCAACATTTAAAAAAAAAAAAAAAAAAAAAAAACTTTGCTTTTGCTTCAGCAAAGCCAAGCAACGACAGCAAGGTACCTGTTAATTTATTTTTGTCTGAAATGCTGCTTGCCATGTGATTTTTTTTTATTAAAGCTGTTAAACAGCATGTATACAGATGCATGGATGATCATCACCGTTCCAAATCGATTTATGTATCTATTATTTTTGGTTTTGAAATTCATGATTCAGAAATTTTGTTAAACATCCTGCTGAACGTTACTATAATGAATATTTTTCTGAAAATATACCCTATTTGATTTCATATTAAATTAACAGATTTTAATTTATGGCTTGAAATATTGAGTATAAGTGACGTTTAAAACAGATTTTTATAATCATGTTTAAAATATGATTTATGAATAATGAAAAGATGAGTAAAAATTAATTTCATTAAACTAATTCAGCTTTAAACTAATTTAGGGATATTTTCATGATTAATTTGATAAGGCTAAGTTAATCTTGATATATTGCTTTAAATCTGGAGGTTATGTGATGTTAGAAACAAAAATATGAATGAGATAGTAAACAAATTATTTTTGCTATGAAAAGTTTTTTACAAGCTCATTATATTATCATTAAGGAACGACCAAAATTTCAGCTTAAAATATTAAGGAGGTTGCAAATTAAAAATCCGAGAATATTAATTTAAACAGGGTAAAATGGGTGACAGGATCAGCTATAGTAAATGATTTTTAATAATTTTGGTAGATATATTTTTAATCTGAAATTTTGATATGATGTACAATATATCATTTTATCACATGAAAAAAATTAAATATAATTTTTGGACGACATAAGTATCGTTTAAAAATAACGTGATTAGGGCTGTTCCTGATTTCACAACACTGTCCAGCACAGTGAAAATGTCAAAATAAATATATAATTTTAATATTTCCTGCTGAAATTTTTATGAGTGTTAATTAATGTAGTTTTGGATGTATTATAGAAATTTCGGAGTTAAATACTTTGATTTTATTATAAATAAAGATTTATAGAAATCAGTACGCCTGATTTCAGCAAATGTGGATAGTTTGAGAAATAATCAAAAATAAATATGAAAACTAAGTGAAAGTGATCCACATTAATATATATGTTAGTAAAGAGTGCAATAAAGGATTATGGATAGCAAATTAATGCTATTATATGTATATGGAATTAATAGATAAATAAGAAGGAACATAGTGAAAAGAGAAGGGCTGTTTTGGAATTTAATAATAAGTTTCAGAAATTTTAAATGATAATTATGATTATGTTGATCATGGTATGTTATGGAATATATTCTAGGAATTAAAAGAATTTTGTTAAGTCAAATTTATGCTTAAAACATGAATTATGGAACCTTATACACATCTGTGTACATGTGGCTAAAATGATTTATTTAGCCAAAATAATCATGATTAATTCAAAATACATGAATTATCTCATGATGTACTAGACAAGAGCTATGTCGTGGTATTTTCATTTAAAAAATAATTTGCCAAATTTTGAAACCCATGGACAGTGCCAAACACGCTGTGAACAATAACCCGTGTGAACGGTAATTAGGAACAGTGATCATGAACAGTAATCATGAATAGTAAACAAAATGATTTGGGCAGAAATAAGACTGATATTTATAAGGATGTATGAATGGAATTTTTGAAGAATTTTGGGATAAAAATTCATATGTGAAAATAGAGACCAAATTAACCTCTATGAGAGTTATGAAAGAAGATAAAGCGATTATGACATATGCATGGGTTAGAAATCCTAAGATGAATTCAAATTTAATAGTAGAAATGTACAAGCATGAAATATTATGTCTATATGAGAAAAATGGTTCTTTTCATTTGCATAGGAAAGGAAATGGGTACAAGTGAAAGATACAAGTTGACTACGCAGGTAAGCAAGCAAACCCTTTGAAAATATAATTTTATACGACTTTACTTTGCAATCTTAAATTGTTTTGGAAATTGCTTCATTAGAAGCAAATCCTTTTAATCTTGAAAAATATTGAAATGAAAATGCTGAAAAAGGTTGTGTTGAAGGAAAATGAGATTTTAAAATGATATTTGAAAATAAATATTTTAGAACAGTTTTATTACAAGGTTTTGAAGTATTTTAATGATATGTTTCAAAGGTTCTCTAGATATTGGATTATTTTGGAGTTTCCAAAATCTATTTTTCGAGAAGGATTTAAGGAAGGCGAACATGAAAAATTAATTTGAAAAACGATTTGAGTACTGTTCAAAAGATTATACAAGTTCATCACATATAGAAATGAAGACAAAAGTATATGATATTAGATGAAAGCTTGAACTTGTATGTCCTTTGATCATAAAAACCCATAAATGGGAAAAGCATTTGTAAGAAAAATCTTTTGGTTTCAAATATTTTTAAAGACGTTTTATCGTTCAAAAATTATTTACAAAACAGTTAGAAAATATGGTTATTTAAAATATTTTCCTTGAATATTTAAAATGATTTATGAAATATAAATGTTTTAAGGTTGGCCATCATTACAAAACGTTTTGAGTATATAATTCGTTAACATGGGTTAAGCCCAGTTTTCAAGATTTGAAAGAAATACAGACTGAGGTCTGTAGTATTTTATAAAAGCATGATAGCATCAAGCTTTTAGAAAAAGAACACAGACTGTGGTCTGTGGTTTTTATAAAATCATGCTAGCATGTGAATGTGAAGGAAACGTGTGCACAAGGGTTATGTACTAGGTCTATTGTAGAGGATATGCATACCGGACGCGGTTGCAAATTGGGCCCCCTTTGCATAGGCCGAGTCGCTTGAATAAGGCTAAATGCCGACGGCGCCCTCCCTGCAATGGGAGATGGACATGGATAGCCGCCTGGCTCGTGGGCTATCACCTGGAAGGGTTTCTCTCCTAAGGAAGGATGATCACTTGATAAGTGTCACCTACCAGATGGACAGAGATGTATTGCATGTTGCATTTGCTTAAAAAGGGTTTTATGAAAAGTATTTTAGGATATGATAATGTCCCATGAGAAAAGGAGCTTCAATGAAAAATGTTTTAGAACATAAATATGACTATGGAAAAAGAATTTATATGTCAAGTTTTACAAGCATATGTTTGCCATGAATTGGGATTATAAAATGTTTGTGAAAGGTACTTATGAAAAGGTTTCCTCCAATTGCTAGTCGAACGCTTGTTAAGCATCTACTACTGAAAGGTGAGAAATGCATTTAAAATGAAAAATGCTTGCTTATTGAGTTTCGACTCATGTTTTGTTTTCCCCAACCATAGACAGGTACCCGCACAGGCCATGCAGGAAAGGAAAAGAGTATGAAGAAAACTTTTCAACAAACTAGTCTGTATATGGTATGAAGGGTTATATGGAATCTTTAAAATATGTATGTATGAAATGTTTAGATTGAAAGAACTTGTGATGTAGATAAGTCAGTTATTGTGATATGAATAATATATGTGAAATTAATGTCAAGAATATGTTTATATATAATGATATGATATGATTATGAGTATCATGCGTAAAGTTGATGACAAGTGTTTGTTATGTGATGAAAAACAAAGAAAAGGAATGAAATTTTTTTTGGATGAGATCCAATTTAAAAATCCCGCCGTGTGATCAGGGCAACTATCCTGAGTCACATTTACCAATCAATAAAGATCTCGGAGTAAGGCTTCTAGGCACCCGGGTCGGGGCGCCACATATTCAGAAGCCGTAAGAGCACAAAATTGTGAGTTCATAGCTTTAGCATTACTCTTAACAGTTCTTACTTCCTCTTCAGTCCATTTGGAAGCTCTTTCATCAATAGGTAAGGTTACACCATCTTCGATTGCAATCCAAGAGTCCATATCTGTAGCCATGATGAGTTGTTTCATACGCAGCTTCCAATAGCCGAAGTTATTCCCATCAAACAATGGTGGCCTAGTAAAAGACTGGCCTTCGGCAAATGCGGGAACAGAAGTCGATTGGGATGCCATATCAATAAGATCTCTTCGGTAAAACTCAAAGACCTGCTCTAATACCACTTGTTGGTCCCGAGTTAATGGCGATTACTCAAGAGGGGAGGGGTGAATTGGGTAAATTAAAAATTTACAACTTAAACAGAAACTTTACCCCGGATTGATCTAGTCCCCTTTATTAAGAAACAAAAAGAAAGCAATAGTGTAAAGAGCAGAAACAAAAATGAACACACAAAATTTTATAGTGGTTCAGGCAACCTCCCTACTCCACTCTTCCAAGCTCACACCCCTTGTGACTTGGGTTCTACTATGTATTCTTTGAATACAACTAGTCTCCACTCTCTTCTAGATTCTAGCTCTAGGGGGCATATACAACCAGAGCCTCTGCTCTCTTCTAGATTCTAGCTCTAGGGGGCGTATACAACCATACACAGCAAAAGTAGGTGACGAGTTCCACTCCAATCACACACTACTTTGCTTATACTTGATCTTAGTTACCCAAACTAAATCAAGTTCAATACAACAATAAGAATAAAAGGAAGTTTCTACACGTTACTGTTGTGTAGAGGCAGTTTTGACGCGGAGAAGAACTTGTAGTGTAGACTTAGAGATTCAGCAAGCAGCTCTTGGCAGTTTGGAAGCAAAGTTCTTCTTCTAAATGTTGGCTTGATCACTTAATGCTCTTGAAGATAGGAGTTATGCACACTTAATGAATTCTCAGCTACCCTCCTCGTTCATATTGAATGCCTTTTATAATTGTGGAGGGAATTCGAACGTTTGGAGGTAGGTGGCGCGCATTTAATGCGCCAACGTTCGAAAATTTTCTGACCGTTGCGACCCAAGTTGTAGGTGGAAGTTGCCCAAGTCGCAGATGGAGTCGACTTCGGGTGCGACTTCGCCTGTTCGCAACTTCTTCAAGTTCCAGTCTGGGTCGACTTGGTCCTCGACTTAACCCAAGTCGCAGGTGGAGTCGACTTCGGGTGCGACTTCACCTCGGCAGCTTGCTTGATGAACTTGAAATCCTTGGAATACTTTGCTTGATTGAGTTTCTTCATGTTTGGTTGTTCTTCCTTGATTTATATCTCTTTGGACCACTGTGTTATCATTCTAGCTTGATGTCCTTTGGCTCCATGATTCGCAAACCTTGAGTCCTTGAGTCTTGAATCTTTGTATTCATGAACAAGTCCAATATATTTTGATTAGAATAGTTGAATTTATGCATCTAGCTTTCTTTGGACTTGGATTAGTCTTCATATGTTCCAAGTCAAACATCTAAGTCGACTTGATCTTCAACTTGACTCAAGTTCTACCTTGAAATTGATCTAATCCCCGATTTGGCTTTTGAAGTTTCTGCCCTGTCCAACTGAAGTCGATGCTGGAGTTGACTTGGTCTGCTACTTCACCCAAGTCGCATGTGGAGTCGACTTCGTTTGCGACTTCGGCAGCTCTGCTTCTTGATTTCAACTCTGGAAGAAAATGGCGTCTTGAAGTCGCTGCTGGAGTCGACTTGGGGATCGACTTGGCCTAAGTCGATGCCTGAGTCGACTTGGAAATCGACTTGACTTGCCATGCTTTATATTCTTCAATTTTATAACCTTAAATCATTTCCACAAACATATTAGTAACCAAAACTTACTCAAATTGATTTGTTAATCATCAAAACATAGACTTGGCTTATTTTCCACATATTTCCAACATCATAAACATTCATCGTTTCAAAACATTATAGGAATGACCACGCTTAAACACATTTCATAAATACTTGAGAATAAACCATATTTTCAAAAGGGTTTACTTGCTTACCTTCTCAGTCCGTGTCCTCAACCTTCTCCTTTCCTCTTCCTATAAAAGGAAATTGGATACTTTATCCATCTATTCCATGTCTTAGATTGCTTTCCATGCATGCTTTATGATCACATATTACCTCTTTTTTATAGAGGTTATCCCTTTATAAATACTTGGTCATTACCTCCTTATATGAATTTTTATCAATAAATCCTTAAAAATTAAATCCATACATCCTTATAAAAATAAATCTTAATTTTTCCCAAAGTCACGTTGTTCACTATTCATAGTACTGTTTACGTTTACTGTAGCAGGTTACTGTTCACAGCGTGTTGGTTACTGTTCATGGGTTTCAAAAATTGACATTTTTTCCAAAAATAAAAATACCATGGCATAGCTCTCAGTTAGTATATCATGGAAAAAATCATGAATTTTGAATTCAACATTATTAACTTCGCTAAATAAATCATTTTTTCCATATACTGAAAATCAACATAATTTCACTTAAGCATAATCCTTAAATCCAAAAATCATGATATTAATATATCATCATTACAACATCATAACTATCATAAAAATTTATCCCAAATCATCATTTAGCAATTTTGGAGCATTATTTGCACATTTCATACATGATTTTCCTGAATGCTCTATCTTTGCTCCAAATTTTCGATGTATTGGCATAATTCCAATTAGGCATTATAACTTTATTTATTTTCTCATGATTAGACATTATCTAAGCATGGTTTTACCCTAATTAACACCAAAAAGAAATTTGGAAAGAATTCTCTTACCTTAAGTAGAGAACTTCCCTCCTACCCGACTCTTTCTCTCTCTTTCCTTCTCTTTCTCCTTCTCTTCTCTCCTCCTCAAGCTAAAATGTGTTGGGGGTGGGAAAATGCCCTAATTTGGAGCTGGGTGGTGTGCTTCGGTCGTTCGCCCCATGCTCCCCTTTTATGGGGTGGCATTTTTCACATATTTGCAATTTACCCCCTAGCTCCATGGGTTAAATTATAAATAATTTTCTTCAAAATCCAAGAGATTTCTTGATCCATGTGCAGCCTCCCCTACTTCTGTTCATGCCCCCCTATCTGCCTATTTTAACTATTTTTATTTCATTTAAAAAATTTATATTTTAAGCTTAATTCATCCAAACTGTTGATCTTAAGATAAGACTGATTTTGGGCCATTGATTTTGGCTCCAAAATTCATACATGTCAACATCCCAGCTGCTCCTTGTACATATGCATTTAATTTTTTGATTTTTAATTAATTAAAAATAACCCAAAAGTCAAATTATAATTAATGAAAAAGTGGGCTACTTTTTGATCTCCAAACGACATTTCATCTTGACCTTTGATTCATGATTTTTGTCAAATCTTAAACCATTCATCATGATCATCATAATATTTTGGCTATCCAAAAAAAATTTCATCTTTGTCCGATGTCCGGATTGAAAGATGTGAATTTTTCTTCATTTTTTTCTTCAAAATCACCCTTAAATCCGAAAATTAATATTTTAATCCAAAAAATACTTTTGTCCTTTGGTGGGAAGCTTCCTTTTTCATCTTTTATGATTAAGGTAATCCAAAGTGATTAACTTAACATATTCCTTAATCTCACAGTTACTATTCACATTTCATTATTCACGTTTCACTATTCATCCGAATTTACGTTTCATAATTCATTATTTAATCTTCCAATTCCATATATTGCAAAATATCATCCATATATTTTATATAAGGATCAATACATTACCTAGGATTTATAAACCTAAGGTTTCATACATGCCTCCAAGATTGGGGTTTCACAGGATGGCAGATGGATAGCTTGGAATCGTTGAATCTAAACTATATTGCATTGGTCCCTTTTCATAGGATTGTGCATGGATTTACTAGTCCAAGTTCAATATTCTTTATATATGTCTTGCAACATATATAAAGCTAATTACACCCTATTCAATTCCTATGTTCCCATGCCATGAAATGAAGTGGAATTGATAAGTTCATAACATGTTCAATGACTCCACAGGGTTTTACGGTATATTCCTATCCATTAAACAACTTCCCTTAACAAAAAGGAAAACTATGCCCTACACATGGATCTAGCAAAGATTTTCCTTTTTCAAGGATTAATCAAGCAATTAAATCTTCTTACAAGGCAGCTAATCTTCTAAAAAGCATTAAACCACATATACAAGGGTAAATCACACACATAATTTTATAGAAAATTCAAATATTCATTCCTGAATTTCAAAGAACTATTACAATATAATTAGATATTAATTCATCCTAACTATCCATCTAAAGGAAGTTTAGTTCACAGACATGATATAAAAATCCTTTACATCCATTATGAAAGTATCCAGAGAAACAGAGAAAGAAAAATAGAAAGATAAAGAGAAAACTGATTTTCCGGCGGTTTCCACCAACGGGGTTAAATCTTCTCTTCAATCCGCATTTCGAACAAGTTTTCTTCTTTCTCTGGGTGTCTATTCCGTATCTGGGCTCTCCCTTTGCGCGCAAACCCCTAGGCTCTATATATAATTTCGATTTGCGCAGCACACGTACAGAAATCCGCGCGTACGGATGTGTAGTGGTGCCTAGGCGCCAACCCTTTATGTGCTGGGTAACTTCGAAACTTGTCTGGATGCCTTAGGAATTCATGCCTTGGCGCCTAGGCACCAACTCCCTGGATGCTTCGTGATTTGGAAACTCTTCTGGAACACCTGCATGATCATGCCTGGCGCCTGGGTGCCCCAAGCTGGCTCCTAGGCGCCAACTCCCTAGAAGCTATTGTGACTAGTGGCCTCAAAACCCTTCTGGACTTATCTGCATGTTGGTGAAGTGACGCCTAGCAACTCCCTAGAAGCAATTGTTGCCGGATGTGCTGGAGTTCTGGCAAAGGCATGTAGGGTGGCGCCTGGGCGCCATCCCACATGCCTCTTGACTTGGTTCTGATTTGCATCTGCTTCGCCTGCATGCCTGTAATTTGCCCGTCCTTCCTGCAAAAATTACATAAACTAAATAAATGGACTAAAAATGCCTAATTTATACAAAAAATGCATAAAAACTAAATAATGCTCCTAAAATGCAAAGCGAGTGAAAATTAAGCTAAATGGATGCAAACTAAGCCTAATAACTTGGACTAACGCGCAAATATAGTCTGAAATGGGCCATGATAACTCACATTTTTACGAGTTATCACAAGTTACCTGAAAAACTAAAGGATCCTGGGAGCTTTTCTATTCCTTTTGCTCTTGGAAATGTCCAAATTAGCAAGGCGCTATGTGATCTCGGAGCTAGTGTAAGTTTGATCTCTCTCTCCATCTGTAAAAAGCTGAACATCGACGATCCAAAACCAACTTCTATGTCTCTCCAACTGGCCGTTCGATCAATCAAATTTTCAGTTGGCATTCTTGAAGATGTTTGTGAAACCTAACCCATGTAGATACCATATGTATACATTGATCATGTATATGACATTTATATATGAATCATTGAGTTATGAATGATTTATGTGATTTTGCTAATTTTTGCAATTAGGCTTAAGGATTAGCAATAATGATGTGATTAATCATTTTAAGCTAATAGGGGATAATAGGATTAGAGTAAATTGTTTTTGATTTAAATATACAAATACATCATGGAAAATCATTTTAATTCATTTAAAATGAATTATGAGCATTGGTCTGATAATTGACAAGTTTAATGGAAAAATACTAGAAAATTCATAACTCAACGCCTGTAAGGCGGATTCAAGTGAAATTTGAAATGGTAATTGATAATGTTGGGCTTGGTATTATGAAATTATTGGTTATGAAAATTCTTGATGAAATGAGTATAATGATGTATTGACCATATCTCAATTCCAACCATTAACTTTAAACGGCTAAAACTTGAGCTAGGATAATCGGATTGAGATGAAATTTGAAACGGTTGAATGAAATTATGAGATGCTTATTTTGGAAGGTTTGGATTAAGCTTAAAATGTTGGAAAATACTTGCATCGAAAAAGGTGAGCATGGTTGACTATTGGACCTCAAAAGTACCCTTCATTTAATGCTAGAGTACAAGGAATAATTACATGATTTTAATGGAAATTGAGGTGTAAAATGCAGCATATTTTTAAGGTATTTTATACATTATTATGAAATGATAAAATTTAAATAAAATCCAGCAATGAGTGCACCCTATGATGATGCTACAAAATGCTCAACATGAGCATAGGTAAGGTGGCACATAGGGACGTCCATGGGCTGCCCTTGCTGCATATTTTTGAATCTTTTTATTTTATAAAAAATGCACATATATTGCTGATATGCAGGGACATAGAGATATGCATTCAATTATGCAGATTTCCTGCAAGAAAAATATTAAAATGCAGCTGCCATGAAAGTGGAAAACATGGACAACATATAAGGGAAATAACGTGCACTGAAATGTGCTAGGTTCTGCCATTTTCTTATTTTTTTTTAACATCCAATTAATATATGAATTAAAGGTTAAGTAAGTGTATGATTTACCCTTAAACGGGAATTATTAAAAAATGGAAAAAATTGCTGAAAAAATGGGTAGCAGCTGGACGTGATGGTGGAGGCAGTTTGGACGGCCATGATGAAAAGCAGTTTTTTGATTTTTGAAAAATAGTAAAATGCAATTTTACTAGGCTGGAAATCAGCCAGAACATGAGCGGGATAAGGAAGCATTAAGTGATGTGGAAAATGCAGTAAAATGTGGGGCCCACAGCTGGATTATAACCAGCATTATAAAAACCCATGCACGTCCACATAGATGAAGCTTGGCAAAAAATTTCTAAGTGCTGCAAACTCTCCATCAAGGCCGGCAACTCACGTCCCTTTTTGAGCCAGAAAAGAAGAAGAAAAAAATAAGAAAAATAAAGGGAAAAATAAGGGAATTTTGGTGGAGGAAATCATCTCCAAGTGATTAGAGTTGTGTTAGCATTAACCAAGTAAGTATATGTGTAGTTTTGAGTTGTTTAACTTGAGTTTTAAACTCTAAAATTTGAATATGAAAGGGATGCTTAATGAATTCCTAAAGTGATGATTCAATATGCCTTTGATTGAATATGGAATTAGCATTAGGTTATATGCATGAATTCCCATGATTTAGATGGTGAAAATGAAGTTTTGAATGATATATGAGTTGAAAACTCAAGTTGATAAACCCTAAATCCCCATCTCAAGTTGTTTTTTTGGATTGATGATGTTATTAGGTTATGAATCATGTATTAATGCATAAAATATGTTGATTTGAGCTTAAATCATGAATTTTAGAAAATATGGAATGTAAAGCAACGTTTATGACCCGATTCTTCATTTTTAGGTTAAAAATGCCATGGAAATGGGTTTGCATGATTTGTTAATGTTTTTTAGGGTAAAATACCCTAGGGTTAATGTATTATTGATGCCCCAATGGATTTGTGAAAATAAACTCAAAATCTGATTTTTTATGGATTTATGAAACGATGTATAAACGGAGTGAAAACGGAACCCAAAACGGGTAAGCAACTTGCTGTTTTGAGATGTTTTAATTTATGAATGTTAAACATGTGTTAATTATCTAAATTTTGATTAGGAAAAGTGGAATTATTTTCTGAAAATTCGGATTTATTAAGCTTCTTAGGGTAATGTGTCAAAAGACACGTTAAATGGGTGAAAAACGGGTTCCAAAGTTGCTGTTTTGGAAACCTATGGTAAGTGGAATTAAATCCCATGAAAATACCCAAAATGAAGTGTTAATTAAGGGTAATTAACCCCCTGAAATATGTATTAATTTTCTGACTTAGAAAATTTTATGAAATATATTATGTATGTGTTGCCAAATGGGCATATGTGAAAGGATAAATGTGCATAAGTGATGAATGACTTACGGAATGTGATTATGTGAAAAAATGTATGAAAATATGATATATTTCATGATTATACATATTTTTAGAGTGTATAATGAATAATTTCAAATTTTGGAAATTATTTATGAAGTATGAGGTGACGATATGTGCTTAAAACGGGCACCAATGTGTGAATTTTGGAAAATAAGTGAAAAATGGTAAATGAAGGTTAATGAACCTACGTATGATAATTATTGAATGAATTTTATGTGATTGAAATGGATGCCCTATTTATGGGGTTATATATATTATCTGTTAGCCGATGAAAGGTGCAAATATGAGCTATATATGTGTCTAATGACTTGAGAGGTCAAATGTATGATATATGTTAATGAAAATGGGTCGGAAAACTAAATGGAATACAAGCAAAAGAAATATATGAAAAATGATATTATTCTCATGTAGGCAAAGGCAAAGAAAAAGCGAAGGCAGAAAGCTAAGGATCACAGGTAAGCAAGCAAATTTTCTAAAAGATCTTTGCTTTTCTAAATTGCTTTAGATAAATGTGATTTTTGTACTAACTGTTTGTTGTAAATATTGAAAATGTTTTAGAGGTATTTAAGGATGGTCATTCCTTAGTTAATGGTGTTGAAATGATGTTTTTACTTCAAATGCAATATTATGAAATTTTTTCTGATAAATGCTATGGAAAAATGATGTGATTCTATGTTTCTGATTGAAAAATCATGCTAGCATATTAAAGATGGATTTATGAAAAGTTCATGTGCACAGGGTACTAGGTCCACTTGAAGGGTATAAGCGGACCGATTGTCCCCCCTTGGTGTGGCCAAGTAGCTAAAATAGGCCCAAAGGCTAGCGGCGCCCTCTCTAAAATGGGACATGACGACGACGGATGGTCGCCTGGCTAGCTTCCATCCTAAGGAAATTATGATGATTATGTTCATGTTTTTATATGGCATTATGCATATCGTACTCGTGATGGGTACAGGATTTATGTTTTTCAAGATATACCTTTTGAAAAGGTATAATGTGCTTTCCAAGATGATTTTAAATGCAAAATGTTGCCTGAAATAATTTGCCTATAAAATGCAAATAGCTTGCTCATTGAGTTTCGACTCACGATTTTATTTTCCAAACCCAAAGACAGGTGAAAGACAGGAGATGGCGAAGGAGCAAGTGTAAGCTTGAGAAAGTCATGGAGGAAACTTTAGCACTTCTATGTTATGAAATAATTCATGTTGAATGATTGTAACCATTCAAATGTTTTATGTGGATGACTAAGGTTAATACATGCAGTGACATCTGATTTATGTATTTGATGAAATGTTTTTGATTAGCATTCTTTGTATATGATAATGGGTTGGAAATGACCTAGATATGTTTGAGATGAAAATATGAAAAATCAAACTCTTGTGAGGAAATATTAAATTGGATAAACATTTGTCAAAACCCTCCGTGTGATAGGGCAACAATCCTGATCACTTCACCAATCAATACGATCCCGAGGTAAGGCTCAGGATGTGACGCTCGGTTTTGGGGCGCAACAGAGCTTGGTATCAAAGCATGGATTGGTAATTAGGCGTGGAAAATTTCTAAGTATGGAAAATTTAAAGAATATGAAGAGATATGCATGATTACACATGATTATGTGATAAATTATATATGATTATATGATGAAATAGATATGATTATATGATGATTAGGTATGCTTATAACATGGTGGAATGCATGTCATATGATGATAAGTTATGTTGCAATGCAAATTGATTATTATGTATGTACAGATGGCGGATGGGGGTAAGCGGATGATGAGTGCGGAGGAGTTGAAAAAGGAGAGAGAAGAGGAGGAGAGGAGACAGCGAAGGGAAGAGAACATACACAGGTGTGGGAATCAAAGCACAACACACCATAGTTCCTCGTAGTTTCCTCTGGTCAACACTAACAAGGTCTAGGAGAGCCCTCCAGTTACAAACCTAGAGCACGAGTTCTACCAGGAACATACCTTGGAATTCCCCGGTCTCCCCGTGTTCCTACTGACAGAGTAGACCCGCAAGATCTCCAGGACTTTTGGAGAAAGACTCAGGCACCTACACCCCTCGACGCAGGCCCGTGGTATAGGTTTGTTGATGGATGTGTTTAGTTTCACTATGGAGCACCCTGGGATAGACTCCACCAGTGAGAGATAGACATGTCCCTCTATATTGAGAAGCGTTGTGCCGAGGGAGTCATCAAAATACCTGCAGACCCGATGAGGTCATGCTATATATAATGGAGAATATAGGTGAAATTTTCCGACTTGCCGAGGTAAATGATGATGACGATCCGATGGAATTCCTCAAGCCTGTCGAGGAAGAGGAGGAGGAAGAAAAGGAAGAAGTAGAGCAGGAGATAGTGAAGTTTGTAGAGGATGATGAGGACGATGATGATGATAGTGGAGAGGATGAGGTCCAGGCGTGGTCCAACACTAGCACGATCACAGAGGCACCCTCACAAGTTCCACGTAGACGTAGACGTCTAAGAAGAGGCCCAGGCAGATGATGAATGTTTTTGTTTCTTTTTACAAGTTGCGTATATATAAGTTTGGTATGATGACAATATGGTTGCCAAGATAGATTGACATGTATATAAGTATGAAAAGTATGTGCGATGCTATATGTGGACATAAGTGTGATTTACTTTCACATGTACTAACTATGGATGTGATGATGTGAATATGATGAATATGAGTGAATATGTTGATATAACTAAATTTCCGAGTTTATATATATGAATGAATGAGCTTGAATGATGTGATATAATTGTGATTGAATGAATTGGTTGTGACCATGTGATGATGAAATGCGTATGCAATGACTTAACATTGATTTTAAATGAAATGCGTATATAATGATTTAATGTTAATTGAAAATGAAAAGTTTGTTGTTATATACTCGATTAACACAATGGTGGAAACAAGAGCAGGATTAAGGAAAAATAAAGAAAAAGAGGTAGCAACGGAGGTTCCATGCCAGCATGAAGTTGGCGAATCTAGCCGACCTAAAAGAGGAAGGCCTGTAACACAAGGATCGAACCAAAGGAATCAACAAAGAAGGAATAATGAAAGCCCTGAAAGAAATGTGGAAGAGGAAACTGAGTCGTGGCAGAATAGACTCATAGAGGAAAGAGTGGCTACAGCAGTGAAGGAAGCAATGCAGCAGGCCACTAGGGACTGGGCAGTGCAGACTACCTACATTATACAGGGATTATGGGAAAGGACCCAACAAGCTCAGTTGGGTAGTATAGAGAGAGAAGGACCTGCTCAGATGGTGGACCCCGTTGCCACACTGGCACCGCTAAGGGATGAGAATCAATTAATAGAAGTTGATACAAGAGCCATCAACGCCTTTCTAGCGCAATGACCCCCGAAGTTTTCTGGAGAACCCGACCCGGTCCAAGCAGAGCAATGGATTACGGAGATCAAGAAATTGTTTAGAATATCTCCATGCAATGACCGCCAGGAGGTATTGTGTGCTACTCATCTGTTAGCGAAAGACGCACACGAATGGTGGGAGACAATGTTAATCATGATTCCACGACCCGAAGAAGTGTCTTGGCAAACTTTTGTGGAAGAGTTTAACAAAGAGTACCTCCCTGTTGGGTTACAGAGTCAAAAAGTGATAGAATTTGAAAAATTGTATCAAGGGAGGATGACGGTCACCGACTATGCTACAAAATTTAATGCTCTGGTCAGATATGTGCCTTGGATCGCAAATGTGCTAGGAAATAAGGCACAGAGATTCCAACAAGGGCTGAGGCCATATCTAAAGGAAAGTCTTGCCCCACTACTAATTAAAGACTATGCTTCAAACCTTGAGAGAGCAAGGGCTTTGGAAATTGAAGCTTTGAGAACCCAAGAACTAAGATTGGGTTCAAGAATGTTCAGCATGGGTCCCAAGGAACCAGAAACTGGGAAGCAGAAAGCTAGAAAAGGAAATGTAAGAAAAGGAAAAGGAATCCTACAAAGGAAAAGCTCGCCGCTGTGTAAGAAATGTCAAAAGCGACATACATACGAGTGTTTAAAAGGCTCGAACAGGTGCTACAAATGTGGACAGACGGGTCATATCGCCAAGGAGTGCAGGATGGGGGAAGTAAAGGTGGTCAAATGTTATATATATGATCAAGTGGATCACATAGCCCCGAACTGCCCAAACAAGGCATAGACATCTCAAGGATGTGGAAGACCTGCTCAACTTAGGATACTTGGAACGACAAGTAAGCAGGGAACTTCTACAAACCCGGTGCACGTGCATGCCCTGACTAGGATAGAATCTCAAGAACAAGAGGAAAAGGTGGTCACAGGTACGGTTTATATTCTAGAAAATTTGGCCGTAGCTTTGTTTGATTCTAGTGCCACCCATTCATTCATAGCATGCTAATATGTAACCACCCATGCACTGCCGGTAGAAGAGACTAACCAGATTATACATGTAGAATCTCCAGTCTATAGGTTAGCAAGTACTAGCCAAGTGTGCAAAGCATTCCCAATTAGGATAGGATCACTGATTCTAGAAGCTGATTTGATCCTATTACCTATGACTGAGTTGAATGTGATATTGGGTATGGATTGGCTAAGTCAATGGGGAGCGACCATAGACTGTAAGAATAAGAAAGTGCAATTTGAAGCAAATCTAGGGAAGGAGATTGCCATTGGAAAACTGAGGCAATCCGACAGTTCAAGTATATTGATATCATCTATGAAAGCAGTCAGGATAATCCGACCAAAATGTCAAGCCTATTTGGTGTCTATGAAAGTAGAGAAAAGCATGGAGGTAGAAATTAATCAAATACTTGTGGTTAGGGAATTTTTGGATGTATTTCCAAAGGAGTTAACCACATTGCCTCCACAACGGAAAATGGATATGACGATAAATGTGATGTCAAGTACAGCTCCGATTTCTAAAACTCCATATAGAATGGCGCCAGCTGAAATGAATGAACTAAGGGCGCAAATACAGGAGTTGTCGGACAAGGGTTTCATCCGACCAAGTGTATCCCCTTGGGGAGCTCCGGTATTGTTTGTTAGCAAAAATGATGGAAGTTTAAGGTTATGTATTGATTATCGGGAGCTAAATAAGGTTACCATAAAGAATAAATATCCATTGCCCAGGATCGATGATCTATTCGATCAATTGCAAGGAGCCACAACTTTCTCCAAGATTGATCTACAGTCAAGGTATCATCAACTGAGGATAAGTCTGGCCGATACTCATAAAACGGCATTCCGAACCAGGTATGGGCATTATGAGTTTTTGGTAATGCCTTTTGGACTTACTAATGCCCCTACTATATTCATGGATATGATGAATAGGATTTTTTGGGACTATCTTGATCAATTTGTGGTGGTATTCATCGATGATGTCCTGATCTACTCTAAAACGGAGAAAGAACATGAAAGTCATTTGTGAAAGGTTTTAGAAAGGTTAAGAAAAGAGAAATTATATGCCAAGCTGAAACATGTGAATTTTGGTTGAAACAAATAGGATTTCTTGGGCATATAATATCTGAAAAGGGTATTCAAGTTGATCCTCAAAAGATTGAGGCAGTGTTGAAACGGCCAAGGCCGACGACCATTACAGAAATTCGAAGTTTTCTAAGGTTGGCCGGCTATTATAGAAGGTTTGTTGAAGGGTTTTCATAATTGTCAGCCCCGTTAACCAAGTTGACTCGTAAAGGAGTCAAGTATGTATGGTCTAAAGAATGCGAGTGCAGTTTTCAAGAGTTGAAACAGCGATTGGTGAAAGAACCCATCCTAACCCTACCAGAAGGAAATGAAGGGTTTGTAGTTTATAGTGATGCGTCAAGAAAGGGATTAGGGTGTGTCCTAATGCAAAGGGGTAAGGTGATAGCTTATGCGTCGCGACAGCTAAAGCCCAATGAGGTAAGCTACCCCACAC
Source organism: Annona cherimola (assembly GCA_030490835.1). Classification (NCBI taxonomy): domain Eukaryota; kingdom Viridiplantae; phylum Streptophyta; class Magnoliopsida; order Magnoliales; family Annonaceae; genus Annona; species Annona cherimola. The sequence continues at coordinate 52,001,111 of CM059972.1, read as the reverse complement.
GTGATTTAGAGTTAGCAGCTGTAGTATTTGCCTTGAAAATATGGAGACATTACCTGTATGGTGCAAGGTGTGAGATTTACACTGATCACAAGAGCCTCATATACATTTTCACTCAGAAGGAGTTAAACATGAGACGAAGGAGATGACTCGAATTATTGAAGGACTATAATTTGGAAATTCTATACCATCCAGGTAAGGCAAATGTGGTAGCTGATGCATTGAGCAGAAATGTCATCTTAGCACATCTTATCACTAAGGAAGAAGGGTTGCTTATGGAGATAGAGCAAATGGAACTGATTGTATGTCCACCAGGAGTCCAAACAAGATTATCCCAATTATGCAAACAATCATCACTTTTTGAACAGATTAAGACTGCGCAACAAAAGGATACAGACCTACATGCACATGTCGAGAAAATGAAGAAAAAGGGGTTGGCTGAATTTACTATTGATGAGCAAGGTATGTATAGGTACAAGGGTTGCCTTTGCATACCTCATATAGCTGAATTGAAGGAACAGATTCTTAAGGAGGTACACTTTTCACCCTTTTCTATTCACCCAGGGAGTACTAAGATGTATCAGGATCTCAAGAAAGCATATTGGTGGAATGATATGAAAAGAGAGATCATTGAATATGTGGCTAAGTGTTTAACTTGCCAACGGGTGAAGGAAAATCACCAAAGAGTGCCTTGTAAGCTACAGTCCTTAGAAATCCCCGAATGGAAGTGGGATGACATCACAATGGATTTTATAGAAGGATTACCTAAGACCTAAGCAGGGAACGATTCCATATGGGTAATCGTAGATAGGTTATCGAAAGTCGCGCACTTCCTACCTATCAGAAAGACTTATACCACAGAAAGGCTTGCTAAGGTTTATTATAAAGAGGTTGTACGACTCTATGGAGTGCCAAAGTCGATTATCTCAGATCGAGATGCGACATTTATGTCAAGGTTTTAGAAAAGCTTGCACAAAACCCTAGGCACCCAACTCAAGTTCAGCATAGCCTTTCATCCTCAAACCGATGGACAAATGGAGCAGGTGAATCAAATCATTGAAGATATGCTCCGTATGTGTACCTTAGAGTTTGGAGGATCATGAGATGAGTATATCCCAATTGCGGAATTCGCATATAACAATAGCTATCAAGCTAGCATCCAAATGGCTCCATTTGAAGCATTATATGATCGGCGATGTAGAACTCCGTTGAACTGGGATGAAGTTGGAGAGAAAAGGTTAGTCCTACAATTATCTCAATGAATGGCAGACAAGGTAAAAACTATTCGCTAGTGTCTACTCACTGCCCAAAGTCGGCAAAAGAGTTACACAGATTGCAAGAGAAGGGATTTGAACATCCAAGTGGGCGAACATATGTTTATAAAGATCATGCCATTCAAGGGAGTTACAAGGTTTGGAAAAAGGGGAAAGCTGAATCCCAGGTATATTAGATGATTTGAAGTTTTGGAGAAGGTTGGAAAATTGGCATATCAAGTAGCCTTACCCCCGACATTAGCCCTAGTTCACAATGTATTTCATATATCGATGCTTTGGAAGTATGTTCCGGACCCAACACATATATTAGTGGCTGAAAACTTACTGATTCAAGATTATTTGAATTATGAAGAAAGGCCAGTGAGAATCTTGGATCACATGGTACAAAAGCTTCGGAATCGGGAAATTGAGTATGTGAAGATAAAATAGAACCGGTATTCCGAAAATGAAGCCACTTAGGAATTAAAAGAAGAGGTGGAACGGAAATACCGCCATCTATTTTAAAGAATAGACGGTTTTGGGATGAAACCTGTTATAAGGAGGGGAGGATTGTGAAACCCAACCCATGTAGAACCCATATGTATACATTGATCATGTATATGACATTTATATATGAATCATTGAGTTATGAATGATTTTGCTAATTTTTGCAATTAGGGTTAAGGATTAGCAATAATGATGTGATTAATCATTTTAAGATAATAGGTGATAATAGGATTAGAGTAAATTGTTGTTGATTTAAATATACAAATACATCATGGAAAATCATTTTAATTCATTTAAAATGAATTATGAGCATTGGTGTGATAATTGACAAGTTTAATGGAAAAACACTAGAAAATTCATAACTCAACGCCTGTAGGGCGGATTCAAGTGAAATTTGAAATGGTAATTGATGATGTTGGGCTTGGTATTATGAAATTATTGGGTATGAAAATTCCTGATGAAATGAGTATAATGATTTATTGACCATATCTCAATTCCAACCGTTAACTTTAAACGGTTAAAACTTGAGCTAGGAAAATCGGATTGAGATGAAATTTGAAACGGTTGAATGAAATTATGAGATGCTTATTTTAGAAGGTTTGGATTAAGCTTAAAATATTAGAAAAATACCTTCATTGAAAAAGGTGAGCATGGTTGACTATTACACCTCAAAAGTACCCTTCATTTAATGCTAGAGTACAAGGAATAATTACATGATTTTAATGGAAATTGAGGTGTAAAATGCAGCATATTTCTAAGGTATTTTATACATTATTATGAAATGATAAAATTTAAATAAAATCCAGCAATGAATGCACCCTATGATGATGCTACAAAATGCTCAACATGAGCATAGGTAAGGTGGCACATAGGGACGTCCATGGGCTGCCCTTGCTGCATATTTTTGAATCTTTTTATTTTATAAAAAATGCACATATATTGCTGACATGCAGGGACATAGAGATATGCATTCAATTATGCAGATTTCCAGCAAGAAAAATATTAAAATGCAGCTGCCATGAAAGTGGAAAACATGGACAGCATATAAGGGAAATAACGTGCACTGAAATGTGCTAAGATCTGCTATTCTCTTAATTTTTTTAACACCAAATTAATATATGAATTAAAGGTTAAGTAAGTGTATGATTTACCCTTAAATGGGAATTATTAAAAAATGGAAAAAATTGCTGAAAAAATGGGCAGCAGCTGGACGTGATGGTGGAGGCAGTTTGGATGGCCATGATGAAAAGCAGTTTTTTGATTTTTGAAAAATAGTAAAATGCAATTTTACTAGGCTGGAAATCAGCCATCACATGAGGGGGATAAGGAAGCATTAAGTGATGTGGAAAATGCAGTAAAATGTGGGGCCCACAGCTGGATTATATCCAGCATTATAAAAACCCATGCACGTCCACATAGATGAAGCTTGGCAAAAAATTTCTAAGTGCGCCAAACTCTCCCTCAAGGCCAACAAATCATGTCCCTTTTAGAACCAGCAAAGAAGAAGAAAAAAAAGAAGAAAAAGAAAGGGAAAAAGGAGGGAAGTTTGATGGAGGAAATCATCTCCAAGTGATTAGAGTTGTGTTAGCATTAACCAAGTAAGTATATGTGTAGTTTTGAGTTGTTTAACTTGAGTTTTAAACTCTAAAATTTGAATATGAAAGGGATGTGTAAAGAATTCCTAAAGTGATGATTCAATATGCCTTTGATTGAATATGGAATTGGTATTAGGTTATATGCATGAATTCCCATGATTTAGATGGTGAAAATGAAGTTTTGAATGATATATGAGCTGAAAACTCAAGTTGATAAACCCTAAATCCCCATCTCAAGTTGTTGTTTTGGATTGATGATGTGATTAGGTTATGAATCATGTATTAATGCAAAACATATGTTGATTTGAGCTTAAATCATGAATTTTAGAAAATATGGAATGTAAAGCGACGTTTATGACCAGAATTCTTCATTTTTAGGTTAAAAATGCTATGGATTCTTTGTAGGGTAAAATACCTTAGGGTTAATGTATTATTTATGCCCAAAAGGATTTGGGAAAATAAACTCAAAATTTGATTTTTTATGGATTTATGAAACGATGTATAAATGGAGTGAAAACGGGACCCGAAACGGGTAAACAACTTGCTGTTTTGAGATGTTTTAATTTATGAATGTTAAACATGTATTAATGCCCTAAATTTATATTAAGAAAAGTGGAATTATTTGATGAAAATTCGGATTTATTAAGCTGCTTAGGGTAATGTGTCAAAAGACACGTTAAATGGGTGAAAAACGGGTTCCAAAGTTGCTGTTTTGGAAACCTATGGTAAGTGGAATTAAATCCCATGAAAATACCCAAAATGAAGTGTTAATTAAGGGTAATTAACCCCCTGAAATATGGATTAATTTGCTGACTTAGAAAATTTTATGAAATATATTATGTATGTGTTGCCAAATGGGCATATGTGAAAGGATAAATGTGCATAAGTGATGAATGACTTACGGAATGTGATTATGTGAAAAAATGTATGAAAATATGATATATTTCATGATTATACATCTTTTTAGAGTGTATAATGATTAATTTCAAATTTTGGAAATTATTTATGAAGTATGAGGTGACGATGTGTGCTTAAAACGGGCACCAATGTGTGAATTTTGGAAAATAAGTGAAAAATGGTAAATGAAGGTTAATGAACCTATGTATGATAATTATTGAATGAATTTTATGTGATTGAAATGGATACCCTATTTATGGGGTTATATATGTTGTGTGTTAGCCAATGAAAGGTGCAAATATGAGCTATATATGTGTCTAATGACTTGAGAGGTCAAATGTATGATATATGTTAATAAAAATGGGTCGGAAAACTAAATGGAATACAAGCAAAAGAAATATATGAAAATTGATATTATTCTCATGTAGGCAAAGGAAAAGAAAAAGCGAAGGCGGAAAGCTAAGGATCACAAGTAAGCAAGCAAATTTTCTAAAAGATCTTTGCTTTTCTAAATTGCTTTAGATAAATGTGATTTTTGTACTAACTGTTTGTTGTAAATATTGAAAATGTTTTAGAGGTATTTAAGGATGGCCATTCCTTAGTTAAATGGTGTTGAAATGATGTTTTTACTTCAAATGCGATATTATGAAATTTTCTTTGATAAATGCTATGGAAAAATGATGTGATTCTATGTTTCTGATTGAAAAATCATGCTAGCATATTAAAGATGGGTTTATGAAAAGTTCATGTGCACAGGGTACTAGGTCCACTTGAAGGGTATAAGCGGACCGATTGTCCCCCCTTAGTGTGGCCAAGTCGCTAAAATAGGCCCAAAGGTCGGCGGCGCCCTCTCTGAAATGGGAGAGGACGACGACGGATGGTCGCCTGGCTAGCTTCCATCCTAAGGGAATTATGATAATTATGTTCATATTTTTATATGGCATTATTCATATCGTACTCGTGATGGGTACATGATTTATGTTTTTCAAGATATACCTTTTGAAAAGGTATAATGTGCTTTCCAAGATGATTTTAAATGCAAAATGTTGCCTAAAATGATTTGCCTATAAAATGCAAATAACTTGCTTATTGAGTTTCGACTCACGATTTTATTTTCCAAACCCAAAGACAGGTGAAAGACAGGAGTTGGCGAAGGAGCAAGTGTAAGCTTGAGAAAGTCATGGAGGCAACTTTAGCACTTCTATGTTATGAAATAATTCATGTTGAATGATTGTAACCATTCAAATGTTTTATGTGGATGACTAAGGTTAATACATGCAGTGACATCTGATTTATGTATTTGATGAAATGTTTTTTATTAGAATGCTTTGTATATGATAATGGGTTGGAAATGACCTAGATATGTTTAAGATGAAAATATGAGAAATCAAACTCTTGTGAGGAAATATTAAATTGGATAAACATCCGTCAAAACCCACCGTGTGACAGGGTAACAATCCTGATCACATTTACCAATTAATACAATCCCGAGATCCCGAGGTAAGGCTCAGGATGTGACGCTCGGTTTTGGGCCGCTACAATATTCCCTTGAAAGTCGGTAAGCTGTTCATCCTAGTTGACTTTGTAGTCCTCGACATGGTGGAGGACCGCCAAATTCCAATCATTCTTGGATGACCTTTCTTAGCCACTGTTGGAGCTATCATAGATGTCAAGAATGGTCAACTTTCTCTGACAGTTGGAGATGAGAAAATGGAATTCAACCTCTTCTCAGCCATGAAAAACCCCTCTTTCGATAACTCGTGCTTACGGGTTGACGTGGTCAATAAGTTAACAGACAAAGGAACTTCCAGCAATGTAACTGGGATGTCCATAAGTAAAGTAGAAGCTGCAGAAGACTTGAATCAACAAGTTGCTAAACCTGTGGCAATATCTGAAAGCGGGAGATCAAAACAACAAAAATTTGACGAATAAAAGAGAAAAACTGACAAACTGGTAACAATTCGTTCTCATTCTTGTCTTTCATTTAAAACTAATTGCAGTGATTTATTGGCAGAAAAAGTTCTAAAGCAAGTATGGAGGCCAATTCAAAGAACGAAAAATGCAAGAAAATCTGGAGGCAAGAAAAAGAATCAAGGAAAGGTGAAAGTTAGAGTTGGTTAACATAAGATGATCAAACTGTAGTCGGGCTGACACTTTAAACCAAGTGCTTTCGGGAGGCAACCCGAACTTTTCCTTTTTCTTTCAGGGGAGTCTTAGTTTTAGTTTTCTTTTAGTTTCTTTTATTTTAAAATTTTGATACTTTTTAATTTGGAGCTTTATAAGTTACTTTAAGAGCCTACTTGGAAGGAAGCATCATGAGATGAAAATTCGGTTCAACTCGCCAAAACAGGGAAGTTAACATTTCACATTTCCTTTTTTATAATTACTCACTTTATTTTGGTGGCATGATTTACATTGGGGACAATGTCAATTTCAAGTGTGGGGGGGAATGTGTTGCATTAATTTTTTCTAATTATTTCTTGCACCATCTTGAAAATTATAATTTTTGTCATATCTTGAAAAATTTTGGTAATTCTTGCATAAATTGTGATATTAGATTGATTAAGACCCCACTTTGAACTCTTGTATGTCTCGTTAGCAAACATACTTGGAATTTCAAAATCTTGGAGTTAAAAAAAAACTGAACCCTAATGAAATGTTAAATTTATTTTTGAACATGTACATGTTGAAAATACTTGGATTTTTGTCCTGAATCACTTGATGAAACTGATATACCTAGGAACTTATTCTGTTTTCTTTCAAAATCAGAGTAATCCTCTCTAATTTATCAAAATTTTTCTAATATACACAATTATCATTTAAGAAGGTAGTTTTTCCTGTATACATGAAAATTTTTATTTTGGTTGAAGAATTTTTAAAGTCAAAACTCCATTTAACCAATTCATGGACATGATTAAGGCATTTTTTTCATGAAGAGCCTATCTTTGAAAGTATAACAGTTGTTTACCCCCATTGAGCCTGGACATAAATTTATTTCTAAACCTCAATTCCCACTTAGTTGAACCAACTTTGAAATTGAATTCTGAGCTGAAAAGTGAAACGGGAATAAGGTTTGATCTCCTGACTGTGCAAATAATGAAAATGACTTCCTAAATACCCTAAAAAATGGTGAGGAAAATTATTGTCGGACTTGGTTAAAAAAAACTGCTAAACCAAGGGTAAGAACAGGCTTGAAAGAGAATGAAAGCACTAAGTGTGGGGGTATCATTATTTCTGTTGTAAAATGAGGATCAAGTCATGTGGAGACGGTTCAATTTTTGAAACTTTTTGAAATTTTATTTCTTGTGCCAAACCTAATCGTTATCCTACTAAGCCCTTATGATCCTATGAATCGACTAATTGAGTTGGCAGAGGAAATTTGAATGTAAAAATTTGATGAGATGTATATGAGATAATTTGACTGATCTTTTCTGCATTACTACCATTACTTGAATTATTGAATATGTGTATTGAATAATCAAATAAATAGGGAAGAGATTTGATAATTAGGGATTTGTTGTGGGAGTTTTTGAACTCTTAATGATTGAAAGCATGGTTGGTGATAGAGTGTACAATATTAGTCATGTGAGAAGGGATTGTTGACCAAGATTTTCAAAGAGTGTCATGTTTCAAAATTTTTAGTTTAATACTCTCATTAGTTTTTGATAATTGACTAAACATTTATTTCTACTTTTTGCTCAAAGTTTTAAAATTTTGCAATCTATTCTTGAATTCTTTTGTATTTGCTTGAGGACAAGCAAAAGTTCAAGTGTGGGGGTATTTGATAATTGGAAATTAATAATATATTTTGTGGGCATTGTATATCAATTTGGTGGGTAATTAATTGAGTCTAATATGAATTTTGCTCTAAAATTTGTTTTTGCTACAATTGGGTATTAAATATTAATTTTATGCAATTTAAACAATTTTTGTGATCTTTTGGCTTGAAATTATATTTTTTTAACTTGTTGCCATAAAATTAAATGAGTTTGAATAATTTTCTATATTGAAACCCATTAATAAATTTGATGAGTATATGATACTTTTTTTATGTAGGAAAAATAAATTTCAGCAAGTGGGCCCCACATAAATTAGCACCGTTCATCAGCACCGTCTAAGCTCGTATAGATTATGGCCCACCAGAAAGTCAACGGCTTATGATTCATCAGCCGTCCATTTTTTTTTATTTGCTAACATCACCGTGCACCAAAAAAACCATCCAGGCCATCTATCACACCGCCCATCAGATTTTGCAATAGTCCAAAGCATGATCAGCGCCGTCCATTGTTTATCCAGCAAAATTTTCATGCAGATAAGCTGTCCAAAGCTTAGTTCAACGGCCTGGGTTTCAGCAACCCATTCACAGCCTAAGGTCCTTATTTTCCACCGTTCAAAGCTGTCCAGAAATGTAATCATCCATTAGAAAGTCAAGCCAAGCCGTTCCTTCTAAATCAGAGCCGTCCATTTCAATTTTCAGCCACCAATCATATCAGTCGTTCGCAAGTTGTCCAGAAAGCTTAGCCTCCAAGCTTGGTCACATTCAATCCTAACCGTCCAAAATATCTAGCGGCAATCCAGCAAAAGAAATTCAACCCAAATGAATGACCAAGATTATCAAATTAATCCAGCCGTCCAGTCATGCCACCGTCCAAATTTTGATGTTGCAGATCACTCAAGATTCACGTCCAATTTAGCACCTATTCACCTCGCTAAGATAATTCAAGGCAATCCAATTCAAGCAGATTCAATGCAGCGCCTTTAGCCATCCGTAAGGAATTCAAATCTGCAATTAGGAAGATTGCGTTATGACGCAAACAAGGAGTTCACGCAATATTATAAAAGGGAGATTCCAGCAGGAGAGTGAGATAGAAATTTGAGAGAGATTTGAGAAAAGAGCAGAAGAAATTCTATAGAGAAAGAGAGAGATAGAGAGAGCAAGGAGAAGGAGAGTATGGGCAAGAGGTGGAGCGGCGAGTTGCATAGAGCAGCCGACACACCATCGGGAGCTTCAAACCAATAAGTCTTCCTATCTTTTTCCTTTTTAATTTTTATTGTCTTGTTTAAGATGAATTTTGATTCTAATTTTATCTTGGACTTAAACATGCTTGGATAAACCCTAAATTTAGGGTTTAGAATGTAACATGCGTACAATGTAGCGTGGTGTGAATTTTTAATTTATTTATAATGGATATTGTTGTTAATTTAATATCTTGTGATTTTTATGCTTGCTTTGTACATGGGCTTGTACTTTGGCATTATTCCATATATTAGGTGATGAAACTGAGAGGTGGAAACCTAATATACGATAATAAAGATATTACACCTGAGAATCTAAGAGGCATGATGACCTTGAGGAATTCCATGAACAAACCACAAAACTTAATGGATTCTAATTAACTTAATCCCATGAGAATAAGTGGTTAAGAAAATTAGGGTACGCCTTGTAGGTTTCGAAAGAAGGTGCAAAGATAAATTAGGGTTTGTTCTCCTTTAACAAACAATATCCGGATTAAATAATTATACCACTACCCGTTGCAAAAGACGCATGTAAAATCCTAGACCCTAGGTACTCGCACTCTCGTTTTCTCTACTCGTTCTAATTTTCAATTTTCTCTTCCCATTTTTCTATTTTTTTTTCATTTTATTTACTATATTCTCTTCCTACTCCATTTTATATCCGACACGAAAGAGTTTAAAAGAAAATTTTATAGCCCTGAATTTCCTGTAGATCGATAATTTATATACTACAATCTACGACCTGTGCACTTGCAGTGAGATTGCGAATAGAAAGTAAGGGGAAAAAGGGCACAAACCAGATCAAGAGGTAATTGAAGATAATTTTCCCTACAAACACCCAAAGACTTGAAATTAAAAAATGACCATCTAATTGAACAAGTTATAGGAGACATATATGATGGTGTGAAAACTAGGTGCTCAAGGCAAAATATATGTGGACATTTTGTATTTATATAAAAAATAGATCCAAACTCAATTGATTAAGCTCTCAATGATGAAAACTAGATAGTTGCAATGCAAGAATAACTAAATCAATTTAAAAGAAATCAAGTATGGTAATTGGTTCTTAGACCCAAGGATCGCACAGTCATTGGTACCAATGGATATTTAGGAACAAACTAGATGGAAGTGGACTAGTGGTAAGAAACAAAGCTAAACTTTTAGCTAAGGGGTATTCGCAAGAAGAAGGGATTGACTTCAAAGAATTATATGCTCCTGTAGCTAGATTAGAAGTCATACACATATTACCAAATTTTGCATCTTCTATGGGTTTCAAACTGTTTTAAATAGATATCAAAAGTGCATTTTTGAATGGGTATCTTAATGAAGAAGTATATATTGAACAATCTCCAAGTTTTGAGGAAAATGATCAATCAAAGTATGTATACAAACTAATAAAAGACTTATATGAATTAAACAAGCTCCTACAGCTTGGTATTAAAGACTTAGTAATTTTTTAATTGATTATAAGTTCCAAAGAGGCTAAGTTGGCACTACCTTATTCATTAAGTATAAAGAAGAAATATTTTAATTATTCAAATTTATATAAATGATATAGTATTTGGTGCTATTAGTGAATTTTTATGTCAAGAATTTTTTAAGTTAATGTAGAACGAATTCGAAATGAGCATGATGGGTGAACTCAACTTCTTCCTTGGACTACAAATCAAGCAACAAAATAAGAAATTTTTTATAAACCATTCCAAGTACATTAAGGAAATGCTCAAGAAGTTTAGAATGCAAAGTAGCAAAGTAGCAAAGGAGCAAACACACTCGTGAGCTCTATAATCAAAATGGACAAAGATGAAAGAGGTAAACAAGTAGACCAACGCTTATATAAAAGCATGATTGGTTCCTTACTATATCTAACTACATCTAGACCGGATATATTGTTGACACTATGCATGTGTTCTAGATTTTAATTAAATTCTAAGGAATCCACGTAAAGAGAATATTTAAATATTTACTAGATATAACCAACCTAGGCGTGTGGTATCATAAAGACTTAACATTTGGTCTAATCGAATATTCGGATATCGATATTTTCGATCACAAAGTGGATAGAAAAAGCACTAGTGGTACTTATCAATTCCTTGGAAGCATGATGGGTTCATGGTTTCTAAGAAAGCAAACTAGTATTTCTTTATCTATCGCGGAAGCCGAATATATATCCTCTAGTAATTGTTGTGCCCAACTATAATGGATGAGACACCAATTAAGAGATTATGACATAGAATATAAAAATATACCTATTAGGTGTGATAACACTAGTGTCATTTTCCTAACACACTCTAGGACCAAACACATAGATGTTAGATATCATTTCATTAGAGAATATGTGGGAAAATCATAATATCTGTTTGGAATATATCAAAACTAAGGATCAAATTACAAATATCTTCACTAAACTACTAAGCATAGAATCATTTTATAAAATTGAAAAAGAAGTGGGAATGATTGATATTAAGGCCTAAAATATATATTAAGTTAGTTACACGGTATAAACTTGTTAAAATATGACTTTTATGTAAGATATATGCTTAAAATCATGTATCAACATTCATAGTTTGGGAAGAAAGGTAGAATAGAAACTGCATTGTCACTTAGGACAAGGGGAGTTAAGTTGACTTCGCGAACCCAACTTAGGGTTCAGATTTGACCTCGCGGGCACTGTTTTGGCTATCCCAACCCCTTCTCCCTCTCATTTTCTCTTCTTATTTTTCTCTCCCAAGCTTAGAAACTCTTCCATTCTCACATTTCCTCATCGATTTTCTTGATATCTCTTGCATTCATCTCCAAATCCTTGAACCTAATCCCATTTCCACCACTTCCTACTACCAATAGCCCCAAAATCCGTGTTTAAGCCAAGTAAACTACCAGTTTCAAGACCATCCCAATCTACTACAAGAGAAGACATGCCAATGAGGCAATGAGTCCATTAAAACATCCCTAGGATGAGGCAGCCACATCCACCAGTCGCTGGGTCTGATTTAAAGAAGTTAAACCTTCCACCTCCATGCCCCAAGGGGAAGAAAACCTAGATTTTAGTGAGGAAAGGATAGGTACGAAGAAAGGAACAAATATGTTAAAAGCTCAAGTGCGAAAAATGCCAGAGTATTTCATGACACACCAACAGCATTGGCAGTTTTACAAACACTTTTATGAAAGGAAGATTTTTCTTCCCAAAGTTATAGATTTTGATTTACTAAAATATTATAAGTTTGAAATAGAGGAATTACTTAACTTACAAGAATGGACTTGACATTTCAAAGAAGAGTGTCGGGTATACCCTGATTTAACTTAACAATTTTATTACTATTGGAGTCAAGATCATTTTTATACGTATGTGAAAGGAACAAGAATAAATTTAGTGGATCATAGAGTTGAAGCGGTTCAAATCATTGGAGCAATTCTACAAGTTCCATTTGAGAATGAGAAGACTCCAGAGGAAGCCACCCCACCAATGATCTATAATCAATTGACAAGAAGCAACAAATATGGGGAGGGACACAAATTTCTACATTACATGGATATGCCCCCCTAAGGGTGAGGATAATTAAGCTACTAGTAGCCCATTGCATTCTTCTAAAAGTTGGATGGAGAAATGCAGTTAACCCAGAGGTAGTAGTAATCATTTGGAAATTAGTAAATCGGCTTCATATTTCACTTCTAAAGCTCCTTCTTGACGACTTAATTATAAGAAAAGAAAATCCAAGAGGCATCCTTCTTTATGGGCATTGGATGACCAAGATCTTAGAGTATTTTAGGTTTGATCTGGAGGATGAGCCAATGAAAGTACTGAAGCCAGCTAATGTAATTAACAAGGCTCTACTTCAAAAGATGAAGATTGATATTTAAGCCTTCAGGTAAGCTTAACTTCAAGCTAGGATGGGAGGTGACCCTATGTAGAAGAGCATGTAAGAGAAGCACTAGTTGAGGGGGAGTTTCAAGCCCCTCCTGCATCACCTAGACATGAATCTCCGCTATCCCTACATCACATTGACCCCAAGGCTCCCATGCATCTCTTAGACCAACTCACCCTTCTCCATTTGATGTCTTTATCATACTTGATCACTTACAAGGGTTAGAGTCTAGGATCTCTCAGGAGTTAGGAACCCTTCACTTTTTGATGAATCAAATGCATAGCGAATAAACTCATCTAGAAACAGAAATCTCTACGATCAAATATCATTTGGCTTCAAGGAGTCGAAGGAGTCATCCTATTCCAAGTCCTAACTTAGAACCATATTAGGGAGAGTCTATTGTTGCAGAGCTCACAGTCCAAGACAAATCCAACCCTCCATTCACTCCATATGACTCGGCCTCTCCATATGATTATCTTTCATTCAATCCTGTTGTTCCCATGCATATACCCTACCATATCTCTCCTTTTTTCTTTTACAAGTCAAAGCATACCTAAAAGCTCCCCATATTCCATTTTTGATCATTTGACAAAAAGGGGGAGAAAGAGAGTGGGTTTGAGAACTGTGTACTATGTATGGGATGGATAGATTGTATCTAGGAGTATTTTGGAATTTTTCAATGAATACAAACTTTTTGAATGCTTGAATGAATATTGATTTGTATTGCAAATGAATGAATGAATGTATAACAATCTTCTATTGTGACATCGTTCTTGGTTGTTTGATATGTTTAAAGGCTATACATACTTTAAACAACAATTGAAATATATTAAAGTTGACTAATACTAACAAAGTGCATTCAATGATAAGATGAAATTACTAAAATTAAAAAGAGAAAGGTAACTCAAACTTGCTTTTGTCAACTATCAAAAAAGAGAAGATTGTTGTGAAGTCAACTAGAAAATCAAGAAAAATCTATATTTTGATGATTAATAATCTAAATTTAAGCATTAAAAGGGACTAACACCTCTAGCGGAATGATTTCAAGTTAGAAATTTCAAATACCAAACTATAGCAGACCAAGTCTCACATCCAAGTCAACTCAGACATTCGACCTGGCCAAATTTATATCTAAGTAAACTTCAGAATGCAACTTAAGTTGAAAGACTACAAGGATTAAAGTGCAAACAGGTCAAGTCGCAAGCCCAAGTCGACTTAGATTGAGACTTGGGTGAAGTGATAGCTAAGTCGACGCGGGGGGTTGCGTATTCTTATTAACTCAAATTAGAATGGACGAAGTCGCACCCCAAGTCGACTCCACCTTGTGACTTGAGCGAAGTCAAAGACTAGGTCTACCTTAGACTCTAACTTAAATTTTTGAAGACCTGAATAAGATTTCAATACTGATCTGAACAAGATTTCAATACTGAGTATCAAAATCAAAGTCGCATACCCAAGTCAACTCCACTAGTGATGATTATGATACCCAGAACAAATGTAAACCATACATGCAATCTAGGCATGTAATTGTTGTTAATTATATAATTCAAGCAGATAGACGATATTGGGGCTAATGACTAAGTAAGGTGGTTAAGTTAATCACCTTAGCCCAATATGAGTTAATGTGCTCAAAAGGCCTAATGAGGATTAGAGAATGTGAATTTTTTGGGGATAATTTCCTCATATATTATAATTTAATTAATGGAGATTATGATGATAATTATAGGTTTGATATGGCTATTGATAGAAAATTTATAACTTGACGCCTATAAGGCGGAATGAGGTAAAATTTGAAAGCTAAGCACATGATTAGGTGCCCAACCTTATGAATGGAATGGATTATGGAAATTATGATTAGATTAGGGTGATAATTATTTATTTCCATTCAAATCCAAAAGACAATTTCAAATGGCCATAACTTATGCTAAAAAGGTCATTTTGGGATGAAATTTTTCATAAATGGTTAAAACGATATGATGAATCTTATGGATGGGTTTGATTAAGCTAATTATTATGGAAAATTACTTAATCACAAAATGACCAAATTAGTTGACTTTTGCTCATGAAAAGTGATGTGCCATTAATGAACCGAAAGTGACAAGTGACACGTGTCAATTAGGGATTTGTCGAACACGATTTAAAGTCTACTAATTAAATGGGAAGTTGACTTTTGAAAAAAAAAACGGACACATGTCATCGTAGGATCCATTTGGAATCAATGCAATTAATGCTAAATTTGATAAATTTAATTCAATTGGACACATGTCAACGTATGATGAAATGGGTGGATTTTTAATTTGAAAAAAATGCAAATATGCATGGATAATGTGGGCATGAGTCATCGTAGGATGCATTTGGATTAATGCATGGTGGACTTTGAGGACCCACTTTTGAGCTGTCAAGATGGGGTTGGTTAGAGCAATTTTTATGCTTTTAGAAAATGCAAAAATGCATGGATAATGATGGTGATCATATGGATGAAAAGTGGACACATGTATGGATCAAATTGAATAGCCAAAAAGCAAGAGGAAGGGTGATAACTCGTAAAAATATGAGTTATCATGGCCCATTTCAGACCATTTTTGCGTGTTAGTCCGAGTGATTAGACTTTGTTTGCATTCATTTAGCTGAATTTTCACTTGCTTTGCATTTTAGCAGCATTATTTAGTTTTTATACATTTTTAGCATAAATTAGGCATTTTTAGTTCATTTATTTAGTTTATTCATTTTTTGCAGGAAGGATGGGCAATATAAAGTCATGCGGGCGAGTGGAATGCAGAACGAAACCAAGTCAAGGAGCAGTGGTACGGCGCCTAGGCGCCATCCTACATGCCTTTGCCACAACTCCAGCACATACCGCAACCAAAAGCTTCCAGGGAGTTGGTGCCTAGGCGCCAAGGCAATGAATTCCTAGGGCATCCAGATAGGTTTCTAAGTTACCCAGCACATAGAGAGTTGACGCCTAGGAGCAAAATGGTGGCGCCTAGGCACCACTACGCATCCGTACGTGTGGATTTTTGTACGTGTGCTGCACAAACCACTTAATATAAATAGAAACCTAGGACTGCGGGCAGAGAGTTGAGGAGGCTAGAGAGCAGAGACTGAGAACGACGAGGGGAGGCGTGGAGAGAGCCGTAAGAGCAACCTCACAGAGAAGGAAAAAGACGTAGTTCCAGCAAAATCTGAAGAGGAGATTCGATCTCATTGGTGGAAGCTTCTGGGATTTAGTTCTTCTCTTTCTCATTCTCTTTCCTTCCTTTTTCCTTTCTTCTGTGTTCTTGGAGATGACTATAACTTGGATTTAATGGGAATTGAAGTCATGTTAATGGGCTAAACCTTCCTATGGTGGGAGATATGTAGGATTTGAACTCATTGCTTATGATATTTGGTTTTCTATGCTTGAATTAATAATAGAGTGTGCTGTGACTTCTGTTACTTGAGATTACCCTTATATATTATGCTTAGTGCGTTTACAAGCTTTGCAACCTTGTGGATTGATCTAATATTCAGACTCATGCTTGAAAAAGTGGTATTTGAATAAGATCCATATATAAGGCACAGGTATTCTAGCTCAGGTTGTGTTAGATGTTAATATGGATAGGAATATACCTATTAACCTTGTGTAATCATGATTAGGTTATATGGTTATCAACCTTGTTTTACTTATATGCATGGGAACATAGCACATAACTAAAACTTGGTTAGGTTTGTATATGTTGGAAAGCATATATGAATATGAATGAACCTAGATTAGTAATCTCTGCACGACTAACGTAAAAGGGACCAAATAACATAGCTACGATTCAATGAATTCATATTCCCACCTACCTTAATCATCTCAAGGCAATCTCGGCAATATCCACCTTACCTTGGTCATTTACTGTTTTCATAATTTAGTTTAATTCAGATTTTTGATATAACTTCTCCTTCACTTTACCAATTCACTTAGACAATTGAGATTTAAGGTGCTAAACTGTTTAACACAATCCTCATGGGAATGATACTCTACTCACTCTTTATTACTTGATCAACACATATACTTGTGTTAAAAGCGAGCAATTTAATTGACATATACGCAACTCATCAAGTTTTTGGCGCTGTTGCCGGTGATTGGTTTAAACTTAGCACCTGACAATTTCAGTTGTCTTCTGTGAATGTGTATATATTACACACAGTTTTTCTTTCTTTCTTTTCTTTTGATAAAATTCTATTTCAGGAGTCTTTGTTTTGTAATTTTCAATGGCTTCAAATGCTTACCACTAGCTAAATGTAGAATTTTCAACACCAATCACTTCCAGTTTCCATGGGTTTAATGACGCACTGGCACCTTCAGATCAATTCAGAGGTTTTGATTATCAAATGCAGGGAATGGATAATTCTTATTCAACTTATTGCGATCTATGTGGAGGCAAAAGACATCTATCAATCCAATGCGTATATTATTCAGCGTCCGTGGGCTATTATGAGAATTCAAATGATTCACGGGACTACCATGGAGACTTGCAATCAAAAAATATGATGACTTTCGATTCTCCAACACAGGAAATTGAGGAGCCATCACCACCCGAAAGCAAGCCATCTTTGGAAGACATGTTCATGCAATTCATGAGGAGCCAAATGCAATTTAATGAGAACATGTAGAAACAAGTGAAGCAATTAGTTACTGCAATCCAATGTCGGCATCAAGAAGCGTCGTTTGGTCATATAGAAGAAATTTCAGAAGAAGATGAGTTGGAACAGGGTTGTGAAATCACTCCGAGAATTAATGAAGATATATCAATCGATGTGATGGAGCAACCTATACCTCAACATGTGCTTGAACAATTGGCTGAGCCAATAGAAAGCCAGGAAGTAGAAAAGAAAATCGATGAAGAAATAGAGGTTGATATAGTGGAGAAAGTTGAAAATTATCATATCAACATGCCTCTAATTTGTCTTCTTGAAATTCAGGTGTAGCATGACTTAAGTGATCAATGCATAGCCTTGGAAACCAGCATCTTGAAGCCATCATTAATTCAAGACCCTGAACAACCCTTCTATAGTCTCTATGAAATTCAAGAAAAGAGGCTAACTGATCCATTTGAAGAGGCTAAGAAGAGAGCTGAACTTCCAGTGCACAATCCGCATGGAAGGAAGTTCGATAGAGCTGGAATTGGTTAATCATAATGAGACGTCGGGCTGAAGACGATAAATTTAGCGCTGAATGGGAGGCAACCCATTACACTTTTTGGTTTTTGATCCAAGAATAAAGCAGTATGTCCCAAGGCAAGGAAGGATAGGATTATCATATGGATTTTCAATCCACTTTGAAGTTGATAGATGATGGAATCAAGGAGTTTTAAGTTTATATTCATCATTCAAGACAAGAAGATGCAGTTAGAGTTAGGCCTCGACCTCAATTTTTGGTGCCACGGCCTAAGTTTTTGTAAAAGAACATGTTGCAGCAAGTTGGGATCAGAGAAGTGGCGCTCCGGCGCCACATTTTTCAAGAAAATAACATGTCGCAACTTTTGAGTCAGTAAGTCGGCGCACAGGCCTCAATATTTGGCCCCTCGATGCCATATTTTTCAAGAAAATAACATGTTGCAACTTTTTATTCAGCAAGTCAGTGCCTAGACCTTGATTTTTGGTGCCTCGGCGCCACCCCCTGACAACATAAAAAAATAGCAAAACACGAGTTTTCAGCATGCGAACTTTAACTGGCCATAACTTTTGATCTCGGAGGAGTTACGGGAGCTACCACATATCAACGGAAAATATTTTTTGAGCCCATCAAGACGAAAACTATGGTTTTCTTAGTTGATATCATTTTCAATATCAAAATCCTCCATCTTTGCATATTTTGGGCCGTTGAAGTTCTACGCAATTTGTTTTACTGCTTTTAGTGAATCACCAATTTTATTACTTTAAATAAAAGGTGTGCAAGTGGGTGGTTTGCATTTTTCATATATTTGCGGGCATGTGGATGTGGTGCTTGTGGGTAACCTTTTGGTTCAAGCTGTTCCATTAATTTATTGTGGCTAAGAGTTTAAAGTAGTGGGGGAGGAGTTTATGGACTGCACTTGTGGTATCGATAATATGACTTGAAACTTGAGTTGAATTGCCTAAGAAGAGCTTGTATGAATTAAACTTGGGGTGTAAAGACATGGAGAGTTGAGCTTGCAGTGCACTTTTCAATATTGTGCTGCTCATTCTTCCTTCTTCCTATTTGTGACATCGCTCTTAACCGCTCCCAACCATTGTGAGGCTGACCAACTTAGAAAATCTAATGGCAGCCCAAGCCCGGTTTCTACAGCTGTCCAATCGGGCTATGGAGACGCACTTTCGAAGAATCATGGAGGACGGACAGATTGATATGAAGGCTTTACTACCATTCCCATCGACACCTCCCGAGTTCTGAGCCTGTTTTGGTCAATCTTCACATCAGCCTGGTGAAGAAAGTGAGCGCGACGACGATGACTCCTCCGCATCAGACACCTAGGGGAGTACCTATCTTTTCCATTTTATATTCCTTTTGTATTTATTTTTCAGTCTATGATCATGTAGGTTTCATGTAGTTGCATGCATTGAGGACAATGCATCCCTCAAGTTTGGGAGGTGTATAATTCTCGGCTATAGTTTTGTTTAGATTACATGTATGTCAACTTCTGCTAATGAAAGTTATCTCTTTTCAATCCATTTTATTGAAAATATGCAAGGTTATGAATAATATTGACTTGAAATTGAATTCATGAAAAATGGGCAACTCAGATTAAGGATCATGTATAAAAGCAAGTTGCAAATGACATGTGAAAGAATTTAAAGGATTTCATATTACATTGTTCTAATTCAATTATATGTCAATCTTCCAAACTGAGATGATAAGAACTGAATTAAATAAATGTTGACTAAGTAATTTAATAGATTCAGAAATGGTATTATTTCACATAAATCACATAAGCATGTTCAGTACCCCTAACAAAATAAGAAAAATAAAAAGGGGGTGATTGACCTAAGCTGGTTAACCGGGACTTGGCATCAAGAAATGGCAAGGTTCGCATAAAAAAGCAAAGGAAAATCGCTGTAATAACGCTTTAAAATCAAAATTCTCCCCAGATACCCTGAAATATAGTGATGGGAGCCCAAAAAAAAAAGATCTCCAGATATCCTGGAATATGGTGAGGAGAATTTGGGCAATAAGTTTGGGGGAGAAAAAGAATGTGCAATTGGCAAAAATTGAATAAAGTGACTTATTACTATTTTTTGTGACCAGTTAGTTCAGTTTGAACCTTGGTTTTCCTGCTTTCGTTGATTTTCTAACCAGTTTTCTGATCAAGTGGAAGGTTAACATGTTGAATTACGATCATGTATTAGAAAATTTTTGGCACCCACATGTAACTTGGTTTGAGAATGAAAAGACATGCCTTGTTTTGTGTAATGGATGATCTTTCAAGTTTAGATTACTCTTGACCCTGTTGAATAGATAAATGGATTGATCAAGGCATCACAGGAAGCAAACGGAGTTGACAGAGTATTCATTCATTCATTCATCTATTCATTGTGTTTACACGTGTTGCTCGAGAACTAGCAACATTTAATTTTGGGGGTGTGATAACTAGTAAAAGTACGAGTTATCATGGCCCATTTCAGACCATTTTTGCGTGTTAGTCCGAGGGATTAGGCTTTATTTGCATTCATTTAGCTGAATTTTCACTCGCTTTGCATTTTAGGAGCATTATTTAGTTTTTATGCATTTTTAGCATAAATTAGGTATTTTTAGTTCATTTATTTGGTTTATTCATTTTTTGCAGGAAGGACGGGCAATATAAAGTCATGCGGGCGAGTGGAATGCAGAACGAAACCAAGTCAAGGAGCAGTGGTATGGCGCCTAGGCGCCATCCTACATGCCTTTGCCACAACTCCAGCACATCCCGCAACCAAAAGCTTATAGGGAATTGGCGCCTAGGCGCCAAGGCAATGAATTCCTAGGGCATCCAGACAGGTTTCTAAGTTACCCAGAACACAGAGAGTTGGCGCCTAGGCACCAGATGGTGCACCTAGGCGCCACTACGCATCCGTATGAGTGGATTTTCGTACGTGTGCTGCACAAACCACTTAATATAAATAGAAACCTAGGGCTGCAGGCAGAGAGTTGAGGAGACTAGAGTGCAAAAATCGACAACGATGAGGGGAGGCATGGAGAGAGCCGCAAGAGCAGCCACACAGAGAAGGAAAAAGGCGCAGTTCCAGCAAAATCTGATGAGGAGATCCAATCTCATTGGTGGAAGCTTCTGGGATTTAGTTCTTCTTTCTCATTCTCTTTCCTTCCTCTTTCCTTTCTTCTCGTTGGAGATGATTGTAACTTGGATTTAATGGGAATTGAAGTCATGTTAATGGGCTAAACCTTCCTACGGTGGGAGATATGTAGGATTTGAACTCATAGCTTATGATATTTGGTTTTCTATGCTTGAATTAATAATAGAGTGTGTTGTGACTTCTGTTACTTGAGATTATCCTTATATATTATGCTTAGTGCATTTACAAGCTTTGCAACCTTGTTGATTGATCTAATATTCAGATTCATGCTTGGAAAAGTGGAATTTGAATAAGATCCATATATAAGGCACAGGTATTCTAGCTCAAGTTGTGTTAGATGTTAATATGGATAGGAATATACCTATTAACCTTGTGTAATCATGATTAGGTTATATGGTTATCAACCTTGTTTTACTTATATGCATGGGAACATAGCACATAACTAAAACTTGGTTAGGTTTGTATATGTTGGAAAGCATATATGAATATGAATGAACCTAGATTAGTAATCTCTGCACGACTAACTTAAAAGGGACCAAATAACATAGCTACGATTCAATGAATTCATATTCCCACCTACCTTAATCATCTCAAGGCAATCTCGGCAATATCCACCTTACCTTGGTCATTTACTGTTTTCATAATTTAGTTTAATTCAGTTTTTTGATATAACTTCTCCTTCACTTTACCAATTCACTTAGACAATTGAGATTTAAGGTGCTAAACTGTTTAACACAATCCTCATGGGAATGATACTCTACTCACTCTTTATTACTTGATCAACACATATACTTGTGTTAAAAGCGAGCAATTTAATTGACATATACGTGGCTCGTCAAAGGGACACTTGGACGGTCCATATTGTGACACCAAACCAAGGCCCATTTAATGCCTCTAACCATGGTTAAAATGGGTGCAAACCAGGAGTAAATTCTAGCCCTATGTAAAGGGGGTAAAGGGGGAGCCCTTGGACATTTTTAGAAGGGCATCAAGGTGAGAAGAAAACTTCTCAAAGTGGGCAGCCCTTGGACGCCCCTTGGGGGACAACTTGAACGTCCACTTTTGGGCATAAATAGAGTGAAAAAAAGAAAAGAAAGGGGCAGCTATATGGAACACCCAAGCAAGGAGGAAAAAGAAGGAAAAAGAGAAGAAAACAGGAGCAAAGAAGAGAAGAACTCCAAGCTTGATAAGTTGGAAAGAGAAGACAACTTCAAGTAAGTATTGAATCAAGTTTGATTCATTAAATTCTAAAGTTTTCCAACTTAATTCATAGGTCATAAATTTGATCCATTATGAACCCTAAATGATGAGTTATGATGCCCTTGATTAGGGTACTAAACGAGGATTGAATGAAAGGATTCAATTCAAGGGATCAAGGAAGCTATATATGATGTTAGGGGTGGGTTCCATATATATACCTAGCTGGAATTTTTGGAAGATTTCCAAATATGTTTCTGTTTTAAGCATGTTATATGTTTGGATTATGATTAATGAATCTATGATTTATATATGTTGATTTGGGCAAGATTTAAGAACCTTGGGAAGGGCTAAACCTAAGGTTAACTATATGATGAGAATTCCACTCTTTTGAAATGGAATTTGTACATGGACCAAATCAAATAATACATGGATGAATTAAAGGGTAAAAGACCCTAAATTTAGGGCACATGGGACGGCTAACATGGAGAGGGAAGAAAATGCAAAAAATTTGATTTTTTTGGAACCTAAGGTTGACGTTTAAGGGTGGCCAAAGACTTGGTGCCTAGGTGTGGCCAAGTGGCGCCATGGCGCTAACCCCCACGCAAGTGAGTTTGACACTTGTCTTCTGCTGTGTTTAGGGGGAAGTAAATTGCAATTATTTAATGGACTTTGAAACCATGAAAATACCCTAAACTATGTGCTAATTAAGTGTTTTAATTATGCCAAAATAGAGGGCAAGTTGCTGTTTTAAAAAGATTAGAAAACACATAATATATATGTAGTTGAAAGGGTGTACATAAAGGTACGTAAGGCAAGGATGAGAAATGCCTAAATAGGATTTGCTAAAATGCAAAAATGAATAAAAATGTGATAAAAGGGGTGATTAAGGTGTTGTTTTAATGATACATTGAAATCTCAAAATTTGAGATTAATATGTGAGGCCTAGACTATTAAGTATGCACCTAAAGTCAGCACCGATGTGAGAAATGTGAAAAATAAGTGATAAATGATAAATGGGAGGTAATGAACCTCCATATGTGGATTAAATGAAAGGTTATGATATGTTGAAATGTTTACCCTAAATAAGGGTATTAAAAATGAAATGAATGGATAATGTGATGAACAAGTTATGTTGTTATGTATGAACACCCGACTTAAAAGACAAGTGGGTTAAGCTAGTTCAATGTAAATCCAAATGGATTCATGTAGGTTAGAAAACCCTAAGGGATGCAAGCATTTGAAATTGATGTATATAAATGAAATGTCATTTTCATTTATCTAGGCAAAGGCAAGGAAAAGTATGGAAGAAAGAGGTTAAGGCTAACTTAGGTAAGCAAGCGAACTTTCCAAAATATTGATTTTCTCTTATGTGTTGAAATGGTTGAAGATGTTTATGTTGATGTTTTTATGAATTTCTTGAGAATGGGCAAGCACAAGTTTTAAAAATGATAGCTTTAATGAAAAGTCACAAGTTTTGAAAAAGGATGGCTTTAATGAAATACCTTAAGGATTGCTTCATGGGAAGCAAGCAATACTTTTTAAAATAATTATTTTATTACAAGTGTTGCCAAATATTAGAAATGATTTATGATGATGGTTTCAAGAACTTTCTTACAAGTAAGCAAGTTCTTTATGATGTTGTTTTCAAAAGGATATTATAAGAAAAAGGGAGTTTTGCCCTTTTCACAAAATGATAATTGCAAACAAGTTCTGAGTTCATCTCTACAGGATTTTGTGAAAAACAACTATGTTTATTATAGAAAATGAAAAAGGGATTTGATTTATAGAAAAATATTAGTTTTTCTATGTCATGCCGCTTAAACATAAACGATAATTTGGATATAGTCCATATGTTTGAAATTGTGTTAGAAAAGTTTTGATTTTCTTAAAGAGGAAAATATTTTGAAAATGCTTCGAAAATGTTTACATGAATGTTTCTAAAGGGGTTTAAGGATGACCAACCCAATAAGTTGATTTCATAAAATGAATTGATTTCATATTGCTAAAATGACAAACAAAAGGCTATGCAAGCCCCTCTTTATGTAAAAATGGGAAGATGGATATGTGGAGTTAAGAAGGGGATGATGCAATCGCATAACCTTTGCGCGCATTGTTGGAATCAAAGGCAAATTAAGCACAATCCATGTTTTGATGATTAACAACTCAATTTGAGAATGTTTTGGGTACTAATGTGGTTTGTTAACTTGGTTAAAGGATAAAAGCTTAAGTTTCAGAACATAGCAGACCAAGTCGCAATCCTAAGTCGACTCAGCCATCAACTTAGGTGAAGTCGATACCTAAGTCGACCTCAACACCGACTTCATATGATAAAAACCTTCCAACACTTAATTTGGGAACCAAGGCAAATGAAGTCGCAGTTGAAGTCAACTCCACCTACAACTTAGGTGAAGTCGCAGAACCAAGTCGACTCCACTATTAACTTCAGGAGATCAAATCCTTCTAGTGCTGAATTTGGGCTAGGAGACAGGTGAAGTCTTAGTAGAAGTCAACTCCACCTGTGACTTGGGTGAAGTCGCATTCTCAAGTCGACTCTGCAATGTGACTTGAGTGAAGTTGAACCTCAAGTTGACCCAAGCATCCGACTTGAGTCAAGCTGAAGACCAAGACAGTCCATACAAGCAAATAACCATGATGGACTCTTTCAAGATGGAATATTATTAAAGGGAAGATCATGAACTACATCTTTTGGACTTTAAACTCAATGAATGCTTCTCTAACCTCTAGCATGTCCTCTTCAATGCTCTTTTATAATGGTGTAGTAAATTCGAATGTTTGGTAGTAGGCGTCGCGCATTTAACGCGCCAACGTTCGAATTTTTCTGACTGTTGTGAACCAAGTTGCATGTGGAGTCGACTTCGGATGCAACTTCACCCAAGTCACAGACTAGAATCGACTTCAGTTGCGATTTTAGTCTCCAGCTTGACTTCAACTTCCATTTCAGGTCGACTTGGTCTTGGACCTGACCCAAGTCGCAGGTGGAGTTGACTTCGGGTGCGACTTCACCTTCTGTGTGCATATATTGGAACTTGGATTCCTTGAAAGTGATCCTTGATGCTTCTTTTTCATTTCATATCTTGTTCTTCAAATGATACCCTTGATTTTCAATGTTTGATCTTGAAACTTGGCATATTCTTCTTCTCTTGAGAACTTTATCCTTGTAGCCTTGATCTAAAAATGATTTGCCTTCTCAAAATATCATTAACATAAACCATCATAAAATCCCTTAGCCAAGAGACATTTTATGTCTCAAAATATTTTTCATATAACTTCCTTTAGCAATGGACATTCATATGTCCTAAAATATTTTTTATTTAAACACATTAACATTGGACATTCTCATGTCCATAAACCCTTATTATTTAGGCTCTTTAGAAATGGACATTCTTATGTCCAATCCACGTTTTACATAAATCTTTTTCATAATCCCCGCCTTGGGGCTTGTTTATAGCAAACAAGGCAAATAAAATACATAAATCATTTTCATAACTGCATTTGCATAAAAATATTTTCTTTTATCCCCGTTATTTACACTTTTGTGTATAACACCTCGTCTTTTAGGGTAACATATGCATATTAGCTCATAAAAATTCCTTTTAGGATAACTTTTTGTATATATGCTTTTATATTCCAATTTTTGGGCTTTTGAAAAGCAAAACGTATGCAAATGCATTTCTCCCCATCCAGTAGTGACACTTAGGAAGTGATCATGCTACCTTTTGGAAGAGAATCCTTAACAACATGCTAGCCCAGCGGCTGTTTATTTATCCTGATCCCATCTCAAGGAGGGCGCCGCTGGCACTCCTACCATCCCATAGCGAGTTAGCCTTATGTAGAGTGGGCCCCGGTCATCCCAACCGTGCTCTACAACCGGCCTATTCCTTGTACCGGTGCACCGTACGTTATCTTGATGGACCGCAGTCCGTTTGGTTTAAAGAACCATAGATCGCAGCCCATGTCCTTTTAAACCGGGATCACAGACCGCAGCCTGCATCCATATGCACAAAAATCGTAGACCGAAGTCTATATTTAAGAATAATTTTTAAAATCACATCACAGACCGCAGTCCGTGTCAACTTGTAAGCGAGCGCACCCACTTTAACAAGTTGTTATTTGAAATCTAATTTTAGGATGACCTTCCTTAAATTCTTTTAGAATCATTTTGAGTAAAACATTTTGAAATGTTTGAGAAACAATAAATCTTAAAAACCCTTATAATAAAAGAAATTCAAAACTTTTGGATTTTCAAAAATAAACCATATATTTCTCTAATATTTTCTTGGTTTCCATTTCAGGGCCTTTGGCTTACAAAATTATGCAATTATACTATCCCCTTCTCCACAACCTAAAAATTATATTATTGTCCACATATCTATTATACTATTGTTTACATAAAGGGGAATTGCATAGTCTTTTGCATGCCATTTAACAACCTGAAATTAAACCATTTCATGAAATCACTTATTAGGTTGGTCATCCTTAAATCTCGTTCAACTATATTCATATAAACATTTTTGAAAACATTTTCATCATAGATTTCCTTATCTAAAGGAAATTAAAACTTTTAGAATATCATTTCAAAACATACGGACTATGTCTAAAATATCATTTATAATTAAATATCTTGACATAGAAAATTAATCTTTCTCTTTTATAATCTTAATCATTTATAGTAAAACATCATAAGAGAAATTCAAAAGTTATTTACATTTGTTATTTTGTGAAAAAGGGTAAAATTCCCTTTTTCTTATAAAATACTTTTGAAACAACATCATGTAGAATTTGCTTACTAAAAAGCAAATTCCTTAAAAAAAACATCGACATAAAACATAAAACCCTTTAAAATTATATTCATGGAGAATTTGCTTACTCATAAGCAATTTCTCAAATCCATTAATATAAAGCATTCCCAACATTGGCAACACTTGAGATAAATTATTTATCTTAAACAGTGTTGCTTACTTCCCATAAAGTAAACCTTAAAGCTTTTCATTTAAAGCCATCATTTTCCAAAACTTGTGCTTGTCCACTTGTAAAACATTCATAAAAATATCGGCATATCATCATTTCATCACATAAGAAAATTTCAGTAATTTGAAAAGTTCGCTTGCTTACCTGAGATCGCCATAATCCCTTTCTTCCATTCTTTTCCCTGCTTTTGCCTAGATAAATGAATATAACATTTCATTTATTCACATTAACTTCAAATACACAAATCCCTTAGGTTTTCTAACCTATATAAATTCATTTGGACTTAGCTTGACTCGCTTGTCCTTCAAGACAGGTATTTATACTTAGCACATAGCCTGTACATATCAATCATCCATTCATTTATTTTAATACCCTTATGTAGGATAATGTTACATAAACATAATAATCATTCATTAAATCATTATTTGGAAGTTCGTTACTTCCATTTATCATTTTTAGCATATTTTCCATTTATTACTCATCGGTGCTCATTTTAAGCACTTAGTTACTAACTTAGACATCTTATAATAATCTCAAAATTTGAGATCATCACCATTTATTAAAACAGAAACCTAATCCACGTTTTCCATCATATTTTTATGCATTTTTGCATTTTAACACTTCACATAATCCGTTTATCATTTTCAACATCAAAACATGGAAATCAGGTCTTATACTTAACCCTAAGTTCCATCCTTTCTAAAACTCACCTTTAATAGATTAAATCCTCATAATCACTTATGATACTTGTTTATATCCCATTATAATTTAAATTCCATCCCAAAAATCGAGAATTCAATATTTTTCTTGATTTATTCTTTAAGCTGTCCATAATGCTGAATTCAGGCACACTAAATTCTCAAAATATTGAATTAACATCAAATAAAGTATTTTTGATCTGAAATTTCTACCATCCTCTCTAGCATTAAAGTGATCTACACCAACTTTAAGTGAAGAACTTTGCTCCGACTTGCTGAAAGCGTCATTACTGATCATTTCATTCTCTTAACAAGTTCTTCCACGAGCTGAAATCTGCCTACACAAATTTGTAAAGTGTAGTTTCTTCTGTTTGATTCATTATTTGTATTTAACACTTGGTTTGATATTGGAAATCGGAACCAAGTGAAGGCAAAGTAGTGTTGTGACTTGAGTGTGACTCGTCACCTACTTGTGCTGTGTTTGTGCAAGTCCCCTAGAGATGGAATCTAGAAGAGAGTTGCTGCTCTAGTTGTATTTGATAATCCATTAATGGAACCCAAGTCACAACGGGTGTGAGCTTAGAAGATTGGAGTAGGGAAGGTTGCCCGAACCACTATAAAAATCGTGTCTATTGCTGTAGTTTGCTTAACTGCTTTGATTGCTTTATTTCTCTCCATATTCTCTATTTGTTTCATTAAGGATATTGAATTAAAAAAGGACAAGGTTTCTATTTAAGTGAAAATTTAAAATACCCAATTCACCCCTCCCCTCTTGGGTTGTTGTCATAAACTCGGACCAACAAGTGGTATCATGGTAGGTCTTTGAGTCGAAACCAAAGAGATCTTATAAATGGCATCCCAACAAACTTCCACCCCTGCATTCGCCGAAGGCCAATCATTTACAAGGCCACCTCTATTTGATGGGAATAACTTCGGTTGCTCTAAGTTCAGAATGAAATAACTTATATAGACTCTTGGATTGCTATCCAAGATGGTGTTGTATTTCCCATTGATGAAAGAGCCTCCACATGGTTTGAGGAGGAGGTTAGAACCATTAAAAGCAACGCCAAAGCCATGAATTCCCTCTTTTGTGCTTTAACGACATCTGAATATGATAGGGTATCCTCTTGTCAAACCGCTAAAGAAATATGGGATACACTTACATCTATTTATGAGGAAACTTCTCAAGTCCAAGGGACGAGAAGAAATATTTTGATTGGAGAACTAGAAAGCTTTAAAATTCTTAAGACCGAAAATATTTCTAAAATATTTGCTAGTGTGGCACCCCCAACCCGAGCGTCACATCCTGAGCCTTACCTCAGGATCGTTATTGACTGGTAAACATGATCAGGATTGTTACCCTGTCACACGGTGGGATTTAATGGATATTTATCCAATTAACTGTCCTTCCTTAATAATTAATTTTATACTATTTTTCCTCAAGTGTCCATTTAAGCTATCTTTGACCTAATATTCACATTTCATATCAAATATGATCATAAAAATTCATAACATGTTCATCATCCATTGTCACATGTTTATAAGATACAAAGCATATCATAGATCACATATGATCATAAAATATCAAGTCATATTACATCCATTTGCCATAAGTGGCACATATTAACATTCATCAATTTTTTTTTTTACATTCTCCTATGCTCAATTCATGTTCCTTGTCTCCTTCATTCCTTCACCTGTTTATGGGTTTGGAAAATAGTACGTGAGTTGTAAACTCAATAAGCAAGCTACATATGTATTTTTCAGGAAAATCATTTTGAAGGCATATTTATTTAAAAGCATTTGTCTCCATTCAGTAGAGACACTTAGCAAGTGATCAACTACCTGCGGAGTAGAAATCTTTTCATAAAACTTTCATAGACATTTCATAAACATGGGGTGTGCAAATTCATCATTTCCATTCATGACATTATCCTTCATGTGACGGTACGCTAGCTCGAGGAACATATTTTTTCATGACATGATCCTTTTTATCCTTGGCGCCGGACCATCCGACTTGGCAACACCAAGGGGGACTCCTTGTCCACTTACTACCTTGACTAGCCTTCTTGATTTCCACTCCATGCATGACTTTTATTCACCCTAGCATAATATACCTCTTACACATGGAACTTGTCATTCTCATGTAGAGAATTCTTAGCACCATCCCTTTTTAAATATCATTCCAATGAAAACATCGTTTCAAATCCATACTTCATCACTTTTCATGAATAATTGCGAAACAGTAAGCAATTCATTACCATAATTGAAATAACATTTCATAACACATTGAGATAAAGGAATGACCATCCTTAAATACATTGTAATGCGAACCAAAATCATTTAAAAATTTTACTTGCTTACTGAGTCGTCACTCACGTTTTGTTTTCCCAAACTTTAGACAGGTACCAAAAAACTCAGGAGATTACGAACCTAAGCAGGTGAAGGAAAGGTACATGATAGTAGCCATATGGGCTATAAGGAATGGATAGCATGATTAAAGTTTTAAGGTATGTTGATGTATATGCGAACTTACATAAAGTTTTAAGTTCTATGTGAGTTAATAATTGAATGTATGTATGTATGAAATGTAAATGCCAGTGTAGAGAAGTATGAAGAGATGCTATGAATGAAATTATGAAATTTTATTATAAGTGTATCGCCGCTTGTTTGATGAATGATGTGAAATGTAAAGATATGAATGATGATAGATCAAAGAAATGAATCGAAAAAAAATTTGGACGAGATCCAATTAAGAACCCGCCGTGTGATCAGGGCAACAATTCTGATTCACATTTACCAATCAATAAGATCTTGAGGTAAGGATGTGATATCTCAGTTTGGGGCGCCACAGAAGTTGGTATCAGAGCATGGATTGGTAAATAGGCATGGAAAGAAAAGACTTGATATCACAAAGATGATATTTTAGCAAGGACTGATAGATAGACGTAGAGGAAAAATGGAAAATGATGAAAGAGATAGATTGAAATTATAAGACATATACGATATGTATTGTCTTTTACTGTGTGTCATTATGACACAACGATATGGTTATTTAAGGAAATATAGCTGGTTTGCTATGCTTCATAGTGTAGATGATATATGAAGGAAAAATGATATGAGAACAAATGAGATGAAGAAGGACGTAGGAGAATCTAAGAAAAGACAAAGGATAAAAGGGACTAAGAACAGATGATGGATTGAATAATGGAACCCTACATAGAGACCCCCCATACTCAAAGATTATCATACCTCACTTAAGGTAGCATAGGATTGTGCTAAACTTTACTTATTTTAAGGTGCAGCGCCATGGCAGTCATATGGAAGGCACCTAGCGGACATATGGAGGGCACCAAGGCGCCAACTTTCTAAGTGATTGTTGGTTTAGAGTTTATGGTTATGATAGAATGACAGATTATGTAGGAATAATCTGTATGTGTAAGGAAAAGCAACCTTACACTATGAAAGGCAAAGATAGAAATGAGAAAATGACAAATGGGTTATGTAAAATGATAAAATGCAAAAATACATAAAAATATGATTGAAACACGTGGATTATGTTGCTGTTTGGATAATCTCAAAATTTGAGATTAACATATGAAGGTTATGACATCAATTAAGTGCTTAAGAATGAGCACAATATGTGAATTATGAAAAATATGGGAAAAATGTTAAGTGGAAGAATAAACCTTCATATGGTGATTAAGGAATGTGTTATGATATATATGAATGATACCCTAAATATGGGAATTGAATATGTGATGTAATGAATGATTTTGATGCACAAGTATGTTGTGTATATACACCCGACTTGGAATTCAAGTGGGTTATGAATATTAATGAAAATAGGTTGGAAAACTAAATTGAATGCAAGCCAATGGAATTTACATGAATGCTATGTCATTCTTACGTGTATAGGCAAAGGCAAAGAAAAGGTAGATCCGGAAAGCTTACGTGATCAAGGTAAGCAAGCGAACTTTTTAAATTATTGATTTTTATCTATGTGATGAAATGATGTTATGTCGATGCTCTTATGAATATTTTATAAGTGGGCAAGTACAAGTTTTGAAAATGACGACTTTAATGAAAAGTTGTAAGTTTTGGAAAAGGATGGCTTTAATGAAAAGCCTCAAGGTTTGCTTCATGGGAAGCAAGCAACAATTTTTAAGATAAATATATTATCACAAGTGTTGCCAAAGTTTTGGAATGCATTATGTTAATGAATTGAGAAATTTGCTCATGAGTAAGCAAATTCTCCATGATGATAAATTTAAAGGATTCTATGTTTTATGCCGATGGTTTTTAAGAATTTTCTTTTAAGCAAGCAAGTTCTTTATGATGTTGTTTCAAAAGTATTTTATAAGAAAAAGGAAATTTTGCCCTTTTTCACAGACTAATATTTGTAAATAAGTTTTGAATATATTCTTACAATATTTCATGATAAATGATTAAGTTTATGAAAGAAAAAGAAAAAGGGATTTGGTTTATGAAAAAGATGGGTTTTTCTACGTCATGATATTTAATTATAAACGATAATTCGGACATAGTTTATATGTTTTGAAATGATACTCGAAAAGCTTTCATTTCCTTTAGATAAGGAAATATGTTGAAAACGTCTTGAAAAATATTTATACGGATGTTGTTTAATTGGATTTAAGGATGACTAACCCCATAAGCTAATTTCATAAAACAGTTTGATTTTGGGTTGCTAAAGTAGCATGCAAAAGACTATGCAAACTCCTCTTTATGTAAAAATGATAAGATAGAAATGTGAACAATAATTTGATTTTAGGATGGTTGAGAAGGGGATGGTAAAATTGCATAACTTTTATGAACAAAAGGCCCCGAAATGCAAACTAAGAAAATAGTAGGAAAATACATGGTTTATTTTTGAAAATTCAAAAGTTTTGAAGTTTTTATCATAAGGATTTTTAAGATGTATTGTTTTTCTCAAATGTTTTAAATGATTATCAAAATATTTTACTTAAAATGTTTCTCAAAGAATTTAAGGAAGGTCATCCTAAAGCTAGATTTCAAATGACAACTTGTTTAAAGTGGGTGCGCTTGCTTTACAAGTTGACACGGACTGCGGTCTGTGGTGTGTTTTTCAAAATGATTTTTAAAGATACAGACCTCAGTCTGTGATGATTTTCAAGTATGGATGCAGTCTGCGGTCAGTGATCCCGGTTTAAAAGACACGGGCTGCAATCTATGATACTTTAAACCAAACGGACCGCGGTCTGTGATCAGGATGTATGGTGCACTAATACAAGGAATAGGTCGGTTGTAGAGCATGGTCGGAGATGGCCGGGGCCCACTCTACATATGGCCAAATCGCTAAGGGATGGCAGGAGGCCAGCTCGCCCTCCCTAAGATTGGAGAAGGATGAAAGAAATAGCCGCCTGGTTAGCTTGCTGTTAAGGATTCTCTTCCAAAAGGTAGCATGATCACTTGCTAAGTGTCACTACTGAACGGGGCGAAATGCATTTGCTTATGTTTTGCTTTTAAAAAGCCCAATGATTGGGACATAAAAGCATTTTTACAAAAGTTATCCTAAAAGTATTTTTATGAAATGGTTACCCTAAAAATAGGGTGTTTTACACAAAAGTGTAAATAACAAGGATGAAAGGAAATATTTTTTATGAAATGCTTTTAAGAAATGGATTATGTATTTTATGTCTTGTTTGCTATAAATAAACCCCAAGATGGGGATTATGAAAAGGATTTATGTCAAACTTGGTTTTGGACATAAGAATGTCCATTTCCAAAGGGATTAAATAAGAAGTGTTTTTAGGAATGTCCTTTGCCAAAGAAGGTTATGTCAAAAATATTTTGGGACATCAAATGTCCCTTGACTAAAGGAATTTAAGATGAAAAATATTTTTGGACATAAAAATGTCCTTTGCCGAAAAAGGCTTATGTGAATGATGTTTTAGGACATGAGAATGTCCTTCTCTAAAAAAGATTTATGAGAACAATGTTTTAGACGAAAAATGTCCACTAACACAAGATGGTTTTATGTAAATGTCTTGGAACATTGGAAATGTTCACACAAGACTAAAGGAAAATTAATTAAAAATGGTAAAATGCATATGTTTTCCCTTAACAAGCCCAAATGCGGCTTGTAAATGGTTTTTAAGAATGAATGTTTTATGAAATGTTCTAGGACATTGAATTGTCCTTATGAACAAAGGATTTTATGACAATGTTTTAGGACATATAATTGTCCTCAGGTAAAAAGGTGTTCAAGATGTTTATTAAAAAGATTTTCAAGGAAGCCTTGCCCTAATGATAAACTGCTTGCTTACTGAGTTGTCACTCACGTTTTGCTTTCCCAAACTTTAGACGGGTACCAGAAAACTCAGGAGATTGTGAACCTAAGCAGGTGAAGAAAAGGTACGTGATGGTAGCCATATGGGCTATAAGGAATGGATAACATGATTAAAGTTCTAAGGTATGTTGATATATATGCGAACTTACATAAAGTTTTAAGTTCTGTGTGAGTTAATGATTAAATGTACGTATGTATGGAATGTAAATGCCAGTGTAGAGAAGTATGAAGAGATGCTATGAATGAAATTATGAAATTTTATTACAAGTGTATTGCCGCTTGTTTGATGAATGATGTGAAATGTAAAGATATGAATGATGATAGATCAAAGAAATGAATCGAAAAAAAAATTTGGACGAGATCCAATTAAGAACCCACCATGTGATCAGGGCAACAATCCCGATTCACATTTACTAATCAATAAGATCTTGAGGTAAGGATGTGACGTCTCGGTTTGGGGCGCCACAGCTAGATTCTATAAAATTACTAATGCTTTAAAAGGTCTCAGGAAAGCTATTTTTGAATCTGAGCAGGTTATGAAGATTCTAAGAGTGCTACCCGAATCATAGACTCCAAAGATGCCATTAAGGAAGCGAAGGACCTCAACACACTAAGGCTTGAAGATCTTTTCAGCTCACTCATGTCACATGAGTTAATAAAGAGGAGGAACGAGGAGCAACATAAAGGCAAAAGAGCTATTGTCTTAAAAGCTAGACAAATTTCAGATGAGTCCACCTCATCTTCTCAAAACTCTAATGGGATATGACGAAAAAGACATAGGTTGTACGAAAATTATGAAGTTATGAATAATATGAGAAGTTGATGATTTATGATGATATGGATAAGTCCATTATGAATGATGATGAGTATATGTTTAAGTGATGAAAGAAAAGAAAAAGAAAGAAATGAAGAAAAATTTGGACGAGATCTAATTAAAATCTCACAGTGTGATAAGGGAAACAATCCTGAGTCAAGTTTACCAATCGATAAGATCTTGGAGTAAGGTTGTGACGCTCGGGCTGGGGCGCCACACCGTGTACCGCTTAAAAGCTTGAGTGGACACGAAGCGGTTGGCATCAAACTCTATAGGATCTTGAATTTTCTTCCGTTTGGCAGAGCATGAGGAGGCCATGTCTCCAATATGTGTCAATACTCACCAAAACAACACTCCACAACCAATATCAACTAAGCCACCCCCAAAAACTGCACAATGAACTCAAATCCTCCGTCCAACCACACAAAATCCATTCCAAATTCCAACCTTGCAGTAAACCAACACCAAACAACTGCAAAACACTTAGATTACACTAAAGAACAAGAAATTTTACCCCGGGAGCTTTGCAACTTAGAATTCTGGAACTTCAGATTTTCTGCACTAGCGCCGTGGCGTGGTGATAACTCGTATTTTTACGAGTTAACATGGCCCATTTAAGACTTTTTCTGTGCATTAGTTCGAGAGATTAGGTTCGATTTGCATCCATTTAGCTTAATTTTCACTCACTTTGCATTTTAGGAACATTATTTAGTTTTTAGGCATTTTTAGTTCATTTACGTAGTTTTTCCATCTTTTGCAGGAAGGACAGGACATATGAAGGCAAAGCGGGCAAGTCGAATGCAAATTGAGACAAGTCAGAGGCAGGTGATTGGCGCCTAGGCGCCACCCTATGTGCTTTGGCCATTTTTCAGGCCAAGTTCAGAAATTTTTGAAGCCTACTTCCAGGGAGTTTGCGCCTAGGCGCCAGGCATGATCAACCACAATGTGTCAAGGAGAAGCTCCAAGCCATGAAAGTCCAGGGAGTTGGCGCCTAGACGCCAAAGCATGGACTCCTAGAGTTTACAGAATGTGTCCAAGTTGCCCAGCACACAGAGAGTTGGCGCCTAGGCGCCAATACGCATCTGGACGCGCAAATTTCAGTGCGTAAGTTGCGCAAAGGGACTCTATAAATAGTTCCTAGGGGTGCGTGCACGAGAAGGAGGAGAGAGAGCCTAAAGACGAACTACAGAGCAAGAGAAAGAGGAAATCAAGATTAAAGCCCGGATTGAAGAGAGGATTCAACCCAGTTGGTGGAAACCGACGGAAAACAGTTTTCTCTATTTCTTTTCACTTTTCTTTCTCTACTTTCATGGATACTTTTTAAAGGGATGTAATGGATGTTGAAATCATGTCTTTGAACTAAAATTCCATTAGATGGATAGCTAGGATGATTTGAATTCTAAACTATATTGTTTCTTTGTTCGTAGAATATTCAAGAATGAATATTTGATTTTATATATGATTATGTATGATTTACCTTTGCATGTGTGGATCTACTGCTTTTTACAAGATTAGCTACCTTGTAAGATGATTTAATTGCTTGATTTATCCTTAGAAGAGGAAAACCTCTGCCAGATCCATGTGCAAGGCATATGTTTCTACTTTTGTGTAAGGGGAATTGTTTAACGGATAAGAATATACCGTTAAACCCTGTGTAGTCATTATACAGGTTATGAACTTATCAATTTCACTTTATTTAATGACATGGGAACATAGCGATTAATTAGGGTGTAATTAGCTTTATATAATGTTGGAAGACATATAAAGATACATGAACTTGGGCTAGTAAATCCATATGCAATCTAATTAAAAAGAACCAAAGCAATATAGTTTAGATTCTAGGATTCCTAGCTATCCATCTGCCATCCCTAATCAGTAAGCTCGTTTCTAGTATCCAGTAGTCTCTTAATCTCTACTCTGATTTCTCATTGCAATTGTTAGTTCAGTTAAATCAAAAACCCAGAATTTTCCACCATCGAAAGCAGTTTAACTAATTAATAATTCTGGTTAACAATTCCTCGTGGGAACGTTACTTTACTCAGTCTTTATTACTTGACACGGCACGTATACTTGCATAAATAGCGAACATTTAATTGACATATACGCAGCTCGTCAAGTTTTTGGCGCCGTTGTCGGGGAATTGTTTAGCCAACTATTTTTAGTTTTATTGCTTTCTTGTATAATTCTGTAGAATAGTTTATTTTCATAATTTCTCTTAGCTTAGAATTTCTTTTTCTTCTAGTTCAATCTCATTGGTTTTTGCAGATCATCTCATATTGCATGCGCCGAGGCAGAGCCGAAAAGGAGATTGTTATTTCCTTTGATCCGGAACCCGAACAAACCTATTTGAGAAGGCGTCGCAAGAGCAGGGAGGCTAGGAACCAACAGCATACCATGGAGCGCATCGAGAACCAGGACGAGAACATTCACGCAAACCAACAGGGAAACCAAAGGATTGAGATCCCAAATCATCCACCTCAAGATGATTTGGACCAACCCATTTGGGATCTGATTGCGCTTGGCCAGAATGTAGTTCAAACTAGCATTGCACCTCTTCCGATCGACATCAACGATTTTGAAATAAAACCGATGATTTTCCAGATGCTCCAGTCTATTGGGCAGTTTGGAGGTCTAGCATCTGAAGACCCGCACCACCATCTGCGGAATTTTCTGTAAATTATGAACACTTTCATGCAGAACGGAGTGTTCGACGAGGCAATGCGGCTTCGGACATTTCCATTTTCTCTGCATGATCGAGCTTCGGAGTGGCTAAACTCTTTGCCCCCGAACTCGGTTAACACTTGGAACGACTTGGCGCAAAAATTCCTAAAGAAATACTTCCCACCTGCCAAGTTAGCCAAGCTGAGGATGGATATAGTATCATTTAAGAAACACAGAGAGGAAACCCTATCATAGGCGTGGGATCGCTTCAAAGACCTGCTCCGAAAATGCCTGCATCATGGAATACAGCCGTGGGTCCAAATTCAGATTTTCTATAACGGTCTCCACGATTCCACCCATCACATGGTGGATTCTTCATCGAACGACTCTCTGCTACGAAAAAGTTATCAGGAATCATACGCCCTACTAGAAAACATGGCGGCCAATACTTATCAATTGCCATCTGACAGAAGCCGAAGTGGGGGTCTACTCCAACTGGATGTTGTTTCATCGATAAAAGCCCATATCGACGCTTTATCTCAGAAAATTCAGAATTTATCCAGGCCAGCCAACGTCAGTGCGCTAGGGCGTCTACACCACATCAGTCGACAACAACAGACATTTGCACGTGGTGTAGCGAATTCGGCCATCCCAGTGATGAATGCGCCTCCAACCCGGAGTCCATTAATTACGTGGAAAATTTCCAGAGAAACCCAGCGAATCAGTATGGAAACAACTACAACCCAGGCTGGAGAAATCATCCCACTTCTCATGGAACAACCAGACGAGGCCGAATCAGCCGCCTGGATTCTCGCAGCAGCCCTCACAGCAATAGCCTGCAAGACCAATGCAGTTCAATCCACCACTGCGAGAAGAGAAGAAATCTAATCTAGAAAACTTCTTTATGCAATTTATGCAATCCCAGATCACGACGAACAGGAACCTGGAAGCTCAGATAGGTCAACTGGCCTCAGCCCTGAATAATCGACCCCAAGAATCGTTGCCGAGTGACACTAAGCAAAACCCTAAGGCAAAAGGCAAAGAATAGGTCTAAGCAGTCACATTGCGTAATGGAAAGCAGTTACCTGATGCAACTCCACCAGAATCGGTGACTGAACCCACTAATCCTCTGATTCAGCAGTCGCAAGAGCCAGAAAAACCAATTACTACCCAGAAGCAACTGGATGCTGAAATCGCTATGAATCCAAGGCCGCCTCCTCTATTTCCTCAGCGATTCAAAATAACTAAAAAGGAGGGCCAATTCAAGAAGTTCTTAGAGGTGTTAAAGCAGTTGCATATTAATATACCTCTAGTCGTAGCCTTGGAACAGATGCCTAGCTATACTAAATTCATGAAAGACGTGCTATCAAAGAAAAGGCGATTGACAGAATTCGAGACGGTGGCGTTAACAGAGGAAACCAGTGCGAGGGTGCAGAGGAATCTACCACCTAAACTCAAGGACCCAGGGAGTTTCACCGTCTCATGCACGATTGGAGACCAGTACTTCAGGAGAGCTCTATGTGACTTGAGAGCCAGTATTAATCTCATGTCCAAGTCCATTTTTAGAAAATTGGGCCTCGGGGAAGCCCGACCTACGACAGTGACGCTACAACTGGCGGATCGATCCATTACATATCCAGAAGGTATTATTGAGGATGTCCTTGTCAAGGTGGAAAAGTTCATCTTTCCCGCTGATTTTATTATCTTGGACTATGAAGAGGATCGAGATGTGCCAATTATTCTCAGTCGGCCTTTCCTCGCAGCGGGCAACGTGATAATCAATGCACGACCCGGAGAATTAACCATGCAAGTGCAAAATGAAATGATTACGTTCAACATGCTCAAGTCTATATAGAGCCCAACTGATTCAGAGGATTGCTTAAGGATAGATATGGGCAATTCAAAGGTTCAAAAGCTTCCCCAGACTGGTATTGAAAAGGACCTAGAGGAGATTACAACTAGGGGCTGCAAGTTATCTGCTTATGTTAAAGACCGAACGTTGGTCACATCGGGCTCGAATGACTGACTAAGCCGGTGGAAAGCCAGGACATGGAAATTAAAGCCAATAATGGAATAGAACGGGTTACAATTGATAAACCTGGATGTTTTCATATCCGAAGACCCCTATCTCATCTGCTGAGAGGTCAAATCTGGCATGACCTAATGGACCGATGGTCTACGCATAGAACTGAACTTCAGGATTGCAATCCGAATGGACGGGAGTGCGAGGGGGTGAAATTGAAAGTGGACTGAACAGCAGGAACGTTAGGCTGAGGATGTTAAATTTAGCGCTGAATGGGAGGCAACCCATTGATTAGTTTCAGTTTGATTTGCATTTTTGTTTTTATTTTTGTTTTTAGTTTTTACTTTTATTTTCAGGAAAATAATTTGGAGCATAATTTCATAAAGATCATGCTTGGAAGAAGCAAGAAAAAAAATCGGCGACTAGGGGCCTCATGGGGGCGCCCCGGCGCCATGAGGAACACCCCGAAGAACACGGGCGCCCCAGCACCGGGTCGTGGACATGCGACCCGGATGCCCTATAAAGCATGGGGTCAGGGTTCTAAACCCTAAACCCCACGCCCCGGTGCCGAAACTTCCCATTTCTCATTCCCAAATATTCCCACTTTCATTGCAAGCTATTTCAACTCAAATCCAACTGCATTTCATCAAGGATTCATCCTCCCATTTTATCCATTCCAACCATTCCATTTTCGTCCTTTTCCCCTTTACTTAGATCCACTTAAATCCATCTAAAAATCTAGTTTTTCATCACTAAATCCTAAGCCTAACACCTACATTGAGATTCCTATCACTTTCCCCTTCATTTGGGCTCCATTTTGAGCCCCACCATCGTGATTTCTCCGTCCGACGCCAGTGCAGAAGCAAGGCAGCTTCAGAATTTCAGGCGGAAAGCTTTGTGGGTAAAATTTCTCCATTTTTGGTACATTCCAAGTGCTTTGAAGTGATGTGATAACTATTTGAGTGGAATATTGGATTTGATTGGTGAGTTTTTGTGGATTGGTCTACGGATTGGAAAGTGATTTGGGTGGATAGTTCTTTGGTTCGGTTTGTGGATTGATTTGCTTAGCATTGGTTTGGTGCTTGTTTAGTATTGGTGGTTGATTTGTGGAGGTTGACCGGTGATTGCTTTTGGCACATTTTGGAGTTTAGCTTGTTGGATTGCTTGGTTGTGTTGGATTTTTGTTTGCAAGGGCCGTTTGGGACTACTTTTGTGCGACATGGCGTCATCATCCTCAGCCAAAAGAAGAAAGTGCAGGAACCCGTTGACTTCGATGCAAACAAATTTGTGTCAGCCAAGGCCTTCAAGCGCTACACAGATGCGCTCCAGAAAAAGCATCTGATTCCGGAGAGAGGAATCAAGATAGATGAGTTCTCCGACGCTCCAATCCTTAATTTGCATGCTCGAGGTTGGAAACAGTTCGTGACGCAACCCCAGCCTGCTATTACTACCATGGTCAAGGAGTTCTACGCCAATACAGTGGAGCACGAGGAGGGGCGGGTGAAAGTCAGGGGCAAGATCATCCCTTTTCATGCGGAAGCGAGAAATTCCTACTACGGGTTGATGCCTTTTCCTCACCCAGATGAGTACGAGGCATTTCTGGAGGACAAAGACCGAGATACAGACTCCATCACCAGGCCATTTTGCCAGAAGCCACCGGTTTGGAAGTCTACGGGAGGACAACTCACGTCCTTCAAGCGCAGTGAGATGATGTACGACGGGCGAATGATTTTTCACTTCATCTCGGCTCGGATGATGCCGTCAACCCACTTCAGTGAAGTGATAATGGACAGGGCCCTCTTGCTATACGCCATCTACAGTGGGCTGATGATTGATGTCGAAAGGCTCATACATCATCAGATCTGCGCCTATGTGACCGCACCCCGGGGCAGCTATTTCTTCCCATCCCTCATCATCGGGCTCTGTAAGCGGGTCGGTGTCAGATGGGAGCCAACAGAGGAGGTCCTGAATTGTCAGGCCATCATTGACGACCTCTCCTGCTGCACCCAGCCCCGGGTCCACACCGCCACGACACGGTCTAGAGCAGCTCTAGCAGCAGGTCCCTCTTCACAGCCGCTATCCACGGCCGAGCGGCTAACCAACCTAGAGAACTTGGTTGCCGCCCAAGCTAGGTACCAGGGTCAACATGACAGGGCGATGGAGGCCTACTTGCGGCGGATCGCGGAGGACCGCCAGTTCGACATCTCCACCCTCCTGCCCTTCCCACCGACGCCACAAGAGGTTCGGGCCTACTTTGGGCAGCCATCCTAGCCCCAGCCAGACGACAGTGACGACGAGGACGCGACGGAGTCCGATTCATGAGGGAGTCCCAGTCCTTTCTTTTTGTTTTTATTTTATTTTATTTTTGCTTTTCATTGTATTTTCATTGTTAGTTCATTTTAGGTTATCATGCATTGAGGACAATGCATCTCTCAAGTTTGGGGGGGTGTATTATTCTCAACCATAGGTTAGTTTTGCATATTTTATTTTATGTTAAATTTTCAACTTTTCATGTTTTATTTTATGTTGCATGAATGTCAATTCTAGTTAATGAAAGTTTTCTTTGTTTCAATCCATCTTATTATGAAAATGTGCACGGTTGTGATTAATTTTGACTTGAAATTGAATTCATGAAAGAATGGGCTATTTAGATTAAAAACCAAGTATAAAAGCAGGTTGAAATTAACATGTGAAAGAATTAAAAGGAATTTCATAATACATTGTTCTAATTCAATCACAGACATATCTTTCAGACCAAGATGATGAGAATTGAATTAAATAAATGTTGACCAAGTACTTTAATGGGTTCAGAAATGGGATTATTTCATAGGAATTACTCAAACATGTTCAGTACTCTAACAAGGCATCAGAAAAATAAAAGGGGTGGTTGACCTAAGCTGATTAACCGGGACTTGGCCTCAATAAATGGCAAGGTTCGCGTAAAAAGCAATGGAAAATCACAGTAATAATGCGTTAAAATCAAAATTCTCCCTAGATACCCTAAAATATGGTGAGGGGAGCCCAAAAAAAAAAGAAGAGATCTCTAGATATCCTGAAATATGGTGAGGAGAATTTTTGCAATAAGTTTGGGGGAAAAAGGAACAAGTAGTTTGTAGAAATTGAATCCAGTGACTTGACACCATTTTCTGTGACCAATGTATTCAACTTAATTCTTGGTTTGCTTGTGTTCATTAATTTTCTAACCAGTTTTTTGATCAAATGGAAGATTAATGTGTTGAATTATGAATGTGAATTATGGAATCTTAGCATCCACATGTAACTTGGTTTGAAAATGAAAATGCATGCCTTGTTTGTATAATGAAGGATTTTTCATGTTGGATTAATCTTGACCTAGTGAAATGGATAAGTGGATTGATCAAAGCATAATAGGAAGCAAACGGAGTTGACAGAGTCTGCATGCATTCATTGATTGATTGATTCATTCATTCATTTAGTCATACTATTTGCATGTGTTGCTCGAGGACTAGCAACATTTAAGTTTGGGGGTGTGATAACTCGTATTTTTACGAGTTACCATGGCCCATTTCAGACTTATTCTGTGCGTTAGTTCGAGAGATTAGGTTCAATTTGCATCCATTTAGCTTAATTTTCACTCGCTTTGCATTTTAGTAATATTATTTAGCTTTTAGACATTTTTAGCATTATTTAGACATTTTTAGTTCATTTACTTAGTTTTTTCATCTTTTGCAGGAAGGACGGGACATATGAAGGCAAAGCGGGCAAGTCGAATGCAGATTGAGACAAGTCAGAGGCAGGTGGTTGGCGCCTCGGCGCCACCCTACCTGCTTTGGCCATTTTTCAGGCAAAGTTCAGAAGTTTTTGAAGCCATTGCTTCCAGGGAGTTGGCGCCTAGGTGCCGAAGCATGGACTCCTAGGGTTTACAGAATGTGTCCAAGTTTCCCAACACACAGAGAGTTGGCGCCTAGGCGCCAATACGCATCCGTCGCCCAAATTTCAGTGCGTAAGCTGCGCAAAGGGACTCTATAAATAGTTCCTAGGGGGTGCGCGCGTGAGAATGAGGAGAGAGAGCCCAAAGACGAACTAGAGAGCAAGAGAAAGAGGAAATCAAGATTAAACCCCGGATTGAAGAGAGGATTCAACACAGTTGGTGGAAACCGCCGAAAAACAGTTTTCTCTATTTCTTTCCACTTTTCTTTCTCTACTTTCATGGATACTTTTTACAGGGATGTAATGGATTTTGAAATCATGTCTTTGAACTAAACTTCCATTAGATGGATAGTTAGGATGATTTGAATTCTAAACTATATTGTTTCTTGGTTCTTAGAATATTCAGGAATGAATATTTGATTTTATATATGATTGTGTATGATTTACCTTTGCATGTGTGGATTTAATGCTTTTTACAAGATTAGCTACCTTGTAAGATGATTTAGTTGCTTGATTTATCCTTGGAAGAGGAAAATCTCTGCCAGATCCATGTGCAAGGCATAGGTTTCTACCTTCGTGTAAGGGGAGTTGTTTAACGGATAGGAATATACCGTTAAACCCTTTTTAGTCATTATACAGGTTATGAACTTATCAATTTCACTTTATTTAATGGCATGGGAACATAAGGATTAATTAGGGTGTAATTAGCTTTAAATAATGTTGGAAGACATATAAAGATACATGAACTTGGGCTAGTAAATCCAACCTTTGGAAATTCCTTCTTCCTTTTTGAGCGAGAACATGTCGTTCATCACTTGAATTTTCCCTACACCTGTCTAAGGGGGGGAAACAAAACCAGAGTCGAAACTCAATAAGC
Organism: Annona cherimola; assembly: GCA_030490835.1. NCBI lineage: Eukaryota > Viridiplantae > Streptophyta > Magnoliopsida > Magnoliales > Annonaceae > Annona > Annona cherimola. The sequence continues at coordinate 51,956,186 of CM059972.1, read as the reverse complement.
AAGCGTTTTTCATTTTAAATGCATTTCTCTCCATTCGATAGAAGACACTTACCAAGTGATCAACTATCAAATGAACAGAAACTTTTTCATAAAAATTATTTCATAAACATTTGATGTGCAAATGCTTCCTTTCTATTCCTAACATAAACCTTCATGTGCGGGTACGCTAGCCTAGGGAACATCTCACATAGCATGGTCTAATACGCCGGCTCTCTCCGACTTGGCCTCATTAAGAGGAACCTCTCGTCCTCTTGACGCCTACATGGTCTCCCACATGCATGACTTTTGATTTCCCCAGCATTATATACCTCTTACACCAGGTGACTTGTCATTCTCATGTAGAGAATTATTTACACAATCCCTTAAAAACATCAATTCAAATCCATGCTTTCCTTTTCAATCCATGTATGAAAATGCAATGCATTCATTTACACATAACATTCATTTGCCTCCATCACTTGAGAGGACGCCACTGGCACACAGCCCATACGACTCGGCAATAGTGAAAGGGGACCCTCTAATCCGCTTTCTACCTCCACCAAAGCCTCTTCATTATACATCATACATGTGCACATGTCAATGAACATCACATGATATCAATATGCCGGCATGACTTTTCATAAAAACTCATAAACATTCATCATTTCAAAACATTATAGGAATGACCACCGTTAAACACATTTCATAAATACTTGAGAATAAAACATATTTTCAAAAGGGTTTGCTTGCTTACCTCCTCAGTCGGTGTCCTCAACCTTCTCCTTCCTTTTAACCTATACAAGGAAAATGAATATTTTATCCATCCATTCCATGTCTTAGGTTGCTTTCCATACTTCCTTTATAACCATTCATTACCTCATTCCCATAGAGGTTAATCTTATAAAGATACTTGGTCATTACTCATTTATATGGATTTTTATCCATAAATCCTTTAAAAATTAAATCCATACATCCTTATAAAAATATAAAAATAAATTTTAATTTTTTCCAAAATCACGCTATTCACTGTTCATCCGAGCTTACTGTTCGCAGCGTGTTGGTTAGTGTTCATGGGTTTCAAAAATTGACATTTTTTCCAAAAATAAAAAATACCATAACATAGCTCTTAGTTAGTACGTCATGGAAAAATTCATGAATTTTTAATTTATCATCATTAACTTGGCTAATTAAATCATTTTCTCCATATACTAAAATTCATCATAATTTCACTTAAGCATAATCCTTAAATCCAAAAATTATCAGATTAATATATCTTCATTCCAACATCATAATCATCATTATTATTCGTCCCAAATCATCATGTAGCAATTTCGGAGCATTATTTACACATATCATACGTTATTTTCCCAAATGCTCTATCTTTGCTCTAAATTTTTGATGTTCAGGCATAATTCCATTTGGGCATTATAACTATACTTATTTTCTCATGCTTAGGCATTATCTAAGCATGATTTTACCATATGTAACATCCAAAATAATTGTGAGGAGAATTCACTTACCTCAAGTGAAGATATGCTCCTTCTTTCTCCTCTTTCTCTCTCCTCTCCTTCTCTCCTTGCTTCTCTTGGCTTAGAACGTGGGTGGGGATGGGAAAATGAGCTCTTGCTCAAGCTTGGGTGCTTGTGGAATGTGAAATTCGTTCATAGCATTGCTCCCTATTTATAGTGCTTCAAATTTCATGGATTTGCATTCTACCCCCTTGAATTTTGGATTAAATTCCAAATATATCATTCCTATGTCATTTCTAAGCAATTTATCCTTATCCTAGGTGGAAAATTCTTGGCCACAAGTTGCAAGAGTTGATCCATCCATTAATGCTTGATTTACATCAAATGGTGTGATTAATCTCAACCGTTGATCATCTATGGTTGAATCCATCTTAGCCATTGCTTTTTCATCAAATCCCAAGCATATTTTTGAGCCAAGAGACATCCCTTGCTGCCCATCCACGTTTTCCCCTAGCTACTCATTTTTAATTATTTTTATTTTATATAAAAATGCATATTTTAAGCTAATTTCATCTAAACCGTTGATCTTATGTTAAGATCAATTTTGAGCCGTTGATTTTGGCTCCAAATCCCATGCTCCTGCCCTCCTTGAGCCTTGTGCTGATTTTGCATTTATTATTTATCTATTTAATTAATTAAAATTAATCCAAAGTCAAATTCTAATTAATGAAAAAGTAAAGCTATTTTTTGATCTCCAAATGACGTTTAATCTTGACCTTTGATTTATGATTTTTTATCAATCTTGGACCACTCATCATGTTCATCATCATATTTTGGCAATTCGTAAAAAATTTCATCTCAATCCGACGTTCGGATTGCAAGATATGAATTTTTCTTCATTTTCTTCACAAAAATCCATAAAAATCCGAAAATTATTATTTTAATCCAAAAAACACTTTCGTCCTTTAGTGGGAAGCTTCCTTTTTCGTCTTTTATGATTAAGTTAATCCAAAGTGATTAACTTAACATATTTCTTAGTCCCACATTTACTATTCATGTTTCACTGTTTATCCGAATTAACATTCCATAATTAGTTATTTAATCCTCCAATGTCATATATTGCAAAATATCATTAATATATGTTTCTGTGGCAACCGAACCGAGACGTCACTTCCTTACCTCAAGATCTATCGATTGGTAAATGTGAATCAGGATTGTTGCCATGATCACGTGGCGGGTTCTTAATTGGAATACGTCTAAATTTTTTTTTCCGTTTATTCATCTGTCATCATTCATAACTTGACACGACAATCATCACACATCGTGACGTTTCACTTGTAATGAAATTCATCATGTTCATTCATAATATCTTTTCATGCCTGTCATTATATAATCAATCATTGTACACATCATATTTGCATACATTCAGTCATTAATTCCCATAGAACTTAAAACCCTAACTAAGTTCGGATATACATACACATAGCATCTTTACCTGCCTTTCTATAGTGAAAGTTTCCGTGACTTAAACATCACATTTTACATTCATACATTCATACAATCAATCTTTGAATCATATATAGAACTTAAAATTCTAATTAAGTTCACATACTTCTTAGCTTACCTTAGCACGTGAAACTTATAATATCTTAGCTTACCTTAGCATATTCCTGCTTTTCCATTCCTCATAGCCTTTATAACTATCATCACGTACTTTTCTTCTCGTCTTAGGTTCGCAACCTTCTGAGTTTCCCTGGTACCTGTCTAAGGGTTGGGAAAACAAAACGTGAGTGACAACTCAGTAAGCAAGCATTTTATCTTTAGGGCAAGACTTCTTGAAAACCTTTTTCATAAACATCGGGAATACCTTGTTCCTGAGGACATGTATATGTCCTAAAATACCATCGTGAAATCCTTTGTTTATGAGGACAATTCCATATCCTTGAATATTTTCATAAAGCATTCATTCTTAAAATCATTTACAAGCCACACCTGGGCTTGTTTAGGCAAAACATACACATTTTACCTTTGATGATGAGTTCCCTTAAATCTTATATGAACATTTTTAATGTTCATGGACATTACTTAAAATCATTGGTTTCTAGTGGACGTTTTACATCCAAAACAAATATTTTCGGCACGAAATATTTAGGATTGCTATTTATTTTGGTATTTTTACTCTACTGGAAAGCAGTATCCCTTTTCAGACAGTCCAAATCACGTTATTTATTTGGTATATTTTTACCATTAAACAATAAAGTTTTAATTTTTTTCTGTGATCCGAATTAGGTCTTATATATCCTGTAAAACTTTAAACTCAAAATTCCTTGTATAAAAATTATTAAAAAGTATTTCGTGCTGCTGATCCTGACACCCGTTTAACCCTATTCAGGTTGATTTTCTCGGATTTTTAATTTCCAAAATGCTAATCATTTTAAGCAAAAAATTTTATCGTTCCTTAATAACCTCAGAATAAATCTTCCCACAAATTTTCATGATAAAAGTTCTTCATTTACTATTTATTCCGTATTTTTCTTTCCAGGTCCAGATATACTGTACTTAAGTATAGATTAGATGATATGGGCTGTTTAATTTCCAAATTATACTTTATAAATCAACTTATAAAATTTGTCTAACCATGAATCATCATATAATCATGATTAAACATCAAAACAGCAACATCTCATTGGATTTAAGAAAATTCCATCCATGAGCTTCAACCCAAAATCAAAGAGTATACTTACTTGGAAGTGAATCAACTTGAACTCCAATTTTCCTAGCTTGGTTTCTCTTCTTTCTTCCCATTTTTTCTTCTCCATTTCTCCTCTTTTCCTCCTCCTCAAGCTGCTGGAAAATGGGGACGTGAATGGGCTGCCTTGGTTGGGAATTTTTCCATTTTTATTTCCTTTTTTTCTCTCTCCTATCCACATTGACGTATACTTGGAGCAAAGGCTGGATTTTCCAGCTTGTGGGCCCCACTTTTTGCTTTATTTAAAGCATGATTAATAAATTCTTATCCCCTATTTCTGAAATGGAAAAATATGGGCCATATAAATTAGCAAATTATTTTTAATAAATCCATTAATATCCACCTCATCAATGGACAAAATCTGTCCATATCATGCAACGTCCATTTCAGCTGCTATATGCCATTTTTTTCCACGAATTTTTACTTTAATTTATGGATAATTAATTACCCTAGGTATTAGCCTAATTATGGGACCATTTAGATTATTAAAAAAATCATAAAAAATCAAATACAGCAGCCTAACCGTCCACATCTCTTGTTGTGCACTTGCTGCCCACTTTTGTGGGGTCCACTTGCAGCAGCTCTTCGCACGATTTTTCCACACAATTTTACTTTAATTAATGTCTAATTAACTACCCTTGTCATGTAGCTCACTTAATTCTATATTTTGTAATTTTAAAAAATAAAAAATTCCATGTAAACAACCCATTTGGCGTCCATTTCATGCCACCTATTTCATGTTCCTTTGAACTAATCCATTAGCCACTAAATCATATCATTAATCACTTGATTTGATCATGATTAGATTAATCCATGACTCTCATTTCATGTATCTCATAATTTTAACCATTTGTTTCAAATTTCATCTCAATCTGACTTTTATAGCTCAAGTTATGATCATTTGAATTTTTGAACAGTGATGATCAATTTTCATCCTAATTTCATCATTATTTTCATAATATAACCTTTTCATATGATTAAGCACAAAATTTTTTACTTACCTTTCAATTTTCATCTTAATCCGCCTTCCCGGTGTCAAGTTACGCATTTTCTGGCATTTGCCACCTTAAACCTATAACTATCAACTTAATCTCCATAAATTAAGCCATAATATATGCGGAAATTATCTTCAATATATAAACATTCCTTAATCCTCATTTAGCCTCTTTAATCACATTAACCCATATCGGATTATATTGATCATTCATAATCATTTGCCCTAATTGTAATAAATCATCAATATTGAAATGAAAATCATTTATAATTCCACTAAACCATTCATAATTCATATGCATATGCCAAATGCATATACATAACTCTTTCTTGGGTCAGGGTATCACAGTTTCATATAAATATAATTATATTACCCAGGGTTTATAACCCTAGGGTTTCATACACGTTCCTAAAATTGGGGTTTCACAGGTATAGAATCTCCAAACCATATTCCTTAACTCAAGTCATCTCCGTTGTCGCATATTCAACTCTTTCTGAGTAAAAATGTACTTAAGGCTCTTGTGATCCGTATAAATCTCACATTTAGAACCATACAGGTAGTGTCTCCAAATTTTCAAGGCAAATACCACTGCTGCTAGTTCTTGGTCATGAGTGGGGTAGCTTACTTCATTGGGCTTCAACTGCCTTGATGCATAAGCAATCACCTTTCCTTTCTGCATTAGCATGCATCCCAATCCCTTCCTTGAAGCATCACTGTACACCACAAATCCTTCATTTCCTTCAGATAGGGTTAAGATAGGTGTTTTTACCAATCGTTGCTTCAACTCTTGAAAATTGTGTTCGCATTCTTCAGACCATACATACTTGACTCCTTTACGAATCAACCTCGTCAATGGGGATGATAATTATGAAAAACCTTCTACAAATCTTCTGTAGTAGCCTGCCAATCCCAGAAAACTTTGGATTTCTGTAATAGTCGTTGGTCTTGGCCACTTTAAAATCACCTCAATCTTCTGTGGGTCAAGTTGCACACCCTTTTCTGAGATTATATGCCCAAGAAATGCTACTTTCTTCAACCAGAACTCACATTTCTTTAGCTTGGCATATAGTTTCTCTTTTCTTAACCTTTCCAATACTCTTCTCGATGAATTTCATGCTCCTTTTCTGATTTGGAATAAATCAGGATATCATCGATAAAAACGACCACAAATTGGTCTAAATAATCCTGAAATACCCTGTTCATCATATCCATAAATACAGCAGGGGTATTAGTGAGTCCGAAAGGCATCACTAAAAATTCATAGTGTCCATACCTTGTTCGAAAAGCTGTCTCGTGAACATTGGTAGGACTTATCCTTCGCTAATGGTACCCCAACTGCAAATCTATCTTAGAAAATGTCATTGTTCCTTTCAACTGATCAAATAGATCATCGATCCTGGGCAATGGGTACTTATTTTTCACCATAACCCTGTTCAACTCTTTGTAGTCAATCCACAGTCTAAGACTCCCATCATTTTTCCTCACAAATAGCACTGGAGCTCCCCAGGGTGATACGCTGGGTCTAATAAATCCTTTATCCAATAGCTCCTGTATTTGAGTTCTCAACTCATTCATTTCTGTTGGTGTCATTCGATATGGGGCCTTAGAAATTGGAGCTGTGTCTGGTATAATGTCAATTGTCATGTCCATTTCTCTTTCTGAAGGTAATGTAGTCAATTCCTTGGGAAAAACATTTGGAAATTCTTTAACCACTGGAATTTGATTAATTTCCACCTCCTTTTCTTTCTTCACAAGTACTGATACCAGAAAAGCTTGATAATTTTGGCGGATCATTTTAACCACTTTCATTGAAGATATCAGTATTGTTGAATCCTTAGGCTGCCTTAGCCTTCCAATAGCTACATCTTTTTCTGGGGCTGCTTCAAACTGCACTTTCTTATCTTTACAGTTAATCGTCGCTCCCCATTAGCTTAACCAATCCATACCTAGTATCATATCAAACTCGGTCATGGGTAATAGGCTCAGGTCAGCTTCTACAATCATGGATCCTATCCTGATTGGACATGCCTTGCATACTTGGTTAGAGCTGGCTAACTTATAGACAGGGGATTCTGCATGAATTACTTCATTGGTTTCCTCTACCAGTAGTGCATGCGTGGTTACATATTGGCAAGCAATGAATAAATGACTAGCACCCGAATCAAACAATGTTATAGCTGAATTTCTTAAAATATAAATCATACCTATAACCACTTTCTCCTCTTGCTCTTGTGACTCAGTCTGGGTCAGAGCATGCACTTGCACATGATTCATAGAGGTTCCCTGTCTGTTAGTTGCTCCTACTAGCCTTGGCTGTGCGGCCTTTCCATGTCCTTGCAACGTTTGTGCTTTGTTTGGACAATTTAGAGCTATATGTCTAATCTGGTCATGGACATAGCATTTCACCATCTTTGCCTCTCTCTTACCACATTCCTTGGTTATGTGACCTATTTGTCCACATTTAAAACATTTGTTTGAACCTTTCAAACACTCTCCTACATGGCGCCTTCGACATACCTTGTAAACAGGTGACATTCTTTTCCTTGGGTCTCTTTTAGCTTTTCTTGTAACTCCTTTCCTAGACTTTTCCTTCCCCGTTTCAACATCCTTTGTTCCCGAGCTGAACATCTTGGACCCTAACCTTAGTTCTTCAGTTCTCATTGACTCAATCTCCAAGGCTCTAGCCCTTTCTACACTTGAAGCACAGTCTTTAATTAATAGAGGGGCTAAACTTTCTCTGAGATAGGGCCTCAATCCCTGCTGAAATCTCTGTGCCTTATTTTTTGGAACATTGGCAATCCATGGTACATACCTCACCAATGCATTAAACTTGGTGGCATACTCCGTCACTGTCATCCTCTCTTGGTAGAGCCTCTCAAATTCTATAACCTTCTGGCTTTGTAATCCCACTGGGAGATGCTCTTTGTTGAATTCCTCCACAAATATTTACCATGTCACCTCCTCCGGGTGTGGCACAGTAATCAACATTGTTTCCCACCACTCATGTGCATCTTTTACCAACAGATGGGTGGTACATAAAACTTTTTATTTGTCATTGCACGGAGATATCCTGAGCAATTTTCTAATCTTCGTCATCCACTGTTCAGCTTGGATAGGTTCGGGTTCACCTGAGAGTTTAGGAGGCCGTTGCGAAAGGAATGCATTTATTGCCCTCCTATCTGCTTCCATTAACTAGTTGTCATCCATTATGGGCACTGTAGGTGGAACTGGGTTAGCCATAGGAATTGGTCCTTCTTTTTCAACACTTCCTAGCTAAGCCTGTTGGGTCCTCTCCCACAAGCCTTGTATTATGTTTGCGGCTTGGGTTGCCCAATCATGCGTAGCTTGTTGCATAGCTTCTTTCGCTGCCGAAGCTGCTCTTTCGTCAATCATTTGAGCTTGGCTTTGCTCTAGCTCTCTAATTGGTTCAGGGCTTTCATCTACCCTTCTTTGTTGATTTCTCGGGTTTTTCCCCTGTAATATAGGCCTACTGGATCACCAACTTCATGTTGGCTAGGAACTTCGGTTGCCACTTCTTTTCCTTTGTTCTTTCTAACCCTTGACCTTGTATCAACCATGATCTTCTTTCTGAATATTCAAAAGCACATAACTTTTATTTATGGTTGGGGTTAGGTCATCATAAACACATTTCATTATCATATGTGTGTGGTTAATGAACCAAATTATTCAATCATAATCATGTCATTTTCCATCATTCATCAATCAAACACATTCATATTCACATGCATTCAAAATCCTTTGATATAGTTATATCATCAAAACTAATCATATCATTCACATTATGAAAGCATCCTATTCATAACCATAGTCTTAGCATCTCAACATGCCATAACATAGATACATACATGTCATATCATACATATATGTACATATCATAACCCACATCATAATTATACAATCATGTGTGTCACACATAAAACCATCATCAAAGTTTCATCAAGCCAAATTTATACAGACTTTTCATAAAAGTTCATAAAAATCAACCAAATTATCTTGTACCGGGACCCCTCCTTATGTAACGCCTACAACTAGAACCTGAGTGGGTTCATCGGTAATTGTGCTCGTATCTGACCATGCTGGGACATTTTCCTCCCTACCGTTAGAACTATCACTATCATCATCTTCTTCATCAACTTCCACATCATTATTTTCACCCTCCTCCTCCTGTATCTCAGGAGTAAGGTACTCCATCGGGTCCTCACTGTCATTATCACTATTATTATCATTTTCATTTCCAATGTTAAGTAGGATAGGTTCCCAATCCTATTCGGCTATGTGGATAATGACCTCATTAAGACCTGGAGCGACAGGTGTTTCTAAAATTCCATGGGCTCGGTGTTCCTCTATCATAATAGCTACCTCTTTTTCCCTCAGGTTGATTCTTTCCCAACTCACCCTGTGCCTAAACTGCACCAGTCCGCATTCAAACCTATACTACGGACCATCATTAGGGGGTATGGGTGTTGGAACCTGATCCCAAAATTTCTAGAGATCCTGAGGGAACATCAAATCAGATGGAACAAGTACATTTATTTTGTGAGAAGCTGCTGTATTCTCTATCTTAGGAATACGACTTGTAGATTCCTCTGCATTTGGCCTCTGAGGATAAGGGTTAACAATGTAATCTCCTTGACCCTGACTCTGAGGTTGCCTAGGAGGAAAACTAGGAGGTATTGATGGACAATACATAGAATTCCACCATCTATTAACATTTTCATCTATCATTCTTTTCTGCGCTTCCTCCTCCTTCCTAATCTCTTCTTCACTCATAGCCTTTTTCCCTCAGCCAGCCATCTACAATTTAAACATAGCAAGTCAGCTATATTCAAACATCATAATCCAATCATCATAGAATAAACCGTCTAAGCACATACTTATCATCTTGTCACATACACATATTGCATACTATCATCCAATCACATAGCTTATGATCTAATCTCATAAACATAGCTATCATATCACATAAATATAGCTTATCATCATATCACATACTATCATCATAAGCTATAAATTTTCATACTTAGAAAATTTTCCTCGTCATTTACCAATCCATGCTCTGATACCAACCTCTGTGGCGCCCCAGCCCGAGCGGCACAACCTTACTCCAAGATCTATCGATTGGTAAGCATGATCAGGATTGTTGCCCTATCACTTGGCGAGCTCTTTAGATATTTATCCCTTTTATCTTAACTCCTTAGGAGTTTATATCATTTTATATATTCCTTTTAAAATATACACATATGTTCTCATAATTTTCCATGCTTAACCATTTCATGATAAATCATTCTTAACAATTGACTATAAAAAATTTTCATTATTTAAAGTCATATCATCACATTGTCATAAACATAACGTAAGCCTTATACATCATTCAATTCATCAACAATGTCATTAACATACAACCATACAAACTCATAGAGTCAATCACAGGAACTTTTAGAAATTCATTTTTCCTTTGAATCTCCACTTGTGCTCCTTGCATGGTTCTCTCATTTCACCTATCTTTAGGATTTAGAAAACAAAACTGTGAATCGAAACCCAATAAGCAAGCTATAAGGTTTTTAGGCAATTCATTTTCAAGGCATATTCTTATAAATGTATTTCCCTCTATTCGGTTGAAGACACCTATCAAGTGATCAATTACCTATGGAGTAGAAACCTTTTCATAAACCATTCATGGAAGGTCACATTATACCCTCTCGAGGATATATCTTAAAACATGCTTCTCATACCCATTCAGAGTATATTATAAATAATGCAATACATTATTTAAAATCATGACATTCCTTTGGATAGAAGCTAGCTAGGCAACCATCCATTTTCATCCTCTCTCCCATTCCAGGGAGGCGCTGCCGGGCCTCAGCCTCTCTTAGCGAGTTGGCTGCATCAAAGGGGGACATTCGGTCCACTTACACCTTTGAGGTGGACCTCATGCTTTGTGCAGATGCTTTCTTTCATAAACATGAAATTGACATGCTAGCATGATTTTTCATTCATAAATCATGAATTCATCATTTAACATAAGTACTTGAAAAGCAATAAGCACTTCATTTATTCCATTTCAAATAGCATTTCAATACATATTTAGATAAGGAATGATCATCCTTAAAAAACTTATAAAGAATTACAATCATTCATTTGATAACTCATATAAACAGTTAGAACATCATTGATAAACATTTTATTACATTTGATAAAAAAAAGCATTTTAGAAAACTGCTTGCTTACCTTTCTTGCTTAGCATTCTGCCTCATTAACGTCTTTGCCTTTGCCTATACATACACATAGCATTGCATTCATATCAAGCCATTTTCTTTCATACACTTAATTTTTCAATCCTATAATCCATATCATTCATAATCAATTTGGATTTTAAAGTCGATCATTCATACATGACAGACACTTGTGCATCATATTAATCATTCCATATCGTGTTTTAGTTCCATATTTAGGGCAAACACATAGCATACATTCATATCTCAACATATGGGGATTTATATCTCCCATTAACCATTTTGCATGCATTTTCCATTTTTCCTATATCAATGCTTATTCTAAGCATATAAGTGATGTTTTATGCTTCATAAATAAATCTCAAATATTGAGATAATTAATCCTCATTCACACAGTAATATCATCATGCATTTTATCACATACTCATGCATATTTTGCATTTTAGCAAATTCACATTAGCCACAAATCATCCATTCACACATATGCTCCATATATGTTTATGTACAACACATACATTATGTGTTTCTTAAATTTTCTTAACACAGAAACTTTTACCCATTTTCATCATCATTAAACCCCTTAATTAACATATACTTTAGGGTTTAATTTCGTATTTTTTAATCCATTTATCACTGATTTCCAAAACAGCCATGTTAAGACTCATTTATCATCATTTCAACGCCTCTTTCATGACATAAATCATGACAGATTTTTAAGTCATAATTTTCAGCAACTAAACATGATTTTATTAACCCAAATTTAGTATATTATCACATATTTAAAATCCATAATTCATTGGCTTCCATAACAGAAACATATTCATGCATATAGGGTATCCATTTAACCCATTTTCACGTGTCCAAACATATGTCCATAAAAATCAGATTTAGGGAAAATCTTTTCAAAAAATTTTGGAAACTAAAAGTGTCTTAAACATGGGGTATTTTACCCTCCATAACATCCATAAATCATTTCGTTACAAATAGAAACAAAAATCATATGGAAAACACCCGTTTTGGCCCTCGTTTGGACGTCCTACATGTATACCCTAAAAAATCAGATTTAGGGCAAACTCATCTAGCCCACTTAGGCCATGAAAAGGGTACTTAATTTAGGGTAATTTAACCTAAAATTCATCCATTAACAATTTAAGCAATCCCTTGTATCATTTTTAACCCAAAAATGGAAAATCGGGTCATTTCTTGAAACTTAGGGTTTCATATTTGCTAAAATCATTAACCAGTGCTTAAATCATCATATGTAATTAAAAAGAATATGAATTACATCAAAATCAACATTCTTAAATCATACAGCAACTTGGTTTAGGGTTTTGAGATTTTCCAAGTTAGCTTTCATCTCAGAATTCAACTTAAACTTCCATTTTCACTCTCTTGAACTCTTGATCTCATTTAAATCTTTCAAAAATCATGCAATCCCCTTATTAAGGCATCATAACTCATTCTTTAAGAGTTCTTTATGAACCATATTCATGGCTCGTGAATTGAGAGAGAAAGTCTTGATTTAGGTGATTCAAAACTTAGATATCACTTACTTGAATCAACCCTAACTTGAATCAAACTTGAGTTGCTTGGTTCTTCTTCTTTTTCTCCTCCTTTTTCTTTCTTTTTTTTCTTCTCCTTTTCTCCTTTCCCCTTGCTGGTTTAGACGTGCAAAGGAGCTGCTCAAAACTTAGCAACTTTGGAAAATTTCCTCCCCTTTCTCTTCATAAGCACATTACCAAGCATATCTCCCGTTTATGATTTTTTTTAACCAGCTAGTAATTAATTTCTACCTTATCCCTTGATGACATGAAATTTTTATAACCAAGTAAAATTTGCATTTACTAATTTATAAAAATCCACAAAATCCATGCATTTAAGCATCATGTTGCTGTCCATTGGTAGACGTCCCCTTTTTAGCTAGCTTTTGACATTTTCATGCCAATTTTTTGACTTATTTAACAGTTCATTTATTTCCCCTAGGTATTATACATCTTAGACATATTTTTTAGGATTTTAAAAAATCACATTTCACGCCCATATTGCCCTTGGACGTCCCTTGCTCTTGCCACATAGTCTATGCTCCATTTGAGCTAGATATTAGGCAATTAAGCATGGCATTTAATCCTCGAATTTTCCATGGATTTGACCATTAAATAATGCTTTAAAATCCAGCTCAATCCATTCAAAAATTGACACCTTGCACAACATTTAAACATGTCATTTTCTTAAATGCTTTTTATTGAATGTTTTGGTAGTCTAAGGTACACAAAGTCAATGCTACGTACCTTTTTCTAATTAACCACTTTTTCATAGTAATTAAATTAATCAAATCCACTCATTACATAGATTTTATAATTTTATTCCATCGTTTCAAATTTCATCTTAAACTGACGCTTCTACGTCAAGTTATGAACCTTTGAAAATATCCTTAGAGTGTGAGATTAAAAATGAATAATTATCACCTTAATCTCATTACTTGTGACTTAATCCAATCAATACAGAAGGTTGAGCCCAAAATTATGAGCTTTCTTTTAAAATTTCATCTCATTTCGCCTTACAGCCATAAAGTTATGAATTTTCTATGATTTTCATCATAACTCCATAATTTCTATTTTAATTCCCTTTAATTAAATCATGGAAATTAAAATAAATATTCATACCACATTAGCACCTGCTAATCCTCCTTAAGCCTCATTAGTCATCTTGACTCATATCGGGCTTCGGCGATTAATCTTAATCATCTTTCTTAATTGCAAACCCTAATTGCAAAATTCATAAATTCATGAAAATCATCCATAATTCAATCAATTCACACATAAATCATAATTACACCTTAGATGCAATTATGTGAGTCCTACTTGGGTTTGGGTATTACATTGTTAAACTTGGTTAAAGGATAAAAACTTAAGTTTCAGAACATAGCAGACCAAGTCGCAATCCCAAGTGAGGTGAAGTCGATACCCAAGTCGACCTCAAGACCGACTTTAAATGATAAAAACATTCCAGCACTGAATTTGGGAACCAAGACGGATGAAGTGGCAGTCGAAGTCGACTCCACCTGCGACTTAGGTGAAGTTGCAGACCCAAGTCGACTCCACTATCGAGTTCAGGAGATCAAATCCTTTGAGCGTTGAATTTGGGCTAGGAGACAGGTGAAGTCGCAGTCAAATTCGACTCCACCTACGACTTGGGTGAAGTCGCATTCCCAAGTCGGCTCCGCAATGCGACTTAAGTGAAGTTGAACCTCAAGTTGACCCAAGCATCCGACTTGAGTCAAGCTGAAGACCAAGACAGTCCATACAAGCAAATAACCATGATAGAATCTTTCAAGATGGAATATTATTAAAGGGAAGATCATGAACTACATCTTTGGACTCTAAACTCAAGGAAGGCAAATCATTTTTAGATCAAGGCCACAAGGATAAATTTCTCAAGAGAAGAAGAATATGCCAAGTTTCAAGATCAAACATTGAAAATCAAGGGTATCATTTGAAGAACAAGATATGAAATGAAAAAGAAGCATCAAGGATCACTTTCAAGGAATGCAAGTTCCAATATATGCACACAGAAGATGAAGTCGCACCTGAAGTCGACTCCACCTACGACTTAGGTCAGGTTCAAGACCAAGTCGACCTGAAATGGAACTTGAAGTCAAGCTGGAGACTGAAGTCGTAGCCGAAGTCGACTCCAGCCTGCGACTTCACCCAATCTGCTACTTGGGTGAAGTCGCATTCGAAATCGACTCCACATGCGAGTTGGTTTGCAACGGTCAGAAAAATTCGAACGGTGGCGCATTAAATGCGCACCACCACCACCAAACGTTCGAATTTATTCCACCATTATAAAAGAGTATTCCAGAGGACGTGCTAGAGGTTAGAGAAGCATTCATTGAGTTCACCTTCCACCCTCTCTAGCATTAAAGTAATCTACACCAACTTTAAGTGAAAAAGTTTGCTCCAACTTGCTGAAAGAATCATTGCTGATCATTTCATTCTCTCAACAAGTTCTTCCACGAGCTGACATCTGACTACGCAAACCTGTAAAGTGTAGTTTCTTCTGTTTGATTCATTGTTTGTATTTAACACTTGGTTTGATATTGGAAATCAGAAGCAAGTGAAGGCAAAGTAGTGTTGTGACTTGAGTGTGACTCGTCACCTACTTGTGTTGTGTTTGTGCAAGCTCCCTAGAGCTGGAATCTAGAAGAGAGCTGCTCCTCTAGTTGTATTTGATAATCCATTAGTGGAAACCAAGTCACAACGGGTGTAAGCTTGGAAGAGTGAAGTAGGGAAGGTTACCCTTAACCATTATAAAAATCGTGTCTATTGCTGTGGCTTGCTTAACTGCTTTTATTGCTTTATTTCTCTCTATATTCTCTACTTGTTTCATTAAGGAGATTGAATTAAAAAGGGAGAAAGTTTATGTTTAAGTGAAAATTTAAAATACCCAATTCACCCCTCCCCTCTTGGGTTGTTGCCATAAACTCGGGACCAACAGGCATAAGGCCCCGAAATGGAAACCACGATAATGATTGCGAAATACGCTGTTTATTCTTGAAAAGTCAAAAGATTTAAAGTTTATTTATCATAAGGATTTTAGGATTTATTTCAAGAAACATTTTTAGAAAATATTGTTTTCTCAAACATTTCAAATGCTTATCAAAATGTTTTACTCCAAATATTTTTAAAAGAATTTAAGGGAGGTCATCCGAAAACTAGATTTCAAATGATAACTTATTTAAAGTGGGTGCGCTCACTTTACAAGTTGACATGGACCGCAGTCTGTGATAATTTTCAAGACGGTTTAAAAGGACAAAAGCTGCAACCTGTGATGTTTTAAACCACATAGACCGCGGTCTGTGATGTTTCAAGAGATCATGTTAGCATATGGACATCTATGATGATGAATGGTGCACCAATACAAGGAATAGGCCGGTTGTAGAGCACGGTCAGAGATGGACCGGGCCTACTTTACATATGCCCAAGTCGCTAAGGGATGTGATGAGCTGCGTATATGTCTATTAAAATGCTCGTTTTAACGTAAGTATACGTGCCGATCAAGTAATAAAGAGTGAGTAGAGTATCGTTCCCACAAGGATTGTGTTAAACAGATTAGTACCTTAAATTTCAATTGTCTAAGTGAATTGGTAAAAGGAATGAGATTTGGTTTTAAAGAATTGAATTAAACTAAACTAAGCAAAATGGTAAATGACCAAAGTGGGGTGGATATTGCTGAGATTGCCTTGAGATGATTAAGATAGGTGGGAATATGAATTCATTGAATCATAGCTTGTCATTTGGTCCCATTTAAGTTAGTTGTGCAGAGATTACTAATCTAGGTTCATTCATATTCATATATGTCTTCCAACACATACAAACCTAACCAAGTTTTAGTTATTTGCTATGTTCCCATGCAGACAACTAAAATAAGGTTGATAACCACATAACCTAATCAAGATTACACAGGGTTAATAGGTATATTCCTATCCATATTAACATCTAACACAACATGATCTAGAATACCAGTGCCTTATATATGGATCTTATTCAAATTCCACTTTTCCAAGCATGAATTTGAATATTAGATCAATCCACAAGGTTGCAAAGCTTGTAAACGCACTAAGCATGATATATAAGGATAATCTCAAGTAACACAAGTCACAACACACTATATTATCAATTCAAGCATAAGAAAACCAAATATCATAAGCTATGAGTTCAAATCCTACATATCTCCAACCATAGGAAGGTTCAGCCCATAACCATGACTTCAATTCTCATTAAAATTAAGTTTACAATCATCCCAAGCAAGGAGAATAAGAAATAGGAAGAGATAGATGAGAAGAGGAGACAAAACTCAATGAATTTGCAATGATAGCTTGGATTTCCACTTGCTCTTCTCTCCTTCCTTAAAGCTTTGGTTTTCTCCCTTTTCTCCACAGCATCCATGACCCTCTCGTCCTCTCTCTCTTCCTCACAAATCACCAGATTTCTATTTATATCGGGTAGCTTGCGCAACACATGTACAGAAATTCGTGCGTATGGATGCATAGTGGTGCCTAGGCGCCCCTATCTGGTGCCTAAATGCCAACTCTCTGTGTGCTATGTAACTTAGAAACCTTTTGGAATGTCCTGAAATTTGATGCCTTGGCGCCTGGGCGCCAACTCATTGGGAGCTTCTTGCAGTGTGAGGTGTTGGATCTTTTGGCTAAGGCATGTAGGGTGGCGCCTGAGCGCCAGCCTACCTGCTTCTTCACTTTGCTCCGTTCTGCCTTCGACTCGCCCGCATGCCTGTGAATTTATGTCTTTCCTGCAAAAATGAATGAAACTAAATAAATGAACTAAAAATGCCTAATTTATACTAAAAATGCATAAAAACTACATAATGCTCCTAAAATGCAAAGCGAGTGAAAATTTAGCTAAATGGATGCAAACTAAACCTAATCTCTTGGACTAACACGTAAAAATAGTCTGAAAGTCTGAAATGGGTCATGATAACTCGCATTTTATCAGGATGGTAGGAGGCCAGCGGCGCCCTCCCTAAGATGGGAGAAGGATTAAGGACCAGTCGCCTGGCTAGCGTGCTGTTAAGGATTCTCTTCCAAAAGGTAGAATGATCATTTGCTAAGTGTCACTACTGGATGGGGAGAAATGCATTTGTATATGTTTTGCTTTTGAAAACCCCAAATATTGGGACATAAAAGCATTTATACGAAAAGTTATCCTAAATGGGATTTTATGAGCCTATGCAAAATGATTACCCTAAAAATAGGGCGCTTTACACAAAACTGTAAATATCAAGGATGAGATGAAATGTTTTTATACAAATGCTTTCATGAAAAAGGATTATGTGTTTTAACTTTATTTTCTATAAAGATGCCCCAAAATGGGGATTACGAAAAAAGTTTATGTCTTGTTTACTATAAACAAGCCCCAAAATGACGATTACAAAAAAGGTTATATGTTTTGTTTATTATAAACAAGCCCCAAGATAGGGATTATGAAGAAGGGTTTATATGGAAAATGTTTTATATATCTTGTTCGCTATAAACAAACCCCAAGACGGGGATTATGAAAAAAGGTTTATGAGAAAATATTTTTGGACATAAAAATGTCCATTGCCAAAGAAAGGCTTATGTGGAAAAATATTTTAGGACATATGAATGTTCGTTGCCAAAAGGATTTATGTGAAAAAATATTTTAGGACATATAAATATCCATTGCTAAAGAAAGTTTATGTTAAAGATGTTTTGGGACATAAAATGTCCCCTAACTAAAAGGATTTATGAGAAAAATGGTTTGGACAAAAAGAAGGTTTTATGTAAAATGTCTTGGAACATTAAAAATGTTCACACAAGACCAAAGAGGATTACCTAAAAAGGGTACAACATATATGTTTTGCCTTTGAAAGCCCAGACGTGACATTCAAAAGGTTTTAAAGATGTTTATGAAAATATTTTAAAGAAAAGTCTTGCCCTAAAGATAAAATGCTTGCTTACTAAGTAATCACTCACATTTTATTTTTTTCAAACCTTAGACAGGTGCAGGGAAGCTCAAGAGGTCATGGACTTGAGAAACTAAGGAAAGGTATGGGATGGTATCCATGTGGGGCTAAAATGACTAGCCGTGATGAATGAGATGGTATGCCTTAAAGTGTTAAGTTGACGTATGTGAACTTACTTAAAGTTCTAAGTTCTATGAGAACTGATGATTGAATGTATGTATGATGGAATGAAAATGTCATGATTAGGTCAAGAGGACCTTAATGTAGAAGTGCAAGTTGAGATGTTATGAATAATATGTATAGTTGATGACAACTGCCAGGTTGTAAGATCATGAATAGGAATATGAATGAAAGGGAAGCTAAAGGGTATTTTTAAAATACCAAGTGCGACGATTTACAAATGTATCGTTGCTTATGATATGAAGGAAGTGAAATGTGGAGAAATGAAATGACAAAAGAAAAGAAATTAAACGAAATTTTTTTTGAACAAGATCCAATTAAGAACCTGCCGCATGATCAGGACAACAATCCTGATTTACATTTACCAATCGATAAGATCATGGAGTAAGGCTCAGGATGTGACGTCTTGGGTTGGGGGCGCCACAAGCGACTTGGGTGAAGTTCAAGGTCAAGTCGACTCAGTTACAAGACTTGATTAATCAAGACTAAAGAAGAATTTTTAATGAAATTCAAAGTTTCAAATGGATAGGGAAGTTGCACGGCCAAGTCGACTTCACTAGCGACTTGGATGAAGACTAGGACCAAGTCGATTCGAGTCAAGGACTTGGAAGATTGAAGCCAAAGAGACACATTTTATGAAATTCAAGGTGTCAAATTGGCAGTGAAGTCGCATAGCCAAGTCGACTTCACTAGCAACTTGGTCGAAGTTCCAAAGTCAAGAGCAACTTAGTTGAAGTTCCAAAGTCAAGTCGACTTAAGGGTTGGACATTTCCACTGATTAGACAAGTTACATGCAATTTCGCACCTGAAGTTGACTCCACATGCAACTTAGGTCAAGTTAAGGACTAAGTCGACCAAGTTAGAACTTGAGGAGCACAATATTCAAAGGAGGATTTAAGAAGAAAAAATGCCCCGATTAAAGTCCCACCCCAAGTCGACTTCAGTATGCTACTTGGGTGAAGTCGCATTCGTAGTCGACTCCAGCGATGACCTATATTGTAACAGTCGGAAAAATTCAAATATTGGCGCATTTAATGCACTCCACCTGTCCTCCAAAGTTCAAAGTAACTCCTCTATTTAAAGCATGGTAAGGGGAGTTATGAGGGTTGGAAAAAGCATTCATTGATCCCTTATCTTCCCTCCAACAAGCATTCAAGTGTGCACTAAGTGCTAAAAGAGGAAGAACTCTATTTTTCACTATAAGAGCTGCAACAAATCATCAATCTCAAGCTTCCAAGAATTCTTTTCTGTGATGAATTTTCTCTACACAATTTGTAACGTGTAGACTATCTTTCTAACTTGATTTGTTATATTTTCACTTAGCTAGATGTTGGAGACCAAGACCAAATAAATACAAATAGTGTACAGTTGGAGTGAGATTCACAGTCTACTTATGTTATAACTAAAAGGCCCTTTAGATCTACATTCTAGAAGAAAGTAAGATATCTAATTATATCTCTGTTGATATAATGGAACCAAAGACGCAAAGGTGTGTTCTTGAAAGAGTGGAGTAGAGAGGGTTATCCCAAACCACTATAGTTTCTTGTGTATGTTATTTGTGATTTTGTTTGCTCTATTACTCTCTATGTTTTTCGTTCAAGGGGACAAAGTTTTCAAGGGGTTAAGTCTTTAACCACTAAAATTTTTTAAAATAATCCAATTTACTCAACCCCTCTTTAGTTTTGTCATAAACTCGGGACTAACAGAATCCAAAGGCTTTTCATAGCTCCTCCCCCTACTCTATCCTTTTGGAAACCCATTTCAAACTTGATCAAAGTTCTCCCTTTCCTTCCCTAGCTTCTAAGTTATAAATGGGAGGTTTATTCCTTTATGGAAGATCTTCATGTTAGTTAGATGATTGAAAATAAGGGATCCAAACCTTTTCCCTTGTGGATTATATATCCTTCTTAAGTTTCTTTATCTTTCTTTTGAATTGTTATGATGTCCATTTATAGGTGTCATGTTGTCCATGTCTAGTTGTTATGTTATTGAACTTAAGCTGCGATATAAACCAAAGCATCAACCTAAGATGACTTTATTCATTATACTAACCGACTTAAATTGACATGTTGCCCTACTTAAGCCTTAGCCCTATTAAGGTTGTCTAAATAAAAGCCACCATGCTGCTTAATCAAGCTATCTCGTTGTCAGATTAGAGGTGACAACCTCTCCCTAATTTATATAGTTTAAATAGATCATGGTGGATTTGCATGTTAGATTCTATTCTTGCTTCAATAAGAGGTTGATATACCCAATTGTATATTGGCATTTTTCCCCCATGTTAGAGAATTCATATTCTACGAGACCCACTATTTGGCAATTACACTCGCGGATGCATATTATTCAATAAGGTAAAAATTTTCAAGCATTGAACAAGTAATAGAAGAACTTCTATGAGGACTAGGTATTTTTATTATAAACTTTCCATTACAATGAGGTAATTTACAAATATACTACTAGTAATTAATAGTGTTATTGTTATGTATTCTCTATATAGATGTGGCACTCGGGGGATTATGTAATGTGTACATGCATGAATTAGGATCTTAGTATGTTTTTGTGGCTGCACCACTTGGTTATGATATAATTTGTTGAGTATTGATTTAGGGGTGTAAGATTAATGCAATATTTGAGACACAATAACTATCTTGAACCGCAGAGTAGATATGGGTTCGATCTACCTGGTCAAGTCGTAGGGCTCAAAGGGGTAGCTCCCCAAAAAAAATTTAATTTATTAAGTGATATATGTGGAAAATTTAGTGGTAAATTAGTAACTAGGCCCAACCCATGTGGGCAAAATCCCTTTTAAGAGAAGGGTGTGCGCAACCTCCTTCATTTTCATTCTCTTCTCGTTTCTATTCCACATCCCTTCATTTTCCCCTTTCTTCCCAGTTTTGAATCCACTCAAATTTTCTCGAAAACTCTGTAAACTACCTTGAAGATTATTGTTTCACATCAAGAGAGCTCAAAAATTCTAGAGATTATAATCTATAATTGCTGATTTTGAAGAAATCATGATGTGATGATTAGACCTAAGTAGGACCCATACATATGCATTTGACATATAAATGTGAATTAATTATGATTTAATTGATTTATTGATTTTATGGCTATTGATTAAGGATGGTGATTAAATTAATCGCCATAGCCCTAATGTGAGTAAATGTGACTAAAGTGGCCTAATGAGGGTTAAAAAATGCGAATGAGTTATGAATAATTATTTCATTTATTATGATTCAATTAACGGATATGATGATGATAATTATGAGTTTAAGATGATAAATGTTAGAAAATTCATAACTTGACGCCTATGAGGCGGAATGAGGTGAAATTTGAAAGGTAAGCACATGACTTTGTGCTCAACCTTATGATTAGATTGGAATATGAAGATTATGATGAGAGTAGGGTGATAAATATTTATTTTCATCCAAATCCAAAAGATAATTTCAAATGGTCATAACTTGTGTTAGAAAGATCATTTTGAGATGAAATTTGTCATGAACGGTTAAAATGATGTGATGTATCTTATGGATGGGTTTGATTAAGCTAATTATCATGGTAAAATAATTAATCATAAAAGGACGAAACCCATTGACTTTTGTCATCAAAAAGCAACTTGTAATTAATGAAAAATCAACCTCTTTAATGAGGTAATTAAGGGACAAATTGAAGTGTCCAAAGGGGTGATTTTTTAACACATTTTGCGAATTATTAAAAATGCAAAAAATGCATGAAAAGGGGCAGCAATAAATGGACATGTAAGGGCATGAATGTAGGCTAGATGTTGTAGACACAAAAAGGCCAAAATAAGTAGCCTTATGTGGACTTCCAAGGGGATGAAATTGGGGCATTTTGCAATTCCAAAAATTCAAAATTAATTTTAAAGCTGCTGCATGATCAAGGATGATTAATGGTTGGATTTGGGCAGATTTATGTACCCATAAAAATCCAAAAGAGGCTACCCTAGGAGGGGACGTCCAAGGGTGATGTAGGGCAGCTTTTTTTGCTTTAAAAATCTGTAAAAAATGGAAAATATCATGGGATAATTATGACCGCTCAATGAGGATAATTATGGATATTTCAAACCTCAAAAATGAGGTGGAATTACGAGAGAGTGGGCAGCCTTATATATAAGAGAAAGAGGGCAATTGACGTCCATTTCAAGTGGATGGTTTTGGGAGAGAAAAAAAGAAAAAGAAAAAAGAAAAGACAATCCAGCAAGGGACGTGCCAAGGGGGAAAGAAAAGGAAGAAAAAGAAGAAGAAAATAAAGAGGAGAAACCAAGACAAGAAAGTTAGAGCAACATCTCTCCAATTCAAGTAAGTGTTGAGTTAAGTTTGAATCAATAAATTCTATGATTTTTAGCTTCATTTATGGGTCATAAATTTGATCCATAATGAACCCTTAAATGATGAGTTATGATACCCTTAATTAGGGTATTAAATAAGGAATGAATGAAGGGAACGAATTCAAGGGTTCAAGGGAGCTAAGTTTGACGTGAAGATTGATTTTGACTTATGGACCTAGCTGGAGTTTTCTTAAATTCCATTTGATGTTGTTGTTTTAATCATGTTATATGTTTGAGTTATGATTCATGATTCTCTGATTTATATATGCTAATTTGGGTATGAATTATGAACCCTAGAAAGGATGAAACCTAGGGTTGTCAACATGATCCAATTTTCACTCTTTTGAGATGATTATGATACATGAATTAACTCAACTAATACATGGATTCATTAAAGGGTCAATACCCTAAAGTTAGGGTACATGGGACGTCAACA
Source organism: Annona cherimola (assembly GCA_030490835.1). NCBI lineage: Eukaryota > Viridiplantae > Streptophyta > Magnoliopsida > Magnoliales > Annonaceae > Annona > Annona cherimola. The sequence goes on along the minus strand of CM059972.1, from coordinate 51,932,274 downwards.
AAGGGTGGAAGAAATTTGCAAAAATCTGATTTTTATGGACTCATGTTGGGGACGTCCAAAGGTTGGCCAAACCATGTATGAAAAGTTGTTGTTTTGGGACAACTAAATTATGGACTTTAAATATGTGAAAATACCCTAAATATGGAACAAGAAAAGCATGATTAAAGGCTGGAATTTAAGAGTTAAAAAATCTATTATGGACCATGTGTCAAGTTGGACGTTAAAAGTAGGAAAGAAGGGTGTCAAAGTTGCTGTTTTGGAACTCTACGATTAAAGGATTAAAATTCCATGAATATAACGTAAATTATGTGCTAATTAAGTGGTTTAATTATGCCAAAATTGAGGACAAATTGTTGTTTTAAAAAGGTTAAGAAACACATAACACATGTGTAGTAAGAAGGGTGCATGTAAAAGGGGTTGTATAGATAAATGAGAAATGACTTATATGATTTGCTAAAATGCAAAAAAAAATAGAAATGCGATGAAATGTGTAATTAAGTTGCTGATTTGATAATAAATTGTAATCTCGAATTTTGAGATTAATATGTGAGACCTAATCTATTAGATATGTGTCTAAAGTGAGCACCGATATGTGAAATGTGGAAAATATACGATAAATAATGAATGGGAGTAATGAACTTCCATATGATGAGTGTGAAACCCATATTATTTGAAACTTAGTGAATGTGAGACATACTGAGAGCTGGTATAGTATGTATATTATTGTTGTAAAGTTATAGAAAAATGTGTATGTTTACAAAAAAACTAAATTGTAATTTTAGAAAAGTGAAATTAAATTACAAATTTAGAAAAAAGGGTAAATAATGATTTCATAAAGATTAGATATGAAAATAAATTTTATAAATTTTTCAGAAAGAAATTTAAACATTCTGAATTATACCAATTGAAACTATTTAAATTCGCGGACCTTATGGAAAAATAAAAATAAATAGGAAAATTTGGGCCAATTAGGGGTCCTAAATTAAGGACTTACATTCATCTACACTACTTTCATTATATCTTAAAATGTATAGCTTGGATCGACAAGAGAATTTAATAGAAAGTATTGAATTATTTGCTCTTTAATCTAGATGGACTAGATTATGAAAAACAATTGATTAAAATGCTTAACTTAAGTGCATCAAAAAAGTGCCCAGAAGTCAAACCCACACAAGCTTCCACGTACAGAAACCCCAATCATAATTTTTTTTTATTTTTAATTAATTGTTTATTAAATTAATATCTTAGTATATTTAAGGCCATTTGAGATAAAATTTATGGGCAATCCTATTTTAACATATCCTACATAATGAATGGACTAGATAATGAAAATTATGTTTTAAATTTTTTTAAAAAACCAGAGTTACATGAGATTTCATGAATTAATTTTAAATATCAATATCTTAAACCATACAAATTATTTTGATATGAAAATTGAGATGGATGGTTTAATTTATATGCTCTACAATATGGATGGATTGGATTATGAAAAATGATTAAATAACACATTTACATAATTTCAAACTTGCATTGAAAAACGTGTCCCTATCCCTCAGAACATACATATGTATCATTTTTACCATATATTTCATATGTTATTAATTAGAATTATTCTATTTAGACAACTCCGTTGCATATGAGATTTCATGGGTAAGTCTAAATTAATGTACCCTACTTGGTGAATGGATTAGATTATATAAAACATAATTAAGAATGGGTATAAAAAAATTAAAATTTCAATGAAATGCATTAGTTAATTCCCAATGCCTATATCTTAACCAATTTGGATTATTTTGGTACGAAATTTGATGTGAACGGCTAATTTTGTACACTTTAAAACATTGATGGAACAGATTATAAATAATCTCTTTACAAAAAATTAAACAGAATTTCATTCACTAATGGGCATATAGGGTACGGTTTGCATGGTCAAAACAAAAAAGGAAGTTGACATTTTTCTAGCTCAAATTGAACGTGTCCAACAAGGTAATTTTGGGGAGAATAAAAAAAATGAAAATGCAGCTAATGATGGTTGGAAAAGCATTGAGGTGGTAGCAATAAGGATGAGGTGGACAGTGGAGAATTATGCAGTAATAAATAAATAAATAATTTTACCATAATAATTACATGGCGATGAGGTGTTAATCTCAACAACATATAAATAGAGAAGGGCAAGCAACATGAGAGGTTCCAGTAGCAACATAGGAGAAAAAAAAAGAAGAAGAAAGAAAGAAAAGGAGGAAGAGAGGTGGAGCAGCCTTTAACGTCCAGCAGCAGCAGGTTCAAATATTTATTTTTCTGTTTTGTTTACTTCATTATTCCACCTTACATAATCACATGTATTAGGCATTGTAGAAAATTTTCTAAAACTTGTTGACGTCCAAGGGTGATTGAATTAAATATTATTATTATTATTATTATTTATTCACCTCATTCAACATCCAAAATAGTTGTAGGTTGATATATTTTAATTTTTTTCACAATTCAAACAACCATTATAAATAAGAATTTTTTTAAAAGGGGCTGATATACGTGTTGTTAATTAAATTAAAATAAATTATTTTTTGTATTGTTTTAAGATATTGAGGATGTTGAAACTATATTCATTATTTACACATTAAAATTTTTATTTTCCTTTTCTATGTTAAAGTGACGTTAAGTGGGATAGACTTTGAGAAAAAAATTTCTACACTTTTGCATAGCCCTTGAAACGTCTAAACAAGCCTTCATATTATTAAAGTTTCAGAATTTTAGGATATATAATTATATTGTCAAGATGGTTGTAATATCTAAATAATTAAGAATTTTACTATCTATAAAATTCTACCTAGAATAAGTATGAATTGAATGTTGTTAGAAATTTTAAGGATTACCATTAATATCCTAACAAATTTAATACATGTAGAAAATATGTACATGTATTAAAAGATTGTTAGGAAATATGGACATTTGTAAGGACCAGATATTTTATTTTATTTTATTTTCATTATAACCCTTCTCTATCTATGAGATAACTTATGAACATGCCACTAGGAGTTTATAATGTTAATGGATGCATAACATATATGAATATAGTATCTAGGGAACATATAGTGCATATATGCATGTATTATGATCTTAGCACACTGAGTATAAATTTAAATGTGTATGATTAGTGTGACATTGTTAAGCACTATAACTATTTTTCCCCTTCGCAGAGTAGGTACGGGGTTCGACCATTTCGCGCCCGACTGCGTTTTGTTCTTCTCCTCTTCTGGTTCTTCGCTCCTCCTCTACTTTCTCTTCCACTCAGTTTGAACCACCCGTGATCTCTTGAGGAAAACATACCAACTTCCTTGAAGGTCATAGATCCTAGTCTAGGAAGCTCCAAGGCTCTGAATCTCTGCAATCCACATCTAGGGTCGCTGTTTTGGTAGAAATCATGGTCAAGGTAAGTAGATGTCGCCCCTTCTCGATTTAGTGATGAAATTTTATGTTAAACGCGATGTGAGGCTAGAGGGAATGTGTAGCGCCCGACGACTCCATGGTATTAGGCATAGGGTTCGTAACAGTTAGGGTTCATGGGGAATTTACTTTGAATGTGCGATTTCTATGATGTAAAAGACTTCTTAGCAGTATTATATTGTCGAAATGTGACGTGAATTGATTTGCCCCAATCGAGAGTATGAATTGAAGGTTCTTTCATTTCACACCTATCATGTGTTTGATAAAATGCTTGTGTGACAGATCTATGTGTTGAATTTGAATTGTGTTGATGTTGTATGCGTGGTTTGCGACGTGTTTCATTGTCTGTTAAGTATGATGTGTTATCTCAAATAGTTGGTTGTAAGGGTTATTCATGGCCCCTGATTGACATGAGGAGAGGGTTGTTCATGACCCTTGATAGACATGAGTAGATGATTGGTTGTGTTGTTCAATTTGTGTGTGGTTATATGCATACGATCTTGGGAGTGGGTATTGGACCCATATGTATTAGCTTCATCACTATATGAGTATCCATCATTATACTTATTTCCACTTTGTGCTAACCACTATCTACTTACTGGGTCTATTTAAACTCATATCATTTGTTATTGTACTTTTAGATCACAGGCCAGATGGGGAACTTAAAGATGGGACAAGTTGAAGATCAAACAAGAGAGACCATAGCACAATATGTTAATTTCAGTTCTTTTAGATTTGTGCTCTTTTTTATAATCATATATGTAGACAATTATTTAGGCGGATTCGCTTTGACAACTATAATGTACTTGGTATTTCAGATTGGATTATAATCCTTGTTGATGCACATATGCATGATTATTATATTTGCTTGATGTGTAAGGGAAATATTTAATGATTTTCCTTCTATATGAATGTTCTTATTATATGAAGATGCAAGTAATGAATAGGATTGAATGTTACAGATTGAAATGTTATGAATATCAGGTCATGTATTCCATATTACCCCTTGTATGTTATGGGGAGATGCTGCCGAATTTTTCTTAGATTGTGTAGTACTCATTGACTAGTTCTTGAGTAATTCTAGGAATGGGGTGTTACAACATTAGTTTTAGAAATTCTGTTTAAATCTACCCTACTATAGATTATAAATAGGTACCTTATATGACTACGAAATTCAATATGCTCGACATGGGGTGTTGAATGAAATGTTTAGCCGAAATTAAAATATATCATGCAAATATGTGAGTTAGTCCTTTTCACTTGTTTAGGAAAAGGGAAAGAAAAGATTGAGGAGATAAGTTGACATTCGAAGGTAGGCAAGTAACGCCTTGAAATGATTTATTTTTAAAATAATTGAATGATTTGCAATTCATTTCCTGTTGTCATTTTTCAATATTATTTAAGGATGGTCATCCCCATAATGTGATTTGAAAAATGTATTTATTAATCTATTTCATAAATGATTATACCATTTTCTCAATTTGAAAAGAGAGCAAAATGATGAATGCGATTATTTCTTAAAGTTATTCTAGAATGTGTGCGATGCATGGTGCATAAAGGTACAGGTCCATTTTAGAGGTATAAGCGGAACAAAGTCTCCCTCAAATGTGATCGAGTCACTGATATAGGCCCAATGGCCGGCGGCGCCCTCCCTAAAATAGGGGTAGATAAACTGATGGTCGCCTAGCTAGCGTACGATCTAATGAAGGTTTAAGGCATAAATGTGAAATATGCATTTGCATGTGCACTATTTATGAAATGTCAACTTTTGGAATGAAAATATTTACTTAAATGAAAATACTTGCTTACTAAGTCCAGTACTTACATTTTATTCTTCCCAACCTTGGACAGGTATAGCAAGGTGTAAAAAAAATGTCTCAATTTAGAGACTCTTAAGGTTGTAATGTTCTCATATACTTGGATGAATGGAGACGTTGTGAGGATACAATACTGCTAGGTTTCAAAGACTGATGGTGTAAATGAATTTTAATGATTTGTAAATAATATGTGATTTTAATTACCAATAAATGATTGCTTGTAAATTGAAATGAGATTAAATTGAAAACCTCACCTTGTGAACAGGGCTATAATCCTGCTCACAGTTTACTAACTAAACGATCTTGGAGTAAGGTTTAGGCGCCTTGGGTTCGGGGTGCCACAGAGAGTGGTATCAGAGCCAAGGTGTTAGTAAATAGGCATTAAATATATATATTAAATTGAATGAAATGAAATTAATTTGTAATATCTATTGTATTTTCATTTATGTGTGTAAAACTGTGATGCAATATTATGACCCTTTTGTAAGATATAGCTAATTGAATATGTTTTGAAATGTAGATGGAAAATAAGGAAAAGGCAATAATGGACCCAAACATGATGAGAAGAGAGGCAGAAGAAGCAGAAAAAAAATAAAGGATAGAGGAGAATTTGAATAGATGGTGGACATCACAAACATATATTTCTTTTAGACCCCCATACCTGAGGAGGACCTCAAGTCAAATCCTATATCCTCTGTGAAAGTAGAAGGTACAACTGGCCCTCACGATCACCCCTTGCAACCAGGACCTAGCTTTAGGGGATCTACTAGTAGAACTCCAGTACGAGAGGTGTGAAACCCCGATTTTAGACACGTGTACAAAACCCTAAGTAATGTATTAATAAAATATATATTTATGAGTATGAAAACATGTATATTAGAGGTTAAATAAATGCAATTGTGGGATTAAACCACGTGAATAGTAATGTGAATAGTAACCGAGGTGATTAAGAGTTAATCACGTAGATTAACCTAATCACAAAAAGACAAAAAGGGAGATTTAATCACTACAAGACGAAATAGCAATTCTTTTTTATATTTTAATCCAATTTTGGATTTTGTTGGAAAATTAAAGAAAAATTCATAATTTGCAATCCAGGCGTCGGATTTCAATGAATTTTTTTTTGGATGGTTAAAAATTCATGATGAACATGATGAATAGGTTAAGATGTAGTGAAAATTACAAATCAAGAGTCAAGATGAGACATCAAATGAAGATCAAAAAGTAACTTATCTTTTTCATTAAAATCCATTTGACTTTTATTAAATATAAATAATTTAAAAATAAAAAAATTAAATGTAAATCAACTGCAATGGTAGGGGCATGCAGGGGGTGGTTGAGATTTTGACCAAAATCAATGGTCCAAATTAATCCTCATCAAAAATAAAGGGTTAGGATTAAATTAGCTTAAAATAATAATTTTAATAAATTAAAAAATCAAGGAAAATAGGGCTTCCATAGGGGTACTGGAGCTGTTGTAGGGTGGTCTGCACAAGGCTCCATGCACCTTTTTAAAATTATAAAAAAATACATTTACAATTTAATACCTCAAGCAAGGGGGTAAATTCCAATTTGATGAAAAATCAGAAAGTATAAATAGGGGTTAAGGGTGGACGTCCAAAGCCACATTCACCCAGCTCCCAAACCTCCCACATGTCCAAGGAAGAAAAGGAGAAAGTTAGAGAGAGAAAGTGTGAGAAAAAGAGGGATATCTTCACTTTGGGTAAGTGATTTCTTCCCAAATTTCTTTCGGATGTTAAGTAGGGTAAAATCATGCTTAGATAATGCCTAAGCATGAAAAAATAAGTATAGTTATAATGCTTAATTAGAATTATGCTAAAACATCAAAAATTTAGAGCAAAGATAGAGCATTCAGGAAGATAGCTTATGATATGTGTAAATAATGCTCCAAAATTGATAAATGATGATTTTGGATGAATTAATATGATAAATATGATGTTGGAATGATGATATATTAATTTCATAATTTTTTGGAATTAAGGATTATGCTTAAGTGAATTATGTTGAATTTTAGTATATGGAGAAAATGATTTATTTAGCCAAGTTAATGATGATGAATTCAAAATTTATGAATTTTTTCATGATATACTAAACATAAGCTATGTCATGGTATTTTTTATTTTTGGAACCCATGAACAGTAACCCACGTTGCTGTGAACAGTAAACTCGGGTGAACAGTACCCATGAACAGTGATCGTGAATAGTGATGATGAACAGTATTTTGCTACAGCGACATGAACAGTAATTATGAACATTAACAACGTGATTTTTGGAGAAATTTAAGATTACTATTTATACTTTAAAGATTGGATTTTTAAAGAATTTATAGATAAAAAAATCCATATAAGGAAGTATTGACCAAGTGTTTATAAGATTAACCTCTATAGAAATGAGGTAAGGAATTATTATAAAGCATGCATGGGAAGTAATCTAAGACATGGAATGATATAGATAAAATATCATTTTTTCTTGTATAGGAAAAGGAAAGGAAAAGGTGGAGGATACAGACTGAGGAGTTAAGCAAGCTATATGCTTTCTAAAATGTTTGTAAATGATTGCAAATTGTTTGCTCACATATTTTATGAATTATATTTAAGGATGGTCATTCTTATAATGTTTTACATGAAATGATTGCTAACTGATTGTTAAATTACTTTCTAAATAATTTATCAAATTTTATGGAGCATGTCATGCCGGCATATGTATGAACATGGTGCACAAGGAAGAGACTTTGGCGGAAGTAGTAAGCGGATCAGAGGGTCCCCCTTCACTATTGTCAAGTCTCAAGGGCTGTGTGCCGACGGCGTCCTCCCAGAGGTTGGAGCACAAGGAAAGTCATGAATGAATGAATACATTGCATTCTCATGAAATGCATGAAAAAGTTTCTGTTCCATTGGTAATTGATCACTTGGTAAGTGTCTCCTACCAAATGGGGAGAAATGCATTTAAATGAAAGGAAAATGTTTACTTGCCAAAGAAAAAGACTTGCATACTGAGTATTATTACTCATATGTGTTTTCAAAATGACAAACAGGCTATGGAGCTGACTCATAAAGGATGCCAGGTAGAAATGACTTGCAAAATTAATTGCAGTTCTATGTATGCGTCCAAAGGGGCAAATGTATGAAAATCATGTTGAAGTCATGTTTTATGGATACTACAAACATGATTGTACTTATGTGAATTATTTCATAAAAAGAAGATATGAATGGTTTTATGATGATATGGATGAGTCTATTATAAATAAAGTGTATGCTTAAGTGACGAATGAAAAGAAAAAAATTAGACGAGATCCAATTAAGTACCCGCCGCGTGATCAGGGTAACAATCCTGAGTCACATTTACCAATCGACATGATCCTGGAGTAAGGTCTATGTGGACGCCTTGGTTCGAGGCGCCACAGAAGATGGTATCAAAGCAAGGATTGGTAAATAAGCGGGATAAGGAGAAAATAAAGGATGATGAAAGGATAGGTCTGATACCACAAAAGTAGTATCGGAGCAAGGATTGATAAATAGGCGTGGAAAGAGAAAAATTAAGAATGATGATAGAAAAGGAATGATACCACGGAAGTTTGGAATAGAGCATGGATTGATAGTATGGCGCCCCAAACCGAGACGTCACTTGCTTACCTCAAGATCATATTGATTGGTAAATGTGAATCAGGATTGTTGTCCTGATCACGCGGCGGGTTCTTAATTAGATTTCGTCCAAAAAAATTTTTTTTTATTTGTTCCTTTATCCCTTCTCATTTCTTTTCTTAGTATCTAACTTCATTTGACTTGTAAACAACGATACACTTGTAATTTTGTCACTTAGCATTTTAATCATACTACATGGTTCCCTTACATACTCATTCATAAACATATCCCCTGACAGTTGACATCAATTATATACATCATTCATAAAATTTTAATCTCATTTTTTTACATATTTGGTTTACACAACCTGGCCAAACTATAACCACATAACATTCATTCATAATTGAATACTAAACACATTCACTTGTACACATACATTATCATATCTTTAAAAATTCCAAACATATCATTTAGTACACATAACAAATCATTTAGCACACACATGAATACTATATCATACCTTTTTTCAGTTATATCATGTTCTCCACCCCTTGAGCTTCCCTATACCTGTCTAAGGTTTGGGAAAACAAAATGTGAGTGATGAACTCAGTAAGCAAGCATTTTGCATTTTCATATAAATGCATTTCCTCTATTCGGTAGAAGACTCTTATCAAGAATCAACTATCAACAGGGAGAAACCTTTCGTGAAAATCCTGTCATAAAACTTTGCATTTAAATCCTTCATAAAACCTATCATTTAAACCATACATGACAACCATTCATATAAATCATTCTTGAAAATCATTTCTGTCGATCAATCATATAACCTTTTTATAAGAGGACAAATGTATGTCCTAATTTATTTTTATACAAACCTATATTCATGAAGAAAATCTTATGCTCTAAATCATTTGCATATAAGACATATTATATAAGGACAATTATATGTCCTGAACAATTTCGTATAAATCTTTTTCAATACAACACATATGCATATGTAAAAAGTGTCCTGAAATAGATGTGTAAATATTATTTTCTGTGGACATTGTTATGTCCTAAAATATCATTGAATAAACATTAATTCCTGTGGACATCATCATGTCCCCGTTTTAGGGTGTCTAAAACAAATGATATGCATATACGTTTCTAACCCTCTGTTAGGTGTCACTTACCAAGTAATCATCCCTCCATAGGAAAGAAACCCTTCATGTGACTACACCGCTAGCTAGGCGGTTGTCCATGATCCTGCTCCCATTTCAAGGAGGGCGCCGCCGGCCTCCTGCCTTCCCTTAGCGACTTGGCCACAGGTAGAGGTTGGCCTTGGTATGCAACCGTCTCGGTCTACAACCGCCCCCACCATGGGCCTAGTACGTGATTCCTGTGCACACTCATTTGTATTCGCATCATTATGTTATCATGATTTCATAAAATCAACAAAACCTTAAATCCATATGTTTTTTTTCCAAATAAACACTTAATATCATAAATCTATTACAGTCTTCAGACTAAGTCCATCTCAAATAGAGAACTCGACATAATTATTTTTCCAAAATAAAACGTTTTCATAAACTGTTTTCAAATAATAATACAAGAATGACCACTCTTAAAGAATTTTTTAAAAACATATTAATAAATCAATTTTAAAATATTTATAATACTTAGAAAAAATATCATTTTCAAGAATATTTTCTTATTTATTTATAATCCATTTTAGAATCATTTTGTAAACCGATTTCGAAACATTTCAATAACCGAAAGGAATAGACTTTCCTTGTCAACATTTTTATTTCCTTTTCTAGTCTTTTTATGAACAAAAGATAGACAAACACATCTGTTTCCATTTTATTGGCATTATATGCCTTGTCCACCTAACATTCTTATCTCATTGACGTAGAGAAACGTTTGCACTATCTTTTGAATTTTAAAATAGTCATCAAATCGTTTTATAACACCGAGTATTGAGTGGGTCATTCTTAAAACTCTTTTAGAAAGAAACACATGAGTACAAAACATTTTTCCAAAGTAATCCAATCTATAAAGAGATTGAAAGTATTTTGATAGTTTATTTCAAAACATCTATTTAAATTGTTTTAAAACATTTATAAGTCATTTCAAATGCCCTATTTATTTACAAATGTCATTATATGAAAAATCGTATAATTTTTCGTAAAACCCTTTAAGAATAGAATTCCCAATGTCTGTTTCTAATATCATCTTAGAAAAGAATTAAAAACTCTTTAGTCTTAAATGCCTTTGAAATAGCATTTCTAGGAATTTATCTGACCCAAAAACCATCTTCATACATATCATTAATACGGAGTAAAATCATACCATCAAAATTTAAGCATGTTTACATTGAAGCAATGCTAAGACTTTTCATTAAAGTCATATTTTCAAAGATTAAATTTACTTGATCTGCAACCAAAACTTAAAATCAACAATACATGTACTTGAAACAAAAACCAATATTCATGAAGGTTGGCTTACTTATCTTGTAAGCAACCTGAAAACATCTTAATAATACATGTTCAAATCATTTCACATTTAATAACAAAATAGCATTTGAAAATGCTATCTAAAACATCATTATAAAGCATTTGTAATCATTTCAATTTCTCAAATGAAATCAATATTTTCAAAAGGTTGCTTGCTTATCTGAGTCGATCCTTTGTGCTTTCCATTCCTCACTTTCTCCTTCAATTCACATATACATGTCACATGGGTTTAATCCCATCTGGCCCGTAACATGCTAACTTTAAATCATTCTTTCTTTGACATTAACACTTGTATTTCCCTTACATATCCATACAAATTTAATAAATAGGTTAATTCTTTCTTTCTATACTTATATCTTACGTAGGAATTTCTTGAAATTACTCAAGATATCATTTCATATCCCATAACATGCTAATTTTCTATCAAAACTTTATTTAAATGATAATTCGCATTTCTTATTTAGCCATATATACTCTTTTTAATAACCATTAATATTCACTTTCCTCAATAGTGACATATTACATACCTACCTATATAGGTATAGCAATTGCTCATCTATTTTATTAAATACCCACGTCTAAGGTATTTATTCACTTAAATTTTCAAAAGACTTGCTAATATTCAACTCTTTGAATTTACATTAAACCTTTTTAACAAACACATACATATATAATTTAGTGATTATTTATTTCTTCATTTAATCTCCGTGTTTAAGGTTCTAAACTTATGAAATCATTCAAATAGCTTGTCTACAACCTTTAACAAGCTAAGTTCACATTAAATTTTCGAAAGCTAATCTTTTTCAATTTATCCACATGTACATACATATTTGCTATATATATTACTCCTACCCTTTCATTTCTTTGCATATACATATAAAGAATTGTCAACCAACAATTCTTATAATCATCTTGAGGGTTTATATGGAATCTATAGCAAGTTAATTTAAATCAAAATTTCTGGAATTTACCCCCTTTTACCAAAACAGCCCTATATAATCTCATATTTTCAAATTTCATTTATGAAATTTGCACCTTAACTATACATACATGAGATGCTACCCACCAACCATTCTTATAACCATTTGTAGGGCTTGTTTATGATTCATAATACCCAGAATTCACATAAAATTTCTGAAACTTAGATATAATCAGAAATTTAAATATATACATGATTTAGGCATCTACTTGAAGGTATACCCATATATGACATATTTTTAATTCATTAAACCTTAATGCTTGTAATTCATCAACCCTTAATGCTTGTAATTCATCATATAACAATTGAATTAAATTAAAATATACAGAAATTTCTTCCTTTCATCCAGATTTCACGTCCCATTAATTCACAAAATTTCACATTTTCTCTTATGCAGTTTGGACGTTCCATTAATGGCAGAGATGCATATTTTTCTCAGGCAGGTTGGACATTAATTGTGGCATGAATTAAATGGCATAAAAATTTTATTACCACATACCTGCTGGACGTGATTTTGGACAGAAATAATTAAAATGAAAATTTTGTTTTATAACATAGCTACTGAACGTGAATTTGGGGAGGAAAATCAATATGAAATTTTTTTTTCCATATCATACTACTGGACGTGATTTTGGCAGAGAATAAATGATATGAAAATTTGTTTATATCATCTATGCTGAACGTGAAATGGGTAGGGGAGAATTAAGATAAAAATTCAGCAAATACCTAGAATTTTGGACATCCAATTAAAATGAGCTAAATATATTTTTCATCCATGAATTGCTGCTAGACGTCCTTTGCTGCTCCTTTTTATGCATCTTCCATTTTTTATTTCTCTCTTCATGTATTGCTGAAATGGACGTTCATGCTGTCCTTTGCAAATTCTATTTTTTTTCCATCTCCCCATCACGTTAAAACATTCACTCCATTGCTGCCATTATCCATTTATAAAGAAACCGAAATCTGCCCCTTTTTCCAAGCCACCAAACTCATGCATTTCGTGTGCTGTAATAATTTTGACCATCCATTCCTCTCCATTTTTATCATCAAATCTGGACCATCCATTCCATTACTTGCTGCCCAAGTTTCCATGCCCCTATGCCTACCTAGCTGCCCTAATGTCCACCCTATTTTGCTGAAAAATAATTTTTATATAAATATTTAATTGATGCTGAAAATGATTGGACGTGCATGCTGTCCAATGCATTTAAGTGCTGCTGCATTTTTCCACCGTTGAAAAATCTGCTTAATTTAATACTCAGCTGTGGACGTGGTTAATTAGTTGCATTTTCATATAGATTTTTGCATTTTTTTATTTAATAATAACTGCTCACAATTTATACACATAGCTGTCCACAATATGCACGTCCACTTAGCTTCAGGTTTTGGCATTTTATGCCATAGAATTTCATTTTAATTTATGGCCATTTATTTACCCTAATTGCATAGGTAATTTAATTATATATTTATCATTAAAAAAATTAAAATATAATGCATATCACCATGGGCATTCCCACCATGTGTCACATATGTACCTTAGCTTAGTCGTATAAAAATCTCATCTCAAAAACATGAGTAGATGCTAAGACATTAGCAAAATAATTTAATTCATAAAATATCATAAAATCTTAGTCGATTAATCCATTTCCCTTCATAATTTTTATGATCCAATTCATCCATATGATTAAACCCATAATTATACGATAGTGTTTCAAATTTCACCTCAATTGGCCTTATAGGCGTTAAGTTATGAATTTTCTAATGTTTTTCAACTTAACTCCTTAATTATCATTCTAATTTTCATAAATCAAATTATGAAAAATTAAAAATATTATTCATGATATATTTATAGTTTCCAATTTTCATTAAGCCTCTTTAATCCTATTAACCCATATTGGCCTATAACGATTAATTTAATCGTCATTTATAATTATTAGTTCTAATTGTAATAACTTTTCAAACTAATAAAATCATTCAAAATCAAATTAAATCTTTCATGAATCATATTTATATGCCTATTGTATTCACAAAAGCCCTTCATAGATTAAGTCATCATACCGTCTTAGGCTATGTCTTAAATTTACAAGTCATTTTAGCTTGTAAATCATAAGATATAAATATATCAATTTTTAAATCAATAAATAAAATAATAAATAGCATTAATTGCACTTTCCACATAAACATTTTTCCATCCTTCGGTGTGCATAATTATCATTATAATCTTGGAAAATTAACTTAATCACCTTGTTAAAATTAATTTCTTTAATTTCATCTTAATACAAGCTTTGAACTACATTTGTTAGGTTCTAATATAGTGGGGTTTCACAGATAGATAGGCATGAAAAGAAAGAACTAATGTCTAGATCTACATGTTTAACAGGTTATGATACTTCTATGATATTGATATGAAATGATATATATGTTAGAAACATATATAGATGTGTGTGACATATATGCTTGAATATGAATAATGTTATGAATATTATAAATGTTAATATTATAAGAATGTTATGATACTAACCAAAGTTTTGTGCATATAGAAAGCAAAAATGCCAACTACAAGAGCTGGAGCTAGGCTGAATAAAGGGAAGGCACTAATAGGAGAATCAGTTAGCCGACCCGAAGTAGGAGAAATCAGTAAATGGACCAAAAGGTCTGAGTTGAAAGGACAGACATCAAGGACCCATCAACAACGGGAAGAGGCTAGCTCTGAATTTCATGTAGAAAGGAGAGCTAACCAAGAAAGGCAACTAGAAGAAAGGATAGCTGCAGCCGTGGAAAAGGCAATGTAGCAATGGGCAACCCAGGCCGCTGGTATAATACAATGTATGAAGGAGAAAAATTGGCAGGCCCCGCCACAAGGTGATAATGGGGAAAGACCTGGCCCATCGGCCAACCTCGATTTTTCTAAAGGTATAGAAGATACCCTCCTAGAGGCTGATAGAAAGGCTATCAATGCAGAGCAATGGATCATGGAAATCAAATAGTTATTTAGGATTTCCCCCTACAATGATCAACAGAAAGTTCTATGTGCTACCCACCTGCTGGTTAAAGACGCTTATGAATGGTGGAAAACATTGATGGTTACTATGCCACACCCGGAACGGGTTACGTGGCAAGAATTTTTAGAAGAATTTAATAGAGTATCTTCCAGTAGGCTTACAGAGCCGAAAAGTGATAGAGTTTGAGAAACTCTACCAAGGCAAGATGACGGTGACCAAATATGCAACAAGATTCATTGCCTTGGTTAGGTATGTACCTTGGATCGCCAATGTGCCAAAAAATAAGGCACAGAGCTTCCAACGTGGGCTGAGACCCCAATTAAGGGAGGGACTAGCCCCATTACTAATAAGAGATTATGCCTCTAGTATAGAAAGAGCTAGGGCATTAGAAATGGAGTCCATGAGGACATAGGAGTTTAGGCAAGCTCAAGAGCAATTCTTCTCGACTCCCAAGGAAAATGGGGACAAGATAGGGAAAAACGAGAAGGCAATGGATGGAAAGGAGGAATCCAGTTCCAAGGGAAAGAGTACCTCACCTTGCAAAACTTGTCATAAGCACCACTGTGGCTAATGCCTCCAAGGATTAAGGAAATGTTTTAAGTGTGGTCAAGCGGGACATATGACTCGGGAATGCAGAATGACCAAGTGTTTCATGTGTGGCCAAGTCGGGCATATATCATTCAACTGCCCGAACAAACCATAGAAAGCTCCAACTCAAGGAAGGTTGGACCAGCAAAAAGCCCCCGCCATAACCAACAACCCTGTGCGTGTCCAAACCCTCACCGGAATGGAATCTCAAGAAACTGAGGAAGAAGTGGTTACAGGTATGATTTAAATTTTAGAAAATTCATTATTTAATTCATATGTTACACATTCATACCAATACATAACCACACACGCACTATAGGTGGAGGAAACCAGTAGTACCATGAATCCTTGGGATATAAAATGGCAAGTAAAGAATCAAGTATGCAAGGTGTGCCCTATCAGGATAGGCACAATGATATTGAAAGACGATATAATTCTAAACCAAAAATTTGAGGCATGTAATAATTGATTGTAATAAAAAGAGAATTGTTTGGAATTATTCCAAACCCAATGCATTTAAAGATAGGCAAGAAAGAGGAAGGATTTCCTCCATATGAATTAGCAAATGCCAGAAAAGGCTAATATGCTTTTGAATATAGATGTCTAATTACGCAGAAAAAGCGTAATGGAATATTTGAAGGGCAACAGGTTTCGGGATGAACCTATTATAAGGGGGGGAGAATTGTGAAACCCCCGATCTTAGACATGTGTACAAAACCCTAGGGTTGTAAACCTTAGGTAATGTATTAATAAAATATATATTCATGAGTATGAAAATATGTGTATTAGAGGTTAAAGAAATGCAATTATGGGATTAAACCACGTGAATAGTACACGTGAATAGTAACATAAATAGTAACTGAGGTGATTAAGAGTTAATCACATAGATTAACCTAATCACAAAAAGACAAAAAGGGAGATTTAATCAATACATGACGAAATAGCAATTCTTTTTTATATTTTAATCCAATTTTGGATTTTTATGAAAAATTAAAGAAAAATTCATAACTTGCAATCCGGGCGTCGGATTTCGATGAAAGTTTTTATGGATGGTTAAAAATTCATAATGAACATGATGAATAGGTTAAAATGTGATGACAATCACAAATCAAGGGTCAAGATGAGACGTGAAATGGAGATCAAAAAGTAACTTATCTTTTTCATTAAAATCCATTTGACTTTTATTAAATATAAATAATTAAAAAATAAAAAAATTAAATGTAAATCAGCTGCAATGGCAGGGGCGTGCAGGGGGGTGGTTAAGATTTTGACCAAAATCAATGGTCCAAATTAATCCTCATCAAAAATCAAGGGTTAGGATTAAATTAGTTTAAAATAAATAATTTTAATAAATTAAAAAATTAAGGAAAATAGGGCTGCCATAGGGGGGCTAGAGCAGCTGTAGGGTGGAATGTACAAGGCTCCATGCACCTTTTTAAAATTATAAAAAAATACATTTTCAATTTAATACCTCAAGCAAGGGGGTAAATTCCAATTTGATGAAAAATCAAAAAGTATAAATAGGGGGCAAGGGTGGTGTGATACCCGGATCCAAGTAGGACTCGTATGAAGGCATTTGGCATGTAATTATGATACATGTATGCCTTGAATGAATTTTGGATGATTTTATGATTAATGATATTTTGCAATTAGGGTTTTAGTTAAGAATAATGATTAAAAATTTAATCGCCGGAGCCCAAAGTGAGTCGGTATGACCCGAGGGGCTTAATGAGGATTTAAAGGTGACAATTCGTCATGAATAATCATGTTAATAATCATGATTTAATTTATGGAGACTAAAATATAATTATGAAATTAATGTGAAAAATGATAGAAAATTCATAATTTGAAGTCCATAAAGAGGATTTCGATGAAATTTGAAAGGTAAGCTCACGACGGTGGGCCTGATCTTATGAATGGATTGGATTAAGGGAATCATGATGGGATTAGGGTGCTAATTAATTATTTTTATCCCCAAATCCAAAAGATAAATTCAAGTGGTCATAAGCGGAGTTAAAAAACTTGGTTAGAAACGAAACTTGAGAAAGATGGATAAAACGATATGACGAACGATATGGTAGGAATGGATTAAGCTAATTATCATGGGATTTTCTTAATCACAACAAGACGAAACACATTTATGGGAGAAAAGACAAAAAAATTAATGCAAAATCAAAGGAAGTTGCAAGGGGACGTTCCAAGCTCCAAAAATCTGATTTTTTGGATTTTTAAAAATCCAAAAATTACATGTAAATGGGCTATGAGCTAGGGAATTTAATGTATGGTAGATTGAGGTGTATTTAAGGCATAAAATGCCAAACTAAAGGGCAGCAAGGTGGACGTCCCATGTGTGGATAGCTAGGTGGCCCATCAATGCATGATTTTGTGATTTTTTTTATTAAGATAATTACTCAATTTTAATTGGGTAAAAATTAGCCAAGTGTACAAGGGATAAGTGCACATTTATGTAGACTTCAAATGGAATAAAAAAGGGGACATAGTTGCTGGAAAATTCCAGCAACCAACCCAAGTGACGTCCATAGCAAGAGAGAGAGAGAGAGAAGAGAGGAAACTAAGGAGAAAAAAATTCTCCAAAAATCCAGCAAGCCTCACACGACCCCACAAGCAAGGAAAGGGAGAAAAGAGAAGGAAAATAAGAAGGAAAAAGGGAAAGAAAAGCTCGAGAAGCTTGGGGCAAAGATTCAACCAAATCGAGTAAGTACCCGTTGAGTTTAAGCCTTCCAATTTCCATGTTTCCTTTTTGGTTTTGAACCATGATTTAAATTCATGGAATATCTCTTAAAGAACATGTTATGATACCCTTAAATTGGGCATTTAATGAAAATTAGATGGCATAAATGAAAGCAAGCATTCGAGGGAGTTAAATGGGTGTTAAGATGAGATTTTTGGTGAAAATCACCACTTGAACCCTCTTGAATCTGTATGGAATATTGCTGCATGAGCCGAGAATCATGATTAGGATATAAATCATGATTTAGTGTAAGTCATATGATGAGTTATGAATAAGTTGCTGATTATAAGGTATGGAACCTAGGGTTGCATATATAACTCAAATTTTCCATTTTTATGTTAAAAATGGTATGAAAATGAGATTAAATGATTTATGGAAGGTATGTATGGAAAAATACCCTAGGATTAGGGTACTTAGGATGCCCAAAAGGATTTGGGAAGATGAACTCCAAATCTGATTTTTATGAATTTTATGAAAAGATGTCCAAATAGGGTGAAAACGGTACCCGAAATGGATGAGTAAGTTGCTGTATGGAAACCATTTAATTATGGGATTCAAATATGTATTAATACCCTAAATTTAGGTTAAGAAAAGCAGGAAGGACGGGACATATGAAGGCAAATCGAGCGAGTTGAATGCAAGCTGAGGCAACCAGAGGCAGATGGATGGCGCCCAGGCACCACCCTACGTGCCTTGGCCATTTTCAGCACACACAGCTTACAGCATGGCTTCCAGATAGTTGGCGCCTAGGCGCCACCTAGGGGTGCCTAGGCTCCACTTCATCTACATGAAACCCAAGTCAGACGATGTTGAAGCCACAAGTCAGGTATTACCTCTAGGGAGTTGGCGCCTAGGCGCCACCCAGGGGCGCCCATGCACCAGGCATGATCAACCACAAGATGTAAATGAGAAGTTCCAAGCCAAAAAAGTACAGGGAGTTGGCGCCTAGGCTCCAATACGCATCCGTACGTGCAAACTTCAGTGCATAAGCTGCGTAAAGGGACTCTATATATAGTTCCTAGGGGTTTACGCGCGTGAAAAAAAAAGAGGAGAGCCTAAGTACGAAGTAAAGTGCAAGAGAAAGAGGAAATCAAGATTAAAGCCCGGATTGAAGAGAGGATTTTGTCCCGTTGGTGTAAACCGCCGAAAAATAGTTTTCTCTTATTCTTTCTAATTTTCTTTCTCTGCCTTTATGGATACTTTTTATATGGATGAATGGGATGCTAAGATCATGTCTTTGAACTAAACCTCCATTAGATGGATAGTTGGATGATTTGAATTCTAAACTATATTGTTTCTTGGTTCTTAGAATATTCAGGAATGAATAATTGATTTTATACATGATTGTGTATGATTTACCTTTGCATGTATGGATTGAATGCTTTTTACAAGATTAGTTACCTTGTAAGATGATTTAATTGCTTGATTTATCCTTGGAAGAGGAAGATCTCTGCCGGATCCATGTGCAAGGCATAGGTTTCTACCTTTGTGTAAGAGGAGTTGTTTAACGGATAGGAATATACCGTTAAACCCTGTGTAGTCATTATACAAGTTATCAACTTATCAATTTCACTTTATTTAATGCCATGGGAACATAGCAATTAAATAGGGTGTAATTAGCTTTATATAATGTTGGAAGACATATATAAAGATATACGAACTTGGGCTAGTAAATCCATATGCAATCCAATTAAAAAGAACCAAAGAAATATAGTTTAGATTCAAGGATTCTGATCTATCCATCTGTCATCCCTATTCAGTAAACTCGTTTTCAGTATCCAGTAGTCTCGTAATCTCTACTCTGACTTACCTTTGAATCGTTAGTTTAGTTAAATCACAAACTCAGAATTTTCCATCAATCGAAAGCAGTTTAACTAATTAATAATTTCGGTTAACAATTCCTCGAGGGAACGATACTCTACTCACTCTTTATTACTTGACACGGCACGTATACTTGCGTAAATAGCGAGAATTTTAATTGACATATACGCAACTCGTCAAGTTTTTAGCGCCGTTGCTAAGGAATTGTTTAGCCAATTATTTTTTTAGTTTTATTGCTTTCTTGTATAATTCTGTAGAATAGTTTATTTTCATAATTTCTTTTAGTTTAGAATTTCTTTTTCTGCTAGTTCAATTTCATTGATTTTTTCAGAGTCATCTCATATAGCATGTGCCGAGGCAGAGCCGGAAAGGAGATTGTTATTCCTTTTGATCCGAAACCCAAACAAACTTATTTGAGAAGGCGTCGCAAGAGCAGGGAGGTTAGGAACAGACAACATACTATGGAGCACATCAAGAACCAGGATGAAAATATTCATGTAAATCAATAGGAAAATCAAAGGATTGAAATCCCAAATCATCCACCTCAAGATGATTTGGACCAACCCATTTGGGACCTGATTGCGCTTGGTCAGAATGCAGTTCAAACTAGCATTGCACCTCCTCCGATCGACACCAATAACTTCGAGATCAAGCTGATGATTTTTCAGATGCTCCACTCTATCAGGCAGCTCAGAGGTTTAGCATCTGAAGACCCGCACCGCCATCTGCAGAACTTTCTGTAGATTATGAACACATTCAAGCAGAACGGAGTCTCCGACGAGGCAATGCGGCTTCGAACGTTTCCATTTTCTTTGCGAGATCGAGCTTCGGAGTGGCTAGACTCTTTGCCACTGAACTCCATCAACACATGGAATGACTTGGCTCAGAAATTCCTAGAAAAATACTTTAGCCAAGCTGAGAATGGATATAGTCTCGTTCAAGCAACACGGAGAGGAGACTCTATTAGAGGCGTGGGATCGTTTCAAAGACCTGCTTTGAAAATGCCCACATCATGGAATTCAGCCGTGGATCCAAATTCAGATTTTTTATAACGGTCTCCAAGATTCCACCCGTCACATGGTGGATTCTTCATCGAACAGTTCTCTCCTTCGGAAAAGTTATTGAGAATCATACGCCCTGCTCGAAAACATGGCGGCCAATACTTATCAACTGTCATCTGACAGGAGCCGACGTGGGGGTCTAATCCAACTGGACGCGGTTTCATCGATAAAGGCCCACATCAACGCTTTATCTCGGTAAATCCAAAACTTGTCCAGGCCAGCCAACGTCAATGTATTAGGGGCATCTACACCATAGCAGTCGACAGCAATAGACATTTGCACGTGGTGTGGCGAATTCGGCCATCCCAGTGATGAATGTGCCTCCAACCCGGAGTCCATTAATTATGTGGAAAATTTCCAGAGAAACCCAGCAAATAAATATGGAAACAACTACAACCCAGGTTGGAGAAATCATCCCAATTTCTTATGGAATAACTAAACGAGGCCGAAACAGCCACCGAGATTCTCACAGCAATAGCCTGCAAGACCAATGCAGTTCAATCCACCACCGCAAGAAGAGAAGAAATCGGATCTGGAAAATCTTTTCATGCAGTTTATGCAATCCCAAATCATGACGAACAGGAACCTAGAAGCTAGATAGGCCAACTGGCCTGAGCTCTGAACAACCGACCTCAAGGATCGTTGCTGAGCAACACCGTGCAAAATTCGAAGGGAAAAGGTAAAGAACAGGTCCAAGTAGTCACATTGCGTAGTGGAAAGCAATTACCCGATGCAATTCCACCCGAATCGGTAACTAAACCCACTAATCCTATGATTCAGCAGTCGCAGGAGTCAGAAGAACCAGTTACTACCCAGAAGCAACCGGATGCTGAAATCACTACGAATCCAAGGCCGCCTCCTCCATTTCCTCAGCGATTCGAAAAGATTAAAAAGGAGGGCCAGTTCAAGAAATTTCTTGAGGTATTGAAGCAGCTACACATCAATATACCTCTCGTTGAAGCCTTAGAACAGATACCTAGCTACGCCAAATTCATGAAAGACGTGCTATCAAAGAAAAGGCGGTTGACAGAATTCGAGACGATGGCGTTAACAGAGAAAATCAGTTCAAGGGTGCAGAGGAAGCTACCTCCTAAACTCAAGGGCCCAGGGAGTTTTACCATTCCATGCACGATTGGAGACCAGTACTTCGGGAGAGCCCTATGCGACTTGGGAGCCAGCATTAATCTCATGTTGTGGCGCCCCGAACCGAGGTGCCTAGAAGCCTTACTCCGGGATCGTTTTGAATGGTAAACGTGACTCAGGATTGTTACCCTGATCACACGACAGAATTTTTTTTTATCATCAATACATGGAAAATTTCCATCATTCATCCAACATGAAATATATTTCACATATCACAGTTATAAACCAAAACTGTTCCATAAAACAAAAATATTCATTTCCATTTCAAAATTATCATCATTGTCTTTGCATAAAATTTACACATACAATATTTCATCAAAACTACATGTCATTTTACATGCTGCCATCATCATCTTTTCCCGTCTGTTGTTGAAAAAGCATGGGTGAGTAATAATACTCAGTAAGCAAGTCATACATAATTTATCAATCATTTTCATGCATTTCATAAAATGCAAATGCAATGCATACATAACATTCATGACATTCCTTTGGATGCGACTCTAGCTAGGCGCCCATCCCATACATGCTCCTATTTCAGGGAGGTCGCCGCCGGCCTGGGCCTATTAAGCGACTTGGCAATAGCGAGGGGGACATCTGGTCCGCTTTCTACCTCGACTATGGCCTATTCCTCGTGCACATGCTCATTCTCATACACATGCCGGCATGATATTTGCAAATCATAAACACTTTCATAAAAACATTTAGTAAATAATTTAACAAAACAAACTTCAGTTCATCTAAAGCAGTTATAGGCATGGCCAACCTTAAATAAATTTCACAAAGCAATTCGCAAACAATTTCAAGAATTTTAGAAATAATTTGCAAAACATATAACTTGCTTACCTTCTTAGCGGGTGTCTTCAACCTTCTCTTTCCCTTTTCCTATTCAAGGAAAAAGGATAATTTCATTTCTTCTATTAAAGCTGCTTCCCATGCATGCTTTATAATATTTGAGCATTATTTTTATATGGATATTTTTATCCATGGGTTCTTCAAAATTTTCATCCTTATATTTAAATATTAATCTCAATTTTTCTTCAAAATCACGCTGTTTACTGTAGCATATTACTGTTCATCCGAGTTACTGTTCACAGAGACGTGGTTAGTGTTCATGGGTTCCAAAAATTGATATTTTTTCCAAAAATAAAAAATACCATGACATAACTTATGCCTAGTATATCATAGGACATTTCATACATTTTGAATTTATCATCATTTACTTGGCGAAAAAAATTATTTTCTCCATATACTAAAAATCAACATAAATTCACTTAAGCATAATCCTTAATTCCAAAAATCATGAAATTAATATATCATCATTCCAACATCATATTTATCATAATCATACATCCAAAATCATCATTTATAAATTTTGGAGCATTATTTTCACATATCATATGCTATCTTCCCGAATACCCTATCTTCGCTCCAAATTTTTGATGTTTTGGCATAATTCCATTCAAATATTATATCTATGCTTATTTTCTCATAATTAGGAATTATCTAAGCATGGTTTTACCTTACTTAACATCCAAAAGAAATTTGGTTAGAAATCACTTACCCGAAGTGGAGATACGCCTCTTTTTCTCACACTTTATCTCTCCAACCTTCTATTCTTCAAAGCTAAAACATGTGGGGATGGAAAATGAAGTTGCTCAAATGATTTTTGAGCTTGGGATGGCTGTGAATTCGTCCAAGGCATGCTCCCCTATTTATAGTGCTTCAAATTTCATGAATTTTCATTTTACCCCCTCTAGCTCAAGGTGTAAAATTGCAAATGTATTTTTTTCTAATTTCCAAAGAAGCCTTGAGCCAAGAACAGCCACCCTAGGCCTGCTCCATCCCCCCTATAGCAGCCCTAATTTTCTACCTATTTTTTTGATTTTTAAAATTAATTAAATTAAGCTAAATTAATCCTAGCCATTGATCTTTGATTAGGATGAATTTTGACCATTGATTTTGGTCAAGATACCCACCTGCACGACCTGACTTGTAGCTGCTTTGCTTTTAATTTTTTAATTTTTAATTTTTAATTTTTTTATTTTAATTAAAAGTCAAATGCTTAATTAATGTAAAGTTGATTCACTTTTTCACTTCGTATTTGATGCTTCATCTTGACCTTTGATTTGTAATTTTTATCACATCTTAATCCATTCATCATGTCCATCATGTATTTTTAACCATCCATAAAAAATTTCATCAAATTCCAAAGCCCGGATTGCAATTTATGATTTTTTTTTCTATTTTTCCACAAAAATCCAAATTTGGATTAAAATATAAAAAAGAATTGCTATTTTGTCTTGTAGTGATTAAATCTCTATTTTGTCTTTTTGTGATTAAGTTAATCCAAGTGATAACTCTCAATCACGTGTCTTAATCCCCGGTTACTAATTACGTTCACTATTCACGTGCACTATTCATGGGGTTAAATTCCTAATTGCATTATTTCAATCTCCAATACACATATCCATCAATATAATTCATGAATTTTTATTTATTAATAAAATAATTACAAAATTACAAATATTGAAATGACGCGTATACGGTCCGGTTTCACACATGCCCAAGTCCATTTTCAGAAAATTAGGCCTAGGGGAAGCCCGACCTACCACAGTGACACTGCAACTGGCAGATCGATCCATCACGTATCCAGAAGGTATTATTGAGGATGGTCTTGTCAAGGTGGACAAGTTCATTTTTCCTGCTGATTTTATTATCCTGGATTATGAAGAAGATCGAGATATGCCAATCATTCTGGGTCGACCTTTCCTTGCAACGGGCAACCCAATAATTAATGTATGAGCCGGAGAATTAACCATGCAGGTGCAAAATGAAAAAGGTTACATTCAACGTGCTCAAGTCGATACAGAGCCCAACGGATCCAGAGGATTGTTTAAGGATTGATTTAGGCAATTTGAAAGTTCAAAAGTTTCCCGAGACTGGTATTGAAAAGGACACAGAGGAGATTGCAACTGGGGGCCGCAAATTATCTACCTATGTTAAAGACCGACTCGTTGGTTATTTTGGGTTCGAACGACTGACCAGCGGGCGGAAAGCCAGGACAGGGAAATTAAATTAAAAAATGGAATAGAGGAGGTTATAATTGATAAAGCTGGATGTTTTCATATCCGAAGACCACTACCTCATCTACAGGAAGGACAAATCTGGCATGATTTTATGGACTGATGGGCTTAAGATTAGATTTGAACCTCCAGGTTGCAATTTGAATGGCCGGAAGTTCGAGGTGGTGAAATTGAAAGCAGATTGAACAGAAGAAACGTCGGGCTGGGGACGTTAAGCTTAGCGCTGAATGGGAGGCAACCCATTGCTTAGTTTCAATTTGATTTGAAATTTTGTATTTGTTTTGTTTTTGGTTTTTTATTTTTATTTTCAAAGAAAATTTTTGGCACCTAGGCGCCATGGAGAACAACCCGAAGAACACGGGCGCCCCGGCACCACAAATTGGCGCCCCAGCGCCGGGTCGTGGACAGCGCGACCCGGACGCCTTATAAAGCATGAGGTTAGGGTTCTAAACCCTAAACCCCACGCCCCGGCGCCGAAACTTCCCATTTTTCATTTCCTAACATTCCCACTTTGATTTCAAGCCATTCTAACTCAAATCCAACTGCATTTCATCAAGGATTCTTCCTCCCATTTCATCCATTCCAACCATTCCATTTTCATTCTTTTTCTCCTTTGCTTAGATCCACTTAAATCCATCCAAAAATCCATTTTTCCAACACCAAATCATAAATAATACCCCCACATTTGGTTTTCCATCATTTTCCCCTTGATTAGGGCTCCATTTTGAGCCCCATCACCTTCCCTTTTTCGTCTGGCGCCAGATATCGGCTGACAGCAGATCGGCGCCTAGGCGCCGCTACCCCCGCTCCCTGACGCCGTTCAGAGACAGCACAAGTTCAAAATTTCAGGTGAAAGGCTTCTTTGGGTAAAAACTTCTCCAACTTTGAGATATTTTCTTTGCTTTAAGGTTGTTTGGTGATTGTTTGGGTGGAAGTTTGATTGGATTTGTTGATTGGACTGCGGATTGGAGATTATTTTGGGTGAATTGTTTGGCATTGGTTGGTGCTTGAGTAGCTTGGTGATTTGGGTGGATTGTTTGGTATTGGTTAGTCGACTTGTTGTGTATTGGATTTTGGATTGCTTGGTTGTGTCGGACTTTTGATTGCAATGGAAGACATGGAGTCATCATCCTCGGCCAAAAGGAAGAAAGTGCAGGAACCCGTGGACTTTGATGTAAACCGATTTGTGTCAGCCAAGGCCTTCAAGCGCTACACAAATGCGCTCCAGAAAAGGCATTTGATTCCATAGAGAGGAATCAAGATAGATGAGTTCTCCGACGCTCCACTCCTCAACTTGCACGCTCGAGGTTGGCAGCAGTTTGTGGCGCAACCCCCGGCCGTTATTACTCCCATGGTCAAGGAGTTCTATGCTAACGTAGTGGAACACGAGGAGGGGCGGGCGAAAGTTAGAGGCAAGATCGTCCATTTTCATGCGGAGGCGATCAATGCCTACTATGGGTTGATGCCTTTTCCTCACCCAAACAAGTACGAGGCATTTCTGGAGGGCGAAGACTGAGATACAGAATCCATCACCAGACCATTTTGCCAGAAGCCACCGGTTTGGAAGTCTACGGGAGGATAGCTCACGTCCTTCAAGCGCAGTGAGATGATGTACGACGGGAGAATGATTTTCCACTTCATCTCTGCCCGGATGATGCCGTCAACCCACGTCAGTGAGGTGACAATGGACAAGGCCCTCTTGCTATACGCCATCTACAGTGGGCTGATGATCGACGTCGGAAGGCTCATATATCATCAGATCTGCGCCTGTGCGACCGCACCCCGGGGCAGTTATTTCTTTCCATCCCTCATCACTGGGCTCTGCAAGCGGGCCGACGTCAGATGGGAGCCGACGGAGGAGGTCCTGAATTGTCAAGCCATCATAGACGACCTCTCCTACCGCACCCAGCCTCGGGTTCGCACAGCCACCACACGCCCCAGAGTGGCTCCACCTGCAACGGGTCCATCCTCGCAGCCGCTATCCACGGCCGAGCGGCTAACCAACCTGGAGAATTTGGTTGCCGCCCAAGCCAGGTACCAGCGGCAGCATGACCGGACGATGGAGGCCTACATATGGCGGATAGCGGAGGACCGCCAGATCAATATCTCCACCCTCCCGCCTTTCCCACTGACGTCACCCGAGGTCCAAGCCTGCTTCGGGCAGTAGCCTCAGCCCGACGATGAGGACGATGAGGACGCGACGGAGTCCGATTCGTGAGGGAGTCCCGGTCCTTTATTTTTATTTTTTCTTTTATTTTTACTTTTCATTGTATTTTCATTATTAGTTCATTTTAGGATTATGCATTGAGGACAATGCATCTCTCAAGTTTGGGGGAGGTATATAATTCTCAACCATAGGTTAGTTTTTCATTTTAATTCTTCATGCTTTATTTTATGTTGCATATGTGTCAATTCAGCTAATGAAAGTTGTCTTTATTTCAATCCATCTTATTGTGAAAATGTGCAAGGTTGTGATTAATGTTGACTTGAAATTGAATTCCTGAAAGAAAGGGCTATTCAGATTAAAAACCAAGTATAAAAATAGGTTGAAAGTAACATGTGAAAGAATTAAAAGAAATTTCATAATGCATTGTTCTAATTCAATTATAGGCATATCTTTCAGACCGAGATGATGAAAACTGAACTAAATAAATGTTGACCAAGTACTTTAACGGGTTCAAAAATGGTATTATTTCACAAGAATTAGTCAAACATGTTCAGTACCCCTAACTAGGCATTAAAAAAATAATAAGGGGGTGGTTGACCGAAGCTGAGTAACCAGGACTTGGCATTGACAAATGGCAAGGTTCGCATAAAAAAGCAAAGGAAAATCACAGTAATAACGCTTAAAAAGGGAAATTCTCCCTAGATACCTTGAAATATGGTGAGGGGAGCCAAAAAAATACTAAAAAGAGATCTCTAGATATCGTGAAATATGATGAGGAGAATTTTTGCAATAAGTTTGGGGGGGAAAATGAATCCAGTGACTGGATACCATTTTCTGTGACTAGTTTTATTCAGCTTGACCCTTGGTTTGCTTATGTTCATTAATTTTCTAACCAGTTTTCTGATCGAATGGAAGATTAATGTGTTGAATTGAATGTGCATTATGGAATCTTAGCATTAACAGGTAACTTGGTTTGAGAAAGAAAATGCATGTCTTGTTTTTATAATGAAGGATTTTTCAAGTTGAATTCATCTCGACCTTGTGAAATGGATAAGTTGATTGATCAAAACATAACAGGAAGCAAACGGAGTTGATAGAGTCTGCACTCATTCATTTATTCATTAGGGTTGCATGTGTTGCTTGAGGACTAGCAACATTTAAGTTTGGGGGTGTGATAACTCGTATTTTTGCGAGTTATCATGGTCCATTTCATACTTGATTTGTTCGTTAGTTTGAGAGATTAGGCTTAGTTTGCATTCATTTAGTTTAATTTTCATCCGCTTTGCATTTTAGGAGCATTATTTAGTTTTTAAGCATTTCTAGCATTATTTAGGCATCTTTTAGTTCATTTAGTTAGTTTTTCCATCTTTTGCAGGAAGGAAGGGACATATGAAGGCAAAGCGAGCGAGTTGAATGCAAGCTGAGGCAACCAGAAGCAGATGGATGGCGCCCAGGCGCCACCCTACGTGCCTTGGTCATTTTCAGCACACACAGCTTACAACATGGCTTCTAGAGAGTTGGCGCCTAGGCGCCACTTCATCTACATGAAACCAAAGTCAGACAATGTTGAAGCCACAAGTTAGGTATTGCCTCAAGGGAGTTGGCGCCTCAGCACCACCTAGGGGCACCTGGGCGCCTGACATGATCGACGACAAGATGTAAATGAGAAGTTCCAAGCCAAAAAATTCTAGGGAGTTGGCGCATAGGCGCCAATACGCATCCGTACGTGCAAACTTCAGTGCGTAAGCTGCGCAAAGGGACTCTATATATAATTTCTAGGGGTTCGCGCGCGTGAAAAAGAAGAGAGGAGAGCCTAAGTACGAACTAAAGTGCAAGAGAAAGAGGAAATCAAGATTAAAGCCCGGATTGAATAGAGGATTCAAGTCCCATTGGTGGAAACCGCCGGAAAACAGTTTTCGTTGGTCCCGAGTTGATGACAATTACCCAAGAGGGGAGGGGTGAATTGGGTATTTAAAATTTTTCAACTTAAACAAAAACTTTACCCCGATTTAGTTTAATCCCCTTTAATAAGACAAATGGAAAGCAATGAGATAATGAAAGTGAAAATAAAAAAAATAATAGACAAGATTTATAGTGGTTCGGGCGACCTTCCCTACTCCACTCTTCCAAGCTCACACTCCTAGTGACTTGGGTTCCACTATGTATTCCGTGAATACAACTACAGCCTCTACTCTCTTCTAGATTTCAGCTCTAGGGGGCATATACAATTCATAGCAGAAGTAGGTGACGAGTTCCACTCTAGTCACACACTACTTTGCTTACACTTGAACTTAGTTACCCAAACTAAATTAAGTTTAATAAAACAAGAAATAACAAAAGAAAGTTTCTACACGTTATTGGTGTGTAGAGGCAGATTTGGCGCAAAGAAGAACTTGTAAAGCAATCTTAATGATTCAGCAAGCAGCTCTTGGCAGTTTGAAAGTAAGGTTATTCTTCTAGATGTTGGCTTGATAACTTAATGCTCTTAGGTATGGGAGTTATGCTCAATCAATGAAGTTTCAGCTACCCTCCACATTCATATTGAATGCCTTATATAAATGGAGAGGAAATTCGAACGTTTGGAAGTAGGTGGCGCGCATTTAATGCGCCAATGTTCGAAAAATTTTCGACCATTGCGACCCAAGTCGCAGGTGGAGTAGACTTCAGGTGCGACTTTGCTCAAGTCGCAGATGGAGTCGACTTCGGGTGGGACTTCGGCTATACTCAGGCTGCTCAAGTTCTTCGTCGGGTCGACTTGGTCCTGGACTTGACCGAAGTCGCAGGTGAAGTCGACTTCGGATGCGACTTCACTTCCTTACCTTGCTTGATGAACTTGAAATCCTTGGAGATGGCTTTGGTCACTTAAATTTCTTCAAATTAATGTACTTCCCTTGATTTTATATCATTTGAAACTCAGTATATTCATCCTTACTTTATGTCCTTTAGCTCCGTGACTTGTAAACTTTGAATCCTTGAATCTTGGAGTACATGAAGTGTGTGATCTTGATTTTCCATGATGAATACATGCAACTTTGTTTGCTTTGGACTTGATTTGATCTTCATTTGGCCTAAGTTGAATATTTGAGTCTACTTGGTCTTCAATTTTACTCAAGTCGAGCATTGAGTCGACTTGGTTTGCGACTTAGCTCTTTAAAACGCGTGTTGTCAGTTTGAAGTCGAAGCTAAAGTCCACTTGGTTTGCGACTTCACCCAAGTCGCATGCGGAGTTGACTTGGGATGCGACTTCAGCAGCTCTCGTCCCCGATTTCAACTCTGGACAGAAAATCACGTTTGAAGTCGATGCTGGAGTCGACTTGGTCTGCGACTTCACCCAAGTCGCATGCGGAGTCAACTTCGTTTGCGACTTCGGCAGCTTTGCTCTCTGATTTCAACGCTAGATGAAAAATGCCACTTGAAGTCGCTGCTGGAGTTGACTTGGGGATCGACTTAGCCTAAGTTGATGCCTGAGTCGACTTGGGGATCGACTTTACTTGTCATGCTTTATTTTCTTCATTTTTATATCCTTTAATCATCTTCACAAACATGTTAGTAACCAAAACTTACTCAAATTGATTTGTTAATCATCAAAACATAGACTTGACTTATTTTCCACATGTTTGAAACATTCTCCCCCTTTTTGATGATTGACAAAACCGATTTGAGTATATACCTTTCAATGTCTTTAAAACACACTATGTTATCCTGTTTTGGTATCTTTAGAATAATCACTGGTCTTTTGCATTTTGAAGTTTAACATACATATTTCATTCTCATCATTTACATATTTCTCAAACTTTTTCATATGCAAACTTATGTATAATCTACCCAACTCAAATCCTAATTTATTCTCCCCCTTTTTGTCAATTTATCAAAAATAAAGATAGAGCAGGTTAATCCTTTGAGAATGGCGGAGGCTGCTCCCCCTGAACCTGTGCTCCCCCTCAGCTTGTGCTTTTCTAAGTTAATTCAATCATCCCCATATCATTTCTAATTTTATAAAATGGTTATTTTGCTAGAGGTTTGGTAAAAATATCTGCAATTTGATCTTCTGTTTTTACATATTCCAAACATATGTCATGATTTTCTACATGTTCTCTGATAAAATGATGTCTTATGTCTATATGCTTGGTCCTAGAATACAATACTGGATTTTTAGTTAAACATATTACATTAGTATTATCACATCTAATAGGTATATCTTTAAAATTCATGCCATAGTCCCTAAGTTGTTGTTTCATCCAAAGCAATTAGGCATAACAGCTCCCAGCGGTAACATATTCGGCTTCCGCGGTGGATAGAGCAACACTAGTTTGTTTTCTTGAAAATAATGAAACCAACACATTCCCAAGAAATTGACATGTTCCACTAGTGCTTTTTCTATCTATCTTGTAACCGGCAAAATCTGCATCCGAGTAGCCGATTAGATCAAAATTAGAACCCTTTGGATACCAAAGTCCTATGTTGGTAGTATATACTAAATATCTAAAAATTCTTTTTACAGCTACCAAGTGTGATTCTCTTGAACATGATTGAAATCTAGAGCACATACAAACACTAAATAGTATATCTGGTCTAGAAGCAGTTAAATATGATAAAGAACCTATCATGCTTCTATATTTGTGGAAATGATTAAAGGTTATAAAATTGAAGAATATGAAGCATGGCAAGTCAAGTCGATTTCCAAGTCGACTTAGGCATCGACTTAGGCCAAGTCAATCCCCAAGTCGACTCCAGCACGACTTCAAGACGTCATTTCCTTCCAGAGTTGAAATCAAGAATGAGAGGTGTCGAAGTTGCATCCCAAGTCGACTCCGCATGCGACTTGGGTGAAGTCGCAGACCAAGTCGACTCCAGCTTCGACTTCGAGGCGTCATTTTCATCCAGAGTTGAAATCGGGGATGAGAGCTGCCGAAGTCGCATCCCAAGTCGACTCCGCATGCGACTTGGGTGAAGTCGCAGACCAAGTCGACTTCAGCTTCAACTTCAGTGCGGAACTTGCAGATCAAGATGGCTCAATGCTAGGTTCAAGTGGAAATGAAGATCAATTCAACTCAGACACTCAACATGGACCAAATAAGGATCAAATGAAGATCAGATGAAGATCAAAGCAAGCAGGGCTGCATGAATCCATCATGATTGGATCATGAACACTTACTCAGACATCATCCATACATTCTAAGATTCAAGTACTCAAGATTATAAGGATTCAAAGTTTGCAAGTCACGAAGCTAAAAGGACATCAAGCTAAGATGATTATACTAAGTTGCAAAAAATATAATCAAAGGAAGAACAACCAAACATGAAGAAATTCAAGCAAGCAAGGCATTCCAAGAATTTTAAGTTCAACTAGCAAGCTAAAGAATTGAAGTCGCACCCGAAGTCGACTTCACCTGCGACTTGGGTCAAGTCGAGGACCAAGTCGACCCAGACTGGAACTTGAAGAAGCAGCGGACAGGCGAAGTCGCACCCAAAGTCGACTCCATCTGCGACTTGGGTGAAGTCACACCCGAAGTCGACTCCACTTGCGACTTTGGTCGCAACGGTCAGAAAATTTCCGAACGTTGGCGCATTAAACGCGTGCCACCTACTTTCAAACGTTCGGATTCCCTCACAAATTATATAAGGCATTGAATATGAACGAGGAGGGTAGCTGAGAAATCATTGAATGTGCATTACTCCCATCTTCAAGTTCTTTAAGTGATCAAGCCAACATTTAGAAGAAGAACCTTGCTGCCAAACTGCCAAGAGCTGCTTTGATGGACTCTTGGATTGCAATCCAAGATGGTGTAACCTTACCTATTGATGAAAGAGCTTCCAAATGGACCGATGAGGAAGTAAAAACTGTTAAGAGCAACGCTAAAGCTATAAACTCACTGTTTTGTGCTCTTACCGCTTCTGAATATGATAGAGTATCCTCTTGTCTAACTGCAAAAGAAATATGGGATACATTAACATCTATCTATGAAGGAACTTATCAAGTTCAAGGGACAAGGAGAAATATTTTGATTTGAGAGTTGGAAAGCTTTAGAATGCTAGATACATAAAATATTTCTGAAATGTTTGCTATATTCTCAAAAATTACTAATGCTTTGAAAGGTCTTGGAAAGGCAATTTTTGAATCTGAACAGCTCATAAAAATTCTAAGGGCGCTACCCGAATCGTGGACTCCGAAAATTACTGCAATAGAAGAAGCAAAGGACTTGAATACATTGAAGCTAGAAGACCTTATTAGCTCACTAATGTCACATGAGCTAATCAAGAAAAGAAATGAAGATCACCACAAAGGAAAGAGAGCAATTGCACTAAAAGTCACCCATAACTCAGATGAATCCACCTCATCATCTCACAATGACGATGAAGACATTGCTCTACTCACACGCAGATTTCGAAAGTTTGTGAGAAATGAAAAGAACTTCAAAGACTTCAAAGAGAGATCACGAAAAGAGAAGAAGAAGGAGGCTACAAAGTGCTATAGATGCGGCGGTATGGGACATATGCAAGCTCAATGTCCTACACCGGAAGAAAAATCAAAGGATCATCATGAGAGGAAGGAAAGATATGAAAGCAGAAAATTCCAAAGGCCGAAGGGAAGAGGAATGTACGTGAAAGAAGAAACTTCATCAACAAGTAGCTCCTCAACCGATGATTTTGAAGCGGCAAATTGTGCAAAAATATGCTGCATGGCGCGGATTGAGTAAGAAGAAAATTTATTGTGTTTAAACATAACGGAAGTTTTGGAAGAGCAAACCACCTCAACAAAGTGCACAAGTAATGAAGAGGTAACTTTCAAATTTTGTCATTCTCAATTTACTTATTCTTCTATTCAAGAATGTCTCAAATGTGCTGAATTAGAGAAATTACAACATGCATATGATTCATTATATGAGGAAATCAAAAAATTAGAAAACAAGTTATCATTAAAGAGACAACAATGCAATTCTATTATTATTGTAAATGAAAAACTAGCAGGAAACACAACAAAACTGAAAGAAGATGTGAAAATATTTCTAAAGATGACCTCTCAAACCAATAGAAGAGGTCTTGGATACTCCACATTTGAGCAAAGAGAAAGCGGCAAATCAAATGTGTCAATACTTGGGAAAAATCAAACCAAGACTGCATCTATTTACATACCTAAAGGGAAACAAGTTGTTTGGACCAAAAGGCCAATCATTGAACCACAACATACTTGGAGGCCTACTCCTAGACTACCAATGGCCTGCAACTTTTGCAACAAGATGAGTCACAAAATTCATAGATGCAACTTTAAGAAATTATATGACCATGGTGCAAAATTAGTTTGGGCTCCAAGAAACACAAGATTTGGGCTTTCAAAGATAGAACAATAAAGATTAAATCAGTTTACTAACCCAAATGGACCCATAAAATGGGTACCAAAGAGATAAGATTTATTTGTTCATTTTTCAGATATGTTTCAAGGCAAAGGCAAGCAATGTTTGGTTCATGGATAGTGGTTGCTCAAGGCATATGACCGGTGAAAGAAGTTTATTTCATAAACTCAAGTCTTGCAACGATGGAACTGTTGCTTTTGAAAATAATGAGAAAGGTAAAATCAAAAGTAAAGGAAACATTTATAGTATTTCAAATGCATGTATGAAAGATGTATTATTTGTTGAAGGAATAAAGCACAATTTAATGAGTATTAGTCAATTATGTGACAAAGGATACAAGGTTGTGTTTGAATTATCTATATGTAATGTATTTGATGGAGAACATATCATGTTTAGTGGAAAAAGACATAGAAATGTATATTTGGTTTCACTTGATGAACTAGATGGTCAATGTCTAATGGCCATTGACAATGATCCATGGGTATGACATAAGAGGCTTGGGCACATAAACATGACAAACATAAAGACCCTATGGAAGAAGAGTTTGGTAGAAGGATTGCCTAAATTGAAATATGACAAAGATAAAATTTGCAAGGCATGTCAATTGTCAAAACAACCTAAAATGCCTTTCTCTACCAAAAAGGAGTTTCCACCACTAGGCAACTTGAATTGCTACACATGGATCTATATGAGCCATCCGACATTCTAACCATTGGTGGAAAGAAATATGTGTTTGTAATAGTTGATGATTTTTCAAGATTCACATGAGTAATTCTCTTAGCTAGCAAAGATGAAGCCTTCTCTATGTTTGCAACCTTTGTAAATTTGGTGCAAAATGAAAAATAAAGTACTATTATGACCATTAGAAGTGATCATGGTGGTGAGTTTGAAAATAAACGATTCATAGAATTATGCAATGAAAAAGGAATCCACCACACATTTTTTGCACCAAGAACTCCACAACAAAATGGAGTGGTTGAAAGGAAAAATAGAACCATACAAGAGATGGCTAGAACAATGCTAAATGAGAGTAAATTATCCAAGAAATTTTGGGGTGAAGCTGTAAGTACAACTTGTCATGTTTTGAATCGAGTTACCATTAAAGCAATCTTGAAAAAGACCCCATATAAGCTATGGAAAGGTAGAAAACCAAATATCTCATATTTTCATGCCTTTGGTTGCACATTGTATGTTTTGAACAATGAAAAAACCAACTTGGGAAAACTGGATGCGAAGAGTGATGAGGCAATATTCCTTTGTTACTCATCAAATAGCAAAGCATATAGAGTCTTCAACAAAAGAAACCAAGTTGTAGAAGAATCAATACATGTTGTTTTTGATGAAATTAACCCATGTTTCAAAAGAAAAGATGATTTAAGTGATGCAGATGAGATAACAAGTAGCCTTGAAAAATTGCATATGGAGAAGCAAGAAGAATCCATGGAGGAAAGGGTAAGTGAAGGTAATAATTTCTATAAACCTCCAACTGATTTAAAGTTCAAAAATGCCTATCCAATTGAACAAGTTATAGGGAATGTTTATGAAGGGGTAAAGACTAGAAGGTCAAAATAAAATATTTGTGGACAATACGCCTTTGTATCCAAAATTGAACCATCCACTATAGACCAAGCTCTTGTTGATGAAAACTGGATCATAGCAATACAAGAAGAGCTAAATCAATCTGAAAGAAACCAAGTTTGGCATCTTGTTCCAAGACCAAAAGATTGCATTGTCATTGGCACAAAATAGATCTTTAGGAACAAATTAGATGAAAGTGGACTTGTGGTGAGAAATAAAGCTAGACTTGTGGCAAAGGGATACTCACAAGAAGAAGGAATAAACTTTGAGGAATCCTATGCTCTGGTTGCTAGATTAGAAGCTATTCGCATTTTACTAGCTTTTGCATCTCACATGAACTTTAAATTATTTCAAATGGATGTTAAAAGTGAATTTCTGAATGGTTATATAAATGAAGAGGTGTATGTTAAACAACCACCTAGATTTGAGGAAAAAGATCAATCTAAATTTGTATACAAATTAGCCAAAGTATTATATGGATTAAAACAAGCCCCAAGAGCTTGGTATGAGAGATTAAGCAAATTTTTGATTGATCATGACTTCCAAAAGGGAAAGGTAGACACCACTTTGTTTATCAAATACAAAGAAAAAGATATCTTGATTATTCAAATTTATGTTGACGACATTATTTTTGGTGCTACTAATGAGATTCTTTGTCAAGAATTTTCTAAGATTATGTAGAAAGAATTTGAGATGAGTATGATGGGGGAGCTGAATTTCTTCCTTGGACTACAAATTAAACAATCAAGTGAAGGGATCTTCATAAACCAGTCCAAGTACATCAAAGAAATGTTAAAGAAGTTTGGCATGGAAAACAGCAAAGGGGCAAACACGCCCATGAGCTCAAATATTAAAATTGACAAAGACGAGAAAGGAAAACCAGTCGATTTAAAATTATATAAAAGCATGATAGGTTCTTTATTATATTTAACTGCTTCTAGGCCTGATATATTGTTTAGTGTGTGTATGTGCTCTAGATTTCAATCATGTCCAAAAGAATCACACTTGGTAGCTGTAAAAAGAATTTTTAGATACTTAGTAGATACTACCAACATAGGGCTTTTGTATCCAAAGGGTTCTAATTTTGATCTAATCGGCTACTCGGATGCAGATTTTTCCGGCTACAAGGTAGATAGAAAAAACACTAGTGGAACATGTCAATTTCTTGGGAACATGTTGGTTTCATGGTTTTCAAGAAAATAAACTAGTGTTGCTCTATCTACGGCGGAAGCCGAATATGTTGCCACCGGGAGCTGTTGTGCTCAATTGCTTTGGATCAAACAACAACTTAGGGACTATGACATGAATTTTAAAGATATACCTATTAGATGTGATAATACAAGTGTCATATGTTTAACTAAAAATCCAGTATTACATTCTAGGACCAAGCATATAGACCTTAGACATCACTTTATTAGAGAACATGTAGAAAATCATGATATATGCTTGGAATATGTAAGAACAGAAGATCAAATTGCAGATATATTCACCAAACCTCTAGCAAAAGAACCATTTTATAAAATTAGAAATGATATGGGTATGCTTGAATTAACTTAGAAAAGCACAAGCTGAGGGGGAGCACAGGTTCAGGGGGAGCAACCCCACCATTCTCAAAGGATTAACCCGCTCCATCTCTATTTTTTAATAAATTGACAAAAAGGGGGAGAAGAGATCGGGATTTGAATCTCCGTCTTAAATATGTATATGAACGATTTTGTGATGTATTGAAAGTAAAATATGTCTGTTAATATTATGTTTTTAACTTTTGATTTATTGGAAGTAACATATGCATGTTAAACTTCAAAATGCACAAATAGTATGTTTTAAAGACATTGAAAGGTATACACTCAAATCGGTTTTGTCAATCATCAAAAAGGGGGAGATTGTTGGAAACATGTGGAAAATAAGTCAAGTCTATGTTTTGATGATTAACAAATCAATTTGAGTAAGTTTTGGTTACTAACATGTTTGTGGAAATGATTAAAGGTTATAAAATTGAAGAATATGAAGCATGGCAAGTCAAGTCGATTTCCAAGTCGACTCAGGCATCGACTTAGGCCAAGTCGATCCCCAAGTCAACTCCAGTAGCAACTTCAAGACGTCATTTCCTTCCAGAGTGGAAATTAAAAATGAGAGGTGTCGAAGTCGCATCCCAAGTCGACTCCGCATGCGACTTGGGTGAAGTCGCAGACCAAGTCGACTACAGCTTCAACTTCGAGGCGTCATTTTCATCCAGAGTTGAAATCGGGGACGAGAGCTGCTGAAGTCGCATCCCAAGTCGATTCCACATGCGACTTGGGTGAAGTCGCAGACCAAGTCGACTTCAGCTTCAACTTCAGAGCGGAACTTGCAGATCAAGACGACTCAAT
Organism: Annona cherimola; assembly: GCA_030490835.1. Lineage (NCBI taxonomy): Eukaryota > Viridiplantae > Streptophyta > Magnoliopsida > Magnoliales > Annonaceae > Annona > Annona cherimola. The sequence continues at coordinate 51,893,021 of CM059972.1, read as the reverse complement.
GCTAGATTCAAGTGGAAATGAAGATCAATTCAACTCAGACACTCAACATGGACCAAATAAGGATCAAATGAAGATCAGAGCAAGCAGGGATGCATGAATCCATCATGATTGGATCATGAACACTTACTCGGACATCTTCCATGCATTCTAAGATTCAAGTACTCAAGATTACAAGGATTCAAAGTTTGCAAGTCACGAAGCTAAAAGGACATCAAGCTAGGATGATTATACTAAGTTGCAAAAGATATAATCAATGGAAGAACAACCAAACATGAAGAAATTCAAGCAAGCAAGGCATTCCAAGGATTTCAAGTTCAACTAGCAAGCTGAAGAAGTGAAGTCGCACCCGAAGTTGACTTCACCTGCGACTTGGGTCAAGTCGAGGACCAAGTCGACCCAGATTGGAACTTGAAGAAGCAGCGGACAGGCGAAGTCGCACCCGAAGTCGACTCCATCTACGACTTGGGTGAAGTCGCACCCGAAGCCGACTCCACCTGCGACTTGGGTCGCAATGGTCAGAAAATTTCCGAACATTGGCGCATTAAATGCGCGCCATCTACTTCCAAACGTTTGGATTCCCTCGCAAATTATATAAGGCATTGAATATGAACAAGGAGGGTAGCTGAGAAATCATTGAATGTCCATAACTCCCATCTTCAAGAGCTTTAAGTGATCAAGCCAACATTTAGAAGAAGAACCTTGCTTCCAAACTGCCAAGAGCTGCTTACTGAATCTCTAAGCCTACACTACAAGTTCTTCTCTACGCCAAATCTGCCTCTACACAACAGTAAAGTGTAAAAACTTTCTTTCATTTTTATTGTTGTATTGAACTTGATTTAGTTTGGGTAACTAAGATCACATGTAAGCAAAGTAGTGTGTGATTGGAGTGGAACTCGTCACCTACTTATGCTGTGTATTGTTGATGCCCCTTAGAGCTGGAATCTAGAAGAGAGCAGTGGCTCTAGTAGTATTTGTGAAAGACAATAGTGGAACCCAAGTCACAAGAGGTGTGAGCTTGGTAGAGTGGAGTAGGGAGGTTGCCCGAACCACTATAAAAACCTTGCTTGTTAATTTTTATTTCTGCTCTCTACACTATATTGCTTTCCACTTTGTTTCTTCATAAAGGGGACTAGATTAATCCGGGGTAAAGTTTCTGTTTAAGTTGAAAATTTTAAATACCCAATTCACCCCTCCCCTCTTGGGTAATTGTCATTAACTCGGGACCAACAAAAGATAGTTGGTCATTACCTCCTTATATGGATTTTTTTAATCCATAAATCCCTTTAAAAATTCCATCCATAAATTCTTTAAGATATAAATACTAATCTCATTTTTTTCCACCCAATTTATGCTTTTTACTGTTTATGGTACTGTTCATAATCACTGTTCCCGGGTTACTGTTCACAGCAATGTGAGTTACTGTTCATGGGTTCCAAAAATAAAAAATACCATGACATAGTTCTCAGTTAGTATATCATGGAAAAATTCATGAATTTTGAATTTATCATCATTAATTTGGATAAATAAATCATTTTGTCCATTTACTAAAAATCAACATAATTTCACTTAAGCATAATCCTTAATTCCAAAAATCATGAAATTAATATATCATCATTCCAACATCATAACTATCATAAATATTCATCTTATATCATCATTTAACAATATTTGGGCATTATTTTCATATTTCATACATGATTTTCACGAATGCTCTATCTTCACTCTAAATTTTCGATGTTTTGGCATAATTCCACTTTGGCATTATAACCATACTTATTTTCTCATGATTAGGAATTATATAAGCATGATTTTACCCTACTTAACATCCAAAAGAAATTTGGGTAGCATTCACTTACCCGGAGTGGAGATATCCCTCTTTTTTCACACTTTCTCTCTCTAACTTTCCCCTCTTCTTTCTCTCACAACCTAAAACGAATTTGGGAGTGGGGAGACTTGTATTTCTCAAGCTTGAGTTGAGAATGGGGTTCCTTGGACATACTCACCTTGCCCCTATTTATACCTTCAATTTTTCATTAAATTACAATTTATCCCCTTGCTTGAAGTATTAAATTCTAATTTTTTTTCTTCAAATCCCATGCAATCACTTGGAGCTTTGTGCAGCCACCCTACAGCTGCCTCATGCCCCCTAGCTGCCTTCTTTTATTAATGATTTTTGTTTAATTAAAATACTTAATTAAATCCATGTCATTGATCATTTGATAAGGTTGAATGTGAACCATTGGATTTGACTCATTATCCCACACCCCTTGCAGGACCAGCCCCCCTTTTGGAGTTTGAGCACCATTGCATTTAATTAAAGTGATTTTTAATTAATGATATTTGACTTTTAATTATCAAAAATTAAATGAAAAAGACTTTTTGACGTTAAATCTTGGCCTTAAATTCATGATTTTCTTCACATCTTAAACCATTCATTATGTTCATCATAAATATTTGGCCATCCATAAAAAAAATCATCGAAATCAGACATCTGGATTGCAATTTATGAATTTTTCTTTATTTTCTCCAAAATTTTCACTAAAATCCGAAATTTCATTAAAATATCAAAAAGTATTGCTATTTCGTCCTGTAGTGATTAAATCTCCTTTTTCGTCTTTTTGTGATTAGGTTAATCCAAGTGATTAACTCTTAATCACATGTCTTAATCCCAGGGTTACTATTCACGTGCACTATTCATCCGAATTCATAAATAATTATTTCAACCTCTATTCTCACATATTTTCATATTCATGAATGTATATTTCCCAAATACATTACCTAGGATTTACAATCTTAGGGTTTTATACACGTGTCTAAGATCGGGGTTTCACACCTATTTATGGGTCATAAATATGATTCATAATGAACCCCTACAAAAGATTAATGACACTCTTGAATTGAGTATTGATTAAGGGTTTTTGCATATCTATTGAAATTAAATGCAAATATGGGAGTAAAACCTAGAAGAAATGAGACAAAAATCTAAAATATGAATGAAACAGTAAATGGATGAGTTTTAGCATAAAAATTTGTTTGAGAACTCATGATAGAGTGATTAAGGAATGACCCAATTTTCAGCTCAAAAGGATAAGCAAGTTGTAAATTAAAAATCCGAGAAAAGCAACCAGAATAGGGTTGCACGAGTGTCAGGATCAGCTGCACCAAATGATTTTTAATAATTTTTATGCAAGGTATTTTGAGCTGAAAATTTTATATGATGTGGAAGACATCATGAGTAAAACTCGGACAAAATAAAAATTTGTTTTGGAAAAGTATAAATATACCTAAGTAGGTCTTTAAATATGCAACATGTGTTATTTAAATGAATTTTGAATGATTTATGGATGATTTTATGATTTAATGATATTTTGGAATTAGGGTTTCCGTTAGAACGGTATGACCCATGGGGCTTAATGAGGATTTAAAGGTGACAAGGTGTCATGAATAATCATGTTAATAATCATGATTTAATTTATGGAGATTAAAATATAATTATGGAATTAATGTGAAAAAGGATAGAAAATTCATAACTTGACGCCTACATGGCGGATTTTGATGAAATTTGAAAGGTAAGCTCACGACGGTGGGCCCAATCTTATGAATAGATTGGATTAAGGGAATCATGATGGTTTAGGGAGATAATTAATTATTTTTTAAATTCAAGTGGTCATAACTTGATGTTGAAACGTCGGATTGAGATAAAATTTGAAACGATGGAATAAAATTATGAAATCTATAAGATGAATGGAATGTATTAAGCTAATTATCATGGGAAGTCGGTTTCTTGGAGAGCAAATAACAAGTTGCTTCAGAGCTAAGTAAAGAAGGGCAATTGTGGAAAGTAAAAATGGAATTTACTAAAATGCCTATGGGGTTGCTTGAGCACCAAGAAAAGTGGCAAATAAAAGGAGGAAAGAGAAGAGAGCAAGGGCTGCATGTTCTAGCAATGAGGGGAGAAGGAGAGAGAAGGAGAGAGAGAAGAGAGGAAAAATAAGAGAAAAATAAAAAATTTCTCCAAAGGCGGCTGCTAGGGCACGTCAAACCCAGCAAGGAGGAGAGGAAAAGAAGGGAATTTCAAGTGCTCAATGGAGGGATTATCAATTAATCAAGTAAGTATATGTTAATCTTGATTTTATGCCTCAAATCTGGAAATTATATCATGTTGTAAACTAAAATATGAACGGAATAGTAAATGGAAGAATAATTATTTGGTGATTAAGTACCGACCCAATTTTCAGCTTAAAAGGATAAGCCAATTACAAATTAAAAATCCGAGACTATCAACCTGGACATGGTTGAACGGGTGTCAGGATCAGCTGCACCAAAGGATTTTTAATAATTTTTATAGAAGGTTTTTTGGGCTGAAAATTTTAAAGGATATATAAGAAATATTGAGGATCACATGGATAAAATAAACATTAAGTTTGTATGGGTATAAATATACCCCATAATTAACGTGATTCAGGATGTCTAGAAAGGGATGCTGCTGTCCAGCAGAGTAAAAATGCCAAAATAAATAGAAATACTAAATATTTCATACTGAAAATATTTATTTTGGTTAATTAATGTCGTTATTAAGTTATGGTAGAAATTTCAGATCACAAATGCTTTATTTGATATTAATTCAAGATTTTGAGATTTCGGTACGCCTGATTTCAGCATATGTGGATAGTTGGAGAAAAAAATCAAAACGAAATATGAAACCTATGTAGAAATGATCCAAATTAATATATATATTAATATCCTAAATTTAGATTAATAAAAGTGAGATTATTTTCTGAAAATTCGGATTTATAAATCTGCTTAGGATTATGTGTCAAAAGACACGTTAAACGGGTGAAAAATGGATTTTAAAGTTGCTGTTTTGGGAAACCTATGATAAATGGATTATAAATTCAAAACTAAAACCTGAATTATGTGATAATTAAGGGGTTTAACCATGCTGGAATTAGAGACAAGTTGCTGTTTTGAGAAATTTTAAGAAACACATGATTTATGTGTTGTAAAATGGACGTATATGAAGAGATAAGTATGAATACCCGACTGGGTTAAGTTAGATGAACTTATGTAGGTTGGAAAATTTAAGGAATATAAGTATTTGAAGACGATGCAAATAAATGAAATGTTATTTTCATTTATTTAGGCAAAGGCAAGGAAAAAGAGTGGAAGAAAAAGATTATAGCGATCTCAGGTAAGCAAGCAAACTTTCTAAAATGATATTTTATTTCTATGTTATGATGTGTGATAAATTTGTTTATGATCATTTTTAAACGAATGGGCAAGCAAAAGTTTTGAAAATGACGGCTTTAATGAAAAACTTCAAGTTTTTCATTACCAGGTATTTAAGGATGGTCATTCCTTGTTTATATGAGTATTGAAATATTTATTTCTGTTGAAATAAATGATTGTTTATGGTTTCGCAATTATGCTTGAAATGTGTTGAAACATGAGTTTATATGATGTTTCATTGAAATGATGTTTCAAAAGGGATGGTGCAAAGAATTCTCTACATGAGAATAACAAGTTCCGTGTGTAAGGGGGTATATGATGCCGGGGTAGCTAAAAGTCATGCATGAAATGGAAATCAAGTAGGCTAGTCGAGGTAGTAAGTGGACAAGGAGTCCCCCTTGACATTGCCAAGTCGGAAGGTTTGGCGCCAAGGATGGAAAGGATCATTTCATGAAAAGAGGGTTCCCCGAACTAGCGTACCATCACATGAAGGATAACGTCATCAATGGAAATGATGAATTTGCACATCCAATGTTTATGAAGTGTTTATGAAAAGTGTTTGAATGATTAATGAAAAAAATTTTGCTCCACAGGTAGTTGATCACTTGATAAGTGTCTCTACTGAAGGGATAAAAATGCTTTTAAATAAATATGCCTTCAAAATGAATTACCTGTAAAATATAAGCTTGCTTATTGAGTTTCGACTCACGTTTTCATTTTTCAAACCCATAGACAGGTGAAAGAAGAGACCTGGCAAAGGAGCAAGGAGCTGACTATTGAGGAATTGGAAGACATTATAAGTTTCATGTTGGTGAAAAACTTATGTCGTATGATTGTAAATACTTCAATGTTTTGTGTTGACATCTATGATGATACATGCAATGACATCTGATTTATGAGATGATTTGAAATATGTTATGAAAATCATGTCTAGTTTTGACATTATTGGATGCAAATGATTCAGATATGCATGAAATGAACATATGAGGAATTAAACTCCTATGAAAAGATATTTAATTGGATAAATATCCGTTAAAACCCGCCGTGTGACAGGGCAACAATCCTGATCACGTTTACATGTCGAACGATCTTAAGGTAATGTTGTGACGCTTGGGCTGGGGCGCCACAGAAGATGGTATCAGAGCAAGAATTGGTAAACAGGCGTGGGAAGGAGAAAATAAAGGATGATGAAAGGATAAGTATGATGCCCAGAAGATGGTATCAGAACATGGACTGATAAATTGGCATGGAAAAGCCTAAGTATAATGATTGAATTATATATTGAGGTATGCATGATTTTATGATGATTAGATATGTGATTATCATGATGAAATGCATGATATATGATTATGATAGTAGTAATGTTTATGATGATGGATGATATCACATGATTGTGATTGTGTGAATTGGCTAAGCACCAACATCGCAAGGACGTGGAAAAGCCGCACAACCAAGGTTAATAGGAAGAGTTAACCGATAGGTTACGTCTACAAACCCGGTACATGTGCATGCCTGATAAGTCTAAAAATTTTCATTTAATTTTATATTAAATTCACACCGTTAAGTATTAAAACATTAATTAAATGCATGTTTTAAGTGAAATTCCATGAAAATCATATTTTTGATAGAATCTTTAATTTTGCTATAAAACGGGTCATTTTGCAATATTTTGGAAAATATAAAATTATAAAAATAATTGGATATGTTAAAAGGGATTAAATAGGCTAACTTTGAAATATGGGTGCAAAGTAAACCATTGTAAAATCTTAAGATAAAATAAAATAAATTCAAAAAGCGCTCAAAAGTAAATTAAAAGTCTATGTGGGTTTAGTAAAATTATTTTAATAGAAATCAAATATGGAAAATCACGTTTTTATTTTATGCATAAGTACAGACGGTCGGAACTCCGCCGGAGCACCATACTCTGGTGCTCCATCTTCCCCAAATTCAGCAGCCATGGCGTCCCTCTCCCCGTCTAATCAAGCAGTCACCGTCCAAGGGAAGCCACAATGAAAAAAACGACAGAACAGCCCCTTTCTCTTCTTTCCTTCTCCGATTCTTCCGGCAGAGAGTTACAGACTCGTAGCAGCCATTATTCTCGCCGCACAACGAACTCAAACCCACCGAGCAGCCTTCAAATAAAAATGGCAGCTGCTATTTCAACCCAATCAGCACCGAAATCACCTGCACTCCATCTTCCCCAAATTGTGGCAGCCTCAATTCCATTTTTTTTTTCAAACACCAAGCCACGATTCAGCACCGTCTTCTCCAAGCCGTGGCAGCAGAACCGAACAGCCCCATTTTCCCCCAAAATTCACCAACGCTGAACCGAACCCATTTTTATGGCAGCCAATTAAAGCATCAATTACAGGCAGCCACGAAAATCTCTAGCTTCTCCAATCAAGTGAACAACCAGCCATCAAACAAAAGCTACCCATGACCAGCATTAGCAAACATGATATCGTCGTCCAAAAGGAAGGGAAGCCGCTAGAAATAGCGAGAGGCGCGAGAAAGGTGGAAGATGCTGTACTGTCTCCATCCGCGGATCTCTTCCTCGTTCCACTCTCCTCTTTGCCGCCTTCCACTCAACATCCAAACCAAATCAGTCTGCACAGCAAGGATCATGGCTTCCAATCTCCATCAACAACAACGGCATAAGCAGCAGGAGCTCTCCCAAGTCCTGAAATACCACAACGAGACGAAGCACTCCCTCACCCGCTACGCTCGTGGCCCTCATGGCCTGGATTGGGCAAACCAGCCCAATCCATTCCGCCGCTACCTACCACCACCACATCTCACCGGCGGAAGGGGCGATGACAATTTTTTTTCTCCAAATCCACCGCCTAACCTAAACAATCGACGAGCCTTGTTTCCCAATTTGTTTAATATAGCAGCATAAATATCTGCAATTGCAAACTGGTTGTCATCAGCACCAATCTGAAGCATTGGAAGCATCTCCTCCGGCAACTCTCATCAACGTTCGCGGTAGCAATTGCAGCTCACCCATTCCACCACCCACGCCCCAGCCCTTTTCAGTCCTCCGACGAATTTGTGCTCCAGACCACTCTATGCGGACTAAATCCCATTCTTCATCTGAACTGGCAGCAGTCAAGCACGACCATTCCAAGGCTTCAGGTAGGAAGAAATCGAACGGCCAAGTTCATGCAACAAGAAGAAACAGGCAACAAGAAGCCAAAGCAGCCTCGCGCAAGCAATCCCACATCGAACTCAACGTTAGAGGGAGGGTCCCTCCCACAACTATAAAAGGAGGGCCCCTCCACTCATCCCAACAGAACTCTCTCTCCCATCACTTGAAGTGGGACCCATTGAGGTGGGACCCTTGCCAAGTGGGAAAAATTTAAGAGCTTGTATTGCTCATCAAAAAGAGTGGTTTCCAAGCAAGAATTGGGGTAAGTAAATTTCTGTTAATTATAGTTTTTCTTTAATGCTTTGTAGTTGTTAATTTTAGATTTGTAATATTTAGCATAGATTTATCGCTTTATGCATTGTAATTCTTAGATTACATTTAATGCAATTTTCATTTCTGCTTTCGTAGATTAATTTCTGTAGTCTTTTAATTACTGTCCTAGTTTAGATTTAATTATTTGCAATTTCTTCTTTCCTTTCTCTGTCTCTTTCTCTCTCTTATTTATATGCTTTCTCTCTCTTCTTTCTTCTCTCTCTAATTTCTTCTCCTTTCTTCCTAATTTCTTTCTTTTTCTTCTCTGCACCCTCTTTCACTTTTCTCTTTTATTTTTGCTTAAAATAATTCAGAATATATAGCCTCTCTGTGGATTCGACCCGACTCACCATTATTCTACACTATCACTCGTATAGTGGTAGCTTTAATGTGTTTCGGTTAATTTAAATTAAACTGGTGATCACAGTGCTCTTAACGACAAGCACTTCGTACGCATCAAGTTTTTGGCGCCGTTGCCGGGGAGGCATGATATTTTGAATTATTCTCCTTAAATCTTCTTAAATCTCATCTGGTGTTGTTTTATTTCATGTTACCTGTTATGCTTCCTTTTAAATTTCTTATCTGCTTTCTTTATGCTACTAACTACTAATTGCGTCTAATTAAGATACATGGGTGTGATTGACTAACTTGCATCATTTAAAAAAATTCTAAAAACTCGCATCATCTAAAAGCTTTAACGTTTGCATTTCCCTTCTTTAACCCCCATGTCTACACCTTTTCATATTTATTCTCATTTCTGATCTTGAACCCCTTTTCTACACCGTTTACATTTTACTTTTTGCACGTTTAATTTCTGTCATTAACTTGCATTATATCTAACTAGCTAACCCGCTAACTTGCATTTTATATTTGGTTGCGCATTTACACATTTATTCTGAAAAAAAAAAAAAAAATTTCATATCTCATATTTATTATTGTTATTACTTTTCTTCTTGGTGCTTGCATATTTTATTCTCTCGTTCAGTTCATAGTTATATATTTTTGAACTCGCCTTACCCCTTTTAGGTCCATTTAACGGCTTATCATAGCACGCTAAAAAAAAAAAAAATTCCTCTAATGATATATGCATGGTAGGAAATCTTTAAATCCTGATTTGATAGAACCAAACCTTGAAATTGAAAGATTCCTACATCAATTAAGAAAATCACAAAAATATATAATGGATCAAAATCGAATGTTAGAAATTAATAATCCTGAACCCGATCCTCCTAAACAAATGAAAGAATATTTCATTCCAACCAATTATAATCCTTCTTCTTGCATTCAACTACCTCAAACGCAAGCCAATCAATATGAAATCAAACCAGGAACCATCCAAATGCTTCCATCTTTTTATGGAAATACTAATGAAGATCCTTATAGGCATCTGGATGAATTTTTAGAAATTTGCTCCACAGTGAAAATACAAGGTTTTTCTGACGACGCTCTCAAATTGAGGCTTTTTCCATTTTCCCTCAAAGATAAGGCTAAATATTGGTTAGGTACGCTAAGTAAACCTATTACTACTTGGAATATGATGCAACAAGAATTTTTAAAAAAATTCTATCCCATTGGCCGAACCAATACCATGAGAAGAGCAATTACCCAATTTTCCCAAACACCTGGGGAGCAAATCCATGAATCCCGAGAAAGATTAAAAGAATTATTAAGAAAATGTCCGCATCACGGATTATCTAAATGGCAAATTGTCCAAGCATTTTATGAAGGATTAGCCGAGCATTATAAATAAATGGTAGACGCATCATGTGGAGGAGCATTTATGAGTAAAAGTGAAGATGAAGCATATGATTTATTTGAAATGCTTAGTGAAAATTCCATAAATCATGCTTCATTATCATCATATGAAAGAAATATGGGCTCATCTAAAAAGGCAGGATTATATGAAGTTAGAAATCACATGGAACCTAATTCAAGAATAGATATAAATTTTATTGCACAAAAATTAGAAAAATTAGAAAAAATGTGGAATAATAAACCTCCACCTTGTCCATATCCTAATTTTCAATCACCTCAAGAAATTTGTGCTTTGTGTTCAAGCCCAACGCATGCTATAAGTGAATGCCCTACTGCAACTCAACTCCCACCTTTCATCCAAGAGCAAGTGCAGGCAGCTCAAGGATTTTCCAAACCAAACAATGATCCATACTCAAATACCTATAATCCAGGTTGGAGAAATCATCCTAATTTTTCTTGGAAAAATCAAACTCAATACCAAGTTGCAAATCCTTCTACTTCACATTTTTCCAAACCTTCAACACAAAATTATTACCAAAATCAACAACCGCAATATAATTTTCAAACCAATGCGTACTCAAAAGGACCGCAAATTGAGTCGCCAGCCAATTATTCATCAAGCTACCAACCCCCTTCGCCAGCTAATGATGTTAATGAAAGAGTTGCAAAATTAGAACAACTTCTCCAACAATCTATATCTAAGTTGGAAAGTCAAATAGGTCAGGTAGCTGAAGAAAACAGAAAAAGAGAGGTAGGACATCTACCCAGTCAACGAATACCCAATCCAAGAAATTACCCTCCAGGTTTTCAAAATAAACCAGGTATAATAAAAAACCCACAATTTGAAAATGCAAGAGCGATTTCTACGCTAAGAAGTGGTAAAATTTTAGAAGACCCGTATAAATCTAAAGTTATTAATGAAAATTCTAGTCAAACAGAACAAAAAGAAATTTTAGAGGATGACGAAGAATTGGTAGAAACCGAGTTTGGGGGAGAAGATAAAGGAAAAGAAACAATAGATAAAGACCCCAGTAAATATCAACCTGTAACCCCCTTTCCGAGTGCCTTAAAAGCTAAATCTGCTAATAAACAAAAACTTGCACAAAACGAGGAAATGATGGAGTTGTTCAAACAAGTTAATATTAACATTCCTCTTATTGACGCTATCAAACATGTTCCAGCCTATGCAAAATTCTTGAAAGACCTTTGCACTCAAAAGAGAGAACCTCGGTCCGCTCCTCAAAAGATCATGCTCCTAGCAGAGGCGAGTGCAGCAATTTTAGATAAATTGCCACAAAAATTACAAGATCCTGGTACCCCACTCATTTCTTGTGACATAGGCGGAATAACATTTGATAAAGCACTTTTAGACCTTGGGGCTAGTGTTAATCTCTTACCCACTTATGTTTATGAAAAATTTAACATGGGAGAATTAAAACCCACTTCAGTCATTCTACAACTTGCAGACAAATCGGTGAAAACTCCACGAGGACTTATTGAAGATGTCATAATAAAGATTAATGATTGTTATTTCCCAGTGGATTTTCTTATTCTTGACATGACCTCGAATTCAGAGCTAAACAATGCACCTATCATTTTAGGGCGGCCGTTCTTAGCCACTGCAAAAGCTAATATTAATTGTGAAACTGGTATAATGGACATCTCATTTGGGGGTGAAAAATTCAGAATTGATATTTTTAAAGCTTCTAAGTACCCAAACGGTGATGACGGGTGTTTTGCGGTTGATATTATCAATGATTTGTCAAGCTTCACGCTCGATTTTGAACATGATGCCATAAATGAGGTAAATGCTTTAAATAATTGCCCTCAACTCTTTAACAATTGGAATACTGTTAAACCTTTACCAATTTTGCAATCTCAGCCCTCACCTCCATCTACTGAGTTACCACCACAACTTGAACTTAAATCTCTTCCTACCTCTCTTAAATATGCATTTCTGGGTCCTAATCAAACACTACCAATAGTGAAAGCCTCAAATCTAACTACAACTCAAGAAAAACAGCTTGTTAATATTCTTAGAATGCATAAAAGCGCTATAGGTTGGTCAATGTCTGATTTAAAAGGAATAAGCCCATCTATTTGCATGCATCACATATACTTAGAGGAAAATGCTAAACCAAGTAGAGAAATGCAAAGAAGACTAAATCCTATTATGAAGGAGGTAGTGAAGAAGGAAGTTGTCAAATGGCTTGACGCAGGAATCATTTATCCAATTTCTGATAGTAAATGGGTAAGCCCAACTCAAGTCGTACCAAAGAAATCTGGACTCACAGTTATAACCAATGAAAAAGGTGAAGTAGTACCTACTAGATTGACCACAGGATGGAGAGTCTGCATTGATTATAGAAAATTAAATGCTATGACTAAGAAAGATCATTTTCCACTCCCATTCATTGATCAAATCTTAGAAAAATTAGCAGGTCAAAAATACTTTTGTTTTCTAGATGGATATTCAGGATACAATCAGGTTGCTATTTATCCAGAAGATCAAGAAAAGACCACCTTTACTTGCCCATACGGCACATTTGCATTTAGGAGAATGCCTTTCGGGCTATGTAACGCACCGGCAACCTTTCAAAGGTGTATGATGGCAATCTTCTCAGATATGGTAGGGGAATTTCTTGAAATTTTTATGGATGATTTTTCACTTTTTGGCGAGTCATTTGACATTTGTTTGGAAAATTTAGAAAAAGTGTTAAAAAGATGTATAGAAAAGAATCTAGTATTGAGTTGGGAAAAGAGCCATTTTATGGTCAATGAAGGAATAGTTCTTGGCCATATAGTCTCAGAACGAGGGATAGAAGTAGATAAAGCTAAAATCGATTTAATTACTAATCTACCTCCTCCAACTTCAGTGAGACAAATTAGATCATTCCTTGGTCATGCTGGTTTCTATCGACGATTTATTCAAGACTTTTCTAAAATCTCTAGACCATTAACAAGTTTACTATGTAAAGATTCTCCATTCAATCTAGATGAATCGTGCCTAACAGCATTTGAGCTACTAAAAGAAGCATTAACTAAAGCTCCAATTCTTCAATCTCTTGATTGGGCCCTCCCATTTGAAATTATGTGTGATGCCTCTGATTTCGCTGTTGGGGCTATTTTAGGGCAAAGGGTAAATAAGAAGCCCGTGGTAATTTATTATGCAAGTCATACACTTACTGATGCCCAAATCAATTATACCACTACAGAAAAAGAACTGCTTGCAGTAGTATTTGCCCTTGAGAAATTTCGTTCTTATTTACTAGGAGCCAAAGTTATCATCTACTCCGATCATTCAGCGTTGAAATATCTATTATCTAAAAAAGAGGCAAAACCAAGACTTATTAGATGGATTCTCTTATTACAAGAATTTGATCTTGAAATACGAGATAAAAAAGGTTCTGAAAATGTAGTTGCTGATCATCTTTCTCGAATTATTACACCAAAAAGCACATCTATAAATGACTCTTTTCCAGATGAGTATCTTTTAGCTATTACTCAAACATCGCCTCCATGGTTTGCACACATTGTCAATTATAAAGCAGTAGGGCAGATTCCAAAAGATTGGACAAAGCAAGAAAGAGATAGATTCTTTGCTCAAGATAAATATTATATTTGGGAAGATCCAGAACTTTTTAAAATTTGTTCTGATAATATTATTCGCAGATGTGTTCCAGAAAATGAGCAACAAAGTATTTTAAATTTTTGCCACAATCTTGAATGTGGAGGACACTTTTCAGGAAAGAAAACGGCAGCTAAGGTATTGCAATGTGGTTTTTATTGGCCAACTCTTTTCAAAGATGCCTACAATTTTAGCCAATCTTGCATTAAATGTCAAGCAATAGGAAATACCACAAAAAGAAATATGATGCCTTTGAACCCTATTCTTATCGTGGAAATATTTGATGTATGGGGAATAGACTTTATGGGGCCATTTCCACCATCTTATGGATATGAATACATCTTAGTGGCAGTAGACTATGTATCTAAATGGATTGAGGCTGCCGCAACTAGGACTAATGATCACAAGGTAGTTTTAAAATTCATTCAGAAAAATATTTTTTCTCGATTTGGTTTTCCTAGAGCTATCATTAGCGACGGCGGAACACATTTTACCAACTACCAGTTTAGAGCCTTACTAAAGAAATATGGAATCACCCATAAAATTGCCACAACTTACCATCCTCAAACCAGTGGTCAAGTAGAGGTTTCTAATAGGGAAATTAAGAATATATTGCAAAAGACTGTTAGGCCCGATCGTAAAGATTGGTCAGATAAATTAGATGATGCACTATGGGCTTATAGAACAGCATTTAAAACTCCTATTGGAATGTCTCCTTTCAGGTTAGTGTATGGAAAAGCTTGTCATCTCCCAGTGGAATTAGAACATAAAGCCTATTGGGCTATCAAGCAATACAATTTGGATTTAAATACTGCAGGATCACATCGAAAGCTGCAATTAAATGAGTTGGAAGAATTACGCAAAGAAGCGTATGAAAATTCTCAAATTTATAAAAACAGAATGAAAATATTTCATGACAAACATATATCTAGAAAAACCTTCGAGCCCAATCAAAAAGTATGGCTATTTAATTCAAAGTTACGCTTATTTCCTGGAAAATTAAGATCTCGTTGGGATGGACCTTTCATTGTGGATAAAGTATTCCATTACGGTGTTGTGAAAATTCGTGATCCGAAGAGTGGAACTATTTTTACAGTAAATGGTCAACGACTTAAGCCATATATTGAGGACATCTCTAATGATAAGATTATTGAAAAGGTTGGACTAATTGACCCTTATTGAACTAAACTTCACAATGTCTGGCTGAAGACATTAAACTTAGCGCTGATTGGGAGGCAACCCAATATTTCCCATATATGTTTGTTTCTTTTTGCAGGAAAAGAACATTTTGTTGCAAGAAAATACTCTCGCATTATTCAATTACAGAATGACACCCCAGGTTGTCTCCTTCTCTGCTATCTTATTTTCATAAAATTATATTTATAAAAAATAGCAATGTTTAAGTTGGGGGGTCTGGTTAGTTTAACTTGATAAATATATATATACAAAAAAATATTAAAATAATGATAATAATTAAAATATATATAGGAAGATAAATTAAAGTGCATTTGCTATGCTTGGTAGTAAGTAAAGAAGAAAACTGTAATTAGTTATATTTGTAAAAATATTTTCATGATGTTTTTGAAATTTTTATTAGCACTGATTGTACCTACACGCCAATGAACTTTGTGGGCATCCTGATAATATAAATTTTCTCTCTCATCCAAGCAAGTAATCTTTAATATCATTATAATTGATAGCTGTTAGTTATAAAAAAAAAATTATATCCCCAGATACCCTGAAATATGGTGAGGGGAGAATATAAAAAATAAAAAAAAAATGTAAAACCCCAAATATCCTGAAATATGGTGAGGGGAAGAAAAAAATGCTGAAAATAAAATTAAAAAAAAATCCCTAGATATCCTGAAATATGGTGAGGGGAAGAAAAAAAAAATTTACTGTCACTATCATAATTTTGATATGACTGTTGCTTAGCTTGGATAAGCTGAAAATAATTTATCTAATGCCCATTTGTTCATTAGAACATAAATACACGTGTTATATATTCTTTTATGCATCATGAGATATTTTACTCATATTTACTAAAGAAAATTTACTTCTAAAAGCTTACTATCATTATTAGCAATGCACTTAGATTTTCATAAAAATTAGTAGTACATTATGAATAAAAAAAAAGTATATATATATATATATTAAACTATTTCCATTGCTAAGGGACTAGCAATGTTTAAGTTGGGGGGTGTGATAAGTCTAAAAATTTTCATTTAATTTTATATTAAATTCACACCGTTAAGTATTAAAACATTAATTAAATGCATGTTTTAAGTGAAATTCCATGAAAATCATATTTTTGATAGAATCTTTAATTTTGCTATAAAACGGGTCATTTTGCAATATTTTGGAAAATATGAAATTATAAAAATAATTGGACATGTTAAAAGGGATTAAATAGGCTAACTTTGAAATATGGGTGCAAAGTAAACCATTGTAAAATCTTAAGATAAAATAAAATAAATTCAAAAAGCGCTCAAAAGTAAATTAAAAGTCTATGTGGGTTTAGTAAAATTATTTTAACAGAAATCAAATATGGAAAATCACGTTTTTATTTTCTGCATAAGTACAGACGGTCGGAACTCCGCCGGAGCACCATACTCTGGTGCTCCATCTTCCCCAAATTCAGCAGCCATGGCGTCCCTCTCCCCGTCTAATCAAGCAGTCACCGTCCAAGGGAAGCCACAATGAAAAAATCGACAGAACAACCCCTTTCTCTTCTTTCCTTCTCCGATTCTTCCGGTAGAGAGTTACAGACTCGTAGCAGCCATTATTCTCGCCGCACAACGAACTCAAACCCACCGAGCAGCCTTCAAATAAAAATGGCAGCTGCTATTTCAACCCAATCACCACCGAAATCACCTGCACTCCATCTTCCCCAAATTGTGGCAGCCTCAATTCCATTTTTTTTTCCAAACACCAAGCCACGATTCGGCACCATCTTCTCCAAGCCGTGGCAGCAGAACCGAACAGCCCCATTTTCCCCCAAAATTCACCAACGCTGAACCGAACCCATTTTTATGGCAGCCAATTAAAGCAGCAATTACAGGCAGCCACGAAAATCTCTAGCTTCTCCAATCAAGTGAACAACCAGCCATCAAACAAAAGCTACCCATGACCAGCATTAGAAAACATGATATCGTCGTCCAAAAGGAAGGGAAGCCGCTAGAAATAGTGAGAGGCGCGAGAAAGGTGGAAGATGCTGTACTGTCTCCATCCGCGGATCTCTTCCTCGTTCCACTCTCCTCTTTGCCGCCTTCCACTCAACATCCAAACCAAATCAGTCTGCACAGCAAGGATCATGGCTTCCAATCTCCATCAACAACAACGGCATAAGCAGCAGGAGCTCTCCCAAGTCCTGAAATACCACAACGAGACGAAGCACTCCCTCACCCGCTACGCTCGTGGCCCTCATGGCCTGGATTGGGCAAACCAGCCCAATCCATTCCGTCGCTACCTACCACCACCACATCTCACCGGCGGAAGGGGCGATGATAATTTTTTTTTCTCCAAATCCACCGCCTAACCTAAACAATCGACGAGCCTTGTTTCCCAATTTGTTTAATATAGCAGCATAAATATCTGCAATTGCAAACTGGTTGTCATCAGCACCAATCTGAAGCATTGGAAGCATCTCCTCCGGCAACTCTCATCAACATTCGCGGTAGCAATTGCAGCTCACCCGTTCCTCCACCCACGCCCCAGCCCTTTTCAGTCCTCCGACGAATTTGTGCTCCCGACCACTCTATGCGGACTAAATCCCATTCTTCATCTGAACTGGCAGCAGTCAAGCACGACCATTCCAAGGCTTCGGATAGGAAGAAATCGAACGGCCAAGTTCATGCAACAAGAAGAAACAGGCAACAAGAAGCCAAAGCAGCCTTGCGCAAGCAATCCCACATCGAACTCAACGTTAGAGGGAGGGTCCCTCCCACAACTATAAAAGGAGGGCCCCTCCACTCATCCCAACAGAACTCTCTCTCTCATCACTTGAAGTGGGACCCATTGTGGTGGGACCCTTGCCAAGTGGGAAAAATTTAAGAGCTTGTATTGCTCATCAAAAAGAGTGGTTTCCAAGCAAGAATTGGGGTAAGTAAATTTCTGTTAATTATAGTTTTTCTTTAATGCTTTGTAGTTGTTAATTTTAGATTTGTAATATTTAGCATAGATTTATCACTTTATGCATTGTAATTCTTAGATTACATTTAATGCAATTTTCATTTCTGCTTTCGTAGATTAATTTCTGTAGTCTTTTAATTACTGTCCTAGTTTAGATTTAATTATTTGCAATTTCTTCTTTCCTTTCTCTGTCTCTTTCTCTCTCTTATTTATATGCTTTCTCTCTCTTCTTTCTTCTCTCTCTAATTTCTTCTCCTTTCTCCCTAATTTCTTTCTTTTTCTTCTCTGCACCCTCTTTCACTTTTCTCTTTTATTTTTGCTTAAAATAATTCAAAATATATAGCCTCTCTGTGGATTCGACCCGACTCACCATTATTCTACACTATCACTCGTATAGTGGTAGCTTTAATGTATTTCGGTTAATTTAAATTAAACTGGTGATCACAGTGCTCTTAACGACAAGCACTTGGTACGCATCAATGCCCTAACTCAAAAGGAGTCAAGGGAGCAAGAGGATGAAGTGGTTACAGGTATGGATTAAATTTTAGAAAGATTAGCAATGACTTAGTTTGATTTTGATGATAATCATTTAGTCATAGATTGCCAATATGTAACCACGCATGCCCTATCGGTAGAGAAAACCAACAATATAGGTAGAATTCCATGTATACTAGTTAACTAATGCTAGCTAAGTATGGAGGATGTCACCGATTAGGATAAGGATCCTTGATCATAAATAATAGAAACTTCGAAATAGAAAAATTTAATTTTTTGAGGATCAATGGAACTGATATTCCGAAAGTAAGGTTACTTGATTATTAAAGGGAAAAGGGTAAAAAGAAGTACCCCCAGCTAATTGAAAAGTGAACAGTTTCGGGACGAAACCTATTATAAGGGAGGAGGATTGTGATACCCAGACCTAAGTAGGTCTTTAAATATGACACATGTGTTATTTAAATGAATTTTGAAAGATCTATGGATGATTTTATGATTTAATGATATTTTGAAATTAGGGTTTCCGTTAGAAACGGTGATTAAAAATTTAATCGCCGGAGCTCAAAGTGAGTTGGTATGACTCGTGGGGCTTAATAAAGATTTAAAGGTGACAAGGTGTCATGAATAATCATGATTTAATTTATGGAAATTAAAATGTAATTATGGAATTAAGGTGAAAAATGATAGAAAATTCATAACTTGACGCCTACAAGACGGATTTTGATGAAATTTGAAAGGTAAGCTCACGACGGTGGGCCCAATATTATGAATGGATTCGATTAAGGGAATCATGATGGTTTAGGGTGATAATTAATTATTTTTATTCCCAAATCCAAATGATAAATTCAAGTGGTCATAACTTGACGTAGAAACGTCGGATTGAGATGAAATTTGAAACGATGGAATAAAATTATGAAATCTATGAGATGTATGGAATGGATTGAGATAATTACATGGAAAGTTGGTTTCTTGGAGAGCAAGTAATAAGTTGCTTAAGAGCTAAGTAAAGAAGGGCAATTGTGGAAAGTGAAAATGGAATTTACTAAAATTCCTATGGGGTTGCTTGAGTACCAAGAAAAGTGGAAAATAAAAGGGGGAAAGAGAGAAGATCAAGGGCTGCACGTTCCAGAAATGACGGGAGAGGGAGAGAGAGAAGGAGAGAGAAGGAGAGAGAGAAGAGAGGAAAAATAAGAGAAAAATGGAAATTTTCTCCAAAGGCAGCAGCTAGGGCACGTCAAACCCAGAAAGTAGGAGAGGAAAATAAGGAAATTTCAAGTGCTTAATAGAGGGATTATCAATTAATCAAGTAAGTATATGTTAATCTTGATTTTATGCCTCAAATCTGGAAGTTATATGTTGTTGTAAACTAAAATATGAACGGAACATTAAATGGATGAATTTTAGCATGTAAATTTTTGGGAATAATAATTATGTGGTTATTAAGGAAATACCCAATTTTCAGATTAAAATAATAAGACAGTTTCAAATTACAAATCCGAGAAGATCAACCTAGACAGGGTTGAACGGGTGTCAGGATCAGCTGCACCAAAGGATTTTTAATAACTGTTATACAAGGCATTTTGGGCTGAAAAGTTTACAGGATATATAAGAAATATTGATAATCACACTGATAAAATGAAAATTATGTTTTTTTTGGTATAAATAAACCCCATAATTAACGTGATTCGGGCTGTCTAGAAAGGGATGCTGCTGTCCATCACAGTAAAAATACCAAAATAAATAGAAATACTAAGTATTTCATGCTGAAAATATTTATTTTGGTTAATTCATGTATTTATTAAGGTATGGTAGAAATTTCAGATCTTAAATGCTTGATTTGATATTCATTCAAGATTTTGAGATTTCAGTACGCCTGATTTCAGCATATGTGGATAGTTGGAGAAAAAATCAAAAATATGAAACCTATGTAGAAATGATCCAAATTAATATATATGTTAATAACATAAAATTAGATTAATCAAAGTGAGATTATTTTCTGAGAATTCGGATTTATAAATCTTCTTAGGGCTATGTGTCAAAAGACACGTTAAACGGGTGAAAAATGGATTCTAAAGTTACTGTTTTGGGAACCCTATGATAAATGGATTATAAATTCAAAACTAAAACCTAAATTATGTGATAATTAAGGAGTTTAATCATGCTGAAATTAGAGACAGGTTGCTGTTTTGAGAAATTTTAAGAAACACATGATTTATGTGTTGTGAAATTGACGTATATGAAGAGATAAGTATGAATACCCGACTTGAAAGACAAGTGGGTTAACTTAGATGAACTTATGTAGGTTGAAAAACTTAAGGAATATAAGTATTTGAAGACGATGCAAATAAATAAAATGTTATTTTCATTTATTTAGGCAAAGGCAAGGAAAAAGAGTGGAAGAAAAAATTATAGCGATCTCAGGTAACCAAGCAAACTTTCTAAAATGATATTTTTTTTCTATGTGATGATGTGTGATAAAATTATTTATGATCATGTTTAAATGAATGGCAAGCACAAGTTTTGAAAATGACTGCTTTAATGAAAAGTCACAAGTTTTTCATTACAAGGTATTTAATGATGGCCATTCCTTGTTTATATGAGTATTGAAATGTTTATTTCTATTGAAATAAATGATTTCTTATGGTTTCGCAATTCTTCTTGAAATGTATTGAAACATGAGTTTATATGATGTTCCATTGAAATGATGTTTCAAAAGGGATGGTGCAAAGAATTCTCTACATGAGAATAACAAGTTCCGTGTGTAAGGGGGTATATGATGCCGGGGTGACTAAAAGTCATGCATGAAATGGAAATCAAGTAGGCTAGTCGAGGTAGTAAGTGGACAAGGAGTCCCCCTTGATGTTGCCAAGTGGGAAGGTCCAGCGCCAAGGATGGAAAGGATCATGTCATGAAAAGAGGGTTTCCCGAGCTAGCGTACCGTCACATGAAGGATAATGTCATCAATGGAAATGATGAATTTGCACATCCAATGTTTATGAAGTAATTATGAAAAGTGTTTAAATGATTTATGAAAATTTTTTTGCTCAACAGGTAGTTGATCACTTGATAAGTGTCTCTACTGAAGGGAGAAAAATATTTTTAAATAAATATGCCTTCAAAATGAATTGCCTATAAATTATAAGCTTGCTTATTGAGTTTCGACTCACGTTTTCATTTTCCAAACCCATAGACAGGTGAAAGAAGAGACTTGACAAAGGAGCAAGGACCTGACTATTGAGGAAATGGAAGACATTATAAGTTTCATGTTGGTGAAAAACTTATGTCGTATGATTGTAAATACTTTGATGTTTTGTGTTGACATCTATGATGATACATGCAATGATATCTGATTTATGAGATGGTTTGAAATATGTTATGAAAATCATGTCTAGTTATGACATTATTGGATGGAAATGATTTAGATATGCATGAAATGAACATATGAGGAATTAAACTCCTATGAAAAGATATTTAATTGGATAAATATTCGTGAAAACCCGCCGTGTGACAGTGTAACAATCCTGATCACGTTTACCAGTCTAACGATCTTGAGGTAAGGTTGTGACGCTCGGGCCGGGGCACCACACACTGCCTAGGCCATCGGTCGTCACTGATTGGGTCGCTGAGGAAGACTTAGAAAGGTATTGGCAAAGGAGAATTGCCCTAGTTCCACCTAATCTAGGGCCATGGTTCAGATTTGATGCTGGATACATTCAGTTTCGATATGGAACACCATGGGCTTAGGTAGACCGCAGGGAAAGAGAGGCTGCCCAGGAATGCCGGGAAGCTTTAGCAAGGGGAGAAGAAGTAATGGAGCAACTCCCTCCTGAACAACCTGGTGAGGTTATTCTAAGGGTCATAGAGTTAGAGATAATGCCCGAAGCCCCACCTCTCGCCCCTCCAGCAGGCAATGATGAGGACCCTATAGAGCGATCTAATAGTGAAGAGGAAGATGAGAACTCAGGACCTCGAGACTGGTCTGATACCAGTACAGTTACTGAGGATCGTACACAAGTATCATTCAGTCTTAGAAGGTTCCTAAGGTTAAGGAGAAGGGGACGTTAGAAAAGGGATGGGGATCAAGAAGACACAACCGCCGCCAAGACAACTTATTTTTATTTTTATAAATATGTAAATATTGTCGAAAACAAATACATAAGGCTAAATTAGCCTATGTACAAAGGTTTGACAAATGTATAAAGGTTTGCTGACAATGTATAATATATGTGAATTATATGATCATGTGACTATTTGTTTGAATTTATCTGACTAAGTGTATTATGATAAATATTGATGATATACTAATGAATGTTTTATGTTTAAGAAAGATTGGAAATGCCGATGACCAGAGCTAAAGCAAGAGCTAACAAGGGAAAGGCCCCGATGGAGGAATCAGTTGATCAAGCAAGAGGCGAGGCCAGTAAAAGGACTAATAGGGCAGAATCCGAAGAGCAGTCCTCTAGGACCCGCCCACGACAAGTGGAAAGCTCTATACATCAAGCGGAGTCAATATAGAAGACTGGATAGCTGCAGCAGTCGAAAAAGCCATGCAGCAATGGACAGTACAAGCCACTAGAATGCTATAAGAAATGTGGAACCAGTAGACCCCACCATAGAAAAAGGATGGGAAAAGACCAGGCCCCTCGGCTAACATCGACACGTCAAGGGGAATGGAGGACAGTCTCCTTGAGGCTGACAGAAAGGCTATCAATGCCTTTCTTTCCCAGCGCCCGCCCCAGTTTGCAGGGGAACCAGACCCCTCATTACAGAGCAGTGGATTATAGAAATAAAAAAGCTATTCAGGATATCACCCTGTAATGATCAGCAAAAGGTCTTATGTGCCACCCACCTGCTGATAAAAGATGCCTATGAATGGTGGGAAACGATGATGGTTACCATGCCACATCCCGAGCAAGTTATGTGACATGAATTTTTGGAAGAATTTAACAAAGAATATCTCCCTGTAGGGCTACAGAGCCAGAAGGTAATAGAGTTCGAGAAACTTTACCAAGGCAGGATAACGGTCACGGAATATGCCACAAAGTTCAATGCCTTGGTAAGATACGTTCCATGGATTGCCAATGTGCCAAAAAATAAGGCACAAAGGTTCCAGAGGGGATTAAGGCCCCAGCTAAGAGAGGGGTTAGCCCCATTACTAATAAAAGACTATGCCTCTAGCATCGAGAGGGCTAGGGCATTGGAAATGGAGTCAATGAGGACTCAAGAGCTTAGTTAAGCTCAGAAACAACTCTTTACAGCCTCCAAAGAAGGCGAGGCTAATAAAAGAATAAAAAGAGATGAGGTACCTATGGAACAAATTCCAGTGGTAAGGGAATTTTTAGATATTTTTTCAAAAGAGCTATGTAATTTACCACTGGAAAGAGAAATGGATACGAAAATAGAAATTATCCCAGGGACAGCTCCAATATCAAAGACCCCATATAGGATGGCGCTAGCCGAATTGGTTGAGTTGAAAATACAAATCTAAGATTTATTAAATAAAGGGTTTATTAGACCCAGTGCATCACCTTGGGGAGCTCCAGTACTCTTTGTAAGAAAAAAGGATGGGAATTTGAGGCTCTGAATTGATTATAGAGAATTGAATAAAGTAACAGTCAAAAATAAGTACCCACTCCCAAGAATAGATGATCTCTTTGATCAAATAAAAGGAGCTTCTACATTTTCAAAAATTGATTTACAGTCAGGGTACCACCAGTTGAAGATATGTCCAAAAGATATCCATAAAACAACATTCAGAACAAGATATGGGCATTATGAATTCTTAGTCATGTCATTTGGACTAACGAATGCCCCAGCTGTGTTTATGGATATGAAAAACAGAATTTTTCGAGAATTTTTCGATCAATTTGTGGTGGTATTCATCTATGACATATTGATTTATTCGAAGACAGAAGCAGAGCATGAGAAACATCTAAGGATAGTGTTGGAAATTCTCCGAAGGGAGAAATTATATGCTAAATTCAAAAAATGTGAATTTTAGTTGAAACAGTTAGCCTTTTTAGGCCACATTATATCTGAGAAGGGAGTACAGGTAGATCCTCAAAAGATCGAGGCAATAACAAAGTGTCCACAACCAACAAATATCACAGAAATCAGAAGCTTTCTAGGGCTAGCTGGCTACTACAGGAGATTTGTGGAAGGATTCTCACAATTGTTAGCTCCACTCACAAAGCTGACAAGGAAAGGAGTTAGGTATGAATGGACACAAGAATGTGAGAATAACTTCCAAGAGTCAAAGAAAAGACTGGTAAAAGCGTCAACTCTAATACTACCTACGGAGAAGGAAGGGTTTGTGATTTATAGTGATACCTCAAAGAAAGGATTAGGATGTTTACTAATGCAAAATGGAAAAGTTATATCATACGCATCTAGACAACTCAAGCCAAATGAGGTAAACTAACCCATAATTTAAAATTGGCAGCAGTAGTCTTTGCCTTGAAAATTTGGAGACATTATTTGTATGGAGTTAAATGTGAGGTTTATACTGATCATAAAAGCCTCAAATACATTTTTACTCAAAAGGAGTTAAATATGAGGCAAAGAAGATGACTCGAGTTACTTAAAGATTATGACCTCAATATTTTATATCATCCGGGCAAAGCCAATATAGTAGCCGATGCGCTAAGTAGAAATATTAGCTTAGCACATCTCATCACAAAGGAAGAAGGGCTACTACAAGAATTGAGACAACTAGAATTAGTTGTAAGCCCACCTAGGGTACAAGTTAGATTGCCTCAACTACAAATCCAGTCGAATTTATTTGAGCAAATTAAAATAGCTCAACAAGAAAATCAAGATTTAAAAAGTTATGTTGAGAAAATGATCAAGAAAAATCCCAATGAATATATACAAGATGAACATGGAATGTACAGATATAGGGGTTGCCTGTGTATAACCAATCAAAAAGAAATCAAGGAACAGATATTGAAAGAAGCACATTTCTGTGAAACCCTAGTCATAGTAGAAATCATGTAAATACTATTGAATTATTTATGTATGAATAATGTATTTTTTTTCTTGATGAATGTATGAATAATGTATTAATAATTGAAGTATTTGCAATTTTTTAAAGATTTTTGCAGTTAGGTTATTCGTGTGAATGTTGTTAACATTTACCAATTGAAGATAATGTGGTTTGATATGATTGAAATAACATAATGAAGATGGATAAATATTAGCATTCCATAAAAAATTTAATTAAAACTCATAATGTGATTAATGGAGATTAGGAGGCTAATCATAGAGCCAAGTTGAGAAAATATTGAAAAATTCATAACTTGATGACCTTAAGATGGATTAAGGTGAAAATTGAGGGAAAAGCACATAATTTTGTGCTTAATCACATGAAAAAATTATATTATGAAAATTTTCATGGGAATTGATCATCACCGTTCAAAACTTAAAATAGTCATAACTTGAGCTAGAAAGATCGGATTGAGATGAAATTCGAGATGAACGGCTAAAATTATGAAATTTAGGTTATGGAAGGATTCGATCATACAAATGATTATGGTATTAAGCTTGCATGAAATTATGATTAGTGATTTTGACTTTTCAAACCAAAAAGTGAATAGCAATTAAGTTAAAAATGAATAGAATAATCAAATGAATAAAGACAAATTTGAGGTGTCGAGAGGGGCAAATTTGTAGGTTATTTTGTGAATTACTAATAATGGGAAAATCCCTGCAATTATATCTTAATTAAATGCATAATTAAATGGTTCAAAAGGGGCATGGAAGAGGTGGCAACTATGGACGTGCAATCAGCCATATAAATGCATTCTATGAAATATTTTTTAATAAAATAAATACCCAAAGTCAACTATGAGTTAATGAGGATAGAAATGCATTAAATTAAAGTGAAAATTTTGATCTAAAAGGGGCAGATCTGAACCGTTGAGTGGAAAAAGAAAAATGGACAGTAGCATATCTCCTTGATGAGGTGGATGGTTTAGCAGATTTATGTATATTTTATAATTTATTTGATTAAGATAAAATGAACCTGACTGACCTACACTACTAGGTAATTAAATGGCTAATTAAATAAAGCTGCAACATAATTAATAATGATAAGATAAGCTGCTGAAAATGGGGGACGTGTACAGGCAGCAAAATGGAGTAGAAAAATATGGACCGTTCAAACAACTAGAAAAGTGATTTTTTTATTTTTTAAAAATTTCTAAATGCATGAATAATTATCCTAGGTATTAGGGAATATAAATGTGAAATTAAAAAGCTGCAAAATTCGTTAAATTTTTTGAAAAACAGCAGCTATTGTGGACGTGATTTGGTGGACAGATAATTATCAAATTTATAATTAAGAAAAAAATAATTTAAATGGTCCACAAGTTGCCATGTAAGTTAAGGAGATAGAATTTCATTGGAATGATCAATGATGAGGTGGAAAGTGGGGTTCACTAGCTGGAAATTTCTAGCTATTGCATAAAGAGCAAGGGACGTCAATATGCATGAAGGGGGCTTAGAAAATTTTTGCATTTTTGAACTCTCCTTTCTAGCAAAAGGTCACGTTCCCACTTTCCCCACTTTTCAAACCTAAAAATAAGTGAAGGAAAAAGGAAAGAAAAGAAGGAGTTAAGTGGAGGAAGCTTGCTTGAGAAGTGGAATTAAGTGTTACTCTCTATACAAGTAAGTATATGATGAGTTTGAATGCTTTTAGATTGATTTTTCTAACTAAATTTATGGAGTGTAAATATGATTCATAATGAATCCTTTAATGAATATTTTTTATGCTTTTAATTAGGGAATTTAATGGGAATTTATTAGCAAGAAGTGCAACTAAGAGTTAGATGTAAGTAGAGAGTGATTAGTGTGACGTATGAGCTCCTACACTAGCTTAAACTTGCTGAGATTTGTATTTAGTATTGTTGTTTTAGTTAGTGGATATAATCACTTGATAATTCATGATTTGATGTTGAATATATATGAAATTTATCATGAATTATGCAGTGTAAAAGATAAGCTAGTTAGGGTTTCTTCTAAGACCCGAAATTCACTTCTAAATGTTGAAAATGATATATGAAATGATTCAAATAAATTGTGGATGAATTGTAGGGAAAAATACCCTAAATATAGGACATATTGGTTGTGAAAAGGGTACCTTGCATGAACTGCCCAAATTCAAATTTTAAAGGGAGTGTGAAGTGGACGTCCAAATGGTGTAAACGGGTACCCTACATATATAAAACGTTGCTGTTTTGCAAATAACTTACATATGGATTTTAAATATGTGAAAATGCATTTAATTTAGGTTAAGAAAATTAGGAATAACTGCTGGAATCAAGTAGATGAAAATCTGTTTAAGTTGGAGTATCAAAAGAGACATTTAAAGTGTAAAAATTGGATGTCGAAGTTGCTGTTTTTGGAACTTTGAAATTTGTGGATTAAAAATTCGTAAATTGTACTAAATAAGTGATAAATGAAGTGTATAAACATGTTGAATTAGAAGGCAAGTTGTTTATTTGAAATTTTTTAAGAAATATATGAATTAGGTGTTGATAAGTTGACATATGTAAAGTAGTGAGCATGATAAGATGATAAATGAGTTATGTGAAATATTAAAATGAAAAAATATGATAAAATGTGATGGAAAAGCGTGGAATACATTGCTGATTTGTTAATCTCAAAATTTGAGATTAAATTATGGGAATTAAATATGTGAAATAATGACTGATTGATATACGTAAGTGAGAAATATATGTATACCCAACTTAGAAGTTAAGCGGGTTATGAATAACTATGAAAATGGGTTGGAAAACTAAATCAATGCAAGCAAATAGAATTTACATGGATATTATTTTACTCTGTCATAGGCAAAGGAAAGGAAAAGTTTGATCCGGAAAGCTCTCACAAACAAGGTAAGCAAGCAAATTTTTCAAATGAATTTCTATTTACTAAAACTCCTTTGAAATAATTGTAAATGATGTTTTAACTGCTTTTATTGGTTTAGTAAATGTTATTTGAAATTTATTTCTAATTTTTTAAGGATGTTCATTCCTTAGTTCACTATATATTGACAATTATTTTACATAAATGCTTTATGAATTCTGATAAATTATTGCCTTATGAAATTATGTGAGGAAAAGCATGCTAGCATGTCATGTATGAAAGTCATGTGCACAATGCATGAGGTACACTTCAATGGTATAAGTGAACCGATTGTTCCCCTTTGGTGTTACCGAGTCGCTAATATAGGCCAAGGGCCGGCGGCGCTCCCTATGTGGGAGAAGATGAAGACGGGTGGTCGCCTAGCTAGCCTCCATCCTAAGGGATCATAATGCATACATTTCATTATCATTATATATCCCTGAGAGGGTATATTGTTGCTTTCCATAATGATTACAAATAAAAGATTTATGTTTCGCAGGTAGTTGATCACTTGATAACTGTCTCTACTAAATAGAGGGAAATGCTTTTTGAAAATGTTATTTTAAAATACCTTGCTTGAAAATATATATAATGCTTGCTTATTGAGTGTACAACTCACGTTTTGTTTTCCAAACCCATAGACAGGTGAAAGAAGAAACTCGGCAAAGAAGCAAATGAAATATCATTAGAGCAAGGGGAAAATTTTTGTAATCATTATGATATAGAAGAACTTATGTTGAATGGATGTAATTATGTTGTTGTTTTCATGATGACAACCATGATTATAACATGCAGTGACATCTCATTTAGGAGAATGTTGAAATGTTTTCTTGAACATCATGTTTTGTTAGGTGATGAATGGTTGGAAATGACATAGTTATGCATGAGATGTAATTATGAGGAAATAGACTCCTATGAAAATATATTTAGTTGGATAAATATTCGTTAGAAACCCGCCGTGTGACAGGGCAACAATCCTGATCACATTTACCAGTCGATACCGATCCTGAGGTAAGGATTAGGATGTGACGTTTGGGTTAGGGGCACCACGGAGCTTGGTATCAGAGCATGAACTGGTAAATGGGCGTGGAAAAGCTTAAGTTTGGTTATGAGACATGATATATATGACTCTATGAGAATTTTATAGGTCATTATCATGATATATGATAATGTATTGTAAAATGCTATGCCAAGTGCTATTTCTAGTGTATAACTAATATAGTTATATGTGTGAACAGATGGCCGATAAGGGAAAATGAGTTATGAGTGCAGAAGAGTTAAGGAAGGAGATAGAAGAAGAAAAGAAACGAAAAATTAAAGAAAGTGTTGAAAAATGGTTAGAGTCACAACAAGATGCAGATCCTTTTCCACCCGTACCTCCAGGTTTCTCTCCTAGGAATCTTCCACTTCATCTGTAGGACAGGTACCAACAAAGGCCAAATATTGTGGAGTCTAGCAGCAGGGCTCCTATAGCTGAGGTTCTACCGGCCTATCGCCCTAGATTTCTAGGGTTTCCTCGAACTCCCACAGACTAGATAGCTCCTCAGGATCTGCAGCGATTTTGGGAAAGTACTCCAGCACCCGAACCACCTAATTTAGGTCCTTGGTATAAATTTGAAGGTGGATATCTTCAATTCCGATATGGAAAGAGCTGGGAAAGTATTCGACAGAGAGAGAAAGAAATGGTTCCTTTTATAGAAGAGGGTCTTGCTCGAGGGTTTATAGAGCCACCTGAACCTATTCCTTGTCCTGGAGAGGTTATGATCCATGTAGATAAAAGCACTGGTAAATTATTTTCAATTGGAGCACCGTTACGATATCTTGAACCAATGGTAGATGAGGAAGAAGAAGATAATGAAAGTGAATGCAGCAGTGATAGTAGTAATGATAATAATGATGGTGGAGGAGAGAACAATCATGCCTGGTCTGATACTAGTACTATCATAGAGGAACCTAGTGAAATGTCGCCTAGACATAGGCGTCATCATTACCTTAAAAGCAGAGCGGGTAGGCTATGAGTTTTCTTTGTTTTTATGAACTTCAATATGTATAATTATGAGATGAGGAGACTTTGCTATGATGTGATGTATATATATATAAGTGTGATGTATGTAACATATGGTGTGATGTACTAGGGATTAAGGAATGTATGATAATATGCGTTTGCTAATGTAAATAATATGAAATGTTGTGGATATGAATGGTTATGAATGTTTGTGATGATGAATGTGCAAATTGATTTTAATTTTGTGATTGATAATACATATATGATGATCTAACCCTAATTATAAATGAAAGATTATGTGCTTTTATATCTTCAGAAAAACATTATGGTGGAAACAAGATCAGGAAGGAGAACAAATAAAGGAAAGAAAATTGCTCAAGAGGTCCCCAGCCAACATGAGGTTGGAGAGACTAGTAGGCCAAAAAGGCCAGAACTTGAATCCAGAAGTGAAAGTTCAAGAACACAATAAAGACGAGAAAATGTAAGTCCAGAACAAAATATAGGAGAAGGATATGAGTCAAGACAGGCTCGGCTTATAAAAGAAAGGGTAACTGCAGCAGTCAAGGAGGCAATGCAGTAGGCTACTCGCGATTGGGCAGCACAAACCACAGATATTATCCAAGGTTTGTGGAAAAGGACACAACAGGCTCAATTGGGTAGTACTGATAGAGATAGAGCCATTCCGACGGTTGGCCCGAATCCCACGACAGTACCCACAGAAGATGAAAATCAACTAATGGAAGCTGATAGAAAGGCGATTAATGCATTCTTGGCTCAGCGACCCCCAAAATTTTCAGGAGAACCCGATCCGGTACAGGTTGAATAATGGATAACAGAGATTAAAAAATTATTTAGAATTTTCCCGTGTAATGATCGACAGAAGGTATTGTGCGCCACACATTTATCGATTAAAGACGCCCATGAATGGTGGGAAACGACGTTGGTCATAATGCCACGACCAGAAGAGGTGTCCTGGCCGACATTTGTTGAGGAATTCAACAAAGAATACCTTCTTATTGGTTTACAAAGCCAGAAAGTGATAGAATTTGAAAGGCTTTATCAGGGAAGAATATCTGTTACTGAATACGCTACTAAGTTCAATGCCTTAATTCGAAATGTACCTTGGATTGCCAATGTGCCAGACAATAAGGCACAAAGGTTCCAACAAGGACTAAGGCCATACCTCAGAGAAAGCCTCGCTCCTTTGTTAATTAAAGATTACGCTTCATGTCTAGAGAGGGCAAGAGCATTAGAAATTGAAGTATTAAGAACACAGGAACTAAGACTTGGATAAAAAATGTTCAGTTTTGGAACAAAGGAACCTGAATTGGGGAAAGAAAAAGGTAAGAAAGGAAATGTGAAGAAAGGAAAAGGAGCCCCGAAGAAGAAACTTCCGCCTTTCTGCAGAAAATTTTAAAGGCGACATTCTGGCGAGTGTTTAAAAGGATTAAACCGGTGCTATAAATGTGGGCAGGCAGGCCATATAGCCAAGGAATGCAGAACGGGTGAAGTAAAGATCATTAAATGTTATCTTTGTGATCAAACAGGATATATCGCTCCGAATTGTCCTAATAAGGCACAAACGTTACAAGGACGTGGAAGACCCGCGCAGCTCAGGATACCTAGAACAGCGAATAAGCAGGGAACTACCACGAATTCGGTACATGTGCATGCTTTGACTCGAACTGAGTCTTAAGAACAAGAAGAAAAGGTGGTCACAGGTATGGTTTACATTTTAGGAAATTCGGCAGTTGCTTTGTTTGATTCTGGTGCTAGTCACTCATTCATAGCATGTCAATTTGTGACCACCCATGCACTACCAGTAGAGAAAACCAATAAAATAATCCATGTAAAATCCCCTGTATATCGGTTAGCCAGTATTAGCCAAGTATGTAAAGCATGCCCAATTAGGATAGGATCACTGATTTTAGAAGCCAATTTGATCTTATTACCTATGACAGAATTTGATGTGATATTGGGTATGGATTGGTTGAGTCAATAGGGAGCTACGATTGATTGTAAAAATAAGAAGGTTCAATTGGAAGCAGCCCCAGAAAAAGAGATAGCCATTGAAAAGCTAAGATAGCTTGAAAATGTTACGATATTAATATCATTAATGAAAGCGGTCAAAATGATCCGCCAAAGGTGCCAAGCTTATCTGGTATTAGTTAATGTGGAGAAAGGTATAGAGATAGAAATAAATCAAATTCCCGTGGTTAGAGAATTTCCTGATGTATTTCCAAAGGAATTGACCACGTTACCTCCACAAAGAGAAATAGATATGACTATAGACATCATACCAGGTACAACTCCGATATCAAAGGCCCCGTACAGAATGGCACCAGCTGAAATGAATGAGCTGAAAACTCAAATACAGGAGCTGTTAAATAAAGGTTTTATTAGACCCAGTGTATCACCCTGGGGAGCTCCGGTATTATTTGTGAGGAAAAAAGATGGAAGTTTGAGATTGTGCATTGATTACCGGGAATTAAATAAAGTTACAGTGAAGAATAAATATCCATTGCCCAGAATTGATGATTTGTTTGATCAATTACAAGGAGCTACCACTTTCTCTAAGATTGATTTACAGTCAGGGTATCATCAGTTGAGAATATGTCCGACCGATGTTCATAAAACAGCTTTTCGAACTAGATATGGACATTATGAATTTTTAGTGATGCCATTTGGGCTCACTAATGCCCCTGCTGTATTTATGGATATGATGAATAGGGTATTTCGGGACTATTTAGATCAATTTCTGGTAGTATTTATTGCTGATGTCCTAATTTACTCTAAGACAGAGAAAGAACATGAATTTCATTTGCAAAAGGTATTGGAAAGGTTGAGAAGAAAGAAATTGTATGCTAAGCTAAAGAAATGTGAATTTTGGCTGAAACAAGTAGGATTTCTGAGTCACATAATAACAGAACAAGGGATTCAAGTTGATCCTCAAAAGATTGAGGCAATTTTGAAATGGCAAAGGCCGACGACCATTACAGAAATTTGAAGTTTTCTTGCCTTAGCAGAGTATTACAGAAAGTTTGTTGAAGGATTTTCTCAATTATCGGCTCCATTAACAAAATCGACTCGCAAAGGAGTCAGGTATGTATGGTCTGAGGAATGTGAGCACAGTTTCTAGGAATTAAAACAGCAATTAGTGGAAGCACCTATTTTAACCCTACCTGAAGGAAATGATGGTTTTGTGGTATATAATGATGCTTCAAGAAAGGGTTTGGGTTGTGTATTAATGTAGAGAGGGAAAGTGATAGCTTATGCGTCACGACAGTTGAAGCCCAATGAGGTAAGCTACCCCACTCAGGATTTGGAATTAGCAGCAGTGGTGTTTGCCTTAAAAATATGGAGATATTACCTGTATGGTACTAGGTGTCAAATTTATACAGATCATAAGAGCCTTAAGTATATTTTCACACAAAAGGAGTTGAACATGAGACAAAGGAGATGACTTGAGTTATTCAAAGATTATGATTTGGAGATACTATATCATCCAGGTAAGGCAAACGTAGTAGCCGATGCATTGAGCAGAAATGTCAACATGGCGCATCTTATCACGAAACAGGAAGGATTGCTTCAAGAAATAAGACAGTTGAAATTGATTGTATGTCCCCCGGGAGTTCAAACAAGGTTATCACAAATGTACATACAGTCGTCGTTGTTTGAGAAAATTAAAACTGCGCAGCAAAAAGATACAGACCTACATGCCCATGTGGAGAAAATGAAGAGAAAAGGATAAATAGAATTTTCGGTTGATGAGCAAGATATGTATCGATATAAAGGTCATTTATGCATACCTAATACAGCTGAGGTGAAGGAACAAATTCTTAAGGAAGCACACTTTTCACCATTTTCCATTCATCCAGGAGGCACTAAAATGTATCAGGATCTCAAGAAAGCATATTGGTGGAATAATATGAAAAGAGAGATTGCTGAATATGTAGCTAAGTGCCTAACTTGCCAAAGAGTGAAAGCTGATCATCAAAGGGTATCTAGAAAATTACAATCCCTGGAAATTCCTGAGTGGAAATGGGATGATATTACCATGGATTTCATTGAAGGACTGCCGAAAACTCAGATTGGGAATGATTCTATATGGGTAATAGTTGACCGATTGTCTAAAGTTGCTCATTTTATACCCATAAAGAGAACATACACAACAGAAAGATTAGCTAAAGTCTACTATAAGGAGATAGTACGACTACATGGAGTGCCTAAATCAATAGTTTTCGATCGAGACACGACATTCACATCTCGATTTTGGAAAAGTTTGCACAAAACCCTAGGCGCCCAACTCAAGTTCAGTACTACTTTTCATCCTCAGACAGATGGGCAAACAGAGCGAGTAAATCAGATCATCGAGGATATGCTTTGTATGTGTACTTTGGAATTTAGTGGTTCATGGGATGAATATGTATCTATAGCTGAATTTGCATATAATAACAGCTATCAGGCTAGTATTCAAATAGCTTCATTTGAAGCATTGTATGGACGACGATGTCGAACGCCGTTGAACTGGGATGAAGTTGGAGAAAGGAAGTTAGCCCCAGATTTCTCTCAGAGAATGGCAGATAAAGTACAAGTTATTCGCCAATGTATACTCACAGCCCAGAGTCGGCAGAAGAGTTATACAGATTGCTAAAGAAAGGATTTGAATATCCAAGTGGGCGAGCATGTCTTCATAAAAGTCATGCCATTCAAGGGAGTTACGAGATTTGAAAAAAGGGGTAAGCTGAATCCCAGGTATATTGGACCATTTGAAGTATTGGAGAAAATTAGAAAGTTGGCTTATAGGATTGCTTTACCTCCGACACTAGTCTTAGTACACAATGTTTTTCATATTTCCATGCTTAGGAAATATGTAGCAGATCCGACCCATGTACTGGTAGCAGAAAACCTACCAATCCAAGATCATTTGAACTATGAGGAAAGAACTATTAGAATCTTGGATCATAAGATACAAAAGCTTTGGAATAGAGAAATACAATACCTAAAGATTCAATGGAATCGATATTCCGAAGGCAAGCTACATGGGAATTAAGGGAAAAAGTAGAAAGGAAATACCCCCAGTTATTTAAATAATATACGGTTTCGGGACGAAACCTATTATAAGGGGGGAGGAGGATTGTGAAACCCTAGTCAGAGTAGAAATCATGTAAATATTATTGAATGATTTATGTATGAATAATGTATTCATAATTGAAGTATTTGCAATTTTTTTTAAGATTTTTGCAGTTAAGTTATTTGTGTGAATGTTGTTAACATTTACCAATTGAAGATAATGTGGTTTGATATGATTGAAATAACATAATGAAGATGGATAAATATTAGCATTCCATAAAAAATTTAATTAAATCTCATAATGTGATTAATGGAGATTAGGAGGCTAATTATAGAGCCAAGTTGAGAAAATATTGAAAAATTCATAACTTGATGACCTTTAGACGGATTAAGGTGAAAATTGAGGGAAAAGCACATAATTTTGTGCTTAATCACATGGAAAATTTAGATTATGAAAATTTTCATGGGAATTGATCATCACCGTTCAAAACTTAAAATGGTCAAAACTTGAGCTAGAAAGATCGGATTGAGATGAAATTCGAGATGAACGGCTAAAATTATGAAAGTAAGGTTATGTAAGGATTTGATCATACAAATTATTATGGTATTAATCTTGCACGAAATTATGATTAGTGATTTTGACTTTTCAAACCAAAAAGTGAATAGCAATTAAGTTAAAAATGAATAGAATAATCAAATGAATAAAGATAAATTTGAGGTGTCAAGAGGGGGTAATTTGTAGGGTATTTTGTGAATTACTAATAATGAGAAAATCCCTTCAATTATCTCTTAATTAAATGCATAATTAAATGGTTCAAAAGGGGCATGGAAGAGGTGGCAACTATGGACGTGCAATCATCCATATAAATGCATTCTATGAAATATTTTTTAATAAAATAAATACCCAAAGTCAACTATGAGTTAATAAGGATAGAAATTAATTAAATTAAAGTGAAAATTCAAATCTAAAAGGGGCAGATCTGAACCGTTGAGTGGAAAAAGAAAAATGGACAGCAGCGTATCTCCTTGATGAGGTGGACGGTTTAGTAGCTTTATGTATATTTTATAATTTTTCAAATTAAGCTAAAATGACCCTAAATTACCTACACTACTAGGTAATTAAATGACTAATTAAATAAAGCTGTAACATAATTAATAATGATAAGATAAGCTACTGAAAATGGGGGACATGTACAGGCAGCAAAATGGAGCAGAAAAATATGGACCATTCAAACAGCTAGAAAAGTGATTTTTTTATTTTTTTAAAAATTTATAAATGCATGAATAATTATCCTAGGTATTAGGGAATATAAATGTGCAATTAAAAAGCTACAAAACTCGTTGAAAAAAATTAGAAAACAGCAGCTATTGTGGACGTGATTTGGTGGACAGGTTTGAGATGCTTAAATGCATTAGATAATTATCAAATTTATGATTAAGAAAAAAATAATTTAAATGGTCCACAAGTTGCCATGTCAGTTAAGAAGATAGAATTGCATTGGAATGATCAATGATGAGGTGGAAAGTGTGGTCCACTAGCTTAGAAAATTTTTGCATTTTTGAACTCTCCTTTCCAGCAGAAGCTCACGTTCCCACTTTCCCCATTTTCAAACCTAAAAACAAGTGAAGAAAAAAGGAAAGAAAAGAAGGAGTTAAGTGGACGAAGCTTGCTTGAGAAGTGGAATTAAGTGTTACTCTCTATACAAGTAAGTATATGATGAGTTTGAATGCTTTTAAATTGGTTTTTCTAACTCAATTTATGAAGTGTAAATATGATTCATAATGAATCCTTTAATGAATATTTTTGATGCTTTTAATTAGGGAATTTAATGGAAATTTATTAGCAAGAAGTGCAACTAAGAGTTAGATGTAAGTAGAGAGTGATTAGTGTGACGTATGAGCTCCTACACTAGCTTAAACTTGCTGAGATTTGTATTTCGTATTTTTGTTTTAGTTAGTGGATATAATCACATGATAATTCATGATTTGATGTTGAATATATATGAAATTTAGCATGAATTATGTAGTGTAGCAAATAAGCTAGTTAGGGTTTCTTCTAAGACCCGAAATTCACTTCTAAATGTTAAAAATGATATATGAAATTATTCAAATAAATTGTGGATGAATTTTAGGGTAAAATACCCTAAATATAGGACATATTGGACATGAAACGGGGACCTTGCATGAACTGCCCAAATTCGGATTTTAAAAGGAGTGTGAAGTGGACGTCCAAATGGTGTAAACGGGTACCCTACATATATAAAACGTTGCTATTTTGCAAATAACTTACAAATGGATTTTAAATATGTGAAAATGAATTGAATTTAGGTTAATAAAAGCAGTAATAACTGCTGGAATCAAGTAGATGAAAATCTGTTTAAGTTGAAGTATCAAAAGAGACGTTTAAAGTGTAAAAATCGGATGTCAAAGTTGCTGTTTTTGGAACTTTGAAAATTGTGGATTAAAAATTCGTAAATTGTACTAAATAAGTGATAAATGAAGTGTATAAACATTCTGAATTAGAAGCCAAGTTGTTTATTTGAAAAAATTTAAGAAATATATGAATTAGGTGTTGATAAGTGTACATATGTAAAGTAGTGAGCATGATAAGATGATAAATGAGTTATGTGAAATATTAAAATGCAAAAATATGATAAAATGTGATGGAAAAGCGTGGAATACATTGCTGATTTGTTAATCTCAAAATTTGAGATTAAATTATGGGAATTAAATATGTGATATAATGACTGATTGATATACGTAAGTGAGAAATATATGTATACCCGACTTAGAAGTTAAGCGGGTTATGAATAATTATGAAAATGGGTTGGAAAACTAAATAAATGCAAGCAAATGGAATTTACATGGATATTATATTACTCTGTCATAGGCAAAAGAAAGGAAAAGGTTGATCCGGAAAGCTCTCACGAACAAGGTAAGCAAGCAAATTTTTCAAATGAATTTCTGTTTACTAAAACTCCTTTGAAATAATTGTAAATGATGTTTTAACTTCTTTTATTGGTTTAGTAAATGTTATTTGAAATTTATTTCTAAATTTTTAAGGATGGTCATTCCTTAGTTCACTGTATATTGACAATTGTTTTATATAAATGCTTTATGAATTTTGATGAATTATTGCCTAATGAAATTATGTGAGGAAAAGCATGCTAGCATGTCATGTATAAAATTCATGTGCACAATGCATGAGGTGTAAGTGAACCAATTGTTCCTCTTTGGTGTTACTGAGTCGCTAATATAGGCCAAGGGCCGGCGGCGTCTCCATGTGTGGGAGAAGATGAAGACGGGTGGTCGCCTAGCTAGCCTCCATCCTAAGGGATCATAATGCATACATTTCATTATCATTATATATCCCTGAGGGGGTATAATGTTGCTTTCCATAATGATTACAAATAAAAGATTTCTGTTCCGCAGATAGTTGATCACTTGATAATTGTCTCTACTAAATGGAGGGAAATGCTTTTGGAAAATATTGTTTTAAAATACCTTGCTTGAAAATATACATAATTCTTGCTTATTGAGTGGACAACTCATGTTTTGTTTTCCAAACCCATAGACAGGTGAAAGAAGAAACTCGGCAAAGAAGCAAATGAAATATCCTTACCTCGGGATACCAAGCTCTGATACAAAACTCATGTTTTGTTTTCCAAAATGGGAATGATGCTATATGGGTAATAGTTGATAGATTATCAAAGGTAGCTCATTTCCTAGCCATTAGGAAAAATTTTACTGCTGAGCGATTGGCTAAGATTTATTATAAGGAGATAGTAAAACTGCATGGAGTACCTTAGTCAATAGTTTCTGATTGAGATTCCAATTTTACGTCTCGATTTTAGAAAAGTTTACATCAAACCTTAGATACACAGTTGAAATTTAGTACGGCATTTCATCCTCAAATTGATTGGCAGACGGAAAGAGTAAATCAAATAGTTGAGGATATGCTAAGGATGTGCATAGCAGAATTTGGAGGATCATGGGATGAATACTTGGCTATGACAGAATTTGCTTAGAACAACAGTTATCAAGCAAGCATTCAAATGGCCCCGTATGAAGCATTATATGGACGGAAATGTAGAACTCCTCTAAACTGGGATGAAGTCGGAGAAAGAAAGTTAGCTTCAGACCTATCAAAAAGAATGGCAGAAAAGGTCCAATTGATTCGCCAGTGTATACTCACAGCCCAGAGCAGGCAAAAGAGTTACACCGATTGCAAAAGAAGGGATTTGAATATCCAAGTTGGGATCACGTGTTTGCCAAAGTAACGCCATTCAAAGGAGTCACCCGGTTTGGAAAGAGAGGAAAGTTGAACCCAAGATACATCGGGCCCTTCGAAGTTCTGGAAAAGATAGGCAACCTAACCTATAGAATAGCCCTGCCTCTAGCTCTAAGTGTCATCCACAATGTGTTTCACATCTCCATGCTAAGAAAATATGTTTTCGATCCTACCCATGTGTTGATAGCTGAAAACTTGTCAATCCAAGAACACCTGAACTATGAGGAAAGACCAATCAAAATATTGAATTTCAAGATCAAGAAGCTTCGGAACAGAGAGATTGAGTACGTAAAGGTGCAATGGAATCAATATTCAGAGTCCGGAGCCACTTGGGAGCTACGAGAAGAGGTCGAAAAGAAATATCCTCAATTGTTCGAGGAAAAATAGGTTTCGGGACAAAACCTATTATAAGGGGGGGAGGATTGTGAAACCTAGCTTCTATTAGGCAATACACATATTACCTAGGGTCATAAACCCTAAATGTTTGTAAATAATTTTTATGATGAATAAAAATTCATGAATTATATTTGTAAATATGTGTATTAGATATTAAAATAATGCAATTAAGAATTTAACCCACGTGAATACTATATGTGAATAGTAACCCAAGGATTAAGACACGTGATTAAGAGTTAATCACTTGGATTAACCTAATCACAAAAAGACGAAAAAGGAGATTTATGCACTAAAGGACGAAATAGCAATATTTTTTAATATTTTAAGAAAATTTCAGATTTTGGTGAAAAATAAAGAAAAATTCATTAATTGCAAACCGGACGATGAATTTAGATGAAAATTTTTATGGATGGTTGAAATGATTTAATAAACATAATGAATAGTTTAAGCTTAATCAAGGATCATGAATTTAAGGGCAAGATCAAGTGTTGATTAAGGATCACAAAAAAAATACTTTTACTTTTCATTAAATAACACCATGGACTTTTATTGTGAAATCCCAACCTATGTAGGACTCAATGGTATGCATTGAACATATATATTTCATTTATATGTGATTTAAATGAATTTTGAATGATTTATGGATGATTTTAGGATTTTATGATATTTTGCAATTAGGGTTCAATTAAAAAGGTGATTAAAAATTTAATCGCCGCAGCCCAAAGTGAGTCGGTATGACTCGAGGGGCTTAATGAGGATTGAAAGGTGAAAATGTGTTATGAATAATCATGTTAATTACCATGATTTAATTTATGGAGATTAAAGTGTAATTATGGAATTATGTTGGAAAAATGATAGAAAATTCATAATTTAATGCCTACAAGGCGGATTTTGATAAAGTTTGAAAGGTAAGCTCACGACGGTGGGCCCAATATTATGAATGGATTGGATTAAGGGAATCATGATGGGATTAGGGTGATAATTAATTATTTTTATCCCAAATCGAAAAGATAAATTCAAGTGGTCATAACTTGAGTTAGAAATGTCGGTTTGAGACGAAATTTGAAACGATGGAATAAAATTATGAAATCTATGAGATGAATGGAATGGATTAAGCTAATTATTATGAGAAGTTACTTTCTTGGAGAGCAAGTAAAGTAGATTACTTAAGAGCTAAGCAAAGAGGGAAATTTGGGAAAGTAAAAATGGAATTTACTAAAATGCCCTAGGGGTTGCTTAAGCACTAAGAAAAGTGACTTATAAAAAGAAAAAAAGGGAGAGCAAGCTGCTGCACGTCCCAGCAGGGGGGAGAAGGAGAGAGAAAAGAGAGGAAAAAGGGAAGAAATGGAGATTTTCTCCAAAGGCAGTAGCTAGGGCACGTCCAACCCAGCAAGGAAGAGGAGAAAAGAGGAGAAAAAAGAGAGGGAAAAGAGGAACGTAAGGCTTGGTAGCAGCTCGGGTGTTCGGGACAAAGAATCGACAAAATCGGATAAGTACCCATTAAGTTTAAGCCTTCCAATTTCCAAGTTTTCTTCATGATATTGAAATCATGATTTTGAATCATAATAAAATCCTAAATAAAGATTAATAACATTCTGGAATTAAGTATTGATTGCGGGTTTTGCATATGTTTTGAAAAGAGATGCAAATATGAGAGCAAAACCTAGAAGAAATGAGGCAAAAATCTAAAATATGGAAGAAATAGTTAATGAAATATTTTTAGCATAAAAATTTGTGAAAAGACTCATTATGGGGTGATTAAATAATGACCCAATTTTTAGTTTAAAAAGATAAGCACGTTGCAAATTAAAAATCAGGGAAAATCAACATGGACAGGATTAAACGGGTGGTAAGATCAGCTACACCAAATGATTTTTAACAATTTTTATACAAGAAATTTTGAGCTCAAAATTTTACAAGATATATAAGACATATTGAGGATCACACAACCAAAATACAAATTAGGTTTTGATTGGTATAAATATACCCCATAATTAACGTGATTTAGGCTATCTGAAAAGGGGCGTTGTTGTCCAGCAGAGTAAAAATAAAAAAATAAATAGACATACTAAATATTTCATGCTGGAAATATTTATTTTTTTTACTTCATGTAGTTATTAAGGATGGTAGAAATTTCAGATCAAAAATACTTGATTTAATATTAATTAAAGATTTTGAGAATTCAATGTGCC
Organism: Annona cherimola; assembly: GCA_030490835.1. Taxonomy (NCBI): domain Eukaryota; kingdom Viridiplantae; phylum Streptophyta; class Magnoliopsida; order Magnoliales; family Annonaceae; genus Annona; species Annona cherimola. The sequence continues at coordinate 51,850,460 of CM059972.1, read as the reverse complement.
TGAATTCAGTATTATGGACAACTTAAGGAATAAATCAAGATAAATGTTAAATTCCAGGTTTTTGTGATGGAATTTAACTTATAATGGGATATAAACAAGTGATTATGAGGGTTTAACCTATTAGAGGTAAACAAGATTACCCTAAATATGATTTTTTGAAGATATGCAAAGGGATGTCCAAAGAGGGGTGCAAAGGGTACCCAAGATGTATATGAAAGTTGTTGTTTTGGAAGCAACTAATATATGAATTGTAAACATGGTTAATACCCTAAATTTAGGTTAATAAAATTATGGTTTAAGTCTAGAAAATTTGGATTAAAAATCTGTTTAGACCATGATGCTAAAGAGAGCATTGAAACGACGAAAAATGGGTTCTAAAGTTGTTGTTTTGGGAAACCTATGATAATTGCCTAAATTATATGTTAATTAAATGGTTTAATCATACTGAATTGAGATAAAAATTACTGTTTTGAAAAATTTTAAGAAACACATAAGTATGTGTTGAGAAATGGACAGGTATGGAGAGATAAACTTGAATAAATGAGGAATGATTCATGTGAGTTGTTAAAATGCAAAAATGCATAAAGAAGTGATGGAAAACGTGGATTAGATTATTGTTTAAGTAAATGATAATGTGATGTATAGGTTATGATACGTATGAACACCCGACTTGAAAGACAAGTGGGCTAAGTTAGTGTAATATAAGTTCAAATGGATTTATGTAGGTTGGAAAACCTAAGGAATATAAGTATTTGAAGATGATGCAAATAAATGAAATGTTATTTTTATTTATCTAGGCAAAGGCAAGGAAAAGAATGGAAGAAAAGGATTATGGCGATCTCAGGTAAGCAAACTAACTTTCTAAAATGCTATTTTCTTTTTATGTGATTGATATGATTGAAATGTTTATGTTTATGTTTAAACGAATGAGCAAGCACAAGTTTTGAAAATAATGGCTTTAATGAAAAGTCACAAGTTTTGGAAAATGACGGCTTTAATGAAAAGTCATAAGTTTTGAAAAAGAATGACTTTAAGGAAAAGCCTCAAGGTTTGCTTCATGGGAAGCAAATAATACGTTTTAAGATAAGAATTTTATCATCAGTATTGCCAAAGATTGGCAATGCTTTATGTTAATGGATTGAGAAATTTGCTTATGAGTAAGCAAGTTCTCCACGATAATATTTTCAAAGGATTTCACGTTTTATGTCGATGGTTTTTAAGAATTTGCTTATAAGCAAGCAAGTTCTTTATGATATTGTTTCAAAAGTATTTTTTAAGAAAAAGAAAATTTGGCCCTTTTTCACAAAGCAACAAATGTAAATAAGTTTTAAATTTCTCTTATGATGTTTAATGATAAATAATCATGTTATAAAAAAAGGAGATTTGATTTATGAAAAAGATTTGTTTTGCTAGGTCTTGATAATTAAATAATAAATGATGATTTGGACATAGTTCATATGTTTTGAAATGATATTCGAAAAGTTTTGATTTTCTTTAGATAAGGAAATCTATGTTGAAAATATCTTGAAAAATGTTTATACGGATGTGTTGAAGGGGATTTAAGGATGACCAACCTCCTATGTTGATTTCATAAAATGGTTTGATTTTGGGTTACTAAATGGTATGCAAAAGATTATGCAAGCCCTTTATGTAAAAATGACAAAATTGATATGTGGACAAGAAATTGATTTTAAGATGATTGAGAAGGAGTTAGCACAATTGCATAACTTTTGTAAGCAAAAGGCCCCGAAATGGAAACCAAGAAAATGCTAGAAAAAATGTATGATTTATTCTTGAAAATCAAAAAGTTTTGAAATTCTTTTATCAAAAGGGTTTTAAGGTGTGTTCGTTTCTCAAACATTTCAAATATTTATCAAAATATTTTACTCAAAATATTTCTAACAGAATTTAAGGAAGGTCATCCTAAAACTAGATTTCAAATGACAACTTGTTAAAATGGGTGCGCTCGCTTACAAGTTGACATGGACTGCAATCTGTGATGTGTTTTTGAAAATAATTTTTAAAGATATAGACTTCGGTCTAAGATTTTTTGTGAGTATGGATGCAGGTTGCGGTCTGTGATCCCGGTTTAAAAGGACATGAGCTGCGGTCTGTAGTTCTTCAAACCAAATGGACTGCGATCCATCATAATAATGTACGGTGCACCAGTACAAGGAACAAGTAGGTTGTAGAGCATGGTTGGGATGACCAGGGCCCACTCTACATAAGGCCAAGTCGCTAAGAGATGGCAGGAGTACCAGCAGCGCCCTCCCTGAGAAGGGAGCAGGATAAATAAACAGTCGCCTGGCTAGCGTGCTGTTAAGGATTCTCTTCCAAAATGTAGCATGATCACTTGCTAAGTATCACTACTGGATGAGGAGAAATGTGTTTGCATACGTTTTGCTTTTCAAAAGCCCAAAGATTGGGATATAAAAGCCTTTATATAAAAAATTATCCTAAATTGGATTTTTATGAGCCATTATGCATAAGTTACCCTAAAAGCAGGGTGTTTTACACAAAATGTGTAAATATTAAGAATAAAAAGAAATGGTTTCTATGCAAAAGTTTTCATGAAAAGGATTTATGACTTGTTTGTTATAAACAAGCCCCAAGATGGGGATTATGAAAAAGGATTTATGTTGAAAAATATTTTGGACATAAGAATGTCTATTTCCAAAAGGTATGCGGAAAAAATGATTGGACATGAGAATGTCCATTTCCTAAAGGGATTTATGTTGGAAAATATTTTGGACATAAGAATGTCCATTTCCAAAAGATTTATGTGAAAAAAATGGTTGGACATGAGAATGTCCATTTCCTAAAGGGATTTATGTTGGAACATGTGTGGACATAAAAATGTCCGTTTCTAAAAGAGTTTAAGGGATAAAAGTGTTTGTGGACATATTGTTGATCATATGCTTGCTTTAAGAATGATTAATTTGATTTTGATGATTAACAAATAATTGAAATATCATTAAAAAGGATCTAATAAATTTGTCTAAGTGTTCTCAGATATTTTGTCTCTAATTATGTGTATGAAAATGAAAATGTGAAATAATTTAAGTTTCAAGAGTTCAAGTTCATGAATCGCAAGTTCAGCAAAGTGAAGTCTCAGCCCAAGTCAACTTCACTTGCGACTTGGGTGAAATCCCAGACCCAAGTCGACTTCACTTGCGACTTGGGTGAAGCTCCAGACCTACGTCGACTTTACCTGTGACTTCGGACAGACAGCAAAGTGAAGTCTCAACCCAAGTCGACTTCACTTGCGACTTGGGTGAAGTCCCAGACCCAAGTGGACTTCATCAGCAACTTCGAAGGCAAAATTCTGGATAGCAAGTTTTAACAAGATGAAGTCGTATCCCAAGTCGACTTCGCCCATCAAAAGTCGACTCCACTTGCGACTTCAACTAGTAACAGTCGAAAATTCAAACGTTGGAGCTCTAGATGCACATGAACCTCCACTCCAACAGCTAAAACCTTTTTCCTCTATATATACCATTGATGTATGAACGTGAAGGAAGAGAGAAGGAGGAAAGAAAGAGGAAAACATAAGTTGGGCTTTCATCTTCTAATATTCAAGTGTGTTGAAGTTATTTGAACAACTATTGAAGCTTCAAGTGCTGCAACTTCCAAGTGTGCTTCCAAGATTATCATCTCCACATGACAAAGAGCTTCCGGAGCTTATCGAATACACGTTGTAAAGTGTAATTTCTTTTTTATCTATTTATTTTGTATTGTTGCCTTGAATCGGTGTTGGAGACTGAATTCAAGAAGAAGTAAAATGGGGGTTGGTTTGAGTTTGTCTCACTAACGGATTTTGCTTGTTTAGTTTGAGTTTGTCTCATCAACATATTAAACTTGGTTGGTTGGAGTTAGTCTCGCCAACAAGTGATTGTTGTATATGCCCCCTAGAGCTAGAATCTAGAAGAGATCAGGTGCTCTAGACTGTATTGAATATACAATAGTAGAACCCAAGACACAACGGGTGTGTGCTTGAAAGAGTGGAGTAGGGAAGGTTGCCCGAACCACTATATATTGTTGTCTCTTGTGTGGATTGATTGTTTACATTTTTATATTCCATTTGCACCCTCTCATTCTATCTCATATTACGTTTCATCAAGAGGATTGAAATTATAAGGGGTTAAGTTCTAATTATGAAAAGAATTTTCAAGAACCCAATTCACCCCTCCCCTCTTGGATTTTTCCATAAACTCGGGACCAACAAGTGGTATCAGAGCAGGCCTCTATTTTTTTTAAGGTGATCTCTTCTATATATCTATGGCAACCTACTTAACTTATGTACCTGCATTTGCCGATGGCCAATTATTTTTAAGGCCACCTCTATTTGATGGATGAAACAACTCATTATGGCAACTAATATGAATTATTGGATAGCCATACAAGATGGCATTACATTACCAAAAGGGGACAAGGTGTCCACTTGGACAAAAGAAGAAACTATGTCCGTCCAAAGCAATGCTAAAGCTATGAACTTCTTATTTTGTGCATTGACTGCTATAGAATTTGATAGAGTTTCTTCATGCACAACAGCTAAAGAGATATGAGATAAATTAGTGTCTATTTATGAGGGTCCCTCCCAAGTAAAGGGAACTAAAAGGAATATCCTTGTTGGTGATTTTGAAAGATTTCAAATGTTAGATGGTGAATCTATTTCAAAAATGTATGCTAGATTTTCTAAAATCACTAACGCTCTTAAAGGCCTAGAAAAGCCAATTTCTGAAAGTGAGCAGGTTATGAAGATACTTAGAGCATTTCCAAACTCGTGGAATCAAAAGGTCACAACTATTGATGAGGCAAAGGACTTAAACAAACTCAAAGTAGATAACTTGATTAGCTCACTCATGTCTCATGAGATCATTAAAAATAAGAAAGAAGAATCTCGCAGAAGTAAAAAGTCTATTGCATTCAAAAGTATGAAAGAGAGCTCAAGTGAATCCACATCAAGTTCATACGAATATTCTAGCTCACAGAAGAAAATGAAGAATAGAAGAAAGGAATTTTCCAAATGTTATAAATGTGGTGGTCTTGGACATATACAAATCGAATGTACCACACCGGATGATTTGGAAATTCAAAATAAGAGAAGCTTTTCAAAGAGACAGGCTAGAAGAATTCTTAAAAAGGAATATACTATCTCAAGCTCTAGCACTTCATCAAGTGAAGGAGAAGAAGCAGTAAATTGGACAAGAATTTGCTGCATGGCCATTGTAGAAGATGAAAAGAAAACTTGCCAAAAATCTGAAGAGAAAAGTAATAATGCAAGAAAATTGAAACTGTCAACATTGGATGCATCTACGGTGTGATACCCCACCTATATTAGAACTTAACAAATGTAGTTCAAAGCTTGTATCAAGATGAAATTAAAGAAAATTAATTTTAACAAGGTGATTAAATTAATTTTCCAAGGTTATTAGGATAATTATGCACGCCGAAGGATGAAAAAATGTTTATGTGGAAATTGAAATTAATGCTAATTATCATTTTAATTTTGATTTAATAATTGATATATTCATATCTTATGATTTAAAAAGTGGAATGACTTGAAAATTTGAGAGATAGCCTAAGATGGTATGGTACCTTAATCTATGAAGGGTTCACGGGTGTACATCATGCACATGAATATGATTCATGAGAGATTTAAATAGATTATGAATGATTTTGTTATTTTGTGAATTTATCACAATTAGGGCCAATAATTATAAATGACGATTAAATTAATCGTTATAGGCCAATATAGGTCAATAGGATTAAAGTTGCTTAATGAAAATTGGAAATTATAAATGTATCATGAATAATTATTTTAATTTTTCATAATTTGATTTATGGAAATTAGGACGATAATTAATGAGTTAAGTTGAAAAACGCTAGGAAATTCATAACTTAACGCCTATAAGGCGAATTGAGGTGAAATTTGAAAGACTAGCGTATAATTATGGGTTTAATCATATGGATGAATTGGATCATAAAAATTATGAAGGGAAATGGATTAATCGACTAATATTTTATGATATTTTATGAATTAAATTATTTTGCTAATATCTTAGCATCTACTCATGTTTTTGAGATGAGATTTTTATACGACTAAGCTAAGGTGCATATGTGATACATGGTGGGAACGCCCATGGTGATATGCATTATATTTTAATTTTTTTAATGATAAATATATAATTAAATTACCTATGCAATTAGGGTAAATAAATGGCCATAAATTAAAATGAAATTCTATGGCATAAAATGCCATAATATAAAGCCAAATGGACGTGCATATTATGGACAGTAATGTGCATAAATTTTAAGCAATTATTATTAAATAAAAAATGCAAAAACTACATGGAAAATGCACCCAGATAAGGACGTCCATAGCTGATTATTAAAGGGGCAGATTATTTAAATAGAAGAAATCTGTAGCAACGATTAAATGAAAGGACAGCATGTACGGACGTCCATTTTATTTCAGTAGCTATTAAATATTTATATAAAATAATTTTTCCAGCAAAATAGGGTGGAAAATTAGGCAGTAGGTAGTCTATAAACTTGGGCAGCAAGTAATGAAATGGATGGTCTAGATTTATTGATGGATAGGAGAGATGGACGGTCCATGTAATGCTAGCACGTTAAATGGAAAATATGCAGAAAATTCGGTGGCTTGGAAAAAGGGGTACATTTCAGCTCATATAAATATATGATGGGCAGCAAGGAGACATGGATTTAATGTGAAGGGGAGAAAGAAAAAATGGTAGATGTATGGAGGTAGCAGGAACGGTCCAAAATTTCCAGGTATGTTGCTGAATTTTATTTTATTCATCCCCTGCCTAAGTTACGTGCAGTAGATATGATATTGGAAAAAAAAATTTCATATTAATTATTCCTGCCCCATTTCACATTCAGCAGGTGGAATACTAAATTTTTAGATTAATTATTTCCTGCTGAAATTCACGTTCAGCAGGTGTGTTGCAATGGTTGTTTTTTTTATATCATTTATTCCATGCTCCATCTACGTCCAGAAGTTCCATGAGAGAAAATAAATTTTTGCTATACAATGGGACGTCCAATTTCAGGTGTGTGCAAAGTTTTTACCGTATTTAAATCATGCCTAATTAACGTCCAGCAATACATGGAGGAAAAATAAATTTCTGCCATTAAATTTGACGTCCAAACTGCATGAAAAATAAATAAAATTCTGCTTAATTAATGGAGACGTGTAATCTGGATGGAAGGGAGGAATTTCTATTTATTTTGATTTAATTTAATGATATATGGTGAATTACAAGCATTAAGGGTTAATGAATTAAAAATATGTCATATATTGGTGTACCTTCAAGTGGATGCCTAAATCATGAATAGGTTTAAATTTCTGATTATATGTAAGTTTCATAAATTTTATGTGAATTTATGGTATTATTAATCATAAACAAGCCCTATAAATGATTATAAGAATGGTTGATGGATAGCATCTCATGTATGTATCGTTAAGGCGCAAATTTCATATATGAAATTTGGAAATATGAGAGTATATAGGGCTATTTTGGAAAAAGGTAGTAAATTCCAGAAATTTTGATTTAAATTAACTTGCTATAGATTCCATATAAACCCTTAAGTTAATTATAAGAATTGTTGGTTGATAATTCTTGTATATGTACATGCAAAGAAATGAAAAAGTAAAAGTGATATATGGCAATTACGTATGTATATGTGGCTAAATTGAAATGGATTACCTTCCAAAAATTTAAAGTGAACTTGGCTTGCTAAAGGTTGGACACAAGCTATTTGAAGGATTTTATAAGTTTATAACACTAAACAGGGGATTAAAATGAAACGATAACTAAACACAAAGTTGTATACGTATGTGATTGTTAAAAACATGAATATAAATTCAAAAAGTTGAATATAAGCAAGTCTCTTGAAAATTTAAGTGAATAAATACCTTAGACATGGGTATTTAATAAAATAGATGAGCAATTGTTATACCTATATAGGTAAGTAGGTATTACGTCACTAATGAGGAAAGTGAATATTAAGGGTTATTTAAAAAGGATATAAGAAATGTGGATTATCATTCTAAATAAAGTTTTGATAGAAAATTAGCATGCTATGGGATATGAAAGGATATTTTGAGTAATTTCAAGAAATTCCTATATAAAATATAAGTATAGAAGGAAAGGAACAACCTATGTATTAAATTTGTATGAACATGTGGTTATAGGGAAATACAAGTGCTAATGTCAAGGAAAGAATGATTTAAAGTTAGCATGTTACGGGCCATATGGGATTAAACTCATGTGACACGTATATGTGAGTTGAAGGAAAAAGCGAGGGATGGAAAGCACAAAGGAATCGACTCAGGTAAGCAAGCAACCCTTTGAAAATATGGATTTCATTTGGAAAGTTGAAATGATTATAAATGCTTTATAATGATGCTTTAGATAGCCTTTTTAAATGCTATTTTGTTATTAAATGTTGAAATGATTTGAACATGTATTATTAAGATGTTTTAGGATTGCTTACAAGGTAAGTAAGTGAACCTTCATGAATATTGATTTTTGTTTCAAGTACATGTATTGTTGACTTTACGTTTTGCTTACAGATCAAGAAAATTTAATCTTTGAAAATATGACTTGAATGAAAAGTCTTAGCATTGCTTCAGTGTAAGCATGCTTAAATTTTGAAGGTATGATTTTACTCTATATTAATGACAGGCTTGAAGATGGTTTCCTGATAAGTCAGTTCCTCGAAATGCTATTTCAAGAGCATTTATGATAAAAGAGTTTTTACTTCTTTATAAGATAATATTAGAAACAAATATTGAGAATTCAATTCCTAAAGGATTTTAAGAAAAATTATACGATTTTTCATATAGTGACATTTGTAAATAGATAGGGCGTTTGAAATGACTTATAGATGTTTTAAAATAATTTATATCGTTGCTTTGAAATGAATTATCAAAATACTTTCAGTCTTTTTGAAGACTGAAATACTTTGGAAAAATATTTTGTACTCATGTGTTTCTTTCTAAAAGAATTTTAAGAATGATCCACTCAATACTTGTTGTTATAAAACGATTTGATGACTATTTTGAAATTCAAAAGATAGTGCAAACACTTCTTTACATCAATGTGATAAGAATGGTATGTGGAAGAGGCATATAATGCCAATAAAATAGAAGCGGAATGTGTTTGCCTATCTTTGTTCATAAAAACCCAGAAAAGGGAATAAAAATATTTACAAAATGATTCTGAAGTGGTTTATCAATTAACAAGAAATATCCTTGAAAATGACGTTTTCTCAAGTATTATAAATATTTTATAAAAATGATTTATTAACGTGTTTTAGAATTCTTTAAGGGTGGTCATTCTAACATTTCTATTTGAAAACAATTTATGAAAATGTTTTATTTTGGAAAAATAATTATGTCCAATTCTCTATTTGAGATTGACTCAGTCTGAGGACTGTAATGGATTTATGATATTAAGTGTTTATTTGGAAAAATCACATGGAGTTAAGATTGTGTTGATTTTATGAAATCATGATAGCATAATGATGCGAATACAAACGAGTGCGCATAGGAACCACTTACTAGGCCCATGGTGGAGGCGGTTGCAGATTGAGACAGTTGCATACCGAGGCCAACCTCTACCTATGGCCAAGTCGCTAAGGGAAGGCAGGAGGCCGACGGCGCCCTCCCTGAAATGGGAGCAGGAACATGGACAACCGCCTAGCTAGCGGTGTAGTCACATGAAAGGTTTCTTTCCTATAGAGGGATGATCACTTGGTAAATGTCACCTAACAGAGGGTTAGAAACGTATATGCATATCATTTGTTTTAAAAACCCTAGAATGGGGACGTAAGGATATGTTTTGGACATGATGATGTCCACAGGAATTAATGTTTACTCATTTTATTTCAGAACACTTTTATATATGCATATGCATTATATTGAAAAGGTTTTATATGAAATTGTTTTCAGGACATAAAATTGTCCTTATATGATAAGGTTTTTATGCAAACGATTTAGGACATAAGATTGTCCTTATGAATATAGGTATATGTGAAAATAAATTAAGACATTCCTCTGTTCTTTTATAAATAGTTTATATGAATAATTGTCATGTATGATTTAAATGATAGGATTTAAATGCAAAGTTTTATGACAGGTTTTCATTAAAGGTTTCTTCCTGTTTATAGTTGATTCTTGATAAGAGTCTTCTACTAAACAGAGAGAAATGCATTTATATGAAAATGCAAAATGCTTGCTTACTGAGTTCATCACTCAAATTTTGTTTTCCCAAATCTCAGACAGGTATAGGGAAGCTCAAGAGGTGGAGAACATGATATAATTGAAAAAAGGTATGATATAGTATTCATGTGTGTGCTAAATGATTTGTTATGTGTACTAAATGATATATTTGGAATTTTTAAGATGTGATGATGTATGTACAAGTGTAGGTTCTTAGCATTCAATTACGAATGAGTTTTATATGGTTATGGTTTGGCCAGGTTGTGAGGAAACGAGATGGAAATTTATGAATGATATGTATATACGTTTGATGGTAACTATCAGGGAATCTGTTTATGAATAAGTGTGTAAGGGAATCATGCGATATGTTAAAATGCTATGTGCAACGTAATTACAAGTGTATCGTTGTTTATGAATCGAATGAAGTTAGATACCAAGAAAAGAAATGAGAATGGATAAAGGAACAAATCGAACTTTTTTTACGAAATCTAATTAAGAACCCGCCGCGTGATCGGGGCAATAATCCTGATTCACATTTACCAATCAATAAGATTTTGAGGTAAGGAAGTGACGTCTCGGTTTGGGGCGCCACATACGGATATCGAGGTAAGCTCATTTGATTCGTATTCATCTTCTAATGTTTGTTCTAGATGTAATGAGTTGAATGATTTACAACAAACTTATGACTCATTATTTGATGAATTCAAAAGCCTTGGTATCAAATATGCCCAAAAGAAAAGGCAATTCAATACAACTGCCATTGCAAATGGAAAATTAGCGGAGGAGAATGCATCTTTGCAAAATGATAAAATTTCCATGAAGAACGAAGTGGAGGTATTGAGATAGGAGAACCAAAATTTGAAGGATTCATTGGCTAAGTTCTCCAACCCGGGAGAAAATGTGTAGAAATTTTTTAGAATGACCACTCAAGTTGATAAGAGAGGTCTTGGATATGTAAGGCACATTAATGCCAAATAAAATAAAATAAATGCTCCTATTTGGATTAAGGCTTCTAGTACATCAAATGTGAGGGGACATTTTAAGAAGCTTGTTGATAAATCATGGACAAATATACCTACTTGGCAACCAAAGAGCTATCATGGTACTCCAACCTATGCTAGAATCACTTGTCATTATTGTAATAAGTTTGGACACAAAATATATCAATGCAAGGTAAGAAAAATGGTTTATAATGGAGTTAAATTGGTTTAGATGTCAAAGAGACACATCTAAGGTAGAACCAAGTCTTCTTGAGTTCCTATGCATTATGGTACTAACATTCATGGACCCATAACACGGGTACCAAAAGGAAAGAAGATATCATATTGGTGATGTAGGTTTTTATTTCAAATAAGTACAAAGTCATCTAGAGAATGAAGGAGCATGAATTGCAAAAGAAAGGGGGAGTAAAGCAAAATAGTAATGATAACTTTCATCAAAGGTAAGTAAAGGTATGTTGCTCTCCTAAAGAAATTAATAAACAAGTGATACCATAGTCATATTATAGATCATATGCTTGACTCAAAATGAATGATTTGTATAAAAAAAAGGGGGAGTGAGTGTAGTATGAACCTTTTTTATTTGTGCTACCTATTGTATATGCCCCATTTGTGCTACCTTTTTTGTTGATTGACAAAAAGGGGGAGAGAGTGTAGTATGAAAATATCTTAAGAAAAGAGAATAATATTACATATAATTAGGGAGAAAAGTATTTCCATATATATGAAAAGAATATATATTATTTTTGCGCTTATTGATGAATATCATGATCTTCATGTAGTCATATCTGTGATTCATTTGAGAAAGGAAGATATTTCAATTAAGTTTTGTCAATCATCAAAAAGGGGGAGATTGTTGATTATATGCTTGCTTTAAGAATGATTAATTTGATTTTGATGATCAACAAATAATTAAAATATCATTAAAAAGGATCTAATAAATTTATCTAAGTGTTCTCAGATATTTTTGTCTCTAATTATGTGTATGAAAATGAAAATGTGAAATAATTTAAGTTTCAAGAGTTCAAGTTCATGAATTGCAAGTTCAGCAAAGTGAAGTCTCAGCCCAAGTCACCTTCACTTGCCACTTGGGTAAAGTCCCAGACCCAAGTCGACTTCGGACAGACAACAAAGTGGAGTCTCAACCGAAGTCGACTTCACTTGCGACTTGGGTGAAGTTCTAGACCCAAGTGGACTTCACCTGCAACTTCGAAGGTAAAATTTTGGACAGCAAGTTTTAACAAGACGAAGTCGCATCCCAAGTCGACTTCACTAATCCGAAGTCAACTCCACTTGCAACTTCAACTCGTAACGGTCGAAAATTCGAACGTTAGAGCTCTAGATGCACGTGAACCTCCACTCCAACGGCTAGAACTTTTTTTCCTCTATATATACCATTGATGTATGAACGTGAAGGAAGAGAGAAAGAGGAGAGAAAGAGGAAAACACAAGTTGGGCTTTCATCTTTTTTATATTCAAGTGTGTTGAAGTTATTTGAACAACTATTGAAGCTTCAAGTGCTACAACTTCCAAGTGTGCTTCCAAAATTATCATCTCCACATGACAAGGAGCTTTCGGAGCTTATCGAATACACATTGTAAAGTGTAATTTCTCTTTTATGTATTTATTTTGTATTGTTGCCTTGAATCGATGTTGGAGACCGAATTCAAGAAGAAGCAAAACGGGGGTTGGTTTGAGTTTGTCTCACTAACGGGTTTTGCTTGTTTAGTTTGAGTTTGTCTCATCAACATATTAAACTTGGTTGGTTGGAGTTAGTCTCGCCAACAAGTGATTGTTGTATATGCCCCCTAGAGCTAGAATCTAGAAGAGATCAGGTGCTCTAGACTGTATTGAATATACAATAGTAGAACCCAAGACACAACGGGTGTGTGCTTGAAAGAGTGGAGTAGGGAAGGTTGCCCGAACCACTATATATTGTTGTCTCTTGTGTGGATTGATTGTTTACATTTTTATATTCCATTTGCACCCTCTCATTCTATCTCATATCACGTTTCATCAAGGGGATTGAAATTATAAGGGTTTAAGTGCTAATTACGAAAAGAATTTTCAAGAACCCAATTCACCCCTCCCCTCTTGAGTTTTGCCATAAACTCGGAACCAACACATATGAATGTCCATTGCCAAAAAGGCTTACGTGAAATGTATTTTGGACATAAAAATGTCCATTATCAAAGTGTTTATGTGAAAAATATTTTAGGACGTATAAACGTCCGTTTCCAAGAAGGTTTATGTGGAAAAATATGCCAAAATGATTTATGTGGAAAAACGTCTTTTTGTGGACATGAGAATGTCCATTGCCAAATATGGTTTATGTCAAGATGTTTTGGAACATAAAATGTCCCCTGGCCAAAATAATTTATGAGAAAAATGTTTAATGAAATGATTTTCAAGGAAGCCTTGCCCTAAAAGAGAAAATGCTTGCTTACTAAGTTGTTACTCACGTTTTGTTTTTCCAAACCTTAGACAGTTACCGGGAAACTCAAGAGGATGCAAATTTAAGCTATAAAGGAAAGGTACGTGATGGTAGCCATGTGGGCTATAAGGAATGAAATGTGATTTCATGGTTAAAGATCCAATGTATGTTGATGTATATGTGAACTTGTTTAAAGTTCCGAGTTCTAGGTGAACTAATGATTGAATATATGTATGTATGAGATGAAAATGCCATGATTAGGTCAAAAGGACCTTTAATGTATAAGTGCATGTTGAGAAGTTATAAAGGATTTGTACAAGTGAATACAAGTGTACCATTGCTTATGTTATAAATGCAATAACGATGAATGAAAAAATGAAAAAAAATTTGGACAAGTTCCAATTAAAATCCCGCCGCGTGATCAGGGCAACAATCTTGATTCACATTTACCAATCAATAAGGTCTTGAGGTAAGGAAGTGACGTCTCAGTTTGGTGTGCCACATTTACGGTGTAATTGAATTAAAATCCCCAAAGTCCACTCTCCTAGGGGCGTGAGCAAAGGGCTAGATTTTTGTGCAATTAAATCAATGGTTTAGATCAATACATATCAAGTGAAGAATGGATGAGATTGATTTGGGATAAAAAATGATTTTCATAAAAAAAACAAAATGCATAAATGAGGAGCATTGCTAGGGACGTTTTTGGGGCTGCACTTGGCTCAAGAAAATGCATGGATTTTGATGAAAAAAATCAATGGTGTAGATGTGATCAATCATGGAAGATCAATAGTGGAGATTAATCACTCCTTTTTATGAAAATTTGGCATTTAATGTCAAGGATTAGCTTTAGCAACATGTGGACCACAAAATTCCACATAGGAAAATAAGGAAATTAGGAAAATGATATGGAAAATGAGGTGGCAAAATAATTAGAATTTTACCCATGGAGCTAGAGGGGCTAAAATGCAATTTGATGAAAAATGACACACTATAAATAGAGGAGCCTTGGACGTCCAAATGCACACACCCAGCTCCATTTGAGCCAAAAACCCCTTGCCCCCACACGTCCCAAGCCAAAGAGAAAGAAGGAGAGGAAGAGAGAAAGAAAGAGAGAGAAAATGAGAAGGAGAGGAGGAGTTCTTCACTTGAGATAAGTGAACTCTTCCCAAATTTCTTTTGGATGTTAATTAGGGAATACCATGCTTAGATAATACCTAAGCATGAGGAAATAAGTATAGTTATAATGCCCAAATAGAATTATGCCTAAACATCGAAAATTTGGAGCGAAGATAGAGCATTCGGGAAAATCATGTCTAAATTGTAAAAATAATGCTCCAACATTGCTAAATGATGATTTGGGATGAATGTTTAGATATTTATGATGCTGGAATAATGATATATTAATCGCATGATTTTTGAATTTAAGGATTATGCTTAAGTGAAATTATGATGAATTTTAGTATATGGAGAAAATGATTTAATTAGCGAAGTTAATGATGATAAATTCAAAATTCATGAATTTTTCCATGATATACTAAACATAAGCTATGTCATGGTAATTTTTTATTTTTGGAAAAAATGTCAATTTTTGTAACCCATGAACAGTACCCAAACTCATTATGAACAGTAACCCTGATGAACAGTAATCATGAACCAGTAACTATGAACAGTGAACAACGTGATTTTGAAGAAAATTTAAGATTAATATTTATATTATATAAGGATGGAATTTTCGAAGAACCTATGGATAAAAAAAATTCGTATAAGGAGATAATAACCAAATATTATAAAGCATGCATGGGAAGCAACCGGAATGGAATGAATGAAATGTCCTTTATCCATGAATAGGAAAAGGGAAAGAAAAGGCCGAGGACACCAACTGAAAAGGTAAGCAAGTTATATGTTTTCTAAAATATTTCTAAATAATTGCAAATTGTTTGCTCACATGTTTTATGAATTATATTTAAGGATGGTCATTCCTATAATGCTTTATATGAAATGATTGCTAACTGCTTGTTAAATGTTTTTATAAAATGTTTATGATTTGTAAATATCATGTCGGCATGTGAATGAGCATCGTGCACGAGGAATAGGCCATAGTTGAGGTAGTAAGAGAACCGGATGTCCCCCTCTATTGCCAAGTCGCTTATATAGGCCCAGGCCGGCAGCGACCTCCCTGAGATGGGAGCATGTATGGGATGGGCGCCTAGCTAGCGTCGCATCTAAAGGAATGTCATAAATGATATGAATGCATTGCACTTGCATTTTATGAAATGCATGAAAAGATTGAAAAATTATGTATGGCTTGCTTACTGAGTATTATGACTCACCCATGATTTTCAAACGTCAGATAGGAAATGATGATGAAGGTAGCATGCAAAATGACATGCAGAATTGTGATAGAAATGTGATGTATGATAATGTTTATGTAAAGATAATGATAAAGATTTTGATGTGAAAAATATCTTTCCAATTGAATGAATGACGATAATTCTCCATGTATTGATGTTATATATAAATATATAAAAAAAATTCTGCTGTGTGATCAGGGCAACAATCCTGAGTCACGTTTATTAATTAAAAATGGTCCCGGAGTAAGGCTTCTAGGCACCCCGGTTCAGGGCGCAATAGAAGTATATGTACTTTGGATGACCAAAAAGAATGGGAAAGAAAGACCCAAAATTTGGAATTTTATGTGGACAAGGAGGCAAACACGCAAGGAGTGTCCAGAGATGATTATGACATGAATGATAAATGGAAAGTGCAATCCATATGGATGAATGATTACTATGCAAGTTGATCTATGTATAAAATGAATTGTGGGTTGGAAAACTATATGTGTGCAAGCAAATTGAAATGTTATGAATACAATGTCATTCTTATGTATAGGTAAAGGTAAAGAAAAGATTGAGTAAAGATCAAGGCAAGCATGGTAAGCAAGCAATTTTCTAAATACTTCTTGTTTTTGGATTTTGTGGCGCCCCAGCCTAAGCGTCACAACCTTACTCCAAGATTTATCGATTGGTAAATGTGATCAGGATTGTTGCCTTGTCACACGGCGGGCTTATTGGATATTTATCCACTTAATCCTAACTCTTTAGGAGTTTATATCATTCCACTTGTTTCAACTTTCCATCAAATGGCTTTTTAGGCCATTAAACCTTACATGTCATCTCATAACCTTCATACTTAATCATATCATGATATTTCATGCCTTAACATTTATCCATAAAAATTATTTTGTCAATCCATAGGCATAAAACATAACATAATCCTTCTACAACATTGAATAACAATTTAACTGTTATCATTCATATAACCATCCGACCCTTAGGTTCATACACAGATACTCATAGAGATTCATTCATCCTTGAATCTCCACCTGTGCTCCTTGCCTCCTTCCTTTCACCTATCTTTGGGTTTGGAAAACAAAACGTGAGTCGAAACTCAATAAGCAAGCTATAGGGTTTTCAAGCAATTCGTTTTAAAGGAAACATTGTTTAAAATTATTTCTCTCCATTCGGTAGGAGACACTTAGCAAGTGATCAACTACCTACGGAGCAGAAATTTTTTCATAAACCTTTCATAAACATTTTATGAAAATCATTCATGAAAAATCATTCACATAAACCATTCATAAATTCCAGTTTTTGGGCATTTCATAAACATTGGATGTGCAAATTTATCATTTCTATTCATGACATTATCCTTCATGTGACGGTACGCTAGCTCGAGGAACCCTCTTTCATGACATGATCCTTTCCATCCTTGGCGCCAGACCTTCCGACTTGGTAACGTCAAGGGGGACTCCTTGTCCACTTACTACCTCAACTAGCCTGCTTGACTTCCATTCCATGCATGACCCTTGGTCACCCCGGCATTATATACCTCTTACACATGACATCTTGTCATTCTCATGTAGAGAATTCTTTGCACTATCCCTTTGAAACATCGTTTCAATGAAATATCATTTAAATTCATGCTTCATCACTTTTCATAAATACTTACGAAACAGTAAGCAAATCACTTGTTATAATTGAATTAACATTTCAATACACATTGAAATAAAGGAATGGTCATCCTTAAATACCTTAGAAAGCATTTAAAACACAACTCATTTAGAAAGCTGCTTGGTTACCTGCTTTGCCTTAGCTTTTCGTATCGCTTATCTCTTTGCCTTTGCTTATACATATAAGAATGACATTGCGTTCATAACATTTTCATTTTCTTGCTTAGTTTTCCAACCCATAATCCATTAACATACATAACCCACTTGAATTCCAAGTCGGGTATACATACATTGCACTCACTTGTGCATCATACCATCCATTCTCTATTGTGTTTTAAGCCCATATTTAAGGTAAACACGTAATTATCATTCATAAATCAACATATGGGGATTTATATCACCCATTTATCATTTTTCAACCATTTTTCCATTTCCCTACGTCAATGCTCATTCTAAGCATATAAGTGACGTCTTAAGCTTCATAACTGTTGGTCTCGAGTTAATGGCAATTACCCAAGAGGGGAGGGGTGAATTGGGTATTTAAAATTTTCAACTTAAACGGAAACTTTACCCGGATTAATCTAGTCCCCTTTATGAAGAAACAAAGTGGAAAGCAATATAGTGTAGAGAGCAAAAATAAAAATGAACACAAGATTTTATAGTGGTTCGGGCAACCTCCCTACTCCACTCTTCCAAGCTCACACCCCTTGTGACTTAGGTTCCACTATTGTATTTCACAAATACAACTAGAGCCACTGCTCTCTTCTAGATTCTATTTCTATGGGGCATCAACAATTCACAGCACAAGTAGGTGATGAGTTCCACTCCAGTCACACACTACTTTGCTTACACTTGATCTTAGTTACCCAAATTAAATCAAGTTCAATACAACAAGTAAAAGTAAAAGAAGGTTTCTACACGTTACTATTGTGTAGAGACAGATTTGGCACAGAGAAGAACTTGTACAGCAGTGTTGATGATTCAATAAGAAGCTCTTGCCAGTTTGAACTCGGAGTTCTTCTTGTTTATGATGTCTTGATCACTTAATTCTCTTGAAGAAGGGAGTTATGCACACTTAATGAATTCTCAGCTACCCTCCTCGTTCATATTGAATGCCTTTTATAATTGTGGAGGGAATCCGAACATTTGGAGGTAGGTGGCGCGCATTTAATGCGCCAACGTTCAAAAATTTTCCGACCGTTGCGACCCAAGTCGCAGGTGGAGTCGACTTCGGGTGCGACTTCGCCCAAGTCGCAGATGGAGTCGACTTCGGGTGCGACTTCGCCTAGTCGTAACTTCTTCAAGTTCTAGTCTGGGTCGACTTAGTCCTCAACTTGACCCAAGTCGCAGGTGGAGTCGACTTCGGGTGCGATTTCACCTCGACAGCTTGTTTGATGAACTTGAAATCCTTGGAATGCTTTGCTTGCTTGAGTTTCTTCATGTTTGGTTGTTCTTCCTTGATTTATATCTCTTTGGACCACTGTGTTATCATTCAAGCTTGATGTCTTTTAGCTTCATGATTTTCAAACCTTGAGTCCTTGAGTCTTGAATCTTGAAATCGATCTAATCCCCGATTTGGCTTCTGAAGTTTCTGCCCTGTCCAACTGAAGTCGATACTGGAGTCGACTTGGTTTGCGACTTCACCTAAGTCGCATGCGGAGTCAACTTCGTCTCCGACTTCGGCAGCTCTGCTCCTCGATTTCAACTCTGGATAGAAATGACGCCTCCAAGTCGCGACTGGAGTCGACTTGGTCTGCGACTTCACCTCAAGTCGAGGTGAAGTCGCAAGCGAAGTCGACTTGGGATGCGACTTTGGCAGTTCTCATTCTCGACTTCAACTTTGGAAGGAAATGACATCTTGAAGTCGCTTCTTGAGTCGACTTGGGGATCGACTTGGCCTAAGTCGATGCCTGAGTCGACTTGGAAATCGACTTGACTTGTCATGCTTTATATTCTTCAAATTTATAACCTTAAATCATTTTCACAAACATATTAGTAACCAAAACTCACTCAAATTGATTTGTTAATCATCAAAACATAGACTTGGCTTATTTTCCACATATTTCCAACAATCTTCCCCTTTTTGATGATTTGACAAAACTGATTTGAGTGTATACCTTTCAATGTCTTTGAAACATGCTAGTTTTGCATATTGAAGTTTTATCATACTCATGCAAACAATCAAGTTAAAAACATTCAAACAAAAACTTAAAACCAGTCATAAAAATTTAGACTCAAATCCCGACTCAAATCCCGATCTCTTCTCAAAACCACTTAGACTCAAATCCTGATCTCTTCTCCCCCTTTTTGTCAATGTATAAAAAAAATAGAGATAGAGTGGGTAAAACTTTTGAGAATGGTGGGGTTGCTCCCCCTGAACTTGTGCTTTGCTAAGTCAATTCAAGCATTCTCATATCATTTCTAATTTTATAAAATGGTTCTTTCGCTAAAGGTTTAGTAAATATATCTGTAATTTGATCTTCTATTCTTACATATTCCAAGCATATGTCATGATTTTCTACATGTTCTCTAATAAAATGATGTCTAAGGTCTATATATTTGGTTCTAGAATGCAATACTGGATTTTTAGTTAAACATATGGCACTAGTATTATCACATTTAATAGGTATATCTTTAAAATCCATACCATAATCCCTAAGTTGTTGTTTCATCCAAAGTAATTGGGCACAACAGCTCCCGGCGGCAATGTATTCGGCTTCCGCCGTAGATAGAGCAACACTAGTTTGTTTTCTTGAAATCTATGAAACCAACATGTTCCCAAGAAACTGACATGTTCCACTAGTGCTTTTTCTATCTACTTTGTAACCGGAAAAATCCGCATCCGAGTAGCCGATTAGATCAAAATTAGAGCCCTTTGGATACCAAAGTCCGATGTTGGTAGTGTCTACTAAATATCTGAAAATTCTTTTTACAACTACCAAGTGTGATTCTTTTGGACATGATTGAAATCTAGAGCACATACATACACTAAACAATATATCAGGCCTAGAAGCAGTTAAATATAATAAAGAACCTATCATGCTTCTATATAATTTTAAATCAATTATTTTTCCTTTATCATCTTTGTCAATTTTAATTGTTGAGCTTATAGGCATGTTTGCCCCTTTGCTATTTTCCATACCAAACTTCTTCAACATTTCTTTGATATACTTGGACTGGTTGATGAAAATCCCTTCATTTAGTTGCTTGATTTGTAGTCCAAGGAAGAAATTCAGATCCCCCATCATACTCATCTCAAATTCTTTCTGCATAAGCTCAGAAAATTCTTGACAAAGAATCTCATTAGTAGCACCAAAAATAATATCATCAACATAAATTTAAATAATTAAGATATCTTTTTCTTTATATTTGATAAACAAAGTGGTGTCTACCTTTCCCTTTTGGAAGTCATGATCAATCAAAAATTTACTTAATCTTTCATACCAAGCCCTTGGAGCTTGTTTTAATCCATATAATGCTTTGGTTAATTTGTATACAAATTTAGATTGATCTTTCTCCTCAAATCCAGATGGTTGTTCAATGTACACCTCTTCATTTATATAACCATTCAGAAATGCACTTTTAACATCTATTTGAAACAACTTAAAGTTCATGTGAGATGCAAAAGCTAGTAAGATGCGAATGGCCTCTAATCTAGCAACCGGGGCATAAGATTCCTCAAAGTCTATTCCTTCTTCTTGTAAGTATCCTTTTACCACAAGTCTTGCTTTGTTTCTCACCACAAGTCTACTCTCATCTAATTTTTTCCTAAAAACCCATTTTGTACCAATGACAATGCAGTCCTTTGGTCTTGGAACAAGATGCCAAACTTGGTTTCTTTCAAATTGATTTAGCTCTTCTTGCATTGCTATGATCCAATTTTCAACATCAAGAGCTAGATCAATAGTGGAGGGTTCAATTTTGGATACAAAGGCGTATTGTCCACAAACATTTTGTTTTGACCTTCTAGTCTTTACACCTTCATAAACATTCCCTATAACTTGCTCAATTGGATGGTCATTTTTGAACTTTAAATCAGTTGGAGGTTTATAGGAATTATTACCTTTACTTATCCTTTCCTCCATGGATTCTTCTTGCTTCTCCAAATGCAGTTTTTCAAGATTGCTTATGACATCATCTGCATCACTTAAGGGTGTGTTTGGGAATGGATAAAACTTTTGATGAAAAGTTGTAGAGAGTAGAAGTTGTCAAATGGTGTGATATGATAGGGGTAATGATGAGGAGTAAATAGGATAAAATTGAAATAAATAGGTTAGTTGTGTTGGTAATTGTGTAAAAATGATAGAAAATAGGGTAGTTGT
The DNA here is from genome assembly GCA_030490835.1 of Annona cherimola. Lineage (NCBI taxonomy): Eukaryota > Viridiplantae > Streptophyta > Magnoliopsida > Magnoliales > Annonaceae > Annona > Annona cherimola. The sequence goes on along the minus strand of CM059972.1, from coordinate 51,828,442 downwards.
ATAGAAAAATGTGAAATAATAATTAAAAATAGGATAGTTGTGGAAAGTGACAAGTTTTAAATTGAAAAGTTTTAACTTGACAATTTTTTCTTATTACCAAACGCACCCTAAATCATCTTTTCTTTTGCAGCATGGGTTACATTCATCAAAAACAACATGTATTGACTCTTCTACAACTTGGTTTCTTTTATTGAAGACTCTATATGCTTTGCTATTTGATGTGTAACCAAGGAATATTGCCTCATCACTTTTAGCATCCAATTTTCCCAAGTTGGTTTTTCCATTGTTCAAAATATAACATGTGCAACCAAAGGCATGAAAATATGAGATATTTGGTTTTCCACCTTTCCATGGCTCATATGGGGTCTTTTTCAAGATTACTCTAATGGTAACTCGGTTCAACATATGACAATCTGTACTTACAGCTTCACCCCAAAATTTCTTGGATAATTTACTCTTATTTAGCATTGTTCTAGCCATCTCTTGTATAGTTCTATTTTTCCTTTCAACCACTTCATTTTGTTGTGGTGTTCTTGGTGCAGAAAATGTGTGATGAATTCCTTTTTCATTGCACAATTCTATGAATCGTTTATTTTCAAACTCACCACCATGATCACTTCTAATGGTCATAATAGTACATTGTTTTTCATTTTGCACCAAGTTTACAAAAGTTGCAAACATAGAGAAAGCTTCATCTTTGCTAGCTAAGAGAATTACCCATGTGAATCTTGAAAAATCATCAACTATTACAAACACATATTTCTTTCCAGCAATGGTTAAAATGTCGGATGGCCCATATAGATCCATGTGTAGCAATTCAAGTGGCCTAGTGGTGGAAATCTCCTTTTTGGTAGAGAAAGACATTTTAAGTTGTTTTGACAATTGACATGTCTTACAAATTTTATCTTTGTCGTATTTCAATTTTGGCAATCCTTCAACCAAATTCTTTTTCCATAGAGTTTTAATGTTTAACATGTTCACATGTCCAAGCCTCTTATGCCAAACCCATGGATCATTGTCAATGGTCATTAGACATTGACCATCTAGTTCATCAAGTGAAACCAAATATACATTTCCATGTCTTTTTCCGCTAAACATGATATGTTCTCCATCAAATACATTACATATAGATGATTCAAACACAACCTTGTACCCTTTGTCACATAATTGGCTAATACTTATTAAATTGTGCTTGAGTCCTTCAACAAATAATACATCTTCCATACATGCATTTGAAATAGTATAAATGTTTTCTTTACCTTTGATTTTACCTTTCTCATTATTTTCAAAAGCAACAGTTCCATCGTTGCAAGGCTTGAGTTTATGAAATAAACTTCTTTCACCGGTCATATGCCTTGAGCAACCACTATCCATGAACCAAACGTTGCTTGCCTTTGCCTTGAAACATATCTGAAAAATGAACAAATAAATCTTATCTCTTTGGTACCCATTTTATGGGTCCATTTGGGTTAATAAACTGATTTAATCTTTATTGTTCTATCTTTGAAAGTCCAAATCTTGTGTTTCTTGAAACCCAAACTAATTTTGCACCATGGTCATATAGTTTCTTAAAATTACATTTATGGACTTTATGACCCATCTTATTGTAAAAATTGCAAGCCATTGGTAATCTAGGAGTAGGCCTCCAAGTATGTATTGATTCAACAATTGGCCTCCTAGTTCACGTAGTATGATTCCCTTTGGGCTTGTAGATAGGTGCAGTTTTGGTTTGATTTTTTCCAAGTATTGGCACATTCGATTTACTACTTTCTCTTTGTTCAAATGTGGAGTATCCAAGACCTCTTTTATTTGTTTGAGAAGTCATGTTCAGAAATATTTTTACATTTTCTCCTGAATTAGAGAATTTAGCTAATGATTCATTTAAGGATTCATTCTCCTTTTTCAATTTCTCTATTTCTTTCAAAAGCAATTCATTTTCATCTTTCAGTTTTGATGTACTTTCAGCTAGTTTTTCATTTACAATAATAATGGAATTACATTGTTGTCTCTTTAATGATAACTTATTTCCTAGCTTTTTGATTTTCTCATATAATGAATCATATGCATGTTGTAATTCTTCTAATTCAGCACATTTGAGACATTCTTGAATAGAAGAGTGAGTAGATTGAGAATAGCAAAATTTGGAAGTTACCTCTTCATTACTTGTGTACTTGGTTGAGGTGGTTTGCTCTTCCAAAACTTCCGTTGTGTTTAAACACAACAAATCTTCTTCTTGCTCAATCCGCGCCATGCAGCATATTCTTGCACAATTTGTCGCATCAAAATCATCGGTTGAGGAGCTACTTGTTGATGAAGTTTCTTCGTTCACGTACATTCCTCTTCCCTTTGGCCTTTGAAATTTTCTGCTTTCATGTCTTTCCCTCCTTTCTTGTTGATTCTTTGATTTCTCTTCGGGTGTAGGACATTGAGCTTGCATATGTCCCATACCGCCGCATCTATAGCACTTTGTAACCTCCTTCTTCTTCTCTTTTCGAGGTCTCTCTTGGAGATCCATGAAGTTCTTTTCTCTCCTTACGAACTTTCAAAATTTTCGGGTCAACAATGCAATGTCTTCATCGTCGTTATGAGATGAGGAGGTTGACTCATCCGAGTTATGTGCTGCTTTCAATGCAATGGTTCTCTTGCCTTTGTGGTGATCTTCATTTCTTTTCTTTATTAGCTCATGTGACATTAATGAGCTAATAAGATCTTCTAGCTTCAATGTGTTTAGGTCTTTGGCTTCTTCTATTGCAGTAATTTTTGGAGTCCATGAATCGAGTAGCGCCCTTAGAATCTTCATAACCTGTTCAGATTCAGAAATTGCCCTTCCAAGACCTTTCAAGGCATTAGTAATTTTAGAGAATCTAGCAAACATTTCAGAAATATTTTCTATTTTTAGCATTCTAAAGTTTTCAAATTCTCCAATCAAAATATTTCTCCTTGTCCCTTGGACTTGAGAAGTTCCTTCATAAATAGATATTAGTGTATCCCATATCTCTTTGGCAGTTAAACAAGAGGATACTCTATCATATTCGGAAGTGGTAAGAGCACAAAATAGTGAGTTCATAGCTTTAGCATTGCTCTTAACCGTTTTCACTTCCTCATCGGTCCACTTGGAAGCTTTTTCATCAATAGGCAAAATCATACCATCTTGGATTGCAATCCAAGAGTCCATATCTGTAGCCATGATGAGTTGTTTCATACGTAGCTTCCAATAGTCAAAATTATTCCCATCAAACAATGGTGGCCTAGTAAAAGATTCGCCTTCGGCAAATGCGGGAACGGAAGTCGATTGGGATGCCATATCAAAAGATCTCTTTGGTATAACTCAAAGACCTGCTCTGATACCACTTGTTGGTCCCGAGTTAATGACAATTATCCAAGAGGGGAGGGGTGAATTGGGTATTTAAAATTTTCAACTTAAACAGAAACTTTACCCGGATTAATCTAGTCACCTTTATGAAGAAACAAAGTGGAAAGCAATATAGTGTAGAGAGCAAAAATAAAAATGAACACACAAGATTTTATAGTGGTTCGGGCAACCTCCCTACTCCACTCTTCCAAGCTTACACCCCTTGTGACTTGGGTTCCACTATTGTATTTCACAAATACAACTAGAGTCACTGCTCTCTTCTAGATTCTAGCTCTATGGGGCATCAACAATTCACAGCACAAGTAGGTGATGAGTTCCACTCCAGTCACACACTACTTTGCTTACACTTGATCTTAGTTACCCAAACTAAATCAAGTTCAATACAATAAGTAAAAGTAAAAGAAGGTTTCTACACGTTACTGTTGTGGAGAGACAGATTTGGCGCAGAGAAGAACTTGTACAGCAGTGTTGATGATTCAATAAGAAGCTCTTGCCAGTTTGAACTCGGAGTTCTTCTTCTTTATGATGGCTTGATCACTTAATGCTCTTGAAGATGGGAGTTATGCACATTTAATGAATTCTCATCTACACTCCTCGTTCATATTGAATGCATTTTATAATTGTGGAGGGAATCCGAACGTTTGGAGGTAGGTGGCGCGCATTTAATGCGCCAACGTTCAAAAATTTTCCGACCGTTGCGACCCAAGTCGTAGGTGGAGTCGACTTCGGGTGCGACTTCGCCCAAGTCGCAGATGGAGTCGACTTCGGGTGCGACTTCGCCTGTTCGCAACTTCTTCAAGTTCCAGTCTGGGTCGACTTGGTCCTCGACTTGACCCAAGTCGCAGGTGGAGTCGACTTCGCGTGCGATTTCACCTCGACAGCTTGTTTGATGAACTTGAAATCCTTGGAATGCTTTGCTTGCTTGAGTTTCTTCATGTTTGGTTGTTCTTCCTTGATTTATATCTCTTTGGACCACTGTGTTATCATTCTAGCTTGATGTCTTTTAGCTCCATGATTTTCAAGCCTTGAGTCCTTGAGTCTTGAATCTTGAAATCGATCTAATCCCTGATTTGGCTTCTGAAGTTTCTGCCCTGTCCAACTGAAGTCGATACTGGAGTCGACTTGGTCTGCGACTTCACCCAAGTCGCTTGCGGAGTCGACTTTATCTCCGACTTCGGCAGCTCTGCTCCTCGATTTCAACTCTGGATAAAAATGACGCCTCCAAGTCGCGACTGGAGTCGACTTGGTCTGCGACTTCACTTCAAGTCGCAAGCGAAGTCGACTTGGGATGCGACTTTGGCAGTTCTCGTTCTCGATTTCAACTCTGGAAGGAAATGACGTCTTGAAGTCGCTTCTAGAGTCGACTTGGAAATCGACTTGACTTGCCATGCTTTATATTCTTCAAATTTATAACCTTAAATCATTTTCACAAACATATTAGTAACCAAAACTTACTCAAATTGATTTGTTAATCATCAAAACATAGACTTGACTTATTTTCTATATATTTCCAATAATAACTTGATCTCAAAATTTGAAATAATCAAAATCTAATCATACAGCAATATACTTATGCATTTCATCACATATTCATGTATATTTTTCATTTTAGCAACTTCACATAAATCATATATCATCCATTCATGCTTAGCCTTCCACATACACCCATCTTACAACACATAACTTGGGTGTTTCTTAAAATTTCTCAAGTCAGAAACTTGTGTCCTTATTTAGCATGATTAAACCCCTTAATTAACATTTAATTTAGGGTCTAATTTTGGATTTTCAATCCATTCATCAATGGGTTGCAAAACAGCAACGTTCGGACCCATTTTTCATCCTTTCAACGCCTCTTTTGATGCTTAAATCAAAATAGATTTTTAATCCATAAATTCCAAAAAATAAATCGTAATTTTATTATCCGATTTTAAGTTAAATTCCATCCCAAAAATTTGAAATTTAACATTTGTCTTGATTTATTCCTTAAGCTGTCCATAATGCTGAAATCATACATGCTGAACTTTCAAAATCTTGGATTATTATCAAATCAATTATTTTTTATCTAAAATTTCTATAATACCTTAATAGTTTCATGAATTAACCAAAATAAATATTTTCATCACAAAAAATGAAGCATTTATATTTATTTTGATATTTTTACCCTGCTGGACAGCAGCATCCATTTTCAGATAGTCCAGATCACGTTAATTATTAGGTTTATTTATACCCTTCGAAAATAAATTTTTATTTTGGTCATGTGATCTTAAGGATGTATTATATATCATATAAATTTTCAGCTCAAGATACCTTTTATAAAAATTATTAAAAATTATTTGGTGCAACTGATCTTGACACCCGTTCAACCCTATCCAGGTTGATTTTCCCGGATTTTTAATTTGGAATTTCCTTATCTTTTTAAGCTGAAACTTTGATAGTTCCTTAATCACACCATCTTGAGTTCACACACATTTTCATTTAAAAAATCGTTCATGTTCTATATCTTCCATATTTTTCTTTTCAAGTCCAGATTTACTACACATAAGTGTAAATTAGAGGATATGGGCTGATTAATCCCCAAATTAAACTTTATAAATCAATTCATTTAACTAAGCACCTTTAATCCTTGAAACATGTTAATAAATCATCACATAACTAGATTTTTTTGGAGAGAAATCAATCCTCAAGAAGACTTCCAAGAACTTTCTTCTCTTCTCCTTCTCCTCTCTCTCTTTCTCTCTCTTTCCTTCTCTCTTTCTCTCTCTTGCTGGAAACGGCCAGCCCTTGCTGCCCCTTTTCTCTTTTTATTTGCTTCCTTTCTTGCTCCCCAAGAAACCCCATGGGTACTTAAGTAATTTTCATTTTAACCTTCCCAAATTACCCCTCTTTACTTAGCTCTTAAGTAACCTCTTACTTGCTCTCCAAGAAAGCAACTTCCCATGATAATTAGCTTAATCCAATCCATTCATCTCATATATTTCATAATTTTATTCTATCGTTTCAAATTTCATCTTAAACCGACGTTTCTACGTCAAGTTATGAACCTTTGAAAAAATCCTTAGAGTGTGAGATTAAAATCAAATAATTATCACCTTAATCTCATCATTTTTGCCTTAATCCAATCCTCTCATAAGGTCGAGCCCAAAATTATGAGCTTACCTTTCAATTTTCATCTCATTTTGCCTTATAGGTGTCAAGTTATGAATTTTCTATAATTTTCAACATTATTCCATAATTCTCATTTTAATCTCCATTAATTATATCATGGAAATTAAAATAAATATTCATCCCACATTAGCATATCCTAATCCTCATTAAGCCCCTTTAGTCATCTTGACTCACTTTGGGCTTTAGCGATTAGTCTTAATCACCATTCTTAATTGCAAACTCTAATTGCAAAAAGTCATAAATTCTTTAATATCATCCAAAATTCAATCAATTCACACATAAATCATAATTACACCTTAAATACAATTATATGAGTCCTACTTGGGCCTGGGTATCACAGATTTGCAAAGGTATGATTTAAATTCTTATTAATGTGTTTAAGGACGGTCGTTCCTTTATCTCGTTTTGCAATGAAATGATATTTCTCTAACTGATTTCTATAATACTTTCTCAAGTATTCTTGGCAAATGATGATACATGAAGACAGGTGAAGGGACAAACCATGCAGGGAGCACAAGTGGAGATTCAGGAAAATATGAATTTCTATAATTTACCTATGTATGAATTTTGTGAATTGTATGGTTATATGAATATTAACATTAAATTGTGGTTTAATGTTGTACAAGAATTTATGTGGTGATATTGACTATAAATAGCAAAAAAATTTATGGTCATATGTTAAGATATGAGTTAGCATGAAATGACTAAGTACGGAATTTATGAGATCATATGTATTTATTTCAAATGGAATAATAACCTAAAAAGGCATATGATGGAAATTGAATGTATGAAATGATATAAACTCCTAAGGAGTTAGGATAAAATGGATAAATATTCAATAAGCCCGCTATGTGACAGGGGAACAATCCTGATCACGTTTATCAATCAATAAATCTTGGAGTAAGGTTGTGACACTCGGGCTGGGGCATCATAGTAAAGTACCCTAAATTATGGGTACTTGGGACATCCAAAAAAGATTGAGAAGGATTGCCCAAAATCTGAAATTTTAGGGCATGTGTAGGGGACATCCAAAAGGAGTGCCAAAGGGTACCCTAACACACATGTAAAGTTGTTGTTTTGTAAGAAACCAATTTATGAATTTTAAATGTGTGATATTACCCTAAATTTTGTATAAGAAAAGCAGGATTAATGGATGAAATTAATGGATTAAAAATCTGTTAAGATTTAAGTGTCAAAAGAGACGTTGAAAATGTGAAAAAGGGGTGCCAAAGTTACTGTTTTGGAACCCTATGATTAATGGATTAAAATTCTATAAATATACCCGGAGTTATGTGCTAATTAAGGGGTTTAATGATGCCAAATTAGGAAGCAAGTTTCTATTTTGAAAATTTTTAAGAAATGCATAATATATGTGTTGTAAGATGGGTGCACATAGAAGGGTATGTATGAATTTAGTTAATTTGTATACAAATTTAGATTGATCGTTCTCTTCAAATCCAGGTGGTTGTTCAACATAACCTCTTCATTTATATACCCATTCAAAAATACACTTTTAACATCTATTTAAAACAATTTAAAGTTCATGTGAGATGCAAAGGCTAGCAAAATGCGAATAGTCTCTAATCTAGCAACCGGAGCATAGGATTTCTCAAAGTCTATTCCTTCTTCTTGTGAGTATCCTTTTGCCACAAGCTTAGCTTGTTCCTAAAGACCCATTTTGTGCTAATGACAGTATAGTCTTTTGGTCTTGGAATAAGATGTCAAACTTAGTTTCTTTCAAATTGATTTAGCTACTCTTGCATTGCTATGATCCAGTTTTCATCATCAAGAGCTTGATCAATAGCTGTTGGTTCAATTTTTGACACAAAAGCGTATTGTCCACAAATATTTTATTTTGACCTTCTAGTCTTTACTCCTTCATAGATATTGCCAATAACTTGCTCAATTAGATGGTCATTTTTGAATTTCAAGTCAGTTGGTGGCTTGTAGAAAACATTACCTTCACTTACCTTTTTATCTATGGATTCTTCTTGCTTTTCCACATGCATTTTTTCAAGGTTACTTGTGACATCATCTGCATTTCTTAAATCATCTTCTCTTTTGAAGCATGGATTAAATTCATCAAAAACAACATGTATTGACTCCTCTACAACTTGGTTCTTTTTATTGAAGATTCTATATGCTTTGCTATTTGATGAGTAACAAAGGAATATTGTCTCATCACTCTTGGCATCCAGTTTTTCCAAGTTAATTTTATCATTGTTCAAAACATAACATTTGCAACAAAAGCATGAAAATATGAAATATTTAGTTTTCTACATTTCCATAGCTCATATGGGGTCTTTTTCAAGATTGCTCTAATGGTTACACGATTCAGGACATGACATGCTATACTTACAGCTTCGCCCTAAAATTTCTTGGATAATTTACTCTCATTTAGCATAGTTCTAGTCATCTCTTGTATGGTCATATTTTTCCTTTCAACTACTCCATTTTGATGTGGAGTTCTTGGTGCAGAAAATGTGTGGTGAATTTCTTTTTTCATTACATAATTCTATAAATCATTTATTTTCAAGCTCACCACCATGATCACTTCTAATGGTCATAATACTACTTTGTTTTTCATTTTGCACCAAGTTTACAAAAGTTGCAAACATAGAGAAAGCTTCATCTTTGCTAGCTAAGAGAATTACCCATGTGAATCTTGAAAAAAAATCAACTATTACGAATACATACTTCTTTCCACCAATGGTTAAAATATCGGATGACCCATATAAATCCATGCGTAGCAATTCAAGTGGCCTGGTGGTGAAAATCTCCTTTTTGGATGAAAAAGGCATTTTAGGTTGTTTCGACAGTTGACATGCCTTACAAACTTTGTCCTTGTCATATTTCAACTTTCGCAATCCTTCTACTAAACTCTTTTTTCTTAAGGTCTTAATGTTTGATATCTTTATATGCCCAAGCCTCTTATGCCAAACCCATGGATCATTGTCAATGGTCATTAGACATTGACCATCTAGTTTGTCAAGTGAAACCAAATATATATTTTCATGTCTTTTTCCACTAAACATGATATGTTCTCCATCAAATACATTGCATATAGATGATTCAAACACAACCTTGTACCCTTTGTCACATAATTGGCTAATACTCATCAGATTGTGCTTGAGTCCTTCAACAAATAATACAACTTCCATACATGCATTTGAGATACTATAAATGTTTCCTTTACCTTTGATTTTACCTTTCTCGATATTTTCAAAAGCAACAATTTTATCATTGCAAGGCTTGAGTTTATGAAATAAACTTCTTTCTCCAATCATATGCCTTGAGCAACCACTATCCACGAATCAAACGTTGTTTGCCTTTGCCTTGAAACATACCTGAAAAATGAGCAAATAGAGCTTATCTCTTTGGTACCCATTTTATGAGTCCATTTGGGTTAGTAAACTGGCTTAATCTTCATTGTTCCATTCTTGAAAGCCCAAATCTGGTGTTTCTTGAAATCCAAACTAATTTTGCACCATGGTCATATAGTTTCTTAAAGTTGCATTGATAAATTTTGTGACCCGTCTTGTTGCGAAAGTTACCGGCCATTGGTAATCTAGGAGTAGATCTCCAAGTATGTTGTGGTTCAAAGGTTGGCCTTCTAGTTTAAATGACTTGTTTCCATTTTGGTTTGTAAATGGGTGCAGCTCTAGCTTGATTTTTCCCAAGTTTTGGTAAATTTGATTTGCTGCTTTCTCCTTGCTCAAATGTGGAGTATCCAAGACCTCTTCTATTATTTTGAGAGGTCATGTTCAGAAATATTTTCACACTCTCTCCTGGATTAGAGAACTTAGTTAATGATTCATTTAAGGATTCATTCTCCTTTTTCAATTTCTCCACTTCTTTCAATAGCGATTCATTTTCTTCTTTTAGTTTTGTTGTTCTTTCTGCTAATTTTTCATTTACAATAATAATGGAATTACATTGTTGTTTCTTCAATGATAATTTGTTTCCTAGTTTTTTTATTTCCTCATATAATGAATCATACGCTTGTTGTAATTCCTCTAATCAGCACATTTGAGACACTCCTGTATAGAAGAATGAATAGATTGAGAATAACCAAGTTTGGAAGTTACCTCTTCATTACTTGTACATTTTATTGAGGTGGTTTGCTCTTCCAAAACTTCTGTTGTGTTTAAACACAACAAAGTTTCTTCTTTCTCAATCCGCGCCATGCAGCATATTCTTGAGCAATTTGCTGCTTCAAGATCATTATTTGAGGAGCTTTTGTTGATGAAATTTCTTCATTCACGTACATTCATCTTCCCTTAGGCTTTTGGAATTTTCATCTTTCATATCTTTCCTTCTTTTCTTAACGCTCCTTTGCTTTGGTTTCCTTAGGCGTTGGGCGTTGGGCATTGGGCTTGCATATGTCTCATACCGCCACACCGAAAATATTTTGTTGCCTCCTTCTTTTTCTCGTTGGAATTTCTTTCTTTAAAGCTTTTAAAATTCCTTCCTTTCCTTACAAACTTTCTGAATCGTCTTGTAAGTAAGGCAATCTCCTCATCGTTGTTTTGTGAGGATGAGGTGGAGACGTCCGAATCTTATGCGGCTTTTAATGCAATTGCTCTCTTTCCTTTGTGGTGATCTTTATTTCTTTTCTTAATTAGCTCATGCGACATTAATGAGCTAATGAGGTCTTATAGCTTCAATGTGTTTAGGTCCTTGGCTTCTTCTATTGCTGTGATCTTCGAAGTCCATGATTCCGGTAGGGCTCTTAGAATCTTCATAACCTGTTCAGATTTTGAGATAGCTTTTCCAAGACCTTTCAAAGCATTAGTAATTTTTAAAAATCTAGCAAACGTTTCAGAAATATTCTTAGTGTCAAACATTTTGAAACTTTTTAATTCTTCAATCAAAATGTTTCTTCTTGTCCCTTGGACCTGAGAGGTTCATTCATAGATAGATGTTAATGTATACCGTATTTCTTTAGCGGTCAAACAACATGATACTCTATCATATTCAGAGGCGGTAAGAACACAAAATAATGAATTCATGGCCTTAGCGTTACTCTTAACAATTTTCACTTCCTCATCGGTCCATTTGGAAGCTCTTTCATCAATTGGCAAGGTCACACCGTCTTGGATCGCAATCCAAGAGTCCATATCTGTAGCCATGATGAGTTGTTTCATACGTAACTTCCAATAGCCAAAATTGTTCCCATCAAACAATGGTGGCCTAGTAAAAGATTGGCCTTCGGCAAATGCGGGTACGAAAGTAGATTGGTTTGCTATTGTATAAAAGATCTCATTGATAAAACTCAAAGACCTGCTTTGATACCACTTGTTCGTCCCGAGTTAATGGCTTAACCCAAGAGGGGAGGGGTGAATTGGGTTTTTAAAATTCTTTTAAATAATCTTGAATACAACCCCCATTACGATCTAGCCCCTTGAAGCAAATAAAACAGAGATTTAAGAGCAGCAAACAAAACACACAAATTATAGTGGTTCGGGATAACCTTCCCTACTCCACTCCTCCAAGGTCACACCGTTGTGTCTTGGGTTCCACTAAGTATTTCACCGAATACAATAGAGCCTCTGCTCTCTTCTAGATTCACAGCTCAAGGGGGCTTAAAACAGACTTGGCACAAGTAGGTGATGAGTAACACTGCAATCACACTCTACTTTACTCACACTTGATCTTAGTTGCTGAAGCTAAATCAAGTTAAATACAATAAGAAAAGGAATAAAGAAAGTTTCTACACGTTACTGTTGTGTAGAGGCAGATTTAGCTCGGAGAAGAACTTGCGAAGAAGACTGAATGGTTCAGCAAGTAGCTCTTGGCAGGTTGAATGCAAAGTTCTTCTCCTAGATGTTGTCTTGATCACTGAATGCTCTTAGAAATGGAAGTTGTTCTCAATCAATAAAGTTTCAGCTACCCTTCATATCTTTCTTGAATGCCTTATATAAATGACGAGGGTATTTGAATGTTTGGAAGTAGGTGGCGCGCATTTAATGCGCCAACATTCAAAAAATTTCCGACCGTTGCAACCCAAGTCGCAGGTGGAGTCGACTTCGGGTGCGACTTTAGTTTTCAGCAAGCTCCTTAAGTTCCTCCTCAGGTTGACTTGGTCTTGAACTTGACCCAAGTCGTAGGTAAAGTCGACTTCGGGTGCAACTTCACTTTCTATGCTTACTTGACGAACTTGAAATCCTTAGAGATAATTTCTGTTACTTGATTTTCTTCTCATTAATTGTTCTTTCACTTGGAGCTTTGTATGATCATCCTAGCTTGAAATCTTTTAGCTCCGTGTCTTGAAGTCTTGAATGCTTGAATCTTGGAGTTCATGGAGATGTCCAAATAATTATTCATCAATCTAGATTGGGTTGTTCGTGTAAAACTGCTTGTTTTGGTCTTGATTTATCTTCATTTGATCCAAGTCGAATTTTTGGGTTGACTTGGGTTCTAACTTCGCTCAAGTCGTATGTCAAGTCGACTTGGGTATGCGACTTCACTTTTCAAATTTTGTGCTGGCAGTTGAAGTCGATGTTGGAGATAACTTGGTCTGCGACTTCACCCAAGTCGCATGCTGTGAAACCCCGATCTTACACACGCGTATGAAACCCTAGGGTTGTAAACCCTAGGTAATATATTAATAAAATATATATTCATGAGTATGAAAATACGTGGGAATAGAGCATAAAATAATTAATTATGAAATTCGGATGAATAGTGCATGTGAATAGTAAACGTGGGATTAAGGAATATGTTAAGTTAATCACTTTGGATTAACTTAATCATAAAAGATGAAAAAAGAAGCTTTCCGCTAAAGGACAAAAGTGCTTTTTGGATTAAAATAATAATTTTCTGATTTTTATGGATTTTTGAGAAGAAAATGAAGAAAAATTCATATCTTGCAATTCGGACGTTGGATTGAGATGAAATTTTTTATGGATGGCCAAAATATTATGATGAACATGATGAGTGGTCCAAGATTGATCAAAAATCATGAATCAAAGGTCAATATGAAATGTCATTTGGAGATTAAAAAAAGTAGCTCTACTTTTCATTAATTGTAAATTTGACTTTTTATTAAATTTAATAATTAAAAATAAATAAATAATAAATAATAAATAAAAATCAGAGCTATAGCAGGGGTGTGCAGGTGTAGGGGGAGACTTTGGAGCCAAATCCAATGACCCAAATCCATCATCATCAAAGATCAATGGATGAGATTGAATTAGCCTAAATTAAATAATTTTAATAAATTAAAAAAATCAAGGAAAATAGGGCTGCATAGGGTGGGCTGGAGCATGCCTAGGGTGGCTGCACACAGCTCCATGCATTTTTAAAAATTATAAAAAAATACATTTTTATAATTAAATACCTCATGCTAGGGGGTAAAATCCAATTTTGTGAAAAATTAAAAAGTATAAGGGGGGCAGGGAGGACGTCCAAAGGCACTCCAAGCTTGAGAAATTCAAGCATTCCCACCCCCAAAATTTTTTTGGCCTTAGAGAGAGAAAGAGAGAAGGAGGAGAGGAGTTCTCCACTTGAGGTAAGTGATTTCTTTTCAAATTTTTTTTGGGTATTAATTAAGGTAAAATCATGCTTAGATAATGCCTAAGCATAAGAAAATAAGTAAATTTATAATTCTTAATTGGAATTATGCCGAAACATCAAAAATTCGGAACAAAGATGGAGCATTCGGGAAGATAACATCTAATATGTGAAAATAATGCACTAAATTTGATAAATGATGATTTGGGATGTATGAATATGATAAATATGATGTTGGAATGATGATATATTAATTTTATGATTTTTGGAATTAAGGATTATGCTTAAGTGAATTTATGTTGATTTTTAGTATATGGAGAAAATGATTTATTTAGCCAAGTAAATGATGATAAATTCAAAATGTATGAACTTTTTCATGATATACTAAGCATAAGCTACGTCATGGTATTTTTTATTTTTGGAAAAAATATCAATTTTTGGAATCCATGAACAGTAATCTGCTACAGTGACATGAACAGTAATTATGAACAGTGAACAACATATTTTGGGGAAAAAATTGAGATTTATTTTTATATATTTATGAGGATATATGGATGGAATTTTTAAAGGATTTATGGATAAAAATTCATCTAAGGAGGTAATGACCAAGTATATTTATAGGATTAACCTCTATAGAAATGAAGTAATGGATGATTATAAAGCATGCATGGGAAATAAACTAAGACATGAAATGATATAGATAAAATATCATTTTTCCTTGTATAGGAAAAGGAAAGGAAAAGGTGGAGGACACAGACTGATGAGGTAAGCAAGCAATCCTTTTGAAAATGATGATTTGTAAGCAAACAAATTTTTTTAAATGTGATTTTATTCTCAAGTATTTATGAAATGTGTTTAAGGGTGTCCATTCCTATAAAGTTTTGAATTGATGAATGTTTATGAGTTTTTATGAAAAGTCATGCCGGCATATTGATATTATGTGATGTTCATGGACATGTGCACATGTGTGATGCATAATGAAGAGGCTTTGGTGGAGGAAGTAGGATCAGAGATCCCTCTTCATCATTGCCAAGTCGCAAGGGTTGTGTGCCCGCAGCGTCCTCCTGAGAGGTGGGGGCATAAGGAAGAGGCTTTGGTAGAGGAAGAAAGCGGATCAGAGGGTCCCCCTTCACTATTGCCGAGTCGTATGGGTTGTGTGCCAACGGTGTCCTCTCCAGAGGTTGAGGCAAAGGAATGTTATGTGTGAATGAATGCATTGCATTTTCATACATGGATTAAAAAGGAAAACATGGATTTGAAATGATACTTTTAAGGGATGATGCAAATAATTCTCTACATGAGAATGACAAGTCACCTGGTATAAGAGGTATATAATGCCGGGAAAATCAAAAGTCATGCATGTAGGAACCATGTAGGTGTCAAGAGGAAGAGAGGTTCCCCTTGATGAGGCCAAGTCGGAGACAGCCAGCGTATTGGACCATGCTATGTGAGATGTTCCCTGGGCTAGCGTACCCGCACATGAAGGTTTATGTCCGGAGTGGAAAAGAAGCATTTGCACATCCAATGTTTATGAAAAGGTTTCTATTTCATTGATAGTTGATCACTTGCTAAGTGTCTCCTATCGAATGGAGAGAAATGCATTTACGAATGATTTACATGAATGGTTTATGAAAGGTTTGCAAAATTGGTTTACGAAAAGGTTTCTATTCCGTTGGTAGTTAATCACTTGGTAAGTGTCTTCTACCGAATGGAGAGAAATGCATTTAAAATGAAAAATACTTGCTTATTGAGTTTCGACTCATGTTTTGTTTTTCTAACCTCAGACAGGTGTGGAGAAAGCTAAGAAATGAAGGGCATGTGTTGTTAAAGGAAAAGATAAATCTACAAAGGTTAGTAGATTTTTGTATGAAAAGATTCCCTAATGGGATATGATGAAAAAGGACATAGGTTGTATGAAATTATGAAGTTATGAATAATATGAGAAGTTGATGATTTATGTTGATATGGATAAGCCCATTATAAATGATGATGAGTATATGTTATGTGATGAAAAAGAAAGAAATGAAAATTTTTTTTTGGACGAAATCCAATTAAGAACCCCCCGTGTGATCAGGGCAACAATCCTGAGTAACATTTATCAATCGACAAGATCTAGGAGTAAGGACTATGTGGACACCTCGGTTCGGGGCGCCACACATGCGAAGTCGACTTCGTGTGCGACTTCGGCAACTCTTGCTCCTCATTTTTAGTAATATACATAAAAACGCATTTGAAGTCGATGCTGGAGTCGACTTGGGTATTGGCTTGACCAAAGTCGATGCCTGAGTCGACTTGGGAATCGACTTGACCTGTTAGACTTCATATTCTTCATTTTTTTATCCTTTAAACATTTCACAAACACGTTAGTAGCCAAAACTTACTCAAATTGAGTTGTTAATCATCAAAACTTAGATTTTGCTATTTTGCCATTGATTCCAACAATCTCTTCCT
Source organism: Annona cherimola (assembly GCA_030490835.1). Lineage (NCBI taxonomy): Eukaryota > Viridiplantae > Streptophyta > Magnoliopsida > Magnoliales > Annonaceae > Annona > Annona cherimola. Next base: position 51,811,938 of record CM059972.1, on the reverse strand, counting down.
TTTTGATGATTGATAAAACCAATTTGAGTTTATACCTTTCAACGTCTTTAAAATAATCATAGGTCATTTGCATTTTGAACTTAATGAAATTAACATACATATTTCATTTCTAACAATTTCTTATATAAATCACAAGTTAAAAAGCATTCATTCAAGCATTTCAATTCAGTAACATAAACAAATAAAGCATAAACAAACTTTTCATATATAATCAGAATATTTCATACAAAATGAGAAAATGCCTATAGATACAAGCTACCCAACCCAAAACTCGATTCCTAAAACTCAACTATTCTCCCCCTTTTTGTCAATAAATAAAAAATAAGGATCGAAAATCTAAGACTTGGTAAACAGAAATGCCGATATTGGATATGGGGTCTGTCGGATGGGATGAGTGGGTCGGATGTGAGCCGAGGAATAGAAAGACGAGATAGGTTGAGGTGTTGGATCTCGGCGCACGGATTCACTTTCAAAAGGATCCAGGTCGGGTATTAGTCTAATCCTGCTGCTCCCGGATGCAAGCTGATACTTGATCTGTGGTGCCCCAAACCCAGACGTCACTTCCTTACCTCAAGACCTTATCGATTGGTAAATGTGAATCAGGATTGTTGCCCTGATAACGCGGCAGGTTCTTAATTGGATCTCGTCCAAATTTTTTTTTTATTTATTCATCAATCATTTCTGTACAATCAACATCATTCATCAAACAAGTGGCAATACACTTGTAATAAAATTTCAAATTCTATTTCATAGCAAATGCATAAGAAAATGCATTTCTCTCCATCCAATATTGACACTTAGCAAGAGATCACTTTACCTTTTGGAAGAGAATCCTTAACAGCACACTAACCAGGCGGCTGTTTTCTTTATCCTACTCCCATCTCAGAGAGGGCGCCGCTGGCCTCCTGCCATCCTTTAGCGACTTGGCCATATGTAGAGTGGGCCCCAGCCATCCCCACCGTGCTCTACAACTGACCTATTCCTTGTACTAGTGCACCATACATTATCCTGACGGACCGCAGTCCGTTTGATTTAAAGAACCACAGACCGCAGCCCGTGTCCTTTAAATCGAGATTATAGACCGCAGTCTACATCCATACTCGAAAAACATTATAGACCAAAGTCTATATTTTTAAAAATTATTTTTGAAAACACATCACAGACCGCAGTCCGTGTCAAATTGTAAAGCGAGCGCACCCACTTTAAACAAGTTGTCATTTGAAATCCAATTTTAGGATGACCTTCCTTAACTTCTTTTAGAATCATTTTGAGTAAAACATTTTGATAAACATTTTGATAAACATTTGAAATGTTTGAGAGGAACAATACATCTTAAAAATCCTTATAATAAAAGAAATTCAAAACTTTTGGATTTTTCAAAAATAAACCATATATTTCTCTAATATTTTCTTGGTTTCTATTTCAGGGTCTTTTGCTTACAAAAGTTATGCAATTATACCATCCCCTTCTCCACAACCTAAAAATTAGATTATTGTCCACATATCTATTATGCTATTGTTTACATAAAGGGGTATTGCATAGTCTTTTGCATGCCATTTAGCAACCTGAAATCAAACCATGTATAACATCGACTTATTAGGTTGGTCATCCTTAAATCTCATTTAACCACATTCGTATAAACATTTTTGAAGACATTTTCATCATAGATTTCCTTATCTAAAGGAAATCAAAACTTTTCGAATATCATTTCAAAACATACTGCTATGTCCCAATTATCATTTATAATTAAATATCATGACATAGAAAACCAATCTTTTTTCTTTTATAAGCTTGATCCTTTATCTTAAAACATCATAAGAGAACTCAAAACTTATCTGATAATATGCTTTTTATGAAAAAGGGCAAAATTCCCTTTTTCTTATAAAATCCTTTTAAAAACAACATCATAAAGAATTTGCTTACTTGAAAGCAAATTTTTAAAATCATCGGCATAAAATATAAAATCCGTTAAAATTAACACATGAAGAAGTTGCTTACTCATAAGTAAATTCCTTAATTCCATTAACATAAAGCATTACCAATCCATGGCAACACTTGTGATAAACATTTATCTTAAAAAAAAACATTGCTTGTTTCCCATGAAGCAAACCTTGAGGCTTTTCCTTAAGCCATCCTTTTTCAAAACTTACGACTTTTCATTAAAGCCATCATTTTCAAAACATGTGGCTTTTTATTAAAGCCATCGATTTCTAAAATTTGTGCTTGCCCGTTCGTTTAAAACATAATCATAAAAATATCAACATAACATCATAAATCATTTTAGTACATAAGGAGAAATAAATGATTTGAAAAGTTCGCTTGCTTACCAGAGATCGCCTTATTACCTTTCTTCCATTTTTTTCCTTTGTCTTTGCCTAAATAAGTGAAAATAATATTTTATTTATTTGCATCATCTTCAAATACTTATTTTCCTTAGATTTTCCAACCTACATAAATCCATTTGGACTAGCTTAACCATTTGTCTTTCAAATCGGGTATTCATACTTAGCAACATAGCCTATACATATCAATCATACATTCATTCATTTTAATACCCTTATGTAGGGTAATCTTACATAAATATAATAATCACTTATTAAATTATTATTTGGAGGTTCATTACCTCCATTTATCATTTTTAACATATTTTTCATTTTTTTCACACATCGGTGCTCATTTTAAGCATTTAGTTGCTAACTTAAGTATCATATAATAATCTCAAAATTTGAGATTATCATTATTTAATAAAACAGAAACCTAATCCACATGTTTCAATCATATCTTTATGATTTTTTTCATTTTAACACTTCACATAATCCATTTATCATTTTCAACATCAAAACATGGAAATAGAGTCTTATACGTAACCCTAGGTTCCATTCTTTCTAAAACCCATCTCTAATAGGTTAAATCCTCATAATAATTTATGATACTTATTTATATCCCATTGTAAGTTAAATTTCATCACAAAAACCTGAAATTTAACATTTATCTTGATTTATTCCTTAAGCTGTCCATAATGTTGAATTCAGGCACACTGAATTCTCAAAATCTTGAATTAATATCAAATCAAGTAGTTTTGATCTGAAATTTCTCCCATGCCTTAATAACTACATGAATTCATTTCAGAACAAATCATCAAGAATTTATATTTATTTTCATATTTTTACCCTGGTGGACAGAAGCATCCATTTTCAAACAGTCTAAATCACGTTAATTATTAGGTATATTTATACCCTTCAAAAATAAATTTTTATTTTGATGGTGATCCTCAATATGTCTTATATATCCTGTAAAATTTTCAGCCCAATTCCTTATATAAAAATTATTAAAAATCATTTGGTGTCGCTGATCTTGACACTCATTCAACCCTGTTCAGGTTGATCTTCTCGATTTTTTAATTTCCAACATGCTTATCCTTTTAAGCTAAAATTTTTTTCTTTACTTAATCACCACATCATGAGTCTTTCCACAAATTTTCATGATAAAATTCGTTCATTTACTATTTATTTCATATTTTTCTTTCCTAGTTCAGATTTACTACACATAAAGTGTAGATTAGATGATATGGGCTGATTAATCCCCAAATTAAACTTTATAAATCAACTCATATAATTCATATAATCATGATTAAACATCAAAACAGCAACATCACATAGGATTTAAGAAAATTTCAGTTATGATTTTCAACCCATAATCAAAGGGTATACTTACTTGGAATTGAATCAACTTGGACTCCATTTTTCCTAGCTTGGTTCCTCTTCTTTCTTCCCATTTTTCCTTCTCATTTTCTTCCTCTTTTTCTTCCCCTCAAGCTGCTGGAAAACGTGGTCATGAAGGGCTGCTGGAAAATGGGTTTGCTCCTTAGCATTTTCTCTCTCCTCCCCCTTAAATCAAATGGACGTGTACTTGGGGCAAAAACTGGATTTTCCAGCTTGTGGGCCCCACTTCTTACTTTACTTAAAGCATGATTAAGACATGCTTATCCCCTATTGCTTACATGGCAAAATATGGTCCATTTAAATTAAGTAATTATCTTATAAAAAATCATCAAAAATCCATTCATTAATGGACACAAATCTGCCCCTTGTTTGGACGTCCATTTCAACAGCCCTTTGCACCTTTTTTCCACCAAATTTTTACTTTAATTAATGGATAATTAACCACCCTAGATAATAGTCTACTTAGGGGTCCACTTCTCTTATTTAAAAAAATCAAAAAAATCAAATACAGCAGCCTTTGAACGTGCACCTCTCTTCCTTCACGTAGTTGTCCACTTGGGTGGGGTCCACTTGTAGCAGCTTTTGAATGATTTTTCCACCTAATTTTTACTTTAATTAATGGGTATTTAATTACCCTAGGTAACTAGCTTAATTAGGGGTCAATTTAGCTATTAGAAAAATCATTAAAATTTCCAAAAGCTGCTTTGAATGTGCACATTATTCTTGCTCATGTTGCTGTCCACGTCCATGTGCCTCAATGTTTTGGAATTTTGTGCTATAAAATTCATCCCAAATTAATTCCATTAACCACCCTTGTCATGTAGCTCACTTAATTACATATTTTGTAATTTTTTAAAATCAAAAATATCATGTAAATAGCCCATTTGGACGTCCATTCCATGCCACCTATTTCATGCTCCTTTGAGCTAATCCATTAGCCATTAAATTGTGTCATTAAGCACTTGATTTTATCATGGATTTTATCACCTTAAATATTTCATAAAATACATGTGTCATTATCTCCTTTTGACACCTCATTTTTGCCACTAAAAATATAATTAATCACCTCTCTTTAACATAAACACAAGCTTACATTTTTGATATACAAAAATCAATAATATACACTCATTTTCGTGCAACCAATATCCCATCATCATTTGCTTAATCCAAGCCTCTCATTGCATGGATCTCATAATTTTAATCGTTCATTTCAAATTTCGTCTCAATCCGATTTTTCTAGCTCAAGTTATGACCATTTGAATTTTTGGACGGTGATGATCAATTTTTACCCTAATTTCATCCTTATTTTCATAATCCATCATTTCTATAAGATTAAGCACAAAATTATGTACTTACCTTCCAATTTTTATCTTAATCCGCCTTATCGGCGTTGAGTTATGGATTTTCTAGCATTTGCCACCTTAAGCCCATAATTGTCAACTTAATCTCCATTAATTAAGTCATAATATATTAGGTAATTGTCCTCAATATAATCACATTCCCTAATCCTCATTAAGCCTCTTTGACCTATATCAGCTTATATTCATCATTCATAACCACTTGCCCTACTTGCAATAAATTGTCAATATTATAATTGAAAATCATTCATAGTTCCACTAAATTATACTTGATTCATATTTATATGCTGATTGCATATAAATAAACCTTACTTGGGTCCGAGTTTCTGTGGAACCCCAAATTTTATGATCATGTATGAAATCCTAAGATCATGAACCCTAGGTAATGTATTGACTTTTATATGAAATAAATATATGATTTTGGTAATATATGGAATTGAAGGATCGAATAATTAATTATGAAATATAATTCAAATGAATAGTAAATGTGAATACTGAAACGTGAATAGTAACTATGTGGTTAAAATAAAGTGATAAGTTAATCACTCTGGATTAACTTAATCATAAAAATTGAAAAAGGAAGCTTCCCATAAAAGGACAAAATGGTAGTAGAGATGAAAAGAGGACTTAATTGAAATTTACAAAGGTTACATTTGAGATTTATAAGAAAATGGAGGGTAATTTATGATTTCATAAATATTAAATATGAAAATAAATTTTTACAAATTTTTCGGAAAGGAATTTCAAAATTCTAAATCATACAAATCGAAACTGTTTAAATTTACGGACCTTATGGAAAAATAAAAATAAATGAAATTTTTTTTGCCAATTAGGGTCCTAACTAAGGGCTTATATTCATCCATACTATTTTCATTAGATCTAAGCATGTATAACTCGTATGTACAAGAAAATTTAATAGAAAGTACTAAATTATATTCTCTTTAATCTAGACGGAATAGATTATGAAAACTAATTTACATATAGTGGATATTTGTTATTTTTGCATAATTGTTTAGTTAATTAATATCTTAATGTGTATAAGGCTATTTTAGATGAAACTTTTGGATCAAACCTATTTTAATATACCCTACATAATGAAAGGATTAAATTTTAAAAAAACATGTCTACAAGTTTTTAAAATAAAATTTTATGACAAAATATGAATTTAATTAAGTTAAAATATGTACTTCACTCCAATTGAGTTGAAGTTTTATGGGTAAGCCTATTTTAATATGCCCAATTTAATGAAGAAATGAAATTTTGGAAAACATGTTTCCAAAATTTTAAAATCAGATTTTTTATCCAAATATGAATTAGTTAATTAAAATAAAATAGAAATTTTTTTCAAAATTCTAAAAGGTGCATTTTGTGAGAAATTGTATATATATTAATAAGAAATGTTTTCATAATATATAAGTGTGAATATAAGAAATTATGATTTAATTAACTAATGATGGAATTTTCCGTCAAATAAATAAAAAAAAATTTGCATGAAAGAAATCACGCTGGCAGCAAATGGACGGTGCATGTAATTACGTGGACCAGCAAATTAATTTATAAAAGATGAATTTTTTTAAACCCAACACCTGTAATGTATTAAGCGGTGACTTAGGTTGGGTTAAATTTAAACCATGATAACACCGACAATTGAGATATATATAAAGAGGGCAGATGGGCATTTACGTTGCTGAATTCTAATGAATAGAATTGTTGGATAGATGTGCTGGACGTTGTGGGCAGCAAAATTAGGAAAATGTTTTTTCTTTTTTTCAGCAAAAGCAACGTCCCAAGTATCCAGCATCCAGGGCAGCAATATTATATATATAAAAAAAATTTCAAGGAAAAGCTAGAAGGACGCTCCAAGGCCAGGTGTGCTGTTTAATCCTTTTCTTTCATTTTCTAATTGAATTATATATTTAATTCTGGAATGGATGTACCATTCCAAATAGATTTTTATTTCTGTTATAATCATGATTAAATAAAGGAAGAATAGGTTAATCTTAACTGTTAATTCAGATCTGGAGGTTATGTGATGGTAGAAACAAAAATATGAACGAGATAGTAAAAAACAATTTTTTTCCATGAAAATATTTTTACAAGCTCATTATATTATCATTAAGGAACGAACAAATTTTCAGCTTAAAATATTAAGTAGGTTGCAAAATAAAAATCTGAGAAGATTAACTTAAACAGGGTAAAACAGGTGACAGGACCAGCTGTAGTAAATGATTTTTCATAAGTTTTTTAGATGAAGTTTCGATCTGAAATTTTGACATGATGTATAAGATATCATGATTATCACTCGACAAAAATAATAAAATATGATTTTTGGATGACATAAGTATGGTTTAAAATTAACGTGATTAAGGATGTTCCTGATTGCACAACACTGTCCAGCACAGTGAAAATGCTAAAATAAATATATAATGTAAATATTTTTTTCTGAGATTTTTATGAGGGTTAATAAATGTCGTTATTGATGTATGATAGAAATTTTAGAATTTAATATCTTGATTTGATTACAAATCAAGATTTAAATAAATTAGTACACCTGATTTTAGCAAATGAGGACAGTTTGAGAAATACTCAAAAAGAAATATGAAAACTAAGTGAAAGTGATCCAAATTGATATATATGTTAGGAAAGAGTGTAATAAAGGATTAGGGATAGCAAATTAATGCTATTATATGTATATGAAATTAATAGATAAATAAGAAGATGGAACATAGTGAAAAGAGAAGGGCTGTTTTGGAATTTAATAATAAGTTTCAGAAATTTCAAATGAGAATTATGATTATGTTGATCATGGTATGTTATGAAATATATTATAGGAATTAAAAGAATTTTGTTAAGTCAAATTCATGCTTAAAACATGAATTATGGAACCTTATACACATATGTGTATAAGTGGCTAAAATAATTTATTTAGCCAAGATAATCATGATTAATTCAAAATGCATAAATTATCTCATGATGTACTAGACAAGAGCTATGTCATGGTATTTTTTATTTTAAAAAAAAATTACCAAATTTCGAAACCCATGAACAGTGCCAAACACGCTATGAATAATAACCCGTGTGAACAGTGAACGTGAACAGTAATTATGAACAGTGATCATGAACAGTAATCATGAATAGTACATAGTGATTTGGGCAGAAATAAGATGGATATTTATAAGGATGTATGAATGGAATTTTTAAGGATTTTTGGGATAAAAATCCATATGTGAAAATAGAGACCAAATTAACCTCTATGAGTGTTATGAAGGAAAATAAAGTGATTATGAGAAATCCTAAGATGAATTCAAATTTAACAGTAGAAATGTGCAAGCATGGAATATTATGTCTATATGAGAAAAATGGTTCTTTTCATTTGTATAGGAAAAGAAATGGGTACAAGTGAAAGATACAAGTTGACTACGCAGGTAAGCAAACAAACCTTTTAAAAATACAATTTTATACGACCTTACTCTGCAATCTTAAATTGTTTCGAAAATTGCTTCGCTAGAAGCAAATCCTTTTAATGTTGAAAAATATTGAAACACAAATGCTGAAAAGGTTGTGTTGAAAGGAAAATGATATTTTAAAATGATATTTGAAATAAATGTTTTAGAATAGTTTTATTACAAGGTTTTGAAGTATTTTAATGATATGTTTCAAAGGTTCTCTAAATATTGGATTATTTTGGAATTTTAAAAATCTATTGTTCGAGAAGGATTTAAGGAAGGCCAAAACGATAATTAATTTGAAAAATATTTGAGTAATGTTCAAAGGATTATACAAGTCTATCACATATAGAAACGAATAATAGGACAGGTGGACAAAAGTATATGATATTAGATGAAAGCATGTATTTGCATGTCCTTTGATCATAAAAACCCATAAATCAAAAAAACATTGGTAAGAAAAATCTTTTAGTTTCAAATATTTTTAAACACGTTTTCTCGTTAAAAAATTATTTACAAAAACGGTTAGAAAATACTGTTATTTTAAATGTTTTCCTTGAATACTTCAAATGATTTATGAAATATAAATGTTTTAAGGTTGCCCATCCTTACAAAACGTTTTGAGTATAGAACTCGTTAACATGGGTTAAGCCCAGTTTTCAAGATTTGAAAGAAATACAGGCTGAGGTCTGTAGTATTTTATAAAAGCATGATAGCATTAAGTTTTCAGAAAAGGAACACAGACTGTGGTCTGTGGTTTTTATAAAATCATGCTAACACGTGAATGTGAAGGAAACATGTGCACAAGGATTATATACTAGGTCTACTGTAAAGGATATGCAAGCCGGACTCGGTTGCAAATTGGGGCCCCTTTGCATAGGCCGAGTCGCTTGAATAAGGCTAAATGCCGGCGGCGCCCTCCCTGAAATGGGAGATGGACACGAATAGCCGCCTGGCTCGTGGGCTATCACCTGGAAGGGTTTCTCTCCTAAGGAAGGATGATCACTTGATAAGTGTCACCTACCAGATGGAGAGAGACGTATTGCATGTTGCATATGCTTAAAAAGGGTTTTATGAAAAGTATTTTAAGACATGAGAATGTCTTATGAGAAAAGGAGCTTCGATGAAAAATATTTTAGAACATAAATATGTCTATGAAGAAATAATTTATATGTCAAGTTTTACAAGCATATGTTTGCCATGAATGGAGATTATGAAATGTTTGTGAAAGGTATTTATGAAAAGGTTTCCTCCAATTGCTAGTCGAACGCTTGTTAAGCGTCTACTACTGAAAGGTGAGAAATGCATTTAAAATAAAAAAAATGCTTGCTTATTGAGTTTCGACTCATGTTTTGTTTTCCCCAACAATAGACAGGTACAACACAGGCCACATAGGAAAGGAAAAGAGTATGAAGAAAACTTTTCAACAAGCTGGTCTGTATATGGTATGAATGATTATATGGAATTTTCAAAATATGTATGTGTGAAATGTTTAGATTGAAAGAACTTGTGATGTAGATAAGTCAGTTATTTTGATATGAATAATGTATGTAAAATCGATGTCAAGAATGTGTTCATATATGATGATATGATGTTATGTAATGAGATATTATGAGTATCATGTGTAAAATTGATGACAAGTGTTTGTAATGTGATGAAAGAAAAGGAAAGAAAGAAAAAAAAAATTGGACGAGATCCAATTAAAAATCCCGCCGTGTGATCAGGGCAACAATCCTGAGTCACGTTTACCAATCGATAAAGATCCCGGACTAAGGCTTCTAGGCACCCGGGTCGGGGCGCCACAGTTTCACATGATCATTCGGATTTCACGATCCATAAGATCTTGTCTCGAGTGCACATCCATGACAGCGTTTAGTGTTGGAAACAATAGTTAAAATAAAATAAACTGACCAAAGAATAAGTTTTGATGATTAACAAATTCAAATTTGAGTATGAAATGATTACTAATAATTTTAATGAATGTCTTAAGGAATGAAAATCAGTCGAGTCGATTCCCAAGTCGACTCCAACTTCGACTTAGGGTGAAGTCGATCTCGAAGTCGACTCCACATACGACTTCAACAGGTACCTGATAGACAAAGTTGAAATTGGAAGATGAACATCCGAAGTCGCAGTCGAAGTCGACTTCACTTGTGACTTGGAAACCAAGTCGCAGACGAAGTCGACTCCAGTATCGACTTGAAGATACACATTTCCTTCCAGCGTTGATTTTGGGGACAGAACATCCGAAGTCGCAGTCGAAGTCGACTCCACTTGCGACTTGAGGCCAAGTCGCGTATGAAGTCGACCCCAAGATCGACTTGAGTTTCTCAAGCCCAAGTTAAAGGTTCAAGCTCATTTCAAGATGAAGATAACTCAAGATATGAAGACTAATACAAACTTAAAGCAAAGCAAGGTACATGAATTCATTCCAAATCAAAGAAGATTTGACCATACAAGTTTCAAGTTCTCCAAGATTTACAAGGTTTACAAGATTTGAAGCCAATCCAGAACAAAATAATGCTTTTATTATTTGAAGGAAAGAAGCTAAGAAAGCAAGAGGTGAATCAACAAGGATCAAACTGATTTGGCACAAGAAAATGGTCAAGTTGCACCCCAAGTCGACTCCAAGATCGACTTGAGGCCAAGTCTGAAACCAAGTCGACCCAGAACACAGACTTGGAAACTGAAGAACAGCCGAAGTCGCGCACGAAGTCGACTCCAGCATGCGACTTGGGCGAAGTCGCAGATGAAGTCGACTCCACCTGCGACTTGGGGACGTAACGTTCAAATTTTTGAACGTTGGAACATTTATTGGGCGCCAACCACCTCTATAACGTTCAAAATCTTCCCTCCTCTATATATAGACACTCAAGCAAACGTGGATATATACAAGATAGAGTCTAAAGAGAGAAAATAAGTGCAAGAAAGAGTTCTTATTTGCTTTTCTCTAAATTTGAGTGATCTATACACTTTCAAAGGAAGAACAAGCTTCAACGAAACACAATCGGTTGCTCCTACAGATTCTTCCTCAAGCTGAAACTTTCTACACAACTCAGTAAAGTGTAGATCTTCTTTATTTTTACATTATTGATTGTTTTAGTGGTTGGTTTGAGTTTGGTGGTTCAAACCAAGACATTACAAGTAGAGTTGTGATTGGAGTGTAACTCATCTACTTGTGTTGATTGTATATGCCCCCTAGAGCTAGAATCTAGAAGAGAACAGAGGCTCTGGTTGTATATGCCTCCTAAAGCTAGAATCTAGAAGAGAGTGGAGACTCTAGTTGTATTCGTGGAATACATAGTGGAACCCAAGTCACAAGAGGTGTCATCTTGGAAGAGTGGAGTAGGGAGGTTGCCCGAACCACTATAAAATCTTGTGTGTTGATTTCTATTTCTGCTCTCTACATTATATTGCATTCCATTTTATTTTTTCATATAGGGGACTAGATTAATCCGGGGTAAAGTTTCTGTTTAAGTTTTAAATTTTCATAATACCCAATTCACCCCTCCCCTCTGGGTAATTGCCATTAACTCAGACCAACAAGTGGTATCAGAGAAGGTCTTTGTGTTAAACCAAAGAGATCTATTGACATGGCATCCCAATCGACTTCCGTTCCCGCATTTGCCGAGGGCCAATCATTTACTAGGCCACCATTGTTTGATGGGAACAATTTCGGCTATTGAAAGCTTCGTATGAAGTAACTCATCATGGCTACAGATATGGATTCTTTGATTGCAATCCAAGACGGTGTAACCTTGCCTATTGATGAAAGAACTTCCAAATGGACCGAAGAGGAAGTAAGAACTGTTAAGAGAAATGCTAAAGCTATGAACTCACTGTTTTGTGCTCTTACGGCTTCTGAATATGATAGAGTATCCTCTTGTCTAACTGCGAAAGAAATATGTGATACTTTAACATCTATCTATGAAGGAACTTCTCAAGTCCAAGGGACAAGGAGAAACATTTTGATTGGAGAATTTGAAAACTTTAGGATGTTAGAAACAGAAAATATTTCAGAAATGTTTGCTAGATTTTCCAAGATTACTAATGCCTTGAAAGGGCTAGGAAAAGCAATTTCTGAATCTGAGCAGGTTATGAAGATTCTAAGAGCACTACCCGAATCATGGACTCCAAAAATCACGGCAATAGAAGAAGCCAAGGATCTTAACACGTTGAAGTTGGAAGATCTTATTAGCTCCTTGATGTCACATGAGCTGATCAAGAAAAGAAATGAAGATCACCACAAAGGCAAAAGAGTCATTGCCTTGAGAGCCGCACAAGACTTGGACAACACCACCTCATCTTCACAAAATGACGATGAAATTGCCTTACTCACAAAACGATTCAGAAAATTTGTAAGGAAAGGCAAAAATTTCAGAAACTTTAAAGAAAGAAATTCCAAAGAGAAAAAGAAAGAAACAACAAAATGTTACCGATGTGGCGGTTCGGGACACATGCAAGCCCAATGTCCAACGCCCGAGGAAAACAAGGCAAAAGAGCAAAGAAAAGATCGAGGCGACAACAAAATATTTCAGAGAAACAAAGGAAGAGGCATGTACGTGAATGAAGAAGAATCTACAACAAATAGCTCCTCAAGTGAAGAATGCGAAGCAGATTGCGCAAGAATTTATTGCATAGCAAATAACGACATATGCTTTGCAGCCATGGAAACCTTGGAGGATCAAGCTACTTCAACGGACTGCACAAGTAGTCAAGAGGTAACCTCCAAACAGAAATCTTTTTCAAATTTTTCTACAAATGAATGTCTTAAATGTGCTGAATTAGAAGAACTTCAACAAGCTTATGATTCACTATATGAAGAAATAAAGAAATTAGGAAATGGTAAACTTGCTGAAAAATTAGATAAATTAAAAAATAAAAAGAATACATTAGAAAATGAGTTAGAGAAACTTAAAAACAAAAATGAATCATTAAATGAATCTCTTGCCAAGTTCTCTAATCCAGGACAAAATGTGAAAATATTCTTAAAAATGACAACCCAAACTTGCAAGAAAGGACTTGGATACAATATATTTGAACAAACAAAGTCTAACGCTCCAAGAAATAATGACAAACCCATTTATACTAAACCAAAGATAAATCGAGTAGCTTGGACCAAAAGACCAACTGAGGAACGAATTACCAAGTGTCTCCCTATTTCTAGACTTCCGGGAGCTTGTAACTTTTGCAACAAGTTAAGACATAAAATCTATCAATGTAAACTAAGAAAACTGCAAAACCTTGGTGCTAAATTGATTTGGATGCTGAAAAGCATTGGGTTTATGGCTTCAAAGGTAGATCAACTTAAACTCCAAAGGTTAACTAACCCAAACGGACCCATAAAATGGGTACCAAAAGGATGAGCTCCACTCAACTTAATTTTTGCAGGTTTGCCTTAAAGCTAACGCCAATAACGTATGGTTTATGGATAGCGGTTGCTCAAGACATATGACAGGAGAAAAAGGACTATTTCACAAGATCAACCCATGCAATGAAAGAACAATATCTTTCGGAAATAATGAAAAAGGTAAAATAAAAGTTAAAGGAAATGTCTATGGTATTTCAAATGCATGTATTGAAAATGTTCTATTTGTTGAAGGACTCAAACACAACCTAATGAGCATCAGTCAACTATGCGATAAAGTATATAAAGTTGTATTTGAATTCTCTATATGTAATGTTATTGATGATGATGAACACATAATATTTAGTGGCAAAAAACATGAAAATGTATATTTGGTTTGCCTTGATGACTTAGAAGGAAAATGTCTAATAGCTATAGAAAATGATCCATGGAAATGGCATACAAGACTTGGACATATAAATATGTCAAATATTAAAACATTATGGAAAAAGAATTTGGTACAAGGCTTACCGAAGCTCAAATATGACAAAGATAAGATTTGTAAAGCCTGTCAACTATCTAAATAACCAAAAATCTCATTCTCGACCAAACAGGAAATTTCAACAACTAGACCACTTGAATTGCTACATATGGATCTTTATGGGCCATCAAACATTTTAACTCTTTGTGGGAAAAAGTATGTGTACGTAATTGTGGATGATTACTCTAGATTTACTTGGATTATACTCTTAGCTAGCAAAGATGAAGCATTTTCAATGTTTGTCTCGTTTTCAAATTTGGTGCAAAATGAAAAATAAAGTTCAATCATTTCCATTAGAAGTGACCATGGTGGTGAATTTGAAAATAGTTGATTCATAGAATTTTGCAATGAAAAGAGAATTCACCATACATTCTCTGCACCAAAAACTCCTCAACAAAATGGAGTTATTGAAAGGAAAAACCGGACAATACAAGAAATGGCTAGGACCATGCTAAATGAGAGTAAATTGTCCAAGAGATTTTGGGGTGAAGCTGTAAGTACAGTTTGTCATGTATTAAACCGAGTTACCATAAGAGCAATATTGAAAAAGACCCATATGAACTTTGGAAGGGAAGGAAACCAAACATATCATATTTCCATACTTTTGGATGTATTTGTTATGTGTTAAATAATGGAAAAACAAATCTGGGAAAACTAGATGCCAAAAGCGATGAAGTTATCTTCTTGGGTTATTCATCAAATAGCAAAGCATATAGGATTTTCAACAAAAGACATCAAACAATACAAGAGTCAATACATGTTGTTTTTGATGAATTTAACCAAACTCCGAGAAAGGAGGATGAACTAAGTGACGCAGATGATACAAAAGCAAAACAACAAGAACAACAAAAGGAAACCGAGCTCAAGCCAGAAAACTCCATGGAGGAAGAGGTAAGTGAAGGTAATGATTCCTACAAACCTCCAATTGATTTAAAGTTCAAAAATGCCCATCCAATTGAGCAAGTCATTGGAAATATTTATGAAGGAGTAAAAACTAGGAGATCAAAGCAAAATATTTGTGGACAATATGCATTTATGTCAAAAATTGAACCAACCACTATTGAACAAGCTCTTAATGATGAAAACTGGGTTATTGCAGTGCAAGAAGAGCTAAATCAATTTGAAAGGAATGATGTATGACATTTAGTTCCTAGACCAAATGGTTATACCATTATTGGTACCAAATGGATATTTAGGAACAAATTGGATGAAAGCGGACTTGTAATTAGAAACAAAGCTAGATTAGTAGCCAAAGGGTATTCCCAAGAAGAAGGGATTGATTTTGAAGAATTATATGCACCTGTGGCTAGATTAGAAGCCATACGCATCTTACTAGCATTTGCTTCTCACATGAATTTCAAATTGTTTCAAATGGATGTGAAAAGCGCATTTTTGAACGGATACTTGAATGAAGAAGTATATGTTGAACAACCCCCTGGATTTGAAGAAAAGGATCAATCTAAACATGTTTATAAGCTGACCAAAGCATTATATGGACTAAAACAAGCCCCAAGAGCTTGGTATGAAAGACTAAATAGATTTTTGATTGATCATGGATTTCAAAGAGGGAAAGTTGACACTACTTTATTCATCAAATATAAAAGTAAAAATATTTAATTGTGCAAATCTATGTCGATGATTTAATATTTGGTGTTATTGATGAAATTCTATGCCAAGAATTTTCTAAGATCATGCAGAGCGAATTTGAAATGAGCATGATGGGAGAACTAAATTTCTTCCTTGGACTGCAAATCAAGCAACAAAATGAAGGGATATTCTTAAATCAGTCCAAGTACGTCAAAGAAATGCTAAAGAAATTTGGAATGCAAACTACTAAAGGAGCAAATACTCCAATGAGTTCAACAATCAAGATCGACACGGATGAAAATGGTAAACGTATCGATCAAAAGCTTTATAGACGTATGATAGGATCATTGTTGCATTTAACTGCTTCTAGACCAGATATTCTGTTTAGTATTTGTATGTGTTCTAGATTCCAAGCATGTCCTAAAGAATCACATTTATTGGCTGTAAAAAGAAATTTTAAATATTTGATAAATACTACTAATCTTGGACTATGGTATCCAAAGGGGTCAACATTTGACTTAATCAGCTATTCGGATGCGGATTTTTCCGACTACAAAGTAGATAGAAAAAGTACTAGTGGAACCTATCAATTTCTTGGAAATATGTTGGTTTCATGGTATTCAAGGAAACAAACCAGTGTTGCTCTATCTACTGCAGAAGCCGAATATATAGCCGCCAGAAGCTGTTGTGCCCAACTACTTTGGATGAAACAACAATTGAAAGACTATGGCATAGATTACTATAATATTCCTATCAGATGTGATAATACAAGTGCTATATGTTTGACAAAGAACCCTGTATTGCATTCTAGAACCAAGCATATAGATGTAGGACATCATTTTATTTGAGAACATGTTGAAAATCGTGATATTTGTTTGGAATATGTGAAAACTGAGGATCAAATTGCT
Organism: Annona cherimola; assembly: GCA_030490835.1. Classification (NCBI taxonomy): domain Eukaryota; kingdom Viridiplantae; phylum Streptophyta; class Magnoliopsida; order Magnoliales; family Annonaceae; genus Annona; species Annona cherimola. The sequence continues at coordinate 51,795,029 of CM059972.1, read as the reverse complement.
GACATTTTTACCAAGTCATTAGCAAAGGAATCATTTTATAAAATCAGAAATGAAATGGGGATGATTGAATTAAATTAAAGAAAATTATACAGGAAAATCAAATCTGAAAAGGTCAAAATCATAAGTCAAGTCGACTCCGTGGGAGCTAAGTCGACTTCAGTAAAGTCGACTTGGGAAAGTGAATTCGACTCCGCCTCTGAGGAGAAGTCGACTCCGCTGGGTCGAAGTCGACTTCGCCTAGGGCAAAGTCGACTCCGCGCGCGCGACCGTCCGCTTTCCCCTCTCTTCTTTATTCTTCTTCCCGCGCCGTCTCCTCTCTTCCTTCCAGCGTTTCCTCTCTCCTCTCTCCGAAATTCCATCTCTTTCCAGCATTTCCTCTCCGGCGACTGTCTCTCTCTCTGTTCTCCGGCGCATTCTCTGGCGCACCGTCTCTGTTCTCCGACAACTGTCTCTCTGCATCTCTTTCTCTCATTTCTCTTTGCCTTAGTCCCTCTCTGCCTCTCTCTTTCCTATTGCTCTCTTCCTCCTTCTCTCTTCCTTCCAGCAATCACTCTCCTCTTTGTCTTTCTACCTCTCTAAATTTCAAAAATCCAATGGCTCCAAAGTCCAGGCCTCCCAAGTTAGCTGTCTCAAAACCCTCTCTCAAACCTGTTCCTAGAAAGTCTACATCTCATACATCCCATACTGAAGACGAAGTGCCTAGGAAACAACGTACCTCCTCAAAGAGAGCCCGGGAAGAACATCCACTTCCACTGGCCGCCGGGTACGTTTTCAAACGGGAACTCCGTCAACAACTGCTGGTCGTAAGGAACAACCCCAAACCTCACACAGCACTCAATCTGGGGCAAGAAGGAAAGGCAACATAGCTGGGAAAGCTCAAGTGTTGAAGATGCCCACTACGTACTTCAAAACCGAACTCCAGCACAGTCGATTCTACAAACACTTCTACTAGCGGAAGGTATTCATTCCTAAAATTATTGATTTCAAGTGTCTGAAAGATTATGGGTCAGATATAGAAGATCTATTGGAATTCCAAGGTTGGACCAAGCTGCTAAAGGAAGATGAAAGAGTCTATCCGGATCTAACCAGGATTTTCTACTACTTATGGGATGAGGAATACTATGGCAGTTTTGTAAAAGGAGTTGACATGCTCTTTGGAGTTGGAGTAACTCCAAATTTGGAAAGAGCAATGATAAACATTGGACAAATACTTGAGGTTCCACATGAAGATGAACCACTCCCTGCAAACCTCTCACTTGATCAAATCTATAATCAGCTCACCCGGAGCAATAAGTATCATCTAGGGATAAAGTTTCTGCATTACATGGATCTGTCTCCAAGGTTGCGGGTTCTACGTCTGTTGATAGCCCACTGCATCTACCCTAAAGGCGGAGGAAGGAATCAACTGAACCCTCAAGAAGCTGGCATATTATGGACAATCGTAAACAGGGTAAAAGTCAGTCTTCTTCATTTATTCATTGAAGCCCTTAGCTGCAGAAAGGACAATCCACGGGGAGTTCTACCCTATGGTACCAGGATCACGAAGATCCTCGAACATTTTGAAGTGGATATTGAAGGCAAGCCCTTTGAAGTACTGAAATTCACAAATGCTATAAACAAAGCATTGATCCAGAGAATGAAGATCAATGTACATGAACTAAGGACCGAAGCAGAAGCTCCAGAAGAGGCTAGACGAGCACCTACTGAGGGGGAGCAGCCCCCAGAAGCCCAATCGGCTCCACCACAGGATATCCCTGAGGAGCCAGCCTCTCCCATGTCACACGGATCATTCTCTCCACAAGGATCAGGCATTCCAGATCCAGCACCACAACCATCATCTCCAGAAATAACTTTACAAACCATTCGAGATGAAATGGTTCAACAGGAAAACAGAGTTACCAGTCTCATCTCTGGGGTCCTCACAGCCATCATGGACATGCATTCTCGACAAGATCGTATAGATCGGGAATTGCGAACTATCCGATACCATTTAGCATCTGGGCGTCACCAAAATCAGCCCATTCCTGAACTAGATCCATTTGATTCTGGATCAGTTCATCGAGATCCAACCCCCGCACCTGTTTCATCATTCTACTTATCTGCTCGTGTCCGACCCGTCAAACCCACTCAATCTTCATATCCCATTTCCAAATTTTAATTTACCAAATCTTTGGTAATTGAGTCGCATTTTGAGTGATTGACAAAAAGGGGGAGATAGGATAGAGTTTTTTGAGTACATGACATAGGTTTTAGAGTATTTTTTGGGTTGGGTAGCTTGTATATAGGTTTTATTTTGCTTTTCATTGTAATCTGTATGAATCATGATGATATGAAATATGTTTTTATGCTCTAATATTTGTTTCATGCCTTGTTTGAAAGATATTTGATGTTCTGTTTTAGAATTTTTACGAATGTGATTTTCTTGAAAGGTACAAACTCAAATTAGTTTTGTCAATCATCAAAAAGGGGGAGATTGTTGGAAACAATAGTTAAAACAAAACAAACTGACCAAAGCATAAGTTTTGATGATTAAAAAATTCAAATTTGAGTATGAAATGATTACTAATAATTTTAATGAATGTCTTAAGGAATGAAAATCAGCCAAGTCGATTCCCAAGTCGACTCTAACTTTGACTTAGGGTGAAGTCGATCTCGAAGTCGACTCCACATACGACTTCAACAGGTACCTGATAGACAAAGTTGAAATTGGAAGATGAACATCCGAAGTCGCAGTCGAAGTCGACTCCACTTGCGACTTGGAAACCAAGTCGCAGACGAAGTCGACTCCAATATCGACTTGAAGATACACATTTCCTTCCAGCGTTGATTTTGGGGACAGAACATCCGAAGTTGCAGTCGAAGTCGACTCCACTTGCGACTTGAGGCCAAGTCGCGTATGAAGTCGACCCCAAGATCGACTTAAGTTTCTCAAGCCCAAGTTAAAGGTTCAAGCTCATTTCAAGATGAAGACAACTCAAGATATGAAGACTAATACAAACTTAAAGCAAAGAAAGGTACATGAATTCATTCCAAATCAAAGAAGATTTGACCATACGAGTTTCAAGTTCTCCAAGATTTACGAGGTTTACAAGATTTGAAGCCAATCCAGAACAAAATAATGCTTCTATTATTTGAAGGAAAGAAGCTAAGAAAGCAAGAGGTGAATCAACAAGGATCAAACTGATTTGGCACAAGAAAATGGTCAAGTCGCACCCTAAGTCGACTCCAAGATCGACTTGAGGCCAAGTCTGAAACCAAGTCGACCCAGAACACAGACTTGGAAACTGAAGAACAGCCGAAGTCGCGCACGAAGTCGACTCCAGCATGCGACTTGGGTGAAGTCGCAGACGAAGTCAACTCCACCTGCGACTTGGGGACGTAACGTTCAAATATTTGAACGTTGGAACATTTATTGCGCGCCAACCACCTCTATAACGTTCAAAATTTTCCCTCCTCTATATATAGACATTCAAGCAAACGTGGATATATACAAGACAGAGTCTAAAGAGAGGAAAGAAGTGCAAGAAAGAGTTCTTATTTGTTTTTCTCTAAATTTGAGTGATCTATACACTTTCAAAGGAAGAACAAGCTTCAACGTTGCGATTTGCTTCAACGAAACACAATCGGTTGCTCCTACAGATTCTTCCTCAAGCTGAAACTTTCTACACAACTCAGTAAAGTGTAGATCTTCTTTATTTTTACATTATTGATTGTTTTAGTGCTTGGTTTGAGTTTGGTGGTTCAAACCAAGACATTACAAGTAGAGTTGTGATTGGAGTGTAACTCATCTACTTGTGTTGATTGTATATGCCCCCTAGAGCTAGAATCTAGAAGAGAACAGAGGCTCTGGTTGTATATGCCTCCTAAAGCTAGAATCTAGAAGAGAGTGGAGACTCTAGTTGTATTCGTGGAATACATAGTGGAACCCAAGTCACAAGAGGTGTCAGCTTGGAAGAGTGGAGTAGGGAGGTTGCCCGAACCACTATAAAATCTTGTGTGTTGATTTCTATTTCTGCTCTCTACATTATATTGCATTCCATTTTGTTTCTTCATAAAGGGGACTAGATTAATCCGGGGTAAAGTTTCTGTTTAAGTTTTAAATTTTCATAATACCCAATTCACCCCTCCCCTCTTGGGTAATTGTCATTAACTCGGGACCAACATTTAGGACCCCGACAATTTGTGAAGTTAACCGATCCTTAATTTGCTCCAAGTGTTCCCAAATCGCAGTCACCGTGTTATCCCATAACGATGGTCTTGGAGCTGGGTCTAGGATTTCTGAACCTCGGGGTGAGCAAGACCCGTGGGAATGCGGCGATGCGGGCTCCTCGGGGGCATCTTGTGGTGGACCGAGTTGAGCCTGTGGTGATGGCGGGGGCTACTCCCCCTCAGCCTGTGCTCCTTCGGCTTCTTCTTGAGCCGGTTCACCCATCCTTTCCCTGATTCTGTCCTCTCTAAATTGATCGACGTTGATTTTCATTCATTGCAGTAAAGCCTTGTTGATTGCATTGGTTGGCTTTAACACTTCGAAAGGCTCTCCGTCGATGTCGACATGAAAATGCTCAAGGATCTTAGTGATCCAAGTCCCATACGGCAAAACCCCTCGTGGGTTGTCCTTCCTGGAGGCTAGAGCTTCAAGGAAAAGTCTGGGAAGGCTGACCTTGACCCCGTTTTCAACTTTCCATAAAATTTCAGCCTCCTGTGGGTTTACTTGATTCCTACCTCCTCTCTTGGGGTATATACAGTGGGCAATCAGCAGCCTAAGAACCCATAACCTCAGAGATAAGTCCATGTAGTGGAGAAACTTGATTCCAGGGTGATATTTGTTGCTCCTAGTGAGCTGGTTGTACATTTGGGTGAGAGATAGGTCGGCAGGCAGTGGTTCATCATCATATGGGACCTCTAGGATTCGTTCCACTTGCATAATGGCATAATCTAAGCTTGGGACCCCTCTTGTACCCAAAAACATTTCAACTCCTTTTACAAAAGTACTAAAGTACTGTTGATCCCATAGATAATAGAAAATCCTTGTCAAATCTGGGTATACTCTATCATCAGCTTTCAACAGCCTTGGACTTGAAAATCCAATAGCTCCTCAATCTCAAACTCATGATCACTTAGAAATTTGAAATCTATGATCTTGGGGACAAAGATCTTATGCTCATAGAAGCTCTTATAGAACCTGCTGTGCTGTAGCTCGGTCTTGAAATAAGTTGTTGGCATTTTCAGCACCTGTCCCTTCGGAGTTGGAGTACCCCTTCTTCTAGCCCCTGTTTCAATACTACCTGAGGTTTGAGGTTCCTCTTCCCTTGGTGCTGATGTGGATGGAGTACAGGTTTGAAATCAGACTCTACGGTTGGTGGAAGTGGATGGTTCTTCCCGGGTTCGCTTGGATGGAGTCTGTTGTCTCCTAGGTATCTCCTCCTCGGCTTGGGATCCGGAGTGTCTTGGAACTGGCCTCAGGGAGGGTTTAGAGACAACTAATTTGGGCAATCTGGATTTGGGTGCCATTTGGATTGGATTTTTTGAAATGGGATTTTGAGAGAGATGGAAAGTTTGAGAGAGAAAGTTGGGGAGAAAGAAAGAGAAAGAATGACAGTGAGAGAGAGAGATGGAGAGAGATTTGAGAAAGAAATGTGAGAAGAAAAGGAGAGATGAACCGAGAGAGAGAGAGAGAGACAATCTGAGGGAGTGAGAGAGATAAAGACCGGAGACGAGAGAGATGGAAAGAGAAATGAGAGAGACTGAGAGAGATGAGCTCGAGAGAGAAAGAGGAGAAATGAGATGTGAGGGAGGAATAGGGACCGACGCGGGAGAAGAAGGAAGAAGAAGAGAAGAAGAGAAGAAAGAAAAAGAGAGGGAGGCGGGAAGCTAGACGATCATGCACTGAAGTCGACTTGCCCTAACCGAAGTCGACTTCGCCCTGACGCGGAGTCAACTTCGACTTCCTAAAGTCGACTTCATTGGAGTCGACTTGGACTTTTCTAAGTTCATTTTTCCTATCTTATTATTCCTAATTTAACTCAATCATCCCCATATCATTTCTAATTTTATAAAATGATTCTTTTGCTAAAGGTTTGGTGAATATATCTGCAATCTGGTCCTTAGTTTTCACATATTCCAAACAAATATCATGATTTTCAAGATGTTCTCTGATAAAATAATGTCTTAAGTCTATATGCTTGGTCCTAGAATGTAGTACCAGATTTATGGTTAAACATATTGCACTAATATTATCACATCTAATAGGTATATCTTTGAATTTTTGTCATAATCCCTAAGTTGTTGTTTCATATAAAGCATTTGGGCACAACAGCTCCTGGCAGCAATGTATTCGGCCTCCGCTGTGGATAGAGCAACACTAGTTTGTTTTCTTGAAAACCATGAAACCAACATGCTCCCAAGAAACTGACATGTTCCACTAGTGCTTTTTCAATCTACCTTGTAACTGGCGAAATCAGCATCTGAGTAGCCGATTAGATCAAAATTAGAACCCTTTGGATACCAAAGTCCTATGTTGGTAGTATCTACTAAATATCTGAAAATTCTTTTTACAACTACCAAATGTGATTCTTTTAGACATGATTGAAATCTAGAACACATACAAACACTAAACAGTATATCGGGTCTAGAGGCAGCTAAATATAATAAAAAATTTATTATGCTCCTATATTACTTTAAATCAACAGATTGACCTTTCTCATCTTTGTCAATTTTAATGGTTGAGCTCATAGGCGTGTTTGCCCCTTTGCTATTTTCCATGCCAAACTTCTTTAACATTTCTTTGACATACTTGGACTGGTTTATGAAGATCCCTTCACTTAGTTGCTTAATTTGTAGTCCAAGGAAGAAATTCAGCTCCCCCATCATACTCATCTCAAATTCCTTCTGCATAAGCTCAGAAAATTCTTGACAAAGGATCTCATTAATACCACAAAAAATAATATCATCTACATAAATTTGAATAATCAAAATATCTTTTTCTTTATACTTGATAAACAGAGTGGTGTCTATCTTTCCTTTTTAGAAGTCAAAATCAATCAAAAATTTGCTTAATCTTTCATATGAGGCCCTTGGGGCTTGTTTTAATCCATATAATGCTTTGGTTAATTTGTATACAAATTTAGATTGATCATTCTCTTCAAATCCAGGTGGTTGTTCAACATACACCTCTTCATTTATATACCCATTCAAAAATGCACTTTTAACATCCATTTGAAACAATTTAAAGTTCATGTGAGATGCAAAGGCTAGAAAAATGCGAATAGCCTCTAATCTAGCAATCGGAGCATAGGATTCCTCAAAGTCTATTCGTTCTTCTTGTGAGTATCCTTTTGCCACAAGCCTAGCTTTATTTCTCATCACAAGTCCACTTTCATCTAATTTGTTCCTAAAGACCCATTTTGTGCTAATGACAGTATAATTTTTTGGTCTTGGAACAAGATGCCAAACTAGGTTTCTTTCAAATTGATTTAGCTCCTCTTGTATTGCTATGATCCAGTTTTCATCATCAAGAGCTTGATCAATAGTTGTTGGTTCAATTTTTGACACAAAAGCATATTGTCCACAAATATTTTGTTTTGACCTTTTAGTCTTTACTCCTTCATAGATATTGCCAATAACTTGCTCAATTGGATGGTCATTTTTGAATTTCAAGTCAGTTGGTGGCTTGTTGAAAACATTACCTTCACTTACCTTTTTATCGATGGATTCCTCTTGCTTTTCCATATGCAATTTTTCAAGATTACTTGTGACATCATCCGCATTACTTAAATCATCTTCTCTTTTGAAGCATGGATTAAATTCATCAAAAACAACATGTATTGACTCCTCTGCAACTTGGTTCTTTTTATTAAAGACTCTATATGCTCGCTATTTGATGAGTAACCAAGGAATATTGCCTCATCACTCTTGGCATCTAGTTTTCCCAAGTTGGTTTTACCATTGTTCAAAACATAACATGTGCAACCAAAAGCATGAAAAATATGAAATATTTGGTTTTCTACCTTTCCATAGCTCATATGGAGTCTTTTTCAAAATTTCTCTAATGGTTACACGATTCAGGACATGACATGTTGTACTTACATCTTCGCCTCAAAATTTCTTGGATAATTTACTCTTGTTTAGCATAGTTCTAGCCATCTCTTGTATGATCCTATTTTTTCTTTCAACTATTCCATTTTGTTGTGGAGTTCTTGGTGCAGAAAATGTGTGGTGAATGTTGGCCCCGAGTTTAATGGCAAAACCCAAGAGGGGAGGGGTGAATTGGGTTCTTGAAAAATTCTTTGGTAAGTTAAAACTTAACCCCTTGTAATTTCAATCCCCTTGATGAAACGTGATATGAGATAGAATGAGAGGGTGTAAATGGAATATAAAAATGTAAACAATCAAACCAAACAAGAGACAACGATATATAGTGGTTCGGGCAACCTTCCCTACTCCACTCTTCCAAGCACACACCCATTGTGTCTTGGGTTCCACTATTGTATCTTCAATACAATCTAGAGCACCCACTCTCTTCTATATTCTAGCTCTAGGGGGCATATACAATAATCACTTGTTGGTGAGACCAACTCCAACCAACCAAGTCCAAACGATTGGTGAGACAAACTCCAACCAATCAAGCAAAACCCGTTAGTGAGACAAACTCAAACCAACCCCCTGTTTTGCTTCTTCTTGAATTCGGTCTCCAACACCGATTCAAGGCAACAACACAAAATAAAATAAACAAAAGAGAAATTACACTTTACAATGTGTATTCGATTAAGCACCGGAAGCTCCTTGTCATGTAGATGATAAACTTGGAAGCGCACTTGAAAGTTGTAGCACTTGGAAGCTTCAATAGTTATTCAAATATCTTCAACACACATGAATATAAGAAGATGAAAGCTCAACTTGTGTTTTCTTCTTTCTTTTCTCCTTCTCTCTTCTCTCCACGTTCATTCTTCAATGGTATATATAGAGGGAAAAAGGTTCTAGCCGTTGGAGTGGAGGTTCACGCGCATCTAGAGCTCCAACGTTCGGATTTTCGACCGTTACGAGTTGAAGTCGCAAGTGGAGTCGACTTCGGATGAGTGGAGTCGACTTCGGATGGGTGAAGTCGACTTGGGATGCGACTTCGCCTTGTAAAAACTTGCTGTCCAGAATTTTGCCTTCGAAGTTGCAGGTGAAGTCCACTTGGGTCTGGGACTTCACCCAAGTCGCAGGCGAAGTCGACTTGGGATGAGACTTCACTTTGCTGTCTGTCCGAAGTCGCAGGCGAAGTCGACTTGGGTCTGAGACTTCACCTTGCTGTCTGTCCGAAGTCGCAGGCGAAGTCGACTTGGGTCTGAGACTTCACCTTGCTGTCTGTCCGAAGTCGCAGGCGAAGTCGACTTGGGTCTGAGACTTCACCCAAGTCGCAACTGGAGTCGACTTCACTTGCGACTTCGATATTCTGCTGCTCCGAGATTCAACTCTGGATGCTTGAAGTCGATGCTGGAGTCGACTTCGTCTGCGACTTGGTTTCCTAAGTCGCACCTGGAGTCGACTTGGCCTGCGACTTCACTTGTTCTTCTCCCCTTTTCAGCTCTGGACAGATTTGACTTCTTGAAGTCGATCTTGGAGTCGACTTGGGGAACGACTTGGCCTTCCAACTTGATTTTCTTCAAATGTATATTCCTTAAGACATTTCACAAACTTGTTAGTAGCCAAGACTTTCTCAAATTGATTTGTTAATCATCAAAACATAGATTTAGCTAGTTTTCCTCATGTTTCCAACAGTGAATTCCTTTTTTATTACATAATTATATGAATCGTTTATTTTCAAACTCACCACCATGATCACTTCTAATGGTCATAATAGTACTTTATTTTTCATTTTGTACCAAGTTTACAAAAGTTGCAAACATAGAGAAAGCTTCATCTTTGCTAGCTAAGAGAATTACCCATGTGAATCTTGAAAAATCATCAACTATTACGAATACATACTTCTTTCCACCAATAGTTAAAATATCAGATGACCCATATAGATCCATGTGTAGCAATTCAAGGGGCCTGGTGGTGGAAATCTCCTTTTTGGAGGAAAAAGGCATTTTAAGTTGTTTTGACAGTTGACATGCCTTACAAACTTTGTCTTTGCCATATTTCCACTTTGGAGATCCTTCTACTAAACTCTTTTTCCATAAGGTCTTAATGTTTGACATATTTATATGCCCAAGCCTCTTATGCCAAACCCATGGATCATTGTCAATGACCATTACACATTGATAATCTAGCTCTTCAAGTGAAACCAAATATATATTTTCATGTCTTTTTCCACTAAACATGATATGTTCTCCATCAAATACATTACATATAGATGATTCAAACACAAGCTTGTTCCCTTTGTCACATAATTGGCTAATACTCATCAGATTATGCTTGAGTCCTTCAACAAATAATACATCTTCCATACATGCATTTGAGATACTATAAATGTTTCATTTACCTTTGATTTTATCTTTCTCGTTATTTCCAAAAACAACAGTTCCATCGTTGCAAGGCTTGAGTTTATGAAATAAACTTCTTTCTCCAGTTATATGCCTTGAGCAACCACTATCCATGAACCAAACGTTGTTTGCCTTTGCCTTGAAACATACCTGAAAAATGAGCAAATAGAGATTATCTCTTTGGTACCCATTTTATGAGTCCATTTGGGTTAGTAAACTGGCTTAATCTTCGTTGTTCCATTCTTGAAAGCCCAAATCTGGTATTTCTTGAAATCCAAACTAATTTTGCACCATGGTCATATAGTTTCTTAAAGTTGCATTGATAAATTTTGTGACCCGTCTTGTTGCAAAAGTTACAGGCCATTAGTAATCTAGGAGTAGATCTCCAAGTATGTTGTGGTTCAAAGGTTGGCCTTCTAGTCCAAACGACTTGTTTCCATTTTGGTTTGTAAATGGGTGCAGCTCTAGCTTAATTTTTCCTAAGTTTTGGTAAATTTGATTTGCTGCTTTCTTCTTGCTCAAATGTGGAGTATCTAAGACCTGTTCTATTGTTTTGAGAGATCATGTTCAGAAATATTTTCACACTCTCTCCTGGATTAGAGAACTTAGTTAATGATTCATTTAAGGATTCATTCTTCTTTTTCAATTTCTCCACTTCTTTCAATAATAATTCATTTTCTTCTTTCAGTTTTGTTGTTCTTTCTGCTAGTTTTCCATTTACAATAATAATGGAATTACATTGTTGTTTCTTCAATGATAATTTATTTCCTCATATAATGAATCATACGCTTGTTGTAATTCCTCTAATTCAGCACATTTGATACACTCCTATATAGAAGAATGAATAGATTGAGAATAACCAAGTTTGGAAGTTTCCTCTTCATTACTTGTACATTTTGTTGAGGTGTTCCAAAACTTCTATTGTGTTTAAACACAACAAAGTTTCTGCTTGCTCAATCCGCGCCATGCAGCATATTCTTGCGCAATTTGCTACTACAAGATCATCATTTGAGGAGCTACTTGTTGATGAAGTTTCTTCATTCACGTACGTTCCTCTTCCCTTAGGCTTTTGGAATTTTCGTCTTTCATATCTTTCCTTCTTTTCTTGATGCTCCTTTGCTTTGGTTTCTTTAGGCGTTGGGCATTGGGCTTGCATATGTCCCATACCGCCACACCAAAAACATTTCGTTGCCTCCTTCTTTTTCTCCTTGGAATTTCTTTCTTTAAAACTTTTGAAATTCCTTCCTTTCCTTACAAACTTTCTGAATCGTCTTGTAAGTAAGAAAATCTCCTCATCGTCGTTTTGTGAGGATGAGGTGAAGACGTCCGAATCTTGTGCGGCTTTTAATGCAATTGCTCTCTTTCTTTTGTGGTGATCTTCATTTTTTTTCTTAATTAGCTCATGTGACATTAATGAGCTAATGATGTCTTCTAGCTTCAATGTGTTTAGGTCCTTGACTTCTTCTATTGCAGTGATCTTCGGAGTCCATGATTCCAGTAGGGCTCTTAGAACCTTCATAACTTGTTCAGATTCTGAGATAGCTTTTCCAAGACCTTTCAAAGCATTAGTAATTTTTGAAAATTTAGCAAATATTTCAGAAATATTCTCAGTGTCAAACATTTTGAAACTTTCTAATTCTCCAATCAAATTGTTTCTTCTTGTCCCTTGGACTTGGGAGGTTTCTTCATAGATAGATGTTAATGTATCCCATACTTCTTTAGCAGTCAAATAACAGGATACTCTATCATATTTAGAGTCGGTAAGAGCACAAAATAATAAATTCACGGGCTTAGCGTTGCTCTTAACAATTTTCACTCCCTCATCGGTCCATTTGGAAGCTCTTTCATCAATTAGCAAGCTCACACCATCTTGGATCGCAATCCAAGAGTCCATATTTGTAGCCATGATGAGTTGTTTCATACGTAGCTTCCAATAGCAAAAATTGTTCCCATCAAACAATGGTGGCATAGTAAAAGATTGGCCTTCGGCAAATGTGGGAACAGAAGTAAATTGGTTTGCCATTATATAAAAGATCTCTTTGATAAAACTCAAAGACCTGCTCTGATACCACTTGTTGGTCCCAAGTTAATGGCTTAACCCAAGAGGGGAGGGGTGAATTGGGTTTTTAAAATTCTTTTAAATAATCTTGAATACAACCCCTGTTACGATCTAGCCCCCTGAAGTAAATAAAATAGAGATTTAAGAGCAGCAAACAAGTGGTTCGGGACAACCTTCCCTACTCCATTCCTCCAAGGTCACACCGTTGTGACTTGGGTTCCACTAAGTATTTCACCAAATGCAATAGAGCCTCTGCTCTCTTCTAGATTCACAGCTCTAGGGGGCTTAAAATAGATTTAGCACAAGTAGGTGATGAGTAACACTCCAATCACACACTACTTTGCTTACACTTGATCTTAGTTGCTGATACTAAATCAAGTTAAATACAACAAGAAAAGGAATAAAGAAAGTTTCTACACGTTACTGTTGTGTAGAGGCAGATTTAGCTTGGAGAAGAACTTGCGAAGAAGATTGAATGGTTCAACAAGTAGCTCTTGGCAGGTTGAATGCAAAGTTCTTCTCCTGGATGTTGTCTTGATCACTGAATGCTCTTAGAAATGGAAGTTGCACTCAATCAATTAAGTTTCAACTACCCTTCATGTCTGTCTTTAATGCCTTATATAAATGACGAGGGTATTCGAATGTTTGGAAGTAGGTGGCGCGAATTTAATGTGCCAACGTTTAAAAAATTTTCAACCGTTGCGACCCAAGTCGCAGGTGAAGTCGACTTTGGGTGCGACTTCACCCAAGTCGCAGATGGAGTCGACTTCAGGTGCGACTTCGGTTTTCAGCAAGCTCCTCAAGTTCCTCCTCAGGTCGACTTGGTCTTGAACTTGACCCGAGTCGTAGGTGAAGTCGACTTCGGGTGCGACTTCACTTTCTATGCTTGCTTAACGAACTTGAAATCCTTGGAGATGACTTCTGTTTTCTTCTCATTAATTATTCTTCCACTGATTTCTTTCATTTGGAGCTTTGTATGATCATCCTAGCTCGAAATCTTTTAGCTCCGTGTCTTGAAGTCTTGAATGCTTGAATCTTGGAGTTCATGGAGATGTCCAAATAATTATTCATCAATCTAGATTGGGTTGTTCATGTAAAATTGCTTATTTTGGTCTTGATTTATCTTCATTTGATCCAAGTCGAATGTTTGGGTCGACTTGGGTTCCAACTTCACTCAAGTCGTATGTCAAGTCGACTTAGGTATGCGACTTCACTTTTCAAATTCTGTGCTGGCAGTTGAAGTCGATGCTGTTGGTCCCGAGTTGATGGCAATTACCCAAGAGGGGAGGGGTGAATTGGGTATTTAAAAATTTATAACTTAAACAAAAACTTTACCCCGGATTAATCTAGTCCCCTTAATGAAGAAACGAAATGGAAAGCAATATGATGTAGAGAGCAGAAATATAAATCAAGCACACAAGATTTTTATAGTGGTTCGGGCAACCTCCCTACTCCACTCTTCCAAGCTCACACTCCTTGTGACTTGGGTTCCACTATTGTATTCTCTCAATACAATTAGAGCCACTGCTCTCTTCTAGATTCCAGCTCTAGGGGGCATAAACAACACACTGCACAAGTAGGTGATGAGTCTCACTCCAATCACACACTACTTTGCATACACTTGATCTTAGCTACCCAAGCTAAATCAAGCTTAATACAATTAAACGAAATAACAAAAGGAGTCTACACTTTACAGATGTGTAGAAGCGATTTGGCGCAGAGAAGAACTTGTAATGTAGGCTATGAAGATTCAGAGATTGAGCTCTAGCAGTTTGAAGCAGAGTTCTTCTTCTTTGAATGTCTTGATCTCTTTAGAGCTCTTGAATGTAGGAGTTAAGCACACTTAATGATTCTCAGCTACTTCCCTCGTCCACAATAACTCCCTTTTATAATTGTGAAGGGAATCCGAACGTTTGAAGGTGGTTGGCGCGCATTAAATGCGCCAACGTTCGAAAATTATCCGACCGTTGCGACCCAAATCGCAGGCGAAGTCGACTTCGATGCGACTTCGCCCAAGTCGCAGATGGAGTCGACTTCGGGTGCGACTTCGCCTCTCCGTCGCAACCTCAAGTTCCAGGTCGGGTCGACTTGGGTATCGACTTGACCCAAGTCGCACGTGAAGTCGACTTCGGGTGCGACTTCAGCTTGTCAGTTGGCTTTGATGAACTTGAAGACTTTGGAGATTGCTTGTTCCTTCATGCCTTTATTTCTTTTTCATTTCTCATGTGTTTCTTTTTGATTTATTGTTTTTGCCTTTATTTGCTCCATGTTTTGTAAGCCTTGAATCATATGATCTTGAATAACTTCTTGGTAAAGCTTATGCATCTTGTTTTGAACTTGGATTGGTCTTCATAGCTTGAGTTTCTTCATCTTGAGATATGCTTGGAGCTTTGCTTTGGACTTGATAGATTTAAGTTGATCTTGCACCTTTGATTTGGTTTTGAGAACACTCAAGTTGAATCTTGGACCTGCATCTTTGATCTTTAGAAAAACTCAAGTCGCACTTGGGGTCGACTTCGTCCGCGACTTCGCCCAAGTCGCAACTGGAGTCGACTTCGTTTGCGACTTCGGCATTCTTCCATCCCAAATTCAGCTCTGGAGTGATTTTCCCGACTGAAGTCGATGCTAGAGTCGACTTCGTTTGCGACTTGGCTTCCCAAGTCGCAAGTGGAGTCGACTTGGCCTGCGACTTCACTTGTTCTTCTCCCATTTTCAACTCTGGACAGATTTGGCTTCTTGAAGTTGATCTTGGGGTCGACTTCGAGAACGACTTGGCCTTCCATGCTCTCTTTCCTTTAAATGTATATGCCTTAAACATTTCCCCAAACATGTTAGTAGCCAAGACATTCTCAAATGGATTTGTTAATCATCAAAATATAGTTTTAGCTAGTTTTCCACATATTTCCAACAATCTCCCCCTTTTTGATGATTGACAAAACCGATTTGAGTGTATACCTTTCATTTACTTAAAAACATGATAAGTTTGCATTTGAAGTGTTATCATACATATGCTCATGCAAACTTTCAATAAAAACATTCAACAAACATATCCGACTCTTCTCCCCAAACATATCCTACTCTTCTCCCCCTTAAATCATACTCGTCTCCCCCTTTTTGTCAATATATCAAAAAGTTAGAGGGTAAAGAGATAGGTGGGTTTGCTCCCCCTAAGTTTATGCTAAGTTAATTCAATCATTCCCATGTCATTTCTAATCTTATAAAATACTTCTTTTGCTAGGGGCTTTGTAAATATGTCTGCAACTTGATCCTCTGTTCTTACATATACCAAACATATGTCATGATTTTCTACATGTTCTCTAATGAAATGGTGTATAAGGTCTATATGTTTGGTCCTAGAATGCAAGACTGGATTCTTGGTTAGACATATGGCACTAGTATTATCACATCTGATGGGTATATCTTTAAAATCCATGCCATAGTCCCTAAGTTGCTGTTTCATCCAAAGTAATTGGGCACAACAGCTCCCGGCGGCAATGTATTCGGCTTCCGCCGTAGATAGAGCAACACTAGTTTATTTTCTTGAAAACCATGAAACCAACATGCTTCCAAGAAACTGACATGTTCCACTAGTGCTCTTTCTATCTACTTTGTAACCGGAAAAATCCGCATCCGAGTAGCCGATTAGATCAAAATTAGAGCCCTTTGGATACCAAAGTCCTATGTTGGTAGTGTCAACTAGGTATCTGAAAATTCTTTTCACAACTACCAAGTGTGATTCTTTTGGACATGATTGAAATCTAGAGCACATACACACACACACTAAACAATATATCAGGCCTAGAAGCAGTTAAATACAACAAAGATCCTATCATGCTTCTATACAATTTCAAATCAACCATTTTCCCTTTTTCATCTTTGTCGATTTTGATTGTTGAGCTCATTGGCGTGTTTGCTCCTTTGCTATTTTCCATGCCAAACTTCTTCAGCATTTCTTTGATATACTTGGACTGGTTAATGAAGATTCCTTCATTTAATTGCTTGATTTGCAGTCCAAGGAAGAAGTTTAGTTCTCCCATCATGCTCATTTCAATTTCTTTCTGCATAAGCTCAGAAAATTCTTGACAAAGAATTTCATTAGTAGCACCGAAAATAATATCATCAACATAAATTTGAATAATCAATATATCATTTTCTTTGTATTTGATAAACAAAGTGGTGTCTACCTTTCCTTTTTGAAAATCATGATCAATCAGAAATTTGCTTAGTCTATCATACCAAGCCCTTGGAACTTGTTTTAATCCATATAATGCTTTGGTTAACTTGTACACAAATTTAGATTGATCTTTTTCTTCAAATCCAGGTTGTTGTTCTACATACACCTCTTCATTTATATAACCATTCAGAAATGCACTTTTAACATCCATTTGAAACAATTTAAAGTTCATGTGAGATGCAAAAGCTAATAAGATGCGAATTGCTTCCAATCTAGCAACCGGGGCATATGATTCCTCAAAATCTATTCCTTCTTCTTGTGAGTATCCTTTTGCCACAAGTGTAGCTTTGTTTCTCACTACAAGTCCACTTTCATCTAATTTGTTCCTAAAGACCCACTTGGTGCCAATAACAGTACAATCGTTTGGTCTAGGAACAAGGTGCCAAACTTGATTTCTTTCAAATTGATTTAGCTCTTCTTGCATAGCTATAATCCAATTTTCATCATTAAGAGCTTGATCAATATTGGATGGTTCAATCTTGGATACAAAGGCATATTGTCCACAAACATTTTGTTTTGATCTTCTAGTTTTTACACCTTCATACACATTCCCTATAACTTGTTCAATTGGATGTGCATGTTTGAATTTTAAATCAGTTGGAGGTTTGTAGGAATTATTACCTTCACTTACCCTTTCCTCCATGAAATCTTCTTGCTTTTCCACATGCAGTTTTTCAAGATTACTTGCTATATAATCTGCATCACTTAAATCATCTTTTCTTTTGAAGCATGGATTAGTTTCATCAAAGACAACATGTATGGACTCTTCTACAACTTGGTTTCGTTTATTGAATACTCTATATGCTTTGCTATTTGATGAGTACCCAAGGAATATTGCCTCATCACTTTTAGCATCTAATTTTCTCAAGTTGGTTTTTCCATTGTTCAAAACATAGCATGTGCATCCAAAAGCATGAAAATAAGAAATATTTGGTTTCCTTCCTTTCCATAGCTCATATGGGGTCTTTTTCAAGATTGCTCTAATGGTGACTCGATTCAAAACATGACAAGCTGTACTTACAGCTTCACCCCAAAATTTCTTGGATAATTTGCTCTCATTTAGCATTGTTCTAGCCATCTCTTGTATAGTTCTGTTTTTCCTTTCAACTACTCCATTTTGTTGTGGAGTTCTTGGTGCAGAAAATGTGTGATGAATTCCTTTTTCATTACATAATTCTATGAATCGTTTGTTTTCAAATTCACCACCATGATCACTTCTTATAGTCATAATAGTACTTTGTTTTTCATTTTGCACCAAATTTACAAAAGTTTAAAACATAGAGAAAGCTTCATCTTTGCTAGCTAAGAGAATTATCCATGTGAATCTTGAAAAATCATCAACAATCACAAATACATATTTCTTTCCACTAATGGTTAAAATATCGGATGGCTCGTATAGATCCATGTGTATCAATTCAAGTGGCGTAGTGGTGGAGATTTCCTTTTTGGTAGAGAAAGGCATTTTAGGTTGTTTAGATAATTGACATGCCTTGCAAATTTTGTCTTTGTCATATTTCAACTTTGGCAAGCCTTGTACCAAACTCTTCTTCCATAGGGTCTTTATATTTCCCATGTTTATGTGTCCAAGCCTTTTATGCCAAACCCACGGATCATTATCAACGGCCATTAGACATTGACCATCTAATTCGTCAAGTGAAACCAAATATACATTTCCATGTCTTTTTCCACTAAACATGATATGTTCTCCATCAAATACATTACATATAGATGATTCAAACACAACCTTGTATCCTTTATCACATAATTGACTAATACTCATTAGGTTATGCTTGAGTCCTTCAACAAACAAAACATCTTCCATGCATGCATTTGAGATGTTATAAATGTTTTCTTTACATTTAATTTTACCTTTCTCGTTATTACCAAAGGCAGCCGTTCCATTGTTGCAAGGCTTAAGTTTATGAAATAGACTTCTTTCTCCGGTCATATGCCTTGAACAACCGCTGTCCATGAACCATACGTTGTTTGCCTTTGCCTTGAAACAAATCTGAAAAATAAAAAGGTAAATCTCATCTCTTTGGTACCCATTTTATGGGTCCATTTGGGTTAGTAATATTATTCAACCTTTGTTGCTTTAACTTAGAAAGCCCAAATCTTGTGTTCCTTGGAACCCAAACTAATTTTGCACCATGGTCATACAATTTCTTAAAGTTACACTTGTAGGCTTTATGACCCATTTTGTTGCAGTAATTGCAAGCCACATTTTTCCTTTGTGGTTTGTATATTTTGGTTCAAATGTTGGCCTTCTAGTCCACATAACATTTTTCCTTTGTGGCTTGTATATAGGTGCAGTTTTGGTTTGATATTTCCCAAGTGTCGGTACATTTGATTTGCCACTTTCTTTTTGCTCAAAAGTATAATATCTAAGGCCTCTTTTATTTGTTTGAGCAGTCATATTCAAAAACATCTTTACATTTTCTCCGGGATTAGAGAACTTTGCTAATGACTCATTTAATGATTCGTTCTCCTTTTTCAATTTTTCTATCTCTTTCAACAATGATTCATTTTCTTCTTTCAGTTTTGTTGATTTTTCAGGTAGTTTTCCGTTTTCAATAATAACGAAGTTACATTGTTGTCTCTTCAATGTTAACTTGTTTCCTAGCTTTTTGATTTCCTCATATAATGAATCATAAGCAATTTGTAGTTCTTCTAACTCAGCACATTTGAGGCATTCTTGAAAAGAAGAATAACTTGATTGAGAATAGCTAGGTTTGGAAGTTACCTCTTCATTGCTTGTGCATTTTGTTGAGGTGGTTTGTTCTTCCAAAACTTCAGTTGTGTTTAAGCATAACAAGTCTCCTTCTTGTTCGATCCGCGCCATGCAGCATATTCTTGCATAATTTGCTGCATCATTGTCGTCGGTTGAAGAGCTGCTTGTTGATGAAGTCTCTTCATTGACATACATGCCTCTTCCCTTTGGCCTTTGGTATTTTCTGCCTTCATATCTTTCCCTCCTTTCTTGTTGATCCTTTGATCTCTCTTCCGGTGTAGGACATTGAGCTTGCATATGTCCCACGCCCCTGCATCTATAGCATTTTGTAACCTCCTTCTTCTTCTCTCTTTGTGGTCTTTCTTTGAAGTCTTTGAGGTTCTTTTCTTTTCTCACAAATTTTCGAAATTTGCGAGTAAGAAGTGCGATATCTTCATTACCATTATTAGACGAGGAGGTAGACTCTTCTGAGTTACGGGTGGCCTTTAGTGCAATAGTTCTCTTTCCTTTGTGTTGATCCTCATTCCTTTTCTTGATTAGCTCATGTGACATTAATGAGCTAATAAGGTCTTCTAGCTTTAAGGTGTTTAGGTCTTTTGCTTCTTCTATTGCTGTAATCTTTGGAGTCCATGAATCTGGTAGAGCTCTTAGGATCTTCATGACCTGTTCAGATTCAGAGATAGCCTTTCCAAGACCTTTCAAAGCATTAGTAAATTTAGAGAATCTAGCAAACATTTCAGAAATATTCTCTGTATCCAACATTTTAAAGCTTTCCAATTCTCCTATCAAAATATTTCTCCTAGTCCCTTGGACTTGGGAGGTTCCTTCATAAATAGATGTTAGAGTATCCCATATTTCTTTAGCGGTTAGACAAGAAGATACTCTATCATACTCAGAAGCTGTAAGAGCACAAAATAGTGAGTTCATAGCCTTAGCATTGCTCTTTACAGTTCTTACTTCCTCTTCGGTCCACTTGGAAGCTCTTTAATCTATAGGCAATGTTACACCATCTTGGATTGCAATCTAAGAATCCATGTCGGTATCCATGATGAGTTGCTTCATACGAAGCTTCCAATAACCGAAATTGTTCCCATCAAACAATGGTGGCCTAGTAAATGATTGGCCCTCTGCAAAAGCGGGAACGGAAGTAGATTGGGATGCCATATCGATAAGATCTCTTTGGTAAACTCAAAGACCTGCTTTGATACCACTTGTTGGTCCCGAGTTGATGGCAATTACCCAAGAGGGGAGGGTTGAATTGGGTATTTAAAAATTTATAACTTAAACAGAAACTTTACCCCGGATTAATCTAGTCCCCTTAATGAAGAAACTAAATAGAAAGCAATATGATGTAGAGAGCAGAAATATAAATCAAGCACACAAGATTTTTATAGTGGTTCGGGCAACCTCCCTACTCCACTCTTCCAAGCTCACACTCCTTGTGACTTGGGTTCCACTATTGTATTCTCTCAATACAATTAGAGCCACTGCTCTCTTCTAGATTCCAGCTCTAGGGGGCATAAACAACACACTGCATAAGTAGGTGATGAGTCTCACTCCAATCACACACTATTTTGCATACACTTGATCTTAGCTACCCAAGTTAAATCAAGCTTAATACAATTAAACGAAATAACAAAAGGAGTCTACACTTTACAGATGTGTAGAAGCGATTTGGCGCAGAGAAGAACTTGTAATGTAGGCTTTGAAGATTCAGAGATTGAGCTCTAGCAGTTTGAAGCAGAGTTCTTCTTCTTTGAATGGCTTGATCTCTTTAGAGCTCTTGAATGTAGGAGTTAAGCACACTTAATGATTCTCAGCTACTTCCCTCGTCCACAATAACTCCCTTTTATAATTGTGGAGGGAATCCGAACGTTTGAAGGTGGTTGGCGTGCATTAAATACGCCAACGTTCGAAAATTATCCGACCGTTGCGACCCAAGTCGCAGGCGGAGTCGACTTCGATGCGACTTCTCCCAAGTCGCAGATGGAGTCGACTTCGGGTGCGACTTCACCTCTCCGTCGCAACCTCAAGTTCCAGGTCGGGTCGACTTGGGTATCGACTTGACCCAAGTCGCAGGTGAAGTCGACTTCGGGTGCGACTTCAGCTTGTCAGTTGGCTTTGATGAACTTGAAGACTTTGGAGATTGCTTGTTCCTTCATGCCTTTATTTCTTTTTCATTTCTCATGCCTTTCTTTTTGATTTATTGTTTTTGCTTTTATTTGCTCCATGTTTTGTAAGCCTTGAATCATATGATCTTGAATAACTTCTTGGTAAAGCTTATGCATCTTGTTTTGAACTTGGATTGGTCTTCATAGCTTGAGTTTCTTCATCTTGAGATATGCTTGGAGCTTTGCTTTGGACTTGATAGATTTAAGTTGATCTTGCACCTTTGATTTGGTTTTGAGAACACTCAAGTTGAATCTTGGACCTGCATCTTTGATCTTTAGAAAAACTCAAGTCGCACTTGGGGTCGACTTCGTCCGCGACTTCGCCCAAGTCGCAACTGGAGTCGACTTCGTTTGCGACTTCGGCATTCTTCCATCCCAAATTCAGCTCTGGAGTGATTTTCCCGACTGAAGTCGATGCTAGAGTCGACTTCGTTTGCGACTTGGCTTCCCAAGTCGCAAGTGGAGTCGACTTGGCCTGCGACTTCACTTGTTCTTCTCCCATTTTCAACTCTGGACAGATTTGGCTTCTTGAAGTTGATCTTGGGGTCGACTTCGAGAACGACTTGGCCTTCCATGCTCTCTTTCCTTTAAATGTATATGCCTTAAACATTTCCCCAAACATGTTAGTAGCCAAGACATTCTCAAATGGATTTGTTAATCATCAAAATATAGTTTTAGCTAGTGTTCCACATATTTCCAACAGATGCTAGAGTCAACTTGATCTGTGACTTCACCCAAGTCGCATACGAAGTTGACTTCGTGTGCGACTTTGGCAACTCTTGCTCCTCATTTTCAGCGCTGGACATAAAAATGTGTTTGAAGTTGATGCTGGAGTCGACTCGGGTATCGACTTGACCTAAGTCGATGCCTGAGTCGACTTGGGAATCGACTTGACCTGTTAGACTTCATATTCTTCATTTTTATATCCTTTAAACATTTCACAAATATGTTAGTAGCCAAAAATTACTCAAATTTAGTTGTTAATCATCAAAACTTAGATTTTTCTATTTTGCCATTGATTCCAACAAGAAGGACCCGCTCCGATGGCTAACCTGACCCCCACAATGGCACCTACAAGAGATGAGAATCAATTGATGGAGGCAGATTGTGATAACCAGACCCAAGTAAGGTTTAATTATATGCAATTGACATATAAATATGGATCACATATGGTTTAGTGGAATTATAAATGATTTTCTTAATCAATATTGATGATTTATTGCAATTAGGGCAAATGATGATGAATGATCAATATAAGCCGATATGGGTCAATGTGATTAAACAGGCCTAATGAGGATTAGGAAATGAAAATATATTAAGGATAATTACTACCTCATATATTAAGATTTAATTTATGGAGATTATGTTGGTAATTATGGAGTTAAGGTAGCAAATGCTAGAAAATGCGTAACTCGACATCGGGAAGGCGGATTAAGATGAAAATTGGAAGGTAAGCACATAATTTAGTGCTTAATCATATAAAAATGATTTATTATAAAAATAAGGATGAAATTAGGGCGAAAATTGATCATCACCGTCCAAAAATTCAAATGGTCATAACTTAAGCTAGAAACGTTGGATTGAGACGAAATTTGAAATGAACGGATAAAATTATGAGATCCATGCAATGAGAGGATTGGATTAAGAAAATGGTGATGGGATATAGGTTGCACGAAAATTGGTGTATAATTATTGATTTTTGTACATCAAAAAGTAAGTTTGTGTTTATGTTGAAGTAAGGTGGTTAACTATATGATTAATGGCATAAATGAGGTGGCAAAAAGAGGTAATGTGTGGCGCCCCAAACCGAGACGTCACTTCCTTACCTCAAGACCTTATCGATTGGTAAATGTGAATCAGGATTGTTGCCCTGATCACGCGATGGGTTCGTAATTGGATCTCGTCCAAATTTTTTCGTTCATCATCGTTTTCTTCACATTCTACATCACTCATTCGTATCTTTACATTTCACACCATTATTCATCAATCATTTCTTTAAAATCAACATCATACATTATACAAGCGGCAATACACTTGTAACAAATTTCATCATCTCTTCATACTTTTCTACAATGACATTTACATTTCCACACATATACACATTCAATCATTGAATCACATAGAACTTATAATTATAAATAAGTTCATATACATCAACATACCTTAGCACTTCAAACCATACTATCCTATTTCTTATAGCCCACTTGGCTACCATCACGTACCTTTCTTCTCCTGCTTAGGTTCGCAACCTCTTCAGTAAGCAAACATTTTATCTTTTAGGGCAAGACTTCCTTGAAAATCATTTCATTAAACATCTTGAACACCTTTTTCTTGAGGACATTTATATGTCCTAAAACATTATCATGAAATCCTTTGTTCATGAGGACAATTCTATGTCCTTGAACATTATCATAAAATATTTATTCTTAAAATCATTTACAAGCCACGTCTGGGCTTGTTAAGGGAAAACATATATGTTTTACCCTCCTTAATTAATTTCCTTTGATCTTAGATGAACATTTCTAATGTTCAAAGACCTTTACATAAAACCTTCTTTTGCCAGTGGACGTTTTACGTCCAAAACATTTTTCTCATAAATCCTTTGGCAAGGGAGGACATTCTCATGTCCTAAAATATTATTTACATAAGCCTTTCTCGGCAAAGGACATTTTTATGTCCAAAAATATTTTTCATCATAAAATCCTTTAGCCAACAGACATTTAATGTCTCAAAACATTTTTCACATAGCTTCCTTTGGCAATGGACATTCATATGTCCTAAAACACCTTTCATGAAAACACTTTGGCATTGGACATTCTTATGTCCATAAACACTTTTCATTTAGGCTCTTTAATAATGAACATTCTTATATCCAAAAACAAGTTTGATATAAATCCTTTTCATAATCCCCGTCTTGGGGTTTGTTTATAGCAAACAAGGCAAATAGAATATATAAACTATTTTCATAAATGCATATTCATAAAAAAATTTTCTTTTATTCCCGTTATTTACACTTTTGTGTAAAACACCTTTTCTTTTAGGGTAACTTATGCATAATAGCTTATCAAAAATCCATTTAGGATAACTTTTTGTATAAATGCTTTTATATCCCAATCTTTGGGCTTTTGGAAAGAAAAACTTATGCAAACACATTTCTCCTCATCTAGTAGTGACACTTAGCAAGTGATCATGCTACCTTTTGGAAAAGAATCCTTAACAACACGCTAGCCAGGCAGCTATTTATTTATCCTGCTCCAATCTCAAGGAGGGTGCCGCTGGCACTCCTGCCATCCCTTAGCAACTTGGCCTTATGTAGAGTGGGCCCCGATCATCCCAACCGTGTTCTACAACTAGCCTGTTTCTTGTACCGGTGCACCATACATTATTATGACGGACCGCAGCCCATTTGGTTTAAAGAACCACATACCGTAGCCTATGTCCTTTTAAACCGGGATCACAGACCTTTGTCTGCATCTATAACACACAAAAATCTTAGACCGAAGTCTATATCTTTAAAAATCATTTTCAAAAATACATCACAGACCACAGTCCGTGTCAACTTGTAAGTGAGCACACGCACTTTAACCAGTTGTTATTTGAAATCGAATTTTAGGATGACCTTCCTTAAATTCTTTTAGAAACATTTTGAGTAAAATATTTTGATAAACATTTGAAATATTTGAAAAATAATACATCTTAAAATTCTTATAAAAGAATTTCAAAACCTTTGAATTTTCAAAATTAAACCATTTTATGAAATCAACATAGGAGGTTGGTCATCCTTAAATCCCTTTCAACACATCGGTATAAACATTTTTTTCAAGATATTTTCAATATAGATTTCCTTATCTAAAGGAAATCAAAACTTTTTGAATATCATTTCAAAATATATGAACTATGTCCAAATCATCATTTATTATTTAATTATCAAGACCTAGCAAAACAAATCTTTTTCATAAATCAAATCCCCTTTTTCCTTTTTCTAAACATAATTATTTATCATAAAATATCATAAAAGAAATTCAAAATTTATGTACGTTTGTTTCTTTGTGAAAAAGGGCAAAATTTTCTTTTTCTTATAAAATACTTTTGAAACAACATCATAAAAAACTTGTTTACTTAAAAGAAAATTCTTAAAAAAAACCATCGACATAAAATGTGAAATCCTTTAAAAATATTATCGTGGAGAACTTGCTTACTCATAAGCAAAATTCTCGAATTTTATTAACATAAAGCATTGCCAATATAAGGCAACCCTTGTGATAAAATCCTTATCTTAAATCGTATTGCTTGCTTCCCATGAAGCAAACCTTGAGGCTTTTCCTTAAAGCCATTCTTTTCCAAAACTTACGACTTTTCATTAAAGCCGTCATTTTTTAAAACTTGTGGCTTTGCATTAAAGCCATTATTTTCAAAACTTGTGCTTGCCCATTCATCAAAACATAAACATAAATGGATTTAAAGCAAACACATCAATCACATAGATAGAAAACAACATTTTAGAAAGTTTGCTTGCTTATCTGAGATCGCTATAATCCTTTTCTTTCATTCTTCCCCTTGCCTTTGCCTAGATAAATGAAAATAACATTTAATTTATTTGCATCATCTTCAAATAATTATATTCCTTAGGTTTTCCAACCTATATAAATCCATTTGGACTTATATTATACTAACTTAGCCCACTTGTCTTTCAAGTCGGGTGTTCATACGTATCATAACCTATACATCACATTATTCATTTTTAATACCTTTATGTAGGGTAAACTTACATACATGTAATAATATTTCATTAAATCATTATTTGGAGGTTCATTACCTCCATTTATCATTTTTAACATATTTTTCATTTTTCACATATCATTGCTCATTTTAAGCACCCGTTGTTGCCTTAAGCCTCATTAATTAATCCCAAAGTTTGAGATTAACATCATGTAATTCTAAAAAGAAATATATTCACAAAATTTATCATATTTTTATACATTTTTTCACAAAATCACATTACATAAGTTATTTATCACCTATGCATGTTTATCCTTTCACAAATGCCCATTTGGCAACACATATATGAGGCATTTCATAGAATTTCCCAAGTAAGCAACTTGGTCACTAATTCATCATGATAATTAACCCTAATTAAAACTTTATTTAGGGTATTTTTATAGGATTTAATTTCACTAATCATAGGTTCCCAAAACATCAACTTTGGAACCCATTTTTCACACGTTTAACGTGTCTCTTGACACATAACCCTAAACAGTTTTATAAATCCGAATTTTTAGCAATTAATCCAACTTTTCCTAACTCAAATTTAGGGTATTAACATATATATCAATTTGGATCATTTCTACATAGGTTTCATATTTCTTTTTGATTTGTTTGTCCAACTATCCACATATGCTAAAATCAGGCGTAATGAAATCTCTAAATCTTGATTTATAATCAAATCAAGGTATTTAATTCTAAATTTTCTATAATCCATCAATAAATACATAAATTATATTTCATAAATATTTCATCATTAAATATTAACATTATATATGTATTTTGGCATTTTCACTGTGCTGTACAGTGTTTTGAGTTTAGGGTCAGCCCTAATCACGTGAATTATGGGGTATATTTATACCCATAAAAACCTAATTTTTATTTTTTCTAATGTGATTATAAATATTTATTATATATCCTGTAAAATTTTCAGCCCAAAATTACTTGTATACAAATTATTAAAAATCATTTGGTTCCCCTGATCCTAACACCCGTTCAACCCTGTTCAGGTTGATTTTCTCAGATTTTTAATTTCTAACATACTTATTATTTTGAGCTGAAAATTTGGTAGTTACTTAATAATAATATATTGAGCTTCTAAAACATTTTTCATGGAAAAAATACTTCATTTACTATTTCGTTCATATTTTTCCTTATAACATCACATAACTTCCAGATTTGAAGTATAAAATCAAAATTAACATATACTTACTTGATTAATTGGTAATCCCTCCTTTGAGAACCTGAAATAACCTTATTTTATTCATGGTTTCTTCCCTTGGATCGTTCCAGCCACTTCCCCTTTTATTTTTATTTTTATTTTCTCCCAAACAGAAATCTGGAACGTCCACACTGCCTGCTTATATAGGCATTTATTTTTCAATTCTTCCTTTAAAATTTCGACCCAAAATGGAGGGTAAATTTTTGAAACTTTACCCTATAGTTTACTCAAAAATTTTCAGCTACATATTTAATTATTTAATATTATTTTAGGATTTGTTTCCACAGCTATATCCAGCTTTTAGATAAAGCTGTCCACTTGGGTGTGGTCCACTTGCATCAGCTCTTGCACGATTTTTCCACACAATTTTATTTAATTAATGGATAATTAACTACCCTAGGTAATATCCTAATTAGGGGTCAACCTAGTATAATTAAAAAATTCACAAAAATCAAATCTCAGCCCTTGAATGTGCATGCCATCCTTGCTCCCTTTGCTGTCCATGCATTCAACATCCATATGCTGCTGCCTTTTGCATTTTTTTCTACAAAAATGCAGCTTTATTTGATGGTCATTTAATTACCCTAGTAATTATCTTTCTTATCTGTCCATTCGGGATTTTAAAAAAATCGCAAAAAAATCCAAAAGCTGCTTGACCGTGCTCCTCTCTCCCATGCTTCATTGTTGTCCATATGGTGGGGTCCACTTATCATGGAATTTTTGGCATTTTATTGACACAAAATTCAGCCCAAATCTCGTCCATTAGTCACCCTAGCTGCCTGGGTCATTAAAATGCACATTTTCCATTTTTTTAAAATTCAAAAATCCCATGAAATAGCCCCTTGATCGTCCATGTGTGGACCACTTACATTGTCTCACTAGAGCTAGCTCATTAGCTCCTTAATTATATCATTAATCACTTTATTTTATCATCATTATCTTAATCCAAGCCTCTCATTACATAGATCTTATAATTTTAATCGTTCATTTCAAATTTCATCTCAATCCAACTTTTCTAGCTCCAGTTATGACCATTTGAATTTTTGAACGGTGATGATCAATTTTCACCTTAATTTCATCAATATTTTCATAATTCAATATTTCCATATGATTAAGCACAAAATTATGTGCTTAATTTTCAATTTTCATCTTAATCCGCCTTCCCGACGTCGAATTATGGATTTTCTAGCATTTGCTACCTTTAATCCATAATTAACAACATAATCTCCATTAGTTAACCCATAATATATGAGGTAATTATCCTTAATATATTTTCATTTCCTAATATTCATTAAGCCTCTTTAATCACATTGACCCATATCTGCTTATATTGATCATTCATCATCATTTGCCCTAATTGCAATAAATCATCAATATTGTTTAGGAAAATCATTTATAATTCTACTAAACCATACATGATCCATATTTATATGCCAATTGCATATAATTAAACCTTACTTGGGTCCGGGTTTCACATAATTACAAGTGGATTTTATGGATTATTTAAAATAACATAATCCATGATTAAATCAAGTGATTAATGATATAATTAAGGAGCTAATAAGCTAGCCCAAGTGAGACAATGTAGGTGGCCCACATATGGACGTGAAAGGGGGCTGTTTGCATGGAATTTTTTATTTTTAAAAATTAAAAAATATGTAATTAAGTGAGCTACATGACAAAAGTGGTTAATGATATTTATTTGGGATGGATTTTGTGGCACAAAATCCAAAAAATCCAATGCACAAGTGATGTTGAAAAAATGGACAGCATTATGGAGCAAGAGAGAGGTCACGGTAAAGGCAGGTTTTTGGATTTTTTATTAATTTTTTTAATACCTAAATTGACCCCTAATTAAGATAGTTACCTAGGGTGATTAAACAACCATTAATTAAAGTGAAATTTAGGTGAAAAAATCGTTCAAAAGCTGCTGCAAGTGGACCCCACCCAAGTGGACAGCTACATGAAGGAAGAGAGGTGCACGTTCAAAGGCTGTTGTATTTGATTATTTTTAAATTTTTTCAAATAAGCTAAATGGTCCCCTAATTTGGATATGACCTAGGGTAGTTAATTAGCCATAAATTAAAGTAAAAAATTCGTGGAAAAAAATGTCAAACAGCAGCTGAAATGGACGTTGCATCTTGTGGACAGATTTTGTCCATTAATGACATGGATTTTGATGGATTTTTCAAAAATAATTATCTAATTTATTTGGATGATATTTTGCAATGTCAGCAATAGGGGATAATCATGTCTTAATCATGATTTAAATAAAGTGGAAAGTGGGGCCCACAAGCTTGAAAATTTAGCCTTTGCCCCAAGTGCACGTCCATTTGATTTAGGGTAAGGAGAGAGAAAAATGCTAAGGGGAAAAACCCCCAAGCAAGGCAAGCACGTTCCATTTTTTTTTCCAGCAGAAAAGGAGCAAGAAAGGGAGAAAAATAGGAGAAAAAGAGAAGGAAAAATGGAGAAGAAGAATGGGATTCAAGCTAGGAAAAGTGAAATCTAAGTTTGATCCAATACATGTAAGTATACCTTTGATTATGGGTTGAAAATCATAACTGAAATTTTCTTATATCCCATGTGATGTTGATTTTTTGATGTTTAATCATTATTTTATGATGATTCATGATTATATGAATTATATAAGTTAATTTATAAAGTTTAATTTGGGGATCAATCAGCCCATATCATCTAATCTACACTTATGTGTAGTAAATCTGAACTAGGAAAGAAAAATATGAAAGAAATAGTAAATGAACTAATTTTATCATGAAAATTTTTTTTAATACTTAGTACCGGATTATTAAGTAATTAACCAATTTTCAGCTTAAAAATATAATCATGTTGGAAATTAAAAATCCGAGACAATCAACCTGAATAGGGTTGAACGGGTGTCAGGATCAGCGGCACCAAATTATTTTTAATCATTTTTATACAAGGAATTTTAGGCTGAAACTTTTATATGATATATAATTAATATTTAATATCACATAAAAAAATAAAAATTAGGTTTTTATTTGTATAAATGTTCCTAATAATTAACGTGATTCAAGATGTCTGAAAAGGGATGCTGCTGTCTAGCAGAGTAGAAATACCAAAATAAATAGAAATACTAAATATTTCATTCTGGAAATATTTATTTTGGTTAATTTGTGTAGTTATTAAGGTATGATATAAATTTAAGATCAAAAATACTTGATTTGGTATTAATTCAAGATTTTGAGAATTCAGTGTGCCTGAATTTTGCATTATGGACAGCTTAAGGAATAAATCAAGATAAATATTAAATTTCAGATTTTGGGGATGGAATTTAAATTATAATGGGATATAAACAAGTATTATAAGTGATTATGAGAATTTAAACTATTAAAGGTGGGTTTTAGAAAGGATGGAGCTTAGGGTTACATATAAGACCCGATTTTCATGTTTTGATGATGAAAATGATAAATGGATTATGTGAAGTGTTAAAATGAAAAAATGCATAAAGATATGATCGAACACGTGGATTAGGTTTCTGTTTTATTAAATAATGATAATCTCAAATTTTGAGATTATTATATGATGTCTAAGTTAGCAACTAAGTGCTTAAAATGAGCACCGTTGTATGAAAAATGGAAAATATGTTAAAAATGATAAATGGAGGTAATGAACCTCCAAATAATTAGTTAATGAGTGATTATTATATTTATGTAAGGTTACCCTACATAAGGATATTAAAATGAATGAATGGATGATTGATATGTATAGGTTATGTTGCTAAGCATGAATACCCGACTTGAAAGACAAGTGGGTTAAGCTAGTCCAAATGGATTTATGTAGGTTAGAAAATCTAAAGAAAATAAGTATTTGAAGATGATACAAGTAAATGAAATGTTATTTTCATTTATTTAGGCAAAGACAAAGGAAAATAATGGAGGAAATGGATTATGACGATCTCAGGTAAGCAAGCGAACTTTTTAAATAATTTATTTCTCCTTATGTGCTGAAATGATTTATGACGTTATGTTGATATTTTTATGATTATGTTTTAAACGAATGGGCAAGAAAATTTTTTAGAAATTGATGGCTTTAATGAAAAGCCACATGTTTTAACAATGACAGCTTTAATGAAAAATCGTAAGTTTTGAAAAAGGATGGCTTAAGGAAAAGCCTCAACGTTTGCTTCATGGGAAGTAAGCAACGTTTTTCTTAAGATAAATGCTTATCACAGGTGTTGTCATAGATTGACAATGCTTTATGTCAATGGAATTAAGGAATTTGCTTATGAGTAAGCAAGTTCCCCATGATATTCATTTTAACAGATTTTATATTTTATGCCGATGATTTTAAGAATTTGCTTTCAAGTAAGCAAATTCTTTATGATGTTGTTTTTAAAAGGATTTTATAAGAAAAAGGGAATTTTGCCCTTTTTCGTAAAAAAAATATTATCAGATAAGTTTTGAGTTCTCTTAAATGATTAAGCTTATAAAAGAAAAAGATTAGTTTTCTATGTCATGATATTTAATTATAAATGATAATTGGGACATAGTCGTGTGTTTTGAAATGATATTCGAAAACTTTTGATTTTCTTTAGATAAGGAAACCCATGATGAAAATGTTTTCAAAAATATTTATACGAATGTTGTTGAATGAGATTTAAGGATGACTAACCTAATAAGTTGATGTTATACGTAGTTTGATTTCGGGTTGCTAAATGGCATGCAAAAGACTATGTAATCCCCCTTTATGTAAACAATAGCATAATAGACATGTGGACAATAATCTAATTTTTAGGTTGTGGAGAAGAGGATGGTATAATTGCATAACTTTTGTAAGCAAAATGCCCTGAAATGGAAACCAAGAAAATATTAGAGAAATATATGGTTTATTTTTGGAAATCCAAAAGTTTTGAATTTCTTTTATTATAAGGTTTTTTAAGATGTATTGTTTCTCATACATTTCGAATGATTATCAAAATTTTTTACTCAAAATATTTCTAAAAGAATTTAAGGAAGGTCATCCTAAAATTGAATTTCAAATGACAACTTGTTTAAAGTGGGCGCGCTCGCTTTACAAGTTGACACGGACTGCGGTCTGTGATGTTTTTTCAAAAATAATTTTTAAAAATATAGACTTCGGTCTATAATATTTTTTCGTTATGGATGCAGACTGAGGTCTGTGATCCCGGTTTAAAAGGACATGGGCTGCAATCTGTGGTTCGTCAAGATAATGTATGGTGCACCAGTACAAGGAATAGGTCGGTTGTAGAGCATGGTTGAGATGACCAGGGCCCACTCTACATAAGGCCAAGTCAGTAAGGGATGACAGGAGTGCCAGCGGCACCCTCCCTGAGATGGGAGCAGGATAATGGAATAGCCGCCTGGCTAGCATGCTGTTAAGGATTCTCTTCCAAAAGGTAGCATGATCACTTGCTAAGTGTCACTACTGGATGGGGAGAAATGTGTTCGCATAAGTTTTGCTTTCCAAAAGCCCAAAGATTGGGATATAAAAGCATTTATACAAAAAGTTATCCTAAATGGGATTTTTATGAGCTATTATGCATAAGTTACCCTAAAAGAAAGGGTGTTTTACACAAAAGTGTAAATAACAGGAATAAAAAAAATATTTTTATGCAAATGCATTTATGGAAATGGTTTATGTATCTTATATGCCTTGTTTGTTATAAATAAGCCCCAAGATGGGGATTATGAAAAGCATTTATGTCAAACTTGTTTTTGGACATAAGAATGTCCATTATTAAAGAGCCTAATGAAAAGTGTTTATGGACATGAGAATGTCCAATGCCAAAGTGTTTTAATAAAAGGTGTTTTAGGACATATGAATGTCCATTGCCAAAGGAAGCTATGTGAAAAATGCTTTGAGACATTAAATGTCTCTTGGCTAAAGGATTTTATGATGAAAAATATTTCTGGACATAAAAATGTCCTTTGCCGAGAAAGGCTTATGTAAATAATGTTTTAGGACATGAGAATGTCCTCCCTTGCCAAAAAATTTATGAGAAAAATGTTTTAGATGTAAAACATCCACTAGCAAAAGATGGTTTTATGTAAAGGTCTTTGAACATTAGAAATGTTCATCTAAGATCAAAGAAAATTAATTAATGAGGGTAAAACGTATATGTTTTGCCTTAACAAGCCCAGACGTGGCTTGTAAATGATTTTAAGAGTAAATATTTTATGATAATGTTCAAGGACATAGAATTGTCCTCATAAACAAAGGATTTCAGGATAATGTTTTAGGGCATATAAATGTCTTCAAGAAAAAGGTGTTCAAGATGTTCAAGATGTTTAATGAAATGATTTTCAAGGAAGTCTTGCCCTAAAAGATAAAATGCTTGCTTACTGAGTTGTCACTCACATTTTGTTTTCCCAAACCTTAGACAGGTACCGGGAAACTCAAGGAGATGCAAACCTAAGCAATGAAGAAAGGTACATGATGGTAGCCATGTGGGCTATAAGGAATGGGAAAGAATGGTTTAAGGTTCTAAGGTATGTTAATGTGTATGTGAACTTAATTAGAATTTTAAGTTCTATATGATTCAATGATTGAATGTATGGATGTATGATGTAAAATATGATAATTTAATCAAGGAGACTTTCATTGTAGAAAAGCATGATGAGATGTTATGAAATAGAATATGAAATTTTATTACAAGTGTATCGCCCATTGTTTGATGAATGGTGTGAAATGTAAAGAAATTATTGACGAAGAAATCAAAAAAAAAATTTGACGAGATCCAATTAAGAACCCGCCGCATGATCAGGGCAACAATCCTGATTCACATTTACCAATCAATAAGGTCTTGAGGTAAGGAAGTGACGTCTCGGTTTGGGGCACCACACAGATAGAAGGGCTATCAATGCATTCCTGGCTCAACGACCTCTCAAGTTTTCAGGAGAACCTGACCCTTTGCAAGCGGAACAGTAGATGATGGAGATTAAGAAATTATTTAGAATATCTTCGTGCAATGGTAGACAAAAAATGTTGTGCGCCACCCATTTACTGGCAAATGACAACCATGAGTGGTGAGAAACAATGCTAATTACCATGACACACACGGAGGAAGTGACATGGCAGACATTTGTTGCTGAATTTAACAAGTAGTACCTTCCAGTGGGATTACAGAGTCAAAAGGTGGTTGAATTTGAAAGGCTTTTCCAATGAAGGATGCCTGTCAATGAGTACGGTACCAAGTTCAATGCCTTGGTGAGGTATGTGCCTTGGATTGCTAATGTGTCAAAAAATAAGGCACAACAATTTCAATAGGGACTGAGGCCATACCTAAGGGAGAGCCTTGCACCCTTACTAATTAAGGACTATGCATCGAGTCTAGAAAGGGCAACAACTTTGGAGGTGGAGGCAATGAGAACTCAGAGACTGATGCAAGAATCGAGATTATTCAGCCCAGATGTGAAGGAAACAAAAACGGGGAAGGAAAAAGCTAAGAAGGGAGGCATGAGAAAGGGAAAAGGCACTCCGAGAAAGAAAAGTCCCCCAGTCTCCAAGAAATGCCAAAGGTGCCATCTAGGCGAGTGTTTGAAAGGTTCAAACTGGTGCTACAAATGTGGGCAAATGGGGCATATAGCTGAGGAGTGCACAATGGGAGAGACGAAGGTCGTCAAGTGCTACGTTTGTGACCAAGTAGGTCACATTGCCCCAAATTGTCCAAACAAGGCACAGACGTCGCAAGGGTGCGAATGACCCACACAACCTAAGATATCCAGAGCAGCTAGCAGGCAGGGTACCTCTACGAACCCGATACATGTGCATGCCTTGACTCAAATGGAGTCACAAGAGCAGGAGGAGAAGGTGGTTACAAGTATGGTTTATATTTTAGAAACTTCGGCAATAGCGTTGTTTTATTCTGGTGCTTGTTCGCAATCTCACCGTAAGTGCACGGGTCGTAGATTATAGTATATAAAATATCGATCCACAGGGAATTCGGGACTAAAAATTCTGCTTTTAAACACTTTCTCATCGGATTAAATGGATTATAAAAGTTGAAAGAGGATGTATTAAATGGAAAAGAAACAGAGAATTAGGAAGAGAAAATAAAATAGAAATTAAAATGAGTGGAGAAAACGAGATGTGAGTATCTAGGGTTTAGAATTTCATATGCGTCTTTTGTCACGGGTAGTGGTATAATTATTTAATCCAGACATTGTTTGTTAAAGGAGAACAATCCCTAATTTATCCTTGCACATTCTTTCGAAACCTACAAGGTGTACTCTAATCTTCTTAACCACCTATTCTCATGGGATTAAGTTAATTAGAATCCGTTAAGTTCTGTGGTTTGTTCATGGAATTCCTCAAGGTCATCATGCCTATTCTCATGGTCTTAGATTTCCAGGTTTAATATCTTGATTATCGTATATTAGATTTTCACCTCTCAGTTCCATCACCTAATATATGGGAATCATTGCCAAAGTGCAGGCCTTCACACCAAGCAAGCGTTAAAATTACAAGATATTAAATTAACAATAATATCCATCATAAATAAATTAACATCCACACCACGCTACATTGTACGCATGCTACATCCTAAACCCTAGATTAAGGGTTTAGCCTAGCATGTTCAAGTCCAAAAGAGAATTAACATAATATCCCATCTTAAACAAGACAATAAAAACAAAGAAAAGAAAAGCTTATTGGTTTGGAGCTCCGATGATGTGTCGGTCGCCCCACGCAACTCGCCGGTTCTCCTCTCCTGTGCTCTCCACCTCTCTCTATCTCCCTTTCTCTCTCTCTAAAAAAGGTCTTTTCACTTCTCCTTCAAAAAATTATTATATTTTCAATCCAGAACCCTCAAAGGGTTTTTATACATCCCTTAAAATGATCCATCCGCTCGCAATCGTACGCAGGTCTGCGTATTGGCGCCTAGGGGCCAATTTGCTGGAATTTTCTGTTTGATACGGCGCTGGGGCACCATTTTAGTTGGCGCCAACTTGCTGGAAGTTGCTGATTGAGGGTGTTCGTAACTTGCTTGTGTTGAAAACAATGTTTAAAACAAAACAAAATTGACCAAAGCATGAGTTTTGATGATTAACAAAATAAAATTTGAGTATAAAGTGACTACTAATGTTTATGTTGAATGTTTTAAGGAAAGAAATTAGCCAAGTAGATATCCAAGTCGACTTGGACTTCGACTTAGGGTGAAGTCGATCCCAAAGTCGACTCCAAAATGAACCCCACGAACCAGTTTTGAAAATGAAAGAAGAGCGGGTGAAGTCGCAGGCCAAGTCGACTCCACTTGCGACTTGGGAAGCCAAGTCGCAAACGAAGTCGACTCCAGCATCGACTTGAGACGGCAAAAACACTCCAGAGTTGATTTTGGGGCACAAGAATACCGAAGTCGCAGACGAAGTCGACTCCAGTTACGACTTGGGTGAAGTCGCAGACGAAGTCGACCCCAAGATCAACTTGAGGTTTTCAAAGTTCAAAATGCAGATTCAAGACTCACTTCAAAGATCAACTTAAGCTTCTCAAGTCCAAGGCAAAGCTCCAAGTGTATTTCAAGATATGAAGAAACCAAGGATACAAGCTCACTGTAAACTTAAGTTTCTCAAGTCCAAGGCACAGCTTTGAAAATATTTAAAGATGAAGAAACTCAAGTCATGAAGACTAGTGAATCAAAGACAAGTTCTTCAAGATTCACAAAGACTACAAATATGTGAAGCCATTCCAGAATGAAAATGATTAAAGAAAGAAGCCAAGCAAACTAAAG
Organism: Annona cherimola; assembly: GCA_030490835.1. Lineage (NCBI taxonomy): Eukaryota > Viridiplantae > Streptophyta > Magnoliopsida > Magnoliales > Annonaceae > Annona > Annona cherimola. The sequence goes on along the minus strand of CM059972.1, from coordinate 51,757,655 downwards.
GAAAAAGATCAAACTGTTTTCGGCACAAGAACGAGTCAAGTCGCAACCCAAGTCGACTCCAAGATCGACTTGAGGTCAAGTCTGAAACCAAGTCGACCCAGACTCAGACTTGAAAAATGCGGAACTGAAGTCGCACACGAAGTCGACTCCAGTTGCGACTTGGGAAGCCAAGTCGCAGACGAAGTCGACTCCACCTGCGACTTGGGGAAGCAACGTTCGAATTTTTGAACGTTGGAACATTTATTGCGCACCAACCACTTCTATAACGTTCAAATCTTCCCCATTCTATAAATAGACACTCAAGCAACGAGAATAGACATACTACATTGTCTAAAGAGAGAAAAGAAGTGCAAACAAGAGCTCCCATTTGCTTTTCTCTAAATTTGAGTGATCTATACACTTCTAAAGGAAGAACGAGCCTCAAGTTGCAAATTGTTTCAACGACATACAACCGGTTGCTTCTACAAATTCTTCCTCAAGCTCAATCTTGCCTACACAACTCTGTAAAGTGTACATCTTCCTTATTTTCATTACTCTTTGTTATTGGTCTTGGTTTGAGTTTGTTGTAACAAACCAAGACGTTGCAAGTAGAATTGTGATTGGAGTTGAATTCATCACCTACTTGTATCAAGTGTATAAGCCCCCTAGAGCTAGAATCTAGAAGAGAGCATAGGCTCTGATTGTGTATGCCCCCTAGAGCTAGAATCTAGAAGAGAGTAGAGTCTCTAAGTGTATTCACGGAATACATAGTGGAACCCAAGTCACAACGGTGTGTGAGCTTGGAAGAGTGGAGTAGGGAGAGGTTGCCCGAACCACTATAAATCTTGCCCACTGCTTATTTTATTGCTTTCATTATTTCATTGCTCTCTATTTAAGCTTTCAAGAGGTTAAGTTTTAATTCACCGAAGAATTTTATAAGAACCCAATTCACCCCTCCCCTCTTGGATTTTGCCATTAACTCGGGACCAACAGCTTGAAGGTGGGAAAGTGGCGCCGGGGTGCCCCTGTCTGGTGCCTGGGCATCAACTCTCTGGATGATTTGCGACTTGAAAATCCTCCTAGGAGCCAACTCTCTGGATGTCATGGTGCCTAGGCGCCAACTCCCTGGAAGCAATTCTACCTTGTGATCCCCAAAACCCTTTCAGACTTTTCAGCACGTTGGTGAAGTAGCGCCTAGGAGCCAACTCTCTTGAAGCAGACTGAAATGTGGTGTTGGAGATTCTGGCATGAGCCTGTAGGGTGGCGCCTGGGAGCCACTGTTCGGCGCCTAGGCGCCGACACCCTTGCTTGCTTTGGTTTCTCTTTTCTTCCATCCATCGTGCTCTTAAGTGTTCCCTGTTTCTTCTTGTCCGAATTCCCTTAGACAAAAGAATGTAATGAAATTTCAAGCCAAAAGATTATAAAAGTTATTAAATATCTTAAAATTCATGTTCAACACCAAATTGATGCAAAAATCACAATTTAAACCAAATTTCATATTGAACTCAAATAATTCCCCATAAGATTGGTATAAAATTCCCACATAATATACTGTTAATTTCCAATTATCAAATACCCCACACTTAAACTTTTGCTTGTCCTCCAGCAAATACAAAGGAATTCAAGATCACACTGTAAAATTTCAAAACTTTGAGCAAAATGCTAAAATAAATGTTTAGCCACCCATTTAGTGAAAGTATTAAACTAAAAATTTTGAAACATGATACTCTTTGAAAATCTCAGTCAACAATCCCTTCTCACATGGCAAATACTGCATACCCTTTCGCTCATTTTGCTTTCAATCATTAAGAGTTCAAAAACTCCCGCAATAAACTCCTAACTATCAGGCATCTTCCCCTTTTATCTGGTTATTCAATGCACACATTCAATAATTCAAGTAATGGTAGTAATGCAGAAAATATCAATCAAATTATCTCATATACACCTCATCAAAATTTTAAATCTTCTCTGACAACTCAATTAGCCAATTCATAGGATCATAAGGACTTAATAGGACAATGGTCAAGTTTGCCACAAGAGATAAAGTTTTGAACATTTCCAGAATTTAAACCATCTCCACATGGCTTTGAGCCTCATTTTACAAAAGGAAATAATGATACCCCCACACTTAGTGCTTTTATTCTTTTCCAAGCCAGTTCTTATCCTTGGTTTAGCTCTTTTTTTTTAAACCAAGTCCGGCAATAACCCCCCTCACCATATTTCAAGGTATCTAGGAAGTCAATTTTTTTTACAAATAACTCCCCTCACCATATTTCAAGGTATCTAGGAAGTTATTTTCATTAATTGCACAAGCCGTGAGGTTAAACCTTGTTCCCATTTTACTTTTCAGCTCTAAACTCAAGGTCAAAGTTGGTTCAACTAGGTGGGAATTGAGATTTAGAAAAAATTGAAGTCCAAGTTTAATAGGGGAAAACAACTATTATACTTTCAAAGATAGGCTCATCATGAAGAAAATGCCTTAATCATGTCCACCATGAATAGGTTAGATTGAGTTTTGTCCTTGAAATTTTTTTTTTATGTATATGGGAAAAACTACCTTTTTGGATGACAATTGTGTGTATTACAAACAACCTTTGATAAATTAGAGAGGATTAGAGGATTACTCCTATTTTGAAAGAAAACAGAATTGGTTCCTAGGTATATCAGTTTCATCAAATGATTCAGGACAAAAATCCAAGTATTTTCAAAGAGTACATGTTTAAAACAAATTTAACCTTTCACCATGGTTGAACTCTTTTTGTCATTCAAAGATTTTGAAATTCCAAATATGGTTTGCTTATAAAACGTACAAGAGTTCAAAGTGGGGTCTCGATCAGTCCAATGGCAAGATTTATCCAAAATTTTCAAAAATTATGACAAAACATATCATCATCATGGTAATGTAATGAAAGAATTCAAAGAAAATTAATACAATGCATTCACCCCCACACTTGAAATTGACATTGTCCTCAATGTAAATCATGCCATCAAAATAAAGAGAGATTATAAAAGATTTGAGATGTTAACTTCCCTGTTTTGGCGAGTTGAACCGAATTTCCATCCCATGGTGCTTCCTTCCAAGTAGGCTCTGAAAGAGGAAAAAAAAAAGTTCGGGTTGCCTCCCGAGAAGCGCTTGGTTTAAAGTCATCAGCACGACTACAAATTTTCAGTTGGGTGGCGTGGTTTCACAGAAGGAGTAGATGACTCCTATTGGAATGTGATCCCCTGAGAAGTAGGGTTTGAGGCGCTGCCCATTGACTTTGAATGCTCCCGTCTTTTCACTCCAGATTTCAACAGCTCCATGAGGAAACACTTGTAATACTTTGAATGGTCCCGACCACCTCGACGTCAATTTTCCTGGAAACAATTTAAAATGTGAATTAAAAAGTAACACCAGGTCATTAGCTTTGATTACCTTCTGCCGGATGTGTTTGTCATGCCAAAATTTTATCTTTTCCTTATACATCTTTGAATTTTTATAGGCATCGAGTCGAATCTCCTTGAGTTCAACAAGTTGTAGTAGGCGCCTTTCTCCTGCAGATTTCAGATCAAAATTCAAAAATTTGATTGCCCAGTATGCTTTGTGCTCCAGCTCTACAGGCAAGTGGCATGATTTTCCATAGACTAGTCGGAAGGTGTTGTCCCGATTGGAGTTTTGAATGCAGTGCGGTATGCCCAAAGAGCATCATCGAGTTACCTTGACCAATCTCACCGTGATTGGGACACCGTCTTCTCAAGTATGTATTTAATCTCATGGTTCGAGATTTCAGCCTGACCACTTGTTTGTGGGTGGTATGGGGTGGCGATCTTATGTGTGACCCCATATTTCTTGAGTAGTTGCTCCACTTGCTTGTTACAGAAGTGGCTTCCTCCGTCACTTATGATTGCTCATGGTACACCAAATCTGGTAAAAATGTTGCATTTTAAGAATTTAGCAACCACCTGTGAGTCATTTGTTGGAGAAGCAATCGCCTCCACCAATCTAGTTATATAGTCAACCGCAAGCAGTATGTACTAGTTGTTGAATGAGGATGGAAAAGGTACCATGAAATCCATGCCCCAGACATCGAACGGTTCGACCTCGAGACTGTTTGTGAGTGGCATCTCGTTTCGCTTTGAGATGTTTCCTATTCTTTAGCACCTATCACAGGTTAGTGTAAAAGATCGAGCATCTTTGAACAAAGTAGGCCAGAAGAAACCTGATTGTAGGACTTTTGCTACAGTTTTGGTAGGACCCATGTGTCCGCCGTGGGGTGAAGAATGCTTTGGATTTCCTCGTTTGGTACACATCGGCGAATCAGACCGTCGCTGCATCTCTTGTAAAGGTATGGGTCCTCCCATATGTAGTATTTCACGTCCGCCATGAATCTATTTTTCTGTTGATAGCTGAAATTGGATGGAATTTCTTGATAGACTAAATAATTAACAATGTCTCCATACCAGGGCATTGGTATTTCCTTGAGTGCAAGTAGTCGCTCATTGGGGAAATCCTCGTTGATTTGCTCATCTTTGGATAGATTAATCTCCTCATTTGCTGGTAGTCTAGAGAGATGATCAGCTACCACATTCTCTGTGCCTTTCTTGTCTTCGATTTCAAGGTAAAATTCTTGTAACAGCAGGATCCAACGAATCAACCTTGGTTTAGCATCTTTCTTAGAAATTAGATAGCGAATGGCTGCGTAGTTTGTGTAAACAATCACCTTTGATCTTACAAGATAAGAACGAAATTTATCAATAGCGAACACAACAGCTAGCAATTCTTTTTCAGTGGTTGCATAGTTGACTTGAGCATCATCTAGGGTTTTGCTTGCATAGTAGATCACTACTAGCTTATTATCCTTTTGTTGACCCAAAACTGCCCTAATCGCATGGTCACTTGCATCGCACATGATCTCAAATGGTAAGCTCCAATCAGGTGGCTGTATAATTGGGGTGGTGATCAAAGCTTCTTTTAACCTGCAAAACGACTTTAGACAGTCATCGAAAAAATCAAATTTTATATCTTGGTTTAGCAGGTTAGTCAGTGGCTTAGCAATCTTAGAAAAATCTTTGATGAAGCGTCGATAGAAGTCGGCATGTCCCAGAAAAATCCGAATTCCTTTGACCGAATTAGGTGGTGGTAATTTTTCAATGACCTCTATTTTCGCCCGGTCAACCTCAATACCTCTGCTTGAAATTAAATGCCCTAATACAATTCCTTCTTGTACCATGAAATGACACTTTTCCCAGTTCAAAACCAAGTTGGTTTCTTCGCACCTCTGTAAAACCTTAGACAGATTAGATAAGCATGATTCAAATGTAGTGTCATAAACAGAAAAATCATCCATAAATACTTCCATTATGTGTTCAATGTAATCAGAAAATATGGCCATCATGCATCGTTGAAAAGTGGCCGGTGCGTTGCAAAGACCAAAAGGCATGCGTCTATATGCGAAAGTGCCATATGGACAGAGTAGGAATCTAAAAGTAGCCAGAGTAACAATCCAAATAGCAAAAGTAAGAGTGATTGGCAAGTCGTTCAAGCATTTGATCAATGAAAGGCAAAGGAAAATGATCATTTCGGGTGGCAATATTTAATTTGCGATAATCGATGCACATTCGCCAACCTGTGACTGTTCTCGTAGGTATAAGTTCATTTTTATCATTTTTCACGACAGTCATACCGCCTTTCTTAGTGACCACATGTACTGGGCTTACCCAACTACTATCAGAAATAGGGTAGATGATTCCGACATCAAGAAGTTTTAAAATTTTCTTTTCCACCACTTCTTTCATGTTTGGATTCAGACGTCTTTGAGGTTCAATGCTTGTCTTACAATCTTCCTCCATTAAAATCCCGTGCATGCATAGAGAAGGACTAATACCAGGTAGGTCATTAATGCAGTATCCAATTGCCTTCCTATGCTTTCTTAGTTCAGATAATAGTTCATCAGATTGTGATTCGGAAAGATTTGCATTGATTATGACTAGATAAGTATCATTTGGACCAAGAAATGCATACCTGAGATTTTTAGTAAGAGGTTTGAGTTCTACCTTTGGTTCTTCTTCCTTTGTTTTCGTTGAGGGGAAATAATTGAGGTCTACGTCCAGCTTCCTAGGAGATGAGTCGGCAGCAGGTGAGATAAAAGGGCTTCCATCCAAGAGAGCTGCACAAGCAGACAATTCAGGGTTATCATTTTCAACAGTTGCACTCCGAATGATACATACCTCAATCGGGTCATCTTTTTCTTCGATCGGCAATGGGTTGATGACGTCGACCCGCAGGTAAGAGTCATCGGTTGATAGGTGCTTTGTTGCCTTAGAAAGATTAAATTCAATCTTTTCATCTCCAACTGTCAGTGAGAGTCGACCATTCTTGACGTCTATGATGGCTCCAACAGTGGCTAAGAAAGGTCGTCCGAGAATGATTGGGATTTGGCGATCCTCCTCCATGTCGAGGGCTACAAAGTCGACTGGGATGAACAATTTGCTGACTTTCAAGGGAACGTCTTCAAGAATGCCAACTAAAAATTTGATTGATCGGTCGGCCAATTGGAGAGACATAGACGTTAGTTTTGGATCACCCATGTTCAGCTTTTTACAGATGGAGAGTGGGATCCGACTTACACTAGCTCCGAGATCACATAGCGCTTTGCTGATTTGGACATTCCCAAGAGCACATGGAATGGAAAAGCTTCCAGGGTCCTTTAGCTTCTCAGGTAACTTGTTCTGCAAAATAGTGCTGCACTCCTTAGTGAGTGCAATGGTTCCGTACTCCTCGAGTTTTCTTTTGTTGGAAAGCATGTCCTTGAGAAATTTTGCATAAGTTGGCATTTGGGAAAGCATGTCAATGAAAGGCACGTTGATTGAAAGGTTCTTGAGAGTATAAATAAATTTCTCGAACTGCTTTTGGAGCTTAGCCTGTCGTTGTCTTTGTGGGAAGGGGAGAGGAGGCTTGTAAGGAGGCGGTGGTACATATGACTTCTCCACCACTAGTTCTGATTGTGGCTCCTCTTCTTGCTTCTTTTCCTGTTCGGCATCCTTTTCTGTGACCATTTGAGGTGGATCGAGCTGCTTTCCACTTCGTAAGGTAACTGCCTGCACCTGTTCCCTAGGGTTTACCTCAGGTTGGCTAGGGAGTTTGCCCTGGTTTCTTTGGGATGAGGCGGTGGCATTCTGACCAATTTGATTTTCAAGCAACTTGTTGTGGGTTTGCATTTGATCCATTCTTTCATCATTTTTCTTGAGCATTAGAATGATATTTTCGAGCATGGACTCAGTAGGTTGGGCTTGAGGTGGTGCAGGTAAGGGTTGTTGGGTTTGATATGAAGGATGGTTCAGTGGTTTTCTAAGGAAACTAGGTGGCTTATCATTTTGAGCATAATTTTGGGTGTTTGACTGGTTTGTCCAAGAGAAATTGGGGTGGTTCCTCCATCTAGGGTTGTAAGTGTTTGAGTACGGGTTACTATGAGTGCACGTGTCATACTGGTTGTTGATTGCATTGGCTTGCTCGCCTATGGTGTCCTGTATGGCAAAACTACACTCAGATGTGTAGTGTGAAGCTCCACAGATCTCACATGAAATGTGCCGAGAAGAAGATGCATTCTGATACGTGGGTTCCGGTTTCTTCTGCTGCAAAATTTGATCAATTTTAGCATGAAGAGAATTTAGAGACTCGATATCATATACATTACCTCACCGAGAGGGTCCTCGGACGTCGCCATATTGAGAATCATAAAGTGCCAAGTCATCGAGAAGCTCGAGAGCCTCCTCGTCAGTGAGTCGCATGAATCGGCCACCAGCAGCTGAATTGACGGTGCTTTGGCTAGGTCGATCGAGTCCATTGAAAAAGTTTTCAATAATATCACCCTGCGAGATGCCATGATGTGGACACTTGCGCTACAAATCTTTCATTCTCTCCCACGCATCATATAGGGTTTCCCCATCTTTTTAGACGAACTGATTGATCTCGTCTCTGATTTTCCTAGTTTTATTGGGTGGAAAGAATTTTTCCAGGAAAGCAGTAGAGAGCTCGTCCCATGTGTTGAAAGTATCCGGCAGCATAGAATAGAACCACTCGCTTGCCCCGTCGTGAAGAGAAAACGGGAAAAGTTGCAGACGGATTACCTCACGTGGGATATTTTGCACCCTGATCGTGCTGCACAACTGCAGGAACTTAGTGATGTGAACGGTTGGGTTTTCAGAGGGTAGTCCTGCAAATTGGTCCTGTTGAACCATCTGGATGAGACTAGGATTTAGTTCAAAATTTCTTCCATCGATCTCTGGTTCAACTATGCATGATCGAAATCCATGATGGTTCGGGCGGTTTCGATCACTAAGAGTTGTTGGTCCCGAGTTGATGGCAAAACGCAAGAGGGGAGGGGTGAATTGGGTTCTTTAAAAAATTCTTTGGTAAATTAAAGTCTTAACCCCTTGAAAGATTAATCCCCTTTTGAAAGCAAATAGAGAGCAATTAAGATAAAGCAGTAAAAGGAAGCAGAAGACAAGATTTATAGTGGTTCGGGCAATCCTTCACTACTCTACTCTTCCAAGCTCACACTCCGTTGTGACTTGGGTTCCACTATGTATTCCTCGAATACACTTAGAGTCTCCGCTCTCTTCTAGATTCCAGCTCTAGGGGGCATACACAACACACAGCACAAGTGGGTGATGAGTTCCACTCCAATCACACACTACTTTGCATATACTTGATCTTAGCTACCCAAGTTAAATCAAGTTTAATACAACAAGACTTGAAATAAGAAAAACTACACTTTACAGAGATGTGTAGGAAAGTTTAGCTCGAGGAAGAAATTGTAGAAGCAGCTTGGATGAGTATCGATGAAGCAGCTTGCAACTTGAGGCACTTTCTTCCTTTGAATGTATATGGACCACTCAAATATGGAGAAAGGAAATAGAAAATCTTTCTTGCACTTCTTTTCTCTCTTTGGACTTTGTAATGTATAAAGTAGTGTATATGAGAGTCTTGTGTCTTCTTTCACGTTCATTTGAGTGTCCTTTTATAGAGTGAGGAAGATTTGAACGTTGTAGAGGTGGTTGGCGCGCAATAAATGATCTCCAACGTTCAAAAATTCGAACGTTATTTTCCAAGTCGAAGATGGAGTCGACTTGGCCTGCGACTTGGCTTCCAAGTCGCACCTGGAGTCAACCTCGTGTGCGACTCCAGTTCTTCAGATTCCCAAGTCTGAGTCTTGGGTCGACTTGGCCTCAGACTTCAACTCAAGTCGATCCTGGAGTCGACTTTGGTTGCGACTTGGCTCGGCCTTTGTTAAAAAATGTTTTGATCTTCATTTGATTTGCTTCTATCTTGCTTGACTTTCTTTCTTTAGTCCTTTTGATTCTTGAATGGCTCCTCATACTTGTAGATCTTGTGATTCTTGAAGAGCTTGTCCTTGATTCATCTTGGATTGGCTTGAATCTTGTGATTCTGAGGAGAGTTTGATTCTTGCATGATTGATTCATGCACCTTGCTTTGCATCTGACTCATTTGATCTTTAAGACTTGAATATTTGAAACATACTTGTATCTTTGCCTTGGACTTGATAGACTTGATTTGATCTTAAACATGAATCCTTGCTTTGAACTTGAAAAACCCAAGTTAATCTTGAAAATAGTCTTTGCACCTTACTTTGGATTTGAGAAAGTTCAAATAGATTCTTGGAATAATCTTGGAACTACATTTTTGAAGTTTGAACTTCTCAAGTCGAGGATGGAGTCGACCTTGTTTGCGACTTCGCCCAAGTCGCACCTGGAGTCGACTTCGTCTGCGACTTGGGCATCTTTGTGCCCCAAAATTAGGTCTGGACAATTTTTCTCGACTGAAGTCGATAGTGAGGTCGACTTCGTTGCGACTTGGCTTCCCAAGTCGCAAGTGGAGTCGACTTAGCCTGCGACTTCACCTGCTATTCTTCCAGTTTTGATTTTTCCTTTGAAGTTCTGTTTCAAGTCAATAATGGAGTTGTGGCGCCCCGAACCGAGACGTCACTTCCTTACCTCAAGATCTATCGATTGGTAAATGTGAATCAGGATTGTTGCCCTGATCACGCGGCGGGTTTTTAATTGGAATACGTCCAAATTTTTTTTTCGATTATTCATCTGTCATCATTCATAATCTTGACATGACAATCATCACACATTGTGACATTTCACTTGTAATAAAATTCATCATTTCATTCATAGCACCTTTTGTAACGCCCCATTCATAAAAATACTCAATAACTAATCAACGGCGCTACACAATCTAAGAAAAATTCGGCAGCATCTCCCCATAACATACAAGGGATAATATGGAATACATGACCTGATATTCATAACATTTCCATCTGTAACATTCAATCCTATTTATATACTTGCATCTTCATATAATAAGAACATTCATATAGAAGGAAATCATTACATATTTTCCTTACACAACAAACAGATATAATAGTCATGCATATGTGCATCAACAAGGATTATAATCCAATCTGAAATACCAAATACATTATAGTTGTCAAAGCGAATCCGCCTAAGTAATTGTCTACATATATGATTATCAAAAGAGCACAAGTCTAAAAGAACTGAAATCAACATATTGTGCTAGGGTCTCTCATGTTTGATCTTCAACTTGTCCCATCCTTAAGTTCCCCTTCTGACCTGCGATCTAAAAGCACAATAACAATGATATGAGTCTAAATAGACCCAGTAAGTAGATAGTGGTTAGCACAAAGTGCAAATAAGCATAATGATGGATACTCATACAGTGATGAAGCTAATACACATGGGTCCAATACCCACTCCCAAGATCGTATACATATAACCATACACACAAATTGACCAACACAACCAATCATCTACTCATGTCCATCAAGGGCCATGAACAACCCTCTCCTCATGTCAATCAGGGGCCATGAACAACCCTTACAACCAACTATTTGAGATAACGCATCATACATAACAGACAATGAAACACATCGCAAACCACGCATACAACATCAACACAATTCAGATTCAACACATAGATCTGTCACACAAGCATTTTATCAAACACATGATAGGTGTGAAATGAAAGAACCTTCAATTCATACTCTCGATTGGGGCAAATCAATTCACGTCACATTCCAACAATATAACAACTGCTAATAAGTCTTTTACATCATAGAAATCATGCATTCAAAGTAAATTCACCATGAACCCTAACTGTTACGAACTCTACGCCTAATACCATCGAGTCGTTAGAAGCTATACATTCCCTCTAGCCTCGCATCGCGTTTAACATAAAATTTCATCACTAAATCGAGAAGGGGCGACATCTACTTACCTTGACCGTGATCCCTTCCAAGACAGCGACCCTAGATGTGGACTGCAGAAATTGGTAGCCTTGGAGCTTCCTGAACTCGGATCTATGACCTTCAAGGTAGTCGGTATAGTTCCCCTCAAGCGATCACGGGTGGTTCGAACTGAGCGGAAGAGAAAGTAGAAGAGGAACGAAGAACCAGAAGAGAAGGAGAAGAGAACGCGGTCGGGCGCGAAATGGGAATGAAACCCTAGAGCGCGGGCTTCCTTTATTACTGAATCCCTATCGGGTCGGGTCGGAACATGGATCGGGTCTAATTGCAATTAGTAATTTACTCTCCCGCTCCTACTCTGCGAAGGGAAAATTAGTTATAGTGCTTAACAATGACACACTAATCATACACATTTAAATTTATACTCAGTGTGCTAAGATCATAATACATGCATATATGCACTATATGTTCCCTAGATACCATATTCATATATGTTATGCATCCATTAACATTATAAACTCTTAGTGGCATGTTCATAAGTTATCTCATAAATAGAGAAGGGTTATAATCAAAATAAAATAAAATACCTGGTCCTTACACCTTTATATGCCTGTCGTTATACACTGAATCATTGTATAAATCATACTTTCATACATTCAGTCATTAATTCACATGGAACTTAGAATTCTAGCTAAGTTCGGATATACATAAACACCTAGTATCTTTTCATGCCTTCCTACCGTGAAAGTTTCCTTAACTTAGACATCATAATTTACATTCATACATTCAACCATTGAATCATTTTTAGAACTTAATATTCTCATTAAGTTCACATACACATTAGCTTACCTTAGCATATTTATGCTCTTCCATTCCTCATAGCCTTCAAGGCTATCTTCATGTACCTTCCTCCATGTCTGAGGTTCGCAACCTTCTGAGTCTCCTCAGTACCTGTCTAAGGGTTTGGAAAACAAAACGTGAGTGACAACTCAGTAAGCAAGCATTTTAGGGCAAGGCTTCTTGAAAACCTTTTTCATAAACATTGGGAATACCTTGTTCCTGAGGACATGCATATGTCCTAAAATACCATCATGAAATCCTTTATTATAAGGACAATTTCAAGTCCTTGAATGCTTTCATAAAGCATTCATTCTTAAAATCATTTACAAGCCGCGCCTGGGCTTGTTTAGGCAAAACATATACATTTTACCTTTAATGATGAGTTTCCATTAATCTTATATGAACATTTTTAATGTTCATAGCCATTACATGAAATCATTCGGTTGCCAGTGGACATTTTCCGTCCAAAACAACATAAATATTTAGGCAACGGAGACATCTCATGTCTCAAAACATCATTAACATAAACCATCATAAAATTCCTTAGCCAAGAGACATTTTATGTCTCAAAACATCATTAACATAAGCCCTCATAAAATCCTTTAGCCAAGAGACATTTTATGTCTCAAAACATCATTCACATAAGCCATTATAAAATCAAGAGACATTTCATGTCTCAAAACATCATTCGCATAAGCCATCATAAAATCAAGAGACATTTCATGTCTCAAAACATCATTTACATAACCTTATTGGCAATGGACATTCATATGTCCTTAAACATCAATCACATAAGCCTTTCTCGGCAAAGGACATTCTCATGTCCAAAAACATTCTTTATTTAGGCTCTCTTACAAATGAACATAAATCCTTTTCATAATTCCCCGTCTTGGGGCTTGTTTATAGCAAACAAGGAAAACCATTTTCATGAATGCATTTGCATAAACACATTTCCTTTAATTCTTGTTATTTACACTTTTGTGTAAAACCCCCTTTCTTTTAGGGTAACCATTTCATAAAAATCCCTTTAGGATACTTTCATAAAATTATATTTTCATAACCCAATCTTTGGGCTTTTCAGAAATAAAACATAAGCAAATGCATTTCTCTCCATCCAGTAGTGACACTTAGCAAGTGATCATGCTACCTTTTGGAAGAGAATCCTTAACAACACGCTAGCCAGGCGGCTGCTCACTTATCCTGCTCCCATCTCAGGGAGGGCGCCGCTGGCACTCCTGCCATCCCTTAGCGACTTGGCCTTATGTAGAGTGGGCCCCGGTCATCCCAACCGTGCTCTACAACCAGCCTATTCCTTGTACCGGTGCACCGTACGTTATCCTAACGAACCGCAGTCCGTTTTGGTTTGAGGAACCACAGACCGCAGCCCATGTTCTTTTAAACCGGGATCACAGACCGCAGCCTGCATCCATATGCACAAAAATCTTAGACCGAAGTCTATATTTAACAATTATTTTCAAAAACACATCACAGACCGCAGTCCGTGTCAACTTGTAAGCGAGCGCACCCACTTTAACAAGTTGTTATTTGAAATCCAGTTTTAGGATGACCTTCCTTAAATTCCTTTAGAAAAGTTTTGAGTAAAATATTTTGATAAACATTTGAAACCTTTGAGAACCCATACATCTTAAAATCCTTTTAATCAAAAGAATTTCAAATCCTTTGGATTTTCATAAATAAAACATATTTTTCTCTAATATTTTCTTGGTTTCTATTTCAGGACCTTTTGTTTACAAAAGTTATGCAATTACGCTATCCCCTTGTCCTTCACCTAAAAAATTAATAATTGTCCACATATCAATCATTTTTACATAGAGGAAAATTGCATAGTCTTTTGCATGCCATCAAGCAACCTGAAATTAAACCATTTTATGAAATCAATCATAGGAGGTTGGTCATCCATAAATCCCTTTCAACACATCCGTAGAAACATTTTTCCAACATTTTCAAGATAGATTTCCTTATCCAAAGGAAACCAAAATTGTTCAAATATCATTTCAAAACATGTGGACTATGTCCAAAACGTAATTTAATATTGAATTATCTTGACCTAGTAAAACAAATCTTTTTCATCATTGTTTATCGCGAGTTATTGTAGAAATAACTCAAAACTCATTTACCAAACATATTTTGTGAAAAAGGGTAAAATTCTCATTTTCTTATAAAACGCTGTTGAACCATATCATATAGAACTTGCTTCCTCAAAAGCAAATTCTTAAAACCATCGATATCAAACATGAAATCCTTAAAACAACATTAACATGGAGAACTTGCTTACTCATAAGCAAAATTTTTCAATTCCATTAACATGAAGCATTCCCATCCTTGGCAACACTTAGGATAAATTATTTATCTTAAGAAGTGTCGCTTGCTTCCCATGAAGCAAACCTTGAGACTTTTCATTAAAGTCATCATTTTTCAAAGCTTATGGCTTTGCATTAAAGCCGTCATATTCAAAACTTGTGCTTGCCCATTCGTAAAAACATAAGCATAAACATAGACATTTCAATCATATCAATCACATAGAAAGAAAATACATTTTAGAAAGTTTGCTTGCTTACCTGAGATCGCCATAATCCTTTTTCCTTCCATTCTTTTCCTTGCCTACATGAACATAATATGGTTTTTCATATATTTCTTGTCATTGCATTCCATTTAGTTTTCCAACCCATTTTCATTAGCATATATCCTTCATAATTCATCGTACACATATATGGCTTAATTTGCATATATTAGCACCATTTTCACACATTTGGCTATCACATATCATAGCCTATACATATAACATGCACATAACCCTAAAATTAGGGTATTCATTTCAATATCATAAAAATTCATTCCATATGCATCATTCATAGCTTTATTAAGCTTACTTTGCAATTTTTCCCATTTTTCCAAAAATACACATACGGGTGTTTCTTCTATGTACATAGCATTGCCTAAACTTCATAATTCAAATCCAAACTTTTGGATTAATAACATGTCATTACAAACAGATCCATAAACATGTATTTCATCTCATTTTCATGCATTTTTGCATAAAATAATTTTTCATAAATCATTCATCACCCGTTTATCATTATCCCTTCACATAAGCTCATTTAGCACTTAACCATGATGCATTTCTTAAAATTTCTTAACTCAGAAATTTAACCCATTTTCCAGAGGGTTAATTAACCTTTAATACCACTTTAATTAAGGTATTTTTATGAGGTTTAAATCCATTTTCCATAGGTTTCCAAAACAGTTAGTTTGGAACCCACTTTTAACCCGTTTAACGTGTCCTTTGACACATAACCTTAGGTCATTATATAAATTCGAAATTTCAGCCTATAATTGCACTTTTATTGATCCATATTTAATTATTTAACACATAAATCAATTTGGATCATTTATACACACGTTTCATATTTCTTTTTGATTTCTTCCTCAAACTAACCCCATATGCTGAAATCAGGCCTGCTGAAATCTTAAAATCTTGAATTAATATCAAATAAAGTATTTTTGATCTGAAATTTCTATCATACCTTAATAACTTCATCAATTAACTTTCATGAAATTTTCAGCACGAAATATTAACATTACATATTTATTTGTGGATTTTTACCTTGATGAACAGTAAACTCCATTTCCAGTCAGCCTGAATGACGTTATTTATGGGGTATATTTACGCCCATAAAAACCTCATTTTTAATTTTTTCCTGTTATCCCCAATATGTTTTGTATATACTGTAAACTTTTCAGCCCGAAAATCTTTGTATAAAATTTATTAAAAATCCTTTTCTACAGCTGATCCTGTAACCCGTTTTACCCTGTTTGGGCTAATATTAACGGATTTTTAATTTCCAACATACATATCCTTTTAATCTGAAAATTTGGTAGTTAATTAATCATATCATTAGGATTGTTCTAAAAAATTTTCATGATAAAAATCATCCATTTACTGTTCCGACCATAATATAATTTTCAGCATCATATACTTACTTGAACTTGAGTGGATTCAATCCAAAATTGAAAAGCTTGCTTTCCTCCACTTCTCCTCTTTCTTTCTTCCTCTTTTTCCCTTGAATTCCCTTGGTTTTCCTTCCCTTTTTGCTGGAATTTTTGGACGTGAGCTGCTGGTTCCCTTTGGACGTTTTCAGCACTTAGAAATTTTTTCCCAAAAACCCTTTCAACTCAACGTGCACAAGGCATGCATATAGCTGGATTTTTCCCAATTGTGGGACCCACTTGTGCTGCAATTCCACAGCCCATAAATGCATCTCTATCTACCATATGAGGTGGACTAATAGGGGCCAAGTAAAATTGCAACTTTTACTATTTTACAAATTGAAAAATCTGCATCATCTTTGACCGTCCAATTGTCCTTCTTTACTTCGCCCTTAAGCAACTTGTTACTTGCTCTCCAAGAAAGCCATTTCTCATGATAATTATCTTAATCCATTCCATTCATCTCATAGATTTCATAATTTTATTCCATCGTTTCAAATTTCATCTCAATCCGACGTTTCTACGTCGAGTTATGACCACTTGAATATATCTTTTGGATTTGGGAATAAAAATAATTAATTATCACCCTAATCCCATCATGATTCCCTTAATCCAATCCATTCAACATAAACTTCTCATAATTTCATTCAACCGTTTCAAATTTCATCTCAATCCGAGTTTCCTAGCTCCCGTTACACGCGTTTGAAGTTAACGGTTGAAATGAACATATACTTAAAAATTCATAATTCTCATTTCATCAAGAATTTTTATGATCTTTTCATTCCATAATACCAAGCCTAATATTAACAATTTTCATCTCAAGTTTCACTTGAATCCGCCTTTTAGGCGTTGAGTTATGAATTTTCCAATATTTTCCTTCATATTTGACAATTTCCATCATTATTTCCATAATTCATTTTAAATCACGAAAAATGATTTTTCATAATATTATTGCACACTTAAATCATAAATAATTCATTCTAAACCCATTATCTCATTTAGGCTCAAAATGCTTAATCACATCATTAATGCTAAACCATAACCCTAATTGCACAATTAGCAAAAGTCATAAAATACCTTCATAATTCCATGATTCATAAATAATCATCAAATACATGTTCAATGCATACATATGGCTTACTTGGGTTAGGGTTTCACAGGAGTCGACTTTGGGATCGACTTTACCCTAAGTCGAAGTCTAAGTCGACTTGGGGATCGACTTGACTATTTCAGTTCCTTAAAATATTTGGCAAACTCATTAGTATACTTGATATACTCAAATTAGTCTTTGTTAATCATCAAAACTCATGCTTTGGTCAATTTTGTTTTGTTTTAAACATTGTTTCCAACAATCTCCCCCTTTTTGATGATTGACAAAACTAAATTGAGCTTGTTCCTTTCAAGATAATTGCATTTAAAAAAACAGAACATAACTGTCATAGCTTTCAACAAAACAAACATTCAGAACATAACTTTCAAACATTCATAACTTTCAATGTAACAAACATATCAATCATAAAACACATATTTGAGCATAAGCAAGTTTCATATATCATTCATGTTTTCAGTTTACAATGTAAAGCAAAAATGAAACCTAGATACAAACTACCTGACCCAAAACTCAAAAAAAACTTTACTCAATTCCTATTTTATCTCCCCCTTTTTGTCAATCTATCAAAAATTTGTCAAATCTCAAAGATTTTATGAATTGAAATTGAGAGATGGGATATGAGATAGGTTTGATGGGACGGTTATGGGCTGATGAGTAGAAGGAAGAAGCTTGAGCGGGAGTGGGTTCTCGATGAACTGAACCCGATTCGAAGGGATCAAGTTCAGGCATGGGTCGCTTTTTGTGACAGCCCGATGCGAGGTGGTATCGAATGGTACGCATTTCCCGATCGATTCGATCTTGTCGGGAATGCATATCATTGATAGCCGTCAAAACTTCGGTCACAAGACTTATCATACGATCTTCTTGATGACCCATTTCTTCCCGAAGAGCCGAAATCTCTTCTTTGATACTTAAAAGCGTGACCTCTTGAGATGATGTAGGAGGCGCTCGTTCGGGTGCAACAGATCCTTGAGGTGAGTAGGATCCTTGTGTCGCGGGAGATACGGGCTCTTCTTGAGCAAGCGGTGCTTCAAGAGGTTGCTCCCCCTCAGCTTGTGCGTTGCCTTCTTGCTCTCGAGCTGGCTCGCCTAACTTTTCCCGTATTCTATCATCTCTAAATTGCTCTAGGTTGATCTTCATCCGTTGGAGCAGTGCCTTGTTAATGGCATTCGTTGTTTCGGGAACTTCAAAGGGTTCCCCTTCAATGTCCACCTCTAGGCGCTCTAGGATCTTCGTGATCCAACTCCCGTAGGGTAGTACTCCTCTCGGGTTATCCTTTTTGCATGGCAAGGCTTCGAGAAAGAGTCTAGGAAGAATGATCTTTACTTTATTGACCAATTTCCATAAGATCATTGCTTCCTGTGGATTCAGTTGATTCCTTCCGCCTCCTTTGGGATAGATGCAGTGCGCAATGAGCAAACGAAGGACTCGCAGCCGAGGAGAAAGGTCCATATAGTGCAGGAATTTGGTGCCTACATGGTACTTGTTGCTCTTGGTCAGCTCATTATAGATCTTCTCCATTGTAAGATCTTTGGGTAGCCTTTCTTCTTCAAATGGAACTCCGAGAATTCTCCCGATTCTCTTTATGGCTTCATTCTGATTTGGATTAGCCATAGTTCCAAAATACATTTCTGATCCTTTGACATAAGTCGAGAACTTGGTGTCATCCCATAGGTAGTAGAACAGCCTGGTTAAGTCGGGATAGACCCTTTCTTCTGACTTCAACAGTTGTGTCCATCCTTGAAAGTCTAGCAACTCTTCTATATCGAATTCATAATCGCTGAGAAATTTGAAATCGATTATTTTCGGGATGAATACCTTTCTCTCGTAGAAAAGCTTGTAGAAGCGACTATGTTGGAGCTCGGTTTTGAACTATGTTGTGGGCATTTTCAAGACTTGCCCTTTTGTGATTGGAATTCTTGCTGAGTTTGATCTTTGAGGTTGACTTTCCGACCTCGGAGCTCGATCTGAAGATTGGGTAGCGGTTTGAAACCTGACCCTTCTGCCCGTCGATGTTGATGGTTCCTCTCTGGCTCTTTTTCCAGAAGTTCTTGGTCTTCTGGGAACTTCTTCCTCTGTAGTTGACCTTGAAGGTCTAGAAACAGGTTTGAGTGAAGGCTTTGAGACTGCTAGCTTTGGGAGTCTAGATTTTGGAGCCATTTTGGTTTGAGAATTGAAAACTTAATAGGCTGGAGAAATAGAGTGATTTGAGAAAGAAAGGAGATGTTGGGAGTTCGGAGAGGCAGGTTGTCAGTGGGTTTGTCGGAATGGAGGAAGAAGAGTTTGGAACGGCTGTTCGCCGGAGATTTGCTAGAATAGAGAGCTTGCCGGAAATAGGGAGAAACAGAGAGAGAGAGAGATGGTTGGCCGGAGAGAGGGATCTGTCGAAAAGAGAAGGGAGGCAATGACGAAAGCAGAGATCTGCCGGAGAGAGAAGAGACAGCTGGTTGCCGAGGTTTTGCGAAGGATACAAATCGCCGGGAGGAAATGAGAGGAAGAAAAAATGAGGAAGAAGAAAGAGGGAGAAAGAAGAAAAGAGAGGAAGGGAAGGAAGAGAAACAGTCACGCGCGCGGAGTCGACTTGCCCTAGGCGAAGTCGACTTCGACCCTGTGGAGTCGACTTCGCTATAGAAGCGGAGTCGACTTCACTTTCCCAAGTCGACTTGGCGGAGTCGACTTGGCTCCCATGGAGTCGACTTGACTCATCGACTTGACCTTTTCAAATTTTTAGTTTCTTGTTTAATTTTCCTAATTTAGCTCTATCATTCCCATATCATTCCTAATCTTACAAAATGATTCCTTGGCTAGTGGTTTGGTAAAGATATCAGCAATTTGGTCTTCTGTTTTCACATATTCTAAACAAATATCATGGTTTTCAACATGTTCTCTAATGAAATGGTGTCTTACATCAATATGCTTGGTTCTTGAATGCAGTACGGGATTCTTAGTCAGAAAAATTGCACTTGTATTATCACATCTAATAAGAATATCAAAATAATCAATACCATAGTCTTTCAATTGCTGTTTCATCCAAACTAATTGGGCACAACAACTACCGGCGGCTATGTATTCGGCTTCTGCAGTGGATAGAGCAACACTTGTTTGTTTTCTTGAGTACCATGAAACTAACATATGTCCAAGAAACTGACAAGTTCCACTAGTACTCTTTCTATCTACTTTATAGCCGGCAAAATCCGCATCCGAATAGCTGATTAAATCAAAGGTTGACCCCTTTGGATACCATAGTCCAAGATTGGTAGTTTTTATCAAATATTTAAAAATTCTTTTTACAGCAAGTAAATGTGATTCTTTAGGATATGCTTGAAATCTATAACACATACAAACACTGAATAAAATATCAGGTCTAGAAGTAGTTAAATATAGCAAATATCCTATCATGCTTCTATAAAGCTTTTGATCGATACATTTACCGTTTTCATCTGTGTCGATCTTGATTGTAGAGCTCATTGGAGTATTTGCCCCTTTGCTATTTTGCATTCCAAATTTCTTGAGCATCTCTTTGACATACTTGGACTGGTTTAAGAATATCCTTTCACTTTGTTCCTTGATTTGCAGTCCAAGGAAGAAATTTAATTCTCCCATCATGCTCATTTCGAATTCGCTCTGCATAATCTTAGAAAATTCTTGACAAAGATTTTCGTCAGTAGCACCAAATATTATATCGTCTACATAAATTTGTACAATTAGAATGTCTTTATTTTTATACTTAATGAACAAAGTAGTATCAACTTTCCCTCTTTGAAACTCATGATCAATCAAAATCTATTTAACCTTTCATACCAAGCTCTTGGAGCTTGTTTTAGTCCATATAATGCTTTGGTCAATTTATAAACATACTTTGATTGATCCTTTTCTTCAAATCCAGGGGGTTGTTCAACATATACTTCTTCATTCAGATAACCGTTCAAAAATGCGCTTTTTACATCCATTTGGAACAATTTGAAGTTCATATGAGAAGCAAATGCTAGTAAAATACGTATGACTTCTAATCTAGCCACGGGTGCATATGATTCTTCGAAATCAATTCCTTCTTCTTGGGAATATCCTTTGGCTACTAATCTAGCCTTGTTTATAATTACAAGTCCGCTTTCGTCCAATTTGTTTCTAAATATCCATTTGGTACCAATAATGGTATGACCATTTGGTCTAGAAACTAAATGCCATACATCATTTCTTTCAAATTGATTTAGCTCTTCTTGCATTGCAATAACCCAGCTTTCATCATTAAGAGCTTGTTCAATGGTAGTTGGTTCGACCTTGGACACAAAAGCATATTGTCCACAAATGTTTTGCTTTGATCTTCTAGTTTTTACTCCTTCATACACATTTCCAATGACTTGCTCAATTGGATGGGCATTTTTGAACTTTAAATCAGTTGGAGGTTTGTAAGAGTCATTACCTTTACTTACCTCTTCCTCCATGAGATTTTCTGGCTTGAGCTCGAGTTCTTTTGGTTGTTCTTTTCCTTTTGTTTCATCTGTATCACTTAGTTCATCCTCCTTTCTCGGAGTTTGGTTAAATTCATCAAATACAACATGTATGGATTCTTCTACAACTTGGTTTCGTTTATTGAATACTCTATATGCTTTGCTATTTGATGAGTAACCAATGAATATTACCTCATCACTTTTAGCATCTAGTTTTCCCAAGTTGGTTTTTCCATTGTTCAAAACATAGCATGTGCATCCAAAAGCATGAAAATAAGAGATATTTGGTTTTCTTCCTTTCCATAGCTCATATGTGGTCTTTTTCAAGATTACTCTAATGGTAACTCGATTCAAAACATGACAAGCTGTACTTACAGCTTCACCCCAAAATTTCTTAGATAAATTGCTCTCATTTAGCATTGTTCTAGTCATCTCTTGTA
The DNA here is from genome assembly GCA_030490835.1 of Annona cherimola. NCBI lineage: Eukaryota > Viridiplantae > Streptophyta > Magnoliopsida > Magnoliales > Annonaceae > Annona > Annona cherimola. The sequence goes on along the minus strand of CM059972.1, from coordinate 51,735,562 downwards.
TAGTTCTGTTTTTCCTTTCAACTACTCCATTTTGTTGTGGAGTTCTTGGTGCAGAAAATGTGTGATGAATTCCTTTTTCATTACAAAATTCTATGAATCGTTTATTTTCAAATTCACCACCATGATCACTTCTTATAGTCACAATAGTACTTTGTTTTTCATTTTGCACCAAGTTTACAAAAGTTTCAAACATAGAGAAGGCTTCATCTTTGCTAGCTAAGAGAATTATCCATGTAAATCTTGAAAAATCATCAACAATTACAAAAACATATTTCTTTCCACCAATGGTTAAAATGTCGGATGGCCCATATAGATCCATGTGTAGCAATTCAAGTGGCCTAGTGGTGGAAATTTTCTTTTTGGTAGAGAAAGGCATCTTGGGTTGTTTTGATAATTGACATGTCTTGCAAATCTTATCCTTGTCATATTTCAATTTTGGTAATCCTTCTACCAAACTCTTTTTCCATAGAGTTTTTATATTTCCCATGTTTATATGTCCAAGCCTTTTATGCCAAACCCATGGATCATTATCAATGGCCATTAGACATTGACCATCTAATTCATCAAGTGAAACCAAATATACATTTTCATGTCTTTTTCCACTAAACATGATATGTTCTCTATCAAATACATTACATATAGATGATTCAAACACAACCTTATATCCTTTGTCACATAATTGACTAATGCTCATTAAATTGTGCTTGAGTCCTTCAACAAACAAAACATCTTCCATGCATGCATTAGAAATACTATAGATGTTTCCTTTACCTTTAATTTTACCTTTCTCATTATTACCAAAGGCAACCATTCCATCGTTGCAAGGCTTAAGTTTATGAAATAAACTTCTTTCTCTGGTCATATGCCTTGAACAGCCACTGTCCATGAACCATTCATTGTTTGCCTTTGCCTTGAAACATATCTGAAAAATAATCAAATAAATCTTATCTCTTTGGTACCCATTTTATGGGTCCATTTGGGTTAGTAATATAATTCAATCTTTGTTGCTCTAACTTAGAAAGCCCAAATCTTGTGTTCCTTGGAACCCAAAATAATTTTGCACCGTGGTCATATAATTTCTTAAAGTTACATTTATAAGTTTTATGACCTATTTTATTGCAGAAGTTGCAAGCCATAGGTAATCTTGGAGTAGGCCTCCAAGTATGCAATGGTTCAATCGTTGGCCTTCTAGTCCACTTAAAATTTTTCTTTTGTGGCTTAAATATAGGTGCAGTTTTGGTTTGATATTTCCTAAGTATTGGCACATTCGATTTGCTACTTTCTTCTTGCCCAAATGTATGATATCCAAGGCCTCTTTTATTTGTTTGGGAGGTCATGTTCAGAAACATTTTAACACTTTCTCCTGGATTAGAGAACTTAGCTAATGATTCATTTAATGATCTGTTCTCCTTTTTTAGCAAATCATTTTCATCTTTCAATTTTTCTAATTTTTCTGCAAGTTTACCATTTACAATTATTACTACATCACATTGTCTTTTCTTAATTGTAAACTTGCTTCCTAATTTTTTCATTTCTTCATATAATGAATCATATGCAATTTGTAGTTCTTCTAATTCAGCACATTTGAGGCATTCTTGAAAAGAAGAATAACTTGATTGAGAATGGCAAGGTTTGGAACTTACCTCTTCATTGCTTGTGCACTTTGTTGAGATGATTTGTTCTTCTTGTTCGATTTGCGCCATGCAACATATTCTCGCACAATCTTCTGCCTTGATTTCGGCGGTTGAAGAGCTACTCGTTGTAGATTCCTCGTCATTCACATACATGCCTCTTCCTTTATTTCTTTGGAATCTTTTGTTGTCCCCTCGATCTTTTCTTTGTTCTTTTGCCTTGCTTTCTTCGGGAGTTGGACATTGAGCTTGCATGTGACCCGAACCGCCGCATCGGTAACATTTGGTTGGTTCTTTCTTTTTCTCTCTAGAATTTCTATCTTTGAAACTTATAAAATTTCTGCCTTTCCTCACAAATTTTCTAAATCGTTTTGTGAGTAGGGCAATCTCATCGTCATTTTGAGAGGATGAGGTCTCGTCTGTATCTTGTGCGGCTTTCAAGGCAATTGCTCTTTTGCCTCTGTGTTGATCTTCATTTCTTTTCTTGATTAGCTCATGTGACATTAATGAGCTAATTAAATTTTCTAGCTTCAATATATTGAGGTCCTTGGCTTCTTCTATCGCAGTAATCTTTGGAGTCCAAGATTCCGGTAGAGCTCTCAAAATCTTCAAAACCTGCTCAGATTCAGATATAGCCTTTCCAAGACCTTTTAAAGCATTAGTAATTTTTGAGAATCTAGCAAACATTTCAGAAATATTTTCTGTTTCTAGCATTCTAAAGTTTTCTAGTTCTCCAATCAAAATATTTCTTCTCGTCCCTTGGACTTGAGAAGTTCCTTCATAAATTGAGGTTAATGTATCTCATATCTCTTTGGTGGTTAAATAAGATGATACTCTATCATATTCAGAAGCAGTAAGAGCACAGAATAGTGAGTTCATAACTTTGGCATTGCTCTTTACAATTCTTACTTCCTCATCGGTCCATTTGGAAGCTCTTTCATCGGTAGGCAAGGTTACTCCATCTTGGATTGCAATCCAAGAATCCATGTCGGGAGCCATAATAAGTTGCTTCATACGAAGCTTCCTATATCCAAAGTTGTTCCCATCAAACAATGGTGGCCTTGTAAAGGATTGGCCTTCAGCAAATGCGGGAACGGAAGTAGATTGGGATGCCATATCGATAAGATCTCTACGGTAAACTCAAAGACCTGCTCTGATACCACTTGTTGGTCCCGAGTTGATGGCAAAACCCAAGAGGGGAGGGGTGAATTGGTGTGAAACCCTGATCTTTGACACATATATGAAACCCTAGGGTTGTAAACCCTAGGTAATATATTAACGAAATATATATATATTCATGAAATATGAAATTATGTGAGAATAGATGTTGAAATAATTAATTATGAAATTTGGATGAATAGTGCACGTGAATAGTAAATGTGGGATTAAGGAATATGTTAAGTTAATCACTTTGGATTAACTTAATCATAAAAGACGAAAAAGGAAGCTTCCCACAAAAGGACAAAATAGAAACTTTTTGATTTATTTAATATTTTCGGAATTTTGATGGATTTTTGAAGTAAAATGAAGAAAAATTCATATCTTGCAATCCGAACACCGGATTGAGATGAAATTTTTTATGGATGGCTAAAATATGATGATGAACATGATGAGTGGTCCAAGATTGATCAAAAATCATGAATTAAGGGTCAAGATTAAACGTCAGTTGAATATCAAAAAGTAGCTTTACTTTTCATTAATTAGTATTTGACTTTGGATTAATTTTAATTAATTAAATGATAAATAATTAATGAAAAGCTGCTATGGCTGCTGGAGCTTGGAATTTTGGGGCCAAATCCAATGGTCCAAATCCATCATTATCAAAAATCAATGGCTAAGATTGAATTAGCCTAAAATAATTGATTTAATAAATCAAAAAATTATAAAAAATAGGGCTGCCATAGGGGAGGCGTGAACAGTAGCTAGGGTGGCTGCACATGGCTCAAAGCACCTTTTGGAAATTAGAAAAAAATACATTTACAATTTAATACCTCAAGTAAGGGGGGGTAAAATCCAATTTGATGAAAAATCAAAAAGTATAAATAGGGGGCATGGGGTGAACGACCAAAGCACTCAAACCCAGCTCCATTTGAGCATTTTTTCACCCCCACCACGTTTTAGCCTTGAGGAGACAGAAAAGGAGGAAGTTAGAGAGAGAAAGTGCGAGAAAAAGTGGGATATCTTCACTTCGGGTAAGTGATTTCTTCCCAAATTTCTTTTGGATGTTAAGTAGGGTAAAACCATGCTTAGATAATGCCTAATCATGAGAAAATAAGTAAAGTTATAATGCTTAATCGGAATCATGCCGAAACATCGAAAATTTGGAGCAAAGATGGAGCATTCGGGAAGATAGTATATGATATGTGAAAATAATGCTCCAAAATTGATAAATGATGATTTGGGATATATGAATATGATAAATATGATGCTGGAATGATGATATATTAATTTCATGATTTTTGGAATTAAGGATTATGCTTAAGTGAATTTATGTTGATTTTTAGTATATGGAGAAAATGATTTATTTAGAAAAGTTAATGATGATAAATTCATAATTCATGAATTTTCCATGATATACTAAGCATAAGCTATGTCATGGTATTTTTTAATTTTGGGAAAAATGTCAATTTTTGGAACCCATGAACAGTAACCCACGATGCTGACAGTAACCTCGGGTGAACAGTAACGTGAACAGTGATTATGAACAGTAATTATGAACAGTGAACAGCGTATTTTGGGGAAAATTTGAGATTTATTTTTGTATAATTATGAGGATATATGGATGGAATTTTTAAAGGATTTATGGATAAAAATTCATATAAATGAGTAATGACCAAGAATTTATAAAAGGAAAACCTCTATAAAAATGAGGTAATATGTGATCGTAAAGCATGCATGGGAAGCAAGCTAAGACATGGAATAGATGGATAAAATATCAAATTTCCTTGTATAGGAAAATGAAAGGAAAGGGTAAAGGAGTCAGGTTGAAGCAAAGCAAAGGTAAGCATGCAAAGCTTTTGAAAATGTGATTTTATTGCTTTATTGTAAGCAAGCAATCCTTTTGAAAATGATGATTTGTAAGCAAGCAAACCCTTTTGAAAATATGTTTTATTTTCAAGTGTTTATGAAATGTGTTTAAGGGTGGCCATTCCTATAATGTTTTGAAATGATGAATGTTTATGAAAAGTCATGCCGGCATATTGATATCATGTGATGTTCATGGACATGTGCACATGTATGATGTATAAGGAAGAGGCTTTGGTGAAGGTAGAAAGCGGATCAAAGAGTCCCCCTTCATTATTGCCGAGTCGTATGGGCTGTGTGCCGACGGCGTCCTCCCCAGAGGTGGAGGCAAAGGAATGTTATGTTTGAATGAATGCATTGTATTTTCATACATGGATTGAAAAGGAAAGCATGGATTTGAAATTATGTTTTTAAGGAATGGTGCAAATAATTCTCTACATGAGAATGACAAGTTACCTAGTGTAAGAGGTATATAACGCTGGGGAAATCAAAAGTCATGCATGTAGGAACCATGTAGGCGTCAAGAGGAAGAGAGGTTCCTCTTGATGAGGCCAAGTCGGAGACAGCCGGCGTATTGGACCATGTTATGTGAGATGTTCCCTGAGCTAGCGTACCCGCACACGAAGGTTTATGTCAGGAGTGGAAAGGAAGCATTTGCACATCCAATGTTTATAAAAAGGTTTCTATTCCATTGATAGTTGATCACTTGCTAAGTGTCTCCTATCGAATGAAGAGAAATGCATTTACGAATGATTTACATGAATGGTTTATGAAAGGTTTCGAAATATGGTTTACGAAAAGGTTTCTATTCCGTTGGTAGTTGATCACTTGATAAGTGTCTTCTATCGAATGGAGAGGAATGCATTTAAAATGAAAAATGCTTGATTATTGTGTTTCGACTCATGTTTTGTTTTCCCAACCTCAGACAGGTGTAGGGAAAGCCAAGAAATGAAGGACATGTGTTGCTAAAGGAAAAGAGGAATCTACAAAGGTTAGTAGATTTTTGTATGAATAGATTCCCTAATGGGATATGATGAAAAAGACATAGGTCGTATGAAATTATGAAGTAATGAATAATATGAGAAATTGATGATTTATGATGTTATGGATAAGTCCATTATGAATGATGATGAGTATATGTTTATATGATGAAAGAAAAAGAAAAGAAAAAAGAGATGAAAAAAAATAAGAAAAACCACACTTTACAGAGATGTGTAGGCAAGTTTAGCTCGAGGAAGAAATTGTAGAAGCAGCTTGGATGAGTATCGATGAAGAAACTTGCAACTTGAGGCTCTTTCTTCCTTTGAATGTATATGGACCACTCAAATATGGAGAAAGGAAATAGAAACTCTTTCTTGCACTTCTTTTCTCTCTTTGGACTTTGTAATGTGTAAAGTAGTGTATATGAGAGTCTTGTGTCTTCTTTCACGTTCATTTGAGTGTCCTTTAATAGAGTGAGGAAGATTTGAACGTTGTAGAAGTGGTTGGCGCGCAATAAATGATCTCCAACGTTCAAAAATTCGAACGTTATTTTCCAAGTCGAAGATGGAGTCGACTTGGCCTGCGACTTCGCTTCCAAGTCGCACCTGGAGTCGACCTCGTGTGTGACTCCAGTTCTTCAGATTCCCAAGTCTGAGTCTTGGGTCGACTTGGCCTCAGACTTCAACTCAAGTCGATCCTGGAGTCGACTTGGGTTGCGACTTGGCTCGGCCTTTGTTAAAAAATGCTTTGATCTTCATTTGATTTGCTTCTATCTTGCTTGGCTTTCTTCCTTTAGTCCTTTTGATTCTTGAATGGCTCCTCATACTTGTAGATCTTGTGATTCTTGAAGAGCTTGTCCTTGATTTGATCTTAAACATGAATCCTTGCTTTGAACTTGAAAAACCCAAGTTAATCTTGAGAATAGTCTTTGCACCTTACTTTGGATTTGAGAAAGTTCAAATAGATTCTTGGAATAATCTTGGAACTGCATTTTTGAAGTTTGAACTTCTCAAGTCGAGGATGGAGTCGACCTTGTTTGCGACTTCGCCCAAGTCGCACCTGGAGTCGACTTCGTCTGCGACTTGGGCATCTTTGTGCCCCAAAATCAGGTCTGGATAGTTTTTCTCGACTGAAGTCGATAGTGAGGTCGACTTCGTTTGCGACTTGGCTTCCCAAGTCGCAAGTGGAGTCGACTTAGCCTGCGACTTCACCTGCTATTCTTCCAGGTTTGATTTTTCCTTTGAAGTTCTGTTTCAAGTAAATAATGGAGTCGACTTTGGGATCGACTTTACCCTAAGTCGAAGTCTAAGTCGACTTGGGGATCGACTTGACTATTTCAGTTCCTTAAAACATTTGGCAAACTCATTAGTATACTTGATATACTCAAATTAGTCTTTGTTAATCATCAAAACTCATGCTTTGGTCAATTTTGTTTTGTTTTAAACATTGTTTCCAACAAGAGTTACCCTTCTTGGAGGAACATTGTTCTCAGCCTGGACTTCCTCCTACTCTTGATGTGGCGGGTTTGGATCGTTGTATTCTGCCATGGTGTCTTCAGGATTTTGTTGTTGTTTATACTCACGAATTCTTCTCCTAAAAGAACGTTCAATTTCAAGGTCAGCAACAAAGAGTTTTTCAGCTAGTTGCTTTGCAAAGCTTCGAGTATGTGGGTGCATACAAGTATTCACTAGCTAATTCAGAGGAAAGAAGAAAATACAATAAAAGAAAAAAATAAAGAAAGAAAAGAAAAGAACAAAGAAAGTATCTAAAAATAAAACTTAAAGTAACGCCGAATTCCCCAGCAACGACGCCAAAATACTTGTTCGCAATCTCACCGCGAGTGCACGGGTCGTAGATTGTAGTATATAAAATATCGATCCACAGGGAATTCGGGACTAAAAATTTTGCTTTTAAACACTTTCTCGTCGGATTAAATGGATTAGAAAAGTTGAAAGAGGATGTATTAAATGGAAAAGAAACAGAGAATTGGGAAGAGAAAATAAAATAGAAATTAAAATGAGTGGAGAAAACGAGAGTGTGAGTATCTAGGGTTTAGAATTTCACATGAGTCTTTTGTAACGGGTAGTGGTATAATTATTTAATCCGGATATTATTTGTTAAAGGAGAACAATCCCTAATTTATCCTTGCACCTTCTCTCAAAACCTACAAGACATACTCTAATCTTCTTAACCACCTATTCTCATGGGATTAAGTTAATTAGAATCCATTAAGTTCTCTGGTTTGTTCATGGAATTCCCTCAAGGTCATCATGCCTATTCTCATGGTCTTAGATTTCCAAGTTTAATGTCTTGATTATTGTATATTAGATTTTCACCTCTCAATTTCATCACCTAATATATGGGAATCATTGCCAAAGTTCAGGCCTTCACACCAAGCAAGCGTTAAAATCACAAGATATTAAATTAATAACAATATCCATCATAAATAAATTAACATCCACACCATGCTACATTGTACGCATGCTACATCCTAAACCCTAGATTAAGGGTTTAGCCTAACATGTTCAAGTCCAAAAGAGAATTAACATAATATCCCATCTTAAACAAGACAATAAAAATAAAGAAAAGAAAAGCTTATTGGTTTGGAGCTCCGATGATGTGTCGGTCGTCCCACGCAACTCACCGGTTCTCCTCTCTCCTGTGCTCTCCACCTCTCTCTCTATCTCCCTTTCTCTCTCTAAAAAAAGGTCTTTTCTCTTCTCCTTCGAAAAATTATTATATTTTCAATCTGGAACCCTCAAAGGGTTTTTATACATCTCTTAAAATGAGCCAGCCGCTCGCAATCGTACGCAGGTCTGCATATTGGCACTTAGGCGCCACCTGTTTGGCGCATAGGCGCCAATTTGCTGGAACTTTCTGATTAATACGGCGTTGGGGCGCCATTTTAGTTAGTGCCTAGGCGCCAACTTGCTGGAAGTTGCTGATTGAGGGTGTTTGTAACTTGCTTGAAGGTGGGAAAGTGGTGTCGGGGCGCCCCTGTCTGGCGCCTAGGCGTCAACTCTCTGGATGATTTGCGACTTGAAAATCCTCTTGGAAGTCCTGTATGAGCAAGTCATGGCGCCTAGGCGCCAACTCCCTGGAAGTAATTCTACCTTGTGATCCCCAAAACCCTTTCAGACTTTTCAGCACATTGGTGAAGTGGCGCCTAGGCGCCAACTCTCTGGAAGCGGACTAAAATGTGGTGTTGGAGATTCTTGCATGAGCCTATAGGGTGGCGCCTGGGCGCCACTGTTCAGCTCCTAAGCGCCGACACCCTTGCTTGCTTTGGTTTCTCTATTCTTCCATCCATCGTGCTCTTAAGTGTTCCCTGTTTCTTCTTGTCCGAATTCCCTTAGACAAAAGAATGGAATGAAATTTCAAGCCAGAAGATTATAAAAGTTATTAAATATCTTAAAATTCATGTTCAACACCCAATTGATGCAAAAATCACATTTTAAACCAAATTGCATATTGAACTCAAATAATTCCCCATAAGATTGGTATAAAATGCCCACATAATATACTTTTAATTTCCAATTATCAGTGCTAGCCATTCATTCATGTCTTGTCAGTATGTAACCACGCATGCATTACGTGTAGAGGAAACCAATAAGGTAATTCACATAGAATTCCCTGTCTATAGGTTAGCTAGCTCTAGCTAAGTATATAAAGCATGCCCAATTAGGATAGGGTCGATGATTTTAGAAGCCGATCTAATACTATTGCCCATGACTGAGTTCGATGTGATACTATGCATAGATTAGATTGCAAGAATAAGAAAGTACAATTCGAAGCGGCTCCAGAAAAGGATGTAGCTATTAGTAAGCTGACGAGCTACGTATATGTCTAATTAAGATGCTCATTTTAATGCAAGTATACATGTCGATCAAGTAATAAACAATGAGTAAAGTATCGTTCCCACGATGATTATGTTAAACAAATCATCAACTTAAATCTCAATTGTCTAAGTGAATCAGTAAAGTGAAGGAGAGTTTTTTTTATCAAAGAATTGATTTAAACTAAACTAAGAAAGCAGTAAATGATCAAAGTGGAGTGGATATTGCTAAGATTGCCTTGAGATGATTAAGATAGATGAGAATATGAATTCATTGAATCATAGCTATGTTATTTGGTCCCATTTAAGTTAGTTGTGCAGAGATTACTAATCTAGGTTCATTCATATTCATATATGTCTTCCAACACATATAAACCTAACCAAGTTTTAGTTATTTGCTATGTTCCCATCACACAAGTAAAACAAGGTTCATAACCACATAACCTAATCAAGATTACACGAGATTAATAGGTATATTCCTATCCATATTAACATCTAGCACAAATAAGAGTTGAAAAACCTGTGCCTCATTATGGATCTTATTCAAATTCCACTTTTCTAAGCATGAATCTGAATATTCGATCAATCCACAAGGTTGCAAAGATTGTAAACGCATTAAGCATGATATATAAGGGTAATCTCAAGTAATATAAGTCACATCACAACTGTATTGTCATTTCAAGCATAAGAAACCAAATAACATAGACTATGAGTTCAAATCCTACATATCTCCCACCATAGGAAGGTTCAGCTCATAAACATGACTTCAATTCCCATTAAAATCAAGTTACAAGTATCTCAAGCAAGGAGAATAACAAATAGGAAGAGATAGATGAGAAGAGGAGATGAAATTCAATGGATTTGCAGTGATAGTTTGGATCTCCACTTGCTCTTCTCTCCTTCCTTGAAGCTTTCGTGTTTCTCCTTTTTCTCCATAATAGCCACAACTCCTCTTTTGTCTTCTCCTCTTTCTAAATGAACCCTAAGTAGGTATTTAAGTTCCCCTTAGTCCGTACGAAACACGTGCAGACACACACGTATGCGGGGCCACCGTGGCGCCTAGGCACCAATTCTCTGGATGCTACTTGACTTAAGGGCTTTTCGACATATCTCTGCATGGTAGTGAAGTGGAGCCTAGGAGCCCCAAGTTGGCGCCTGGGCGCCAATTCCCTGAAAGATTTTCATCATGGGGGAATGCTGGAGTATTCTTCTAAGGTTGTAGGTTGGCGACTAGGCACCGCCGATCGGCGCCTGGTCACCAGCCTACTGGCTTCTTCCTTTGCTCGGTTCTTCATTCGACTCACTCGCACGCGGATAGTTGCCCGTCCTTCCTGCAAAATCAACTACAACTAAATAAATGAACTATAAATGCCTATTTTATAATAAAAATGCATAAAAACTACATATTATTCCTAAAATGCAAAGTGAGTAAAAACTAAGCTAAATAGGTGCAAACCAATCACATTCTCTTGGACTAACATGAAAAATTGGTCTGAAATGGGCCATAATAACTCGCATTTTTGTGAGACATCATAGGCTAAGGCAGCCTGGAAATTCCACTATATTGATAGCATCTATGAAAGCAGCTAAGATGGTCCGTCAGAAACGTCAAGCTTATCTGGTATCAGTCAATGTAAAGGAAGGAAAGGAGGTAGAAATAAGTCAAATTCAATTGGTTAAAGAATTTTTGATATTTTTCCAAAGGAATTAACCACATTCCCTCAACAAAGAGAAATGGATATGACAATAGATATCATACCGGGCACGGCCTCGATATCTAAGACTCCCTACCGAATGGCACCAGTTGAGATGAATGAATTGAGAACACAAATACAGGAGCTACTGGATAAAGGTTTTATCAGACCCAACGTATCACCCTGGGGAGCTCTGGTGCTATTTGTAAGGAAAAAAGGATGGGAGTTTAAGATTATGCATTGACTACAGGGAGTTGAATAGGGTTATGGTGAAAAATAAGTACCCATTGCTAAGGATTGATGATCTATTCGATCAATTGAAGGGAGCCATGACTTTCTCCAAGATAGACTTACAGTCAGGGTACCATCAGTTGAGGATAAGTCCTACCGATGTTCACAAGATAGCTTTTCGAACGAGGTATGAACATTATGAGTTTTTAATGATGCCTTTTGGGCTCACTATTTGTGAAACCCTGACAATATATGCATCATTTCGACAATTGTAACCCTAGATTCTTTTGTAATTATTTATATGATAAATGAAAATTCATGAATTCTATTGATGAATATGTGTATTGGAGATTGATATAATGCAATTGAGAATTTAACCCCATGAATAATGCCCATGAATAGTAAATGTGAATAGTAACTGGAGATTAAGACACGTGATTAAGAGTTAATCACTTGAATTAACTTAATCACAAAAAGACAAAATAGAGATTTAATCACTACAGGACAAAATAGCATTACTTTTGGATATTTTAATACCATTTTGGATTTTTGTGGAAAAATAAAGAATAATTCATAATTTGCAATCCGGGCGTCGAATTTCGATGAAATTATTATAGATGGTTAAAAATTCATGATGGACATGATGAATGGGTTAAGATTTGATAAAAATCATAAATCAAAGGTCAAGATGGAACATCAAAACAAGATCGAAAAGTAGCTAACTTTTTAATAAATTCTACTTTTGACTTTTTAAATAAAATAAATAATAAAAAACAAAAAAATAAATTAAAAGGCAGCTGCTGTAGGGGCTGGAGCAGGCTAGGGTGGCTGGAGGCTTGACCAAGATCAATGGTCATTAATCATCATCATCTTTAATCAATGGCTAAGATTAATTTAGCCTAATTTAATTAATTTTAAAAAAATAAAAAAATAGGTAAAAATAGGGCTGCATAGGGGGGCTGGAGCAGGCCTAGGGTGGGCAGCACATGGCTCAAAGTATTTTTTAAAATTAAAAAGAAATTCCAATTTATAATTAAATACCTCAAAGCTAGGGGGTAAATTCCAAATTCTTGAAAAATGCAACCCTATAAATAGGGCAGCAGGGAGAACGTCCAAGGGCATCAAAACCAAGCTCCACTTGAGCCATTCCAAGCCCCCAAACCATCCTACACGTCTAAGGAAAGAAAGGAGTAAGTTAGAGAGAAAGTGTGAGAAAAAGAGGCGTATCTCCACTTCGGGTAAGTGATTTCTATCCAAATTTTTTTTTGAATGTTAAGTAGGGTAAAAAGATACTTAGATAATTCCTAATCATGAGAAAATAAGTATAGATATAATTCTTAAATGGAATTATGCCAAAACATAAAAAATTTAGAGCGAAGATAGGGTATTCGGAAAGATAGCATATGATATGTGAAAATAATGCTCCAAAATTGATAAATGATGATTTGGAATGTATTATTATGATAAATATTATGTTGGAATGATGATATATTAATTTCATAATTTTTGGAATTAAGGATTATGCTTAAGTGAATTTATGTTGATTTTTAGTATATGGAGAAAATGAATTTTTTTCACCAAGTAAATGATGATAAATTCAAAATGTATGAAATATCGTATGATATACTAGGCATAAGCTATGTCATAGTATTTTTTATTTTTGGAAAAAATATCAATTTTTGGAACCCATGAACAGTAACCATGTCTCTGTGAACAGTAACCTCGGATGAACAGTAACTGCTACTTTGATTTGCTACAATAAACAACGTGATTTTGGAGAAATTTTGAGATTAATATTTAAATATAGGGATGGAAATTTTGAGGAACCTATGGATAAAAATATCCATATAAAGAAATAATGGCCAAATATTATAGAGCATGCATGGGAAGCAGCTTGAATAGAAGAAATAAAATTATCCTTTTTCCTTGAATAGGAAAAGGAAAAGAGAAGGTCGAAGACACCCACTGAGAAGGTAAGCAAGTTATATATTTTGCAAATTATTTCCAAAATGCTTGAAATTGTTTGTGAATTGTTTTATGAAATTTATTTAAGGTTGGCCATACCTATAACTGCTTTACATGAACTGAAATGTGTTTGTTAAATTATTTATTATATGCTTTTTATGAAATTGTTTATGATTTGCAAATGGCATGCCGACATGTGTATGTGAATGAGCATGTGCATGAGGAATAGACCTTAGATGAGGTAGTAAGCGGACCGGATGTCCCTCTCACTATTGCCAAGTCGCTTATATAGGCCCAGGCCGGCGGCGACCTCCCCGAGATGGGAGCATGTATGGGATGGGCGCCTAGCTAGCGTCGCATCTAAAGGAATGTCATGAATGCTATGTATGCATTGCATTTGCATTTTATGAAATGAATGAAAATGATTAAAAAATTATGTATGGCTTGCTTACTGAGTATTATTACTCACCCATGTTTTTTCAACAATAGACAGAAAATGATCATGAAGGCAGCATGCCAAGCGTTATGTAGTTTTTTGATATAAATGGTGTATATGTAAATTTGTATATAAAGACAATGATGTTAAATTTTGAGATGGAGATGAATATTTTTATTCCAATGAAAATGTTTATGGAACAGTTTTTGATCATAACTGTGATATGTAAAATATATTTCATGTTGGATGAATGATGAAAATTTTCCATGTATTGATGTTATATATATATAAAAAAAATCTTATCGTGTGATCAAGGCAACAATCCTGAGTCACGTTTACCAATCAAAATGATCCCATAGTAAGGCTTCTAGGCACCTCGGTTCGGGGCGCCACAGAAGGTGGTATCAGAGCATGGATTGGTACATAGGCAGAAAAGGAAAGAAATGATCAAGTTAGGATACATGAATTATGATTATGATCATTGATTTATTATTGATGACAATGTATAATATATGTGAATTATATGAACATGTGACTATGATAGGATAAATATTGATGTTATACTAATGAATGTTTTGTGAAGTTAAAAATGTCGCTCACCAGAGCTAAAGCAAGAGTTAACAAAGGAAAGGTCCCGATGGAAGAATCAGTCGATCAGGTAAGGGGCGAAGCCAGTAAAAGGACTAGTAGGGCAGAATCCAAAGAGCAAACCTCTAGGACCCGCCCACCGTGAGAGGAAAGCCCTAGACCTCAAGTAGAGGTCAATATAGAAGAAAGAATTGTTGAGACCATCGAGAAAGCTATGCAGCAATGGACAACCCAGACTGCTGCGTTATTACAAGAAATAAGGAACTAGCAGGCCCCACCATCAAGAGGAGACAAGGAAAGACCAGGGCCTTCGGCCAGTCCCGGCATGTCAAGGGGAGTAGAGGATAGTCTCCTTGAGGCCGACAGAAAGGCTATCAACGCCTTTCTTGTCCAAAGACCGCCCAAGTTTGCGGGGGAACCAGATCCCCTCATTGTAGAGCAGTGGATCACGAAAATTAAAAAATTATTCAGGATATCGCCCTACAATGATCAGCAGAAAGTGTTGTGCGCTACCCACCTATTGATAAAGGATGTTTATGAATGGTGGGAAACACTGATGGTCACCATGCCACATCCGGAGCAGGTTACGTGGCACGAATTTTTAGAAGAGTTTAATAAAGAATATCTCCCTGTAGGGATACAGAGCCAGAGAGTGATAGAGTTTGAAAAACTTTACCAAGGCAAGATGACAGTCATGGAATATGCCACAAAGTTCAACGCCTTGGTACGATACGTGTCGTGGATCACTAATGTGTCGGAGAATAAGACACAAAGGTTCCAGAGGGGATTGAGACCCCAGCTAAGAGAGGGGTTAGCCCCATTATTAATAAAGGACTATGCCGCTAGCATTGAAAGGGCTAGGGCATTGGAGATGGAGTCTATGAGGACTCAGGAGCTTAGGCAAGCTCAAAAATGATTCTTTACAGCCTCCAAAGAAGGCGAGACTAATAAAGAGAAAAAGGGAATCGCCGGGAAAAAAAAGATCGATGACAAGACAATGAGCACCCCAATTTGTAGAACTTGTCACAAGCGCCATTCAGGCGAATGTCTACAAGGAACGGGAAAATGCTACAAATGTGGCCAAGCGGGGCATGTGGCCCGGGACTGCGGGACCGACGAAGCCAAAATAATAAAGTGCTTCAACTGTGGTCAAGTCGGACACATTTCGCCCAACTGTCCGAATAAGCCACATGGAGCACCAGCTCGAGAGAGGTCGGCCCAGCAAAAACTCCCCGCCATCGCCAATCGACCCGGTACTACTGCCAACCCAGTGCGTGTCTGTGGTGCCCCAAACCGAGACGTCACTTCCTTACCTCAAGATCTATCGATTGGTAAATGTGAATCAGGATTGTTGCCCTGATCACGCGGCGGGTTCTTAATTGGAACTCGTCCAAATTTTTTTTCGTTTCTTCATTCATCATCATTTCATTTATAAAATAAGCAATGGTACACTTGTACATAACCTTTATAACTTCTCAACATGCGATTATACATTAAAGGTCTTCTTGACCTAATAATGACATTTTCATTGCATACATACACCTATTCAATCATTAGTTCACTTAGAACTCGTAACTTTAAACAAGTTCACTTATACATCAACATACCTGAATATTTTCATTCATATCATTTCACTCACCATGGGTAATCCTTTTAGCCCACATGGTACTATCTCGTACCTTAAAAATTCGAGAAAATCAACCTGAACAGGGTTATATGGGTGGCAGGATCAGCTACACCAAAGGATTTTTAATTTGCAACGTAATTATCCTTTTAAGCTGAAAATTGGGTCATTCCTTAATCACCCCATAATGATTCTTCCCAAAACGTTTCATGCTAAAATTCATCTATTTACTATTCCTTTCATATTTTAGTTTACAACATCATATAACTTCCATATTTGAGGCATAAAATCAAGATTAACATATACTTAATTGATTAATTGATAATCCCTCCATTGAGCACTTTAAATTCCCTTCTTTTCCACTCCTCCTTTCTGGATTTGACATGCCCTAGCTGCTACACTTGGAGAAAATTTCCATTTTTCTCCATTTTTCCTCTCTTTTCTCCCTCCTCTCTCTCTCTCTCTCTCTCTCTCTCTCTCTTCTTCTCTCTCTTTCTCCCCCCTTGCTAGAACGTGCAGCAGCCATTGCTCCTCCTTTTTTTTCTTTTTATAAACTACTTTACTTGGTGCTCAAGCAACCCCCTAGGGCATTTTTGTAAATTCTATTTTCACTTTCCACAATTGCCCTTCTTTACTTAGCTCTTAAGCAACTTGTTACTTGCTCTCCAAGAAACCAACTTCTCATGATAATTAACTTAATCCATTCCATTCATCTCATAGATTTCATAATTTTATTCCATCGTTTCAAATTTCATCTTAATCTGACATTTCTACGTCAAGTTATGACCACTTGAATTTATCTTTTGGATTTGGGATAAAAATAATTAATTATCACCCTAATCCCATCATGATTCCCTTAATCCAATCCATTCATAAAATTGGGCCCACCGTCAGAGCTTACCTTTCAAATTTCATCGAAATCTGCCTTCTAGGCGTCAAGTTATGAATTTTCTAGTGTTTTCCAACATAATTCCACAATTTCTATTTTAATCTCCATTAATTAAATTATGAAAATTAAACTAAACATTCATGCCACATTAGCATGTTTTAATCCTCATTATTCCCCTTTAGTCACCTTGACTCATATTGGGCTTCGGCAATTAAATTTTTAATCACCATTCTTAGTTGAACCCTAATTGCAAAATATCCTAAAATCCTAAAATATCCAAAAATTCCATTTAATCATATATAATGTGGCACCCCAGCCCGAGCATCACATCCTTACCTCAAGATCTATCGATTGGTAAATGTGAATCGGGATTGTTGCCCTGATCACGCTGCGGGTTCTTATTAGATATTTATCCACTTAATCCTAACTCCATACAATTTTATATCAATTATACATTCTATTTCCATCAAATTCCATTTTAGGCCATTATATCATTTGAGAGTTACACATGTCATCTCATAATCTTCATACTTAACCATATCATGGAATTTTATGCCTTAGCATTTACCCATAAAAAAAACCATTTTCACCAATCCGTAGGCATAAAACATAACATAATCCTTCTACAGCATTGAATAACAATTTAATTGTTAACATTCCTAAGTTCATATATAGGTACTCATGGAAATTCGTTCATCCTTGAATCTCCACCTGTGCTCCTTGCCTCCTTCCTTTCACCTGTCTATGGGTTTGGAAAACCAAACGTGAGTCGAAACTCAGTAAGCAAGCTTAGGATTTTTATGCAATTCATTTTGAAAGCAACATTATTTAAAAATATTTTCCTCCATTCAGTAGAGACACTTAGCAAGTGATCAACTACCTGCGGAGCAGAAACTTTTTCATAAACCTTTCATAAACATTTCATGAAAATCATTCATGAAAAACCATTCACGTAAATCATTTATAAATATTTCAAAAACATGGGATGTGCAAATTCATCATTTCCATTGATGACGTTATCCTTCATGTGACAGTACGCTAGCTCGGGGAACCCTCTTTCATGACATGATCCTTTCCATCCTTGGCGCCGGACCTTCCGACTTGGCAACGTCAAGGGGGACTCCTTGTCCACTTACTACCTCGACTAGCCTACTTGATTTCTATTCCATGCATGACTTTTAGTCACCCCGACATCATATACCCCCTTACACATGGAACTTGTCATTCTCATGTAGAGAATTCTTTACACCATCCCTTTTGAAACATTATTTCAACGAAACATCATATAAACTCATGTTTTCAACACATTTCAAGCATAATTGCGAAACCATAACCAATCATTTATTTCAACAGAAATAAACATTTCAATACACATATAAACAAGGAATGACCATCCTTAAATACCTTGTAATGAAAACCAAAATCATTTAGAAAGTTGCTTGCCTACCTCGCTTGCTTAGCTTTCCGTTTCGCTTATCCCTTTGCCTTTGCCTATACATATAAGAATGATATAACATTCATATATTTCCTTTTCTTGCATTCAACTCAGTTTTCCAACCCATTTGCATTAATATACATAATTCCTTCGACTTCTCAAGTTGTTACGCCCGTATAACACATGCTTGTGCATTACATGGGCTATTACGCATCACATTTATCCCCCTAAGTTGGGTAATCATTCAATCACATAATAATCATCCAATAATTATTATTTAATGGCTTATTACCTTGCTTAAGCCATTTTTTACTCACACATCGTTGCTCATTTTAAACACTCGTTGTTGCCTTAAGCCTCATTAATCAACTCCAAATTTTGAGATTAACGTCATGTCATTCAAAACAGTAATATATTCACAAAATTTATCATATTTTCATGCATTTTTACACAAAACCAATTCACTTAGGTCATTTACCACTTATGCATGTCTATCCGTTCACATATGCCCATTTGGCAACATATATATGAAGCCTTTCATAAAATTTCGGAAGTCAGAAACTTAATCTAAATTTCAGCATAATAATTATCCTTAATTACCACTGTACTTAGGGTATTTTTATGGGATTTAAATCCACTAATCATAGGTTTCCAAAATAGCAACTTTGGAACCCATTTTTCACTCATTTAACGCGTCTCTTGACACATAACCCTAAGCAGATTTATAAATTCGAATTTTCAGCAAATAATCACAATTTTCTTAATCCAAATTTAGTGTATTAATATATTTATCAATTTGGATCATTTCTACATAGGTTTCATTTTTCCTTTTGATTTTCTTCTCCAACTATCCACATATGCTGAAATTAGGTGTACTGAAATCTCAAAATCTTTAATTAATATCAAATTAAGGAATTTTGATCTGTAATTTCTACCATACCTCCATAACTATATGATTTAACTAAAATAAATATTTCCTGCACAAAATATTTAATATGTATATTTATTTTGGTATTTTTACCTTGCTGGAAAGCAACATCTATTTTCAGACAGCCTGAATGACTTTATTTATGGGATATATTTATACCCATAAAAACCTAATTTTAAAATTTTTTTTCGTATGATCCTCAATATGTCTCACATTTCCTGTAAACTTTTCAGCCCAAAATTCACTGTATAAAAATTATTAAAAATCCTTTTCTACAGCTGATTCTGTCACCCATTTTACCCTGTTTAGGTGAATATTCTCGGATTTTTAATTTGCAATGTACTTATACTTCTAAGCTGAAAATTTGGTCCTTCCTTAGTAAAATCCTAAGTATTCTTCCCAAAACTTTTTATACTAAAATTCATCCATTTACTATTCCATCCATATTTTAGTTTACAACATCAAATAACTTCCAAATTTGAGGTATAAAATCAAGACAATCATATACTTACTTCATTAAATGATGATCCCTCTTTTTCCCCTTCTTCTTTTCTTCTCTTTTCTTCCTCCTTGGTGTCCTAGATCTGGGACATGAGCTGCTGGCTTGGGGAAGAATTTCCATCACATTGGAAATTTTCCAACCCTCATTTCATGTGAACGGGCATGGGTTATGTAGTGCTGGATTTTCCAGCTTTAGGCCCCACTTTGTGGCAAATTTCCATAGTCATTCAATGCCTCCTTATCCTCTTAATGTGTTGGATTAATCTTAGCCACGTAAATTAATTTTTACACCTTTTAATAAAATAAAAAATATGCTCGAAAATCCACATAATCAAAGTTGTAACAAACTTTGACTTTGCATGAAAGTCATGTCCCCTCTCTTGAGACAAGTCAATCCACTTACTTTCTCCCCAAGAAATCCATTTCTCATGATAATTAGCTTAATCCATTCCATTCATCTCATAGATTTCATAATTTTATTCCATCGTTTCGAATTTCATCTCAAACTAATGTTTCTACGTCAAGTTATGACCACTTAAATTTATCTTTCTGATTTGGAATAAAAATAATTAATTTTCACCCTAATACCATCATGATTCCCTTAATCCAATCCATTCATAAAATTTGGCCCACCGTCGTGAGCTTACCTTTCAAATTTCATCGAAATCCGCCTTGTAGGCGTTGAGTTATGAATTTTTCATCATTTTCACCTTAATTCCATAATTTCACTTTAATCTCCATAAATTAAATCATGGTAATTAACATGATTATTCATGACATATTGTCACCATTAAATCCTCATTAAGCCCCTCGGGTCATACCGACTCACTTTGGGCTCCGGCGATTAAATTTTTAATCACCGTTTCCAATGGAAACCCTAATTCAAAATATCATAAAATTCTAAAATCATCCAAAAATTCTATTTAATTCACTTGTACATGTTCAATGTACACATTAAATCCTCCTTAGGTTGGGGTTTCACAATCCTCCCCCCCTTATAACAGGTTTTGTTCCGAAACCGTCTATTCTTTGAATAATTGGATTCCTCTACAGGTAGTGCATGCGTGGTTACATATTGGCAATTTAAAATTTAATGATGATCATCATCAAAATCAAACTAAGCTATTGCCAAACTTTCTAAATTTTAATCCATACCTGTAACCACCTCATCCTCTTGCTCTCGTGACTCCATGCACATACCAGGTTCGTAGAGCTAACCTGTCGGTTAGCTGCTTCTATTAACCTTTACGGAGCTGATCTTCCTTGCCTTTGCAACGTTTATGCCTTATTTGGACAATTCGGGGCAATGCGCCTTACCTGATTACAAACATAACCTCTGATACGAACTTCTGTGTTATCATACCTATCATATCACATAGATATAACTTATCATCTATTCACATAGATTTAATCTCATCTCATAGCTATCATCTCAATCACATACTTATCATCTTGTCACATAGACATATGATTTAATCTCATAAACAAAGCTATCATATCACATGCATACATTTTATGCATTCAAATTCCTTAGAGATAGTTATATCATCATAACTAATCATATCATGCTCATTATCAAAGCATCCACACATAAAACAAAGTCTTAGCATCTCAACATGCCAATTCACACAATCACAATCATGTGATATTATTCATCATCATAAATTTCACTACTATCATCATCATATATCATGCATCCTATCATAATAATCACTTATGCATTCATCATAAAATCATGCATATCATATTTAATCATTACACTTAAACTTTTCCACGCCTATTTACCAGTCCATTCTCTGATACTAAGATATGTGGTATCAGACCTATCCATTCAACATCCTTTATTTTCTCCTTCTCCCGCCTATTTACCAATCCTTGCTCTGATACCATTACTTGTAGCACCCCAGCCCGAGCGTCACATCCTTACCTCAGAATCTATCGATTGGTAAATATGAATCGGGATTGTTGCCCTGATCACACGGCGGGTTCTTATTGGATATTTATCCACTTAATCCTAACTCCTTAGGATTTTATATCATTTATAGATAAATCATTTGTAAACATTTCATAAACATGGGATGTGCAAATTCATCATTTCCATTGATGACGTTATCCTTCATGTGATGGTATGCTAGCTCGGGGAACCCTCTTTCATGACATGATCCTTTCCATCCTTGGCGCCGGACCTTCTGACTTGGCAACGTCAAGGGGGACTCCTTGTCCACTTACTACCTCGACTAGCCTACTTGATATCTATTCCATGCATGACTTTTAGTCAACCCGGCATCATATACCCCCTTACACATGGCACTTGTCATTCTCATGTAGAGAATTCTTTGCTCCATCCCTTTTGAAACATTATTTCAACGAAACATCATATAAACTGATGTTTTCAACACATTTCAATCATAATTGCGAAACCATAACCAATCATTTATTTCAACAGAAATAAACATTTCAATACACATATAAACAAGGAATGACCATCCTTAAATACCTTGTAATGAAAACCAAAATCATTTAGAAAGCTGCTTGCTTACCTCGCATGCTTAGCTTTCCGTTTTGCTTATCCCTTTACCTTTTCCTATACATATAAGAATGATATAACATTCATATATTTCCTTTGCTTGCATTCAACTCAGTCTCCAACCCATTTGCATTAATATACATAATTCATTCGACTTCTCAAGTCGTTACGCCCGTATAACACATGCTTGTGCATTACATGGGCTATTACACATCACATTTAGCCCCCTAAGTAGGGTAACATTCAATCACATAATAATCATCTGATAATTATTATTTAATATCTCATTACCTTCCTTAAGCCATTTTTTACTCCTTTTCCAAAATTCACAAATCGTTGCTCATTTTAAACACCCGTTGTTGCCTTAAGCCTCATTAATCAACCCCAAAATTTGAGGTTAACATCATGTCATTTGAAACAGCAATATATTCAAAAAATTTATCATATTTTCATGCATTTTTACACAAAATCAATTTACTTAGGTCATTTACCACTTATGCATGTCTATCCGTTCACATATGCCCATTTGGTAACATATATATGAGGCCTTTCATAAAATTTCCGAAGTCAGCAACTTAATCTAAATTTTAGAATGATAATTATCCTTAATTACCACTGTACTTAGGTTATTTTTATGTGATTTAAATCCACTAATCATAGGTTTCCAAAACAGCAACTTTGGAACCCATTTTTCACTCATTTAACGCGTCTCTTGACACATAACCCTAAGCAGATTTATAAATCCGAATTTTCAGCAAATAATCAAAATTTTCTTAATCAAAATTTAGTGTATTAACATATTTATCAATTTGGATCATTTCTACATAGGTTTCATATTTCGTTTTGATTTTCTTCTCCAACTATCCACATAGGTAGTGCATGCGTGGTTACATATTGGCAATTTAAGATTTAATGATCATCATCATCAAAATCAAACTAAGCTATTGCCAAACTTTCTAAAATTTAATCCATACCTGTAACCACCTCATCCTCTTGCTCTCGTGACTCCATGCACATACCAGGTTCGTAGAGCTAACCTGTCGGTTAGCTGCTTCTATTAACCTTGACGGAGCTGATCTTCCTTGCCTTTGCAACGTTTGTACCTTATTTGGACAATTCAGGGCAATGTGCCCTACCTGATTACAAACATAACATCTGATACCAACTTCTGTAGTATCATACGTATCATATCACATAGATATAACTTATAATCTATTCACATAGATTTCATCTCATCTCATAGCTATCATCTCAATCACATACTTATCATCTTGTCACATAGACATATGATTTAATCTCATAAACAAAGCTATCATATCACATGCATACATTTTATGCATTCAAATTCCTTAGAGATAGTTATATCATCATAACTAATCATATCATGCTCATTATCAAAGCATCCACACATAAAACAAAGTCTTAGCATCTCAACATGCCAATTCACACAATCACAATCATGTGATATTATTCATCATCATAAATTTCACTACTATCATCATCATATATCATGCATCCTATCATAATAATCACTTATGCATTCATCATAAAATCATGCATATCATATTTAATCATTACACTTAAACTTTTCCACGCCTATTTACCAGTCCATTCTCTGATACCAAGCTCTGTGGTATCAGACCTATCCTTTCAACGTCCTTTATTTTCTCCTTCTCCCGCCTATTTACCAATCCTTGCTCTGATACCATTACTTGTGGCACCCCAGCCCGAGCGTCACATCCTTACCTCAGGATCTATCAATTGGTAATGTAAATTGAGATTATTGCCCTGATCACGCGGCGGGTTCTTATTGATATTGATCCACTTAATCCTAACTCCTTATGATTTTATATCATTTATACATTCTATTTCCATCAAATGTCATTTGAGGCCATTATATCATTTGAGAGTTACACATGTCATCTCATAATCTTCATACTTAACCATATCATGGAATTTTATGCCTTAGCATTTACCCATAAAAAAAAAACCATTTTCACAAATCCGTAGGCATAAAACATAACATAATCCTTCTACAACATTGAATAACAATTTAATTGTTAACATTCCTAAGTTCATATATAGGTACTCATGGAAATTCGTTCATCCTTGAATCTCCACCTGTGCTCCTTGCCTCCTTCCTTTCACCTGTCTACGGGTTTGGAAAACAAAACGGGAGTCGAAACGCAGTAAGCAAGCTTAGGGTTTTCTTGCAATTCATTTTGATAGCAACATTCTTTAAAAACATTTCCCTCCATTCAGTAGAGACACTTAGCAAGTGATCAACTACTTGCGGCGCAGAAACTTTTTCATAAACCTTTCATAAACATTTCATGAAAATCATTCATGAAAAACCATTCAAGTAAATCATTTGTAAACATTTCATAAACATGGGATGTGCAAATTCATCATTTCCATTGATGACGTTATCCTTCATGTGACAGTACGCTAGCTCGGGGAACCCTCTTTCATGACATGATCCTTTCCATCCTTGGCGCCGGACCTTCCGACTTGGCAACGTCAAGGGGGACTCCTTGTACACTTACTACCTTGACTAGACTACTTCACCGGTCCTTTCCGACTTGGCAACGTTAAGGGGGACTCCTTGTCCACTTACTACCTCGACTAGCCTACTTGATATCTATTCCATGCATGACTTTTAGTCACCCCGGCATCATATACCCCCTTACACATGGAACCTGTCATTCTCATGTAGAGAATTCTTTGCACCACCCCTTTTGAAACATTGTTTCAACGAAACATCATATAAACTCATGTTTTCAACACATTTCAAGCATAATTGCGAAAACATAAGCAATCATTTATTTCAACAGAAATAAACATTTTAATACACATATAAACAAAGAATGACCATCCTTAAATACCTTGTAATGAAAACCAAAATTATTTAGAAAGCTTCTTGCTTACCTCGCTTGCCTAGCTTTCCGTTTCGCTTATCCCTTTGCCTTTGCCTATACATATAAGAATGATATAACATTCATATATTTCCTTTGCTTGCATTCAACTCAGTTTTCCAACCCATTTGCATTAATATACATAATTCCTTCGACTTCTCAAGTCGTTACGCCCGTATATCACATGCTTGTGCATTACATGGGCTATTACACATCACATTTAGCCCCCTGAGTAGGGTAATCATTCAATCACATAATAATCATCCAATAATTACTATTTAATGGCTCATTACCTTCCTTAAGCCATTTTTTACTCCTTTTCCAAAATTCACACATCGTTGCTCATTTTAAACCCCCGTTGTTTCCTTAAGCCTCATTAATCAACCCCAAAATTTGAGATTAACATCATGTCATTCGAAACAGCAATATATTCACAAAATTTATCATATTTTCATGCATTTTTACACAAAATCAATTTACTTAGGTAATTTACCTCTTATGCATGTCTATCCGTTCACATTTGCCCATTTGGCAACATATATATGAGGCCTTTCATAAAATTTCCAAAGTCAGCAAATTAATCTACATTTATGCATGATAATTATCCTTAATTTCCACTGCACTCAGGGTATTTTTATGGGATCTAAATCCACTAATCATAGGTTTCCAAAACAGCAACTTTGGAACCCATTTTTCACCCATTTAACGTGTCTCTTGACACATAACCCTAAGCAGATTTATAAATCCTAATTTTCAGCAAATAATCACAATTTTATTAATCCAAATTTAGTTTATTAACATATATATCAATTTGGATCTTTTCTACATAGGTTTCATATTTATTTTTTATTTTCTTCTCCAACTATCCACATATGCTGAAATTAGGTGTACTGAAATATCAAAATCTTAAATTAGTATAAAATCAAGAATTTTGAACTTAAATTTCTACCATACCTCAATAACTACATTAATTAACCAAAATAAATATTTTCAGCACGAAATATTTAATATTTCTATTTATTTTGGTATTTTTACCTTGCTGGACAGCAACATCTATTTTCAGACAGCCTGAATGACGTTATTTATGGGATATATCTATACCCATAAAAAAATAATTTTAAATATTTTTTATTATGATCCTCAATATTTCTTACATAGTTTTTAAATTTTCAGCCCATAATTCCTTGTAGAAAAATTACTAAAAATCGTTTTCTATAGCTGATTCTGTCACCCTTTTTACCCTGTTTAGGTGAATCTTCTTCGATTTGTAATTTTCAAAGTACTTATTATTTTAAGCTGAAAATTTGTTCGTTCCTTAATCACCTCATAGGGATTCTTTCCAAAAACATTTATGCTAAAATTCATCCATTTACTATTCCGTCCATATTTTAGTTTACAACATCAAATAACTTCCAAATTTGAGATATAAAATCAAGACAATCATATACTTACTTCATTAAATGATAATCCCTCTTTTTCCCCTTCTTCTTTTCTTCTCTTTTCTTCCTCCTTGGTGGCCTAGATCTGGGACATGAGCTGCTGCCTTGGGGAAGAATTTCCAGCACATTGGAAATTTTCCAACCCTCATTTCATGTGAACGGGCATGGGTTATGTAGTGCTGGATTTTCCAGCCATGGGCCCCACTTTGTGGCAAATTTCCACATGTATTCAATGCCTCCTTATCATCTTAATTTTTTGGATTAATCTTAGCCAAGTAAAATAATTTTTACACCTTTTAATAAAATAAAAAATATGCTCGAAAATCCACATAATCAAAGTTGTAACAAACTTTGACTTTGCATGAAAGTCATGTCCCCTCTCTTGAGACAAGTCAATCCACTTACTTGCACCCCAAGAAATCCATTTCTCATGATAATTAGCTTAATCCATTCCATTCATCTCATAGATTTCATAATTTTATTCCATCGTTTCGAATTTCATCTCAAACTAATGTTTCTACGTCAAGTTATGACCACTTAAATTTATCTTTCTGATTTGGGATAAAAATAATTAATTTTCACCCTAATACCATCATGATTCCCTTAATCCAATCCATTCATAAAATTTGGCCCACCGTCGTGAGCTTACCTTTCAAATTTCATCGAAATCCGCCTTGTAGGCGTTGAGTTATGAATTTTTCATCATTTTTCACCTTAATTCCATAATTTCACTTTAATCTCCATAAATTAAATCATGGTAATTAACATGATTATTTATGACATATTGTCACCATTAAATCCTCATTAAGCCCCTCGGGTCATACCGATTCACTTTGGGCTCCGGCGATTAAATTTTTAATCACCATTTCCAATGGAAACCCTAATTTAAAATATCATAAAATTCTAAAATCATCCAAAAATTCTATTTAATTCACATATAAATCACATGTACATGTTCAATGTACACATTAAATCCTCCTTAGGTTGGGGTTTCACATATAAGTCATATGTACATGTTCAATGCACACATTAAATCCTCCTTAGGTTGGGGTTTCACAGTGTCCAAGCCCTCACTCGAATGAAATCACAGGAGATGGAGGAGAAAGTGATTGCAAGTATGATTTACATTTTAGGAAATTCTGCAATAGCTTTATTTGATTCTGGAGCTACGCATTCATTTATATCATACCAATTCGTAATCACACATGCACTTCGGGTAGAAGAAACCAGTAGTACTATACATGTAGAATCTCCAATATATAGATTGGCAAGTATAAATCAAATTTGCAAGGCATGTCCTATCAAGATAGGGAAAAAAATATGAGAAGCTGATCTCATCTTATTACCAATGACAGAGTTTGATGTCATACTAGGGATGGATTGGCTAAGTCAATGGGGTGCAACAATTAATTGTAAAAATAAAAAGGCGTAATTTGAAACACCAAAAGATGAAATAGAGATCAGTAAAATAAGACAACTTGAAAACACAATAAAGATGGTATCAGCTATGAAAGCAGCTAAGCTGATACGCCAATAATGTACAGCTTATCTGGTCTCTATAAACACAATAAAAAGAGATGGGGTACCTATGGATCAAATTCTAGTGGTAAAAGAATTTCCAGATATTTTTTCAAAGGAGCTATGTAATTTACCACCGGAAAGGGAAATGGATTGGAAATAGAAATTATCCCAGGGACAACCCCAATATCTAAGGCCCCATATAGGATGGCACCAGCCGAATTGGCTGAATTAAAAGTACAAATCCAAGATTTATTAGATAAGGGGTTTATTAGACCCAGTGCATCACCTTGGGGAGCTCCAGTACTATTTGTAAGGGAAAAGGATGGGAGTTTGATACTCTGTATTGACTACAGAGAATTCAATAAAGTAACGATCAAGAATAAGTACCCACTCCCAAGGATAGATGATCTTTTTGATCAGTTAAAAGGAGCTTCTACATTTTCAAAAATTGATTTACAGTCAGGTTACCACCGGTTGAGGATATGTCCAAAGGACATCCATAAAACAGCATTCAGAACAAGATATGGGCATTATAAATTCTTAGTCATGCCATTTGGACTAACGAATACCCCAACTGTATTTATGGACATGATGAACAGGATTTTTTGAGAATTTTTGGATCAATTTGTGGTGGTATTCATTGATGATATATTGATTTATTCAAAGACAGAAGAAGAGCATGAGAAATATTTGAGGATAGTATTGGAAATTCTCCGAAGGGAGAAATTATATGCTAAATTCAAGAAATGTGAATTTTTGTTGAAACAGGTAGCATTTCTCGGCCACATTATATCTGGGAAAGGAGTACAGGTAGATCCTCAAAATATTGAGGCAATAACAAAGTGGCCACAGCCAACAAATATCACGGAAATAAGAAGTTTCCTAAGGCTAGCTGGCTACTACAGAAGGTTTGTGGAAGGATTCTCACAATTGTCAGCTCCACTCACAAAGCTAACAAGGAAAGGAGTTAGGTATGAATGGACATAGAAATGTGAGAATAGCTTCCAAGAGTTAAAGAAAAGACTAGTAAAAGCTCAAATTCTAACACTACCTACGGAGAAGGAAGGGTTTGTGATCTATAGTGATGCCTCAAAGAAAGGATTAGGATGTGTACTGATGCAAAATAGAAAATTTATATCATACGGATCCAGGCAACTCAAGCCAAATGAGGTAAACTATCCAACCCATGATTTAGAATTAGCAGCAGTAGTCTTTGCCTTGAAAATTTGGAGACATTATTTATATGGAGTTAAACATAAGGTCTATACTGATCACAAAAGCCTCAAGTATATTTTTACTCAAAAGGAATTAAATATGAGGCAAAGAAGATGGCTCGAGTTACTTAAGGATTATGACATCAACATTTTATATCATCCAGGCAAAGCCAATGTAGTAGCTGATGCGCTAAGTGGAAATATTAGCTTAGCACATCTCATCACAAAGGAAGAAGAGCTACTACAAGAATTAAGACAACTAGAATTAATTGTAAGCCCACTTGGGGTACAAGTTAAATTGTCTCAATTACAAATCCAGTTGAATTTATTTGAGCAAATTAAAAAGGCTCAACAAGAAAATGGGGGTTTAAAGAGTTATGTGAAGAAAATGATCAAGAAAAATCCCACTGAATATATACAAGATGAACATGGGATGTACAGATATAGGGGTCGCCTTTGTATACCCAATCGAGAGGAAATAAAGGAACAGATATTGAAAGAAGCACATTTCTCTTCATTTTCGATGCATCCAGGGAGCACCAAGATGTATCAAGACATCAAAAGGATGTATTGGTGGAATAATATGAAGAGAGAAATTACTAAATATGTGGCTAAGTGCCTAACATGTCAAAGGGTTAAGGCTGATCATCAAAGAACCCCTGGAAAATTACAGTCGCTCGAAGTCCCAGAATGGAAATGGGATGACATTACTATGAATTTTATTGAAGGGTTGCCAAGAACCCAAAATGAAAGTGATTCTATATGGGTAATAGTTGATAGATTATCAAAGGTAGCTCATTTCCTAGCCATCAAGAAAAATTTTACTGCTTAGCGACTGGCTAAGATCTATTATAAGGAGATAGTGAGACTGCATGGAGTACCTAAGTCAATAGTTTCCAATCGAGATTCTAGTTTTACGTCTAGATTTTGGAAAAGTTTACATCAAACCTTAGGTACACAGCTAAAATTCAGCACAACATTTCATCCTCAAACTGATGGGCAGACAGAAAGGGTAAATTAAATAGTTGAGGATATGCTGAGGATGTGCATAATAGAATTTGGAGGATCATGGGATGAATATTTGGCTATGGCAGAGTTTGCTTATAACAACAGTTATCGAGCAAGTATTCAAATAGCCCCATTTGAAGCTTTATATGGACGGAAATGTAGAACTCCTCTAAACTGGGATGAAGTGCGAGAAAGAAAATTGGCTCCAGACCTCTCAAAAAGAATGGCGGAAAAAGTCCAAGTAATTCGCCAGTGTATACTCACGCCTAGAGCAGGCAAAAGAGTTACACCAATTGCGAAAGAAGGGATTTAAATATCCAAGTTGGGGATCACGTATTTGTCAAAGTAACGTCATTCAAAGGAGTCACTCGATTTGGAAAGAGGGAAAAATTAAACCCAAGATATGTCGGGCCCTTTGAAGTTCTGGAAAAGATAGGCAATTTAGCCTATAGAATAGCTCTGCCACCAGTCCTCAGTGTCATCCATAATGTATTTCACATCTCCATGCTAAGGAAATATGTTTTTGATTCTACCCATGTGTTGATAGCGAAGAATTTTCCGATCCAAGAACACTTGAACTATGAGGAAAGGCCAATCAAAATATTGGATTTCAAAATCAAGAAGCTTCGGAACAGAGAAATCGAATATGTAAAGGTGCAATGGAATCGATATTCGGAGTCCGAAGCCACTTGGGAGCTACAAGAAGAGGTCGAAAGGAAATATCCTCAATTGTTCAAAGAAAGATAGGTTTCAGGACGAAACCTATTGTAAGGAGGGGAGGATTGTGAAACCCCGACAATATACGCATCATTTCGACAATTGTAACCCTAAATTCTTTTGTAATTATTTTTATGATAAACGAAAACTCATGAATTATATTGATGAATATGTGTATTGGAGATTGATATAATGCAATTGGGAATTTAACCCTGTGAATAGTGCCCCTGAATAGTAAACGTGAATAGTAACTGGGGATTAAGACACATGATTAAGAGTTAATCACTTGAATTAACTTAATCACAAAAAGACAAAAAAGAGATTTAATCACTACAGGACAAAATAAAATTACTTTTGGATATTTTAATACCATTTTGGATTTTTGTGAAAAAATAAAGAAAAATTCAAAATTTGCAATCCGGGCGTCGAATTTCGATAAAAATTTTTATGGATAGTTAAAAATTCATGATGGACATGATGAATGGGTTAATATGTGATAAAAATCACAAATCAAAGGTCAAGATGAAACATCAAAACAAGATCGAAAAGTAGCTAACTTTTTAATAAATTCTACTTTTAACTTTTTAAATAAAATAAATAATTAAAAAATAAAAAAATTAATTAAAAGGCAGTTGCTGCAGGGGCTGGAGCAAGCTAGGGTGGCTGGAGGCTTGACCAAGATCAATGGTCATTAATCATCATCATCTTTAATCCATGGCTAAGATTAATTTACCCTAATTTAATTAATTTTAAAAAAAACAAAAAATAGGTAAAAATAGGGCTGCATAGGGGGGCTGGATCAGGCATAGGGTGGGCAGCACATGCCTCAAAGTATTTTTTAAAATTAAAAAGAAATACCAATTTATAATTAAATATCTCAAAGCTAGGAGGTAAATTCTAAATTCTTAAAAAATGCAACCATATAAATAGGGCAGCAGGGAGAACGTCCAAGGGCATCAAAATCATGCTCCACTTGAGCCATTCCAAGCCCCCAAACCATCCTACACATCCAAGGAAAGAAGGGAGTAAGTTAGAGAGAGAAAGTGTGAGAAAAAAAGGCGTATCTCCACTTCGGGTAAGTGATTTTTATCCTAATTTTTTTGGATGTTAAGTAGGGTAAAAATATGCTTAGATAATTCCTAAGAATGATAAAATGGAATTATGCCAAAACATCAAAAATTCGGAGCCAAGATAGGGTATTCGGGAAGATAGCATATGATATGTGAAAATAATGCTCCAAAATTGATAAATGATGATTTGGGATGTAAAATTATAATAAATATGATATTGTAATGATGATATATTAATTTCATAATTTTTGGAATTAAGGATTATGCCTAAGTGAATTTATGTTGATTTTTAATATATGGAGAAAATGATTTTTTTCGCCCAGTAAATGATGATAAATTCAAAATGTATGAATTTCATATGATATACTAGGCATAAGCTATGTCATAGTATTTTTTATTTTTTGAAAAAATATCAATTTTTGGAACCCATGAACAGTAACCACGTCTCTGTGAACAGTAACCTCGGATGAATAATAATTTGCTAAAAATTGATAAATGATGATTTGGGATGTATGATTATGATAAATATGATGTTGGAATGATGATATATTAATTTCATAATTTTTGGAATTAAGGATTATGCCTAAGTGAATTTATGTTGATTTTTAATATATGGAGAAAACAATTTTTTTTTGCCAAGTAAATAATGATAAATTCAAAATGTATGAAATGTCCTATGATATACTAAGCATAAGCTATGTCATGGTATTTTTTATTTTTGGAACTCATGAACAGTAACCACGTCTCTGTGAACAGTAACCTCAGATGAACAGTGACTTGCTACAGTGATTTGCTAAAGTAAACAACGTGATTTTGGAGAAAATTTGAGATTAATATTTAAATATAAGGATGGAAATTTTGAGGAACTTATGGATAAAAATATCCATATAAAGAAATAATGCCCAAATATTATAGAGCATGCATGGGAAGTAGCTTGAATAGAAGAAATAAAATTATCCTTTTTCCTTGAATAGGAAAAGGAAAAGAGAAGGTCGAAGACACCCACTGAGAAGGTAAGCAAGTTATATATTTTGCAAATTATTTCCAAAATGCTTGAAATTGTTTGTGAATTGCTTTATGAAATTTATTTAAGGTTGGCCATACCTATAACTGCTTTACATGAACTGAAATGTGTTTGTTAAATTGTTTATTAAATGCATTTTATGAAATTGTTTATGATTTGCAAATGGCATGCCGGCATGTGTATGTGAATGAGCATGTGCACGAGGAATAGGCCTTAGATGAGGTAGTAAGCGGACCGGATGTCCCCCTCACTATTGCCAAGTCGCTTATATAGGCCCAGGCCGGCGGCGACCTCCCTGAGATGGGAGCATGTATGGGATGAGCGCCTAGCTAGCGTTGCATCTAAAGGAATGTCATGAATGCTATGTATGCATTGCATTTGCATTTTATGAAATGCATGAAAATGATTGAAAAATTATGTATGGCTTGCTTACTGAGTATTATTACTCACCCATGCTTTTTCAACAACAGATAGGAAATGATGATGAAGGCAGCATGCCAAGCATTATGTAGTTTTTTGATATAAATGGTATATATGTAAATTTGTATATAAAGACAATGATGTTAAATTTTGAGATGGAGATGAATATTTTTATTCCAATAAAAATGTTTAATGAACAGTTTTTTATCATAACTGTGATATGTAAAATATATTTCATGTTGGATGAATAATGAAAATTTTTCATGTATTGATGTTATATATATATATAAAATCTCGTCGTGTGATCAGGGCAACAATCCTAAGTCATGTTTACCAATCAAAACGATCCAGGAGTAAGGCTTCTAGGCACCTCGGTTCGGGGCGCCACACTATTGCCCCTGCTGTATTTATGGATATGATGAATCAGGTATTTCAGGATTGTCTAGACCAATTTGTGGTTGTATTTATTGGCGATATCTTGATTTACTCAAAATCAGAAGAGGAATATGAAATCCATTTACGAAGGATACTGGAAAGATTAAGGAAAGAAAAATTATATGCCAAGTTAAAGAAATGCGAGTTTGGCTAAAACAAGTGGCATTTCTAGGGCATATAATCTCAGAAAAAGGAATTTAAGTCGACCCTTAGAAAATTGAGGTGGTATTGAAGTTGTCAAGGCCAACGACCATTTCGGAAATCAGAAGTTTTTTAGGATTGGCTGGCTACTACAGATGATTTGTCAAGGGTTTTTCAAAACTATCAGCCCCATTGACGCAATTGACTCGCAAAGGAGTTAAGTATGTACGACCTAATAAATTGAACGCAGTTTTTAGGAATTGAAGCAATGATTAATAGAAGCGCCTATTCTAATCCTACCTGAAGGAAATGAATGATTTGTGGTCTATAGCAAGGCCTCAAGGAAGGGATTGGGATGCGTATTGATGCAAAGAGGAAAGGTAATAGCTTATGCATTTCGGTAGTTGAAGCCCAATGAGGTAAGCTACCCCACTCACGACTTAGAGCTAGAAACAGTGGCGTTTGACTTGAAAATTTGGAGACACTACCTGTATTGTGCTAGGTGCAAAATTTATATAGACCATAAAAGCCTTAAGTACATTTTTACTGAAAAAGAGTTAAATATGAGACAAAGGAGATGGCTCGAGTTGCTAAAGGATTACGATCTAGAGATACTATACCATCCAGGTAAGGCAAACATGGTAGCTAATGTATTGAGCAGAAATGCCAGCATAACGCACCTTATCACGAAGGAGGAAGGGTTGCTTCAAGAGATAAGACAACTATAGTTAATTGTATGTCCACTTAGAGTTCAAGCAAGGTTATCACAAATGCGCATACAATCTTCCTTATTTAAACAGATTAAGGTCGCACAGCAGAATGACTCAGACCTACATAAATATAAAAAAGATGAATAAAAAGGGGTTGAATGAATTTATCATTGATGAACAAGGTATGTATCAGTACAAGGGTCGCCTTTGCATGCCTAATTCAATGAAATTGAAGGAACAGATTCTCAAGGAGGTGCATATTTTGTCATTTTCTATATATTCAAGAAGCACTAAAATGTATCAGGATCTCAAGAAAGGTTATTGGTGGAATAACATGAAAAGGAGATCGCTGAATACGTGGCTAAGTGCTTAACATGCCAAAGGGTGAAGGCAGATCACCAACGCATGCCTGGAAAGTTATAATCTTTGGAAGTTTCTAAATGGAAATGGGACGACATTACCATGGATTTTATAGGACTGCCTAAGACACAAGCAAAAAATGACCCTATATGGGTAATAGTGGATCGATTATCCAAGGTTGCACACTGTATACCCATTAAGAGGACCTTTTCGGCAGAAAGACTAGCCAAGCTGTACTATAAGGAGATAGTACGGCTTCACGTAGTGCCCAAGCCAATAGTATCCTATTGAGAAACAACGTTTACATCTCATGTTTAGAAAAGTTTACATGAAACCTTAGGCACTCAGCTCAAATTCAGTACAGTGTTTCATCCCTAAACAGATGGACAGACAGAGCGAATAAATTAGATTATCGAGGACATGCTCTGTATGTGTACATTAGAATTTATAGGATAGTGGGATGAATACGTACCGATAGCAGAATTTGCGTACAATAACAGCTATTAGGCTAGTATTCAAATGACTCTATTTGAAGCATTATATGGATGACAATGTCAAATGCCATTGAACTAGGATGAAGTTGGAGAGAAAAAGCTAGCCCCAGACTTGTCTCGATAAATGGCGGACAAGATACAAGTTATTCGCTAGTGTATACTCATAGCCCAAAGTTGGTAAAAGAGTTACACAAATTACAAGAGAAATAATTTGAGTATCCAAATTGGCGAACATGTGTTCATAAAGGTCATGCTATACAAAGAAGTCATAAGGTTTGGAAAAAGGAGCAAGCTAAATCCTAGGTATATTGGACCATTTGAAATACTATAAAGGATAAGGAAATTGGCTTAAAGAGTAGCCTTACCCCTAGAGCTAGCCCTAGTACATAATATATTTCATATTTCCATGCTTAGAAAATATATTCCAGACCCTAGCCATATACTGGTAGTAAAAAACCTACCAATTCAAGATCATTTGAACTATAAAGAAAGACCAATTAGGATCTTGGATCATAAAGTACAAAAGCTTCAGAATAGAAAAATCAAATATATTAAAGTTCAACGGAACAGAATAGAAAAATCAAATATATTAAGGTTCAATGGAATCGGTATTCCAAAAGCGAGGTTACATGGGAATTAAAAGAAGAGGTTGAAAGAAAATATCCCCAACTATTCCAAAAATAAACGATTTCGAGACAAAACCTTTTATAAGGGGGGAGGATTGTAATACCTGGACTAAAATAGAAATCATACATGTGCATTTGACATGTAAATATGAATTATCTATTATTTGATTGATTTATGAATGATTTCAATAATTTGATGATTTATTGCAATTAGGGCTGATATTAAGAATGGTGATTAAGTTAATCGCCATGGCCCAATGTGGGTTAATACGACGAAGGTGGTCTAATAAGGATTAGAAAATTTCAATGTGCAATGAATAATTATTTCGTTTAATTAATGGAGGTTACGATGATAATTATGGAATTAAGGTAATAAAGTTAGAAAATTCATAACTTAACGCCTATAAGGAGGATTGAGATGAAATTTAAAAGGTAAGCACATGATTATGTACCCAATCTTGTGGATGGATTGGATTATGAAAATTATGATGGGATTACGGTGATAATTATTTATTTTCATCCAAATCCAAAAGTTAAACTCAAATGGCCATAACTTGAGATAGAAAGGTCATTTTGACATGAAATTTGACATGAACGGATAAAACTTTATGGTTAACATTATAGAAGGATTTGATTAAGATAATTATCATAAAAAAATTCTTAATCAAAAAAGGACGAGAGGAGTTGACTTTTGTCTCATAAAATGACATTTATATTAATGAAAAAGCAAGTGGATTAATGGCAAGTTTAATGGCTTACATGAGGTGTCAAGAGAGGGTAAATTGAAGTGGATTTTATGAATAATCAAAAATACCAAAAAATCATGAATTATCCATGGTTTAAATGTATAGTTTAATGGCTAAGGAGAGTAGCCATGGGAGGCCACATATATGGCATAAAGAAGTGATGCCCAAGGGAGATATACATGGATTTTTTTGATTTTTCAAAAATGTAAAATATGCATCTAATTAACCTAGATAGCTAGGGTGAGTAATGGACAATAAATTGGGTTGAATTTTGTGGCAAAAAGATGTCATAAGACCTATGACATGTGGACGTCTCTAAGTGGACAGCTATATGGGCTAGAATTGAGCAAAGATTTGATGATTTTTATATATAATAATTACACATTTTACTTGGATAAAATGATGCCAACTCATCAAGGGATAAGTTACCCATAAATTACCCTCCATATGATATGGCAAAGTGGGCCCAAAATCTGAAAAATGAAAGAGCATAAGAGGGCAGCTTGGATGTCCATGAGTGAGGGTTAGAGAGAGAAAAATCCAAGGAGAAAAAAAATCTCCAAAAGTGGAAGCAGCAAGGGACGTGTTCAAGCAGCCCAAGCAAGGAGGAAAAAAGGAGGAAAAGAGAAGGAAAAAGGAGAAGAAAAAGGATGAAGAAAAGAGGGAATTCAAGTTGAGAAAGATTAGATCAAAAGTTTCCTAGATTCAAGTAAGTATGATTTAAGTTTTGAATCATTTAAATCCAAGTTTCTTACCTCTATTTATAGGTCATGAATTTGATCCATAATGAAGCTTTAAAGGATGATTTATGATGTCCTTAAATAGGGTATTCAATGAGGATTGAATGGAATTAATGAATTCAAGGGTTTAAAGAGGTTAAGTAGATGCTAGGAGTGATTATGGGTCATTAAACCTAGCTGGAATTTTCTTAATTCCTCATGTAAAGTTGTTGTTTTGATTATTTACCAAGATTAAATTATGAATCATGATTAAATGAATTATATATGTTGATTTGGGTATAAGATATAAACCCTAGAAAATATGGAACTTAGGGTTGTCAACATGACTCGATTTTCACTTTCTATGGCATATATGATGCATGAATTAGCCGAAATGATACATGAAAGGATTAGAGGGTAAAGTAACCTAAGTATTGGGCACGTCCAAACCAGCAAGGGGGAAGGAGAAAAGGAGAAGAAAAAGAGGAAGAAAAAGGATGAGAAAAAGAAGAAGAATCAAGCAACTCAAGTTGGATTCAAGTTAGGGTTGATTCAAGTAAGTGAAATCTAAGTTTTGAATCACTTAAATCAAGTTTTTCTCTCTCAATTCATGAGCCATGAATATGGTTCATAAATATCTCTTAAAGGCAGAGTTATGATGTCTTAATATGGGTATTGAATGATTTTTGAAAGATTTAAACGAGATCAAGAGTTCAAGAGAGTGAAAATGGAAGTTTAAGTTGGATTTTGACATGAAAGCTTACTGGAAAATTCCCAAAACCCTAAACCAAGTTTCTGTATGATTTAAGCATGTTGATTTGGATGTAATTAATGTTCTTTTGAATTACATATGTTGATTTAAACATTTGTTAATGATTTTAGCAAATATGGAACCCTAAGTTTCAAGAAATGCCTGATTTTTCTATTTTTAAGTTAAAAATGATACAAGGAAGCACTTAAATTGTTTATGGATGAATTTTAGGGTAAATTACCCTAAATTAAGGACCCTTGAAATGGCCAAAGTGGGATGGATGATTTTTCCATAAATCTAATTTTTTTAGGGTATGTATATAGGACGTCCAAATGGGAGCCAAAACGGGTGCTTTCTATATGATTTTTGTTGCTGTTCGTAATGAAATAATTTATGGATGTTATGGAGGGTAAAATACCCTATATTTAAGGTGTTTTTAGTGTCCAAAATGGTTTGAAAATATTAGCCCTAAATCTGATTTTATTGACATATGTTTGGACACGTCAAAATGGGTTAAATGGATACCCTATATGCATGAATATGTTGCTGTTATGGAAGCAAATTAATTATGGATTTTAAATATGAGATAATACCCTAAATTTGGATTAAGAAAATCAAGTTTAGTTTCTGGAAATTATGACCTAAAAATCTGTTATGATTTAAGTCTTGAAAGAGGCGTTGAAATGATGAAAAACGGGTCTTAACATGACTGTTTTGGAAACCAGTGATAAAAGGATTAAAAATCAGAAATTAAACCTTAAAG
This sequence comes from Annona cherimola, assembly GCA_030490835.1. Taxonomy (NCBI): domain Eukaryota; kingdom Viridiplantae; phylum Streptophyta; class Magnoliopsida; order Magnoliales; family Annonaceae; genus Annona; species Annona cherimola. The sequence goes on along the minus strand of CM059972.1, from coordinate 51,696,200 downwards.
TATATGTTAATTAAGGGGTTTAATGATGATGAAAATGGGTGTAATTTTCTGTGTTAAGAAATTTTAAGAAACACATAATATATGTGTTGTATGTTGAACGTCTGTAGAACATATGTATGAATCGATGATATGTGACTTATGTGAACTTGCTAAAATGAAAAATATGCATGAACATGTGATGAAATGCATAAGGATATTTCTGTATGAATTAGGATTAATTATCTCAATATTTGAGATTTATTTATAAAGCTTGAAATGTCACTTATATGCTTAGAATAAGCATTGACGTAGGAAAGATGAAAAATAGATGAAAAATGGTTAATGGGAGATATAAATTCTCAAATGATGAATTATGAATGAATGTTCTGTGTTTACCCTAAATATGGGGCTAAAACACAATATGAAATGAATGTTGTGATGCACGAGTGCATGTTATGTGTGAATGATCTATTTGAAAATCCAAGTTGATTGTGTATGATATGGATTATAGGATTGGAAAACTAAGTAAGTGCAAGCAAATGGATTTTTATGAATACAATGCTATGTTATGTATAGGCAAAGGCAAAGAGATTAACGAGGTGGAAAGCTAAGCAAGCAAGGTAAGCAAGCAGTTTTTTAAAATGCTTTGTTTATCAAATGTGTTGAAATGCTTATCAATGATATTCTAACTATTTAAATGAGTTAGCAAATGAATGATTTCGATTCTTTCTAAGTTGTTTAAGGATGACATTTCCTTATCTAAATATGTATTGAAATATTATTTTCAATTAAATAAATGAATTGTTTACTGCGTTCCAAGAACTTATGTCAAATGATTAATCATGAGTTTATGATTGAAAAAGATCATGCTAGCATGTCAAAGTTCATGTTTATGAAAGAAAGCATGTGCACAAAAGCATGAGGTCCACCTCAAAGGTGTAAGCGGACCGAATGTCCCCCTTTGGTGCGGCCAAGTCGCTAAGAGAGGCCAAGGGCCGGCGGCACTTCCCTGGAATGGGAGAGAGGATGAAAGTGGATGGTTGTCTAGCTATCTTCTATCCAAATGAATGTCATGATTTTAAATAATGCATTGCATTATTTATAATATACTCTGGATGGGTATGAGAAGCATGTTTTAAGATATACCCTCGAGCGGGTATAATGTGGCTTTCCATGAATGGTTTATGAAAAGGTTTCTACTCCATTGGTAGTTGATTACTTGTTAAGTGTCTTCAACCGAATGGAGAGAAATACATTTAAACAATTTTGCCTTGAAAATGTATTGCCTAAAAACCTTATAGCTTGCTTATTGAGTTTTGACTCATAGTTTTATTTTCCAAATCCTAAAGACAGATGAAAGGAGAGAACCATGTGAGGAGCACAGGTGGAGATTTAAAGAAAAAATGAATTTCTACAAGTTCTTGTGATAAAACTCTATGAATTGTATGGTTATATGTTGATGACATTATTGATGTCTGAATGTTGTATAAGGATTTTATTATGTTTATGACTATGTGATGATTATGACTATAAATAGCGAAAAAAAATTATGGTCAATTATTAAGAATGATTTATCATGAAATGGTTAAGTATGGAAAATCATGAGATCATATGTGTATATTTCAAATGGAATATATAAAATGATATAAACTCCTAAGGAGTTAAGATAAAATGGATAAATAGCCAAATAGCCCGCCAAGTAATAGGGCAACAATCCTGATCACGCTTACCAATCGATAGATCTTGGAGTAAGGTTGTGACGCTCGGGCTAGGGCGCCACATTGTTAAAATTAATTCTAAGTTGTTTAAGGATGGTCATTCATTTATCTCAATGTGTGGAAATGTCATTTTAACTTGTGATAAATGATTTGCATAATGCGTTAGCAAATGTTGATGAAAATGATGATTTAAGAGTTTATGTATAAAAAATCATGCTAGCATGCTAAAGATCATGTTTATGATAATTTCATGTGCACAAGGCGTCAGGTCCACCTCAAAGGTACAAGCGGACCGGTTGTCCCCCTTTGGTGTGACCGAGTCGCTAAAATAGGCCCAAGGCCGGCGGCGCCCTCCCTGAGATGGGAGAAGATGGAGACGGATAGTCACCTAGCTAGCTTCGATCCTTTGATTTTCAAGTTTATAATAATGTATTGCATTATTCACAATATACCCGTGATGGGTATAAGGCTCATGTTTTCATGATATACCCACGAGTAGGTATAATGATGCTTTCCAAAGATGTGTTTAAATGAAAAATTTTGCCTGCAAAATGAATTACCTAAAACTATATAGCTTGGTTATTGAGTTTCGACTAACGCTTTGTTTTCCAAACCCTAAGATAGGTGAAAGGATAGCGATGATAGAAGAGCACAAGTTAAACAATGAAGAAAGATAATTTTATGGTTGCATGTGTATAACTTTAATTTTGAATGAATGTATGAAATTTACATTATGGTTTACGATGTATTGATGGAAGAATTTTATGGACAAATGTTAAATGCATGCTTTGCCATGTTGTGAATAAATATGATACTAAGTCCTAAGGATGGCCTAAATGGGGAAAATGACTAAAAACGGAATATGTATGATGACATTAACTCCTAAGAAGTAAAGATTAAATGGATAAATATCCGATAAATCCTGTCATGTGACAGGGTAATAATCCTGATCACGTTTACCAATCAATAATGGTCCCGGAGTAAGGCTCAAGATGTGATGCTCGATTTGGAGTGCCACACAGTTTGAACTAGAAGTATGTTTGGGCAAAATAGAAATACAATTGAATCAGTTGCAATTGAGGTCATCTTTATTTGAACAAATTCAACAAGAACAACAAAAGGATACAGAACTACAAAAATTAATGCAAACCATGACACAAAAAGAAAATATAGTATTCAACATTGATGAAAATCGAATGTATCAATATCGAAAGAGACTTTGTGTTCCCAACAAGGTAGAAATTAAATAACAAATTTTCAAAGAAGCACATTACTCACAGTTTTCTATCCATTCGGGGAGTACAAAGATGTATCAGGATTTTAAAAATAGATATTGGTGGGATAATATGAAAAGTGAAATAGCTGAATTTGTAAGTAGATATCTTATTTGTCAACAGGTTAAGGCAAATCATCAAAGACCCGGAAGACCTTTGCAGCCCTTAGAAATTCCTCAATGGAAATGGAATGACATTAGTATGGATTTTATTGAAGGAGTACCCCGAACTCAGAAAGGATATAATTCTATATGAGTAATAGTTGATAGATTATTCAAAGTAGCTTACTTCCTTCCTGTGAAATCCACACTTTCAACAGTAAAATTGGCTGAAATTTATTATAAGGAAATTGTTAGATTACATGGAATTCCTAAAACTATTATGTCAGATAGGGATCCCTCTTTCACTTCACATTTTTGGGAAAATCTACATCAAGCCATAGGTATAGAGCTTCATTCTAGCACAGCAAATCATCCACAGACTGATGGGCAGACGAAGTGAGTAAACAGAATTGTAGAGGATATGTTGCAAATGTGTGTCACTGACTTTAGTGGATCTTGGGATGAATATTTATCCATGATTGAGTTTGCATACAATAATAGTTATCAAGCGAGTATTCAAATGGCCCCATTTGAAGCATTGTATGAACGACAATGCAAAACTCCATTAAATTAGAGTGAAGTGGGAGAAAGAAAAATTGCCCCTGACCTGGCACAAAGAATGACAAATAAAGTCAAGGTAATTAGACAATGTATACTGATAGCAGAAAGTAGACAAAAGACATATGCAGATGAAAAAATGCGAGAAAAAGAATTTCAAATTGGAGATCATGTTTTTATTAAGGTCTCTCCAACTAAAGGAATCACTTGATTTGAAAAAAAAAAGGAAAACTAAATCCAAATTTTTGGACAGAATGGGAAATGTGGCCTATAGAATTGCATTGCCCCCAGCTCTAGCTGCAGTTCATAATGTTTTTCATGTCTCGTTGCTCAAGAATTATGTTTCGGACCCAAGTCATATATTGATACTAAAAACTCTTCCAATTAAAGATATTGTAAATTATGAGGAAGTTCCTATCAAAATCTTGGATTACAAATAGCAACATCTATGAAACCGAATTATTAAGTAGGTGAAAATTCAATGGAAACAATATTCTGAAGATGAAGCTACATGGGAACTTAAGGAAGTTATGCAAAGAAAATACTCATATTTATTTGAATAGTCACATTCAAGTTTCGAGACGAAACTTGTGTAAGGGGAGGAGAATGTGATGGCTAAGTAGAACCGGATAAATTAATCCTTAATTTTTTATTAATTATTCAAATTAGTGATATGATTAGAAAATTTAAGATATGATTAGGAAAATATTTATATGTAAGGATATGAATATAAATATTTCAATAAAATATTACAAATAAGGAATACATAATATCATAATGATAAATAATAACAACAGTAATTACTAAGCATGGGTTGGCAAGAAAAAAATTTCCACGCTGTGCATGGATGCCCAGCAGGCATGTCATTTACATTCGGTATTTGTTTTTAGTTTTTAAGTAGTTATTAAATTATATCTTAAGATCGTTTTACATAAAATCTCATGGGTAAAAGTATATTTTAACATACTCTACATTATGAATGGATTAGATTATAAAAATTATGCTTAAAATTTTAAACAACTAAAATTAAATGAATTTCATGAATTAGTTAGAATGTTTATATCTTAACCTATATTAATCATTTTGATATGAAACTTTATATGGGCAACTAATTTGATGTGCTTTAAAGTATAAATCGATTAGATTATAAAGAAAACCTTTAGAAAATTTTTAAATAACTTTCAATTAAATATTACAATATATATTTTCCCTTAAAAAAAGAAGAAGAAAATGCATAGATATTTATGCACGTTGCATTCATGCATTTTTAAAAAAAAAAACCAAAATAACGCGGTGAATAACATGTAACATAAGAGTGGACGGTGGGCTGGAAATAAATCAATGCGAAAAATCTAGACCCACTGAAGGTCCAAGTAGATGCAGATGAGTGGCAATAGGGTGCAGCTATTTGAACAGAAACAGGCAGATGGCCTGACCTCATTTGGTCGAAATTTGGTCCACTGAAAGGGGAGATGAGGACGTAGGCACAGGTACCAAATAGAAATGGGGGTAGCATCTAGAAATGGAGCCAGGAACATAAATAAGAAGAAGAAATAGAGAGCAACCGAGGCGAAATAGAAAGGAAAGTGGGCACGGATTGATGCTTAACAGGTAAATAGATGATTATTTTCTGTCATTAATCTGTTAATATGCGAATATTTGAATGAAATTAAATGATAGTGTTAAATAAATTCTAACTTCTAATCTTATCTGCATGGCTAAAGTATTGCTGATTATTTATCTTGGGTTCGGATCATGGGTGACGTATTTTAAGCATATATTTATTTTTATACATTTATCCTAAGTATATAAATATAAAAGTCTCTATACATATAACTATAATTTCTGATAGGGTAGAAACAACAGTTTTAACATTCAAAGTAAAATATATAAGTTCTATTTGCCAAATCAAAATTTAGAAATATATGGTTGGGTTTATGATTATAAAAAAAAAAGAAAATAAATAAAAATAATATATATAAGAAGGTGCAGGATGTGAGCACAATCATCGAATAATAATAATAATAATAATAATAATAATAATAATAATAATAATAATAATAATAATAATAATAATAATAATAATAATAATAATAATAATAATAATAAATAAATATAATAATAAAATTTCATTCTAATACTTACCACCATGGTGGAGGACGTGAGGATTTCCTCCAGGCATCTTGGACTCAAATCACCGGTCATCCTATTTCGAAACTATTTTCTCATAAATATACATATATTATTTTAACGAAGGAAATGCTACATATGAGCTCATAGCAAGCTCATTAATTGCCAAAACGAATGGTGGGGATTCAAATCTCATTCCATGCATTCTTGAAATATTTATTTTATTTTATTTTATTTATCGATATATTATTAAGTAGGTTACTATTGAAATTTTGATACACCACTTAATAAGATTTTTATTAATAAATAATATAATCAATAAAAACATATACAATGATGATAATAATGATAATAATAACTAATATAGTTAATAAATTTTTATGTCCTCATTCTAATTGTAGGAAGGAGGAAAGGAAAGGAAATTTCAAAAGAGAATTTTACTCCTTAATCACTGTGAAGGTACGTAGGCTATGCTTTCCATTTTCAAAATGTTATTTTGGAATTATTCTTTTATGATTTATGAAATCCAGTAAATATTTGATATATGTTTAAATTATGCACATTGAGATGAAAGTTTTTATTACAATGATATGTATATTTCCTCCCAATGATCATGACCTATGGTGTGTATGAAATGCATTAAGTAACCCTGCAGGGTGAGCCAGGAGGTAATGTTTCCGAGAAAACTAAGCCCAGTCACCTGACCTCAGGTCTTAAGGATGGTGCCAAAGGTATTTCAAGTACCCTCTGGGTTAAGTAAGATGTATATGATTCATGCAATGCATTGTTAAGCATGTGAAGTTTTTAATCTGCAAGCATGTAAGATTTTTTTAAAAAAATTATTTGAAATCTTATATGCCTACTTATTAAGTAACATACCCATTCCTTTAAAAATTTTTAAATATAGCCATGCAGGCCATAGGTGAGGCAGGTCCAAGTGCATCTGGAGGAGAAACATATCTCCACTATTTAATTTTTTAAATTTAGAATGTATTTAGGCAAGGGTTATAATAATTTAAGATAATTTTTTTTATACTTGTGATATAAGATGCTTGTATGAACTTATGATATAAAATATAAAAAAAATTTAGGGTGAACATTTGCAAATTTACCATAAATCGATTCCTAAAGTAAGGTAATTCTCAGAGTACCCTGTGTTCGGGGCACTACAAGTAACTATATTCTCATTGAGGGGAAGAAAGAATAAGAGAGGTGGTGAAAGTAAAGGAACTCAAGTTTCGAAGTTTTGATGCTTCTACAATGCCTTGGAACATCCCAATCGTTTGACAAAACCCACTACAAATAAGGAACTGGAGAGGCTTAAATTGGGGCCCTCTAATATGCCTCTTTCTCTTTCATAAATAATTATAAGCAATGTTGTAAAAGTTGAATTGGACATGGCCCATAGGACTAGTTCCTCTATGAATCAGCCACCACGCTGGTAGAACACCTATTAAACTAAAGACTTGATCGGATTTCTGATTGATAGATTAAGTCACTCTTTCTATTGCTAAGGGAGAGGGAGAATGTTGTAATCTGAACTTGGATTCGATGAATTTCATTGTTGACAAACTGGAATTACAAGGATTTAAGGGAATCAGATCCTTTTTACAAGAGGATCTTGATAATATCTATCTAAACTACTCCCCACAAACTACCTAAGGACACTAACAAAATACTAATCAGCTCCTCTCCCTCACGTCTCTCTATTTATATAGGATGACTAGCATAGGCCCAATATCCCACAACATAAGCCCAAGACTACCTAGCATAGGCCCAATAACCCTATCATTCCAGAGAAGTGATCATTTACGACTGGTCTGTCGCAACCACGCTCTCCGACAATCCCTCTCAACCATTGGATCAAGCAGAGAGATTTTGAAGTGTCTAATGGAAGCTCTTGAATGCGGTAGCAGAGCAGACATTTTAATGCCGACAACTTTTGTGACCAGCCCCTGTCAGAATGGGATATTTGCAGTCAGCCCCTACCGTCTCTCTCAGCACTTTTGTCTCTTGTTCTCATCTCTCATCTCCCTCTCTCTCCATGCTCTCATCTCCCTCTCTCATCTCTCATCTCTCATCTCCTTCTCACTCTCAATGCTCTCATCTCCGTCCCTTATCTCCCTCTCTCATCTCCCCTCCCTCTCCCCATTTCTCTGTCGTCCATCACGTCGGTCTCCCCTAAATCGCCAGCCCTCTCCCCATTTTGTGGTAGATCGACAATGTCCCTCCCACTCTCTCTCATGATTTCTGCCCATTTCTCTGCTAACGAATGTCGATCTCCCCTGCGATGCCCCTCCTGCAATAGCTAAAGCAGTAGCGGGTGGAAGGGGTAGTCGTCTTCCCTGTGTGGTCTTGACAGACAAAGCCAAATCCTATTCTGCCAAATTCGACTTGGAAATGGGTATAAGAGAGAGCGAGAGAGCTCTCACCAGTGTCCACTGCTATCGAATGTAAGAAGAAAATAGAAAAAGAGAGAATGGTCGAGACTATTTTAGATTGTTTGATTGGGCACTTGGTTGATCTTCTCAATAGGAAAGTGCAGCTGTGCCCAGAAGTCCGAACAGAAGCCCGCAAACTCAAAGATGACCTGGAAAATACAGACATGCATCAAATAGGTGCGAGCCGTAGCGCTAGAGGCTGAAGATGTGCCCGACGACTACATGCTTTGCTTGCAGAAGAATTATGAGCCCGGCTTCTTGGGTTTTGTCTGTGTAACCGTTCGCCCCATCAAGCAGCTCAAGTCTCGATGTCAGATCACCTCAGACATAGGAGACATCAAAGCTAGAATCGGAGAGATACTAGCAAGAAGATGAGATTTTGCAGTAGCGCCGTCTTCGTCTTGGAGCAACCACGATGACTTACAAGCTTCTGATCCTCGACTCGATGCTCTCTTCATTAAAGAATCTAAACTTGTGGGCTTGGATGTGCCCAAAGGTTAGTTGATTTAGATGCTGTTGAGTAAGGAACCAAGCCTCCTGGCCATTTTGGTGGTGAGAATGGGCAGCCTAGGCAAGACGATGCTGGTAAAAGGAATCTTTGAAGATGCCAAAGAAATTAAAGATGGGCCGGATCGATTTCAAACCCATGCCTGGATCTCTGTGTCACAAACATTCAAAGGGACAAGTCTCCTTGTAAAAATGATCTTGGAATTCCATAAGGCAGAGAAGAAGGAGGCTCCATTTGGAGTACATGAGATGACTAAAACAGACTTGATCGAAATGCTACTCCAGTATCTGGAAAAGAAAAGATTTCTTCTTGTCCTTGATGATGTGTGGCGCTTTGATGCATGGAAGACTATAAGGAGAGCCCTGCCTAATGGGCAATACGGAATAATGCTCACCACACGTTGTGGCGATGTCGCTGAATTCTGCAGTTCTATACACTCAGGTTACATATACAACCTCAAGCCTGTTCCCCAAGACAAGGCTTGGTACCTCTTCTGTAGGAGGACATTCCAATCAAGCCTGGAGGACTTTTGTCCTCCATACTTGGAGGACCTTGCTTGTGGCTTTGTCAAGAAATGCGGAGGACTGCCTCTTGCAATTATTGCTTTAGGTAGCCTCCTTGCCAACAAAAGCAAAAATTACAGTGAGTGGAGCATGATTCAGCACAGCCTGGGGCCGGAGCTTGAAGTTGATGACGACCATCTCAAAAGAATTTGAATTGTGCTAATCTTCAAATTATAATCTTAAAGATATTGAATTATATGTGAATGCGAATGTGAATTGTGCTAACCAGGGGCGTCGCTGTCGGAATGGTGAAAGGCTACCAGAGGGAGCAGCGGGAGCAGGGGAGAGGAGAGAGAGAGAAAGATGTCAAGGAACAAGAAATGAAGGGCCTGTGCATAAAATTCTAGCCTGACAGGGGGCCTGTGCACAAAATTTCCAAGCATTAATTCATCTCCTTACGCTGCAGTTTCGGCATCTCATCCAATGATCCAAAACGAGCCTGCGCGATCCAACGGTTGGGAGCACTGGTTCACTCGACTTTACCGACCAATCGATAAAGATCAGAACTCATCATTCCACCCCCCTTAAAGTTCACCTTGCCCACAAGGTGGAGGAATCAAAATTATTTATAATGACAAATAGAAGAGACAACCAGACCTAAAGGCTAGAAAAAGATGGATGCTCAAATAGTGAGATGAATTGGCAGATGTCCAACCAAAATGGATTGGACCCACCTTGACTCCACCATATAACTCCAATTTGTAACCCCTATCTTGGAGAGGTCCCCAAATGACCTCTCCTATAGTGGCTTTTCGTCGAATGCTTGGGGTGCTCCACTATAAAATGCAACCAAGGGTACTGATGATGTGATACCCAAACCCAAGTAAGCATATAAATATAACACATGTGTTATTTAAATGATTTATGATTTTTATGGTTTAATGATATTTTGTAATTAGGGTTACGATTAAGAATGGTGATTAAAATTAATCATCGTAGCCCAATGTGAGTTAATATGACTAAAGTAGCTTAATAAGGATTGGAAAATGTTAATGTGTCATGAATAATTATTTTAATTATCATAATTTGATTAATGGAAATTAGAATTGTAAATATGGAATTACGTTGAAATATGCTAGAAAATTCATAACTTGATGCCTATAAGGCGGATCGAGATGAAATTTGAAAGATAAGCACTTGATTATGTGCCCAAACTTATGGATGTATTGGATTATGGAAATTGTAATGGGATTAGGATGATAATATTTATTTTCATCCTAAATCCAAAAGTTAATTTCAAATGGTTATAACTTAAATTAGAAAAGTCATATTGAGACAAAATTTGAGATGAACGGATAAAATTATATGGAGAATATTATGGGAGAATTTGATTAAGCTAATTACCATGAAAACATGCTTAATCACAAAACATCAAAGTGGCGTTGACTTTTCCAATAAGCATTTATGAAAAAGCAAGTGGTTTAATGGCTTGAGTAAATGACCCATATGAGGTGTCAACCAATGGTTTATTTTAGCTTGATTTTGTGAATTATCTTAAATTATAAAATCAATGATAAATCTTATGCGTTAATGCTTGATTTAAAGGGCTAATGAACTAGCTCAAGGAGGTTTGGATGTGGCACAAGGAGGGGACGTCCAAGGGTGCATATGCTTGGATATTTTGTGATTTTTTTCACCCAAGTCAAAACCTAGCTAAGTTAAATGAGAGAGGGCATGTAAATGCTCATTAATTGAAAATGACTTGATGACCAAGAAAATCCATAAGGTCCATGACATGTGGACGTTTTAAGGAGGTTATCTTGGTGGCTAAGTATTAGCCTTGAATTAATGAATTTTTACATGAGATAAATACCCATTTTACTTAGACATGAATAGGCCATGTCATCAAGGGATAAGATTCCCATTAATTACCTTATCTATGATGTGTCAAAGTGGGCCCCACAAGATGGGAAAAATCAGAACTATAAATATATGCGAGCATGTACATGGGACGTCCATTTGAATTTAAAGAAAGAAAATTCTCTCCCAAGCAAGGCAGCCCTTGCACGTCCCAAAAAAAGCAAGGGGAGAAGGAAAAAGAGAAGGGAAAAAGAGGAGAAAAAGAGAAGGAAAAAGGGGAGGAAAGAAATGGATTCAAGCTAGGAAACTTTGGATTCAAGTTTGATTCGATTCAAGTAAGTATACTTCATGTTTTGGGTTTTTTAATCCTAAGTTTTTCACCTCAAATTATGGGTCATGAATTTAATTCATAATGAACCCTAGAAAGATGATTTATGATGCCCTTGATTTGGGAATTGAATAAGGATTAAATGGTATGAATGAAATCAAAGATACAAAAGGGTGAAATTGAAGTCTAGGGTTGATTATGGGTGAAAAATCTCTCTTGAACTTTCTTAAATTCACACAATAAGTTGCTATTTTGATTGAATATCATGATTGTACCATGATTCATGTTCCTATGAATTATACATGTTGATTTGGAAATAAGCTAAAGATTTTAGAAATGATGGAACTTAGGGTTTCATGTTTGACCCGATTTTCCACTTTATATGTTAAATATGATGCAAGGAGTAGCCTAAATGATTTATGGATGAATTGTAGGGTAAATTATCCTAAATTAAGGACCTTTTGGACGTCCTACATGGGGTGGAAGAGATAGCCCTAAATCTAATTTTTGGGGCACATGCATAGGAACGTCCAAATGGGGCTAAAACGGGTACCCTACATGTATATCATGTTGCTGTTTTGTAAATAATTAAATCATGAATGATTTAGAGGGTAAAATACCCTAGGAATAGGGTACCTTGGACGGCCAAAATAATTTGAGAAGGTATGCCCTAAATCTGATTTTTAAGTGTATGCAAAGGGGTGTCCAAAGAGGGGTACAAAAGGTATCCAAAACATATGTAGAAGTTGTTGTTTTGGAAGCATCCAATATATGAATTTTAAACATATTATATTACTCTAAATTTGGGTTAAGAAAATAATAATTAATTTCTGAAATTTATACATTAAAAATATATTTTGATTTAAGTATCAAAATAGGCGTTGAAAAGATCATAAACAGGTCCTAACGTTACTGTTTTGGAGCCCAATGATGAATGGATTAAATTTTCGTAATTAAACCCTAAATTATATTTTAATTAAGGGGTTTAATCATGTTGAATTAAGATACAAGTTGCGGTTTTGAAAAATTTTACTTTTCAATTTATAAATACATTTATAGTATTTATATATCTGTGAGAGAGGATGACGACGGAGGCTCATGCCAGGTCAAATCCCTAATGGTTAAATCCCTAATGTTATAAATGACTTATATGAATTGCTAAAATGAAAAAATGCATGAATATATGATTAAATGCATGATTATATTATTGTTTTGATGATTAAGTATAATCTCAAATTTTAAGATTAACGTATGAAGCCTAAGACGTCAAATATGTGCTTAAAATGAGCACCGATGAAGGAAATGTGAAAAAAATATAAAAAATGATAAATGGGAGGAATGAACCCCCACATTATGATAAATGAATGGATATTATGTGTATGAACGTATACCCTACATATGGGTTTAGAACATGATATGGAATGGATAGTATGATGCACAAGTACGTGCCATATATGTATACCCAACTTGGAATTCAAGTGGGTTGTGTATGTTAATGAATTATGGATTGAAAAACTAAGTGCATACAAGAAAATGAAAAGTTTATGAATGCAATGTCATTCTTATGTGTATAGGCAAAGGCAAGAAAAAGTAGATTCGAAAAGCTAAGGCGGAACAGGTAAGCAAGCGACCTTCTAAATGATTTTTGTTTTATCAAAATATGATAAAATGATTGCTAATGATGTTCTAAATGTTTTAAACCATTTTGCAATTGATTTATGAAATTATTTCCAAGTTATTTAAGGATGGTCATTCCTTTAGTTCAATATGTGTTGAAATACTATTTCAATTGTGATAAATGTTTTATGTCATGCTTTATCAAATATTGATGAAAAAAATTATGCTTTTAGAGTTTATGAATGAAAAATCATGCTAGCATGTCAAAGATCATGTTTATGACAAGTCCTGTGCACAAAGCATGAGGTCCACTTGAAAGGTGTAAGCGGACCGATTGTCCCCCTTTGGTGCGGCCAAGTTGCTAAGAGAGGCCTAGGGTTGGCGGCGCCTCCCTGGATTGGGAGAGACATTGGAGATGGATAGTTGACTAGCTAGCTTCCATCCTATGATGTCATGATGCATTGCATTATTTACGATATACCCATGACGGGTATAAGGAGCATATTTTCATGATATACCCTCGAGAGGGTATAATGTTGTTTTCCATGATGTTTTAAATGAAAAATATTGCCTTCAAAATGAATTGCCTGAAAACCAATAGCTTGCTTATTGAGTTTTGACTCACGTTTTGTTTTCCAAACCCAAAGACAGGTGAAAGGAAGAAGGAGGCAAGGAGCACAGGTTGAGTTTTGAAGAATGGTGAATTTTATGATTGCCTGTATATGAATTTGTGAAGGAATGATTGTATAATGAAGTTATATGATTGTCTTGATGTTTGTATGAGAAATATTTTATGTTATGTGGTTATGGATGGAGAAAATTTTTTATAGACAAATGCTAAGATATGATTTATCATATTATGAATGAATATAAGATTATACGATATAACATGTGTGGTGCCTCGAACCGAGACGTCACTTCCTTACCTCAAGATCTATCGATTGGTAAATGTGAATCAGGATTGTTGCCCTAATCACGCACGCAGTGGGTTCTTAATTGGAATACGTCTAAATTTTTTTTGAGTTTATTCATCTGTCGTCATTCATAACTTGACACGACAATCATCATACATCGTGACATTTCACTTGTAATGAAATTCATCATGTTCATTCATAATATCTTTTCATGCCTGTCATTATACAATCAATCATTGTACACATCATATTTGCATACATTCAGTCATTAATTCCCATAGAACTTAAAACCCTAACTAAGTTTGGATATACATACACATAGCATCTTTACCTGCCTTTCTATAGTGAAAGTTTCCTTGACTTAAACATCACATTTTACATTCATACAATCAATCTTTGAATCATATATAGAACTTAAAATTCTAATTAAGTTTACATACTCCTTAGCTTACCTTAGCACATGAAACTTATAATATCTTAGCTTACCTTAACATATTCCTGCTTTTCCATTCCTCATAGCCTTTATGACTATCATCACGTACTTTTCTTCTCGTCTTAGGTTCGCAACCTTCTGAGTTTCCCTAGTACCTGTCTAAGGGTTGTGAAAACAAAACATGAGTAACAACTCAGTAAGCAAGCATTTTATCTTTAGGGCAAGGCTTCTTGAAAACCTTTTTCATAAACATCGGGAATACCTTGTTCCTGAGGACATGTATATGTCCTAAAATACCATTGTGAAATCCTTTATTTATGAGGACGATTCCATGTCCTTGAATGTTTTCATAAAGCATTCATTCTTAAAATCATTTACAAGCCATGCCTGGGCTTGTTTAGGCAAAACATACACATTTTACCTTTGATGATGAGTTCCCTTAAATCTTATATGAACATTTTTAATGTTCATGACCATTACTTGAAATCATCGGTTGCCAATGGACGTTTTACGTCCAAAACAACATAAATACTTAGGCAAAGGAGACATCTCAAGTCTCAAAATATCGTTAACATAAACCTCATAAAATCCTTTAGCCAAGAGACATTTTATGTCTCAAAACATTTTTCATATAACTTCCTTTAGCAATGGACATTCATATGTCCTGAAACACTTTTTATTTAAACACATTAACATTGGAAATTCTCATGTCCGTAAACCCATATTATTTAGTCTCTTTAGAAATGGACATTATTATGTCCAATCCACGTTTCACATAAATCTTTTTCATAATCTCCGTCTTAGGGCTTTTTATAGCGAACAAGGCAAATAAAATACATAAATCATTTTCATAACTGCATTTGCATAAAAATATTTTCTTTTATCCCCGTTATTTACACTTTTGTGTATAACACCCCGTCTATTAGCGTAGCATATGCATATTAGCTTATAAAAATTCCTTTTTAGGATAACTTTTTGTATATATGCTTTTATATCCTAATTTTTTGGGCTTTTAAAAAGCAAAACGTATGCAAATGCATTTCTCCCCATCCAGTAGTGACACTTAGCAAATGATCATGCTACGTTTTGGAAGAGAATCCTTAACAACACGCTAGCCCAGCGGCTGTTTATATATCCTGTTACCATCTCAGGGAGGGCACCGCTGGCACTCCTGCCATCCCACAGCGACTTGGCCTTATGTAGAGTGGGCCCCGGTCATCCCAACCGTGCTCTACAACCGGTCTATTCCTTGTACCGGTGCACCGTACGTTATCCTGACGGACCGCAGTCCATTTGGTTTAAAGAACCATAGACCGCAGCCCATGTCCTTTTAAACCGGGATCACAGACCGCAGCCTGCATCCATATGCACAAAAATCGTAGACCGAAGTCTATATTTAAGAATAATTTTTAAAATCACATCACAGACCGCAGTCCGTGTCAACTTGTAAGCGAGCGCACCCACTTTAACAAGTTGTTATTTGAAATCTAATTTTAGAATGACCTTCCTTAAATTCTTTTAGAATCATTTTGAGTAAAATATTTTGAAATGTTTGAGAAACAATAAATCTTAAAAACCCTTATAATAAAAGAAATTCAAAACTTTTGGATTTTCAAAAATAAACCATATATTTCTTTAATATTTTCTTGGTTTCCATTTCAGGGCCTTTGGCTTACAAAATTATGCAATTATACTATCCCCTTCTCCACAACCTAAAAATTATATTATTGTCCACATATCTATTATACTATTGTTTACATAAAGGGGAATTGCATAGTCTTTTGCCTGCCATTTAGCAACCTGAAATTAAACTATTCTATGAAATTACTTATTAGGTTGGTCATCCTTAAATCTCATTCAACAATATTCGTATAAACATTTTTGAAAATATTTTCATCATAATTTCCTTATCTAAAGGAAATCAAAACTCTTCGAATATCATTTCAAAACACACGGTTATGTGCCAATTATCATTTATAATTAAATATCATGACATAAAAAAATTTAATCTTTTATAAGCTTAATCATTTATCATAAAACATCATAAGAGAAATTCAAAAGTTATTTACATTTGCTGTTTTGTGAAAAAGGGCAAAATTCCCTTTTTCTTATAAAATACTTTTGAAACAACATCATATAGAACTTGCTTACTTAAAAGAAAATTCCTTAAAAAAAATCGACTTAAAACATAAAACCGTTTAAAATTATATTCATGGAGAACTTTCTTACTCATAAGCAATTCTCAAATCCATTAACATAAAGCATTCCCAACATTGGCAACACTTGAGATAAATTATTTATCTTAAACGGTGTTGTTTGCTTCCCATGAAACAAATCTGAAGGCTTTTCATAAAAGCCGTCATTTTCCAAAACTTATGCTTGCCCACTTGTAAAACATTCATACAAACATCGACATATCATCATTTCATCACATAAGGAAAAATCAGTAATTTGAAAAGTTCACTTGCTTACCTGAGATCGCCATAATCCCTTTCTTCCATTATTTTCCTTGCTTTTGCCTAAATAAATGAAAATAACATTTCATTTATTCACATTAAATTCAAATACGCAAATCCCTTAGGTTTTCTAACCTATATAAATTCATTTGGACTTAGCTTGACCCGCTTGTCCTTCAAGACGAGTATTCATACTTAGCACATAGCCTATATATATCAATCATCCATTCATTCATTTTAATACCCTTATGATGGGTAATATTACATAAACATATTAATAATTCATTAAATTTAAATTTAAATTCCATCCCAAAAATCTGGAATTTAATATTTTTCTTGATTTATTCTTTAAGCTGTCCATAATGCTGAATTCAGGCACACTAAATTCTCAAAATATTTAATTGCCACAAAATCAAGTAATTTTTATCTGAAATTTCTACCATATCTTAATAACAACATTAATTAACCAAAATAAATATTTTAATCACGAAATATTTAATATTTATATTTATTTTGGTATTTTTACTCTGCTGGACAGCAGTATCCATTTTCAGACAATCCAAATCACGTTATTTATTTTGTATATTATACCATTCAAAAATCAATTTATAATTTGTTTCTGTGATCCTAAATATTTCTTATATATCCCTTAAAATTTTAAGCTCCAAATTCCTTCTATAAAAATTATGAAAAATCATTTTGTGCTGCTGATCTTGACACCCGTTCAACCCTGTTCAGGTTGATTTTCTCAGATTTTTCATTTCCATAATTCTTATCCTTTTGAGCTTAAAATTGTTTAGTTATTTAATAATTATATTATGAGTCTTTTAAAAAAATGTCATGATAAAATTTATTCATTAACTATTTATTCCGTATTTTTCATTCCAGGTCCAGATTTACTACACTTAAGTGTAGATTAGATGATATGGCTGTTTAATCTTCAAATCAAACTTTATAAATCAACTTATAAAATTAATATAATCATGATTAAACATCAAAACAGCAACATCTCATAGGATTTAAAAAAATTCCATCCATGATTCTCAACCCATAATCAAAGGGTATACTTACTTGGAATTGAATCAACTTGAACTCCAATTTTCCTAGCTTGGTTCCTCTTCTTTCTTCCCATTTTTTCTTCTCCATTTCTCCTCTTTTCCTCCTCCTCAATCTGCTGGAAAATGGTCGTGCATTGCTGGAAATTTCAGGGGATTTTTCCCTTTGACTTTTCTCTCTCATCCCCTTAAACCATATGGACGATCACCCTTGATGTAGCTGGATTTTCCAGCTTTGTGGGCCCCACTTGGCACAGTAATTAGAGCATAATTAAGACATGCTTATCCCCTTTGATGACATGGCAAAATATGGACCAAGTAAGTTATGTAATTATCTTAAAGAAAATTATTAAAAATCCATGTCATTTACACACATGTTGCTGTCCACTATTGACGTCCACTTTTCAGCAACTTTTTCATTTTTTTCCACAGAAATTTCGACTTTAATTGATGGCTAATTAACCATCCTAGCTAATAGGCTACTTAGGGGTCTACTTTTCTTATTTAAAAAAATTAAAAAAATCAAATACAGCAGCCTTTAAACGTGCACCTCTCTTCCTTCATGTAGTTGTCCACTTGGGTGGGGTCCACTTGTAGCAGCTCTTTGCACGATTTTTCCACACCATTTTACTTTAATTAATGGATAATTAACTAACCTTGTCATGTAGCTCACTTAATTACACATTTTGTAATTTTTAAAAATCAAAAATTCCATGTAGACAACCCATTTGGCGTCCATTTCATGCCACCTGTTTCATGTTCCTTTGAGCTAATCCATTAGCCACTAAATCATGTCATTAATCACTTGATTTTATCATGAATTTTTTCAATTAAATTAATTCATAAAATCCATGTGTAATTACCTCGTTTTGACACCTTATTTATACCATCAATCATATAGTTAATCACCTTACTTTAACATAAACACAAGCTCACATTTTTGTTCCACAAAAATCAATAATTATATACCCATTTTTATGAAACCTATATCCCATTATCATTTTCTTAATCCAATCCTCTCATTGCATATATCTCATAATTTTAACTGTTCGTTTTAAATTTCGTCTCAATCCGACTTTTATAGCTCAAGTTATGATCATTCAAATTTTTGAACGGTGATGATCAATTTTCATCCAAATTTCATCCTTATTTTCATAATACATCATTTCCATATGATTAAGCACAAAATTATGTGCTTGCCTTTCAATTTTCATCTTAATCCGCCTTCCCGGCGTCAAGTTACGCATTTTCTGGCATTTGCCACCTTAAACCCATAATTATCAACTTAATCTCCATAAATTAAGTCATAATATATGAGGTAATTATCTTCAATATATAAACATTCATTAATCCTCATTTAGCCTCTTTAATCACATTGACCCATATCGGCTTATATTGATCATTCATAATCACTTGCCCTAATTGCAATAAATCATCAATATTGCTTAGGAACATCATTCAGAATTCATCTAAATCATACATGATTCATATGTATATGCCAAATGCATATACATAAGGTTACTTGGGTTCGGGTATCACAACATGTGTATATCAAGGTTTAGTAATGGCCTAAATGGACACATGATGGAAATTGGAATATGTCTAATGATATTAACTCTTAACGAGCTAAGATTAAGTGGATAAATATCTAATAAATCCCGCCATGTGACAGGGCAACAATCCTGATCACGTTTACCAATCAATAACGGTCCCGGAGTAAGGCTAATGTTGTGATGCTTGGGCTAGGGCGCCACAGATGACGAACCACCGGGGTCCTAAACATGCCTAACTACTAACTAGAACATGCAATTGTTGCTTCAAGACCAATTTCTCCGACACCCATTGACATGGGACCATGGTATAAGCATTAACGATGAACTGCAACCCACTAGGATCCCACACCATTCAAAATACACTGTCACATTCTCGACTCTACAAAATCAACCCACCTGGATCCCATTTTGCTCTAGGACTAATGGATCTTGCCTTAAGCAAATGGAGCTTAAAGTTAGCTAATGCAACAGGGGTTGCCCTACAGCATGATCTTGGAATTTCTTCAAGAAAATTGTCGAACACTTCCAAGATGAGAATAAATCAAATGCTAGTCTAACCATCTCTAATTGCAATACCTCCATCTTCTGTGGTGCCCTAAACCGAGACGTCACATCCTTACCTCAAGATCTTATTGATTGGTAAATGTGAATCAGGATTTTTGCCCTGATCACGAGGCGAGTTCTTAATTGGATCTCGTCTAAAAAATTTTTTTTTATCATCATTCGTTTCTTTACATTCTACATCATTCATCATACAAGCGGGGATACACTTGTAATAAAATTTCATCATTCTATTCATAGCACCTCTTCATACTTTTCTACAATGGCATTTACATACCATACATACATACATTCAATTATTGAATCACATGGAACTTAAAATTCTAATTAAGTTCACATACCTATCCACATACCTTAGAACTTGTGGCACCCCAAACCAAAGTGTCACTTCCTTACCTCAAGATCTATCAATTGGTAAATGTGAATCAGGATTATTGCCTTGATCACGCGGCGGGTTCTTAATTGGAACTCGTCCAATTTTTTTTTCGTTTCTTCATTCATCATCATTTCATTTATAACATAAGTAATTGTACACTTGTACATATCCTTTCTAACTTCTCAACATGCACTTATACATTAAAGGTCCTCTTGACCTAATCATTGCATTTCCATTGCATACATACATCTATTCAATCATTAGTTCACCTAGAACTCGGAACTTTAAACAAGTTCACATATATATCAACATACCTGAAAACTTCCATTCATAGCATTCCACTCACCATGGCTAATCCTTTTAGCCCACTTGGGTACTACTTCGTACCTTCCTCCGTTGCTTAGGTCCATTGACCCCTTGAGTTTCCCAGTATCTGTCTAAGGTTTGGGAAAACAAAATGTGAGTGATAACTCAGTAAGCAAGCATTTTGGGGCAAGACTTTCCTTGAAAATTATTTCCTAAAATATTTTTCTCATAAATCATTTTGGCCAGGAGACATTTTATGTCCCAAAACATCTTGACATAAACCAAATTTGGCAATGGACATTCTCATGTCCACTAAAAGACATTTTTCCACATAAATCATTTTGGCATTGGACGTTCATACGTCCTAAAACATTTTTCCACTTAAACCTTGTTGGAAACGGACGTTTATACGTCCGAAAATGTTTTTCACATAAACACTTTGGTAATGGACATTTTTATGTCCAAAATATATTTTATGTAAGCCTTTTTGGCAATGGACACTCATATGTCCACAAACACTTCTATTTCTTAGACTCTTTTAGAAATGGACATTTTTATGTCCACATATGTTCCAACATAAATCCCTTTAGGAAATGGACATTCTCATGTCTAACCATTTTTCCCACATAAACCTTTTGGAAATGGACATTCTTATGTCCAAAACATTTTCCAACATAAACCCTTTTTCATAGTCCCCATCTTGGGGCTTGTTTATAGCAAACAAGTCATGAATCCTTTTCATGAAAATTTTTTCATAAAAACCATTTTTTATTCTTAGTATTTACACATTTTGTGTAAAACACCCTACTTTTAGGGTAACTTATGCATAATGGCTCATAGAAATCCAATTAGGATAACTTTTTGTATAAATACTTTTATATCCTAATCTTTGGGCTTTTGAAAAGCAAAACATTTGCAAACACATTTCTTCCCATCCAGTAGTGACACTTTGACGAGCTGCGTATATGTCTATTAAATTGCTCGCTATTTACGCAAGTATACGTGCCGTGTCATGTAATAAAGTGTGAGTAGAGTATCGTGCCCACGAGGATTGTATTAAACGGATTAGCACCTTAAATCTCAATTGTCTAAGTGAATTGGTAAAAGGAATGAGATTTGGTTTCAAAGAATTGAATTAAACTAAACTAAGCAAAGCAGTAAATGACCAGAGTGGTGTGGATGTAGAATACCTGTGCCTTATATATAGATCTCATTCAAATCCCACTTTTCCAAGCATGAATCTAAATATTAGATCAATCCACAAGGTTGCAAAGCTTGTAAACGCATTAAGCATAATATATAAAGGTAATCTCAAGCAACATATGTCACAACACAACTATATTATTAATTCAAGCATAAGAAAACCAAATATCATAAGCTATGAATTCAAATCCTACATATCTCCCACCATAGGAAGGTTCAACCCATAAACATGACTTCAATTCCCATTAAAATCAAGTCTACAATCATCCCAATCAAGGAGAATAACAAATAGGTAGAGATAGATGAGAAGAGGAGATGAAACTCAATGGATTTTGCGGTGATGGCTTGGATCTCCACTTGCTCTTCTCTCCTTCCTTGAAGCTTTGGTTTCCTCCTTTTCTCCACAGCAACTACTCCCTATTTTTTTCTCTCCTGTATGGCCTCCGGAACTCCCTTGCACGTAGCACTAGCTTTCTATTTATAATGGGTAGCTTGCGCAGCACATGTGCAGAAATCCGTAAGCATACGGATGCGTATTGGCACCTAGGTGCTAACTCTCTGGAGCTGCGTAACTTAGAAACCTTTCTGAAAACCATAGGACTTCATGCCTTGGCGCCTAGGCACCAACTCCCTGGAATCAACGTGACTTGTGACTTCAAAAACTTTTAGAACTTTGCTTGCGTGTTGATGAAGTGGCGCCTAGTCGCCAATTCTCTGAATGTAATGTGTTGTGTGAAGTGTTGGAGATTCTGGCAAAGGCCTGTAGAATTGTGCTTGGGCACCACTGGGCGACGCCTAGGTGCCAACCCCATGCTCCTTCACTTTGCTCTATTCTGCATTCGACTCGCTCGCGTGCTTGTAATTCTCCGTCCTTCCTGTAAAAATTACATAAACTAAATAAATTGACTAAAAATGCCTACTTTATACTAAAAATGCATAAAAACTACATAATGCTCCTAAAATGCAAAGCGAGTGAAAATTTAGCTAAATGGATGCAAACTAAACCTAATCTCTTAGACTAACATGCAAAAATAGTCTGAAATAGGCCATGATACCTCGTATTTTTACAAGTTATCACACTTACTTTCAGATCAAAAATACTTGATTTGATATTAATTCAAGATTTTAAGATTTCAGCACGCCTGATTTCAGCATATGTGGTTAGTTTGAGGAAGAAATCAAAAAGAAATATGAAACGTGTGTAGAAATGATCCAAATTGAGTTATGTGTTAAATAATTAAATATGGATCAATAAAAGTGAGATTATATGCTGAAATTTCGAATTTATATAATAACCTAAGGTTATGTGTCAAAGGACACGTTAAACGGGTTAAAAGTGGGTTCCAAACTAACTGTTTTGGAAACCTATGGAAAATGGATTTAAACCTCATAAAAATACCTTAAGTAAAGTGGTATTAAAGGGTAATTAACCCGCTGAAAAATGGATTAAATTTCTGAGTTAGGAAATTTTATGAAATGCATTGTGTTTAAGTGCTAAATGAGCTTATGTGAAGGAATAGATATGTAAGGGTGATGAATGACATGTAGAATATGGTTTTGTGCAGAAATGTATGGAAATATGATATATTTCATGAATATATATATCTGTTTAGAACTTCATGAGGTTAATTTCCAATTTTGGAATTATATAATGAAGCCTAAGGTTATAACGGGCGCTCGGAACGGGCACCAACGTATGAATTTTGGAAAAAATGTAAAAGATGGTAAATGAAGGTTAATGAACCTATGTATGATAGTTAATGGATGAATTTTGTATGGTTGAATGGATACCCTATTTATGGGGTTATATATGTTATGTGTTAGCCAATGAAATGCATAAAAATGTGCTATTTATGTTTAACGACTTGAGAAGACAAATGAAGGATATATGTCCATGAAAAATGGGTTGGAAAACTAAATGGAATGCAATGACAAGAAATATATGAAAAACCATATTATGTTCATGTAGGCAAGGAAAAGAATGGAAGGAAAAGGGATTATGGCGATCTTAGGTAATCAAGCAAACTTTCTAAAATGCATTTTCTTTCTATGTGATTGATATGATTGAAATATCTATGTTTATGCTTATGTTTTTACGAATGGGCAAGCACAAGTTTTGAATATGACGGCTTTAATGCAAAGCCATAAGCTTTGAAAAATGATGACTTTAATGAAAAGTCTCAAGGTTTGCTTCATGGGAAGCGAGCGACACTTCTTAAGATAAATAACTTATCCTAAGTGTTGCCAAGGATGGGAATGCTTCATGCTAATGGAATTGAGAAATTTTGCTTAAGAGTAAGCAAGTTCTCTATGCTAATGTTTTAAGGATTTCATGTTTGATATCGATGGTTTTAAGAATTTGCTTTTGAGGAAGCAAGTTCTATATGATATGGTTCAACAGCGTTTTATAAGAAAAAGGGAATTTTACCCTTTTTCACAAAATATGTTTGGTAAATGAGTTTTGAGTTATTTCTACAATAACTTGCGATAAACAATGATGAAAAAGATTTATTTTGCTAGGTCAAGATAATTCAATATTAAATTACGTTTTGGACATAGTCCACATGTTTTGAAATGATATTTGAACAGTTTTAGTTTCCTTTGGATAAGGAAATCTATGTTGAAAATGTTGGAAAAATGTTTCTACGGATGTGTTGAAAGGGATTTATGGATGACCAACCTCCTATGGTTGATTTCATAAAATGGTTTAATTTCAGGTTGCTTGATGGCATGCAAAAGACTATGCAATTTTCCTCTACGTAAAAATGATTGATATGTGGACAATTATTAAATTTTTTTAGGTGAAGGACAAAGGGATAGCATAATTGCATAACTTTTGTAAACAAAAGATCCTGAAATAGAAACCAAGAAAATATTAGAGGAAAATATGATTTATTTATGAAAATTCAAAGGATTTGAAATTCTTTTATTAAAAGGATTTTAAGATGTATTACTTCTCAAACATTTCAAATGTTTATCAAAATATTTTACTCAAAACTTTTCTAAAGGAATTTAAGGAAGGTCATCCTAAAACTGGATTTCAAATAACAACTTGTTAAAGTGGGTGCGCTCGCTTACAAGTTGACACAGACTGCGGTCCGTGATGTGTTTTTGAAAATAATTGTAAAATATAGACTTCGGTCTAAGATTTTTGTGCATATGGATGCAGGCTGCGGTCTGTGATCCCGGTTTAAAAGAACATGGGTTGCGGCCTGTGGTTCTTCAAACCAAAACGGACTGCGGTTCGTCAGGATAATGTACGGTGCACCGGTACAAGGAATAGGCTGGTTGTAGAGCACGGTTGGGATGACCGGGGCCCACTCTACATAAGGCCAAGTCGCTAAGGGATGGCAGGAGTGCCAGCGGCGCCCTCCCTGAGATGGGAGCAGGATAAGTGAACAGCCGCCTGGCTAGCGTGTTGTTAAGGATTCTCTTCCAAAAGGTAGCATGATCACTTGCTAAGTGTCACTACTGAATGGAGAGAAATGCATTTGCTTATGTTTTATTTCTGAAAAGCCCAAAGATTGGGTTATGAAAATATGATTTTATGAAAGTATCCTAAAGGGATTTTTATAAAATGGTTACCCTAAAAGAAAGGGGGTTTTACACAAAAGTGTAAATAACAAGAATTAAAGGAAATGTGTTTATGCAAATGCATTCATGAAAATGGTTTTCCTTGTTTGCTATAAACAAGCCCCAAGACGGGGAATTATGAAAAGGATTTACGTTCATTTGTAAGAGAGCCTAAATAAAGAATGTTTTTGGACATAAGAATGTCCTTTGCCGAGAAAGGCTTATGTGATTGATGTTTAAGGACATATGAATGTCCATTGCCAATAAGGTTATGTAAATGATGTTTTGAGACATGAAATGTCTCTTGATTTTATGATGGCTTATGCGAATGATGTTTTGAGACATGAAATGTCTCTTGATTTTATGGTGGCTTTTGTGAATGATGTTTTGAGACATGAAATGTCTCTTGGCTAAAGGATTTTATGAGGGCTTATGTTAATGATGTTTTAAGACATAAAATGTCTCTTGGCTAAGGAATTTTATGATGGTTTATGTTAATGATGTTTTGAGACATGAGATGTCTCCGTTGCCTAAGTATTTATGTTGTTTTGGACGGAAAATATCCACTGGCAACCGAATGATTTCATGTAATGGCTATGAACATTAAAAATGTTCATATAAGATTAATGGAAACTCATCATTAAAGGTAAAATGTATATGTTTTGCCTAAACAAGCCCAGGCGCGGCTTGTAAATGATTTTAAGAATGAATGCTTTATGAAAGCATTCAAGGACTTGAAATTGTCCTTATAATAAAGGATTTCATGATGGTATTTTAGGACATATGCATGTCCTCAGGAACAAGGTATTCCCAATGTTTATGAAAAAGGTTTTCAAGAAGCCTTGCCCTAAAATGCTTGCTTACTGAGTTGTCACTCACGTTTTGTTTTCCAAACCCTTAGACAGGTACTGAGGAGACTCAGAAGGTTGCGAACCTCAGACATGGAGGAAGGTACATGATGATAGCCTTGAAGGCTATGAGGAATGGAAAAGCATAAATATGCTAAGGTAAGCTAATGTGTATGTGAACTTAATGAGAATACTAAGTTCTATATATGATTCAATTGTTAAATGTATGAATGTAAATTATGATGTCTAAGTTAAGGAAACTTTCACTGCAGAAAGGCATGAGAAGATACTATGTGTTTATGTATATCCGAACTTAGCTAGAGTTCTAAGTTCCATGTGAATTAATGACTGAATGTATGAAAGTATGATTTATACAGTGATTCAGTGTATAATGACCGGCATGTAAACATGCTATGAATGAAATGATGAATTTTATTACAATTGAAATGTCACAATGTGTGATGATTGTCATGTCAAGATTATGAATGATGACAGATGAATAATCGAAAAAAAAAAATTGGACGTATTCCAATTAAGAACCCGCCGCGTGATCAGGGCAACAATCCTGATTCACATTTACCAATCGATAGATCTTGAGGTAAGGAAGTGACGTCTCGGTTGGGGGCGCCACACTTACCAAGTAATCATTCTACCTTTTGGAAGAGAATCCTTAACAGCGAGCTAGCCAGGCGACTGTTTATTTATCCTGCTCTAATCTTAGGGAGGGCGCTGCTGGCACTCCTGTCATCCCTTAGCGACTTGGCCTTATGTAGAGTGGGCCCCGGTC
Organism: Annona cherimola; assembly: GCA_030490835.1. Lineage (NCBI taxonomy): Eukaryota > Viridiplantae > Streptophyta > Magnoliopsida > Magnoliales > Annonaceae > Annona > Annona cherimola. Next base: position 51,669,118 of record CM059972.1, on the reverse strand, counting down.
ATCCCAACCGTGCTCTACAACCTGCCTATTTCTTGTACTGGTGCACCGTACATTATTATGACGGACCGCAGCCCGTTTGGTTTGAAGAACCATAGACCGCAGCCTATGTCCTTTTAAACTGGGATCACAGACCTCTGTCTGCATCCATAACCACACAAAAATCTTAGACCGAAGTCTATATTGCAAAAAATTATTTTCAAAAACACATCACAGACCGCAATCCATATTAACTTGTAAAGCGAGCGCCCCCACTTTAAACAAGTTGTTATTTGAAATCTAGTTTTAGGATGACCTTGCTTAAATTCTGTTAGAAACATTTTGAGTAAAGTATTTTGATAAATATTTGAAATGTTTGAGAAACAACACACTTTAAAAACCTTTTTAATAAAACAACATAGGAGGTTGGTCATCCTTAAATCCCTTTCAACACATCCGTATAAACATTTTTCAAGATATTTTCAACATAGATTTCCTTATCGAAAGGAAATCAAAACTTTTCGAATATCATTTCAAAACATATGAACTATGTCCAAATCATCATTTATTATTTAATTATCATGACGTAGCAATACAAATCTTTTTCATAAATCAAATCCCCTTTTTCCTTTTTCTTTAACAAACATAATTATTTATCATAAAACATCATAAAAGAAATTCAAAACTTATTTACATTTGTTGCTTTGTGAAAAAGGGCAAAATTCCTTTTTTCTTATAAAATACTTTTGAAACAACATCATAAAGAACTTGTTTCCTTAAAAGTAAATTCTTAAAAAAAACATCGACATAAAACGTGAAATCCTTTAAAAACGTTATCGTGGAGAACTTGCTTACTTATAAGCAAAATTCTCAATTCCATTAACATAAAGCATTGCCAACCTTTGGCAACACTGATGATAAAATCCTTATCTTAAAACATATTGCTTGCTTCCCATGAAGCAAACCTTGAGGCTTTTCCTTAAATTCATTCTTTTCCAAAACTTAAGGCTTTTCATTAAAGCTGTCATTTTCAAAACTTGTAGCTTTTCATTAAAGCCGTCATTTTCAAACTTGTGGCTTTTCATTAAAGCCGTCATGTTCAAAACTTGTGGCTTTTCATTAAAGCCGTCATGTTCAAAACTTGTGGCTTTTCATTAAAGTCGTCATTTTCAAAACTTGTGCTTGCCCATTCGTTTAAACATGATCATAAACAATTTCAATCACACATCATCACATAGAAAGAAAACATCATTTTAGAAAGTTTGCTTGCTTACCTGAGATCGTCATAATCCTTTTCTTCCATAGTCATCTTTGCCTTTGCCTGGATAAATGAAATGACATTTCATTTATTTGCATCATCTTTAAATACTTATATTCCTTAGGTTTTCCAACCTATATAAATCCATTTGGACTTATATTACACTAACTTAGCCCACTTGTCTTTCAAGTTGGGTGTTCATACATATCATAACCTATACATCACATTATTCATTTTTAATACCCTGGTGTAGGGTAAGCTTACATACATGTAATAATATTTCATTAAATCATTATTTGGAGGTTCATTACCTCCATTTATCATTTTTAACATATTTTTCAGTTTTCACACATCGGTGCTCATTTTAATCACTCGTTGTTGCCTTTAGCCTCATTAATTAATCCCAAAGTTTGAGATTAACATCATGTAATTCTAAAAAGAAATATATTCAAAAAATTTATCATATTTTATGCATTTTTGCACAAAATCACATTACATAAATTATTTATCACCTATGCATATTTATCCTTTCACAAATGCCCATTTGGCAACACATATATGAGGCGTTTCATAAAATTTTTCAAGTCAGCAACTTGGTCACTAATTCAGCATGATAATTACCCCTAATTACCACTCTGTTTAGGGTATTTTTATGAGATTTAATTCCACTAATTATATGTTTCCAAAATAGCAACTTTGGAACCCATTTTTTCACACATTTAACGTGTCTCTTGACACATAACCCTAAACAGTTTTATAAATCCAAATTTGCAGCAATTAATCCAACTTCTCCTAACCCAAATTTAGGGTATTAACATATATATAAATTTGGATCATTTCTACATAGGTTTCATATTTCGTTTTGATTTTTTCTCCAACTATCCACATATGCTGAAATCAGGCGTACTGAAATCTCAAAATCTTGAATTAATATCAAATCAAGTAGTTTTGATCTAAAATTTCTACCATACCTTAATAACTACATGAATTAACCAAAATAAATATTTCTAGCTTAAAAAATTAAGCATTTATATTTATTTTGATATTTTTACCTTACTAGATTTGACGTGCCCTAGCTGCTGCCCTTGGAGAAAATTTTCATTTTTCTCTTGTTTTTCTCTCTTTTCTCTCTCCTTCTCTCTTCTTCTCTCTCTTTCTCTCTCCTTCTCCCCCCATTGCTGGAACGTGCAGCAGCCCCTTGCTCCCTTTTTCTTTCTTTTTATAAGCTACTTTTCTTGGTGCCCAAGTAATCCCATAGGTATTTTAGTAAATTCCATTTTCACTTTCCACAATTGCCCTTCTTTACTTAGCTCTTAAGCAACTTGTTACTTGCTCTCCAAGAAACCAAATTTCCATGATAATTAGCTTAATCCATTCCATTCATCTCATAGATTTCATAATTTTATTCCATCGTTTCAAATTTCATCTCAAACCGACGTTTCTAACTCAAGTTATGACCACTTGAATTTATCTTTTGGATTTTGGGATAAAAATAATTAATTATCACCCTAATCCCATTATGATTCTCTTAATCCAATCCATCCATAAGATTGGTCCCACCGTCATGAGCTTACCTTTCAAATTTCATCGAAATCCGCCTTGTAGGTGTTAAGTTTTGAATTTTCTATCATTTTTCACCTTAATTTCATAATTACACTTTAATCTCCATAAATTAAATCATGATTATTAACATGATTATTCATGACACCTTGTCACCTTTAAATCCTCATTAAGTCCCTCGGGTCATACCGACTCACTTTGGGCTCCGGCAATTAAATTTTTAATCACCATTCTTAATTAAACCCTAATTGCAAAATATCATTAAATCATAAAATCATCCATATATTATTCAAAATTCATTTAAATCACATATAAATCATGTATATATGTTCAATGCATCTCATTGCGTCCTACATAGGTTGGGGTTTTACAGAACTTTAAACCGTGCTATCCATACATCATGGCTAGCATTACATACCTTCCTTCATTGCTTAGATTTGCAACCTCTTCAGTTTCCCGGTACTTGTCTAAGGTTTAGGAAAAACAAAACGTGAGTGATAACTCACTAAGCAAACATGTTATCTTTTAGGGCAAGACTTCCTTTAAAACGTTTTTCTTAAACATCTTGAACACCTTTTTACTTGAGAACATTTATATGTCCTAAAAACATTGTTATAAAATCCTTTTTTCATAAGGACAATTCTATGTCCTAGAATATTTTCATAAACATCATTCTTAAAATCATTTACAAGCCATGTCCGGGCTTGTTAAGGCAAAACATATACGTTTTACCTTCTTTAATTAATTTTCTTTAGTCTTGTGTGAACATTGCTAATGTTCCAAGACATTTACTTAAAACCATCTTTTGCCAGTGGATATTTTACGTTCAAAATATTTTTCTCATAAATTTTTTAGAGAAGGACATTCTCATGTCCTAAAACATCATTCACATAAGCCTTTTTTGGCAAGGGACATTTCTATGTCCAAAAATATTTTTCATCATAAATTCCTTTAACCAAGGGACATCTGATATCCTAAAACATTTTTGACATAACTTTCTTTTGCTATGGACATTCGTATGTCCTAAAACACTTTTTATTTTAATACTTTGGCATTGGACATTCTCATGTCCAAAAATACTTTCCATTTATACCCTTTGGAAATGGACATTCTTATGTCCAAAACCAAGTTTGACATAATCCTTTTCATAATCCTTATCTTGAGGCTTGTTTATAGCAAACAAGATATAAAACATAATCATGTTCTTAAAAGCATTTGCATAGAAAACATTTTCTTTCATCCTTGTTATTTACACTTTTGTGTACAACACCCTATCTTTAGGGTAACCATTTCATAAAAATCCCTTTAGGATAACTGTTCGTAAAAATGCTTTTATGTCCCATTCTTTGGACTTTTCAAAAGCAAAACATAAGCAAATGTATTTCTCCCCATTCAGTAGTAACACTTAGCAAGTGATTATGCTACATTTTGGAAGAGAATCCTTAAGAGCATGCTAACCAGGTGGCTGTTCTTTTATCCTTCTCCCATTTCAGGGAGGGCGTCATTGGCCTCCTGCCACCCTTAGCGACTTGGTGTTCGAAATCTTACTGCAAGTGCACGGGTCGTAGATTATAGTATTTAAATTATCGATCCACAGGGAATTCGGGACTATAAATTTTACTTTTAAACGCTTTCATGTCAGATATAGAGAAAATATAGCAAATAAAACAGAAAAGTGGGGAGAAAATGCAGTAAATAAAAGGGAAAGAAAATAAATAAAATGGGAAGAAGTGCAAATTAAAAATGAGGAGAGAAAGCAAAAATGCAAATACCTAGGGTCTAGGATTTCACATGCGTATTTTGCAACGGGTAGTGATATAATTATTTAATTTGGATATTATTTGTTAAAGGAGAACAAATCCTAATTTATCCTTGCACCTTCTCTCAAAACCTACAAGGTGTACCCTAATTTTCTTAACCACCTATTCTCATGGGATTAAGTTAATTAGAATCCATTAAGTTCTGTGGTTTGTTCATGTAATTCCTCAAGGTTATCATGCCTATTTTCATGGTCTTAGATTTCTAGGTTTAATATCTTGATTTTCGTATATTAGATTTCTACCTTTCAGTTTCATCACCTAATATATGGAATCATGCAAAAGTACAGGCCCGTGTACAAAGCAAACATAAAAATCATAATATATTAAATTAACAAAACTATCCATCATAAATAAATTAAAAATTCACACCACATTGCATTGTACGCATGCTACATCCTAAACCCTAGATTTAGGATTTAGCCAAGCATGTTTAAGTTCAAAATAAAATTAAAATTACAATCCATCGTAAACAAGATAACAAAAATTAAAAAGGGAAAAGATAGAAAAGCTTATTGGTTTGAAGCCCAAATGGTGTGTCGGTTGCTCCACGCAATTTGCCGGTCTGTCTTTTGCACGTGCTCTCCACCTTGCTTTCACTCTCTTTCTTTCTCAGAATTATGCTCTAATCTTCTTCTAAAATCCCTGCTGAAATATTTTACAGTGGTATTTTTGCAGAGATTTTCTGTAGTTTGCTTCCTTGGAATTTTTCGGTTGCGGAATGTGTCGTTTGCTCCCGGATGTCGTGTCTCTTCATGCTCTGTGTGCTTCCTCCTCTTATATAATCGTTTATGTAGGGTCCACATGCAACTGCTGCTTAAATGACCATCATGGATCCATCACGTGAATAAAATAAATGGACAACCGATGAAATGGATAATGAATGCATTATTTTATTATTCACGTGAAAAAGCAGCTTGATCTATTTCATTTCATGTGATGGGAATTTATGAAATGGGTATTTGCTGCTGCTTGTTTACGTGAATTGCTGGATCAAATGGGATAAATGCATGTTGCTGCATAAATGTTGCTAGGGTCCACTTGGTGAATGTTGAACGGTGCTGTATTGGATTCAAAGGCTAGTCATATGAATGCATTCGGTGGATTTATGGAGGTGGGGTCCATCTTAATAAAAAAATAGATTTGCTGCAATATGTCATTGCTGAATTTATGGACGTGGGGTCCAAAAAAATATTGCTGCTGGATGATTCATGGGTAAACAACATGAATTCACGTGATGGGCAATGAGAGTAATTGGTGTGGTATTTAAATAATGAAAACGGATGTGGGGTTATGAATGTTATTCACGCACATATTGCTGCTCGATACTAAAAAATTGGTGGACAGCTTAGAGATGGACGGCTATGGTGGAGATCATCTTGGGTGGTGAATGGATGGCTGATAAATGCTGATCGTATGATGTGTGGACAGCAGCAAAATAGCAATTCACGTGATCTGGTTAGGAAAATTAATGGACAGCTATGTTTAATTTTTATCACGTGAAATGGACATGAAAAAGGATGGGCAGCTATGTAATGGAATGGACGGTGGAGATTTGTTTAATTAGCCGGTGATGAAATGGATGGCTCATGATTTGATTTCCATGTGGGACCCACTGGTGCAACTTGTTTTCCCTACACAAAAATATTTAAATCATTAATTAGTCAAAATTATTATTTCAAACCCATTTAGCAACAAATAAAATGTAATCTCAAGCCAAAAGATTATAAAAATTGTTGAATTTTCTTAAAATTAATATTTAATATCCAAAAGTTGCGAAACCGTATTTTAGACCAAATTTCATATTAATATCAATTAATTACTCACTAATTTGGTATAAAATGTCCATAAAATATAATGCCAATTTTCCACTTATCACTTGGCCATATGTAGAGTGGGCCCCGGTTCATCTCCAACCGTGCTCTACAACCGGCCTATTCCTTGTACTGGTGCACTATACATCTGTATCACAGACCGCAGCCTGCATCTATACGTGAAAACATCACAGACTGAAGTCTGTATTTTTAAAAATCATTTTTGAAAAGCACATCACAGACCGCAGTCTATGTCAACTTGTAAAGCGAGTGCACCCACTTTAAATAAGTTGTCGTTTGAAATCTAGTTTTCGGATGACCTTCCTTAAATTCTTTTAGAAGAATTTTGAGTAAAATATTTTGATAAACATTTGAAACGTTTGAGAAATAATACATCTTAAAACCTTTATAAAAGAACTTCAAAACTTTTGGATTTTCAAAAATAAACCATGTATTTTTCCTAACATTTTCTTGGTTTCCATTTCAGGCCCTTTTTTCTTACAAAGTTATGCAATTATATCATCCCCTTCTCAACCACCCTAAAATCAAATTATTGTCCACATATCTACCTTACCATTTTTACATATACAGGAGATTGCATTGTGATACCCAGACCCAAGTAAGGTTTATTTATATGCATTTGGCATATACATATGAATCATGTATGATTTAGATGAATTATGAATGATTTTCCTAAGCAATATTAATGATTTATTGCAATTAGGGCAAATGATTATGAATGATCAATATAAGCCGATATGGGTCAATGTGATTAAAGAGACTTAATGAGGATTAAGTAATGTGAATATATTGAGGATAATTACCTCATGTATTATGGTTTAACTAATGGAGATTATGATGTTAATTATGGATTAAAGGAGGCAATTGCTAGAAAATCTATAATTCGACGCCGGGAAGGTGGATTAAGACAAAAATTGAAAGGTAAGCACATAATTTTGTGCTTAATCCTACGGAAATGATGGATTATGAAAATAATAATGGAATTAGGATGAAAATCGATCATCACCATCAAAATTCAAAGATAGATTCAAATGATCATAACTTGAGCTAGAAAAGTCGGATTGAGACGAAATTTGAAATGAACGGTTAAACTTATGATATGAATGCAATGAGAGGGTTGGATTAAGATAATGATGATGGGATCATGGTTGCACAAAAAGTAAGTTTGTGTTTATGTTAAAGTAAGGTGACTAACTATATGATAAATGGCATAAATGAGGTGTCAAAAGGAGGTAATTACACATGGATTTTATGAATTACTTTAATTGAAAAAATCCATGATAAAATCAAGTGATTAATGGCATGATTTAATGGTTAATGGACTAGCTCAAGAGGAGCATGAAAAGGTGGCCCACACATGGACGATCAAGGGGCTATTGCATGGGATTTTTTAATTTTAAAAAAATGGAAAATGTGCATTTTAATGACCTAGGCAGCTAGGGTGAATAGTGGACGAGATTTGAGTTGATTTTTTTGGCAAGAAAATGTCAAAAAGTCAATGATAAGTGGACCCCACCAAGTGGACAACCACATGGAAGCCAAGTGAGGTGCACGTACAAGCTGCATTTGGAATTTTTAATAATTTTTTAAAAAAAGACTAAGTAGACCCCTAAGTAGCCTATTAGCTAGGGTGGTTAATTATCCATTAATTAAAGTGAAAATTAGGTGAAAAAATCGTGCAAAGGCTGCTGCAAGGGGACGTTGCATTATGTGGGCAGATTTTGTCCATTAATGACATGGATTTTTAATGATTTTATTAAAATAAATTGCTAATTTTCTCGGCTCATATTTTTCCTGTCAGCAAAGGGGGATAAGCATGCTTTAATTAGCTGCTAAGTGATGTGGAAAGTGAGTCCCACAAAGCTGAAAAATCTAGCTCATATCCTAGGTGCACGTTCACATGTGCTAAGGGAGAGAGATATATGTAAAAGAGAAAAAAATCCCCAAAACAAGGGCAGCAAGCACGTCCCCCATTCCAGCAGCATCAGGGGAGCAAAAAAAAGAGAAAATGAGAAGGAAAAATGGGAAGAAAGAAGAGGAACCAAGCTAGGAAAATGCAGTTCAAGTTGGATTCAATTCAAGCAAGTATACTTCTCTTGAATTTTCTTAAATTCACATAATGAGTTGTTGTTTGGATTGGATATCATGATTAGATTATGAATCATGATTTAATGAATTATATATGTTGGGTATAAGAATCAAGAACAAATGATTAAGGATTTTCGCATATCTATTGAAATTAGATGAAAATACAGGAGAAAAACTTAGAAGAAATGAGATAGAAATCCAAATATGAACGAAATAGTAAATGAATGAATTTTAGCATAAATTTTTTTTTAAAAACTCATCATAGTATTATTAAAAAATAACCCAATTTACATATCAAAATGATAATAATGTTGAAAATTAAAAATCCGAGAAAGTCAACCTAAACAGGGTTGAACGGGTGTCAGGATCATCTGTACAAAATGATTTTTATTAATTTTTATACAACGTATTTCGAGCTAAAAATTTTATATGATGTGGGAAAAATTATTAATAACACTATACCAAAATAAAAATTAGTTTATAAAAGGTATAAATATACCTAATAATTAACGTGATTAGAGCTGTTCGAAACTTGATGCTTCTGTCCAGCAGAGTAAAAATACCAAAATAAATATAAATACTTCATATGTTGTTCTGAAAATATTTATTTTGGTTATATAATGAATTTATTAAGGTATTATATACATTTAAGATTTAAATTCCTCGATTTGATTATGATTCAAAAATTAGAGAGATCAATGTGTCTGATTTCAGCATTATGGACAGATTGAGGAATAAATCAAAGTAAATGTTAAATTCAAGATTTTTGGGATGGAATTTAAATTTAAATGGGAAATAAACAATTATCATAAGTTATTATGAGTATTTAACCTATTAGAGATAGGTTTTAGAAAGGATGGAACTTAGGGTTACGTATAAGACCCGATTTTCATGTTTTGATGTTGAAAATGATAATTAGATTATGTGAAGCTTTAAAATGAAAAAAATTCAAGGAAAAGTGATGCAAAATATGGATTTAGTTTTTTTTTAAGTAAATAATGTTAATCTCAAATTTTGAGATTAATTTATGATGTTTAAGTTATTAACTAGTGCTTAAAATGAGCACCGTTGTATGAAAAATGAAAAATATGTTAAGAATGATAAATGGAGGTAATGAACCTCCAAATAATGATTTAATGAATTATTATTATATTTATGTAAGATTACCCTACATAAGGGTATTAAAATGAATGAATGGATGATTGATATGTATAGGCTATGTTGGTAAGTATGAATACCCGAGTTGAAGAACAAGTGAGTTTAGTTAATGTAATGCAGATCCAAATGGATTTATGTAGGTTGGAAAACTTAAGGAATATAAGTATTTGAAGATGATGTAAATAAATGAAATGTTATTTTCATTTATCTAGGCAAAGGCAAGGAAAAGAATGGAAGGAAAGCGATTATGGCGATCTCAGGTAAGCAAGCGGACTTTTCAAATCATTTATTTCTCCTTATGTGCTGAAATGATTTATAATGTTATGTTGATATTTTTATGATTATGTTTTAAACGAACAGGCAAGCACGAATTTTAGAAATTGATGGCCTTGATGAAAAGCCACATGTTTTGAAAATGACGGCTTTAATGAAAAGTCGTAAGTTTTGAAAAAGGATGACTTAAGGAAAAGCCTCAAGGTTTACTTCATGTGAAGCAAGCAATGTTTTTTTTTAAGATAAATGTTTATCACAAGTGTTGCCATGGATTGGCAATGCTTCATGTTAATGGAATTGAGAAATTTGCTTATGAGTAAGCAAGTTCTCCATGATGTTAATTTTAAACGGATTTTATATTTTATGCCGATGATTTTAAGAATTTATTTTCAAGTAAACAAATTCTTTATGATATTGTTTTCAAAAGGACTTTATAAGAAAAAGAAAATTTTGTCCTTTTTCATAAAGAAATATTATCAGATAAGTTCTCTTATGATGTTTTATGATAAATGATTAAGCTTATAAAAGAAAAAGATTGGTTTTCTATGTCATGATATTTAATTATAAATGATAATTTGGACATAGTCCGTATGTTTTGAAATGATATTTGAAAAGTTTTGATTTCCTTTAAATAAGGAAATCTATGATGAAAAGGTCTTAAAAAATGTTTATATGAATGTTGTTGAATGGAATTTAATGATGACCAACCTAATAAGTGATTTCATAAAATGGCTTAATTTTAGGTTGCTAAACGGCATTCAAAAGACTGTGCAATTCCCCTTTACGTAAAAATAGTATAATAGATATGTGAACATTAACTTAATTTTTAGGATGTGGAGAAGTGGATGGTATAATTACATGACTTTTGTAAGCAAAAGGCCCTGAAATGGAAACCAAGAAAATGTTAGAGAAATATATGGTTATTTTTGAAAATCCAAAAGTTTTGAATTTCTTTTATTATAAGGGTTTTTAAGATGTATTGTTTTTTAAACATTTCAAATGTTATCAAAATATTTTACTCAAAATTGTTCTAAAAGAATTTAAGGAAGGTCATCCTAAAACTAGATTTCAAATGACAACTTGTTAAAGTGGGTACGCTCGCTTACAAGTTGACACAGACTGCGGTCTGTGATATATTTATTTTCAAAATGATTTATTTTAAAAAGACTCAGACTTTGGTCTGTGATGATTTTCAAGTTATGGATGCAGACTGAGGTCTGTGATCCTAGTTTTAAAGGACACGGGCTGCGGTCTGTGATACTTTAAACCAAACGGACTCCGGTCTGTCAAGATGATGTATGGTGCACCAGAACAAGGAATAGGCCAATTGTAGAGTACGGTTGGGATGACCGGGGCCCACTCTACATAAGGCCAAGTCACTAAGGGATGGTAGGAGTGCCAGCGGTGCCCTCCTTGAGATGGGAGCAGGATGAATGAACAGCCGTCTGGTTAGCGTGCTGTTAAGGATTCTCTTCCAAAAGGTAGCGTGATCACTTGCTAAGTGTCACTACTGGATGGAGAGAAATTCATTTGCTTATGTTTTTCTTTTGAAAAGCCCAAAGATTAGGACATAAAAGTATGTTTTTATGAAAGTTATCCTAAAGGGATTTTTATGAAATGATTACCCTAAAAATAGGGTGTTTTACACAAAAGTGTAAATAACAAGAATAAAATAAAATATTTTTATGCAAATGCATCTATAAAAATGGTTTATGTATTTTATATGCCTTGTTTGTTATAAACAAGCCCCAAGACAGGGATTATGAAATGGATTTATGTCAAACTTAGTTTTGGACATTAGAATGTCCATTTCAAAAGGATTTAAATGATAAGTGTTTATGGACATGAGAATGTCCAATGCCAAAGTATTTTAATGGAATGTGTTTTAGGACATATGAATGTCCATTGTCAAGAAAGTCATGTCAAAAATGTTTTGAGACATCAAATGTCTCCTAACTAAAGGAATTTTATGATGAAAAATGTTTTTGGACATAAAAATGTCCTTTGCCGAGAAAGGCTTATGTGAATGATGTTTTAGGACATAAGAATGTCCTCCTTTGCCAAAGGATTTATGAGAAAAATATTTTGGACGTAAAACGTCCACTAACAAAAGATGGTTTTATGTAAATGTCTTGGAACATTGGAAATGTTCACTCAAGACAAAAGGGAATTAATTATAGAGAGTAAAACATGTATGTTTTGCCTTATCAAGCCCAGGCATGGCTTGTAAATAATTTTAAGAATGATGTTTTATGCAAATGTTCAAGGATATGGAACTGTCCTTATGAACAAGAATTTCATGATAATGTTTTAAGACATATATGTCCTCAAGTAAAAAGGTGTTCAAAATGTTTATGAAAAAGATTTTCAAGGAAGTCTTGCCCTAAAAGATATAATGCTTGCTTACTGAGTTGTCACTCACGTTTTATTTTCCCAAACCTTAAACAGGTACCGGAAAACTCAGGAGGATGCAAATCTAAGCAATGAAGAAAGGTACGTGATAATAGCCATGAAGGCTATAAGGAATGGGATAGCATGGATTAAAATCCTAAGATATGTTAATATATATGTGGACTTATTTAGAATTTTAAGTCTTATGTGATTCAATGAATGACTGTATGTATGTATGAATGTAGAATGTCAGGATTAAGTCAAGAAGACTTGTATTGTAGGAAAAGCATGATGTGATGCTATGAAATGAAATATGAAATTTTATTACAAGTGTAATGTCGCTTGTATGATGAATGATGTAGAATGTGAAGAAAATGAATGATGATAGAAAAAAAAATTGGACGAGTTCCAATTAAGAACCCGCCGCGTAATCAGGGCAACAATCTTGATTCACATCTATCAATCAATAAGGTCTTGAGGTAAGGAAGTGACGTCTCGGTTTGGGGTGCCACATGCATAATCTTTTGCATAGCATTTTAGCAACCCGAAATCAAACCATTTTTATGAACTCGACTTATTAGGTTGGTCATCCTTAAACCCTATTTTAACAAAATCCATATAAACATTTTCTAAGACATTTTCATCATATTTCCTTATCTAAAGGAAATTAAAACTTTTCGAATATCGTTTCAAAACATATGGACTATGTCTAAATCATCAATTATATTTAAATATCATGACATAGAAAAATCAATCTTTTCCATAAATTAAATCCTTTTTTCTTTTTCTTTCATAAACATAGTCGTTTATCACAAAATATAGTAAGAATATATTCAAAACTTAATTAAAATATTTCTTTGTGAAAAAAGGTAAAATTCTTTTTTTCTTATAAAATACTTTTGAAACAACATCATAAAGAACTTGCTTGCTTGGAAGCAAATTTTTAAAACCATTGGCATAAAATATAAAATCCTTTAAAATTATCATCATGGAGAACTTGCTTATTCATAAGAAAATTTCTCAATCCATTAGCATAAAGCATTCCCAATCTTTTGCAACACTTGTGATAAACTATTTATCTTAAAAAGTGTCGCTTGCTTCCCATAAAGAAAACCTTGAGGCTTTTCCTTAAAGTCATCCTTTTCCAAAACTTACGACTTTTCATTAAAGCCGTCATTTTCAACTTGTGCTTGCTCATTTGTCAAAACATAATTATAAACATTTCAATCACATATCATCACGTAGAAAGAAATTAAACTTTTTATAAAGTTCGCTTGCTTACCTGAGATCGCCTTAATCTCTTTCTTCCATTCTTTTCCTTGCTTTTGCCTAAATAAATGAAAATAACATTTCATTTATATATATCAACTTTAATTGCTTATATCCCTTAGGTTTTCCAACCTACGTAAATTCATTTGGATTTACATTACACTAGCTTAACCTACTTGTCTTTCAAGTCGGGTATTCATATATGTCAACATAGCCTATATATATCATATCATCCATTCATTCATTTTAATACCCTTATGTAGGGTAAACTTACATACATGTAATAACCATTCATTAAATCATTATTTGGAGGTTCATTACCTCAATTTATCATTTTTAACATATTTTTCACTTTTCATACAACAGTGTTCATTTTAAGCACTTAGTTGATAACTTAAACATCATGACGCATGATCTTTTCAGACCGGTCGGAAATCCGGTGATTTCCGACTGGTCCAAAAATATATTTTTTTTATTTTTTTTTTGAAAAATAATTTTATAAACTTGTTAATCTAGTTATATTTATTTTATAAACCAAGTTTTATCATTTTTGGATATATCTATATATTTATTTTGGATTTTTAAAAACGGGGGTATTTAAGTCATTTTAAGAATATTTAAAATGACTTAAATACCCCCGTTTTTAAAAATCCAAAATAAATATATATACATATCTAAAAATGATAAAACTTGGTTTATAAATTAAATATAACTAGATTAACAAGTTTATAAAATTATTTTTCAAAAAAAAATAAAAAATATATATTTTTGGACCGGTCGGAAATCACCGGATTTCCGACCGGTCTGAAAAGATCGGTCCTCAAACATCATATAATAATCTTAAAATTTGAGATTATCATTATTTAATAAAACAGTACCTTACTCCACATTTTCCATCACTTTTCATGAATTTTTGCATTTTAATAATTCACATGAATCATTTATCATTTTCTCATGCCTATCTCTCCATACATGTTCATTTCACAACATATAAATCATGTGTTTCTTAAAATATTTCAACACAGCAACTTGTGTCCTAAATTAGCATGATTAAACCCCTTAACTATCATATAATTTAGGGTTTAATTTTGGGATTTTAATCCATTCATCATAGGATTCCAAAACTGCAACTTTGGGACCCATTTTTCATCATTTCAATGCCTCTTTTGACACTTAAATCAAAATAGTTTTCTAATCCATAAATTTTAGAAATTAATCATGCTTTTCTTAACCCAAATTTAGGGTATTAACACATATTTAAAATTCAAAATTCGTTTGCTTGCATAACAACAACTTCACATGCATATAGGGTACCCTTTTGCACCCTTCTTTGAACGTTCCAATACATACCCTTAAAATCAGATTTAGGGCAAATCATCTCAACCCATTCTGAACGTCCAAATTACTCTAAATCTAGGGTATTTTACCCTCTTAATCATCCTTAAATTATTTGAGCTAATTCTGTGAAACCCCGATCTTAGACACATGTGTGAAACCCTAGGGTTGTAAACCCTAGGTAACATATTAATAAAATATATATTCATGAGTATGGAAATATGTGGAATTAGAGGATTAAATTGTTAATTATGGAATGTTAATTCGGATGAATAGTGCACGTGAATAGTGAAACATGAATAGTAAATGTGGGATTAAGGAATATGTTAAGTTAATCACTTTGGATTAACTTAATCATAAAAGACTAAAAAGGAAGCTTCCCACTAAAGGACAAAAGAGGAGTAGAGATTGCTTTTGGATTTTTTTTATGATTTTCTGATTTTAATGGATTTTGAGGAGAAAATAAAGAAAAATTCATATCTTACAATCCGGAAGTCGGATTAAGGTGAAATTTTGTATGGATGGCTAAACTATTATGCCGAATATGATGGATGGATTGGATTAAGCCAAATATCATGAAAAATGTGTTTCTTGGAGAGCAAGTAAGCGAGGCTTAACTTTTTCAAAGCAAGTCATTAATTCTACTTTTTACTTTTTGAAAAAGTAGCTTAAGATATGATATTTTAATGAAATAAAATATACAAAAATCCCCCAAAGTCTACCATGGGAAAACGTGAGATAGCATGGGGATTTGTGCCAAAAATTCAATGGTTGAGATGAGCTCGATCAAGGATAATCAACGGTTGAGATTAATCACGCTTTTGATGAAAATCAAGCAATTAATGGATGGATCAGCTATGGCAACTTGTGGACAGCAATTTTCCACCTAGGATAATGAGAAATTGCTTGGAAATGAGGTGGAAATGACCTAAGTAAAGATATTTATAATTTAGCCCAAAATTCAAGGGACTAAATTGCAATTTCATGAAATTTGGGATGCTATAAATAGGGGAGGGTGCCTTGAACGAATTTCACACCCATCCCAAGCTCAAAATACTTGAGCAAGCTCATTTTCCCACCCCATCCACGTTCTAAGCAAGAGAAGAGGAGAGAAAGGAAAGGAAGAGAGAGAAAGGGAGGAGGAAAGGAGATTTTGGCTCACTTAAGGTAAGTGGATCCTCCTCAAATTTGTGCATGATGTTATTTAGGGTATAATATGCTTAGCTAATGCCTAAGTATGATTAATTAAGTATAGTTATCATGCCAAAACATGATAATTTTGGAGCAAAGATGGAGCATTCGGGAAGATAACATATAATATGTGTAAATAATACTCTAAAAATGATAAATGATGATTTGTGATGAATGAATATGATAAATATGATTTTGGAATGATGATATATTAATTTCATAATTTTTGGAATTAAGGATTATGCTTAAGTGAATTTATGTTGATTTTTAGTATATGAAGAAAAAATGGAAAATATGCTTAAATGAATTATTAACCTTGAGTTAATAATTAATGATGAAAAGGTTTAGCAAGACCTTTGAATTTTTTATTAATCATAATTTAATCTATGATTAATACGTGGACCTCATGAATAGTACCCATGAATAGTAACCTATGAATAGTAATCACGTGAATAGTAACTCATGTGAATAGTAACCCAAGTGAATGGTTACTGAAGGTATATGGCATTTGATTGAGGATATGAGGAATAATATTGGCATATTATGAAATGGAGAACTAAGTTATGAAGAAAAATGATAAGAGATATTGAGGTTAATACCCATATGAAAAAGGAAGGAAGACCTAATAACTTTTTAGGTCTAAGGTAGATCATGACATATGCATGGGTAGAAACCCTGGTCATGATAAAGTATGTATAAAATATCCTTTTCAATTATATAGGAAAAGAAAAAGGAAAGGAAAAGGTGGAGGATACAGACTGAGGAGGAAAGCAAGTTATATGCTTTCTAAAATATTTTTAAATGATTGCAAATTGTTTGCTCACATGTTTTATGAATTATATTTAAGAGTGACCATTCCTATAATGTTTTGAAATGATGAATGTTTATGAGTTTTTATGAAAAGTCATGCCGGCATATTGATATCATGTGATGTTCATGGACATGTGCACATGTATGATGCATAATGAAGAGACTTTGGTGAAGAAAGTAGGATCGGGGATCCCTCTTCACCATTGCCAAGTCGCAAGGGCTGTGTGCCGGCGGCGTCCTCCCGAGAGGTGGGGGCACAAGGAAGAGGCTTTGGTGGAGGTAAAAAGCGGATCAGAGGGTCTCCCTTCACTATTGCCGAGTTGTATGGGCTGTGTGCCGACGGCGCCCTCCCCAGAGGTGGAGGCAAAGAAATGTTATGTGAATGAATGCATTACATTTTCATACATGGATTGAAAAGGAAAAGAATGGATTTGAAATTATGTTTTAAAGGGATTGTGCAAATAATTCTCTACATGAGAATGACAAGTCACCTGGTGTAAGAGGTATATAATGCCGGGAAAATCAAAAGTCATGCATGTAGGAACCATGTAGGCGTCAAGAGGAAGAGAGGTTCCCCTTAATGAGGCCAAGTCAGAGACAGCCGGCGTATTGGACCATGCTATGTGAGATGTTCCCTGGGCTAGCGTACCCGCACACGAAGGTTTATGTCAGGAGTGAAAATGAAGCATTTGCACATCCAATGTTTATGAAAAGGTTTCTATTCCATTGATAGTTGATCACTTGCTAAGTGTCTCCTATCAAATGGAGAGAAATGCATTTACGAATGACTTACATGAATGGTTTTCATGAATGGTTTATGAAAGGTTTCCAAAAATGGTTTACGAAAAGGTTTCTATTCCGTTGTAGTTGATCACTTGGTAAGTATCTTCTACCTAATGGAGAGGAATGCATTTAAAATAAAAAATGCTTGCTTATTGAGTTTCGACTCATGTTTTGTTTTTCCAACCTCAGACAGGTGTAGGGAAAGCCAAGAGATGAAGGGCATGTGTTGCTAAAGAAAAAGAGGAATCTACAAAGGTTAGTAGATTTTTGTATGAATAGATTCCCTAATGGGATATGGGGAAAAAGACATAGGTTGTATGAAATTATGAAGTGATGAATAATATATGAAGTTGATGATTTATGATGATATGGATAAGTCCATTATGAATGATGATGAGTATATGTTTATGTGATGAAAGAAAAGAAAAAAAAATTGTTTGGACGAGATCCAATTAAGAACCTGCCGTGTGATCAGGGCAACAATCCTGAATCATGTTTACCAATCGAGAAGATCCCGGAGTAAGGTTTCTAGGCACCCCGGTTCGAGGCGCCACAAATTCATATATCATTTTTAACATAAAAATATGAAAATCGGGTCATATGTGTAACCCTAATTCACATCCTTTCTAAAATTCATAACTTAAGCCCAAATTACGCTATTTACTGTTCGTAGTTACTGTAGCAAACCACTGTTTATCCGAGGTTACTGTTCACAGCGTGTTGGTTACTGTTCATGAGTTCCAAAAATTGACATTTTTTCCAAAAATAAAAAATACCATGACATAGCTTATGTTTAGTATATCATGGAAAAATTCATGAATTTTGAATTTATTATCATTAACTTGGCTAAATAAATTATTTTCTCCATATACTAAAAATCAACATAATTTCACTGAAGCATAATCCTTAATTTCAAAAATTATGAGATTAATATATCATCATTATAACATCATATTTATCATAATCATCCATCCTAAATCATCATTTATCAATATTGGAGCATTATTTACACATATCATATGTTATTTTCCCGAATGCTCTATCTTTGCTCCAAATTTTTGATGTTTTGGCATAATTTCAATTAAGCGTTATAACTATACTTATTTTCTCATGCTTAGGAATTATCTAAGCATGGTTTTACTCTACTTAACATCCAAAAAAAATTTGGATAGAATTCACTTACCCGAAGTGGAGATATCCCTCTTTTTCTCACACTTTCTCTCTCTAACTTTCTCTTCTTCTTTCCTTGAACGTGTGGGGGGTTTGGGAGCTTGGAATTGCTCAAATGGAGCTGGGATGAATGTGCATTTGGACGTCCACCCCTGCCCCTATTTATAGGGTTTGATTTTTTATGAAATTATAATTTACCCCCCTTGCTCAAGGTATTAAATTGTAAATGTGTTTTTCTCTAATTTTCAAAAGGTTCTTTGAGTCATGTGCAGCCCACCCTACACTATTCACGCCCCCCTATGGCAACCCTATTTTCCTTGATTTTTTTAATTTATTAAAATTATTTATTTTAAGCTAATTTAATCCTAGCCCTTGATTTATGATGATGATGAATGTGGACCATTAATTTTGGTCAAAAGTCTCAACCACCCCCTGCTCATGCCCCTACCATTGCTGATTTGCATTTAATTTTTTAATTTTTTAATTATTTAATTTTAATAAAAAGTCAAAAGTAGAATTAATGAAAAGTTAAGCTACTTTTTAATCTCCATTTGACGTTTTATCTTGACTCTTAATTTATGATTTTCATCACATCTTAAACCATTCACTAAGTTCATCATGAATTTTTAACCATCCATAAAAAATTTCGTTTAAATCCGACGTCCGGATTGCAAATTATGAATTTTTCTCTAAAATCTAAGTTTGTATTAAAATATCAAAAGTATTGCTATTTTATCTTGTAGTGATTAAATTCCTTTTTTGTCTTTTTGTGATTAAGTTAATCCAAGTGATTAACTCTTAATCACATGTCTTAATTCTCGGTTACTATTCATGTGCACTATTCACGTGTACTATTCACGTGGGTTAATTTCTTAAATGCATTATGTTAATCTCCAATACACATATCCATAAATATAATTCATAAATTTTATTCATCATAAAAATTATTACAAAAATTTAGGGTTTACAATATGTATACTGCCTTAGAAAGCTAGGTTTCACATCTTTCTTCCCCTTTTTCCTTCTCTTTTTCTCCTTTTTTTCTTCCTTTCCTTACTACTGGAAAAGGGGACGTGGAGAGCTACCTTGCTTGGGGATTTTTCCCATTTGATTTTTCTCTCTCTAACCCTTTAACCATGTGGACGTGCACCTCATATATTACTGGATTTTTTCAGCCTTGTGGGCCCCATTTGCCACATCATTTAGCAGCTAATTAAAGCATATTTATCACCTTTTGCTGACATGGCAAAATATCATCCATTTAAATTAGATAATTATCTTAAGAAAAATCATCAAAAATCCATTCATTAAATCCATGTTGTTGTCCCTCTTTGAACATCCATTTCAGCAGCAGCTTTTGCATTTTTTCCCACACATAATTCACTTTAATTAATGGGTATTTAATTACCCTAGCTAATAGCCTACTTAGGGGACCATTTAGCATATTAAAAAAATCACAAAAATCACATAACTGCCCATGAACGTCCACATCTCCTTGCTGTCCATTTATTGTCTATGTGATCATGTCCATATCAGCTGCTCCTTTTGCAATTTTTCTACAAAATTGCAGATTTAAATTAATGGACAATTAATCACCCTAGCTAGGAGCTCATTTAGGGGTCAAATTAGCCTTAAAAAAATTAATAAAAATCACAAAAGCAACTTGGACGTGACCATCACCTAGCTTCCATATTGCTGTCCATTATGCTTAACGTCACATGTGCTTTGGATTTTGGCATTTTATGCCAAAAAAATCCAACTCTAATTAATGTCGTTAACCACCCTTGTCATGTAGCTCACTTAAATGCATAATTTACATTTTTAAAAAATCAAAAATTCCTTGCAACAATCCCTTGATCATTCATGTGTGGGCCACCTATTTCATGCTCTTTTGAGGTAGTCCATTAGCCATTAAATTATGTCATTAAGCACTTGATTTTATCATGAATTTTGTCATTTTAAATAATTCATAAAATCCATGTGTAATTATCTCTTTTTGACACCTCGTTTATGCCATTAATTATTTAATTAATCACTTTAACTTTAACATAAATGAGAGTTTACTTTATGGTGCACAAAAGTCAAAGGTATACATTTTTTTTTATGCAACCATGATCCCGTCATCATTAGCTTAATCCAAGCCTCTCATTGCATTGATCTCATAATTTTAACCGTTCATTTCAAATTTCGTCTCAATCCGACTTTTCTAGCTCATGATCATTTGAAGTCATCCTAGGATTTTGATGGTGATAATCAATTTTCACCCTAATTTCATCTATATTTTCATAATCCAACCTTTCAATAAGATTAAGCACAAAATTATGTGCTTACCTTTTAATTTTCATCTTAATCTGCCTTGCCGGCATCGAGTTTTGAATTATCTAGCAGTTGCCACATTTAATCCATAATTATCAACATAATCTCCATTAAATAAACCATAATATATGAGGTAATTATCCTCAATATATTTCCATTTCCTAATCCTTATTAGGTCTCTTTAATCACATTGACCCATATTGGTTTACAATCATTATTCATAATTATTTGCCCTAATTGCAATAATCATCAATATTGCAAGGGAAATCATTCATAATTCCATTAAATCATACATGATCCATATTTATATGTCAAATGCATATATATAAGCCTTACTTGGGTCTGGGTATCACGTCTTCACAGAGTTGTGCTACTTTAAGCCCTTCTACAAAAGCTAAAACACCAGCACACGCAAAATGCCATACATCCATGGCAATCACTTGCAGCCAAATGGGCCAAATGGGTGCATCTTGGTCGTTTGTCATCCTGCTTGGACTAATGTCGCTACTAACCATCAAAGGCTTCATCGCCTTCGACTTCTTTTCTTCGATCTCGGTACTGGTTGCAGCATTCGACAACAGTAATGGCACCTTTATTGATTTCCTAGGTTCCTTAAGATGCCTCGTTGCCTTCTTCTCTACCTCCGGCTTCTCTCTGGTTATCTCAACAAAGGGTGCAAGACTGGCTCTGGGCTAAGTCATCCATCTGACTCGTGTAATTAGAGTGGAAATTGAGGGAAGATGAACTCACCAAGACCACTTCCATTTCTTCCCTCGTTGGCTATCTTATGGGATTCGCTAGCTCTGCGATTGTCTTCCCTATCGTCACCGATATGGATGTGTCAAGTTTGAGTCTCAGCTGGATTTGGACACAAGACTCCTGCCAATCTTCATACAATTTCTCCACCTTTGGTTGCATGGAAACGAATGCTTCTCGGATGCTCTAGATCTCCTTACCTTTTGCCAATCTTGGTGAATCTCGAGGCTTCCATGGAGGTTGTCCTTCCACTAAAGACCAAGCCATGTAGGTTTGCCCTGCAACCCCTTCTGTTGCAGGCCATCGTTGTGGTCGAGTCGCACCGCCTAGTTTACGTTGTCGTTCCCCAAGAGGAAGATGAAGACGGTGTTGGCCATCTGTAAGCGGCATCACCATGGCTAATTGTTCTTGGATTCTTGCTGATCTCTCCAGGGCTACTGATTTCTCCAATAACGCTGCAAATTAGAAGTTCTGATACCTTTGTTGCGACTTGAACTTGGATCCCACAAATTTCATTGATGAAAAACTAAAATTACGAGAATTTAAGGGAATCAGATCCTTCTTTCAAGAGGATCTTGAATGCTTGATGATATCTGTCTAAACAACTCCCTACAAGCTACTAAAGGACACTAACAAAATACCAATCAGCCTCTCTCCCTCGTGTCCTCTCCTTTATGTCTCTCTATTTACACTGGATGAGTAGCATAGGCCCAATAGCTGATAGCCTAAGCCCAACCCCACCTTGCAAAGGCCCAATGATCCTATCAATGTCGTGGAATAAAGAATGCACTGCCGACGGCTAAATCATTTTTAACGAAGACGATAACTAGATTTGCTTTAGATCTAGAGAGAGAAGAGGCGTGCTATACGTTTTCTGCTTGGATTCGATCAATGGAATTGCTGCATTTGAATAATTTTTAAAAAAATTTCAAAATTTAACATTGTGTATATTATTGGGCAAAAAAATAAATAATGTATTTAAAATTATTGGACAGATTTTATAAATAATAAAATAAAAAGCTATTTATACTTCGAAATTTCCTAGAAATTTTACATCTACACGAGAAAGTAGCTTATCGTTTTTTATTCTTTTAAAGAAAATAATTATTACCTGGATGGTAGGATGACGTTTTAGTTTTTTCTTCCTCGAAGTGATAAGATGATACAAAATAGCGATATCAAATTAACAATTTTTGAAAACATAGATGTAGATATCCAAGGGACTTCATACACCTATGTTTTAATTGTAATCATGCTATCTACTCACGGTCGAGGTAACATCTAAACAAATCAAGAAATAAATAAAAATTATTAAATAGATAAAAAAAAATTATTATAATAAAGTCAACATAATATTTTAAGTTAAATGTATAAATGGAATTTTCTTACCTAAGTTATATATATATAAATTACTTGGGTGCAGTTAGCTTTAATGCATCCGGTGCAATACACAATTTAATTTAATTTTTTTAAAATATGTTTATATATTTATATGGGTCCAAGCATACATATAATTTTTACATTTTTTATTATTTGAAATATTTTATTTTAAATTTTGAAAATTTAAAAAGGTGTTTCTCATGTGCTGGCACATAAAAAATGCTTTTTTTAATTTTGAAATTCAGAATAAAATGTAAAAAACCAGAAAAAAATATGAAAACTATATATAAGATATGCTTGGTCCCACATATGAATTTTAAAAATTTAAAATTTTTTTAAAAAAGGTTATACACTTACTTGTACCATATCCAATTCTAAAGACTAAATCCACTATAATTTTGTTAAAATAAAAGATGCCTTAGGAACAACAACAAAAAATTTCTATTACTTCTACCCTTTTTCTAATCATTTCTTCATATATTTTATACAATTCTTTTTTTTAATTATTTCTTTACATATTTATATACCACTACCCTATCTATTTAAACTTTTTTCTTTTTTCTCTTCTTAACTACATTTATTATCGCACATTATTTTCTCCAATTTTGAAAATTTTTATTCAAAAAATATTTTATATCATTTTTTCTTACTTTGCGAATACACTTACACCATATATTTTACTTAAAGTTGATTGAATCCTACAACCGACGCCCAAATTACATGTTAAATGACACTAATCATGTCAAATAAAAAATTAGATTTCATTAAACTCAACTAGACTTGGTTAGGTTTAATTAAATCTTAAAGCTAACATTCGAATTACACATTTTCATGCATGTAAAAAAAACTTGAAGAGAGCCAAAAAAAAGTATATTATACACTGTCACAATCAAAGGGCTATTCATCTCAACAAGAATCTTACATTTCATTCAATGTTAAAAGCATCTTCAGGTTCGTTATTAGTGAATTCAAAATATGTTTCAAAAAATGTTAGGGACGAAGTTATTAAAACTTGACTAAATTTAAAAACAATGGATAATAAAGATCAATTAAAATAGTGACTAGCAAAAAGGTAATTGAATACGAGAGATGGCAAGGTTGCTAGAGCTTTCCATAAAAGGAGATTTGTCAAGCAATGCTCCCATGCGGAGGTTCCGCACACGCTAACATAACAGGGACCACATCGAACATGTTGCACAAACAGATTAGTTTGTTGCCGCACTATTCATTTCTAGTTCTCTCCTCTCTCATATTCACGGTTGTTCTATTATTAGCTACATACAACGATTCGTCTATTCCATTCCAAAATTGAATTTGTGCATCATATTGAAAGTTTCAGCTCATTGAAAAGAAGTCTTCATCCTTCTCCACGAAATTTATAATCTCAAATTCTGTGAAATCCATGCCGTTTATTTCCTTTATTGAAATTCATCTGTGTTGATGATAAAATCTTCTAATTTTTATTAGGAAAGTCATTTCTCTGTAATCTTATTATTTTACAATGGAAGTTTACAAACTAAGTCCTGTAGTTTTTTCCTTTTTTTAAAGAGAGATTTTCCACCTAAAAATCAAGTGTTTTTTGTAGGATCGAATTTTTATTGTTATAATTAGTCTAAAAATTATATATTCTATTTAATTTACTAGGGACCCAACACAATTTCATCCCTGACGTCGCCGAATCTATTTTCTTTCAGAAAAATCCAATCATTGATTTATCACGTAAGTAATGTCCGACCCCTAAAAATAAAAACGCACAGCCCAGAAAACAAAAAAAATATAATGGTCTCCTCTTACCCTCGGGGATGGATTTGAACCCAATGAAATCAAGAAAGATACATGTCTAGTTCCGGTGCAAGACACAGAATGCAGATGCTTGGCATCCCCATTAAAAGATCTTCGTTTGCCAACCATCGCTCTTTTTGAAATGAGGAAATAAAAGAAGAAAAATTGGAAATTATGTTGAAGCAGGAAGGTAGAGATCGGAGAGAACAAAGCAGGATTTCCTACTGCCTGCAAAGAAACGGCATCAATCCCTTACACCCAGTTCCCTCCTTTTCACCACTGCCGGAATTTTCCGTAGACCACTGCCGGAATTTTCTTTAGAAGCCCTCTTTTATAGACTTCTGCCAGCTGACATGGCTGCTTTCATGGCTTTCTACCATCAGATGAACGTGAAACAATAGGAAATGCTTCGGTGGTTGGCATGCTTCTCCCAGTTTCTGTGGACTGGTCCGCTTTAAGAATCTTGGACGAATCGTTGCTTTGTTGGGCATGTGGGCTGTAGCTTTGCTGGGCATATTTTTCTGGTCTTTTCTTGCTAGTTGACGGGTTTTGTTGGTCCTTGGATCCCTCGTGCCTTACTTCATTTCTGGCATGAGGTTATGAACTATGGTTTTGATGAATTTCCCCTTGAATTGTGGCTTTGTATATAGCCAGAAATGATAGGCATGGCCCATCAGCTGAGGCCTACAACGGGTGACTACACTTGCACCGATCAGATGCCCTTAATTGCAGAAGCCTGATTTGTCGATGAGGAACGCTGGATTCCGTTTCGAGCCTTAAATAAAGCGTGCCGGGATTGGGCAACCAAGCACCTCCATTGTTGTCTGCTGATATATGTTGCAGTGCTCGGGCTGTACACCCAAATTAAATCCACTTTCTTCATGACGCGATACACATCCATGATTTCTTGGATAATATGTGTTAGATTATTAGAATAAGAAGTCATCCGACTCCACCCAATGGCCAGAAATGTCGTGTTGCCACTGTTGTTGATGAAGTATGGAATTCGTTGCTACGTTCTGTTGCGATCTGAGAGCGCTCTCCACCTGTTCCTCCATGAAGCCTCCCATCACGTCCAACGCCGATGATCGGATTAGCTGTGGAAAGCACGAATCATTGGCTGCGGCGGGGAGGCTGTAACCCAACTCTGCCCCGTCAGGCTTCCCCGGCGGCTGTGGCGGCAGCTGCAGCGTCGGTGGCGGAAATTTCTCAACTTGAAAAGATCTGAATGAGTTGATTCTTGGAAGGGAGAAGAATCGATCGTTGATGTCCGGGAGAGAATCAAGTACGTCATCCATAGGCGAGGAAGGAGATGAGTAGTCAGTATTATTGCCGCTGTTGCTGCTGCTCTGTTCTTTAGCTGCTGCCTTCTGCGCTTCTTTTCCAGAGCTTTTTTTGTAAATCCGACACAAGACCCAATCATCCAACTGCAAAACAAACAACCTTTAATTTCTGAATAATGATCCTCTTTCTAAGTTATCAAATGTTGAAGAAATTTATTAATCCAAATTCCCAATAACAAATGAAGAAAACAGAAAATTAACTTACTCGGAGGCTCCCTTTCTTTTTGGAGCTGTCATTAAGTCTGTACTCGTGCATAATCCAATTGGTTTTGGTTCCCTTAGGAGCCTTTCCAATGTAAAACACCAATGCTTTCTTAATCCCTACCTTCCGACCCTGCACTGATATTATCTTATCTGTGCCCGTCGCCTTCCAGTAGCCCGAACCAGCAACTCGGTTGGGTCGGCAACCATTTGGGTACTTTCGATCTCTTGGACTGAAAAAATACCATTCCTTCTCTCCAAACAATGCTTTGCCTGCAAATTACATTAAACATTAACTATATTAGACCTTAATTCTGATAATAGTCGAAATTTAAAAAAAATCCATGTGCAGGTGTGTGCATCTATGCATGTACGTTTGCAAACACAAATGACGGAATTTGGTTGGCAGAAATCTTACTGGGAAGAATCCATGGATCGTACTTGTAGAGATTCACCTCTCCGATTAATTGAATAGCGAAGTTTTGGCCAGCCACTTTACGGCATAGATACTCCACCAAAAGCTCCTCGTCCGTCGGGAAAAATCTGAAGCCTGGCGGCAACGAAAGCCGCGGAACTGCATCATCTGCCGCCATCACCATTCCAGTTTCGAGTAGAGTCCGTTTTTCTTTTTTCTATTTCTGTATATGCCTTTGCCTCTTTCGGAATTTCGCTGCTTTCCCTATTGCCCCTACTCTCTCGCTTCGTTTGTATTTATATATTTAAAAGAGGCAAGGCATAAAGAAGTCGGTAGCGCCTTCTTCGGCTAGCTAGACACGCGTGCACATACCCCTCTCTCGCACGATCCCCCTCTTTCTTCGTCTTTCCAAGCTTATCCGAATGGCCGACACGTGTGCAGGCATCCGTCTTCTCACGTCGGGTTGGCTGGTTGGCTGGATGCGTGAATAGACGTGGCCGATAGCTGAGCCGATGAGAAAACTTGGATCCTTCTAGAATGGATGCTACCGCACCGCAGATAACGCCATCCGCGTGTCGAATTTCTGCCTGACCGTTTTTCGCACGTGGGTGACACGTAGGCAAGTGAGGACCACGTGGACTCCGATGGACAGATGTGGGTAGGTTAAGGTAACGCTGACGTGTATTATATCGATTTTTTAGTTAGAGAATGAAAAAGCACCGACCGGAAGAGAAGCAACAGACACGTGTCGCATGTGATCCATGAAAACCAGAATTCCAGATTCCTGGTGTGTTCTGCTGTTGGGCAGCTTGGCGTTTGGCACCGGCTCTCTCTTGCAAGTTACAACTTGGAACGTTTTCGTTTCATCTCATCTTTTGAAGTCACCCGGTCAACGGCGGCTCTACGTCTGACACGATCGCAAGCTGTTACGTTTGCGCTTACGTCAGGTAGACAGGTATATAATTGGTACATGTGCATCAACCAATAGGCCGTCGTCTTTCTTCAAATTTAAAACATTATTCACAAGTTTTGCATGTAATTTTAAGGATAAAACAAACCTATACTTACACATTTTATCTTTAATTGTAGTTATATTGGTCAAATTTCAAAATTATCTTACATATTCATGTATTTTGCCAAAATTTTACTCGTACCCAAACCGATAAGGATTTGTTAAAGTGGTCATTAGCACCTATGTAACATAATGAAATGCCCAAGTCTTAATATCATTCGAAATTGGTTCGCTCAAAGCTAAAAATTTATATTTAAATGTATATAATTTTATAGCTACAAAAGTACTAAAAATTCATTTGAGTGTGGATTTTTAGCAATAAAATTATAATTATGAATAGACATTTTTATCGTTTTACATGGGTGCTAACGTCTCATTTAATAGATTCTTAACGACGTGTGTATAAATAGAATTTTAGGTACAGTACATGGGTATATTAGGAATTTCCAAAAATTCGTAAGTATAAGTAGAATTAAGGATAAAATTCATGAGCATATGAGAAATTTACCTTAACTGTAAATGAGTCTAGATCTAGTGCACTCTTCTTTAGAAATAGTTTTTGATATTTTTGAAATTCACACACAAGCTCAAGTACGAATATCCTATATATATATATATAGATTTTTTATTATTTTGATTATTTTTAATATT
This sequence comes from Annona cherimola, assembly GCA_030490835.1. Lineage (NCBI taxonomy): Eukaryota > Viridiplantae > Streptophyta > Magnoliopsida > Magnoliales > Annonaceae > Annona > Annona cherimola. The sequence goes on along the minus strand of CM059972.1, from coordinate 51,640,348 downwards.
ATATTTCGAATTTTAAAACAAAAAATAAGCTATTTCTCATGTGCCAATGCATGAGAAGTGGCTTATTTTTTATTTTTCAAATTTAAAATAAAATATTTAAAATATATAAATGTTGGTCCTGAGTTTATGGCAAAACCCAAGAGGGGAGGGGAGAATTGGGTTCTTAAATTTTTTTTGCTTAATTAGCAATTTAGCCTCTTGTAAAATTAATCCCGTTGATGAAACTACCAGCGAGTTAGAATGAGAGGGTGCAGTTAAAATATAAAACACAAGCAGTCAAACCACGCAAAGAGATAACAATATATAGTGGTTCAGGCAACCTCCCTACTCCACTCTTCCAAGCACACACTTATTGTGTCTTAGGTTCCACTACTGTATTGTCAATACAGTTTAGAGCACCCGCTCTCTTCTAGATTCTAGCTCTAGGGGCATATACAATCTCAGCACAAGTAGGTGACGAGTTCCACTTAAATCGCTACTTTGCCTTCACTTGGTTTCAATCTCTAATACTAAACCAAGTGGGAAAAATAAATAATCAATGAATAACAAAAGATCTACACGTTACAGATGTGTAGGCAGATTTGATCGCATAGAAGAACTTGTAGAAGCAGTTATAGATGAAAAGTTCAGCTTTTAGCAATTTGAATGCAATGTTCTTCTTGAAACTTCTTGTAGATCACTTAAATGCTAGAGAAAGTGAAAGGTGAGCTCATTCAATATTTTTTCAACTCCTTTCTCGTTCACTTGATGCTCCTTAATTAATGAAAAGTAAATTCGAACGTTTGGTGGCAGGTGGGGTGCATTTAATGCACCAATGTTCGAATTTTTCCCATCATTGCGAGCCAAGTCGCACTCGGAGTTGACTTGGGATGTGACTTCCCTCAAGTCGCAGGGTAAAGTCGACTTCGGGTGCGACTTCACCCAAGTCGCAAACTGGAGTCGACTTCGGGAGCGACTTTGTGGCTCCCCCGAACATGGGGCGCTGGAACCTTACTCCAGGATTGTTTAGTTAGTAAATTTTGAGCAGAATTGTAGCCCTATTCACGCGACAAGTTTTTCAATTCAATTTGATTTCAATTTACAAGCAATCATTTACTGGCAATTAAAACCATATAATATTTGCAACTCACTAAAATTCCTTTACACCATCAAACTTTGAAATTTTATAGTACTATACCTTCAAAACCTAACCATTCTTCAAAATATATGAGAACCATACAACCCTAAGAGTCTCTGAATTGAGACATTTTTTCTTTTTAAACCTTGTTGTACCTGTCTAAGGTTGAAAAAAAAATAAAATATGAATACTAGACTCAATAAGCAAGTATTTTCATTTAAATAGATATTTTTGTTTCACAATTTGACATTTCATAAATAATGCACATGCAAATGCACATTTCCCAATCATGTCTTAAACCTTCATTAGATGGTACGCTAGTTCGGCGGCCATCAATTCGTCTACCCCCTATTTTAGAGAGGGCACCGCAGGTCGTTGGGCCTATATCAGCGACTTGATCATATTAGAGATGGACTTTGGTCCGCTTACACCTCTAGAATGGACCTATACCTTTGTGCACTATGCATCATACACATGCTAGCATAACTTCAAGAAATAATCGCATTTATCATTTTGCTCTTTTTTCAACTTAAGAAAATAACATAATTATTTATAAAACAAATTAATAAATACATTTTTCAAAACACATTATGGGGATGGTCATCCTTAAGTAATATTGAAAAATATCAACAAGAAATGAATTACAAGTCATTCAACTATTTTAAAAATAAATCATTTCAAAGCGTTACTTGCTTACCTTAGGATATCAGTTTGCTACCTCAACTTTTTCTTTTTCTTTTCCTAAACAAATGAAAAGGACTAGCTCAAATATTTGCATTATATATTTTCATTTAGGCTATATATTTCATTCAACACCCCATGTTTAGGGTATTAAATTTTATAGTCATATTATATAAGGTAATAACACATAATCTATATCAAGATAAATAAAAACTAGTTAAAATTTTTATAATGCAGATATATTTAACGTCCATAATTTCTAAAAGTCTTTTAATATATTTTTCTAGCGGTATTAAATCAAAGGTCATGTTACATCTGTTGGGACGTTAAGGGTAACTATATCAAATAAGATTTCCAACTATCAATTCTATTTGAGCATGAGATTAAATATGTGACAACTTTAAATTTTATGGAATATAAAATAATCGAATTATTTAAACGTTCTAATAATCATGTATTCATGAAATATAATTAAGCATCATATATAGGAAAGAGAAAATTCTAATAATAGTAATTGCTAAAACTGGCTTAATCATTATCAGAGGCCATGCAAAATATGTAAAACGTTTCCAAAGCCTGTTTGAATATCAGTCGTGCATAATAAAAATAATTGCATATATTTTTCTGAACCTATTTGGATGTTGCTTTCTCCTTATGCTATTGTGTTCTCCTCTCTTCCTAATTTCCTTTGGAGGACATTTATCGCTTTTTCTAATGTGGGCGATCTATGTTGCCCCTTTTATACACCCATTATGCGGTTACCCATGTGAGTTCTTTTAACCATTACGTGGTTTCACATATTGTTGGCAGCTCTTACTTTTCATTTCATGCAACGTCCTTACGTGTAGTTTTGTGTATTTTTATTTAGTTTTTTTTCAGCTCTCCATGTTAATTACCACATCCAGATGGCAAAAATCCAACCCACTAGGCTAGGTCGGTCCCTTTTTCAGCCACTTATTTCATCATCTTTTTATATATATATATATATATATATATATATATATATATATATATGATTTCACATATTTCAACATTGATTTAAAATTTGTAAGGGTATTCTTTATAATCTATTCCATTTACATTTTAAAGCGTATTCAATTAACTACTCATAACAAGTTTCATGCGAAAATAATTAGAAGTGGTTAAGATATAATCATTTGAAATTAACTAATACAATTCATCCAAATTTTAATTTTTCTGCCCATTTGTAATTATATTTTGTATAATCTAGTCTTTTCATCAAGTAAGGTATATTAATTTAGGCTTACCCATGAAATTTCACCCAAAATGAAATTGTATATATATAATAATTCAATTAATAAAATGTGAAATGTATAGTGAAAATAATACTCATGCATGTTCCAAGGGTTTTGACGTACCGTTTGAATTTAAGATATGCACATTTTCCAAGACAATAATTAAATTTTCATAAATGCTTTATTAAATTATTTTTCATAATCGAATCTGTTCATATTATAGAACAGATTAATTTAACAGCCCATTTTAAGTTTCATATTAAAATAATTAGCGTAGGTTAAGATATTAGCATTCAAAATTAATTCATGAAATCTCCTCTAATTTTGGTTGTTTAAAAATCTTCTAAACATAATTTTCATAATCTAACCCATTCACTACGCAGGGTAAGTTAAAATAAGTTTAATCCAGAAATTTCAGATAAAACTTCCTTATACACATTAATATATTAATTAAATAAAAATTACATAAAAATAACAAAATGCGAAAGGAAGCTGCTGGACATACCTGCTTCGCATGACTTATTTTTGGGCATGTTTTTTAATGCAGTTAAGTTAAGCATTTTAATTAGTTGTTTTTCATAATCTAATCTATCTAGATTAAAGAGCACATAATCTAATACTTTCTATTAAATTCTCTTATTGATTTGAATTATACATTTTAAGATATAATGAAAATAGCATAGATAAATATAAGCCCTTAATTGGCCCAAATTTTTCTATTTATTTTTATTTTTCCATAAAGTCTGTGAATTTAAACAGTTTCAATTGGTATAATTCGGAATTTTGAAATTCCTTTCTAAAAAATTTATAAAAATTCATTTTCATATCTAATCTTCATGAAATCATTATTTACCCCTTTTCTAAATTGGTAATTTAATCTCACTTTTCTAAAATTGCAATTTAATTTTTTTTTTGTAAACATACACTTTTTTATGTAGCTTTACAGCAATAATATACACACCATACAAGCTTTTGATATATCTTATATTCACTAAGTTTCAAATAACATGGGTTTCACAATTCTTCCATCCTTATAAAAGGTTTCGTCCCGAAACCTATTTCATTTCAAATAATTGCGAATATTTTCTTTCTACTCCTTCACGAAGTTCCCAGGTTACTTCATTTTCAGAGTATCGATTCCATTGAACTTTGACATACTCAATCTCCCAATTCCAAAGCTTCTGTATCTTATAATCCAAGATTTTGATAGGTCTTTAATAATTGAAAATTAATAATATATTTTATGGGCATTTTACACTAATTTGGTGGGTAATTAATTGATTTTAATGTGAAATTTGCTTTAAAATATGGTTTTGCAACATTTGGGTATTAAATATCAATTTTAAGTTATTTAAATAATTTTTATAATCTTTTGGCTTGAAATTAGATTTTTTTATTTATTTCCACAAAATCACATGTGCAAGATATATTTTATTAAAGTGTTGCAACAATTGGAATTTAAATATTTTTTATTAATCACCTATTTATTAATTTTCTAGGTATATAATTTGGTTTAAATATTTTTATGCAGGTTTGCAGGTTCGAGAGTGGGCCCCACAAAATCATCAACGGCCAAACAGAACTTAACGTGCTGAAAATCTCAGCACCGATCAAATCAGAGACCATTCAACGGCCAGATCACGTCCAGATTTTTGGTTTTAGAAAAATCCATCAGAAAATCATAAAAACCAAACGTCCAACACCAAATCTGACGGTCCAAAAAAATCCAGCCGCTCCAAGCTAATTCAACGGCCAGATCATGCTCAGAACCATGCCTTAATTAAATCTGCCCGTCCAGATTTTCTCCAATAAAAAAAAATCAGCCATTAGCCGTCCAATTAATGCTGCTGTCCACCGATCCAATTAAACCAGAAATCCGACCGTCCAGATTATTCCAGCAATTAATATAATCTCCATCCAACGGCTAGAAATTCAGTTGCATCCTCTGAATATTTTCAGCCGTCCATGAGCAAGCAGATCACCACCACTCATCCATGCATTAAATCTGGCCATCCAGATTTTAGTGAGGTCCACATACAACCATCAATTTGATAAATCAGTGGCTACTAAAATCAATGGCTAAATTTCAGCGCCGCCTTTAGCATCAGCACCGTTTTTTATCAGATCCAAGCCATGCATCCAGCAGCAATTGGACCGTCAAAACAATCAGCAAAATCCAGGCCGTCCACAGCATCCAGCAACCGTCTATCAAAAACATCATCCTGTCCAGGCAAGAAGCAAACCATCCATATAATTCAATCCCATGAACTGCACCGTCCAGAATTTTTGTGCAATTAAATTCAGGCCATCCATTCAAGAGGAAGAAAATGGACCGACCAGAAATTTTTCACTGCACAAAATTATCCAGCGATGTTATCATGTCCACCAGATTAATTTGCCCAGCCATCCAAGCAGTGGGGCCCACCAAGCATCCAGCAGATTATTCAAACCCACTAAAACCAGGAATTTCACACGTCCTCCCAGCAACCCATCTAAACCGTCCAAAAATCCATGCTGATTTGCGCAATCTAATGTAACGCAATTTGGATTGCGTAAATTGAGATGAGTCCCACCCATCACAAGATACGCAATTTCCAGCCCTATAAAGAGGAGAAAATTGAACGGGCAGCGGCAACGTAAATCCAGCGGGCAGCATAAAATTCCAGCAAGGGGAGCAAAAAAATTGGACCAATGATAAATTCAAGAAGAGAGAAATTTAGAGAGAAAGAGAGAGAGAGCAAGGAGAAGAGCACGGGCAAAAGGCAGATTTGCGAGTTGAGTGGAGCGGCTGACACACCATCGGGGCTTCAAACCAATAAACTTTTCTATTTTTCCCTTTTTAATTTTAATTATCTTGTTTAAGATGGATTTAAATTTAAATTTTATTTTAGACTTAAACATGCTCGGCTAAGCCCTAAATCTAGGGTTTATGATGTAGCATGCATACGATATAGCGTGGTGTGGATTTTTAATTTATTTATGGTGGATATTGTTGTTAATTTAATATTTTGTAATTTTAATGCTTGCTTTGTACATGGGCCCGTACTTTGGCATAATTCCATATATTAGGTGATGGAACCGAGAGGTGGAAACCTAATATACGATAATTATGATATTAAACCTGGAAATCTAAGACTATGAGAATAGGCATGATGACCTTGAGAAATTCCATGAACAAACTACAGAACTTAATGGATTTTAATTAACTTAATCCCATGAGAATAGGTGGTTAAGAAAATTAGGGTACGCCTTGTAGGTTTCGAGAGAAGGCGCAAGGATAAATTAGGGTTTGTTTTCCTTTAACAAATAATATCCAGATTAAATCATTATACCACCACCCGTTGCAAAAGACACATGTGAAATCTTAGACCCTAGGTACTCGCACCCTTGTTTTCTCTACTCGTTCTAATTTGCAATTTTCTCTTCCCTTTTTTATTTCTTTTCCATTTTATTTACTATATTCTCTTCCCACTTTTCTATTTTATTTGCTATATTCTCTCCATATCTGACACAAAAGCGTTTAAAAGCAAATTTTTTTTAGTCCCGAATTCCCTATGGATCGATAATTTATATACTACAATCTACGACCCATGCACTTGCGGTGAGATTGCGAACAAGTATTTTAGCGCCATTGCCGGGAAATTCGGGGTTACTTTAAATTTTGTTTTTAGATATTTTCTTTGTTTTTTTCTTTTACTATTCTTTTTTCTTATCTATTCTTTTTTCTATCTTTTGTCCCTATCTATTTTTATAATTTTTATTTTTATTTTTATTATTTTTATTTTATTATTATTATTATTATTATTTTATTTTATTTTTTATTTTATTTTTATCTTATTTTATTTCATTTTATTTCTTCCCTTCAATCTCTTGTTCTTATCTTTTCTAAACTAGCTAGTTAATCTTTGTATGCACCCACATACTCAAAGCTTTGCAAAACAACTAGCTGAAAAACTCTTTGTTGCTGACCCTGAGAATGAACGTTCTTTTAGGAGAAGAATTCGTGAGTACAAGCAGTGACAATCTTCTCAAGACACTATGGTGGAACGTAACAATCCAAACCCGCCACATCAGGAGCAGGAGGAAGGCCAGGCTAAGAACAATGCTCCTCCAAGAAGGGTAACTCTTAGTGATCGGAACCGCCCGAACCATCGAGAATTTCGATCATGCATAGTGGAACCAGATATTGATGCAAGAAGCTTTGAACTCAATCCCGAGCTTATTTGGATGGTTCAAAAGGACCAATTTGTAGGATTACCCTCTGAAAACCCGACCGTACACATCACTAAGTTCCTGCAGCTATGCAACACAATCAGGGTACAAAATATCTTACGCGAGGTAATTCATCTTCAGCTTTTCCCATTTTCTTTTCGTGATAGGGCAAGCGAGTGGTTCTATTCTATGCCACCAGACACTTTCAATACATGGGATGAGCTCTCTACTACTTTTTTAGAGAAATTCTTTCCACCCACTAAAACCAAGAAAATCCGGGATGAAATCAATCTGTTTGTCCAAAAAGATGGTGAAACTCTATACAATGTGTGAGAGAGAATGAAAGATTTGCAGCGTAAGTGTCCACATCATGGCATCTCGCAGGGTGATATTATTGAAATTTTTTTCAATGGAGTTGATAGACCTAGCCGAAGCGCTGTTAATTCAGCCGCTGGTGGCCGATTCATGCGACTCACTGACGAGGAGGCTCTTGAACTCCTCAATGACTTGGCTCTTTATGATTCTCAATATGGCGATGTCCGAGGACCCTCTCGGCGAGGTAATGTATATGATATCGAATTCATAAATTCTCTTCATGCTAAACTTGATCAACTTTTGCAGCAAAAGAAGCAGGAAGCCTTGGACCGGAACGCACCTTCTTCATGTGAGATTTGTGGAGCTTCACACTACACGTCTGAGTGTAGTTTTGCTAGCTAGGACATCAGAAGTGAGCAGACCAATGCATTCAACAACTAGTATGGTACTCGCACTTATGGTAACCCTTATTCAAATACTTACAATCCTGAATGGAGAAACCACTCCAATTTCTCTTGGGCAAACCAGTCAAATACCCAAAACTATGCTCAAAACAATAAACCACTTTGTTTCCTCAGAAGACCACTGAACCCTCCCCCATACCAAACTCAGCCCACGCTACCTACACCAACTCAAGCACAATCTTCTAATCCTTTAATTCACAAACTACTTGAAGAAATGAGCTAAATGAAAACTGATAAGTCTAAAAATTTTCATTTAATTTTATATTAAATTCACACCGTTAAGTATTAAAATGTTAATTAAATACATGTTTTAAGTGGAATTTCATGAAAATCATATTTTTAATAGAATATTTAATTTTGCTATAAAATGGGTCATTTTGTAACATTCTAAATCCCCTAGAACATTTTAACATTAAAATATGTATTAGCATATTAATATAATTTAGGCAAAATTATAAGACTATCTAATTGGAAAATCATAAATATATAACTATAATTATATTAGGAACAAAGTAAAGTATTATATAAAATAAATTAAAAGATTAAACTAAGATGATACGTGTCATTATGGAAATTATTAAAATTATATTTAAACTCGCTGCATGAGTACACGCAGTTGTGCAGCGCCGGAGCACCATTTTACGGTGCTCCATCTTCCCCAAAACGCCCGATCCAAGTAGCTCCGGCCTGCATCTTCCCCAAATCCGGCAGCCATGGCAGCAACGATTCAGCATTCGTCTAGGTCGACTACGGTCATCTGCCAGCAGCTTCTTCAACAGAACCGTCACGGCCATCCAGACAATTCCGGCGAGCCCCTTCTCCATCAAAGCCGGCAGCCACGATTCTGGGCAGCCATTAAAACCGATCTCCATCGTCTTCCCCAACCAGTCGTCCGACCAGAGAGAGTCCGGCAAAGCCACTATCCGATTGATTGACATGAATCAATCCAGCATTTTCAAAACAGATTGCTACCTCCCTTTTTCAACTACATCAGCAGAACCGGCAGCCATGGAAATTCAGCAGGCACGCATCACCAGCGATCCAGCGCCCAAATCCATCCAAGCAATTAAAACCCAATTGCTCCGAACCACAGATTCCAACCAGGAGCATTCAACGAGCAACCCATCTTCAAACCGCCGAAAATCGACTAGCAGCACCGCTGGTAGCCCCTGCATTTTCCATTTTCGCACAATCCCAGCAGCTCTGGTTCTCTCCACAATCAGCACCGAAACTAGGGGCAACAACTCTCCATCTTCCCCAAACCAACCAGCTGCCAAAAAACAAACCCATTGATTCCGAAGAAGGAAGCAGTTGCGGCCTTTAATTTCAGCAACTGTCCGGTGGCCGTTTAGCTGCCAAGCCTGGAAAGATCCTCCATCTCAACAACGTCGATCTTAGCCCCATTTCGGCAACACCAAAAGAATCTGTGCTACCTCTCTATTGTTCATGAAACCAGAAATTTCAGCAAAATCCCAGCCATTATTCCTTCAAATCCCACCTCGAATCATGCTGCCCGAATCCCATTCTTCATCTGAACTACCAACATTCAAACGACAATTTTAGGTTTCTCTTGAAGACCAAAACTCATGCACACTTGAAGAAAACGGCTGCCGCACGATCAATTAAGCTAATTCCCAATTTCAAGCATTGTCAGTTTGTTGCAATGAGGACTGATTTCAAGCAATCGAACATCCAGCCACTTTCGGCCACACACACGACTGAACCGACTAAACAGCCATTGACGCTCCAGAATTTTCCCCAAATTCAAGCAGCAGGGCAGCCCATTAATTCATGTACTGGCCAAGCATTTTAACCCATCAATGACACCAGCAGCGGCGACCGAGGGCGAGAGGGAGAGGAGAGAATCGACGGCGGCGAATTGGGTGAGGATTGTGGATTTCCGCCGAAGGGACCAATCGAAAGATGTAATCTTGCTGCCGTGGGCGACATGGACGGAACCATATTAGGTGGTTGGAGAGTCAAAGGCGAAGAAGAGAGAGAGCGATGCAGAGAAAAGGAAGCTGCGGCAAAACGGCAAAAGGGAGTGATGAAAATACAAGGCAAGCGACGGGATGAGAATCCCACATCGAAAGCACAAGGGAGGGAGGGCCCCTCCCACAACTATAAAAGGAGCCTTCACTCATCCCAAAAACACACACCCCATACCCCACACTTCTCTCCTTGGGTGGGACCCATTTTGTGGGACCCCATAGCAAGTGGGTGGGACCCATCTTGTGGGACCCGTAGTGAGGAGGTGGGACCAAGCAATAAAGTTTTCTATTACGTGGAGATTTTGCTCTCCATATTCGAGTGATGTAAATTTTATTTTATTATGCTTTGTAGTGTTTCGTAGTTATTGCTTTTTAATTTGTAGTTTTAATTTTTAGATTAGATTTACTGCTTTATTTTATGCTTTGTAATTTTTAGATTAAATTTAATGTAATTCTCTTTCCCGCTTTAATAGTTAAATTTCATAGCTTTTATTGCTTTCTTAGAATAGTTTTAATTAAGTTGCTAGTTAATTATAATTTCTTTTAGCTTCTTGTCTCCTTTTCTTTTATCTCCAATTTCTTCTATTTTCTCTTTTTCTCTCTCTTCTTTTCTCTCTTCTTTCTCTTTCTCTCTTCTCTTTCTCTCTCTAATTTCTTCTTTTCTCTCTCTCTCTCCTCTTTCTCTCTTCTCTTTTTCTCTCTCTTTTTATACCTTCTTTTCTTTCTCTTAAAAACAATTCAAAATTACATCGCCTCTCTGTGGATTCGACCCGACTCACCGTTATTCTACACTATCACTCGTATAGTGGTAGCTTTAATGTGTTTCGGTTAATTTAAATTAAACTGGTGATCACAGTGCTCTTAACGACAAGCACTTGGTTTGCATCAAAAACCCATATTAAACTGCTTGAAAACCAAATTGCCCAACATGCCGCTACCACATCCCATAGAGACCAGGGCAAACTCCCTAGCCGACTTGAAGTAAACCCTAGGGAACAAGTGCAGATAGTTACCTTGCGGAGTGGAAAGCAGCTCGACTCACCTCAACTACCTCAAATTGACACTAAAAAGGAGGTCGAGCAGGAACAGAAGTAAGAAGATGAGCCACAATCTGAACCAATGACGGAGAAGCCGTACGTCCCACCACCTCCTTACAAGCCTCCTCTTCCCTTCCCGTAGAGGCAAAGACAGGCAAAACTTCCAAAGCAGTTCGAGAAATTTATTTCAACACTCAAGAACCTATCAATCAGCGTGCCATTTCTCTACATGATATCTCAGATGCCAACTTATGCAATTTCTAAAGGAGATGCTGTCCAACAAAAGAAAGCTTGAGGAGCATGGAACCATTACACTTACTAAGGAGTGCAGCGCCATCTTACAGAACAAGCTACCTGAAAAGCTAAAGGATCCTTGGAGCTTATCTATTCCTTTTGTTCTTCGGAATTTCCAAATTAGCAAGACACTATGTGATCTTGGAGCTAGTGTAAGTCTGATCCCTCTCTCCATCTGTAAAAAGCTGAACATCGGCGATCCAAAACCAACTTCTATGTCTCTCCAACTGGCCGATCGATCAATCAAATTCCCAGTTGGCATTCTTAAAGATGTTCCCTTGAAAGTCAACAAGCTGTTCATCCCAGTCGACTTTGTAGTCCTCGACATGGAAGAGGACCGCCAAATTCCAATCATTCTTGGACAACCTTTCTTAGCCACTGCTAGAGCCATCATCGACATCAAGAATGGTCAACTTTCTCTGACAGTTGGAGATGAGAAAATAGAATTCAACCTCTTCTCGGCCATGAAAAACCCCTCTCTCGGTAACTCTTTTTTACGGGTTGACGCGGTCAATGAGTCAACGGACAACGGAACTTCAAACAACCTAACTCAGATGTCCATAAGTAAAGGAGAAGCTGTGGAGGACCTGAATCAACAAGTTGCTAAATCTGTGGCAACATCTGAAAGCAGGAGATCAAAACAACAAAAATCTGATGAACAAAAGAGAAAATCTGACAAACTGGTAACTATTCATTCTTCTTCTTGTCGTTTTTTTAAAACTAATTGCAGTGGTTCATTGGTAGGAAAAGTTCTTAAGAAAATATGGAGGTCAATTCAAAGAATGACGAATGCGAGAAAATCTAAAGGCAAGAAAAAGAATCATGAAAATGCAAAAGTTGAAGTTGGTTAACATCAGATGATCAAACTATAGTTGGGCTGACGACTTTAAACCAAGCTCTTTTGGGAGGCAACCAGAATTTTTCTTTTTTCTTTCAGGGGAGTTTTAGTTTTATTTTTTCTTTTAGTTTATTTTAGAATTTTGATACTTTTTAATTTTGAACTTTATTGGTTATTTTTAGAGCCTACTTGGAAGGAAGCACCATGGAATGAAATTTTAGTTCAACTCGCCAAAATAGGGAAGTTAAAATCTCACATTTTTACAATTACTCCATTTATTTTGATGACATGATTTACATTGAGGACAATGTCAATTTCAAGTGTGGGGGTGAATAAATGTGTTGCATTAATTTTTTTTCTAACTATTTCTTGCACCATCTTGAAAATTATAATTTTTGTCACATCTTGAAAAATTTTAAAAATTTTTGGTAATTCTTGCATAAATTGTGATATTAGATTGATTGAGACCCCTTTGAACTCTTGTATGTCTTATAAGCAAACCATACTTGAAATTTCAAAATCTTTGAGTTAGGAAAAATTGAAACTTAATGAGATGTTAAATTTATTTTTGAACATGTACTTGTTGAAAATACTTGGATTTTTGTCCTGAATCACTTGATGAAATTGATATACTTAGGAACCAATTTTGTTTTCTTTCAAAATCAGAGTAATCCTCTCTAATTTATCAAAGGTTTTTCTAATATACACAATTATCATTTAAGAAGGTAGTTTTTCCCATATACATGAAAAATTTTATTCTATTGAAGAATTTTCAAAGCCAAAACTCTATTTAACCAATTCATGGACATGATCAAGGTATTTTTTTTCATAATGAGCCTATCTTTGAAAGTATAACAGTTGTTGACCCCCATTGAGCCTGGACTTAAATTTTTTCTAAACCTCAATTCCCACTTCATTGAACCAACTTTGAAATTGAATTCTGAGCTGAAAAGTGAAACGGGAATAAGGTTCGATCTCCTCACTGTGCAAATAATGAAAATGACTTCCTAGATACCCTAAAATATGGTGAGAGAAATTATTGCCGGACTTAATAAAAAAAATGCTAAACCAAGGGTAAGAACAGGCTTGAAGAAGAATGAAAGGACTAAGTGTGGGGGTAACATTATTTCTTATTGTAAAATGAGGCTCAAGTCATTTGCAGAGGGTTCAATTTTTTTGAAAATGTTTGAAATTTTATTTCTTATGCCAAACCTAGTCGTTGTCCTATTAAGTCCTTATGATCATATGAATTGGCTAATTGAGTTGGTAGAAGAAATTTAAATGTAAAAACTTGATGCGATGTATATGAGGTAACTTGACTGATATTTTCTGCATTACTACTATTACTTGAATTATTGAATGTGTGTATTGAATAACCAAATAAATGGGGAAGATGTCTGATAATTGAGAGTTTATTGCGGGAGTTTTTGAACTCTTAATGAATGAAAGCAAAGTTGGTGACAAGGTATACGGTATTAGTCATGTGAGAAGGATTGTTGACTGAAATTTTCAAACAGTATCATGTTTCAAAATTTTTAGTTTAATACTCTCATTAGTTTTTGATGATTGCCTAAATATTTATTTTCGGTTTTTGCTCAAAGTTTTGAAATTTTGCAATTTGTTCTTGAATTCCTTTGTATTGGCTTGAGGACAAGCAAAAGTTCAAGTGTGGGGGTATTTTATAATTGAAAATTAATAATATATTTTACGGGCATTTTACACTAATTTGGTGGGTAATTAATTGAGTTTAATGTGAAATTTGCTTTAAAATGTGGTTTTGCAACATTTGGGTATTAAATATTAATTTCAAGTTATTTACATAATTTTTATAATCTTTTGGCTTGAAATTACATTTTTTATTTGTTTCCACAAGATCATGTGTGCAAGATATATTTTATTAACGTGTTGCAACAATTGGAATTTAAATATTTTTTATTAATCACCTATTTATTAATTTGTTGGGTATATAATTTGGTTTAAATATTTTTATGTAGGTTTGCAGGTTCGAGAGTGGGCCCCACAAAATCATCAACGGCCAAACAAAAATTAAAGTGATGAAAATCTCAGCACCGATCAAATCAGCGACCAAGGAGGAGAGCACAGGCAAAAGGCGGATTGGCGAGTTGCGTGGAGTGACTGACACACCATCGGGGCTTCAAACCAATAAGTTTTTTTTATCTTTTCCCTTTTTAATTTTAATTGACTTGTTTAAGATGGATTTAAATTTAAATTTTATTTTAGACTTAAACATGCTCGGCTAAGCCCTAAATCTAGGGTTTAGGATGTAGCATGCGTACAATGTAGCGTGGTGTGGATTTTTAATTTATTTATGGTGGATATTGTTATTAATTTAATATCTTGTGATTTTAATATTTGCTTTATACATTGGCCCGTACTTTGACATAATTCTATATATTAGGTGATAGAATCGAGAGGTGGAAACCTAATATATGATAATCAAGATATTAAACCTGAAAATCTAAGACCATGAGAATAGGCATGATGACCTTGAGAAATTCCATGAACAAACCACAGAACTTAATGGATTCTAATTAAGTTAATCCAATGAGAATAGGTGGTTAAGAAAATTAGGGTACACCTTGTAGGTTTCGAGAGAAGGTGCAAGGATAAATTAGGGTTTGTTTTCCTTTAACAAACAATATCCAAATTAAATTATTATACCACCACTCGTTGCAAAAGATGCATGTGAAATCCTAGACCCTAGGTACTCGCACTCTCTTTTTCTCTACTCGTTCTAATTTGCAATTTTCTCTTTCCATTTTTTTATTTCTTTTCCATTTTATTTACTATATTCTCTTCTCACTTTCTATTTTATTTTCTATATTCTCTCCATATCCGACACGAAAGCGTTTAAAAGCAAAGTTTTTATAGTCCCGAATTCTCTATGGATCGATAATTTATATACTACAATCTACGACCCGTGCATTTGCGGTGAGATTGTGAATAATTTTCTTCATAATTTAAATGATCTCGAATTGGCAAAGCCTCTGCTGTTAGGATATGAGTCGGATTTAATATATACTTTTTAAGCATCGAGATATGAAATACATTATGAACCGTTGCTAAGGCAGATGGTAATGCTACCCTATAGGCTAAATTGCCAATCTTTTCTAATACCTCAAATGGCCAAATATATCTCGGATTTAATTTACTCCTTTTTTCAAATCTTGTGACTCCTTTGATTGTTGTTATTTTTACAAATACATGGTTACCAATCTGGATATTTAAATCCCTTCGTTTACAATTTGTATAACTCTTTTGCCGACTCTAGGCTGTAAGTATACATTGTCGAATTACTTGCACTTTTTCTACTATTCTTTTTGATAAATCTGGAGCTAATTTTCTTTCCCCTACTTCATCCCAATTTAATGGAGTTTGGCATCTCCGTCTATATAGGGCTTCAAATGGGGCCATTTGTATACTTGCATGATAACTATTATTATAGGAAAATTCAACTATTGATAAATATTCATCTCATGATCCTCCAAATTCCAAAGTGCACATTCGAAGCATATCCTCAACAATTTGATTAACTCACTCTGTTTTCCCATTAGTTTGGGGATGAAATGCAGTGCTAAATTTTAACTGCGTTCTTAGGGTTTGATGTAAACATTTCAAAAATCTAGAGGTAAAAATTGTATCCCGATCAGATACTATTGACTTAGGTACCCCATGAAGATGAACAATTTCCTTAAAATAAATTTTAGCTAACCTTTCCGCAGAGAAATTCCTCTTCGCAGGTACAAAATGAGTTACCTTAGATAAGCGATCAACTATCACCCATATAGAATCATTTCCTTTCTGTGTCCGAGGTAAACCTGCAATAAAGTCCATAGTAATATCATCCCATTTTGGCATTCTGGCACTTCAAGAGATTGCAATTTACTTGGAGTTTGCTGATGATCTACTTTCACTTTTTGACAAGTTAGACATTTAGCAACAAACTCTGTAATTTTTCTCTTCATGTTCTTCTACCAATAACCCTTTTTAAGGTCATGGTACATCTTTGTACTTCCAGGATGCATAGAAAATTGAGAGAAATGTGTCTCTTTCAGGATCTAATTCTTTAGTTCAACCTGATTTGGTACACAAATACGATTTTTATATTGAAATATACCTTGATTATCAATAGTATACTCAATAAGATCTTTTTGCCTCATTTGTTTCATATATTTCTTTAGATCTGCATCATTCTATTGTCCACCTTTAATTTGCTCAAATAGTGAAGATTGTAACTGCATTTGTGATAATCTTACTTGCATTTCGGGTGAACATACAATTAATTTTTCTTGCCTCATTTCTCTAAGTAATCCTTCCTCTTTAGTGATCAGGTGTGTCATACTAACATTTCGACTTAAAGCATCTGCCACAACATTCGCTGTGTCTGGGTGATATAAAATACTGAGATCATAGTCCTTAAGTAATTCCGGCCATCTTCTTTGTCTCATATTGATCTCCTTTTGAGTGAAAATATACTTGAGACTTTTATGATTAGTGTAAATTTCACATTTAGCACCATATAAATAATGTCTCCACATTTTTAATGCAAATACCACTGCCACAAGTTCCAAACCATGAGGAGGATAGTTTACCTCGTTAAGCTTAAGTTGTAGGGATGCATAAGCTATAACTTTTTCCCTTTGCATGAGTATACATCCCAATCCTTTCTTCGAAACATCACTATATATTATAAATCCCTCATTTCCTTCAAGTAAGGTTAAAATAGGTGCTTCAACCAATTAACACTTCAATTCTTTAAAACTATCTTTACATTCATCTGACCAAATATATCGAACTCCTTTTCGTGTTAATGGGGTAAGCGGTGCAGATAACTATGAAAATCTTTCCACAAACCTTCTATAATACCCAGCTAATCCTAAGAAACTCCTAATTTTGGTAACACTTGTTGGTCTTGGCCATTTAAGAATTGCTTTAATTTTCTAAGGGTCAAGCTAAATTCCTTTTTCAGATATAATATGTCCTAAAAATGCGACTTGCTTCAGCCAAAATTCGCATTTCTTCAATTTGGCATATAATTTTTCTTTTCTCAGCTTGTCCAAGACCATTTTTGTTGGTCCCGAGTTAATGACAATTACCCAAGAGGGGAGGGGTGAATTGGGTATTTAAAAAATTTAAACTTAAACAGAAACTTTACCCCAGATTAATCTAGTCCCCTTTTATGAAGAAACAAATGGAAAGCAATATAGAACAGAGAGCAGAAATAAATATCAACAAACAAGATTTTATAGTGGTTCGGGCAACCTTCCCTACTCCACTCTTCTAAGCTCACACCTCTTGTCACTTGGGTTCCACTATGTATTTCACAAATACAACTAAAGCCACTGCTCTCTTCTAGATTCTAGCTCTAGGAGGCATCAACAATTCACAACACAAGTAGGTGACGAGTTCCACTCCAATCACACACTACTTTGCTTACACTTGATCTTAGTTACCCAAACTAAATCAAGTTCAATACAATAAGAAATAACAAAAGAAAGTTTCTACACGTTACTGGTGTGTAGAGGCAGATTTGGCGCAGAGAAGAACTTGTACAACAATGATAATGATTCAACAAGCAGCTCTTTGGCAGTTCGAAAGCGGAGTTCTTCTTCTATATGATGGCTTGATCACTTAATCCTCTTAGAGATGGGAGTTATGCTCATTCAATGATTTCTCAGCTCCCCTCCACGTTCATATTGAATGCCTTATATAATTCACGAGGGAATCTGAATGTTTGGAAGTAGGTGGCACGCATTTAATGCACCAACGTTCAAAAAATTTCCGACCGTTGCGACCCAAGTCGCAGGTGGAGTCGACTTTGGGTGCGACTTCACCCAAGTCGCAGATGGAGTCGACTTCGGGTGTGACTTCGGCTCTCCGCAACTTCTTCAAGTTCTAGTCTGGGTCGACTTGGTCCTCGACTTGACCCAAGTCGTAGGTGAAGTCGACTTCGGGTGCGACTTCACTTCCTGTGCTTGCTTGATGAACTTGAAATCTTCGGAGATGACTTTAATCACTTGATTTTCTTCATATTGATGTTATTCCCTTGATTTATATCTCTTTGGAGCACTGTATGATTATTTATCTTGAAAACCTTGGATTCCTTTTTTTGAGTTCTTGAGTTCTTGAGTCTTGGAATGCATGGAAGATGTCCGAGTATGTGTTCATGATCCAACATGATGAATTCATGCAACCCTTCTTGCTTTGATCTTCATTTGATCTTCATTTGATCCTCATTTGGTCCATGTTGAGTGTTTGAGTCGAATTGACCTTCATCTCCACTTGAATCTATCATTGAGTCAACTTGTTCTGCAAGTTCCACACTGAAGTCGATGCTGGAGTCGACTTGGTCTGCAACTTCACCCAAGTCGCATGCGGAGTCGACTTGGGATGCGACTTCGACAGCTCTCATTCTCGATTTCAACTCTGGAAGGAAATGACGTTTTGAAGTCGATGTTGGAGTCGACTTGGTCTGCGACTTCACCCAAGTCGCATGCGGAGTCGATTTCGTTTGCGACTTCGGTAGCTTGGTTCCCCGTTTTCAACTCTGGCAAAAATGATGGGCTGAAGTCGCTACTGGAGTTGACTTGGGGATCGACTTGGCCTAAGTCGATGCCTGAGTCGACTTGGAAATCGACTTGACCTGTCATGCTTCATTTTCTTCATTTCTATATCCTTTAATCATTTCCACAAACATGTTGTGACCAAAACTTACTCAAATTGATTTGTTAATCATCAAAACATAAACTTGGCTTATTTTCCACATGTTTCCAAAAATCTCCCCCTTTTTGATGATTGACAAAACCGATTTGAGTGTATACCTTTCAATGTCTTTAAAACATACTATTTTTGCATTTTGAATTTTACCATACATATTTCACTTCCAATTGATCACAAGTTAAAATATTCATACAAACATTCAAGACTTAAAACCATTCATATAAGCATTTAAAATTGAGACTACTCAAATCCTAATCTCTTCTCCCCCTTTTTGTCAATTGATCAAAAATAGAGATGGAGCGGAATAATCTTTTGAGAATAGTGAAGTTACTCCCCCTGAACCTGTGCTCCCCCTCAGTTTGTGCTTTTCTAAGTTAATTCAAGCATTCCCATATCATTTCTAATTTTATAAAATGGTTCTTTTGCTAGAGGTTTGGTGAATATATCTGCAATTTGATCTTCTGTTCTCACATATTCCAAACATATATCATGATTTTCTACATGTTCTCTAATAAAGTGATGTCTAAGGTCTATATGTTTGGTCCTTGAATATAATACTGGATTTTTAGTTAAACATATTGCACTTGTATTATCACATCTAATAGGTATATCTTTAAAATTCATACCATAATCCCTAAGTTGTTGTTTCATCCAAAGCAATTGGGCACAACAGCTCCCGACGGCAATATATTCGGCTTCCGCCGTAGATAGAGCAACACTAGTTTGTTTTCTTGAAAACCATGAAACCAACATGTTCCCAAGAAACTGACATGTTCCACTAGTGCTTTTTCTATCTACCTTGTAACCGGCAAAATCCGCATCCGAGTAGCCGATTAGATCAAAATCAGAGCCCTTTGGATACCAAAGTCCTATGTTGGTAGTATCTACTAAATATCTAAAAATTATTTTTACAGCTACCAAGTGTGATTCTTTTGGACATGATTGAAATCTAGAGCACATACAAATACTAAACAATATATCGGGTCTAGAAGCAGTTAAATATAATAAAGAGTTTATCATGCTTCTATATAACTTTAAATCTACTTGTTTGCCTTTCTCGTCTTTGTCAATTTTAATTGTTGAGCTCATAGGCGTGTTTGCCCCTTTGCTATTTTTCATGCCAAACTTCTTTAACATTTCTTTGATATACTTGGACTGGTTTATGAAGATCCCTTCACTTAGTTGCTTGATTTGTAGTCCAAGGAAGAAGTTTAGCTCCCCCATCATACTCATCTCAAATTTCTTCTGCATAAGCTCAGAAAATTCTTGACAAAGAATCTCATCAGTAGCACCAAAAATAATATCATCAACATAAATTTGAATAATCAAAATATCTTTTTCTTTATACTTGATAAACAAAGTGGTGTCTACCTTTCCCTTTTGAAAGTTATGATCAATCAGATATTTGCTTAATCTTTCATACTAAGCCCTTGGAGCTTGTTTTAATCCATATAATGCTTTGGTTAATTTGTATACAAATTTAGATTGATCTTTCTCCTCAAATCCAGGTGGTTGTTCAACATACACCTCTTCATTTATAAAGCCATTCAAAAATGCACTTTTAACATCCATTTGAAACAACTTGAAGTTCATGTGAGATGCAAAAGCTAGTAAGATGCGAATAGATTCTAATCTAGCAACCGGAGCATAGGATTCCTCAAAATCTATTCCTTCTTCTTGTGAGTATCCTTTTGCCACAAGTCTAGCTTTGTTTCTCACCACAAGTCCACTTTCATTTAACTTGTTTCTAAAGACCCATTTTGTGCCAATGACGGTGCAGTTCTTTGGTCTTGGAACAAGATGCCAAACTTGGTTTCTTTCAAATTGATTTAGCTCTTCTTGCATTGCTATGATCCAGTTTTCATCATCAAGAGCTTGGTCAATAGTGGATGGTTCAATTTTGGATACAAATGTGTATTGTCTACAAATATTTTGTTTTGACCTTCTAGTTTTTACATCTTTATAAATATTCGCTATAACTTGCTCAATTGGATGGTCATTTTTGAACTTTAAATCAGTTTGAGGTTTATAGGAATTATTACCTTCACTTACCCTTTCCTCCATGGATTCTTGTTGCTTCTCCACAAGCAATTTTTCAAGGTTACTTGTAATATCATCTGCATCACTTAAATCATCTTTTCTTTTGGAGCATGACTTAAATTCATCAAAAACAACATGTATTGACTCTTCTACAACTTGGTTTCTTTTATTAAAAACTCTATATACTTTGCTATTTGATGAGTAACCATGGAATATTGCCTCATCACTTTTAGCATCTAGTTTACCCAAGTTGGTTTTTCCATTATTCAAGACATAACATGTGCAACCAAAGGCATGAAAATATGAGATATTTAGTTTTCTACCTTTCCATAGCTCATATGGGGTCTTTTTCAAGATAGCTCTAATGGTAACACGGTTCAACACATGACAAGTTGTACTTACAGCTTCACCCCAAAATTTCTTGGATAATTTACTCTCATTTAGCATTATTCTAGCCATCTCTTGTATGATTCTATTTTTCCTTTCAACCACTCCATTTTGTTGTGGAGTTCTTGGTGCCGAAAATGTGTGGTGAATTCTTTTTTCATTACATAATTCTATGAATCGTTTATTTTCAAACTCACCACCATGATCACTTCTAATGGTCATAATAGTACTTTGTTTTTCATCTTGCACCAAGTTTACAAAAGTTGCAAACATAGAGAAGGCTTCATCTTTGCTAGCTAAGAGAATTACCCATGTGAATCTTGAAAAATTATCAACTATTACAAACACATACTTCTTTCCACCAATGGTTAAAATGTCGAATGACTCACATAGATCAATGTGTAGTAATTCAAGTGACCTAGTGGTGGAAATCTCCTTTTTGGTAGAGAAAAGCATTTTAGGTTGTTTTGACAATTGACATGCCTTGCAAATTTTATCTTTATCATATTTCAATTTTGGCAATCCTTCTACCAAACTCTTTTTCCATAGGGTCTTAATATTTGTCATGTTTATATGCCCAAGCCTCTTATGCCAAACCCATGGATTATTGTCAATGGCCATTAGACATTGACCATTTAGTTCATCAAGTGAAACCAAATATACATTTCCATGTCTTTTTTCGCTAAACATGATATGTTCTCCATCAAATACATTGCATATAGATGATTCAAACACAACCTTGTATCCTTTGTCATATAATTGGCTAATACTCATTAAATTCTTGAGTCCTTCAACAAATAATACATCTTCCATACATGCATTTAAAATACTATAAATATTTCCTTTACCTTTAATTTTACCTTTCTAGTTGTTTTCAAAGGCAACAGTTCCATCGTTGCAAGGCTTGAGTTTATGAAATAAACTTCTTTCACCGGTCATATGCCTTGAGCAACCACTATCCATGAACTAAATGTTGCTCGCCTTTGCCTTGAAACATATCTGAAAAATGAACAAATAAATCTTATTTCTTTCATACCCATTTTATGAGTCCATTTGGGTTAGTAAACTGATTTAATCTTTGTTGTTCTATCTTTGAAAGCCCAAATCTTGTGTTTCTTAGAACCCAAACTAATTTTGCACCATGGTCATGTAGTTTCTTAAAGTTGCATCTATATATTTTGTGACCCATCTTATTGCAAAAATTGCAGGCCATTGGTAGTCTAGGAGTAGACCTCCAAGTATGTTGTGGTTCAAAAATTGGCCTTTTAGTCCAAGCAACTCGTTTCCCTTTAGGTATGTAAATAGATGCAGTTTTGATTTGATTTTTTCCAAGTATTGACACATTCGATTTGCCGCTTTCTCTTTGCTCAAATGTGGAGTATCCAAGACCTCTTCTATTGGTTTGAGAGGTCATGTTTAGAAACATTTTCACATTTTCTCCTGGATTAGAAAATTTAGCTAATGATTCATTTAATGATTCATTCTCTTTTTTCAAATTTTCCACTTCTTTCAATAGTAGTTCATTTTCTTCTTTTAGTTTTGTTGTACTTTCAGCTAGTTTTCCATTTACAATAATAATGGAATTACATTGTTGTCTCTTTAATGATAACTTATTTCCTAGTTTTTTGATTTCCTCATATAATAAATCATATGCATGTTGTAATTCCTCTAATTTAACATATTTGAGACATTCTTGAATAGAAGAATAAGTAGATTGAAAATGATAAAATTTGGAAGTTACCTCTTCATTACTTGTGCATTTTGTTGAGGTGGTTTGCTCTTCCAAAACTTCCGTTGTGTTCAAAGTTTCTTCATGTTCAATCCGAGCCATGCAACATATTCTAGCGCAATTTGCTGCATCAAAATCATCAGTTGATGAGCTACTTGTTGATGAAGTTCCTTCATTCACGTGCATTCCTCTTCCCTTGGGCCTTTGAAATTTTTGGCTTTCATATATTTCCTTCATTTCTTGATGATCCTTTGGTCTTTCTGCCAGTGTAGGACATTGAGCTTGCATATGTCCCATACCGCCGCATCTATAACACTTTGTGGCCTCCTTCTTCTTCTCTTTTCGCGGTCTCTCTTTGAAGTCTTTGGAAGTTCTTTTCTTTTCTCACAAACTTTCGAAACTTGTGAGTAAGTAGTGCAATGTCTTCATCATCGTTGTGAGATGAGGAGGTGGATCATCCGAGTTATGTGCCGCTTTCAATGCAATGACTCTTTTTCCTTTGTGGTGATCTTCATTTCTTTTCTTGATTAGCTCATGTGACATCAACGAGCTAATAAGATCTTCTAGCTTCAATGTGTTTAGGTCATTGACTTCTTCTATTGCAGTAATTTTTGAAGTCCGTGATTCGGGTAGCGCCCATAGAATCTTCATGACCTGCTCCGATTCAGAAATTTCTTTTCCAAGACCTTTCAAAGCATTAGTAATTTTTGAGAATCTAGCAAATATTTCTGAAATATTTTCTGTTTCCAACATTTTAAAGCTTTCCAATTCTCCAATTAATATATTTCTCCTTGACCCTTGGACTTGAGAAGTTCCTTCATAGATGGATGTTAGTGTATCCCATATCTCTTTGGTGGTCAAACAAGAGGATACTCTATCATATTCGGAGGCGGTAAGAGCACAAAACAGTGAGTTCATAGCTTTAGCGTTGCTCTTAACAGTTCTTACTTCCTCATCGGTCTATTTGGAAGCTCTTTCATCAATACGCAATGTTACACCGTCTTGGATTGCAATCCAAGAGTTCATATCTGTAGCCATGATGAGTTGTTTCATACGTAGCTTCCAATAGCCGAAATTGTTCCCATCAAACAATGGTGGCCTAGTAAAAGATTGGCCTTCGGCAAATGCGGGAACAGAAGACGATTGGGATGCCATATCAAAAGATCTCTTTGGTAAAACTCAAAGACCTGCTCTGATACCACTTGTTGGTCCCGAGTTAATGGTAATTACCCAAGAGGGGAGGGGTGAATTGGGTATTTAAAAAATTTAAACTTAAACAAAAACTTTACCCCAGATTAATCTAGTCCCCTTTTATGAAGAAACAAATGGAAAGCAATATAGAGTAGAGAGCAGAAATAAATTTCAACAAACAAGATTTTATAGTGGTTCGGGCAACATTACCTACTCCACTCTTTCAAGCTCGCACCTCTTGTGACTTGGGTTCCACTATGTATTTCACAAATACAACTAGAGTCACTACTCTCTTCCAGATTCTAGCTCTAGGGGGCATCAACAATTCACAGCACAAGTAGGTGACGAGTTCCACTCCAATCACACACTACTTTGCTTATACTCGATCTTAGTTACCCAAACTAAATCAAGTTCAATACAATAATAAATAATAAAAGAAAGTTTCTACACGTTACTGGTGTGTAGAGGCAGATTTGGCCTTCTTGCTTTGATCTTCATTTGATCCTCATTTGGTCCATGTTGAGTGTTTGAGTCGAATTGACCTTCATCTCCATTTGAATCTATCATTGAGTCAACTTGTTCTACAAGTTCCGCACTGAAGTCGAAGCTGGAGTCGACTTGCTCTGCAACTTCACCCAAGTCGCATGCGGAGTCGACTTGGGATGCGACTTCGACAGCTCTCATTCTCGATTTCAACTCCGGAAGGAAATGACGTTTTGAAGTCGATGCTGGAGTCGACTTGGTCTGCGACTTCACCCAAGTCGCATGCGGAGTCGACTTCGTTTGCGACTTCGGTAGCTTGATTCCCCGTTTTCAACTTTGGACGAAAATGACGGGCTGAAGTCGCTACTGGAGTCGACTTGGGGATCGACTTGGCCTAAGTCGATACCTGAGTCGACTTGGAAATCGACTTGACCTGTCATGCTTCATTTTCTTCATTTCTATATCCTTTAATTATTTCCACAAACACGTTAGTGACCAAAATTTACTCAATTTGATTTATTAATCATCAAAACATAAACTTGGCTTATTTTCCACATGTTTCCAACAATTCTAAGATGTGTTTGGTGTTCTTCCTTTGACTTCAAGTAGATTAAAATGTCATCAATGAACACTACAACAAATTGATCCAAGTATTCTCGAAATATTCTATTCATCATGTTCATGAAAACAGCAGGAGCATTCGTAAGTCCATATGGCATAACTAAAAATTCATAGTGTCCATACCTCGTTCGAAATGCCATTTTGTGAATATCACTAGGACTAATTCTCAATTGATAATAACCTGGTTGTAGGTCTATTTTTGAAAAAGTGGATGTTCCTTTGAGTTGATCAAATAGATCATCAATTTGAGGAAGAGGATATTTATTTTTCGAAGTGACTCTATTCAACTTCCAGTAATCAATGCACAATCTTAAACTTCCATCTTTCTTTCTTACAAACAAAACCGGGGCTTCCTATGGTGACACACTAGGTCTAACAAATCCTTTATCTAGCAATTCTTGAATCTGAGTTTTCAGTTTAGCCATTTCTGTTGGAGCCATGCGGTACGACGCCTTAGATATTGAAGACGTACCTAGTATAATGTTGATTACCATGTCTACTTCTCTTTCTGGAGGTAGGTTAGGAAACTCCTTTGGGAAGACATCCATAAATTCATTTACCACTAGAATTTGTTCAATTGGTATTTCCTTTTCCTCTACAGTGTTGACCGAAATGAGATAGGCTTGACATTGTTGGCAGACCATCCTCGCCGCCTTCATAGCCGATATCAATACTGTAGAGTTTTCAGGTTGCTTCAATATTCCAATAGATATTTCTTTATGTGGAGCTGCCTCAAACTGTACTTTCTTATGTTTACAATTTATTGTAACTCCCCATTGGCTCAACCAATCCATGCCCAATATTATATCGAATTTGGTCATAGGTAAGACGATTAGGTCTACTTCTAAAATCATTGAACCTATCCTAATAAGGCATGCTTTACAAATTTGGTTAGTACTTGTCAATCTATACACAGGGGATTCTACGTGTATAGTATTATTTATTTCCTTTACCGGCAATGCATGAGTGGTTACATATTGACATGCTATAAATGAATGTGTAGCACCAGAATCAAATAACGGTACTATAGAATTTTCCAAAATGTAAACCATACCTATAACCACCTTTCCTTCTTGTTCTTGTGACTCAGTGCGAGTCAATTCATGCACTTGTGCTGGATTTATAGAAGTTCCCTGACGATTGGCAGTTGGAGTTATTCTCTGCTGGGCCGGTCTTCCCCGTCCTTGTGCTTCTTGTATTCTGTTTAGATAATTTGGAGCAATATGTCCTACTTGCCCACAAATAAAGCATTTTATCATCTTTGGTTTCAACAGTTCCACAATCTTTTGCCATATGACATGTTTGACCACATTTGAAGCACTTGTTTGAACCCTTTAAACATTCACCATTGTGATGTTTTTGACAATTCTTACAAATAGGAGGACTTTTCTTTTTAAAATTTGATTTTTTTCTTTCTACAAATACTCTCTTATTTTTGTCTTTCCTTGCATCATTTTCTTTGATGTTAGGAACAAATTGCCTTTGCCATAATTCTTGAGTTCTTAGTGCCTCTATTTCTAGTACTCTTGCTCTTTCTAAGCTTGATGCATAATCCTTTATTAAAAAGGGTGCAAGACTCTCTCGTAAATGTGGCCTTAGCCCTTGTTAAAATCTTTGAGCTTTATTCTCAGACACACTTGCAATCCAAGGTACATATCTTACTAGGGCATTAAACTTAGTTGCATATTTTGTAACTATCCTGATAGAGTCACTCAAATTCAATAACTTTTTGACTTTGAAGACTAGTTGGGAGATATTCTTTATTAATTTCTTCCACAAAAGTCTGCTAAGACACTTTTTCAGGTTCTGACATAGTGACTAATAAAGTTTCTCACCATTCACTTGCATCTTCAACTAATAAGTGGGTAGCACAC
Source organism: Annona cherimola (assembly GCA_030490835.1). Taxonomy (NCBI): domain Eukaryota; kingdom Viridiplantae; phylum Streptophyta; class Magnoliopsida; order Magnoliales; family Annonaceae; genus Annona; species Annona cherimola. The sequence continues at coordinate 51,613,077 of CM059972.1, read as the reverse complement.
AAAACCTTTTGATTATCATTACAAGGTGAAATCCTAAATAATTTCCTTATTTCTGCTAACCATTGCTCAACTTGAGCAAGATCTTGTTCACCTGTAAATTTTGGAGGATGTTGAGCTAAAAAGGCATTAATAGCCTTCCGGTTGGCTTCTAATATATCATTCTCAACTTCTACTGGTGTAGGTTGCGGATTAGGAATCACTGTTTGAGCAAATCTTTCTCTTTCATTCCTTAATAGTTAGTTTTGTTGAGTTATTTCCCAAAGGTTTTGAATTATTTCAGTCGTTTGGGTTGCCCATTCTCGGGTTGCTTGCTGCATAACTTCCCTTACAACTGTAGCTACTTGTTCTTCTATCGGCTTGGCTTGTCTGGTATCATCAGTGGCAATTTCATTTTCAATGGATAGATCAGAGTTTACATTACCTTGGTGTTGACGGGTTCTCTGATTTGGTTGTTCGCTTTCCATTGGCCGCTTAGATACATTACTAGGCTCTCCTATTTCATGTTGACTTACAGGTTCCTCATTTGCAGCTGCTTTTCCTTTATCTAGCCTAGTACTTGCTCATGTGTTAGGCATGATGTTATCTAGACATTTAAAAATTATATTAGTAACTTCTCTTATTATTTTAAAATAATCACATACAATTATTTATAACAAACACAAATATCAACAACAACCTTTTTTTCCACATACATCAGTATGAACAAGTTTGTTTTTTACAACAAAAAGTGCTTTAGTATCACAATATATACAACACATATTACACATTCATATATATCATTAACACCAAAAGAAACATCCGATAGACCCATCTATTTTAGTCTCACTAGTGGCGCCTATGCCTAGGTTGTACGAGTATAGGCTCCTCAGTGATAGTACTGATATTCGACCAGTCTGGTTCACCTTCATTTATAATAGACCCTTCACTGGGGTCTTCATCATCATTCTCACTTATATTTCCTAAAGGCTCGTCATCATCACTCTCCAGAATTGTTAGTATATATCCATCTGGTTGTTGTGGAGGGGCTTCCTCTACTACTTCCTCACCCCAGGCTCGAGCTTCCTCCCTTTCCCTAACAAATTTTCTTTCTTCTTGGTCTATTACATTCTGACTTACCCTATAGCAGAAGCAGATATATCCTCCCGCAAAACGGTACCCAGGCCCCCGGTTAGGTGGAATAGGGGCGGGTATCTGATTCCAACACTTTTGAAACTTTCTAGTATTAATTCTATTAGTAGCCATAGGGGGAAGTGGTCGTGGGCTTGCTCAAAGGGGTGGAGTAACCTCTCGTACTGGAGTTCTACTAGTAGATCCCCTAAAGCTAGGCCCTAGTTGCAAGGGGTGATGGTGAGGGCCAGTTATATCTTCTACTTTCACAGAGGATATAAGGTTTGAGCTGAGGTACTACTCAAGTATGTGGTGTCTAAAAGAAATATCTGTTTGTGATGCCCACCATCTATTCAAATTCTCCTCTATCCTTTGCCTTTTTTCTGCTTCTTCTGCCTCTCTTCTCATCATGTTTGGGTCCAATATTGTCTTTCCCTTATTTTCTATCTACATTTCAAAACATAATCAATTAGCTACGTCTTACAAAAGAGTCATAACATTACATCACAGTTTTACACAACAAAAATGATAATACATGACATATAGATATTATAAATTAATTTCATTTCATTCATCATTTTAATATTATTTTTTTAATGCCTATTTATTAACACCTTGACTCTGATACCACTCTCTGTGGCGCCCCTGAACCCGAGGCGCCGGAACCTTACTCCAGGATTGTTTAGTTAGTAAACTGTGAGCAGGATTGTAGCCCTGTTCACGCGGTGGGGTTTTTAATTCAATCTGATTTCAATTTACAAGCAATCATTTACTGGCAAGTAAAAGCATATAATATTTACAACTCACTAAAATTCCTTTACACCATTAAACTTTGAAATTTTATAGTACTGTACCCTCGCTGTACCTGTCTAAGGCTGAAAAAAGTAAAACGTGAGTACTAGACTCAGTAAGCAAGTATTTTCGTTCAAATAGATATTTTTGTTTCACAATTTGACATTTCATAGATAATGCACATGCAAATACACATTTTCCAATTATGCCTTAAACCTTCATTAGTTGGTATACGCCAGCTAGGCGGCCATCAATTCATCCACCCCCTATTTTAGGGAGGGCACCGCTGGCCATTGAGCCTATATCAGCGACTCGGTCACATTAGAGGGGGAGTTTCCTCTAGAATGGACTTGTACCTTTGTGCGCTATGCATCAAACACATGCTAGCATAACTTTAAGAAATAATCTCATTTATCATTTTGCTTTTTTTCAACTTAAGAAAATGGCATAATCATTTATAAAACAGCTTAATAAATACATTTTTCAAACCACATTATGGGGATGGTCATCCTTAAGTAATATTGAAAAATGTCAACAAGAAATGAATTGCAAGTCATTCAACTATTTCGAAAATAAATCATTTCAAGGCATTACTTGCTTACCTTAGGATATCAGTTTGCCTCATTAACTTTTTCTTTTTCTTTTCCTAAACAAATGAAAAGGGCTAGCTCAGATATTTGCATTATATATTTTCATTTAGGCTATATATTTTATTCAACACCCCATGTTTAGGGTATTAAATTTTATAGTCATATTATATAAGGTAATAACACATAATCTATATCAAGATAAATAAAAACTAGTTAAAATTTCTATAATGCAGATATATTTAACGTCCATAATTTCTAAAAGCCTTTTAATATATTTTTCTAGTGGTATTAAATCAAAGGCCATGTTACATCTGTTGGGACGTTAAGGGTAACTATATCAAACAAGATTTCCAATTATCAATTCTATTTGAGCGTGAGATTAAATATGTGACAACTTTAAATTTTATGGAATATAAAATCTCTGAATTATTTAAACTTTCTAATAATCATGTATTCATGAAATATAATTAAGCATCATATATAGGAAAGAGAAAATTCTAATAATAGTAATTGCTAAATCTGGCTTAATCATTATAAGAGACCATGCAAAATATGTAAAATGTTTCCAAAGCCTTTTTGAATATCAGCCTTGCATAATAAAAAAATTGCATATATTTTTCTGAACCTGTTTGGATGTTGCTTTCTCCTCATGCTGTTGTATTCTCCTCTCTTCCGAATTTCCTTCGGAGGACATTTATCGCTTTTTCTAATGTGGGCGGTCTGTGCTGCCCCTTTTATACACCCCTTATGCGGTTACCCATGTGAGTTCTTTTAACCATACTAATGTAGTTTCACATATTGTTGGTAGCTCTTGCTTTTCGTTTCATGCAGCGTCCTTACGTGTAGTTTTGTGTATTTTTATTTTTATTTTCCAGCTCTCCACGTTAATTACCACATCCAGATGGAAAAAATCCGACCCACTAGGCTAGGTCGATCCCTTTTTTTGCCACTTAGTTCATTTCTTAAACAATATCTATGACTACCGTCTCTCTAACTGCATCTTTATATATATACATATGTATATATTATTTCACATATTTTAACATTGATTTAAAATTTGTAAGGGTATTCTTTATAATCCATTCCATTTACATTTTAAAGTGTATCAATTAACTGCTCATAACAAGTTTCATACGAAAAATAATTAAAAGTGGTTAAGATATAATCATTTGAAATTAACTAATACAATTCATCCAAATTTTAATTTTTCTGCCCACTTGTAATTATATTTTGTATAATTACTCCTTTCATCAAGTAGGGTACATTAATTTAGGCTTATCCATGAAATTTCACCCAAAATGAAGTTGTATATATATAATAATTTAATTAATAAAATGTGAATAGTATAGTTAAAATAATACTCATGCATGTTCCAAGGGTTCTGACGTACCATTTGAATTTCAGATATGCACATTTTCCAAGACAATAATTGAATTTTCATAAATACTTTATTAAATTATTTTTCACAATCCAATCCGTTCATATTATAGAACAGATTAATTTAACTGTCCATTTTAAGTTTCATATTAAAATAATTAGTGTAGGTTAAGATATTAGCATTCAAAATTAATTCATGAAATCTCCTCCAATTTTGGTTGTTTGAAAATCTTCAAAACATAATTTTCATGACCTAAACCATTCACTATGCGAGATAAGTTAAAATAAGCTTAATCCTGAAATTTCAAATAAAACTGCCTTATACACATTAATATGTTAATTAAATAAAAAATTATATAAAAATAACAAAATACGAAAGGAAGCCACTGGACGTACCTGCTACGCATGACTTATTTTTGGGCACATTTTTTAATGCAGTTAAGTTAAGCATTTTAATCAATTATTTTTCATAATCTAATCCATCTAGATGAAAGAGCACACAATTTAATACTTTCTATTAAATTCTCTCATTGATCTGAGTTATATATTTTAAGATATAATGAAAATAACATAGATAAATATAAGCCCTTAATTAGGATCCCTAATTGGCCCAAATTTTTCTATTTATTTTTATTTTTCCATAAATTCCATGAATTTAACACAGTTTCAATTGGTATAATTTAGAATTTTGAAATTCCTTCCCGAATAATTTATAAAAATTCATTTTCATATCTAATCTTCATGAAATCATTATTTTCCCATTTTCTAAATTTGTAATTTAATCTCAGTTTTCTAAAATTGCAGTTTAATTTTTTGTAAACATACACATTTTTATATAGCTTTACAGCAATAATATACACACCGTATAAGCTTTCAGTATATCTTATATTCACTAAGTTTTAAATAACATGGGTGTCACAGACTTCGGCCTTTAGCTTCCAACTCAAGTTTCATACTTAGGTCGACTTAGTCTCGGATTTGACCCAGGTCGTAGGTGGAGTCGACTTCGGATGCGACTTCACCAGCTATATGTCTTGTTGGAACTTCAAAGCTTTGCTTGTGATCTGCATGTTGTGCACTACCTTCCTTTCTTCTCTTTTCGAATGCTTGGATCCTTATTTGGTTTTATAACTCTTGATATGTATCTTTAGTCTCTTGAAAGAAATCCTCTTCAGTGGCCTTGATTCATTATTGTCATTTGCTTCTTGATTTTGATTTCCATCTTCTAATAAGGAGTCTTAGAAGTAATATGAAGTTGCTTTTTACTTAAGTCACAGGCTTGGGTCGACTTGGAGTACAACTTCACCCAAGTTGCACATTGGGGTGACTTGAGATGCGACTTCACCTAAGTCGCATAATCAAGTCGACTTAATGTGCGACTTAACTCTAACATTGTCTAAGTCTATATCCGAGGCTCACCAAAGTCGCAAGTGGAGTCGACTCGGGGTTATGACTTCACTTAAGTCGCAAGTGGAGTTGACTTCGGTTGCGACTTCATCTGTCTCGAAGTCCCAATTTCAGTTCTGTCTATTTTTGGGCTTTCGAAGTCGATCCTGGAGTCGACTTGGGTATCGACTTAACCTAAGTCAATGCCCGAGTTAACTTGGCATTGCGACTTGACCTGCTATCCTTTGAACTTTGATTTTATAAACCTTGACATCATTTAGCAACCTCATTAGTACTTAAATAATTCTCAAATTGAGTTGTTAATTATAAAACATGGATTGTGCTTAATTTTCCTTAAATTACAACAATAAAAACTATATATATGAGACATTTATGCTCGGGCTGACATATGAATTTCAAAAAGACTAAAAATTAATTTTAAGAAAAGGTTATTCACTTGGGTGCATATAAGCTAAGTACATCGGGTGCACTAGATCAAACGACATTTTAAATTTTCATAATTTTTTGATAATTCAAAATAAACCTACATAGTTTGTCCAAAATTCCATCTATAACCACACCATTCATGAAATAACAAAGAGTAATTTACAAATATACTTACATAATCTAGCTATAATTGCAAATATACTAACATAGTATTAGCAATTGCAAATAACCCTCATATAATCTGATAATAATTGCAAGTATACCAAACATTAAACCTTCCTTCAACTCGAAGCTAAGCGCTGGTTAATTTCTCTTTTTCTTTCCCAAAGTTGCCCTTCAATTAGAGCATTACAATTTAACACACCGCATCGTCGTGACAGTGGAGGTTCATGCCCGTATTGATGGCGAGAATTTGAGTTGACGGCTCCCGTGGATGGATTTGACGGTACTTGTGGTGCCCCCATCTTGAGGCACCGGATCCTTACTCCAAGACCATTATTGATTGGTAAACGTGAGTCAAGATTGTTGCCCTGGTCACACGACGATAGAAATTACCTCATATACATCTCATCAAATTTTTGCGTTTAAATTTCCTCTGCCAACTCAATTAGCCAATTCATAGGATCATAAGGACTTAGTATGACAATGGTTAGGTATTTGAACCGTCTCCGCATGACTTGAGTCTCATTTTATAATAGGAAATAATGTTACCCCCACACTTAGTGCTTTTATTCTTTTTTTTTTCAAGCCTGTTCTTATCTTTGGTTTAGCTCTGTGAATTTTTTTTAACCAAGTTCGGCAATAATTTCCCTCACCATATTTCAGGGTATCTGGGAAGTCATTATTTATTATTTGCATAGTCAGGAGATATTATTTCCTGTTTCACTTTTCAGCTCAGAATTCAATTTCAAAGTTGGTTCAATGAAGTGGGAATTGTGGTTTAGGAAAAATTTAAGTTCGGGCTCAATAGGGGTAAACAACAGTTATATTTTCAAATAAAGGCTCATCATGAAAAAATTGCCTTAATCATGTCCATGAATTGGTTTAATAGAGTTTTGGCTTCGTAAATTTCTTCAACCAGAATAAAATTTTTCATGTATATGGGAAAAACCACCTTCTTAAATGACAATTGCGTGTATTAGAAAAACTTTTGATAAATTAGAGAGGATTACTCTGATTTTGAAAGAAAAAAAGATCGGTTCCTAGGTATATTAGTTTCATCAAGTGATTCGGGACAAAAAAATCCAAGTATTTTCAACAAGTACATGTTCAAAAATAAATTTAACATCTCATTAAGCATCAACTTTTTCTCACTCAAAGATGTTGAAATTCCACGTACGATTTGCTTTTAAGGCATTCAAGAGTTCAAAGTGGGGTCTAATATTACCTTTTATGCAAGAATTTCCCAAAGTTTTTTTTAACAACAATATAAACATCAGGGTAGTGAAAGAAATATTTAGAGAAAATTAATGCAACGCATTCACCCCCACACTTGAAGTTGACATTGTCCTCAATGTAAATCATGCCATTAAAATAAAGGGAGTAATTGTAAAAATGTGAAATATTAACTTCCCTATTTTGGCGAGTTGAACCGAATTTGTATCCCATGGTGCTTCTTTCCAAGTAGACTCTGAAAATGACCAATAAAGCTCAAAATTAAAAAGTATCAAAATTCTAAAAAGAAACTAAAAGAAAAAATAAAACTAAAACTTCCCTGAAAGAAAAAGGAAAAATTCGGGTTGCCTCCTGAACAACGCTTGGTTTAAAGTCATTAGCCTGACTGCAAATTTTCAATTGAGTGGCTTGGTTTCGCAGAAGGAGTGGATGACTCCTATTGGAATGTGATCCCTTGGGAAGTAGGGTTTGAGGCGCTTCCCATTGACTTTAAATGCTCCCGTCTTTTCACTCCAGATTTCAACAGCTCCATGAGGAAACACTTGTAATACTTTGAATGGTCCCGACCACCTCAACTTTAATTTTCCTGGAAACAATTTAAAACGAGAATTAAAAAGCAACACCATGTCATTAGGTTTGATTACCTTCTGCCGGATGTGTTTGTCATGCCAAAATTTTATCTTTTCCTTGTACATCTTTGAATTTTCAAAGGCGTCGAGCCGAATCTCTTCGAGTTCATCAAGCTGTAGTAGATACCTTTCTCCTGCAGATTTCAGATCAAAATTCAAAAATTTGATTGCCCAGTATGCTTTGTGCTCCAGCTCTACAGGCAAGTGGCATGATTTTCCATAGACTAGTCTGAAAGGTGTTGTTCCAATCGGAGTCTTGAATGCCGTGCGGTATTCCCAAAGAGCATCATCGAGTTGCCTTGACCAATCTCTCCGTGATTAGGATACCGTCTTCTCAAGTATCTGTTTAATCTCGCAGTTCGAGATTTCAGCCTGACCACTTGTTTGTGGGTGGTATGGGGTGGTGATTTTATGTGTGACCCCATATTTCTTGAGCAATTGATCCATCTGCTTGTTACAGAAGTGGCTTCCTCTGTCACTTATGATTGCTCATGGTACACCAAATCTGGTAAAAATGTTGCGTTTTAAGAATTTGGAGACCACCCGTGAGTCATTTGTTGGAGAAGCGATTGCCTCCACCCATTTAGTTACGTAATCAACCGCCAGAAGTATGTACTGGTTGTTGAATGAGGATGGGAAAGGTCCCATGAAGTCCATGCCCCAGACATCAAACAGTTCGACCTCGAGAATGCTTGTGAGTGGTATCTCATTTTGCTTTGAAATGTTTCCTGTTCTTTGGCACCTGTCACAGGTTAGTGTAAAAGATCGAGCATCTTTGAACAAAGTGGGCTAGAAGAAACCTGATTGTAGGACTTTTGCTGCAGTTTTGGTGGGACCCATGTGTCCACCATATGGTGAAGAACGACAGTGATAAAGGATGCTTTGGATTTCTTCGTTTGGTACACATCGGCGAATCAGACCATCACCGCATCTCTTGCGAAGGTATGGGTCCTCCCATATGTAGTATTTCACGTCCGCCATGAATCTCTTTTTTTGTTGATAGCTGAAATTGGATGGAATTTCTTTACAGACCAAGTAATTAACAATGTTTCCATACCATGGCATTGACGCTTCTTTAAGTGCAAGCAGGGACTCATCGGGAAATTCCTCATTAATTTTCTCATCAATTTTCTCAGTTGATGGTAGTCTCGACAGATGATCAGCTACCACATTCTCTATCCCCTTTCTTGTCTCGGATTTCAAGGTCAAATTCTTGTAATAGAAAAATCAAGCGAATCAACCTTGGTTTAGCATCTTTCTTGGCAATTAGATAACGAATAACTGCGTGGTCTGTGTAAACAATCACCTTTGACCCCACAAGATAAGAACGAAATTTATCAATAGCGAATACAACAGCTGATAATTCTTTTTCAGTGATAGCATAGTTGACTTGAGCATCATCTAAGGTTTTACTTGCATAATAAATCACCACTGGCTTGTTGTCCTTCCGTTGACCCAAAACTGCCCCAACTGCATGGTCACTTGCATTGCACATGATCTCAAATGGTAGGCTCCAGTCAGGCGGCTATATAATTGGGGCAGTGGTCAAAGCTTCTTTTAATCTGCAAAATGAATTTAAACAGTCATCAGAAAAATTAAATTTTACATCTTGATTTAGCAGGTTAGTCAGTGGCTTAGCAATTTTAGAAAATCCTTAATGAAACGTCGATAGAAACCGGCATGTCCCAAGAAACTCCGAATTCCTTTGACCGAATTGGGTAGCGGTAGTTTTTCAATGACTTCTATTTTTGCCTGGTCAACCTCAATACCTCTGCTTGAGATTAAATGCCCTAATACGATTCCTTCATGTACCATGAAATGACATTTTTCCCAATTCAAAACCAAGTTGGTTTCTTCGCATCTCTGTAAAACCTTAGACAAGTTAGATAGGCATGATTCAAATGTAGTGCCATAAATAGAAAAATCATCTATAAATACTTCCATTATGTGTTCAATGTAATCAGAATATATGGCCATCATGCATCGTTGAAAAGTGGCAGGTGCATTACAAAGACCGAAAGGCATGCGTCTGTATGCAAAAGTGCCGTATAGACAGGTGAAAGTGATTTTCTCTTGATCCTGTGGGTGAATAGGAATTTGAAAGTAGCCAGAGTAACCATCCAAATAGCAGAAGTAAGAGTGATTGGCAAGTCTTTCAAGCATTTGATTAATGAAAGGCAAAGGAAAATGATCCTTTTGGGTGGAAATATTTAATTTGCGATAATCAATGCACATTCGCCAACCTGTGACTGTCCTCGTGGGTATAAGTTCATTTTTATCATTTTTTACGACATTCATACCGCCTTTCTTTGGTACCACATGTACTGGGCTTACTTAACTGCTATCAGAAATAGGGTAGATTATTCCGGCATCAAGAAGTTTTAAAATTTCCTTTTTTACCACTTCTTTCATGTTTGGATTCAGACGCCTTTGAGGTTCAATGCTTGTTTTACAATTTTCCTCCATTAGAATTCTGTGCATGCATAGAGAAGGACTGATTCCAGGTAAGTCATTAATGTAGTAGCCAATTGCCTTCCTATGTCTTCTTAGTACAGTTAATAGTTCATCAGATTGGGATTCAGAAAGATTTGCGTTGATTATGACTGGATAAGTATCGTTTAGGCCAAGAAATGCATACTTGAAATTTTTAGGAAGAGGTTTGAGTTCTACCTTTGGCGCTTCTTCCTTTATTTTTGTCGAAGGAAAGGAAATGATGACTATATCCAACTTCTCACGAGATGAGTTGGCAGCAGGTAAGATGAAAAGGTTTCCATCTAAGAGAGTTGCACAAGCAGACAGTTTAGGGTTATCATTTTCAACAATAGCACTTTGAATGATACATACCTCTATCGGGTCACCCTTTTCTTCGATTGGCAAAGGGTCGATGACGTCGATCCGCAGGCAAGAGTTATCAGTTGATAGGTGCTTTGTTGCCTCAGAAAGATTAAATTCAACCTTTTCATCTCCAACTGTTAGTGAGAGTCGACCATTTTTGACGTCTATGATGGCTCCAGCTGTGGCTAGGAAAGGTCGTCCGAGAATGATTGGGATTTGGCGATCCTCCTCTATGTCGAGGACCACAAAGTCGACTAGAATGAACAATTTACCGACTTTCAAGGGAACGTCTTCAAGGATGCCGACTGGAAATTTAATTGATCGGTTGGCCAGTTGGAGAGACATAGACGTTGGTTTTGGATCACCCATGTTCAACTTTTTACAGATGGAGAGTGAGATCAAACTTACACTGGCTCCAAGATCACATAGTGCTTTGCTGATTTGGACATTCCCGAAAGCACATGGAATGGAGAAGCTTCCAGGGTCCTTTAGCTTCTCAGGTAACTTGTTCTGCAAAATAGCGCTGCACTCCTCAGTGAGTGAAATGGTTCCGTACTCCTCGAGTTTTCTTTTGTTGGATAGCATGTCCTTGAGAAATTTTGCATAAGCTGGCATTTGGGAAAGCATGTCAATGAAAGGCACATTGATTGACAGGTTCTTGAGAGTAGAAATAAACTTCTCGAACTGCTTTCGGAGCTTAGCCTGTCGCTGCCTTTTCGGGAAGGGGAGAGGAGGCTTGTAAGGAGGTGGTGGTACATAAGGCTTTTCCACCACTGGTTCTGGCTGTGGCTCCTCTTCTTGCTTCTTTCTCTGTTCGACATCCTTTTCTTTGACCATTTGAGGTGGGTCGAGTTGCTTTCCACTCTGCAAGGTAACCACCTGCACCTGCTCCCTAGGATTTACTTTAGGTTGGCTAGGGAGTTTACCTTGGTTTCTTTGGGATGAGGCTGTGGCATTTTGAGCAATTTTATTTTCAAGCAACTTGATGTGGGTTTGCATTTGGTCCATTCTTTCATCATTTTTCTTGAGCATTAGGATGATATTTTCGAGCATGGACTCAGTTGGTTGTGCTTGAGGTGGTGCAAGTAAGGCTTGTTGGGTTTGATATGAAGGATGGTCCAATGGTTTTCTAAGGAAACCAGGTGAATTATTATTTTGAGCAAAATTTTGGGTGTTTGACTGGTTTGCCCAAGAAAAATTGGGGTGGTTTCTCCATCCAGGGTTGTAATTATTAGAGTAAGGGTTACCATATGTGCGAGTATCATACTGGTTGTTGATTGCATTAGCTTGCTCGCCTATGGTGTCTTTAATGGCAAAACTATACTCAGTTGTGTAGTGTGAAGCTCCACAGATTTCACATGAGATGTGTCCAGAAGAAGTTGTATTCTAGTCCTTGGATTCCTGCTTCTTTTGCTGTAAAATTTTATCAAGTTTATCATGTATAGCATGTATGGATTCGATATTATATACATTTTCTCGCCGAGAGGTTCCTCGAACATCGCCGTACTGAGAATCATAAAGAGCTAAATCATCAAGGAGTTTTAGGGCCTCCTCGTCAGTGAGTCGCATGAATCGGCCACCAGCGGCGGAATTGACGGCGCTTCGGCTAGGTCGATCGAGTCCACTGAAAAAAATTTCAATAATATCTCCTTGCGAAATACCATGATGAGGGCACTTACACTGCAGATCTTTCATCCTCTCCCACGCATCATATAAGGTTTCACCATCTTTTTGGACGAATTGATTGATCTCGTCTTTGATTTTCCTGGTTTTATTGGGTGGAAAGAATTTTTCCAGGAATGCAGTAGAGAGCTCATCCCATGTGTTGAAAGTGTCGGGGGGCATAGAATAGAACCGTTCGCTTGCCCTATCCCGAAGAGAAAATGAGAAAAGCTGCAGACGAATTATCTCGCGTGAAATGTTTTGTACCCTGATTGTGTTGCATAATTGCAGGAATTTCGTGATATGTACAGTTGGGCTTTCAGAGGGAAGTCCTGCAAATTGGTCCTGTTCAACCATTCGGATGAGACCGGGATTTAGTTCAAATTTTCTTCCATCAATCTCTGGTTTGACTATACAAGATCGGAATCCACGAGGGTCCGGGAGGTTCCAATCACTAAGTGTCATCCTTCTTGGAGGAGCGTTGTTCTCGGCCTGGCCTTCCTCCTGCTCTTGATGTGGCGGGTTTTGATTGTTACGTTCCACCATGGCGTCTTCAGGATATTTCTGCTGCTTGTAATCACAAATTCTTCTCCTAAAAGAACGTTCAATCTCAGGATCAGCAACAAAAAGTTTTTCAGCTAGTTGTTTTGCAAAATTTCGGGTATGTGGGTGCATATAAAGATTAACTAGCTAATTTAGAACAATAAAACCAAATAAAAATAATGAAAGTATCTAAAAATAAAATTTAAAGCAACGCCGAATTCCCCGGCAACGGTGCCAAAATACTTGTTCGCAATCTCACCGCAAGTGCACGGGTCGTAGATTGTAGTATGTAAATTATCGATCCACAGGGAATTCAGGACTATAAAATTTTGTTTTTAAATGCTTTCGCGTCAGAGATGGAGATAATATAACAAATAAAATAGAAAAGTGGGGAGGAAATGCAGTAAATAAAAGGGAAAGAAAATAAATAAAATGGGAAGAATTGCAAATTAAAAATGAGGAGAGAAAGCGAGAGTGCAAATACCTAGGGTCTAGGATTTCACATGCGTATTTTGCAATGGGTAGTGGTATAATTATTTAATTTTGATATTGTTTGTTAAAGGAGAACAAACCCTAATTTATCCTTGCACCTTCATTCGAAACCTACAAGGTGTACCCTAATTTTCTTAACCACCTATTCTCATGGGATTAAGTTAATTAGAATCCATTAAGTTCTGTGGTTTGTTCGTGTAATTCCTCAAGGTTATCATGCCTATTTTCATGGTCTTAGATTTCCAGGTTTAATATATTGATTTTCGTATATTAGATTTCCACCTCTCGGTTCCATCACCTAATATATGGAATCATGCCAAAATACGGGCCCATGTATAAATCAAGCATAAAAATCACAAGATATTAAATTAACAACACCTTCCAAAATAAATGAATCAAAAATCCACACCACGCTGCATTGTATGCATGCTACATCCTAAACCCTAGATTTAGGATTTAGCCAAGCATGTTTAAGTCCAAAATAAAATTTAAATTACAACCCATCTTAAACAAGACAATTAAAATTAAAAAGGGAAAAGATAGAAAAGATTATTGGTTTGAAGCCCCGATGGTGTGTCGGCTGCTCCACGCAACTTGCAAGTCACCTTTTGCCCGTGCTCTCCACCTTGCTTTCTCTCTCTTTCTCTCTCAAAATTATGCTCTAATCTTCTTCTAAAATTTCCGCTAAAATATTTTGTAGTGGTATCCTTGCAGGAATTTTCTGTTGCTTGCTCCTCGGAATTTTTCTGCTGTGGAATGCCCCCATTGCTCTCGTTGAAATCTCCTCTTTTTATAGCCTTTCATGTGGAGTTCATAATAAATGGTATGCTGCTGATCTCGTGACATGCTACTGCTTGTATGGGCGTGGACAGCTTGTGGGGTCCATCATGAGAAAATGCATGCTAGATTGTGGGGTCCACTAATTGCAACAGGTATTTTCGTGAATTGCAAGAGGTGCTGATCATGGACAGCAGCAAAGCATTTTATGTGATCTGGCTAGGAACAATTAATGGATAGCAATGTTTAACATGAAAAATAGATGGCTATGCAATGGATAATGGCTGCTGGACGTGATCTTGGGTGTGAATGCATTTTGGAAATTTCTGCCAAATTAAATTTAATGGGCAGCTTTGATATATGCATTGCTGCTAGTGGGGTCCATGATCACGTTAATGCATTTTGCTGGATATTGGTGGGCCATTCATGGCTGCTTGAATTTTATATCACATTGCTGATTTATGGAATTATGCAAGCATGGTGGGGTCCAATATGAATGCATGTTGCTGCCGAAAATTGATTTGCAATGCTGATTATGTGGGCAACATGTTTTTGCAATGGCTGAACGTGATCACAGTGCTGAATCTGTGGGGTCCATTAAAATGAGCTGCTGCATTTTTTATAAGCCACTCATCACGTGAATTTGTGCTAATTAATTGGACAGCCTGAAATGGTGTAGAATTTCTGGATTTTATTGGCTGAATTTACGTCCAAGCTGCTGTGAATTGCATGAAGTGGGCAGCTAGTGGGGTCCATCTCAAATGGTTTGCTGCTGCTGTGGGGGCCATCACGTGATTTTGCTGAATAAATGTTGCTGGAAAATAAATGGCAGCATAAATGTATGGAATTCACGTGAAATGGGCAGCATGATGAATGCCTATCACGCGAATTTAGCAATGGATATTTGCTGAACATTAACTAGCTGCTGGTGGACCATCCATATCAGATAAATGTTGTTGCAACCAGATCACGTGAGTAGTTACGCAAGCATGGAAGATTGTGGGGTCCATCAATGGCTGTTGGATTTATGGAATTCATGTGATCTTGTGGGTATTAGTGGGGTCCATTAAATGGACAGCTTACGTGATTGGCTGGACATATTGGATTAGTGGTGATGATTGGCCGGTGATAAAATGGATGGCTTGGATTTTTTTGCATGATTTGATTTCTATGTGGGACCCTCTTGGTGTAATTTGTTTTCCCTGCATAAAAAAATATTTAACTCATTACTTCATCGAAAATCATTAGTGGGTTTATAAAATTATTTAAAACCCATTTAATTTCATGGCAACAAATAAAATGTAATTTCAAGCCAAAAGATTATAAAAATTGTTTACATTGCTTGAAATTAATATTTAATATCCAAAAGTTGCAAAACCACATTTTAAACCAAATTTTATATTAATTTCAATTACTTACCCACCAATTTGGTATAAAATGTCCATAAAATATGTTACCAAATTCCAATTATCAGCGACCACCCTCTTGATCCTGCTCCCAATTCCAGGAGAACGTTGCTAGCCACTGGCCTATATTAGCGACTAGGTTACACTGGAGGGGGACAATCGGTCCACTTATACATCTATAGTGGACCTAGTTCTCGTGCTTTATGCACCAGCAAATGACACTTACTAAGTGATCATCCACTCCACTCATCATTCATGCGAGGATGTTTTTTCCAAGAATACATTTTGCATAATCATTTCAAATACTATTTGCACAAAGCAATTGTTCAAATTCATTTGTGAGAACATAAACAGATAGAGATGTTGGGATAACCACCCTTAAATAATTTAAAACATTCAAATAAAAAAATTTGCAATAATTTTCCAATACTTGAAGAAAATAATACTTTCAAAGTCTTGCTTGCTTACCTATAGTTCAACTAGAACCTTTCTCTTTCCCTTTCCCCTTTCATATATAAATGAAAAAGGTTACCTTTCATACTTGCATCATATTTTATGCTTGTATGCCTTGCCTTTTATGCATTTATATGCATTTATCACTTGTTCCCAACCCTCACATGATCTCAATCTATATGTGACCCTGAGTAATTCAATTTTAGTCAAATTTTTTTTCGAGATGAACACTTTAATCTTTTAAGTCACATAAATTTTCACATTTTCCAATGATGAGTTATTCACTTGACTCAATACCCTAACCAAGGGTATTTAATCTCCTTTTAATCATTCAAAATACTTGTGTAACACTTACTTGAAACTTTAACAACCAAGGTTTCTCAACTTCATATTTACCTCCCTAATAATCACTTTTTACACCTATATAGTCTAGAAATTGATTGCTTTGAACATTAAACTTTTATAGTCATTCAAGGTACTCATTTGCAACTCATGTCAAGTATTTTCTTCATCCAATTTATGAAATTTGATTCCATTTAACAAAACAACCCTATACATGTATGAATTCACCATATATTGACCCTAAAATTGCATATTAATCATTCATACAAGTATGACTACTACTTAACAACTTTGGTGTTCCCTTTAGAGGCTTGTTTATATCATATAACAAGCAATATTTCAATAAAAAATTCTGTAATAACAACTCTCGCTAAAACAGCCACATATAACTTGTTTTAGGCGAGTTTCCTCCTTATAATTGCATACTAACTAGCATACATAAAATATACTTACTCAAGAAGCATATTTGCTTTCAGCACTCTCGATTGCATCATTTGCTAACCTATACATCATATGTTAATCAAATTATCACTAAACAGAATTTTATTTGATAATTGGACGTCACCTAGCATAGGGTAACGAATCATTAAAATTCAACACGTAACTTAACCTACTATTTGGACGTCCCTTCCTCTTATACATACATCCTTTTAACGTTCAAATTTCAGCAATATATAAATGTTAATTTAGCATAGCATACACTAAATGATTAACAAAATAGAAAATCAAAATTTAAAACCTGTTGAACGTGAACTGGTTGCTGCCTTGGACGTCCCACTTGTTGCCTTTTTAAGAAATTTTTTCTCACTTTGAGTTGCTGGAAAATGCGTTCAAAGGATGCCTCCTTTACCCCCTTATATAGGGGTGTAATTTACCCTTGGGTTGCCCCATTTTAACCATGGTTAAAGACATTAAATTTCCTTGATTTGTTGTTGCAATATGGACCGTCCAAGTGTCCATTCATCCCCCTTTTCATTTAATTTTGCAGCATCAATCTAAACCATTCAAATGTGATGCATTTTTATCATTTAATCTCCCCCTTACATGTGTACATAGGTTGCCAATTCACCTGTGATACCCAGACCCAAGTAAAACCCTTACATGTAAATTATGCATGTAATTTATGTTAATGATATGGTTTAAGTGGATGGATGAGATTAGGGCTAATGACAAAGTAAGGTGGTTAAGTTAATCACCTTAGCCAATATTAGCTATGAGCTCAAAAAGGCCTAATGAGGATTAGGAAATGTGGATATGTTATGAATAATTATATCATATATTATGATGTAATTAGTGGAAATGATGATGATAATTATGGATTTGAGTATGTACCCAACCTTATGAATGGATTGGATTATGAAAATTATGATGAGATTAGGGTGATAATGATTTATTTTGTCCAAATTCAAAAGACAATTTCAAATGGCCATAACTTATGCTAGAAAGGTCATTTTGGGATGAAATTTGATATGAACGGATAAAACGATATGGCGAATCTTATGGATGGTTTTGATTAAGATAATTATCATGAAAAATTGCTTATTCACAAAAGGACAAAAGAGGTTGACTTTTGCTAATGAAAAGCGACATGCCATTAATAAAGCGAAAGCTACAAGTGACACGTGTCAACGCGGGATTCATCGAGCAAGATTTAAACCCAACTCATTAAATGGAAAGTTGACTTTTGAAAGGGACATGGTAGGATCCATTTGGGATCAATGCAATTAATACAAAAATCAATTGTTTAATGAGATCATTAAGGGCTCAAATGAGGTGTCCAAATGAGGGATTTTTGAGCCAATTTTCGCAATTTTAAAAATTTAAAAATTTCATGGAAATAGGGTTACATGTAGGGACGTTCAAGGGCAACAATATTTGAATAATTTTTCCCTCACAGAATGCCAAAAGAGGCAGCCCATGTGAATGTTATCTTAGGGGGCAAGTTAGGGATTGATTTTTGGTATTTTACAAAAATTATAAAAAGGAAAGTCAAGGAGGTTTCTTGGGTAGCAAGAAAGGAGGAAAATAAAAATAAAAAAGGGGCAGCAAGGCAAGGGATAGTCGTGCAAGCTAAGGAAGAGAGAGAGAGAGAGAGAGAGAGAGAGAGAGAGAGAGAGAGAGAAGAAGAAGAAGAAGAAGAAGAAGAAGAAGAGAGAAGAGAAAGAAGACATCTTCAAGATTTTTTAGGGGGTTAATTCCTCTCCTAAAATCCAGGTATGTAGTGGTTTATTAACATATTTCAAGTTTAAAATATGCCTAATTAAACAAGTTTATTTATAAATTTTTATTTGGTGATTAATCAGCCCATGCTATATAACCTATGCTCATATGTATTGAATCTGAAATAGGAAAGACAATTATGAAAGAAATAGTACATGAACAGATTTTTACATGTAAATTTGTATAAAAATTCATGATAGGGTTATTAAGGAAATACCCAATTTTCAGCTTAAAAGGATAAGTTAGTTGTAAATTAAAAATCTGGGAAAATAAACATAAACAGGGTTGAACGGGTGTCAGGGTCAGCTACACAAAATGATTTTTAATAATTTTTATATAAGTATTTTTGAGCTAAAAATTTTATATAAAATGGAATAAATCCTAAATAACACTCAACCAAAATAAAAATTATTTTTGAAGGGTATAAATATACCTAATAATTAACGTGATTAGAGATGTCTTAAAATTGATGCTGCTGTCCCGCAGAGTAAAAATACCAAAATAAATATAAATACTTATTATTTCGTGCTGGAAATATTTATTTTGGTTGACTCATGTATTTATTAAGATATTATATAAATATAATATTTAAATTCCTTGATTTGATTATGATTCAAAAATTAGAGAGATCAGTGTGTCTGATTTCAGCATTATGGACAGATTGAGGAATAAATCAAAATAAATGTTAAATTTCAGATTTTTGGAGTGGAATTTAACTTAAAATGGGGTATAAATAAGTATCATAAGTGATTATGAAGGTTTAACCTATTATCGGTGAATTTTAAAAAGAAATGGGTGCTATGGAAGCACAAATTATTCTAATGAGGGAATTAAAAAATGGACAACCAATTTGAAAGACAAGTGGGTTAAGTTAGTTTAACATAAATCTAAATAGATTTATGTAGGTTGGAAAATCCTAAGGGATGCAAGTATTTGAAATTTATGCATATAAATGAAATATCATTTTCATTTATCTAAGCAAAAGCAAGGAAATGTATGGAGGAAGGATGGGATTAAAGCAATCCAGGTAAGCAAGCGAACCTTCCAAATATTGATTTTCTCTTATGTGTTGAAATGGTCGAATATGTTTATGATTGATGTTTATGAATTTCTTATGAATAGGAAAGCACAAGTTTTGAAAATGATGGCTTTAATGAAAAGTCACACGTTTTAAAAAGGATGACTTTAATGAAAAGCCTCAAGGATTACTTCATGAGAAGCAAGCAACACTTTTTAAATAATTATTTTATCATAAGTGTTGTAGGGATTGGGAATGATTTATATTGATGATTTTAAAAATTTGCTTCTAAGTAAGCAAGTTCTTCGTGATATTGTTTTTAAAAGGGTTTTAAAAGAAAAAGGATTTTAGACCCTTTTCACAAAGAAATACTTACAAATGAGTTTAAGTTTACTTCCACGAGATTTTTGTGATAAACAAATATGATTATGAAAGATAAAGAAAAAGGGATTTGTCTTATAGGAATAAATTGGTTTCTTCATGCTAGAACACTTAAATGTAAGCAATGATTTAGACATTGTCCATTGGTTTGAATTGATGTTTGAAAAGTTTTGATTTCCTTCAAATAAGGAAATATTCTGAAAATGTCTTGACAATGTTTATATGGATGTTGTTAAAAGCGGTTTAAGGATGACCAACCCAATAAATTGATTTCCTAAAATAATTTGATTTCGGGTTGCTGAAATAGCATACAAGAAGCTATGCAAGCCCCTTTTCATATAAGAATAATAAGAAGGACATGTGGACAAAGATATGATCCTAGGATGGATAAAAGGGAATGATGCAATTGCATAACTTTTGCGGGCAACTGCCTAGAAATGAAAACCAGGGAAATATTAAGGAAATATGTTGTTAATTCTAGGAAATTAAAAATTTTGTAGTTTCTTTAATAATATAATTTCAAGATTTATTTCAAGAACTATTTTTGGAAAAGATTGTCTTCTCAAACATCTCAAATGCTTATCAAAATATTTTACTCAAAATATTCTAAAAGAATTTAAGGAAGGTCATCCTAAAAATTAGATTTCAAATGATAACTTGTTTAAAGTGGGTGCGCTCACTTTACAAGTTGACACGGACTTCGGTCTGTGATGTTTTTCAAAATGATTTAGAACACAGACTGTGGTTCGTGATGTTTCAAGAGATCATGCTAGTATAAGGACATCTATGATGATGTATAATGTATGGTGCACCAATACAAGGAATATGCTGGTTGTACAACACGGTCAGAGATGGACCGGAGCTCACTCTACATATTGCCAAGTCGCTAAGGAATGATAGGAGGCCAGCAGTGCCCTCCCTAAGATAGGAGAAGATGAGGGAACAGCCACCTGACTAGCTTGCTGTTAAGGATTCTCTTCCAAAAGGTAGACTGATCACTTGTTAAGTGTCACTAACGGATAGGGAGAAATGCATTTGTACATGTTTTTCTTTTGAAAACCCTAGAAAACTGGGATATAAAAGCATTTATACGAAAAGGATTATCCTAAATGAAATTTTATGAGCCTATGCAAAAAGATTGCCCTAAAAATAGGGTGTTTTACACAAAAAACGTAAATAACAAGGAAGAAAGGAAATGTTTTCTATGCAAATGCTTTCAGGAAAAGGATTATATTTTTTATGTCTTATTTGCTATAAATGAGCCCCAAGATGGGGATTATGAAAAAGGATTTTTGTCTTGCTTTCCGTAAACAAACCCCAAGATGGGGATTATGAAGAAGAGTTTTTTATGAAAAATATTTTATACATTTTGTTTGCTATAAACAAGCCCCAAGATGGGGATTATGAAAAGAGTTGATGTGAAAAGTGTATCTGGACATAAAAAAGTCTATTGCCAATGTGTTTATGTGGTAAATGTTTTTGGACATAAAAATGTTCATTGCCAATATGCTTATGTGATAAATATTTTAGGACATATAAATGTCCGTTGCCGACAAGGTTTATGTGGAAAAAATATTTGGACATAAGAATGTCCATTTCTAAAAGGGTTTATTTGGAAGTGTTTTTGTACATAAGAATGTCCATAGCCAAAAGAATTTATAAGAAAAGTGTTTTTGGACATAAGAATGTCCATTGCCAAAAAAAATTTATGTCAAAAAGTTAAAAATGTTTTGGGACATAAAATGTCCCCTGGCTAAAGGAATTTATGACGAAAAATGTTTTGGACGTAAAAACGTCCATTGGCAAAAGAAGGTTTTATGTAAATGTCTTGGAACATTATAAATGTTCACACAAGACCAAAGAAAACTACTTAAAGAGGGTAAAACACATATGTTGTAAATGGTTTTAAGAAGGGATGTTTATGAAAATGTTTTAAAGAAAAATGCTTGCCTAGAAATAAAATACTTGCTTACTGAGTTATCACTCACGTTTTGTTTTCTCAAACCTTAGACAGGTGCAGGGAAGCTCAAGAGGTTGTGGACCTAAGCATTAAGGAAAGGTATGACATGTATAAGATGGTATTCATGTATGCTAAAAGGATTAGCAATGATGAATAGAATACTATGAACGTAAGCTTTCAGGTATGTTAACATATATGAACTTATTTAAAGTTCTAAGTTCTATGTGAACTAATGATTGAATGAATGTATGTTGTATGTAAGGAAAATGTCATGATTAGGTCAAGAGGACCTTGAATGTAGAAGTGCAAGTCGAAATGTCATGAATGATATGTGCAATTGATTACAAATGTATCATTGCTTATGATATGAATAAAATGATGAAAGAAAAGGAATAAAAATTTTAAAAAAAAATTTAGATGAGATCCACTTAAGAACCCACCGTGTGGTCAGGGCAACAATCCTGATTCATATTTACCAATCGATAAGATCTTATAGTAAGGCTTAGGATGTGACATCTCGGGTTGGGGGCGCCACATCACCTCTCTAGCTATGCACATTATCACGTCATTTACATTTTGCAAAAAAAATAAAAAAATGACTCAATTTTTTTTGCCCAAATCATGTCCACATTGTTGGATTTTATTGAGATTTTTTTCATAATTTTTATTTCATAAAATCAACCCAATTCACCTTACCTTGCCAACTTAGCCTTAAAGCATTAAATTACCTCCCTTTGTTTTACTTTTTATCTCTTGCATTTATGACTCTCTATCCCTTCCATTTATGACTCTTAAGATAAGGTTCATTAATTTGTATCCCCTTGCAAATCAAAAGTTTATCATGTGATTTGACATAATCAAATCCATGTATAACCTAGGGAATGTGCCCTTGACTTTACATAAAAAATTTCATCCTTAAATGATCAATATTGGTTAAGATATGATCATTTGAAACTAACTCAAGGCATTTTATGAAATCCCTAGTTGTTTAACATCCTTCTAATCAAAATACTCAAAACATCCACTACGTTCAACTTGTAGGGTACCTAACTTGGGTTTACTCTAAAAATTTCACATCAATTTTCCCTACACATCTTAAGATATGAATTTATCAACTAATTAATCAATTGATGACATGGAAAGGGGTCATTAATGACTAAATCACATCTCAAAATCTTTACAAATCCTGTCTTGTAGTGACAATCTCCATTTTCGTCATTTAGTGTCACCTCATCTCCTTGTCTTGATGAGTTTTGTCTTTTAGTGCTTATTAAAGGTTATTAACTTTAAGCACTTTGCCTAATCAACTCACTTAATCTCATCCACCTAGATCATAGAGCATGTAATTTTACACCTCTCCTCAAAATTTCACATCAATCGGAGTTAAACATACTTAGATCTAATGAAATTAGTCATTGATGGATATAAACTCTACATTTGGAACCAAACAGCAGTTTAAAATATTGGTCCCAAGTTTATGGCAATACCCAAGAGGGGAGGGATGAATTGGGTACTTAAATTTTTTTTTTCATAATTAGAAGCTTAACCCCTTGTAAGTTTAATCCCCTTGATGAAATGTACTATGATATAGAATGAGAGGGTGCAAAAGGAATATAAAATGCAAGCAATCAAACTGCATAGGAGACAACGATATATAGTGGTTCGGGTGACCTTCCCTACTCCACTCTTCTAAGCATACACCCGTTGTATCTTGAGTTCCACTATTGTATATTCAATATAATCTAGAGCACCCTCTCTCTTCTAGATTCTAGCTCTAGGAGGCATATACAATAATCACTTATTGGTGAGACCAACTCCAACCAACCAAGTCTGATTTGTTGGTGAGACCAACTCCAACTAACCAAATCTGATTTGTTGGTGAGACAAACTCAAACCAATTAAGAAAAATTCGTTAGTGAGACAAACTCAAACCAACCCCCTGTTTTTCTTCTTCTTGAATTCAGTTTTCAATACCGATCCAAGGCATCAACACGAAATGAAATAGATAAAAGAAAATTTATACTTTACAACGTGTAATCGATCTGTTCCTGAAGCTCCTTGTTATGTGAAGAAGATAATCTTGTAAGCACACTTGAAGTAGTAACACTTGAAACTTTAATAGTTGTTCAAATGACTTCAACACTTTAGAATAATGAAGGGTGTAAGCTCATCTTGTGTTTCTCTCTCTTACTTTCTTTCTTCTCTCATTATTCACATTCATACTTCAATGATATTTATAGAGGAAAAAAAATCTAGCCGTCGGAGTGGAGGTTGACGTGCGTTAATGCTTCAACGTTTGAATTTTCGACCATTGTAGGTTGAAGTCTCAAGTGGAGTCGACTTGAGTTGCGACTTTGCTGTGTTAAAACTTGCTGTCCAAAATTTTGCCTTCGAAGTCGCAGGCGAAGTTGACTTGGGTTGAGACTTCACTTTACTGTCTGTCTGAAGTTGCAGGCGAAGTTGACTTGGCTATGGGACTTCACCCAAGTCGCAAGTGAAGTCGAATTAGGCTGAGACTTCACTTTACTGAACTTTCTATTCATGAACTTGAGATCTTGAAACTTAAATTATTTCACATTTTCATTTTCATACACATAATTAGAGACAGAATATCTGAGCACACTTACATAAATACATTAGAACCTTTTTAATGATATTTTAATTATTTATTAATAATTAAAATCAAATTAATCTTTCTCAAAGCAAGCATATGATCAACAATTTCTCCCTTTTTGATGATTAACAAAACTTAATTGAAATATCTTCCCTTCTCAAATAAATCACAAATATGTATAAATGAATATCATGATTCTCATCAATACGCACAAAATTCAAAATGATATATGCGTTAATTTCAAATTTCAAAATATATTTTTTTATGTAGATGTGCTCTCCCACTTGTTCTCCCAAAATGCATGAAAATACTTCTCCCCTTAAGTTATATGCAATATTATTCTCTTTTCTTAAAATATTTTTATAATGAAGGAATTTAAGGCGAAATAAGGAAAATTAAGCACAATCCATGTTTTGATGATTAATAATTCAATTTGAGAAATATTTAAGTACTAATAAGGTTGCTAAGTGTTGCCAAGGTTTATAAAATCAAGATTCAAAAGATAGCAAGTCAAGTCGCAATCTCAAGTCGACTTAGCCATCGACTTAGGTCAAGTCGATACCCAAGTCAACTCCAGAATCAACTTTAAGTGACATAAAATCAATAGAGCTAAATTTGGGACTCGGAGACGGGTGAAGCCAACTCCACTTGCAACTTAGGTGAAGTCGCAACCCCAAGTCGACTCTATATGCGACTTGAGTATGGATTTGCTGCAGACTTTGAAATATCAGAGTTAAGTCGCTTTTCAAGTCGACTCCATCATGCGACTTAGGTGAAGTCGCATCTCGAGTCAACCTGAGTATGCGACTTGGGTAAAGTTGAAGTCCAAGTTAATCTAGCCCTGCGACTCAAGTGTGTGACTACCTTATACTAATTCAAAGATATATTATAAAAGAATGGACAACAAGACCAAGAAGAAATAATCATCATGAATCAAGGCCACAAGAAAGATCTTTCAAGAGACTAGTGTATTATTGAACTTAAGAAAAACAATATAATCAAGGACATCTAATGAAGATTAAGAGAAGAAAGGAGATATACACAACATATAGATCACTTGCAAAATCTTGAAGTTCCAATATGATCTATGAGTGGTGAAGTTGCATCCGAAGTCGACTCCACCTGCGACTTGGGTCAAGTCAGAGACCAAGTCGACCTGAACCTAGAACTTGAGATTGGAAAATGAAGACCGAAGTCACTCCCAAAGTCGACTCCAACCTGCAACTTGAGTGAAGTTGCACCCAAAGTCGCATGCTAAGTCGATTCCAAATGTGACTTGGATCTCAACGATCGGAAAAATTCGAACATTGGCACATTAAATGCACGCCACCTACCACAAAGAGTTCGAATTTATTTCTCATTATTTAAGGAGCATCAAGTGAACGTAAATGAAGTTGGAAAAATATTGAATGAGCTCACCTTCCACTCTCTCTTGTATTTAAAGTGATCTACAAGAAGTTTGAAGAAGAACTTGGCATTGATACTATTGAAAGCTGCATTGATCAATCAACAACTGCCTCGATAAGTTCTTTTACGTGCTTGAAACTGCCTACACAAATATGTAACGTGTAGATTTTTTTATTCATTATTTACTTATTTTTTCGACTTGGTTTGGTATTGGAGATCATAACTAAGTAAAGGCAAAGTAGTGTGTGACTAGAGTGGAACTCGTCACCTACTTGTGCTAAGATCGTACAAGCCCCCTAGAGCTAGAATCTAGAAGGGAGCTGTTGCTCTAAGTTGTATTGACAATACAATAGTGGAACCCAAGCCACAACGGATGTGTGCTTGGAAGAGTGGAGTAGGGGAGGTTGCCCAAACCACTATACATCGTTGTCTCTTGAAGTGGATTGATTGCTTGTGTTTTATTCTTTCTACTGCATTATTTCTCTCCAACTTACTGATAGTTTTATTGATGAGATTAATTCCACAAAAGGGGAAATTTCTGTTTAAGCAAAGAATTTTAAAACACCCAATTCACCCCTTCTCTCTTGGATAACTACCATAAACTCGAAACCCAAGCCACAACGGGTGTGTGCTTGGAAGAGTGGAGTAGGGAAAGTTGCCCGAACCACTATACATCATTGTCTCTTGAAGTGGATTGATTGCTTGTGTTTTATTCTTTCTACTGCATTATTTCTCTCCAACTTACTGATAGTTTTATTGATGGGATTAATTTCACAAAAGGGGAAATTTCTGTTTAAGCAAAGAATTTTAAAATACCCAATTCACCCATTTCCTCTTGGGTAACTGTCATAAACTCGGAACCAACACATACTACTTTCTCTCTCCCTTTTTGTCAGTCAACATAAAAGGTAGTACAAATGTGGCATAATAAGTTCATTTTGTGTATATAAAACCTTCGATTAAATATTTCCTTTATCATTCAAATCATTTATTTTGAGTAAGAAGCATATGATCTATAATATGACCATGTGATATAACTTATTTATTAATTTCTTTATGAGAGCAACATACCTTTACTTACCTTTGATGAAAGTTATCATTATGATTTTACTCAGCTCCCTCTTTCTTTTGCAATTCACATTCCTTCATCTTATGGATGGCTTTGCATTTGTTTGAAATAAAACTTGCATCACAAATATAATATTTTCTTTCCTTTTGGTACCCGTGTTATGGGTCTATGACTTTTAATACCATAAAACCTAGGAACTCAAGAAGACTTGGGGTGTGTTTGGCAATGGGTATACAGTTAAAACTTTTCAATCTCCATAACTACTATATTTTTTAATTATTTTTTCACATTTTTCTATACAACTACCGTACTTTTTAATCATTTCTACACAATTACCTATACAACTAACCTATCTATTTTAACTTTATCCTCTTTACTCCTCATCATTACTCCTATTATATCACATCATTTGACAACTTTTACTCTCCAAAATTTTTCACCAAAAGTTTTATCCATTACCAAACACACCCTTGGTTCCACCTTAGATATGTCTCTTTGGCATCCAAACTAATTTAACTCCATTGTAAATCATTTTTCTTTCCTCGTACTGATATATTTTGTGTCCAAACTTATTACAATAATGACAAGTAATTCTAGCATAGGTTGGAGTATCATGATAGCTCTTTGGTTGTCAAGTAGGCATTTTATCCATGATTTATCAACAAGCTTCTCATCATAAAAAAATTGTCCCATCACATTTGATGTACTAGAAGCCTTAATCAAAATAGGAGCATTTGTTTTATTTAATTTGGCATTAATGTGCTTTACATATCCAAGACCTCTCTTATCAACTTGAGTGGTTATTCTCAAAAATTTCTGCACATTTTCTCCCAAGTTGGAGAACTTAGTCAATGAATCTTTTAAATTTTGGTTCTCCTTTCTTAATACCTCTGCTTCATTTTTCAAGGCATTTATATCATTTTGCAAGGATGCATTCTCCTCTGCTAACTTTCTATTTGTAATGGTAGTTGTATTGAATTGCTTTTTCTTTTGGGCATATTTGATACTAAGGCTTTTAAATTCATCAAATAGTGAGTCATAAGTTTGTTGTAAATCAATTAACTCATCACATCTAAAACAAACACTAGAAGATGAAATGCAATAGGACTCGAATGAGCTTACCTCGATATCCATAGTTCATCCAATGTTGGCAGTTGGATCTTTCTTATATCATCATTTTCCTCTCCAGATTTTTGGAAAGCTTTCTTTTCATCTTCTACAATGGCCATGCAGCAAACTCTTGCCCAATTTGCTGCATCTTCTCCTTTACTTGATGAAGTGCTAGGGCTTGAGGTAGTATATTTCTTTGCAAGCATTCTTCTAACATTTCTCTTTGAAAACATTCTCTTATTTTGAATTTTCAATTCATCCGGTGTGGTGCATTCGATTTGTATATGTCCAACACTACTGCATTTATAACATTTTGGAAATTCCTTTCTTCTATAAGTCATTTTCTTGTGTGAGATAGAATATTTGTTTCTTTTCATGTTTGAGTATGAGCTTGATGTGGATTCACTTGAACTTTCTTTCATACTTTTGAATGCAATAGACATTCTACTTTTGCGAGGTTCTTCTTTTTTTGTTTTTGATGAGCTCATAAGACATGAGTGAACTAATCAAGTCATCTATTTTGAGCTTGTTTAAGTCCTTTGCCTCCTCAATAGTTGTGACCTTTTGATTCCATGAGTTTCGCAATGCTCTAAGTATCTTCATAACCTGCTCACTTTTAAAAATTAGCTTTTCAAGGCCTTTAAGAGCGTTAGTGATTTTAAAAAATCTAGCATATATTTCTGAAATAGATTCACCATCTAACATTTGAAATCTTTCAAAATCACCAACAAGGATATTCCTTTTAGTTCCCTTTACTTGGGAGGAACCCTCATAAATATACACCAATTTATCTTATATCTCTTTAGCCATTGTGCATGAAGAAACTCTATCAAATTCTGCAACGGTCAATGCAAAAAATAAGAAGTTTATAGCTTTAACATTACTTTGGACGGACATAGTTTCTTCTTTCATCCAAGTGGGCGCCTTGTCCTATTTTGGTAATGTAATGCCATCTTGTATGGCTATCCAAGATTCCATATTAATTGTCATAATGAGTTGTTTCATCCTCAACTTTCAATAAATAAAATTATTGCCATCAAATAGAGATGACTTAAAAAATGATTGGTCCTCGGCAAATGCAGGTGCAGAAGTTAAGTAGGTTGTCATAGATATATAGAAGAGATCACCTCAAATAAGATAGAGGTCTGCTCTGATACCACTTGTTGGTCCTGAGTTTATGGCAATATCCAAGAGGGGAGGGATGAATTGGGTACTTAATTTTTTTTTTCATAATTAGAAGCTTAATCCCTTGTAAGTTTAATCCCCTTGATGAAACATATTGTGAGATAGAATGAGATGGTGCAAAAGAAATATAAAATGCAAGCAATCAAACCACACAAGAGACAACAATATATAG
This sequence comes from Annona cherimola, assembly GCA_030490835.1. Lineage (NCBI taxonomy): Eukaryota > Viridiplantae > Streptophyta > Magnoliopsida > Magnoliales > Annonaceae > Annona > Annona cherimola. The sequence continues at coordinate 51,583,708 of CM059972.1, read as the reverse complement.
TGGTTCGGAAACATTCCCTACTCCACTCTTCCAAGCACACACCCGTTGTGTCTTGGATTCCACTATTGTATATTCAATATAATCTAGAGCACCCGCTCTCTTCTAGATTCTAGCTCTAGGGGGCATATACAATAATCGTTTGTTGGTGAGACCAAATCCAACCAACCAAGTCTAATTTATTGGTAAAACAAACTCCAACCAATCAAGCAAAACCCGTTAGTGAGACAAACTTAAACCAACCCCCTGTTTTGCTTCTTCTTGAATTCTGTCTCCAACACCGATCTAAGGCAACAATACAAAATAAAATAGATAAAGAAAATATATACTTTACAATGTGTAATCAATCTATTCTGGAAGCTCCTTGTTAAGTGAAGAAAATAATCTTGTAAGCACACTTGAAGTAGTAGCACTTGAAGCTTCAATAGTTGTTCAAATGACTTCAACACTTTAGAATAATGAAGGGTGTAAGCTCATCTTGTGTTTTTCTCTCTGTCTTTTTTTCTTCTCCCATTGTTCATGTTCATACTTCAATGATATTTATAGAAGAAAAAAGATCTAGCCGTTGGAGTGGAGATTGACGTGCGTTTAATGCTCCAACGTTCGAATTTCTAACCGTTATAGGTTGAAGTCGCAAGTGGAGTCGACTTGGGATGAGTGAAGTCGACTCGAGTTGCAACTTTGCTGTGTTAAAACTTGCTATCTACTTACTGTCCAAAATTTTACCTTCGAAGTCGCAGGCGAAGTCGACTTGGGTTGGGACTTCACCCAAGTCACAAGTGAAGTGAACTTTGGTTGGGACTTCACTTTGCTATCTGTCCGAAGTTGCAGGCGAAGTTGACTTGGTTGTGGGACTTCACCCAAGTCACAAGTGAAGTCGACTTGGGTTGAGACTTCACTTTGCTGAACTTGCTATTTATGAACTTGAGCTCTTGAAACTTAAATTATTTCACATTTTCATTTTCATACACATAATTAGAGACAAAATATCTGAGCACACTTACACAAATACATTAGAACCTTTTTAATGATATTTCAATTATTTGTTAATCATCAAAATTAAATAAATCTTTCTTAAAGCAAGCATATGATCAACACAAAATTTTTCATTTATTTTTAATTTCCCATAAATTGAGAAATTTTAAATCATTCAACGTAGTATATCTCAAAATTTAGAATTCCTTTCCGAGATATTTCCAAAAATTCATTTATGCTTTGTATCTCGTACAAACTGCTCATTATACTTCCTAGGCTTAAAAGAAACTGGGGTTTCACGGTACTGCAAGAAAAGAGTGCAAAATTTTTAGCTATATCATGTATAATTCAATAGCGAGTTCTCACTGATTTCAAAGAAGAAACCATCACGGTGGGTTTTCACCTCTCCACAACTATTAGGGGTGCAACTTAGGCCGGATTGAGCCTGTGAAACCTCGGTTACGATAAACATGGTTAAATGATAATTTTGAGAAAGGAGTGACCAAGATGGAATTTAAGAAGGATGAATTTGAAATTGCAAGAAATAATTAGGGTAAATTGAAATTATTTAATGGGCACTACAAGACAAAAATGATGACACGTGCAAAATGACAAAAAGGGGTATTGAGAATGAGATTAGATGGCAAAAGCATTAATGGTAGCGATAAGCTAGGTGATGAGGTGGCATGGTAATTAATGCCCCATTTTTATTCTATTAATAGATTAATTGTTTGATTAATTCACATCTTATGATCTATAAGGTGGAATGATATGAAATTTTAAGGGAAGGCATGACAACTCATGCCCAACATGATGTACGGTTTGGATCATGAAAATTATGAATAAAAATGGGTTAAATGATGAGGATTATATGATATTTTATGAGTTAATTTCATCTTGCTAATATTTTAGCTTATGTTCATCATTTTGAGATGAATTTTTTTATGGCTAAGATAAGGTACCCCAACTTATGAATGGATTTGATTATACCAAATCTTACTAGAAAATCCTAAATCATGTTGCAATTAGGGATGGGTAATACCATGATTAATTACCTAAATGGCCATTGACTTTTAAAGCTTTAAAAGGGTCATTATCATAAATGCAAAGGAAGGGTCAAGGTTGACTTTGAGGACCCACTTTTGAGGTGTCAAGAGGGGATAATTTTGGATTATTTTAATAAATAAATTGCAAAAATGCATGGATAATGTGGCAACCTTTAGACATGTTTCATTGTAGGATGCATTTGGGAGAAATTAATGTCAACCAAATTAATGCAAGTTGACCTTTTTGAAGCTACATTGGACAAGTGGCAATCATGGGATGAATTAGGGCAGATTTTAATTAAAATAAAATGCAAGAGTTGCAGCTCAAACCTTGGACATGGACAGCTAGGTGCTTTACGGGTGCAACAAGTCCACTAAAATATAAAAGTTGTAACAAGAAGCTGGAATGGATGGTTGAGATTAAAACAACAATAAATTGATAAATTAAACATGTTAAATCATGATTTATAAGGTGTCAACATGAGGTTAATTTCAACTTCAAGTATAAAAAGAAAATGGACAGCAAAGTAGGGACCTGATAACTTGTAAAAATACGAGTTATCATGGCCTATTTCAGACTATTTTTGCGTGTTAGTCCAAGAGATTAGGTTTAGTTTGCATCCATTTAGCTAAATTTTCACTCGCTTTGCATTTTAGGAGCATTATGTAGTTTTATGCATTTTTAGTATAAATTAAGCATTTTTAATCCATTTATTTAGTTTATGAAATTTTTACAGGAAGGACGGAGAATTACAAGCATGTGAGTGAGTCGAATGCAGAACAGAGCCAAGTGAAGGAGCACGGGGTTGGCGCCCAGGCACAATTCTACAGGACTTTACCAGAATCTCCAACATGCAAGCAAAGTTCTAAAGGTTTTTAAAGTCACAAGTCACATTGATTCCAGGGAGTTGGCGCCTAGGCGCCAAGGCATGAAGTCCTAGGGTTTCCAGAAAGATTTTTAAGTTACGCAGCTCCAGAGAGTTGGCGCCTAGGCGCCAATACGCATATGTACGCACGCGGATTTCTGCACATGTGCTGCGCAAGCTACCCATTATAAATAGAAACCCAGGGCTACGTGCAAAGGAGTTCCAGAGGCCATACAGGAGAGACCAAAATAGGGAGTAGTTGCTATGGAGAAAAGGAGGAAACCAAAGCTTCAAGGAAGGAGAGAAGAACAAGTGGAGATCCAAGCCATCACCATAAAATCCATAGAATTTCATCTCCTCTTCTCATCTATCTCTACCTTTTTGTTATTCTCCTTGCTTGGGATGATTGTAAACTCGATTTTAATGAGAATTGAAGTCATGTTTATGGGCTGAACCTTCCTATGGTGGGAGATATGTAGGATTTGAATTCATAGCTTATGATATTTGGTTTTCTTATGCTTGAATTAATAATATAGTTGTGCTGTGACATATGTTGCTTGAGATTACCTTTATATATTATGCCTAATGCATTTACAAGCTTTGCAACCTTGTGGATTGGTCTAATATTTAGATTCATGCTTGGAAAAGTGAGATTTGAATAAGATCCATATATAAGGCACAAGTATTCTAACTCATGTTGTGTTAGATGTTAATATGGATAGGAATATACCTATTAATCCCGTGTAATCATGATTAGGTTATATGGTTATCAACCTTGTTTTACTTGTATGCATGGGAACATAGCACATGACTAAAACTTGGTTAGGTTTATATGTGTTGGAAGACATATATGAATATGAATGAACCTAGATTAGTAATCTCTGCACAATTAACTTAATTGAAACCAAATAACATAGCTATGATTCAATGAATTCATATTTCCACCTATCTTAATCATCTCAAGGCAATATCAGTAACATCCACACCACTCTGGTCATTTACTGCTTTGCTTAGTTTAGTTTAATTCAATTCTTTGAAACCAAATCTCATTTCTTTTACCAATTCACTTAGACAATTGAGATTTAAGGTGCTAATCCGTTTAACATAATCCTCGTGGGAACAATACTCTACTCACACTTTATTACTTGACACGGCACGTATACTTGCGTAAATAGCGAGCAATTTAATAGACATATACATAGCTCGTCAAGTTTTTGGCGCCGTTGCCGGGGATTGATGTAAACTTAGTACCTGAAAATTTCAATTGTCTCTGTGAATGTGTATATATTATACATAGTTTTTCTTTTCTTTATTTCTTTTGATAAATTTTTTTTCCTTAGGAGTCTTTGGTTTGCAATTTTCAATGGCTTCAAATGCTTACCACTAGTTAAATGCAGAATTTTCAACACCATGCACAATGGGTTCCCATCAGTATGACAATATATGGGCACCTCCAGCTCAATTTGCAGGTTTTGACAATCACATGCAGGATATAGACAATTCTTATACAACTTACTGCGATTTGTGTGGAGGCGAGGGACATTTACTCAATCAATGCGTGTATTACTCAGCATCCATGGGCTATCTTGATCATTCAAATGATGCATGAGAAAACTACGGAGACCCGCACTTAGAGAATATGATGCCTTTCGATTGTCAACGACAGGAGTTTGAGGAGCCATCACTACCTGAAAGCAAGTTATCTTTGGAGAACATGTTCATGCAATTCATGAAGAGCCAGATGCAATTTAATGAGAACATGCAGAAACAGGTGGAGCAATTGGCTATCGCAATCCAATGTAGGCATCAAGAGCCATCTTCCAGTCATATTGAAGAAATTGCAGAAGAAGACTAGTTGGAATAGGGCTGCGAAGCCACTCCAAGCATTAATGAAGATATATCAATCGATGTGATAGAGCAACCTGTACCTCAGTTCATTCTTGAACAATTAGCCGAGCTAATGGAAAGACAAGAATTAGAAGAGAAAATCGATAAAGAAATAGAGGTTGATATAGTGGAGAAAGTTGAAAATTATCATATCAACATGCCTCTAAGTTGTCTTCCTGAAATTCAGGTGCAACAATACTTAAATGATCAATGCAGAGACTTGGAAAGCAGCATCTTGAAGCCATCATTTATTCAAGACCCTGAAAACCTTTTCTATAGTCTCTATGAAATTCATGAAAGGAGGCTAACTGATCTATTTGAAGAGGCTAAGAAGAGAGTTGTGGCGCCCCAAACCGAGACGTCACTTCCTTACCTCAAGACCTTATTGATTGGTAAATGTGAATCAGGATTGTTGCCCTGATCACGCGGCGGTTCTTAATTGGATCTCGTCTAAATTTTTTTTTTCGTTCATCATCGTTCATATCTCTATATTTTATATCATTATTCATCAATCATTTCTTTACAATCAACATCATAGATCATACAAGCGGCAATACACTAGTAATAAATTTCATCATCTCATTCATAGCATCTCTTCATACTTTTCTACAATGACTCTACATTCCACACATACATACACTCAATCATTGAATCACATAGAACTTATAATTCAAAATAAGTTCATATACATTAACATACCTTAGCACTTCAAACCATGCTATCTCATTTCTTATAGCTCACATGGCTACCGTCACGTACCTTTTCTTCACCTGCTTAGGTTCGCATCTTCTTGAGTTTCCAGGTACCTGTCTAAGGTTTGGGAAAACAAAACGTGAGTGACAACTCAGTAAGCAAGTATTTTATCTTTTAGGGCAAGACTTCCTAGAAAACATTTTTCTTAACCCTTTTGAATACCTTTTTACTTGAGGACATTCATATGTCCTAAAACATAATCATGAAATCCTTATTCATAAGGACAGTTCCATGTCCTTATACCTTATCATAAAACATATATTCTTAAAATCATTTACAAGCCACGTCTGGGCTTGTTAAGGCAAAACATATATGTTTTACCCTCCTTAATTAATTTCCTTTGATCTTAGATGAACATTTCTAATGTTCAAAGACATTTACATAAAACCATCTTTTGCCAGTGGACGTTTTACATCCAAAATATTTTTCTCATAAATTCTTTGGCAAAGGAGGACATTCTCATGCCCTAAAACATTATTTACATAAGTCTTTCTCGGCAAAGGACATTTTTATGTCCAAAAATATTTTTCCATCATAAAATTCCTTTAGCTAAGAGACATTTGATGTCTCAAAATATTTTGGCATGACTTTCTTGACAATGGACATTCATATGTCCTAAAACACATTTCATTAAAATACTTGAGTATTGGACATTTTCATGTCCATAAACATTTACCACTTAATCCTTTGGAAATGCACATTCTTATGTCCAAAACCAAGTTTCACATAAATCTTTTTCATAATCCCCGTCTTGGGGCTTGTTTATAACAAACAAGACATATAAAATACATAAACCATTTTCATAAATGCATTTGCATACAAACATTTTCTTTTATTACTGTTATTTACACTTTTGTGTAAAACACTCTTTCTTTTAGGGTAACTTATGTTGGAAATATGTGGAAAATAAGCCAAGTCTATGTTTTGATGATTAACAAATCAATTTGAGTAAGTTTTGGTTACTAACATGTTTGTGGAAATGATTAAAGGTTAAAAATTTGAAGAATATGAAGCATGGCAAGTCAAGTCGATTTACAAGTCGACTCAGGCATCGGCTTAGGCCAAGTCAATCCCCAAGTCGACTCCAGCAGCGACTTTAAGACATCATTTCCTTCCAGAGTTGAAATCGAGGAGCAGAGCTGCCGAAGTCGAAAACGAAGTCGACTCCGCGTGCGACTTGGGTGAAGTCGCAGACCAAGTCGACTCCAGCATCGACTTCGACACGTCATTTCTGTCCAGAGTTGAAATCGAGAAAGAAGAACTGCCGAAGTCGCAAACGAAGTCGTCTCCGCATGCGACTTGGGTGAAGTCGTAGACCAAGTCGACTCCAGCATCTACTTCAATCGGACAGAGCAGAGATTTCAGAAGTCAAATCGGGGATTAGATCAATTTCAAGGCAGACTTAAGTAAAGTTGAAGATCAAGTCGACTTAGATGTTTGACTTGGAACATGTGAAGACTAATCCAAGTCCAAAGAAAGCAAGATGCATGAATTCAACTATTCTAATCAAGATATATTGGACTTGTTTATAAATATAAAGATTCAAGACTCAAGGACTCAAGGTTTGCAAATCATGGAGCTAAAGGACATCAAGCTAGAATGATAACACAGTGGTCCAAAGAGATATAAATCAGGGAAGAACAACCAAAAACATGAAGAAACTCAAGCAAGCAAAGTATTCCAAGGATTTCAAGTTCATCAAGAAAGCTGCCGAGGTGAAGTCGCACCCGAAGTCGACTCCACCCGCGACTTGGGTCAAGTCGAGGACCAAGTCGACCCAGACTGGAACTTGAAGAAGTTGTGAATAGGCGAAGTCGCACCCGAAGTGGACTCCATCTGCGACTTGGGCGAAGTCGCACCCGAAGTCGACTCCACCTGCGACTTGGGTCGCAACGGTCGGAAAATTTTCGAACGTTGGCGCATTAAATGCGCGCCACCTACCTCTAAACGTTCAGATTCCCTCCACAATTTTAAAATGCATTCAATATGAACGAGGAGGGTAGCTAAGAATCATTGAATGTGCATAAATCCTATCTTCAAGAGCATGAAGTGATCAAGCCAACATTTAGAAGAAGAACTTTGCTTCCAAACTGCCAAGAGCTGCTTGCTGAATCTCTAAGCCTACACTACAAGTTCTTCTCTGTGCCAAAACTGCCTCTACACAACAGTAACGTGTAGAAACTTTCTTTTATTGTTATTGTTGTCTTGAACTTGTTTTAGCTTGGGTAGCTAAGAACAAGTGTAAGCAAACTAGTGTGTGATTGGAGAGGAACTCTTCACCTACTTGTGCTGTGTATTGTTGATACCCCCTAAAGCTAGAATCTAGAAGAGAGCAGAGGCTCTAGTTATATATGCCCCCTAGAGCTAGAATCTAGAAGAGAGTGGAGACTCTAGTTGTATTCGTGGAATAAATAGTGGAGCCCAAGTCGCAAGGGGTGTGAGCTTGGAAGAGTGGAGTAGGGAGGTTGCCCGAACCACTATAAAATCTTGTGTGTTCATTTTTATTTCTGCTCTCTACACTATATTGCTTTTCTTTTTGTTTCTTCATAAAGGGGCTAGATCAATCCGAGGTAAAGTTTCTGTTTAAGTTGTAAATTTTTATTTACCTAATTCACCCCTCCCCTCTTGGGTAATCGCCATTAACTCGGGATCAACAAGTGGTATCAGAGCAGGTCTTTGAGTTATACCAAAGAGATCTATTGATATGGCATCCTAATTGACTTCCGTTCCCGCATTTGTCGAAGGCCAGTCTTTTACTAGGCCACCATTGTTTGATGGGAATAACTTCGGCTATTGGAAGCTACGTATGAAACAACTCATCATGGCTACAGATATGGACTCTTGGATTGCAATCCAAGATGGTGTAACCTTGCCTATTGATGAAAGAGCTCCCAAGTGGACCGATGAGGAAGTGAAAACAGTTAAGAGCAATGTTAAAGCTATGAACTCACTGTTTTGTGCTCTTACCGCTTCCGAATATGATAGAGTATCCTCTTGTCTAATTGTAAAAGAAATATGGGATACTTTAACATCTATCTATGAATGAACTTATCAAGTCCAAGGGACAAGGAGAAATATTTTGATTGGAGAATTGGAAAGCTTTAGAATGCTAGAAACAGAAAATATTTCTGAAATGTTTGCAAGATTCTCTAAAATTACTAATGCTTTGAAAGGTCTTGGAAAAGCTATCTCCGAATCTGAACAGGTCATGAAAATCCTAAGAGCTCTACCGGAATCCTGGACTCCAAAGATTACTGCAATAGAAGAAGCCAAGGACCTAAACACATTGAATCTAGAAGATCTTATTAGCTCATTAATGTCACATGAGCTAATCAAGAAAAGAAACGAGGATCAACACAAAGGCAAGGGAACCATTGCATTGAAAGCAGCACATAACTCGGATGAGTCAACCTCCTCATCTCATAACGACGATGAAGACATTGCATTGTTGACCCGAAAATTTTGAAAGTTCGTAAGGAGAGAAAAGAACTTCAAGGATCTCCAAGAGAGACCTCAAAAAGAGAATAAGAAAGAGGCTACAAAGTGCTATAGATGCGGCGGTATGGGACATATGCAAGCTCAATGTCCTACACCGGAAGAGAAATCAAAGGATCAACAAGAAAGGAGGGAAAGACATGAAAGCAGAAAATTCCAAAGGCCAAACGGAAGAAGAATGTACGTGAATGAAAAAACTTCATCAACAAATAGTTCCTCAACCAACGATTTTGAAGCGGCAAATTGTGCAAGAATATGCTGCATGACACGGATTGAGCAAGAAGAAAATCTGTTGTGTTTAAACACAACGGAAGTTTTGGAAGAACAAACTGCTTCAACAAAGTGCACAAGTTATGAAGAGGTAACTTCCAAATTTTGCCATTCTCAATCTACTTATTCTTCTTTTCAAGAATGTCTCAAATGTGCTGAATTAGAAGAACTACAACATGCATATGATTCATTATATGAGAAAATTAAAAAGCTAGGAAATAAGTTATCATTAAAGAGACAACAATGCAATTTCATTATTATTGTAAATGGAAAACTAGCTGAAAGTACATCAAAACTGAAAGATGAAAATGAATTGCTTTTGAAAGAAGTAGAGAAATTGAAAAAGGAGAACGAATCCTTAAATGAATCATTAGCTAAGTTCTCTAATCCAGGAGAAAATGTAAAAATATTTCTAAACATGACCTCTCAAGTAAATAGAAGAGATCTTGGATACTCCACATTTGAGCAAAAAGAAAGCGAAAAATCGAATGTGCTAATACTTGGGAAAAATCAAACCAAAACTGAACCTATTCACATACCCAAAGGGAAACATTTTATGTGGACTAGAAGGCCAACTTTTGAACCATTACATACTTGGAGGCATACTCCTAGATTACCAATGGCTTGCAATTTTTGCAATAAGATGGGTTATAAAGTCTATAAATGTAATTTTAAGAAACTGTATGACCATGGTGCAAAATTAGTTTGGGTTCCAAGAAACACAAGATTTGGACTTTCAAAAAAAGAACAACAAAGATTAGATCAGTTTATTAACCCAAATGGACCCATAAAATGGGTACCAAAAAGATAAGAGTTATTTGTTCATTTTTCAGATATGTTTCAAGGCAAAGGCAAGCAACGTTTGGTTCATGGATAGTGGTTGCTCAAGGCATATGACCGGAGAAAGAAGTTTATTTCATAAACTTAAGTCTTGTAACGATGGAACTGTTGCCTTTGGAAATAATGAGAAAGGTAAAATCAAAGGTAAAGGAAACATTTATAGCATTTCAAATGCATGTATGGAAGATGTTTTATTTGTTGAAGGACTCAAGCATAATTTAATGAGTATTAGTCAATTATGTGACAAAGGGTACAAGGTTGTGTTTGAATCATCTATATGTAATGTATTTGATGGAGAACATATTATGTTTAGCGGAAAAAGACATGGAAATGTATATTTGATTTCACTTGATGAACTAGATGGTCAATGTCTAATGGCCATTAACAACGATCCATGGGTTTGGCATAAGAGGCTTGGACATGTAAACATGTAAAACATTAAAACCCTATGGAAAAAGAATTTGGTAGAAGGATTGCCAAAATTGAAATATGACAAAGATAAAATTTACAAGGCATGTCAATTGTCAAAACAACCTAAAATGCCTTTCTCTACCAAAAAGGAGATTTCCACCACTAGGCCACTTGAATTGCTACACATGGATCTATATGGACCATCCGACATTTTAACCATTGGTGGAAAGAAATATGTATTTGTAATAGTTGATGATTTGTCAAGATTCACATGGGTAATTCTCTTAGCTAGCAAAGATGAAGCCTTCTCTATGTTTGCAACTTTTGTCAATTTGGTGCAAAATGAAAAACAAAGTACTATTATGACCATAAGAAGTGATCATGGTGGTGAATTTGAAAATAAACGATTTATAGAATTATGCAATGAAAAAGAAATTCATCACACATTTTCTGCACCAAGAACTCCACAACAAAATGGAGTGGTTGAAAGGAAAAATAGAACTATACAAGAGATGGCTAGAACAATGCTAAATGAGAGTAAATTATCCAAGAAATTTTGGGGTGAAGCTGTAAGTACAGCTTGTCATGTGTTGAACCGAGTTACCATTAGAGCAATCTTGAAAAAGACCCCATATGACCTATGGAAAGGTAGAAAACTAAATATTTCATATTTTCATGCTTTTGGTTGCACATGTTACGTTTTGAACAATGGAAAAATCAACTTGGGAAAACTGGATGCTAAAAGTGATGAGGCAATATTTCTTGATTACTCATCAAATAGCAAAGCATATAGAGTATTCAATAAACGGAATCAAGTTGTAGAAGAATCAATACATGTTGTTTTTGATGAAACTAATCCTTGTTTCAAAAGAAAAGATTATTTAAGTGATGCAGATGATCTAACAAGTAGCCTTGAAAAATTGCACGTGGAAAAGCAAGAAGATTCCATGGAGGAAAGGGTAAGTGAAGGTAATAATTCCTACAAACCTCCAACTAATTTAAAATTCAAAAATGTCCATCCAATTGAGCAAGTTATAGGGAATGTCTATGAAGGTGTAAAAACTAGGAGATCAAAACAAAATATTTGTGGACAATATGCATTTGTGTCAAAAATTGAACCAACCACTATTGATCAAGCTCTTGATGATAAAAACTGGATCATAGCAATGCAAGAAGAGCTAAATCAATTTGAAAGAAACCAAGTTTGGCATCTTGTTCTAAGACCAAAGGACTGCACTGTCATTGACACAAAATGGGTCTTTAGGAACAAATTAGATGAAAGTAGAATTGTGGTAAGAAACAAAGAAAGACTTGTGGCAAAAGGATACTCACAAGAAGAAGGAATAGACTTTGAGGAATCCTATGCCTCGGTTGCTAGATTAGAAGCTATTCGCATCTTACTAGCTTTTGTATCTCACATGAACTTTAAATTGTTTCAAATGGATGTTAAAAGTGCATTTCTGAATGGCTATATAAATGAAGAGGTGTATGTTGAACAACCACCTGGATTTGAGGAGAAAGATCAATCTAAATTTGTATACAAATTAACCAAAGCATTATATGGATTAAAACAAGCTCCAAGGGCTTGGTATGAGAGATTAAGCAAATTTTTGATTGTTCATGACTTCCAAAAGGGAAAGGTAGACCCCACTTTGTTTATCAAATACAAAGAAAAAGATATCCTGATTATTCAAATTTATGTTGATGACATTATTTTTGGTACTACTAATGAGATCCTTTATCAAGAATTTTCTGAGCTTATGCAGAAAGAATTTGAGATGAGTATGATGGGGGAGCTGAACTTCTTCCTTGGACTACAAATCAAGCAATTAAATGAAGGAATTTTCATCAACCAGTCTAAGTATATCAAAGAAATGTTGAAGAAGTTTGGCATGGAAAACAGCAAAGGGGCAAACACGCCTATGAGCTCAACAATTAAAATTGACAAAGATGAGAAAGAAAAAGAAATTGATTTAAAATTATATAGAAGCATGATAGGTTTCTTTATTATATTTAACTGCTTCTAGGCCTGATATATTGTTTAGTGTGTGTATTTGCTCTAGATTTCAATCATGTCCAAAAGAATCACACTTGGTAGCTGTAAAAAGAATTTTCAGATATCTAGTAGATACTACCAACATAGGACTTTGGTATCCAAAGGGCTCTAATTTTGATCTAATCGGCTACTCGGATGCGGATTTTGCCAGTTACAAAGTAGATAGAAAAAGCACTAGTGGAACATGTCAGTTTCTTGGGAACATGTTGGTTTCATGGTTTTCAAGAAAATAAACTAGTGTTGCTCTATCTACGGCAAAAGCCGAATACATTGCCGCAGGGAGCTGTGTGCTTTAGTCCGAGAGATTAGGCTTAATTTGCATCCATTTAGCTTAATTTTCACTCGCTTAGCATTTTAGGAGCATTACATGGCTTTTATGTATTTTTGGCATAAATTAGGCATTTTTAGTTCATTTATTTAGTTTATTTATTTTTTGCAAGAAGGACAGGCAAATTTACAAGCATGTAGGCAAGTCGAATGTAGAACAGAGTCAAGTGAGAGAGCATGGGTTTGGCGCTCAGGCGCCACCCTACAGGCTTTTGCCAAAATCTCCAACATCCAGCAACAAAAGCTTCCAGGGAGTTGACGCCTAGGCGCCAGCTAGGGGCACCTAGGCGCCACCTCAACAACATGCAGACAAGTCCAAAAGGATTTTGAGGTCACAAGATACAATAGCTTCCAGGGAGTTGGCGCCTAGGCGCCGTGGCATGATCACAGAGCTACCTCGAAGAGTTTTGAAGTTATGAAACATCAAAGAAGTTGGCGCCTAGGCGCCAAGCCATGAATTCCTAGGTCTTCTAGAAAGGTTTCTAAGTTACCCAGCGCACAGAGAGTTGGAGCCTAAGCGCCTAGGCGCCACTGCGCATCCATACACGTGGATTTCTGTACGTGTGCTATGCAAATCAATATTATAAATAGAAACCTAGGAGTTTGCACGTGAGGGGGAGAGCAGAGACGGAATAGACACCCAGAGAAGGAACGAACTCGATCTAAGCGCGGATTGAAGAGAAGATTTAAGCCCATTGGTGGAAACCGCCTAAAAACCAGTTCTCTCTTCATCCTTCTATTTTTCTGGATACTTTTAATAATGGATGTAAAGGATTTTTATATCATGTCTTTGAACTAAATTTCCTTTAGATGGATAGTTAGGATCAATTGACATTTAACTATATTGTATTGGTTCTTTAAATTCAGGAATGAATATTTGATTTTCTATATGATTGTGTGTGTGATTTACCCTTGCGTATGAGGTTTAACGCTTTTTACAGGATTAGCTACCTTGTAAGATGTTTTAATTGCTTGATTAATCATTAGAAAAGAAAAATTTTTGCTAGATCCATGCGTAGGGCATAAGTTTCCTCTTGGTTAAGGAGAGTTGTTTAATGGATAGGAATATACCATTAAACCCTATGTAGTCAACGAACAGGTTATGAACTTATCAATTCCACTTTATTTAATGGCATGAGAACATAACAATTAAATAGGGTGTAATTAGCTTTATATACGTTGGAAGACATATATAAAAATTATTAAACTTGGACTAGTAAATCCAAGTATAATCTAATGAAAAGGAACCAATGCAATATAGTTTAGATTCAAGGATTCCGAACTATCCATCTGCCATCCCCGATTGATATACTCTTTTCAAGTATTCCAGTTATTCCGCGGACTCTGTTCTATTTTCTTATTGCGTTTGATAGTTTTAGTTTTAAATTTAAAACTCAGAATTTTTCATTCAACGAAAGCAATTAAACTGAATAATAATACCAGTTACACAAATTCCTTGTGGGAACGATACTCTACTCACTCATTATTACTTGATTCGGCACGTATATTTGCGTTAAAAGTGAGCATTTTAATTGGCATATACGCAGCTCGTCAAGTTTTTGGTGTTGGTGCCGGGGAATTGGTTTAACTAATTATTGTTAGTTTTATTGCTTTCTTGTACAATTCTATAGATATAGTTCATTTTCATCATTCCTTTTAGTTTAGAATTTTTCCGCTAGTTTAATTGAATTGGTTTTTGCGGGGACGATTGTGTTTGCATGCGCGGAGACAGAGCTAGAAAGGAGAGCATTATTCCTTTTGATCCGAAACCCGAAAGAACTTATCTAAGAAGGCGTCATAAGAGCAGGGAAGCTAGGAGTCAACAGCATACTATGGAGCGCATTGGGAATCAGGACGAGAACATTCATTCAAACCAACAGGGGAACCAAAGGATTGAGGTTCCAATTCATCCACACAAGATGATTTGGACCAACCCATTTGGGATCTCATTGCGCTTGGACAGAATGTAGTTCAGACTAGCATCACACCTCCTCCTATCGACACCAACAACTTTGAAATCAAACCGGTGATTTTCCAGATGCTCCAGTCCATTGGGCAGTTTGGGGGATTATCTTCTGAGATCCACACCGCCATCTGTGGAATTTTCTGCAAATCATGAACATGTTTAAGCAGAATAGAGTCTCCGACGAGGCAATGCAGCTACAAACCTTTCCATATTCACTGAGGGATAGAGCTTCAGAATGGCTAGATCCTCAGCCCCCGGACTTTGTCAATACATAGAATGACTTGGCTCAGAAATTTCTAGAGAAATATTTTTAGCCTGCCAAGTTAGCCAAGCTGAGGATGGTCATAGTCTCATTCAAACAACACGGAGAGGGGACTCTATCAGAGGCTTGGGATCATTTCAAAGACCTGCTCTAGAAGTGCACACATCATGGAATTCAGCCATGAGTTCAAAATTCAAATTTTCTATAATGGTCTCCAGGATTTCACCTATCACATGGTGGATTTATCGTCAAACGGTTCTCTGCTGACGAAAAGCTACCGAGAATCATACGCCCTACTTGAAAACTGTGGTGCCCCCAACCCGAGCGTCACATCCTTACCTCGGGATCTATTGACTTGTACACATGATCAGGATTGTTGCCCCATCACACAGCGGGCTTATTGGATATTTATCCAATTATTTAGATTTCCTTAATAATTTATTTTGAAAATATTTTTCCTCAAATTCCCATACAAGTCATCTTTGACCTAATACACACATTTCATTTCAGATATAATCATAAAATTTCATAACATGCCTATCATCCATAATTCGCATGTTAATAAAATACAAATCATCGCATAGATCATAAAATGTTAAGTCACATTACATTCCATTATCCACAAGACACACATATTAAAATTTATAAGATCTTCACATTCTTCATGCTTAGTTCAAGCTCCTTATCTCTTTCCTTTCTTCACCTGTCTACGGGTTTGGAAAAAAAATGTCAGTTGTACACTCAATAAGCAAGCTTTATACATATTTTCAGGCAAATCATTTCAAAGGCAACATTTTTCAAAAGCGTTTCTCTCCGTTCAGTAGAGACACTTATCAAGTCATCAACTACCTGCGGAGCAGAAACCTTTTATTTACAATCATCATGGAAAACAACATTATACTCCCTCGGGGATATATCATGATAATGAGATGAATGCATTATGATCTCTTAGGATGGAAGCTAGCCAGGCGACCATCCGTCTTCATCTTCTCCCATCAAGGAGGCGTCACCGGCCCTTGGCCTATCTTAGCGACTCGGCCACACCAAAGGGGGACAATCAGTCCGCTTACACCTTTAAGATGGACCTCATGCTTGTGCACATGAACTTATCCATGACATGCTAGCATGATTTTCCTTGTATAATTTCATAAAGCAGTATTTTTCATTTTTAACAAAACAGTTATATAAATCAGTTATCAATACATAATGAATTAAGGAATGGCCATCCTTAAAGAACTCAAAAATAAATTTCAAATATCATTTTCTTAAATCAATAAAAGCAGTTAAAACATCATTTGCAATTCTTTAAGAATAATTTAAGAAATAAAAATCATTTGGAAAATTTGGCTTGCTTACCTTGTTCATGCGAGCTTTCCGGGTCAACTTTTTCTTTTGCTTTGCCTATACATGAAAGAATGACCTAGCATTTATGTAAATTCTATTTTCTTGCATTCACTTAGTTTTTCGACCCATTTTCATAAATATTCATAACCCGCTTAAATTCCAAGTCGGGTATGCGTATATAACAAACTTATATATTAACCATTCATTACATCACATATTCAATTTCCATATTTAGGGTAACATTTATACATGTCATAAAACATTCATTAATCATTCATTAGACATCATATGAAGTGATAAACTTCCAACTTGTCATTTTTCACATATTTTTCATATGTTGTGCCCATTTTAAAGCACCTGATTAATGTCCTAAACCCCATATATTGATCTCGAATTTTGGGGTTATCCAAACAACGATATATTTCACGTGTTTCCATCATTTTTTATGCATTTTTGTATTTTATCATTTTACATAACTCATTCATCATTTTATCATACTCCTTACTTCACATATGTTCATTTCTCAACACATAATTCATGTGTTTCTTAAAAAATTTTCAAATCAGAAACTTGGCTTCTAATTAAGTATGATTATACAACTCAATTAACACTTTATTTAGTGTATTTTCATGGATTTTTAATCTACTAATTTTAGGGTTCTAAAACAACAACTTTTCATGTATGTATGGTACCTTTCTACACCACTTTGGACGTCCACATATTAACTCTTTAAAATCTGATTTTGGGCAGTCCTTGCTAATCCCTTTTTCACGTCCAAAGTACCCTAAAGTTAGGGTATTTTACCTTATAATTCATCCATAATTTATTTAAAGTACTTCATGTATCATTTTCAACATTTAAACATGAAATTCGGGTCTTAAGAGTAACCCTAATTAGCCTTCCTTCTAAAATTCATAAATCATGCTAAATTCGGCATATATCAAACATCTAAACATGAATTATCATGTAATCATATCAACTTAATAAAACAGAAACATTACACAAAAATTCAAGCAAGTTTCAGCTAGTTTATGAGCTCATAATCCACCCTAAACATCATTTCCTTTCACTTGAACCCTTAATTGCAAACTTGCCATTAATTTTTTATTTAATATCCTAATTAAGGGCATCATAAATCCTCCATTAAGAGTTCATTATGAATCATATTCATGATTCATAAATTGAGTTAGAAAAATTAGATAAAAATGATTCAAACTCAAATGTATACTTGAATCAATTAACACTCAAGCTCAATTTCTTAAGCTAATCTCCTTAGCTTATTTTCTCCTTTTCTTTTCCTTTTTCTCCCCTCTTTTCTTGACTTCAAGCTTGCTAAATGAGGAGGATGTGCACTGCTGGAAAGGGGGCTAAGCTCCTTGAATTTGTTTCTAACTTTCAACTATATGTGCATATGGACGTCCATTTGAGAAGTAGCTGGAATTTTCAGCTTGTGGACCCCACTTGCCTCATCATTTTCATATTATTTTAATGTATACTTATCTCCCTTGCTGACATGGCAAATTGTGGTCCATTTAAATTACATTTTACTTAAATAAAAATTTAGTAATTATTCATACCATTAACAGATCTCAAAGCTGTCCACTAATCACATCCATTTCCAGCAGCTGCTTTTCCATTTTTTAAAACAAATTTTCAGCCTTTTTTAATGCAATTAGGCATGTATTTAGCATTTTTTAAAAAATTAAAAAAATAAGATTATCAGCTGTTTGGACGGTCCACATTGCTGCTCCATTTTGCTGTCCATGTACACGTCCTTGTTTCAGCTGCCTTTTTGAAATATTTTTCACCATTTTGTAGCTTTAAATTAATGTCCATTTAATTACCTAGTAATTAGCTTACTTAGGTTCAATTTAGGATAATTAAAAAAATCACAAAAATTCACAAAGGCTGCCATACCGTCCACATCTCCTTCATGCAACCTTGTTGTCCATTTCTTGATCTCATCTCAATGGCCTGAATCTGCTACTTTTAATCACGAATTTCTACTCTAATTTAATGCACATTTACCCACATTAATCCACAGCTGACATTGGCATATATTTTACTTAAAAATATTTCACAAATATCCAATTTAATAGACTGTTTGGATGTCCTTTGCATACCACATAAGCTATGCTCCTTTGAGCTACTTAATTCAGCATTTATTTATGAGATAATTATAGGAATTTTTCCATTTTTAATAATTCATAAAATACCCTACAATTTACCTCCTTTTGACACCTCAATTTCGTCTTTATTCATTTGATTATTTTACTCATTTTTAACATAAATGTTAATCACTTTTTGGGATAAAAAGTCAAAAGTGTTGATCCCAATTTCGTGCAGGCCTAATCCCATCATCATTTGCATGATTCAATCCATTCACATAATTTTAACCGTCCATTTAAAATTTCATCTTAATCCGATCTTTCTAACTCATGTTATGATCGTTTTAAATTTTGGACAGTGATGATCAATTAGAATCAAAATTTTCAAAATCTAATTTTCCCATGTGATTAAGCATGAAATTATGTGCTCCCCCCTCAATTTTCATCTTAATCAGCCTTAAGGCCATCAAGTTATGAATTTTTCAATATTTTCCCACTTGGCTATATAATTAGCCTCCTAATCTCCATTAATCACGTTATGGAATTTAACTAATTTTTCATGGCACACTAATGCTTATCCATCCTCATTATATTACTTCAACCATATTAATCCACATTGACTTAAAATGATAAATTTAAATAATATTCATAACCACTGACCTAATTGCAACAAGTCATAAAAATGGCAAATAATTCATTTATAAATAAATCATTGATACATAAATCATTCAAATGTATATACATGATTCCTACTTGGATCAGGGTTTCACAATTCTCCCCCCTTATAATAGGTTTCGTTCCGAAACAGTTTATCCTTTAAACAATTGGGAGTATTTTCTTTCTACTTCTTCTCTTAGTTCCCATGTAGCTTCACCTTCAGAATATCGGTTCCATTGAATCTTTACATATTCTATCTCTCTATTCCGAAGCTTCTGTACCTTATGATCCAAGATTCTAATTGATCATTCCTCATAGTTCAGATGATCTTGGATCGGTAGATTTTCTGCTACCAGTACAAGGGTTAGATCTGCTACATGTTTCCTAAGCATAGATATATGGAAGACATTATGTACTAAGGCTAGTGTCGGAGGTAAAGCAATCCTATAAGCCAACTTTTCAATCTTCTCCAACACTTCGAATGGTCCAATATACCTGAGATTCAACTTACCCTTTTTTCCATATCTTGTAACTCCCTTGAATGGCGTGACCTTTATAAACACATGTTTGCCAACTTGGATATTCAAATCCTTTCTTTTGCAATATGTGTAACTCTTTTGCCAACTTTGGGCTGTGAGTATACACTAGCGTACAACTTCTGCCATTCGTTGAGACAAGTCTGGGGCTAACTTCTTTTCTCCAACTTCATCCCAGTTCAATGGTGTTCTACATCGCCGTCCATACAACGCTTCAAATGGAGCCATTTGAATACTAGCCTGATAGCTGTTATTATACGTAAACTCAGCTATAGGTACATATTCATTCCACGAACTACTAAACTCCAAAGTACACATACGGAGCATGTCCTTGATAATCTGATTTACTCGCTCCGTCTGCCCATCTATTTGAGGATGAAAAACTGTACTAAACTTGAGTTAGGTGCCTAGGGTTTCGTATAAAATTTTTCAGAATCGAGATGTGAATGTTGCGTCTCGATCGGAAATTATTGACTTAAGCACTCCATGAAGTCTTACTATTTTCTTATAGTAGACTTTAGCTAATCTTTCTGCAGTGTATGTCCTCTTTATGGGTACAAAATTTGCAACCTTAGACAACTGATCTACAATTACCCATATAGAGTCGTTCCCAGCCTGAGTCTTAGGTAATCCTTCAATAAAATCCATCGTAATATCATCCCATTTTCAATCAGGAACTTCCAAGGATTGTAATTTTCCAGATATCCATTGATGATCAGCTTTCACCCTTTGGCAAGTTAAGCACTTAGCTACGTATTCAGCGATCTCTCTCTTCATATTATTCCACCAATATGCTTTCTTGAGATCCTGATACATCTTGGTGCTTCCTAGATGAATGGAAAATGGTGAAAAATGCACCTCTTTAAGAATTTACTCTTTCAACTCAGCTGTATTAGGTATCCATAGATGCCCTTTGTACCGATACATACCTTGTTCATCAACAGAAAATTCAGTAAACCCTTTCTTCTTCATTTTCTCCACATGTGCAGATAGGTTTGTATCTTTTTGCTGCGCAGTTCTAATTTGCTCAAATAGTGACGATTGTATGTATATTTGTGATAACCTCGTTTGAACTCCAGGGGGACATACAATCAATTCTAACTGTCTTATCTCCTGAAGCAACCCTTCCTATTTTGTGATAAGGTGCGCTATGCTGACATTTCGGCTGAATGCATCGGCTACTACGTTTGCCTTACCTGGATGGTATAAAATCTCCAAATCATAATCTTTTAATAACTCGAGTCATCTCCTTTGCCTCATGTTCAACTCCTTTTGACTGAAAATATACTTAAGGCTCTTATGATCTGTATAAATTTCACACCTAGTACCATACAGGTAATGTCTCCATATTTTTAAGGCAAACACCACTGCTGCTAATTCTAAATCATGAGTGGGGTAGCTTACTGTGAAACTCGCAATCTTAGAATAACACAGATTTTTGTACTGATTTTTATGATAAATAAAATTCATGAAATATGTTATATTTGCAAATGTGTACTAGAGGTTAAAATAATGCAATTAAGAATTTAACCCATGTGAATAGTGCATGTGAATAGCAATCGGGGATTAAGACACGTGATTAAGGGTTAATCACTTGGATTAACTTAATCACAAAAAGATAAAATAGAGATTAATCACTACAGGATGAAACAACAATTCTTTTGGATATTTTAATTCGATTTTGGATTTTTGTGAAAAATTAAAGAAAAATTCATAAATTGCAATCTGGACGTCGAATTTCGATGAAATTTTTTATGAATGGTTAAAAATTGATGGTGAACATGATTAATGGGTTAAGATGTGATGAAAATCATAAATCAAGGGTTAAGATGAAACGTCAAAAGGAGATCAAAAAGGTAACTTAACTTTTAATAAATTCTACTTTTGACTTTTTAATAAAATAAATAATAAATAATAATAATAAATAAATGAAAGGAAGTTGCAGCAGGGGCGTGGAAAGGGGTAGATGGAAAATTTTGACCAAATCAATGGTCCATGATCATCATCATCATCAACCAACGGCTAGGATTTATTTAGCCTAAATTAATAAATTTTAAAAATAAAAAAACTCAAGGAAAATAGGACTGCATAGGGTGGGCTGGCGCAGGCCTAGGGTTGTAGCTCTTGGCTCAATGCATTTTTCAAAATTATAAAAAAATACATTTTCATAATTAAATACCTCAAGCTAGGGGGTAAAATCCAATTTTTGAAAGATCAAGCCCTATAAATAGGGCAGCAGGGGGGACGCCCAAGGCATCATTTCTCCCAGCTCCACTTGAGAAATCCCAGCTCTCAAACCCTTCCACACGTCCAAGGAAGAAGAGGAGAAAGTTAGAGAGAGAAAGTGTAAGAAAAAGTGGGATATTTCCACTTCGGGTAAGTGATTTCTACCCAAATTTCTTTTGGATGTTAAACAAAGTAAAATCATGATTAGATAATGCCTAATCATGAGAAAATGAGTATAGATATAATGCTTAATCGAAATTATGCCAAAACATTAAAACTTTGAAGCGAAGAGAGAGCATTCGGGAAGATAGCATATGATATGTGTAAATAATGCTCCAAAAATGATAAATGATAATTTAGTATGTATAATTATGATAAATATGATGTTGGAATGATGGTATATTAATTTCATGATTTTTGGAATTAAAGATTATGCTTAAGTGAATTTATATTGATTTTTTTAGTATATGGAGAAAGTGATTTATTTAGCCAAGTAAATAATGATAAATTCAAAATTTATGAATTTTTCCATGATATACTAAGTATAAGTTATGTCATGGTATTTTTTTATTTTTGGAAAAAATGTCAATTTTTGGAATCCATGAACAGTAACCAAGTCGCTGTGAACAGTTACCCCAGATTAATAGTAACTGCTACAGTAATATGCTACAGTAATTACTACAGTAAACAGCATGATTTGGAAAATTTTGAGATTTATTTTTATATTTTATAAGGATATATGGATGGAAATTTTAAAGGATTTATGGATAAAAATCCATATAAGGAAATAATGACCAAGTATTTTTAAGGTTAACCTCTATAAGAAATTATGGAAGAAAATAAGGTTATAAATGAATATAACATATGTATGATAAAGTATGTATATCCTTTTCACTTGTATAGGAAAAGGAAAGGAAAGGATAAAGGAGTCAGATTAAAGCAAAGCAAAGATAAGCAAGCAAACTTTTTTTGAAAATGATTTTTATATTTTTATATTGCAACCATGGAATATGTCAGAATTGATTTATTATAAGCAAATCCATATGGAAATAAGGAGAAATGTTGAAATATGTGGGAATTGCTTTATCATAAGCAAATCCTTATGAAAATAAGGAGAAATGTGGAAATAGTTGCATTATAATGGAAAAAGGAAAATCTTGATTTTCAAATAATATTTGATTTTATTGAATGAATTTAAAATGATTTATTAAAATGTTTTGAAACGAATTTAAGGAAGACCAACCGATAATCGATTTGAATGAAGATTTTTTTTTAAAGTAATGACCAAAGGATCATACAAGCTTACCTTTATATAGAAGTAACTCATGTGTCATGTGGACAAAGAATATGATACCATATAAAGAAAATGAATTATGCATTGGTATATCCTTTGTTCATGAAAAATCCAAAAATTGGAAGAAAAGCGTTTGCAAAATCTTTTGTCTCTAGATATTAAAATGTTTTCGAAATTGTTTTACCGCTCAAAAATTATTTAAAAACATTTTAGCAAAATTTTGAAATTACTATTTCTCAAATATTTCCTTTAAATATTTTAAATGATTTAGAAATGTGTTATTTAAATATTTTCAAAATTATTTGAGGTTGGTCATCCTTACAAAATATTTTTATTAACTTGTTAACTTGGGCTGTGCCAAGTTTTCAAGTTAGAAAAGGGAATACAGGCCGAGGTCTGTACTATTTTAAAATGACATGCTAACATCAAATTTTGAAAAGGAAAAGTCATAGACTAGGGTCTGTGGAGTTTTATAAAAAGCATGCTAGTATGTGAATATGGAGAAAGGAATGTGCACATGAGTTATGTACTAGGTCTACTATAGAGGATATGCAGACCGGACGCGATTGCAAGATCGGCCCCCTCTACATAGGCCAAGTCACTTCAAAAGGCGAAATGCCGGCTGCGCCCTCCCTGATATGAGAGAAGAACACGGATAACTGTCTGGCTCGCGAGTTATCAATAGAGATGGTTTCTCTTCTAAGGAGGAAAGGGTGATCACTTAGTAAGTGTCACCTACCAGACGGACAGAAACGTCATGCATGATGCATATGCTTGTTTTAAAAAGGTTTTATGGAAAATGTTTTAAGGACATGAGAATGTCCTTAGAGAAAGGAAGTTTTATGAAAAATATTTTTATGTTCATGGAAAAGAGGTTTACATGTTGAGTTTGCAAGCATATGTTTTATGAAAGGTTTTATGAAAAGGTTTCTACTGGTTGATAGTAGATCACTTGATAAGTGTCTACTATTGAACGAGATAAATGCATTTAAATGAAAAAAAACGCTTGCTTACTGAGTTTCGACTCATGTTTTGCTTTTCAAACCATAGACAGGTACAACACAAGCCAGGAAGGAAAGAAAAGAGAAGGTATGAAGAAAATTTTATGCTATGCTAATTTGTATATGGTATAAATGAACATATGGTAAGGAGTTTTCAAATTACGTATGTATGAAATGATCAGGTCAAAAGGACCTGTATTGTAGAAAGAGAAAATGTTATAAATAATATTTGAAAAATTTATGTCAAGAATGTGTACATATGATGATATGATGTTATGTGATGAAAGAAAAAAAAAATTTTTTTGGACGACATCCAATTAAGAACCCGCCACATGATCAAGGCAACAATCCTGATTCACACTTGCCAATCGATAAGATCTTGGAGTAAGGACAAATGTGACGCCTCGGTTCGGGGCGCCACACTTACCTCATTGGGCTTCAACTGTCGCGATGCATAAGCTATCACCTTTCCTCTCTCCATTAGCACACACCCTAAACCCTTTCTTGATGCGTCACTATAGACCACAAAACCCTCATTTCCTTCGGGTAGGGTTAGGCTAGGTGCTTCTACCAACCGTTGCTTCAACTCTTGAAAACTGTGCGCACATTCTTCAGACCATACATACTTGACTCCTTTATGGTCAATCTTGTTAATGGGGCTGATAACTGAGAAAATCCTTCAACAAACCTTCTATAATACCTGCCAATCTAAGAAAGCTTAGGATTTCTGTAATGGTCGTCGACCTTTGCCATTTTAAAATTGCCTCAATCTTTTGAAGATCAACCTGAATTCCTTTTTCTAATATTATATGACCTAGAAATCCTACTTGTTTCAACCAAAATTCACATTTCTTTAGTTTAGCATACAATTTCTCTTTCCTCAGCCTTTCCAGTACCTTTCGCGAATGAAACTCATGTTCTTTCTCTTTTTTGGAGTAAATCAAGACATCGTCGATAAATACCATCACAAATTGATCAAGATAGTCTCGAAATACCCTATTCATCATATCCATGAATACACCAGAGGCGTTAGTGAGCCCAAAAGGCATCACAAAAAACTCATAATGTTTATACCTAGTTCGAAAAGCTATTCTGTGAACATCGGTAGGACATATTCTCAATTGATGATACCTTGACTGTAAAACAATCTTAGACAAAGTTATAGCTCCTTGCAACTGATCAAACAAATCATCGATCCTGGGTAGTGGATATTTATTTTTCCTGTGACCTTATTTAATTCCCTGTAATCAATACACAATCTCAAACTTCCATCCTTTTTCCTTATAAATAATACTGGAGCTCCCCAGGGTGATACATTGGGTCTGATAAAACCTTTATCTAATAGCTCATGTATTTGAGTCCTTAGCTCATTCATTTCAGCCGGTGTCATTCTGTATGGAGTCTTCGATATCGGAGTTGTACCTAGTATGATGTCTATAGTCATATCCACATCTCTTTGTGGAGGTAGTGTGGTTAATTCTTTTGGAAATACATCAGGAAATTCTCTAACCACAGGAATTTGATTTATTTCTACCTCTGTACCTTTTTCTACATTAACTGATACCAGATAAGCTTGGCACCTTTGGCTGATCATCTTAACCGATTTCATGGATGATATTAATATCGTAGAATTTTGAAGTTGTCTTAACTTTCCAATGGCTATTTTTTTTTCTGGGGCGGCTTCAAATTGTACATTCTTATTCTTGCAATCAATCATGGCTCCCCATTGACTCAGCCAATCCATACCCAATATTACATCATAGGTAATTGGATCAAGTTGGCTTCTAAAATCAATGATCTTATCCTAATTGGGCATGCTTTGCATACTTGGCTAGTACTAGCTAATCTATACACAGGAGATTCTACGTAGATTATTTCATTAGTTTCCTTTACCGGTAGTGCATGGGTGGCCACATACTGGCATGTTATGAATGAGTGCTAGTACCAGAATCAAACAAAGCAACTGCCGAATTTTCTAAAATATAAACCATACCTGTGACTACCTTCTCCTCTTGCTCTTGAGACTCTGTCCGAGTTAAAGCATGCACATGTACCGGATTCGTGGTAGTTCCCTGCTTATTCGCTGCTCCGGGTATCCTGAGTTGTGCGGGTCTTCCACGTCCTTGTGACGTTTGTGCCTTATTCGGACAGTTGGGAGCGATATGTCCTATTTGGTCACAAATATAACATTTAATGACCTTTACTTCACTCGCTCTGCATTCCTTGACTACATGACCTGCTTGCCCACATTTATAGCATCGATTTGAGCCTTTTAAATGCTCGCCTGCTTGTCGCCTTTGACATTTTCTGCAAAAAGGCGGAAGTTTCTTCTTTAGGGCTCCTTTTCCTTTCTTTGCATTTCCTTTCTTAGCCCTTTCTTTCCCCAGTTCATCTTCCTTTGTTCCAAAGTTGAACATCTTTGACCAAAGTCTTAATTCTTGTGTTCTCAATGCCTCAATTTCCAATGCTCTTGCTCTCTCAAGACTTGAAGCATAATCCTTAATTAGCAAAGGGGCAAGGATTTCTCTAAGGTACGGCCTTAGTCCATGTTGGAATATTTGTGCTTTATTTTCTGGCACATTGGCAATCCAAGGAATATACCTAACTAAGGCATTGAACTTCGTGGCATACTCAGTGTTGGAAATAATTATTGAAATTAAATGAAAATACCCAAACCATATGTTTTGATGATTAAACAACAAAATTTGAGTAAATCTAAGCTACTAATATGTATTATGAAAATGTTCAAAGCTGTAAAAGGATATATACAAAACAGAACAAGTCAAGTCACAACTCAAGTCGACTCAGACATCGACTTAGGCGAAGTCGATCTCTCAAGTTGACTCCATCTTCGACTTCAAAGATGATTTTTCTTCAAGCATTGATTTTGGAGAGCAGAAAAACTGAAGTCGCAGATGAAGTCGACTCCACTTGCGACTTGGGTGAAGTCACAGACGAAGTCGACTCCAGCATCGACTTCAAGCAGAAACTTCTTTCCAGCGTTGAAATTGGGTAGCAAAACTTCTGAAGTCGCAACCGAAGTCGACTCCACATGCGACTTGGGTAAAGTCGCAGGCAAAAGTTGACTCCAGCATCAACTTCAACTTGGTAGGGCAAATTTTCAAGTTCAAGTCGAAGAACAAGTCGACTTCGAGATAGACTTGAGTCAAATAGAAGATGAAGACGACTCAAATTTCTCAACTTGAAAATATGAAGACTAATCCAAGTTTAAAGCAAGCAAGACACATGGATTCAAATCATTCTACATCAAGGTTGGAATTGTTCATACAAGATTCAAGTTTTTCAAGTTCTCTAAACTTAAAGCTAAAGAAATTTTGTACAAATAAGTTCCAAGTATTGAAAGATAAAAGAAGAAGAAGAAGTTGAGCAAGAGACGCTTCAACAAAGATAAAACTGACTTAGCAAAAGAAAGTTGCCAAGTCGCACCCGAAGTCGGCTCCACGATCAACTTGAAGCGAAGTCTCAGACCAAGTCGACCTAGAGGATAGACTTGGAAACTGAAGAACAGCTGAAGTCGCACACGAAGTCGACTCCAGTATGTGACTTGGGTGAAGTCGCACATGAAGTCGACTCCACCTGCGACTTGGAGGGATAATGTTCAAATTTTTGAATGTTAGCATATTTATTACACGCCAACCACTTCTCCAACGTTCAAAATTCTCCCTCGTCTATATATAGACACTCAAGCAAACGTGGATAGATACAAGAAAGAGCTGAAAAAGAGGAAAGAAGTGCTACTAAGAGTTTCATTCCACTTTTCTCTACAATTGAGTGATCTATACACTTTAAAAGGAAGAACAAGCTTCAAAGTTGTTGTTTGCTTCAACGCAATACGATTCGTTGCTTCTACAGATTCTTCCTCGAGCTGAAACTTGCTACACAAATCTATAAAGTGTAGATTTCTTCTATTTCATCTGATTATTTGATTATGGTACTTGGTTTGAGTTTGGTATTTCAAATCAAGATATAGCAAGTAGGGTTGTGATTGGAGTGTAACTCATCACCTACTTTTGTTGCTTGTTATACCGCCCCCTAGAGCTAGAATCTAGAAGAGAGCGGAGGCTCTAGTTGTATATGCCCCCTAGAGCAAGAATCTAGAAGAGAGTGGAGACTCTAGTTGTATTCACGGAATACATAGTAGAACCCAAGTCACAAGGAGTGTGACCTTGGAAGAGTGGAGTAGGGAAAGGTTGCCTGAACCACTATAAACCTTGTCTACTGTTTTTCATTTTCTCTTTCATTATCTTATTGCTCTGTATTTGTTTCATTAAAGGGGTTTAAAATAAATCGGGGTAAAATCTCTAATTAAAGTCTTAAATTTTTAAATACCCAATTCACCCCTCCCCTCTTGGGTAATTTCCATAAACTCGGGACCAACAAGTGGTATCAGAGCAGGTCTTTGAGTTTTACCAAAGAGATCTTTTTGATATGGCATCCCAATCCACTTCCGTTCCCGCATTTGCTGAAGGCCAATCCTTTACTAGGCCACCATTGTTTGATGGGAACAATTTTGGATATTGGAAGCTACGTATGAAACAACTCATCATGGCTACAGATATGGACTCTTGGATTGCAATCTAAGACGGTGTGACTTTGCCTATTGATGAAAGAGCTTCCAAATGGACCGATGAGGAAGTGAAAATTGTAAAGAGCAACGCCAAGGCTATGCATTCATTATTTTGTGCTCTTACGACTTCCGAATATGATAGAGTATCCTCTTGTTTAACTGCTAAAGAGATATGGGATACACTAACATCTATCTATGAAGGAACTTCTCAAGTCCAAGGGTCAAGGAGAAATATTTTGATTGGAGAATTGAAAAACTTTAGAATGTTAGAAACAGAAAATATTTCTGAAATATTTGCTAGATTTTCCAAGATTACTAACGCCTTGAAAGGGCTAGGAAAAGCAATTTTTGAATCTGAGCAGGTCATGAAGATTCTGAGGGCACTACCCGAATCATGGACTCCAAAAATCACGGCAATAAAAGAAGCCAAGGACCTAAACACGTTGAAATTGGAAGACCTTATTAGCTCGCTGATGTCACATAAGCTAATCAAGAAAAGAAACGAGGATCACCACAAAGGCAAAAGAGCCATCGCCTTGAAAGCTGCAAAGACTCGGATGACACCACCTCATCATCTCAAAACGACGATGAAATTGCCTTACTTACAAAACGGTTCAGAAAATTTGTAAGGAAAGGTAGAAATTTCAGAAACTTTAAAGAAAGAAATTCTAAAGACAAAAAGAAAGAATCAACAAAATATTACCGATGTGGTGGTTCGGGGCACATGCAAGCCCAATGCCCAACGCCCGAAGAAAATAAAGCAAAGGAGCAAAGAAAAGACCGAGGCGACAACAGAAAATTTTAAAGAAACAAAGGAAGCGGCATGTACGTAAATGAAGAGGAATCTACAACATGTAACTCTTCAAGTGAAGAATGTGAAGTAAATTACGCAAGAATTTTTTGCATAGCAAATTCCGATATATGTTTTGCTGCCACGGAAATCTTGGAGGATCTAGCTACTTCAACGAACTGCACAAGTAGTCAAGAGGTAACCTCCAAATAAAAATCTTTTTCAATTTTTTCTTCTACAAATGAATGTCTTAAATTTCTAAATTGGAAGAACTTCAACAAGCCTATGATTCATTATATGAGGAAATAAAGAAATTAGGAAACAAGTTTACAATAAAGAAAAGCCAATGTAATGCAGTAATAATTGTGAATGGTAAACTTGCTGAAAAAATAGATAAACTAAAAAATGAAAAGAATACCTTGGAAGTTGAGTTAGAAAAACTCAAAAAGGAAAATGAATCATTAAATGAATCGCTTGTCAAGTTTTCTAATCTAGGAGAAAATGTGAAAATATTCTTAAAAATGACAACCCAAACTTGCAAGAAAGGACTTGGGTATAATACATTTGAGCAAGAGAAACCTAATGCTCCGAGAAACAACGCCAAACCCATTTATACTAAACCTAAGATAAATCAAGTAGTTTGGACCAAAAGACCAACCAAGGAACAAATTACCAAATGGATTCCTATTTCTAGACTTCCGGGAGCTTGTAATTTTTGCAACAAGTTGGGACACAAGGTTTATCAATGCAAATTGAGAAAATTACAAAACCTTGATGCGAAATTGGTTTGGATGCCGAAAAGCATTGGATTTATAGCTTCAAAGGTAGACCAACATAGACTCCAAAGGATAACTAACCCAAATAGACCCATAAAATGGGTACCAAAAGGATGAGCTCCACTTGACTTAACTTTTGCAGATTTGTCTTAAAGCTAAGGCCAATAACATATGGTTTATGGATAGTGGTAGCTCAAGACATATGATAGGAGAAAAAGAACTGTTCCATAAGATCAACCCATGCAATGAAGGAACAGTAGCGTTCGAAAATAATGAAAAAGGTAAAATAAAAGGTAAAGAAAATGTTTATGGTATTTCAAATGCATGTATTAAAGATGTACTATTTGTTGAAGGACTCAAACACAACCTAATGAGTATTAGTAAATTATGTGATAAAGGATATAAAGTTGTATTTGAATCCTCTATATGTAATGTTTTTGATGATGAACACATAGTATTTAGAGGCAAAAGACATAGAAATGTATATTTAGTTTGCCTTGATGAACTAGAAGGGAAATGTTTAATAGCCATAGAAAATGATCCATGGATATGGCATACAAGGCTTGGACATATAAATATGTCAAATATTAAAACATTGTGGAAAAAGAATCTAGTACAAGGATTACCAAAGCTCAAATATGACAAGGATAGAATATGTAAAGCTTGTCAACTATCTAAACAACCCAAAATGCCATTTTCCACCAAAAAGAAAATTTCAACAACTAGACCACTTGAGTTGTTACATATGGATCTTTATGGGCCGTCAGACATTTCAACTCTTGGTGGGAAAAAGTACGTGTATGTAATTGTTGATGATTTTCAAGATTTACATGGATTATACTCTTAACTAGCAAAGATGAAGCATTTTCTATGTTTGTCACACTTTCAAATTTGGTGCAAAATGAAAAACAAAGTTCAATTATTTCCATTAGAAGTGATCATGGTGGTAAATTTGAAAATAATCGATTCATAGAGTTTTGCAATGAAAAATGAATTCACCATACATTTTCTGCACCAAGAACTCCTCAACAAAACGGAGTTGTTGAAAGGAAAAACTGGACAATACAAGAAATGGCTAGAAACATGCTAAATGAGAGTAAATTGTCCAAAAGATTCTGGGGTGAAGCTGTAAGTACAGCTTGCCATGTATTAAACCGAGTTACCATTAGAACAATATTGAAAAAGACCTCATATGAACTTTGGAAAGGCAGGAAACCAAACATATCATATTTCCATACTTTTGGATGTACTTGTTATGTGTTAAATAATGGAAAATTAAATTTGGGAAAATTAGATGCCAAAAGTGATGAAGATATTTTCTTAAGTTATTCATCAAATAGCAAAGCATATAGGATTTTCAACAAAAGAAATCAAATAATAGAAGAATCAATACATGTTTTTTTTGATGAATTTAACCAAACTCCGAGAAAGGAGGATGAACTAAGTGATGCAGATGATACAAAAGCAAAACAACAACAACAACAAAAGGAAACCGAGCTCAAGCCAAAAAATCCCGTGGAGGAAGAGGTAAGTGAAGGTAATGACTCCTACAAACCTCCAATTGATTTGAAATTCAAAAATGCCCATCCAATTGAGCAAGTCATTGAAAATATTTATGAAGGAGTAAAAACTTGGAGATCAAAATAAAATATTTGTGGACAATATGCATTTGTGTCAAAAATTGAACCAACCACTATTGAACAAGCTCTTAATGATAAAAACTGGGTTATTGCAATGCAAGAAGAGCTAAATCAATTTGAAAGAAATAATGTATGGCATTTAGTTCCTAGACCAAATGATTATACCATTATTGGTACCAAATGGATATTTAGGAACAAATCGGACGAAAGCGGACTTGTAATAAGAAACAAAGCTAGACTAGTAGCCAAAGGGTATTCCCAAGAAGAAGGGATTGATTTTGAAGAATCATATGCACCTGTGGCTAGATTAGAAGCCATACGCATTTTACTAGCATTTGCTTCTCACATGAATTTCAAATTGTTTCAAATGGATGTGAAAAGCGCATTTTTGAATGGGTACTTGAATGAAGAAGTATATGTTGAACAACCCCCTGGATTTGAAGAAAAGGATCAATCAAAATATGTTTATAAGCTGACCAAAGCATTATATGGACTAAAACAAGCCCCACGAGCTTGGTATGAAAGGTTAAATAGATTTTTGATTGATCATGAATTTCAAAAAGTTGATACTACTTTATTCATCAAGTATAAAAGTAAAAATATTTTAATTATGCAAATCTATGTAGATGATATAATATTTGGTGCTACTGATGAAACTCTGTGCCAAGAATTTTCTAAGATTATGCAGAGCGAATTTGAAACGAGCATGATGGGAGAATTAAATTTCTTCCTTGGACTGCAAATCAAGCAACAAGGCGAAGGAATATTCATAAATCAGTCCAAGTACGTCAAAGAAATGCTAAAGAAATTTGGAATGCAAACTAGCAAAGGAGCAAATATTCCAATAAGTTCAACAATCAAGATCGACACGGACGAAAACGGTAAATATATCGATCAAAAGCTTTATAAAAGTATGAGAGGATCATTGTTGTATTTAACTGCTTCTAGACCGGATATTCTTTTCAGTGTATGTATGTGTTCTAGATTCCAAGCATGTCCTAAAGAATCAAATTTATTGGCTGTAAAAAGAATTTTTAATATTTGATAAAAACCACTAATTTTAGACTATGGCATCCAAAGGGGTCAACGTTCGATTTAATCGGCTACTCAGATGCGGATTTTTCCGGTTACAAAGTAGATAGAAAGAGTACTAGTGGAACTTGTCAATTTATTGGAAATATGTTGGTTTCATGGTATTCAAGGAAACAAACTAGTGTGGCTTTATCTACGGTAGAAGCCGAATATATAGCCGCCGGGAGTTGTTGTGCCCAACTACTTTGGATGAAACAACAATTGAAAGACTATAGTATTGATTATTATAACATTCCAATTAAATGTGACAATACAAGTGCAATTTTTTTAACTAAAAATCCAGTATTGCATTCAAGAACCAAACACATAGATGTAAGACATCATTTTATTCGTGAACATGTTGATAATCATGATGTTTGTTTGGAATATGTGAAAACTGACGATCAAATTGCTGATATATTCACCAAACCTTTAGCAAAGGAATCATTCTACAAAATTAGAAATGAAATGGGGATGATTAAATTAAATTAGGAACAATTAGACAGGAAAATCAAACCTGAAAGTTCAAGTCAATAGTGAAGTCGACTCCAATAAAGCCAAGTCGACTTAGGGGATATAAAGTCGACTCCGCCTCTAAGGCGAAGTCAACTCCGCTTGGTCGAAGTCGACTTCGCCTAGGGCAAAGTCGACTCCGCGCGCGCGACCGTCGGACTTCCTTCCTTTTTTTTCTTCTTTCTTTCTTCTCTCCTCTCATTCCTTCCCGCGCCGGCAGCTTTCTCCTTCTCTCCCTCATTTTTCTCCTTCCATCTTGTTCTCTTCTCTCCGGCATTTCTCCGGCTTTCCTTTCTTCTCCGGCTCTTACTCTCTCTCTCAATCCATCTATCCCTCTCTGCTCTCTCCATTGATCTCTCTATTCCTCTCTTAAGCCCTGTTTAAAAATCTCATTCCCCAAAATCCATCTCAAATG
Source organism: Annona cherimola (assembly GCA_030490835.1). NCBI lineage: Eukaryota > Viridiplantae > Streptophyta > Magnoliopsida > Magnoliales > Annonaceae > Annona > Annona cherimola. The sequence continues at coordinate 51,549,598 of CM059972.1, read as the reverse complement.
GCTCCTAAATCCCGACTGCCTAAACTAGCTGTGTCGAAGCAATCACTAAGGCCCATACCCAGACAAACAGACTCCCAAACTGAGGAGGACATTCCCAGGAAACAACAGACTCCTGCGAAACGAACTCGGGAGGAACCATTAACTTCCACAAGTCGACGGTTTCGGTTCCAGACTGCTACTCCATCTACAACAGGAGCTCAAGGGTCCGAAAATCAAACTAGAAGTACTAATACAGGAGATAGGAGAAGAGGGACTCCTTCTACCAAAGGTCAAGTCTTGAAGATGCCTACGACATATTTCAAGACTAAATTGCAGCACAGCCGATTCTATAAATCGTTCTATGAACGGAAGGTATTCATTCCAAAAATTATAGACTTCAAGTTCTTGAGCGATTATGAATTTGGAATTGAAGAATTGTTAGATTTTCAAGGCTGGACTAGTTTGTTGAAAGCAGACGACAGAATATATCCTGACCTGACTAGGATATTCTATTATCTGTGGGATGATGTAAATTTTTCAACCTTTCTCAAAGGAATTGAGATATTCTTGGGGACAATGGCAGCCCCAGATCAAATAGAAGCAGAAATACATATAGGTAGAAATCTCAAGGTTCCATTTGAAGATGAGCCAATCCCTGCAGATCTCACACTAGACAGAATGTATAATGAGCTGACAAGAAGCAACAAGTATCATCCAGGAATTAAATTCCTGCACTACATGGACTTATCCCCAAAGCTAAGGGTCCTTAGGCTACTCATCGCCCACTGCATCTATCCAAAGGGCGGTGAAAGAAACTAGCTGAACCCGCAGGAGGCGGGAATTCTTTGGAAAGTCGCGAATAAAGTCAAGGTCAGCATACCGCGACTATTTTTGGAAGCACTAGCCTCGAGGAAGGACAACCCACGAGGGGTTCTTCCATATGGGACATGGATCACAAGGATTCTGGAATTCTATGAGGTTGATATCGATGGTGAACCCTTTGAAGTCCTAAAATCAACAAATGGCATCAATAAGGCATTGCTTCAAAGGATGATAATAAATCTGGAACAGTTCAGAGAAGACAGGATTCGGGAACGGATGGGAGAGCTGGCTCCAGAAGAGGCCCGACATGCACAAAGTCAGGGGGAGCAGCCCCCGCCACCAGAGGGTGAGCAACCTGCTCCACATACAAACGCTCCTGAAGAGCTAGCCTCACCTGTGTCACACGGCTCCTGCTCACCTCATGGTTCACAAATTCCTGATCTTGCACCACATCCCCCATCATGGGACACTTCGGTGAACGCTATTCGAGTTCACCTTGACCAGCTAGAGGACCGACTAACTAGCCAAATTGCCGGGGTCCAAAATGCGCTAACAGATATGCATTCACGCCAAGATCGTATAGATCGGGAGCTTCGAACCATTCGCTATCACCTGGCATCCGGGCATCATCGAAATCAGCCCATACTCGAACTGGATCTGTTTGATACCGGATCAGTTCACAGAGATCCTACCCCATCACCCGTTTCATCTTTCTACTCTTCTACCCATATTCGACCCATCAAACCTACCCAAAAATCATATCCCATTTTCAAGTTTCAATTCACCAAATCTTTGGTACTTGACTCCTATTTTGCCTGATTGACAAAATGGAGGAGATAGGATAGGATAGGATAGGTTGAGTTTTTAGGAGTTAAATTTAGATTTTTTAAGTTCTTTTTGGGTTGGGTAGCTTGTATATAGGTTTCTTTTTACTTTGCATTGTAATCTGTATGCATTATGCTAATATGAAAAGTTTGAATTATGTTCTGTTTTATGCTCTTATTTTATCTTGCTCTGATCACTGACGAGATATTTGGAAATTATTGAATGTTTGAACAAAGTACAATGAATATAACATTTTGAAAGGTACAAACTCAAATTGGTTTTGTCAATCACCAAAAAGGGGGAGATTGTTGGAAACAATTATTGAAATTGAATGAAAATACCCAAACCATATGTTTTGATGATTAAATAATAAAATTTGAGTAAATCTAAGCTACTAATATGTATTGTGCAAATGTTCAAAGCTATAAAAGGATATATACAAAACAGAACAAGTCAAGTCGCAACTGAAGTCGACTCAGACATCGACTTAGGCGAAGTTGATCTCTCAAGTCGACTCCATCTCAACTTCAAAGATGATTTTTCTTCCAGCATTGATTTTGGAGAGCAGAAAAACTGAAGTCGCAGATGAAGTCAACTCCACTTGCGATTTGGGTGAAGTCGCAGATGAAGTCGACTCCAGCATCGACTTCAAGCAGCAACTTCTTTCCAGCATTGAAATTGGGTAGCAAAACTTCTGAAGTCGCAACCGAAGTCGACTCCACATGCGACTTGGGTAAAGTCGCAGGCAAAAGTCGACTCCAGCATCAACTTCAACTTGGTAGGGCAAATTTTCAAGTTCAAGTCGAAGAACAAGTCGACTTCGAGATAGACTTGAGTCAAATAGAAGATTAAGACGACTCAAATTTCTCAACTTGAAAATATGAAGACTAATCCAAGTTTAAAGCAAGCAAGACACATGATTCAAATCATTCTACATCAAGGTTGGAATTGTTCATACAAGATTCAAGTTTTTCAAGTTCTCTAGACTTAAAGCTAAAGAAATTTTGTACAAATAAGTTCCAAGTATTGAAAGATAAAAGAAGAAGAAGAAGTTGAGCAAGAGACGCTTCAACAAAGATAAAATTGACTTGGCAAAAGAAAGTTGCCAAGTCGCACCCGAAGTCGGCTCCACGATCGACTTGAAGCCAAGTCTCAGACCAAGTCGACCCAGAGGATAGACTTGGAAACTGAAGAACAGCTGAAGTCGCACACGAAGTCGACTCCAGTATGCGACTTGGGTGAAGTCGCACACGAAGTCGACTCCACCTGCGACTTGGAGGGATAACGTTCAAATTTTTGAACGTTAGCATATTTATTACGCGCCAACCACTTCTCCAACGTTCAAAATTCTCCCTCCTCTATATATAGACACTCAAGAAAATGTGGATAGATACAAGAAAGAGCTGAAAAAGAGGAAAGAAGTGCTACTAAGAGTTTCAATCCACTTTTCTCTACAATTGAGTGATCTATACACTTTAAAAGGAAGAACAAGCTTCAAAGTTGTTGTTTGCTTCAACGCAATACGATTCGTTGCTTCTACAAATTCTTCCTCAAGCTGAAACTTGCTACACAAATCTGAAAAGTGTAGATTTCTTCTATTTCATCTTATTATTTGATTTTGGTACTTAGTTTGAGTTTGGTATTTAAAACCAAGATATAGCAAGTAGGGTTGTGATTGGAGTGTAACTCATCACCTACTTGTGTTGCTTGTTATACACGCCCCCTAGAGCTAGAATCTAGAAGAGAGCGGATGCTCTGGTTGTATATGCCCCCTAGAGCTAGAATCTAGAAAAGAGCGGAGACTCTAGTTGTATTCGCAGAATACATAGTAGAACCCAAGTCACAAGGGAGTGTGAGCTTGGAAGAGTGGAGTAGGGAAAGGTTGCCCGAACCACTATAAATCTTGTCTACTGTTTTTCATTTTTGATTTCATTGTCTTATTGCTTTCTATTTGTTTCATTAAAGGGGTTTAAACTAAATCGGGGTAAAATCTCTAATTAAAGTCTTAAATTTTTAAATACCCAATTCACCCCTCCCCTCTTGGGAAATTGCCATAAACTCGGGACCAACACAAATGTCTGCCAAGACACCTCTTCTGGTCGTGGCATTATGACCAGCATTGTTTCCCACCATTTGTGTGCTTCTTTAATCAGCAAATGGGTGGCACGCAATACTTTCTGTCGATCATTACACAGAGAAATTCTGAATAATTTCTTGATCTCCGTGATCCATTGCTCGGCCTGTACCGGGTCAGGTTCTCCTGAAAATTTTGGGGGTCGCTGGGCTAAGAATGCGTTGATCACCCTTCTATCAGCTTCCATTAGCTAATTTTCATCTTTTGTGGCTGCTGTCATAGGAGTCAAGTCAGTCGTCGGAATGGCTCTATCTCTTTCAATACTACCCAACTGGGCTTGTTGGGTTCTTTCCCATAAACCCTGAATAATATCTGCAGTCTGCGCTGCCCAATCGAGAGTAGCCTGGTGCATTGCTTCCTTTACTTCTGCAGCTACCCTTTCTTCTATGAGTCGAGCCTGTCTTGACTCATATTCTTCTCGTACATTTCTTTCTGGGCTTATGTTTTCTCGTCTTTGTCGAGTTATTAAACTTTCTCCAATTGATTCAGGTTCCGGCCTTTTAAGCTTGCTAATCTCACCAACCTTATGTTGGCTGGGGACTTCTTCAGCAACTTCCTTTCCTTTATTTGTTCTCCTTCCTGATCTTGTTTACACCATAATATTTTTTTGAATATATAGAAGCACATAATCTTTTATTCATAATTATTGTTAGATCATCATATATATGTCATCATCGCATACTTAATAATCAATTTGTACATTCACAATCATATATTAACATTCATCATCATAAACATTCATTATCATTCATTCATTTCATATTATTCACATCAATAAACATCCATCATCATTCATTCCATAATCCATAGTTTTTAACATAACAAAATATGTTACACACATCACACTTATATATACATCACATTTTTATACACATTCCATCATAACAAAGTATCCTCATTTCATAATTATACATATTCAAGTTTATAAAACCAAGAAAATTCATTGTCTACCCGGTCCCCTCCTGAAATAATGATAACGCCTATGCCTAGGCGACATCTGAGTAGGTTCCTCTGTGATAGTGCTAGTGTTTGACCAGACAGGGTTGTTTTCTTCTCCTCCATCATTATTATCATAGTTACTATCATTACTGCTATCACTTTCATCGTTCTCTTCTTCTTCGTTCTCAATTGGTTCAAGGTATCATAATGGTGCTCCAAGTGCAAACAAATTACCAGTACTCCTGTCTACATGAATCATAATCTCACCAGGACGAGGAATAGGTTCAGGTGGGTTTACGAATCCTCGAGCACGACCCTCCTCTATGAAGGGGGCCATCTCTTTCTCCCTCTATCGTATACTCTCCCAACTCATTCCATATTGGAATTGAAGGTAACCATATTCAAACTTATACCAAGGTCCTAAGTTAGGAGGTATAGGTGCTGGAGTATTATCCCAAAAGCGTTGGAGATCCTGGGGATGTATATAGTCTGTGGGAGTCCGAAGAGTCCCTAAAAATCCAAGGCAAAATGTTGGAAGAACCTCAGCTCTAGGAGCCCGACTGCTAGAGTCCTCAACATTTGGCCCCTGCTGATAGCTGCCCTACAAATGGGGTGGAGGATACCTAGGAGGAAACCCTGGAGGAATTGGTGAAAGGAATATGCATCCTGCTGTGAGTCTAACCACCTATTGACACTTTCCTCTGCTTTTCGTTTCTTTTCTTCATCCATCTCCTTCTTTAATTCCTCAAAACTCATCATTTTCTTTCCCTTATTGGCCATCTGTTCAAATATATATAACTGAATTAGCTATACAACAAAAATAGCACATCACAAATTATTTTGCAATTCATCATCATATATCATCCAACACATCATGATAATGACCTATACAATCATCATAAAGTCATATATATCATATTCAATCATCAAACTTAGACTTCTTCCACGCCTATTTATTAGTCCATGCTCTGATACCAAACTCTGTGGCGCCCCCAACCCGAGCGTCACATCCTTACCTCGGGATCTATTGACTGGTAAATGTGATCAAGAATGTTGCCCTGTCACACGGAGGGCTTATTGGATATTTATCCAATTATTTACATTTCCTTAATAATTTATTTTGAAAATATTTTTCCTCAAATGCCCATACAAGTCATCTTTGACCTAATACACACATTTCATTTCAGATATAGGGTGTGTTTGGCAATTGGCAAAAAATGTCAAGTTAAAACTTTTCAATCTAAAACTTTTCACTCTCCACAACTATCATATTTTTTAATTATTTTTTTCATATTTTCCTATACAACTACCATACTTTTCAATCATTTCTACACAACTATCCACACAACTAACCTATCTATTTTAACTTTATCCTCTTTACTACTCATCATTACCCCTATCATATCACAACATTTGACAACTTTTACTCTCTAAAATTTTTCATCAAAAGTTTTATTCATTACCAAACACACCCATAATCATAAAATTTCATAACATGCCTATCATCCATAATTCGCATGTTAATAAAATACAAATCATCACATAGATCATAAAATGTTAAGTCACATTACATTCCATTATCCACAAGCAACACATATTAAAATTTATAAGATCTTCACATTCTTCATGATTAGTTCAAGCTCCTTGTCTCTTAAATTTCTTCGCCTGTCTACGGGTTTGGAAAACAAAATTTGAGTTGTACACTCAATAAGCAAGCCATTCAGTAGAGACACTTATCAAGTGATCAACTACCTGCGGAGCAAAAACCTTTTATTCACAATCATCATGGAAAATAACATTATACCCCATCAGGGATATATCATGACAATGAGATGAATGCATTATGATCTCTTAGGATGGAAGCTAGCCAGGCAATCATCCGTCTTCATCTTCTCCTATCCAGGGACGCGCCGCCAGCCCTTGGCCTATCTTAGCGACTCGGCCACACTAAAGGGGGACAATCGCTCCGCTTACACCTTTAAGGTGGACCTCATGCTTGTGCACATGAACGTATCCATGACATGCTAGCATGATTTTCCTTGTATAATTTCATAAAGCAGTATTTTTCATATTTAACAAAACAGTTATTTAAATCAGTTATCAATACATAATGAACTAAGGAATGGCCATCCTTAAAGAACCTAGAAATAAATTTTAAATATCATTTTCTTAACCCAATAAAAGCAGTTAAAACATCATTTGCAATTATTTAAGAATAATTTAAGAAATAAACATCATTTAGAAAATTTGGCTTGCTTACCTTGTTCACACGAGCTTTCCGGGTCAACTTTTTCTTTTCCTTTGCCTATATATGAAATAATGACATAGCATTTATGTAAATTCCATTTTCTTACGTTCACTTAGTTTTCCAACCCACTTTCATAAATATTCATAACCCGCTTAAATTCCAAGTCAGGTATGCGTATATGTTTATATATCAACCATTCATTACATCACATATTCAATTCCCATATTTAGGGTAACATTTATACATGTCATAAAACATTCATTAATCATTCATTAGACATCATATGAAGTGATAAACTTCCAACTTGTCATTTTTCACATATTTTTCATATTTCATATATTGTGCCCATTTTAAAGCACCTGATTAATGTCCTAAACCCCATATATTGATCTCAAATTTTGGGGTTATCCAAACAACAATATATTTCACGTGTTTCCATCATTTTTTATGCATTTTTGCATTTTATTGTTTTACATAACTCATTCATCATTTTATCATACTCCTTACTTTACATATGTTCATTTATCAACACATAATTCATGTGTTTCTTAAAAAATTTTCAAATCAGCAACTTGGCTTCTAATTCAGCATGATTATACACCTCAATTAATACTTTATTTAGTGTATTTTCATGGATTTTTAATCCACTAATTTTCGGGTTCTAAAATAGCAACTTTTCATGTATGTAGGGTAACTTTCTACACCACTTTGGACGTCCACATATTAACCCTTTAAAATTCAATTTTGGGCAGTCCTTGCTAATCCCTTTTTCACATCCAAAGTACCCTAAATTTAGGGTATTTTACTCTATAATTCATCCATAATTTATTTGAAGTACTTCATGTATCATTTTCAACATTTAAACATGAAATTCGGGTCTTAAGAGTAACCCTAATTAGCCTTCCTTCTAAAATTCATAAATCATGATAAATTCAACATATATCAAACATATAAAAATGAATTATCATGTAATCATACCAACTTAATAAAACAGCAACATTGCACAAAAATTCAAGCAAGTTTCAGCTAGTTTAAGAGCTCATAATCCACCCTAAACATCATTTTCTTTCACTTGAACCATTAATTGCATACTTGCTATTAAATTTCCATTTAATATCCTAATTAAGGGCATCATAAATCCTCCATTAAGATTTCATTATGAATCATATTCATGATTCATAAATTGAGTTAGAAAAATTAGATAAAAATGATTCAAACTCAAATGTATACTTACTTGAATCGATTAACACTCAAGCTCAACTTCTTAAGCTAATCTCCTTAGCTTATTTTCTCCTTTTCTTTTCCTTTTTCTCCCCTCTTTTCTTGACTTCAAGCTTGCTAAATGAGGAGGACGTGCACTGCTGGAAAGGGGGCTAAGCTCCTTGAATTTTTTTTTAACTTTCAACCATATGTGCATATGGACATCCATTTGAGACGTTGCTGGAATTTTCAGTTTGTGGACCCCACTTGCCATACCATTTTGGGATTATTTTAATGTATACTTATCTCCTTTGCTAACATGGCAAATTGTTGTCCATTTAAATTACATTTTACTTAAAAAAAAAGTTAGTAATTATCCATACCATTAACTGATCTCAAAGTTGTCCACTAATCGTGTCCATTTCCAGTAGCCGCTTTTCCATTTTTTTAACGAATTTGCAGATTTTTTAATGCATATTTATATACCCTAACATGTAGGCGAATTAGGCATGTATTTAGCATTTATTATAAATTAAAAAAATCAGATTATCAGCTATTTGGATAGTCCACATTGCTGCTCCATTTTGCTGTCCATGTACATGTCCCTGTTTCGGCTGCCTTTTTAAAACAAATTTCACCATTTTGCAGCTTTAAATTAATTTCCATTTAATTACCTAGTAATTAGCCTACTTAGGGTCAATTTAGGATAATTAAAAAAATCACAAAAATTCCCAAAGGTTTCCATACTGTCCACATCTCCTTCATGCACCCTTGCTGTCCATTTCTTAATCTCATCTCAATGGCCTGGATTTGCTACTTTTAATCATGAATTTTCACTCTAATTTAATGTACATTTATCCACATTAATCCACAGCTGACTTTGGCATATATTTTATTTGAAAATATTTCATAAAAATCCAATTTAATGGACTATTTGAACGTCCTTTGCTTGCCGCATAAGCTATGCTCCTTTGAGCTACTTAATTCAGCATTTATTTATGAGATAATCGCAGGGATTTTTCCATTTTTAATAATTCATAAATTACCCTACCATTTACCTCCTTTCGACACCTCAATTTCGTCTTTATTCATTTGATTATTTTACTCATTTTTAACATAAATGCTAATCACTTTTTTGGATAAAAAGTCAAAATCATTGATCCCAATTTTGTGCAGGCCTAATCCCATAATCATTTTCATGATCCAATCAATTCATATCCTTGATCTCATAATTTTAACCGTCCATTTCAAATTTCATCTTAATCCGATCTTTCTAGCTCAAGTTCTGATCATTTTAAATTTTGGACGGTGATGATCAATTATCATCAAAATTTTAAAAATCTAATTTTCCCATGTGATTAAGCACGAAATTATGTGCTTCCCCCTCAATTTTCATCTTAATCCGCCTTAAGGCCATCAAGTTATGAATTTTTCAATATTTTCCCACTTGGCTCTATAATTAGTCTCTTAATCTCCATTAATCACATTATGGAATTTAACTAACTTTTCATGGCACACTAATGCTTATCCATCCTCATTATACTACTTCAATCATATTAATCCACGTTGACGTAAAATGATAAATTTAAACAATATTCATAACCACTGACCTAATTGCAACAAGTCATAAAAATGGCAAATAATTCATTTATAAATAAATCAATCATACAGAAATCATTCAAATGCATATACATGATTCCTACTTGGGTCAGGGTTTCACAAAAACATGGCGGCCAACACCTATCAACTGCCATTTGACAGAAGCCGAAGTGGGGGTTTACTCCAACTGGACTCGATTTCATCGACAAAGGCCCACATCGACGCTCCATCTAGGCAGATTCAGAACTTATCCAGGTCGGCCAACATCAATGCAGTAGGGGCATCTACACCACAGAAGCCTTCAGCAGCAGACATTTGCACGTGGTGTGGAGAATTCGGCCATCCCAGTGATCAATGTGCCTCCAATTCAGAGTCCATTAATTACGTGGGAAATTTCCAGAGAAATCCAGCAAATTCGTATGCAAACAACTACAACCCTGGCTGGAGAAATCATCCCAATTTCTCACGGACCAGATAAGGTAGAATTAGCCACCGGGATTCTCACAGTAGCCATTGCAACAACAGCCAGTAAGACCAGCTCAATTCAATCCACCACCGCGAGAAGAGAAGAAATCTGATCTGGAAAATCTCTTTATGCAATTCATGTAATCTCAGATAATGACAAACAGGAACTTATAAGCACGAATAGGCCAACTAGCCTCAGCTCTAAGCAACCGACCTCAAGGTGCACTGCTAAGTGATACAGAGCAAAATCTGAAAGGAAAAGGCAAAGAGCAGGTGCTGTTGCGTAGTGGAAAAGCAGTTACCCGATGCAATTCCACCAGAAGTGGTAACTGAACCCACTAATCCTCTGGTTCAGCAATCACAAGAGACAGAGGAACCAGATACTACCCAAAAGCAACCGGATGCTGAATTTGCCACAAATCAAAGGTCCTCCTCCATTTCCTCAGAGATTCGCAAAGAATAAAAACGAGGTCCAGTTCAAGAAGTTTTTGGCGATACTAAAACAATTGCATATCAACATACCTCTCATCGAAGCCTTGGAACAGATGTCGAGCTACGCCAAATTCATGAAGGATATTCTATTAAAGAAAAGGCGGTTGACGGAATTTGAAATGGTGACATTAACAGAGGAGACGAGTGCAATGGTGTAGAGAAAACTGCCTCCTAAGCTCAAGGATCCAGGGAGTTTCACTATCCTGTGCACAATCAGAAATCAATACTTCGGGAGAGCTTTATGTGACTTGGGAGCCAGCATTAATCTCATCAGAAAATTGGGCATCGGGGAAGCCCGACCTACGACAGTAATGCTACAACTGGCGGACCGGTTTATGACATATCCGGAGGGCATCATTAACGATGTTCTTGTCAAGGTAGACAAGTTCATCTTTCCTACTGATTTCATTATCCTGGATTATGAAGAAGACCGGGACATGGTAATCATTCTAGGTTGGCCTTTCCATGCGACAGGCAAGTCTATCATTGACGTATAGGCTGGAGAGCTAACCATGTGGGTTCCGAACGAACGTGTTACTTTTAGTGTGTTCAAAGCGATGCAGCTACCAAACGATCCAAACGAATGTTTAATGATCGACATGGTGGATTCGACGGTTTAAGCTGAATTTCAAGTTTCAGTTTACAAAGATGTCCTGGAGGCATCGCTGGTTAGAGAAATCAGTGAATTTGACGACGACTCGGCAGAAATGATACACTACCTGCAGTAATCTCTGACTTTTTCATGATACCAGCAGAAATTCGAATCATTGGAGCTCAAACCAGAATCTTTTAAAGAGTTGAAGTCGTTGATCGAAGAGCCGCCTGTTCTAGAGTTGAAACTCTTACCAAAGCACCTCAGATATGCCTACTTAGGAGCGGAATCCTCACTCCCGATGACTGTTTCTTCTACATTGGATCCCGTGCAAGAAGAAAAACTGCTCGGAGTGCTCAGAAATCATAAAAAGGCTATAGGATGGACCATCACCGACATTAGAGGCATCGGCCTGTCCTTTTGCATACATAAAATCCAAGTGGAAGAGAATTCCAGGCCATCTATTGAAGCGCAGAGAAGGTTGAACCCAATCATGAAACAAGTGGTCGAAAAGGAGATTATCAAATGGCTGGATGCATGCGTTATATACCCAATCTTCGATAGCTCTTAGGTTAGCCCGGTGTGGTGTGTCCCGAAGAAAGGTGGTATGACGGTCGTCTCCAACGAGATCAATTAGTTGATCCCGACTAGGACAGTTACTGGTTGATAAGTTTGCATATACTACCGCAAGCTGAACAAAACCACCCGAAAAGATCATTTCCCGCTTCCATTCATTGATCAGATGTTGGACAGGTTAGTGGGGCAAGAATTCTATTGCTTTCTAGACTGCTATTCAAGTTACCACCAGATTACGATAGCACCGGAGGACTAAGAAAAGACCACATTCACATGTCCATATGGCACGTTCGCATTCAGGCGAATGCCATTTGGCCTATGCAACGCCCCAGGTACATTTCAGCGTTTTATGATGGCCATTTTCACTGATATGGTAGAGGACTTCCTGGAGGTATTCACGAATAATTTCTTGATATTCAAAAATTATCTAAGATACTCCAGCGTTGTGAGAATACGAACCTGGCTCTCAACTGGAAAAAGTGTCACTTTATGATACAGGAGGGCGTCATACTTGGTCACTGGGTCTCCAAATAGGGAATTGAAGTGGACAAAGCTAAAATCGAGACAATCGAGAAATTGCCTCCACCCACCTCAATTAAAGGCATTTGCAATATTCTGGGACATGAGGGGTTCTACAAGCAGTTCATAAAAGACTTTTCCAAGATAGCCAAGTCGTTATGTTCGCTGCTCGAGAAAGATGCATTATTCGAGTTCACCAACGAATGCATGAAGGCATTCCAGGAGCTGAAAAAGAAATTGGTATCTGCGCGTATCATTATTTCTCCATAATGGAACTTCCCATTCGAATTGATGTGCGATGCGAGCAACTACGCAGTGGGAGCGGTACTGGGCCAGCGAAAGAACAGAATTTTTCACTCCATCTACTGTGCTAGCAAAACCCTGAACAGCGAATTATACCACAATAGAAAAGGAACTACTAGCGGTGGTATTTGCATTCGAAAAATTCAGAGCCTATCTGGTGGGCACCAAAGTGATCGTGTACACAGACCATTCGACCATCAAGTATTTAATTGAGAAAAAAGATGCAAAACCACGCTTGATCCGGTGGGTCCTACTGCTACAGGAGTTCGACCTCAAAATCAAGGACCGAAAAGGAGCTGAAAATCAGGTCGCTGACCATTTATCCCACCTCGAAAGATTCCAGCCAACCCCAGACACGGAGCAGATTCGGGAAGTATTCCTGGATGAGCAGCTATTTTCTATCTCCCCAGGTAGTCTACCATGGTATGCAGACTTTGTAAATTATATCGTCAGTGGACTATTGCCTCCGGAGTTGAATTCACAGCAAAGGAAGAAATTTCTCCATGACGTGAAATTTTATTTCTGGGATGATCCATACTTGTTCAAGCAATGTCTAGATCAATTATATCGGAAATGTATTCCAGAGAGTGAACCAAAATCAATATTGCAAAACTGCCATTCATCACCGTATGGGGGCCACTTTCAAGGACATAAAACTGTGGCAAAAATACTTCAATCGGGATTCTATTGGCCATCTTTATTCAAAGACGCCCACTTTTATGTCAAAAGGTGCGATCAATGCCAGCGGACAGGTAATATTTTCAAAAGACATGGAATGCCCGTGACTAATGTCATTGAAGTGGAAATATTCGATGTTTGGTGTATCGACTTCATGGGACCATTCATTCCTTCCTTTGGAAACCAATATATTCTGGTTGTTGTTGATTATGCTTCCAAATGGGTAGAAACGATTCCCACTCAAGCGGACGACGCCAAAACAGTTCTCAAATTCATCAAGAAGAACATTTTTTACTCGTTTCGGCACGCCTCAAGTGATCATTAGTGATGGAGGATCCCATTTCTGCAACCGGCAATTCATGGCAATTTTGGCAGATATGGTGTACACCATAAGGTGACGACAGCTTATCATCCATAAGCCAATGGACAAGTCGAGTTGGCAAACAGAGAATTAAAACAAATTCTGGAGAAAAACAATCGGGTCATTGCGCAAAAATTGGTCTATTAAGCTGGACAACGCACTATGGGCGTATCGAACTGCCTACAAAACCCAGTTTGGAATGTCTCCTTACTAACTAGTTTATGGAAAAGTCTGTCATCTGCCGTTGGAGTTGGAACACGATGCATATTGGGTGATTAAAAAACTGAACCTGGACATGCAACAAGCAGGGGAGCGTTGATTATTGCAACTCAATGAGTTAGACGAGTTCCGAATGCAAGCTTATGAAAATGCCAAGATCTATAAAGAAAAGGTGAAGAAATGGCATGACAGAAAGATTTTACCACAGAGATACGAGCCAGGGCAGAGAGTTCTGCTTTTCAATTCCAAGTTGAAATTATTTCTAGGAAAGTTCAAATCCAGATGGTCGGGTCCGTTCGTGGTGATAAAGGCAGCTGAGCATGGAGCAGTGGAGATATTCAACGAGGCATCCAGCAATGGTTTTATTGTGGATGGGCAACGTCTAAAGCATTATATGGGAGATGATTTTCATGGTGGAACTGAAAGAAAATTAAAACAATGAGAACGTCGGGCTGAGGACGTTAAACTTAGCGCTGAATGGGAGGCAACCCATCACTCATTTTCATTTTGATTTGCGTTTTTGCTTTTGTTTTTGTTTTTTTTTTAGGAAAATGACTTGGAGCTCAATTTCACAAAGATCATGATTGGAAGCAGCTGAGTGCAAAAAGTTTTAAAAAAAATTTACTAAAGAACATCGGTGCCTAGGCACCACATGGGGGCGCCTCGACACCGTGGTGAAGATCCCGAAGAACACGGAGCAATGAACTGGCGCCCCGGCGCCGGGTCGTGGATAGCGCAACCTGGATGCCTTATAAGGATCGGGTTAGGGTTTAGAACCCTAACCCCGAGCCCCGGTGCCGAAAAATTGCCTCTTTCTCATTGCTACTCATTTTGCCCTTGATTTCAAGTCATTTCAACTCAAATCCAACCCCATTTCATCAAGCAATCATCCATCCCTTTCATCCATTCCATCCATTCCATTTTCTCACTTTTCCCCTTTTCTTAGATCCATCCAAATCCACCCAAAAATCCAGTTTTTCATCACCAAATCCTTAGCCCCATTCCTACACATTGCTTCCTATCAATTTTCTCTTGTTTTGGGCTCCATTTCAAGCCTGATCTTCATCTTTTATTCCGACCAACGCCAGACAGCGTTGTCAACAGAGTGGCGCCTAGGCGCCACCATCTCGCGCCCCGGTGCCAGTGTAGAAACAACAACTTTGCAAATTTTCAATTGACAAGCTTTCAGGGGTAAAATTTCTTCATCTTTGGTGTCTTTTCATTGATTTGAAGTTTCTCAGTGATTGTTTTGGTGGAGGATTGGATTGGATTGGATAATTTTGGTAATTTGTCAGCGGATTAGAGCTATGTGTGCAATTTTTGGAGGTTAGCTTGTGTGGTTGGTTTTGGACTTTTGCTTGCAAGGTTATTTGAGGTGACTATTTGTTGGAGACATGGCTTCCTCGTCATCTCCCAAGAGGAAGAAAATTCAGGAGCCGGTGGAATTCGACGCCAACCAGTTCGTGTCCGCTCAGGCCTTCAAGCGGTACAAGGATTCGCTTCAAAAGCACCACCTGATTGCAAAAAGGGGAATCAAGATTTCCGCGTTCTCTGACAACTTCATCAATGAGCTGAATGCCTGCGGTTGGCAGCAATTCCTGGCACAGCCACAGGCTGCCATCGTACCTGTGATCAAGGAGTTCTATGCTAATGTAGTGGAACATGAGCAAGGGCGAGTCAAGGTTCAGGGCAAGATCGTCCCATTTCATACTGAGGCGATCAACTCCTACTATGGGTTGTGTTCTTTCGATCGCCCGGACTAGTACAAGGCTTTTTTGGAGGGAGAAGACCAAGATGTCAACTCCATCACACCGTATATCTGCGAAAGGCCACCAGTCTGGAAGTCGATGGGCGGGCAACTTACCTCCTTCAAGCAGAGCAACATGTTTTACCACGGGAGGATGCTTTTTCACTTCATCTCAGCCCGGATGATGTCGTCGACGCACATCAGTGAGGTGACGATGGATAGGGCGCTCCTGCTTCAACCCATATACAGCGGGATGTTGATAGACGTGGGCAGGTTGATCTACCATTAGATCTGCGCCAGTGCGACCGCACCCCGGGGCAGCTACTACTTACCATCCCTCATCATCGGGCTCTGTAAGTGGGCAGGAGTTAGATGGGAGCCGACGGAGGAGGTCCTGAACTGCCAGGTGATCATAGATGACCTCTCCTACCGCACCTAGCCACGAGTCCGCACTGCCACGACACGCCCCACAGCAGCTCCACTAGCAAGACCTTCCTCTCAGCCGCTATCCACTGGCGAGCGACTGACCAACCTGGAGAACTTGGTAGCGGCCCAAGCCAAGTATATGCGTCAGCACGACAGGGCGATGGAGGCCTACTTGCGCCGGATTGCGGAGGACCGCCGCATCGACACCTCGACTCTCTCGCTTTTCCCATCGACGCCCCTGGAGTTCCGAGCCTACTTCCGGTAGCAGTTCCAGCCGCAGCGTAGCGATAGTGAGGATGAGGACACCACCGAGTCCGATTCATGAGGGAGTCCTGGTCCCTTCCATTTTTCTTTATTTTTGTTTTATTTTACTTTACATTTTCTTTATTAGGTCATCATGCATTGAGGACAATGTATCTCTCAAGTTTGGGGGTGTATAATTCTCAACCATAGGTTAGTTTTTCATGTTTTGTTTATGTTGCATATTATGTCAACTCCAGCTAATGAAAGTTATCTTTGTTCAATTCATCTTATTGAAAATGTGCAAGGTTATGAATAATGTTGACTTGAAATTGAATTCATGAAAAATGGGTAATTTAGATCAAGGACCAAGTATAAAAGCAAGTTACAATTGACATGTGAAAGAATTAAAAGGATTTCATAGTATATTGTTCTAATTCAATTATATGTCAATCTTCCAGACTGAGATGATAAGAACTGAATTAAATAAATGCTAACCAAGTAATTTAAGGGAATTAATGGGTTCAGAAATGGTAATATTTCACAAAAATTACACAAGCATGTTTAGTACCCCTAACAAGGCATCAGAACAATAAAAAGGGGGTGATTGACCTAAGCTGAGTAACCGGGACTTGGCATCAACAAATGACAAGGTTCGCAAAAAAATGCAAAGGAAAATCACAGTAATAACTCTTTAAAATCAAAATTCTCCCCAGATATTCTGAAATATGGTGAGGGGAGCCAAAAAAAAAAAGAAAAAAAGAGAGATCTCCAGATATCCTGAAATATGGTGAGGAAAATTTTGTAATAAGTTTGGGGGGAAAGAATGTGCAGTCGGGCAAAAATTGAATTCAGTGAATGATTACCATTTTCTGTGACCAATTAGTTCGGCTTAAACCTTGGTTCGCCTGTTTTCATTGATTTTTCAACCAGTTTTTCTGATCAAGTGGAAGATTAGCATAGTGAATTATGACCATGTACTAGGAAATTTTGTCACTCACATGTAACTTGGTTTAAGAAGGAAAATGCATGCCCTGTTTTGTGTAATGAATGATTTTTCAAGTTTAGATTATTCTTGACCTTGTTGAACAGATAAATGGATTGATCGAAGCATAATGGGAAGCAGGTTGAGTTGACAGGTTCATTTATTTATTCATTTATTCGTTCATTCATTCATTGTGTTTGCATGTGTTGCTCAAGGACTAGCAAAATTTAAGTTTGGGGGTGTGACAACTCGTAAAAATGTGAGTTATCATGACCCATTTCAGACTATATTTGCGCATTAGTCTGAGAGATTAGGCTTAGTTTGCATCCATTTAGCTTAATTTTCACTCGCTCTGCATTTTAGGAGCATTATATGGTTTTTATGCATTTTTGGCATAAATTAGGCATTTTTAGTTCATTTATTTGGTTTATTCATTTTTTACAGGAAGGACGGGCAAATTTACAGGCGTGCGGGCAAGTCAAATGTAGAACAGAGTCAAGTGAGAGAGCATGGGTTTGGCGCCCAGGCGCCACCCTACAGGCTTTTGCTAAAATCTCCGACATCCAGCAACAAAAGCTTCCAGGGAGTTGACGCCTAGGCGCCACCTTACCAACATGCAGACAAGTCTAAAAGGGTTTTGAGGTCACAAGATACAATAGCTTCTAGGGAGATGGCGCCTAGGCGCCGTGGCATGATCACAGAGCTACCTCGAAGAGTTTTCAAGTCATGAAACATCCAGGGAGTTGGCGCCTAGGCGCCAGCTAGGGGTGCCTAGGCACCAAGGCATGAATTCTTAGGGCTTCCAAAAAGGTTTCTAAGTTACCCAGCACACGCAGAGTTGGCGCCTAGGCACCACTATGCATCCGTACGTGCGGATTTCTGTACGTGTGCTGCGCAAATCAACATTATAAATAGAAACCTAAGCGTTTGCGCGCGAAAGGGAGAGCGGAGACAGAATAGACACCCAAAGAAGGAACGAACTCGATCTAAGCCCGAATCGAAGAGAAGATTCAAGCCTGTTGGTGGAAACCGTCAGAAAATCAGTTTTCACTTCATCCTTCTATTTTTCTCTCTGCTTTTCTGGATACTTACAAAAATGGATGTAAAGGATTTTTATATCATGTCTTTGAACTAAATTTTCTTTAGATGGATAGTTAGGATGAATTGACATCTAACTATATTGTATTGGTTCTTTAAGATTCAGGAATAAATATTTGATTTTCTATATGATTGCGTGTGTGATTTACCCTTGCATATGAGGTTTAATGTTTTTTACAAGATTAGCTACCTTGTAAGATTATATAATTGCTTGATTAATCCTTAAAAAAGAAAAATCTCTACTAGATCCATGTGTAGGGCATAGGTTTTCTCTTGGTTAAGAGGAGTTGTTTAATGGATAGGAATATACTGTTAAACCCTATGTAGTCAACAAACGGGTTATGAACTTATCAATTCCACTTTATTTAATGGCATGGGAACATAGCAATTGAATAGGGTGTAATTAGCTTTATATACGTTGGAAAACATAGATATAAAGATTATTGAACTTGGACTAGTAAATTCGAGCACAATCTAATGAAAAGGAACCAATGCAATATAGTTTAGATTCAAGGATTCCGAGCTATCCATCTGCCATCCCCGATTGATATACTCGTTTCTAGTATTTTAGTTATTCTGTGGACTCTGTTCTATTTTCTTATCACATTTGATAGTTTTAGTTTTAAATTCAAAACTCAGAATTTGCCACTCACCGAAAGCAATTAAACTGATTAATGACCCCGGTTAAACAAATTACTCATGGGAACGATACTCTACTCATTCTTTATTACTCGATTCGGCACGTGTACTTGCGTTAAAAGCGAGCTTTTTAATTGACATATACGCAACTCGTCAGTCATGCATGGAATGGAAATCATGTAGACTAGTCGAGATAGCAAGAGGACCAAATGTCCCCCTTGATAAGGCCAAGTCGAAAAGTTCGGCGTCATGGATGGAAAGGATGTTCCCCAGGCTTGCATGCCCTCACATGTAGGATTATGTCATAAATGAAAATGATGCATTTGCACATCTAATATTTATGAAATACCCAAAGTTGGGATTGATAAGGTTTTCATGAAAGGTTTGTATGAAAGGTTTACATGAAATGTTTATATGAAAAATGTTTCTGTTCCGATGATAGTTGATCGCTTGATAAGTCTCCTACCGAATGGAGAGAAATACATTTACATTAAAATGAAAAATGCTTGCTTATAGAGTTTCGACTCATGTTTTGTTTTCCTAACCTTAGACAGGTGCAAGGAAGGCCAAGTGATGGAAAAGATTAGGTTGATTTACCTATGAATATTTTATGAGATGTCTTATGTAGATATGATATAACTAAGGCAGGAAAAGGTGAATTGCATGTGCTTGTATGCTTTGAATGGATGGAAAGATTGTATTGGACTTGAAATGGTCAGATTATGTATGTTTTGAATGAAAATGTCATAATCAAGTCGATAGAACCATTGATGAAAATGAGTAAGTGATATGGTGTAAATGATAAGTGCGAATGATTCCAAATGTGTGAATGTTTATGTTAAAAAAAAAGAAAAGAAAAAAATTTGAACGAGATTCAATTCAAGAACCCGCCTCGTGGTTAGGGTAACAATCCTGTATCATATTTACCAATAAAAAATGATCTTGGAGTAAGGCTCCGACACCTCATGTCAGGGGCGCCACAGAGCCCGAACCCGACCCGCTGAACCTGATTTCCAACTGTGTTTGAACTTGCTTTTTCCCAACCCGAGTCCAAAGAACCCGATTTATAAATATGGTAGGATTAGAGTTTAAATGAACTTGATCCCAATTTCTCATTTTGTGTTTAATTATAAAATGTATTATATGCAAAACATATAAACAATGTTTCTTTATACTTTGCATATTTATGTTATTTATATTTATATTTGAATACATGTTTGATATATTGTAATTATATTATAAATAAAATCTATTATTTTTATTTTTATTTATCTTTTATTTCTATCATTTACTTTTACATTCATTAATTTTATTCCTTCATCTTATTTTATGTTAAATTTTTCTAGAAATATTCTTTATATTACTATTTTTTAAAAAAAAAATTGTAGTTGAACTATATATTATTATGTTTACTTACATGATATGTTATTATTGTATATTTATATGAAATTTTAAACTTATTACTCTTAGATAAAATGTAAATTTATCAACATAAATCTATACCTAAAACTCAATTTGAACCCGATTTTCAAAAATAGAGTTAGAGTTTAATGTTTACAAATAGGGTTAGGGTTAAGGCTAGATTTAGTTTTTTATAAATAAGATTACAGTTAGGGTTAAGGTGAACCCCAGTTTCATAAGCCGGTGTTGCACCCCTAGCAAATATTGATGGTGCCTGAATTTTCAGATGTGCCATTGTGCTTGGTCCTTATTATTTTTTTTTGCTAGTGTAGGCTATGAGATTGACATTAAGGGTGTGTTTGGGAGGTGATAAAACTTTTCATGGATTTTTAATTGGTAAAAATTGATGGATTTGATAGGGGTAATGATGAAAAGTAAAGAGAATAAAGGCTCATTTGCTAATTCCCCCATACATTGTGGGATTGCATTGTGTGGCAACACACTTACCGAGGCCATTGATTCATCAATTAATAATCATATTCTTCTATTTTTACCCATATATACCAATCATTTTTCTACCAATTTCTCTCCAACAAACCTATTTATTCCAACTTTATCCCTATTACTTCTTATTAATCACACAATTTTTAAAATATTTCATTTCTTACTCCCACCCCCTCTCATAAACAACACAAAATACAAATTATCCAAATATTTTCTTATTAAAATAGATAGGTTGGTTGTGTAGTTAGCTATGTAGAAATAATTGAAAAATAGGATAGTTGTATAGAAAAATGGGAAGAAATGATTAAAAATAAGATAGTTGTTAGGAGTGAAAAGTTTTAAATTGGTTTTTAGCTTTGCCAACACATGAGCTAACAAGGGAAACTTGACATAACCAACAACACATTGAAGATAGTGGCGTGCACTAGCACATTGGTCTAGCCTAATTTTACGAAGCGCATGTAATGGTAGTTGTGCTAATCGGTAGGTATCATTTTGGTATATCGATGTCAACAACTATGGCTCCATGGCTGGCTTTCGATGGTAGTGACGGTTTTACTGGAGGATTTCATTATCATCTGCAATGGATTTTCCTTGCCAAAGTTAGAGCTCTGATTTTATATGGTTTTTTGTCCAAGGGTTTAATTAGGGTGCAATTCAAGTCATGTTGTATTGGATTTAGGTAAACTTTAACCCTAAGTTTACTGGGTTGAGCTAAACTAATACCTTAATCCTAATATTAGACTATGAGTTCGAGTCGAGTTCGGACTAAGTTGGCATTGGTTTCAATCTTGGTTTTGGGATATGCTCAAAACAATAGAAGTTGAAATCTATCAATAATAAACTCTTTGAACATTATTGTATTTGAACTAACTAATTTTAAAATATACTTTTCATTGCAATAACTTATTTATTCATAATTTACATATGAATATATATGCATGACTATGACAAGGGAATTTGAGCTATAAACCCTCTAACTTTGCATATTAGCATATTAGATACTATGAAGTTTCGGTCTTTGTATTTTAAACTCTCACCCCTTACGACATTAAAAAACACCATTAAAATTCATATGTAATATTAAAAATATCCTTATATTCATACAAAAACAAGACGACGATGGTCAAAAGACAACATCATCGGCGTGATGGGGTCACACAATTCTAAGGAGGTGATGACACTCAAGAAAATATTGTTGATTTTTGGTCATGACTACTTTACTTTCATATAGATATAAGGGTATTTTTTTATATACACATAGGCTTAACAATGTTTTTTAATACTAAAAGGGGTAAGGGTTTAAAATGCAAAATAAAAACTTTGTAGGGTTTAATATGCTAATACATGGACTTTGGGGTCCAAAATGCTAATATCCAAAGCTAGAGGATTTATGGTGTAAATTCCCCTCCATGACATCTTTGATTTTAATAAAGATTTGTCTTCTAATTAAAAGATAATGCTAAGTACAATGAACATAATAATTTTAGCATCGACAATCAAGGTAAAAAAAATAAATGAGATTACATAAAATATTATCTAAACAAGTTTAATAAAAGTGAGCCTTATAATTCAAATTACTCCTTTAGCTTTCAATTTGTATTTTTTGCATTGTATTCAACCTTATTTTATAAATATTCAATTTTAACTACTAAACATCATTATAATAGTATTAATTCCTATTAATAATTATTTTATCTTTGAAACTTAATATGATCATAAGCGGACCCTCCCTTAATCACTTTAAATTTCAGAAGTCTATTTGTACCTAATTTAATTTCTAATATTCTTCAAATATTTAATAAAATTTTCTACATGAATCTACTCAGTAATTATATTTCAACTAATTGGATAATTATTATTTTGAGCTTAAAATTTTATATTAATTATTCCTCAATCTGTCGATATTTGCTAAACTAAGATCTCTTGATTTTTGTTTATAATCAAACCAAAGATTTTAAGCCTGAAACTTCTAACATAAATCAATAACTACATTAATTGCTTAAATAAAATAATTTCAGTATAAAACACTAAACTGTGTATATTTGTTCATATATTTTTATTTTGCTAGATAGAGGTGTGTTGTTTAGGGGTGGTCTAAATCACATTAATTTTTACATATATTATCTTATTTAAAATTTAATTTATATTTTTGAGTGATTTCATGATGTTATATATATTATATAAAAATATCAGCCTTACTTTTGTTCTATAGAAATTATGAAAACTTAATTAATGCAGCTAATTTTAACAGTCATTTTGCCTTATTTAGGCTTATTTCCAATATTTTTAATTTACAAATTACAAAATATTTTGTTGTAGAATTTTGGTCATCCTTTAATTAATATATATTGAGTCTTTAGAAAAAAATTTATTTCCTATTTCTCATATATTTTTCCTTTTAGTTCCTGATTTACTATATGGTTTTTGTAGGTTAACTTATAAATTGTTGCAATTGTTAATTTGAACCACTAATTATAATTCTAATAATAGCTTTAACACATATATCATAGCACATCAGTTATGTAGTCCTAATCCAATGATTTAGTGTGAAACCCCGATCTTAGACACGTGTATAAAATCCTAGGGTTGCAAACCCTGGGTAATATATTTGAAAAATATACATTCATGAGTATGAAAATATGTGGGAATAGAGGTTAAAATAATTATTTATGAAATTCGGATGAATAGTGCACGTGAATAGTAACTTTGGGATTAAGACACGTGATTAAGAGTTAATCACTTGGGTTAACCTAATCACACTAAGACGAAAAAGAGATTTAATCACTACAGGACGAAATAGAAATTCTTTTTTATATTTTAATCCAATTTTGGATTTTAGTGGAAAATTAAAGAAAAATTCATAATTTACAATCCAGACGTCGGATTTAGATGAAATTTTTTATGGATAGTTAAAAATTCATGATGAACATGATGAATGAGTTAAGATGTAATTAAAATCACAAATCAAGGGTCAAGATTAAACGTCAAATGGAGATAAAAAAGTAACTTATCTTTTTCATTAAATTCCATTTGACTTTTTATTAAATTAAATAATTAAAAAATAAAAAAATAATAAATGAACAGCATCTATTGCAGGAGAATGGCAGGGGGGTGGGTGGATATTTGACCAAAAATCAATGGTTTAAATTCATCATCATCATAAATCAAGGGCTAGGATTTAATTAGCTTAAAATAAATAAATTTTAATAAATTAAAAATCCAGAAAAATAGGGCTGCCATAGGGGGGATGGAGCAGCTGTAGGGTGGGCTGCACAAGGCTCCATGCACCTTTTGAAATTGGAAAAAAACACATTTGCAATTTCACACCTTTATCAAGGGGGTAAAATCCAATTTGATGAAAAATCAAACCCTATAAATAGGAGGCAAGGGTGGACATCCAAGAGCACATTCACCCAGCTCCAACTTGAGCAAATCCCAGTTCCCAAACCCTCCCACACGTCCAAGGAAAGAAAGGAGAAAGTTAGAGAGAGAAAGTGTGAGAAAAAGAGGGATATCTCCACTTCGGGTAAGTGATTTCTATCTAAATTTATTTTGGATGTTAAGTAGGGTAAAATCATACTTAGATAATGTCTAATCATAAGAAAATAAGTATATTTATAATGCTTAATTGGAATTATGTCAAAACATCAAAAATTTGGAGCAAAGATAGAGCATTCGGGAAAATAGCATATGATATATGTAAATAATGCTCCAATATTGATAAACGATGATTTAGGATGAATGATTATGATAATTATGATGTTGGAATGATGATATATTAATCTCATGATTTTTGGAATTAAGGATTATGCTTAAGTGAATTTATGTTGATTTTTAGTATATGGAGAAAATGATTTATTTAGCCAAGTTAATGATGATAAATTCAAAATTCATGAATTTTTTATGAGAATATATAGATGAAATTTTTAAAGGATTTATGGATAAAAATCCATATAAATGAGTAATGACCAAATATCTTTATAAGATTAACCTCTATGGGAATGAGGTAATGAATGATTATAAAGCAAGCATGGAAAGCAACCTAAGACATGGAATGATATAGATAAATATTATTTTTTCTTGTATAAGAAAAGGAAAAGGAAAGGGAAAGGTGGAGGATACAGACTAAGGAGGTAAGCAAGCACAACTTTGAAAATGTGATTTTATTCTCAAGTATTTATGAAATGTGTTTAAGGGTGGTCATTCCTATAATGTTTTGAAATGATGAATGTTTATGAGTTTTTATTAAAACTCATGCCGGCATATTGATATCATGTGATGTTCATGGACATGTGCACATGTATGATGTAAAATGAAAAGGCTTTGGTGGAGGTAGAAAGCGGATCAGAGGGTCCCCCTTCACTATTGCAGAGTCGTATGGGCTGTGTGCCGACGGCGTCCTCCCTAGAGGTGGAGACAAAGGAATGTTATGTGTGAATGAATGCATTGCATTTTCATACATGGATTGAAAAGGAAAGTATGGATTTGAAATGATGTTTTTAAGGGATTGTGCAAATAATTCTCTACATGAGAATGACAAGTCACCTAGTGTAAGAGGTATATAATGCCAGAGAAATCAAAAGTCATGCATGTAGGAGACCATATAGGCGTTAAGAGGATGAGAGGTTCCCCTTGATGAGGCCAAGTCGGAGATAGTCGGAGTATTAGACCATGCTATGTGAGATGTTCCCTGGGCTAGCGTACCCGCACACGAAGGTTTATGTCAAGAATGGAAAGGAAGCATTTGCACATCCAATGTTTATGAAATTATTTTTATGAAAAGGTTTCTATTCCATTAATAGTTGATCACTTGCTAAGTGTCTCCTATCGAATGGAGAGAAATGCATTTACGAATAGTTTACATGAATGATTTTCATGAATGGTTTATGAAAGGTTTCCAAAAACGGTTTACGAAAAGGTTTCTATTCCGTTGGTAGTTGATCACTTGGTAAGTGTCTTCTATCAAATGGAGAGAAATGCATTTAAACAAAAGAAAAAATGCTTGCTTATTGAGTTTCAACTCATGTTTTATTTTCCCAACCTCAGACAGGTGCAAGGAAAGCCAAGTGATGAAAAAGATCAGGTTGATTTGCCTGTAAGTGATATGATGAATGAATGAAAGAAGCATAGTTACAAAAGTATGTAATCCTTTATATATTGAAATATGAATGTATGCCCTAATGGGATATATTGAAAAAGACATTGGTTGTATGAAATTATGAAGTTATGAATAATATGAGAAGTTGATGATTTATGATGATATGGATGATTCAATTATGGATGATGAATGGTGTGGAATGCAAGACATGAAATGATGATGGATAAAAGAAAAGAAAAAAAAATTGGACGAGTTCCAATTAAGAATCCGCCGCGTGATCAGGGGCAACAATCTTGAGTCACATTTACCAATCGACAAGATCTTGGAGTAAGAACTATGTGGACGCTTCGGTTCGAGGCGCCACATTTAGATCATCAAAATACATTTTTAATTAAATTTGCAATGGTCTAGATCAACTTATTATAATTTCTATTGATACAGTTATTATTGGGATAAAATTGAAATTGCTCAATCATAATCATTCATCAAGGGGTACACTCGTAATCTAAATCATATCTTTATATAAAATTAAATTTTACACACATCTAATAGTTCGGATCATCTAAATTATACATGGCATCATGCATTGAAGGATTGAAACCATCTTCTTGTTGTCTAATGATATAGGATCTATTTGGGCCCACTTTGATAAAAAATTCTGGGCAAGATTTTTTTCCAAATAACAACACCTAATCATGACCATGTTCAAGTACCAAAAACCCCCCAATTCATAGATTAAAATGCAACCTCCATCAGATTCAATAAATATGAATCCTATGGATAGCAATTTCTTTCCTTCAAGTCTTAAATCTTTCTCCCAAATTCAACAGTCCAAATTGATCTTTACCTTTGATCTTTGCTTAATTTAGAAAGAAAGACATAAAATAAATAATAACTAACCTACGTGATTATGATTGATGGTTATGAACAACTTGATAACCCCCATCTTCTCTTTCTCTCTCTCATCTCTCATTCTTCCTTCCTTTATACGTGAATCGGCTAGATTTGAAGTAGATTTTTATTTTAATATATTATATATTTTTAATTATTTTAGGTGCTAACTAGTGTAAGAACCGAACCAGCCAGTTAAACAAGTTTGTCCAGGAATCGATCCAAGATTCAGTTCAATTAGTGTCGGTCTGGTTGGATGATAACGAACCACCAGAATCGTTTTGAACTGCAGTCGAACTAATATGCCGATCATACCTAGTTCACCCGGTTTGGTTGAAAATATAAAACCCCAAAAAATCTGCTGCTAAAAGCCAAAATCCCCATTACCAATAATTTTCCCCCAAATAGACCGCCTCTTCCCTGATCGCTCACAGCCAGCAGCGGCGGCAGACTTTCGCAATGCTTCAATGCTTCAATGCTTCGTGCACATCAACCGACCCTAAATCACAACCATCGGCCTATCTCCATCCACATTTTCTACCAGCAGCAGCAATGACGTTCTTAGTGCTCATCAATGACTCTTCGCATCAACGCGCCTCCATCAACCATAGTTCAGTCATCCCAGCCTTCATCTTCGTGTCTATGTCTCCATGCTTGGGGTATGACGCTTCTCCTTCAAGGCATCAAGTGTCCTCGGGGCTCGTCGGTGTCACCTTTGTTCATCCTTCAAGTTTGCTTGTCACCATCTCAAGCAATCCCTTCTTCGGTTCGTCTGCTCTATTCTTCTCTTCTCCATCATTCCAAGGCTCTAATGATCCTAAACCCATTTGTCCTTGCTGTTGGTAACTCATCAATGTCTCTATTTTTTTGAATCAAAACAACTTTCATGTTTTTACTTCTTCTTTGAAGAAACCCCCCGTCTTTATTTATTTCATCTTCAACTTTGACCAAACCCATCAATGCCCCTACAGCTATTTTTTACTTTACTTTATTTTCATTTTCCCTTAAATTTAACGATTTGTTACTTTTTTCTATTACAATGCAGGCATATAGCTAGACTCGGTTTGTCTGCTCTACTTTTCTCTTCTCCGTCATTCCAAAACTCCAATGGTCGACTAAATCCATTGCCCCTGCCATTGATAACTCATCAAGGTCTCTATTTTATAATCAAAACAACTTTCATGTTTTTGTTTCTTTTCCTACGAAACCCACTGTCTCTATTTATTTCATCTTCGTCTCCAACCAAACCCATTGATGCCCCTGCAACTATTTTTTTACTTTTCTTTATTTTTATTTTCCCTTAAATTTAACTATTATTTACTATTGTTCTGTTGCCATGTAGGCATATATTAGACTTGTAGAGTTTAACATTTTTATATTTGATGACAATGGTGATTTTATAATATCCAAAATTATATTTTGCCAAAGGTTATTATTAAGCACATAAATTGCTATATTATTATGAATGTTTTAATTGTTCAACTATTATTGATTTATTTTTTTCTTATTATGTTAGATATGTATGGAAAAGTGCAAACTGTAAATGCACTGAGACAAGCAAAGAGGATTCAAGAGTAATGCTTCTTACAGGTTTTAAGTTAGTTAATATAGTTATTTTTTCTAATTTAATATGTATATTTGCGCTTAGTTAATGAATTTTTAAAAAAATTTCATTAACTTTTTCATGCATATTTCTTTGTGATGGTTTGAGTATTACATATAGATTTAGGAGGTACAAACTATGAATATATAATTAGTTTAAAAAATTAATATCTATGACATTATAAATATGTCATGTTGACATCACCAATTCAAACCATTCGAACCAGACCAGTTCCTTTACCGGTTCAGTTCTAATAAAATTGGTGCCAACATGTCACATATTTACTATCTAGAAGCTATCATGTTGACTAGTATGTATATATGCTGCCACCTTGATTATATATGTTGCCACTTTGCCTTTAATTAATAACCATACACGTAATCTGTTTATATACATATTTTAGAAAAATTAAAAATAATTAATCCCTATAGTTATGAAATAATAAAAATAATAATAATAAATTAATACTTGAACAAAAAAGATTCAGACCTTAGATGCATCTCGTTAAAGACACTAGTTTTGCCATTACATCAACAGCTATAATATGAATAGTATGGGAACTAAATATTATATATTATGAACATTTCATTTATTTCACATTTCTACTAAATAGACTGTTAGTTAATTTGTTGTTTTTTCAGACAATTATATGTTGAAGCTTTTCTTTAGTAGAGATATTTAACACAATTTTTTTAAAACATAATTACATTTTATGTATTTCTCAACTATACATTTACAAGTATTTTATTATTATCAAAATTCAAAAAATGAGGGTTAACATCCTACCCACCATATAAAAATTTTATCCTTAAAATTAAGTAAACTATGATGTATACATCTTTCATCCCAAATTAATGGATCAAATTGAGCATTTAATTGCATGATTTTTTTTTTTGAAATTGACAAGAAAATATTGATATTTTTTGTCAAAAAGTTGACAGTTTTGTTTGAATAGAGAAAAATAAAAATGGTTCAAAAGATGTATATTTTCATTTCAAAATCTTTTCTTTAGGACTTGGAAAATTTGGTATCTTGTTGGGAACTTAAATTGGTGAGACAAACTGCTTCTATATTGATTTCTCCCATTAGATTCATTTTGTTTAAGGTTGTCGTCATTCTCTATTTCCTTCTACTCCATTTCCATATTTTATTCTATTATTTGCAAAAATGGAAAATTCACTTTTGAATTTGATTCTTCATTGCTTCTATTGGTTATTCAACTATAAATATCATATATTTAATTGCTATCAAACTGTGTATCCTTCATTACAACCAAAACACATCAATTTTCCAACTAAAATCCTAACCAAACTACCTAGCTTTTGCTAACTCCACTACTCCATTTTTATTACTTACCCAAAAGCTTAACCATCATCCCTAGTCAAAATTTCAGGCCAAAACCAACTAGCCAAAATCATAATAAAACCAAAGTTAAATCCTTTTTGTCAAAATCTTATCTTTCTTGAAAACTAATTTATCAAACCCTAAACTATAACCTAAATAGCTCTTACTGAATCTATTTCTAAAATAACTTATCAATAAAAAGAGAAGAGGAAAGTGGATAATATATTTCTCAAGAAATTTCCTCTAAGGGTTAGAAGAAATCCAAAAATTGTCATTGAGGAAAAAAGAAATTAAACAGAAGAACATCCAATGTACATCTCCCTCATTTGAATAGTGTTCAATATTTTGCACAAAAGGTTCAACCTCAACACATTCAATAGTGTTCAATATCAACACATTCAAGAGTGAAAAACATGATAAATAATGTCAAATAAAGATTATTTAAAGGAGAATCTTTTCTATGTTTAATTCGAGAAACTGAATGGTGGTATAAATATGTTAATAGGTACAATTTCGTTTGCTACTAAAGGACTTACTTTTATCATGAATTTGTCGTATGAAATATTTCTCACTCCGTTGTTCAAGCTCCTTAGCCTAGATTTGAAATAGGAAGTACTCATTGAACCCAACTCTTATAGCATACTTAAATAATTTCACTCAAAAGAATAAGACAAATAAACTAAAGACAAAAAATGGCCTTTGACATCCAAAGAGTAGAAGACTACAGGTGATATAGGACCCTATGGTAAAGAAGGTGAATCTCAAGGTAAAATGTGGAGAAATCTGATAAGGAAGATGAAGAACCATCTCCATACATAAACTTAAACCTTCATCCAAACATTCTACTAAAACCATTTCCTAACCTTCACCACAAAACACATAGTGGAATTAACTACCTTGACTAAGTTTTTAGCTGGTTATTTTACTTTATTCATTTCTCATTTGGGTTTTTTTAAAGAAAGAATGTCATAGGGTGAAAATTCGATCAAATATCTCATCATTGCGATGCTTCTTTAAAAAGAAACCAACTCTACATTCCAAATCGTCTTCTCCAAACTCCTCACCTTCCCCAAACTTCCATATTGAAAAATCTCAAATACATTACTCATATGAACAAATGAACTACCTTTGTACAAAAAGTTTCTATTCAAAAGTTCATTAAAGAAGTCATTTCAAAGGAGGTTTTCACTCTGACCAAGGAAGCTCAAAGTACTATATAGTACCAAGTTTGATATCTTCTCTAAATAAGAAGATAATGAAGGGGTCACACCTTCTCAAAAGAAGAATAATTAAGATATTTCATCTGAATGAGACATACCAAGAAGAACTTTTTAATTTTCGAAGTTCTTATATGACCATTTCAATTTCTCAAAATAGTCCTCATGACTTATTAATGATTATTTGATTTTGTTGATCTCTTATATCACTACACTTTAGATACACTAGCATTGTACTTTGTGGCTTATTATTAATGTCTGATGATTTATCTTCATCACTTTTTTCCTAATAATAAAAAGAGGGAGAGATACAACCATTGTGAGCATGTTGATAGGGGGAGTAACAATATGAGCAATACGATAGGGGGAGCAATATTTAACAATGGTTGTAGGTGTTTTATCATCATCAAAAAGATGGAGAATGTGAATTTATGTAATTACCTTTTTTGATTAGTTTTAATGATGACAAAAGGATGTGCTTTTATACTCTTGATTTGTTTTTGGGAATTTGTTGGTGCTCTTGAAAAGGATTGTAAAAAGTGTGGTATGTTTGTGCAATTATCATTTTTGAGTTTATCATACTAATTGTGATAAGATTAAACTTGAAATTTATGGATAACTTGAAGATGGAATATACTTATTAGGTTACTTGAAATAATCTTAGAATACGCTTAACTGATAACTTCACTCAGATAATCATGAAATATATGTCTTGAGATGTACTTAATCTTAAATTAAGATTGATTTATTGGTCTATGATTATCTTGAGTGGACTAACATGGTTGAAGCAGAACTTTTCTCCAAAAATTCGTATTTTGTAAAAATAAGGGAAAAAGGTCGACCTTTTGGATAGAAAAGGTCGACCACTTATGGGTAGTAGAAATGAAAATTTTAAGGAGTTTGGATATACATGGAGACATCTTGAGCTATCATTTAAGCCACATTCCAAACATAAATCTTTTTCAAATTTTTCTACAAATGAATGTCTTAAATGTGTTGAATTAGAAGAACTTCAACAAGCTTATGATTCACTATATGAAGAACTAAAGAAATTAGGAAACAAGTTTACAATAAAGAAGAGACAATGTGATGCAGTAATAATTGTAAATGGTAAACTTGCTGAAAAATTAGATAAATTAAAAAATGAAAAGAATACATTAGAAAATGAGTTAGAGAAACTTAAAAACGAAAATGAATCATTAAATGAATCTCATGCCAAGTTCTCTAATCCAGGAGAAAATGTGAAAATATTCTTAAAAATGACAACCCAAATTTGCAAGAAAGGACTTGGATACAATACATTTGAACAAACAAAGTCTAATGCTCCAAGAAATAATGTCAAACCCATTTATACTAAACCAAAGATAAATTGAGTAGCTTGGACCAAAAGACCAACTGAGGAACGAATTACAAAGTGGCTCCCTATTTCTAGACTTCCGGGAGCTTGTAACTTTTGCAACAAGTTAAGACATAAAATCTATCAATGTAAACTAAGAAAATTGCAAAACCTTGGTGCTAAATTGGTTTGGATGCTGAAAAGCATTGGGTTTATGACTTCAAAGGTAGATCAACTTAAACTCCAAAGGTTAACTAACTCAAACGGACCCATAAAATGGGTACCAAAAGGATGAGCTCCACTCAAATTAATTTTTGCAGGTATGTCTTAAAGCTAAGGCCAATAACGTATGGTTTATGGATAATGGTTGCTCAAGACATATGACAGGAGAAAAAGGACTATTTCACAAGATCAACCCATGCAATGAAGGAACGGTAGCTTTTGGAAATAATGAAAAAGGTAAAATAAAAGGTAAAGGAAATATCATGGTAGTTCAAATACATGTATTGAAAATGTTCTATTTGTTGAAGGACTCAAACACAACCTAATGAGTATTAGTCAACTATGTGATAAAGGATATAAAGTTGTATTTGAATCCTCTATATGTAATGTTATTGATGATGACGAGCACATAATATTTAGTGGCAAAAGACATGAAAATGTATATTTGGTTTGCCTTGATGACCTAGAAGGAAAATGTCTAATAGCCATAGAAAATGATCCATGGAAATGGCATACAAGGCTTGGACATATAAATATGTCAAATATTAAAACTTTATGGAAAAAGAATTTGGTACAAGGCTTACCAAAGCTCAAATATGACAAAGATAAGATTTGTAAAGCCTGTCAACTATGTAAACAACCAAAAATGTCATTTTCGACCAAACAGGAAATTTCAACAACTAGACCACTTGAATTGCTACATATGGATCTTTATGGGCCATCAGACATTTTAACTCTTTGTGGAAAAAAATATGTATATGTTATTGTGGATGACTTTTCTAGATTTACTTGGATTATACTCTTAGCTAGCAAAGATGAAACATTTTCTATGTTTGTCTCGTTTTCAACTTTGGTGCGAAATAAAAAACAAAGTTCAATCATTTCCATTAGAAGTGACCATGGTGGTGAATTTGAAAATAGTCGATTCATAGAATTTTGCAATGAAAAGGGAATTCACCGTACATTTTCTGCACCAAGAACTCCTCAACAAAATGGAGTTGTTGAAAGGAAAAACCGGACAATTCAAGAAATGGCTAGGACCATGCTAAATGAGAGTAAATTGTCCAAGAGATTTTGGGGTGAAGCTGTAAGTACAGCTTGTCATGTATTAAACCGAGTTACCATTAGAGCAATATTGAAAAAGACCCCATATGAACTTTGGAAAGGCAGGAAACCAAACATATCATATTTTCATACTTTTGGATGTATTTGTTATGTGTTAAATAATGGAAAAACAAACTTGGGAAAACTAGATGCCAAAAGTGATGAAGCTATTTTCTTGGGTTATTCATCAAATAGCAAAGCATATAGAATTTTGAACAAAAGAAATCAAACAATAGAAGAATCAATACATGTTGTTGTTGATGAATTTAACCAAACTCCAAGAAAGGAGGATGAACTAAGTGACGCAGATGATACAAAAGCAAAACAACAAGAACAACAAAAGGAAACTGACCTCAAGTCAGAAAACTCTATGGAGGAAGAGGTAAGTGAAGGTAATGATTCCTACAAACCTCTAATTGATTTAAAGTTCAAAAATGCCCATCCAATTGAGCAAGTTATTGGAAATATTTATGAAGGAGTAAAAACTAGGAGATCAAAGCAAAATATTTGTGGACAATATGCATTCGTGTCAAAAATTGAACCAACCACTATTGAACAAGCTCTTAATGATGAAAACTAGGTTATTGCAATGCAAGAAGAGCTAAATCAATTTGAAAAGAATGATGTATGACATTTAGTTCCTAGACCAAATGGTTATACCATTATTGGTACCAAATGAATATTTAGGAACAAATTGGACGAAAGCGGACTTGTAATTAGAAACAAAGCTAGATTAGTAGCCAAAGGGTATTCCCAGGAAGAAGGGATTGATTTTGAAGAATCATATGCACCTGTGGCTAGATTAGAAGTCATACGCATTTTACTAGCATTTGCTTCTCACATGAATTTCAAATTGTTTCAAATGGATGTGAAAAGCGCATTTTTAAATGGATACTTGAATGAAGAAGTATATGTTGAACAACCCCCTGGATTTGAAGAAAAGGATCAATCTAAATATGTTTATAAGCTGACCAAAGCATTATATGGACTAAAACAAGCCCCAAGAGCTTGGTATGAAAGGCTAAATAGATTTTTGATTGATCATGAATTTCAAAGAGGGAAAGTTGATACTACTTTATTCATCAAATATAAAAGTAAAAACATCTTAATTGTGCAAATCTATGTAGATAATATAATATTTAGAGCTACTGATGAAACTTTATGCCAAGAATTTTCTAAGATCATGCAGAGCGAATTTGAAATGAGCATGATGGGAGAACTAAATTTCTCCCTTGGACTACAAATCAAGCAACAAAACGAAGGGATATTCTTAAATCAGTCCAAGTACGTCAAAGAAATGCTAAAGAAATTTGGAATGCAAACTACTAAAGGAGCAAATACTCCAATGAGTTCAACAATCAAGATCGACACGGACGAAAACGGTAAATGTATCGATCAAAAGCTTTATAGAAGTATGATAGGATCATTGTTGTATTTAACTGCTTCTAGACCAGATATACTTTTCAGTATTTGTATGTGTTCTAGATTCCAAGCATGCCCTAAAGAATCACATTTATTGGCTGTAAAGAGAATTTTTAAATATTTGATAAATACTACTAATCTTGGACTATGTATCCAAAAGGGTCAACATTTGACTTAATCGGTTATTCGGATGCGGATTTTGCCGGCTACAAAGTAGATAGAAAAAGTACTAGTGGAACTTGTCAATTTATTGGAAATATGTTTGTTTCATGGTATTCAAGAAAACAAACTAGTGTTGCTCAATCTACGGCAGAAGCTGAATATATAGCTGCCGGAAGCTGTTGTGCCCAACTACTTTGGATGAAACAATAATTGAAAGACTATGGCATTGATTATTATAATATTCCTATCAGATGTGATAACACAAGTGCCATATGTTTGACAAAAAATCCTGTATTGCATTCAAGAACCAAGCATATAGATGTGAGACATCATTTTATTCGAGAACATGTTTAAAATCATGATATTTGTTTGGAATATGTGAAAACTGAGGATCAAATTGATGATATACTTACCAAACCCTTAGCAAAGGAATCATTTTACAAAATTAGAAATGAAATGGGGATGATTGAATTAAATTAGGAAAATTATACAAGAAAATCAAATCTGAAAAAGGTCAAGTTGATGAGTCAAGTCGACTCCGGGAAAGCCAAGTCGACTCCAGTGAAGTCGACTCCGCCTCTGAGGCGAAGTCGACTCCGAGGGGTCGAAGTCGACTTTGCCTAGGGCAAAGTCGACTCCGCGCGCGCGACCGTCCGCCTTCTTCTCTTTTTCTTCGTTTTCTTCTTTTCTTCTTCTTCTTCTTCCCATTTTCCCGCGCTGTTCTCCTCTCATCCTTCCATTTTCCAGCCTCCGACTCTCCTCTCTGCTCCAAGATCTTTCTTTCTCCCTCTCAATTTCCTCTCCTCTCTCTTCTCTCTAAACTCCCTCTCTCTGCTCTCTGTCCTACTCTCTCTGCTCACCTCTCTCTCTATTCCTCTCAATCTTGTTGGAAACATGAGGAAAACTAGCTAAATCTATGTTTTGATGATTAACAAAACAATTTGAGAAAGTCTTGGCTACTAAAAAGTTTGTGAAATGTCTTAAGGAATATACATTTGAAGAAAATCAAGTTGGAAGGCCAAGTCGTTCCCCAAGTCAACTCCAAGATCGACTTCAAACATGCAGAACGTCCAGAGCTGAAAACGGAAGAAGGGAAGGTGAAGTCGCAGGCCAAGTCGACTCCACCTGCGACTTGAGTAGTCAAGTCGCAAACGAAGTCGACCTCACCATCGACTTCAGTCGGGCGAAACCTTCCAGAGTTGAATTCGAAACAGCAGAATGCCGAAGTCGCACCCCAAGTCGACTCCACGTGCGACTTGAGGTGAAGTTGCAGCCGAAGTCGACTCAGACATCGACTTCGCTCAGGCAGACGGAAAACTTCAAATGAAAAGTTCTGGATTACTTGATTTCAAGCCAAACTAAATGAAGATGAAGATCAAGGCAACATAGATACTCAAGCTGAAACATTTGAAGACAAATCCACGTACAAGCAAGAAGCATAAACTCAATCGTTCAAATCAAGAAGATATCTAAGATTACATGAGTCAAGATTCAAGATGAATCAAAGTCAAGATTTTCAAGAACATCATGACAGTGAAGTCGCAAGGCCAAGTCGACCCCATCTGCGACTTGGGTGAAGTCGCAAAGCCAAGTCGACTTCATGATCGACTTCAAGTGGGCAAAACCTTCCAGCGTTGAAACTGAAGACCGAAGTTCGCGAAGTCGCACCCGAAGTCGACTTCATCTGCGACTTGGGTGAAGTCGCACCCGAAGTCGACTCCACCTGCGACTTGGGTCGCAACGGTCGGAATTAATTCGAACGTTGGCGCATTAAATACGCGCCACCTACCTTCTAACGTTCGGATTCCCTCCAAAATTATAAAAGGGAGTTAATGTGAACGAGGGAAGTAGTTGGAAAACATTAAGTGAGCATAACTCCTATCTACAAGAGCATTAAAGTGATCAAGCCAATCAAGAGAGGAAGAATTGTGCTTCAAGTTGCAAGAGCTACATTCAGAAACTTCAAAGCCATCATTTACAAGTTCTTCCCTGCGCTAAATCGTTTCTACACACCTGTAAAGTGTAGTTTACTTTCATTGATTATTTATTTGTATTGAACTTGATTTAGCTTGGGTAGCTAAGATCAAGTGATAGCAAAGTAGTGTGTGATTGGAGTGTGACTCATCACCTACTTGTGCTAGTTGTTGATGCCTCCTAGAGCTTTGAATCTAGAAGAGAGCAAGAGGCTCTAATTGTATTGAGAGAATACAATAGTGGAACCCAAGTCACAAGGTGTGTGAGCTTGGAAGAGTGGAGTAGGGAGGTTGCCCGAACCACTATAAAATCCTTGTCTACTTGCTTTTATTTCTGCTCTCTTTATTACTTTGCTTTCCATTCAGTTTCTTCATTAAAGGGGATTAATTCTACAAGGGGTTAAGTTTTTAAGTTACCAAAAGAAATTTTTAAGAACCCAATTCACCCCTCCCCTCTTGGGTTTTGCCATCTATTCGGGACCCAACAAGTGGTATCAGAGCAGGTCTTTGAATTGAATCAAAGAGATCTATTATCATGGCATCCGAATCTACTTCCGTTCCCGCTTTTGCCGAGGGCCAATCTTTTACAAGGCCACCATTGTTTGATGGGAACAACTTTGGTTATTGGAAGCTTTGTATGAAGCAACTCATTATGGCTACCGATATGGACTCTTGGATTGCAATCCAAGACGGTGTAATCTTGCCTATAGATGAAAGAGCTTCCAAGTGGACCGAAGAGGAAGTTAGAACCGTCAAGAGCAATGCCAAGGCAATGAATTCTTTATTTTGTGCTCTTACGGCTTCGGAGTATGATAGAGTATCTTCTTGTTTGACTGCAAAAGAGATATGGGATACTCTAACATCCATTTATGAAGGAACCTCCCAAGTCCAAGGGACTAGGAGAAACATTTTGATTGGAGAGTTTGAAAATTTCAGAATGCTAGACACTGAAAATATTTCTGAAATGTTTGCAAGATTTTCTAAGATTACTAACGCTCTCAAAGGTCTTGGAAAAGCTATCTCTGAATCCGAACAGGTGATGAAGATACTAAGAGCTCTACCGGATTCATGGACTCCAAAGATTACAGCTATTGAAGAAGCAAAAGACCTCAACACCCTAAAGCTAGAAGATCTAATTAGCTCACTAATGTCACATGAGCTAATTAAGAGAAGAAACGAAGAGAATCATAAAGGGAAGAAAATCATTGCATTAAAAGCGGCACGCAACTCAGATGAGTCTACC
The DNA here is from genome assembly GCA_030490835.1 of Annona cherimola. Classification (NCBI taxonomy): domain Eukaryota; kingdom Viridiplantae; phylum Streptophyta; class Magnoliopsida; order Magnoliales; family Annonaceae; genus Annona; species Annona cherimola. Next base: position 51,510,989 of record CM059972.1, on the reverse strand, counting down.
TCCTCGTCTAACAATGGTGATGAAGATATTGCACTTCTTACTCACAAGTTTCGAAAATTTGTGAGAAAAGAAAAGAACCTTAAAGACTTCAAAGAAAGACCACAAAAAGAAAAGAAGAAGGAGGTCACAAAATGCTACCGATGCGGGGGCGTAGGACATATGCAAGCTCAATGTCCTACACCGGAAGAAAGGCCAAAGGTGAATCATGAAAGAAGAAAATACCAAAGGCCAAGAGGAAGAGGCATGTTCGTCAACGAGGAAACTTCATCAACATGCAGCTCTTCAACCGACGACAATGATGCAGCCAACTGTGCAAGAATATGCTGCATGGCACGAATCGAGCAAGAAGAGGACTTGCTATGCTTGAACACAACGGAAGTTTTGGAAGATCAATCCATCTCAACAAAATACACAGAAAGTGAAGAGGTAACTTCCAAACCTTGTCATTCTCAATCTAGTTATTCTTCTTTTCATAATTGCCTCAAATGTGCTGAATTAGAAGAACTACAACTTGCATATGATTCATTATATGAGGAGATCAAAAAGCTAGGAAACAAGTTGACATTAAAGAGACAACAATGTAACTTTGTTATTATTGAAAATGGAAAACTAGCTGAAAAATCAACAAAACTGAAAGAAGAAAATGAATCATTGTTGAAAGAGATAGAGAAACTAAGAAAAGAGAACAAATCATTAAATGAATCATTAGCAAAGTTCTCTAATCCAGGAGAAAATGTAAGAATGTTTCTGAATATGACCTCACAAACTGATAAAAGAGGACTTGGTTACAATACATTTGAGCAAGGAGAAAGTGGCAAATCAAATGTGCCTACACTTGGGAAATATCAAACCAAAACTGCACCTATATACAAGCCACAAATGAAAAATGTTATGTGGACTAGAAGGCCAACATTTGAATCAAAATATACTTGGAGGCTTACTCCTAGATTACCAATGGCTTGCAATTTTTGCAACAAAATGGGTCATAAAGTTTATAAGTGTAACCTTAAGAGATTATTTGACCATGGTGCTAAATTAGTTTGGGTTCCAAGAAACACAAGATTTGGGCTTTCAAAATTAGAACAACAAAGGTTGAACAATATTACTAACCCAATTGGACCCATAAAATGGGTACCAAAAAGATAAGGATTATTTGTTTACTTTTCAGATTTGTTTAAAGGCAAAGGCAAACAATGTGTGGTTCATGGATAGCGGTTGTTCAAGGCACATGACCGGAGAAAGAAGTTTATTCCACAAACTTAAGCCTTGCAACGACGGAAAGGTTGCCTTTGGTAATAATGAGAAAGGTAAAATCAAAGGTAAAGGAAATATTTACAGTAGCTCAAATGCATGCATGGAGGATGTTTTGTTTGTTGAAGGACTCAAGCATAACTTAATGAGTATTAGCAAATTATGTGATAAAGGATATAAGGTTGTGTTTGAATCATCTATATGCAATGTATTTGATGGTGAACATATCATGTTTAGTGGAAAAAGACATGGAAATGTATATTTGGTTTCACTTGATGAACTAGATGGTCAATGTCTAATGGCCATTGAAAATGATCCATGGGTTTGGCATAAAAGACTTGGACATGTGAATATGTCAAACATAAAGACCCTATGGAAAAAGAGTTTGGTAGAAGGCTTGCCAAAGTTGAAATATGACAAAGACAAAATTTGCAAAGCATGTCAATTATCTAAACAACCAAAGATGTCTTTTTCTACCAAAAAGGAGATTTCCACCACAAGGCCACTTGAATTGCTACACATGGATCTATATGGACCATCCGACATTTTAACCATTGGTGGAAAGAAATATGTATTTGTTATTGTAGATGACTTTTCAAGATTCACATGGATAATTCTCTTAGCTAGCAAAGATGAAGCTTTCTCTATGTTTTCAACTTTTGTAAACTTGGTGGAAAATGAAAAACAAAGTAATATTATGTCTATAAGAAGTGACCATGGTGGTGAATTTGAAAACAAACGATTCATAGAATTATGTAATGAAAAAGGAATTCATCACACATTTTCTGCACCAAGAACTCCACAACAAAATGGAGTAGTTGAAAGGAAAAACAGAACTATACAAGAGATGGCTAGAACAATGATAAATGAGAGCAAATTATCCAAGAAGTTTTGGGGTGAAGCTGTGAGCACAGCTTGTCATGTTTTAAATCGAGTTACCATTAGAGCTATCTTGAAAAAGACCCCATATGAGCTATGGAAGGGAAGAAAACCAAATATCTCTTATTTTCATGCCTTTGGATGCACATGTTATGTGTTGAACAATGGAAAAACCAACTTGGGAAAACTTGACGCTAAAAGTGATGAGTCAATATTCCTTGGGTACTCATCAAATAGCAAAGCATATAGAGTATTTAATAAACGAAACCAAGTTGTAGAAGAATCCATACATGTTGTTTTTGATGAAACTAACCCATGCTTGAAAAGAAGAGATGATTTAAGTGATGCAGATGAGATTGTAAGCAACTTTGAAAGGCTGCATGTGGAAAAGCAAGAAGATTCCATGGAGGAAAGGGTAAGTGAAGGTAACAATTCCTATAAACCTCCAACTGATTTAAAATTCAATCATGCACATCCAATTGAGCAAGTTATAGAAAATGTGTATGAAGGTGTAAAAACTAGAAGGTCAAAGCAAAATGTGTATGGACAATATGCTTTTGTATCCAAGATTGAACCTTCTAATATTGAACAAGCTCTTGATGATGAAAACTGGATTATAGCAATGCAAGAAGAGCTAAATCAATTTGAAAGAAATCAAGTTTGGCACCTTGTTCCTAGACCAAATGATTGTACTATTATTGGCACCAAGTGGGTCTTTAGGAACAAATTAGATGAAAGTGGACTAGTAGTGAGAAACAAAGCTAGACTTGTGGCAAAAGGATACTCACAAGAAGAAGGAATAGATTTTGAAGAATCCTATGCTCCGGTTGCTAGATTAGAGGCAATTCGCATGTTACTAGCTTTTGCATCTCACATGAACTTTAAATTGTTTCAAATGGATGTCAAAAGTGCATTTCTGAATGGTTATATAAATGAAGAGGTGTATGTAGAACAACCACCTGAATTTGAGGAAAAAGATCAATCTAAATTTGTATACAAGCTAACCAAAGCATTATATGGATTAAAACAAGCTCCAAGAGCTTGGTATGATAGACTAAGCAAATTTCTGATTGATCATGATTTTCAAAAAAGAAATGTAGACACCACTTTGTTTATCAAGTACAATGGAAAGGATATATTGATCATTCAGATTTATGTAGATGATATTATTTTTGGTGCTACTAATGAAACTCTTTGCCAAGAATTTTCTGAGCTTATGCAGAAAGAGTTTGAGATGAGCATGATGGGAGAGCTAAATTTCTTCCTTGGACTGCAAATCAAACAACTAAATGAAGGAATCTTCATTAACCAGTCCAAATACATCAAAGAGATGCTCAAGAAGTTTGGCATGGAGAATAGCAAAGGAGCAAACACACCCATGAGCTCTACAATCAAGCTTGACAAAGATGAGAAGGGCAAAATAGTTTATTTAAAATTGTATAGAAGCATGATAGGTTCCTTATTGTATTTAACTGCTTCTAGGCCAGATATTTTGTTTAGTGTGTGTATGTGCTCTAGATTTCAATCATGTCCAAAAGAATCACACTTGGTAGCTGTGAAAAGAATTTTTAGATATCTAGTAGACACTACCAATTTAGGACTATGGTATCCAAAGGGCTCTAATTTTGATCTAATCGGCTACTCGGATGCGGATTTTGCTGGTTACAAAGTAGATAGAAAAAGCACTAGTGGAACATGTCAGTTTCTTGGAAGAATGTTGGTTTCATGGTTTTCAAGAAAACAAACTAGTATTGCTCTATCTACGGCGGAAGCCGAATACATTGCCGCCGGGAGCTGTTGTGCTCAATTACTTTGGATGAAACAGCAACTTAGGGACTATGGCATGGATTTCAAAGATATACCTATCAAATGTGATAATACCAGTGCCATATGTCTAACCAAGAATCCAGTCTTGCATTCTAGGACCAAACATATAGACCTTAGACATCATTTCATTAGAGAACATGTAGAAAATCATGACATATGTTTGGTATATGTAAGAACAGAGGATCAAGTTGCAGATATATTCACTAAGCCCCTAGCAAAAGAAGCATTTTATAAGATTAGAAATGACATGGGAATGCTTGAACTCACTTAAAGCATAAATTGAGGGGGAGCACCCATTTTTGATATATTGACAAAAAGGGGGAGAGAGATTTAAGAATGGGGAGAAGAAGAGGATTTGAGTATAAGTTATTTGAGTATAAGTCTTTATGATTAAAGGGGAGAGAGATTTAAGGAGAGAAGAGTCGGATATGTATATGCTTAAATGAATACTTTGAATGTTTGCATTATGAATATGAGCTTATTTATTTAAATGAAAGGTATCCACTCAAATCGGTTTTGTCAATCATCAAAAAGGGGGAGATTGTTGGAAACATGAGGAAAACTAGCTAAATCTATGTTTTGATGATTAACAAAACAATTTGAGAAAGTCTTGGCTACTAAAAAGTTTGTGAAATGTCTTAAGGAATATACATTTGAAGAAAATCAAGTTGGAAGGCCAAGTCGTTCCCCAAGTCAACTCCAAGATCGACTTCAAACATGCAGAACGTCCAGAGCTGAAAACGGAAGAAGGGAAGGTGAAGTCGCAGGCCAAGTTGACTCCACCTGCGACTTGAGTAGTCAAGTCGCAAACGAAGTCGACCTCACCATCGACTTCAGTCGGGCGAAACCTTCCAGAGTTGAATTCGAAACAGCAGAATGCCGAAGTCGCACCCCAAGTCGACTCCACGTGCGACTTGAGGTAAAGTCGCAGTCGAAGTCGACTCAGACATCGACTTCGCTCAGGCAGACGGAAAACTTCAAATGACAAGTTCTGGATTACTTGATTTCAAGCCAAACTAAATGAAGATGAAGATCAAGGCAACATAGATACTCAAGCTGAAACATTTGAAGACAAATCCACGTACAAGCAAGAAGCATAAACTCAATCGTTCAAATCAAGAAGATATCTAAGATTACATGAGTCAAGATTCAAGATGAATCAAAGTCAAGATTTTCAAGAACATCATGACAGTGAAGTCGCAAGGCCAAGTCGACCCCATCTGCGACTTGGGTGAAGTCGCAAAGCCAAGTCGACTTCATGATCGACTTCAAGTGGGCAAAACCTTCCAGCGTTGAAACTGAAGACCGAAGTTCGCGAAGTCGCACCCGAAGTCGACTCCACCTGCGACTTGGGTCGCAACGGTCGGAATTAATTCGAACGTTGGCGCATTAAATACGCGCCACCTACCTTCTAACGTTCGGATTCCCTCCAAAATTATAAAAGGGAGTTAATGTGAACGAGGGAAGTAGTTGGAAAACATTAAGTGAGCATAACTCCTATCTACAAGAGCATTAAAGTGATCAAGCCAATCAAGAGAGGAAGAATTGTGCTTCAAGTTGCAAGAGCTACATTCAGAAACTTCAAAGCCATCATTTACAAGTTCTTCCCTGCGCTAAATCGTTTCTACACACCTGTAAAGTGTAGTTTACTTTCATTGATTATTTATTTGTATTGAACTTGATTTAGCTTGGGTAGCTAAGATCAAGTGATAGCAAAGTAGTGTGTGATTGGAGTGTGACTCATCACCTACTTGTGCTAGTTGTTGATGCCTCCTAGAGCTTTGAATCTAGAAGAGAGCAAGAGGCTCTAATTGTATTGAGAGAATACAATAGTGGAACCCAAGTCACAAGGTGTGTGAGCTTGGAAGAGTGGAGTAGGGAGGTTGCCCGAACCACTATAAAATCCTTGTCTACTTGCTTTTATTTCTGCTCTCTTTATTACTTTGCTTTCCATTCAGTTTCTTCATTAAAGGGGATTAATTCTACAAGGGGTTAAGTTTTTAAGTTACCAAAAGAAATTTTTAAGAACCCAATTCACCCCTCCCCTCTTGGGTTTTGCCATCTATTCGGGACCCAACAAATCTCTCTCTGCCTCTCTCTCTATCTCTCCTCTGTTCTTTCTCTCTATCCCTCTCAATCTCTCTCTACCTCTCTCTCTATTCCTCTCAATCTCTCTTTGCCTCTCTCTATCTCTCCTCTGTTCTCTCTCTCTATCCCTCTCAATTTCTCTTTCAAAGCCTCTCTCACTCTCCTCTTTGTCTTTCTACCTCTCTAAATTTCAAAAATCCAATGGCTCCAAAGTCCAGACCTCCCAAGATAGCTGTATCAAAACCTTCTCTCAAACCTGTTCCCAGAAAATCTACATCCCATACTGAAGACGAGGTGCCTAGGAGGCAACGAACCTCTTCAAACCGAGGCCGGGAAGAACCATCCACTTCCACTGGCCGCCGGGTACATTTTCAAACGGGAACTCCGTCAACAACTGCTGGTTGTGAGGAACAACCCCAAACCTCACACAGCACTCAATCTGGGGCGAGAAGGAAAGACAACACAACTGGTAAAGCTCAGGTGTTAAAAATGCCGACTACGTACTTCAAGACCGAACTCCAGCATAGTCGGTTCTACAAACACTTCTACAAGAGGAAGGTATTCATTCCTAAAATAATTGATTTCAAGTTTCTGAAAGATTATGGGTCAGATATAGAAGATCTATTGGAATTTCAAGGTTGGACCAAGCTACTAAAGGAAGATGAAAGAGTCTATCCGGATCTAACCAGGATTTTCTATTATTTATGGGATGAGGAATATTATAGCAGTTTTGTAAAAGGAGTTAACATGTTCTTTGGAGTTGGAGTAACTCCAAATTTGGAAGGAGCAATGATCAACATCGGACAGATACTCGAGGTTCCGCATGAAGATGAGCCACTCCCTGCAGATCTTTCACTTGATCAGATATATAATCAGCTCACTCGGAGCAATAAATATCATTCAGGGATCAAGTTTCTGCATTACATGGATCTGTCTCCAAGGCTATGGGTTCTACGTCTGTAGATAGCCCACTGCATCTACCCTAAGGGCGGAGGACGGAATCAACTGAACCCTCAAGAAGCTGGGATTCTATGGAAAATAGTGAACAGGGTAAAAGTCAGTCTTCCCCGTTTGTTCATTGAAGCCCTCAGCTGCGGAAAGGACAATCCACGGGGAGTTCTACCCTACGGCACCTGGATCACGTAGATTCTTGAGCATTTTGAAGTGGATATTGAAGGCGAGCCCTTCGAAGTACTAAAATCCACTAATGCAATAAACAAGGCATTGATCCAGAGAATGAAGATCAATGTGCATGAACTCAGGGCCGAAGCATAAGCTCCTGGAGAGGAAAGACGAGCACATACTGAGGGGGAGCAGCCTCCAGAAGACCAACCAGATCCACCACAGGATATCCCTGAGGAGCCAGCTTCTCTCATGTTACTTGGATCCTTCTCTCCACGGGGATCAGCCATTCCAGATCCGGCACCTCAACCATCATATCAGGACATAACTCTACAGACCATTCGAGATGAAATAGCTACCCTACGAGATGAAATGGGTCAACAGGAAAACAGAGTTACCAGTCTCATCTCTGGTGTCCTCACAGCCATCATGGACATGCATTCCCGACAAGATCGTATCGATCGGGAAATGCGCACTATCCGGTATCATCTCGCATCTGGGCGTCATCGTAATCAGCCCATACTTGAACTAGATCCGTTTGAATTCGGATCAGTTGATCGAGATCTAACCCCCGCACCTGTTTCATCCTTCTACTCGTCTGCTCATGTTCGACCCGTCAAACCTACTCAATCTTCATATCCCATTTCCAAATTTCAATTCACCAAATCCTTGATAATTGAATCTCATTTTGAGTGATTGACAAAAAGGGAGAGATAGGATAGAGTTTGTTTTGAGTAAGTTTTAGGACATGACATAGGTTTTAGAGTATTTTTGGGTTAGGTAGCTTGTATATAGGTTTTCTTTTTTGCTTTACATTGTAATCTGTATGAATCATGATGATTGAAATAGGTTTTATGCTCAAATGTTTGTTTCATGCTCTGTTTGAAAGATATTTGATATTCTATTTTGGAAACTATATGAATGTGATTTTCTTGAAAGGTACAAACTCAAATTAGTTTTGTCAATCATCAAAAAGGGGGAGATTGTTGGAAACAATAGTTAAAACAAAACAAAATTGACCAAAACATAAGTTTTGATGATTAACATATTCAAATTTGAGTATAAATTGATTACTAATGAGTTTGATGAATGTCTTAAGGAATGAAAATCAGCCAAGTTGATTCCCAAGTCGACTCGGACTTCAACTTAGGGTGAAGTCGATCTCGAAATCGACTCCACATTCGACTTCAACATGTACCTGATGGACAGATTTGAATTTGGAAGGTGAACAGCTGAAGTCACAGTCGAAGTCGACTCCACTTACGACTTGGAAGCCAAGTCGCAAACGAAGTCGACTCCAGTATCGATTTAAAGATACACATTTCCTTCCAGCGTTGATTTTGAGACAGAACATTCCGAAGTCGCAGTCTAAGTCGACTCCAGCATGCGACTTGGGCGAAGTCGCAGACGAAGTCGACCCCAAGATCGACTTGAGTTTTTCAAGTCCAAGTCAAAAGCTCAAGCTCATTTCAAGACGAAGACAACTCAAGATATGAAGACTAATATAATTTTAAAGCAAGTAAGGTACATGAATTCATTCCAAATCAAAGAAGATTTGACCATACAAGTTTTCAAGTTCTCCAAGAATCACAAGGTTTGCAAGATTTGAAGCCAATCCAGAATGAAAATAATGTTTCTATTATTGAAGGAAAGTAGCTAAGCAAACAAGAGGTGAATCAACAAGGATCAAACTGTTTTGGCACAAAAACTGATCAAGTCGCATCCCAAATCGACTCCAAGATCGACTTGAGGCCAAGTCTGAAACCAAGTTGACCTAGAACTCAGACTTGGAAACTGAAGAGCTGCCGAAGTCGCACACGAAGTCGACTCCAGCATGCGACTTGGGCGAAGTCGCAGACGAAGTCGACTCCAGCATACGACTTGGGCGAAGTCGCAGACGAAGTCGACTCCACCTGCGACTTAGGAAAATAACGTTCGAATTTTCGAACGTTGGAACATTTATTGCGCGCCAACCACTTGTATAACGTTCAAAATCTTCCCTCCTCTATAAATAGACACTCAAGCAAACGTGGTTATACACAAGATAGAGTCTAAAGAGAGGAAAGAAGTACAAGCAAGAGTTCTTATTTGCTTTTCTCGAAATTTGAGTGATCTATACACTTTCAAAGGAAGAACAAGCTTCAAAGTTGCGATTTGCTTCAACGAAACACAATCGGTTGCTCCTACAGATTCTTTCTCAAGCTGAAACTTGCTACGCAACTCAGTAAAGTGTAGATCTTCTTTATTCTTACACTATTGATTGTTTTAGTGCTTGGTTTAAGTGTGGTGATTGAAACCAAGACGTTGCAAGTAGAGTTGTGATTGGAGTGTAACTCATCACCTACTTGTGTTGATTGTATATGCCCCCTAGAGCTGGAATCTAGAAGAGAGCAGAGGCTCTGGTTGTATATGCCTCATAGAGCTAGAATCTAGAAGAGAGTAGAGACTCTAGTTGTATTCGTGGAATACATAGTGCAACCCAAGTCACAAGAGGTGTGAGCTTGGAAGAGTGGAGTAGGGAGGTTGCCCGAACCACTATAAAATCTTGTGCGTTGATTTCTATTTCTACTCTCTACATTATATTGCATTCCATTTTGTTTCTTCATAAAGGGGACTAGATTAATCAGGGATAAAAATTTCTGTTTAAGTTTTAAATTTTCATAATACCCAATTCACCCCTCCCCTCTTGGGTAATTGCCATTAACTCGGGACCAACACTAAGTTCCGGGACTTGGCATCAACAAATGTCAAGGTTCGTGTAAAAAAGCAAAGGAAAATCACAGTAAAAACGCTTTAAAAAGAAAACTTTCCTTAGATACCTTGAAATATGGTGAGGGGAGCAAAAAAAAAAAATAGATCTCCGGATATCCTAAAATATGGTGAGGAGAGTTTTGCAATAAGTTTGGGGGAGGAAAGAATGTGCAGTTAGGCAAAATGGAATCCAGTGAATGATTACCATGTTCTTTGACAAGTCAGTTCAGCTTAAACCTTGGTTCGCCTGTTTTGTATTGATTTTCTAACAAGTTTCTTTTGATTAAGAGGAAGATTAGCATGTTGAATTATCACTTTGTACTGGGATTACTATCATCTACATGTGACTTGGTTTGCGAATGATAAATGAATATTCATGTCCTATTTTGAGAAATGGATGATTTTTCAAGTTTAGATTATTCTCGATCATGTTGAATAGAAAGATGGATTGTTGGAAGTATAATGGGAATCAGGTTGAGTTGACGGAGTCCAAATTCATTCGTTCATTCATTTATTCATTGTGTTTGCATGTGTTGCTCGAGGACTAGCAACATTTAAGTTTGGGGGTGTCATAACTCGTAAAAATACGAGTTATCATGGCCTATTTTAGACTATTTTTGCGTGTTAGTCCAAGAGATTAGGTTTAGTTTGCATCCATTTAACTAAATTTTCACTCGCTTTGCATTTTAGGAGCATTATGTAGTTTTTATGCATTTTTAATATAAATTAGGCATTTTAGTCAATTTATTTAGTTTATGTAATTTTTACAGGAAAGACGGAGAATTACAAGCACGCGAGCGAGTCAAATACAGAACAGAGCCAAGTGAAGGAGCACGGGGTTGGCGCCCAGGCGCCGCCCAGTGGTGCCCAGGCGCAATTCTACAGGCCTTTACCAGAATCTCCAACACCTAAGCAAAGTTCTAAAGGTTTTTGAAGTCACAAGTCACATTGATTCTATGGAGTTGGCGCCTAGGTGCCAAGGCATGAAGTCCTAGGGTTTCCAGAAAGATTTCTAAGTTATGCAGCTCCAGTGAGTTGGCGCCTAGGCACCAATACTCATCCGTACGCGCGTGGATTTCTGCACATGTGCTGCGCAAGCTACCCATTATAAATAGAAACCTAGGGCTACATGCAAAGGAGTTCCGGAGGCCATACAGGAGAGACCAAAATAGGGAGTAGCTGCTGTGGAGAAAAGGAGGAAACCAAAGCTTCAAAGAAGGAGAGAAGAGCAAGTGGAGATCCAAGCCATCACCGCAAAATCCATTGAGTTTCATCTCCTCTTCTCATCTATCTCTACCTGTTTGTTATTCTCCTTGCTTGGGATGATTGTAAACTCAATTTTAATGGGAATTCAAATCATGTTTATGGGCTGAACCTTCCTATGGTGGGAGATATGTAGGATTTGAATTCATAGCTTATGATATTTGGTTTTCTTATGCTTGAATTAATAATATAGTTGTGTTGTGACATATATTGCTTGAGATTACCTTTATATATTATGCTTAATGCGTTTACAAGCTTTGCAACCTTGTGGATTGATCTAATATTCAGATTCATGCTTAAAAAAGTGGAATTTGAATAAGATCCATATATAAGGCACAGGTATTCTAACTCATGTTGTGTTAGATGTTAATATGGATAGGAATATACCTATTAACCCTGTGTAATCATGATTAGGTTATATTGTTATCAACCTTGTTTTACTTGTATGAATGGGAACATGGCACATGACTAAAACTTGGTTAGGTTTGTATGTGTTGGAAGACATATATGAATGTGAATGAACCTAGATTAGTAATCTCTACACAATTAACTTAATTGAAACCAAATAACATAGCTGTGATACAATGAATTCATATTATCACCTATCTTAATCATCTTAAGGCAATATCAGCAACATCCACACCACTCTGGTCATTTACTGCTTTGCTTAGTTTAGTTTAATTCAATTCTTTGAAACCAAATCTCATTCTTTTTACCAATTCACTTAGACAATTGAGATTTAAGGTGCTAATCCGTTTAACACAATCCTCGTGGGAACGATACTCTACTCACACTTTATTACTTGACACGACACGTATATTTGCGTAAATAGCGAGCAATTTAATAGACATATACACAGCTCGTCAGGACCTTTCAAGCATGTTAGAAGAGAGAAACTTAAGAAAAAATAAAGAAGAAGGCAGCTTGGACGAGTTTAAGAGGAGGAAAATTCTTATCCAAAATCAAGTAAGTATTGGCCTTTAATGATACATAAGTATGGGTATTTAAATGATATGTTCATGGGCATTAAATTTGGTGTGACGCCCCATGAATTAAGTTGTCAACGAATTTCTAAAAATTTCATTTGAGTTGCCAAGCTAGGCTTAGTTTATGCCCAAAAATATGAGGGATCACAAATATACAAGTTATGATTTAATAGCTTTTTGGAATGTTAGATGAAGATTCAAGTAAGTAAGCTTTCATATAAACCATGTATGTGGGGTTGCAAGTGATTGAAATGAAATATTTATGCTCATATGTATGGAACGTCCGCACTTGAGTATATGGGAAGAAAAATTCTGTTATATATGTTAATTTCATGATTAAACAGATGTTATATGTAGAATTTCGGAATTAAGAACTAATGAATAAGGGTTTGGTACGTGTATTATGTTAAGATGCAAGTATGAGGGGTAAAACCAAGAAAAAATGGAACAAAATGGAACTGTTACAATGGGGAACAAGAATTCCAGAAATTTCATATGAAATTTAGTGTATTAGAGATCATAAACAAGCCCTTAAAATGACCACAAGAATGGTTAATATGTAACACCCTATCTATGTGTCATTAAGGTGCAATTGCATTAGTGAAAATTAGCAAAATGAGGCCACAAGGGGCTGTTTGGAAATGGATGACTAATTTTAGAAATATAAATTGGAAATTAGCTTATATAAGTTGTAAATAAGCCCCTTGAATGATCACAAAAAGGTTTATACCCTAGATGCATGTATTGAATGAAATAAGTGAATAAATCACTAAGTTGTATGGGTAATTGCACATGTATGAGGCTGTTTTGAGGAAAGGATGGTTAATCCAAAAATTTGATATGAATTGGGTTGCAATAGGCCCTAAGTAAGCCCTTGAATGATTACAAAATGGTATAATATCCTAGATTTGGGTATTGAACAAAATGAACGAAGAAAGCACTAAGAAGGATGAGTATTTGTTTTAAAAAAAGAAATTATGTAAATTTAACTTGTTATAAGTTAAAAACAAGCATTTGAAATGATTTCAAAAAGTTTAAGACTCTAAACATAAGGATTGAATGAAATAATGAACAATCACAAAGATTACATAAATATGTGATTGTTAGAAAAGTAGGATATAATTCAAGAATTAAACATGGATTACGTCTCTTGAAAATTTCAAGAGAGTGAATACCATAGGCTTGGGTATTAAATGAAAATGAGTAACCAATCACTAATGTCATAAAAATATATATAAACATATATTTGACCATTAGTAAAGGTAGATATAAATTTTGAAAAATTGATTGGAATATGACTTGTTATAAGTTATAGATAGAAGCTATGAAAGATTTCAAAAGATAAAACCCTCGACATGGGTGTCAAATGAAATGAATAACGTATTACTAAGGTAATATGTTTATACATATATATGATTTTCAAGAAAGGTGAATGGTGAAATTAGAAAGGGTTGGTTACAATTAACTTGCTAAAGAGTGAGTTGAAATCATATAAAATATCCATGTGACTTAAGAATTGTGGATAATCATTTCAAAGAAAGGATTGATAAGAAATTAACTTGCTACAAAATTATGAATGCGTATTTTGAATAATTTCAAGAGATTCATACACAAAACATAAGTATGGAAGGAAAGAAACAACCCATGTATTAAATTTATATGGGTATGAGGTTATTGGGAAATACAAGTGTTAATCCCAAAGAAAGAATGATTTAAAGTTAATGTGTTATGGATCATATAAGATTAAAAACCATATGTCACGTATATGTGAATTGGAAAAAAAAAAGAAACAATGCATACAAGCACAACATATGATAAAAATGTATAAGATAATCATGTTTACTTGTCTAGGAAAAGGTAAGGAAAAGATAGAAAGCGCAAAAGGATCGCCACAGGTAATTGAGAAAGACTTTTGATAATGATATTTTATTCTCAAATGATAAAATACTTTCAAGTTTTTTCACTTGAATGTTTCTAAAGTTATTTAAGAATGGTCATCCCGTCATCCCTTTATTTCATAAATGATTTGATTTACTGCTCTTATTAAAATGATTGATTAAATTCTTCTCTACTTGGAAATGGCATGCTAGCATGGATTTAAATGATATTTCATTGAAACAATGTTCAAAAAAAAAGTGCAAATAATTCTCTACATAAGAATGACAAGTTATCATGTCTAAGAGGTATACAATGTCGGGATGATTGAAAGTCATCGATAACTCGTAAAAATGCGAGTTATCATGGCCTATTTCAAACTATATTTGTGCATTAGTCCGAGAGATTAGGCTTAATTTGCATCCAGTTAGCTTAATTTTCACTCGCTTTGCATTTTATGAGCATTACATGGTTTTTATGTATTTTTGGCATAAATTAGGCATTTTTAGTTCATTTATTTGGTTTATTCATTTTTTGCAAGAAGGACAGGCAAATTTACAAGCATGTAGGCAAGTCAAATGTAGAACAGAGTCAAGTGAGAGAGCATGGGTTTGGCGCTCAGGCGCCACCCTACAGGTTTTTGCCAAAATCTCCAACATCCAGCAACAAAAGCTTCCAGGGAGTTGACGCCTAGGCGCCAACTAGGGGCACCTAGGCGCCACCTCAACAACATGCAGACAAGTCCAAAAGGGTTTTGAGGTCATAAGATACAATAGCTTCCAGGGAGTTGGCGCCTAGGCGCCGTGGCATGATCACAGAGCTACCTCGAAGAGTTTTGAAGTTATGAAACATCAAAGAAGTTGGCGCCTAGGCGCCAAGGCATGAATTCCTAGGTCTTCTAGAAAGGTTTCTAAGTTACCCAGCGCACAGAGAGTTGGAGCCTAGGCGCCTAGGCGCCACTGCGCATCCATACACGTGGATTTCTGTACGTGTGCTATGCAAATCAATATTATAAATAGAAACCTAGGAGTTTGCACGTGAGGGGGAGAGCAGAGATGGAATAGACACCCAGAGAAGGAACGAACTCGATCTAAGCGCGGATTAAAGAGAAGATTCAAGCCCATTGGTGTAAACCGCCTAAAAACCAGTTCTCTCTTCATCCTTCTATTTTTCTGGATACTTATAATAATGGATGTAAAGGATTTTTATATCATGTCTTTGAACTAAATTTCCTTTAGATGGATAGTTAGGATCAATTGACATCTAACTATATTGTATTGGTTCTTTAAATTCAGGAATGAATATTTGATTTTCTATATGATTGTGTGTGTGATTTACCCTTGCATATGAGGTTTAACGCTTTTTACAGGATTAGCTACCTTGTAAGATGTTTTAATTGCTTGATTAATCATTAGAAAAGAAATTTTTTTGCTAGATCCATGCGTAGGGCATAAGTTTCCTCTTGGTTAAGGAGAGTTGTTTAATGGATAGGAATATACCATTAAACCCTATGTAGTCAACGAACAGGTTATGAACTTATCAATTCCACTTTATTTAATGGCATGAGAACATAACAATTAAATAGGGTGTAATTAGCTTTATATACGTTGGAAGACATATATAAATATTATTAAACTTGGACTAGTAAATCCAAGTATAATCTAATGAAAAGGAACCAATGCAATATAGTTTAGATTCAAGGATTCCAAACTATCCATCTGCCATCCCCGATTGATATACTCTTTTCAAGTATTCCAGTTATTCCGCGGACTCTGTTCTATTTTCTTATTGCGTTTGATAGTTTTAGTTTTAAATTTAAAACTCAGAATTTGTCATTCAACGAAAGCAATTAAACTGAATAATAATACCAGTTAAATAAATTCCTTGTGGGAACGATATGCTACTCACTCATTATTACTTGATTCGGCACGTATATTTGCGTTAAAAGTGAGCATTTTAATTGGCATATACGCAGCTCGTCAAGTTTTTGGTGCTGGTGCCGGGGAATTGGTTTAACTAATTATTGTTAGTTTTATTGCTTTCTTGTACAATTTTATAGATATAGTTCATTTTCATCATTCCTTTTAGTTTAGAATTTTTCCGCTAGTTTAATTGAATTGGTTTTTGCGGGGACGATTGTGTTTGCATGCTCGGAGACAGAGCTAGAAAGGAGAGCATTATTCCTTTTGATCCGAAACCCGAAAGAACTTATCTAAGAAGGCTTCATAAGAGCAGGGAAGCTAGGAGTCAACAGCATACTATGGAGCGCATTAGGAATCAGGACGAGAACATTCACGCAAACCAACAGGGGAACCAAAGGATTGAGGTTCCAATTCATCCACACAAGATGATTTGGACACAGAATGTAGTTCAGACTAGCATCACACCTCCTCCTATCGACACCAACAACTTTGAAATCAAACCGGTGATTTTCCAGATGCTCCAGTCCATTGGGCAGTTTGGGGGATTATCTTCTGAGATCCACACCGCCATCTGTGGAATTTTCTGCAAATCATGAACATGTTTAAGCAGAACAGAGTCTCCGATGAGGCAATGCAGCTACAGACCTTTCCATATTCACTGAGGGATAGAGCTTCAGAATGGCTAGATCCTCAGCCCCCGAACTTTGTCAATACATAGAATGACTTGGCTCAGAAATTTCTAGAGAAATATTTTCAGCCTGCCAAGTTAGCCAAGCTGAGGATGGTCATAGTCTCATTCAAACAACACGGAGAGGGGACTCTATCAGAGGCTTGGGATCATTTCAAAGACCTGCTCTAGAAGTGCCCACATCATGGAATTCAGCCATGAGTTCAAAATTCAAATTTTCTATAATGGTCTCCAGGATTTCACCTGTCACATGGTGGATTTATCGTCAAACGGTTCTCTGCTGACGAAAAGCTAACGAGAATCATACGCCCTACTTGAAAACTGTGGTGCCCCCAACCCAAGCGTCACATCCTTACCTCGGGATCTATTGACTTGTACACATGATCAGGATTGTTGCCCCATCACACGGCGGGCTTATTGGATATTTATCCAATTATTTAGATTTCCTTAATAATTTATTTTGAAAATATTTTTCCTCAAATGCCCATACAAGTCATCTTTGACCTAATACACACATTTCATTTCAGATATAATCATAAAATTTCATAACATGCCTATCATCCATAATTCGCATGTTAATAAAATACAAATCATCGCATAGATCATAAAATGTTAAGTCACATTACATTCCATTATCCACAAGACACACATATTAAAATTTATAAGATCTTCACATTCTTCATGCTTAGTTCAAGCTCCTTATCTCTTTCCTTTCTTCACCTGTCTACGGGTTTGGAAAAAAAAACGTCAGTTGTACACTCAATAAACAAGCTTTATACATATTTTCAGGCAAATCATTTCAAAGGAAACATTTTTCAAAAGCGTTTCTCTCCGTTCAGTAGAGACACTTATCAAGTCATCAACTACCTGCGGAGCAGAAACCTTTTATTTACAATCATCATGGAAAACAACATTATACTCCCTCGGGGATATATCATGATAATGAGATGAATGCATTATGATCTCTTAGGATGGAAGCTAGCCAGGCGACCATCCGTCTTCATCTTCTCCCATCAAGGAGGCGTCACCGGCCCTTGGCCTATCTTAGCGATTCGGCCACACCAAAGGGGGACAATCGGTCCGCTTACACCTTTAAGATGGACCTCATGCTTGTGCACATGAACTTATCCATGACATGCTAGCATGATTTTCCTTGTATAATTTCATAAAGCAGTATGTTTCATTTTTAACAAAACAGTTATATAAATCAGTTATCAACACATAATGAACTAAGGAATGGCCATCCTTAAAGAACTTAGAAATAAATTTCAAATATCATTTTCTTAAATCAATAAAAGCAGTTAAAACATCATTTGCAATTCTTTAAGAATAATTTAAGAAATAAAAATCATTTGGAAAATTTGGCTTGCTTACCTTGTTCATGCGAGCTTTCCGGGTCAACTTTTTCTTTTCCTTTGCCTATACATGAAAGAATGACATAGCATTTATGTAAATTCTATTTTCTTGCATTCACTTAGTTTTTCAACCCATTTTCATAAATATTCATAACCCGCTTAAATTCCAAGTCGGGTATGCGTATATAACATACTTATATATTAACCATTCATTACATCACATATTCAATTTCCATATTTAGGGTAACATTTATACATGTCATAAAACATTCATTAATCATTCATTAGACATCATATGAAGCGATAAACTTCCAACTTGTCATTTTTCACATATTTTTCATATGTTGTGCCCATTTTAAAGCACCTGATTAATGTCCTAAACCCCATATATTGATCTCGAATTTTGGGGTTATCCAAACAACGATATATTTCACGTGTTTCCATCATTTTTTTATGCATTTTTGTATTTTATCATTTTACATAACTCATTCATCATTTTATCATACTCCTTACTTCACATATGTTCATTTCTCAACACATAATTCATGTGTTTCTTAAAAATTTTTCAAATCAGAAACTTGGCTTCTAATTAAGTATGATTATACAACTCAATTAACACTTTATTTAGTGTATTTTCATGGATTTTTAATCTACTAATTTTAGGGTTCTAAAACAACAACTTTTCATGTATGTATGGTACCTTTCTACACCACTTGGACGTCCACATATTAACTCTTTAAAATCTGATTTTGGGCAATCCTTGCTAATCCCTTTTTCACGTCCAAAGTACCCTAAATTTAGGTTATTTTACCTTATAATTCATCCATAATTTATTTGAAGTACTTCATGTATCATTTTCAACATTTAAACGTGAAATTCGGGTCTTAAGAGTAACCCTAATTAGCCTTCCTTCTAAAATTCATAAATCATGCTAAATTTGGCATATATCAAACATCTAAACATGAATTATCATGTAATCATATCAACTTAATAAAACAGAAACATTACACAAAAATTCAAGCAAGTTTCAGCTAGTTTATGAGCTCATAATCCACCCTAAACATCATTTCCTTTCACTTGAACCCTTAATTGCAAACTTGCCATTAATTTTTTATTTAATATCCTAATTAAGGGCATCATAAATACTCCATTAAGAGTTCATTATGAATCATATTCATGATTCATAAATTGAGTTAGAAAAATTAGATAAAAATGATTCAAACTCAAATGTATACTTGAATCGATTAACACTCAAGCTCAACTTCTTAAGCTAATCTCCTTAGCTTATTTTCTCCTTTTCTTTTCCTTTTTCTCCCCTCTTTTCTTGACTTCAAGCTTGCTAAATGAGGAGGATGTGCACTGCTGGAAAGGGGGCTAAGCTCCTTGAATTTGTTTCTAACTTTCAACTATATGTGCATATGGACGTCCATTTGAGAAGTAGCTGGAATTTTCAGCTTGTGGACCCCACTTGCCTCATCATTTTGAGATTATTTTAATGTATACTTATCTCCCTTGTTTTTTTAATGCAATTAGGCATGTATTTAGCATTTTTTTAAAAATTAAAAAACTAAGATTATCAGCTGTTTGGACGGTCCACATTGCTGCTCCATTTTGCTGTCCATGTACACGTCCTTGTTTCAGCTGCCTTTTTGAAATATTTTTCACCATTTTGTAGCTTTAAATTAATGTCCATTTAATTACCTAGTAATTAGCTTACTTAGGTTCAATTTAGGATAATTAAAAAAATCACAAAAATTAACAAAGGCTGCTATACCGTCCACATCTCCTTCATGCAACCTTGTTGTCCATTTCTTGATCTCATCTCAATGGCCTGGATCTGCTACTTTTAATCACGAATTTCTACTCTAATTTAATGCACATTTACCCACATTAATCCACAGCTGACATTGGCATATATTTTACTTAAAAATATTTCACAAAAATCCAATTTAATAGACTGTTTGGATGTCCTTTGCATACCACATAAGCTATGCTCCTTTGAGCTACTTAATTCAGCATTTATTTATGAGATAATTATAGGAATTTTTCCATTTTTAATAATTCATAAAATACCCTACAATTTACCTCCTTTTGACACCTCAATTTCGTCTTTATTCATATGATTATTTTACTCATTTTTAACATAAATGTTAATCACTTTTTGGGATAAAAAGTCAAAAGTGTTGATCCCAATTTCGTGCAGGCCTAATCCCATCATCATTTGCATGATTCAATCCATTCGCATAATTTTAACCGTCCATTTAAAATTTCATCTTAATCCGATCTTTCTAACTCATGTTATGATCGTTTTAAATTTTGGACAGTGATGATCAATTAGCATCAAAATTTTCAAAATCTAATTTTCCCATGTGATTAAGCATGAAATTATGTGCTCCCCCCTCAATTTTCATCTTAATCCTCCTTAAGGCCATCAAGTTATGAATTTTTCAATATTTTCCCACTTGGCTATATAATTAGCCTCCTAATCTCCATTAATCACATTATGGAATTTAACTAATTTTTCATGGCACACTAATGCTTATCCATCCTCATTATATTACTTCAACCATATTAATACACATTGACTTAAAATGATAAATTTAAATAATATTCATAACCACTGACCTAATTGCAACAAGTCATAAAAATGGCAAATAATTCATTTATAAATAAATCATTGATACATAAATCATTCAAATGTATATACATGATTCCTACTTGGATCAGGGTTTCACAATTCTCCCCTCTTATAATAGGTTTCGTTCCGAAATAGTTTATCCTTTAAACAATTGGGAGTATTTTCTTTCTACTTCTTCTCTTTGTTCCCATGTAGCTTCACCTTCAGAATATCGGTTCCATTGAATCTTTACATATTCTATCTCTCTATTCCGAAGCTTCTGTACCTTATGATCCAAGATTCTAATTGATCATTCCTCATAGTTCAGATGATCTTGGATCGGTAGATTTTCTGCTACCAGTACAAGGGTTGGATCTGCTACATGTTTCCTAAGCATAGATATATGGAAGACATTATGTACTAAGGCTAGTGTCGGAGGTAAAGCAATCCTATAAGCCAACTTTTCAATCTTCTCCAACACTTCAAATGGTCCAATATACCTGAGATTCAACTTACCCTTTTTTCCATATCTTGTAACTCCCTTGAATGGCGTGACCTTTATAAACACATGTTTGCCAACTTGGATATTCAAATCCTTTCTTTTGCAATATGTGTAACTCTTTTGCCAACTTTGGGCTGTGAGTATACACTAGCGTACAACTTCTGCCATTCGTTGAGACAAGTCTGGGGCTAACTTCTTTTCTCCAACTTCATCCCAGTTCAATGGCGTTCTACATCGCCGTCCATACAACGCTTCAAATGGAGCCATTTGAATACTAGCCTGATAGCTGTTATTATACGTAAACTCAGCTATAGGTACATATTCATTCCATGAACTACTAAACTCCAAAGTACACATACGGAGCATGTCCTTGATAATCTGATTTACTTGCTCCGTCTGCCCATCTATTTGGGAATGAAAAGCTGTACTAAACTTGAGTTAGGTGCCTAGGGTTTCGTATAAACTTTTCCAGAATCGAGATGTGAATGTTGCGTCTCGATCGGAAATTATTGACTTAAGCACTCCATGAAGTCTTACTATTTCCTTATAGTAGACTTTAGCTAATCTTTCTGCAGTGTATGTCCTCTTTATGGGTACAAAATTTGCAACCTTAGACAACCGATCTACAATTACCCATATAGAGTCGTTCCCAGCCTGAGTCTTAGGTAATCCTTCAATAAAATCCATCGTAATATCATCCCATTTTCAATCAGGAACTTCCAAGGATTGTAATTTTCCAGATATCCATTGATGATCAGCTTTCACCCTTTGGCAAGTTAAGCACTTAGCTACGTATTCAGCGATCTCTCTATTCATATTATTCCACCAATATGCTTTCTTGAGATCCTGATACATCTTGGTGCTTCCTAGATGAATGGAAAATGGTGAAAAATGCACCTCTTTAAGAATTTACTCTTTCAACTCAGCTGTATTAGGTATCCATAGATGCCCTTTGTACCGATACATACCTTGTTCATCAACAGAAAATTCAGTCAACCCTTTCTTCTTCATTTTCTCCACATGTGCATATAGGTTTGTATCTTTTTGCTGCGCAGTTCTAATTTGCTCAAATAGTGACGATTGTATGTATATTTGTGATAACCTCGTTTGAACTCCAGGGGGACATACAATCAATTCTAACTGTCTTATCTCCTGAAGCAACCCTTCCTATTTTTTGATAAGGTGCGCTATGCTGACATTTCGGCTGAATGCATCGGCTACTACGTTTACATTACCTGGATGGTATAAAATCTCCAAATCATAATCTTTTAATAACTCGAGTCATCTCCTTTGCCTCATGTTCAACTCCTTTTGAGTGAAAATATACTTAAGGCTCTTATGATCTGTATAAATTTCACACCTAGTACCATACAGGTAATGTCTCCATATTTTTAAGGCAAACGCCACTGCTGCTAATTCTAAATCATGAGTGGGGTAGCTTACTGTGAAACTCGCAATCTTAGAATAACACAGATTTTTGTACTGATTTTTATGATAAATAAAATTCATGAAATATGTTATATTTGCAAATGTGTACTAGAGGTTAAAATAATGCAATTAAGAATTTAACCCATGTGAATAGTGCATGTGAATAGTAATCGGGGATTAAGACACGTGATTAAGGGTTAATCACTTGGATTAACTTAATCACAAAAAGATAAAATAGAGATTTAATCACTACAGGATGAAATAGCAATTCTTTTGGATATTTTAATTCAATTTTGGATTTTTGTGAAAAATTAAAGAAAAATTCATAAATTGCAATCTGGACGTCGAATTTTGATGAAATTTTTTATGAATGGTTAAAAATTCATGGTGAACATGATTAATGGGTTAAGATGTGATGAAAATCACAAATCAAGGGTTAAGATGAAACGTCAAAAGGAGATCAAAAAGGTAACTTAACTTTTAATAAATTCTACTTTTGACTTTTTAATAAAATAAATAATAAATAATAATAATAAATAAATGAAAGGAAGTTGCAGCAGGGGCGTGGAAAGGGGTAGATGGAAAATTTTGACCAAATCAATGGTCCATGATCATCATCATCATCAACCAACGCTAGGATTTATTTAGCCTAAATTAATAAATTTTAAAAATCAAAAAACTTAAGGAAAATAGGACTGCATAGGGTGGGCTGGCGCAGGCCTATGGTGGTAGCTCTTGGCTCAATGCATTTTTCAAAATTATAAAAAAATACATTTTCATAATTAAATACCTCAAGCTAGGGGGGTAAAATCCAATTTTTGAAAGATCAAGCCCTATAAATAGGGCAGCAGGGGGGACGCCCAAGGCATCATTTCTCCCAGCTCCACTTGAGAAATCCCAGCTCTCAAACCCTTCCACACGTCCAAGGAAGAAGAGGAGAAAGTTAGAGAGAGAAAGTGTGAGAAAAAGTGGGATATTTCCACTTCGGGTAAGTGATTTCTACCCAAATTTCTTTTGGATGTTAAACAAAGTAAAATCATGATTAGATAATGCCTAAGCATGAGAAAATGAGTATAGATATAATGCTTAATCGAAATTATGCCAAAACATCAAAACTTTGAAGCGAAGAGAGAGCATTCGGGAAGATAGCATATGATATGTGTAAATAATGCTCCAAAAATGATAAATGATAATTTAGTATGTATAATTATAATAAATATGATGTTGGAATGATAGTATATTAATTTCATGATTTTTGGAATTAAAGATTATGCTTAAGTGAATTTATATTGATTTTTTTAGTATATGGAGAAAGTGATTTATTTAGCCAAGTAAATAATGATAAATTCAAAATTTATGAATTTTTCCATGATATACTAAGCATAAGCTATGTCATGATATTTTTTATTTTTCGAAAAATGTCAATTTTTGGAACCCATGAATAGTAATCACGTCGCTGTGAACAGTAACCTCGTATGAACAGTAACTGCTACAGTAATTTGCTACAATAAACAGCGTGATTTGGAAAATTTTGAGATTTATTTTTATATTTTATAAGGATATATTGATGGAAATTTTAAAGGATTTATGGATAAAAATCCATATAAGGAAATAATGACCAAGTATTTTTAAGGTTAACCCCTATAAGAAATTATGGAAGAAAATAAGGTTATAAATGAATATAACATATGTATGATAAAGTATGTATATCCTTTTCACTTGCATAGGAAAAGGAAAGGAAAGGATAAAGGAGTCAGATTAAAGCAAAGCAAAGATAAGCAAGCAAACTTTTTTTGAAAATGATTTTTATATTTTTATATTGCAACCATGGAATATGTCAGAATTGATTTATTATAAGCAAATCCATATGGAAATAAGGAGAAATGTTGAGATATGTGGGAATTGCTTTATCATAAGCAAATCCTTATGAAAATAAGGAGAAATGTGGAAATGGTTGCATTATAATGGAAAAAGGAAAATCTTGATTTTCAAATAATATTTGGTTTTATTGAATGAATTTAAAATGATTTATTAAAATGTTTTGAAACGAATTTAAGGAAGACCAACCGATAATCAATTTGAATGAAGATTTTTTTTTAAAGTAATGACCAAAGGATCATACAAGCTTACCTTTATATAGAAGTAACTCATGTGTCATATGGACAAAGAATATGATACCATATAAAGAAAATGAATTATGCATTGGTATATCCTTTGTTCATGAAAAACCCAAAAAATTGGAAGAAAAGCGTTTGCAAAATCTTTTGTCTCTAGATATTAAAATGTTTTCGAAATTGTTTTACCGCTCAAAAATTATTTAAAAACATTTTAGCAAAATTTTGAAATTACTATTTCTCAAATATTTCCTTTAAATATTTTAAATGATTTAGAAATGTGTTATTTAAATATTTTCAAAATTATTTAAGGTTGGTCATCCTTACAAAATATTTTTATTAACTTGTTAACTTGGGCTGTGCCAAGTTTTCAAGTTAGAAAAGGGAATACAGGCCGAGGTCTGTACTATTTTAAAATGACATGCTAGCATCAAATTTTGAAAAGGAAAAGTCACAGACTAGGGACTGTGGAGTTTTATAAAAAGCATGCTAGTATGTGAATATGGAGAAAGGAATGTGCACATGAGTTATGTACTAGGTCTACTATAGAGGATATGCAGACCGGACGCGATTGCAAGATCGGCCCCCTCTACATAGGCCAAGTCACTTCAAAAGGCGAAATGCCGGCTGCGCCCTCCCTGATATGAGAGAAGAACACGGATAACTGTCTGGCTCGCGAGTTATCAATAGAGATAATTTCTCTTCTAAGGAGGAAAGGGTGATCACTTAGTAAGTGTCACCTACCAGACGGACAGAAACGTCATGCATGATGCATATGCTTATTTTAAAAAGGTTTTATGGAAAATATTTTAAGGACATGAGAATGTCCTTGGAGAAAGGAAGTTTTATGAAAAATGTTTTTATGTTCATGGAAAAGAGGTTTACATGTTAAGTTTGCAAGCATATGTTTTATGAAAGGTTTTATGAAAAGGTTTCTACTGGTTGATAGTAGATCACTTGATAAGTGTCTACTATTGAACGAGAGAAATGCATTTAAATGAAAAAAAATGCTTGCTTACTGAGTTTCGACTCATGTTTTGCTTTTCAAACCATAGACAGGTACAACACAAGCCAGGAAGGAAAGAAAAGAGAAGATATGAAGAAAATTTTATGCTATGCTAATTTGTATATGGTATAAATGAACATATGGTAAGGAGTTTTCAAATTACGTATGTATGAAATGATCAAGTCAAAAGGACCTGTATTGTAGAAAGAGAAAATGTTATAAATAATATTTGCAAAATTTATGTCAAGAATGTGTACATATGATGTTATGTGATGAAAGAAAAAAAAAAATTTTGGACGAGATCCAATTAAGAACCCGCCACATGATCAAGGCAACAATCCTGATTCACACTTGCCAATCGATAAGATCTTGGAGTAAGGACAAATGTGACGCCTCGGTTCGGGGCGCCACGCTTACCTCATTGGGCTTCAACTGTCGCGATGCATGAGCTATCACCTTTCCTCTCTCCATTAGCACACACCCTAAACCCTTTCTTGATGCGTCACTATAGACCACAAAACCCTCATTTCCTTCGGGTAGGGTTAGGATAGGTGCTTCTACCAACCGTTGCTTCAACTCTTGAAAACTGTGCGCACATTCTTCAGACCATACATACTTGACTCCTTTATGGTCAATCTTGTTAATGGGGCTGATAACTGAGAAAATCCTTCAACAAACCTTCTATAATACCTGCCAATCTAAGAAAGCTTAGGATTTCTGTAATGGTCGTCGACCTTTGCCATTTCAAAATTGCCTCAATCTTTTGAAGATCAACCTGAATTCCTTTTTCTAATATTATATGACCTAGAAATCCTACTTGTTTCAACCAAAATTCACATTTCTTTAGTTTAGCATACAATTTCTCTTTCCTCAGCCTTTCCAGTACCTTTCGCGAATGAAACTCATGTTCTTTCTCTTTTTTGGAGTAAATCAAGACATCGTCGATAAATACCATCACAAATTGATCAAGATAGTCTCGAAATACCCTATTCATCATATCCATGAATACACCAGAGGCGTTAGTGAGCCCAAAAGGCATCACTAAAAACTCATAATGTTTATACCTAGTTCGAAAAGCTATTTTGTGAACATCGGTAGGACATATTCTCAATTGATGATACCTTGACTGTAAAACAATCTTAGACAAAGTTATAGCTCCTTGCAACTGATCAAACAAATCATCGATCCTGGGTAGTGGATATTTATTTTTCCTGTGACCTTATTTAATTCCCTGTAATCAATACACAATCTCAAACTTCCATCCTTTTTCCTTATAAATAATACTGGAGCTCCCCAGGGTGATACACTGGGTCTGATAAAACCTTTATCTAATAGCTCCTATATTTGAGTCCTTAGCTCATTCATTTCAGCCGGTGCCATTCTGTATGGAGTCTTCGATATCGGAGTTGTACCTAGTATGATGTCTATAGTCATATCCATTTCTCTTTGTGGAGGTAGTGTGGTTAATTCTTTTGGAAATACATCAGGAAATTCTCTAACCACAGGAATTTGATTTATTTCTACCTCTGTACCTTTTTCTACATTAACTGATACCAGATAAGCTTGGCACCTTTGGCTGATCATCTTAATCGCTTTCATGGATGATATTAATATCGTAGAATTTTCAAGTTGTCTTAACTTTCCAATGGCTATTTCTTTTTCTGGGGCGGCTTCAAATTGTACATTCTTATTCTTGCAATCAATCGTGGCTCCCCATTGACTCAGCCAATCCATACCCAATATTACATCATAGGTAATTGGATCAAGTTGGCTTCTAAAATCAACGATCTTATCCTAATTGGGCATGCTTTGCATACTTGGCTAACACTAGCTAATCTATACACAGGAGATTCTACGTAGATTATCTCATTAGTTTCCTTTACCGGTAGTGCATGGGTGGCCACATACTGGCATGCTATGAATGAGTGCTAGTACCAGAATCAAACAAAGCAACTGCCGAATTTTCTAAAATATAAACCATACCTGTGACTACCTTCTCCTCTTGCTCTTGAGACTCTGTCCGAGTTAAAGCATGCACATGTACCGGATTCGTGGTAGTTCCCTGCTTATTCGCTGCTCCGGGTATCCTGAGTTGTGCGGGTCTTCCACGTCCTTGTGACGTTTGTGCCTTATTCGGACAGTTGGGAGCGATATGTCCTATTTGGTCACAAATATAACATTTAATGACCTTTACTTCACTCACTCTGCATTCCTTGACTACATGACCTGCTTGCCCACATTTATAGCATCGATTTGAGCCTTTTAAACGCTCGCCTGCATGTCGCCTTTAACATTTTCTGCAAAAAGGCGGAAGTTTCTTCTTTAGGGCTCCTTTTCCTTTCTTTGCATTTCCTTTCTTAGCCCTTTCTTTCCCCAGTTCATCTTCCTTTGTTCCAAAGTTGAACATCTTTGACCAAAGTCTTAATTCTTGTGTTCTCAATGCCTCAATTTCCAATGCTCTTGCCCTCTCAAGACTTGAAGCATAATCCTTAATTAGCAAAGGGGCAAGGCTTTCTCTAAGGTACGGCCTTAGTCCATGTTGGAATATTTGTGCTTTATTTTCTGGCACATTGGCAATCCAAGGCATATACCTAACTAAGGCATTGAACTTCGTGGCATACTCAGTGTTGGAAATAATTATTGAAATTAAATGAAAATACCCAAACCATATGTTTTGATGATTAAACAACAAAATTTGAGTAAATCTAAGCTACTAATATGTATTATGCAAATGTTCAAAGCTGTAAAAGGATATATACAAAACAGAACAAGTCAAGTCGCAACTCAAGTTGACTCAGACATCGACTTAGGCGAAGTCGATCTCTCAAGTCGACTCCATCTCCACTTCAAAGATGATTTTTCTTCCAGCATTGATTTTGGAGAGCAGAAAAACTGAAGTCGCAGATGAAGTCGACTCCACTTGCGACTTGGGTGAAGTCACAGACGAAGTCGACTCCAGCATCGACTTCAAGCAGCAACTTCTTTCCAGCGTTGAAATTGGGTAGCAAAACTTCTGAAGTCGCAACCGAAGTCGACTCCACATGGGACTTGGGTAAAGTCGCAGGCAAAAGTCGACTCCAGCATCAACTTCAACTTGGTAGGGCAAATTTTCAAGTTCAAGTCGAAGAACAAGTCGACTTCGAGATAGACTTGAGTCAAATAGAAGATGAAGACGACTCAAATTTCTCAACTTGAAAATATGAAGACTAATCCAAGTTTAAAGCAAGCAAGACACATGATTCAAATCATTCTACATCAAGGTTGGAATTGTTCATACAAGATTCAAGTTTTTCAAGTTCTCTAGACTTAAAGCTAAAGAAATTTTGTACAAATAAGTTCCAAGTATTGAAAGATAAAAGAAGAAGAAGAAGTTGAGCAAGAGACGCTTCAACAAAGATAAAACTGACTTGGCAAAAGAAATTTGCCAAGTCGCACCCGAAGTCGGCTCCACGATCGACTTGAAGCCAAGTCTCAGACCAAGTCGACCCAGAGAATAGACTTGGAAACTGAAGAACAGCTGAAGTCCCACACGAAGTCGACTCCAGTATGCGACTTGGGTGAAGTCGCACACGAAGTCGACTCCACCTGCGACTTGGAGGGATAACGTTCAAATTTTTGAACGTTAGCATATTTATTACGCGCCAGCCACTTCTCCAACGTTCAAAATTCTCCCTCCTCTATATATAGACACTCAAGAAAATGTGGATAGATACAAGAAAGAGCTGAAAAAGAGGAAAGAAGTGCTACTAAGAGTTTCATTCCACTTTTCTCTACAATTGAGTGATCTATACACTTTAAAAGGATGAACAAGCTTCAAAGTTGCTGTTTGCTTCAACGCAATACGATTCGTTTCTTCTACAGATTCTTCCTCGAGCTGAAACTTGCTACACAAATCTATAAAGTGTAGATTTCTTCTATTTCATATGATTATTTGATTTTGGTACTTGGTTTGAGTTTGGTATTTCAAATCAAGATATAGCAAGTAGGGTTGTGATTGGAGTGTAACTCATCACCTACTTGTGTTGCTTGTTATACCGCCCCCTAGAGCTAGAATCTAGAAGAGAGCGGAGGCTCTAGTTGTATATGCCCCCTAGAGCTAGAATCTAGAAGAGAGTGGAGACTCTAGTTGTATTCACGGAATACATAGTAGAACCCAAGTCACAAGGAGTGTGACCTTGGAAGAGTGGAGTAAGGAAAGGTTGCCCGAACCACTATAAACCTTGTCTACTGTTTTTCATTTTCGCTTTCATTATCTTATTGCTCTGTATTTGTTTCATTAAAGGGGTTTAAAATAAATCGGGGTAAAATCTCTAATTAAAGTCTTAAATTTTTAAATACCCAATTCACCCCTCCCCTCTTGGGTAATTTCCATAAACTCGGGACCAACAAGTGGTATCAGAGCAGGTCTTTGAGTTTTACCAAAGAGATCTTTTTGATATGGCATCCCAATCCACTTCCGTTCCCGCATTTGCTGAAGGTCAATCCTTTACTAGGCCACCATTGTTTGATGGGAACAATTTTGGATATTGGAAGCTACGTATGAAACAACTCATCATGGCTACAAATATGGACTCTTAGATTTCAATCTAAGACAGTGTGACTTTGCCTATTGATGAAAGAGCTTCCAAATGGACCGATGAGGAAGTGAAAATTGTAAAGAGCAACGCCAAGGCTATGCATTCATTATTTTGTGCTCTTATGACTTCCGAATATGATAGAGTATCCTCTTGTTTAACTGCTAAAGAGATATGGGATACACTAACATCTATCTATGAAGGAACTTCTCAAGTCCAAGGGTCAAGGAGAAATATTTTGATTGGAGAATTGAAAAACTTTAGAATGTTAGAAACAGAAAATATTTCTGAAATATTTGCTAGATTTTCCAAGATTACTAACGCCTTGAAAGGGCTAGGAAAAGCAATTTTTGAATCTGAGCAGGTCATGAAGATTCTGAGGGCACTACCCGAATCATGGACTCCAAAAATCACGGCAATAGAAGAAGCCAAGGACCTAAACACGTTGAAATTGGAAGACCTTATTAGCTCGCTGATGTCACATAAGCTAATCAAGAAAAGAAACGAGGATCACCACAAAGGCAAAAGAGTCATCGCCTTGAAAGATGCACAAGACTCGGATGACACCACCTCATCATCTCAAAACGACGATGAAATTGCCTTACTTACAAAACGGTTCAGAAAATTTGTAAGGAAAGGTAGAAATTTCAGAAACTTTAAAGAAAGAAATTCTAAAGAGAAAAAGAAAGAATCAACAAAATATTACCGATGTGGTGGTTCGGGGCACATGCAAGCCCAATGCCCAACGCCCGAAGAAAATAAAGCAAAGGAGCAAAGAAAAGACCGAGGCGACAACAGAAAATTTTAAAGAAACAAAGGAAGCGGCATGTACGTAAATGAAGAGGAATTTACAACATGTAACTCTTCAAGTGAAGAATGTGAAGTAAATTACGCAAGAATTTGTTGCATAGCAAATTCCGATATATGTTTTGCTGCCACGGAAATCTTGGAGGATCAAGCTACTTCAACGAACTGCACAAGTAGTCAAGAGGTAACCTCCAAATAAAAATCTTTTTCAATTTTTTCTTCTACAAATGAATGTCTTAAATGTGCTAAATTGGAAGAACTTCAATAAGCCTATGATTCATTATATGAGGAAATAAAGAAATTAGGAAACAAGTTTACAATAAAGAAAAGCCAATGTGATGCAGTAATAATTGTGAATGGTAAACTTGCTGAAAAAATAGATAAACTAAAAAATGAAAAGAATACCTTGGAAGTTGAGTTAGAAAAACTCAAAAAGGAAAATGAATCATTAAATGAATCGCTTGTCAAGTTTTCTAATCTAGGAGAAAATGTGAAAATATTCTTAAAAATGACAACCCAAACTTGCAAGAAAGGACTTGGGTATAATACATTTGCACAAGAGAAATCTAATGCTCCGAGAAACAACGCCAAACCCATTTATACTAAACCTAAGATAAATCAAGTAGTTTGGACCAAAAGACCAACCAAGGAACAAATTACCAAATGGATTCCTATTTCTAGACTTCCGGGAGCCTGTAATTTTTGCAACAAGTTGGGACACAAGGTTTATCAATGCAAATTGAGAAAATTACAAAACCTTGGTGCGAAATTGGTTTGGATGCCGAAAAGCATTGGATTTATAGCTTCAAAGGTAGACCAACATAGACTCCAAAGGATAACTAACCCAAATAGACCCATAAAATGGGTACCAAAAGGATGAGCTCCACTTGACTTAATTTTTGCAGATTTGTCTTAAAGCTCAGGCTAATAACATATGGTTTATGGATAGTAGTAGCTCAAGACATATGATAGGAGAAAAAGAACTGTTCCATAAGATCAACCCATGCAATAAAGGAACAGTAGCTTTCGAAAATAATGAAAAAGGTAAAATAAAAGGTAAAGGAAATGTTTATGGTATTTCAAATGCATGTATTGAAGATGTACTATTTGTTGAAGGACTCAAACACAACCTAATGAGTATTAGTAAATTATGTGATAAAGGATATAAAGTTGTATTTGAATCCTCTATATGTAATGTTTTTGATGATGAACACATAGTATTTAGTGGCAAAAGACATGGAAATGTATATTTAGTTTGCCTTGATGAACTAGAAGGGAAATGTTTAATAGCCATAGAAAATGATCCATGGTTATGGCATACAAGGCTTGGACATATAAATATGTCAAATATTAAAACATTGTGGAAAAAGAATCTAGTACAAGGATTACCAAAGCTCAAATATGACAAGTATAGAATATGTAAAGCTTGTCAACTATCTAAACAAACCAAAATGCCATTTTCTACCAAAAAGGAAATTTCAACAACTAGACCACTTGAGTTGTTACATATGGATCTTTATGGACCGTCAGACATTTCAACTCTTGGTGGGAAAAAGTACGTGTATGTAATTGTTGATGATTTTCAAGATTTACATGGATTATACTCTTAACTAGCAAAGATGAAGCATTTCCTATGTTTGTCACACTTTCAAATTTGGTGCAAAATGAAAAACAAAGTTCAATTATTTCCATTAGAAGTGATCATGGTGGTAAATTTGAAAATAATCGATTCATAGAGTTTTGCAATGAAAAATGAATTCACCATACATTTTCTGCACCAAGAACTCCTCAACAAAACGGAGTTGTTGAAAGGAAAAACTGGACAATACAAGAAATGGCTAGAAACATGCTAAATGAGAGTAAATTGTCCAAAAGATTCTGGGGTGAAGCTGTAAGTACAGCTTGCCATGTATTAAACCGAGTTACCATTAGAACAATATTGAAAAAGACCTCATATGAACTTTGGAAAGGCAGGAAACCAAACATATCATATTTCCATACTTTTGGATGTACTTGTTATGTGTTAAATAATGGAAAATTAAATTTGAGAAAATTAGATGCCAAAAGTGATGAAGATATTTTCTTAAGTTATTCATCAAATAGCAAAGCATATAGGATTTTCAACAAAAGAAATCAAATAATAGAATAATCAATACATGTTGTTTTTTATGAATTTAACCAAACTCCGAGAAAGGAGGATGAACTAAGTGATGCAGATGATACAAAAGCAAAACAACAACAACAACAAAAGGAAACCGAGCTCAAGCCAAAAAATCCCGTGGAGGAAGAGGTAAGTGAAGGTAATGACTCCTACAAACCTCTAATTGATTTGAAATTCAAAAATGTCCATCCAATTGAGCAAGTCATTGGAAATATTTATGAAGGAGTAAAAACTCGGAGATCAAAACAAAATATTTGTGGACAATATGCATTTGTGTCAAAAATTGAACCAACCACTATTGAACAAGCTCTTAATGATGAAAACTGGGTTATTGCAATGCAAGAAGAGCTAAATCAATTTGAAAGAAATAATGTATGGCATTTAGTTCCTAGACCAAATGATTATATCATTATTGGTACCAAATGGATATTTAGGAACAAATTGGACGAAAGCGGACTTGTAATAAGAAACAAAGCTAGACTAGTAGCCAAAGGGTATTCCCAGGAAGAAGGGATTGATTTTGAAGAATCATATGCACCTGTGGCTAGATTAGAAGCCATACGCATTTTACTAGCATTTGCTTCTCACATGAATTTCAAATTGTTTCAAATGGATGTGAAAAGCGCATTTTTGAATGGGTACTTGAATGAAGAAGTATATGTTGAACAACCCCCTGGATTTGAAGAAAAGGATCAATCAAAATATGTTTATAAGCTGACCAAAGCATTATATGGACTAAAACAAGCCCCACGAGCTTGGTATGAAAGGTTAAATAGATTTTTGATTGATCATGAATTTCAAAGAGGAAAAGTTTATACTACTTTATTCATCAAGTATAAAAGTAAAAATATTTTAATTATGCAAATCTATGTAGATGATATAATATTTGGTGCTACTGATGAAACTCTGTGCCAAGAATTTTCTAAGATTATGCAGAGCGAATTTGAAATGAGCATGATGGGAGAATTAAATTTCTTCCTTGGACTGCAAATCAAGCAACAAGGCGAAGGAATATTCATAAATCAGTCTAAGTACGTCAAAGAAATGCTAAAGAAATTTGGAATGCAAACTAGCAAAGGAGCAAATATTCCAATAAGTTCAACAATCAAGATCGACACGGACGAAAACGGTAAATGTATCGATCAAAAGCTTTATAAAAGTATGAGAGGATCATTGTTGTATTTAACTGCTTCTAGACCGGATATTCTTTTCGGTGTATGTATGTGTTCTAGATTCCAAGCATGTCCTAAAGAATCACATTTATTGGCTGTAAAAAGAATTTTTAATATTTGATAAAAATCACTAATTTTAAACTATGGCATCCAAAGGGGTCAACGTTCGATTTAATCGGCTACTCAGATGCGGATTTTTCCGGTTACAAAGTAGATAGAAAGAGTACTAGTGGAACTTGTCAATTTCTTGGAAATATGTTGGTTTCATGGTATTCAAGGAAACAAACTAGTGTGGCTTTATCTACGGTAGAAGCCGAATATATAGCCGCCGGGAGTTGTTGTGCCCAACTACTTTAGATGAAACAACAATTGAAAGACTATAGTATTGATTATTATAACATTCCAATTAAATGTGACAATACAAGTGCAATTTGTTTAACTAAAAATCCAGTATTGCATTCAAGAACCAAACACATAGATGTAAGACATCATTTTATTCGTGAACATGTTGAAAATCATGATGTTTGTTTGGAATATGTGAAAACTGACGATCAAATTGCTGATATATTCACCAAACCTTTAGCAAAGGAATCATTCTACAAAATTAGAAATGAAATGGGGATGATTATATTAAATTAGGAACAATTAGACAGGAAAATCAAACCTGAAAGTTCAAGTCGATAGTGAAGTCGACTCCAATAAAGCCAAGTCGACTCCGCCTCTAAGGCGAAGTCAACTCCGCTTGGTCGAAGTCGACTTCGCCTAGGGCAAAGTCGACTCCGGGCGCGCGACCGTCGGGTTTCCTTCCTTTTTTTTCTTCTTTCTTTCTTCTCTCCTCTCATTCCTTCCCGCGCCGGCAGCTTTCTCCTTCTCTCCCTCATTTTTCTCCTTCCATCTTGTTCTCTTCTCTCCGGCATTTCTCCGGCTTTCCTTTCTTCTCCGGCTCTTACTCTCTCTCTCAATCCATCTATCCCTCTCTGCTCTCTCCATTGATCTCTCTATTCCTCTCTTAAGCCCTGTTTAAAAATCTCATTTCCCAAAATCCATCTCAAATGGCTCCTAAATCCCGACTGCCTAAACTAGCTGTGTCGAAGCAATCACTAAGGCCCATACCAAGACAAATAGACTCCCAAACTGAGGAGGACATTCCCAGGAAACAACGGACTCCTACGAAACGAACTCGGGAGGAACCATTAACTTCCACAAGTCGACGGTTTCGGTTCCAGACTGCTACTCCATCTACAACAGGAGCTCAAGGGTCCGAAAATCAAACTAGAAGTACTAATACAGGAGATAGGAGAAGAGGGACTCCTGCTACCAAAGGTCAAGTCTTGAAGATGCCTATGACATATTTCAAGACTAAATTGCAGCACAGCCGATTCTATAAATCGTTCTATGAACGGAAGGTATTCATTCCAAAAATTATAGACTTCAAGTTCTTGAGCGATTATGAATTTGGAATTGAAGAATTGTTAGATTTCCAAGGCTGGACTAGTTTGTTGAAAGCAGACGACAGAATATATCCTGACCTGACTAGGATATTCTATTATCTGTGGGATGATGTAAATTTTTCAACCTTTGTCAAAGGAATTGAGATATTCTTGGGGACAATGGCAGCCCCAGATCAAATAGAAGCAGAAATACATATAGGTAGAATTCTCAAGGTTCCATTTGAAGATGAGCCAATCCCTGCAGATCTCACACTAGACAGAATCTATAATGAGCTGACAAGAAGCAACAAGTATCATCCAGGAATTAAATTCCTGCACTACATGGACTTATCCCCAAAGCTAAGGGTCCTTAGGCTACTCATCGCCCACTGCATCTATCCAAAGGGCGGTGAAAGAAACCAGCTGAACCCCCAGGAGGCGAGAATTCTTTGGAAAGTCGTGAATAAAGTCAAGGTCAGCATACCGCGACTATTTTTGGAAGCACTAGCCTCGAGGAAGGACAACCCACGAGGGGTTCTTCTATATGGGACATGGATCACAAGGATTCTAGAATTCTATGAGGTTGATATCGATGGTGAACCCTTTGAAGTCCTAAAATCAACAAATGGCATCAATAAGGCATTGCTTCAAAGGATGATAATAAATCTGGAACAGTTCAGAGAAGACAGGATTCGGGAACGGATGGGAGAGCTGGCTCCAGAAGAGGCCGGACATGCACAAAGTTAGGGGGAGCAGCCCCCGCCACCAGAGGGTGAGCAACCTGCTCCACATACAAATGCTCCTGAAGAGCTAGCCTCACCTGTGTCACACGGCTCCTGCTCACCTCATGGTTCACAAATTCCTGATCTTGCACCACATCCCCCATCATGGGACACTTCGGTGAACGCTATTCGAGTTCACCTTGAGCAGCTAGAGGACCGACTAACTAGCCAAATTGCCGGGGTCCAAAATGCGCTAACAGATATGCATTCACGCCAAGATCGTATAGATCGGGAGCTTCCAACCATTCGCTATCACCTGGCATCCGGGCATCATCGAAATCAGCCCATACTCGAACTGGATCTGTTTGATACCGGATCAGTTCACAGAGATCCTACCCCATCACCCGTTTCATCTTTCTAATCTTCTGCCCATATTCGACCCATCAAACCTACCCAAAAATCATATCCCATTTTCAAGTTTCAATTCACCAAATCTTTGGTACTTGACTACTATTTTGCCTGATTGACAAAATGGAGGAGATAGGATAGGATAGGATAGGTTGAGTTTTTAGGAGTTAAATTTAGATTTTTTAAGTTCTTTTTGGGTTGGGTAGCTTGTATATAGGTTTCTTTTTTACTTTGCATTGTAATCTGTATGCATTATGCTAATATGAAAAGTTTGAATTATGTTCTGTTTTATGCTCTTATTTTATCTTGCTCTGATCACTGATGAGATATTTGGAAATTATTGAATGTTTGAACAAAGTACAATGAATATGACATT
This sequence comes from Annona cherimola, assembly GCA_030490835.1. Classification (NCBI taxonomy): domain Eukaryota; kingdom Viridiplantae; phylum Streptophyta; class Magnoliopsida; order Magnoliales; family Annonaceae; genus Annona; species Annona cherimola. The sequence continues at coordinate 51,473,665 of CM059972.1, read as the reverse complement.
TTGAAAGGTACAAACTCAAATTGGTTTTGTCAATCACCAAAAAGGGGGAGATTGTTGGAAACAATTATTGAAATTGAATGAAAATACCCAAACCATATGTTTTGATGATTAAACAATAAAATTTGAGTAAATCTAAGCTACTAATATGTATTGTGCAAATGTTCAAAGCTATAAAAGGATATATACAAAACAAAACAAGTCAAGTCGCAAATCAAGTCGACTCAGACATCGACTTAGGCGAAGTCGATCTCTCAAGTCGACTCCATCTCCACTTCAAAGATGATTTTTCTTCCAGCATTGATTTTGGAGAGCAGAAAAACTGAAGTCGCAGATGAAGTCGACTCCACTTGCGACTTGGGTGAAGTCACAGACGAAGTCGACACCAGCATCGACTTCAAGCAGCAACTTCTTTCCAGCGTTGAAATTGGGTAGCAAAACTTCTGAAGTCGCAACCGAAGTCGACTCCACATGGGACTTGGGTAAAGTCGCAGGCAAAAGTCGACTCCAGCATCAACTTCAACTTGGTAGGGCAAATTTTCAAGTTCAAGTCGAAGAACAAGTCGACTTCGAGATAGACTTGAGTCAAATAGAAGATGAAGACGACTCAAATTTCTCAACTTGAAAATATGAAGACTAATCCAAGTTTAAAGCAAGCAAGACACATGATTCAAATCATTCTACATCAAGGTTGGAATTGTTCATACAAGATTCAAGTTTTTCAAGTTCTCTAGACTTAAAGCTAAAGAAATTTTGTACAAATAAGTTCCAAGTATTGAAAGATAAAAGAAGAAGAAGAAGTTGAGCAAGAGACGCTTCAACAAAGATAAAACTGACTTGGCAAAAGAAATTTGCCAAGTCGCACCCGAAGTCGGCTCCACGATCGACTTGAAGCCAAGTCTCAGACCAAGTCGACCCAGAGAATAGACTTGGAAACTGAAGAACAGCTGAAGTCCCACACGAAGTCGACCCCAGTATGCGACTTGGGTGAAGTCGCACACGAAGTCGACTCCACCTGCGACTTGGAGGGATAACGTTCAAATTTTTGAACGTTAGCATATTTATTACGCGCCAGCCACTTCTCCAACGTTCAAAATTCTCCCTCCTCTATATATAGACACTCAAGAAAATGTGGATAGATACAAGAAAGAGCTGAAAAAGAGGAAAGAAGTGCTACTAAGAGTTTCAATCCACTTTTCTCTACAATTGAGTGATCTATACACTTTAAAAGAAAGAACAAGCTTCAAAGTTGCTGTTTGCTTCAACGCAATACGATTCGTTACTTCTACAAATTCTTCCTCAAGCTGAAACTTGCTACACAAATCTGTAAAGTGTAGATTTCTTCTATTTCATCTTATTATTTGATTTTGGTACTTGGTTTGAGTTTGGTATTTCAAACCAAGATATAGCAAGTAGGGTTGTGATTGGAGTGTAACTCATCACCTACTTGTGTTGCTTGTTATACACGCCCCCTAGAGCTAGAATCTAGAAGAGAGTGGAGGCTCTGGTTGTATATGCCCCCTAGAGCTAGAATCTAGAAGAGAGCGGAGACTCTAGTTGTATTCGCAGAATACATAGTATAACCCAAGTCACAAGGGAGTGTGAGCTTGGAAGAGTGGAGTAGGGAAAGGTTGCCCGAACCACTATAAATCTTGTCTACTGTTTTTCATTTTTGCTTTCATTGTCTTATTGCTTTCTATTTGTTTCATTAAAGGGGTTTAAACTAAATCGGGGTAAAATCTATAATTAAAGTCTTAAATTTTTAAATACGCAATTCACCCCTCCCCTCTTGGGTAATTGCTATAAACTCGGGACCAACACAAATGTCTGCCAAGACACCTCTTCTGGTCGTGGCATTATGACCAACATTGTTTCCCACCATTCGTGTGCTTCTTTAATCAGCAAATGGGTGGCACGCAATACTTTCTGTCGATCATTACACAGAGAAATTCTGAATAATTTCTTGATCTCCGTGATCCATTGCTCGGCCTGTACCGGGTCAGGTTCTCCTGAAAATTTTAGGGGTCGCTAGGCTAAGAATGCGTTGATCACCCTTCTATCAGCTTCCATTAGCTGATTTTCATCTTTTGTGGCTGCTGTCATAGGAGTCAAGTCAGTCGTCGGAATGGCTCTATCTCTTTCAATACTACCCAACTGGGCTTGTTGGGTTCTTTCCCATAAACCCTGAATAATATCTGCAGTCTGCGCTGCCCAATCTAGGCAGATTCAGAACTTATCCAGGTCGGCCAACATCAATGCAGTAGGGGCATCTACATCACAGAAGCCTTCAGCAGCAGACATTTGCACGTGGTGTGGAGAATTCGGCCATCCCAGTGATCAATGTGCCTCCAATTCAGAGTCCATTAATTACGTGGGAAATTTCCAGAGAAATCCAGCAAATTCGTATGCAAACAACTACAACCCTGGCTGGAGAAATCATCCCAATTTCTCATGGACCAGATAAGGTAGAATTAGCCACCGGGATTCTCACAGTAGCCATTGCAACAACAGCCAGTAAGACCAGCTCAATTCAATCCACCACCGCGAGAAGAGAAGAAATCTGATCTGGAAAATCTCTTTATGCAATTCATGTAATCTCAGATCATGATAAACAGGAACTTATAAGCACAAATAGGCCAACTAGCCTCTGCTCTAAGCAACCGACCTCAAGGTGCACTGCTAAGTGATACAGAGCAAAATCTGAAAGGAAAAGGCAAAGAGCAGGTGCTGTTGCGTAGTGGAAAAGCAGTTACCCGATGCAATTCCACCAGAAGTGGTAACTGAACCCACTAATCCTCTGTTCAGCAGTCACAAGAGACAGAGGAACCAGATACTACCCAAAAGCAACCGGATGCTGAATTTGCCACAAATCAAAGGTCACCTCCTCCATTTCCTCAAAGATTCGCAAAGAATAAAAACGAGGTCCAGTTCAAGAAGTTTTTGGCGATACTTAAACAATTGCATATCAACATACCTCTCATCGAAGCCTTGGAACAGATGTCGAGCTATGCCAAATTCATGAAGGATATTCTATTAAAGAAAAGGCGGTTGACGGAATTTGAAATGGTGACATTAACAGAGGAGACGAGTGCAATGGTGTAGAGAAAACTGCCTCCTAAGCTCAAGGATCCAGGGAGTTTCACTATCCTGTGCACAATCAGAAATCAATACTTCGGGAGAGCTTTATGTGACTTGGGAGCCAGCATTAATCTCATCAGAAAATTGGGCATCGGGGAAGCCTGACCTACGATAGTAATGCTACAACTGGCGGACCGGTTTATGACATATCCGGAGGGCATCATTGACGATGTTCTTGTCAAGGTAGACAAGTTCATCTTTCCTACTGATTTCATTATCCTGGATTATGAAGAAGATCGGGACATGGTAATCATTATAGGTTGGCCTTTCCATGCGACAGGTAAGTCTATCATTGACGTATAGGCTGGAGAGCTAACCATGTGGGTTCTGAACGAACATGTTACTTTTGGTGTGTTCAAAGCGATGCAGCTACCAAACGATCCAGACGAATGTTTAATAATCGACATGGTGGATTCGACGGTTTAAGCTGAATTTCAAGTTTCAGTTTACAAAGATGTCCTAGAGGCATCGCTGGTTGGAGAAATCAGTGAATTTGACGACGACTCGGCAGAAATGATACACTACCTGCAGTAATCTCTAACTTTTTCATGATACCAGCAGAAATTCTAATCATTGGAGCTCAAACCAGAATCTTTTAAACAGTTGAAGTCGTTGATCGAAGAGCCGCCTGTTCTAGAGTTGAAACTCTTACCAAAGCACCTCAGATATGCCTACTTAGGAGCAGAATCCTCACTCCCGATGACTATTTCTTCTACATTGGATCCCGTGCAAGAAGAAAAACTGCTCAGAGTGCTCAGAAATCATAAAAAGGCTATAGGATGGACCATCACCGACATCAGAGGCATTGTCCTGTCCTTTTGCATACATAAAATCCAAGTGGAAGAGAATTCCAGGCCATCTATTGAAGCGCAGAGAAGGTTGAACCCAATCATGAAACAAGTGGTGGAAAAGGAGATTATCAAATGGCTGGATGCATGCGTTATATACCCAATCTTCGATAGCTCTTAGGTTAGCCCGGTGTAGTGCGTCCCGAAGAAAGGTGGTATGACGGTCGTCTCCAACGAGAACAACTAGTTGATCCCGACTAGGACAGTTACTGGTTGACAAGTTTGCATATACTACCGCAAGCTGAACAAAACCACCCGAAAAGATCATTTCCCGCTTCCATTCATTGATCAGATGTTGGACAGGTTAGTGGGGCAAGAATTCTATTGCTTTCTGGACTGCTATTCAAGTTACCACCAGATAACGATAGCACCGGAGGACCAAGAAAAGACCACATTCACATGTCCATATGGCACGTTCGCATTCAGGCGAATGCCATTTGGCCTATGCAACGCCCCAGGTACATTTCAGCGTTTTATGATGGTCATTTTCACTGATATGGTAGAGGACTTCCTGGAGGTATTCACGAATAATTTCTTGATATTCAAAAATTATCTAAGATACTCCAGCGTTGTGAGAATACGAACCTGGCTCTCAACTGGAAAAAGTGTCACTTTATGATACAGGAGGGCGTCATACTTGGTCACTGGGTCTCCAAATAGGGAATTGAAGTGGACAAAGCTAAAATCGAGACAATCGAGAAATTGCCTCCACCCACCTCAATTAAAGGCATTTGCAATATTCTGGGACATGCGGGGTTCTACAAGCAGTTCATAAAAGACTTTTCCAAGATAGCCAAGTCGTTATGTTCGCTGCTCGAGAAAGATGCACTATTCGAGTTCACCAACGAATGCATGAAGGCATTCCAGGAGCTGAAAAAGAAATTGGTATCTACGCGTATCATTATTTCTCCGTAATGGAACTTCCCATTCGAATTGATGTGCGATGCGAGCAACTTCGCAGTGGGAGCGGTACTGGGCCAGCGAAAGAACAGAATTTTTCACTCCATCTACTGTGCTAACAAAACCCTGAACAGCGAATTATACCACAATAGAAAAGGAACTGCTAGCGGTGGTATTTGCATTCGAAAAATTCAGAGCCTATCTGGTGGGCACCAAAGTGATCGTGTACACAAACCATTCGACCATCAAGTATTTAATTGAGAAAAAAATGCAAAACCACGCTTGATCCGGTGGGTCCTACTGCTACGGGAGTTCGACCTCAAAATCAAGGGCCGAAAAGGAGCTGAAAATCAGGTCGCTGACCATTTATCCCACCTCGAAAGATTCCAGCCAACCCCAGACACGGAGCAGATTCGGGAAGTATTCCTGGATGAGCAGCTATTTTCTATCTCCCCAGGTAGTCTACCATGGTATGCAGACTTTGTAAATTATATCGTCAGTGGACTATTGCCTCCGGAGTTGAATTCACAGCAAAGGAAGAAATTTCTCCATGACGTGAAATTTTATTTCTGGGATGATCCATACTTGTTCAAGCAATGTCTAGATCAATTATATCGGAAATGTATTCCAGAGAGTGAACCAGAATCAATATTGCAAAACTGCCATTCATCACCGTATGGGGGCCACTTTCAAGGACATAAAACTGTGGCAAAAATACTTCAATCGGGATTCTATTGGCCATCTTTATTCAAAGACGCCCACTTTTATGTCAAAAGGTGCGATCAATGCCAGCGGACAGGTAATATTTTCAAAAGACATGGAATGCCCGTGACTAATGTCATTGAAGTGGAAATATTCGATGTTTGGTGTATCGACTTCATGGGACCATTCATCCCTTCCTTTGGAAACCAATATATTCTGGTTGTTGTTGATTATGCTTCCAAATGGGTAGAAACGATTCCCACTCAAGCGGACGACGCCAAAACAGTTCTCAAATTCATCAAGAAGAACATTTTTTACTCGTTTCGGCACGCCTCAGGTGATCATTATTGATGGAGGATCCCATTTCTGCAACCGGCAATTCATGGCAATTTTGGCAGATATGGTGTACACCATAAGGTGACGACAGCTTATCATCCATAAGCCAATGGACAAGTCAAGTTGGCAAACAGAGAATTAAAACAAATTCTGGAGAAAAACAATCGGGTCATTGCGCAAAAATTGGTCTATTAAGCTGGACAACGCACTATGGGCGTATCGAACGGCCTACAAAACCCAGTTTGGAATGTCTCCTTACTAACTAGTTTATGGAAAAGTCTGTCATCTGCCGTTGGAGTTGGAACACGATGCATATTGGGCGATTAAAAAACTGAACCTGGACATGCAACAAGCAGGGGAGCGTCGATTATTGCAACTCAATGAGTTAGACGAGTTCCCAATGCAAGCTTATGAAAATGCCAAGATCTATAAAGAAAAGGTGAAGAAATGGCATGACAGAAAGATTTTACCACGGAGATACGAGCCAGGGCAGAGAGTTCTGCTTTTCAATTCCAAGTTGAAATTGTTTCTAGGAAAGTTCAAATCCAGATGGTCGGGTCCGTTCGTGGTGATAAAGGCAGCTGAGCATGGAGCAGTGGAGATATTCAACGAGGCATCCAGCAATGGTTTTGTTGTGGATGGGCAACGTCTAAAGCATTATATGGGAGATGATTTTCATGGTGGAACTGAAAGAAAATTAAAACAATGGGAACGTCGGGCTGAGGACGTTAAACTTAGCGCTGAATGGGAGGCAACCCATTACTCATTTTCATTTTGATTTGCGTTTTTGCTTTTGTTTTTGTTTTTTTTTTAGGAAAATGACTTGGAGCTCAATTTCACAAAGATCATGATTGGAAGCAGCTGAGTGCAAAAAGTTTTAAAAAACATTTACTAAAGAACATCGGTGCCTAGGCGCCACATGGGGGCGCCTCGACACCGTGGTGAAGATCCCGAAGAACACGGAGCAATGAACTGGCGCCCCGGCGCCGGGTCGTGGATAGCGCAACCTGGATGCCTTATAAGGCTCGAGTTAGGGTTTAGAACCCTAACCCCGAGCCCCGGTGCCAAAAAATTGCCTCTTTCTCATTGCTACTCATTTTGCCCTTGATTCCAAGTCATTTCAACTCAAATCCAACCCCATTTCATCAAGCAATCATCCATCCCTTTCATCCATTCCATCCATTCCATTTTCTCACTTTTCCCCTTTTCTTAGATCCATCCAAATCCACCCAAAAATTTAGTTTTTCATCATCAAATCCTTAGCCCCATTCCTACACATTGCTTCCTATCAATTTTCTCTTGTTTTGGGCTCCATTTCAAGCCTGATCTTCATCTTTTATTCCGACCAACGCCAGACAGCGCTGTCAACAGAGTGGCGCCTAGGCGCCACCATCTCGCTCCCCGGTGCCAGTGTAGAAACAACAACTTTGCAAATTTTCAATTGACAAGCTTTCAGGGGTAAAATTTCTTCATCTTTGGTGTCTTTTCATTGATTTGAAGTTTCTCAGTGATTGTTTGGGTGGAGGATTGGATTGGATTGGATAATTTTGGTGATTTGTCGGCGGATTAGAGCTATGTGTGCAATTTTTGGAGGTTGGCTTGTGTGGTTGGTTTTGGACTTTTGCTTGCAAGGTTATTTGAGGTGACTATTTGTTGGAGACATGGCTTCCTCGTCATCTCCCAAGAGGAAGAAAATTCAGGAGCCGGTGGAATTCGACGCCAACCAGTTCGTGTCCGCTCAGGCCTTCAAGCGGTACAAGGATTCGCTTCAAAAGCACCACCTGATTCCAGAAAGGGGAATCAAGATTTCCGCATTCTCTGACAACTTCATCAACGAGCTGAATGCCTGTGGTTGGCAGCAATTCCTGGCACAGCCACAGGTCGCCATCGTACCTGTGATCAAGGAGTTCTATGCTAATGTAGTGGAACATGAGCAAGGGCGAGTCAAGGTTCCGGGCAAGATCGTCCCATTTCATACTGAGGCGATCAACTCCTACTATGGGTTGTGTTCTTTCGATCGCCCGGACTAGTACAAGGCTTTTTTGGAGGGAGAAGACCAAGATGTCAACTCCATCACACCGCATATCTGCGAAAGGCCACCAGTCTGGAAGTCGACGGGCAGGCAACTTACCTCCTTAAAGCAGAGCGACATGTTTTACCACGGGAGGATGCTTTTTCACTTCATCTCAGCCCGGATGATGTCGTCGACGCACATCAGTGAGGTGACGATGGATAGGGCGCTCCTGCTTCATGCCATATACAGCGGGATGTTGATAGACGTGGGCAGGTTGATCTACCATCAGATCTGCGCCAGTGCGACCGCACCCCGGGGCAGCTACTACTTACCATCCCTCATCATCGGGCTCTGTAAGTGGGCAGGAGTTAGATGGGAGCCGACGGAGGAGGTCCTGAACTGCCAGGTGATCATAGATGACCTCTCCTACCGCACCTAGCCACGAGTCCGCACTGCCACGACACGCCCCACAGCAGGTCCACTAGCAAGACCTTCCTCTCAGCCGCTATCCACTGGCGAGCGACTGACCAACCTGGAGAACTTGGTAGCGGCCCAAGCCAAGTATATGCGTCAGCACGACAGGGCGATGGAGGCCTACTTGCGCCGGATTGCGGAGGACCGCCGCATCGACACCTCGACTCTCTCGCTTTTCCCATTGACGCCCCTGGAGTTCCGAGCCTACTTTGGGTAGCAGTTCCAGCCGCAGCGTAGCGATAGTGAGGATGAGGACACCACCGAGTCCGATTCATGAGGGAGTCCTGGTCCCTTCCATTTTTCTTTATTTTTGTTTTATTTTACTTTACATTTTCTTTATTAGGTCATCATGCATTGAGGACAATGTATCTCTCAAGTTTGGGGGGTGTATAATTCTCGACCATAGGTTAGTTTTTCATGTTTTCTTTATGTTGCATATTATGTCAACTCCAGCTAATGAAAGTTATCTTTGTTCAATTCATCTTATTGAAAATGTGCAAGGTTATGAATAATGTTGACTTGAAATTGAATTCATGAAAAATGGGTAATTTAGATCAAGGACCAAGTATAAAAGCAAGTTGCAATTGACATGTGAAAGAATTAAAAGGATTTCATAGTATATTGTTCTAATTCAATTATATGTCAATCTTCCAGACTGAGATGATAAGAACTGAATTAAATAAATGCTAACCAAGTACTTTAAGGGAATTAATGGGTTCAGAAATGGTAATATTTCACAAAAATTACACAAGCATGTTTAGTACCCCTAACAAGGCATCAGAACAATAAAAAGGGGGTGATTGACCTAAGCTGAGTAACCGAGACTTGGCATCAACAAATGGCAAGGTTCGCAAAAAAATGCAAAGGAAAATCACAGTAATAACTCTTTAAAATCAAAATTCTCCCCAGATATTCTGAAATATGGTGAGGGGAGCCAAAAAAAAAGAAAAAAAAGAGAGATCTCCAGATATCCTGAAATATGGTGAGGAAAATTTTGTAATAAGTTTGGGGGGAAAGAATGTGCAGTCGGGCAAAAATTGAATTCAGTGAATGATTACCATTTTCTGTGACCAATTAGTTCGGCTTAAACCTTGGTTCGCCTGTTTTCATTGATTTTTCAACCAGTTTTTCTGATCAAGTGGAAGATTAGCATAGTGAATTATGACCATGTACTAGGAAATTTTGTCACTCACATGTAACTTGGTTTAAGAAGGAAAATGCATGCCCTATTTTGTATAATGAATGATTTTTCAAGTTTAGATTATTCTTGACCTTGTTGAACAGATAAATGGATTGATCAAAGCATAATGGGAAGCAGGTTGAGTTGACAGGTTCATTTATTCGTTCATTCATTCATTGTGTTTGCATGTGTTGCTCAAGGACTAGCAAAATTTAAGTTTGGGCGTGTGACAACTCGTAAAAATGTGAGTTATCATGACCCATTTCAGACTATATTTGCGCATTAGTCTGAGAGATTAGGCTTAGTTTGCATTCATTTAGCTTAATTTTCACTCGCTCTGCATTTTAGGAGCATTATATGATTTTTATGCATTTTTGGCATAAATTAGGCATTTTTAGTTCATTTATTTGGTTTATTCATTTTTTACAAGAAGGACGGGCAAATTCACAGGCGTGCGGGAAAGTCAAATGTAGAACAGAGTCAAGTGAGAGAGCATGGGTTTGGCGCCCAGGCGCCACCCTACAGGCTTTTGCCAAAATCTCCGACATCCAGCAACAAAAGCTTCCAGGGAGTTGACGCCTAGGCGCCACCTTACCAACATGCAGACAGGTCTAAAAGGGTTTTGAGGTCACAAGATACAATAGCTTCCAGGGAGTTGGCGCCTAGGCGCCGTGGCATGATCACATAGCTACCTCGAAGAGTTTTCAAGTCATGAAACATCCAGGGAGTTGGCGCCTAGGCGCCAGCTAGGGGTGCCTAGGCACCAAGGCATGAATTCCTAGGGCTTCCAAAAAGGTTTCTAAGTTACCCAGCACACGCAGAGTTGGCGCCTAGGCACCACTATGCATCCGTACGTGCGGATTTCTGTACGTGTGCTGCGCAAATCAACATTATAAATAGAAACCTAAGGGTTTGCGCGCGAAAGGGAGAGCGGAGACAGAATAGACACCCAAAGAAGGAACGAACTCGATCTAAGCCCGGATTGAAGAGAAGATTCAAGCCTGTTGGTGGAAACCGTCGGAAAATCAGTTTTCACTTCATCCTTCTATTTTTCTCTCTGCTTTTTTGGATACTTACAAAAATGGATGTAAAAGATTTTTATATCATGTCTTTGAACTAAATTTTCTTTAGATGGATAGTTAGGATGAATTGACATCTAACTATATTGTATTGGTTCTTTAAGATTCAGGAATAAATATTTGATTTTCTATATGATTGCGTGTGTGATTTACCCTTGCATATGAGGTTTAATGTTTTTTACAAGATTAGCTACCTTGTAAGATTATATAATTGCTTGATTAATCCTTAAAAAAGAAAAATCTCTGCTAGATCCATGTGTAGGGCATAGGTTTTCTCTTGGTTAAGAGGAGTTGTTTAATGGATAGGAATATACTGTTAAACCCTATGTAGTCAACAAACGGGTTATGAACTTATCAATTCCACTTTATTTAATGGCATGGGAACATAGCAATTGAATAGGGTGTAATTAGCTTTATATACGTTGGAAAACATAGATATAAAGATTATTGAACTTGGACTAGTAAATTCGAGACAATCTAATGAAAAGGAACCAATGCAATATAGTTTAGATTCAAAGATTCCGAGCTATCCATCTGCCATCCCCGATTGATATACTCGTTTCTAGTATTTTAGTTATTCTGCGGACTCTGTTCTATTTTCTTATCACATTTGATAGTTTTAGTTTTAAATTCAAAACTCAGAATTTGCCACTCACCGAAAGCAATTAAACTGATTAATGACCCCGGTTAAACAAATTACTCATGGGAACGATACTCTACTCATTCTTTATTACTCGATTCGGCACGTGTACTTACGTTAAAAGCGAGCTTTTTAATTGACATATACGCAACTCGTCAGTCATGCATGGAATGGAAATCATGTAGACTAGTCGAGATAGCAAGAGGACCAAATGTCCCCCTTGATAAGGCCAAGTCGAAAAGTTCGGCGTCATGGATGGAAAGGATCATGTTACGAAAGGATGTTCCCCAGGCTTGCATGCCCTCACATGTAGGATTATGTCATAAATGAAAATGATGCATTTGCACATCTAATATTTATGAAATACCCAAAGTTGGGATTGATAAGGTTTTCATGAAAGGTTTGTATGAAAGGTTTACATGAAATGTTTATATGAAAAATGTTTCTGTTCCGATGATAGTTGATCGCTTGATAAGTCTCCTACCGAATGGAGAGAAATACATTTACATTAAAATGAAAAATGCTTGCTTATAGAGTTTCGACTCATGTTTTGTTTTCCTAACCTTAGACAGGTGCAAGGAAGGCCAAGTGATCGAAAAGATTAGGTTGATTTACCTATGAATATTTTATGAGATGTCTTATGTAGATATGATATAACTAAGGCAGGAAAAGGTGAATTGCATGTGCTTGTATGCTTTGAATGGATGGAAAGATTGTATTGGACTTGAAATGGTCAGATTATGTATGTTTTGAATGAAAATGTCATAATCAAGTCGATAGAACCATTGATGAAAATGAGTAAGTGATATGGTGTAAATGATAAGTGCGAATGATTCCAAATGTGTGAATGTTTATGTTAAAAAAAAAAAAGAAAAGAAAAAAATTTGAACGAGATTCAATTCAAGAACCCGCCTCGTGGTTAGGGTAACAATCCTATATCATATTTACCAATAAAAAATGATCTTGGAGTAAGGCTCCGACACCTCATGTCAGGGGCGCCACAGAGCCCGAACCCGACCCGCTGAACCTGATTTCCAACTGTATTTGAACTTGCTTTTTCCCAACCGAGTCCAAAGAACCCGATTTATAAATATGGTAGGATTAGAGTTTAAATGAACTTGATCCCAATTTCTCATTTTGTGTTTAATTATAAAATGTATTATATGCAAAACATATAAACAATGTTTCTTTATACTTTGCATATTTATGTTATTTATATTTATATTTGAATACATGTTTGATATATTGTAATTATATTATAAATAAAATCTATTATTTTTATTTTTATTTATCTTTTATTTCTATCATTTACTTTTACATTCATTAATTTTATTCCTTCATCTTATTTTATGTTAAATTTTTCTAGAAATATTCTTTATATTACTATTTTTTAAAAAAAAATTGTAGTTGAACTATATATTATTATGTTTCCTTACATGATATGTTATTATTGTATATTTATATGAAATTTTAAATTTATTACTCTTAGATAAAATGTAAATTTATCAACATAAATCTATACCTAAAACTCAATTTGAACCCGATTTTCAAAAATAGAGTTAGAGTTTAATGTTTACAAATAGGGTTAGGGTTAAGGTTAGATTTAGTTTTTTATAAATAAGATTACAGTTAGGGTTAAGGTGAACCCCAGTTTCATAAGCCGGTGTTGCACCCCTAGCAAATATTGATGGTGCCTGAATTTTCAGATGTGCCATTGTGCTTGGTCCTTATTATTATTATTTTTTGCTAGTGTAGGCTATGAGATTGACATTAAGGGTGTGTTTGGGAGGTGATAAAACTTTTCATGGATTTTTAATTGGTAAAAATTGATGGATTTGATAGGGGTAATGATGAAAAGTAAAGAGAATAAAGGCTCATTTGTTAATTCCCCCATACAGTGTGGGATTGCATTGTGTGGCAACACACTTACCGAGGTCATTGATTCATCAATTAATAATCATATTCTTCTATTTTTACCCATATATACCAATCATTTTTCTACCAATTTCTCTCCAACAAACCTATTTATTCCAACTTTATCCCTATTACTTCTTATTAATCACACAATTTTTAAAATATTTCATTTCTTACTCCCACCCCCTCTCATAAACAACACAAAATACAAATTATACAAATGTTTCCTTATTAAAATAGATAGGTTGGTTGTGTAGTTAGCTATGTAGAAATAATTGAAAAATAGGATAGTTGTATAGAAAAATGGGAATAAATGATTAAAAATAAGATAGTTGTTAGGAGTGAAAAGTTTTAAATTGGTTTTTAGCTTTGCCAACACATGAGCTAACAAGGGAAACTTGACATAACCAACAACACATTGAAGATAGTGGCGTGCACTAGCACATTGGTCTAGCCTAATTTTACGGAGCGCATGTAATGGTAGTTGTGCTAATCGGTAGGTATCATTTTGGTATATCGATGTCAACAACTATGGCTCCATGGCTGGCTTTCGATGGTAGTGACGGTTTTACTGGAGGATTTCATTATCATCTGCAATGGATTTTCCTTGCCAAAGTTGGAGCTCTGATTTTATATGGTTTTTTGTCCAAGGGTTTAATTAGGGTGCAATTCAAGTCATGTTGTATTGGATTTAGGTAAACTTTAACCCTAAGTTTACTGGGTTGAGCTAAACTAATACCTTAATCCTAATATTAGACTATGAGTTCGAGTCGAGTTCGGACTAAGTTGGCATTGGTTTCAATCTTGGTTTTGGGATATGCTCAAAACAATAGAAGTTGAAATCTATCAATAATAAACTCTTTGAACATTATTGTATTTGAACTAACTAATTTTAAAATATACTTTTCATTGCAATAACTTATTTATTCATAATTTACATATGAATATATATACATGACTATGATAAGGGAATTTGAGCTATAAACCCTCTAACTTTGCATATTAGCATATTAGATACTATGAAGTTTCGGTCTTTGTATTTTAAACTCTCACCCCTTACGACATTAAAAAACACCATTAAAATTCATATGTAATATTAAAAATATCCTTATATTCATACAAAAACAAGACGACGATGGTCAAAAGACAACATCATCGGCGTGATGGGGTCACACAATTCTAAGGAGGTGATGACACTCAAGAAAATATTGTTGATTTTTGGTCATGACTACTTTACTTTCATATAGATATAAGGGTATTTTTTTATATACACATAGGCTTAACAATGTTTTTTAATACTAAAAGGGGTAAGGGTTTAAAATGCAAAATAAAAACTTTGTAGGGTTTAATATGCTAATACATGGACTTTGGGGTCCAAAATGCTAATATCCAAAGCTAGAGGATTTATGGTGTAAATTCCCCTCCATGACATCTTTGATTTTAATAAAGATTTGTCTTCTAATTAAAAGATAATGCTAAGTACAATGAACATAATAATTTTAGCATCGACAATCAAGGTAAAAAAAATAAATGAGATTACATAAAATATTATCTAAACAAGTTTAATAAAAGTGACCCTTATAATTCAAATTACTCCTTTAGCTTTCAATTTGTATTTTTTGCATTGTATTCAACCTTATTTTATAAATATTCAATTTTAACTACTAAACATCATTATAATAGTATTAATTCCTATTAATAATTATTTTATCTTTGAAACTTAATATGATCATAAGCGGACCCTCCCTTAATCACTTTAAATTTCAGAAGTCTATTTGTACCTAATTTAATTTCTAATATTCTTCAAATATTTAATAAAATTTTCTACATGAATCTACTCAGTAATTATATTTCAACTAATTGGATAATTATTATTTTGAGCTTAAAATTTTATATTAATTATTCCTCAATCTGTCGATATTTGCTAAACTAAGATCTCTTGATTTTTGTTTATAATCAAACCAAAGATTTTAAGCCTGAAACTTCTAACATAAATCAATAACTACATTAATTGCTTAAATAAAATAATTTCAGTATAAAACACTAAACTGTGTATATTTGTTCATATATTTTTATTTTGCTAGATAGGGTATGTTGTTTAGGGGTGGTCTAAATCACATTAATTTTTACATATATTATCTTATTTAAAATTTAATTTATATTTTTGAGTGATTTCATGATGTTATATATATTATATAAAAATATCAGCCTTACTTTTGTTCTATAGAAATTATGAAAACTTAATTAATGCAGCTAATTTTAACAGTCATTTTGCCTTATTTAGGCTTATTTCCAATATTTTTAATTTACAAATTACAAAATATTTTGTTGTAGAATTTTGGTCATCCTTTAATTAATATATATTGAGTCTTTAGAAAAAATTTTATTTCCTATTTCTCATATATTTTTCCTTTTAGTTCCTGATTCACTATATGGTTTTTGTAGGTTAACTTATAAATTGTTGCAATTGTTAATTTGAACCACTAATTATAATTCTAATAATAGCTTTAACACATATATCATAGCACATTAGTTATGTAGTCCTAATCCAATGATTTAGTGTGAAACCCCGATCTTAGACACGTGTATAAAATCTTAGGGTTGTAAACCCTGGGTAATATATTTGAAAAATATACATTCATGAGTATGAAAATATGTGGGAATAGAGGTTAAAATAATTATTTATGAAATTCGGATGAATAGTGCACTTGAATAGTAACTTTGGGATTAAGACACGTGATTAAGAGTTAATCACTTGGGTTAACCTAATCACACTAATACGAAAAAGAGATTAATCACTACAGGACGAAATAGAAATTCTTTTTTATATTTTAATCCAATTTTGGATTTTAGTGGAAAATTAAAGAAAAATTCATAATTTACAATCCAGACGTCGGATTTAGATGAAATTTTTTATGGATAGTTAAAAATTCATGATGAACATGATGAATGAGTTAAGATGTAATTAAAATCACAAATCAAGGGTCAAGATTAAACGTCAAATGGAGATCAAAAAGTAACGTATCTTTTTCATTAAATTCCATTTGACTTTTTATTAAATTAAATAATTAAAAAATAACAAAATAATAAATGAACAGCATCTATTGCAGGAGCATGGCAGGGGGGTGGGTGGATATTTGACCAAAAATCAATGGTTTAAATTCATCATCATCATAAATCAAGGGCTAGGATTTAATTAGCTTAAAATAAATAAATTTTAATAAATTAAAAATCCAGAAAAATAGGGCTGCCATAGGGGGGATGGAGCAGCTGTAGGGTGTGCTGCACAAGGCTCCATGCACCTTTTGAAATTGGAAAAAAACACATTTG
Organism: Annona cherimola; assembly: GCA_030490835.1. Lineage (NCBI taxonomy): Eukaryota > Viridiplantae > Streptophyta > Magnoliopsida > Magnoliales > Annonaceae > Annona > Annona cherimola. Next base: position 51,457,113 of record CM059972.1, on the reverse strand, counting down.
CAATTTCACACCTTTATCAAGGGGGTAAAATCCAATTTGATGAAAAATCAAACCCTATAAATAGGAGGCAAGGGTGGACATCCAAGAGCACATTCACCCAGCTCCAACTTGAGCAAATCCCAGCTCCCAAACCCTCCCACACGTCCAAGGAAAGAAAGGAGAAAGTTAGAGAGAGAAAGTGTGAGAAAAAGAGGGATATCTCCACTTCGGGTAAGTGATTTCTATTTAAATTTCTTTTGGATGTTAAGTAGGGTAAAATCATACTTAGATAATGTCTAATCGTAAGAAAATAAGTATATTTATAATGCTTAATTGGAATTATGTCAAAACATCAAAAATTTGGAGCAAAGATAGAGCATTCGGAAAAATAGCATATGATATATGTAAATAATGCTCCAATATTGATAAACGATGATTTAGGATGAATGATTATGATAATTATGATGTTGGAATGATGATATATTAATCTCATGATTTTTGGAATTAAGGATTATGCTTAAGTGAATTTATGTTGATTTTTAGTATATGGAGAAAATGATTTATTTAGCCAAGTTAATGATGATAAATTCAAAATTCATGAATTTTTCCATTATATACTAAACATAAGCTATGTCATGGTATTTTTTACTTTTGGAACCCACGTTGCTGTGAACAGTAACCTCGGGTGAACAGTACCCATGAACAGTGATCGTGAACAGTAATTTGCTACAGTGAAATAAACAGTACTATGAACAATAAACAGCGTGAATTTGGGAAAAATTGAAATTTATTTTTATATTTTATGAGAATATATAGATGAAATTTTTAAAGGATTTATGGATAAAAATCCATATAAATGAGTAATGACCAAATATCTTTATAAGATTAACCTCTATGGGAATGAGGTAATGAATGGTTATAAAGCAAGCATGGAAAGCAACCTAAGACATGGAATGATATAGATAAATATTATTTTTTCTTGTATAAGAAAAGGAAAAGGAAAGGGAAAGGTGGAGGATACAGACTAAGGAGGTAAGCAAGCACAACTTTGAAAATGTGATTTTATTCTCAAGTATTTATGAAATGTGTTTAAGGGTGGTCATTCCTATAATGTTTTGAAATGATGAATGTTTATGAGTTTTTATTAAAACTCATGCCGGCATATTGATATCATGTGATGTTCATGGACATGTGCACATGTATGATGTATAATGAAAAGGCTTTAGTGGAGGTAGAAAGCGGATCAGAGGGTCCCCCTTCACTATTGCCGAGTCGTATGGGCTGTGTGCCGACGGCGTCCTCCCCAGAGGTGGAGACAAAGGAATGTTATGTGTGAATGAATGCATTGCATTTTCATACATGGATTGAAAAGGAAAGTATGGATTTGAAATGATGTTTTTAAGGGATTGTGCAAATAATTCTCTACATGAGAATGACAAGTCACCTAGTATAAGAGGTATATAATGCTAGAGAAATCAAAAGTCATGCATGTAGGAGACCATATAGGCGTCAAGAGGATGAGAGGTTCCCCTTGATGAGGCCAAGTCAGAGATAGTCGGAGTATTAGACCATGCTATGTGAGATGTTCCCTGGGCTAGCATACCCGCACACGAAGGTTTATGTCAAGAATGGAAAGGAAGCATTTGCACATCCAATGTTTATGAAATTATTTTTATGAAAAGGTTTCTATTCCATTAATAGTTGATCACTTGCTAAGTGTCTCCTATCGAATGGAGAGAAATGCATTTACGAATAGTTTACATGAATGATTTTCATGAATGGTTTATGAAAGGTTTCCAAAAATGGTTTACGAAAAGGTTTCTATTCCGTTGGTAGTTGATCACTTGGTAAGTGTCTTCTATCAAATGGAGAGAAATGCATTTAAACAAAAGAAAAAATGCTTGCTTATTGAGTTTCAACTCATGTTTTATTTTCCCAACCTCAGACAGGTGCAAGGAAAGCCAAGTGATGAAAAAGATCAGGTTGATTTGCCTGTAAGTGATATGATGAACGAATGAAAGAAGCATAGTTACAAAAGTATGTAATCCTTTATATATTGAAATATGAATGTATACCCTAATGGGATATAATGAAAAAGACATTGGTTGTATGAAATTATGAAGTTATGAATAATATGAGAAGTTGATGATTTATGATGATATGGATGAGTCAATTATGGATGATGAATGGTGTGGAATGCAAGACATGAAATGATGATGGATAAAAGAAAAGAAAAAAAAATTGGACGAGTTCCAATTAAGAATCCGCCGCGTGATCAGGGCAACAATCTTGAGTCACATTTACCAATCGACAAGATCTTAGAGTAAGAACTATGTGGACGCTTCGGTTCGAGGCGCCACATTTAGATCATCAAAATACATTTTTAATTAAATTTGCAATGGTCTAGATCAACTTATTATAATTTCTATTGATATAGTTATTATTGGGATAAAATTGAAATTGCTCAATCATAATCATTCATCAAGGGGTACACTCGTAATCTAAATCATATCTTTATATAAAATTAAATTTTACACACATCTAATAGTTCGGATCATCTAAATTATACATGGCATCATGCATTGAAGGATTGAAACCATCTTCTTGTTGTCTAATGATATAGGATCTATTTGGGCCCACTTTGATAAAAAATTCTAGGCAAGATTTTTTTCCAAATAACAACACCTAATCATGACCATGTTCAAGTACCAAAAACCCCCCAATTCATAGATTAAAATGCAACCTCCATCAGATTCAATAAATATGAATCCTATGGATAGCAATTTCCTTCCTTCAAGTCTTAAATCTTTCTCCCAAATTCAACAGTCCAAATTGATCTTTACCTTTGATCTTTGCTTAATTTAGAAAGAAAGACATAAAATAAATAATAACTAACCTACGTGATTATGATTGATGGTTATGAACAACTTGATAACCCCCATCTTCTCTTTCTCTCTCTCATCTCTCATTCTTCCTTCCTTTATACGTGAATCGGCTAGATTTGAAGTAGATTTTTATTTTAATATATTATATATTTTTAATTATTTTAGGTGCTAACTAGTGTAAGAACCGAACCAGCCAGTTAAACAAGTTTGTCCAGGAATCGATCCAAGATTCAGTTCAATTAGTGTCGGTCTGGTTGGATGATAACGAACCACCAGAATCGTTTTGAACTGCAGTCGAACTAATATGCCGATCATACCTAGTTCACCCGGTTTGGTTGTAAATATAAAACCCCAAAAAATCTGCTGCTAAAAGCCAAAATCCCCATTACCAATAATTTTCCCCCAAATAGACCGCCTCTTCCCTGATCGCTCACAGCCAGCGGCGGCGGCAGACTTTCGCAATGCTTCAATGCTTCGTGCACATCAACCGACCCTACATCACAACCATCAGCCTATCTCCATCCACATTTTCTACCAGCAGCAGCAATGACGTTCTTAGTGCTCATCAATGACTTTTCGCATCAACGCGCCTCCATCCACCATAGTCCAGTCATCCCAGCCTTCATCTTCGTGTCTATGTCTCCATGCTTGGGGTATGACGCTTCTCCTTCAAGGCATCAAGTGTCCTCGGGGCTCGTCGGTGTCACCTTTGTTCATCCTTCAAGTTTACTTGTCACCATCTCAAGTAATCCCTTCTTCGGTTCATCTGCTCTATTCTTCTCTTCTCCATCATTCCAAGGCTCTAATGATCCTAAACCCATTAGTCCTTGCTGTTGGTAATGTTAGAGTTCTACTCCTATTAGGTGTCCTAATTAGATGATAAGTCTTAGATGATAAGTCTTGGATTTAAAGATAGCCCAATCATATCTGGATTACGTACGCAATCTGAGTTCAGGTAGAACTACACTTCTAGTTGAGTCATGATGGGAAGGGCTCTATAAATATAGGAGTCTAGGTCCCTCTCTCACACGGTTTTACATCATTAGTGGTTCCCATCTACTGCTAGTATTATAGGGAGAAGTGTTGAGGGAGAAGACCTCGTGCTCTACTCGGTCTACAGGTGGAATCTACGCACACATGGATTCAGGTACGCTTCCGCATCACATGATTTCCAACATGTGGTATCAGAGACCACGTTTCGATTTTGGGTATTATAGATTCCACCCATAACTTGTATGGAATATTTATCCGTAAAATTATTTTGTTACGGATTAATTACTTGATATTTTTTCATGTCATATGTATGCATGAATATGCTGAATCGTGTTATACGGAATATTCATTATTGATTCAGAATATTCATACTGGTTCTATTAATATGAATGCATTATTTTTTTTATGACGGCATGCTTATGGAAATCCATGGTATAATGTGAATTTAAATTCTGTTAATTAAAAACATAAAACATGTCGTTAAAGAATTAGCAGTATGAAATCAGACCCGTTATACTGTTAAATAATAAAAAAAAATGGTGAATGTTGCTGCCGTTTCCAGCTGGTATCTACTGTGCGTCAATGTCCATGTATTATTGATTATTATATGATATGTGTCATATACCACATTCAATGCAAGACTTTTGTCTTATGTGGAATCAATGCAAGACTTTTGTCTTATATGGAAGCATTGAACGACACATTCAATGTTTTTTTGCCAATCTAATATAATAATATTATATGATTTAGACACCTTCGTTCTCAAAGTGATTTCGGATGGATCTTTCAATTAAAATAATAATAATAATAATAATAATAATAAAAAAGGACGGAATTTACCTTGCTGCCGCTGTTCGGACCCATTGCAGCTGCCATCGCTGGATTCCAAACCTCACCGCTGCTGCAAGCGGACGGCAGACTGCGGACTGGACGGCTGGACGCTGCTGCTTGGTGGACAGAGCTGGAATGGGTGCGCCGTTGATCTACTGTTGCGACGCTGACCAGCATCTCAGCAGCGATGAACGACGCTGGTCGCCGATTAAAGCCACTACTTGCTGGAGAAACCCGAGCCGAAGCAGGTGCCGTCTGCTGGAAGACGAACGGCAGCGGATCCGTGCGGCAGCACTGGCAGCGGCGGCGGATGGCGGCTCTGTGACGGAGAAGACAGCATCGTCCGGCATGGCGTCGTCATGCAGCAGGCGCCGGCGAGAGCAGCGGTAGGCTCCGTGCAGTGGGTTTGTGCGGCAGCAGGGCATGTGCGGCTAGGGCTTTTGTTTGGGGAAGGAGAAAGGAATTTTGCAAATACACCCCGGACAAAATTTACAAATAAACCCCTGGATAGAAATTTTGCAAATGAACTCCTAGATATATATATATATTTACAACTGGGTTTTCTTCCTGATTAAGTTGGGCCTGGGCCTTTTCCAAGTCTGCCCACCAGGCCCAACCCATATCCAGCAAGCTCATTTCACTTGAACGGGCCTCAAGCCAATAAGCCCATTTTCGGCCTGGGCTTGAACCAACATCTCAGGCCCAGCGGAGACAGCCCACTTGAGTGGCCCATCCAGTTAGGCCCAATTTTGTTTAAACCCAACCTAACAGCCCAGCCCGTTTGAACTTTTGACAGCATTAGACATGTGGCATGTTTATGACCGTCCAAATAAATTTTAACATATTTTATAATCCTGTTATCCAAATTGAACGATTCAATAGTCGTTTTCTATGTTTTTGGACATTCTGGATCTAATGAAAGGGTCTGATTAGGCTAACTAGGTCAATAAATTTGACTTTTGAATATTTATGCAATTCTTTTGAATTATATGTGCAATTAATTCATGTGATTGATATATAAATGCCTAATTAGCAATATATATTTGTGATTTATTATTTTTCAATGGATTCAACATTAATTCATGTGATTAGTTTATAACTGCTTGATTAGCAATTTATTTCTGAATTATTGCTTTTCAGTTAATATTAAGCATGTATGTATATATATATATGAATAATTATAAATTATGATTATTAAATTTTATAGTGAGATTATATTCCATGGCATGACTGGAGGTTGGTGTCTAGGCAAGAGGTATTGAAGAGGATCACGTGGTTATTTAATTAGGTCCCTGCTATGCAGGGGGAGCCTCCCACGCCCCACCTCACTTACCTAGCCGACCAAAAGAAATAATATGGAATTTAATCGCACATAATAAATTTAAATAATCATTATTATTGAATTATTCATATATATATTATACTCTATAATTTATATTAATAATTTCGATTGTGTATTTTAGTTGCCCCAAAGGGTCTAAAATATATTTTCAAAAATTATTAATTAAATGAAGAAAATATTATTGTTTATTTTTCTCATAATAGAAATTGTAATTAATTATCATTATGCAATTTATGTTTAATAAATATTGTTCATCTTTATGTCTTATGTTGCCCTGAAGGGTCTAAGATGTTTAGTTAATCAAATTTATTAAACAAAGAGAGAATAACATGATTTTTCCTCTCATAATAGAAATTGCATTATTCAAGAATATTATATTATAGTTCTACCCGACGGTAGCTATAATTTAATATTTATCAATAATTAACTAGAACTGCATAAACGCGGGAAATTTTCTACCCAAAGGTGGGGATTTCTTGACTTTATGTATTCATAATTAATTATTGAATATTATTGTTTATCATAGCATTATTAAATATAATCATGCATTATTGCTTGTGTGGTTAAGTTTTATAATTTTAGCTATGATTAATTAATGTTAATAGAATTGTTACATAATATTTTATCTGAATCATAATGGTAACGTGAGCTTAATCATTGTTTTACAACTATGGCTCCTGTTCCTCAATCTCATCTGTCTAATATCTCGACACTGAATGGATCAAATTATTCTGATTGGCATGAGCAATTACTTATCACATTAGGATGTTTGGACCTGAATTTAGCCCTTCGTGTTGCAAAACCTAATGAAATAACGCCTGAAAGTACTGATAGTCAAAAGATTCAATTTGATAAATGGGAGCGTTCCAACAGGCTGTCTCTTATGATTATAAAGAGTACAATAGATAGTAATATCAGGGGTTCTATTTCTGACCCTGAAAATGAAAGTGTCAAAACTTATCTAGACTCAATTAAGGAAAAATTCAATGGGTCAGATAAAGCATTGGCTGGAATGCTCACTAACAAATTGACTTCAATGAAATATGATGGCATTTGTGGAGTGCGAAAGCACATAATGGAAATGTCAAATATAGCTGGGAAACTTAATGAACTAGGGATGAAAATCTCTGACTCTTTCCTAGTCATATTTGTCTTAAACTCTCTTCCATCTCAGTTTTCTCAATTCAAAATTTCCTATAACACACAAAAGGATAAATGGACTTTAAATGAATTAATATCCATGTGTGTACAAGAGGAAGATAGATTAAAGCAGGATGGATCAATGCCTATCTATTTCACATCGACTACTAAGCAGTACAAGTCAAAGAAAGGAAAAGGGAAGAATAAATTCCCATTAAAGAAAGGCTTAGAGGATGGATTGAAAAAGACCACTGAGAAGTGTCATTTCTGTAAAAAGAAAGGACATTTTAAGAAAGATTGTCTCAAGCGGAAAAGTTGGTTCGAAAAGAAAGGTAACAATTATGTACATGTTTGCCTTGAAACCAATTTCATAAATGTATCCTCTAATTTATGGTGTATTGACTCTGGTGCTGTTATTCATGTTTCAAACTCTTTACAGGCATTCCATTCAACCCACAACCCAAAACCGCATGAGTCATCTATTTTAATGGGCAATCTGACCAAGTCTAAAGTCAAAGCAGTAGGAAATTGCAAGCTTTGCCTTGACACTGGACATTTTTTAGAACTGCATGAAGTTTTCTATGTTCCGTCCATTTCTAGAAATTTAATTTCTTTGCCAAAACTTGATGTAATGGGTTATTCTTTCAGTTTTGCAAACTCGAAGTTTTCTTTGTTTAAAGATTCTATTTTAATTGGAAATGGAACATTATTTAATGGCTTATATCAAATAAGTGTAGATTGCTCATTTAATTGTTCATCCACCTTAAATGTATGTGCTGGTAATAAACGTGGTATGATTGATGAAAATTCCTCCATATTATGGCATAAAAGGTTGGGTCACATATCGAAAGAAAGGATGCAAAGATTAGTAAAAGACGGGGTATTACTTACTCTAGATTTTACTGATTTTAGCATATGTATCGATTGTATTAAAGGAAAACAAACCAAAACTCAGAAAAAGAGTGCCATGAGAAGCAATGAACTTTTAAAATTGATCCATACCGATATTTGTGGTCCATTCTTATCATGTATTGGAGGTGAAAAGTACTTTATCACGTTTATTGATGATTTCTCACGTTATGGTTTTATTTTCCTATTACATGAAAAGTCTGATTCTTTGAATACTTTTAAAATATTCAAAGAATTAGTAGAAAAGAAATTAGATAGGAAAATTAAAGTTGTGAGATTTGACGGGGGCGGTGAATATTATGATAAACACGGTCAATTAGGTTGAATCTCTGGCCCATTTGCACCAAATGAATGTAAATACGGCATTCCTGAATGGGGATTTAGAAGAGGAGGTATACATGATGTAACCTGAAAGATTTGAAATAGAAAGAAAGGACACATTAGTATGCAAATTAAAGAAATCTATATATGGACTTAAACAAGCTTCCCGATAGTGGTATTTAAAGTTCAACAAAGTTATCACTTTCTTTGGATTTACAGAAAATATTGGTGACCAATGTATATATCTCAAGTTGAGTGGGAGCAAGTTTATATTCTATATGTAGATGATATTTTGCTTGATACTAATGATTTAGGTCTTTTACATAACACTAAAAGTTTCCTTTCTGAACATTTTGATATGAAAGATATGGGTGAGGTATCATGTGTCATAGGAATTGAGGTCCATCAAAATAGGTCTAAAAGACTTCTAGGGTTATCACAAAAGGGGTATATTAATAAAATTTTAGAAAGGTTCCAAATGTCAAATTGCTCATCATGTGAAGTGCCAATCTTTAAAGGTCAAAAATATGGTCTACATCAGTGTCCACAGAATGAGATTGAGAAACAGGAAATGAGGTCCATCCCATATGCTTCTGCTCTTGGGAGCATGATGTATGCTCAGGTTTGCACATGTCCTGACATCAGTTATGTTATGGGATTACTTGAAAGATATCAAAGCAATCTAGGAATGGAACATTGGAAAGCAGTAAAGAAAGTAATGCGATATCTCCAAGGAACTAAAGATTATAAGCTCACATATGCAAAAACCGATCAATTAGAAGTGATCGGTTACACAGATTCAGATTACGCTGGTTGTACAGACAGCAGAAGATCCATGTCAGGCTATGTTTTTCTATTAGCCGGTGGAGCAGTTTCATGGAAGAGTGGTAGACAAAATCGTGTAGTCGACTCTACCATGGAAGCTGAATTTGTTGGCTGTCATGAAGCATCCTCACATGCACTTTGGTTGAGGAAATTCATCTCAGAGCTTAAAATTATGGATTCTATCTCTAGGCCTCTGAGAATCAGTTGTGACAATTCATCAGCGATTAGCTTCTCCAATTACAGAAGAATTACTGGCGCTAACAAGCATATTGATGCTAAGTTTATGTCAGTACAAGAAAGGATTAATGATCATCTGATATCGATTAGTTTTGTTGGTACTGCTGACATGATTGCTGATCCCATGACTAAGGCTCTGGCGCCTAAGGTCTTTTCTGGACATATAAGAAATATGGGTCTTGTTATGTGGGATAATTATTGATGTAATCGATACATTTTGAGATCTCATGTTGAATGATTATTTTCTTTTGTTTCATTATGGTATTTTGTTGACAATTTTATGTGATTTGGAAACAAAAGATTTTTTATCTATTTGATATTAATGTGGGACATTAAAATCACATAATTGTAAATCTGCCATTAAGAACTTAGTCAAGTAAATTTGTTAATATCGTGATGCATGGAAGGAAGTATGTTATATTTGAATATAACCGCCATGATCCATGTTAACAAATTTTCTTAACTTAAGTATTAAAGTTGGATTGCGTATGTAATGACTGGGCATGTTTTTCAAATGAGTGCACTCGTCCGGTAATTTTCAAATGTTAAATTCAAGGATTATATTTTTTAATATAATTTTCTTTTTCTTTCTTAATTTTATTTTAATTAGGACAAGTGGGAGAATGTTAGAGTTATACTCCTATTAGGTGTCCTAATTAGATGATAAGTCTTGGATTTAAAGATAGCCCAATCATATCTGGATTACGTACGCAATCTGAGTTCAGGTAGAACTACACTTCTAGTTGAGTCATGATGGGAAGGACTCTATAAATATAGGAGTCTAGGTCCCTCTCTCACACGGTTTTACATCATTAGTGGTTCCCATCTACTGCTAGTATTATAGGGAGAAGTGTTGAGGGAGAAGACCTCGTGCTCTACTCGGTCTACAGGTGGAATCTACGCACACATGGATTCAGGTACGCTTCCGCATCACATGATTTCCAACAGGTAACTCATCAATGTCTCTATTTTTTTGAATCAAAACAACTTTCATGTTTTTACTTCTTCTTTGAAGAAACCCCCCGTCTTTATTTATTTCATCTTCAACTTTGACCAAACCCATCAATGCCCCTACAGTTATTTTTTACTTTACTTTATTTTCATTTTCCCTTAAATTTAACGATTTGTTACTTTTTTCTATTACAATGCAGGCATATAGCTAGACTCGGTTTGTCTGCTCTACTTTTCTCTTCTCCGTCATTCCAAAACTCCAATGGTCGACTAAATCCATTGCCCCTGCCATTGATAACTCATCAAGGTCTCTATTTTATAATCAAAACAACTTTCATGTTTTTGTTTCTTTTCCTACGAAACCCACTGTCTCTATTTATTTCATCTTCGTCTCCAACCAAACCCATTGATGCCCCTGCAACTATTTTTTTACTTTTCTTTATTTTCATTTTCCCTTAAATTTAACCATTATTTACTATTGTTCTGTTGCCATGTAGGCATATATTAGACTTGTAGAGTTTAACATTTTTATATTTGATGACAATGGTGATTTTATAATATCCAAAATTATATTTTGCCAAAGGTTATTATTAAGCACATAAATTGCTATATTATTATGAATGTTTTAATTTTTCAACTATTATTGATTTATTTTTTTCTTATTATGTTAGATATGTATGGAAAAGTGCAAACTGTAAATGCACTGAGACAAGCAAAGAGGATTCAAGAGTAATGCTTCTTACAGGTTTTAAGTTAGTTAATATAGTTATTTTTTCTAATTTAATATGTATATTTGCGCTTAGTTAATGAATTTTTAAAAAAATTTCATTAACTTTTTCATGCATATTTCTTTGTGATGGTTTGAGTATTACATATAGATTTAGGAGGTACAAACTATGAATATATAATTAGTTTAAAAAATTAATATCTATGACATTATAAATATGTCATGTTGACATCACCAATTCAAACCGTTCGAACCAGACCAGTTCCTTTACCGGTTCAGTTCTAATAAAATTGGTGCCAACATGTCACATATTTACTATCTAGAAGCTATCATGTTGACTAGTATGTATATATGCTGCCACCTTGATTATATATGTTGCCACTTTGCCTTTAATTAATAACCATACACGTAATATGTTTATATACATATTTTAGAAAAATTAAAAATAATTAATCCCTATAGTTATGAAATAATAAAAATAAAAATAATAAATTAATACTTGAACAAAAAAGATTCAAACCTTAGATGCATCTCGTTAAAGACACTAGTTTTGCCATTACATCAACAGCTATAATATGAATAGTATGGGAACTAAATATTATATATTATGAACATTTCATTTATTTCACATTTCTACTAAATAGACTGTTAGTTAATTTGTTGTTTTTTCAGACAATTATATGTTGAAGCTTTTCTTTAGTAGAGATATTTAACACAATTTTTTTAAAACATAATTACATTTTATGTATTCCTCAACTATACATTTACAAGTATTTTATTATTATCAAAATTCAAAAAATGAGGGTTAACATCCTACCCACCATATAAAAATTTTATCCTTAAAATTAAGTAAACTATGATGTATACATCTTTCATCCCAAATTAATGGATCAAATTGAGCATTTAATTGCATGATTTTATTTTTTGAAATTGACAAGAAAATATTGATATTTTTTGTCAAAAAGTTGACAGTTTTGTTTGAATAGAGAAAAATAAAAATGGTTCAAAAGATGTATATTTTCATTTCAAAATCTTTTCTTTAGGACTTGGAAAATTTGGTATCTTGTTGGGAACTTAAATTGGTGAGACAAACTGCTTCTATATTGATTTCTCCCATTAGATTCATTTTGTTTAAGGTTTTCGTCATTCTCTAGTTCCTTCTACTCCATTTCCATATTTTATTCTTTTATTTGCAAAAATGGAAAATTCACTTTTGAATTTGATTCTTCATTGCTTCTATTGGTTATTCAACTATAAATATCATATATTTAATTGCTATCAAACTGTGTATCCTTCATTACAACCAAAACACATCAATTTTCCAACTAAAATCCTAACCAAACTACCTAGCTTTTGCTAACTCCACTACCCCATTTTTATTACTTACCCAAAAGCTTAACCATCATCCCTAGTCAAAATTTCAGGCCAAAACCAACTAGCCAAAATCATAATAAAACCAAAGTTAAATCCTTTTTGTCAAAATCTTATCTTTCTTGAAAACTAATTTATCAAACCCTAAACTATAACCTAAATAGCTCTTACTGAATCTATTTCTAAAATAACTTATCAAGAAAAAGAGAAGAGGAAAGTGGATAATATATTTCTCAAGAAATTTCCTCTAAGGGTTAGAAGAAATCCAAAAATTATCATTGAGGAAAAAAGAAATTAAACAGAAGAACATCCAATGTACATCTCCCTCATTTGAATAGTGTTCAATATTTTGCACAAAAGGTTCAACCTCAACACATTCAATAGTGTTCAATATCAACACATTCAAGAGTGAAAAACATGATAAAGAATGTCAAATAAAGATTATTTAAAGGAGAATCTTTTCTATGTTTAATTCGAGAAACTGAATGGTGGTATAAATATGTTAATAGGTACAATTTCGTTTGCTACTAAAGGACTTACTTTTATCATGAATTTGTCGTATGAAATATTTCTCACTCCGTTGTTCAAGCTCCTTAGCCTAGATTTGAAATAGGAAGTACTTATTGAACCCAACTCTTATAGCATACTTAAATAATTTCACTCAAAAGAATAAGACAAATAAACTAAAGACAAAAAATGGCCTTTGACATCCAAAGAGTAGAAGACTGCAGGTGATATAGGACCCTATGGTAAAGAAGGTGAATCTCAAGGTAAAATGTGGAGAAATCTGATAAGGAAGATGAAGAACCATCTCCATACATAAACTTAAATCTTCATCCAAACATTCTACTAAAACCATTTCCTAACCTTCACCACAAAACACATAGTGGAATTAACTACCTTGACTAAGTTTTTAGCTGGTTATTTTACTTTATTCATTTCTCATTTGGGTTTTTTTAAAGAAAGAATGTCATAGGGTGAAAATTCGATCAAATATCTCATCGTTGCGATGCTTCTTTAAAAAGAAACCAACTCTACATTCCAAATCGTCTTCTCCAAACTCCTCACCTTCCCCAAACTTCCATATTGAAAAATATCAAATACATTACTCATATGAACAAATGAACTACCTTTGTACAAAAAGTTTCTATTCAAAAGTTCATTAAAGAAGTCATTTCAAAGGAGGTTTTCACTCTGACCAAGGAAGCTCAAAGTACTATATAGTACCAAGTTTGATATCTTCTCTAAATAAGAAGATAATGAAGGGGTCACACCTTCTCAAAAGAAGAATAATTAAGATATTTCATCTGAATGAGACATACCAAGAAGAACTTTTTAATTTTCGAAGTTCTTATATGACCATTTCAATTTCTCAAAATAGTCCTTATGACTTATTAATGATTATTTGATTTTGTTGATCTCTTATATCACTACACTTTAGATACACTAGCATTGTACTTTGTGGCTTATTATTAATGTCTGATGATTTATCTTCATCACTTTTTTCCTAATAATAAAAAGAGGGAGAGATACAACCATTGTGAGCATGTTGATAGGGGGAGTAACAATATGAGCAATACGATAGGGGGAGCAATATTTAACAATGGTTGTAGGTGTTTTATCATCATCAAAAAGATGGAGAATGTGAATTTATGTAATTACCTTTTTTGATTTGTTTTAATGATGACAAAAGGATGTGCTTTTATACTCTTGATTTGTTTTTGTGAATTTGTTGGTGCTCTTGAAAAGGATTGTAAAAAGTGTGGTATGTTTGTGCAATTATCATTTTTGAGTTTATCATACTAATTGTGATAAGATTAAACTTGAAATTTATGGATAACTTGAAGATGGAATATACTTATTAGGTTACTTGAAATAATCTTAGAATACGCTTAACTGATAACTTCACTCAGATAATCATGAAATATATGTTTTGAGATGTACTTAATCTTAAATTAAGATTGATTTATTGGTCTATGATTATCTTGAGTGGACTAACATGGTTGAAGCAGAACTTTTCTCCAAAAATTCGTATTTTGCAAAAATAAGGGAAAAAGGTCGACCTTTTGGATAGAAAAGGTCGACCACTTATGGGTAGTAGAAATGAAAATTTTAAGGAGTTTGGATATACATGGAGACATCTTGAGCTATCATTTAAGCCACATTTCAAGTGATCAAGAGGCTATAAACGTGTTCACAATCTTACCGCAAGTGCACGAATCGTAGATTGTAGTATATAAATTATCGTTTTACAGGGAATTCGGGACTATAAATTTTACTTTTAAATGCTTTCGTGTCAGTTATGGAGAGAATATTGCAAATAAAATAGAAAAGTGGAAAACAAATTTAGTAAATAAAAGGGAAAAGTAATTAATGAAATGGAAAGAGAAAATTGCAAATTATAATGAGTAGAGAAAAATGAAAGTGCGAGTACCTAGGGTCTAGGATTTCACATGCATCTTTTGCAACGGGTAGTGGTATAATTATTTAATTTGGATACTGTTTGTTAAAGGAAAACAATCCTTAATTTATCCTTGCACCTTCTCTTGAAACCTACAAGGTGTATCCTAATTTTCTTAATCACCTATGTTGGTCCCGAGTTAATGGCAAAACCCAAGAGGGAAGGGGTGAATTGGGTTCTTAAAAATTCTTTGGTAAATTTAAAACTTAACCCCTTTAAAGTTTTAATCCCCTTGAATGTAACAGATAGAGAGCAATAAGATAATGAAAGCGAAAATGAAAAGCAATAGACAAGATTTATAGTGGTTTGGACAACCTTTCCCTACTCCACTCTTCCAAGCTCACACACCCTTGTGACTTGGGTTCCACTATGTATTCAGCGAATACAACTAGAGTCTCCGCTCTCTTCTAGATTCTAGCTCTAGGGGGCATATACAATCAACACAAGTAGGTGATGAGTTACACTCCAATCACAACTCTACTTGCTATGTCTTAGTTTGAACCACCAAACTCAAACCAAGCACAAAAAATAAACAACAATACGAAAATAGAAGAAATCTACACTTTATTGATTTGTGTAGCAGGTTTCAGCTCGTGGAAGAATCTGTAGAAGCAACAAATCATATTTCGTTGAAGCAAACCACAACTTTGAAGCTTGTTCTTTCTTTGAAAATGAATAGATCACTCAATTGTAAAGAAAATAGATAAAAGCTCTTAGTAGCACTTCTTTCCTCTCTTTCAGCTCTACGTTATATGTATCCACGCTTGCTTGAGTGTCTTTTATATAGAGGAGGAAAAATTTTGAACGTTATAGAGTTGGTTGGCGCGTAATAAATGTTCCAATGTTCAAAAATTCGAACGTTCCGTCTCCCAGTCGCAGGTGGAGTCGACTTCGTGTGCGACTTCACCCAAGTCGCATGCTGGAGTCGACTTCGTGTGCGACTTCGGCTGGTCTTCAGCTTCCAAGTCTATTTTCTGGGTCGACTTGGCTTGAGACTTGGCCTCAAGTCGATCTTGGAGTCGACTTGGGGTGCGACTTGACCTCAAGTCGATCTTGGCGTCGACTTGGTGTGCGACTTGGCTATTTCCTTGTGCCAAGTCAGTTTGATCTTTGTTGATATATCTCTTGTTTGCTTAACTTCTTCTTCTTCTTCTTATGTCTTTCAATACTAGAAGCTTTCTTGTATAGAATTTGCGTTAAGTCTCGTGAACTTGAAGAACTTGAATCTTGCATGAACAAATCCAACTTTGATTTGGAAAGAATGAATTCATGTGCCTTGCTTGCTTTTAAACTTGAATTAGTCTTCTTATACTCAGATTTGAGAAACTTGAGTTGTCTTCATCTTGAAGTGGACTTGTGCTTTAACTTGAGCTTGAGAATCTGTCTTGAAGTCGATGCTAGAGTCGACTTTGCCTGCGACTTTACCTAAGTCGCATGTGGAGTCGACTTCGGTTGCGACTTCAGGAGTTTTGTGCACACATTTAGCTTTGAAGGGAAGACGCCACTTCAAGTCGATTCTGGGGTCGACTTCATCTGCGATTTGACCTCAAGTCGCAAGTGGAGTCGACTTCATCTGCGAATTCGGTTGTTTTGTCCCCCAAAATCAACGCTGGAGAGAAAATGCTGCTTCAAGTCGATACTGGAGTCGACTTCATCTGCGACTTGGCCTCAAGTCGCAAGTGGAGTCGACTTCATCTGCGACTTCGGTTGTTTTGTTCCCCAAAATGAACACTGTCCAAAGAGTACCTGTTGAAGTCGCTTGTGGAGTCGACTTCGAGATCGACTTCGCCTAAGTCGAAGTTGGAGTCGACTTAGGGATCGACTTGGGCTGATTTTTCATTCCTTAAAAACATTCATTAAATTTATTAGTAATTATATCATACTCAAATTTGTATTTGTTAATCATCAAAACTTATGCTTTGGTCAATTTGATTTAGCTATTGTTTCCAACAACCTATTCTCATGGGATTAAGTTAATTAGAATCCATTAAGATTTGTGGTTTGTTCATGGAATTTCTCAAGGTTATCATGTCTATTCTCATGGTCTTAGATTTTCAGGTTTAATATCTTGATTATCGTATATTAGGTTTCCACCTCTTGGTTCCATCACCCAATATATGGAATCATGCAAAAGTACTGGCCCATGTACATAGCAAGCATAAAAATCACAAGATATTAAATTAACAACAACATCCATCATAAATGAACTAAAAAAATCTACACCACATTGCATTGTACGCATGCTACGTTTTAAACCCCAGATTTAGGATTTAGCCAAGCATGTTTAAGTTCAAAATAAAATTAAAGTTACAAACCATCTTAAACAAGACAATTAAAATTAAAAAGGGAAAAGATAGAAAATCTTATTGGTTTGAAGCCCCGATGGTGTGTCGGTTGCTCCACGCAATTCGCCGGTCTGCCTTTTTGCCTGTGCTCTCCACCTTGCTTTCGATCTCTTTCTTTCTCCAAATTATGCTCTAATCTTCTTCTAAAATCCTCGCTAAAATATTTTTCAGTGGTATCCTAGCAGGGATTTTCTGTTGCTTGCTTCTGAGAATTTTTTTACTGCCGCGGAATTTTCCTGTGGCCGAATGTTGTGTATGCTCCATCCCCCCTCCGTCTGCTACATCTGCTGCCCTTTTTATAGCTGAAAATTGCACTTAAGTGGAGCCCATTAATTCAATGCATTTCACGTGATTCGTGATTGAAATTTTTACTGTTGCAATTTCAGCAACACATTGAATGAAATTTGAATGCATTGGTTGCTGAAAATGGCTATTGCAAATCACGTTGAATATGCAGCAATGCATATGCTGCTGCCCATTATTCAATTCACATGATGGAGAGAAGCTGCTGGTGGTGTCCATCATTTGTTGCTGCTGGCTGCTAACTCACGTGAAGATGCTGCTGCATTTGATATGCTGGAAAATCACGTGATGGGTGTTGGGCTACTGGTCGTTGCATTTGCTGCTGCCATCACATTCACATCACTATGCTGCTGGTGGGCTATTGCGTTGAATGCATTGCTGCTGATGGTGGGGTCCATTGATGGGCAGCTCACATGAATCTGAGAAATGAAAATGGTTGCTGCTTTGGTGTTTTGATGGAGCTGCTGATTTGGATGCTTGATCATGTGATGATTAGCTGAAAATGGAGCTGAAATTTTTTGGAATTAATGTACAGCATTGGACGTTACAATTTTAATGGCAAAATGCTACTGGTGGGCCATCAAATCTCGTGCATAATCAGCAGCTTTGCTGCTGATTTTGTGGGGCCAAACATGAATGAATTGATGAGTAGTGGCATGATCACGTGATTGCATGGCTAGTTGTTGAATGCATTTTCAGCATCTTCACGTGAATGGAATTATGCTGTTGGTGATGAGCAGCTGGAATGATTAATGGGAGTGGACGTGAAATGGACCATATGGACTAAATGCATTTCTGCAAGTGGGGTCCAAAAGATTCAGCTGCATTTCACGTGATGGGCTGGTGGAAAATTTCTGGACGTTGATTTAATTTAGTTTGGACGTGGACAGCTTGGTGATGGCTGGGATTATCCAAATCAACGGTTGGATTTAAAGGGGTTGGACGGCGTGCTACTTGATTTGGAAGGTTTGAAGAAAATGGATGAAATGTTGCTGAATTCTGCTTGAACGGTGTTGATTGTGTGGTCCACCTGGTGCAACTTGTTTTCCCTGCATAAAAATATTTAAATCATTAATTAGTTAAAATTGTTAGTGGGTTATTATTAAAAATTATTCCAAACCCATTAAATTTCATGGCAACAAATAAAATGTAATTTCAAGCTAAAAGATTATAAAAATTATTTAAATTGCTTGAAATTAATATTTAATACCCAAAAGTTGCAAAACTACTTTTTAAACCAAATTTCATATTAATTTTAATTAATTACCCACCAAATTGGTATAAAATGGCCACAAAATATAATACCGATTTTCCATTTATCAAAAAGGAGAACTTAGGAGAGCTAAAAGGTATCGAGAAAATAAAGAAAAATACCTACGTGCAAATTTGAAAGACTCCAAAATAATTCATTGTGAGATAGCTTTCTGTGGAGGTTCAAAAGTGAAGTTGAAGTTACAAATTCTTGAAAGTGTTATTATTGAGCATTCAAAGCTACAAAGCATTAATCGATTGAGGAGTTGCTGCTCTTACAATTGTACTAAACCGATTTACATTTCACTTGAAGTTTTGTTCTTTATATTACCCGGGTGTTGATGTGATCAAACCAAGAGAAAGGTTGTATTACCTTGGTATTGATGGTGATCAAACCAAAAAGAAGCGAATCAAAGTGTTAATTACTTTATGAGCCTAACTGGAGCTTAGCATTGATCCATAAGACAGTTGAATAAATTGTATAATTGTGACTTATGTGTTAAAGTTGACTAGTGAAATCCAAGTCATCATGCTTAGAGAGTGGAGTAGGATAGAGAGATGCGAAGAATTACGTGTTCTTGTATTTGTGGTTTTATTTCATTATTGTGGTGTGTGTTTTTTGCTTGATTTGCATCATTTTACCAAAGTTCTTTGAGTAGCAATCACATGGGACTAACAAGTGAAATAAGAGCAGAGTTCTTTGAATTTAACAAAGAGGTCATATAGTTAATGAAAGAACTCATTATGGTTACTTTGATGGTCATTCTATTATACATCCCCCATATGTTGATGGTTCAAATGTTGTGTACTGAAAACTTAGAATGATGATGTTTCTTATGGGACATGATATTAGATTATGGAAAATTGTTGACTCTGGTTTGAACTTAGCAGTAGATGACATTTGTTCGCAATGTCACCGCAAGTGCATGGCTCGTAGATTGTAGTATATAAATTATCGATCCACAGGGAATTCGGGGCTATAAACTTTTCTTTTAAAACGCTTTCAAGTAGGATATGAAGAGAATATAGCAAATAAAAATAGAAAAGTGGGAAGAGAATTTAGTAAATAAAATGGAAAAGAAATAGAAAAATTAGGAAGAGAAAATTATAAATTAGAATAAGTAGAGAAAACGAGAGTGCGAATACCTAGGGTCTAGGATTTCACATGCGTTTTTTGCAACGGGTAGTAGTATAATTATTTAATTTGGATATTGTTTGTTACAGGAGAACAAACCCTAATTTATCCTTGCACCTTCTCTCGAAACCTACAAGGAGTACCCTAATTTTTCTTAACCACCTATTCTCATGGGATTAAGTTAATTAGAATCCATTAAGTTCTGTGGTTTGTCAATGAAATTCCTCAAGGTCATCATGTCTATTCTCATGGTCTTAGATTTCCAGGTTCAATATCTTGATTATCGTATATTAGGTATCCACCTCTCAGTTCCATCACCTAATATATGGAATTATGCTAAAGTACGGGCTAATGTACAAAGCAAGCATTAAAATCATAAGATATTAAATTAACAACAATATCCACCATAAATAAATTAAAAACCCACACCACGCTACATTGTACGCATGCTACATCATAAACTCTATATTTAGGGTTTAACCGAGCATGTTTAAGTCCGAAATAAAATTCAAATTCAAATCCCTCTTAAACAAGCTAATTAAAATTAAAAAGGGAAAAGATAGGAAAGCTTATTGGTTTGAAGCTCTGATGGTGTGTCGGCCGCTCCACGCAACTGGCCGTCTGCCTCTTGCCCGTGCTCTCCACCTTGCTCTCTCTCTCTAAATTTTTTCTCTCCCAATTTTCTACTGCTCGTTGGATTCCCTTCTTCCTTGTTGCCCGTTGAAATTTCTGCCTTTCAAAGTTTGCTCGCTGCCCCTTTTATATCCATCCATAAGTGCGTACACGTGGGCCCCATATTCTCCAACGCAATTTGAATTTGCGTTGGATTCAGCTGATGTGCGTAATAAGTGGGCCCCAATTTAAACGCAATCTGAATTGCTGGACATTGATGATTTTTATGGGGCCAACTCTTGAAATCACCGTTCAGATATGGACGTTCCAGATTTTCTGAAAAGAATCTGGACATTTGCAATCGTTGGACAGCTTTGTGGGGTCCACTAGAATTTTTGGACGTTGGGATTAATTGAGAAAATCTGGACGTTGAATTGCTGAAGGAAATGGACGAGTGGGATTTTTTCTGAATGGCTGATCTTAAGCGGTCAGCTGTGGGGTCCATGATTCCGTCTCCTTGTTCAATTCTGCCGTTGCATAATTTACGCAATTTCATTTGCAATATGATTTGGATGGTTGCATGATTTTAGAATTTTTGTTGGTTACATGAACGCATTAAAAATCCAGGTAATTGCTAATTATTTGGACGGTCTGAATCTACTGCTGGACGCTGATTGTTTGGATTTTGGACGGTGGAATTTTTCAATGGTTTCTAAATAAAAAAACGGATAGATGAATGGAGCTTATTTAAGTCGGCAGCTTGGAATAATATGGACGGTCTTGATTTATGTTGCTGATTAATTGGACGGCCAGCTTTGCTCATTGGACGTGATCTGGCATGGTGCAGAATTTCTGGCCTGATTTGATTTCATGGGCGGTAGCATAAATATAAAAATCACGTGAATTGCTGAATCGGATTTCTGGACCGTTGATGGGATGCTGCTGGACGGTTGTGATCAGCTGGATGCATGGATAAACGGTGGCTGATAAAAATTGGACGGCTAATTTTCTGGACAGATGGGCGTTCATAAAGTTGGACGGTCTGGATTGCTTTGCTGGAAATGGATGGCTGGAATTTCTTGCCGCCGATTTTCTAGTGGGTCCCACCAAAAATTTGGACGGCTCTAATGGTTTGCTGATATGGACAGTAGCTTGTGAATGGACGGTGGTGATCTTGTCACCGTTGATCAACTTGGGGGTTGAATTTTGCTAGCCGTTCTTTAGACTTGTGGGGCCCACTTGCTGTGATTTGTTTTCCTGCATAAAAAAATATTTAAATCATTAATTCGTCAAAATCATTAGTGGGTTATTATTATAAAAATTATTTCAAGCCCAAATCATTAGTGGGTTATTATTATAAAAATTATTTCAAGCCCATTTAATTTCATGGCAACAAATAAAATGTAATTTCAAGCCAAAATATTATAAAAATTATTTAAATAACTTAAAATTAATATTTAAAAACCAATTGTTCCAAAACACATATTTTAAATTAAATTTCACATTAAACTCAATTAATTACCCACCAAATTGGTATAAAATGCCCACAAAATATATTATCAATTTTCAATTATCAAATACCCCCACACTTGAACTTTTGCTCGTCCTCAAGCAAATATAAAGGAATTCAAGAACAGTTTGCAAAATTTCAAAACTTTGAGAAAAAATGAAAATAAATGTTTGGCTGATCATAAAAAACTAATGAGGGTGTTAAACTAAAATTTTTGAAACCTGACACTCTTTGAAAGTCTCAGTTAATAATCCTTTCTCACATGACTAATACTGTATACCTTGTCACCTCCTTTGCTTTCAATCATTAAGAGTTCAAAAACTCCCGCAATAAACTCCTAATTATCAGATATTTTTCCCATTTATTTGGTTATTCCATACACACATTCAACAAGTAATAGTAGTAACAGAAAATATCAGTCAAATTACCTCATATACATCTTATCAAATTTTTGCATTTAAATTTCTTCTACCAACTCAATTAGCCAATTCATAGGATCATAAGGACTTAGTAGGACAACGGTTAGGTTTGGTTCAAGAAATAAATTTTCAAAAATTGAACCGTCTCCACATGACTTTGTTGGAAATATGTGGAAAACAAGCTAAATCTATGTTTTGATGATTAACAAATCAATTTGAGTAAGTCTTCGCTACTAACATGTTTGTGGAAGTATTTAAGGCATATACATTTGAAGAAAATAGAGCATGGAAGGCCAAGTTGTTCCCCAAGTCGACACCAACATCGACTTCAAGGAGTCAAATCCGTCCAGAGTTGAAATTGGAAGGAGAGCAGGTGAAGTCGCAGGCCAAGTCGACTCCACTTGCGACTTGGGAAGCCAAGTCGCAAACGAAGTCGACTCCAGCATCGACTTCAGACGGCAAAATCACTCCAAAGTTGAATTTGGGACAGAAGAATACCGAAGTTACAGTCAAAGTCAACTCGGTTTGCGACTTGGGAGAAGTCACAGACGAAGTCGACCCCAAGTTCGACTTGAGGTTTTCAAAGTTCCAAAATGCAGATTCAAGCTCATTTTCAAGATCAACTGGAGTTTTCTCAAGACCAAATCAAGGGTACAAGATCATTATCAAAACTGAGTTTCTCAAAGTCCAAGGCACAGCTTCAAACATATTTTAAGGTGAAGGAATTCAAGATATGAAGATTAATACCAAAAGAGAGCAAGGTGCATGAATCAAAGACAATGATTAAAAAAGAAATGAAAAATGCAAAAGAACTAAAGGCATGAAAAAGCCTAAGCACAACAAAAAGCATTCCGAAGTTTCTCAAGTTCATCAAGCTATCTGCCGAGGTGAAGTCGCACCCGAAGTCGACTCCACCTGCGACTTGGGTCAAGTCGATGCCCAAGTCGACCCAACCTGGAACTTGAAGACGCTACGGAAAGGTGAAGTCGCACCCGAAGTCGATTCCATCTGCGACTTGGGCGAAGTCGCACCCGAAGTCGACTCCGCCTGCGACTTGGGTCATAACGGTCGAAAATTATTCGAACGTTGGCGCATTAAATGCGCGCCACCTACCTTCAAACGTTCGGATTCCCTCCACAATTATAAAAGGCATTCATTGTGGATAAGGGAAGTAGCTGAAAAATCATTAAGTGTGCATAACTCCCATCTTCTAAAGCATTAAGTGATCAAGCCAATCCTTAGAAGAAGAACTTTGCTTCAAACTGCAAGAGCTCAACTACTGATCCTTCAAAGCCAACTCTACAAGTTCTTCTCTGCGCCAAACTGTATCTACACAACAGTAACGTGCAGATTCTTTCTGTTTTTCTTATTGATGTATTGAACTTGATTTAGTTTGAGGAACTAAGATCAAGTGTAAGCAAAGTAGTGTGTGATTGGAGTGGAACTCATCACCTACTTGTGCTGAGATTTGTTGAAGCCCCCTAGAGCTGAAATCTAGAAGAGAGCAATGACTCTAATTGTATTTGAGGAATACAATAGTGGAACCCAAGTCACAAGGAGTGTGAGCTTGGAAGAGTGGAGTAGGGAGGTTGCCCGAACCACTATAAAAATCTTGTGTGCTTGATTTATATTTCTGTTCTCTACATTATATTGCTTTCCATTTCGTTTCTTCATAAAGGGGAATAGATTAATTCGGAAAAAAGTTTTTGTTTAAGTTATAAATTTTTTTAAAATACCCAATTCACCCCTCCCCTCTTGGGTTTTGCCATTAACTCGGGACCAACAGACTTGAGCCTCATTTTACAATAGAAAATAATGCTACCCCCACACTTAGCGCTTTCATTCTTTTTTTAAGCTTGTTCTTACCCTTGGTTTAGCTTCTTTTTTTTTTTACCAAGTCCAGTAATAATTTCCCTCACCATATTTCAGGGTATCTAGGAAGTCATTTTCATTATTTGCACAGTCAGGAGGTTAAACATTATTCCCTATTTCACTTTTCAGCTCAGAATTCAATTTCAAAGTTAGTTCAACTAAGTGGGAATTGTGGTTTAGGAAAAAAATTAAGTCCAGGTTCAATGCGGGTAAACAACTGTTATACTTTCAAAGATAGGCTCATCATGAAAAAAATGCCTTAATCATGTCCATGAATTAGTTAAATGGAGTTTTGGCTTTGGAAATTCTTCAACCAGAATAAACTTTTTATGTATATGGGAAAAACTACCTTCTTAGATGACAATTGTGTGTATTAGAAAAACCTTTGATAAATTAGAGAGGATTACTCCGATTATGAAATAAAACAGAATTGGTTCCTAGGTATATCAGTTTCATCAAGTGATTCAGGATAAAAATCCAAGTATTTTTAACAAGTACATGTTCAAAAACAAATTTAACATCTCATTAAGGTTCAGAATTTTTTTTTTAACTCAAAGATTTTGAAATTCCAAGTATGGTTTGCTTATAAGACATACAAGAGTTCAAAGTGGGATCTCAATTAATCTAATATCACAATTTCTGCAAGAATTACCCAAAATTTTCAAATTTTTTTTTCAAAATGTGATAAAAAATATAATCATGACAAAAATATAATCATCAAGGCAGTGAAAGAAATATTTAGAGAAAATTAATGCAACGCATTCACCCCCAAACTTGAAATTGATATTGTCCTCAATGAAAATCATGCCATCAAAATAAAGGGAGTAATTGTAAAAATGTGAGATGTTAACTTCCCTATTTTGGTGAGTTCAACCGAATTTTCATCCATGGTGCTTCCTTTCAAGTAGGCTTTGAAAATAACCAATAAAGCTCAAAATTAAAAAGTATCAAAATTCTAAAAAGAAACTAAAAGAAAAAATAAAACTAAAACTTTCTTGAAAGAAAAAGGAAAAGTTCAGGTTGCCTCCCGAAAAGCGCTTGGTTTAAAGTCATCAGCCCGACTACAGTTTGATCATCTAATGTTAACCAACTCCAACTTTTTCATTTCCATGATTCTTTTTCTTGCCTTCAGATTTTCTAGCATTCGTCGTTCTTTGAATTAGCCTCCATATTTGCTTGAGAACTTTTCCTGCCAATGAACCGTTGCAATTAGTTTTAAAAGAATGACAAGAAGGGGAACAAATAGTTATCAGTTTATCAGCTTTTCTCTTTTGTTCATCAGATTTTTGTTGTTTTGATCTCCCACTTTCAGATGTTGCCACAGATTCAGCAACATGTTGATTCAGGTCTTCCGCAGCTTCTCCTTTACTTGTGTACGTTTGAGTTGAAATTCCTTTATCTGTTGACTCATTGACCACGTCAACCCCTAAACAAGAGTTATCGAGAGAGGGGTTTTTCATGGCTGAAAAGAACGTTCAATCTCAGGGTCAGCAACAAAGAGTTTTTCAGCTACTTGTTTTGCAAAGTTTCGGGTATGTGGGTGCATACAAAGATTAACTAGCTAATTCAGAAAAATAAAAACAAATAAGAACGAGAGATGGAAAAGAAAGAAAAAATAAAAGAAAATAAAATAAAAATAAAAATAAAAATAAAATAAGTAAAATAAAAATAATAAAATAAAATAATAAAAATAAAAAAATAAAAATAGATAGAGACAAAAGACAGAAAGTAAAAAGAAAAAAAATATAGATAAAGGAAAAAAAGAAAAAAAAGTATCTAAAAACAAAATTTAGATTAACGCCGAATTCCCCGACAACGGTACCAAAATACTTATTCGCAATCTCACCGCAAGTGCATGGGTCGTAGATTGTAATATATAAATTATCGATCCACAGGGAATTCGGGACTATAAACTTTGCTTTTAAAACGCTTGCGAGTCGGATATGGAGAGAATATAGCAAATAAGAATAGAAAAGTAGGAAGAGAATTTAGTAAATAAAACGGAAAAGAAATAAAAAATTGGGAAGAGAAAATTGCAAATTAGAACAAGTAGAGAAAACTAGAGTGCAAGTATCTAGGGTCTAGGATTTCATATGCATTTTTTGCAACGGGTAGTGGTATAATTATTTAATTTGGATATTGTTTGTTAAAGGAGAACAAACCCTAATTTATCCTTGCACCTTCTCTCGAAACCTACAAGGCGTACTCTAATTTTTCTTAACCACTTATTCTCATGGGATTAAGTTAATTAGAATCCATTAAGTTCTGTGGTTTGTCAATGAAATTCCTCAAGGTCATCATGTCTATTCTCATGGTCTTAGATTTCCAGGTTCAATATCTTGATTATCGTATATTAGGTATCCACCTCTCAGTTCCATCACCTAATATATGGAATTATGCTAAAGTACGGGCTAATGTACAAAGCAAGCATTAAAATCATAAGATATTAAATTAACAACAATATCCACCATAAATAAATTAGAAACCCACACCACGCTACATTATACGCATGCTACATCCTAAACTCTAGATTTAGGGTTTAGTCGAGCATGTTTAAGTCTGAAATAAAATTCAAATTCAAATCCATCTTAAACGAGTTAATTAAAATTAAAAAGGGAAAAGATAGAAGAGCTTATTAGTTTGAAGCCCCGATGGTGTGTCGGCCGCTCCACGCAACTCACCGTCTGTCTTTTGCCCATGCTCTCCATCTTGCTCTCTCTCTCTCTCTAAATTTGTTCTCTCCCAAATTTCTGCTACTTGTTGGATTCCCTTCTGCCTTGCTGCCCGTTGAAATTTCTGCCTTTCAAAGTTTGCTTGCTGCCTCTTTTATATCCATCCATAAGTGCGTACAGGTGGGCCCCATATTCTCCAACGCAATTTCAATTTGCATTGGATTCAGCTGATGTGCGTAATAGGTGGGCCCCAATTTAAACGCAATCTGAATTGCTGGACGTTGATGATTTTTATGGGGCCAACTCTTGAAATCACCGTTCAGATATGGACAGTTTGTGGGGTCCACTGGAATTTTTGGACGTTGGGATTAATTAAGAAAATTTGGATGCTGAATTGCTGAAGGAAATGGACGGTTGGGATTTTTTCTGAATGGCTGATCTTAAGCGGTCAGCTGTGGGGTCCATGATTCCGTCTCCTTGTTCAATTCTACCTTTGCATAATTTACGCAATTTCATTTGCAATATGATTTGGATGGTTGCATGATTTTAGAATTTTTGCTGGTTACGTAAATGCATTAAAAATCCAGGGAATTGCTAATTATTTGGACGGTCTGGATCTGCTGCTGGACGCTGATTGTTTGGATTTTGGACAGTGGAATTTTTCAATGGTTTCTGAATAAAAAAACAGAGATGAATGGAGCTGATTTAAGTGGGCAGCTTGGAATAATATGGACGGTCTTGATTTATGCTGCTGATTAATTTGACGACCAGCTTTGCTCATTGGACGTGATCTGGCATGGTGCAGAATTTCTGGCCTGATTTGATTTCATGGGCGGTAGCATAAATATGAAAATCACGTGAATTGTTGAATTGGATTTCTGGACCGTTGATGGGATGCTGCTGGACGGTTGTGATCAGCTGGATGCATGGATAAACGGTGGCTGATAAAAATTGGACGGCTAATTTTCTGGATAGATGGGCGGTCATAAAGCTGGATGGTCTGGATTGCTTTGCTGGAAATGGATGGCTGGAATTTCTTGCCGCTGATTTTCTAGTGGGTCCCACCAAAAATTTGGACGGCTCTAATGGTTTGTTGATATGGACAGTAGCTTGTGAATGGACGGTGGTGACCTTGTCACCATTGATCAGCTTGGGCATTGAATTTTGCTAGCCGTTCTTTAGACTTGTGGGGCCCACTTGCTGTAATTTTTTTTCCTGCATAAAAAATATTTAAATCATTAATTCGTCAAAATCATTCGTGGGTTATTATTATAAAAATTATTTCAAGCCCATTTATTTTCATGGCAACAAATAAAATGTAATTTCAAGCCAAAATATTATAAAAACTATTTAAATAACTTGAAATTAATATTTAAAAACCAATTGTTGCAAAACGCATATTTTAAATTAAATTTCATATTAAACTCAATTAATTATCCACCAAATTGGTATAAAATGCCCACAAAATATATTATCAATTTCCAATTATCAACATTCCTATTATGCTAAATCGACAGCAAACTAAACAAGTTTAATTAAATGCTAGAGCTCTAAACGCCTTATATTGTTTTCTTTTTCCATCCGAATTCAACAGGATTTCTTCTTATGCTTCTGCAAAAGAAGTGTGTGACACTCTTTTAATTAACCATGAACTAACATTACAAGTAAAAGAGTTTAAGATCAATATGCTCATGCATGAATATGAGTTATTTACAATGAAACTCGCTGAATCCATTTTTGAGATGTTTTGTAGGTTTACCCATATTGTGAATAATCTTAAAGATTATGAAAAGTCAATTACTATAGCTAAACAAGTCAAAAATTACTTCGATCTCTACCTACAACATGGACTATAAAAGTGACCACAATTAAGTAGGCTAAAGATCTTACCATTATGATTGTTGATTAATTGATTGACTCTTTAACGACTTAAGGAATTATTTTTAAACAGAATGATGAAAAAATGTGAAAAGTAAAAAATTACTTAGTTTAAAAGCTAATCTGGATATTTCTTTTGATGATGTAGGTGATGAACATGATGAAGTTGAAATGCTCACCGAGATGTTTAGGAAACTCGTCACCAAAAATAGGTCAAAAGAAAATAAATCTGCAGCAGCGCGGTCAATTCAAAAAAAATATTATCTATAAGAGAATGCAAATGTATGAATCTGAGTTCAAAGATAACAATTTAATAAAGATGAGATGTTTATACTGCATAGGGTATGGACATCTCAAGAATTCATACCATTCTCCACAATCAAGAATTCAAACTTCAGATTTAAGAAAAGTGAAAGTTTTGAATCTTGAGTAATAGTGATACCCTTCCTTTTGATGGTCATAAATTCGATGATGAAATCATTTAAATAACTAAGCACATGAATGTTGGTTTTCTAGTAGATCACTCTAATGATGATTGTAAATAAAGTTTTAGAGGTAAATTTCACTACTAAATAAAGTTTCACAATTAGAACATAAGCTTAAACTAAGGGGTTCCTAAACTACTCCCTAATTATGAAAAATCATCAAAAGCAACTCAACCATACTTGTGATTGTTCATAGATCATGCAATGAAGAAAAATATGTGATTCTCACATGCTTTACCACAATTCCTTCTTGGCATTATGCTATCAAATAAACATTATGATTTACATCATGACTTAACCTACTACTAATTATCATCAAAATCAGTAGTATTAGCATATCAAAGCTTTACATTCTAAACTTATATCAGATCTTTCAATTTTAAGCTCATATGCCATTAAGTAAATATCTCTCTATTACTAATTAAAGAAAAAAATTTCATCTACCAATACCTTGCTAATTGAAAATCTACAAATTCAAGTCATCAAATCTAGCACCAAATTCTATTGTATGAATTTAAATAGAGTAATCATGCTTAGTATAAAGTGTTAAATAATCAGGATAAACGAGACATACATAAAGTGGTATTACCTTATCAGCTTTGCTTCAAAAAAATTTCTTCCTTGATTACCACAATAAGCAATTTTGCATTACTCTTAGCCATAACAAAGAAATTAAATGAATAGCCTAGGGTCTTTAATTCATCATCTTGGACTAGTACATAAATGTTATCAACTATCCCTATCATTATGCTGCACACTGTGGGTCTTATACATCATTTATTTTGGTACCATTTTGTAACCCCCCCCCCCCACTCCCCCGTGCCGACAAAGTCGATAGTTTTTACTAATGTATAGGATCGATGATAATGACATTCATACATAGTTTAATAACATTATTCACAACGTAATATAAAATATATCATTGATCTCCATAAGCCAAATGTCTTACTAAATTAAAACAGAACTAGATCTAAATAATTAAATTCATAGAATACATATTCCATTTCTTCACTAATTACTCCTTAAAAAATATAAAGAGATAATTCTAAATCTAGATTCAGTGAGTCCTTGCCTCATCTTATACACCAACCCGATGTTGGTCTCCACTCGCATGCCTACTATTTACAAAAATAATAAAATACAATGAGTCTGGGAAAACTTAGTTAGTGAAGCATATAAATATGAATCAATAAAATTTGAGTAAACAGTATGCATAGGGATTGACAAAATATAAATTATGTTACAAATTCGAACAAAGTTTAAATCCACGTGAGACATGTTAGTGCCTAAGTATGCATCAGTGCATCATATTTATGTCACTTCTCAAATCTATCCATCAAAGATCTCAAGTCCAATGGGAAGGTTCGGTATTTTGCCCCATAATCTCATTTGCTATATAATCAAGGTTGCCATCATTGCACCTCAACATGAGTGGCTAACTGTGCATAGTACAGGTAGATTGGGAAATACCTTTATCTAAATTGGAGGTATAACTGATACCATGTTGCTCTCACCACACAGCCGCAGCTATCCCGCACCACGTTATACAAACATCTTTGGCCCCGACTATTACCTTGAAGGCCAACATTCCAAAGACTGGTTCAGAATAAATATTAACCAAATCACAAGGGCTAGACAAATTAGGTCTGTACCTCACGAAATCCACAATCGTCAGACAAGTACATCTGAACAGACACAATCAAGGCTAGTACATCCCCATCCTTGGTCAGGATGTGCTAATGATCGTCGTCGATGGCCTTAAAACAACGTTTCGTAATGCATGATTACAATCATGGCTTATAATTATGCCAGCATTCCAAGTAATATAAGTCAATGCCATAATGCATAATGTTAACATGAATAAAGACTAAACTCAACAACACAATAAATCATCATATCTAATAATATTTATTCACTAAAAATTAGAAAATAATGACACCCAAAACATCCACACTCATAAATACATATTATAACACTAAATTAAAAAGAGAAAAAAGAGCTCTACTTACCTTATATAAATCTCAGATCCATCCTTATATCGTATTTCGCTACAATGCTTAAATCATTGCATTGAAAAGTAACACTTTTATTTAATAAATAGTTTAACTCAAAATAACTTTTCTAATCATAACTTCACATGATATTTCATTCTAAGATGTGCGGATACCTCTATGTATTATAACTTTATAATTTAGTCAAAATGTAATTCCTTGTATAAATTAAATTATTCTAAGAGTATCATTTAAAATAAATTTTATTTATTCTAAAACATTACTTGCTCTAAGTTAATAAATAATTAATTTGAGTCGGAACTCATTTCACGTAATTATCAAATTACTCCTTTAGTTTTTTATTCATATTTTTTTGCATTGTATTCAATCTTATTTTACAAATATCCAATTTTAATTACTAAACATCAATCTCAATTACTTATTAATAATTATTTTATCTCTGAAACTTAATATGATCATAGGTGGGCCCTCCCTTGATCACATTAAATTTCAACAGTCTATTTGTATGTAATTTAATTTCCAATATTCTTTAAATACTTAATGAAAAATTTCTACATGAATTAACTCGATAATTATATTTAATTAACCATTTCAATTTGGATAATTATTATTTTAAGTTTAAATTTTCATTTTGATTATTCCTCAATTTGTCCATATTTGTTGAAAGCAGATATTGTAAGATCGCTTGGTTTTTCTTTACAATCAAATCAAAGATTTTAAGTTTAAAATTTTTAATATACATCAATAACTACAGTAATTGCCTAAACAAAGTAATTTTAGCATAAAATACTAATTATTTATATTTTCTTATATATTTTCATTAATAGAGGTATGTGTTTAGGGATGGTCTAAATCACATTAATTTTTAGACATATTCATCTTATTTAAAATTTTATTTTTATCTTTTTTGAGTGATATTCTTGATTTTATATATGTCATATAAAAGATTCAACCTCAATTTCATTTTATAAAAAATATCAAAAATCAATTAATATAGCCGTTTTTGGCAGCATTTTTCTCTATTTAGGCTAATATTCTAGTATTTTTAATTTACAAATTGCAAAACACTTTGTTGTAAAATTTTGTTCCTCGTTTAATGACTACATACCTAGTAATTGAAAAAATGTTCATGTTAAAAATCATTATTTATTATTTATTATATATTTTTCTTTCCAATTCTAAATTTACTACATGGGTTTTGTAAGTTAACTTATAAATTGTTGTAATTGTTAATCTAAACTACTACTTAGAATTATAATTATAACTATAATACATATATCATAACACATCACTTATTTAGTCCTAACTCAACATTTAGATCATCAAAATACATTTTTAATTAAATTTTTAATGACCTAGATCAACTTATCACAATTTTCACTAATACAACTATTATTGTGATAGAATTAAAAATGCTCAATTCTAATCATCCATCAAGGTATCCACTCATGATCTAACATCATATATTTATGTAAAATTAAATTTTACACACATTTTATGGTTTTGATCGTCAAATTATATATGGAATCATCCATTAAAGGACTGAGATAATGTTCTTACTATCTAATAATATAGGATCTTTTTTGCCCCACTTTCATTAAAATTTGCACAGAATTGTTCCCAAATAACATGCCCTAATCATGGTCATGTTCAAGTACCAAAAACCCCCAATTTATAAATTGAAATCTAACCTCCATCATATTCAATAAATCTAATTTTGATGGACAACAATTGCTTCCTTCAAGTTTAAAATCTTTCTCCCAAATTCAATGGTCCAGATTGATTTCTACCCTTGATCTTTGGTTAATTTTAAAAAAATAATAACAAACTAGGATGATGATGATTGATGGCTAAGAACAACTTGACAAGTCCCATCTTCTCTTTCTCCCTCTCTCTCTCTCTCTCCAATCTTTCTCTCTTCTCTCATTGTTCTTTCCTTTTCATGTGAATCTGCTAGGATTTAGAGAAGATTTGTATTTTAATCTATTATATATTTTTAATTATTTTTGGTGCTAACATACCACACATCAACTATCTAGAAGCTAATATGTTGACTAGTGTGTATATACACTACCACCTTGATTATATATATGTTGCCACCTTGCCTCTAATTAATAACTATACACGTAATTCGTTTATATACTTATTTTAAAAGTATTAAAAATAATTAATCCCTATTAGTTAATAAAATAATAAAACAAATAAAAATAATAAAAATTTGAACTTAAGAGATTCGAACCTTAGATGTATCCCTTTAAAGACATTAGTTCTTCTATTACATCACCAACTTGGATTTGAATAGCATGGGAATTAAATATTATATATTGTGAACATTTCATTTATTTCACATTTTCACTATGCGGACCATTAGTTAATTTGTTGTTTTTTATATAATTATATTTTGAAGTTTTTCCTTAGTAGAGATATTGAACACAAAACTCTAGAAAAGGTTTTTTTAATAAAATTATATTTTATGTGTTCCTTAATCAAACTTATACAAGTATTACGTTATTATCAAGATTCAAAATAATGAGGGTTTACATAATCGTTGAACTCTTGAGCTTCGACGACAGCAATCTGCAGTTACAGCAGAATAGGGATATTTTTATCAATTTGAAAATGTCTACAAATTACCTCACATTGCAATGATCGAAAAGGAACCTCACGAGTATATTTGCAATTATTGTCAAACTATGGACGTTATTTGTAATTTTTAAAACTATAGATATATTTGAAAAATGGTCAAACTATGTAGGTATATTTACAAATTATTCAATGACAAATATGATTAGGTTGTAATTATGATTCTATAGCTAAAATTCATATTCAAATAAATTTTTAAGTATTTTTATAACTATACAATTATACTTTTACAACTACAGAATTATGTATCATTTGAATGTAAATTATTAACTTCGAATTATAATTAGAACTTATGCATGTCATTTCACAAAAGAAGGTGGATATGAATGAATTTTTTTTAGGAAATTATGTAGGTATATTTGGAACTATTAAAACATGATGAGTACATTTTGAATTAAGTGCAAAAATTTCGGAGTTACCATTAACTTCAACTAATCCTTATCGATAATGAGCTTATAGAGTGTTTAGCCATCCCTAAGGAGATTTTTTTATTTAATCCTATTTTAAAATTTTTTTCCCATGTGACAAATTTGTTAGGCTTTGGCAAGTTTATAATCCACGAATTAGGAAGAATTTGCATTTAAAACCCTCTAATTATTTGTATTTGTATTTTACATTCCAAAGTTCGACTATTAGCATTTTTAATCGTATGAAATTTATTTTTCAGATTTTAGTCCTTCGTACTCTCACGATAATAAAAAGGTTCATGTTAAATATTTAAAATTCCCTTTAAACCTTCTAACTTATTTTTTTGCACTTTAAACCTTAAAGTTTGCCATTGCATGTGCATCATATTGTGTACACCATTGGAGCACCAGTTTAAATATTCTATCATTAATAATTCGCATATTTTCAGATTTAATTATACAATATTATTGCACTTAAATATTTTTAACTAACATTTTTTCTTGAAATTATTTTAAAAAATATTTTCATGAAACTGATGCAAAATAATATTAAGCTTAAAATTGTATTTAATTAATTTGGCTTTATTAAGCAACAAAAGATAGCAATATAGATCTTTTGATCAAAAATTAGAATAGAAGGTTTTACAAAATTTACAACTAAGAAGAGTTGGTAAAATCTAAATTATAGTCATATATAATAGAAATATCCATGTTAAAAAAATATCATTAATAGATAGCAAAAATCAAGTTACAATTTATTTAACAATCTAACATGAGTCCACACGTAAATCTTAATATGCTTCTTTTGTGTTTGATCCACATATGACTTTATAAGATAGGTGATACATATTTTCACATTTTTCTCTTTTTTTTACAATTACTTTATCTCTTTTTTACTGCTTATTTTCATATAATAAGATAACTATCTTTTCACATTATTTATGTTCATCCATTTGCATGCTTTGATGAATTAAGTGCATGTTTGGTAATGAGAAAAAGATGGAAATTTTTTTTAAAATAATTTCGAAATAAAATTTTATTTAAGAATATTTAATTATACTAATATTATATGAGTAAATATGAAATATGCAAAATTTTAATGATGGAATGTTTAAACTAGTGCTTTGCCAATGTAAATAAGATAATACAAAGGTAATGGTAAACTTTGGGGCTTTAAAGTGCGAATATGTAAAATTAAAGGGTTAAAATGCAAAGGGTATTTTACACATTTTACAGGATCTTAATGTTGTTTTTAACACTGTGAGGACTGAGAGTCTAAACTACAAAAACTAAACTTTCCAAAATTTAAAATACAAATACATATAGTTAAAGGGTTTAAAATGCAAATTCGGCACAAATGAGATATATATAAATAGGCTTTCATGTAACTTTTATATAATTCCTTCCATTTTCAAAATACTTATGCTTGATAGTAAATCCATTGCATTCATTATATTTAAGATTATTTGTATAATTAAGATACCAGGTTTAATCCAAATAAAATATGTGAATGGGCTACACTTGCTGAAAAGTATATATTTATGGGAGCTAATCCTCTTAGGCTGACCTAAAAAAATATATTTTTAAGTAATTTTTTAATTTTGCTTTACAAACTTTTTAAGCTATGTGTATTGAATCTATAAACCAAGTTTTGCCATTTTTATATATTTTTTAAAGACTTTTAAACATAGTGGCATTGTCATAATTTTCATCTTCTTAAAATTATGGCAATGCCACTATGTTTAAAAATCTTTAAAAAATAGTTAAAATATTTAAAAATGGTAAAACTTGATTTATAGATTCAATAAACCAGGTTAACAAGTTTCAAAGAAAAAATTGAAAAAAATACTTAAGAATATGGTTTTTAGGTCGGCTTAAGTAATACCTTACTTATGCAGCCCTAAATTGATCATCTTCCTATATTTAATTAAGGACGAAAAATTATGACAATGTCATTGTATTTAAAAATCTTTAAAAAAATACTTTAAAATATCCAAAAATGGTAAAACTTAGTTTATAGATTTAATACATCCATCTTAACAAGTTTGTAAAGAAAAAAATGAAAAAAATTACTTCAAAATATGTTTCCTAGGCGAACCTAGTAGGGCCTTACTTAGGCTGACCTAAGAAGATCAACCCCCAAATTTTAAAAACTAATAGGCAAAAATTGGGATTTAAAATACATATACACATAATTAGAGGGTTTAAAATGCAAAATTTTCCTTATTTGTGGATGATAATGTTGTGAACTCAACTAGAAAATCAAGCACAATCTTTGTTTTGATAATTAACAACCCAAAATTTAGAATTTAAGAGTGCTAACATGTGTGTTGCAATGTTTTAAAATTAGAATTTTTCATAAACAAAGCATGATAAATCAAGTCGACTAGGCATCAACTTAGGTCAAGTTGATACCCAAGCTGACTCCAACGTCTACTTTAGTAGGCATTTTTTCTTCAGTGCCAAAATTATGGACATGTGAGCAGGGGAAGTTGTGGCCGAAGTTTACTTCACATGCGACTTGGGTCAAGTCGCAACCCAAGTCAACTAATCATGCGACTTAGGAGACTTCAGGCCAGTAATGAAGAATCTGAAGAAGGCAAGTTGCACTCCAAGTCGACTCTGACATGCGACTTGGGTCAAGTCCTAGGTCAAGTCGACTTCACTATGTGGCTTGGGCAACACAAGTATAAGAATGAAGAATCTTGAAATTCCAAGCATATAATGGATACTGGAGTGCCATACTCAAGTCGACTCCACCTACGACTTGAAGAACACTAAGGAACTCATAACTTGAAGAACTAAGCTCAAAAATCGGCAAATGGTACTCAAGAAACATATATCTAGAGTGATTGAAGATAAACGCTACAAGTTGAAGATCAAGCTACAAAGTATTGAAGTTTAAAGTTTAAGACTCAAATTAAAAAAATATATCTCAAGATCACAAGAAAAGTGAAAAGAAAATGAGTCTTAGAGAACTTAAACATGAAGACATTAGAGCATAAAAGTCAAAGTACTTAATTTGTGAAGATTAGAAGCTCTAAAGAGCATATGACAAAGTGAAGTCGCAACCTAAGTAAACTTCACTTACGACTTGGGTCAAATCCCAGACTAAATTGACTTGAAGTTGGAACTTGGAGCTGGAATACAAGGAGTAAATCTCTTGGGAACGAAATGAGGATACTGAAGTCGCAATCCAAGTCGACTGCAGCTTGTGACTTAGGTGAAGTCGCATCCAAAGTCGACTCCAAATGCGACTTAAATCTTAACGGTCGAAAAATTTTAAACATTGGCGCATTTAATGCATGCCACCTACCTCCTAACATTCATAATAACTTCTCATCTATTTAAAGCATGGCAAGGGGAGTTAAGATGGTTAGCTAGAGTATTTATGAAGCTTACGTCTTTTCTCTTACAAGAATTCAAGTGTGTATTGAGTGCTCTACAAAGAATAACTCTCACATTCACTACAACAGCTACAACATCCAAGCAATCTCAAGCATCTCAGAGTTCTCTTATGTGCTAAAACTTTTATATACATTATAAAACGTGTAGATTGTTTTTCAAACTTACTTTGTTTTATTGCTACTTGGCTTGCTATTGAAGATTAAGACTAAGTAAAGACAAGTAATTTATGGTCAGAGTGAGACTCACCACTACTTGTACTATGATTGTAAAGCTCCCCTAGAGCTATAATCGGGAAGAGAGCAAGAGCTCTAGTTGTATCTTTGTTAAAATAGTGAAACCCAAAACACAAGAGTGTGTTGTTGGAAAAGTAGAGTAGGGAGGGTATTCCTGAATCACTATAATTTCTTGTGCATTTTGTTTATGATTTTGTTTGCTCTATTACTCTCCATGTTTTCATTTAAGGAGGACAAAGCTTATGAGGGATTAAGTTTTATTTACCAAAGGACCAACAAATGGTATCAAAGCATGTCTTTGAGGCCATACCAAAAAGA
This sequence comes from Annona cherimola, assembly GCA_030490835.1. NCBI lineage: Eukaryota > Viridiplantae > Streptophyta > Magnoliopsida > Magnoliales > Annonaceae > Annona > Annona cherimola. Next base: position 51,418,638 of record CM059972.1, on the reverse strand, counting down.
TTTATTATTAATGGCATCCCAATCAACTTGCGTTCTCGCTTTGTTGAAGGTCAGTCTTTCACTAGTTACCTCTATTTGATGGCAGTAGCTGTGAAACCCGCAATCCTAGAATAGCACATGTAAACCCTAGATTTTTGTACTAATTTTAATGATAAATAAAATTTATGAAATATGTTATATTTGCAAATGTGTGTATTAGAGGTTAAAAGAAATACAATTGTGGGATTAAACTACGTGAATAGTGCACATGAATAATAATATGAATAGTAACTGGGGATTAAAACACGTGATTAAGAGTTAATCACTTGGATTAACCTAATCACAAAAAGACGAAAAAGGAATTTAATCACTACAAGACAAAATAACATTATTTTTTGATATTTTAATACAATTTTGGATTTTTGTGAAAAATTAAAGAAAAATTCATAATTTGCAATCCGGGCGTCGGATTTCGATGAAGTTTTTTATGGATGGTTAAAAATTTATGATGAAGATGATGAATGGGTTAAGATGTAATGAAAATCACAAATCAAAGGTCAAGATGAAGCGTCAAATAGAGATCGAAAAAGTATCTTAACTTTTAATTAAATCTACTTTTGACTTTTTAATAAAATAAATAATAAAAAAATTAAAAATTAAATAAAAGGAAGCTGCAGCAGGGGCGTGGCAGGCTAGGGTGGCTGGAAAATTTGACCAAATCAATGGTCCATGATCATCATCATCTAAAATCAACGGTTAGGATTTATTTAGCTTAAATTAAATAATTTTAATAATCAAAAAAATAAATAAATAATAGGGATGAATAGGGTGGGTTGGAGCAGGCATAGGGTGGCTGCTCTTGGCCCAATGTATTTTTCAAAATTGGAAAAAAATACATTTTTATAATTAAATACCTCAAGCAAGGGGGTAAAATCCAATTTGATGAAAAATCGAAAAGTATAAATAGGGCAGCAGGGGGGAGGTCCAAGGCATCAAAATCCCAGCTCCACTTGAGAAATTCCGGCTCCCATAACCCTCTCACACTTCCAAGGAAGAAAAGGAGAAGGTTAGAGAGAGAAAGTGTGAGAAAAAGTGGGATATCTCCACTTCGGGTTAGTGATTTCCACCCAAATTTCTTTTGGATGTTAAGTAGGGTAACACCATTCTTAGATAGTATCTAAGCATAAGAAAATAAGTATAGTAATAATGCTTAATTAGAATTATGCCAAAACATCAAAAATTTGGAGCATTCGGGAAGATAGCATATGATATGTGAAAATAATGCTCCAAAATTTATAAATGATGATTTGGGATGTATGAATATGATAAATATGATATTGGAATGATGATATATTAATTTCATAATTTTTGGAATTAAAGATTATGCTTAAGTGAATTTATGTTGATTTTTAGTATATGGAGAAAATGATTTATTTAGCCAAGTAAATGATGATAAATTCAAAATGTATGAAATTTTCCATGATGTACTAAGCATAAGCTATATCATGGTATTTTTTATTTTTGGAAAAAATGTCAATTTTTGGAACCCATGAACAATAACCCACATTGCTGTGAACAGTAATCTCGGATGAACAGTGATTTGCTATAGTAATCTGCTACAGTACAGCGTGATTTTGGAGAAAATTTGAGATTAATATTTAAATCTAAGGATGGAATTTTTTAAAGGATTTATGGATAAAAATCCATATAAAGAAATAATGACCAATTATTTTTAAGGTTAACCTTTATAAGAAATTATGGAGGAAAATAAGGTCATAAATGAATATAACATATGTATGATAAAGTATTTATATCTTTTTCACTTATATACGAAAATGAAAGGAAAGGATAAAAGATTCAGATTGAAGAAAAACAGAGATAAGCAAGCAAACTTTTTGAAAATGATTTTATATGCTTTTTTTTATATTGCAACCATGGATTATGTCAGAATTGCTTTATCATAAGCAATTCCATATGGAAGTAAGGAAAAATGTTGTAATATGTGAGGATTGCTTTATCATAAGCAAATCCTTATGAAAGTAAGGAAAAATGTGGAAATGGTTGCATTATAATGGAAAAGGAAAATTTTGATTTCCAAATAATATTTGGTTTTATCAAATGAATTTAAAATGATTTATTAAAAAGTTTTGAAGAAGATTTAAGGAAGGCTAACCGATAATCGATTTGAATGAAGATTTTTTTTTAATTAATGACCAAAGGATCATACAAGCTTACCTTCATATAGAAGTAACTCATGTGTCATGTGGACAAAGAATATGATACCATATAAAGAAAATGAATTATGCATTGGTATATCCTTTGTTCATGAAAAACCCAGAAATGGGAAGAAAAGCGTTTGCAAAATCTTTTGTTTTTAGATATTACAATATTTTTGAAATTGTTTTACCGCTCAAAATTTATTTAAAAACATTTTAGCAAAATTTTGAAATTACTATTTCTCAAATATTTCCTTCAAATATTTTAAATGATTTAGAAATGTGTTATTTAAATGTTTTCAAAATTATTTAAGGTTAGTCATCCTTGCAAAATATTTTTATTAACTTGTTAACTTGGGCTGTGCCAAGTTTCAAGTTAGAAAAGGGAATACAGCCGAGGTCTGTACTATTTTAAAATGACATGCTAGCATCAAGTTTTTATAAGGAAAAGTCACAGACTAGGGTCTGTGGAGTTTTATAAAAAGCATGCTAGCATACGAATATGGAGAAAGGAATGTGCACATAAGTTATGTACTAGGTCTACTGTAGAGGATATGCAGACCGGACGCGGTTGCAAGACGGGCCCCCTCTACATAGGCCAAGTCACTTCAAAAGGCGAAATGCCGGCAGCGCCCTCCTTGAAATGGGAGAAGAACACGGATAACTGCCTAGCTCGTGAGTTATCAATTGAAATGATTTCTCTCCTAAGGAGGAAAGGGTGATCACTTGGTAAGTGTCACCTACCAGACGGACGGAAACGTAATGCATGATGCATATGCTTATTTTGAAAAGGTTTTATGAAAAAAGTTTTAAGGACATGAGAATGTCCTTAGAGAAAGGAAGTTTTATGAAAAATATCTTAGGACATAAAATATGTCCATACAGGTAAAGTTTTACAAGCATATGTTTTTGGTATGAAATATGAAAGGTTTTATAAAAAGGTTTCCACTGATTGGTAGTAGATCACTTGATAAGTGTCTACTATTGAACGGGAGAAATGAATTTAAATGGAAAAACGCTTGCTTACTGAGTTTCGATTCACATTTTTCTTTTCAAAACATAGACAGGTACAGCACAGGCCAGGAAGGAAAGGAAAAAGAAGATATGAAGAAAATTTTATATGTTGATCTGTATATGGTGTGAATGAACATATGATAAGGAGTTTTCAAATTATGTATGTATCAAATGATCAAGTTAAAATAACCTGTATTGTACAAAAATAAGTGTGAATGTTATCAATGATAATTGAAATTTGATGATAAGTATGTGTCTTTATGTGATAAAAGAAAAGAAAAAGAAAAAAAATTGGACGAGATCAAATTAAGTACCCGCCGCGTGATTAGGGCAACAATCCTGATTCACACTTACCAATCGACAAAATCTTAGAGTAAGGACAAATGTGACGCCTTAGTTCAGGGCGCCACAGTAGCTTCGGTTACTTGAAGTTGAGAATGAAACAACTTATGATGACAACTAATATGGATCATGGATAGTGATCCAAGACGGGGTTACTCTACCCGTAAGTGAGAAAGCCTGCAACTGGACTCAGAAAGATGTGAGATTAGTAAAGAGTATTGCCACAACAATGAACTCTTTATTTTGTCCCTTGATAGTTGCTAAATAGATAAAGTGTCTTCTTCCTCGATTGCTAAGGAGATACGGGACACTCTAACCTTAACTTATAATGGCACTTCTCAGGTCCAAGGGATGAGAAGAAATATTTGGATAGGAGAGTTAGAGAGTTTCAAAATGCTTAACACTAAGAACATTTTTAAAATATTTGCAAGATTTTTTAAAATTACTAATACTTTAAAAGACCTAAGAAAGGTTATATATGAATTTGAGCGGGTCATGAAGATATTGAAAGCCCTACCAGAATCTTGAATCCCTAAGATTACTACAATTGAAGAGAAAAGGTCTCAACATGTTGAAACATGAATTTCTCATGAGTTGATAAAGAAGAGAAATGAAGAGCACCATAGAGGGAAAACGACCTTAGCATTGAAAGCCACATAAAACTCAGATGAATCTACCTCATCATCCTAAAATGAAGATAAAGAAATTGCACTCCTTACGAAAAAATTCAGAAGATTTGTGAGAAAAGGAAAGAACATTAGCTCTTCCAAAGGTTTTAAGAAGAAGGGTGAAAGAGAAAAGAAGAAAGAAGTAACTGAATGTTTTAGATATGGTGGAGTGAGACACATGCAAGCTCAATATTTCACCCTCAAAGAAAATAAGCCCAAAGAAACGTAAGAAAAGAACGAAAGGAGTAGCACGAGAAGGTTCCTAAAGCCTAAAGACAGAGGAAAGTATGACCATGAAGACTCATTATCAACAAGAAGCTCATCAAATAAAGATCAAAAGGCTACAAATTGTGCAAGAATTTGCTGGAAGACACGGTAAACTGCCCCACAACCATAGAATTAGTGGAAAAAGACTGATAATTCTCAAAATGTTTATATAATTTTATATTAAATTCACACCGTTAAATATAAAAAATTTATTTAAATATTGATTTTATGTAAAATTTTATGAAAATTATAATTTTTCATAAAATATCTATATTTGCTATAAAATAGGTCATTTGCATAAATACAAGAAAAAGAATTAAACATGCTAGAAAGGGATTAAAAATATTTGGGGTAAAGAACATATCAAGTAGTTTTGCATTAATTTTTGAAATATAAAACATTATGATCCATTAAATAAAATTAATTAGGCTTAAAAATAATTTAGGATATTTGCTAGTTGCCTAAAGAATTTGACGGTAAAGTTACAAGTGCTCTAAATGACTTCAGTTGAGCACACATGGATTGTTTATTATAAAACAAAATTATATAATAGGCTTAAAAATTGAAAGAATAATTTTAAAAAATATTGAAGTAATTCGGTGCAAATTAATAATTAGATGGGGTACTAAATAGGTATTCATATATAAACTTTTGCAAAAAATATATAAGTTAACAAGCGTAAAATAATTAATTGCAATGTAAGTTATATATATGAAGTCTAAAAGGGGTTTAAAATTAACTTGGGAATATTTGTAATCTATTAAAATAATTTTCGTAAAATTACAATTAATTTTAATGTTGCAGATGAATCAAGGAAGGAGCTAAACGGCATGGCATGAACACCGAATGTTCAAGCACCGCCGGAGCATGGAGTTTCAATACTCCACCATCCCCAAAGGAATGGAAATGGCAGCCCCGATCGCACCCCTGAACTTGTTAGGTTTTTGGCAGCTACAAGCTTAAATACGGCAACCACCGAACTACGAAAATCCAGTAGCTAATCCGCCAATTGAACCATCTACCAGCAGCAATCCCTGTGTCTTCCCTATCTCCGGTAGCACCTCCATAAAGCCTCATTCCTCTCCCTTGCATTCAAATTGGCAGCTCCATCATCCTCCTCAAACAGCCAGCCATTGATTGCAATCGGTAGCCACGGAAATATCTTCAGCCGCCCCATCAATTTTCAGCAGCATCTGGCGCCTCTTTTTTCAGCAAATCCCCCAAATTCGGCTGACTATAACCGGAAACTAGCAAGACCGGCTCGCCTATCAGCAACCCTACCCACCTTCAATCACCGGCGAGAAATCACCCACCGCCCCATTTCCCATAAAATTTGGGCAACAATTTCATGTACTGTCCAAGTAGCTGCACCATTTTTCAGCACCAAGACCGGCCACGAAGAGGCAGCACCGAATCCCATTTGCCAATTTCCAGCAGCTCTTAGCGAAAACGGCAGTCACCCCTGCCTTCCTCAGCAACAAACCACCTCCAGCAGCCATCTCTAGAAGGTGCAGTATCTTGTGACATCTGTTTTCCATCAATCGCTGAAGCTATTCATCGGACCTATTGAGATTCAATCGTGCCATTTTTTGGTGCACATTTTTTTCAGCAAACCCGCAAAATCAATTTTCCTAGCATCCCTCTTCTCCATGCCAAGCAGCCACGTATCTCAAATTGTAGCAAGCGAAAGCACAACAGTGCAAGGAAAGGCTGAAAAACCATGAGCCCTATGGTGGAGATTCCGCTTTGGGTGACGTAAATAGTTTATTTTTAGTATTTTGTAGTTGTTAATTTTTTAGTTTTAATTCTTATATTAGATTTACTACTTTATTTAATGTTTTATGCCTTGTTTTGTAAATTTTAGATTAAGTTTAATGTATTTTCTTTTTCTGCTTTTATAGTTTTAAGTTTTATAGTTTTGATTGCTTTCTTAGAGTAGATTTAATTGTTGTTAATTAATTACAATTTTTTTCTTTCTAGCTTCTTTTCTTTCCCTCTCTTCCTTCTCTTCTCTCTCTTTTTTCTCTTATTTCTCTCTCTCTCTTACTCTTCTTTTTATTGCAAGAAAATCTTAAATAATTCAAAATCTTATTGTCTCTCTATAGATTTGACTTGACTCACTATTATTCTACACTATCTTCTGTATAGTGTTAATTTTAATGTATTTCGGTTATTTTAATTAAATTAGTGATCATAGTGCTCTTAACAATAAACGCTTAGTTTGCATCAAGGACTGTCTCAACAGATAGTACAAGTAGTGAGAAGGTAACCTCTAGACTTGACCATTCCCATTCTAAATCTATTTATTCCTCCACTTATGATTGTCTTAAATGCGTTGAGTTAGAGAAATTGCAACAAGCATGTGATTCATTGTTTGATGAGATAAAGAAACTGGGCAACAAGTATACATTAAAGAAAAAGTAATGTGACTCTACTATTATTGTAAATGGAAAGCTAGTCGAGAGAGTCAAATGCCTAGTTGATGAAATCAAAAATTTAACTGCTGAGATTAAGAAACTAAAGAAAGAAAATGTAATTCAAAATGAATCATTGGCAAAAATTTCTAACTCAAGAGAGAGTGTCAAAATGTTTCTCAATATAACAACTCAAACAAGTATAAGAAGACTCGGGTACTCTACATTTGTGCTAGGAAAAAATGACAAATCAAATGCTCCAAAATGAGTTAGACCCCAAGCGAAGGTGGCTGCACTACCTCATGGTCAAGTTAGAACAACAAGAGTAGCTTGGGTAACACAAAACCAACTTGGCAACCAAATTGTATATGGAGTCCTCCCTAAAGAATTCATTGGGCACGTAATCTTTGCAACAAGTTTGGACATAAAATATACCAATGCAAAATTAAGAAATTGCATGACAAAGATGCTAAACTAGTTTGGATACCAAAGAGCATTAAATTTATGTCTTCTAGACATGAGCAATATAGGCTCCTAATACTTACTAACCCAAATGGACCCAAGATATGGGTACCAAAGAGGTGAGTTTCATTTGATTAATTTTGCAAATATGTCTTAGAGAAAAAGTAAACAATACATCATTCATGGATAATGGTTACTTAAGACATATGATTCAATGATCTCAAACCTTATAATGGTGGAACTGTTGCATTTGGCAATAATGAGAAACATAAAATAAGTAGTAAAGGGAATGTTTATAATATTTCAAATGCATACATAGTGGAAGTTTTATTTGTTAAAGGACTCAAATACAATCTAATGAGTATTAGTCAATTATATAACAAAGGTTACAAAGTTGTGTTTGAATCATCTGTACGCAATGTTTTCGATGGAGATAATGTAGTTTTTCGTAGAAAAAACATAGAAATATATATTTGGTATGTCTTGATGAATTGGGTGGAAAATGTCTAGTAGCGGTAGATAATAATCTATGGATTTGCATAAGAGACTTGGATATATAAACATGTCAAATATCAAAACTTTATGAAAAAGAGCTTGGTAAAAAGTTTACCAAAGCTCAACTATGACAAAGACAACAAGTTACCTAAATACATGCTACCCATCCTAGAATCAATATATAACTCTCAAAACCCTCTCCACCTTTTTGGTAAGCATTAAAAATGAGACAAATAAAATCTCAAGTCCTTGTGCTCTGTGATGTGTCCCCTTTTTTGTTTTACAAATCCCATATCTCCTTGAGGTTTCCTTTCGTCTCATTTTAATGCTTTCCATTAGGAAATTTTTTGCTTGATATTTGATATGGAATGTAACTGAACTTGAATGAATGTAAATGTTGTTAGCTTCTATTATGTCATGATTTAATCGATATAGTACTTATTCATGTGAAACAAAGATTAAAATAGCATATCATTACTTAAAGTGATTATCACAACAAGTTACAAGTAGAAGAAATGTTAATCTTAAAATTGATTTTGTCAATCATCAAAAAGGGAGAGATTGCTGTGAACTCAATTAGCAAATCAACCACAATCTTTGTTTTGATAATTAAGAACCCAATTTTGAGAATTTAAAGGTACTAACATCTGTGTTGCAATATTTTAAAGTTAAATTTTTCATAAATAAGAATGTAAAGGCATCGACTTAGGTCAAGTTGATATCTAAGTCGACTCTAACATCGACTTGAACAGACATTTTTCCATTAGAGCAGAAATTGTGGACACATGAGTAGGCAAAGTCGTAACCTAAGTCGATTCATCATGCGACTTGGGACTTCAGGCCACCAACGGAGAATCCAAAGAAGTCAAATCGTACCCTAAGTCAACTCCGACGTGCGACTTAGGTGAAGTCCCATGTCAAGTCGACTTAACTATAAGACTTAGCAATAGAAGTATAAGAATGAAGAATCTTGAAATTTTAAGCATACAACAGATACCAAAGTCGTATACCGAAGTCGACTCCATTTGCGACTTAGGTCAAGTTGTAAGCCAACCCTAGCACATGACTTGGACACTAAGGAACTCAAAACTTGAAGAAGTAAACTAAAAAGTTAGCAAACAATGCTCAAACAACATATATCTCGAGTAATCGAAGATAGAGCTGTGATCTTCTCATACCGATTTGAAATCTAGTGATTTTAGATAGGTCCAAAAATATTTTTTTTTGTTTTTGAGAATTTTTTATAAACATGTTAATCTAATTATATTTAATCCATAAACCAAATTTTATCATTTTTGGATTTGTGTATATATTTATTTTAGATTTTTAAATACAAGGGTATTTAAGTAATTTTAAATTTAGAAAACCTTGTGTTTAAAAATACAAAATAAATATAAACACATATCTAAAAAGGTAAAACTTGGTTTATAGATTAAATATAAATATATTAACATATTTATAAAAAAATTTCAAAAAATACATTTTTGGACTGGTCTAAAATCACTGGATTTCAGACCGGTTTAAAATGATCAAACTACTTGAAGATAAATGCTGCAAGTTGAAGATCAAGCTGCAAAGCATTGAAGTTTAAAGATTAAGACTCAAATCAAAGACGAATATATCCTAGATCAAATGAAAAGTGAAAAAAAATTGAGTCTAAGAGAGTTAAAACATGAAAACATTAGAGCATAAAAGTCAAACCACTTAATTTGTGAAGATTGGAAGCTCCAAAGAGTATATTGTAGAGTGAAGTCGCAACCCAAGTTTACTTTACTTGCGACTTGGGTCAAGCTGCAGATCAAGTCAACCTTAAGTTGAAACTTGGAGCTGAAGATAAGGAGGAAATCTCTCAAGAAGGAAATGAGGAGATCGAAGTTGCAACCCAAGTCAACTCCAGCCTACGACTTGGATGAAATCACATCCAAAATCGACTCCAGATGTGATTTGGGCCATAACTGTCAAAAAATTTCAAATGTTGGCACATTTAATGTGTGCCATCTACCATAGAATTACTAAGGCTTATTCTGTATCCATTTTGAGTACTAGTTCAAGAGAAATAGGTATTTTGCATTAGTTTTCATCATTTTTGCATTTCTTGCATCTTTTTTTATTTTTATGTATTTCCAATTGATTTTAGTTTTTATTCATCTTAATTCTATTGTTTCAAATTCATATGATCATTTACGAATGCATTTACTTATTGTTACTTTTTATTGTAGGAAAGGGATGAGTAATTCCATGAAAATTTCAATGCTAAAGATGGATGAAATGAAAGGAAGAAAAATTTTATCTCAAGCAAAGTGCAAATTTTCGAGACAACATAGTTAGCGCTCCGGCTCCAACATCTACCACCTTAGCCTTAGCATCTAGATAGACTAGCATCGTGGCACTAGACCCACCTATGTCAATTTTTAGCACGTGCAACACTGTAGTAGAGGGTTGTATAAATACATCTCTTAGGGTTGTTGAAGGGGGATGAAAGTGAACAAAAGAGAACCCAAGGGGGAGAGAAAGGAAGCTAAGGAGAGGTGGTTTTGAAGGGAAAAAGAAGGAGAAGAAGCATCAAGAATAGCAATCTACTTGGGTTTTCCTTCCTTTCTCTTTTCTTTCTTTCTCATTTGCTCCTGGACTCCTAGATTATGCTTGATATGTGTATGGGGAGCTTTTTCTTTAGTTTTTCTATGTTACACATGAGTTAAATCATGTTTAGGGTTGTGATGGAACTGAACGTGTATTCATCACTTCATATTTTGTTTTCATTTGATTTTCATTGCTTGGATTATCCATTTAACTTGAGGTTAATCCTTCTACAAGTTTGGCCATCTTGTGGAATGATGCGGGTGCCCTTGTAATGCTTGGAAAAACTCGCTTGAGTGGGACCGAGGTTGAATGGTATGAGTTCATCTCACTAAACTAGGGTTTTTGTATCTTAGCTATTAGTTGAGTTGATTTATTAGCTCATATAGGAATATACTGACTAATCTCATGTAATCATGTATAAGGCTTGCTAAAATTGCAGGAATTTACCTTCACTCTCATAGTAATATAGAGTTTAGAAGTTGGTTGCTAGATTATATATGTTGTAAGACATGTATAATTAATGGAGGACTTTAGATTAATAATCCATCTTAGAAAATAATAGAAAAACAATTAGAAGTTCATGTGAAATGTGTTGAGGAAAATCACAACCCTAAGTCCCCTAACACTTAAGGTCGCCTCCTTAAATGTCAATTATCATTCTCATTACTTTAGAACTTAGTTATTTATTCTCTTCTTTTTAATTTCGTGTAATGGAATCAACTTCAAAGTGGCATTTTTCGATATTAGATTACAATTTAGTTAGTTTGCTTCCTCGTGGGAATGATCTATTACTCATCTCTTTATTACTTGACTCACACATATACTTGTGTTGCAAGTAGGGGTGTAACTCAAGCTCATGAAATTTAGGTTCGTCTCGACCCTAACCCTATTTATAAAACATCAACCCTAACCCTAACCCTAACTGCATTTGCAAAAACTAAATCTTAACCCTATTTTTGAAAATTGGGTCCGGGTTGAGTTTCGGGTTGAATTTATGTTGATGAATTTGCATTTTATTTAAAAGTGAAAAGTTTAGAATTTCGTATGAATAAATAATAATAACAAATCATGTAAGTAAACATAATAATATATAATCAAACAACATATTTTAAAAAAATAGTAATATAAAGAATATTTTTAGAAAAATTTAACATAAAAAATAAGATAAAGGAAGAAAATTAATGAATGTAAAAGTAAATAATAGAAATAAAAAATAAGTATAAATGAAAATAATATACTTTATTTATAATAAATTACAATATGCAAAACATATATTCAAATATAGATATAATAACATAAAATATGAAGAATATAAAGAAATATTGTTTAAATAGTATGTATATAATATATTTTATAATAAATATAAAATAGGAAATCAGGCTCGAGTTCGGGTTCACTTGAACCCTAACCCTATCATATTTACAAACCTGTTTCCTCGGGTTTGGGTTACTAAAAAGCAAGTTTCAACATCATTCAAAATTGGGTTTGACGGGCCAGGTTCGGGTTCAACCCGGCCCAAGTTGCACCCCTATTTGCAAGCCAATACATTAGTTGTGTTGCGGCCCATCAAGTTTTTGGTGCTATTGCTAGGGTGGCAATTATTTAATATCTTGTTATCTATATCCATACATGACACTTACAATTTTGTTTAAAATTATTTAGATTTTCTTATTTTTATCTTTCTTCTACCTTTGTTTTGTTTTATTAAACTTCAGAATATATCATTCATGTATGTGATGAGGACACCATAGCAGTATTGTGGAGTTATTTCCTTTCGATCCCAAAGCGAAGCACACATTCCATCGAAGACTTCGTGAGCAATTGAGAAGCAGGATTCGAGCTCTTGAAGTAACTATGAGTCAAGGAGGAGACAATTATGAAAACCAAGCCTATCAACAAGACATCAACCAAGATAATCAAAAGCATATTATTCTAGATGATTTAGACAGGGTGTTGCATGAGTTCACAATACCTATCCTTGATGGCCTTAATGACAACATCGTTGACCTCCTATTCATGCTGGGCATTTCTATTTGAAACCGATCATATTTCATATGATGCAGACAATGGAGCAGTTTAGTGGGCTTTCAAATGAGAATCCTCATGAGCGCTTGGTGAAGTTCATGCAAATTTGAGAATCTTCCAATAGGGGGTGTCGGATGATGCTGTCTGTTTGAGACTATTCCCATTTTCATCAAAAGAAAAGACTCGTGCTTAGCTCAACACCCTTCCTCTTAACTCTATCAAAGAATGGGATGGTTTGGCCCAAAAATTTTTAGCCAAGTATTTCCCACCAGCTAAGGTTGTGCAGTTGAGGAATCAAATTACTTCTTTCATGCAAGCTAATGGGGAATCATTATATGAAGCTTGGGGACTGGTTTAAAGAGCTATTGAGAAGTTGCCCTCAACATGCATTCCTTCCATGGGTGTGAATCCAAACATTCTACAATGGGCTGTTATCAGAGACTCGTGTTGTTGTTGATGCAGCTGCTGGGTGATTTTTAATGAGCAAGACTTACAATCAAGCATTTAACTTTCTTGAAAAGATGACTTCTGACAATGTTCAATGGACATGTGAAAGAGCCAATCTGAGAAGAGTAGTGGATGTTCTTGAGGTTGATGTGCTATCTGCAATGTTTGCATAGTTAGCGTGTAACTAAACAAATTTGAAGTCTTCAAATGCCTGCAAATGTTAGTTCTATTGAATTTATAACTCTTTGGTGTGATTGATGTGGTGGCTTAGTGCTCTTCAAATCTCGAGTTTGTAAATTATGTGGCAAGTTACATACAATCTGGGTTGGAGGAATCATCCCAACTTCTCTTGGAGCAACCAAGGTGTTGGTCAATCATCCAAGCCAACCTTTCAATTTGGTTTTCAAAATTAGTCATGGATGCATGTTCCTCAAGTTCAGCAAGCCTCGCCTCCTCAACCTTAACCTGACAAGAAGCCATCACTTGAAAATATGTTCATGCAATTCATGCGATCTCAAGCATCTTTAATGAGAAACTTGGAGAATCAAATTCAACAGTTGGCTTCAGCTATCAATAGTCGGCCACAAGGAGCTCTACCAGGTGATACCAAGCCAAATCCTAAGGGTAACGACAAAGAGTAAACAAGCTGTCACACTCCAAAGTGGAAAGGAACTAGAAAATGAGCCAAAGATGCAAGAGAAAGAAGCAGCATCTAAATCCTCTCTAACTTCAGAGAAAATTGAGGAACCTTTTGAAGGAAGTGAGGGAATGAAAATGGCCCATGAATAGGCCACCACCGCCTTTCCCACAGTGATTTGAGAAACAAAGAAAGGACCATCAACTCAAGAGATTCTTAGAGGTTCTATAACAACTTCACATAAATATACCTCTTGTAGAAGATCTTGAGCAAATGCCAAGCTATGCCAAGCTATGCCAAATTTATGAAGAATCACCTCAAATAAGATAGAGGCCTGCTCTGATACCACTTGTTGGTCCCGAGTTTATGGCAAAACCCAAGAGGGGAGGGGTGAATTGGGTTTTTGAAAAATTCTTTAGTAAATTAAAACTTAACCCCTTGAAAGTTTAATTCCCTTGATGAAACGTGATATGGGATAGAATGAGTGGGTGCAGATGGAATATAAAATGCAAGCAATCAAACCAAACCAGAGACAACAATATATAGTGTTTCAGGCAACCTTCCCTACTCCACTCTTCCAAGGACACACCCGTTGTGTCTTGGGTTCCACTATTGTATTTTCAATACAATCTAGAGCACCTGCTCTCTTCTAGATTCTAGCTCTAGGGGGCATATACAATAATCACTTGTTGGTGAGACTAACTCCAACCAACCAAGTTCAATCTATTGGTGAGACAAACTCAAACCAATCAAGCAAAACCCGTTAGTGAGACAAACTCAAACCAACCCCCTGTTTTGCTTCTTCTTGAATTCGGCCTCCAACACCGATCCAAGGCAACAACACAAAATAAAATAGAAAAAAGAGAAATTGCACTTTAGAACGTGTATTCGATAAGTTCCAGAAGCTCCTTTTCATGTGGAGATGATAATCCTGGAAGCACACTTGGAAGTTGTAGCACTTGAAGCTTCAATAGTTGTTCAAATAACTTCAACACACTTGAATATTAGAAGATGAAAGCCCAACTTGTGTTTTCCTCTTTCTTTCCTCCTTCTCTCTGCTCTTCACGTTCATATATCAATGGTATATATAGAGGAAAAATGATCTAGCCGTTTGGAGTAGAGGTTCACATGCATCTAGAGCTCCAACGTTCGGATTTTCGACCGTTACGAGTTGAAGTCGCAAGTGGAGTCGACTTCGGATGAGTAAAGTCGACTTGGGATGCGACTTCGTCTTGTTAAAACTTACTGTCCAGAATTTTGCCTTCGAAGTTGCAGGTGAAGTCCACTTGGGTCTGGGACTTCACCCAAGTCGCAAGTGAAGTCGACTTGGGTTGAGACTTCACTTTGCTGTCTGTCCGAAGTCGCAGGCGAAGTCGACTTGGGTCTGTGACTTCATCCAAGTCGCAAGTGAAGTCGACTTGGGCTGAGACTTCACTTTGCTGAACTTGCAATTCATGAACTTGAACTCTTGAAACTTAAATTATTTCACATTTTCATTTTCATACACATAATTAGAGATAAAATATCTGAGAACACTTAGACAAATTTATTAGATCATTTTTAATGATATTTGAATTATTTGTTAATCATCAAAATCAAATTAATCATTCTTAAAGCAAGCATATGATCAACAATCTCCCTCTTTTTGATGATTGACAAAATTTAATTGAAATATCTTCCTTTCTCAAATGAATCACAGATATGTCTATATGAAGATCATGATTTTCATCAATAAGCGCAAAAATAATATATATTCTTTTCATATGGATGGAAATACTTCTCCCCCTAAGTTATATGCAATATTATTCTCTTTTCTTAAGATATTTTCATACTACACTCTCTCCCCCTTTTTGTCAATCAACAAAAAAGGTAGCACAAATGGGGCATATAAAATAGGTAGCACAAATAAAATAGGTTCATACTACACTCTCTCCTCTTTTTTTTTTTATACAAATCATTCATTTTGAGTCAAGCATATGATCTATAATATGACTATGGTACCACTTGTTTATTAATTTCTTTAGGAGAGCAACATACCTTTACTTACCTTTGATGAAAGTTATCATTACTATTTTGCTCCCCCTTTCTTTTGCAATTCATGCTCCTTCATTCTCTAGATGTCTTTGTACTTGTTTGAAATAAAAACCTGCATCACAAATATGATATCTTCTTTCCTTTTGGTACCCGTGTTATGGGTCCATGAATGTTAGTACCATAATGCATAGGAACTCAAGAAGACTTGGTTCTACCTTAGATGTGTCTCTTTGGCATCCAAACCAATTTAACTCCATTATAAACCATTTTTCTTGCCTTGCATTGATATATTTTGTGTCCAAACTTATTACAATAATGGAAAGTGATTCTAGCATAGGTTGGAGTACCATGATAGCTCTTTGGTTGCCAAGTAGGTATATTTGTCCATGATTTATCAACAAGCTTCTTAAAATGTCCCCTCACATTTGATGTACTAGAAGCCTTAATCCAAATAGGAGAGTTTGTTTTATTTAGTTTGTCATTAATGTGCTTTACAAATCCAAGACCTCTCTTATCAACTTGAGTGGTCATTCTCAAAAATTTCTGCACATTTTCTCCCGGGTTGGAGAACTTTGCCAATGAATCTTTCAAAATTTGGTTCTCCTTTCTCAATGTCTCTATTTCATTCTTCAAGGCATTTATATCATTTTGCAAAGATGCATTCTCCTCTGCTAATTTTCCATTTGCAATGGTAGTTGTATTGAATTACCTTTTCTTTTGGACATATTTGATACCAAGGCTTTTGAATTCATCAAATAGTGAGTCATAAGTTTGTTCTAATTCATTCAACTCATTACATTTAGAACAAACATTAGAAGATGAATAAGAATCAGATGAGCTTACCTCGATATCCATAGATCCGATGTTGGCAGTTGATTTTTTCTTGTATCATCATTTTCCTCTCCGGATTTTGGCAAGTTTTCTTTTCATCTTCTACAATGGCCATGCAACAAATTCTTGCCCAATTTACTGCATCTTCCCCTTCACTTTATGAAGTGCTAGAGCTTGAGGTAGTATATTCCTTTTTAAGCATTCTTCTAGCCTCTCTTTGAAAAACTTCTCTTATTTTGAATTTCCAAATCATCCGGTGTGGTACATTCGATTTGTATATGTCCAAGACCACCACATTTATAACATTTTGGAAATTCTTTTCTTCTATTCTTCATTTTCTTCCGTGAGCTAGAGTATTCATATGAACTTGATGTAGATTCACTTGAGCTCTCTATCATACTTTTGAATGCAATAGACTTTTTACTTCTGCGAGATTCTTCTTTCTTGTTTTTGATGAGCTCATGAGACATGAGTAAGCTAATACAGTCATCTACTTTGAGCTTGTTTAAGTCCTTTGCCTCCTCAATAGCTGTCATCTTTTCATTCCACGAGTTTGGCAATGCCCTAAGTATCTTCATAACTTGCTCACTATCAGAAATTGGCTTTTCTAGGCTTTTAAGAGCGTTAGTGATTTTAGAAAATCTAGCATACATTTTTGAAATAGATTCACCATCTAACATTTGAAATCTTTCAAAATCACCAACAAGGATATTCCTTTTAGTTCCCTTTACTTGAGAGGAACCCTCATAATTAGATACCAATTTATCCCATATCTCTTTAGCCGTTGTTCATGAAGAAACTCTATCAAATTCTGCTGCGGTCAATGCACAAAATAAGAAATTCATAGCTTTGGCATTACTTTGGACGGACATAGTTTCTTCTTTTATCCAAGTGGACGCCTTGTCCCCCTTTGGTATTGTAATGCCATCTTGTATGGCTATCCAAGAATTCATATTAGTTGCCATAATGAGTTGTTTCATCCTCAACTTCCAATAAATAAAATTATTGCCATCAAATAGAGGTGGCCTTAAAAATGATTGGCCCTCGGCAAATGCAGGTACAGAAGTTAAGTAGGTTGCCATAAATATATAGAAGAATCACCTCAAATAAGATAGAGGCCTGCTCTGATACCACTTGTTGGTCCCGAGTTTATGGAAAAACCCAAGAGGGGAGGGGTGAATTGGGTTTTTGAAAAATTCTTTAGTAAATTAAAACTTAACCCCTTGAAAGTTTAATCCCCTTGATGAAACGTGATATGGGATAGAATGAGTGGGTGCAGATGGAATATAAAATGCAAGCAATCAAACCAAACCAGAGACAACAATATATAGTATTTCGGGCAACCTTCCCTACTCCACTCTTCCAAGCACACACTCGTTGTGTCTTGGGTTCCACTATTGTATTTTCAATACAATCTAAGCACCCGCTCTCTTCTAGATTCTAGCTCTAGGAGGCATATACAATAATCACTTGTTGGTGAGACCAACTCCAACCAACCAAGTCCAATCTATTAGCGAGACAAACTCAAACCAATCAAGCAAAACCCGTTAGTGAGACAAACTCAAACCAACCCCCTGTTTTGCTTCTTCTTGAATTCGGCCTCCAACATCGATCCAAGGCAACAACACAAAATAAAATAGACAAAAGAGAAATTACACTTTAGAACGTGTATTCGATAAGTTCCAGAAGCTCCTTTTCATGTGGAGATGATAATCCTGGAAGCACACTTGGAAGTTGTAGCACTTGAAGCTTCAATAGTTGTTCAAATAACTTCAACACACTTGAATATTAGAAGATGAAAGCCCAACTTGTGTTTTTCTCTTTCTTTCCTCCTTCTCTCTACTCTTCACGTTCATATATCACTAGTATATATAGAGGAAAAATGATCTAGCCATTTGGAGTAGAGGTTCACGTGCATCTAGAGCTCCAACGTTCGGTTTTTCGACCGTTACGAGTTGAAGTCGCAAGTGGAGTCGACTTCGGATGAGTGAAGTCGACTTCGGATGCGACTTCGTCTTGTTAAAACTTGCTGTCCAGAATTTTGCCTTCGAAGTTGCAGGTGAAGTCATGCAACTGTTCAATATCATGCACCAATCCATTCCATGGTATGCGGATCATGTCAATTATCTTGTGAGTGGAATACTTCCAATGCACCTCAATGCACAGCAAAAGAAAAGATTTCCACATGATGTAGAAAATTATTATTGGGATGAACCTTTCTTATTCAAGTAGTGCTTGGACTGAATAATTAGAAGGTGTGTTCCTATAAAGGAGATTAAAGAAACTTTGCAGTATTATCGTTCCTCACCCTATGGAGGACATTGCCAAGGTGACGCACTGCAACTAAAGTTTTACAATCTGAATTTTATTGATGTGATACCCAGAACCAAGTAAGGCTTACATATATGCATTTGGCATATATAAATGGATCATGTATGATTTAGATGAATTATGAATGATTTTCCTAAGCAATATTGATGATTTATTGCAATTAGGGCAAGTGATTATGAATGATCAATATAAGCCGATATGGGTCAATTGATTAAAGAGGCTCAATGCAGATTACAAAATGTTAATATATTGTGGATACTTACCTCATATATTAAGATTTAATTAATGAAGATTATGTTGGTAATTATGGACTTACGGTAGCAAAATGCTAGAAAATCCACAACTTAATGCTGGGAAGACGGATTAAGATGAAAATTGAAAGATAAGCACATAATTTTGTGATTAATCTTATGAAAATGATGGATTATGAAAATAATGATGAAATTAGGGTGAAAATCGATCATCACCATCAAAATCTAAAGATAGTTTCAAATGAGCATAAATTGAGCTAGAAAAGTCGAATTGAGACGAAATTTGAAATGAACGGTTAAAATTATGAGATCCATGCAATGAGAGGCTTGAATTAAGATAATGATGATGGGATATTGGTTGCACAAAAATGGGTGTATATTATTGATTTTTGTGCACCAAAAAGTAAGTTTGCATTTATGTTAAAGTAAGGTGATTAATTATATTTTTAATGACAAAAATGATGTGCCAAATGAGGGTAAATTGCAGGGTATTTTGTAAAGTATTACAAATGACAAAATTCATAAAAATATCCCTGCATTAATGTTGGATTATTAAGGAGCCAAGGAGGAGCTCAAAAGGAGCATGAAAAGTTGGCTACACATGGACGTTTAAGGGGCTGTACACATGGAATTATTAATTTTTAAAAAATGCTAAAAATGCAATTAAATGGCCTAGGCAGCTAGGGTGGTTAGTGGACGTGATTAGGGGTTGATTTTGTGGCAAAAAAATGTCACGAAGTCAATGATAAGTGGACCCCACCAAGTGGACAGCAACATGGAAGCTAAGTGATGTGCACATCCAAGTTGTTTTATGAGATTTTTTATGATTTTTTAAAAATAAAAATTATGCATTTAAATGACCTACATTACAAGGGTGGTTAGTGGAATTAATTAAAATTGGATTTTTGTGGCACAAAATGACAAAAATCCAAAGCACATGTGACGTTGGAAAAATGGACAGCAACATGGAAAGGTGAAAAGGTGCACGTCCAAGCAGCTTTTTGATTTTTTAATGATTTTTTTAATAGCTAATTTGACCCCTAAGTAGGCTATTACCTAGGATGACTAATTACCCATGAATTAAAGTCAAAATGGTGTTGAAAAAATGTGTAAAGAGCTGCTGAAATGGACGTTGCATTTTGTGGACAGATTGTAACCATTAATGATATGGATTTTTGATGATTTTCTTAAGATAATTATCAAATTTAAATGGACCACATTTGTGACGCCCCGAACCGAGGCGTCACATTTGTTCTTACTCCGGGATCTTGTCGATTGGTAAATGTGAGTTAGGATTGTTGCCCTGATTACGCAACGGGTTCTTAATTGGATCTTATCCATTTTTTTTCTTTTCTTTTCATTCGTCACTTAAGCATATACTATATTTATAATAAACTCATCCATATCATTATAAAATTATTCATATCTTCTTTTTATTGAAATAATTCATATAAGTACAATCATATTTGTAATATTCATAAAACTTGTCTTCAACATGATTTTCATACATTTGTCCCTTTGGACGCATACATAGAATTAAATTTGCAGGTCATCAGCTCCATAGCCTGTTTGACATTTTGAAAACACATATGAGTAATAATACTCAGTAAGCAAGCCTTTTTCTTTGGCAAGTAAACATTTTTCTTTCATTCAAATGCATTTCTCCCCATTTGGTAAGAGACACTACCAAGTGATCAATTACCAATGAGACAGAAACCTTTTCATGCATTTCATGAGAATGCAATGCATTCATTCATTCGTGACTTTCCTTGTGCCTCCAACCTCTGAGAGGACGCCGCCGGCACACAGCCCTTGCGACTTGGCAATAGTGAAGGGGGACCCTCTGATCCGCTTACTACCTCCACCAAAGCCTCTTCCTTGTGTACAATGTTCATACATACATATGCTGGCATGACATGCTCCATAAAACTTGATAAATCATTTAGAAAGTAATTTAACAAGCAATTATCAATCATTTTAGGTAAAGCATTGTAGGAATGACCATCCTTAAAAATAATTCATAAAACATGTGAGCAAACAATTTGTAATCATTTAGAAACATTTTAGAAAGCATAGAACTTGCTTACCTCCTCAGTTGGTGTCCTCGACTTTCTCTTTTTCTTTTCCTATTCAAGGAAAAAGGATATTTTATTTCTTCTATTCAAGCTGCTTCCCATGCATGTTCTATAATATTCGGACATTATTTCTTTATATGGATATTTTTATCCATAGGTTCCTCAAAAATTTCATCCTTATATTTAAATATTAATCTCAAATTTTCTCCAAAATCACGCTGTTTAATGTAGCAAAATCACTGTAGCAAAAATACTGTTCATCCGAGGTTACTGTTCACAGAGACGTGGTTACTGTTCATGGGTTCCAAAAATTGATATGTTTTCCAAAAATAAAAAATACCATGACATAGCTTATGCCTAGTATATCATAGGAATTTCATATATTTTGAATTTATCATCATTTACTTGGCGAAAAAAATCATTTTCTCTATATACTAAAAATCAACATAAATTCACTTAAGCATTATCCTTAATTCCAAAAACCATGAAATTAATATATCATCATTCTAACAATATATTTATCATAATAATACATCCCAAATCATCATTTATCAATTTTGGAGCATTATTTTCACATATCATATGCTATCTTCCCGAATACCCTATCTTCACTCCAAATTTTTGATGTTTTGGCATAATTCCATTTAAGCATTATATCTACACTTATTTTCTCATGCTTAGGAATTATCTAAGTATTTTTTTACCCTACTTAACATCCAAAAAAAAATTGGGTAGAAATCACTTACCTGAAGTAGAGATACACTTCTTTTTTTCACACTTTCTCTCTCTAACTTACTTCTTTCTTTCCTTGGACGTGGGGGATGGTTTGGGGACTTGTAATGGCTCAAATGGAGCTGGGTTTTGATGGCCTTGGACGTTCACCCTGCTGCCATATTTATAGTGTTGTATTTTTCAAGAATTTAGAATTTACCCCAATAGCTTTGAGGTATTTAATTATAAATTGGTATTTCTTTTTAATTTTAAAAATATATTTGAGCCAAGAGCTGCCCACCCTATGCGGCCCTTTTTTTACCTATTTTTTTAATTTTTAAAATTAATTAATTTAGGCTAAATAAATCTTAGCCGTTGATTAAAGATGAGGTTGATCATGGACCATTGATCTTGGTCAAACCTCCAGCCACCCTAGCCTGCTCCAGCCCCTACAGCAGCTTCCTTTTAATTAAATTTTTTATTTTTTAATTATTTATTTTAAATAAAAAGTCAAAAGTTAATTAATGTAAAGTTGAGTTACTTTTTGACCTTCATTTGACGTGTCATCTTGACCCTTGATTTGTGATTTTCATCACATCTCAACCCATTCATCATGTCCATCATGAATTTTTAACCATCCATAAAAAATTTCATCGAATTCCGACGCCCGGATTGCAATTTATGAATTTTTCTCTATTTTTCCACTAAAATCCAAATTTGGATTAAAATATCCAAAAGAATTGCTATTTCATCTTGTAGTGATTAATTCTTTATTTTGTCTTTTTGTGATTAAGTTAATTCAAGTGATTAACTCTTAATCACGTCTCTTAATCCCCAGTTACTATTCACGTTCACTATTCACGAGCACTATTCGCGGGCACTATTTGCGGGGTTAAATTCCTAATTGCATTATTTCAATCTCTAATACACATACCCATCAATGTAATTCATGAATTTTCATTTATTATAAAAATAATTACAAAAGAATCTAGGGTTACAATGTCGAAATGACGCTTATATTGTCGGGGTTTCACAACATTTTGCCATGTCAGCAATAGGGGATAAATATACTTTAATTACCTGCTAAATGATATGGAAAATGGGGCCCACAAAGTTGGAAAATTCAGCTCATAGCTATGGTATGCACGTCCATATGATGTAAAGGGATGAGAGAGAGAAGTCATGGGGCAAACCCCCCCTGAAATTCTAGCAGCAAGCACGTTCTTTTCTAGCAGCAATGAAAGGGAGAAAAAAAGGAGAAAAAGAGAAGGAAAAATGGGAAGAAAGAAGAGGAACCAAGCTAGGCAAAATGGAATCCAAGTTTGATCCAATACATGTAAGTATATCCCTTGATTATGGGTTGAAAATCATAACTGAAATTTTCTTAAACCCTATGTAATATTGCTGTTTTGATGTTTAGTTATGATTACATGATGATTCATGATTTAGTGGATTACATATGTTGATTTGGGCTTAAGTTATGAATTTTAGAAAGGATATGAAGTAGGGTTACATAAATGACCTGATTTTCATGTTTTTGTGTTAAAAATGATATATGAATGTGCCCAAATAATTTATAGATGATTAAGAAGGTAAAGTACCCTAGATTTAGAGCATGTTGGACGTTCAAAGTGGGTTGAGATGATTGCCCTAAATCTGATTTGTAGGGGCATATATGTAGACGTCTAAAATGATGCAAAAAGGATATCCAAAATGCATATGGTAGTTGCTGTATACAAGCAAACGAATTTTGGATTATTAAATGTATGTTAATACCCTAAAAGTGGGTTAAGAAAAGCATGATTAATTGCTGAAATTTATGGATGAGAAATCTATTTTGAATTAAGTGTCAAAACAGGCATTGAAATGATGAAAAATAGGTTCTAATGTTGCTGTTTTGGAACCCTATGATGAATGGATTAAAATATAAAAATTAAACCCTAAATTATGTGCTAATTAAGGAGTTTAATCATGCTGATTAAGGACTCAAGTTTCTGTGTTGAAAATTTTTAAGAAACACATGATCTATGTGTTGAGAAATGGACACATATGGAGAGATATGCATGAGAAAATGATGAATGATTTATATAAGTTATTAAAATGCAAAAATGCATGAAAATATGATGGAAAATGTGGATTAGGTTATTGTTTTGATAAATAATGATAATCTCAAAATTTGAGATTATTATATGATATCTAAGTTATTAACTAAGTGCTTAAAATGAGCACCGATGTGTGAAAAATAAAAAATATGATAAAAATGATAAATGGAGGTAAAGAACCTCCAAATAATGATTTAATGAAGGATTATTACATGTATGTAAGTTACCCTACATAAGGGTATTAAAATGAATGAATGAGTGATGTGATGTATACGCTATATTGCTAAGTATGAATACCCAACTTGAAAGACAAATGGGTTAAGCTAGATGGATTTATGTAGGTTGGAAAACCTAAGGAATATAAGAATTTAAGGTTGATTCAAATAAATGAAATGTTATTTTCATTCATTTAGGCAAAGGCAAGGAAAAGAATGGGAGAAAGGGAATAAGGCGATCTCAGGTAAGCAAGCGAACTTTCTAAAATGATATTTTTTTCTATGTGATGATATGTGATTAAAAATGTTTATGATTATGTTTAAACAAATGGGCAAGCACAAGTTTCGAAAATAATGGCTTTAATGAAAAGCCACAAGTTTTGAAAATGACGGCTTTAATGCAAAACCACAAGTTTTGAAAAATGATGGCTTTAAGGAAAAGCCTCAAGGTTTGCTTCATGGGAAGCAAACAACATGTTTTAAGATAAAGAATTTATCACGAATGTTGCCACGGGTTAGCAATGCTTTATGTTAATGGAAGTGAGAAATTTGCTTATGAGTAAGCAAGTTCTCCATGATGATAATTTTAAAGAATTTTATGTTTTATGCCGATGGTTTTCAAGAATTTGCTTATAAGCAAGCAAGTTCTTTATGATGTTGTTTCTAAAGTATTTTATAAGAAAAAGGGTATTTTACCCTTTTTTACAAAGCATTGTTTGTAAATAAGTTTTGAATTAACACTTATGATATGTTATGATAAGCACTTATATTTATGAAAGAAATGGAAAATGGGATTTGACTTATGAAAAAATTGGTTTTGCTTTGTCATGGTAATTAAATATAAACAATGATTTAGACATAGTCCATATGTTTTGAAACGATATTTGAAAAGTTTTGATTTCCTTTAGATAAGGAAATCTATGATGAAAATGTCTTCAAAAATGTTTATACGAATGTTGTTGAATGGGATTTAAGGATGACCAACCTAATAAGTTGATTTTATAAATGGTTTGATTTCGGGTTGCTAAATGGCATGCAAAAGATTATGCAATTCCCCTTTATGTAAATTTGGTATAATAGATATGTGGACAATAATTAAATCATCAGGGTGGTTAAAAAGGGGATAACACAATTGCATAACTTTTGTAAGCAAAAGGCCCTGAAATAGAAACCAAGAAAATGTTAGAAAATATATGGTTTAATTTTTAAAATTCAAAGGTTTTGAAATTCTTTTATAAGGATTCTACGATATATTGTTTTACAAACATTTCAAATGTTTATCAAAATATTTTACTCAAAATTCTTCTAAAAGAATTTAAGGAAGGTCATCCCAAAACTAGATTTCAAATGACAACTTGTTAAAGTGAATGCGCTCACTTACAAGTTGACACGAATTGCGGTCTATGATATGTTTGTTTTCAAAATGATTTATTTTAAAAAGACTCAGACTTTGGTCTGTGATGGTTTTCAAGTTATGGATGCAGACTGAGGTCTGTGATCCCGGTTTAAAAGGACACGGGTTGCGGTCTGTGATACTTTAAACCAAACGAACTGTGGTCTGTCAGGATGATGTATGGTGCACCAGTACAAGGAATAGGCCGGTAGTAGAGCACGATCGGGATGACCGGGGCCCACTCTACATAAGGCCAAGTCGCTAAGGGATGACAGGAGTGCCAGCGGCGCCCTCCCTGAGAATGGAGCATGATGAATGAACAGCCTCCTGACTAGCGTGCTGTTAAGGATTCTCTTCCAAAAGGTAGCATGATCACTTGCTAAGTGTCACTATTGGATGGAGAGATGCATTTTCTTATGTTTTGCTTTTGAAAAGCCTAAAGATTGGGACATGAAAGTATGTTTTTATGAAAGTTATCCTAAAGGGATTTTTATGAAATGATTACCCTAAAAATAGGGTGTTTTACACAAAAGTGTAAATAACGGGACTGAAAGAAAAGTTTTTATGCAAATGCATTTATGAAAATGGATTATGTATTTTATATGCCTTGTTTGTTACAAACAAGTCCCAAGACGGGGATTATGAAAAGGATTTATGTGAAACTTGGTTTTGGACATAGGAATGTCCATTTCTAAAGAGCCTAAATGAAAAGTGTTTATGGACATGAGAATGTTCAATGTTAAAGTATTTAAATGAAAAGTGTTTTAAGACATATGGATGTCCATCGCTAAAAGAAGCTATATCAAAAATGTTTTGAGACACCAAATGTCTCTAGGCTAAAGGATTTTATGATGAAAAATATTTTTGGACATAAAAATATCCTTTGCCGAGAAAGGCTTATGTGAATGATGTTTTAGGACATGAGAATGTCCTCCTTTGCCAAAGGATTTATGAAAAAAATGTTTTGAATGTAAAACGTCCACTGGCAAAAGATGGTTTTATGTAAATGCCTTGGAGCATTGGAAATGTTCACTCAAGACAAAAGAGAATTAATTATAGAGGGTAAAACATGTATGTTTTGCCTTAACAAGCTCAGACATGGCTTGTAAATGATTTTAAGAATGAATATTTTATGAGAATGTTCAAGGACATAGAATTGTCCTCATGAACAAAGGATTTCATGATAATATTTTAGGACATATAAATGTCCTCAGGAAAAAGGTGTTCAAGATGTTTATGAAAAAGGTTTTCAAGGAAGTCTTGCCCTAATGATAAAATGCTTGCTTACTGAGTTGTCACTCACGTTTTGTTTTCTCAAACCTTAGACAGGTACCAGAAAATTTAGAAGGTTGTGAACCTAAGAAGTGAAGCAAGGTACGTGATAATAGCCATGCGGGCTATAAGGAATGGGATAGCATGATTAAGATGCTAAGGTATGTTGATTAGAGTTTTAAGTTCTATATGATTCAATGATTGAATGTATGTATGTATGATATGATAATGTTATGATTAAGTTAAGAGGATTTTCAATGTAGAAAAGCATGATGAGATGTTATGAATGAAATATGAAATTTTATTACAAGTGTAATGTTGCTTGTATGATGAATGATATCGAATGTAAAATAATGAATGAAGATAGATAAAAAAAATTTGGACGAGTTCCAATTAAGAACCCGCCGCGTGATCAGGGCAACAATCCGAATTCACATTTACCAATCAATAAGGTCTTGAGGTAAGGAAGTGACGTCACAGTTTGGGGCGCCACGATTGACCTTCACTAAGATGTTCACTTCTTTATAAAGAGTTGTGACAACTACCAGCATTCCGACAACATTCCAAAGCCACATGAAATGCCTCAAGCAAGCATCTTAGACGTGGAGTTGTTCTATGTATGGGGTATTGATTTCATGTATCCATTCATCCTATCATTTGAAAATCAATATATTTTAGTGACAGTTGACTATATCTCTAAGTGGGTTGAAGCAATTTCTCTCCCTACTAATGATGCTAAGGTTGCTACCAAATTTCTTAAAAAATATTTTTACTCACTTTGGCACACCCCACATTATCATTAGTGATGAAGGAGCTCTTTTTTGCAATGGGCAATTCTTAACATTGCTTAATAAGTATGGTGTTCACCACAAAGTTACCACAACTTATCATCCACAATCAAATGGCTAAGTCGAATTGTCTAATAGAGAATTGAAGCGAATTTTGGAGAAGACTATATGCCTTCGAGAAAGGATTGGTTTGTTAAGCTTAATGATGTGTTTTGGGCTTATTACACTGCTTTCAAGACACCAATTAGAATGTCTCCATACTAATTGGTTTATGAAAAGGCTTGTCATCTTCCCTAAGAGCTTGACATAATGCATTTGAGCTATTAAGAAGTCGAATTTGGACTTACAACAAACTGGTGAAAAGCGGTGTTACAGTTAAATGAGTTTGATGAATTTTGACTCCAAGCATATAAGAATGCCAAGATATATAAAGATATATAAAGAAAAAATGAAGAAACAACATGATAGCAAGATTATAGTCTGTAGGTTTGAGACGAGACAGAAGGTGTTGTTCTATAATTCCAAATTAAGGTCATTTCCGAGCAAACTCAAGTCTCGTTGGTCCGGACCATCCATAGTGGTGAAAAAGTTTATGATCATGGTGTAGTGGAAGTGTTCAATGAAGAGTCTGACAACAGTTTTGTTGTAAACAGACAAAGGCTCAAACATTACAAGGATGAAATCTTCAATTGGGGAAAGGAAATAATCACATTGGCAAACTCATGTGAGGACAAGATATTGAGCTAATGCGCTAAACTCAATGCTGTATGGGAAACAACTCATTATTTTTTGATAAATATTTTTGGTCCAAGACATGAATTACCGATTAATTCTTTGTGTCTTGAAGTGAAGTATGACAAGAAGATCATTTTTTGGGAGCTTATAAGTGTTGGAGACTCTAAGATCCAGGACTCACAATCATTTTTGGTCATTCTTAGTTATGATCTTCAAGTTGCGGTTTCCAGCATGGATTAGACAATTTTGATACGATATGAGAACAAGAAACCATTACATTGGAGCTCAAAGTCATCCATCCCTCAAGGCAATAAGAACAAGGTCATCATGTTGAACTTCAGAATTTCAATTCATTTTGAAGTTGTTCAATGATGGGATTAAGGAGTTTCAAGTTATTTATGAGCATTCAAGGGGTTTCAAGGCATCAATGTGGGGCCTCAATCTCAAAATTTGGATTACCGACATCAAATTTTTCCAATTAAGCAAGAAGCAACAAGTTTGAAGATAGGGACGATGGCACCCCATCTCCAAGAAGTGCCACCCCAATGCCAATACAAGAAAGAAAGAGGAAGTTGTTGCCTAAGGCAATAGGGACGACCCCTTGGCGCCAAAAATAAAAAAAAGAAGTGGCCACTAGAGGCCTCGTTGCTGCCACCCCAGCACAACTTCAAAAAAGAAAAAAACTTGAACTAGCTTATGTCCATTCTCTTCCTTCCTTCCTTTTCGTCCCCAAACCCTAACTTCTCCAAATCATCTCAAACCCATCTTCCTTCTCTTTCATTTTCCATTTATAATTTCTCCCTTCCATTTTCCTCCTCTTCTTCTCTATTTCTTTCTCCGATCTGCCATCCTCATTTTCTTAGACAGTTGGCGCCAATGGGTGATGTACATTCTTGAAGTGATCAATCTCAACAAAAATTTTGATCTTTAATTGGTTAACAATTTAATGGGATGAAAGAAGAAGTTACTGATTAACATTGTGAAGTTTTTGTCCTCATCTTGTTATTGATTCATTGAAAAGGATTGGGATTGAGCATGCTTGGACTATGAATCAATGGTATTGAATTGAAATTTTCAACCCCACATTGAGGTAATGAATAAAGCCCATTTGAGATGGAATTGAGAAGTCTACTTGTTGAATATATTGGGGCCTAGAGTCATTGGCATTTGAGCTTGCGGTGCCATCCTACTATACGTTATCCTCACTGGCAAGTCATTTGATGTTGGACGCCTCATTTATCATCATAATGTATTGCATCTTGAAGAGGCAGCTCAAGGCACATTTTTACCCAGTAGAGGAGGAAGAAAAAAAAGAAAGTGGAGACAACAAGTATTCTATCCATCCCAACTTTCACATTTGTATGTCATTTTCATTTATAGATTTCATAATTTGCATATGTATTTTGGACAATGCATTTCTCAAGTTTAGGGGATGTTTTGTCCTATTTTGTCTCATTCATGCATTTATTTTAAGTATTCATGTTCTAGGTTGCATTTTAAAATCTTGACTATGATCATCTATTAATTACAATATATTTCTATGAATGCTTGTAATGTCAAAGAAAACCTTATATCCGAGCCTAATTTATGAAGATTGAAAATTTTTAAGTCATGTTTAGCATTGATTGAGCTATAGCATGTTAAATTTTCAAAATTTTCAAGTGATATGTGAATGATTTGATCCATTAAGTAATTGAATTTTATAGTTTATATCCATGCTAACATGTTCAAATGAGATGATTCAGGCACTTTTTTTTTGTAATACGAATACTTGTGCCTATTCATTCCCCCATTGTTGAGCCTATCTATGTTTATTTCCAATCTTGTGCTTTAAAGTAAATGTATTGTCTCATTAATTCATAGTGAGGTTCATCTTTTACTTGAGACTTAGAGTTGGAAAACATATGTCCATGATATTTATATATATATATATATTATCCCTAAAAAATTCAATAATTAAAAAGAGAGTGGCTAACTTGAACTGAATAACCGGGATTAAAATTTACAAATAGCAAGGTTTGCATAAAAAGAGAAGGGAAAGCCACAATAGTAACGCTTTCAAAAAAAACAAAATATAAACAAAACATACAAAATAAAAACTCTCCAGACACCCTGAAATATGATGATGAGGGACAAAGCAATAGGTTTTGGGGAGTTAATTTGCAAATTATCCATTTTTAGTGCAAGTAAATTAGATGGATAAATGTTAGGTCTTTCAAAGATAATAGATTTACTTTGAGCCTATTCATCTACGTTTTACACATCTTAGAAAGACCTTTCAATCAGGAGAACGGTTAGCAAATTTGAACTATAATTTTTGACTATTTATTAATCACATTTACATTTAACTTAATTTGGGGTAGATTATGCATATTTTGGCTTGTGTTTAGCAAGTTCTTCACGAGTTCTTTCAATTTACTGCTATATTTTACATTGTTAAGTTGAGAAATATGATTGTATTAATAACGATTAGAAGTAGGCTTGATTTTATATGTATTAGCTGCATTTGTGTTTTTATTTGTTGCTCGAGGACCAGCAACATTTTAAGTTTGGGGAGTGATAAAAAATAGAGTTATCAAGGCTCATTTCATATCATTTTTAAATGCTAGTCCAAAAGAAATAAGTAAATTCTCATAAGTTTTACATTAGCTTTTATCATTTATACATTTCTTGCATCTTATTTGATTTTCATGCATTTCCAGTTATTTTAGCTGTAATTCACCTTAATTCGGTTTTTCAAAATTCATTTGATATTTTAGGAATGCATTTACTTATTTTCACTTTTTATGTAGGAAAAGGATGAGTCCCATGACAATTTCAATGCTAATGATGGATGGAATGAAAGGAAGAAAAAATTTATTTCAAGAAAAGTGCAAGTTTTCAAGGCAGCATAGTTGGCATCTCGGCCTCAACATCTAGACAGCATCCAAACAGCATTCAGAAATCATCCTGAGAGACTGGCACCGCGGCGTCAAGCCCACTTATGTCAATTTTTCGCATGTGCAACGCTTTAGTACAGGGTTGTATAAATACATCTCTTAGGGTTTTTTAAGGGGGTGAAAGGGAACAAAAGAGAACACGAAGGGGGAGAGAAATGGAGCCAAGGAGAGGTGCTTTTGAAGAGAAAAAGGAGGAAAAGAAGCATCAAGAAGAGGAATCTACATGGATTTTCCTTCCCTTCTTTTTTCTTTCTTTATCATTTGCTCCTTATCTCCTAGATTTTGCTAGTTATGTATATGAGGAACTTTTTCTTGGGTTTTCTATGTCAAGGGTTGTGATGGAACTCAATAT
Organism: Annona cherimola; assembly: GCA_030490835.1. Classification (NCBI taxonomy): domain Eukaryota; kingdom Viridiplantae; phylum Streptophyta; class Magnoliopsida; order Magnoliales; family Annonaceae; genus Annona; species Annona cherimola. The sequence goes on along the minus strand of CM059972.1, from coordinate 51,387,063 downwards.
GTATTAATAACTTCATATTTTATTTTCATTGCTTGGATTATCCATTTCACTTAAGTTTAATACTTCTACGAGTTTAGCCATCTTATGGAATGATGTGGATGACCTTGTAGTTCTTGGAAAAGCTAGCTTGAGGTGGGGCCTAGGTTGAATGACATGAGTTTATCTCACTAGGCTAGGGTTTTTGTTTCTTAGCTATTAGTTCAGTTGATTTATTAGTTCAGATAGGAATATACTGATTAATCTCATATAATCATGTGTAAGGCTTGTTGAAAATGCAAGAATCTTGACAAGCTGCGTATATAACTAATTAAAATGCTCTTTTTAATGCAAATATACATGTCGATCAAGCAATAAAGAGTGAGTTAAGTATTGTTCCCACAAGAATATGGTTTAACTAAGATTATTAATTAGTTTAGTTGCTTTCGGTGAGTAGAAAAGAGATTTTATAATTAAGAATGAAAATACCAAATGCATAAAAGAAATAGAGAAGAGTTTCACAGAACAACTAGAATACTAAAAGGGAATTATCAATTGGGGATGACAAATGGGATGTTGGGAATCCTTGAATCTAAACTATATCGCATTGGTTCCTTTTCATTAGATTGTGCAAGAATTTACTAGTCCAAGTTCAATAGTCTTTATATATATCTTCCAACACATATAAAGCTAATTACACCACATTCAATCGTTATGTTCCTATGCAATTAAATGAAATGAAATTGATAGATACATAACATGTTCTTGACTACATAGGGTTTAACGGTATATTTCTATCTATTAGACAACTCCCCTTAACAAAGAAGAAACCTATGCCCTACACATGGATTTGGCAGGGATTTTCCTTTTCCAAGGGTTAATCCTACAATTAAATCATCTTACAAGGTAGCTAATCTTGTAAAAAATATTAGACAACATATGCAAGGGTAAATCCACATCGCATAATCATATAGAAATCAAATATTCATTTCCGAATCTTAAAGAACCAAAATAGTATAGTTAGATATCAATTCATCCTAACTTCCCATCTATGGAATTTTAGCTCAAAGACATGACATCAAAATTCATTACATCCATAATGAAAATATTCCAAGAAAAATAGAGAAAAGGAAATAGAATGAGAAAGAGAAAACTAAATCTCGGAAGCTTCCACCAACGAGATCGAATCTCCTCTTGAGATCGCGTTGGAAACGAGTTCTATTCTTTCTCTGTACGGCTGCTCCCTCAGCTCTCTCTCCTGTGCATGAATCCCTAGGTTTCTATTTAAGTCACTTAACCCGTACTGCACACGTGTAGAAACGCACGTGTGAGGATTCGCCATGGCGCCTGGGCGCTAACTCCCTGGATGCTGCGTAATTTAGAAACTCTTTAGGATGCTTCTGCATACTAGTGAAGTGGCGCCTAGGAGCCCCAATCTGGTGCCTGGGCACCAACTCTCTGGAAGCTTTGTGACTTGGAAACTTTCTAGAATGCATCTATATTGTAATAAAGTGGAGCCTAGGCGCCCCAAGCCGGTGCCTGGGCGCCAACTCACTGGAAGCATTTTGTCGTGTGAGGGGCTGGAACTTCTGACTAAGGCATGTAGGGTGGCGTTGTGGGGCCCCAAACCGAGACGTCACATCCTTACCCCAAGACCTTATTGATTGGTAAATGTGAATCAGGATTGTTGCCCTGATCACATGGCGGGTTCTTAATTGGATCTCGTCCAAATTTTTTTCTTCTATCATCATTCGTTTCTTTACATTTCACATTATTCATCAAACAAGCAACAATACACTTGTAATAAAATTCATAATTCATTTCATAACATCTCATGCTTTTCTATAATAAAAGTCTTTCGATTTAATCATAACATTATCATATCATACATACAAGCATTCAATCATTGATCACATAGGACTTAGAATTCTAAATAAGTCCACATATACATTAACATACCTTAGCACTTTAATCATGCTAACCCATTCCTTATAGCCCACATGGCTATCATTACGTACCTTCCTTCTCCTGCTTAGGTTCGTAACCTCTTGAGTTTTCCGGTATGTTGGTCCCGAGTTTATGGCTTAACCCAAGAGGGGAGGGGTGAATTGGGTTTTTAAAATTCTTTAAAATAATCTTAGACACAGCCCCTGTTACGATCTATCCCCTTGAAGCAAATAAAACAGAGATTTAAGAGCAGCAAATAGAACACACAAATTATAGTGGTTCGGGACAACCTTCCCTACTCCACTCCTCTTAGGTCACATCGTTGTGACTTGGTTTCCACTAAGTATTTCACTAAATACAATAGAGCCTCCGCTCTCTTCTAGATTCAAAGCACTAGGGGGCTTAAAACAGACTTAGCACACATAGGTGATGAGTAACACTCCAATCACACACTACTTTGCTTACACTTGATCTTAGTTGCTGAAACTAAATCAAGTTCAATACAATAAGAAAAGGAATAAAGAAAGTTTCTACACGTTACTGATGTGTAGAGGCAGATTTAGCGCGGAGAAGAACTTATGAAGAAGATTGAATGATTCAGCAAGAACCTCTTGACGGTTTAAGTACAAAGTTCTTCTTCTGGATGTTGTCTTGATCACTTAATGCTCTTAGAAATGGAAGTTATGCTCAATCAATGAAGTTTCAGCTACCCTCCACGTCTGTCTTGAATGCCTTATATAAATGACGAGGGTATTCGAACATTTGAAAGTAGGTGGCGCGCATTTAATGCGCCAACGTTCAAAAAAATTTCAACTGTTACGACCCAAGTTGCAGGTGGAGTCGACTTTGGGTGCGACTTCGGTTTTCAGCAAGCTCCTCAAGTTCCTCCTCAGGTCGACTTGGTCTTGAACTTGACCCAAGTCGTAGGTGAAGTCGACTTCGGGTACGACTTCACTTTCTGTGCTTGCTTGATGAACTTGAAATCCTTGGAGATGACTTTGGTTACTTGACTTTCTTCACATTAATTGTTCTTCCACTGATTTCTTTCACTTGGAGCTTTGTATGATCATCCTAGCTTGAAATCTTTTAGCTCCGTGCCTTGAAGTCTTGAATACCTGAATCTTGGAGTTCATGGAGATGTCCAAATAATTATTCATCAATCTAGATTGGGTTGTTCATGTAAAAACTGCTTGTTTTGGTCTTGATTTATCTTCATTTGATCCAAGTCGAATGTTTGGGTTGACTTGGGTTCCAACTTCACTCAAGTTGTATGTCAAGTCGACTTGGGTATGTGACTTCACTTTTCAAATTCTGTGCTGGCAGTTGAAGTCATTGCTGGAGTCGACTTGGTCTACGACTTCACCGAAGTCGCATGCGAAGTCGACTTCGTGTGCGACTTCGGCCGCTCTTGCTCCTCATTTTCAACGCTGGACATAAAAATGCGTTTGAAGTCGATGCTGGAGTCGACTTGGTCTGCGACTTCACCCAAGTCGCATGCGAAATCGACTTCGTGTGTGACTTCGACAACTCTTGCTCCTCGTTTTCAGCGCTGGACATACAAACACGTTTGAAGTCGATGTTGGAGTCGACTTGGGGATCGACTTGACCTAAGTCGATGCCTGAGTCGACTTGGAAATCGACTTGACTTGTCATGCTTCATATTCTTCATTTCTATATCCTTTAAATATTTCACCAAACATGTTAGTAGCCAAAACTTACTCAAATTGAGTTTTTAATCATCAAAACATATACCTTGTTTATTTCGCCATTGATTCCAACACTTGTTTCCAACAATCTCCCCTTTTTTGATGATTGACAAAACCGATTTGAGTATATACCTTTCAATGTCTTTAAAACATCCTATTTTATCTTGTTTTAATATTTTTAGGATAATCATAGTTATTTGCATTTTAAACATAATGAAATTAACATACATATTTCAATTCCAACAATTTCTTAAATAAATCACAGGTTAAAAGCATTCATTCAAGCATTTCAATTCAGTAACATAAACAAACAGGGCATAAACAAACCTTTCATATATAATCAGAACATTTCATACAAAATGCGAAAATGCAAGCCTATAGATACAAGCTACCCAACCCACGATTCGATTCATAAAACTCAACTATTCGCCCCTTTTTGTCAATAAATCAAAAATAGGGATCGAAAATCTGAGACTTGGCAAACAAAAATGCCGATATAGGATAGGGAGCTTGTCAGATGTGTGGAATGGGTCGAACGTGAGCCGAGGAATAGAAGGATGAGACAGGATGAGGTGTAGGATCTCGGCGCACGGATTCACTTTCAAACGGATCCAGGTCGGGTATTGGTCAAATCCTGCTTCTCCCGGATGCAAGTTGATACTTGATCGTTCGGAGTTCACGATCCATACGATCTTGTCTCAAGTACATATCCATGACGGCGTTTAGGACCCCGGTGATTTGTGAAGTTAACCGATCCTCAATCTACCCCAAGTGTTCCCGAATCGCATTCATCGAGTTATCCCATGACGGTGGTCTTGGACCTACGTCTGGGATTTCTGAACCTCAGGGTGAGCAAGACCCGTGGGAATGCGGTGATGCGGGCTCCTCGGGGGTATCTTGTGGTGGAGCAGGTTGAGCCTGTGGTGTGGCGGGGGCTGCTCCCCCTCAGCCTGTGCTCCTCCGGCTTCTTCTTGAGCTGGTTCACCCATCATTTCCCTTATTCTTTCCTCTCTGAATTGATCGACATTGATCTTCATCCGTTGCAAAAGTGCCTTGTTGATTGCATTTGTTGGCTTTAGCACTTTGAATGGCTCACCGCGATGTCTACGTGAAAAAACTCAAGGATCTTGGTGATCCATGTCCCATACAGCAAGACCCCTCGTGGGTTGTCCTTTCTGGAGGCTAAGGCTTCAAGGAAAAGTCTGGAAAGGCTAACCTTGACCCTGTTTGCAACTTTCCATAAAATTTTAGCCTCTTGTGGATTCACTTGATTTCTGCCTCCTCCCTTGGGGTAGATGCTATAACGTCCCAGGCCTAACAGTAAGGTATTGTCCGCTTTGGGCCTCGGCCTGCACGGTTTTGCCCTTCTGGGTTCACGCGCATCCCGTCCTTCCCCAAAAGGCTCCTCACTGAGGTACCTGGCAGCCTCCACTTATAGCCCAGGCTCCCCCCCTCATCCTAACCGATGTGGGATATTACATTCACCCCCCCTTGGGGCTCCAGCGTCCCCGCTGGACACCATTGGCTGGAGGTCGGGAGTCGGCTTTGATACCATTTGTAACACCCCAGGCCTAACAGTAAGGTATTTTCCGCTTTGGGCCTCGACCCGCACGGTTTTTCCCTTCTGGGTTCACTCGCATCCCGTCCTTCCCCAAAAGGCACCTCACTGAGGTACCTGGCAGCCTCCACTTATAGCCCAGGCTCCCCCCCTCATCCTAACTGATGTGGGATATTACAGATGCAATGGGCGATCAACAGCCTGAGAACCCTCAACCTAGGAGATAGATCCATATAATGGAGAAACTTGATCCCAGGGTGGTATTTATTGCTCCTAGTGAGCTGATTGTACATTTGGGTTAGAGATAGGTCGGCGGGTAGTTGTTCATCCTCAAATGGAACTTGTAGGATTCTTTCGATCTGCATAAGGGCTTGATCATGGCTTGGGACCCCCTTGTACCCAAATACATCTCAACACCTTTTACATATGTATCGAAATATTATTGATCCCAGAGATAGTAAAAAATCCTCGTCAAATCTGGGTATACCCTATCATAGGCTTTCAACAGCCTTGTCCATCCTTGGAAATCCAGTAATTCTTCAATCCCAAACTCATAATCACTAAAAAATTTAAAATTTATAATCTTTGGGAAAAATATCTTACGCTCATAAATTTTTTTGTAAAACCTGTTGTGCTATTGCTCGGTTCTGAAATACGTTGTCAGCATTTTGAGAACCTAGCCTTCTGGAGTTGGAGTACCCCTTCTTCTAGCCCCTGTTTCAGAACTGTTAGAGGTTTGCGGTTCCTCTTCTCTTGGAGCTGACGTGGATGGAGTCCCAGCTTGGAATCGAACTCGATCGCCGGTAGATGTTGACGATTCTTCCCGGGCTCGCTTGGATGGAGTCTGTTGTCTCCTAGGGATCTCCTCCTCGGTTTGAGATCCAGATTATCTTTGTACTGGCCTTAGGGATGGTTTGGAGACAGCTAATTTGGGTAGTTTGGATTTGGGTGCCATTTGGATTTTGAAATGGGTTTTTTAAATGGGATTTGTGAGAAAATAAGGAGAGAGAGAGATAGAGAGTGTGTGTGAGAGAGAGAGAACGATAGTGAGAGAGAGAGAGACCGAAGAGATAGAGAGAAAGTACTCGAGATGGGAGAGAGCAGAAGGACAGAGAGAGAATCGGTGGGAGAGAGACGAGAGACTGGGAGAGAGGAAAATGAGAGAGAGAGAGAGAGAGAACAGGGAGTTCGAAAGAGAGGAAGACGACGCGAGAGGAAGAAGAAAGAAAAGAAGAAAGGAAGAAGAAGAAGAAGGGAGAGGCGGGAAGCCCAAATGGTGCGCGCTGAAGTCGACTTGCCCTAACCAAAGTAGACTTCGCCTAAGTCGACTTGGGACTTTCAGAGTCGACTTGGCCTATCAACTTGGACTTTTCTAAGTTTATTTCTCCTATCTTATTGTTTCTAATTTAACTCAATCATCTCCATATCATTTCTAATTTTATAAAATGATTCTTTTGCTAAAGGTTTGATGAATATATCTGCAATCTGATCTTCTATTTTCACATATTCCAAATAAATATCATGATTTTCTACATGTTCTCTGATAAAATGATGTCTTAAGTCTATATGCTTGGTACTAGAATGCAGTACCAGATTTTTAGTCAAACAAATTGCGGTTGTATTATCACATCTAATTGGAATATCTTGATAATCAATACCATAATCTTTAAGTTGTTGTTTCATCCAAAGTAGTTGGGCACAACAGCTCCCGACAGCAATATATTCGGCTTCCGCCGTGGATAGAGCAATACTAGTTTGTTTCCTTCAATACCATGAAACCAACATGTTTCCAAGAAATTGACATGTTCCACTAGTACTTTTTCTATCCACTTTGTATCCGACAAAGTCCGCATCCGAGTAGCCAATTAGATTAAAAGTTGATCCCTTTGGATACCATAGTCCAAGACTAGTAGTGTTTATCAAATATTTAAAAATTCTTTTTACAGCCATTCAATGTGATTCTTTAGGACATGATTGAAATCTAGAACACATACAAACACTGAACAGTATATCGGGTCTAGAGGTAGTTAAATATAATAAAAGAACCTATCATGCTCCTATATAACTTTAAATCAACAGATTTACCTTTCTCATCTTTGTCAATTTTAATGGTTGAGCTCATAGGCATGTTTGCCCCTTTGCTATTTTCCATGCCGAACTTCTTTAACATTTCTTTGACATACTTGGACTGGTTTATGAAGATCCCTTCACTTAGTTGCTTAATTTGTAGTCCAAGGAAGAAATTCAGTTCCCCCATCATACTCATCTCAAATTCTTTCTGCATAAGCTCAGAAAATTCTTGACAAAGGATCTCAATAGTAGCACAAAAAATAATATCATCTACATAAATTTGAATAATCAAAATATCTTTTTCTTTATACTTGATAAACAGAGTAGTGTCTACCTTTCCTTTTTAGAAGTCATGATCAATAAAAAATTTGCTCAATTTTTCATACCAGACCCTTGGAGCTTGTTTTAATCCATATAGTGCTTTGGTTAATTTGTATACAAATTTAGATTGATCTTTCTCCTCAAATTCAGGTAGTTGTTCAACATACACCTCTTCATGTATATACCCATTCAAAAATGCACTTTTAACATCCATTTGAAACAATTTAAAGTTCATGAGAGATGCAAAGGCTAGCAAAACGCGAATAGCCTCTAATCTAGCAACTGGAGCATAGGAATCCTCAAAGTCTATTCCTTCTTCTTGTGAGTATCCTTTTTCCATAAGCCTATCTTTGTTTATCACCACAAGTCCACCTTCATCTAATTTGTTCCTAAATGCCCATTTTGTGCCAATGACAGTACAGTCTTTTGGTCTTGGAACAAGATGCCAAACTTGGTTTCTTTCAAATTGATTTAGCTCCTCTTGCATTGCTATGATCCAGTTTTCATCATCAAGAGCTTGATCAATAGTTGTTGGTTCAATTTTTTACACAAAAGCATATTGTCCACAAATATATTTTTTTGACCTTCTAGTCTTTACTCCTTCATAGATATTGTCAATAACTTGCTCAATTGGATGGTCATTTTTGAATTTCAAGTCAGTTGGTGGTTTGTAGAAAACATTACCTTCACTTACCTTTTTATCCATGGATTCTTATTGCTTTTCCACATGCAGTTTTTCAAGATTACTTGTAACATCATTTGCATTACTTAAATCATCTTCTCTTTTGGAGCATAGATTAAATTCATCAAAAACAACATGTATTGACTCCTCTACAACTTGGTTCTTTTTATTGATGACTCTATATGCTTTGCTATTTGATGAGTAACCAAGGAATATTGCCTCATCACTCTTGGCATCCAGTTTTCCCAAGTTGGTTTTACCATTGTTCAAAACATAACATGTTCAGCCAAAAGCATGAAAATATAAAATATTTAGTTTTTTACATTTTCATAGCTCATATGGGGTCTTTTTCAAGATTGCTCTAATGGTTACACGATTCAGGACATGACATGCTGTACTTACAGCTTCACCCCAAAATCTCTTGGATAATTTACTCTCATTTAGCATAGTTCTAGCCATCTCTTGTATGGTCCTATTTTTCCTTTCAACTACTCCATTTTGTTGTGGAGTTCTTGGTGCAAAAAATGTGTGGTGAAGTCCTTTTTCATTACATAATTATATGAATCGTTTATTTTCAAACTCACCACCATGATCACTTCTAATGGTCATAATAGTACTTCGTTTTTCATTTTGCACCAAGTTTACAAAAGTTGCAAACATAGAGAAAGCTTCATCTTTGCTAGCTAAGAGAATTACCCATATGAATCTTGAAAAAACATTAACTATTATGAATACATACTTCTTTCCACCAATGGTTAAAATATCGGATGACCCATATAGATCTATGTGTAGCAATTCAAGTGGCCTGGTGGTGAAAATATCCTTTTTGGAGGAAAAAGGCATTTTAGATTGTTTTGACAGTTGACATGCCTTACAAATTCTGTCTTTGTCATATTTCAATTTTTACAATCCTTCTACCAAACTCTTTTTCCATAAGGTCTTCATGTTTGACATGTTTATATGCCCAAGCCTCTTATGCCAAACTCATGGATCATTGTCAATGGCCATTAGACATTGACCATCTAGCTCATCAAGTGAAACCAAATATATATTTCCATGTCTTTTTTTCACTAAACATGATATGTTCTCCATCAAATACATTGCATATAGATGATTCAAACACAACATTGTACCCTTTGTCACATAATTGGCTAATACTCATTAGATTGTGCTTGAGTCCTTCAACAAATAATACATCTTCCATACATGCATTTGAGATACTATAAATGTTTCTTTTACCTTTGATTTTACCTTTCTCGTTATTTCCAAAAGCAACAGTTCCATCGTTGTAAGTCTTGAGTTTATGAAACAAACTTCTTTCTCCAGTCATATGCCTTGAGCAACCACTATCTATGAACTAAACGTTGTTTGCCTTTGCATTGAAACATACCTGAAAAATGAGCAAATAGAGCTTATCTCTTTGGTACCCATTTTATGGGTCCATTTGGGTTAGTAAATTGGTTTAATCTTCGTTGTTCCATTCTTGAAAGCCCAAATCTGGTGTTTCTTGGAATCCAAACTAATTTTGCACCATGGTCATATAGTTTCTTAAAGTTGCATTGATAAATTTTGTGACCCATCTTGTTGCAAAAGTTACAGGCCATTGGTAATCTAGGAGTAGATCTCCAAGTATTTGTGGTTCAAAGGTTGGCCTTCTAGTCCAAATGACTTGTTTCCCTTTTGGTTTGTAAATGGGTGCAGCTCTAGCTTGATTTTTCTCAAGTTTTGGCACGTTTGATTTGCTGCTTTCTCCTTGCTCAAATGTGGAGTATCCAAGACGTCTTCTATTATTTTGAGAGGTCATGTTCAGAAACATTTTCACATTCTCTCCTGTATTAGAGAACTTAGTTAATGATTCATTTAAGGATTCATTCTCCTTTTTCAATTTCTCCACTTCTTTCAATAGCAATTCATTTTCTTTTATCAATTTTATTGTTCTTTCTGCTAGTTTTCTATTTACAATAATAATGAAATTACATTGTTGTTTCTTCAATGATAATTTGTTTCCTAGTTTTTTGATTTCGTCATATAATGAATCATACGCTTGTTGTAATTCCTCTAATTCAGTACATTTGAGACACTCCTGTATAGAAGAATGAGTAAATTGAGAATAACCAAGTTTAGAAGTTACCTCTTCATTACTTGTACATTTTGTTGAAGTGGTTTGCTCTTCCAAAACTTCTGTTGTGTTTAAACACAACAAAGTTTCTTCTTGTTCAATCTGCGCCATGCAGCATATTCTTGCGCAATTTGCTGCTTCAAGATCATCATTTGAGGAGCTACTTGTTGATGAAGTTTCCTCATTCACGTACATTCCTCTTCCCTTAGGCTTTTGGAATTTTCGGCTTTCATATCTTTCCTTCTTTTCTTGACGATCCTTTGATTTTTCTTCTAGTGTCCCATATTGCCGCATCTATAGCACTTTGTAACCTCTTTCTTTTTCTCTTTTCGAGGTCTCTCTTTGAAACCTTTGATGTTCTTTTCTTTCCTTACAAACCTTCGAAATCTACGAGTTAGCAAAGCAATGTCTTCATCATCATTGTGAGATGAGGAGGTGGACTCATCCGAGTTCTGAGTGACTTTTAATGCAATTGCTCTCTTTCCTTTGTGGTGATCTTCATTTTTTTTCTTAATTAGCTCATGTGACATTAATGAGCTAATGAGGTCTTCTAGCTTCAATGTGTTTAGGTCCTTGGCTTCTTCTGTTGCAGTAATCTTCGGAGTCCATGATTCCGGTAGGGCTCTTAGAATCTTCATGGCCTGTTCAGATTCTGAGATAGCTTTTCTAAGACCTTTCAAAGCATTAGTAATTTATACAAATCTAGCAAACATTTCAGAAATGTTCTCAGTATCCAACATTTTGAAACTTTCTAATTCTCTTTGGAAGCTCTTTCATCAATTGGGAAGGTCACACCATCTTGGATCGCAATCCAAGAGTCCGTATCTGTAGCCATGATGAGTTGTTTCATACGTAGCTTCCAATAGCCAAAATTATTCCCATCAAACAATGGTGCCTAGTAAAAGATTGGCCATCAGCAAACGCGAGAACAGAAGTGGATTGGTTTGCCATTATATAAAAGATCTCTTTGATAAAACTCAAAGACCTGCTCTGATACCACTTGTTGGTCCCGAATTTATGGCTTAACCCAAGAGGGGAGGGGTGAATTGGGTTTTTAAAATTTTTTAAAATACCCTTGAAGCAAATAAAATAGAGATTTAAGAGCAGCAAACAGAACACACAAATTATAGGGGTTCGGGACAACCTTCCCTACTCCACTCCTCCAAGGTCACACCGTTGTGACTTGGGTTCCACTAAGTATTTCACTAAATACAATAAAGCCTCCGCTCTCTTCTAGATTCACAGCTCTAAGGGGCTTAAAATAGACTTAGCACACGTAGGTGATGAGTAACACTCCAATCACACACTACTTTGCTTACATTTGATCTTAGTTGCTAAAACTAAATCAAGTTCAATACAATAAGAAAAGGAATAAAGAAAGTTTCTACACGTTACTGATGTGTAGAGGCAGATTTAGCGCGCAGAAGAACTTGTGAAGAAGACTGAATGATTCAGTAAGCAGCTCTTGATGGTTTAAATGCAAAGTTCTTCTGGATGTCGTCTTGATCACTTAATGCTCTTAGAAATGGAAGTTGTGCTCAATCAATGAAGTTTCAACTACCCTCCACGTCTGTCTTGAATGCCTTATATAAATGATGAGGGAATTCAAACATTTGGAAGTAGGTGGCGCGCATTTAATACGCCAACGTTCAAAAAAATTTTGACCATTGTGACCCAAGTCGCAGGTGGAGTCGACTTCAGGTGTGACTTCGATTTTCAGCAAGCTCCTCAAGTTCCTCCTCAGGTCGACTTGGTCTTGAACTTGACCCAAGTCGTAGGTGAAGTCGACTTCGGGTGCGACTTCACTTTTTGTGCTTACTTGATGAATTTGAAATCCTTGGATATGACTTTGGTTACTTGATTTTCTTCACATTAATTGTTCTTCCACTAATTTCTTTCACTTGGAGCTTTGTATGATCATCCTAGCTTGAAATCTTTTAGCTCCGTGTCTTGAAGTCTTGAATACTTGAATCTTGGAGTTCATGGAGATGTCCAAATAATTATTCACAATCTAGATTCGGTTGTTCATGTAAAACTGCTTGTTTTGGTCTTGATTTATCTTCATTTGATCCAAGTCGAACATTTGGGTTGACTTGGGTTCCAACTTCACTCAAGTTGTATGTCAAGTCGACTTGGGTATGCGACTTCACTTTTCAAATTCTGTGCTGGCAGTTGAAGTCAATGCTGGAGTCGACTTGGTCTGCGACTTCACCGAAGTCGCATGCGAAGTCGACTTCGTGTGCGACTTCGGCCGCTCTTGCTCCTCATTTTCAGCGTTGGACATAAAAATGCATTTGAAGTCGATGCTGGAGTCAACTTGGTCTGCGACTTCACCCAAGTCGCATGCGAAGTTGACTTCATGTGCGACTTGGTCTGCGACTTCACCCAAGTCGCATGCGAAGTTGACTTCATGTGCGACTTGTTCTGCGACTTCACCCAAGTCGCATGCGAAGTCGACTTCGTGTGCAACTTCGGCAACTCTTGCTCCTCATTTTTAGTGCTGGACATAAAAATGCGTTTGAAGTCGATGCTGGACTCGACTTGGGGATCGACTTGACCTAAGTTGATGCCTGAGTCGACTTGAAAATCGACTTGACTTGTCATGCTTCATATTCTTCATTTTTATATCCTTTAAACATTTCACCAAACATGTTAGTAGCCAAAACTTACTCGAATTGAGTTGTTAATCATCAAAACATATACCTTGCTTATTTTGCCATTGATTCCAACACCTGTTTCCAACACGGTACTTGTCTAAGGTTTGGGAAAACAAAATGTGAGAGACAACTCAGTAAGCAAGCATTTTATCATTAGGGCAAGACTTCCTTGAAAACCTTTTTCTTAAATATCTTGAACACATTTTCGCTCGAGGATATGCATATGTCCTAAACATTATCATGAAATCCTTTGTTCATAAGGACAGCTCCACGTCCTTGAACATTTTCATAAAATATCATTCTTAAAATCATTTACAAGTCACGTCTGGGCTTATTAAGGCAAAAGATATGCGTTTTACCCTCTTTAATTTATTTAGTCTTCTATGAACATTTATAATGTTCCAAGATATTTACATAAAATCATCTTTTGCCAGTGGACGTTTCATGTCCAAAATATTTTTTTCATAAATCCTTTTAAGGGAAGGACATTCTCATATCCTAAAACATCATTCATATAAGCCTTTTTGGCAAAGGACATTTCTATGTCCAATAACACTTTACGTTAAACCCTTTGAAAATGGACATTCTTATGTCCATAAATACTTTTCATTTAGGCTCTTTATAAATGGACATTCTTATGTCCGAAACCAAGTTTCACATAAATCCTTTTCATAATCCCTGTTTTGGGGCTTGTTTATAATAAACAAGGCATATAAAATACATAAAATATTTTCATAAATGCATTTGCATAAAAATATTTCCTTTCATTCTTGTTATTTACACTTTCGTGTAAAACACCCCATTTTAGGGTAATCATTTCATAAAAATTCCTTTAGGATAAATTTTCGTAAAAATGCTTTTATGTCTCAATCTTTGGGCTTTTCAAAAGCAAAAAATAAGCAAATGCATTTCTCCCCATCCAGTAGTGACACTTAGCAAGTGATCCTTCTACCTTTTGGAAGAGAATCCTTAACAACACGCTAGTCAGATGGCTGTTCATTCATCCTACTCCCATCTCAGGGAGGGCGTCGCTGGCACTCCTGCCATCCCTTAGCAACTTGGCCTTATGTAGTGTGGGCCCCGGTCATCCCGACCGTGCTCTAAAACCATCTTATTTTTTGTACTGGTGCACCATACATCATTTTGACAGACCGCAGTCCGTTTGGTTTAAAGTATCACAAACCTCAACCCATGTGTTTTTAAACCGGGATCACCGACCTCAGTCTGCATCCATAACTTGAAATACATCACAGACTGAACTTTTGTGTCTTTTTAAAACAAATCATTTTGAAAAACACATCACAGACTGCAGTCTGTGTCAACTTGTAAGCGAGCGCACCCACTTTAATAAGTTGTCATTTGAAATCTAGTTTTAGGATGACCTTTCTTAAATTCTTTTAGAACCATTTTGAGTAAAATATTTTGAGAAGAATTTGAAATGTTTGAAAAACCATACATCTTAAAACCCTTATAAAATAACTCCACAACTTTTGGATTGTCAAAAATAAACCACGTATTTTCCTAATATTTTGTTTGGTTTCCATTTCAGGGCCTTTTACTTACAAAAGTTATGCAATTATACTATTCCCTTCTTAACCACCTTAAAATCAAATTATTGTCCACATATCTATCTTATCATTTTTACATAGAGAGGGGCTTGCATAATCTTTTGCATGCCATTTAGCAACTCGAAATCAAACCATTTTATGAAATCAATATATGAGGTTGGTCATCCTTAAATCCCTTTCAACACATCCGTATAAACAATTTTCAAGGCATTTTCAACATAGATTTTCTTATCTAAAGGAAATCAAAACTTTTCGAATATCATTTCAAAACGTATGGACTATGTCCAAATCATTGTTTATATTTAAATATTCTAACATAGAAAAATCAATACATCAATTCTCATTTTCTTTTTCTTTCATAAACATAATTGTTTACCATAAATTATCATAAGTGAAAATTCAAAATTTATTTACAAACAATGCTTTGTGAAAAAGGTAAACTTCCTTTTTTATTATAAAATACTTTTGAAACAACCTCTTAAAGAACTTGCTTACTTAAAAGCAAATTCTTTAAAAACATCGGCATAGAACATAAAATTCCATTAAAATTATAATCATGGAGAATTTTCTTATTCATAAGCAAATTTCTCAATTCCATTAATATAAAGCATTGCCAATCGATGGCAACACTTGTGATAAATTTTTTTATCTTAAAAAGTGTCTCTTGCTTCCCATGAAGTAAACCTTAAAACTTTTTTCATTAAAGCCATCATTTTTCAAAACTTGTGATTTTGCATTAAAGTTGTCATTTTCAAAACTTGTGCTTACCCATTCGTTAAAAAATAATCATAAAATCATTGACACAATCATCATTTTAACATATAGAGAAAAATCCATAATTTGAAAAGTTTGCTTGCTTACCTGAGATCACCTTAATCCCTTTTGTTCCATTCTTTTCCTTTGCCCGGATAAATAAAAATAACATTTCATTTATATATATCACTTCAAATGCTTATATCCTTTAAGTTTTTCAACCTACATAATTTCATCTAGCTTAACCCACTTGTCCTTCAAGTCGGATATTCATACGTATCATAACCTATACATATCATATCATCCATTCATTCGTTTTTAATACCCTCATGTAGGGTAAACTTACATACATATAACAATCATTCATTAAATCATTATTTGGAGGTTCAGTACCTCCATTTATTATTTTTAACATATTTTTCACTTTCCATTCAATGGTGCTTATTTTAAGCACTTAGTTGCTAACTTAGACATCATATAATAATCTCAAATTTTGAGATTATCATTATTTACTAAAACAGAAAATTAATTCACGTTTTTGAACATGTTTTCATGCATTTTTTCATTTTAACAACTCACATAATCCATATACCATTTATTCATACTTGTCTCTTCATATACGTCCATTTCTCAACACTAGATTATGTGTTTCTTAAAATATTTCAACACAACAACTTGTCTTCTTAATCAGAATTTTTAAACCCCTTAATTAACATATAATTTAAGGTCTAATTTTAGATTTATAATCCATTCATCTTAGGGTTCCAAAACAGCAACTTTAGAACTCATTTTTCATTCCTTCAACGCCTCATTTGACACTTAAATCATAACAGTTTTCTAATCCATAAATTTCAGAAATTAATTATGTTTTTCTTAACCCAAATTTAGGATATTAACACATATTAAAAATCCAAAATTCATTTTCTTATGAAACAGCAACTTCCATACACATTTTGGGTATCCATTTGACCCGTTTTGACGTGTCCAATCATATGTCCATAAAATCAGATTTGGGGATAATCTTTTCACACCCTTTTGGAAACTCAATATACCTTAAACATGGGGTATTTTACCCTCCATAATATCCCCAAATCTTTTGGGCTCATTCACATATCATTTTTAACATAAAAGCATGAAAATCGGGTCATATGTGTAACCCTAATTCATATCCTTTCTAAAATCCATAACTTAAGCCCAAATCAACTTATGTAATTCATTAACTACTGAATCATTATGAAATCATATTAACATCTCAAAATAGCAACATCATATGGGGATTTAAGAAAATTTCAGTTAGTTTAATCAACCCGTTTTCAATCATAATCTCCATTTTCTTCCTCTTGAACCCATGCTTTCATTATTTCATTCAATCCTTAATCAATACCCTAATCAAGGGCAACATGAATCATGCTTTAAGGGTTCAATATGAATCAAATTCTTGACTCATAAATTGAGGTGAAAAATATAGAATTAAAGAACTTAAATAACAAGGTATACTTACTTGAAATTAAATCAACTTTGAACCCAATTTCCATAGCTTGAATTCTTCTTATTTCTTCCCATTTTCCTTCCATTTTTCTCCACTTTTTCTTCCCTTCCTTGCTGCTAGAGAAGGGGACATGCACTGCTGGAAATTTTAGGGGGTTTACCCCTTGTCATTTCTCTCTCTCTCTCTCTCTCTCTTACACATATGGACGTCCATGCCTGTTTAAGATGGATTTTTCCAGCCTTGTGCCCCCCACTTGCCACATCATTTTGCATGTAATTAAATACATATTTATCCCCTTTAATGACATGGAAAAATATGGTCCATTTAAATTTGATAATTATCCATTAAAAATCCATAAAAATCCATATCATTAAGGAGCCACAAATTTATCCCCCATTCAACGTCCAATGTGCAGCAGTTTTTGTCATTTTTTCCAACCTAATTTACTTTAATTAATGTGTAATTAATCACCCTAGGTAATAGCCTACTTAGGGGTCCACTTAGCTTATTTAAAAAAAATCATAAAAATCAAATATAGCAGCCTAGCGGTCCACATCTCCTGCTGTCCACTTGCTATCCATTTAATGTCCGTGCATTCAACGTCCATATCAGCTGCCCCTTTTTGCAATTTTTTCCATAAAATTGCAACTTTAATTAATGGACAATTAATCACCCTAGCCAGGAGCTCATTTAAGGGTCAATTTAGCTATTAAAAAATCATAAAATCACAAAAGCAGCTTTGGACATGTATCACCTCACGCCTCCACCTCGCTGTCCATTTTGCATTCACGTCCATATGCCCTGGATTTTGGCATTTTGTGCCACAAAAATCCAATTTTAATTAATGTCACTAACCAACCTTGTCATGTAGCTCATTTAAATGCATAATTTGCATTTTTAAAAAATCATAAAAATCCCATTACAGCAGCTTGACCGAACATCACTCCTTAGCTACATGTTGTTGTCCATTTGATGGGGTCCACTTATCTTTGACATTTTGGCATTTTCCTACCACAAAAATCAACCCCAAATCACGTCCACTAGCCACCCTAACTACCTAGGCCATTTAATTGCTTTTTTAGCATTTTTGAAAATTTATAATTCCATGTATACAACCCCTTTAAACGTCCATATGTGGGCCACCTCCTCTACCTCACTTGAGCTAGCCATTTAGCTCCTTAAATTAATTTATTAATCACTTGATTTTATCATGATTTTGTCACTTTAAATAATTCATAAAAATCTAGGTGTAATTATCTCCTTTTGACACCTCATTTATGTCATTAAAATATAGCTAATTACCTTACTTTAACATTAACACAAACTTACTTTACGGTGCACAAAAGTCAATAATATAAATCCATTTTCGTGTAACTAATATTCCATCATCATTAGCTTAATCCAAGCCTCTCATTTCATAGATCTCATAATTTTAACCATTCATTTCAAATTTTGTCTCAATCCGACTTTTTTAGCTCAATTTATGCTCATTTGAAACCATCTTTAGATTTTGATGGTGATGATCGATTGTCACCCTAATTTCATCATTATTTCTATAATCCATCATTTTAATAAAATTAAGCACTAAATTATGTGCTTACCTTTCAATTTTCATTTTAATTTGCCTAACCGGCGTCGAGTTATGAATTTTCTAGCATTTGCTACCTTAATTCCATAATTAGTAACATAATCTCTCTTAATTAAATCATCATATATGAGGTAACTATCCTCAATATATTAACATTCTCTAATCCTCATTAAGTCTCTTTAATCTCATAGTCCCATATCGGCTTATATTGATCATTCATAATCACTTGCCCTAATTGCATTAAATCATCAAAATTGCAATGAAAATCATTCATAATTCTTCTAATTCATATATGATCCATATTTATATGCCAATTGCATATAATTAAGCCTTACTTTGGTCAGGTTATCACAATTTTCCCCCACTTATAACAGGTTTTGTCTCGAAACCTATTACATTTCAAATATTGGAGGTATAGCTCATATAAAATAGCTAATATTATCATCTTTCTCCAATACTTCAATGACTCACTACGCTTCCACAGTGCTACTCTGTCTTGGTGGCGCTTTTAGCCTTGGTCCAATAGACTTATCATTATCTTTATTGTTTCTTATTCCCATATGAATTTCCCATTGTAATTGTTCTTTTCTTTATGTCATCCATCTCTTATTCTTAGGGTAGGCATACTATTATTCTTATATATAGAGAAATTATAGAATTTCTCATCTTATCGTAGGGTAAAATCTAGGCTACCCATTTATTCATACAAAATAGAAATCCATAGCAATCATTTTCATATAGTATTCATATAACATAATATATTCATTCTATAGCATAGACCAAAAGTTGCTCTCATATAGAGTTTCATACCCGTCTTAGCAAAAGACACTTTTGCTAAACCTATCAATTCCTTCTTACTTCATATTGCCTATAACTTGGTTACACTAGCATAGACTACCTAATAGGAGTACCGGTATTAAATCAGTCTAAAATATTTTCTTCCTTATCTCCCTTTCCAGTTTTCATAGACTAGTAAAGGTCCTTATCATTCGTTCTAATCTCATTTCGTATAAATATCATAGAGAGATAATTTCTCTCATACCTATCTTTTGATCACATTGGAATTGAAGAAAATTCCAGCAATCATTCTTGCCTTCGTTTTTCTTCATCTATCTACCATTCCTTGCTATGATATACCAACTTTTGTGGTATCATATGTGTGTAATCTTCTTCTCCTTCCATACATGCTAACTAGTCATGGTTTGCTATACCTTTCTACAATAATTTGCATGAATTTCCTATCAACCGATAGCTACAATTAGCTTTAGTTGAGTTAACCTTTCTTACTCCTTTCTTTCCCTACACTAGGTTCCTTGGTCTTTAGGGTCAAGTTACCCTTGCCCTAATTATACATGTTCATTCCAACACGTATTATATCCTGGTGTCCTATTGGAAGATATTTTTTATCAAATTCTTCCAGATTACCTTCTTTGATTATGGCATAATAGCCATTAGGGTTTCTTATTACTCATAAGCATTGTCAATCAATGCTTAGACATTACATAAGACTATATGTTCAAACCTTGAACATGTTCTTGGGTTCAGTCATCCACTGCTCAGCTTAAATATTCTTATTTACCTGAGAACTTCAGTGGATATTGAGCTAGAAAGGCAATTTTTATCTTTCTATTATCAACCCTTAAAGTTTGGGTACTAGGTTAAAAATTATTACCTGTACCGGTCCGTTACTTCCACTTTCTTCTAATTGGGCACGTTGGGTATTTTCCCAAAGACCTTGTATTATTTCTACTACTTGGGATACGCAATTTTGGGCGGCCTACTGCACAGCTCCTTCTACAGCTGTAGTTATCCTTTCCTCCACTCTTTCTACCTGCGAACCTTCAACTTTTAACTCAAGGTTTACGGTTGCCCGTCGTTGATGAGCCCTTGGACTCGCTTGTCCTTGCTTCCTTCTTCATCTCGTCTAGCTTTATATCATTTTTCCTTCATATGTCATCTACATTATGAAATATAGCAAACCAGCTACATTTCCTTAAATAGCCATACCATTGCATCATAATGACGTATTAATAAAAGACAATACCTATCGTATTTGTCTTGTACTTTCAATCTATCTCTTTCATTGTTTTCCATTTTTTCTCAACGTCTATCTACCAATCCTTGCTAAAATATCATCTTTGTGATATCAAATCTTTTCTTACCACGCCTATTTATGAATCCATGCTCTGATACAAACTTCTGTGGCGCCCCAAACTGAGACATCACATCCTTACCTCAAGACCTTATTGATTGGTAAATATGAATCAGGATTGTTGCCCTGATCACGTGGCGGGTTCTTAATTGGATCTCGTCCAAATTTTTTTTCTATCATCATTCGTTTCTTTACATTTCACATTATTCATCAAATAAGCGATAATACACTTGTAATAAATTACATAAAATCTCATGCTTTTCTATAATAAAAGTCTTTTTGATTTAATCATAACATTATCATATCATACATACATACATTCAATCATTGATCACATAGGACTTAGAATTCTAAATAAGTCCACATATACATTAACATACCTTAGCACTTTAATCGTGCTAACCCATTCCTTATAGCCCACATGGCTATCATCACGTACCTTCCTTCTCCTGTTTAGGTCTGTAACCTCTCGCGTTTCCCGGTACCTGTATAAGGTTTGACAAAACAAAATGTGAGTGACAACTCAGTAAGCAAGCATTTTATCATTAGGGCAAGACTTCCTTGAAAATCTTTTTCTTAAACATCTTGAACACCTTTTCACTTGAGGACATGCATATGTCCTAAAACGTTATCATGAAATCCTTTGTTCATAAGGACAGTTCCATGTCCTTGAACATTTTCATAAAATATCATTCTTAAAATCATTTACAAGCCACGTTTGGTCTCATTAAGGAAAAACATATGCATTTTACCCTCTTTAATTTATTTTCTTTAGTCTTGTATGAACATTTATAATATTCCAAGACATTTACATAAAATCGTCTTTTTCCAGTGGACATTTCATGTCCAAAATATTTTTTCTCATAAATCCTTTTTAGAGAAGGACATTCTCATGTCCTAAAACATCATTCATATAAGACTTTTTCGGGAAAGGACATTTCTATGTCCAAAAACACTTTACATTAAACCCTTTGAAAATGGACATTCTTATGTCCATAAACACTTTTCATTTAGGCTCTTTAGAAATGGACATTCCTATGTCCGAAACCAAGTTTCACATAAATCCTTTTCATAATCCCTGTTTTAGGTCTTGTTTATAGTAAACAAGGCATATAAAATACATAAACTATTTTCATAAATGCATTTGCATAAAAATATTTCCTTTCATTCTTGTTATTTACACTTTTGTGTAAAACACCCCATTTTTGGGGTAATCATTTCATGAAAATTCCTTTAGGATAACTTTTCATAAAAATGCTTTTATGTCCCAATCTTTGGCTTTTTCAAAAGCAAAACATAAGCAAATGCATTTCTCCCCATTTAGTAGTGACACTTAGCAAGTGATCATTCTACCTTTTAGAAGAGAATCCTTAACAGCACGCTAGCCAGCGGCTGTTCATTCATCCTGCTCCCATCTCAGGGAGGGCGTCGATGGCACTCCTGTCATCCCTTAGTGACTTGGCCTTATGTAGAGTGGGCCCCGGTCATCCCGATCGTGCTCCACAACTGGCCTATTCCTTGTACTAGTGCACCATACATCATCCTGACAGACCGCAGTCCGTTTGGTTTAAAGTATCATAGACCACAGCCCATGTCTTTTTAAACTGGGATCACAGACCTCAGTCTGCATTCATAACTTGAAATACATCATAGACTGAAGTTCATGTCTTTTTAAAACAGATCAGTTTGAAAAACACATCACAGACCGTAGTCCGTGTTAACTTGTAAGCGAGCGCACCCACTTTAACAAGTTGTCATTTGAAATCTAGTTTTAGGATGACCTTCCTCAAATTCTTTTAAAACCATTTTGAGTAAAATATTTTGAGAAATATTTGAAATGTTTGAAAAACCATACATTTTAAAACCCTTATAAAATAACTCCAAAACTTTTAATTTTTCAAAAATAAACCATGTATTTTCCTAATATTTTCTTGGTTTCCATTTCAAGGCCTTTTGCTTACAAAAGTTATGTAATTATTGTTGGTCCCGAGTTGATGGCAAAACCTAAGAGGGGAGGGGTGAATTGGGTTCTTTAAAAAAAAATTCTTTGGTAAATTAAAGTCTTAACCCTTTGAAAGATTAATCCCCTTTTGAAAGCAAATAGAGAGCAATTAAGATAAAGCAGTAAAAGGAAGCAGAAGACAAGATTTATAGTGGTTTGGGCAAACCTTCCCTACTCCACTCTTCCAAGCTCACACTCCGTTGTGACTTGGGTTCCACTATGTATTCCTCGAATACACTTATAGTCTCCGCTCTCTTCTAGATTCCAGCTCTAGGGGGCATACACAACACACAGCACAAGTAGGTGATGAGTTCCACTCCAATCACACACTACTTTGCATATACTTGATCTTAGCTACCCAAGCTAAATCAAGTTTAATACAACAAGACTTTGAAATAAGAAAAACTACACTTTACAGAGATGTGTAGGTAGGTTTAGCTCGAGGAAGAAATTGTAGGAGCAGCTTGGATGAGTATCGATGAAGCAGCTTGCAATTTGAAGCTCTTTCTTCCTTTGAATGTATATGGACCACTCAAATATGGAGAAAAAGAAATAGAAACTCTTTCTTGCACTTCTTTTCTCTCATTGGACTTTGTAATGTGTATAGTAGTGTATATGAGAGTCTTGTATATTCTTTCACTTTCATTTGAGTGTCCTTTTATAGAGTGAGGAAGATTTGAACGTTGTAGAGGTGATTGGCGCGCAATAAATGATCTCCAACGTTCAAAAATTTGAACATTATTTTCCAAGTCGAAGATGGAGTCGACTTGGCTTCCAAGTCTCACCTGGAGTCGACCTCGTGTGCGACTCCAGTTCTTCAGATTCCCAAGTCTGAGTCTTGGGTCGACTTGGCCTCAGACTTCAACTCAAGTCGATCCTGGAGTCGACTTGGGTTGCGACTTGGCTCGACCTTTGCTAAAAATGCTTTGATCTTCATTTGATTTGCTTCTATCTTGCTTGGCTTTCTTCATTTAGTCCTTTTGATTCTTGAATGGCTCCTCATACTTGTAGATCTTGTGATTCTTGAAGAGCTTGTCCTTGATTCATCTTAGATTGGCTTGATTCTTGTGATTCTGAGGAGAGTTTGATTCTTGCATGATTGATTCATGCACCTTGCTTTGCATCTGACTCATTTGATCTTTAAGACTTGAATATTTGAAACATACTTGTATCTTTTCCTTGGGCTTGATAGACTTGATTTGATCTTGAACTTGAATCCTTGCTTTGAACTTGAGATAAATCAAGTTGTTCTTTGAAAATGTGTTTGCATCTTGATTTGGATTATTCAAGTGGATTCTTGGAATGACCTTGAATCTGCATCTTTGAAGTTTGAAAGTCTCAAGTCGAGGATGGAGTTGACCTTGTCTGCAACTTCGCCTAAGTCGCACCTGGAGTGGACTTCATATGCGACTTGGGCAACTTTGTGCCCCAAAATCAGGTCTGGAGGTTTTTTTCTCGACTGAAGTCGATAGTGAGGTCGACTTCATTTGCGACTTGGCTTCCCAAGTCGCAAGTGGAGTTGACTTAGCCTGCGACTTCACCTGCTATTCTTCCAGTTTTGATTTTGCCTTTGAAGTTCTGTTTCAAGTCGATAATGGAGTCGACTTTGGGATCGACTTCACCCTAAGTCGAAGTCCAAGTTGACTTGGGGATCGACTTGACTATTTCAGTTCCTTAAAACATTTGGCAAACTCATTAGTATACTTGATATACTCAAATTAGTCTTTGTTAATCATCAAAACTCATGCTTTGGTCAATTTTGTTTTGTTTTAAACATTGTTTCCAACAATCTCCCCCTTTTTGATGATTGACAAAACTAAATTGAGCTTGTTCCTTTCAAGATAATTGCATTTAAAAAACAGAACATAACTGTCATAGCTTTCAACAGAACATAACTTTCAAACATTCAGAACATAGCTTTCAAACAAACATATCATTCATAAAACACATATTTGAGCATAAACAAGTTTCATATATCATTCATGTTTTCAGTTTACAATGTAAAGCAAAAATGAAACCTAGATACAAACTACCCAACCCAAAACTCAAAAAACTCAACTCAATTCTCTACTCAATTCCTATTCTATCTCCCCCTTTTTGTCAATCTATCAAAAATTTGTCAATTCTCAAAGATTTTGTGAATTGAAATTGAGAGATGGGATATGAGATAGGTTTGATGGGACGGTTATGGGCTGATGAGTAGAAGGAGGAAGCTTGAGCGGGAGTGGGTTCTCGATGAACTGAACTCGATTCGAAGGGATCAAGTTCAGGCATGGGTCTCTTCTTGTGACGGCCTGAGGTGAGGTGGTATCGAATGGTACGCATTTCCCGATCGATTCGATCTTGTCGGGAATGCATATCATTGATAGCATTCAAGACTTCAGTCACAAGACTAGTCATCCTATCCTCTTGATGACCCATTTCTTCCCGAAGAGCCGAAATCTCTTCTTTGATACTTAAGAGTGTGATCTCTTGAGATGATGTAGGAGGCACTCGTTCGGGTGCAGCAGATCCTTGAGGTGAGTAGGATCCGTGCGTTGCGGGAGATACTGGCTCTTCTGGAGCAGGCGGTGCCTCGGGAGGTTGCTCCCCCTCAGCTTGTGCGTTGCCTTCTTGCTCTCGAGCTGGCTCGCCTAACTTTTCCCATATTCTATCATCTCTGAATTGCTCCAGGTTGATCTTCATGCGTTGGAGCCGTGCCTTGTTAATGGCGTTCGTTGTTTTGGGAACTTCAAAGGGTTCCCCTTCAATGTCCACCTCTAGGCGTTCTAGGATCTTCGTGATCCAACTCCCGTAGGGTAGTACTCCTCTCGGGTTATCCTTTTTGCACGCCAAGGCTTCTAGAAAGAGTCTAGGAAGACTGATCTTTACTTTATTGACCAATTTCCATAAGATCATTGCTTCCTGTGGATTCAGTTGATTCCTTTCGCCTCCTTTGGGATAGATGCAGTGCGCAATGAGCAGGCGAAGGATTCGCAGCCGAGGAGAAAGGTCCATATAGTGCAGGAATTTGGTGCCTGCATGGTACTTGTTGCTCTTGGTCAGCTCATTATAGATCTTCTCCATTGTAAGATCTGTGGGTAGCCTTTCTTCTTCAAATGGAACTCCGAGAATTCTCCCGATTCTCTTTATGGCTTCATTCTGATCTGGATTACCCATAGTTCCAAAATACGTTTCTGATCCTTTGACATAAGTCGAGAACTTGGTGTCATCCCATAGGTAGTAGAACAGCCTGGTTAAGTCGGGATATACCCTTTCTTCTGACTTCAACAGCTGTGTCCATCCTTGAAAGTCTAGCAACTCTTCTATATCGAATTCATAATCGCTGAGAAATTTGAAATCGATTATTTTCGGGATGAATACCTTTCTCTCGTAGAAAAGCTTGTAGAAGCGACTATGTTGGAGATCTGTTTTGAAGTAGGTTGAGGGCATTTTCAGAACTTGCCCCTTCTTGATTGGAATCCTTGCTGAGTTTGAGCTTTGTGGTTGACTTTCCGACCTCGGAGCTCGATCAGATGATTGGGTAGTGGTTTGAAATCTAACCCTTCTACCCGTTGAGGTTGAGGGTTCCTCCCTTGCTCGCTTAGCCGATGTCCTCTGTCTCCTAGGAATTTCTTCTTCTATGTTGGACTGGGAAGGTCTAGGCACTGGTCTTTGGTTTGGTTTGGAGACAGCTAGCTTCGGGAGTCTAGCTTTTGGTGCCATTTTGGTTTGGGAGATATAGTAACTGATAGATGGGAAGAAAGAGATCTGAAGTTGAGAGGGAAGATGAGAATAGAGAGAACTGAAAGAGAGAGCTGAGATCAGAGAGAGTATGAGAGGAAGAGAGAAAACTGAGAGAGATGAGCGGGAGAGAGAACTTAGCACGGCTGTTCATCGGAGATTTGCTGGAACAAAGAGGTTGCCGGAAACAGGGAGAAACGGAGAGAGAGATGGTTGGCCGAAAAGAGAAGTCGCTGCAAAGGGAATGGCTAGCCGGAGGAAGAAAGAGAGACTGAGAAAAAAATGCCGGAGAGGGAGAAAGGAAAACAGATAGGCGGGAAATGGAGAAAGAAGAAGAGAGAGAAGAAGAAAATGGAGAGGAATCTGGATGGTCGCGCGCTCGCGGAGTCGACTTGCCCTAGGCGAAGTCGACTTCGGTCTCTCGGAGTCGACTTCGAACTAATGCGGAGTTGACTTCGATCCTGTGGAGTCGACTTCGCTATAGAAGCGGAGTCGACTTCATTTTCCCAAGTCGACTTGGCGGAGTCGACTTGACTCATCGACTTGTCCTTTTCAGATTTTAGTTTCTTGTTTAATTTTTCCTAATTTAGCTCTATCATCCCCATATCATTCCTAATTTTACAAAATGATTCCTTGGCTAGTGGTTTGGTAAAGATATCAGCAATTTGGTCTTCTGTTTTCACATATTCTAAACAAATATCATGGTTTTCAACATGTTCTCTAATGAAATGGTGTCTCACATCAATATGCTTGGTTCTTGAATGCAGTACAGGATTCTTAGTCAGACAAATTGCACTTGTATTATCACATCTAATAGGAATATCAAAATAATCAATACCATAATCTTTCAATTGCTGTTTCATCCAAAGTAATTGGGCACAAAAACTACCGGCGGCTATGTATTCGGCTTCCGCAGTGGATAGAGCAACTCTTGTTTGTTTTCTTGAGTGTCATGAAACTAACATATGTCCTAAAAACTGACAAATTCCACTAGTACTCTTTCTATCTACCTTATAGCCAGCAAAATCCGCATCCGAATAGCCGATTAAATCAAAGGTTGACCCCTTTGGATACCATAGTCCAAGATTGGTAGTTTTTGTTAAATATTTAAAAATCCTTTTTACAGCAAGTAGATGTGATTCTTTAGGACATGCTTGAAATCTAGAGCACATACAAACACTGAATAGAATATCAGGTCTAGAAGCAGTTAAGTATAGCAAAGATCCTATCATGCTTCTATAAAGCTTTTGATCGATACTTTTACCGTTTTCATCCGTGTCGATCTTGATTGTAGGGCTCATTGGACTATTTGCCCCTTTGTTGTTTTGCATTCCAAATTTCTTGAGCATTTCTTTGACATACTTGGACTGGTTTAGAAATATCCCTTCACTTTGTTGCTTGATTTGCAGTCCAAGGAAGAAATTTAATTCTCCCATCATGCTCATTTCGAATTCGCTCTGCATAATCTTAGAAAATTCTTGGCATAGATTTTCGTCAGTAGCACCAAATATTATATCATCTACATAAATTTGTACAATTAAAATATTTTTATTTTTATATTTAATGAACAAAGTAGTATCAACTTTTCCTCTTTGAAACTCATGATCAATCAAAAATTTATTCAACCTTTCATACCAAGCTCTTGGAGCTTGTTTTAATCCATATAACGCTTTGGTCAATTTATAAACATATTTCGATTGATCGTTTTGTTCAAATCCTGGGGGTTGTTCAACATACACTTCTTCATTCAAATATCCATTCAGAAATGCACTTTTTACATCCATTTGGAACAATTTGAAATTCATATGAGAAGCAAATGCTAGTAAAATACGTATGGCTTCTAATCTAGCCACGGGTGCATATGATTCTTCAAAATCAATTCCTTCTTCCTGGGAATACCCTTTGGCTACTAATCTAGCCTTGTTTCTAATTACAAGTCCGCTTTCGTCCAATTTGTTTCTAAATATCCATTTGGTACCAATAATGGTATGACCATTTGGTCTAGAAACTAAATGTCATATATCATTTCTTTCAAATTGATTTAGCTCTTCTTGCGTTGCAATAACCCAGCTTTCATCATTAAGAGCTTGTTCAATGGTAGTTGGTTCGATCTTGGACACAAAAGCATATTGTCCACAAATGTTTTTCTTTGATCTTCTAGTTTTTACTCCTTCATACACATTTCCAATGACTTGCTCAATTGGATGGGCATTTTTAAACTTTAAATCAGTTGGAGGTTTGTAAGAGTCATTACCTTCACTTACCTCTTCCTCCATGAGATTTTTTGGCTTGAGCTCGATTTTCTTTGGTTGTTCTTTTCCTTTTGTTTCATCTGCATCACTTAATTCATCCTCCTTTCTCGGAGTTTGGTTAAATTCATCAAATACAACATGTATGGATTCTTCAACAACTTCGTTTCATTTATTGAATACTCTATATGCTTTGCTATTTGATGAGTAACCAAGGAATATTGCCTCATCACTTTTAGCATCTAGTTTTTCCAAGTTGGTTTTTCCATTGTTCAAAACATAGCATGTGCATCCAAAAGCATGAAAATAAAAGATATTTGGTTTTCTTCCTTTCCATAGCTCATATGGGGTCTTTTTCAAGATTGCTCTAATGGTAACTCGATTCAAAACATGACAAGCTGTACTCACAGCTTCACCCCAAAATTTCTTGGATAGTTTGCTCTCATTTAGCATTGTTCTAGCCATCTCTTGTATAGTTCTGTTTTTCCTTTCAACTACTCTATTTTGTTGTGGAGTTCTTGGTGCAGAAAATGTGTGATGAATTCCTTTTTCATTACAAAATTCTATGAATCGTTTATTTTCGAATTCACCACCATGATCGCTTCTTATGGTTACAATTGTACTTTGTTTTTCATTTTGCACCAAATTTACAAAGGTTGCAAACATAGAGAAGGCTTCATCTTTGCTAGCTAAGAGAATTATCCATGTAAATCTTGAAAAATCATCAACAATCACAAACACGTATCTCTTTCCACCAATGGTTAGAATGTCGGATGGCCCGTATAGATCCATGTGTAGCAATTCAAGTGACCTAGTAGTGGAAATTTCCTTTTTGGTAGAGAAAGGCATCTTGGGTTGTTTTGATAATTGACATGCCTTGCAAATTTTATTCTTGTCATATTTCAATCTTGGTAATCCTTCTACCAAACTCTTTTTCCATATGGTCTTTATATTTCCCATGTTTATATGTCCAAGCCTTTTATGCCAAACCCATGGATCATTATCAATGGCCATTAGACATTGACCATTTAGTTCATCTAGTGAAACCAAATATACATTTTCATGTCTTTTTCTACTGAACATGATATGTTTTCCATCAAATACATTACATATAGATGATTCAAACACAACTTTATATCCTTTGTCACATAATTGACTAATGCTCATTAGATTGTGCTTGAGTCCTTCAACAAACAAAACATCTTCCATGCATGCATTTGAACTACTATGTATTTTTCCTTTACCTTTAATTTTACCTTTTTCATTATTACCAAAGGCAACTATTCCATCGTTGCAAGGCGTAAGTTTATGAAATAGACTTCTTTCTCCGGTCATATGCCTTGAACAACCGCTATCCATGAACCATACATTATTTGCCTTTGCCTTAAAACATGTCTGAAAAATAAACAAGTAAATCTTATCTCTTTGGTACCCATTTTATGGGTCCATTTAGGTTAGTAAAATAATTCAATCTTTGTAGTTCTAACTTTGAAAGCCCAAATCTTGTGTTCCTTGGAACCCAAACTAATTTTGCACCATGATCATACAGTTTCTTAAGGTTACATTTATAGATTGTATGACCCATTTTATTGTAAAAATTGCAAGCCATAGGTAATCTTAGAGTAGGTCTCCGAGTATCTAATGGTTCAAACGTTGGCCTTCTAGTCCACATAAAATTTTTCTTTTGTGGCTTGTATATAGGTGCAGTTTTGGTTTGATATTTCTCAAGTATTGGTACATTTGATTTGTTACTTTCTTTTTGCTCAAATGTATAGTAACCAAGACCTCTTTTATTTGTTTGAGAGGTCATTTTAGAAACATCTTTACATTCTCTCCTGGATTAGAGAACTTAGCTAATGATTCATTTAATGATCTGTTCTCCTTTTTCAGCAAATCATTTTCATCTTTCAATTTTCTAATCTTTATACAAGTTTACCATTTACAATTATTGCTGTATCACATTGTCTTTTCTTAATCGTAAACTTGCTTCCTAATTTCTTCAACTCTTCATATAGTGAATCATAAGCAATTTGCAGTTCTTCTAATTCAGCACATTTGAGGCATTCTTGAGGAGAAGAATAACTTGATTGAGAATGGTAAGACTTGGAAGTTACCTCTTCATTGCTTGTGCACTTTGTTGAGGTGTTTTGTTCTTCTTGTTCGATTTGCGCCATGCAACATATTCTCGCACAATCTTTCGTCTCGATTTCGTCGGTTGAAGAGCTACTCGTTGTAGATTCCTCGTCATTCACGTACATGCCTCTTCCTTTATTTCTTTGGAATCTTTTGTTGTCCCCTCGATCTTTTCTTTGTTCTTTTGCCTTGCTTTTGCCTTGCTTTCTTCGGGAGTTGGACATTGAGCTTGCATGTGATCCGAACCGCCGCATCGGTAACATTTGGTTGGTTCTTTCTTTTTCTCTCTAGAATTTCTATCTTTGAAACTTCTAAAATTTCTGCCTTTCATCACAAATTTTCTGAATCGTTTTGTGAGTAGGGCAATCTCATCGTCATTTTGAGAGGATGAGGTCTCGTCTGTATCTTGTGCGGCTTTCAAGGCAATTGCTCTTTTGCCTCTGTGTTGATCTTCATTTCTTTTCTTGATTAGCTCATGTGACATTAATGAGCTAATTAAATTTTCTAGCTTCGATGTGTTGAGGTCCTTGGCTTCTTCTATCACAGTAATCTTTGGAGTCCAAGATTCCGGTAGAGCTCTCAAAATCTACATAACCTGCTCAGATTCAGATATAGCCTTTCCAAGACCTTTGAAAGCATTAGTAATTTTTGAGAATCTAGCAAACATTTCAGAAATATTTTCTGTTTCTAGCATTCTAAAGTTTTCTAGTTCTCCAATCAAAATATTTCTTCTCGTCCCTTGGACTTGAGAAGTTCCTTCATAAATGGAGGTTAACGTATCCCATATCTCTTTGGCGGTTAAACAAGAGGATACTCTATCATATTCAGAAGCAGTAAGAGCACAGAATAGTGAGTTCATAGCTTTGGCATTGCTCTTTACAATTCTTACTTCCTCATCGGTCCATTTGGAAGCTCTTTCGTCGGTAGGCAAGATTACTCCATCTTGGATTGCAATCCAAGAATCCATGTCAGTAGCCATGATGAGTTGCTTCATACGAAGCTTCCAATATCCAAAATTATTCCCATCAAACAATGGTAGCCTTGTAAAGGATTGACCTTCAGCAAATGCGGGAACGGAAGTAGATTGGGATGACATATCAATAAGATCTCTTTGGTAAACTCAAAGACCTGCTCTTATACCACTTGTTGGTCCCGAGTTGATGGCAAAACCCAAGAGGGGAGGGGTGAATTGGGTTCTTTAAAAAAAAATTCTTTGGTAAATTAAAGTCTTAACCCCTTGAAAGATTAATCCCCTTTTGAAAGCAAATAGAGAGCAATTAAGATAAAGCAGTAAAAGGAAGCAGAAGACAAGATTTATAGTGGTTCGGGCAAACCTTCCCTACTCCACTCTTCCAAGCTCACACTTCGTTGTGACTTGGGTTCCACTATATATTCCTCGAATACACTTAGAGTCTCCGCTCTCTTCTAGATTCCAGCTCTAGGGGGCATACACAACACACAACACAAGTAGGTGATGAGTTCCACTCCAATCACACACTACTTTGCATATACTTGATCTTAGCTACCCAAGCTAAATCAAGTTTAATACAACAAGACTTTGAAATAAGAAAAACTACACTTTACATAGATGTGTAGGAAGGTTTAGCTCGAGGAAGAAATTGTAGGAGCAGCTTGGATGAGTATCGATGAAGCAGCTTGCAATTTGAAGCTCTTTCTTCCTTTGAATGTATATGGACCACTCAAATGTGGACAAAAAGAAATAGAAACTCTTTCTTGCACTTCTTTTCTCTCCTTGGACTTTGTAATGTGTATAGTAGTGTATATGAGAGTCTTGTATATTCTTTCACGTTCATTTGAGTGTCCTTTTATAGAGTGAGGAAGATTTGAACGTTGTAGAGGTGGTTGGCGGGCAATAAATGATCTCCAACGTTCAAAAATTTGAACGTTATTTTCCAAGTCGAAGATGGAGTCGACATGGCCTGCGACTTGGCTTCCAAGTCGCACCTGGAGTCGACCTCGTGTGCGACTCCAGTTCTTCAGATTCCCAAGTCTGAGTCTTGGGTCGACTTGGCCTCAGACTTCAACTCAAGTCGATCCTGGAGTCGACTTGGGTTGCGACTTGGCTCGGCCTTTGCTAAAAATGCTTTAATCTTCATTTGATTTGCTTCTATCTTGCTTGGCTTTCTTCATTTAGTCCTTTTGATTCTTGAATGACTCCTCATACTTGTAGATCTTGTGATTCTTGAAGAGCTTGTCCTTGATTCATCTTGGATTGGCTTGATTCTTGTGATTCTGAGGAGAGTTTGATTCTTGCATGATTGATTTATGCACCATGCTTTGCATCTGACTCATTTGATCTTTAAGACTTGAATATTTGAAACATACTTGTATCTTTGCCTTGGACTTGATAGACTTGATTTGATCTTGAACTTGAATCCTTGCTTTGAACTTGAGATAAATCAAGTTGTTCTTTGAAAATGTGTTTTCATCTTGATTTGGATTATTCAAGTGGATTCTTGGAATGACCTTGAATCTGCATCTTTGAAGTTTGAAAGTCTCAAGTTGAGGATGAAGTTGACCTTGTCTGCGACTTCACCTTAGTCGCACCTGGAGTCGACATCATATGCGACTTGGGCATCTTTGTGCCCCAAAATCAGGTCTGGAGGTTTTTTTCTCGACTGAAGTCGATAGTGAGGTCGACTTCGTTTGCGACTTGGCTTCCCAAGTCGCAAGTGGAGTCGACTTAGCCTGCGACTTCACCTGCTATTCTTCCAGTTTTGATTTTGCCTTTGAAGTTCTGTTTCAAGTCGATAATGAAGTCGACTTTGGGATCGACTTCACCCTAAGTCGAAGTCCAAGTCGACTTGGGAATCGACTTGACTATTTCAGTTCCTTAAAAAATTTGGCAAACTCATTAGTATACTTGATATACTCAAATTAGTCTTTGTTAATCATCAAAACTCATGCTTTGGTCAATTTTGTTTTGTTTTAAACATTGTTTCCAACAATTATATCATCCCCTTCTCAACCACCTTAAAATCAAATTATTATCCACATATCTATCTTATCATTTTTACATAGAGAGGGGCTTGCATAATCTTTTGCATGCCATTTAGCAACCCGAACTCAAACCATTTTATGAAATCAACATATGAGGTTGGTCATCCTTAAATCCCTTTCAACACATCCGTATAAACATTTTTCATGACATTTTCAACATAGATTTCCTTATCTAAAGGAAATCAAAACTTTTTCGAATATCATTTCAAAACGTATGGACTATGTCCAAATCATTGTTTATATTTAAATATCCTAACATAGAAAAATCAATACATCAATTCCCATTTTCTTTTTCTTTCATAAACATAATTGTTTCCCATAAATTATCATAAGTGAATTCAAAATTTATTTACAAACAATGCTTTGTGAAAAAGGTAAAATTCTCTTTTTCTTGTAAAATACTTTTGAAACAACCTCTTAAAGAACTAGCTTACTTAAAAGCAAATTCCTTTAAAACATCGGCATAGAACATAAAAATCCTTTAAAATTATAATCATGGAGAATTTGCTTATTCATAAGAAAATTTATCAATTCCATTAACATAAAGCATTTCCAATCCTTGGCAACACTTGTGATAAATTATTTATCTTAAAAAGTATCGCTTGCTTCCCATGAAGTAAACCATAAGGTTTTTTTATTAAAGCCATCATTTTTCAAAACTTGTGGTTTTGCATTAAAGCCGTCATTTTCAAAACTTGTGCTTGCCCATTCGTTAAAACATAATCATAAAAGCATTGACACAATTATCATTTCAACATATAGAGAAAAATCCATAATTTGAAAAGTTTGCTTGCTTACCTGAGATCGCCTTAATCCCTTTTCTTCTATTCTTTTCCTTTGCCTAGATAAATGAAAATAATATTTCATTTATATATATCACTTCAAATGCTTATATTCCTTAGGTTTTCCAACCTACATAATTTCATCTAGCTTAACCCACTTGTCCTTCAAGTCGGGTATTCATACGTATCATAACCTATACATATCATATCATCCATTCATTCATTTTTAATACCCTTATGTTGGGTACACTTACATACATATAACAATCATTTATTAAATCATTATTTGGAGGTTCATTACCTCCATTTATTATTTTTAACATATTTTTCACTTTCCATTCAACGGTGCTTATTTTAAGCACTTAGTTGCGAACTTATACATCACATAATAATCTCAAATTTTGAGATTATCATTATTTACTAAAAAAGAAACTTAATTCATATTTTTCATCATGTTTGCATGCATTTTTGCATTTTAACAACTCACGTAATCCATATACCATTTATTCATACTTGTCTCTTCATATACGTCCATTTCTTAACACATAGATTATGTGTTTCTTAAAATATTTCAACACAGAAACTTGTCTCCTTAATCAGCATGATTAAATCCCTTAATTAACATATAATTTAGGGTCGAATTTCGGATTTATAATTCATTCATCTTAGGGTTCCAAAACAGTAACTTTAGAATTTATTTTTCATTCTTTCAACTCCTCATTTGACACTTAAATCATAAAAGTTTTCTAATCCATAAATTTCAGAAATTAATCATGTTTTTCCTAACCCAAATTTAGGATACTAACACATATTAAAAATCCAAAATTCATTTGCTTATGAAACAGCAACTTCCATACACCTTTTGGGTATCCATTTGACCTATTTTGATGTGTCCAATCATATGTCCATAAAATCAGATTTAGGGCTAATCTTTTCACACCCTTTTGGACACTCAATATAACTTAAACATGGGGTATTTTACCCTCCATAACATCCCCAAATTATTTGGGCTCATTAACAAATCATTTTTAACATAAAAACATGAAAATCGGGTCATATGTGTAACCCTAATTCATATCCTTTCTAAAATCCATAACTTAAGCCCAAATCAACTTATGTAATTCATTAAATCATGAATCATTATGAAACCATATTAACATCTCAAAACAGCAACATCATATGGGGATTTAAGAAAATTTCGATTAGTTTAATTAACCCGTTTTCAATCATAATCTCCATTTTAATCCTCTTGAACCCATGCTTTCATTATTTTCATTCAATCCTTAATCAAAACCCTAATCAAGGGCATCATGAATCATGCTTTAAGGGTTCAATATGAATCAAATTCTTGACTCATAAATTGAGGTGAAAAATATAGAATTAAAGAACTTAAATCACAAGGTATACTTACTTGAAATTAAATCAACTTTGAACCCAATTTCCATAGCTTGAATTCTTCTTATTTTTTCCCATTTTCCTTCCCTTTTTCTCCACTTTTTCTTCCCTTCCTTGCTGCAGGAGAAGGGGACGTGCACTGCTGGAAATTTTAGGGGGTTACCCCTTGTCATTTCTCTCTCTCTCTCTCTCTCTCTCTCTCTCTCTCTATCTATCTATCTTACACATATGGACGTCCATACCTGTTTAAGCTGGATTTTTCCAGCCTTGTGGCCCCCACTTGCCACATCATTTTGCATGTAATTAAATACATATTTATCCCCTTTAATGATATGGAAAAATATGGTCCATTTAAATTTGATAATTATCCATTAAAAATCCTTAAAAATCCATGTCATTAAGGAGCCACAAATCTGTCCCCCATTCAACGTCCAATGTGCAGCAGCTTTTGTCATTTTTTCCACACCTAATTTACTTTAATTAATGGGTAATTAATCACCCTAGTTAATATCCTACTTAGGGATCCACTTAGCTTATTTAAAAAAATCATAAAAATCAAATACAGCAACCTAGCGGTCCACATCTCCTGCTGTCCACTTGCTG
Source organism: Annona cherimola (assembly GCA_030490835.1). Taxonomy (NCBI): domain Eukaryota; kingdom Viridiplantae; phylum Streptophyta; class Magnoliopsida; order Magnoliales; family Annonaceae; genus Annona; species Annona cherimola. The sequence goes on along the minus strand of CM059972.1, from coordinate 51,350,569 downwards.
TCCATTTAATGTCCGTGAATTCAACATCCATATCAGCTACCCCTTTTTGCATTTTTTCCATAAAATTGCAACTTTAATTAATGGAAAATTAATCACCCTATCTAGGAGCTCATTTAGGGGTAAATTTAGCTATTAAAAAATCATAAAAATCACAAAAGCAGCTTTGCGTGCACCACGTCAAGCCTCCACATTGCTGTCCATTTTGTATTCACGTCCATATGCCTTGGATTTTGCCATTTTGTGCCACAAAAATCCAATTTTAATTAATGTCACTAACCCCCTTGTCATGTAGCTCATTTAAATGCATAATTTTCATTTTTAAAAAATCATAAAAATTCCATTACAGCAGCTTGACCGAACATCACTCCTTGGTTACATGTTGCTATTCATTTGATGGGGTCCACTTATCTTTGACTTTTTGGCATTTTCTTGCCACAAAAATCAACCCCAAATCACGTCCACTAGCCACCCTAATTTCCTAGGCCATTTAATTTCATTTTTAGCATTTTTGAAAATTTATAATTCCATGTATACTGCCCCTTTAAATGTCCATATGTGGGCTACCTCCTCTACCTCACTTGAGCTAGCCATTTAGCTCCTTAAATTAATTCATTGATCGCTTGATTTTATCATGAATTTTATCACTTTAAATAATTCATAAAAATCCATGTGTAATTATCTCCTTTTGATACCTCATTTATGCCATTAAAATATAGCTACTCACCTTACTTTAACATTAACACAAACTTACTTTATGGTGCACAAACGGCAATAATATACACCCATTTTTGTGCAACCAATATACCATCATCATTAGCTTAATCCAAGCCTCTCATTGCATGGATCTCATAATTTTAACCGTTCATTTCAAATTTTGTCTTAATCCGACTTTTCTAGCTCAATTTATTCTCATTTGAAACCATCTTTATATTTTGATGGTGATGATCGATTTTCACCCTAATTTCATCATTATTTCCATAATCCATCATTTCCATAATATTAAGCACTAAATTATGTACTTATCTTTCAATTTTCATCATAATCCGCCTACCGGCATCGAGTTATGGATTTTCAAGCATTTGCTACCTTAACTCCATAATTAGCAACATATTCTCCCTTAATTAAATCATAATATATTAGGTAATTATCCTCAATATATTAAAATTCCCTAATCCTCATTAAGCCTCTTTAATCACATTGACCCTTATTGGCTTATATTGATCATTCATAATCACTTGCCCTAATTGCATTAAATCATCAAAATTGCAATGAAAATCATTCATAATTCATCTAATTCATATATGATCCATATTTATATACCAATTGCATATAATTAAGTCTTACTTGGGTCAGGGTATCACAGGCGCCCAGGCGTTGAGCGTCTGGGCGCCAGCCTACCTGCTTCTTCACTTAGCTCCGTTCTTCATTCGACTCGCTCGCATGCCTGTAATTGTCCGTCTTTCTTGCAAAAATGACTGAAACTAAATAAATGGACTAAAAATGTCTATTTTATACTGAAAATGCATAAAAATTACATAATGCTCCTAAAATACAAAGCGAGTGAAAACTAAGTTAAATGGATGCAAAGTAAACATATTCTCTTGGACTAACATACAAAAAATAGTCTGAAATAGGCCATGATAACTCGCATTTTCATGAGTTATCACACCTCCAAACTTAAATGTTGCTAGTCCTCGAGCAACACATGCAAACATAATGAATGGATGAATGAATGAATGAATGACTTTGGACTCTGTCAACTCAACCTCGTTCCCATTATACTTCTAACAATCACATCTCTCTATTCAATAAGATCAAGAATAATCTTAACTTCAAAAATCATCCATCTCTCAAAATAAGACATGCATTTTCATTTTTTATTCTCGAACCAAATTACATGTAGATGATAGTATTTCTAGTACAAAGTAATAATTCTATCATGCTAATCTTTCTCTTGATCAAAAGAAATTAGGTGGAAAATCAATACAAAATAGGTGAACCAAGGTTTAAGCAGAATTTTCTTGTCAAAGAACATGATAATAATTCACTGGATTTGTGGCATCCCGAACCGAGGTGTCCACATAATCCTTACTCCGGGATCTTATGGATTAGTAAACGTGACTCAAGATTGTTTCCCTAATCATGCGGCGAGTTCTTAATTGGATCTCGTCCAATTTTTTTCTTTTGTTTCATCACATAAATATATACTCATTATCATTCATAATGGACTTATTCATATCATCATAAATCATCAACTTCTCATATTATTCATAACTTTATAATTTCATACAACCTATGTCCTTTTTCATCATATTCCATTAGGGCATCTATTCAAACAAAAATCTACTAACCTTTGTAGATTATCTCTTTTCCTTTAGCAACACATGCCCTTCATCTCTTGGCTTTCCCTACACCTGTCTGAGGTTGGGAAAATAAAACATGAGTCGAAAATCAATAAGCAAGCATTTTTCTTTCATTTAAATGCATTTCTCTCCATTCGATAGAAGACACTTACCAAGTGATCAACTACCAACAGAATAGAAACCTTTTCGTAAACCATTTTTTGAAACCTTTCATAAACCATTCATGAAAATCATTCTTGTAAACCATTCGTAAATGCATTTCTCTCCATTCGATAGGAGACACTTAGCAAGTGATCAACTATCAATGGAATGAAAACCTTTTCATAAAAATCATTTCATAAACATTGAATATTCAAATGCTTCCTTTCCATTCCTGACATAAACCTTCGTGTGCGGGTACGCTAGCTCAGGGAACATCTCATATAGCATGGTCCAATACGCCGGCTCTCTCCGACTTGGCCTCATCAAGGGGAACCTTTCGTCCTCTTGACGCCTACATGGTCTCCTACATGCATGACTTTTGATTTTCGCTGCATTATATACCTCTTACACTAGGTGACTTGTCATTCTCATGTAGAGAATTATTTGCACCATCCCTTAAAAACATCATTTTCAAATCCATGCTTTCCTTTTCAATCAATGTATGAAAATGCAATGCATTCGTTTACTCATAACATTCCTTTGCCTCCACCTCTTGGGAGGACGCCGCTGGCGCACAGCCCATACGACTCGGAATAGTGAAGGGAGACCCTCTGATCCCCTTTCTACCTCCACCAAAGCCTCTTCATTATACATCATACATGTGCACATGTCCATGAACATCACATGATATCAATATGCCGGCATGACTTTTCATAAAAACTCATAAACATTCATCATTTCAAAACATTATAGGAATGACCACCCTTAAACACATTTCATGAATACTTGAGAATAAAACATATTTTTAAAAGGGTTTTGTTGCTGACAATCTACGTATATGTCAATTAAAATGCTCTCCATTTACACAAGTATATGTACCATGTCAAGTAATAAAGAGTGAGTAGAGTATCGTTCCCACGAGGAATTTTTAACCGGAATTATTAATTAGTTAAATTGCCTTCGATGGGTGGAAAATTCTGAGTTTATGATTTAACTAAATAACAATTGCAATGAAAAATCAGAGTAGAGATTACGAGACTACTGGATACTATAAACGAGTTTACTGATTAGGGATGGCAGATGGATAGATCGGAATCCTTGAATCTAAACTATATTGCTTTGGTTCTTTTTAATTGGATTATATATGGATTTAATAGCCCAAGTTCATGTATCTTTATATATGTCTTCCAATATTATATAAGGCTAATTATACCCAATTTAATTGCTATGTTTCCATGTCATTAAATAAAATAAAATTGATAAGTTTATAACTTGTATAATGACTACGCAGGGTTTAACGGTATATTCCTATCTGTTAAACAACTCTTTTTACACAAAGGTAGAAACCTATGCTTTGCACATGAATCTGGTTATGATTTTCCTCTTCCAAGGATAAATCAAGCAATTAAATTATCTTACAAGGTAGCTAATCTTTGTAAAAAGCATTCAATCCACACATGCAAAGGTAAATCATATACAATCATATATAAAATCAAATATTCATTCCTGAATATTATAAGAACCAAGAAACAATATAGTTTAGAATTCAAATCATCCTAACTATCCATCTAATGGAGGTTTAGTTCAAAGACATGATCTTAACATTCAATACATCCATGTAAAAAGTACCCAAAAAGGTAGAGAAAGAAAATTAGAAAGGATAAGAGAAAACTGTTTTCCAACGGTTTCCACAACGGGGTTGATTCCTCTCTTCAATCGAGGCTTTGATCTTGATTTCCTCTTTCTCTTGCACTCCAGTTCATCTCTGGGATCTCTCTCTTCCTCCCTCTCGCGTGCGAACCCCTAGGAACTATTTATAGAGTCCCTTTGCGCAGCTTACACACTGAAATTTTTGCATACGGATGCGTATTGGCACCTAGGCGCCCCTGGCTGGTCCATAAGCGCCAACTCTTTGTGTGCCTAAACACTAAATAATGCTCCTAAAATGCTAAGTGGATGAAAATTAAGCTAAATGAATGCAAACTAAGCCTAATCTCTCGAACTAACGCACAAATCAAGTCTGAAATGGGCTACGATAACTCGCGAAAATACGAGTTATCATACCCCCGAACTTAAATGTTGCTAGTCCTCGAGCAACACATGCAAACAGTATGACTGAATGAATCAATGAATCAATGAATCAATGAATCAATCAATGAATGCATGCAGACTCTGTCAACTCTGTTTGCTTCCTGTTATGCTTTGATCAATCCACTTATCCATTTTACAAGGTCTAGATTAATCTAATTTGAAAAATCCTTCATTACACAAACAAGGCATGCATTTTCATTTTCAAACCAAGTTACATGTGGATGTTCAGATTTCATAATGCGAAGTCATAATTCAACACGTTAATCTTCCATTCGATCAGAAAACTGGTTAGAAAATTAATGAACATAAGCAAACCAAGGATTAAACTGAATACACTGGTCACAGCAAATGGTATCAAGTCACTGGATTCAATTTCTAACAACTACACATTCTTTTTCCCCCAAACTTATTGCAAAAATTCTCCTCACCATATTTCAGGATATTTGGAGATCTATTTTTTTTGTCCCCCCTCACCATATTTCAGGGTATATAGGGAGAATTTTCATTTTAAAGTGTTATTATTGTGATTTTCCATTGCTTTTTATGCGAACCTTGCCATTTGTTGATGTCAAGTCTCGGTTACTCAGCTTAGGTCAACCACCCCCTTTTATTTTTTTGATGCCTTGTTAGGGGTACTGAACATGTTTGAGTAATTCCTGTGAAATAATACCATTTTTGAACCTATTAAAGTACTTGGTTGGCCTTTATTTAATTCAGTTTTCATCATCTTGGTCTGAAAGATATGCCTGTGATTGAATTAGAACACTGTATTATGAAATTCCTTTTAATTCTTTCACATGTTAATTTCGACCTGTTTTTATACTTGGTTTTTAATTTGAATAGCCCATTCTTTCATGAATTCAATTTCAAGTCAACATTAATCACAACCTTGCACATTTTCATAATAAGATGGATTGAAACAAAGACAACTTTCATTAGCTAGAATTGACATACATGCAACATAAAATAAAGCATGAAAAATTAAAATGAAAAACTAACCTTTGGTTGAGAATTATACACCCCCCAAACTTGAGAGATGCATTGTCCTCAATCATGATTATAAAATGAACTAAAAATGAGAATACAATGAAAAGCAAAAATAAAAGAAAAGAAAAACAAAAATAAAGGACTGTGACTCCCTCATGAATCGGACTCCGTCGCGTCCTCGTCGTCGGGCCGGGGCTGGGACTGCTGCCTGAAGCAGGCTCAGATCTCTGGTGGCCTCGTCGTCCTCGTCATCCTCATCCTCGGCTTCGGTGGGAAAGGCGGGAGGGTGGAGATGTCGATCTGGCAGTCCTCAGCTATCCGCTGTAGGTAGGCCTCCATCGCCCAATCATGCTGCTGCTGGTACCTGGATTGGGCGACAACCAGATTCTCCAAGTTTGTTAGCCACTCAGCTGTGGATAGTGGCTGCGAGGATGGACCCGTTGCAGGTGGAGCCGGTCTGGGGCACGTGGTGGTGGTGCGGGTCTGTGGCTGGGTGCGGTAGGAGAGGTCGTCAATGATGGCCTGACAGTTCAGAACCTCCTCCGTCGGCTCCCATCTGACACCGGTCCGCTTGCAGAGCCCGGTGATGAGGGATGGGAAGTAGTAGCGGCCTTGGGGTGCGGTCATGCAGGCACAAATCTGCTGGTAGATAAGGCAGCCCACGTCGATCGTCATTCCACTGTAGATCACATGGAGAAGCATTGCCCTATCCATCGTCACCTCACTGACGTGGGTCGACGGCATCATCCGGGCTGAGATAAAATGGAAGAACATCCGCCCGTCGTCCATCATCTCGCTGCGCTTGAATGATGTGAGTTGTCCTCCTGTGGACTTCCATGTCGGAGGCCGTTGGCAGATATGCTCGGTGATAGAGTTGACATCTCAGCCTTCTCCCTCCAAAAACTCCTCATATTGGTCTGGATAGTCAAAAGAGCCCAATCCGTAATAGGAGTTGATCGCTTCAGCATGAAAAGGGACGATCTTGCCCCGGACCTTCACCCTGCCCTGCTCATGTTCTACCGCATTCGTGTAGAACTCTTTCACTACTGGCACTATTGCAGACTCAGGCTGTGCGAGGAATTTCTGCCAACCTCGAGCATTCAGTGCGTTGATAAAGTTGTCGGAGAAAGAGGTAATTTTTATTCCCCGTTCAGGAATTAGGTGCCGCTTCTGAAGCGAGTCTGTGTACCGCTTGAACGCTTGAGTGGACACAAATCGGTTTGCATCAAATTCGACGGGCTCCTGAACTTTCTTCCTTTTGGCTGATGATGATGAAGCCATATCTTCCCTTGCAATCAAAAGTCCAACACAACCAAGCAATCCAAAATCCAATACACAACATGCCGACTAACAATACCAGACAATCCACCTAAATCACCAAGCTACTCAAGCGCCAACCAATGCTAAACAATCCACCCAAAACAATCTCCAATCTGCAGTCTAATTAACAAATCCAATCCAAACTTCCACCCAAACAATCACCAAGCAACCTTAAAGCAAAGAGAATATCTCAAAGTTGGAGAAGCTTTTACCCACAGAAGCTTTCCACCTGAAATCTGAACTTGCCCTGTTTCTGCATTGGCGGAGGGGCGAGGGGGGTAGCGGCGCTTAGGCACCGATTTGCTGTCAGCCGGTATCCGGCGCCGGACGGAGAAACGACGATGATGGGGCTCAAAATGGATCCCAAATCAAGGGGAAAATGACGGGAAACAAAATGTGGGGGTATTGCTTATGATTTGGTGTTGGAAAAATGGATTTTTGGGTGGATTTAAGTGGATCTAAGGAAAGGTGAAAAGGGAAGAAAATGGAATGGTTGGAATGAATGGAATGGGATGATGAATCCTTGATGAAATGCAGTTTGATTCGAGTTGGAATGGCTTGAAATCAAAGTTGGAATGGTTGGAAATGAAAAGGGGGCAAGAAAAATCGACGTCGGGGCTTGGGTTAGGGTTTAGAACCCTAACCTGAGCTTTATAAGGCCGTATGGGTCGCGTTGTCCACGACCCGGCGCTGGGGCGCCAAATTTTTTTTTGGTTGCTTCCAAGCATGGTCTTTATGAAAGTATGCTCTAATTTATTTTCCTGAAAATAAAAATAAAAACCAAAAACAAAAACAAAAACAAAAACAAAATTGAAAATCAAATTGAAACTAAGCAATGGGTTGCCTCCCATTCAGCGCTAAGTTTAACGTCCTCAGCCCGACGTTCCTGCTATTCAGTCCATTTTTAATTTCACCGCCTCGAGCTTCCAGCCATTCGGACTGCAACCTGGAGATTCAGATCTAATCTTAGCTCATCGGTCCGTAAAGTCATGCTAGATTTGCCCTTCTGGCATATGAGGTAGGGGTCTTTGGATATGAAAACATCCAAGTTTATCAATTGTAGCCGCCTTTATTCCATTGTTGGCTTTAATTTCCCTGTCCTAGTTTTCCACTGGCTCGGTTAGTTGGTCGAACCTGACATAACCAACGAGTCGGTCTTTAACATAGGGAGATAACTTGCGTTAGTTTTCCCTGTCCTAGTTGCAATCTCTTCTTGGTCCTTTTTAATACTAGTCTGGGGAGGCTATTGAACCTTTGAATTGCCCATATCAATCCGTAAGAAATCCTCTAGATCAGTTGGGCTCTGTATAGATTTGAGCACGTTGAAGTAACCTTTTCATTTTGCACCTACATGGTTAATTCTCCGGCTCGTACCTTGATTATTGTGTAGCCCGTTGCGAGGAATGGTCGACCCAGAATAATTGGCACATCTCTATCCTCTTCATAGTCCGGGATAATAAAATCAATGGGAAAGATGAACTTGTCCACCTTGATAAGGACATCCTTGATAATGCCTTCCGAATATGTGATGGATCGATCCACCAGTTGTAGCATCATTGTCGTAGGTCGGGCTTGCCCTAGGCCCAATTTTTTGAAAATCGACTTGGGTATGAGATTAATACTAGCTCCCAAGTCGCATAGTGCTCTCCCGAAGTACTAATCTCCAATCGTGCGTGGAATGGTGAAACTCTCTGGGTCCTTGAGCTTAGGAGGCAGCTTCCTCTGCACCCTCGCACTGGTTTCCTCTGTTAGTGCCACCGTTTCGAATTCTGTCAACTACCTTTTCTTTGATAGCACGTCTTTCATAAATTTGGCGTATCTAGGCATCTGTTCCAAGGCTTCGACAAGAAGTATATTAATATGCAGCTGCTTCAGTGCCTCAAGAAATTTCTTGAACTGGCCCTCCTTTTTAGGCTTTTCGAATCGCTGAGGAAATGGAGGAGGCGACCTTGGATTCTTGGCGATTTCAGCGTCTGTTTGCTTCTGGGTTGCAACTGGTTCTTCTTGCTCCTGCGACTACTGAATCAGAGGATTAGTGGTTTCAGTCACCGATTCTGGTGGAGTTGCATCGGGTAACTACTTTCCACTACGCAATGTGACTACTTGGACCTGTTCTTTGCCTTTTCCCTTCGGGTTTTGGTCGGTGTCGCTCGGCAATGAACCTTGAGGTCGGTTGTTCAGGGCTGAGGCCAATTGGCCTATCTGAGCTTCCAAATTCCTGTTCGTCGTGATTTGAGATTGCATGAATTTCATAAAAAGATTTTCCAAATCCGATTTCTTCTCTTCTCGCGGTGGATTGAAGTGCGTTGGTCTTGAAGGCTATTGCTACGGTGGTTGCTGTGAGAATCTCGGCGGCTGATTTAGCCTCGTCTGGTTATTCCATGAGAAATTGGGATGATTTCTCCAACCTGGGTTGTAGTTGTTTCCATACTGATTTGCTAGGGTTCTCTGGAAATTTCCCATGTAATTAATGGACTCCGGGTTTGAGGCACATTCATCACTAGGATGGCCAAATTCGCCACTCCACGTGCAAATGTCTGCTGCTGTTGACTGCTGTGGTGTAGACGCCCCTAGCGCACTAATGTTGGCTGGCCTGGATAAGTTCTTGATTTGCCGAGATAAAGCGTCGATGTGGGCCTTTATTGATGAAACTGCGTCCAGTTGGAGTTGACCCCCACCTCGGCCTTGTCAGATGGCAGTTGATAAGTATTGGTCGCCATGTTTTCGAGTAGGCCATATGATTCCCGATAGCTTTTCCGTAGCAGAGAACCGTTTGATGAAGAATCCACCATGTGACGAGTGGAATCCTGGAGACCATTATAAAAAATCTGAATTTAGACCGACGGCTGAATTCCATGATGCGGGCATTTTCGGAGCAGGTCTTTCAAGCGATCCCACGCCTCTGATAGGGTCTCCTTTCCATGTTGCTTGAACGAGACTATATCCATTCTCAGCTTAGCTAACTTGGCAGGCGAAAAGTATTTCTAGGAATTTCTGTGCCAAGTCATTCCATGTGTTGACAGAGTTCTGGGGCAAAGAGTCTAGCCACTCCGAAGCTCGATCACGCAGAGAAAATGGAAATGTCCGAAGCCGCATTGCCTCATCGGAGACTCCGTTCTACTTGAAAGTGTTCATAATCTGCAGAAAATTCCGCAGATGGCAGTGCGGGTCTTCAGATGCTGGACCTCCGAATTGCCCAATAGACTGAAGCATCTGGAAAATCATCGGCTTGATCTCAAAATTATTGGTGTCGATTGGAGGAGGTGCAATGCTAGTTCGAACTGCATTCTGGCCAAGCGCAATCAGATCCCAAATGGGTTGGTCCAAATCATCTTCAGGTGGATGATTTGGGATCTCAATCCTGTGATTTTCCTGTTGATTTGCATGAACATTTTCATCCTGGTTCTCGATGTGCTCCATCGTATGTTGTTGGTTCCTAGCCTCTCGGCTCTTGCAACGCCTTCTCAAATAGGTTCGTTCGAGTTCCGGATCAAAAGGAATAACAATATCCTTTCTGGCTCCACCTCGGCGCATGCAATATGAGATAACTCTGCAAAAACCAAAGAAATTGAACTAGCAGAAAAAGAAATTCTAAACTAAAAGAAATTATGAAAATAAACTACTCTACAAAATTATACAAGAAAGCAATAAAACTAAAAATAATTGGCTAAACAATTCCCTGGCAACGGCGCCAAAAACTTGACGAGCTGCGTATATGTCAATTAAAATGCTCGCTATTTACGCAAGTATACGTGTCGTGTCAAGTAAAAAAGAGCGAGTAGAGTATTGTTCCCACGAAGAATTGTTAACTGGAATTATTAATTAGTTAAATTGCTTTCGATGGGTGCAAAATTTTGAGTTTATGATTTAACTAAACTAACAATTGCAATGAAAAATCAGAGTAGAGATTACGAGACTACTGGATACTATAAACGAGTTTACTGATTAGGGATGGCAGATAGATAACTCAGAATCCTTGAATCTAAACTATATTACTTTGGTTCTTTTTAATTGGATTATATATGGATTTAGTAGCCCAAGTTCAAGTATTTTTATATATGTCTTCCAACATTATATAAGGCTAATTACACCCTATTTAATTGTTATGTTCCCATGTCATTAAATAAAGTGAAATTGATAAGTTTATAACTTGTATAATGACTACACAGGGTTTAACGGTATATTCCTATCCGTTAAACAACTCTCCTTACACAAAGGTAGAAACCTATGCTTTGCACATGGATCTGGCGAAGATTTTCCTCTTCCGAGGATAAATCAAGCAATTAAATTATCTTACAAGGTAGCTAATCTTTGTAAAAAGCATTCAATCCACACATGCAAAGGTAAATCATATACAATCATATATAAAATCAAATATTCATTCCTGAATATTATAAGAACCAAGAAACAATATAGTTTAGAATTCAAATCATCCTAACTATCCATCTAATGGAGGTTTAGTTCAAAGACATGATCTTAACATCCAATACATCCATGTAAAAAGTACCCATAAAGGCAGAGAAGGAAAATTATATAGAATAAGAGAAAATTGTTTTCCAGCGGTTTCCACCAACGGGGTTGATTCCTCTCTTCAATTCGGGCTTTGATCTTGATTTCCTCTTTCTCTTGCACTCCAGTTTGTCTTTGGAATCTCTCTCTTCCTCCCTCTCACGTGCGAACCCCTAGGAACTATTTATAGAGTCCCTTTGCGCAGCTTACATACTGAAATTTGCGCATACGGATGCATATTAACGCCTAGGCGCCAACTCTCTGTGTGCTGGGCAACTTGGACACATGCTGTAAACTCTAGGAGCCCATGCTTTGGCACCTAAGCGCCAACTTTCTAGACTTTTCTTTCTTGGAGCTTCTCAGTGACACCTTGTAATTGATCATGCCTGGCGCCTGGGCACCCCTCGGTGGCGCCTATGTGCCAACTCCCTGGAAGCTATACTGTATTCTGAGTTTATGCTAAAAATAGCCAAGGCACGTAGGGTGGCGCCTAGGCGCCATCCACCTGCTTATGATTTGCCTCAATCTGCATTCGATTCGCCTGCTTTGCCTTCATATGTCCTGTCCTTCCTGCAAAAAATGGATAAACTAACTAAATGAACTAAAAATGCCTAAATAATGCTAAAAATGCCTAAAAACTAAATAATGATCCTAAAATGCAAAGAGGATGAAAATTAAGCTAAATGAATGCAAACTAAGCCTAATCTTTCGAACTAACGCACAAATCAAGTTTGAAATGGGCTATGATAACTCGCGAAAATACGAGTTATCACTTGCTTACCTTCTCAATCTGTATCCTAAACTTTCTCCTTTCCTCTTCCTATACAAGGAATTGGATATTTTATCTATCTATTCCATGTCTTAGATTGCTTTCCATGCATGCTTTATGATCACATATTATCTCATTTTTATAGAGGTTATCCTTTTATAAATACTTAGCCATTACCTCCTTATATGGATTTTTATCCATAAATCCTTAAAAATTAAATCCATACATCCTTATAAAAATAAATCTTAATTTTTCCCAAAATCACGCTGATCACTGTTCATAGTTACTGTTCATGATTACTGCAGCAAGTTACTGTTCATCCGAGGTTATTGTTCACAGCGTGTTGGTTACTGTTCATGGGTTCCAAAAATTGACATTTTTTCCAAAAATAAAAAATATCATGACATAGCTTATGTTTAGTATATCATGGGAAAATTCATGAATTTTGAATTCATCATCATTAACTTGGCCAATTAAATCTTTTTCTCCATATACTAAAATTCATCATAATTTCACTTAAGCATAATCCTTAAATTCAAAAATCATGAGATTAATATATCATCATTCCAACATCATAACTATCATAAACATTCATCCCAAATCATCACGTAGCAATTTTGGAGCATTATTTACACATATCATATGTTATTTTCTCGATTGCTCTATCTTCGCTCCAAATTTTCAATGTTTAGGCATAATTCCAATTTGGCATGGTAACTACACTTATTTTCTCATGCTTAGGTATCATCTAAGTATGATTTACACTACTTAACACCCAAAAAAAAATTAGGAAGAATTCCCTTACCTTAAGTGGAGAACTCCTCTCCTCCTCTCTTTCTCTCTTGCTTCAAAACGTGAGAGTGAGCTTACTCAAGCTTGGGAGGGTGTGGGAGGTGTTCTTGGACGTCCAAGGGTGCTCCCTTTTATAGGATTTGATTTTTCAAGAATTTACAATTTACCCCCTTGAATTTGGACTAAATTATAAATATTTTTGCCAAAGAAATTTCCAAGCAACCCTTGAGCAATGTGCAGACCCCCTAGCTACTTTTCACGCCACCCTAGCTAGCCTATTTAATTAATAATTTTTTTGATTTATTAAAAATTATATTTTTAAGCTAATTAAATCTCAACCGTTGATTCTTGATGACGATGATTTTAGGCCATTGGATTTTGGCCCCAAAAGTTCATGCATGTCCAGATCCCAGCTGCTCCTTGCAGATATGCATTTAATTTTTTGATTTTTAATTAATTAAAAATAACCCAAAAGTCAAATTATAATTAATGAAAAGTGGGCTGCCTTTTTTATCTCCAAATGATATTTAATCTTGACCTTTAATTCATAATTTCTATCACATCCTAAACCATTCATCGTGTTCATCATAATTTTTTGGCCATCCATAAAAAATTTCACTCCAATCTGGCGTTTGGATTGCAAGTTATGAATTTTTCTCTATTTTCTCTAAATTTTCCACTAAAATCCATAATTTCATTAACATATCAAAAAGTATTGCTATTTCTTCTTGTAGTGATTAAATCATCTTTTTCGTCTTTTTGTGATTAGGTTAATCCAAGTGATTAACTCTTAATCACCTCGGTACTATTCACATTACTATTCACATGCACTATTCACGTGGTTTAATCCCACAATTGCATTTCTTTAACCTCTAATACACATGTTTTCATATTCATGAATATATATTTCATTAACACATTACCTAGGGTTTACAACCCTAGGGTTTTATACATGTGTCTAAGATTAGGGTTTCAAAAGATTCCATTTCGCTTAACTGCACATTCTTTCCCCTCAAACTTATTGCGAGATTCTCCTCACCATATTTCAGGATATTTAGAGATCTATTTTTATTTTATTTTTAATTTTTTTATTTTTTTGGCTCTCCTCACCATATTTCAGGGTATCTGGAGAGAGTTTTCTTTTTAAAGTGTTATTACTGTGATTTTCCTTTGCTTTTTTACGCGAACCTTGACATTTTTTGATGCCAAGTCCCGGTTACTCAGATTAGGTCAATCACCCCCTTTTATTATTTCGATAACTTGGTAGGGATACTAAACATGCAAGTTAACCCATTTTAGATCTTAAGAGAAAATTTTGTGAAGTATTGTCATTTCTAAGACCATTAATTCCTTTAAAGCACGTGGTTAAAATTTGTTTAACTCAGTTCTTATCATTCAGTTGAAAAATTAACATAGACTTGAATTATAACAATGTACTTTGAAATTCTCGTGATTCGTTCACTTGTCACTTGTAACTTGCTTTTACACATAGTCCTTAATATGAATTGCCAATTTTTCATGAAATCAATTTCAAGTTAAAATTTTTCTCAACCTTACACATTTTCATCAAAATGGATTGAAACAAGATAATTTTCATCTGCATAAGTTGACATCACATGCAATCTAATCAAACACATGGAAAACAAAATTACGACCGAGAATTATACACCCCCCAAACTTGAGAGATGTGTTGTCCTCAATGCATGAGACTAAAGGTAACCTAATAAAGAAATACAAAATGAAAAACAAAATGGAAAGGATTGGAACTCCCTTAAGTATCGAATTCGGTCGAGTTGTCATCTTCGTGATCGCTCTCTCCACCCTGCTGCTGGAAAGACTGACCGAAGCAGGTCCGGAACTTAGGAAGCGTCGACAAAAATGGAGGTAAAGTCGTCATGTCGATGTGCGCTCCTCCATCAGTCGGCTAAAATGGGCCTCCATCGCCTGATTGGACTACCGCAGAAACCGAGCTTGAGCCTCCATCAAGTTCTCCAAGTTGGTCAGCCTCTCATTGGTGGATGGTGGTTGAGATGAGGGACCCGCAGGTGGTAGCCGTGGGACGAGTGGTGGCAGTTCTGACTCGGGGCTGTGTACGGAAGTATAGATCGTCGACGATGGTCTGGCAGTTCAATACTTCTTCAGTCGCCTCCCATCGAAATCTCGCCCTTTTGCATAGCCCTGTGATCAGTGATAGGAACCAGTAACTACCTCGGGGGGCCTTCGCATTGGCACATATATGGTGGTATAGCAGCCGCCCCACATCGATAGTTATCCCGACATAGATAGCATGCAACAAAAGCGCCCTATCCATCGTCACTTCGCTCACATGGGTCGACGGAATTAGTCTGGCAGAGACGAAATAGAAGAACATCTTCCCATCATACATCATATCTCCATGCTTGAAAGACGTGAGTTGCCCTCCCGTCGACTTCCACATAGGTGACCGTTCACAGTAATAGCTTGTAATGGCGTTGATATCCATGTCCTCTCCCTCAAAAAATGCCTCGTATTGATCCAGGCGATCAATGTTAGACGTCTCATAGAAAGTGTTGGTCGCTTCGGGGTGGAACAGGACTATCTTGCCACGGGCTTTCACTCGGCCATGGTCATGCTCCACCGCGTTGGCGTAAAACTCCTTGACGACCGGTACAATGGCTGGCTGTGGTTGGGCCATGAATTTTTGCCAACCTTGGGCATTTAGGGCATTGATGAATGCGTCGGAGAATGAATCGATCTTAATCCCTCTCTCTGGAATTAGATGGCGCTTCTGCAATGAGTCTGTGTACCGCTTGAATGCCTGAGCTGACACAAAGTGGTTTACGTCGAACTTGACTAAATCTTGGGTTTTCTTCCTCTTAGCAGAAGATGAAGATGTCATGTCTCCCTTATGCTCAAATAAATCACCAGAACGGAAATCCACAACCACTATCAAACAAACACCCCCAAGAACTCCAAACCGAACTCAAATCCTTCGTCCAACCACCAAATCTCAATCCCAACTCCAACCTTGCATTCAACCAACACAAAGCAACTTGCAAGATAATTAGGTCACACCAAAGGACAAGAGAAATTACCTTAGGATCTTTGCAACCACAAATTTGAAGCAGGAAGCTATCTGCACTGGCGCCACAGCGCAAACTGTGTGGCGCCAAGGCGCCACTTGACTGGTCTCGAAAATCCGGCATCGGCCGGAAATAGAGATGAAGATGGGGTATGAAATGGATGGAAAATGGAGGGGAAATGGATTGTAGGAATGTGGCTTAGGATTGGGTATGGAAAAACTTGATTTTGGGTGGATTTGAGTGGAATCTTGGAATGAGAAGAAGATGGAAATGGAATGGAGAATTGAGATGATGGAATGGAGAGGAGATTGAGGATGAAATGGGAGTTGAATGCAGTGCAATAGGAGTGAATCTTCTTGCTTAGGCTTGGAGAGGAAAAATGGAGAGGAGAAATGATGTCGGGGTTTGGGGTTAGGGTTTTATCCCTAACCCGAGCCTTATAAGCTTGTCTTGGTTGCACTTTCCCTGGCAACGGCGCCAAAAACTTGACGAGCTACGTATATATCTAACTAAATGCTCGTCTTAATGCAAGTATACATGCCGATCAAGTAATAAAGAGTGAGTTAAGTATCGTTCCCATGAGGATATGGTTTAACTAAGATTATTAATTAGTTTAATTGCTTTCGATGAGTAGAAAATGGATTTTATAATTAAGAAACCAAATGCATAAAAGAAATAGAGAAGAGTTTCACAGAACAGCTCGAATACTAAAAGGGAATTATCAACTGGGGATGACAGATGAGATAGTTGGGAATCCTTGAATCTAAACTATATTGCATTGGTTCCTTTTCATTAGATTATGCAGGAATTTACTAATCCAAGTTCAATAGTCTTTATATATATGTCTTCCAACACATATAAAAATAATTACACCACATTCAATCGCTATGTTCCCTTGCAATTAAATGAAATGGAATTGATAGATACACAACTTGTTCTTGACTACATAGGATTTAACGGTATATTCCTATCCATTAAACAACTCCCTTTAACAAAGAAGAAACCTATGCTCTACAAATGGATCTGGCAGGGATTTTCCTTTTTCAAGGGTTAATCCTGTAATTAAATCATCTTACAAGGTAGCTAATCTTGCAAAAAGAATTAGACAACATATGCAAGGGTAAATCCACATTGCATAATCGTATAGAAATCAAATATTCATTTCTGAATCTTAAAGAACCAAAACAGTATAGTTAGATATCAATTCATCCTAACTTCCCATCTATGGAAGTTTAGCTCAAAAATATGGCATCAAAATCCATTACATCCATAATTAAAATATTTCAAGAAAAATAAAGAAAAGGAAATAGAAAGAGAAAGAGAAAACTAAATCTCGGGAGCTTCCACCAACGAGATCGAATCTCCTCTTTAGATCGCGCTGGAAATGAGTTCTGTTCCTTCTCTGTGCGGCTGCTCACTCGGCTCTCTCTCCTGTGCACGAATCCCTAGGTTTCTGTTTAAGTCACTTAACCCGTATGGCACGTGCAAAAACGCACGTGTGCGGATTCGCCGTGGTGCCTAGGCGCCCCTGTCTGGCACCTGGGCGCCAACTCCCTGGATGCTACATAACTTAGAAACTCTTCAGGATGCTTCTGCATACTAGTGAAGTGGCACCTAGGTGCCCCAATTCGGTGCCTGGGCGCCAACTCTCTAGAAGCTTTGTGACTTGGAAACTTTCTGGAATGCATTTGTATGCTAGTGAAGTGGCGCCAACTCACTAGAAGCATTTTTCCGTGTGAGGTGCTGGAACTTCTGGCTAAGGCATGTAGGGTGGCGCCTAGGCGCCAGCTTACCTGCTTCTTCACTTGGCTCTGTTCTTCATTCGACTTGCTCGCATTACTGTAATTATCCGTCCTTCCTGCAAAAATGTCTGAAACTAAATAAATGGACTAAAAATGTCTATTTTATACTGAAAATGCATAAAAACTACATAATGCTCCTAAAATGCAAAGCGAGTGAAAACTAAGCTAAATGGATGCAAACTAAACATATTCTCTTGGACTAACATGCAAAAAATAGTCTAAAATGGGCCATGATAACTCGCATTTTTGCGAGTTATCAATTCTACCTTCACTGTCATAAGAATATAGTGTTTGGAAGTTGGTTACTAGGATTATATATGTTGGTCAACATGTACAACTAATGTGGGGCTTTAGATTAATAATTTATCTTATAAAATCAATATAAAACATTTAGAAGTTCATGTGAAATGTGTTGAAGGAAATCACAGCTCTAAGTCCCCTAACACTTAAGGTCGCCTCCCTTAATCGTTGTCAATTATTGTTCTCATCACTTTAAACCTTAGTTATTTCTTCTCTTCTTTATAATTTTATATTAATTGAATCAACTTCAAAGTGGCATTTTCAATATTAGATTATAATTTATTTAGTTTACCTCATCATGGGAATGATCTCTAACTCATCTCTTTATTACTTGAGTGGCACATGCACTTGCATTGCAAACTAGTACATAGTTGTGTTGTGGCCCATCAAGTTTTGGGTATCATTGGTGGGGAGGCAATTACTAAATATCTTGTTGTCTATGTCGGTACACAACACTTACAATTTTGTTTAAAATTATTTAGATTTTCTTATTTTTGTCTTTCTTCTACCTTTGTTTTGTTTTATTAAACTTCAAGTTATATCATTCATGTATGCGATGGGGATGCCGTAGCAGTATTGCAGAATTATTTCCTTTCTATCCCAAACTAGAGTGCACATTCAATCAAAGACTTCGTGAGCAATTGAGAAGTAGGACTCAGGATCTTGAAGTAACCATGAATCAAGGAGGATAATTTTCAAAATAACTCATCCTCTATTTAAAGCGCGACAAGGGGAGTTAAGGGGATTAGTTAAAGCATTCATTGCGCTCACACATTTCCTCCTATAAGCATTCAAGTGTGCATTAAGTGCTCTATGTATAAGAATTCTCACATTCACTATAAGAGCTACAACGTCCAAGCAATCTCAAGTATATCAAAGTTCTCTTTTGTGCGAAAACTACTCTACACATATTGTAACATGTAGATTTCTTTTCAAACTTACTTTGTTATATTGTTACTTGGCTTGGTGTTGAAAACCAAGGTCAAGTAAAGACAAGTAGTGTACGGTTGGAGTGAGACTCACCGTCTACTTGTATTGTGATTATAAAGGCCCCTTAGAACTATAATCTAGAAAAGAGCAAGAGCTTTAGTTGTATCTCTGTTGAAATAGTGGAACTTAAGACACAATGACGTGTTTTTGGAAGAGTAGAGTAGGGAAAGTTGTCCCAAACCACTATAATTTCTTGTGTCTTCTGTTTGTGATCTTGCTTGCTCTATTATTCTCCATGTTTTCATTCGAGGGAATAAACCTTACAAGAGATTAAGTTTTACTCACCAAAAATGTTTTTAAAGAATTCAATTTACCCTTCCACTCTTGGGTTTTGCCACAAACTCGGGACCAACATCTCCCTCATTTCTTCACTCCATACTAGTCTGCATCAACCTCACAAACTCTTAGGGCTAGTCCTCTATATATTCTAACTCATTTTTTATGCATCAAAGCCTCGATTGCTTTCATGTAATCCTTCTTGATGACTGTCAAAAAGGAGAGAGAAAGAGAGAGGAATTTTGTAAATTTTGGGGTAGGTAGCATGTAATATAGGAATGAAAGTGAAAGTCTTGTAATTATGAAAGTTTTTGTATGAAATGAATGAAATTCTTATTGATTATTTAATATGTGTTGTTTGAATAAGTACCTAGGTTGTTTGAATGACTTGAATGTATATGTGCTGATTGAACAAAAACATGTATATGCGTTGATTGAATAAGAACCTATCAAATATGACTTGAATGTATATGTTTTGAATGATAAATGTGTTGATTGGATTAGAACTTTTCAAAAAAAATAAAATTCAATGGTTATCAATTGAATGAACTACACAAGCAAATTGAATATCTTAATCTTGACCAAGAAATTCGAACATGTTGAACTTAGAAATTTAGTTTCTAAAGATTGCATCTTAAAATTCTAATGAAAAGGTAAATTCTTCAAATCGATTTTTTCAATCATCAAAAACAAAGAGATTGTGAACTCAACTAGTATAAATTACAAATCAAGATTTGAGTTTTTATAATTAACTACTAATTTCAGAAGTTAAAAATTACTAATGAAGTTTTGGGTATGTGATACCCAAACCCAAGTAGGTCTATAAATATGATACATGTATTATTTAAGTGAATTATGGATGATTTATGATTTTTATGATTTAATATTATTTTACAATTAGGATTACGATTAAGAATGATGATTAATATTAATCGCCATAGCCCAATGTAAGTCAAGATGACTAAAAAGGCTTAATGAGGATTAGAAAATGATAATGTGGCATGAATATTTATTTTAATTTTCATGATTTAATTAATGGAAATTAGAATGAAAATTGTGGAATTATGTTAGAAAATATAGAAAATTTATAACTTGACGCCTATAAGGCGGATTGAGATGAAAATTCAAAGGTAAGCTCATGGCTTCGGGCTCAAACTTATGGTAGGATTGGATTAAAAAAATGTAATGAGATTAAGATGATAATTATTTGTTTTCAATCTCACACTCTAAGGTTATTTTCAAAGGATCATAACTTGACGTAGAAAAGTTGGTTTGAGATGAAAGTTGAAACGATTCAAAGTTGAAACGATTAAAAAAATTAGAAAATCTATGCTATGGAAGGATTGGATTAAGCTAATTATCATGAGAATATGCTTAATCGGAAAAGGGTGCATAGCTTTGACTTTGTGCACCCTAGAGTACCATAGCATTTATTAAAAAGCAAGTGGTTTAACGCATATAAGGTGTCAACCATGGGTATTTTGAGCTTGATTTTGTGAATTATCTTAAATCACAAAATCCATGATAAATTCCATGCATTAATGTTGGATTTAAAGGGCTAATAGCTAGCCTCAAGGAGGCTTGAAAGGTGGCACAAGTGGAGACGTCCAAGGGCCATATACATGGATATTTCGTGATTTTTTTTAACCTAAGTCAAAACTTAGCTAAGCTAAGGAAGCAAGGGCATGTAAATGCACATAAATGGGAGTGACTTGGTGATAAAGAAAGCCCTCCCAAGCAAGCCATGTGGATGCCCAACCTAAGATATCTAGGTCGCTCATTTAAGAGCTTGGATTTGGAATTTTGAAAATGGGATAATTGCATATTTTACTTGGATGAGAATTAACCAAGTCATCAAAGGGATAAGAGAGTATTGAATTATCCTATCTAAAGATGTGGCAAGTGGGCCCCACAAAGGAAAAAAATTATATAAAGGGGAGCATGCCTTGGATCGTCCATTTGGAGAGGTTAGAGAGAAAAAAAATTTGAGGAGAAAACTCCTCCAAGCAAGGCAACCCTTGCACGACCCAAAACAGCAAGGAAAAGAGGGAAAAAAGAGGAGAAAAAGAGAAGGAAAAAGAGAGGAAAAAAAGTGATTCAAGCTAGGAAATTTGGATTCAAGTTTGATTCGATTCAAGTAAGTATACCTTGAGTTTTGGATTCTTTAAACCAAGTTTTCTTCCCTCAAGTTATGGGTCATGAATTTGATTTGTAAGGAACCCTTAAAGAATGATTCATCATTCCCTTGATTAGGGTATTGAATGAGGATTGAATGGTATGAATGAATTTAAAGGTTTAAAGAGGTTAAGATGGATGTTAGAGATGAATATGGATTAATAACCTAGCTAGAATTTTCTTAAATCCATATGAAAATTTTCTATTTTGAAGTAATATCATGATTAGATTATGAACCATGATTTAATGAATTGCATATATTGATTTGGGCATAAGCTATGGATTTTAAAAAAGATGGGAATTTGGGTTACGTATATGACCCGATTTTCATGTTTTTATGATGTATATGATGCAAAGAGGAACTTAAATGGTTTACGGATGAATTGTAGGGTAAAGTACAATAAATTAAGGACCCTTTGGATGTCCTAAGTGGGTTGGATGAGATAGCCCTAAATCTGATCTTTTAGGGTACATGTATGGAACGTCCAAACGGGGGCCAAAACGGGTGCTTTACATGTGGATTTTGTTGCTGTTTGAAAATGGTTAATTCATGAAATTTTTAGAGGGTAAAATAACCTAGGATTAAGGTACTTTGAATTTCCAAAAGGGCTTGGAAAGATTTGCCCAAAAACAGATTTTTAAGGACATATGTATGGACACGTCAAAACGGGGTAAAAAGGAGTACCCTACATGCTTGAGATGTTGCTGTTTTGGAAGCAACCAATATATGGAATTTGAATATATTATATTACCCTAAATTTGGGTTAAGAAAATCATGATTAGTTTCTGAAATTTATGGATTATAAATCTGTTTTGATTTAAGTATTGAAAGAGACATTGAAAGGATGAAAAAATGGGTCCTAACGTTGCTGTTTTGGAACCCAATGTTGAATGGATTAAAATTATAAAATTAGAATCTAAATTAAATGTTAATTAAGGGGTTTAATCATGTTGAATAAGGACACAAGTTGTTGTGTTAAGAAATTTTAAGAAGCACCTAAGTTGTGTTGTAAGATGGGTGTATGTGGAAGGCTAAGTATGGATAAGTGGTAAATGACTTATATGAATGGCCGAAATGCAAAAATGCATGAATATGTGATGAAATGCATGCTTATTTTTATGTTTTGATGATTATTGATTATCTCAAATTTTGGAATTTAATCATGAAGTCTAAGATATCGACTATATGCTTAAAATGAACACGAACGTATGAAAAGTGAAAAATGGATGAAAAATGATAAATGGGAGGGATGGACCCCCATATGATGATAAATGAATGTTTGTTATGTTTATGAATGAATACCCTACCTATGGGTTGAGGACATGATGAGGAATGGATGGTATAATGCACAAGTGAGTACGATATATGTGTATCCGACTTAGAATTCAAGTTAGTTATGTATGTTAATGAAGTATGGGTTGAAAAACTAAGTGTATGCAAGCAATTGAAATGTTATGAATGCAATGTCATTTTTATGCGTATAGGCAAAGGCAAAGAGAAAATTGATACGGAAAGCTAAGGCGATGCAGGTAAGCAAGCGACCTTCTAAATGACTTTTGTTTTCCTAAAAGATAATAAAACGATTGCTAATGATGTTCTAACTGTTTCGAACTATTTTGCAATTGATTTATGAAATTATTTCTAAGTTTTTTAAGGATGGTCATTCCTTTAGTTCAATATGTGTTGAAATGTTCTTTCAAGTATGATAAATGTTTTATGTTATGCTTTTCAAATGTTGATGAAAAATGAGATTTTAGGAGTTTATGAAAGAAAAATCATGCTAGCATGTTGAGGATCAAGTTTATGTCAAGGTTCATGTTTTATGAAAATTCATGTGCACAAGCATGAGGTCCACCTTAAAGTTGTAAAGGGATCGATAGTCCCCCTTTGGTTTTGCCAAGTCGCTAAGAGAGGCCTAGGGCCGGCGGTGCCTCCTTGAATTGGGAGAGACGATGGAGACAGATGGTTGCTTAGCTAGCTTTCATCCTATGATGTCATGATGCATTGCATGTTTTCATGATATACCCATGAAGGGTATAAGGGTCATGTTTTCATAACATACTCTCGAGTGGGTATAGTGTTGCTTTTCATGAATGGTTTATGAAAAGATTTATATTTCATTGGTAGTTGATCACTTGGTAAGTGTCTTCTACCGAATAGAGAGAAATGCATTTACACAGTGTTGCCTTCAAAATGAATTGCTTAAAAACCTATAGCTTGCTTATTGAGTTTCGACTCACGTTTTGTTTTCCAAACCCAAAGACAGGTGAAAGGAAGGAGGAGGCAAGGAGCACAGGTGGAGATTCAAGGATGAATATTTTTTTATGAATTACCTGTGTATGAACTGAATGATGGAATGGTTGTATGATGGCATTAAATATTTGTCTTAATGTTATACAAGAACCATGTTATGTTTTGTGACCATAGAAGGCGAAAAATTTTATGGATAAATGTTAAGGTATGAATTATCATGTTATGAATGCGTATGAATTGTTATGAGATAACATGTATACTCTCAAGTAGTATAATGGCCTAGAAGGGTATTTGATGAAAATTTAAATGTATGAAATGTTATAAACTCTTAAGAAGTTAAGTGGTTAAATACTCAATAAAACTTCGCCGTGTGATAGGGCAACAATCCTGATCACGTTTACCAATCGATAAGATCTTTGAGTAAGGTTGTGACGATCGGGTTGGGGCGCCACAGAAGTTGGTATCAGAGCATGGATTGGTAAATAGGCAAGAAAAATTTCTAAGTGTGAAAATTGATAGCGTATGATGTTAGATATGTGATATATGTTGAGTTATGTATGATTATGATGTTTTGAATATAGCTAACATGCTATGATTAAAATGCTAAGATGATGGACAAAGGAAAAAGGTGTATGAATGATAATGAGCTTAGAAGGGAAATGATGATAATGATGGTGGTAATGTTAATGTTGATCCCCCTGCATGGTCTGACACTAGCACTATTACGGAGAAACACACAGAAGTCTCTCCTAATAGGAGGCATGATATAAGGAGGGGTCTCGGTAGACGATGAGTTTTATGTTTTCATGAATGTATATGTAAATATAAATGTAGGTATTAAGTGTGGATGTTGATGTTATGGTTTGCTATGATGTTTTGGCATGTACATAAGTATGATCTATATAAATGTGCTATGCCATAATGCGTTGGAATTTATTTTCATGATGGAATGCTTGAATTATGTGAAGGATGTTAATACATGAATGATGGATTATGAATGGTTATGATGACATAACTATGCATGAGGTAAGTAACTATGAATATCTATGAATGATTATGAAAGTTTATGCATATTTATGCTGATGAATGATGGAAGGTGGCATAATTAAGATTGGATGATCTGGTTATGTTAAATTAACCATATGATGATGAGATGCATATGTTATGACCTAACCCTAACTGTGAAACACCGATCTTAGACACATGTATAAAACCCAATGGTTGTAAACCCTAGGTAATATATTAATAAAATATATATTCATGAGTATGGAAATATGTAAAATTAGAGGTTCAAAGAATTATTTATGAAATGAAATTCGGATGAATAGTGAATGTGAATAGTGAAAGGTGAACAGTAAATGTGGGATTAAAGAATATGTTACGTTAATCACTTAGATTAACTTAATCATAAAAGACAAAAAAGGAAGCTTCCCACTAAAGGACAAAAGTGTTTTTTGGATTAAAATAATAATTTTCGAATTTTTATTAATTTTGTGAAGAAAATGAAGAAAAATTCATATCTTGCAATCCGGACGTCGGATTGAGATGAAATTTTATGGATGGCCAAAATCTTATGATGAGTATGATGAGTGGTCCAAGATCTATCAAAAATAATGAATCAAATGTCAAGATTAAACGTCATTTGGAGATCAAAAAGTAGCTTCACTTTTTCATTAATTATAATTTGACTTTTGAGTTATTTTTAATTAATTAAAAATTAAAAAATTAAATGCAGATCTGCAAGGAGAAGCTGGGATGTGGACATGCATGGATTTTTGAGCCAAAATCCAATGGCCTAAAATCATCCTCATCAAGAATCAACGGTTGAGATTTAATTAGCTTAAAAATATGATTTTTAATAAATCAAAAAAAATATTAATTAAATAGGCTAGCTAGGGTGGCGTGAACAGTATCTAGGGAGGCTGCACATTTCTCAAGGGTTGCTTGGAAATTGCTTGGAAATTTCCTTGGAAAAAATATTTATAATTTAGTACAAATTCAAGGGGGTAAATTATAAATTCATGAAAAATGAAATCCTATAAAAGGGGAGCACCCTTGGACGTCCAAGCACACCTCCCACACCCTCCCAAGCTTGAGTAAGCTCACTCCCACGTTTTGAAGCAAGAGAAAAAGAGAGAGAAGAGGAAAGAGAGAGAAAGAGAGAAGGAGGAGAGGAGTTCTCCACTTGAGGTAAGGGAATTCTTCACAAATTTCTTTTGGGTGTTAAGTAGGGTAAAACCATGCTTAGATAATGCCTAAGCATGAGAAAATAAGTATAGTTATAATGTCCAAATAGAATTATGCCTAAACATCGAAAATTTGGAGCGAAGATAGAGCATTCGAGAAAATCATGTATGAAATGTGCAAATAATGCTCCAAAATTGCTAAATGATGATTTGGGATGAATTTTTATGTAGTTATTATGTTGTAATGATGATATATTAATCTCATAATTTTTTGGATTTAAGGATTATGCTTAAGTGAAATTATGATGAATTTTAGTATATGGAGAAAATATTTTATTTGGCCAAGTTAATGATGATAAATTCAAAATTCATGAATTTTCTCATGATATACAAAACATAAGCTATGTCATGGTATTTTGTATTTTTTGAAAAAATGTCAATTTTTGGAACTAATGACTAGTAACCCACGTTGCTATGAACAGTAACCTCGGGTGAATAGTAAACTTGAACAGTAATCCACATGAACAGTAACTATGAACAGTAAACAGCGTGATTTTGGGAAATTTTGATATTTATTTTTATATCTTATGAGGATATATGGATGGAAGTTTTAAAGGATTTATGGATAAAAATTCATATAAATGGGTAATGACCAAGTATCTTTATAAGATTAACCTCTATGGGAATGAGGTAATTAATGGTTATAAAGCAAGCTTGAAAAGCAACCTAAGATATGAAATGGATGGATAAAATATCCATTTTCCTTGTATAGGAAAAAACGAAGGAGAAGGTTGAGGACACCGACTGAGGAGGTAAGCAAGCAAATCCTTTTGAAAATATGTTTTATTCTTAAGTATTTATGAAATGTGTTTAAGGGTGGTCATTCCTATAATGTTTCGAAATGATGAATGTTTATGAGTTTTTATGAAAAGTCATGTCGGCATATTGATATCATGTGATGTTCATGGACATATGCACATGTATGATGTATAATGAAGAGGCATTAGTGGAGGTAGAAAGTGGATCAGAGGGTCCCCCTTCACTATTGCCAAGTCGTACGGGCAGTGTGCCGGCAGCGTCCTCCCAGGAGGTGGAGGCAAAGGAATGTTATGTGTGAATGAATGCATTGCATTTTCATACATGGATTGAAAAGGAAAGCATGGATTTGAAATGATGTTTTTAAGGGATGGTGCAAATAATTCTCTACATGAGAATGACAAGTCACCTGGTGTAAGAGGTATATAATGTCGGAGAAATCAAAAGTCATGCATGTAGGAGACCATGTAGGCATCAAGAAGAAGAGAGGTTCCCCTTGATGAGGCCATGTTGAAGAAAGTCGGAGTATTGGACCATGCTATGTGAGATGTTCCCTGGGCTAGCGTATTCACACACGAAGATTTATGTCAGGAATGGAAATGAAGCATTTGCACATCCAATGTTTATGAAATGATTTTTATGAAAAGGTTTCTGTGCATTTGATAGTTGATCACTTGGTAAGTGTCTTCTATCGAATGGAGATGAATGCATTTAAAATGAAAAATGCTTTCTTATTAAGTTTCGACTCATATTTTGTTTTCCCAACTTCAAATAGGTATAGAGAAAGCCAAGAGATTAAAGGCATGTGTTGCTAAAGGAAAAGAGGAATCTACAAAGGTTAATAGATTCTTGTATGAATAAATGCCGTAATGGGATATGGTGAAAAAGACATAAGTTGTATGAAATTATGAAGTGATGAATAATATGAGAAGTTGATGATTTACGATGATATGGATAAGTCCATTATGAATGATGATGAGTATATGCTTATGTGATGAAAGAAAAGAAAAAGAAAGAAAAAAATTGGACGAGATCCAATTAAGTACCCACCGCGTGATCAGGGCAACAATCCTGAGTCACATTTACTAATCGACAAGATCTTGGAGTAAGGACACCTCGGGTCAGGGCGCCACACTAACCATGAATGAAAGTTATGTGCTTTTTATATATATATTAAAAAAAGCACCATGGTGGACACAAGGTCAAAGGTAAGAAAGAATAAGGAAAAAGGGATTGCTAATGAGGATGAAGAGACTAGTGGCAAATCCAAGAGGCCTAGACCGAAACTAAGTGGGCAAAACCCAAGGACTCGTCAAAGGCAAGAGAATTTAAGCCCAGAAAGAAATGTGGAAGAGGAACTTGAGCCAAGACAGGCTAGGTTGATTGAAGAAAGAGTAGCTACGATAGTAAAGGAAGTCATGCAACAAGCTACTCAAGACTAGGCAGCCCAAGCCGCAGATATTATCCAAAGCTTGTGGGAAAGGACCCAGCAAGGGCAGTTGGGAAGTACTGAAAGAGAAGGACCCACTCCGATGGCTAACCCGACCCCCACGATTTCACTTACAAGAGTGAGGATCAGTTGATGGAAGCAGACAGAAGAGCTATCAATGATTCCTCACTCAACGACCTCCTAAATTTTCTGGAGAACTTGACCCCGTATGTGAAACCCAGCTTCTTTAGGTAAAACACATATTACCTAGGGTCGTAAACCCTAGATTTTTGTAATAATTTTTATGATGAATAAAAAAATTCATGAATTATATTCGTAAATATGGGTATTAGAGATTAAAATAACGCAATTAAGAATTTAACCCACGTGAATAGTAATCCAGGGATTAAGACACGTAATTAAGAGTTAATCAGTTGGATTAACCTAATCACAAAAAGACAAAGAAGGAGATTTATGCACTAAAGGATGAAATAACAATACTTTTTAATATTTTAAGGAAATTCTGATTTTAGTGGAAATTTTGAAGAAAATAGGAAAAAATTTATAAATTGCAATCCGGACGTCGGATTGAAGTAATTTTTTTTATAAATGGTCAAAATTGGATGATAAATATGATGAATGGTTTATGATCTATTGAAAATCATGAATTTAAGGCTAAGATTGAATGTCATTTGTAGATCAATAAAGTAGCTTTAATTTTAATTAATGAAAATTTGACTTTTGCTCAAAATTCATTAATTAAAAAGCATTTTTATTAAATGCAAAATCAGCAACTCAGTTGTAGCAGGGGAGAACGTGGCATGGCATGGGAATTGAGGTCAAAATCAGTGGCCAAGATCAAACCAATCATATAAAATCAATGGTGGAAATCAATTTAGCTTAAAAAATGATTTTTAAATAAAACAAAAGCCATAAATAATGGCCAGCAAGGGGCTGAACATGGCATGCCAGCTAGGAGGTTGCACACTGCTCAAAAATGAGCATAGAACCTGTAAAAAATAATTAGAAACAAGTACTTGGAGCTAGGGGTAAATTACAATTTTGTGGGAAATCTATGAGTCTAAATAGGGGTGCTGGACGTCCAAAGAGAGCACACCAATCCAACTCCAAAGTTTGAAAAATCCAAGCATTTCTCACCCCCAAAAATTAATCCATAAGCTTTGAGAGAAAGAAGAGAAAGTTGGAGAGAGAAAGTGAGAAGGAAAGAGGGATATCTTCACTTAAGGTAAGTGATTTTTTTTTAATTTATTTTGAGTGTTAAGTGGGGTAAAATCATGCTTAGATAATGCCTAAGCCTGAGAAAATAAGTATAGTTATAATGCCAAAGTATGCCTAAAAATCAAAAATTTGGAGCGAGGATAAAGCAATCGGGAAAATCATACATAAAATGAGTAAATAATGCTCCAATATTACTAAATGATGATTTGGGATGA
This sequence comes from Annona cherimola, assembly GCA_030490835.1. Lineage (NCBI taxonomy): Eukaryota > Viridiplantae > Streptophyta > Magnoliopsida > Magnoliales > Annonaceae > Annona > Annona cherimola. The sequence continues at coordinate 51,320,853 of CM059972.1, read as the reverse complement.
ATATTTATGATAGTTATGATGTTGGAATGATGATATATTATTCTCATAATTTTTGGATTTAAGGATTGTGCTTAAGTGAAATTATGATGAATTTTAGTATATGGAGAAAATGATTTAATTGGCCTAGTTAATGATGATAAATTCAAAAATCTTGAATTTTTTCATTATATACTAAAAATAAGTTGTGCCAAGGTATTTTTTATTTTTGAAAAAAATGTCAATTTTTGGAACCCATGAACATTAACTTTCAACGCTATGAACAGTAATTTGCTACAGTACGTGAACAGTAATCTGCTTCAGTAACTATGAACAGTGAACAACGTGATTTTGAAGAAAATTTGAGATTAAAATTTATATTATGAATATAAGGATGGAATTTTTGAAGAACCTATGGATAAAAACATTCGTATAAGGAGATAATGACCAAATATTATCAAGCATGGGAAGCAACCTAAATGGAATAAATGAAATGTCCTTTTTCCTTGAATAGGAAAAGGGAAAGAAAAGGTCGAGGACACCAACTGAGGAGGTAAGCAAGTTATATGCTTCCTAAAATATTTCTAAATAATTGCAAATTATTTGCTCACGTGTTTTATGAATTATATTTAAGGATGGTCCCTATAATACTTTATATGAAATGATGGCTAACTTCTTGTTAAATGCTTTTATAAAATATTTATGATTTATAAATATCATGTCGGCATGTGTATGTAAATGAGCATGGTGCACTAGGAATAAGTCATAGTTGAGGTAGTAAGCGGACCAGATGTCCTCCTCTCTGTCGCCAAGTCGTTTACACAGGCCCTGGCCGGTGGCGACTTCCCTAAGATGGGAGCATGTATGGGATGGGCGCATAGCTAGCATTGCATCTAAAGGAATGTCATGAATGTTGTGGATGCATTGCACTCGCATTTTATGAAATGCATGAAAAAGATTGAAAAATTATGTATGACTTGCTTACTGAGTATTATGACTCACTCATGCTTTTCAAATGACAGATAGGAAATGATGAGGAAGGTAGCATGCAAAAAAACATGCAAATATAAATGTTGTATATGATAATGTTTATGTAAAGACTATGATGAAGATCTTAATGTGGAAAAAAAATATCTTTCCGGTTAGATGAATGATGATGTTTATGAATAGACAAAGATCATAACGCTGATCTGTAAAGTATATTACAAGTTGAATGAATGATGATAATTCTCCGTGTATTGATGTTCTATATGTGTATATATGTATAAATCCTATCGTGTGGTCAGGGCAACAATCCTGAGTCATGTTTACCAATCAAAAACGGTCCAAAAGTAAGGCTTCTAGGCACCCCAGTTCGAGGCACCACACCGTACAAGCTGAACAGTGGATGACGGAGATTCGAAAATTGTTCAGGATATCTCCGTGTAACGATAGGCAGAAAATGTTTGCGCCACTCATTTATTAGTAAAGGACGCTCATGAGTGGTGGGAAACAATGTTGATCACCATGCCGCAACCGGAGGAGGTGACATGATAGACTTTTTTTGAAGAATTCAACAAGGAGTACCTTCCAGTGCGATTACAAAGTCAAAAGGTGGTTGAATTCGAAAGGTTGTACCAAGGAAAGATGTCTGTCATGAAGTATGCTACCAAATTCAATGCCTTGGTAAGGTATGTACCTTGGATTGCTAACGTGACAGAAAATAAGGCACGAAGATTTCAACAGAGACTAAAGTCATATCTAAGGGAGAGTCTTGCGCCTTTATTAATTAAGGACTATGCATTGAATTTAGAAAGGGCAAGGGCATTGGAGATCGAGACATTGAGAACCTTGGAGTTAGGACAAGAAGAAGATTTGTTTAGATCAGGTGTCAAGGAAGAGGAAACGGGGACAGAAAAGATTAAGAAAGGAGGAATGAAAAAGGTAAAAGTACCTCTGTGAAACCCCAACCTAAGGAGGATTTAATGTGTGCATTGAACATGTACATGTGACTTATATATGATTAAATGAAATTTTTGGATGATTTTAGAATTTTATGATATTTTGAATTAGGGTTTCCATTGGAAACGGTGATTAAAAATTTAATCGCCAGAGCCCAAAGTGAGTCGATATGACCCGAGGGGCTTAATGAGGATTTAATGGTGACAATATGTCATGAATAATCATGTTAATAATCATGATTTAATTTATGGAGATTAAAGTATAATTATGGAATTAAGATGAAAAATGGTAGAAAATTCATAACTTGATGCCTACAAGGCGGATTTCGATGAAATTTGAAAGGTAAGATCACAACGGTGGGCCCAATCTTATGAATGGATTGTATTAAGGTAATCATGATGGGATTAGGGTGATAATTAATTATTTTTATTCCCAAATCCAAAAGATAAATTCAAGTGGTCATAACTTGACATAGAAACGTCGGTTTGAGATGAAATTTGAAACGATGGAATAAAATTATGAAATCTATGAGATAAATGGAATGTATTAAGATAATTATCATGGAAATTTGGTTTCTTGGAGATCGATTAACAAGTTTCTTAAGAGCTAAGTACATAAGGGCAATTGCGGACAAGTGGACGGTTTTGATTAAAGCAGATTTTTGGATTTTTGAAAGATGTTAAAAAGTGAATTTACTTGGCTGTGAGTTCACCAGCACATAAGAGGATAAGAGGTCATTCAATGGCTATGGAAAATGCAGCAAAAAGTGGGGCCCATAGCTGAAAATTCAAGCTTTATAAGGGGGATAATCGGTCATGTGGAAATGAGATGTTCAAAATTTTCAAAGTGCTGAAACTTGCACCCCAAGGCAGCCCTCATGTCCAGCTCTAGAAAAGCAAGGAGCAAGGAAGGAAAAGGGAAAATAAAAGGGAAAATGAGGGATTACCCATTTAATCAAGTAAGTATATGATTATTTTGATTTTATGCCTCAAATCTGGAAGTTATATGAAGTTGTAAACTAAAATATGAACGGAATAGTAAATGGATGAATTTTAGTATGAAAATTTTTGTGAATAATAATTATGAGGTAATTAAGTAACTACCCAATTTTCAGATTAAAATGATAATCCAGTTTCAAATTAAAAATCTTATAAAATCAACATGAATAGGGTTGTACGGGTGGCAGGATCAGCTGCACCAAAGGATTTTTAATAATTTTTATACAAGGAATTTTGGGCTGAAAATTTTACATACTATATAATACATATTTATGGTCACAAAAATAAAATAAAAATTAGGTTTTTATGGGTATAAATATACCCCATAATTAACGTGATTCAGGATGTCTGAAAATGGATTCTGCTGTTCAGCAAGGTAAACATACCCAAATAAATATAAATGCTTAATTTTTTGTGCTGGATATATTTATTTTAGTTAATTAATTAATTTATTAATTATTTAGAAATTTTATATCAAAAATACTTGATTTGATATTGATTCAAATTTTTGAGAATTTAGTATGCCTGATTTCAGCATATGTGGATAGTTGGAGAAAAAAATCAAAAAGAAATATGAAAACTATGTAGAAATTATCCAAATTTATATATATGTTAATAACCTAAATTTTGGTTAGGAAAAGTGGGACTATTTGATGAAAATTCGGATTTATAAATCTTCTTAGGGTTATGTGTCAAAAGACACGTTAAACGGAGAAATCAAAAGTCATGCATGTAGGAGACCATGTAGGCATCAAGAAGAAGAGAGGTTCCCCTTGATGAGGCCAAGTTGAAGAAAGTCGGAGTATTGGACCATGCTATGTGAGATGTTCCCTAGGCTAGCGTATTCACACACGAAGATTTATGTCAGGAATGGAAATGAAGCATTTGCACATCCAATGTTTATGAAATGATTTTTATGAAAAGGTTTCTGTGCATTTGATAGTTGATCACTTGGTAAGTGTCTTCTATCGAATGGAGATGAATGCATTTAAAATGAAAAATGCTTTCTTATTAAGTTTCGACTCATATTTTGTTTTCCCAACTTCAAATAGGTATATGAAAGGCATGTGTTGCTAAAGGAAAAGAGGAATCTACAAAGGTTAATAGATTCTTGTATGAATAAATGTCGTAATGGGATATGGTGAAAAAGACATAAGTTGTATGAAATTATGAAGTGATGAATAATATGAGAAGTTGATGATTTACGATGATATGGATAAGTCCATTATGAATGATGATGAGTATATGCTTATGTGATGAAAGAAAAGAAAAAGAAAGAAAAAAATTGGACGAGATCCAATTAAGTACCCACCGCGTGATCAGGGCAACAATCCTGAGTCACATTTACCAATCGACAAGATCTTGGAGTAAGGACACCTCGGGTCAGGGCGCCACACTAACCATGAATGAAAGTTATGTGCTTTTTATATATATATTAAAAAAAGCACCATGGTGGACACAAGGTCAAAGGTAAGAAAGAATAAGGAAAAAGGGATTGCTAATGAGGATGAAGAGACTAGTGGCAAATCCAAGAGGCCTAGACCGAAACTAAGTGGGCAAAACCCAAGGACTCGTCAAAGGCAAGAGAATTTAAGCCCAGAAAGAAATGTGGAAGAGGAACTTGAGCCAAGACAGGCTAGGTTGATTGAAGAAAGAGTAGCTACGATAGTAAAGGAAGTCATGCAGCAAGCTACTCAAGACTAGGCAGCCCAAGCCGCAGATATTATCCAAAGCTTGTGGGAAAGGACCCAGCAAGGGCAGTTGGGAAGTACTGAAAGAGAAGGACCCACTCCGATGGCTAACCCGAACCCCACGATTTCACTTACAAGAGTGAGGATCAGTTGATGGAAGCAGACAGAAGAGCTATCAATGATTCCTCACTCAACGACCTCCTAAATTTTCTGGAGAACTTGACCCCGTATGTGAAACCCAGCTTCTTTAGGTAAAACACATATTACCTAGGGTCGTAAACCCTAGATTTTTGTAATAATTTTTATGATGAATAAAAAAATTCATGAATTATATTCGTAAATATGGGTATTAGAGATTAAAATAACGCAATTAAGAATTTAACCCACGTGAATAGTAATCCAGGGATTAAGACACGTGATTAAGAGTTAATCAGTTGGATTAACCTAATCACAAAAAGACAAAGAAGGAGATTTATGCACTAAAGGACGAAATAACAATACTTTTTAATATTTTAAGGAAATTCTGATTTTAGTGGAAATTTTGAAGAAAATAGGAAATCTATGAGATAAATGGAATGTATTAAGATAATTATCATGGAAATTTGGTTTCTTGGAGATCAAGTAACAAGTTTCTTAAGAGCTAAGTACATAAGGGCAATTGCGGACAAGTGGACGGTTTTGATTAAAGCAGATTTTTGGATTTTTGAAAGATGTTAAAAAGTGAATTTACTTGGCTGTGAGTTCACCAGCACATAAGAGGATAAGAGGGCATTCAATGGCTATGGAAAATGCAGCAACAAGTGGGGCCCATAGCTGAAAATTCCAGCTTTATAAGGGGGATAATCGGTCATGTGGAAATGAGATGTTCAAAATTTTCAAAGTGCTGAAACTTGCACCCCAAGGCAGCCCTCATGTCCAGCTCTAGAACAGCAAGGAGCAAGGAAGGAAAAGGGAAAATAAAAGGGAAAATGAGGGATTACCCATTTAATCAAATAAGTATATGATTATTTTGATTTTATGCCTCAAATCTGGAAGTTATATGATGTTGTAAACTAAAATATGAACGTAATAGTAAATGGATGAATTTTAGTATGAAAGTTTTTTTGAATAATAATTATGAGGTAATTAAGGAACTACCCAATTTTCAGATTAAAATGATAATCCAGTTTCAAATTAAAAATCTGATAAAATCAACATGAATAGGGTTGTACGGGTGGCAGGATCAGCTGCACCAAAGTATTTTTAATAATTTTTATACAAGGAATTTTGTGCTTAAAATTTTACATACTATATAATACATATTTATAGTCATAAAAATAAAATAAAAATTAGGTTTTTATGGGTATAAATATACCCCATAATTAACGTGATTCAGGATGTCTGAAAATGGATTCTGCTGTTCAGCAAGGTAAACATACCCAAATAAATATAAATGCTTAATTTTTTGTGCTGGATATATTTATTTTAGTTAATTAACTAATTTATTAATTATTTAGAAATTTTATATCAAAAATACTTGATTTGATATTGATTCAAAGTTTTGAGAATTTAGTATGCCTGATTTCAGCATATGTGGATAGTTGGAGAAAAAAATCAAAAAGAAATATGAAAACTATGTAGAAATTATCCAAATTTATATATATGTTAATAACTTAAATTTTGGTTAGGAAAAGTGGGACTATTTGATGAAAATTCGGATTTATAAATCTTCTTAGGGTTATGTGTCAAAAGACACGTTAAACGGGTGAAAAATGGGTTCCAAAGTTGCTGTTTTGGAAACCTATGATTAGTGGATTTAAATTTCATAAAAATACATTAAGTACAGTGGTAATTAAGGATAATTGTCATGCTGAAATGTGGATTAAATTTCTGACTTGGGAAATTTTATGAAATGCCTCATATATGTGTTGCGAAATGGGCATATGTGAAAGGATAGACATACATGAGTGGTAAATGACCAATGAAATTTGGTTTTGTACAAAAATGCATGAAAATATGATAAATTTTTTGAATATATTACTTTTTAGAATGACATGGTGTTAATCTCAAATTTTGGAATTAATTAATGAGGCTTAAGGCAACAATGGGTGCTTAAAATGAGCAACGATGTGTGAATTTTGGAAAAGGAGTGAAAAATGGCTTAAGAAAGGTAATGAGCCATTAAATAATATTTATTGAATGATTATTATGTGATTGAATGATTACCCTACTTAGGAGACTAAATGTGATATGTAGTAGCTCATGTAATGCACAAGCATGTGCTATACGGTCATAACGACTTGAGAAGTCAAAGGAATCATGTATGTTAATGAAAATGGGTTGGAAAACTGAGTTGAATGCAAGCAAAGGAAATATATGAATGTTATATCATTCTTATATGTATAGGCAAATGCAAAGGGATAAGCAAAACGGAAAGCTAAGCAAGCGAGGTAAGCAAGCAAACTTTCTAAAATGATGTTTTCTTTCTATGTGATGATGTGTGATAAAATTGTTTATGATCATGTTTAAACGAATGGGCAAGCACAATTTTTGAAAGTGATGACTTTAATGAAAAGCCACAAGTTTTGGAAAAGAATGGCTTTAAGGAAAAGCCTCTAGGTTTGCTTCATGGTAAGCAAGCAGCTTTCTAAATGAGTTTTGTTTTAAATATTTTCCAAGTTGTTTAAGGATGGTCATTCCTTGTCTAAATGTGTATTGAAATGTTATTTCAATCATGATGGATGAATTGCTTACTGTTTCGCAAGTATTTATGAAAAGTGATGAAGCATGGATTTAAACGATGTTTAAAAGGGATGGTGCAAAGAATTCTCTACATGAGAATGACAAGTTCCATGTGTAAGGGGGTATATAATGTCGGGGTGACTAAAAGTCATGCATGGAATGGAAATCAAGTAGGCTAGTCGAGGAAGTAAGTGGACAAGGAGTCCTCCTTGACGTCGCCAAGTCGAAAAGGACTGGTGAGGTAGGCTAGTTGAGGTAGTAAGTGGACAAGGAGTCCCCCTTGACGTTTCCAAGTCGGTAGGTCCGGCTCCAAGGATGGAAAGGATCATGCTATGAAAGAGTGTTCCCCGTGCTAGCGTACCGTCACATGAAGGATAACGTCATCAATGGAAATGATGAATTTGCACATCCAATGTTTACGAATGGTTTACGTGAATGGTTTTTCATGAATGGTTTTCATGAAATGTTTATGCAAGTTTTATGAAAAAGTTTCTGCTCCGCAGGTAGTTGATCACTTACTAAGTGTCTCTACTGAATGGAGGGAAATGTTTTTAAAGAATGTTGTTTTCAAAATGAATTGCATGAAAACACTAAACTTGCTTACTGAGTTATCACTCACGTTTTGTTTTCCAAACCCAAAGACAGGTGGAAGGAAGGAGGCAAGGAGCACAGGTGGAGATTCAAGGATGAATGAATTTCCATGAGTACCTATATATGAATCTAAGGGTTGAATGATTATATGAATGTTAATAATTAAATTGTTATTCGATGTTGTAGAAGAATTATGCTATGTTTTATGCCTATGGATTGGCCGAAAATTTTTTATGGGTAATGCTAAGGCATGAAATATCATGATATGGTTAAGTATGAAGATTATGAGATGACATGTGTAACTCTCAAATGATATAATGGCCTAAAATGGCATTTGATGGAAATAGAATGTATAAATGATATAAAATCCTAAGCAGTTAGGATTAATTGGATAAATATCGGTTAAAACCCGTCGTGTGACAGGGCAACAATCCTGATCACGTTTACCAGTCGAACGGTCTTGAGGTAAGGTTGTGACGCTCGGGCTGGGGCGTTACAACCTTAACTCAAATGGAGTCACAGGAGCAAGAGGATAAGGTGGTTATAGGTATGGATTAAATTTTAGGAAGTTTGGCAATAGCTTTGTTTGATTTTAGTGATAGTCATTTATTCATAGTTTGCCAATATGTAATCACGCATGCACTGCCTGTAAAGGAAACCAATAAAATAATAAAGGTGGAATTTCCTGTACACAGGTTAGCTAGGATTAACTATGCAGGTAGGATATGACCAATTAGAATAAGAATTTTGGATCATAAGTTTCGGAATAAAGGAATTGAATATTTTAAGGTTCAATAGAACCGATATTCCGAAAGCAAGATTACTTGGAAATTAAAGGAAAAAGTTGAAAAGAAGTATCCCCGGTTATTTGAAAAGTGTACGGTTTCGGGACGAAACCTATTATAAGGGGGGAGGATTGTGATACTCAGACCCAAGTAGGTCTATAAATATGATACATGTATTATTTAAGTGAATTATGGATGATTTATGATTTTTATGATTTAATGTTATTTTGCAATTAGAGTTATGATTAAGAATGGTGATTAATATTAATCGTCATAGCCCAATGTAAGTCAAGATGACTAAAGGGGCTTAATAAGGATTAGAAAATGCTAATGTGACATGAATATTTATTTTAATTTTCATGATTTAATTAATGAAAATTAGAATGAAAATTGTGGAATTATGTTAGAAAATACAGAAAATTCATCACTTGGCGCCTATAAGGCGGATTGAGATGAAAATTCGAAGGTAAGCTCATGACTTCGGGCTCAACCTTATGGTTGGATAAGATTAAGAAAAATATGATTTGATTAAGATGATAATTATTTGTTTCCAATCTCGCACTCTAAGGTTATTTTCAAAGGATCATAACTTGACATAGAAAAGTTGGTTTGAGATGAAACTTGAAACGATTGAATAAACTTAGGAAATCTATGTTATTGAAGGATTGGATTAAGCTAATTACCATGGAAATATGCTTAATTGGAAAAAAGTGCAAAGATTTGACTTTGTGCACCCTAGAGTACCATAGCATTTATTAAAAAGCAAGTGGTTTAATGCATATGAGGTGTCAACCACGGGTATTTTGAGCCTGATTTTGTGAATTATCTTAAATCACAAAATCCATGATAAATGTGATACCCAGACCCAAGTAGGACTCATATGAAGGCATTTAGACATGTAATTATGATACATGTATGCCTTGAATGATTTATGGATGATTCTAGGATTTTATGATATTTTGCAATTAGGGTTCAATTAAGAATGACGATTAAAAATTTAATCGCCAAAGCCCAAAGTGAGTCTGTATGACCTGAGGGGCTTAACGAGGATTGAAAGGTGAAAATGTGTCATGAATAATCATGTTAATTACCATGATTTAATTTATGGAGATTAAAGTGTAATTATGGAATTAAGATGAAAAATGATAGAAAATTCATAACTTGACGCCTACAAGGCAGATTTCGATGAAATTTGAAAGGTAAGCTCACGAAGGTGGGCCCAATCTTATGAATGAATTGAATTAAGGGAATCATGATGGAATTAGGGTGATAATTAATTTTTTTATCCCCAAATCCAAAAGATAAATTCAAGTGGTCATAAGTGGAGTTAGAAAACTCGGTTTGAGACGAAACTTGAGAAAGATGGATAAAAAGATATGAAGAACGATATGGTAGGAATGGATTAAGATAATTATCATGGAATTTACTTAATCACAAAAATATGAAAGCTATTAAATGCAAGTTAAGGTGGGAAGCTTCATGGACGTTGCAATTAGGGTAATTTGGGAAGGTGAAAATGGAAATTACTTAAATGCCCTATGGGTTGCTTGAGAAGAAAGAAAAGGGGAAAATAAAAGATGAAAGAGGGGGAGCAAGGGCTGGATGTTTTCTAGCAAAGGAGGAGAGAGAGAGAGAGAGAGAGAAGAGAGAAGAGGAGGAAGAGGAGGCCATCTTGGAAGACCTATTGAGGATTGATTTCTCTCCAAAAAAATCTAGGTATGTGATGATTTAGTAACATGTTTTAGGGATTAAAGATGCCTAATTAATCAAGTTTATTTATAAAGTTTAATTTGGGGGTTAATCAGCCTATATCCTCTAATCTACACTTATGTGTAGTAAATCTGGAGCTGAAAAGGAAAATAGGGAAGACATATTTAATGAACGAATTTTATCATGAAACTTGGTGAGAATACTTATTATGGTATGATTAAGGAAATACAAAATTTTTATCTTCAAATAATAAGCATGTTGAAAATTAAAAATCCGGGAAAATCAACCTGGACAGGATTGAACGGGTGGCAGGATCAACTGCACCAAATGATTTTTAATAATTTTTATAAAAACAATTTTGGGATGAAAATTTTAAGGATATATAATACATATTAAGGATCACATGAAAAAAATAAAAATTAGGTTTTTATGGGTATAAATATACCCCATAATTTACGTGATTCAGGCTATCTGAAAAGGTATGCTGCTGTCCAGCAGAGTAAAAATACCAAAATAAATATAAATACTAAATATTTCATGCTGAAAATATTTATTTTGATTAATTAATGTAGTTATTAAATTATGATAGAAATTTCAGAACAAAAATACTTGATTTGATATTAATTCAAGATTTTGATAATTCAGTGTGCCTGAATTCAGCATTATGGACAGCTTAAGGAATAAATCAAGATAAATGTTAAATTCTAAGTTTTTGTGATGGAATTTGACTTATAATGGGATATAAACAAGTTATTATGAGGGTTTAACCTATTAGAGGTAAACAAGATTACCCTAAATATGATTTTCTTAAAGATATGCAAAGGGATGTTCAAAGAAGGGTACAGAGGGTACCCAAAATGTATATAAAAGTTGCTATTTTGGAAGCAACTAATATATGAATTTTAAAAATATATTAATACCTTAAATTTGGGTTAATAAAAACATGATTAATTTCTGAAATTTAATGATTAAAAATATGTTTTTATTTAAGTATCCCAAGAGACGTTGAAATTGGGTAAAATGGGTCCAAAAATTGTTGTTTTGGAACCCTATGATACATGGATTAAAATTTTAAAAATGAACCATAAATTATATTCTAATTAATGAGTTTAATTATACTGAATTAAGGTTCAAGTCTCTGTTTAAGAAATTTTAAGAAACACATAAGTATGTGTTAAAAAATGGACTTGTATGGAAGGATGGGTATGAATGAATGATAAATGGGGTATGTAAATTCCAAAAATGCAAAAAATACATGGAATTATGGTAAAAAGAAATGACTAAGTTTCTGAATGATTTTTATATGCATGTAAGTTTACCCTACATAAGGGTATCAAAAATGAATGGATGATTTGATATGTATAGGCTATGTCGATACGTATGAATACCCAACTTGAAAGACAAGTGGGTTAAGCTATATGAACTTATGTAGGTTGAAAAACCTAAGGAATATAAGTATTTAAGGTTTATGCAAATAAATTAAATGTTATTTTTATTTATCTAGGCAAAGGCAAGGAAAAGAATGGAAGAAAACGATTATAGCGATATCAGGTAAGCAAGCCAACTTTCTAAAATGGTGTTTACTTTCTATGTGATTAAAAATGTTTATGATTATGTTTAAACGAATGGGCAAGCACAAGTTTTGAAAATAATGGCTTTAACGAAAAGCCACAAGTTTTTAAAATGATGGCTTTAATGCAAAGCCACAAGTTTTGAAAAATGATGGCTTTAAGGAAAAGCCTCAAAGTTTGCTTCATGGGAAGCAAGCGACATATTCTTAAGATAAAGAATTTATCACAAGTATTGCCATGGGTTGGCAATATGTTAATGGAAATGAGAAATTTTCTTATGAATGAGCAAGTTCTCTATGATGATAATTTTAGAGAATTTTATGTTTTATACCGATGGCTTTCAAGAATTTGCTTTTAAGCCAGCAAGTTATTTATGATGTTGTTTCAAAAGTATTTTACAAGAAAAAGGAAATTTTACCCTTTTTCACAAAGTAACAAATGTAAATAAGTTTTGAATTTCTCTTGTGATGGTTTATGATAAATATTCATGATATAAAAGAAAAAGAAAAAGGAGATTTTTGATGTAACGCCCCAGCCCGAGCGTCATATCCTTACCTCAAGATCGTTCGACTAGTAAACATGATTAGGATTGTTGCCCTATAACACGGCGGGTTTTAACGGATATTTATCCAATTAAATATCTTTTCATAGGAGTTTAATTACTCATATGTTCTTTGCAAGCATATCTGAGTCATTTCCATCCAATAATGTCATAACTAGACATGATTTTCATAACATATTTCAAAACATCTCATAAATCAAATGTCACTGCATGTATTAACCATAGTCGTCAACATAAAACATTAAAATAATTTACAACCATCACACATAAGTTTTTCACAAACATCAAACTTATAATGTTTCTCCCATTTCTTCCATGGATGGCTCTTGCTCCTTTGCCAGGTCTCATCTTTCACCTATCTATGGGTTTGGAAAATGAAAGCGTGAGTCGAAACTCAATAAGCAAGCTTATATTTTACAGGCAATTCATTTTGAAGGCATATTTATTTAAAAGCATTTTTCTCCCTTCAGTAGAGACACTTATCAAGTGATCAACTACCTGTGGAGCAAAACCTTTTCATAAATCATTCATACACTTTTCATAAACACTTCATAAATATTGGATGTGCAAATTCATCATTTCCATTGATGATGTTATCCTTCATGTGAGGGTACGCTAGCACGGGGAATATTTTTCCATGACATGATCCTTTCCATCCTTAGCGCCGGACCTACCGACTTGGAAACGTCAAGGGGGACTCCTTGTCCACTTACTACCTCGACTAGCCTACTTGATTTCCAATTCATGCATGTCCTTTAGTTACACCGGCATTATATAACTCCTTACACATGGAACTTGTCATTCTCATGTAGAGAATTCTTTGCAACATCCCTCTTTAACATCATTTCAATGAAACATCGTATAGCATAATTGCGAAACAGTGAGCAATCATTTATTTTCATAGAAATAAACATTTCAATACTCATATAGACAAGGAATGACCATCCTTAAATACCTTGTAATGAAAACCAAAATAATTTAGAAAGCTGCTTGCTTACCTCGATTGCTTAGCTTTCCATTTCTCTTATCCCTTTGTCTTTGCCTATATATATAAGAATGATATAACATTCATATTTTTCCTTTGCTTGCATTCAACTCAGTTTTCCATCCCATTTTCGTTAGCATACCTAATTCTTTCGACTTCTCAAGTTGTTACGCCCGTATAGCACATACTTGTGCACTACATGGGCTATTACACATCACATTTAGTCCCTTAAGTAGGGTAATCATTCAATCACATAATAATCATCTAATAATTATCATTTAATGGCTCATTACCTTTCTTAAGCCATTTTCCACTTATTTTCCAAAATTCACACATCGTTGCTCATTTTAAGCACCCGTTGTGGCTTTAAGCCTCATTAATTAATTCCAAATTTTGAAATTAACATCATGATAATATAAACAGATATATAATAATAAATTTCACCATATATTCATGCATTTTTGCACAAAATCATATTACACAAGTCATTTAACACCCATGCATATCTATCCTTTAACAAATAGCCATTTAACAACACATATATGAGGCATTTCATAAAATTTTCTAAGTTAGCAACTTGGTCACTAATTCAGAATGATAATTACCCCTAATTACCACTTTTTTAGGGTATTTTTATGGGATTTAAATCCACTAATCATAGGTTTCCAAAACAGCAACTTTGGAACCCATTTTTCACACGTTTAAAGTGTTTCTTGACACATAACCCTAAACAATTTTATAAATCCGAATTTTCAGCAATTAGTCCAAATTTTCCTAATCTAAATTTAGGGAATTAGCACATGTTTAACATTCATAAATTAAAACCTCTGAAAACAGCAAGTTGCTTACCTGTTTCGGGTTCCGTTTCCACTTCTTTTAAACATAGTTTCATAAATCCATAAAAATCAGTTTTGGAGATTATATTCCCAAATACTTTTGGACATGAGTAATACCTTAACCATAGGGTATTTTACCCTATATAGCATTCATAAATCATGCAATCCCATTTCCATACCAATTTTAGCATCAAAATGAAGAAATCGGGTCATATATATCACTTTGCATACCATTCTTCCAAAAATTCCCATCTTAAGCTTAAATCCACATAAATAATTCATTAAAACATGTTTCATAACCTAAACATAACATTCATCCAATACAGAAACTTATTATTGGAAGTTAGGTTTTATCAAGTTGAGTTTTCAACTCATAAACCACTTTAGTTTCCATTTCAACCACCTAATTTACTGAAATTCATAAATAAATCTTAATACCCATTCAATACTTGATCAAAGGGCATGTTAAATTAATATTTAAGGGATCTTTAAGCATCAAATTCATATCCAAAATCTTAGAGTTTAACATTTGAAATCAAAAGCTCAACTCATCCAACATACTTGTTTGATGCAAAGCAAACCCTAATGACTTGTGATGAATTTCTTGTCCTTTTTCCCTTGATTTTTCCTTCTATTTTCTTCTCTTTTCTACCTCCTTGCTGGACCTTAGGTTGGACGTGAGCTGCTACCTTGGGGAGATGGAGTTTGACCACTTAAAAAAATTTCACAAAGCTCTCTCTCTTACATGGACGTGCCCCCTTTATAGAGCTGGATTTGCTCCAGCTGTGGGCCCCACTTGGGCTGATTTTTCCACAGCTATTTAATTTATGGTTATCCCCCTAAATGATCTGTGCAAATTACAGCCAAGTAAATTCGTTTTTATCATTTTTCTTAAAGAAAAAATCTGCTCAAATCACAACCCTACAACTGTCCACTTGCACGTCCTTGCTGCTGTCCATTTTTCCAGATTTTTTCCCATCTTTATTAACCTTAATCTGAGGGTAAATTATAAACCTAATTAACATTTAATTTATCCATTAATTTGGCATAAAAAAATTAACAAAAATTGCAGCAACAGGACATCATTTCACATCATTTGCATAAGACCAAGCTGTCCATTTTTGCATCCTTCAATGCGCAGCTGATAATCACGAATTTTCAGGGATTTTTCCACATGAATAAATGATCATTTATACACCCCTGAATTCTAGCTACATAGGTTCATAAATATCATATATAAAAAAATGCAAAAAAATCCAAATTGGGGCTGGTTTGGACGTTGTATGCATGCCACCCTTGCTAGGCTACTTTGAGCTCTTTCCTTAGCTCATTAATTCCAGAAAAATATCCAAAGAATTTCCAAACATATTAATGCATAAAATACCCTACATTTCACCTGCATTTGACACATATTTGAGTAATTAAAAATTACATTTAATCCATTCACCTTTTGCCTTAAATGCATGGTACTATTGAGGTGTAAAAGTCAACTATGTGCACCTTTTCTAATTCAGGTATTTTCCCAATATAATATAATTAATCTAAACCTTCCAAAATATTAATCTCATAATTTTATTCAACCGTTTCAAATTTTATCTCAATCCGATTTCCTAGCTCAAGTTATAGTCGTTTGAAGTTAACGGTTGAAATTGAGATATGATTAATAAATCATTAAACCAATTTCATCAAGGATTTTCATAACCCAATAATTTCATAATACCAAGCCTAACCTCATCAACTTTCATCTCAAATTTCACTTGATTCCGCCTTACAGGCGTTGAGTTATGAATTTTCTATGATTTTCTAACATAATTCCATAATTTCTATTTTAATTTCCATTAATTAAATCATGGAAATTAAACTAAACATTCATGCAAAATTAGCATGTTTTAATCCTCATTATTCCCTTTTAGTCACCTTGACTCATATTGGGCTCCGGCGATTAAATTTTTAATCATCATTCTTAATTGAACCCAAATTGCAAAATATCATAAAATTCTAAAATCATCCAAAAATTCCATTTAATCATATATAAGTCACATGTACATGTTCAATGCACACATTGAATCCTCCTTAGGTTGGGGTTTCACATTTGATGTATGAAAAAGATTGGTTTTGTTATGTTATGATAATTAGATATCAACAATGATTTAGACATAGTCCATCTGTTTTGAAATGATATTCGAAAAGTTTTGATTTCCTTTAGATAAGGAAATCTATGCTGAAAATGTCTTGAAAAATGTTTATACAGATGTGTTGAAAGGGATTTAAGGATGACCAACCTCATACGTTGAGTTCATAAAATGGTTTGATTTCGGGTTGCTAAATGGTATGCAAAAGATTACGCAAGCACCTTATGTAAAAATGGTATAATAGATAGGTGGACAATAATTTGATTATTAGGGTGGTTGAGAAGGGGTAGCATAATTGCATAACTTTTGTGAGCAAAAGGCCCCGAAATGAAAACCAATAAAATGTTAGAAAATATATGGTTTAATTTTGAAAATTCAAAGGTTTTAAAATTATTTTATAAGGATTTTAAGATGTATTATTTTTCAAATATTTCAAATGTTTATCAAGATGTTTTACTTAAAATATTTCCGAAAGAATTTAAGGAAGGTCATCCTAAAATTAGACTTCAAATGACAACTTGTTTAAAGTGGGTGCGCTCGCTTTACAAGTTGACACAGACTGCGGTCTGTGATGTGTTTTTGAAATTTTTTTTTAAAGATATAGACTTCGCTCTATGATGTTTTATGAGTATGGTTGTAGGCTGCGGTTTGCGATCCCAGTTTAAAAGGTCATGGGCTGGGTCTGTGATATTTTAAACCAAACGGATTGCGATCTGTCAAAATAATGTATGGTGCACCAGTACACGGAATAGGCCGGTTGTAGAGCACGGTTGGGATGACCGGAGCCCACTCTACATAAGGCCAAGTCGCTAAGGGATGACAGAAATGCCAGCGGTGCCCTCCCTGAGATGGGAGTAGGATAAATGAACAGCCGCCCGGCTAGCGTGCTGTTAAGGATTCTCTTCCAAAAGGTAGCATGATCACTTGCTAAGTGTCACTACTAGATGGAGAGAAATTCATTTGCTTATGTTTTATTTTTTGAAAAGCCCAAAGATTGGGACATGAAAGTTTGTTTTTATGAAAATTATCTTAAAGAGATTTTTATGAAGTGATTACCCTAAAAATAGGGCGTTTTACACAAAAGTGTAAATAACAGGAATGAAAGGAAATGTTTTTATGCAAATGCATTTATGGAAATGGTTTATGTATCTTATATGCGTTGTTTGTTATAAACAAGCCTCCAAGACGGGGATTATGAAAAGGATTTATGTCAAACTTGTTTTTGGACATAAGAATGTCCATTATTAAAGAGCCTAAATGAAAGTGTTTATGGACATGAGAATGTCCAATGCCAAAGTATTATAATGAAAGGTGTTTTATGACATATGAATGTTCATTGCCAAAGGAAGCTATGTAAAAAATGTTTTGAGATATTAAATGTCTCTTGGCTAAAGGATTTTATGATGAAAAATATTTTTGGACATAAAAATGTCCTTTGCCGAGAAAGGCTTATGTGAATGATGTTTTAGGACATGAGAATGTCCTCCTTTGCCAAAGGAATTATGAGAACAATGTTTTGAACGTAAGACGTCCACTGGCAAAAGATGGTTTTATGTAAAGGTCTTAGAACATTGGAAATGTTCACTCAAGACAAAAAGGGATTAATTATAAAGGGTAAAACATGTATGTTTTGCTTTAACAAGTTCGGACATGGCTTGTAAATGATTTTAAGAATGAATGTTTTATGAAAATGTTCAAGGACATAGAATTGTCCTCATGAACAAAGGATTTCATGATAATGTTTTGCGACTAATAAATGTCCTCAGGAAAAAGGTGTTCAAGATGTTTATGAAAAAGGTTTTCAAGGAAGTCTTGCCCTAATGATAAAATGCTTGCTTCCTGAGTTGTCACTCAGGTTTTATTTTCCCAAACCTTAGACGGGTACCGGGAAACTCAATGGGTCAATGGACCTAAGCAACGAAGGAAGGTACGAAGTAGTACCCAGGTGGGCTAAAAGGATTAACCATGATGAGTGGAATGCTATGAATGGAAGTTTCCAGGTATGTTGATATATATGTGAACTTGTTTAAAGTTCTGAATTCTAGGTGAACTAATGATTGAATATATGTATGTAAGCAATGGAAATGTCATGATTAGGTCAAGAGGACCTTTAATGTATAAGTGCATTTTGAGAAGTTATAAAGGATTGTACAAGTGAATACAAGTGTACCATTTCTTATGTTATAAATGAAATGACGATGAATGAAGAAATGAAAAAAAAATTTGGATGAGTTCCAATTAAGAACCCGCCTCGTGATCAGGGCAACAATCCTGATTCACATTTACCAATCAATAAGGTCTTGAGGTAAGAAAGTGATGTCTCGGTTTAGGACACCACAATAAATCTCATGCATTAATGTTGGATTTAAAGGGCTAATAGCTAGCCTCAAGGAGGCTTGAAAGGTGGCACAAGTGGGGACGTCCAAGGGCCATATACATGTATATTTTGTGATTTTTTAACAGAAGTCGAAACCTAGCTAAGCTAAGGAAGCAAAGGCATGTGACCAAGAAAGCCCTCCCAAGCAAGCCATGTGGACGCCCAACCTAAGAGAGCTAGGTAGCTCATTTAAGAACTTGGATTTGAAATTTTGAAAATGGGATAATTGCATATTTTACTTAGATGAGAATTAGCCAAGTCATCAAAGGGATAAGAGGACATTGAATTACCCTATCTAAAGATGTGGCAAGTGGGCCCCACAAAGGGAAAAAATTATATAAAGGGGAGCATTCCATGTCCATTTGAAGAGGTTAGAGAGAAAAATATTTTTAGGAGCAAAATCCTCCAAGCAAGGCAGCCCTTGCATGACCCAAAACAGCAAGGAAAATAGGGAAAAAAGAGGAGAAAAAGAGAAGGAAAAATGGGAGGAAAAAATGGGATTCAAGCTAGGAAAGTTTGGATTCAAGTTTGATTCGATTCAAGTAAGTATACCTTGAGTTTTGGATTTTTTAAACTAAGTTTTCTTCCCTCAAGTTATGGGTCATGAATTTGATTCATAATGAACCCTTAAAGGATGATTCATGATGCCCTTGATTAAGGTATTGAATGAGGATCGAATGGTATGAATGAATTTAAGGGTTTAAAGAGGTTAAGATGGATGTTAGAGATGAATATGGATTGATAACCTAGCTGAAATTTTCTTAAATCCACATGAAATGTTTCTGTTTTGAAGTAATATCATGATTAGATTATGAATCATAATTTAATGAATTGCATAGATTTATTTGGGCACAAGCTATGAATTTTAAAAAGGATGGGAATTAGGGTTATGTATATGACCTGATTTTCATGTTTTTATGATGTATATGATGCAAAGAGGAGCTTAAATGGTTTATGGATGAACTGTAGTGTAAAGTACCATAAATTAAAGACCCTTTGGATGTCCTAAGTGGGTTGGATGAGATAGCCCTAAATCTGATCTTTTAGGGTACATGTATGGAACGTCCAAATGGGGGCCAAAGCGGGTGCTTTACATGTGGATTTTGTTGCTGTTAGAAAATGGTTAATTCATGAATGTTTTAGAGGGTAAAATACCCTAGGATTAAGGCACTTTGAATTTCCAAAAGGGTTTGGAAAGATTTTCTCTAAAACAGATTTTTAAGGACATATGTATGGACACGTCAAAACGGGGTAAAAAGGAGTACCCTACATGCTTGAGATGTTTCTGTTTTGGAAGCAACCAATATATGGAATTTGAATATATGATATTACCCTAAATTTGGGTTAAGAAAAGCATAATTAGTTGCTAGAATTTATGGATTATAAATCTGTTTTGATTTAAGTATTGAAAGGGGCGTTCAAAGGATGAAAAATAGGTCCTAACGTTGCTGTTTTGGAACCCAATGATGAATGGATTAAAATTCTGAAGTTAGACCCTAAATTAAATTTTAATTAAGGGGTTTAATCTTGCTGAATAAGGACACAAGTTTCTGTGTTAAGAAATTTCAAGAAATACCTAAGTTATGTGTTGTAAGATGGGTGTATGTGGAAGGCTAAATATGGATAAGTGTAACTGACTTATATAAATGGCTAAAATGCAAAAATGCATGAATATGTGATGAAATGCATGTGTATGTTGATGTTTCGATGATTATTGATTATCTCAAATTTTGAGATTTAATCATGAAGTCTAAGGCATCACCTGTATGCTTACAATGAACATGAACGTATGAAAAGTGAAAAATGGATGAAAAATGATAAATGGGAGGGATGGACCCCCATATAATGATAAATGAATGTTTGTTATGTTTATGAATGAATACCCTACCTATGGGTTGAGGACATGATGAGGAATGGATGGTATGATGCACAAGTGAGTGCGATGTATGTGTATCCGACTTGGAATTCAAGTTGGATATGTATGTTAATGAAGTATGGGTTGGAAAACTAAGTGTATGCAAGCAAATAAAATGTTATGAATGAAATGTCATTCTTATGTGTATAGGAAAAGGCAAAGATAAAATTGATATGGAAAGCTAACGCGAAACAGGTAAGCAAGCGACCTCCTAAATGACTTTTGTTTTCCTAAAAGATGATAAAACGATTGCTAATGATGTTCTAACTATTTCGAACTATTTTGCGATTGATTTATGAAATCATTTCTAAGTTATTTAAGGATGACCATTCCATTAATTCAATGTGTTGAAATGTTATTTCAAGTATGATAAATGTTTTATGTTATGCTTTATTGAATGTTGATGAAAAATGAGGTTTTATGAGTTTGTGAAAGAAAAATCATGCTAGCGTGTTGAGGATCAAGTTTATGTCAAGGTTCACGTTTTATGAAAAGTTCATGTGCACAAGCATGAGGTCCACCTAAAAGGTGTAAAGGGATCGATAGTCCCCCTTTGGTGCGGCCAAGTCGCTAAGAGAGACCTAGGGCCGGCGACCCCTCTCTGGATTGGGAGAGACGGCGGAGTTGGATGGTTGCCTAGCTAGCTTCCATCCTTTGATGTCATGATGCATTGCATGTTTTCATGATATACCCATGAAGGGTATAAGGATCATGTTTTCATAATATACCTTCGAGTGGGTATAATGTTGCTTTCCATGACTGGTTTATGAAAAGGTTTTTATTCCATTGGTAGTTGATCACTTGGTAAGTGTCTTCTACCGAATGAAGAGAAATGCATTTAAACAGTGTTGCCTTCAAAATGAATTGCTTAAAAATATATAGCTTGCTTATTGAGATTCGACTCACGTTTTGTTTTCCAAACCCAAAGACAGGTGAAAGGAAGAAGGAGGCAAGGAGCATAGGTGGAGATTCAAAGATGAATAAATTTTTATGAATTACCTGAGTATGAACTGAAGGATGGAATGGTTGTATGATGACATTAAATATTTGTCTTAATGTTATATAAGAATCATGTTATGTTTTGTGACTATAGAAGGCAAAAAATTTTATGGATAAATGTTAAGGTATGAATTACATGTTATGAATGAGTATGGATTGTTATGAGATAACATGTGTCCTCTCAAGTAGTATAATGTCCTAGAAGGGCATTTGATGGAAATTTAAATGTATGAAATGTTATAAACTCTTAAGGAGTTAATTATAAGTGGATAAATATCCAATAAAACCCGTCGTGTGACAAGACAACAATCCTGATCATGTTTACTAATCGATATGATCTTGGAGTAAGGTTGTGACGCTTGGGCTGGGGCGCCACAGGGTATGTGCATGTAATCTAAAGTTTTAAATTGCAAGCACAAATAGTTGAAATCACATATTCAAGTTGACTCTAAGAACAACTTAGGTGAAGCATCCCTAAGTAGACTCAACTCTCAATTTCATGTGTAAATTTGAAGGCAGGAAATTTTAAAGGAGAGTTTCATTGTTGAAGTCACACCCCGAGTTGACTCTAGGTGTGACTTAGGCAAAGTCGAAGATGAATTTGACTTCAGTTGCGACTTGAAGACCTCAAGTTTGCCCAAAATAATGTTGTCTCTAAAATAACATTTGAAGTCGTACCCCAAGCTGAATTCAAGTGGAACTTGAGTGAAATCAAAATTGAACCCAAGTTTGCAACTTAGAAGAAAATTGAATATTTGAATTTTCTATCTCAAGAATAAAGAGTAAAGTTGAATCCCAATTTGACTTCATATGCGACTTGGGTGATGTTCATCCTATAGTCGATCCAAAGATGAGACTTGGAAGGAGGGAAAAATAAAAAAGATAAAACTAAGTGGCTGAAACCAACCTAGGACATTGTGAAGTTAGAGGCAAAGTCAACTCCAACTATGACTTGGGTAAAGTCTCATCCCCAAGTTAACTCAACATGCAATTTAAAGGCCAAAGCTTTAAGGAAATTTCTATAAAAATTAATAGAGCACTGAAGTCGATACCCAAGTGGACTTCATTTGTCACTTGGCTGAAGTCACAAACCAAGTTAACTCTAGCTATGAATTTAGTTGTAACAGTTAGAAATTTTTTTAATGTTGTTGCATTAAATTTGCATTGCCTACCACCAAATGTTCAAAAATTCTCCATGGCTATGAAAGAGATGTCAAGTGTGGTTAATAGTGTTAGCTAAGGCATTCATTATGGCCTCCGCTTCCAAACTATAAGCTTTCAAAGATCAATTTAAGAATTTTCAAATAAAGTTCTCAAGTTGACTACAAGAGGTTTCAAGTTCATACATTCTCTTTATCTTTTAAGAGCTTATTTCTTTGCTACAAATTTCTACGTAAACATGTAACATATAGTTCATTCTTTATTTTAAACCTCTTTGTTGTAACTTGATATTTGGCTTGGCATTAGAGACCAAGGCTAAGGTGATGAAACAACTAGTGCTTGGTTGGAATGTTATTTATTAATTACTTATGTGTTTATTGTAAAGGTCTTCTAGAACTATAATCTAGAAGAGAGCTAAGGCTCTAAGTTGTATTTATTGTGTTAATAGAATCCAAGACACAAGAAGTGTGTGCTTGAAAGGGTGGAGTGGGAGCGTTGCCCTAATCACTATAATTTTTTGTGTTCTCTTGTGTATTCACATTTATTCTTTTGCTCTGTTGTATTAGGTCTATAAGTTCCATTCGAGGGAACTTAATCTCAAAGGAGTTAAGTTTAAAATAGCAAAGAAATTTTAAATAATTCAATTCATCCCTCCCCTCTTATGTTAAGCTAACTATTTGGGACCAGCAATACAAATTGAATACGGATGACAGAAGAACCGTAGAAAGGGACATAACTGGGTTCTATGCAATGATGGAGGAGTTTTCATTGGCACAAATTTGGTGGGATAAAAGTATATTGGATTTTACTAATAATGGAAGCAACATCTGTGCATCTTGGCTTTAAATGGATTTCTGAGTTGCAAATGGAGATGGTTGACATCGAGTGTGATTATCTGTTATTGGTGGACTAGCTTAATCATAAGACAATCGCTTCATCTCTGGTGAATGTATTGACAAGGGATATTGTTAGGCTCTGTTTAAATTTGAATTCCTTATTTTTTTAGCATGCTGATCGGATAGGCAATGAGGTGGCTTATGGCTTAGCAGATTTTGCCTCTAATTTGGGAGAGACTGTATTGGAATGGAATGATAGTTCACCAGAATGTATTTTGTAGTAGCTATGTAAATTGATGAATTCTAATATATTTGCTACCTATCCTTTGTCATACTCTCCAAAATATGAGCAGGGAACATGACAGCACTATTAATTCTTTAAAAAAATGTATTTGAGACATGGTAATAATTCATTAATGCGTTTACATGAAGTTACTGCATTCCAAAGCACAAAAAATATTTATTGCATTATATCGTTTGCATCCAAACCGTCTTGAAGAGTGAAAATCACCATTTCAAAAAATCTTTTTTACTTCCATTTTACTGGATTGTGAACACATCGTTAACAAAATTATTATTACTTTAAAATTCATTTTATTTTAAGCATTTAGACGGCGCCATCCATGGTTAAAAAACATTATAAAAATCCTTTTTATAGCATTTGGACCATTTCCATGGTCTAAAAAATAGTTTTTCAAAATACCGGCATCGTGATAGTCGAATAATTATTTTTAAAAAATCATTTCAAGAAAATCTTTCAAACGTCGATTTGAAAGGTCCAATTTATGTGATGATTAAGGCCTGCTAGTATACCCACCACTCTATTTCCAGGCAACACTACAAAGTCAGCATTTTGGTCTGTTTGGATCATTTCGAACGCTCTTCAGATGGCTTAATACCATCGCTTAAAATAATAAAAGAGCAACCCTCGAGATACTGACAATTAGATGAGCAAGCTGATATTTGCAGCTTGATTATATATATGATGTATTTTAGGCTAAAACACAATATTCATTTATTTTCTTTTATTTTTATTTTCTGATTTTTTTCTTTATAAACATATTTTCTTAAGTATATTTAATCTATTACTATAAAAGTGTATTTAATCCATATACCAAAGTTTTTCCATTTTACAGTACTTTGAATTTTTTTTATTTTTAAAAATCATCAATTTCAAGGTCGTTCAAGTCATTTCTCACCCTTAAAAATTAATTTTTAAAAATAAAATAAGTAGGTAAAAGTATTGTAAAATAGCAAAGCTTGGTATACAAATTAAAGGCAATTAGGAAAACATACTTACAACCCATGGTTTAAAGGGACTAATATTAGATGAGCAAACTAAAATTTATCCCATGTGCGAAGTTATTCATCAAGCTTCTCTTTTCCTACTCATTCTAGATCAAAATGATGATTTGTGAATCCCATGATAGAGTCGTTGCGTCGACCAAAAATTAATCTAATTCAATCAATTAATCACCGCCTCGTATCTTTTGGGTCATCCCCAGTCCTTGCCATAGACATAATTCTACTCTTTTATCAGATAAAGAAAGTTGAAAAACTTAGAAAATAAATTAATTAGTGTAAGTAGGGTAAATTTAGAATAAATGAAAATTTTAAAATTAAGTTATAAATTTGAAAAGAGGTAATAATGTGTTAGTAAAAGTTTGCTTAAAAAGGTTAATTTGCAATTTTAGTAAGAATGGGCTAATCTATAATTTCGAAAAGAGTAGAGATAAAAATGGAGTAATTTATTATAGAAAGAGTAGAGGAATAGAGGTTAATTTTAATTCTAGAAAGAGTAGGTTTAAATTGCTCTTCTATAAAAAGTAGAGGCAAAAACAAACTAAATTACAAGACTAAATTACAATTTTAGAAAGGATAGAAATAATAGACAATATTGCAATTTTGGAAAGAGTAGAAAAAAAATTAGTTCTAAAGTAAGTAAATTATAAAGGTAGGATTGCATAAATATTAAGAGTTGCTTCTACAATAAGTAACCTAGATAGGTAGGATTGCTTAGATGCACCTAAATAGGTGGGATTGCATAAAACAAAACCTAAGGAAAGCTTATGTAAAGGCAGCTAGGGCAATTCTAGAGTTTCAAAGTTAGAGTTGGGGAGGTGTGTTCAACAGGAAAGGAGGCATAAAGAAAGGAGGTGACAAATGAAGGTAGATGCAATATTATTCTTATTTTAATTTATTGGTTTACTTAGTTCTTAAAAAACAGAAAAAAAAATCTTAAACTATATATGAACATCTATATATCCATAAAAGCGTATATATCGAGGTATGAACATCTAGTTAATATAAAAAAGGGACATTTTAAAATGCACCCTGGTGCACTTAGCTTTAGTGCACCTGGGTGTATTTAAGTCATTTTTTTATTTTTGGAAAATTTTTATACAACAGTTAATCTAGATGTATTCAACATGTACATCAATTTTACAAATTTTGAATTTTTTAGATTTTTTATTTTTTAAAATCAGTGGCAGTTTCGTAATTTGTGAATTATGAAACTACAACTGATTTTAAAAAATCCAAAAAATATATATAAAAATATCCAAAAATGGTAAAAATTAATTTACATGCTAAATAAACTTAGATTAACACTTGTATAAGAAAACTTTTCAAAAAAATATGAAAAATAGGTTTTTGCACCCGGGTGCTCTACATTGGTACTCTATAAAAATTCAGTTAAATATATAAGTCAATTAACGCTAGTTAATTTATAATATTCAGAATATATAAAGGGCTAGTTATATACATATATAATGGTAGTTTTGTGGGTTAGATAAATTATTTGTATTAAATTATATTATATGGTTTGGTTTTGTGGGTTTATATAAATTATTTGTATATTAATTTATATCACATGGTCCAATTGTGTGGGCTACACAAACGAGTGTTGATCTTTTTTGCCCTAGCATTAATAAGGCCTACTTTCGACCGCCTTTCATTACCGTTTGATCCCATGGCGTTAATACGTGCCATTGGATTTCGTCATCAAAAAGCTACTGTTGACAGTGTCGTTGATAATGCAATTAATGTTCCCAGAAGAGTCCTATCAAAAAAAAAAAAAAAAAAAAAATGTTCCCAGAAGATTTGCAAAAACCCCTATCATCTAAAAGATAAACGCAATAGAGATAAGAGGTCGCCACAGCGCCTTCTCCTTCTCACTCATTGTTGCAGCTTCCATTTTCTCTGGCGAGAAAATCTTCGATTGCCAGCTGCTCTCTCGTCTACTCTCGCTTTTCTCATCCCTTCTTTCACCTGCCTCTTTCCTCCTCCCTTCTCTCTCTCATGTTCCACTGCTCTCATCGCCAATAATCTTTGGTAGTGACCCATGTTGGAATTTCTGGACATACATATATTATTTATATATATGTGCTATCATAAATTAATGGTCCAAATCATAAAAGTGATCTTATAAGGATTTATGGACCTAAATCATTTAATAAAGCATGGATCTCCTATGCGTAGAAACCATATAGCCTAAATTCCAATTTCTAGTTTTATGATGGACTAAATTGGAAATAGGAAACTAGGCTTCCTATAAAATGGGTTGTGGTCCCCGAGTTATGCACCGGTTGGTTTTCTCTCTGCCATCCATCAGCAGAAAGGAAGAGGAGCAACACTCTCCCATAATCCTGAGTGCACTAACTTGGAAGACCCAAAGCCAAAGATCATTAGCATCCATGGATTCAGGTACGCTTCCGTTTATGGTTTTAATTTCTTGATAATTTTAGCATGAGACAGATCCTGCATTGATTATGGATTTAATCAATGGTTGTTTTCTAACAACCCAATGATATATTTCTTAAGCTGAATGGGACAAATCATTAGTACTTACAGAAACTTTGCTACAAATGCCTTGTAATCCATGAGGAAATCGAGCAACCAAATGTGATGGATGATGAGTCCAGTAACATCATCTTCCATCGCCATGGAGGCCATCTCGTTGCTGCTAAAATGGTCTAGAAGCTTCTTTGGCAGCATCTTATGGAGCCGCAACTGTAGTTATGCCATGAGGAGGAGCATTCTAGCAAGACTCTCCATTCAAGATGATGAGAGATCGGCATTGCACAGA
Source organism: Annona cherimola (assembly GCA_030490835.1). Taxonomy (NCBI): domain Eukaryota; kingdom Viridiplantae; phylum Streptophyta; class Magnoliopsida; order Magnoliales; family Annonaceae; genus Annona; species Annona cherimola. The sequence goes on along the minus strand of CM059972.1, from coordinate 51,292,979 downwards.
GCTGGGATCAGAATATTGAAATGAAAATAGTGGATTGAATAAGGATTGAAGATGCACCGAGGATGACATTTTTATTGATAGATCAACCATACCTTTTGATATTTCTCAGGGTTTTCGATGTAAGAAGAGACGCTAGAGAGGATTGGTTATTAAGGATATTCGGAGAGGCAGAGAAGCGGGTTTAGAACTTTTAGTGGAGCTTGTAAGGATCGAAACGGGGAAGCAGAGGGCCGCTTGGAGTGGGGAGAGCGTAGCCGGCGTCGGCCAGCACAGCTAGCATTATGTGGTGGTGATCTTCTAATGACAGTAGGCCCAGTTGGCTTCGATGATGGGGATTGGAGCATTTTTTTATTGGTGGAAGGATTCCAATTGAGGAAAATCATTTCATTGATTCACTGTAGAAGCCTGAGCTCTGTAAGTGATGCTTCAGGGATAACAAAAGCCCGCCAATTTTTGAAGCCTTTTCTTCTATACGAGTGCCGGAAGTAATGACCAAGTGAGAGAGACAGGAGCAGAACCTATCACCGGAGAAGACAAGAGGGGTAGGTGGCAGTGGCAAGTGTTGTGACCCGCAAGAGAGAGAAGTGGGGAGGGAAGAGCTAGAAGAGAGTATACAAGAGAGCAGTTGTCTACCGGAGATTTCCTCACCGGAGAAGAGGGGAGCTGTGGCCAGGAGAAAAAGGGAGAAAGGGTGGGTGTAATAACTCAACTTAAATATGTTGACTTGACGTGGCGTACTGTTGTGGCACGTTGAATTTTGACCGTTGAATTTTTGACCGTCTGATGTGTCGGTAAAAAATAGCTGAGGTGGCCGGATTGACTTATTTACTTTGACTTATTGACTAAGGTGGGTAAATATAATTTCAAGAAAAATAGGGTCTCAAATATATTTATTTAAATTAAATTGTAATTTAAATTAACAAATTGTTAAAATGCTAAGATGGATAGAATTTATGGCAAGTAAAGTTGAGGTAGTGGGATCGAATTACACCTTAGTAAAATTAGATAATTTTTTTCTTTTAGCAGTTAACTATGTGGGACCCACAAAGAGATAAGATTTGATTTTTAAATTTTAAATTTTTAAATTTAAAGCATTAGAGAGAATAATGGGAGATTGCGATTAAATGGAATGAGATGTGGGAGAAAAGAAATGGTGAAAGGAGTTTGGAAGGGAAAGGAAGAATTTGTTGCGGATTGAACTTGAGAAGGAAACAAAATATATTTTTTCAGAACATCCCTCCGTGGGTTCTACAAAAAGGTAAGTAAAGAAATAATTAAATCTTCTTTCGAGCCACGTATAGTATGTTAATCAAGTTATTTTGGAAATAACTTAGGGAAATTATTTATTTAATGATATTTAATGGAATGCATAGCGATAAAAAATAATTTAGCAAAAAGAGCGAGTGTGAGGAAATGATTTTGTGAGTTGGTGAAGTATGTACATGAGAATCCTATAAAATTTTACATGTTTCGACATATTAAATATTATATAAATCATAGATTTCGGGTTATTAGATGATTAATTTGATTGATTTGTTATGTTATTATATATTGATTAAAGGAGTTATTTTGAGATGATTTCCCTGGGTGAAAGTATGATATATCGTTGGATTGAGTTTATATATATATTTTTTTCTCTGTTATGCATCTTTGCGGCACAACATGTGTAAATATAATGTTTATTATTATATAGTTATTTTAAATAATTCACCGAGGATCAGGACCAATGCCCAGCATTTTATTTGTGTATAACAAGGTGTACATATTTTGATAGAGATAAAAATCTCCGGATAGATATGTTTACGGATAGCATATTACGTAAATTATTAATATATTGTTTTATTGAAAACTAAAGCCGCAGGACTCTGGAGTCGGGTGCTATAAGGATAATGCGTTGAATGTCCTCAAAAATATATATATATATTTTAAACTCTACACCACCAGACCCCGTTATTATATATATAGAGAGAGATCCGATCCTGTGCAGTCGGACTGCACCGTAATTAAGGTGCAGTCCGCTGTAAAATGGACCATACACATATTAGATTGTAATGAAACTTTATATACTCATTTATCCATATATAAATCATACTTTAGACGGTTTAGATATTGAAAAAAACCACTTTAAACTTGATATTTACATTAAACTATTTTATTACATTGATTTTGCACCATTTTAAGATAGGGACTACACACATGTTGGATTTGTATGAAAATTGGTATGCTAATAAAGTGAACAATTCTAAATACAATGGGTGGAGTGGATTTTCTATTTATGATCAAGTGGGGCCCACAGTGCATGGACTGCACCGTGCAGTCGCATGCACTAGAATATTTCCCATATATATATATACGTGTGTTAGATGGAATTTTGAAACCTCCAACATTCGTTGTGCATAATTTCACTAATGATGACATATTATGAGAATGACGTGTTTAATATATATATGTGTGTGTATTGTCATTCACATGAGATTTTATCATTTTAAATCCAATTTGGGTGAAATAAAAATTGGTAGAAGATGCACGAATATTTAGCAAGTTAAAATGGTGGTTGTAGGATATAAACGAGTTTAATTATTTTTGAATTTAAATATAAGTTATTATAGGATGGAGTCATATATTAATAGAATTTGTATCGAGGTATAATGGTAACAGACGGAAGCTCCTGCGGGATAAATCTATATGTTATAGTATATATATATTAAATATGTAATTCTGAACTTCCGGGTGTGCGTTAATATATCTACGGTATAAACACATAAATAATTAAATACTCTTTTGATGATAATGTTACAAATTGTAATTATATAATATTCACCCAGTTGTAATCACATAATATATTTATATTAGTTTTTAGCTACTACGGCATGTAACAGATGTATAAATCATATTCTATAATATGATACTTGATTTTAAATGCACTGGTTGAGAGTACGTGGGTATTATATAATAATATTTTTTGTAGATTGCTCGGTCTTGTATCTATAGAATATGATAGAGGGCGACTATAAATATAAGCTTTATTTTTGAATGGAAGAAACACATTAAATACGTATGGGTATTGGATAGAAACTCCCAATCGGACGTTGCATATTTTAAATGTTCAATATAAATGCTTATATTTATATATGCGGGTAGTTCAAGTTGCTGGACGTCCACACATCTTCGGACGGTCTATTAATATGTATGCATATATATTATTTGTGGATATAATGTATAATTAAGAAAAAAATCATGTTTTTTTTTGTGTTGAGCGGGTATGCAACCGATACCAATTAATTAAATTTTCTCTAATGATCTTGATTGAGATAAATATAAAATTACACAATTATGTCAGCAGTTGTATAATTAATTTATATAATATAAATTACTTCTTTGATGTTGCAAATTATTTCTTTGCTTAGAAATATAAATTTTGTAAATAGATATTTATCTAGCAAATATTACATAGGGTACGATAGAGGATAATTTGAATACCGAATTATCAACAGAGGTTGGATTCAGGAGTTTTATAATCAAATTCCAATGAATTATTTTATTCTCTAATACAGTTATTGGAACAGGAAGAGTGAGATTTGATATGATATGGGCCTATTAAAATAAAGAGAATATTGAGAATTATTGAAAAATATATGGAAATAGTAAGTTATGCTATTCGAATATTTATGGTTGTTCATTTTGGAATTTTGGCTACTTACTGGTTATGATGGAAGTTTCTTTTTTGAATTTATTTAATTAAATTCGGTGAGTTGGTTCACCCAATTAAATGTGGATAACAAATTATTTTAGTTGGTAAAATATTTAATTGGGTTGAGGTAGTTGTTATGATAGAAAGTGAGAATGGTGTGTGTAATGCATCATGATTATTACCAAGTGGAACGGAATTGCATATGTGGGACCCCGAGGATATGTGTATTGGTTTTATTTATTTCCTTAGTAGGTCCTATGCATGCTAGAAGGCTACTTTGGAATGTCCCTTTGTAGACTGTGTGTTGTGCCCAGAAAGGCCGTGAGTTTGCTCCATTGTGAGCAGTGTGGATAACCTTACACATTGGGTCAGTGGTTTGTGCATTTCCTATGGTGCTTCCATGATGTTATACACCATTATATACGTGGTTTATTTCTTACTTACTGAGTTATTTAACTCATTCCTGAGTAATTTAAATTTCAGGAGAGGCGGGACCATCTGGTCAATAGTGCGGGTTAATGGGCTAAGATGGTGCAGCAGAGACATTTTATTTTTATTTATTTATTTATTTTTAATTGTTGGCTTGTAATAAATTAATGGGAATTATTCCTATTAAATCGATGGATAGTTGTGATAAATTTTTGGATATTATTGAATGAAGTATTAATTATTAAATTCATTGAAGTATAACTGATCCGGGTTCGTCGCCCAATTAGGGTGGTCAACAACCCTAGGTTTGGGTCGTGACAGCGGGTGTGGTGATTTCTTTGGCTGATAGGACGTTTTTGGCAAATTTTCTACGAGCATTAATTGGATTATCAGCAGCTGTTTTTTTATGGCGAAATCTAATAACACAAGTTAACACCGCGCGATCAGATGACCAAGAAAGGTTGTTGAAAATAAACTCTATCAATGCTCGAGCGTAAAAGATCAGCACTCTGTGTAGGATGGATTTCCAAGTGTGACCCATTGATATGATATAATCCTGATGGTTTGCATGGAATGCCTTCACCGTGCATGGCTCGGATGAAAGCTTGATAAGTGGCAGGAGGGAATCAAATTGACTAGATCTAGATGATGAGTGGACGGCTATGATCATAGAGAAAACCACTGATGAATTGCTGATTTCATGGTGGGCCATGCTGTCTTTTGATTTATTTTTTTTGCTACTGTCATAATTGCTAAATAATTTAAGTATAATGTGAAATTGACCTTAAAATGTGTATTTGCAACATTGGAGTATTAGATATTAATTTCAAGTGATTTAAACAATTTTTATGATTTTTTGGCTTGAAATTATATTTTTATTAGTTGCCATAAAATTAAATGAGATTGAATAATTTCTATATTGATAACCCATTAACGTAATTGATGAATTAATGATTCGAATATGTTTTATGCAGGCGAACAAATTTCAGAAAGTGGGCCCCATAAAATCACGCCTAGCTGTCCACTGATTGCAAGATCCAAGCCGTCTAATATTTCTGATGTCCACCATTTTCTGAACCGTCCAAGCGATGATCATGCAGCGTCAATCCCAGCCGTCCATTGCAGTGCGGTCCACCGTAGAAATCAAGCAAATATGAACTGCCCATCTCGGCCGTTCAAAGGAATTAAATTATATATTTAACGGCTGAAAATTCAGCAAGATAAATCACGTTCAAAAAAAATCAGTAGTGAATTTTTAACCCAGCCTCCATTTAATCTATGTCGTCCAAAACCAAAGCAGAAATTCTGAACTGTCAAAATACGCACCACCCAGCCAATACACATCTCCACCATCCATTTTTTTCCAATACACAAATCCCATTAAGCAGTTGATCGAACTGTCCATTTTTCTTCAACGGCCTGAAATTTAGTGGTCCAAAATTCCATATCCTGCCGTCCATTTTTCTTCAATCTTTCATCAAATATCTGCACAGTTCAGATTTTCTTTTGCACGCCAAAAATCATCTTAGCCGTCCAATGACCAAGCAATCCACATCCAATCTTCGTGTAATTCTTCAAGTTGCCCACCAGCCAAGTGATCTCCACCGTCTAGAGTCCTAATCAAGCATGCAAAAAGCTTAGCCGTCCAAACAGGCTATCCATCAAGCTTGAACCGTCTAATATTCATGCACCGCCCATTTATTTTTATTCCAGCAAATCAGAAAATCAGCACGTCCACATTACACCCATGCTGTCTAGAAAATCGGGCCATCTTGATTTTTAGCATGTCTAAATTAGATCCAAGCAATTGTCTGCCGTCCAAATTTGTCCAAAAAATTAAAGGCCAATAAACAATGCTGATCACCATTAGCTTGTTGACGGATCGGGTTGAATGGTTTGGTGCTTAATTTTAATCTTAACCCATTTAAAATATCTCAACCCTAATCCGTTTATTAACCCATTTAAAAAGCCTCAATCCTAACCCATTTAAAACTCATTTAATAAACGGGTTAACGGATTGTGAATGGGCTATATATAAAACTAATTTTACTGTTAAAACCTTGAATGAGGTCTGAAAAAATTAGACGGCTCCAAAGTGAGCATACCTAATTAATCTATTTTGGCTTGAAAACATGAACTCCACTCTCAAGTCATTTCTTTAATATCGTGTGGCGTCCCAAACCGAGACGTCACCTCCTTACCTCAAGACCTTATTGATTGGTAAATGTGAATCAGGATTGTTGCCCTGATCACGCGGCGGGTTCTAAATTTGAAACTTGTTCAATTTGTTTTTCGTTCATCATCGTTCATATCTTTACATTTCACATCATTCATCAAACAAGTGACGATACACTTGTAATAAAATTTCATATTCTATTTCATAACATCTCATCATGCTTTTCTATAATGACATTTACATTTCATACATACGTCCATACAAGCATTGGATCACATAGAACTTATAATTCTACATAAGTCCACATTCACATCAACATACCTTAATGCTTTAATTCATGCTATCCCATTTCTTATAGCCCACTTGGCTACCATCACGTACCTTTCTTCTTCTGCTTAGGTTCGCAACATCTTGAGTTTCCCGGTACCTGTCTAAGGTTTGGCAAAACAAAACGTGAGTGACAACTCAGTAAGCAAGCACTTTATCTTTTAAGGGCAAGGCTTCCTTTAGAACCTTTTTCTTAAACATCTTGAAACCTTTTTACTTGAGGACATATATATGTCCTAAAACATTATCATAAAATCCTTGTTTATAAGGACAGTTCCATGTCCTTGAACATTTTCATAAAACATCATTCTTAAAATCATTTACAAGCCACGTGTGGGCTTGTTAAGGCAAAACATATATGTTTTACCCTCTTTAATTAATTCCTTTTTTGTCTTGAGTAAACATTTCCAATGTTCCAAGACTTTTACATAAAACCATCTTTTGCTAGTGGACATCTTACGTCCAAAAGATTTTTCTCATAAATCCTTTGGCAAAGAAGGACATTCTCATGTCCTAAAACATCATTTACATAAGCCTTTCTTGGCGAAGGACATTTTTATGTCCAAAAATATTTTTCATCATAAAATCCTTTAGCCAAGAGACATTTAATGTCTCAAAATATTTTTCACATAGCTTCCTTTGGCAATGGACATTCATATGTCCTAAAACACCTTTCCTTAAAACACTTTGGCATTGGACATTCTCATGTCTATAAACACTTTTCATTTAGGCTCTTTAATAATGGACATTCTTATGTCCAAAAATAAGTTTGACATAAATCTTTTTCATAATCCCCGTCTTTGGGCTTGTTTATAACAAATAAGGCATATAAGATACATAAACCATTTCCATAAACGCATTTGCATAAAAATATTTTCTTGTATTCCTGTTATTTACACTTTTGTGTAAAACACCCTTTCTTTTAGGGTAACTTATACATAATAGCTCACAAAAATCCAATTTAGGATAACTTTTCATATAAATGCTTTTATATCCCAATTTTTGGGCTTTTGAAAAGAAAAACGTATGCAAATGCATTTCTCCCCATCCAGTAGTGACACTTAGCAAGTGATCATGCTACCTTTTGGAAGAGAATCCTTAACAGCACGGTAGTCAGGCGACTGTTCTTTTATCCTGCTCCAATCTTAGGGAGGGCGCCGCTGGCACTCCTGCCATCCCTTAGCGACTTGGCCATATGTAGAGTGGGCCCCGGTCATCCCAACCGTGCTCTATAACCGGCCTGTTCCTTGTACTGGTGCACCATACATTATCCTGACAGACCGCAGTCCGTTTGGTTTAAAGTATTACAGACCGCAGCCCGTGTCCTTTAAAACTGGGATCACAGACCTCAGTCTGCATCTGTAACTTAAAAACATCACAGACCGAAGTCTGTGTCTTTTTAAAACAAATCATTTTGAAAAAAAAAACACATCACAGACCGCAGTCTGTGTCAACTTGTAAAGCGAGAGCACCCACTTTAAACAAGTTGTTATTTGAAATCTAATTTTAAGATGACCTTCCTTAAATTCTTTTAGAAACATTTTGAGTAAACATTTTGATAAACATTTGAAATGGTTGAAAAATAATACATCTTAAAATCTTTATCAAAGAATTTCGAAACCTTTGAATTTTCAAAATTAAACTATTTATTATCTAACATTTTCTTGGTTTCCATTTCGGGGCCTTTTGCTCACAAAAGTTATGGAATTATGCTACCCCTTCTCAACCATCCTAATAATCAAATTATTGTCCACCTATCTATTATACTATTTTTACATAAGGGGCTTGCATAATCTTTTGTATACCATTTAGCAACCCAAAATCAAACCATTTTATGAAATCAACATAGGAGGTTGGTAATCCTTAAATCCTCTTCAACACATCCGTATAAATATTTTTCAAGATATTTTCGACATAGATTTCCTTATCTAAAGGAAATCAAAACTTTTTCGAATATCATTTCAAAACATATGGACTATGTCCAAATCATTATTTATATTTAATTTTCCTGACATAGAAAAATCAATCTTTTTCCATAAATCATATCTTCTTTTTCTTTTTCTTTCATAAACATAATTAATTATCACAAATTGTTATAAAAATAATTCAAAACTTATTCACAAATGTTGTTTTGTGAAAAGGGGTAAAACTCCCTTTTTCTTATAAAATACTTTTAAAACAACATCATAAAGAACTTGCTTGCTTATAAGAAAATTCTTAAAAACCATCAGCATAAAATGTGAAATCCTTTGAAAACATTATCATGGAGAGCTTGCTTACTCATAAGCAAATTTCTCAATCCATTAACATAAAGCATGACCAATCCATGACAACACTTGTGATAAATTCTTTGCTTTCTTCCCATGAAGCAAACCTCGTGGCTTTTCCTTAAAGTCATCATTTTCCAAAACTTACGACTTTTCATTAAAGCCGTCATTTTCCAAAACTTGTGGCTTTTCATTAAAGCCATCATTTTCAAAACTTGTGCTTGCCCATTCATTAAAATATAAACATAAACATTTCAATCATATCAATCACATAGAAAGAAAATAGCATTTTAGAAAATTCGCTTGCTTACTTGAAATCGCCATAATCCTTTTCTTCCATTCTTTTCCTTGCCTTTGCCTAGATAAATGAAAATAATATTTCATTTATTCATATCAACTTCAAATACATAAATCCCTTAGGTTTTCCAACCTATATAAGTTCATCTAGCTTAACCCACTTGTCTTTCAAGTCGGTTATTCCTACTTAGCAAATAACCTATACATATCAATTATCAATCACCCTTGCTATCCATAATCCTTTATTACACTCTTGCCTAACATTTATATCAATTTGGATCATTTCTACACAGGTTTCATATTTCTTTTTTATTTTTTTCTCAAACTGTCCACATATGCTGAAATCAGGCGTACTGATTTCTCTAAATCTTGATTTATAATCAAATCAAGGTATTTAATTCTAAAATTTATATCGTACATCAATAAATACATGAATTGACTTTAATAAATATTTCATCACAAAATATTAACATTATATATTTATTTTGGCATTTTCACTGTGCTGAACAGTGTTGTGAGTTTAAGGTTAGCCTTAATCACGTGGATTATGAGGTATATTTATACCCATCAAAACCTAATTTTTATTTTTTTCCTATGATCCTCAATACATCTTATATATCATGTAAAATTTTTACCAAAATTCCTTGTATAAAAATTATTAAAAATCATTTGGTGCAGCTGATCCTGACACCCGTTCAACCCTGTTCAGGTTGATTTTCTCAGATTTTTAATTTCCACCTTAATTACCCTTTTGAGCTGAAAATTGGGTCGTTCCTTAATCATCATATAATAAATTTTTAAACAAATGTTCATGGTGAAAATAATTTTTTTACTATTTCTTTCATATTTTGGTTTATAACATCATATAACTTCCAGATTTGAAGTATAAAATCAAAATTAACATATACTTACTTGATTACTTGGTAATCCCTCCTTTGAGCACTTGTAATACCTTTCTTTGCTTCATGGGTTCTTCCCTTGGATCATTCCAGCCACTGTCCCTTTGATTTTTATTTTTTTTCTCTCCCAAACAGAAGTCTGGAACGTCCACACTGCCTGCTTATATAGGCATTTATTTTTCAATTTTTACTTTACAATTTTGACCCAAAATGGAGGGTAAAACCTTGTAAATATACCCTATAGTTTACTCAAAAATTTTCAGCCACATATTTAATCATTTAATATTATTTTCGGATTTTTTTCCATAGCTGTATCCAGCTTTTAAATAAAGCTGTCCACTTGGGTGGGGTCCACTTGAAGCAGCTCTTGCACGATTTTTCCACACAATTTTACTTTAATTAATGGGTGTTTAATCACCCTAGGGAACTAGCTTAATTAGGGGTCAATTTAGCTATTAAAAAAATTATTAAAAATTCCAAAAGCTGCTTGACCGTGCACCTCTCTTCCATGCTCCATTGCTGTCTATTAATTGATCACATCTCTACGGTCCAGATCTGATGCCTTTAGCCACGAATTTCCACTCCAATTTAATGCACATTCAATCCCCTTAATCCATAGTTGACTTTGGGCATATATTTTATTAAAAAATATTTCACAAAAATCCACTTTAGGGGCTAGTTTGGACGTCCATGCTTGCCATGTAAGCTACTCTCCCCTACGCTAATGCATTAGTCTTTTAATTCTGCATTTAATCATGAGATAATTGCAGGGATTTTCCTATTTTTAATAATCCATAAATTACCCTGCAATTTACCTCCTTTTGACATCTCATTTTTGACTTTATTTATTTAATTATTTTATTCAACTTTAACATGAATGCTAATCACTTTTCGGTGCAAAAGTCGAAAGAGTTGATCCCAATTTCGTGCACCCTTAATATTAGAATGATTAGCTTGATCAAATCCTTCCATAACCTTAATCTCATAATTTTAACCGTCCATTTCAAATTTCATCTCAATCCGACTTTTCTAGCTCAAGTTATGACCATTTGAATTTTTGGACGGTGATGATCAATTTTCACCCTAATTTCATTCTTATTTTCATAATCCATCATTTTCATAAGATTAAGGACAAAATTATGTGCTTACCTTTCAATTTTCATCTTAATTCGCCTTACCGGCGTTGAGTTATGGATTTTCTATCATTTGCTACCTTTAATCCATAATTAACAACATAATCTCCATTAGTTAACCCATAATATATGAGGTAATTATCCTCAATATATTAAAATTATTTAATCCTCATTAAGCCTCTTTAATCCCCTTGACCCATATCGACTTATAAACATTATTCATAATCACTTGCCCTAATTGTAATAAATCGTCAATATTGCAACGAAAATCATTCATTATTCATCTAAATTATTAATGACCCTTATTTATATCCCAATTGCATATAAATAAACCTTAGTTGGGTCCGGGTATCACATATCGGTTCCTATTCCAAAATATAACATCATATTTTATTTTTATCTAATAATTCAATCAACATTACAAATGCAGAACTAGAGATGTCTTGATCAAATTTCTAGTTTAAAACATTTCCATCACTTCCTAATCTTGCACTAGACAAAAATGTCAATAACTGCTGCTTTTTTATCTCTATCGCCATGGCGATACTTAGGGCATTGAATATCCAAATGTCTTTTAAGTGTTGTTGTATCATGACCTCTGTTGCATTCATATAATCTCCTATAATAGTTGCATTTGCATGTCGCTAAAAGCTTCCGATTTTCATCTTTATCTTTAATAAAATGTTCCCGCACTATTGAAGTTAACTTCCTAACCCTTTTTCATTAGATTCAATCTCAGATGATGAAGCAACTTATGATGTAGAGGTGGGTTGATTAATTTCCATGCACTCTTCGGTCATTATGCAATATCTAATTATATATCAAATGTAACAAGATAAAGCATAGATTATACAACTAAAACATGGTAATATAATTTATATGAAACTACCACATATTAGTATTCATAGAGATTGTTCAAGTGTCAAGAATCTACAAGGCCAATTCAAAGAGAAGCTTTAAAACAGGCAAAATATTATACCTATTAATGGCGAGTTGGAACAGCAGTAATAGGCAACAACGATGGTGAAAGAGTGGCCAGAGATCTAAGAAAAGAAAGAGCCTTAAGTTAGAAAAATCAAAGTTACAGCGAGAGTGAAGGAGATAGACTGAAGGATAAAGAGAGAGGGAGGGAGGGAGGGAGGGAGGGAGGAGGGTCAAAGAGAGAGTCTGCCTGAAAAGCTCATTGGCCAAAAGGGTCTATGCGAGGGGATGGCTTTTCGCAGCCATAGCCATAGTCAGCGTCTGCGAGAGAGAAGAAGGTGGGCTTGCGGCAGAGGCGTCTAGATTACTAGTACAGCGGTTGAGCAGAGAGGATTCTCATCACTCGATGTCATGCGCGAGAGATTCAAAAGGTTATGTTGTTTTAAATCGGGGCGACACTCAGTAGCATGCTGCAGACTCTAAGTGACTTCGAGGACGATAAACTCATAGGTGGCTGAGGGAAGTCAGGTTACGACGAGAAGAAAATTAGGGGTAGAGTCTATTGGGTGCAGAAATTAGAGAGGTGGGATAATTAGGGGAAGAGCAGGACAAAGGAGTAGGAATGGGAAAATTACTTTATTATATTAATATATATTATTATATATAACAGATTATATAAACATGTTGACGAATTGAAAAATCTCAACCCTAATCCGTTTATTCAATTAAATGGTTAAACGGGTTGGCAGACCATAAACCATTTACTCAAAAATTTCAACCCAAATCCATTTATAAACGAGTTGGATGGGCGGGTTGGTGAGTTGACGATTACTGTTAACACCCCTAATCACTGTCTCTAGTGTTGTGAAATCATAGTCGTCCACTCCTTTCAGATATGTCCATAATCCATGCATGTTCTAAGCTTTCACCGCTCAAGTCTTACGCAATTCCAAATTATGCAAGCATCATCCTTAGCTGTGCAGATTAATCAATGCAATTTTTGTCCATGTGCAATCCATATGAAAGTATGTTAGAATACATTGCGGCTAACATGAAGCAGGTTGCGTACTTAATTTTCAAGGAAAATATGACTTATAAAAGGGGTGTAGCCAGAGATTTGGGGAGAATTTGAGAGCACAAGATTGGAGACAGCAGAAAATTATGGGAAAAATTCAAAGATGGAATTTTAGAGAGCAAGGGTTTGAGAGAAGGTGGAAAGCACAAGCGAAGAGCTGGAGCAGCAAGTTGCGTGGAGCGGCCGACATACAATCGAGGCTTCTAGCTAATAAGCTTTTCTTTCTTCTTTTCTTTTTATTATAATTGTCTTGTTTAAGATGAATTTGAATTTTATTTTGCACTTAAACATTCTTGGTTAAGCCCTAAATTTAGGGTTTAAGACGTAGTATGCATACAATATAGCGTGGTATATGATTTTAATTTATTTATGATGGATATTGTTATTAATTTAATATCCTGTGTTTTAATATGTGCTTAGCATTTGAGCTCTCACTTTGGAAATGATTTCATATATATTAAGTGATGAAATCGAGATGTGGAAGTCTAATATATGATAATCAAAATATTAAACCTAAAAATCTAGACCATGAGAATAGGCATGATAATTTTGAAAAATTCCATGAACAGTCACAAAACTTAATGAATCCTAATTGGCTAAATCCCATGAGAATAAGTGGTTAAGAATAAATTAGGGTTATGTCTTGTAGGTTTCAAGAGAATGCGCAAGAATAATTTTTGGTTTGTTCTCCTTTAACAAATAATATCTGGATTAAATAATCATACCATTACCCATTAAAAAGATGCATTGAAACCCCATATCCTAGGTACTTTTATCCCTGCTTTCTAATATTCGATTCTGAATTCTATTTTCTTTTCTCACTTTTTTATTTTTCTATTCACTTTACTTTCGATAAGAAAGCATTTAGAACAAAGTTTCAAGTCTCGAATTCTCTATAGATTGATCATTTATATAACACAATTTGTGACCCGTGCACTTGTGGTGAGATTGCGAGTAAGTATTTTAATATCGTTGCCGAGAAATTCGGTGTTATTTAAGACTTTGTATTTAAATAATTTTCTTTCTTTCTCCACCTATATCTCTGTGTATATTTTCTTTGTTTTATTTTGTCTTCATTTTTTATTTTTAGAAGTTATTTGATGGCATAACACAATCAATGATATTATGATAGGATGGTTGATAGGGTATTTCATGAGAATTATGAAATGGTAGACCAGTATAATTCATATGGAAATGGAACTTTAATAATAAATGAACCATACCAATAAGACTTGGGATACGGGCAAGAAAATTTTTACAACCATAGCAACCCCCATCTTGTTTGAAACTCTTTCTCAAGCACTCACAATCTTGATGGGCCTACTCATTTAAACTTTTCTTGGTCCAATAATCTTTCTTTTCAGTATGATCAAAATCTAGTTCTACCTCAATCTCATGAATTTTACTATGAAAATGTTAGAAAAATTGTCTCCCTGCATTCCACCAACACTTTCACCACTGCATGAAGAATCCGCTACTGACAAAATTTTAAAATGGCTTTTTCAAGAACTTGATGCAATAAAAGCACGTCTTCTAATTCATGAAGAAAAAAGTTGCACAACAAGCTAAATATTTAAATGAGAACTCCGATGAACGTCCCAGTCAACCATGTGTCGGTTGTACGAATTTTTTGAAGTTTATTGTGAATTTATCTTGAGTAATGAGGATCAAATAGAGAATGAAATGAATGCAAATGAATAAGAATAGACACAAAACGACGCATATTATGAAGACATTTTGAATGATGAGAACCAGATAGAAGATGAGGCGTAGAAGGATAAAATGCATGTAGATGAACAAGAATAGATGCAAAACGACGCATATTATGAAGATATTTTGAATGATGAGAACCAGATAGAAGATGAGGTGTAGGATGATGACAAAGAACAAAATCAAAATCAATCAAATCTTGACGAAGCTCAAGATCGATGCAATGAGGAAGAGATGATGATTAACCCATCCAAAAAAATAGAGAAAGAGAAGTCATCCTTACCACTAGAGATGCACAATCATCTTTTGTTTGTCCATAGGAAGTAGTTGAACAGTGCATAAATCCTAAAGAAATGGATATTGATGATAACAACTATATGAAAATTTCTCTTTCTTTTTATTTAGATCCCTTTTTAAGCACTATTGTTAAGCAGAAAATTATAACAAGATAATTGTTTAAGGAATTAGATATCACGTCTGGTGATAGTTCAAGTTTCACATGCATGTGGAATCCAACACAAGAAACATAAAGAAAAATCCGCATGAACTTCTTTATGAAAGATTGAGTATTGGTTTATGTAATTTCAACCAGTTCGGCTGAAGACGTTAAACTTAGTGTTACTTGGGAGGCAACCTAGTGTTTAATTAGATGATTATTATTTTCTTTCTAATATATTTTTTTAAAATTTTGATACTTGTTAATTTGGAGTTTTCATTTGGTATTTTATAGGAACTTGTTCAAGAAGAATGAAGTCTGAAAATCTAAGTGATCAAATACGAAAGTTAATAACTCACACTCATTAAAACCACTCGCTTAATTTTGATATATCTTTTTGATGACATGATTGATATTGAGGATAATGTCGGTTTCAAGCGTAGGGGTGAATGGTTGTATTATTTTCTTTGATTATTTCTTTCACCACCTCGTTAATTACATTCACTTAATTTTTGTCACATTTCGAAAAATATTTTTTGAAAATTCTTGGTAATTCTTGCATAAATTTGATATCAATTGAAACCCCGCTTTGAACTCTTGTAATGCCTATATAAGCAAGCTATACTTGGAGTTTCAAAATCTTCGAGTTAAGCGAATAACTGAAACTCCAATAAGATGATAAATTTAATTTTGAAAATGCACTTGTTGAAAAGACTTAAATTTTTGTCCTGATTCACTTGATGAAACCAATATACCAAGGAATCAATTTTGTTTTATTTCAAAGTCAGAGTAATCTTCTCTAATTTGTTTTTTCTAATATACACAATTGATCATTTAAAATTGTTGTTTTTTTTTCCGTATTCATGAAAATCTCATTCTGGTTGAATGACTAAAGCTAAAAGTCAAATTAACCTGTTTATGGACATGATTTAGGCATTGATATTTTAGATGAGCTTATCTTTAGAGTGTAACTGTTGTTTACCCCTATTGAGTCTGAATCTAAAATTTTTCATCTTTAAACCTCAATTCCCACTTAATCGAATCGACATTGAATCTGAATTCTTAGCTGAAAAGAATAACGAGAATAAGGTTTGACTACTTAAGATTGTGCGAATGATGAAAATGAGTTCTAAGATACCAAGAAATATGTTGAGGGGAGTTGTATATGTAAAAATTCTCTAAATACCCTGAAATATGGTGAGGAGAATTATTGTTGGGCTTGGTTTGAGAAAAATTAAAATAAAAACTGTTAAACCAAGGGTAAGAACAGACTTGAAAGAGAATAAAATACTAAGCATGGGAGTAACATTATTTCCTATTGCAAAATAAGGCTCTAATCAATTTAGAGACAGTTCAATTTTTAGAATTTTGTCTCTTGTGTTGAAATTAACCATTATCCCACCAAGTCCTTATGATCTTATGAACTGGTTGATTGAGTTGGTAAGGGGACTTCATATGCAAGAATTTAAGGATATACATATGAGGTAGTTTGACTAATATTTTTCGGATTACTGCCACTAATTGAATTCTTAAATGTGTATTGAAAAACCATATAAAAGGGCAGAATACCTGATAATTAGGAGTTTATTGTGGGAGTTTTTGAACTCTTAATAACTGAAAGTAGAACAAGAAACAGTGTGTATAGTGTTAATTAAGTACGAAGAGATTTTTTACTAGGTTTTTTAAGAAGTACTATGTTTAAAGTTCTGATTTAACATTCTCGCTAATTCCTCATTGACATTTTCTTTTTGCTTGAAGATTTCAAAATTTTGCAATCTATTCTTGAATTCCTTTATATTTGCTTGAAGACATGCAAAAGTTCAAGTACCAGGATATTTTATAATTGACAAATAATAATATATTCTGTGCATATTTATACTAATTTGGGGGTAATCATTTGGGTATAATGTGGAATTGACTTTTAAATGTGTATTTGCAACATTTGGATATTAAATATTAATTGTAAATGATTTAAAATATTCTTGTGATTTTTTGGCTTGAAATTACATTTTTATTTGTCACCATAAAATCAAATAAGTTTGAATAATTTTCTATATTGATAACCTATTAATGGAATTGATGAATTAATTATTCAAATATTTTTTTATGCAGGAGAACAAATTTCAGAAAGTGGGCGCCACAAGATTATGCCTAGCTGTCCACTGATTGCAAGATCCAAGCAGTCTAATTTTTCTGATGTCCACCATTTTCTGAACCGTCCAAGCGACGATCATATGGCATCAATCTCAGCCGTCCATTATAGTGGGGTCCACCGTAGAAATCAAGCAAATATCGACTGCCAACCTCAACCGTTCAAAGGAATTAAATTATATATTTAACGGAAAATCAGCAAGCTTGATCGCGTCCAAAAAAATCAGCCGTGAATTTTTAAGCCAGCCTTCATTTAATCTATGCCGTCCAAAACCAAAGCAAAAATTCTGAACCGTCAAAATAAGGACGGCCCAGCCAAAACAGATCTTCTCCGTCCATTTTTTTCCAATATGCAAATCCCATAAAGCAGTTGATCAAACCGTCCATTTTTCTTCAACGGCCTGAAATTCAGTCGTCCTGCCGTCCATTTTTCTTCAATCTTCCTGCAAAGATCTGCACCGTTCAAATTTTTTTTAGCACTCTAGTAATAATCTCAGCCGTCCAATGACCAAGCAGCTGTCCACGTCCAATCTTCGTGTAATTCTTCAAGCTGTCCACTGGCCAAGTGATCCCCACCATCCAGAATTCTAACCATGCCTGCAAAAAGCATTAGCCGTCAGGTTATCCATCAAGCTGCAAATCTGCAAATCAGGCCATCGTGATTTTTAGCACGTCTAAATTAGATCCAAGAAATTATCTGCCTTCCAAATTTGTCCAGAAAATTATTGGCCAATAAACAATGCAGATCACCGTCTCTAGTGTGGTGAAATCACAGTCGTCCATTCCTTCCCAGATATGCACGTAATCCATGCGTGTTCCAAGCTTTTATCGCTCAAACCTTACGCAATTCCAAATTACGCAAGCATCACCCTTGGCTGTCCAGATTAATCTATGCAATTTTAGTCCATGCGCAATCCGTATGCAAGTAAGCTAGGATGCGTTGTGGCTAACATGAAGCAGGCTGCGTACTCAATTTTCAAGGCAAATCCCACTTATAAAAGGGATGTTGTTGGAAACATGAGGAAAACTAGCTAAATCTATGTTTTGATGATTAACAAATCAATTTGAGTATGTCTTGGCTACTAACAAAGTTTGTGAAATGTTTAAAGAATACACATTTGAACAAAATCAAGTTAGGAAGGCCAAGTCGATCCCCAAGTCGACTCCAAGATCGACTTCAAACATGCAGAACGTCCAGAGTTGAAATGGGAGAAAGAGCAAGTGAAGTCGCAGGTCAAGTCGACTCCACATGCGACTTGGGTAGCCAAGTCGCAGACGAAGTCGACCTCGCTATCGACTTCAGAAGTGCAAATTTGTCCAGAGCTGAAAGTTGGGACACGGAGCTGCCAAGTCGCAGGCCAAGTCGACTCCATGTGCGACTTAAGTGAAGTCGGGGACGAAGTCGACCCCAAGCGCGACTTGAGTTTGTCAAAGATCAAAGCTGCAGTTTCAAATCATTCAAAGGACTTCTTCACTCTAGACTCAAAAGCTTCAAGCATGATCAAGATCAAGTCAAGCCTATCAAGTCCAAGGACTCAAAATGAAGAACAAATCCATCAAATCAAAGGCAAAAGACATAAGCTTGCTTCAAACATTCAAGTCTCCAAAGCAAGCAAGTTCTCCAATGATTCACAGTATCAAGCAAAACCAAGAAGAAGCAAAGTCAAGCTTCTAAGGATTGCAAATCATGGAGCTAATACAATCAAGGCACAAGGATTCAGAAAGTAATACAAAAGAACTAAAGGCATGAAGAAGACTAAAACAAAAGAGAAAGATTTCCAAAGTTCCGGAGTTCAGAAAATCAACTGACGAGGTGAAGTCGCACACGAAGTCGACTCCACCTGCGACTTGGGTCAAGTCGAGAACCCAAGTCGACCCTGACTGGAACTTGAAGTTGCGACGGAGAAGCGAAGTCGCACCCGAAGTCGACTCCATCTGCGACTTGGGCGAAGTCGCATCCGAAGTCGACTCCACATGCGACTTGGGTCGCAACGGTCGGAATTAATTCGAACGTTGGCGCATTAAATGCGCGCCACCTACCTTCTAACGTTCGGATTCCCTCCAAAATTATAAATAGCATTCATGGTGGACGAGGGAAGTAGTTGGAAACCATTAAGTGAGCATAACTCCTATCTACAAGAGCATTAAAGTGATCAAGCCAATCAAGAGAGGAAGAATTGTGCTTCAAGTTGCAAGAGCTACATTCAGAAACTTCAAAGCCATCATCTACAAGTTCTTCCCTGCGCTAAATCGTTTCTACACACCTGTAAAGTGTAGTTTACTTTTATTGTTTACTTGTTTGTGTTGAACTTGATTTAGCTTGCGTAGCTAAGATCAAGAGGTAGCAAAGTAGTGTATGATTGGAGTGTGACTCATCACCTACTTGTGCTAAGTGTTTGATGCCCCCTAGAGCTAGAATCTAGAAGAGAGCAAGAGGCTCTGGTTGTACATGCCCCCTAGAGCTAGAATCTAGAAGAGAGCAAGAGGCTCTAGTTGTATTCGCGGAATACAATAGTGGAACCCAAGTCACAAGGAGTGTGAGCTTGGAAGAGTAGAGTAGGGAGGTTGCCCGAACCACTATAAAATCCTTGTCTACTTGCTTTTATTTCTGCTCTCTTTATTACTTTGCTTTCCATTCAGTTTCTTCATTCAAGGGGATTAATTCTACAAGGGGTTAAGTTTTTAAGTTATCAAAGAAATTTTTAAGAACCCAATTCACCCCTCCCCTCTTGGGTTTTGCCATCTATTCGGGACCCAACAAGTGGTATCAGAGCAGGTCTTTGAGTTAAACCAAAGAGATCTATTGATATGGCATCCCAATCGATTCCCGTTCCCGCTTTTGCCGAGGGCCAATCTTTTACAAGGCTACCATTGTTTGATGGGAACAACTTTGGCTATTGGAAGCTTCGTATGAAGCAACTCATCATGGCTACCGATATGGATTCTTGGATTGCTATCCAAGATGGTGTGATTTTGCCTACCGATGACAAAGCTTCCAAATGGACCGAAGAGGAAGTTAGAACCGTCAAGAGCAATGCCAAGGCAATGAATTCTTTATTTTGTGCTCTTACGGCTTCGGAATATGATAGAGTATCATCTTGCCTAACCGCCAAGGAGATATGGGATACTCTAACATCCATTTATGAAGGAACCTCTCAAGTCCAAGGGACTAGGAGAAATATCTTGATAGGAGAATTGGAAAGTTTTAGAATGCTAGACACAGAAAATATTTCTGAAATGTTTGCTAGATTTTCTAAGATTACTAATGCTCTAAAAGGTCTTGGAAAAGCTATTTCTGAATCTGAGCAGGTCATGAAGATATTGAGAGCTCTACCGGATTCATGGACTCCAAAGATTACAGCAATAGAAGAAGCAAAAGATCTAAACACCTTAAAGCTTGAAGACCTCATTAGCTCATTAATGTCACATGAGCTAATCAAAAGAAGAAATGAAGATCAACATAAAGGGAAGAGAACCATTGCACTCAAGGCCACTCACAACTTAGATGGATCCACCTCTTCATCTCACAACGATGATGAAGACATTGCTCTTCTCACTCGCAAATTCCGAAAGTTTGTGAGAAAAGAAAGAAACTTCAAAGATCTCAAAGAAAGACCACGACAAGTGAAGAAGAAGGAGAAAACCAAATGCTATAGATGTGGGGGAATAGGACATATGCAAACTCAATGTCCTACACCGGAAGAAAGGCCAAAGGATAATCATGAAGGCAGAAAATTTCAAAAGCAAAAGGGAAGAGGCATGTACGTCAATGAGGATACTTCATCAACATGCAGCTCTTCAACCGACGACAACAATGCAGAAAATTGTGCAAGAATTTGCTGCATGGCAAGGGTCGATCAAGAAGAAGAACTGCTATGCTTGAACACGACGGAAGTTTTGGAAGATCAATCTACCTCAACAAAATACACAGAAAGTGAAGAGGTAACTTCCAAACCTTATTCTCAATCAAGTTATTCTTCTTTTCGTGATTGCCTCAAATGTGCCGAATTAGATGAACTACAAATTGCATATGATTCATTGTATGGGGAAATCAAAAGGCTAGGAAACAAGTTGACATTAAAAAGAAAACAATGTAACTTTGTTATCATTGAAAATGGAAAACTAGCTGAAATGTCAACAAAATTGAAAGAAGAAAATGAACTGTTGTTGAAAGAAGTTGAGAAACTGAAAAAGGAGAACGAATCCTTAAATGAATCATTAGCAAAGTTCTCTAATCCCGGTGAAAATGTGAAGATGTTCTTGAATATGACCTCACAAACAGATAGAAGAGGTCTTGGATACAATACATTTGAGCAAGGAGAAAGTAGCAAGTCAAATGTGCCTACACTTTGGAAATATCAAACCAAATCTGCACTCATATACAAGCCTAAAATGAAAAATGTAATGTGGACTAGAAGGCCAACATTTGAACCAAAATGTACTTGGAGGCCTACTCCTAGATTACCAATGGCTTGCAACTTTTGCAACAAAATGGGTCATAAAGTTTACAAGTGTAACTTTAAGAGATTGTTTGATTATGGTGCAAAACTAGTTTGGGTTCCAAGGAACACAAGATTTGGACTTTCTAAGTTGAAGCAACAAAGGTTGAATAATGTTACTAACCCAAATGGACCCATAAAATGGGTACCAAAAGGATAAGGATTATTTGCTTATTTTTCAGACATGTCTTAAGGCAAAGGCAAACAATGAATGGTTCATGGATAGCGGTTGCTCAAGGCATATGACCGGTGAAAGAAGTTTGTTTCACAAACTTAAACCTTGCAACGATGGAACGGTTGCCTTTGGTAATAATGAGAAAGGTAAAATAAAAGGTAAAGGAAATATTTATAGTATCTCAAATACATGCATGGAGGATGTTTTGTTTGTTGAAGGACTCAAGCATAACTTAATGAGCATTAGCCAATTATGTGATAAAGGATATAAAGTTGTGTTTGAATCATCTATATGTAATGTATTTGATGGAGAACATATCATGTTTAGCGGAAGAAGACATGGAAATGTATATTTGGTTTCACTTGATGAACTAGATGGTCAATGTCTAATGGCCATTGAAAATGATCCATGGGTTTGGCATAAAAGACTTGGACATGTGAATATGTCAAACATAAAGACCCTATGGAAAAAGAATTTGGTAGAAGGCTTGCCAAAGTTGAAATATGACAAAGACAAAATTTGCAAGGCATGTCAATTATCTAAACAACCAAAGATGTCTTTTTCTACCAAAAAGGAGATTTCCACCACAAGGCCACTTGAATTGCTACACATGGATCTATATGGACCATCCGACATTTTAACCATTGGTGGAAAGAAATATGTATTTGTTATTGTAGATGACTTTTCAAGATTCACATGGATAATTCTCTTAGCTAGCAAAGATGAAGCCTTCTCTATGTTTTCAACTTTTGTAAACTTGGTGGAAAATGAAAAACAAAGTACTATTATGTCTATAAGAAGTGACCATGGTGGTGAATTTGAAAACAAACGATTCATAGAATTATGTAATGAAAAAGGAATTCATCACACATTTTCTGCACCAAGAACTCCACAACAAAATGGAGTAGTTGAAAGGAAAAACAGAACTATACAAGAGATGGCTAGAACAATGATAAATGAGAGCAAATTATCCAAGAAGTTTTAGGGTGAAGTTGTGAGCACAGCTTGTCATGTTTTAAATCGAGTTACCATTAGAGCTATCTTGAAAAAGACCCCATATGAGCTATGGAAGGGAAGGAAACCAAACATATCTTATTTTCATGCTTTTAGATGCACATGTTATGTTCTGAACAATGGAAAAACCAACTTGGGAAAACTTGATGCTAAAAGTGATGAAGCAATATTCCTTGGTTATTCATCAAATAGCAAAGCATATAGAGTTTTCAATAAACGAAACCAAGTTGTAGAAGAATCCATACATGTTGTTTTTGATGAGACTAACCCTTGTTTCAAAAGAAAGGATGATTTAAGTGATGCAGATGACATAGCAAGCAATCTTGAGAAACTGCATATGGAAAAGCAAGAGGAATTCATGGAGGAAAGGGTAAGTGAAGGTAACAATTCCTATAAACCTCCAACTGATTTAAAATTCAATCATGCACATCCAATTGAGCAAGTTATAGGAAATGTGTATGAAGGTGTAAAAACTAGAAGATCAAAGCAAAATGTGTGTGGACAATATGCTTTTGTATCCAAGATTGAACCTTCTAATATTGAACAAGCTCTTGATGATGAAAACTGGATTATAGCAATGCAAGAAGAGCTAAATCAATTTGAAAGAAATCAAGTTTGGCACCTTGTTCCTAGACCAAATGATTGTACTATTATTGGCACCAAGTGGGTCTTTAGGAACAAATTAGATGAAAGTGGACTTGTAGTGAGGAACAAAGCTAGACTTGTGGCAAAAGGATACTCACAAGAAGAAGGAATAGATTTTGAAGAATCCTATGCCCCGGTTGCTAGATTAGAGGCAATTCGTATCTTACTAGCTTTTGCATCTCACATGAACTTTAAATTGTTTCAAATGGATGTCAAAAGTGCATTTCTGAATGGTTATATAAATGAAGAGGTGTATGTAGAACAACCACCTGGATTTGAGGAAAAAGATCAATCTAAATTTGTATACAAGCTAACCAAAGCATTATATGGATTAAAACAAGCTCCAAGAGCTTGGTATGATAGACTAAGCAAATTTCTGATTGATCATGATTTTCAAAAAGGAAATGTAGACACCACTTTATTTATCAAGTACAATGGAAAGGATATATTGATCATTCAGATTTATGTAGATGATATTATTTTTGGTGCTACTAATGAAACTCTTTGCCAAGAATTTTCTGAGCTTATGCAGAAAGAGTTTGAGATGAGCATGATGGGAGAGCTAAACTTCTTCCTTGGACTGCAAATCAAGCAATTAAATGAAGGAATTTTCATTAACCAGTCCAAGTATATCAAGGAAATGCTAAAGAAGTTTGGCATGGAGAATAGCAAAGGAGCAAACACGCCCATGAGCTCTACAATCAAGCTTGACAAAGATGAGAAGGGCAAAGTAGTTGATTTAAAATTGTATAGAAGCATGATAGGTTCCTTATTGTATTTAACTGCTTCTAGGCCAGATATTTTGTTTAGTGTGTGTATGTGCTCTAGATTTCAATCATGCCCAAAAGAATCACACTTGGTAGCTTTGAAAAGAATTTTTAGATATCTAGTAGACACTACCAATTTAGGACTATGGTATCCAAAGGGCTCTAATTTTGATCTAATCGGCTACTCGGATGCGGATTTTGCTGGTTACAAAGTAGATAGAAAAAGCACAAGTGGAACATGTCAGTTTCTTGGAAGCATGATAGTTTCATGGTTTTCAAGAAAACAAACTAGTGTTGCTCTATCTACGGCGGAAGCCGAATACATTGCCGCCGGGAGCTGTTGTGCTCAATTACTTTGGATGAAACAGCAACTTAGGGACTATGGCATGGATTTCAAAGATATACCTATCAAATGTGATAATACAAGTGCCATATGTCTAACCAAGAATCCAGTCCTGCATTCTAGGACCAAACATATAGACCTTAGACATCATTTCATTAGAGAACATGTAGAAAATCATGACATATGTTTGGTATATGTAAGAACTGAGGATCAAGTTGCAGATATATTCACTAAACCCCTAGCAAAAGAAGCATTTTATAAGATTAGAAATGACATGGGAATGCTTGAACTAACTTAAAGCATAAATTGAGGGGGAGCACCTGTTTAGGGGGAGCAATCCCACCTATCTATTTCTTTATCCTCTAATCTTTTTGATATATTGACAAAAAGGAGGAGAGAGATTTAAGAATGGGGAGAAGAAGAGTATTTGAGTTGAAAAATTGAGTATAAGTCTTTATGATTAAAGGGGAGAGAGATTTAAGGAGAGAAGAGTAGGATATGTATATGCTTAAATGAATACTTTGAATGTTTGCATGATTTCATAATGCAATATGAGCATATTTATTTAAATGAAAGGTATCCACTCAAATCGGTTTTGTCAATCATCAAAAAGGGGGAGATTGTTGGAAACATGAGGAAAACTAGCTAAATCTATGTTTTGATGATTAACAAATCAATTTGAGTATGTCTTGGCTACTAACAAAGTTTGTGAAATGTTTAAAGAATACACATTTGAAGAAAATCAAGTTAGGAAGGCCAAGTCGATCCCCAAGTCGACTCCAAGATCGACTTCAAACATGCAGAACGTCCAGAGTTGAAATGGGAGAAAGAGCAAGTGAAGTCGCAGGTCAAGTCGACTCCACATGCGACTTGGGTAGCCAAGTCGCAGACGAAGTCGACCTCGCTATCGACTTCAGAAGTGCAAATTTGTCCAGAGCTGAAAGTTGGGACACGGAGCTGCCAAGTCGCAGGCCAAGTCGACTCCATGTGCGACTTAAGTGAAGTCGGGGACGAAGTCGACCCCAAGCGCGACTTGAGTTTGTCAAAGATCAAAGCTGCAGTTTCAAATCATTCAAAGGACTTCTTCACTCTAGACTCAAAAGCTTCAAGCATGATCAAGATCAAGTCAAGCCTATCAAGTCCAAGGACTCAAAATGAAGAACAAATCCATCAAATCAAAGGCAAAAGACATAAGCTTGCTTCAAACATTCAAGTCTCCAAAGCAAGCAAGTTCTCCAATGATTCACAGTATCAAGCAAAACCAAGAAGAAGCAAAGTCAAGCTTCTAAGGATTGCAAATCATGGAGCTAATACAATCAAGGCACAAGGATTCAGAAAGTAATACAAAAGAACTAAAGGCATGAAGAAGACTAAAACAAAAGAGAAAGATTTCCAAAGTTCCGGAGTTCAGAAAATCAACTGACGAGGTGAAGTCGCACACGAAGTCGACTCCACCTGCGACTTGGGTCAAGTCGAGAACCCAAGTCGACCCTGACTGGAACTTGAAGTTGCGACGGAGAAGCGAAGTCGCACCCGAAGTCGACTCCATCTGCGACTTGGGCGAAGTCGCATCCAAAGTCGACTCCACATGCGACTTGGGTCGCAACGGTCGGAATTAATTCGAACGTTGGCGCATTAAATGCGCGCCACCTACCTTCTAACGTTCAGATTCCATCCAAAATTATAAATAGCATTCATGGTGGACGAGGGAAGTAGTTGGAAAACATTAAGTGAGCATAACTCCTATCTACAAGAGCATTAAAGTGATCAAGCCAATCAAGAGAGGAAGAATTGTGCTTCAAGTTGCAAGAGCTACATTCAGAAACTTCAAAGCCATCATCTACAAGTTCTTCCCTGCGCTAAATCGTTTCTACACACCTGTAAAGTGTAGTTTACTTTTATTGTTTACTTGTTTGTGTTGAACTTGATTTAGCTTGCGTAGCTAAGATCAAGAGGTAGCAAAGTAGTGTGTGATTGGAGTGTGACTCATCACCTACTTGTGCTAAGTGTTTGATGCCCCCTAGAGCTAGAATCTAGAAGAGAGCAAGAGGCTCTGGTTGTATATGCCCCCTAGAGCTAGAATCTAGAAGAGAGCAAGAGGCTCTAGTTGTATTCGCGGAATACAATAGTGGAACCCAAGTCACAAGGAGTGTGAGCTTGGAAGAGTGGAGTAGGGAGGTTGCCCGAACCACTATAAAATTCTTGTCTACTTGCTTTTATTTCTGCTCTCTTTATTACTTTGCTTTCCATTCAGTTTCTTCATTCAAGGGGATTAATTCTACAAGGGGTTAAGTTTTTAAGTTACCAAAGAAATTTTTAAGAACCCAATTCACCCCTCCCCTCTTGGGTTTTGCCATCTATTCGGGACCCAACAGATGTGGCCAGCAAATTTGGGGAGAATTTGAGAGCACAAGATTGGAGACAAGCTAAAAATTGAGGGAAATTTTCAGAGATGGAATTTGAAAGAGCAAGGGTTCAACAGAAGGTAGAGTGCACAAGGCAAGAGGCGAAGCAGCAAATTGGGTGGAGCGACCGACACACCATCAGGGATTCCAACCAATAAGCATTTTTTTCTTTTTTTTCTTTTTTTAATCGTCTTGTTTAAGATGTATTTTGATTTTAATTTTATTTTACAATTAAATATGTTCTGCTAAGCCCCAAATCTAAGGTTTAGAATGTAGCATGCATAGAGTATAACATGGTCTAGTTTTAATTTATTTATAATGGAAATTGATTTTAATTTAATATCTGATTATTTAATGCTTGCCTAGTGTTTGAGCTCCCACTTTGGCAATGATTTTATATATATTAAGCAACAGAACCGAGATCTAAAAGTCAAATATATGATAATTAAAATATTAAACCAGGAAATCTAACCATGAGAATAGGCATGATGATCTTTAGGAATTCCGTAAACAACCATAGAACTCAATGAATCCTAATTGGTTTAATCTCATTAGAATTGGTGCCTTGTAAATTTTGAGAGAATGTGCAATGATAATTTAGGGTTTATTCTCCTTTAACAAATAATATCTAAATTAAATGATCATACTATTGTTGGAATTTAAGGCAAATTAAGCACAATCCATGTTTGATGATTAACAACTCAATTTGAGAAATATTTAACTACTAATGTGGTTTCTAGGTGTTGCAAAGGTTTATAAAATCAAGATTTAAAAGATAACAGGTGAAGTCAATACCCAAGTTGATTCCAGAATCGACTTCAAGTGACATAAAATCGACAGAGCTGAAATTGGGACTCGGAGACAGGTGAAGTCGCAGTCGAAGTCGACTCTGCTTGTGACTTAGGTGAAATCGCAATTCCAAGTCGACTCCATATGCGACTTGGGTATGGCTTTGCTGAAGACTTCAAAATCTTAGAGTTAAGTCGCTCTCCAAGTCGACTCCATCATGCGACTTAGGTGAAGTCGCATCTCAAGTCAACCCTGTTGGTCCCGAGTTTATGGCGATTACCCAAGAGGGGAGGGGTGAATTGGGTATTTAAAAATCTTTCGCTTAAACAGAAAATGTTCCCCGGTTTAGTCCAATCCTCTTCAATGAAACAAAAGGAAAGCAATAAGAGCAGAAGTATAAATCAATGGACAGGGTTTTATAGTGGTTCAGGCAACCTTCCCTACTCCACTCTTCCAAGCTCACACCCTTTGTGACTTGGGTTCCACTGTGTATTTCACAAATACAATTAGAGCCTCTGCTCTCTCCTAGATTCCAGCTCTAGGGGGCATAAACAACACACAACACAAGTAGGTGACGAGTTTCACTCCAGTCACACACTACTTTGTTTACACTTGATCCTAGTTACCAACACTAAATCAAGTTCAATACAATAAGAAAAATAATAAAGAAAGTTTCTACACGTTACTGTTGTGTAGAGGCAGATTTAGCGTGAAGAAGAACTTGTACAGAAGACTGAATGGTTCAGCAAGTAGCTCTTGGCAGGTTGAATGCAAAGTTCTTCTTTGGGATGTTGGCTTGATCACTTAATGCTCTTAGAGATGGGAGTTGTGCTCAATTAATGAATTTTTAGCTACCCTCACGTCTATATTGAATGCGTTATATAAATGATGAGGGAATTCGAACGTTTGGAAGTAGGTGGCGTGCATTTAATGCGCCAACGTTCAAAAAATTTCCGAACGTTGCGACCCAAGTCGCAGGTGGAGTCGACTTCAGGTGCGACTTCAGCTTTCAGCAAATACTTCAAGTTTCACTTTAGGTCGACTTGGTCCTGGACTTGACCCAAGTCGCAGGTGAAGTCGACTTCGGGTGCGACTTCACTTTCTGTGCTTGCTTGATGAACTTGAAATCCTTGGAAATGACTTTTGTCTCTTGATTTTCTTCATATTAATTGAACTTCCATTTATTTATATCTCTTGGAACTCAGTATGATCATCCTAGCTTGAAAACTTTAAGCTCTGTGTTTTGAAATCTTGAATACTTGAATCTTGGAGTTCATGAAAATGTCCAAATGAATATTTCTTGATCTAAATTGAGTTATTCATGTAGAACTGCTTGTTTTGGACTTCATTTGATCCAAGTTGAATGTTTGGGTTGACTTGGTCTTCAACTTCACTCAAGTCGTAAGTTAAGTCGACTTGGTCTGCGACTTCACCCTAGTCCCATGTGGAGTCGACTTCGTTTGCGACTTCAGCAGCTCTTGGTCCTCAACTTCGACGCTGGACAAAAAATCAGGTTTGAAGTCGATGCTGGAGTCGACTTGGGGATCGACTTAGCCTAAGTCGATGCCTGAGTCGACTTGGAAATCGACTTGACCTGTCATACTTTATTTTCTTCATTTTTATATCCTTTAAACATTTCACAAAACATATTAGTAGCCAAAACTTACTCAAATTGATTTGTTAATCATCAAAACACAGGCTTAGCTTATTTTGCCTTTGATTTCAACACTTGTTTCCAACAATCTCCCCCTTTTTAATGATTGACAAAACCGATTTGAGTATATACCTTTCAATATCTTTAAAACATGCCATTTTATCTTTTAGGATAATCATGGGTCTTTTGCATTTTGAACTTAATGAAATTAACAAACATATTCATGCATATTTCATTTTCAATAACTCACAAGTTAAAAATCATTCATACAAGCATTTCATCATTCATTCAAACAACCATTTCAATTTCATATAAAAACAGAACACAAGTAATCAGAGCATAAGTATAAACTTTTCATAAGTAAACAGAGCATAAACAACTTTTTCATAAGCAAAGTAAAACCTATATACAAGCTACCTAACTCAAAATCCTAAAAATTAAAATCAAACTCAACTATTCTCTCCCTTTTTGTCAATAGATCAAATAGGGGTAGACTCGCTGAGATTTGGCATATAAAAATGCCGATATGGGATATTGAGTGGATTGGAGAGCAGGAGAAGGTGGGATAGGTCGAACATGGGCCGATGAGTAAAAAGATGAGATAGGATCCGGAGTCGGATATCGGCGCACGGACTTGGTGTCAAAAGGATCCAACTCAGGTATGGGTTGATTCCGGTTGCTTCTGGACGCCAAATGATACCGAATCGTCCTAAGCTCCCGATCCATGTGGTCCTGTCTCGAATGCATGTCCATGATGGCAGTGAGGACCCCGGCGATCTGAGATGTCAATCGGTCCTCTATCTGCGCCAAGTGCTCTCGGATGACATTCACCGAGTTATCCCATGATGGTGGTTGAGGTGTGAGGTCTGGGATCTCGGAACCATGAGGTGAACATGACCCATGGGAATGTGGTGACGCGGGCTCCTTGGGAGTGTCCTGAGGTGGAGTGGGTTGCTCCTTTGGTGATGGCGGGGGCTGCTCCCCCTGAACCTGTGCATCTCCGGCTTCTTCTAGAGCCGGTACACCCATCCTTTCTTGGATCCGTTCTGCCCTGAACTGATCCACGTTGATCTTCATCCTTTGAAGTAAGGCTTTGTTGATCGCATTCGTCGGCTCCAACACCTCGAATGGCTCACCTTCAATATCCACTTGGTAATGCTTCAGGATCTTAGTGATCCAAGTCCCGTAAGGCAAAACCCCGCGTGGGTTGTCCTTTCTGGAGGCAAGGGCCTCAAGGAAGAGTCGCGGGAGACTGACTTTGACTCTATTGGCGACTTTCCAAAGGATTTCTGCCTCCTGCGGGTTCACCTGATTTCTTCCTCCGCCCTTGGGATAGATGCAGTGGGCGATCAATAGCCTTAGGACTCTCAACCTGGGGGATAAGTCCATGTAATGTAAAAATTTAATCCTAAGGTGATATTTGTTGCTCCTAGTGAGCTGGTTGTACATCTTAGTTAGGGAAAGGTTTGCGGGTAGCTTTTCATCCTCAAATGGTACTCCAAGGATTCTGCCGATCTTCATAAAGGCTTGATCCTAACTTGGGGCCCCCATTGTGCCCAAGAACATCTCAACTCCTTTAACAAACGTACTAAAATATTGATCATCCCACAAGTAGTAGAAAATCCTAGTCAAGTCGGCATATACTCTGTCATCTGATTTCAAAAGTCTTGTCCATCCTTGAAAATCCAAAAGCTCCTCGATTTCAAACTCATTTTTCAAACTCGTAATCGCTTAGAAATTTGAAATATATGATCTTGGGAATGAATATCTTACGCTCATAGAAGCTTTTGTAGAAGCGACTGTGCTGTAGCTCAGTCTTGAAATATGTGGTCGGCATTTTCAAGACCTGCCCTTTTGCAGTTGGAGTTCCTCTTCTTCTGGCTCCTACATCTGAACTTCCAGATGTCTTAGTTTCTTCTCCCCTTCGGGCTGTTGTAGATGGAGTCCCGGCCTGAAATCAGACTCGACGACCGGTGGAGGTGGATGGTTCCTCCCGGGCACGCTTTGAGGGAGTCCGTTGTCTCCTGGGGACTTCCTCTTCGGCTTAGGAGCTGGATGGTCTGGGAACAGGCCTTTGGGATGGCTTGGATACAGCTAGTTTGGGCAATTTAGACTTGGGTGCCATTGGATTTGATCTTTGTAATGGAATTTTCAAAATGAGATTATGAGAGAAGAAAAAAAGGAGATAAAGATGGAATGCAGAAAGGCTGGGAGAGAAAAACAGGGAGAGAAAAAGAGGGCTGGAAAGAGAAAACAGAAAGGGATCGAGTAGTGAGAGAGATAGGGAAAGAGAAAGCAGAGAGAGATTGAGAGAAAGAGTGGAAGTTCGGAGAGAAAAAACTCGAGCAGGAGAGGAAAAAAAATGAGAAACAGAGAGAGAGAGTTGCCGGAGAGAGAAGAGAGGGAATGCCGGAAGAGAGGCAGACTGCCGGAGAAGAGAGAGAGAGGGAGAGGAAACGAGAGAGGGCTCGTGCTGGAGAGACGGAGTCCAAAGAAGAAAAATGGTGGAGAGATTAATGGAGAGAGGAAATCGGCGCGGGAGAAATGTGAAGGAAGAAAGGGAGAAGGAAAGAAGAAGAAGAGAGGGAGAAGCCCGACGGTCGCGCACTGAAGTCGACTTACCCTAGTCGAAGTCGACTTCGCCCCGACGTGGAGTTGACTTCGCCTACCTGGAGTCAACTTCACCGAAGTCGACTTGGGACTTTCGGAGTCGACTTGGCCTATCGACTTGAACTATTCCAAGTTTATTTCTCCTATCTAATTGTTTCTAATTTAACTCAATCATCCCCATATCATTTTTAATTTTGTAAAAAGATTCTTTTGCTAAAGATTTGGTGAATATATCAGCAATCTGATCCTCAGTTTTCACATATTCCAAACAAATATCATGGTTTTCAAAATGTTCTCTGATAAAATGATGTCTTAAGTCTATATGCTTGGTCTTAGAATGCAGTACCGGATTTTTGGTTAAACATATTGCACTGGTATTATCACATCTAACAGGTATATCTTTGAATTTCATGCCATAATCACTAAGTTGTTGTTTCATCCAAAGTAATTGGGCACAACAGCTCCCGGCGGCAATGTATTCGGCTTCAGCGGTGGATAGAGCAACACTAGTTTGTTTTCTTGAAAACCATGAAACCAACATGTTCCCAAGAAACTGACATGTTCCACTAGCGCTTTTTTTTTATCTACCTTGTAACCGGCAAAATCCGCATCCGAGTACCCGATTAGATCAAAATTAGAACCCTTTGGATACCAAAGTCCTATGTTGGTAGTATCTACTAAATATCTGAAAATTCTTTTTACAGCTACCAAATGTAATTCTTTTGGACATGATTGAAATCTAGAGCACATACAAATACTGAACAGTATATCGGGTCTAGAGGCGGTTAAATATAATAAATATCCTATCATGCTCCTATATATCTTTAAATCAACAGATTTACTTTTCTCATCTTTGTCAATTTTAATGGTTGAGCTCATAGGCGTGTTTGCCCCTTTGCTATTTTCCATGCCGAACTTCTTTAACATTTCTTTGACATACTTGGACTGGTAATTTGTAGTCCAAGGAAAAAAATTTAGCTCCCCCATCATACTCATCTCAAATTTCTTCTACATAAGCTCAGAAAATTCTTGACAAAGGATCTCATTAGTAGCACCAAAAATTATATTATCTACATAAATTTGAATGATCAAAATATTTTTTTCTTTATACTTGATAAACAGAGTGGTGTCTACCTTTCCCTTTTGGAAGTCACGATCAATCAAAAATTTGCTCTATCTTTCATACCAAGCCCTTTGAGCTTGTTTTAATCCATATAATGCTTTGGTTAATTTGTATACAAATTTAGATTGATCTTTCTCCTCAAATCCAGGTGGTTGTTCAACATACACCTCTTCATTTATATACCCATTCAAAAATGCACTTTTAACATCCATTTGAAACAATTTAAAGTTCATGTGAGATGCAAAAGCTAGTAAAATATGAATAGCCTCTAATCTAGCAACCGGAGCATAGGATTCCTCAAAGTCTATTTCTTCTTCTTGTGAGTATCCTTTTGCCATAAGCCTAGCTTTGTTTCTCACCACAACTCCATTTTCATCTAGTTTGTTCCTAAAGACCTATTTTGTGCCAATGACAGTACAGTCTTTTGGTCTTGGTATAAGATGTCAAACTTGGTTTCTTTCAAATTGATTTAGCTCTTCTTGGGAAAAGATGAAGTCCAAGTCGACCCAAGCCTGTGACACAAGTATGTGGCTACCTTATAATGATTCAGAAACATCCTATTAAAGAATGGACAACAAGATCAAGAGGAAATAATCACCATGAATCAAGGCCATAAGAAAGAATCTTTCAAGAGACTAGTGTATTGCTTAAGTTAAGCAAAATAGTACATATCAAGGACATCTAATGAAGATCAAGAGAAGAAAGGGGATATATACAACATAAAGATCACTTGCAAGACCTTGAAGTTCCAATATGATCTATGGCTGGTGAAGTCGCATCCGAAGTCGACTCTATCTGTGACTTGGGTCAAGTCCGAGATCAAGTGGACCTGAACTTGGAACTTGAGTTGGAAGTTGAAGACTGAAGTCACACCCGAAGTCGACTCCACCCAGCGACTTGAATGAAGTCGCATGCTAAGTCGACTCCAAATGCGACTTGGTTCACAACGATCGGAAAAATTCGAATGTTGGCGCATTAAATGTGCGCCACCTACCACTAAATGTTCGAAATTCACTTCTCATTATTTAAGGAGCATCAAGTGAACGTAAATGCAATTTAAATAACATTGAATGAGCTCACCTTCTATCCTCTCTTGCATTTAAAGTGATCTACAAGAAATTTGAAGAAGAACTTGCCATTAAAATTGCTGAAAGCTACATCGCTCAATCAACTACTGCTTTCACGAGTTCTTCCACGTGATTGATACTACCTACATAAATCTGTAATGTTCTTCCACGTGCTTGATACTACCTACATAAATCTGTAATGTGTAGATCTTTTTATTCATTATTTATTTATTTTTCCCACTTGGTTTGATATTGGAAATTAAAACCAAGTGAAGGCAAAGTAGTGTGTGATTGGAGTGAAACTCGTCACCTACTTGTGCTGAGATTGTACAAGCCCCCTAGAGCTAGAATCTAGAAGAGAGCTATTGTTCTAAGTTGTATTGAAAATACAATGGTGGAACCCAAGCCACAACGGGTGTGTGCTTGGAAGAGTGGAGTAAGGGAGGTTGTCCGAACCACTATAAATCTTTGTATTTTGAAGTGGTATGATTGCTTGTGTTTGATTGCATTATTTCTCACCAACTTATTGATCGTTTCATTGAGGGGATTAATTCCGCAAAGGAGAAATTTCTATTTAACCAAAGAATTTTTCAAATACCTAATTCACTCCTCCCCTCTTGGGTAACTGCCATAAACTCGAGACTAACAACTATTACTCATTGCAAAAGACACATGTGAAATCCTAAATCCTAAGTACTCTCATCCCTGCTTTCTAATATTTCATTTTTCTATTTTTCTATTCACTTTACTTTCGATAAGAAAGCATTTAGAATAAAGTTTTAAGTCCTGAATTCATTTTGGATCGATAATTTATATATTATAATTTATGACCCGTGCACTTTCGCTAAGATTGCAAAAAGTATTTTGGTATAATTGCTGAGGAATTCAGTGTTATTTAAGACTTTGTATTTAATTAGTTTTTTTCTTTCTGTACCTATATCTCTCTATATATTCCCTTTGTAGATAATTTCTGTCTTTTGTCTTCTTTTTTATTTTTAGAAATTATTTAATGGTACACCACAATCAATGATATGATGATAGGATGGTTAATAGAGTATTTCATGAAGTATAATTCATATAGAGAAGGAACTTCAATGATAAATGCATCATACTAACAAGACTTGGTATACGAGCAACAAAGTTTTTACATCTATGATAACCCCCATCTTGTTTGAAACCCTTTCTCAAGCACTTACAATCTTGATAGGCCTACACATTCAAACCTTTCTTGTTCCGATAACCTTTCTTTTCAACATGATCAAACTTGCTTTCAGCCTCAATCTCATGAATTTTACTTTGAAAATATGTTAGTAAATTTTCTCCCTCCATTCCACCAATAGTTGCACCACAGCTTGAATAATCTCCTACACACAAAATTTTAAAACAGTTTCAGTAAGAACTTATCAAATGAAATAGTTTTTTCTGATTTTAGGAGAAAAAGTTGTACAATAAGGCAACCATCTAAATGATAACTCTGACAAACCTCCTCGTCAACCATGCATGGAATCTATGGAATTTTCTAAAGATTATTGTGAAATTATCTTGACTAATGAGGATCAAGTAGACGATAAGATGAATGTAAATGAACAATAGTAGATGCAAAATAAGGCATATTATAAAGATATTTTGAATGATGTGAATCAAACAGAAGATGAGATGCAGGACAATGGCATTGAGAAAATTCAAAATTAGTCAAATCTGGAGGAAGCTCAAGATGAAAGCAATGAGGAAAAGATGGTGATGAATCCATCCAAAAACTAGAGAAAGAGAAATCATCCATACCACTAGAGATACACAAGCCATCCTTTATTTTTCCGCAATGAGTAGTTGAACAATGCATAAATTCTAAAGAAATGGATATTGATGATAATAACTTTAGAAAATTTCTTTTTCTTTTTAGTTGGATCCATTTTTAGACACTAACGACATTATGATTTGGCAGAAAATTATAACAAGATGATATTGTTGAAGGAATTGGATATCATGTCTGTTGATAGTCCAAGTTTCACATGCACGTGAAATCCAACACAAGAGAACATAGAGAAAGATCCGCATTAACTTATTTTTTGAAAGATTGGGTGTTGATTTATGCAACTTCAACCAATTCGACTAAAGATGTTAAACTTAAAGCTACTTGGGAGGTAACTTAGGGTTTAATTAAGGAAGTATTAGTTTCTTTCTAATATTTTTATTTTTAGAATTTCGATACTTATTGACTTGGAGTTTTCATTTGGTGTTTTACAGGAACTCGCTCAAGAAGAATGAAGGTTGTAAATCTCAGTAACCAAACAGGAAAGTTAATAGCTCACACTCATTAAAACCACTCGCTTAATTTTGATTTAACTTTTTGATGACATAATTTACATTGCAGACAATGTCGGTTTCAAGCATGGGGGTGAATGCGTTGCATTATTTTCTTCAATTATTTTTCATTACGCTGATGATTACATTCACTTAATTTTTGTCAAATTTTGAAAAAAAAATAAAAAATTCTTTGTAATTCTTACATAAATTTTGATATTGGACTGATTGAGACCCCACCTTGAACTCTTCTTATGCTTATATAAGCAAACTATACTTCGAATTTCAAAATCTCTGAGTTAAGCGAATAACTGAACTCTAGTGAGATATTAAATTTATTTTTGACATGTACTTACTGAAATGGCTTGAATTTTTGTCCCGATTCACTTGATGAAACTGATATTCCAAGGAACCAACTTTCTTTTATTTCAAAGTCAGAGTGACCTTCTCTAATTTGTCAAAGATTGATTCTAATATACACAATTGGTCATTTAAAAAGATAGTTTTTCCCGTATAAATGAAAATCTTGTTTTGGTTGAAGGATTTTCAAAATTAAAACTCAGTTTAACCTATTATAGACATGATTAATGCACTGATATTTCTGATGAGCTTATCTTTTCAAGTGTAACTGTTGTTTACTCCTATTAAGCCTAAATTTAAAATTTTTCTTCTTTAAACCTCAATTTTCACTTAATTAAACTAACTTTGAATCTAAATTCTGAGTTGAAAAGAATAACGATAGTAAGGTTTGACCACTTAGATTATGTGAATGATGAAAATGAGTTCCTAGGTACCCAGAAATATGGCGAGGGAAATTATTTGTGAAAATTTTCCTTAGATACCTTGAAATATGGTGAGAAAAATTATTGCTGGACTTAGTTTGAAAAGAAATTAAAATAAAAAAAGCTAAACCAAGGATAAGAACAAGTTTGAAAGAAAATAAAAGCACTAAGTGTGGGGATGACATTTTTTCCTATTGCAAAAGTGATGCTCAAATCAATTTAGAAACGATTCAATTTTTGAAAATTTTAAAAAAAAATTCTCTTGTGCTAAACTTGACCGTTGTCCTAAAAAGTCCTTATGATCATATGAACTAGTTGATTGAGTTGGTGAAGGGAATTCATATGCAAAAAATTTGAGAATACGTATATGAGGTAATTTGATTGATATTTTTTTGAATTACTGCCACTAATTGAATTGTTGAATGTGTATTGAAAAACCAGATAAAAAGGGGCGAATACCTGATAATTAGGAGTTTATTGTGTTAATTTATGAACTCTTAATAACTAAAAGTAGAATAGGTGACAATGTGTACAGTGTTAATTAAGTAAGAAGGGATTTTTTTTACTAGGTTATCTAATAAGTGCTATGTTTAAAGTTTTGAATTAACATTTTCACTAATTCCTCATTGACAATTCCTTTTTGCTCAAAGTTTTAAAATTTTGCAATCTATTTTTGAATTCTTTTGTATTTGTTTGAGGACAAGCAAAAGTTCAAATGTAGGTGTATTTAATAATTGGAAAAATTTTGTGGGCATTTTATACTAATTTGGTGGGTAATTATTCAAGTATAATGTGAAATTGACCTTAAAATATGTATTGCAACATTTGTGTATTAAATATTAATTTCAAATAATTTAAACAATTTTTGTGATCTTTTGGCTTGAAATTGTATTTTTGTTTGTTGCCGTCAAATCAAATGAGTTTGAATAATTTTTTATATTGATAACCCATTAATGGAATTGATGAATTAATGATTCAAATAATTTTTTATGCAGGATAACAAATTTCAGAAAGTGGGCCCCACAAGGTCACGCCTAGCTATCCAGTAATTGCATGATCCAAGCCGTCTAATATTTCTGATGTCCGTCATTTTCTGAATCGTCCAAGCGATGATCATGTAGTTTCAATCCTAGTCGTCCATTCTAGTGGGCCCCACAAGATCACACCTAGCTGTCCAGTAATTGCAAGATCCAAGCCGTCTAATATTTCTGATGTCCACCATTTTTTGAAACATCCAAGCGATGATCATGTAGTTTCAATCACAGCCGTCCATTGTAGTGGGTCCACTGTAGAAATCAGGCAAATGTCAACTGCCCACCTCAGCTGTTCAAAGGAATTAAATTATATATTTAACGGCTGAAAATTCAGCAAGCTTGATCACGCCCAAAAAAATCAGCCGTGAATATTTAAGCCAGACTCCATTTAATCTATCATCCATAACCAAAGCAGAAATTCTGAACCGTCAAAATAAGCACCGCCCCGCCAAAACAGATCTCCACAGTCCATTTTTCTTCAACGTCCTGAAATTCAGTCGTCCAAAAATCCAAATCCTACCGTCCATTTTTCTTCAATCTTGCAGCAAAGATCTGCACCATTTAGATTTTTTTTACATGCCAGAAATCATCTCAGTCGTCCAAATGACCAAGCAGCTATCCACGTCCAATCTTCGTGTAATTCTTCAAGCTGCCCACCGGCCAAGTGATCTCCACCGTTCAGAATTCTAATCATGCATGCTAAAAGCATTAGCCGTCTAAACAGGCTATCCATCAAGCTGCAGATTTGAATCGTCTAATATTCATGCCACCGCACATTTATTTTTATTCCAGCAAATCAGAAAATCAGTACGTCCACATTACACCCATGCTGTCCAGAAAATCAGGCCATCTTGATTTCCAGCACGTCTAAATTAGATCCAAGCAATTATCTGTCGTCCAAAATTTTCCAAAAAATTAACGGCCAATAAACAATGCAGATCACCATTTCTAGTATTGTGAAATCACAGCCATCCGTTCCTTCCCAGATATGCACGTAATCCATGCGTGTTCCAAGCTTTCACTGCTCAAGCCTTACGCAATTCCAAATTATGCAAGCGTCACCCTTAGCTTTCTAGATTAATCTATGCAATTTTAGTCCATGCCCAGTCCGTATGCAAGTACGCTAGAATGCGTTACGGCTAACTTGTAGCAAGCTGCGTACTTAATTTTCAAGGCAAATCCCACTTATAAAAGGAGGTGTGGCCAGCTGATTTGGGGAGAATTTGAGAGTACAAGATTGGAGATAGCAGAAAATTGAAGAAAAAATTCAGAGAGGGAATTTTAGAGAGCAAGGGTTTGGGAGAAAGCGGAGAGCACGGTCCATACACCATCGAGGCTTTAAATCAATAAGATTTTCTTTCTTCTTTCCTTTTTATTTTATTTATCTTGATTAAGATTAATTTAGATTTTAATTTTATTTTGGACTTAAAAAAGTTTGGCTAAGCTCTACTCTAGGATTTAGGATATAGTATGCATACAATATAGCGTGGTATGTGATTTTAATTTATTTATGATTTATATTATTGTAATTTAATATCTTAGGATTTAACGCTTGCCTAGTATTTGAGCTTTCATATTGGTAATAATTTCATATATATTAAGTGATAGAATTGAGAGATGGAAGTCTAATAGATGATAATTAAGATATTAAAACTGAAAGTCTAGACCATGAGAATAGGTGTTATGACCTTGAGGAATTCCATGGGTAGAACTTAATGAATAACAATTGACTTAATCCCATGAGAATAGTGTTGGTCCCGAGTTTATGGTAAATACCAAAGAGGGGAGGTGTGAATTGGGTATTTTAAAATTCTTTACTTAAACAGAAATTTTGCTCCCTTTTAGAGTTAATCCCCTTAATGAAACAAGTAGAAAATATGGAAAGAAATAAAACAATAAAACACAGGTAATCAAGCCACACCAAGAGACAAAGTTTTATAGTGGTTCGAACAACCTTCCCTGCTCGACTCTTCAAAGTTCACACCCGTTGTGACTTGGGTTTCACTATTGGATTTCGAATACAACTAGAGCAACAACTCTCTTCTAAATTTCAGCTCTAGGGGGCTTGCACAAATACATCACAAGTAGGTGACAAGTCACACTCTAGTCAGAACACTACTTTGCCTTCACTTGGTTTTGATTTCAAATATCAAACCAAGTGGTAAACACAAATAATCAATCAAAAGAAAGAATTACACTTTACAAATTCGTATAGGCAGGTTGTAGCGCGTAGAAGAATTTGTAGAAAGAGTAGAAGGTTCAGTAATAGAGCTTTCAGCAACTTGAAGCACAGTTGTGGTGCCCCAAACTGAGACGTCACTTCCTTACCTCAAGATCTTATTGATTGGTAAATGTGAATCAGGATTGTTGCCCTAATCATGCGGCAGGTTCTTAATTGGATCTGGTCTAAATTTTTTTTATCTATCATCACTCATTTCATTACATTACACATCATTCATCATACAAGCGGCGATACACTTGTAATAAAATTTCATAATTTCATTCGTAGCATCTCTTCATATATTTCTACAATAAAAGTCTTTATGGCTTAATCTTGACAGTTTACAACCACACATACACACATTCAATCATTGAATCACATAGAACTTATAACTCTAAATAAGTTCATATACATCAATATACCTTAGCACTTTAATTATGCTATTTCATTCTTTATAGCCCACATGGCTATCATCACGTACCTTCCTTCATTGCTTAGGTTCGCATCTTCTTGAGTTTCCCGGTACCTGTCTAAGGTTTGGAAAAACAAAACGTGAGTGACAACTTAGTAAACAAGCATTTATAGTTTAGGGCAAGACTTCTTTTAAAATCTTTTCCTTAAACATCTTAAATACCTTTTTACTTGAGGACATTTATATGTCCTGACAACATTGTCATAAAATCTTTTGTTCATGAGGACAGTTCGATGTCCTTGAACACTTTCATAAAACATTCATTCTTAAAATCACTTACAAGCCACATCTGGGCTTGTTAAGGCAAAACATATACGTTTTACCCTTTTTAATTAATTTCATTTAGTCTTATATGAACATTTTTAATGCTCAAAGACATTTACATAAAATCATCTTTCATTAGTGGATGTTTTATGTCCAAAATTTTTTCCTCATAACTCCGTTTTAGAGAAGGACATTATCATGTCCTAAAAACATCATACACATAAGCCTTTCTCGGCAAAGGACATTTCTATATCCAAAAATATTTTTCATCTTAAACTCTTTTAGCCAAGAGACATTTGATGTCTCAAAATATTTTTGACATAACTTCTTGACAACGGACATTCATATGTCCTAAAACACATTCCTTTAAAATACTTGAGCATTGGACAATCTCATGTTCATAAACATTTACCATTTAAATTCTTTGAAAATGGACATTCTTATGTCCAAAACCCGGTTTCACATAAATTCTTTTCATAATCCCCATCTTGGGGCTTGTTTATAACAAATAAGACATATAAAATACATAATTTATTTTCATAAATGCATTTGCTTAAAAACGTTTCCTTTCATTCCTGTTATTTACACTTTTGTGTAAAACATCCCATTTTTTTAGGGTAATCATTTCATAAAAATCCCTTTAGGATAACTTTCATAAAAATATACTTTCGTGTCCCAATATTTGGGCTTTTCGAAAGTAAAACATAAGCAATGCATTTCTCTCCTTCCAGTACTGACACTTAGCAAGTGATCTGTGAAACCCCGATTTTAGGAACGTGTATGAAACCCTAGAGTTATAAACCCTAGGTAATGTAATGATATTTATATGAAATATATATTGACGATATTTTGCAATATATGGCATTGGAGGATTAAATAGCTAATTATGGAATGTTAATTCGGATGAATAGTAAACGTGAATAGTAAAATGTGAATAGTAAATGTGGGATTAAGGAATATGTTAAGTTAATCACTTTGGATTAACTTAATCATAAAAGACAAAAAAGGAAGCTTCCCACTAAAGGACAAAAGTGCTTTTTGGATTAAAATATTAATTTTCAGATTTTTATGAATTTTTGTATAGAAAACATAGAAAAATTTATATTTTGCAATCCGGACATTGGATCAAGGTGAAATTTTTTATAGATGGCCAAAGTATTATGATGAACATGATGAGTGGTCCAAGTTAATCAAAAATCAAAAATCAAGGGTCAAGATTAAACGTCATTCGAAGATCAAAAAGTAGCTTTACTTTATTATTAAATTAGGATTGACTTTTGATTAATTTTAATTAATTAAAATCAGCACAAGGCTCAAGGAGGGTAGGGGCATGGGATTTGGAGCCAAAATCAATGGCCCAAAATCATCCTTATCAAGTGATCAAGGGTTGAGATGAAACTAGCTTAAAAAAATCATTTTAAATAAATCAAAATCATTAAATAAATAG
Organism: Annona cherimola; assembly: GCA_030490835.1. Classification (NCBI taxonomy): domain Eukaryota; kingdom Viridiplantae; phylum Streptophyta; class Magnoliopsida; order Magnoliales; family Annonaceae; genus Annona; species Annona cherimola. The sequence continues at coordinate 51,249,855 of CM059972.1, read as the reverse complement.
GCAGCTAAGGTGGAGACATGAACAGTAGATAGGGAGGCTGCACTTGGCTCAGGAAAATTGCATGGATTTTGGAAAAAAAATAATTGAAATTTAGCCCATGGAGCAAGAGAGGGTAAAATGCAAATAGATGAAAAATGGAATGCTATAAATAGGGGGCATGGGGGGACATCTAAGGCACTCCAAACTCAGCTCAAAGTGAGCAAAATTCAGGCATTCCTAAACCCCCACACGTTCAAGCCAAGAAGGAGAAGGAGGAGAGAAGGAAAGAGAGAGAAAGTGAGAATGAGAGGAGGAGTTCTTCACTTGAGGTAAGTGAACACTTCACAAATTTCTTTTAGATGTTAAGTAGGTAAAAACCATGCTTAGATAATTCCTAAGCATAAGAAAATAAGTATATTTATAATGTCCAAATGGAATTATGCCTAAACATCGAAATTTTGGAGTGAATATAGAGCATTAGGGAAAATCATGTATAAAATGTGCAAATAATGCTCCAATATTGCTAAATGATGATTTGGGATGAATATTTATGATAATTATGATGTTGAAATAATGATATATTAATTTCATGAGTTTTGAATTTATGGATTATGCTTAAGTGAAATTATATTATTTTTAGTATATAAAGAAAATGATTTATTTATCCAAGTTAATGATGATGAATTCAAAATTCATGAATTTTTCCATGATATACTAACTAAGAGCTATGTCATGGTATTTTTTTATTGTTGGAAAAAATATCGATTTTTGGAACCCATGAACAGTACCCAACTCGCTGTGAATATAACTCCGGATGAACAGTAATCGTGAACAGTATCTTAAACAGTAACCATGAATGGTAAACAGTGTAAATTAAGTAAAAATAAGATTGATATTTATAAGGAATGATATTAGTTCTATAAAGCATTAGGGTAAAAAAACCCATAGGGAGTAGAAAGCTAATAACTTTTAGGTTTAACCTCTATAGGAAGTATGGAAGGTCATAAAAGATTATGACACATATATGATAAAGTGTAAAATATCCTTTTCACTTGTATAGGAAAAGGAAAAGAAAGGATAAAGGAGTCAGATTGAAGCAAAGCAAAGGTAAGCAAGCAAACTTTTTGAAAATGATTTTATATGTTTTTATATTGCAACCATGAAAAATGTCGAAATTGCTTTATCATAAGCAAATCCTTATGAAAATGAGGAGAAATGTAGAAATGGTTGCATTATGAAGGAGAAAGAAAAATTTTTATTTTCAAATTAATATTTGGTTTTATCGAACGAATTTGAAATGATTTATTAAAATATTTTGAAAGGGATTTAAGGAAGGCCAACTGATAATCGATTTGAATGACGACTTTTTTTAAAAAGTAATGATCAAAGGATCATACAAGCTTACCTTCATATAGAAGTAACTCACGTGGCATGTGGACAAAGAATATGATATCGTATAAAAAATGAATTATGTGTTTGTATATCCTTTGTTCACGGAAAACCTAAAAATGGGAAGAAAAATATTTACAAAGTCTTTTGTTTTCAAATATTAAAATGTTTTTCAAAATTGTTTTACCGATAAAAAATTATTTATAAACATTTTACCAATGTTTCGAATTTACTATTTTCCAAATGTTTCCTTCAAATATTTCAAATGATTTAGAAATGTGTTATTTAAATATTTATAAAATTATTTAAGGTTGGTCATCCTTATAAAATATTTTTATTAACTTGTTAACTTGAGCTGTGCCAAGTTTTCAAGTTATAAAAGGGAATACAGGCCAAGGTCTGTACTATTTTGGAAGACAGCTAGCATTAAGTTTTGAAAAGGAAAAGTCACAAACTAGGGTCTGTGGAGTTTTATAAAAGCATGCTAGCATAAGAATGTGAAGAAAGGAATGTGCACATGAGTTATGTACTAAGTCTACTGTAGACCGGACGCAGACCGGACGCGGTTGCAAGATGGACCCCCTCTACATAGGCCAAGTCGTTTCAAAAGGAGAAATGTTGGCGGCGCCCTCCCTGAAATGGGAGAAGGACACGGATAACTGCCTGGCTCGCGAGTTATCAATTGAGATGATTTCTCTCCTAAGGAGGAAAGATGATCACTTGGTAAGTGTCACCTACCAGACGGACAGAAACGTTATGCATGATGCATATGCTTGTTTTAAAAAGGTTTTATGGAAAAAAATTTAAGGACATGAGAATGTCCTTGGAGGAAGGAAGTTTTATGAAAAATATCTTAAGACATAAAATATGTCCATGGGAAAAAGAGTTTATAGGTAAAGTTTTACAAGCATATGTTTTGGTTATGAAATATGAAAGGTTTTATGAAAAGGTTTCTACAGATTGATAGTAGATCACTTGATAAGTGCCTACTATTGAACGGGAGAAATGCATTTAAATGGAAAAATGCTTGCTTATTGAGTTTCGACTCATGTTTTGCTTTTCAAACCATAGACAGGTACAGGACATGACATGATGGAAAAGAAAAGGATGATACGAAGAAAGAGTGATGACATGTTGGTTTGTATGATATTAGAAAATTTTCAGAAGTCATATGTATGAAATGATCAGAAACCCGCATTGTAGAAAAACAAGTATAAATAATATTTACAAAAAAAAATTATGCCAAAAATATGTTTATATATGATGATATGATGTTATGTGATGAAAGAAAAGAATTTTTTTTGGATGAAATCCAATTAAAAATCCCGCCGTGTGATCAGGGCAACAATCCTGAGTCACATTTACCAATCAATAAGATCCCGGAGTAAGGCTTCTAGGCACCCCAGTTCGGGGCGCCACATGATCACTCTACCTTTTGGAAGAGAATCCTTAACAGCACACTAACCAAGCGGCTATTCACTTCATCCTGCTGTGGCGCCCCGAACCGAAGCGTCCACATAGTCCTTACTCCAAGATCTTGTCGATTGGTAAGTGTGAATCAAGATTGTTGCCCTGATCACGCGGCGGGTACTTAATTGGATCTCGTCCAATTTTTTTTTCATTTCTTTTTCTTTTATCATATAAACATATACTCATCATCATTCATAACGGACTTATCATAAATCATCAACTTCTCATATCATTCATCACTTCATAATTTCATACAACCTATGTCTTTTTCATCATATCCCATTAAGGAATCTATTCATACAAAAATCTACTAACCTTTGTAGATTCCTCTTTTCCTTTAGCAACACATGTCTTTCATTTCTTGGCTTTCCCTACACCTGTCTGAGGTTGGGAAAACAAAACATGAGTCGAAACTCAATAAGCAAGCATTTTTCATTTTAAATGCATTCCTCTCCATTCGATAGAAGACACTTACCAAGTGATCAACTACCAACGGAATAGAAACCTTTTCATAAACCATATTTCGAAACCTTTCATAAACCATTCATGTAAATCATTCGTAAATGCATTTCTCTCCATTCGATAGGAGACACTTAGCAAGTGATCAACTATCAATGGAATAGAAACCTTTTCATAAACATTGGATGTGCAAATGCTTCCTTTCCACTCCTGACATAAACCTTCGTGTGCGGGTACGCTAGCTCAGGGAACATCTCACATAACATGGTCCAATACGCCGGCTGTCTCCGACTTGGCCTCATCAAGAGGAACCTCTCTTCCTCTTGACGCCTACATGGTTCCTACATGCATGACTTTTGATTTCCCCAGCGTTATATACCTCTTACACCAGGTGACTTGTCATTCTCATGTAGAGAATTATTTGCACAATCCCTTAAAAACATAATTTCAAATCCATGCTTTCCTTTTCAATCCATGTATGACAATGCAATGCATTCATTCACACATAACATTCCTTTGCCTCCACCTCTGGGGAGGACGCCGTCGGCACACAGCCCATACGACTCGGCAATAGTGAAGGTGGACCCTCTGATCCGCTTTCTACCTCCACCAAAGCCTCTTCCTTATACATCATACATGTGCACATGTCCATGAACATCACATGATATCAATATGCCGGCATGACTTTTCATAAAAACTCATAAACATTCATCATTTCAAAACATTATAGGAATGACCATCCTTAAACACATTTCATAAATACTTGGGAATAAAATCACATTTACAAAAGGGTTTTCTTGCTTACAAATCATCATTTTCAAAAGAGTAAATCATTTTCAAAAGATAGCTTGCTTACAAATCATCAATTTCAAAAGAGTAAATCATTTTCAAAAGTTTGCTTGCTTACAAATCATCATTTTCAAAAGAGTAAATCATTTTCAAAAGATAGCTTGCTTACCTCCTCAGTCCGTGTCCTCCACCTTTTCCTTTCCTTTTTTTCCTATACAAGGAAAATGGATATTTTATCCATCCATTCTATGTTTACTTTCCATGCTTGCTTTATAACATTTCATTACCTCATTCCCATAGAGGTTAATTGTATAAAGATACTTAGTCATTACTCATTTATATGGATTTTTATCCATAAATCCTTTAAAAATTCCATCCATATATCCTCATAAATATACAAAAATAAATCTCATTTTTTTCCCAAAATACGCTGTTCACAATTACTGTTCATGTCACTGTAGCAGATTACTGTTCATCATCACTGTTCACGTACTGTTCACCCGAGGTTACTGTTCACAGAGACGTGGTTACTGTTCATGGGTTCCAAAAATTGACATTTTTCCCAAAAATAAAAAATACCATGACATACCTTATGCCTAGTATATCATAGGACATTTCATACATTTTGATTTTATCATCATTTACTCGACGAAAAAAATCATTTTTTCCATCTACTAAAAATCATCATAAATTCACTTAAGCATAATCCTTAATTCCAAAAATCATGAAATTAATATATCATTATTCCAACATCATATTTATCATAATCGTACATTTCGAATCATCATTTATCAATTTTGGAGCATTATTTTCACATATCATATACTATCTTCCCGAATGCTCCATCTTTGCTCCGAATTTTTGATGTTTCGGCATGATTCCAATTAAGCATTATAACTTTACTTATTTTCTCATGCTTAGGCATTATCTAAGCATGGTTTTACCCTACTTAACATCCAAAAGAAATTTTGGAAGAAATCACTTACCCGAAGTGAAGATATCCCACTTTTTCTCGCACTTTCTCTCTCTAACTTCCTCCTTTTCTTTCTCCTCAAGGGTAAAACGTGGTGGGGGTGAGAAAATGCTCAAATGGAGCTGGGTTTGAGTGCTTTGGTCGTTCACCCCATGCCCCCTATTTATACTTTTTGATTTTTCATCAAATTGGATTTTACCCCCCCTTGCTTGAGGTATTAAATTGTAAATGTATTTTTTTCTAATTTCCAAAAGGTGCATGGAGCCTTGTGCAGCCCACCCTAGGCCTGCTCCAGCCCCCCTATTGCAGCCCTATTTTTCTAGCTTTTTTATTTATTTTAAGCAAATTAAATCCTAGCCGTTGGTTCTTGATGAGGATGATCATGGGCCATTGGATTTGGTCCCAAAAGTCCAAGCTCCAGCAGCTTTTCATTAATTACTCATCTCTTTAATTAATTAAAATTAATCAAAAGTCAATTCTCATTAATGAAAAAGTAAAGCTACTTTTTCATTTTCAAATGACGTTGAATCTTGACCCTTGATTTGTGATTTTCATCACATCTTGGACCATTCATCATGTCCATCATCACATCTTAGCCACCCATAAAAAATTTCATCTCAATCCGATGTCCGGATTGCAAGATATGAATTTTTCTTCATTTTCTTCCAAAAATCAATTAAAAATCCGAAAATAATAAAAAATTCCAAAAGTGGCTATTTTGTCCTTTTGTGGAAAGCTTACTTTTTTGTCTTTTATGATTAAGTTAATCCAAAGTGATTAACTTAATATATTCCGTAATCCCACATTTACTATTCACTATTCACTATTCACGTACACTATTCACGTGCACTATTCATCCGAATTTCATGCATAATTATTTTAACCTTCCTTCCATATATTTCATATCCATCAATATATATTTCTCAAATATATTACCTAGGGTTTACAACCCTAAAGTTTTGTACACGTCTCAAAGATCGGAGTTCCACACCTGCACCCATCTCAAGGAGGGCGTCGCTGGCCTCCTGTCATCCCTTAGCGACTTGGCCATATGTAGAGTGGGCCCCGACCATCCTGACTTTGCTCTACAACCGGCCTATTCCTTGTACTAGTGCACCATACATCATCCTGACAAACCACAGTTTGTTTGGTTTAAAATATCGCAGACCGCAGCCTATGACCTTTTAAACCGGGATCACGGACCGCAGCCTGCATCCATACTCACAAAACATCATAGACAGAAGTCTATATCTTTAAAAAAAATCGTTTTCAAAAACACATCACAGACCGCAGTCCGTGTCAACTTGTAAAGCGAGCGCACCTACTTTAAACAAGTTGTCATTTAAAATTTAGTTTTAGGATGACCTTCCTTAAATTCTTTTAAAACCATTTTGAGTAAAATATTTTGATAAATATTTGAAACGTTTGAAAAATCACACATCTTAAAACCCTTATAAACTAGCTCCAAAACTTTTGGATTTTCAAAAATAAACTATGTATTTTTCTAATATTTTCTTGGTTTCCATTTCAGGCCCTTTTGCTCACAAAAGTTATGCAATTATACTATTCCCTTTTTAACCACCCTGATGATTAAATTATTGTCTACATATCTATTATACCATTTTTACATAAAGGGGGATTGCATAGTCTTTTGTATGCCATTTTAGCAAATCCGAAATCAAACCATTTTATGAAATCACTTATTAGGTTGGTCATCCTTAAATCCCATTCAACACATGCGTATAAACATTTTTCAAGATATTTTCAACATAGATTTCCTTATTTAAAGGAAATCAAAACTTTTCGAATATTATTTCAAAACATATGGACTATGTCCAAATCATTGTTTATATTTAATTATCCTAACATAGAAAAATCAATCTTTTTCCATAAATCAAATCCCATTTTCCTTTTTCTTTCATAAGCATAATTATTTATCATAAAACATCATAAAAGAAATTCAAAACTTATTTACATTTGTTGCTTTGTGAAAAAGGGCAAAATTCTCTTTTTCTTATAAAATACTTTTGAAACAACATCATAAAAAACTTGCTTACTTAAAAGCAAATTCCTTAAAAACCATCGACATAAATAATTAAAGTCCTTTAAAATAATCATCATGGAGAACTTACTTACTCATAAGCAAATTTCTCAATTCCATTAACATAAAGCCTTGGCGCAACGGTAAGAGTTGTCGCCGTGTGACCTGGAGGTCACGGGTTCGAGTCGTGGAAACAGCCTCTTGCAAAAAAGGCAAGGTAAGGCTGCGTACTATAGACCCAATGTGGTCCGACCCTTCCCCGGACCCCGCGCATAGCGGGAGCTTGATGCACCGGGCTGCCCATTATCATAAAGCATTCCCAACCTTGGCAACACTTGTGATAAATTATTTATCTTAAAAACTGTCGCTTGCTTCCCATGAAGCAAACCTTAAGGATTTTCATTAAAGCCATCATGTTCCAAACTTACGACCATTCATTAAAGCCGACGTTTTCAAAACTCGTGCTTGCCCACTTATAAAACATTCATAAAAACATCGACATATCATCATTTCATCATATAAAGAGAAATCAGTAATTTGAAAAGTTCGCTTGCTTACCTGAGATCACCATAATCCCCTTCTTCCATTCTTTTCCTTTGCCTTTGCCTAGATAAATGAAAGTAACATTTCATTTATTCACATCAACTTCAAATTCATATATCCCTTAGGATCCGTTTTTCATCATTTCAATGCCTCTTTTGACACTTAATTCAAAACAGATTTCTAATCCGTAATTTTCAGCAATTAATCATGCTTTTCTTAACCCAAATTTAGGAATTAACACATACTTAAAACCCAAAATTCGTTTTCTTATGAAACAACAACTTCCATACACATTTTGGATATCTATTTAACCCGTTTTGACTTGTCCAAACATATGCCAATAAAATCAGATTTAAGGAAATTATTTCAACCCACTTTGAACATCCAACATACTCTAAATTTAGGGTATTTTACCCTCTTAATCATCCATAAATTATTTGGGCTAATCCATATATCATTTTTAACACAAAAACATGAAAATCGGGTCATACGTGTAACCCTAATTCATATCCTTTCTAAAATTTATAACTTAAGCCCAAATCATCATATGTAATTCATTAAATCATGAATCATCATGTAATCATAATTAAACATCAAAACAACAACATCACATAGGGTTTAAGAAAATTTCAATTACGATTTTCAACCCATAATCAAGGGTATACTTACTTGAATTGAATCAACTTGGACTTCATTTTTCCTAACTTGGTTCCTCTTCTTTCTTCCCATTTTTCCTTCTCTTTTTCTCCCTTTCATGCTGCTGGAATAAGGGACGTGCACTGCTGGAATTAGGAGCTTTGCTCTTTAGAAAAATTTCTCTCTCCAACGTTTGACCCTATGGACGTGCACTCATATATATAGCTGGATTTTCCAGCTTTGTGGGACCCACTTACCACTTTATTTAACAACTAATTAAAGTGTGTTTATCCCCTATTTCTGACATGGAAAAATATGGTCCATTTAAATTAGATATTTATCTTATAAAAAAATCATCAAAAATCCATACATTAATGGACATAAATCTGCCCCCTGTTTGGATGTCCATTTCAGCAGCCCTTTGCACATTTTTTCTGCACCTAATTTACTTTAATTAATGGATAATTAACCACCCTAGCTAATAGCCTACTTAGGGGTCCACTTATCTTCTTAAAAAATTCATAAAAAATCAAATAATGCAGCTTGGTCGTCCACATCTCCTGCTGTCCATTTAATGCTCATGCAATCACGTCCATATCAGCTGCCCCTTTTTGCAAATTTTCCACAACATTGTAACTTTAAATTAATGTATAATTAATCACCCTAACTAAGAGCTAATTTAGGAGTCAAATTAGCTATTAAAAAAATAATAAATAATCCAAAAAGCAACTTGGACGTGCACCTTTTCACCCTTCCATGTTGCTGTCTATTTTTTCCAACATCACATGTGCATTGGATTTTTGGCATTTTGTGCCACAAAATCCCTCCCAAATTAATGCCATTACCCACTTTTGTCATGTTTAATTACATATTTTGTAATTTTTAAAAATCAAAATTCCATGCAAACACCCCCTTTCACGTCCATGTGTGGGCCACCTTTCCAAGCTCCTTTGAGCTAATCCATTAGCCTTTAAATCATGTCATTAATCACTGGATTTTATCATGAATTTTGTCACTTTAATTTATTCATAAAATCCATGTGTAATTATCTCCTTTTGACACCTCATTTATGCCATTAAAAATATAATTAATCACCTTACTTTAACATAAATACAAACTTACTTTTTGGTGCACAAAAATCTAAGGTATATACCTTATTTTTGTGCAACCATGATCCCATCATCATTAGCTTAATCCAAGCCTCTCATTGCATTCATCTCATAATTTTAACCATTCATTTCAAATTTCGTCTCAATCCGACTTTTCTAGATCAAGTTATGATCATTTGAGGTCATCCTTGGATTTTGATGGTGATGATCGATTTTCACCCTAATTTTATCAATATTTTCATAATCCATCATTTTCATAAGATTAATCACAAAATTATGTGCTTACCTTTCAATTTTCATCTTAATCCGCCTTACCGGCGTTGAGTTATGAATTTTCTAGCAATTGCTACCTTAAATCCATAACTATCACATAATCTCCATTAATTAAACCATAATATATGAGATAATTATCCTCAATATATTAACATTGCCTAATCCACATTAAGCCTCTTAAATCATATTGACCCATATCAGCTTATATTCACCAATCGTAATCATTTGCCCTAATTGCAATAAATCATTAAAATTGCAATTGGAAATCATTCATAATTCCACTAAATCATAGTTCTCCACTTGGAGTTGGTGTAGATTAACTTAAATGCAAGAGAGAGTGGAAGATAAGCTTATTGAATGCTTCTCTAACCCCTTGCACATCCCCATGAAGCCTCTTTTATAATGGGAGGTGAAAATCAAACGTTTGATAGTAGGTGGCTCGCATTTAATGTGCCAATATTTGAATTTTTCCAACCATTGCGAACCAAGTCGCATGTGAGGTTGACTTGGTATGCGACTCCATCCAAGTCGCATGGTGGAGTTGACTTCGGATGCGACTTCACCCAAGTCACAGACTGGAGTCGACTTCGGGTGCGACTTCAGTCTTCAGCTTCCACTCCAAGTTCCGTCTTCAGGTTGGCTTAGTCTTAAGCTTGACCTAAGTTGCAGGTAAAGTCAACTTTGGGTGCGACTTCACCTTCCATTGTATATGTTGGAACCTTGGATTCTTGCAATTGATCTTGATACTTCATTTTTCTTTATCTCATCTTGTTCTTCATTTGATATATTTTATTTTCCTTGTTTTGCCTTGAAACTCATCATGGTGTTCTTCTCTTTGAGAGGTTCTTCCTTGTGATCTCAATTTAGGATGATTGTCCTTCTTGACTTTGGTTTCCAATCTTCAGTATATAGTTGTTTCTTAAATGATATTTCAACTTTGAAGAGTCTTGCAGTAGCTAGTTGCTTGCTTAGGTCGACTTGGACTACAACTTCACTCAAGTCGCATACTTAGGTTGACTTGAGGTTCGACTTCACCTAAATCGCATTGCGGAGTCGACTTGGAAATGCGACTTGACTTTGAGGATTCGAAGTCTTTTGCATGCTTGTACTCAAGTCACATCTGGGGTCGACTTGGGTCTGTGACTTCACCTAAGTCGCAGGTGGAGTTGACTTCAACTACGACTTCACCTATCTCCAAGTTCCAAATTCAACGCTGGAACATTTAATGCATCTGAAGTCGCTTCTGGAGTCAACTTGGGAATCGACTTCATCTAAGTCGATGGCTGAGTTGACTTGGGATTGCGACTTAGTTTGCTATGTTCTGAAACTTGAGTTTTTAACTTTTAACAACACTTAGCAACCGCATTAGTACCTAATTAATTCTCAAATTGAGTTGTTAATCATCAAAACATGGATTTTTCTTAATTTGCTTTGAATTCCAATAATCTCCCCCTTTTTGATAATTGACAAAACAAATTTGAGATATACATTTCATTTTCTTTCAAGAGTGATATGTTATACTTGTTTTGGTATTTAGAGTAGTCATGTTGCATTATCATTGCATTCCATGTTCAAATGAATCAAAAACCATTTCATTCTCAAACAAGTTCATGCCAAGTACTTACAATCATTCAACATTGCATTCCAAACACACATTTCAATACAAAACAAATTCATATTATATAATCAAACATTGCATACAATGTGATTCAAAAAGAAATGACCTATATGATACATGCTACCCAAACAAAAAAAAACAATCTAAGTCCTAAAACCTAGAACAACCTTCTCAAATCTCTCTCCCCCTTTTTGTCAAGGAATCAAAAAGAACATAGGGTAATTGGGATTTCAAAAATTGGAATGTAGTGATAGGATAAGAGGAAGAATAGGTAGGTGGGATGGGTCGATGGTAGGCTGATGAGAAAGGAGAGGATGGAGCCTGAACGGTGGGTTTGGCTCGCACGGACTCTCCAAAATATGGATCGATCTCAGGTAGGCTCGGAATGGGGCGGCCACGAATGCTTCCCGATGCGAGTTTGTACTTAATAATCCTCAACTCGTGATCCAATCTATCCTGGCGACTGTGCATCTCCATCATCGCCGTGTGGATTGCTACCAATTGTTGTGTAACCCGATCTTCCATCTGATTGAGATATTCCAATATGGCATTAGATGAAGCAGATCGATCGGGTGATCGTGGATGAGGATCTGGAATCTGTGAACCCCGTGTAGAGCAAGATCCATGTGAGTGGGGTGACTCGGGATCTGCAGGTGCTTGAGGCGGAGATGGAACCGGCTCAAGTTGTGGTGGCTCCTCCCCCTCAGGATGACCACCCGCTTCTGCGGGCCGATCTGCATGTCCCATCATCTCCCTTATCCGCTTGGCCCTGAATTCGTCTAAGTTTATCTTCATTCGGGTCAGGAGGGCCCGGTTGATGTCATTCATGGGCTTCAGAACCTCGAATGGTTCCCCATCCAAATCCACCCCAAAGAAGCTCATGATCTTGGTAATCCACGTCCCGTAAGGCAGAACTCCTCGTGGATTTTCCTTCTTGTATGCCAGAGCTTCCAAAAATAGCCTTGGTAGACTAACCTTGACTTGGTTAGCTACCTTCCACAAAATTTTAGCCTCTTGCGAGTTTAACTGATTGCGGCCTCCGGCCTTAGGATATATGCAATGTGCAATTAGTAATTGAATAACCCGTAGCTTGGGGGATAAATCCATACAGTGGAGAAACATTATACCCGGATGGTACTTATTATTGCTGCTAGTAAGTGTTGATCCTGAGTTTATGGCTTTTACCTAAGTGGGGAGGGGTAAATTGGATACTTTGATATTTTTACTTAAACAGAAATTTTTCCCTTTTTAATTTAATCCCCTTAATAAAACAAATGAATAATTTGGAGAGTAATAAAGCAATAAAATCAGAAATACAAATCACAACAGTAGACAAGGATTTTATAGTGGTTCGAGCAACCTCCCCTACTTCACTCTTCCAAGCTCACACCCTTCGTGACTTGGATTCCACTATGTATTATCAAATACAACTAGAGTAACAGCTCTCTTCTAGATTTCAGCTCTAAGGGGCGTACACAAATCACAACACAAGTAGGTGATGAGTCTCACTCAAGTCACAACGCTACTTTGCTATCACTTGGTTCAAAAGACCAATATCAAACCAAGTATCACAAACAAACAAATAATGAATCAAATAAAGAGATCTACACTTTACAGAATGTGTAGGCAGATTTCAGCTCGTGGAAGAACTTGTAGAAGAGATGATTTGATCAGCTTTAAAGTAGCAGCAAGTTAGAGCGTAGTTCTTCACTTGAAACTTGTGTTGATCACTTAATGCTTGAGAGGATGAAAGTTGACTCTCAGTTAATACTTTTTCTTCTTACTAGCATGTTCACTTGAATGCATATTTATAATGGTAGAGTAAATTTGAACGTTTGGAGGTAGGTGGTGCGCATTTAATGCGCCAAAGTTCGAAATTTTCTGACCGTTGCGACCCAAGTCGCAGATGAAGTCGACCTCGGGTGCGACTTCACCCAAGTTGTATATTGGAGTCGACTTGGGGTGCGACTTCGGTTCCCAGCAAATACCTCAAGTTCCACTTCAGGTCGACTTGGTCCTAGACTTGACCCAAGTTGCAGGTGAAGTTGACTTCGGATACGACTTCACTTTCTGTATTCACTTGATGAACTTGAATTTCTTCTGCAACTTTCTTGCTTGTCATTTATCTTGTATTTGTTCTTCCACTGAATATTCAATATTGAAACTTTGTTATGTTCAATTACTCTTGGGGACTTTGTAGTCATGCCTTGGATTTAAGATGCTTTGATATTGTTGATTTTGCAATCCTTAGAAATAGCCAAATGATTTTTCCTTGAGTAGAATATAGTCTTGAATGATTTTGTCATGTGGTATTGCTTGTCTGAACTATATCCATCTTCAATCTGATTCAAGTCGGATTCCTGGATCGACTTGGATTCCAACTTCACTCAAGTCGCATGTGAAGTCGACTTGAGTATGTGACTTCACCCATCCGGGGTTTCAGTTTAAATGTTGGAAGTTTTGAACCATTGAAGTCGATTGCGAAGTCGACCTGGGTTTGCGACTTCACCCAAGTCGTTGCTGGAGTCGACTTGACTTTCCGACTTCGCCTGTCTTGGATCCAAGATTCAATGCTGGAAGGTTTGAGTTCTCGAAGTCGATGGTAGAGTCGACTTGGGTCTGCGACTTCACCCAAGTCGCAGATGGAGTCGACTTGGCCTTCGACTTCATTTGTCTTGGATCAAAATTCAGCTCTGGAATGTTTGCTTCTTTCTAAGTTGATCTTGAGGTCGACTTGGGCATCGACTTGACTCAAGTCGATGGCTAAGTCGACTCGGTTTTGCAACTTGATCTGTCAGATTCTGATTTTCATTTTTCTAACCTTTAAACATTTTCACAAAACATATTAGTATCCAATACTTACTCAAATTGAGTTATTAATCATCAAAACACAGATTTTGCTTAATTTGCCATTAATTCCAACAATCTCCCCCTTTTTGATGATTGACAAAATAAATTTGAGTTTATACCTTTCTTTTACTTTATAACATACTCTTTTATCTTGTTTAGGAATCTTATATCATACATGAATTAACTGCATTGCATGTCAAACTTGATGAAACATTCACATTTCATTTTTAACAATTTCATGCATATACAAAACATAAGTCAGTCATTTCAATTCAAAAACATATTAATTCCATATATAAGTAACACAATTCAAAAACATATCATTTCCATATATAATCAATCATTTTATACAAAATGCAAAATGAAATGCAAACCTATGTGAGTACAAACTACCCGACCCATAAAGAAGTAAACTAATCTAAGACTCTAATATCCTAGAAACTCACTCAACTCCAACTATTCTTCCACTTTTTGTCAATAAATCAAAAATGGAGATCAAGAATTTGAGATTTGGCAAATAGAAAAGCTGAGATAGGATAGGGTGACTGGATGGCCGATGGTGTAGGTTTGACATGAGCGGATGAGTAGAACGAGGATATAGGCTGAGCAGTGGGCGCACCCTGCACAAACTCATTAACAAATGGATCTAGATCGGGTATAGGCCGAACTCTGCCGCTCCCTGATGCAAGCCGGTATTTGATCGTTCTAAGCTCCTGATCCTTACGATCCTGTCTCGTATGCATATCCATGATGGCAGTGTGGATCCCGGCAATCTGGGAGGTCAATCTATCCTCCATTTGGTCTAAATGCTCCCTAATCGCATTCACCGAGTTGTCCTATGAAGGCGGCCGTGGATCCAAATCTGGTATCTCCGAGCCTCTAGCAGAACATGATTCATGCGAATGAGGTGATGCAGGCTCAGCTAGGATATCCTGTGGTGGAGATGGGACGACCTAAGGCTGTGGTGATGGTGGGGGCTGCTCCCCCTCAACTCGTGCTCCCCCGGCTTCCTCTTGAGCCAGTTGTCCCATCCTTTCTCTTATCCTTTCTGCCCTGAAATGATCCATATTTATCTTCATCCTCTGTAGTAATGCCTTGTTTATGGCATTAGTTGGATTCAACACCTCAAATGGCTTACCATCAAGGTCCACACCCATATAATGCATAATCCGGGTGATCCAAGTCCCATAAGGAAATACCCCTCGAGGGTTATCCTTCTTTGAAGTCAATGCTTCTAAGAGCAGTGTAGGCAGGCTAACCTTGACCTTGTTCTCCACTTTCCATAGGATTTCCACCTCCTGTGGGTTCAGCTGGTTTCGGCCTCCTCCTTTAGGGTATATATAATGCGTAATGAACAACTTGAGTACCCTAAGCCTAGGAGATAGGTCCATATAGTGAAGGAACTTGATTCCTGGGTGGTACTTGTTGCTCCTTATCAACTGATTATATAGTTGTGTCAATGATAACCCATCCGGAATTGATTCATCTACTTTGGGAACATCTAAGATATGCGCAATTCTAGCAATTGTGTTGTCCCTGTGGTTTCCTTCTCGAAAACCCAAGTTAATTTATCTTCCCTTAACAAATGTAACATAGTACTCCCGATCCCATAGTTAGTAAAATATACGGGTCAAATTTGGATACACCCTATCATTGGCTTTTAAAAGTCCAGTCCAACCTTGGGATTCACACAATTCTTCTATGCCAAACTCATAATCATGTACAAATTTGAAATTGATGATTTTTGGCACGAAAATCTTACGCTCATAAAAGTGTCTGTAAAATCTACTATGCTGCCGTTCTGTCCTGAAGTAGGTGGTCGACATCTTTAGGACCTGCGCCTTTTGAGATGGTGACCCCTGTCTGTTTGCAGTAGACAATGTATCACTGCTAGACCCGGTGTCTGAATTTGCCTGTTGGGGTGCCGTCGAGGAGGGGTTGGCCTCGCAAAAACGCACACGGCGTCTCGCTGATGCAAAGGCTTCCTCCAGGACCCGCTTGGAAGGAGTCCATTGTAGGCGGGGTACCCCCTTGCCTGTATTGGATTTGGAGGGTCTGGATATGGCCTATTTCTTGGTAACAATTTTTGGGGCCATTGGAAGTGGATTTCAAAACTAGAATGGCTTTCAAATTGGAAAGTTTAGAGAGTTTATATGGGATGGAGAGTTTCAGAGAAATTTTAGAAAGTACAAATGAATTGCAAGATGCAATCAGAGTTGATAAACTTGGAAAGTGAGAGGAGTGGGATGAGCTCTTTAGAGAGAGAGTGTGTCAGAGAGAAAGATAGAGAGATCGGACAAGCTGACAGTAAGATGAACAGAGAGAGAGACAGCGAGAAATAGAAATCGAAAGATGAGATTAAAAAGATAGATTAGAGAGAAATAGAGAAATGCAAATCGAGAGAAACTGAGAGATTGATAAATCTGACGAGCTGACAAAGAGATGAGGAAGAGTGGCAGAGAGATGAAATATGGACTAAGAGAAATAGAATATGAGAAATGAGATCTTGGAGAGAAAGTAAGAATGAGAGAGCTGAAAAACACGAAGAGAAACACGAGAAAGAGATAGAGAAATATTGAGAAGAAAAGAGGAAATCGGATATATATATATATATATAGAGAGAGAGAGAGAGAAATGCAACAGAGGGGTGAGATGAGTGAAGAGACTCGGAAAGAGAGAAAATCAGAGGAAGAGCTAAGAAGGATGGATGATTCTAGAAAGGGGAAAGAAATGAGGGAAAAATATTGGAAACTAGAAGGAACAAAGTGGGAATAGAGAAGAATGGAAAATGAAAAGAAGAAAAGGGAACCCTAGCGGGGGAAAATGAAGCGACGCATTCTGGAGTCGACTTTGCCCTAACCGAAGTCGACTTCGCCCATGCAGAGTCAACTTCGCCCCATCCGAAGTCGACTTCAACTTCCTGGAGTTGACTTCGCTGAAGTCGACTTGGGACGACTGAAGTCAACTTGGCTCTCCAGACTTGGTTGTTCCTAGATACTCCCCCTATCATATATGCTTCTAATCAAACTCAATCATTCCCATATCATTTCTAACTTTATAAGATGACTCTTTTGCTAATGATTTGGTAAATATATATGCAATTTGGTTCTCGGTTTTAACATATTCCAAACAAATGTTATGATTTTCAACATGCTCACGAATGAAATGGTGTCTCACATCTATATGCTTTTGTTCTAGAATGCAACACAGGATTTTTGATCAAACATATTGCACTTGTATTATCACACCTAATTGGAATATCATGATAATCAACACCATAATTGTGGCGCCCCGAACCGAGGTGTCCACATAGTCCTTACTCTGGGATCTTGTCGATTTGTAAATGTGACTCAGGATTGTTGCCCTGATCACGCGATGGGTACTTAATTGGATCTCGTCCAATTTTTTTTTATTTTTTTCTTTTCTTTTTTTTCTTTCCATTTGTCACTTAAGCATACACTTTATTCATAATAGACTCATCCATATCATCATAAAACCTTTCATATCTTCTTTTTATTGAAATAATTTCACATAAGTACAATTATGTTTGTAATATTCATAAAACCTGATTCAAATATGATCATCATACATTTGTCCATTTGGACGCATACATAGAACCGCAAATAGGTCATTTCTACCTGGCATCCTTTATGAGCCAGCTCCATAGCCTGTTTGTCATTTTGAAAACATATATGAGTAATAATACTCAGTAAGCAAGCCTTTTTCTTTGGCAAGTAAACATTTTCCTTGCATTCAAATGCATTTCTTTCCATTTGATAGGAGACACTTACCAAGTGATCAACTACCAATGGAATGAAAACCTTTTCGTAAAAATCGTTTCATAAACATTGGATGTGCAAATGCTTCCTTTCCATTCTTGACATAGACCTTCGTGTATGAGTACGCTAGCCCAGGAAACATCTCACATAGCATGGTCCAATACGCCGACTCTCTCTCCGACTTGGCCTCGTCAAGAGGGACCTTGTGTCCATTACCTTGATTAGCCTACATGGTCTCCTACATGCATGACTTTTGATTTTCCCAGCATTATATACCTCTTACAACAGATGATTTGTCATTCTCATGTAGAGAATTATTTGCACCATCCCTTTTTGAAACATTGTTTCGATAAAACATCTTGTAAACCTTTTCATACTTATGCATTTCATAAAAATGCAATACATTCATTCACACACGACTTTCCTTTGCCTCCACCCTCTTGGGAGGACGCAGCCGGTACACAGCCCTTGCGACTCGGCAATAGTGAAGGGGGATCCCTGATCCGCTTACTACCTCCACCAAAGCCTCTTCCTTATGTACCATGTTCATACATACATATGCCGGCATGACATGAATCATAAACTTCATAAATATCATTTGAGAAGCAAACAAACATTTATCATTTCAAACATTATAGAAGTGACCATCCTTAAACACATTTTATAATCATATTTGCAATCATTTGCAATATTTGAAAAGCAATTTTAAAATAGAACTTGCTTACCTCCTCAGCCTGTGTCTCCACCTTTTCCTTTCCTTTTCCTATACAAGGAAAAATGATATTTTATCTATATCATTTCATGTCTTAGTTTACTTCCCATGCATGCTTTATAATCATCCATTACCTCATTTCTATAGAGGTTAATCTTATAAATATACTTAGTCATTATTTCCTTATATGGATTTTTATCCATAAATCCTTTAAAAATTCCATCCATATATCCACATAAATATATAAAAATAAATCTCAATTTTTTTCCCAAAATCTCGCTGTTCATTGTTCATAATTACTGTAGCAAAATCACTGTAGCTGCCTTTTAATTAATTTTTTTAATTTTTAAATTATTTATTTTAAATAAAAAGTCAAAAGTTAATTAATGTAAAGTTGGGTTACTTTTTTATCTTCATTTGACGTGTCATCTTGACCCTTGATTTGTGATTTTTATCATATCTTAACCCATTCATCATGTTTATTATGAATTTTTAACCATCCATAAAAAATTTCATCGAATTCCGACTCCCGGATTACAACTTATGAATTTTTCTTTATTTTTCCACAAAAATCCAAAATTGGATTAAAATAACAAAAAGCAATGCTATTTTGTCTTGTAGTGATTAAATTTCCTTTTTCGTCTTTTTGTGATTAAGTTAATTCAAGTGATTAACTCTTAATCACGTGTCTTAATCTAGGATTACTATTCACGTGTACTATTCATCCGATTTTCATAAATAATTATTTAACCTCTATTCCTACATATTTCATACTTATGAATGTATATTTTATTAATACATTACCTAGGGTTTACAACCCTAGGGTTTTGTACACGTGTCTTAGATTGGGGTTTCACAATAATCCCTAAGTTGTTGTTTCATCCAAAGTAATTGGGCATAACAGCTACCGGTGGCTATATATTCGACTTCCGCGGTAGATAGAGCAATACTGGTTTGTTTTCTTGAAAACCATGACACCAACATGTTTTCAAGGAATTGACATGTTCCGCTGGTACTTTTTCTATCTACTTCGTAACCGGTAAAATCCGCATTCGAGTAGCCGATTAGATCAAAAGTTGACCCCTTTGGATACCATAGTCCTAGATTAGTAGTGTTTATTAAATATCCGAAGATTCTTTTCACAACTATTAAATGTTATTCTTTAGGGCATGATTGAAATCTAGAACACATGCAAACAGTGAATAGAATATCAGGTCTAGAAGCAGTTAAATATAATAGAGACCCTATCATGCTTCTATACAACTTTTGTTCAACAGATTTACCCTTTTCAGCCTTGTCGATCTTGACAGTTGAGCTCATTGGTGTGTTTGCACCTTTGCTATTCTACATGCCGAACTTCTTTAACATCTCCTTGACATACTTGGACTGATTTATGAAGATCCCTTCTGCTTGTTGCTTAATTTGTAGTCCAAGGAAGAAGTTCAATTCTCCTATCATGCTCATTTCAAATTTACTCTGCATAATCTCAGAAAACTCTTGGCACAGAGTTTCATTAGTAGCACCGAATATAATATCATCAACATAAATTCGAACAAGTAAGACATCATTATTTTTATACTTGATAAATAATGTTGTGTCAACCTTTCCTCTTTGAAAGTCATGATCAATCAAAAATTCGCTCAACCTTTTATACCAAGCTCGTAGAGCTTGTTTTAATCCATATAAAGTTTTAGTTAATTTGTAAACATATTTTGATTGATCTTTTTCTTCAAAACTTGGAGGTTGTTCAATATATACTTCCTCATTTAAGTATCCGTTCAAAAATGTACTTTTTACATCCATTTGAAACAGTTTAAAGTCCATGTGAGAAGCAAAAGCTAATAATATATGTATGACTTCTAATCTAGTCATAGGTGCATATGATTCTTCAAAATCTATTCCCTCTTCTTGGGAATAACCTTTGACTACTAATCTGTCTTTGTTTCTTACTACTAGTCTACTTTCATCTAGTTTGTTCCTAAATACCCATTTGGGACCAAAAACTGTGCAATCCTTAGGTTTAGAAACAAGGTGTCATACATTGTTTCTTTCAAATTGATTTAGCTCTTCTTGCATTGCAGTGATCCAATTTTCATCATTAAGAGCTTGATCAATAGATGTTGGTTCAATTGTTGATCAAAAGCAAATTCTCCACAAATATTGTGTCTTAACCTTCTAGTTTTTACTCCTTCATAGATATTACCAATAATTTTCTCAATTGGATGGTCTTTTTTGAATTTTAAATCAGTTGGAGGTTTATAGGAATTGTTACCTTCACTTATCCTTTCCTCCACAGAATTTTCTTGCTTCATTTCAACTCCTCGTTATTTTTGTTGTTCCGCCTTTGGGTTCTTTAATACCTCATCTATATTACTTAAATCATCCTTCGTTCTAGGAGTTTGGTTAAATTCATCAAAAACAACATGTATTGATTCTTCTACTATTTGACTTTTCTTATTAAAGACTCTATATGCTTTGCTATTTGATGAATAACTAAGAAAAATTGCCTCATCACTTTTAGCATCTAATTTTCCCAAGTTGGTTTTTCCATTGTTTAATACATAGCATGTACAACCAAAAGCATGGAAATATGATATGTTTGGTTTTTTACCTTTCCAAAGTTCTTATGAGGTCTTTTTCAAGATTGCTCTAATGGTAATTCTGTTTAATACATGACAAGCTGTACTTATAGCTTCACCCCAAAATCTTTTAGACAATTTACTCTCACTTAGCATAGTTCTAGCCATTTATTCTATTGTCTTATTTTTCCTTTCAACAACCCCATTTTGTTAGGGGGTTCTTGGTGTAGAAAATGTATGGTGAATTCCTTTGTCATTGCAAAAGTCAATGAATCGTTTATTTTCAAATTCACCACCATGGTCACTTCTTATGGAAATAATTGTATTTTATTTTTCATTTTGCACCAGATTTGAAAACATGACAAACATAGAAAATGTTTCATCTTTGCTAGTGTGAAACCCAACTTCTTTAGGCAATGCACATATTACCTAGTGTCGTAAACCTTAGATTTTTGTAACAACTTTTATGATGAATAAAAAATTCATGAATTATATTCATAAATATGTGTATTAGAGATTAAAATAATGCAATTAAGGATTCAACCTACATGAATAGTGCACATGAATAGTAACTCAGGGATTAAGACACGTGATTAAGAGTTAATCACTTGGATTAACCTAATCACAAAAAGACGAAAAAGGAGATTTATGCACTAAAGGACAAAATAACAATACTTTTTAATATTTTAAAGAAATTCGGATTTTAGTGGAAAATTTGGAGAAAATAGGAAAAAAATTCATAAATTGCAATCCGGACGTCGGATTGAAGTGAAATTTTTTATGGATGACTAAAATATTATGACAAATATGATGGATGGTTTAAGATTGATCAAGAAAATCATGAATCAAGGGTCAAGATTAAACGTCATTTGAGGATCAAAAAGCATCTTTGCTTTTTCATTAATGAAAGGATTGACTTTTGATTAATTTAATTAAATGTCAGTAAATCAGCACAAAATCCAAGGGAGGTTTGGGCGTCAGCTATGGCTTGGATTTTGTGTCCAAATCGATGGTTGAGATTGATGATTATCATGAGATGGATGGATGAGATTGATTTGGAATAAAAAATGCATTTTCATAAAAAACAGAATACATTAAATAGAGCATGCTACAGTGGACGTGAATAGGGTTGCACAAGGCTCCATGCCATGTATGGAAATTGATGATTAAATCAACGGTTGAGATTGGATTGATCATGGATGATCAACGGTTAAGATTAATCACACCTTTTGATGGAATTCGAGAAATTAATGGATGGATCAGCAATGAAAACTTGTGGCCAGCAATTTACCACCTAGGATAAGGAGAAATTACTAGGAAATGACATGGAAACGATATATTTGGAATTTAATCCAAATTTCAAGGGGTAGAATGCAATTTCATGAAATTTGGGATACTATAAATAGGGGTGAATGGCTTGAACGAATTTCACACCCCAAGCCAACCCATGCTTGAGCAAAACCTCAAAATCCCACCCCCATCCATGTCTAGGAAAAAGAGGAAGGAAGGAAAGAAGGGAAGAGAGAGAAAGAGGAGGAAAGAGGATATCTTCACTTAAGGTACGTGGATTCTCCTCAAACTTATTGGATACTAGATAAGGTTATCCTATGCTTAGATAATGCCTAAACATGAGAAAATAAGTATAGTTATAATGCCAAAGTGGAATTATGCCTAAACATAAAAAATTTGGAGCGAGGATAAAGCATTCGGAAAAATCATGCATAAAATGAGTAAATAATGCTCCAATATTGCTAAATGATGATTTCGGATGAATTTTTATGATAGTTATGATGTTGAAATGATGATATAATAATCTCATGATTTTTGGATTTAAGGATTATGCTTAAGAGAAATTATGATGAATTTTAGTATATGGAGAAAATGATTTAATTGTCCAAGTTAATGATAATAAATTCAAAATTCATGAATTTTTCCATGATATACTAAACATAAGCTATTCCAAGGTATTTTTTATCTTTGAAGAAAATGTCAATTTTTGGAACCCATGAACAGTAATTTTCAACGCTGTGAACAGTAACCTACTACAGTAAACGTGAATAGTATCTGCTACAATAATCATGAACAGTGATTTTAAACATGAACTATGAACAGTGAATAGCATGATTTTGAAGAAAATTTGAGATTAATATTTATGTTATGAATATAAGGATGGAATTTTTGAAGAGTCTATGGATAAAAAATCCATATGAGAAGATAATGACCAAATATTATAAAGCATGCATGGGAAGAACTTGAATGGAATAAATGAAATGTCCTTTTTCCTTGAATAGGAAAAGGGAAAGAAAAGGTGGAGGACGTTGACTGAGGAGGTAAGCAAGCAAATTTTCTAAATGATTTTGGTTTTCATTACAAGGTATTTATGGATGGTCATTCCTTGTCTAAAAGTGTATCGAAATGTTATTTCTATTGAAATAAGTGATTTGCTTACCGTTTCACATTTATGTATGAAATGTGATGAAGTATGGATTTATACGATGTTTCTTTGAAACAATGTTTAAAAGGGATGGTGCAAAGAATTCTCTACATGAGAATGACAAGGTTCATGTGTAAGGGGTATATAATGCCGAGCGACTAAAGGTCATGCATGGAATGGAAGTCAAGTAGGCTAGTTGAGGTAGTAAGTAGACAAGGAGTCCCCCTTGACGTTTCCAAGTCGGAAGGTCCGGCGCCAAGGATGGAAAGGATCATGTCATGAAAGGATGTTCCCAGAGCTAGTGTACCCTCACATGAAGGATTATGTCATGAATGGAAATGATGCATTTGCACATCCAATGTTTATGAAATGCCCAAAAATTAGGATTTATGAATGGTTTACATGAATGGTTTATGAATGGTTTACGAAAAAGTTTCTATTCCATTGGTAGTTGATCACTTGCTAAGTGTCTCCTACCGAATGGAGAGAAATGCATTTAAATGAGAATGAAAGATGCTTGCTTATTGAGTTTCGACTCATGTTTTGTTTTCCCCCCTTAGACAGGTGCAGGGAAAATTCAAGTAATGAAAGGCATGTTCTCGCTGAGAAAGGAAAAAGGAATTTCCAAAGGTTTGTAATCCTTTGTATGTGGAAGTATGAACGAATGTCCTAAGGGATCTGGTACTGTTAGTACATATGTTCAGGATACCTTGCATAGGTATTATATGATTGAGAAGGTAAAAGATTTAAAATGCCTTGTATAGATATGATATGACTGAGACAATGAATGCCTTAAAAGATAAGTGCTTGCATGCTAAGAGTTGATGGATCCTTGTTATTGACATGGAATGAAAAGGACATATTAGGTCAAGAGGACCTTTAATGTAGAAGAGACAAGTTAATATGTTATGAATGATATGTACAATTGATTACAAGTATATTGTTGCTCGTAAGATGAATGGTGTGGAATGCAAAGACATGAAATGATGATGGATAAAAGAAAAGAAAAGAAAATTTGGACAAGATCCAATTAAGAACCCGCTGCGTGATCAGGGCACAATCCTGAATCACATTTACCAATCCAAAACAGTCCCGGAGTAAGGCTTTTAGGCACCCCGATTCGGGGCGCCACAGCTAGCTAAGAGTATTATCCATGTGAATCTTGAAAAATCATCAACAATTATAAACACATATTTTTTCCCACCGAGGGTTAAAATGTCTGATGACCCATAAAGATCCATATGTAATAATTCAAGTGGCCTAGTCATTGAAATTTTCTTTTTGGTGGAGAATGACATTTTGGGTTGCTTAAATAATTGATAAGCCTTACAAATCTTATTCTTATCATACTTGAGTTTTGGTAACTCATCCACTAGACTCTTTTTCCACAAAGTTTTGATATTTGACATGTTAATGTGTTCAAGCCTTCTATGCCATATCTATGGATCATTTTCTATGGCTATTAGACATTTTTGATCAAGTTCATCTAGACAAACCAAATATACATTTTCATGTTGTGGAACCCCTAATTTTATGATCATATATGAAATCCTAAAGTCATGAACCCTACGTAATGTATTGACTTTTATATGAAATAAATATATGATTTCCATAATATATGGAATTGAAGGATCAAATAATTAATTATGAAATATAATTTTAAATGAATAGTGGAACGTGAATAGTGACCCTATGGTTAAGATAAAGTGATAAGTTAATCACTTTGGATTAACTTAATCACGAAAAGACCAAATTACAATTTTACAAAAGTGAGATTAAATTGTAAATTTAGAAAAGATGATTGATTGGTAATTTTGACAAGAGTGGAGGCACGAAGTGCACTTAGTGGAAATTTACAAAGGTTACATTTGAGATTTATAAGAAATAGAGGGTAATTTATGATTTCATAAATATTAGATATGAAAATGAATTTTTATAAATTTTTCGGGAAGGAATTTCAAGATTCTGAATTATACAAATTGAAACTGTTTAAATTCACGGAACTTATGGAAAAATAAAAATAAATGAAAATTTTTTGGCTAATTAGGGGCTCTAATTAAGGGCTTATATTCATCCTCACTGTTTTCATTAGATCTAAACATGCATAACTCGGAATCATATAAAAATTTACTAGAAAGTACTAAATTATGTGCTCTTTAATCTAGACAGATCAGATTATGAAAAATAGTTGTCTAAATTGTTAAACTTGAATATATTAAAAAGCGTGGCAAAGGTAATAAATTCCACACCCATGCACGTACACGTTGATATTTTAAAATTTTTTTATATAATTGTTTAGTTAATTAATATCTTGATATATATAAGGCTGTTTGAAATGAAACTTTTGGAGCAAGCCTATTTTAATATACCTTACATAATGAGTGGATTAAATTTTGCAAAATATGTCTACAAGTTTTTAAAATGAAATTTTATGCTAAAATATGATTTTAATTAAATTAAAATATGTACTTAGCCCCAATTGAGGTGAAATTTTATGGGTAATCCTATTTTAATATGCTCAATTTAATGAAGGAATGAAATTTTGGAAAACATGTCTCCAAAAGTTTAAAATGAGACTTTTTATCCAAATATGAATTAGTTCATTAAAATAAAATAGAAATTTTTTTCAAAATTCCGAAAGGTACATTTTGTGAGAAATTGTATATAGATTAATAAGAAATTTTTTCATAATATATAGATGTGTATATACATAGTTATGAATTAATTTATTAATGTTAAAATCAACTGTTTAAATAAAAAAATTTGCATGAAGAATATCACGCTGGCAGACGGTGCATGTAATGGACGGTTGCTGGAATGCTCAAAATACAACAGGTGGAACGGTGACCATGGGTTAAATTAAATTTCAACCATGGTCAACCGATTAATGGAGTATATAAAAGGGGGTAGCTGCTGGGCGTTTAAAAAAAAAAAAAAAGGGGTACGTTGCTGAATGTTTCAACGAGGCCAGGTGCTGTTTAATTCCTTGCTTTTATTTTCTAATTGAATTATATATTTACTTCTGGAATGGATGTACCGTTGCAAACTGATTTTTATTTCTGTTATAATCATGATTAAATAAAGGAAGAATAGGTTAATCTTAATTATTATTTCAAATCTGGAGGTTATGTCGTGTTAGAAACAAAATATATGAACGAGCTAGTAAATGAATTATTTTTGCCATAAAAAGTTTTTTACAAGCTCATTATATTATCATTAAGGAACGACCAAAATTTCAGCTTAAAATATTAAGCGGGCTGCAAATTAAAAATCCGAGAATATTAATTTAAACAGGGTAAAACGGGTGACAGGATCAGCTGTAGTAAATTATTTTTCATAATTGTTTCAGAAGGAATTTTAATCTGAAATTTTTATATGATGTAAAAGATATTATTTTTATCACAATAAAAATATTAAATATGACTTTTGGATGACATAAGTATGGTTTAAAAATAACGTGATTAGGGCTATTCCTAATTTTACAACAATGTCCAGCACAGTGAAAATGTCAAAATAAATATATAATGTTAATATTTCTTGCTGAAATTTTTATGAGTGTTAATTAATTTAGTTATTGATGTATGATAGAAATTTCAGAGTTAAATACCTTGATTTAATTATAAATAAAGATTTAGATAAATTAGTACACCTGATTTCAGCAAATGTGGACAGTTTGAGAAATAATCAAAAATAAATATGAAAACTAAGTAAAAGTGATCCAAATTTATATATATGTTAGGAAAGAGTGTAATAAAATATTAAAGATAGCAATAATGATTAATAACTTCTGTTATAATATGTATATGGAATTAATGGGTAAATAAGAAGATGAAACTTAGTGAAAATAAGAAAACAAAGGCTGTTTTGGAATTTAATAATGAGTTCCAGAAATTTTAAATGAAATTTATTTTTATTATAATGTATAAACAAGGTTTACAAAAATGGTACAAATTTATGATCACTAAGTAAGTGATTAAGTACCTAAGATGTGATTTTAGAAAATATAGATGAGGGTTAAATGTAATATATAGGGCTGTTTGAGGGAAATTACAAAAATTATAAAAAGTTTAGACCCACATTATAAGCCCTTACCCTTAAGCAAATATCTTGAGAGATTTTCTCAAATAATATGTCAATTATAGAACCTATATGCTAAGTATAAAATGCTAAAATCCAAGATGTTGAATTTAGCTAAGTGTTACAAATCCGAAGTAGGATTTGGAAAATTAACCCTTAAATAATGATGTCAAAATAAATGGAATGGTTAGACCTTGAAACAAGTTCAACCAAATGAGGATAAGAGTGGTTGGTATTAGCCAAATATGAAAATGTGGTTAGAAGATAATTATATTGAATTTATGGAAAAAGGAAGATAAACGACTTATTTGAATTGGTGACATCAAATGACTTAGGAAGTTCATAAGCAATTGCCTTGAGAAGTTGATTAAAGGAAAGAAAACAAGTGTTAAGGATGGAATTGATAAGAGAGAGATGGTAAACATAAATGAATTGGAACAGGGTGATGACAATATTGAACTAAAGGTAGAAATGGGTCAAAGTTGATATGAAACACACATGGGTTAGAAAACCCTAAGATAGATTCGGAGTTAATAGTAGAAATGTGCAAGCATGGGATATTATGTTTATATGAGAAAAAAAATGGTCCTTTTCATTAAGTTGAGGTAGTACAACCTGTATGGAATATGTGAGAGAATGCAGAATTATATGTAAATGGTGTATATGATGATTTTTCCGTAAAGACAATCTTTATGACTCTGATAACGTAAAGACAATAGTTAAGACTATGATATGGGAAACGCTTTTCAAGCTGGATGAATGAAAATGTTATCTGTATTGATGTTATATATATATATAAAAAAATTTGCCGTGTGATCAGGGCAACAATCCTGAGTCACGTTTACCAACCCTTTTCGATCCCGGAGTAAGGACTATGTGGAGCCTCGGGTCGGGGGCGCCACAAATGTCTTTTGCCACTAAAAACTATGTGATCATCATCAAATACATTGCATATAGAGGATTCAAATACAACTTTATAACCTTTATCAAATAATTGGCTAATGCTTATTAAGTTGCGTTTGAGTCCTTCAACAAATAGTACATCCTCAATACATGCATTTGAAATTCCATAAACATTTCCTTTACCTTTGATTATATCTTTTTCATTGTTCCCAAAAGCAACCGTTCCTTCACTACACGGTTTAATTCTATGGAACAACCCTTTTTCTCCCGTCATGTGTCTTGAGCATCCACTATCCATAAACTACATATTGTTGGCCTTTGCTTTAAGACAAACCTGCAAAAATAAGGTCAAGCATAGCTTATCTTTTTGGTACCCATTTTATGGGTTCACTTGGGTTAGTTAACCATTGGAGTCTACGTTGATCTACTTTTGAAGGCATAAATCCAATGCTCTTAGGTACCCAAACCAATTTTGCACCAAGGTCATGTAACTTTCTTATTTTACATTGATATACCTTATGCCCCATCTTATTACAAAAATTACAAGCTCCAGGGAGTCTTGGAGTGGGAAGTCATGTAGTAGTTGGTTCCCAAGTTGGTCTTTTGGTCCAAGGAACATGATTCATTTTTGGTTTAGTATGAAAGAGTTTTGCTTGGTTTCTATGAGTCCTTGGAGCATTTGACTTGCTACTTTCTCCCTTCTCAAATGTGGAATACCCAAGTCCTCTCTTGTCATTTTGTGCAGTCATTTTCAAAAATATTTTGACACTTTCCTCGGGATTAGAGAACTTAGCAAGTGATTCTGTGGCGCCCCAAACCGATCTTATTGATTGGTAAATGTGAATCAGGATTGTTGCCCTGATCACGCGGCGGGTTCTTAATTGGATTTCGTCCAAATTTTTTTGAACTTATTCATCAATCATTTCTTTACAATCAACATTATTCATCTATCATCATTCATTGCTTTACATAACAATCATCATACAAGCGATAATACACTTGTAATACATTTCATATTTCATTTATAACATCTCATCATGCTTTTCTACAGTAAAAGTCTCCTTGACTAAATCATCACATTTTACATCCATGCATCCATGCATTCAATCATTGAATCATATAGAACATAAAATTCTAATTAAGTTTAGATACACATTAACATACCTTATCACATTCGTGCTTTCCCATTCCTTATAGCTTACCTGACATCATCTCGTTCCTTACTTCATTGCTTAGATTTGCATCTCCTTGAGTTTCCCGGTACCTGTCTAAGGTTTGGGAAAAAAAACATGAGTGACAACTCAATAAGCAAGCATTTTATCTTTTAGGGGAAGACTTCCTTTAAATCGTTTTTCTTAAACATCTTGAACACCTTTTCACTTGAGGACATATATATGTCCTAAAACATTATCATGAAATCCTTGTTCATAAGGACAGTTCCATGTCTTTGAATATTTTCATAGACATCATTCTTAAAATCATTTACAAGTCATGTGTGGGCTTGTTAAGGCAAAACATATACGTTTTACCCTCTTTAGTTAATTTACTTTAATCTTATATGAACATTTCTAATGTTCAAAGACATTTACATAAAATCATCTTTCATTAGTGGACGTTTTACACTCAAAATTTTTTCTTCATAACTCCTTTTTAGAGGACATTATCATGTCATAAAAACATCATACACATAAGCCTTTTTCAACAAAGGACATTTCTATGTCCAAAAATATTTTTTATCTTAACCTCCTTTAGCCAAGAGACATTTGATGTCTCAAAACATTTTTGACATAACTTTTTGACAACGGACATTCATATGTCCTAAAACACATTCCTTTAAAATACTTGAGCATTGGACATTCTCATGTCCATAAACATTTACCATTTAAATCCTTTGGAAATGGATATTCTTATGTCCAAAACCAAGTTTCATATAAATTATTTTCATAATCTCTGTCTTGGGGCTTGTTTATAATAAACAAGACATATAAAATACATAATTCATTTTCATAAATGCATTTGGTTAAAAAAATTTCCTTTCATTCTTGTTATTTACACTTTTGTGTAAAACATCCCATTTTTAGGGTAATCATTTCATAAAAATCCCTTTAGGATAACTTTCATAAAAATATACTTTCATGTCCTAATCTTTGGGATTTTCAAAAGCAAAACATAAGCAAATTTATTTTTCTCCATCCAGTAGTGACACTTAGCAAGTGATCATGCTACCTTTTGGAAGAGAATCCATACTTAACAGCACGCTAACCAAACAGCTGTTCTTTCATCCTCTCTCATCTCAAGGAGGGCGCCGCTGACCTCCTTCCATCCCTTAGCGACTTGGCCATATGTAGAGTGGGCCCCGACCATCCCGACCTTGCTCTACAACCGGCCTATTCCTTATACTGGCGCACCTACATCATCCTGACGGACCGCAATCTGTTTGGTTTAAAAAACCATAGACCGCAGCCCATGTCCTTTTAAATCGGGATCACAGACCGCAGCCCATGTCCTTTTAAATCGGGATCACAGACCGCAGCCTGCATCAATATTTGCAAAACATCATAGACCAAAGTCTGTATCTTTAAAAATCATTTTTGAAAACGCATCACAGACTGCAGTCCGTGTCAACTTGTAAAGCGAGCGCACCCACTTTAAACAAGTTGTCATTTGAAATCTAATTTTAGGATGACCTTCCTTAAATTCTTTTAGAAATATTTTGAATAAAATATTTTGATAAACATTTGAAATGTTTGAGGAACAATACATCTTAAAACCCTTATAATAAAAGAAATTCAAAACTTTTGGATTTCCAAAAATAAACCATATATTTCTCTAATATTTTCTTAGTTTCCATTTCAGGGCCTTTTGCTTACAAAAGTTATGCAATTATACCATTCCCTTCTCCACAACCTAAAAATTAGATTATTTTCCACATATCTAGTATACTATTTTTACATAAAAGGGGAATTGCATAGTCTTTTGCATGCCATTTAGCAACCTGAAATTAAACCATTTTATGAAATCACTTATTAGGTTGGTCATCCTTAAATCCCATTCAACAACATTCATATAAACATTTTTGAAGAAATTTTCATCGTAGATTTCCTTATCTAAAGGAAATCAAAACTTTTTCAAATATCATTTCAAAACATATAGACTATGTCCAAATTATTATTTATATTTAATTATCTTGACATAGCAAAACCAATCTTTTTCATACATCATATCTTCTTTTTCTTTTTCTTTCATAAACATAATTATTTATCACAAGTTGTAAAAATAATTCAAAACTTATTCACAAATGTCGTTTTATGAAAAAGGGTAAAACTCCTTTTTTCTTATAAAATACTTTTGAAATAAGATCATAAAAAACTTGCTCACTTAAAAGCAAATTCTTAAAACCATTGGCATAAAACATAAAATCCTGTAAAATTAACATCATGGAGAACTTGCTTACTCATAAGCAAATTTCTCAATCCTATTAACATAAAACATTGTCAATCCATGGCAACACTTGTGATAAATTCTTTATCTTAAAACATTGCTTTCTTCCCATGAAGCAAACATTGAGGCTCTTTCTTAAAGCCATCATTTTTCAATACTTATGGCTTTGCATTAAAGCCATCATTTTTCAATACTTATGGCTTTGCATTAAAGCCATCATTTTTAAAACTTGTGCTTGCCCATTCGTCAAAACATAATCATAAAAGCATTGACATAATCATCATTTCAACATATAGAGAAAAAATCCATAATTTGAAAAGTTCGCTTGCTTACCTAAGATCGCCATAATCCCCTTCTTCCATTCTTTTCCTTTGCCTTTGCCTAAATGAATGAAAATATTATTTCATTTATTCACATCAACTTCAAATACATAAATCCCTTAGGTTTTCCAACCTATGTAAATTCATTTGGACTTAGCTTGACCCACTTGTCCTTCAAGTCGGGTACTCATACTTAGCACATAGCCTATACATATCAATCATCCATTCATTCATTTTAATACCCTTACGTAGGATAATCTTACATAAATATAATAATTATTTATTAAATCATTATTTGGAGGTTCATTACCTCCATTTATCATTTTTAACATAGTTTTCATTTTTCACACATTGGTGTTCATTTTAAGCACCTAGATGCTAACTTAGGTATCACATAATAATTTCAAAATTTGAGATTATCACTATTTACTAAAACAGTAACCTAATCTACGTGTTCCAATCATATCTTTATGCATTTTTTCATTTTAACACTTCACATAATCCATTTATCATTTTCAACATCAAAACATGGAAATTGGGTCTTATATGTAACCCTAAGTTCCATCCTTTCTAAAACCCATCTCTAATAGGTTAAATCCTCAAAATTACTTATGATACTTGTTTATATCCCATTGAAATTTAAATTTCATCCCAAAAATCTGAAATTTAACATTTATTTTGATTTATTCCTCAATCTGTCCATAATGCTGAAATCAGACACATTGATCTCTCTAATTTTTGAATCATAATCAAATCGAGGAATTTAAATCTCAAATTTATATCATAATTTAATAACTGCATTATATAACCAAAATAAATATTTTTAACACAAAATATTAAGTATTTATGTTTATTTTGGTATTTTTACTCTACTGGACAGAAGCATCAATTTTCAGACAGCTCTAATCACGTTAATTATTAGGCATATTTATATCTTTCAAAAATTAATTTTTATTTTTGTTGAGTGTTAATAATGATGTCTCCCACATCATATAAAATGTTTAGTTCAAAATATCTTGTGTAAAATTTACTAAAAATCATTTGGCATAGCTGATTCTGACACCCGTTTAACCCTATTCAGGTTGATTTCTCGGATGTTTAATTTCCAACATGATTACCCTTTTGAGCTGAAAATTTGGTAGTTCCTTAATCACCCTATCATGAGTTCTCAAACAAATCTTAATGCTAAAATTCATTCATTTACTATTTCGTTCATATTTTGGATTTCTATCTCATTTCTTCTAGGTTTTGCTCCCGTATTTGCATCTAATTTCAATAGATATGCAAAAATCCTTAATCATTTGTTCTTGAATATTATACCAAAAATATATAATCCATTAAATCATGATTCATAATCTAATCATGATATCCAATCCAAATAGCAACTCATTTTGTGAATTTAAGAAGATTCAGGAGAAGTATACTTACTTGAATTGAGTCATACTTGAATTCCACTTTGCAAGCTTGGTTTCTTCTTCTTTATTCACATTTTTCCTTCTCTTTTTCTCCTCTTTTTCTCCCTTTCTTGCTACTGGAATAAGGGATGTGCACTGCCTTGCTTGGATTTTTTTCCCATTTGATTTTTCTCTTTCTCTCTCCTACCCATATGGACGGCCACCCTTAGTGTAACTGGATTTTCCAGCTTTGTGGGACCCACTTTCCACATCATTTATCAGCTAATTAATGTGTGTTTATTTCTTTTTGCTGACATGGAAAAATATAGTCCATTTAAATTAAGTAATTATCTTTAAAAAATTCATCAAAAACAATATATTAATGGACACAATCTGCCCCCTTGTTTGGACGTCCATTTCAGTAGCCCTTTTTGTCATTTTTTCCACACCATTCCATTTTAATTAATGGCTAATTAACTACCCTAGCTAATAGGCTACTTAATAGTCCACTTAGCTTATTAAAAATAATAATAATAAATCACAAAATCTGCTTGAACGTGCACCACTTGACAACTACATGTTGCTATCCATTGCCCCTACCTTGTTGTCCACGTCCATTTGCCTTGATATTTTGGCATTTTGGCATTTTGTGCCACAAAATGCATCCCAAATTAATACCATTAACCGTTCTTGTCTTGTAGCTCACTTAATTGCATAATTTGCATTTTTAAAAAAATAAAAAATATCATGTAAACAACCCATTGGAGCTAATCCATTAGCCTTTAAATCATGTCATTAATCACTAGATTTTATCATGGATTTTATCATTTTAAATAATTCATAAAATTCATGTGTAATTATCTCCTTTTGACACCTCATTTTTGCCATTAAAAATACAATTAATCACCTTACTTTAACATAAACACAAACTTACTTTTTGGTGCACAAAAATCAATAATTATACATCCATTTTTGTGCAACCAATATCCCATCATCATTTGCTTAATCCAAGCCTCTCATTTCATGGATCTCTTAATTTTAACCGTTCATTTCAAATTTCATCTCAATCCGACTTTTCTAGCTCAAGTTATTATCATTTGAAGTCATCCTTGAATTTTGATGGTGATGATTGATTTTCACCTTAATTTCATCATAATTTTTGTAATCCATCATTTTTATAAGATTAATCACAAAATTATGTGCTTACCTATCAATTTTCATCTTAATCCGCCTTTCCGGTGTCGAGGTACGCATTTTCTAGCATTCGCTACCTTAAGTCCATAATTACCAACATAATCTCTATTAATTAAATATTAATATATGAGGTAATTATCCTCAATATATTAACATTCCCTAATCCTCATTAAGCCTCTTTAATCACATTGACCCATATCGGCTTATATTGATCATTCATAATCACTTGCCCTAATTGCAATAAATCATCAAAATTGCAATTCGAAATAATTCATAATTCCATTAACTCATACTTGATCCATATTTATGTACCAATTGCATATAGATAAGCCTTACTTGAGTCCGGGTATCATAGATTCATTTAATGATTCATTTTCCTTTTTAAGTTTTTCCATCTCACTTATCAAGGTGTTCTTTTCGTTTATCAAATGATCAACTTTTTCAGCAAGTTTTCCGTTCACAATAATTACTGCATCACATTGTCTTTTCTTCATTGTGAACTTATTTTTCAATTTGTTTATTTCCTCATATAATGAATCATAGGCTTGTTGTAGTTCTCCTAATTCAGCACATTTGAGGCAATCATTTGTGGAAGAGAAAATAGAAAAGGACTTTGGCTTAGAGGTTATCTCTTCACTACTCATGCAGTTTCTTGAAGTAGTTTGACCCTCCAAAATTTCAGTTTCAGCAAGGTAGAGGTTGAGAACTTCATCCATTGTGGCCATGCAACAAATCTTTGCACAATTTGCGGCCTCATTTTCTTCATTTGAAGAGCTGCATGTTGTGGATGTCTCCTCCTTGACGTACATGCCTCTTCCTTTAACCTTTTAAAATCTTCTATTTTCTCCTCGATCTTTCTTATCTCTTCGCTCCTTTGTTTTGGTCTCTTCGGGCGTTGGGCATTGGGCTTGCATGTACCCCACACCGCCACACCAGAAACACTTTGTAGCCTCCTTCTTTTTCTCATTTTGATTTCTTTCTTTGAAGCTCTTGAAATTCCTCCCTTTTCTTACAAATTTTCTAAACCGTCTTGTAAGTAGGGCAATTTCCTCATCGTCGTTTTGAGAGGATGAGGTGGAGTCGTCTGAAGCTTGTGCGCCTTTTAAGACAATAACCCTTTTGCCTTTGTGTTTCTCTTCATTTCTCTTCTTTATTACCTCATGAGACATTAGTGAAATTATTAGATCTTCTAGCCGTAGTGTGTTGAGGTCCTTTGCTTCCTCAATGGCTATGATCTTTGAAGTCCAATATTCGGGTAGTGCTCTTAAGATTTTCATTACCTGCTCGGATTCAAAAATTGCTTTTCCAAGACCTTTCAAGGCGTTAGTAATCTTAGAAAATATCGCAAACATTTCAAAAATATTTTCAGATTCAAGCATTTTAAAACTTTCTAACTCTCCAATCAAAATATTTCTCCTAGTCCGTTGGACTTGAGAAGTTCCCTCATAGATAGATGTAAGAGTGTCCAAAATTTCTTTAGTGTTTGGCAAGAGGATACTCTATCATACTCCGATGCTGTTAATGTACAAAAGAGGGAGTTCATGGCTTTTGCGTTGCTTTTAACAGTTTTTACTTCCTCCTCGGACTATGTGGAGGCTCTTTCATTAATAGGCAACACCACATCATCTTGGATAGCAATCCAAGAATCAATATCTGTAGCCATGATCAATTGTTTCATTCTCAACTTTCAATAACCGAAGTTAGTCCCATCAAATAGAGATGGTCTTGTGAAAGATTGGCCCTCGGCAAATGCAGGGGTGGAAGTTGATTGGGATGCCATTCAAATGATCTCTTTGGTTTAAACTCAAAGACCTGCTCTAATACCACTTGTTGGTTCCGAGTTTATGGCTTTTACCCAAGAGGGGAGGGGTGAATTGGATACTTTGATATTTTTACTTAAATAGGAATTTCTCCCTTTTTAATTTAATTCCCTTAATGAAACAATTGAATAATTTGGAGAGTAATAAAGCAATAAAATCAAAAATACAAACTACAACAGTAGACAAGGGTTTTATAGTGGTTCGGGCAACCTCCCCTACTCCACTCTTCCAAGCTCACACCCTTCGTGACTTAAGTTCCACTATGTATTATCAAATACAACTAGAGCAACTGCTCTCTTCTAGATTCCAGCTCTAGGGGGCGTAAATAAATCACATCACAAGTAGGTGACGAGTCCCACTCAAGTCACAACGCTACTTTGCTATCACTTGGTTCAAAACACCAATATCAAACTAATTATCACAAACAAAAAAATAATGAATCAAATAAAGAGATCTACACTTTACAGAATGTGTAGGCAGGTTTCAGCTCATGGAAGAACTTGTAGAAGAGATGATTTGATCAGCTTTAAAGTATGCAGCAAGTTGGAGCGTAGTTCTTCACTTGAAACTTGTATTGATCACTTAATGCTTGAGAGGATGGTAGTTGACTTTCAGTTAATGCTTTTTCTTCTTACTAGCACGTTCATTTGAATGCATATTTATAATGGTGGAGTAAATTTGAACATTTGGAGGTAAGTGGCGCGCATTTAATGCACCAACATTCGAATTTTTCCGACCATTGCTACCCAAGTCGCATACTAGAGTCGACTTGGGGTTCAACTTCGGTTCCCAGCAAATACCTCAAGTTCCACTTCAGGTCGACTTGGTCCTGGACTTGACCCAAGTCGCAGGTGAAGTCAACTTCGGGTGCGACTTTTCTTTCTGTATTCACTTGATGAACTTGAATTTCTTCTAGGACTTGCTTGCTTGTAATTTATCTTGTATTTGTTCTTCCACTGAATACTCAATATTGAAACATTGTTATGTTCAATTACTCTTGGGGACTTTGTATTCATGCCTTGGATTTAAGATGCTTTGATATTCTTGATTTTGTAATCCTTAGAAATAGCCAAATGATTTTTCCTTGAGTAGAATATAGTCTTGAATGATTTTATCATGTGGTATTGCTTGTCTGAACTATATCCATCTTCAATCTGACTCAAGTTGGATGCCTGGGTCGACTTGGATTCCAACTTCACTCAAGTCGCATGTGAAGTCGACTTGGGTATGTGACTTCACCTATCCGGGGTTCCAGTTTCAACGTTGGAAGTTTTGAACCCCTGAAGTCGATTGCGAAGTCGACCTGGGTTTGCGACTTCACCCAACTCATTGCTGGAGTCGACTTGACTTTGCGACTTCGCCAGTCTTGGATCCAAGGTTCAACGCTTGAAGGTTTGAGTTCTCGAAGCCGATGGTGGAGTCGACTTGGGTTTGCGACTTCACCCAAGTCGCGCGACTTCATTTGTCTTGGATCAAAATTCAGCTCTGGAATGTTTGCTTCTTTCCAAGTCGATCCTGAGGTCGACTTGGGCATCGACTTGACTCAAGTCGATGGCTAAGTTGATTTGGTTTTGCAACTTGATCTGTCAGATTCTGATTTTCATTTTTCTAACCTTTAAACATTTTCACAAAACATATTAGTATCCAATACTTACTCAAATTGAGTTGTTAATCATCAAAACACAGATTTTGCTTAATTTATCATTGATTCTAATAGTAAGTTGGTTGTACATCTATGTAAGTGACAACCTGTTTGGAATCTGTTCATTCTCATTAGGTACCTACAGAATATTAGCAATCTGATTAAGGGCATTGCTCTTGAATGTTTCACTTCTAATTCCCAGGTTGATTTCAATGCCCTTTACAAATGTACTGTGATATTCCTGATCCCATAAGTAGTAGAACAATCTGGTCAGATCAGGATATATCCGATCATCTGCCTTCAACAATCTGGTCCACCCTTAAAAATCCAGAAGCTCTTCGATTCCAAACTCATAGTCGCTTAAAAATTTGAAATCAATAATCTTGGGAACAAAAATCTTACGCTCATAAAAATGTCGATATAACTGACTATATTACCGCTCGGTTCTGAAATAGTCGGTAGGTTGACGAGTTGCGTATATGTCAATTAGAATGCTCGCTATTTACGCAAGTATATGCCGTGTCAATTAATAAAGAGTGAGTAGAGTATCGTTCCGATGAGGAATTGTTAACCGAAATTATTAATTAGTTAAACTGCTTTCGATGGATGGAAAATTTTGGGTTTGTGATTTAACTAAACTAACAATTGCAAAGGTAAGTCAGAGTAGAGATTACGAGACTACTGGATACTGAAAACGAGTTTAATGATTAGGGATGGTAGATAGATAGATCGGAATCCTTGAATCTAAACTATATTGCTTTGGTTCTTTTTAATTGGATTGCATATGGATTTACTAGCCCAAGTTCATATATCTTTATATATGTTTTCCAACATTATATAAAGCTAATTACACCCTATTTAATTGCTATGTTCCCATGCCATTAAATAAAGTGAAATTGATAAGTTTATAACTTGTATAATGACTACACAGGGTTTAACGGTATATTCCTATCCGTTAAACAACTCTCCTTATACAAAGGTAGAAACCTATGCTTTGCACATGGATCTGGCAGAGATTTTCCTCTTCCAAGAATAAATCAAACAATTAAATCATCTTACAAAGTAGCTAATCTTGTAAAAAATATTAAATCCACACATGCCAAGGTAAATCATACACAATCATATATAAAATCAACTATTCATTTCTAAATATTCTAAGAACTAAGAAACATTATAGTTTAGAATTCAAATCATCCTAACTATCCATCTAATGGAGTTTAGTTCAAAGACATGATCATTGTCTGCCAACTCCCTGGAGGCCATACCTGACTTGTGGCTTCAACATTGTCTGACTTGGGTTTCATGTGGATGAAGTGACGCCTGGGCGCCTCTGGGTTGCGCCTAGGCGCCAACTCTCTAGAAGCCATGCTGTAAGCTGTGTGTGCTGAAAATGGCCAAGGCCCGTACGGTGGTGCATGGGCACCATCCATCTGCCTCTGGTTGCCTCAGCTTGCATTCAACTCGCCCGCTTTGCCTTCATATGTCCCGTCCCTCCTGCAAAAGATGGAAAAACTAACTAAATGAACTAAAAATGTCTAAATAATGCTAGAAATGCTTAAAAACTAAATAATGCTCCTAAAATGCAAATCAGATGAAAATTAAACTAAATGAATGCAAACTAATCCTAATTTTTTGAACTAACGCACAAATCAAGTCTGAAATGGGCCATGATAACTCGTAAAAATACGAGTTATCACACTCCCAAACTTAAATGTTGCTAGTCCTCGAGCAACACATGCAACCCTAATGAATAAATGAATGAATCAATGAATTCGTGCAGACTCTATCAACTCCGTTTGCTTCCTGTTATGTTTTGATCAATCCACTTATCCATTTCACAAGGTCGAGATTAATCCAACTTGAAAAATCCATCATTATAAAAACATGGCATGCATTTTCTTTCTCAATCCAAGTTACCTGTGAATGCTAAGATTCCATAATGCACATTCATAACTCAACACATTAATCTTCCATTTGATCAAAAAATTGGTTAGAAAATTAATGAACACAAGCAAACCAAGGGTCAAGATGAATAAAACTGGTCACAGAAAATGGTATCCAGTCACTAGATTCTTTTTCCCCCAAACTTATTGCAAAAATTCTCCTCACCATATTTCAGGATATCTGGAGATCTCTTTTTAGTTTTTTTTGGAGCTCCCCTTACCATATTACAGGGTATCTAGGGAGAATTTTCATTTTTAAGCGTTATTACTGTAATTTTCCTTTGCTTTTTTATGCGAACCTTGCCATTTGTCAATGCCAAGTCTCGGTTACTCAGCTTAGGTCAACCCACCCCCTTATTATTTTTTCTAATGCCTTTTTAGGGGTACTAAATATGTTTGAGTAATTCTTGTGAAATAATATCATTTCTGAACCCGTTAAAGTACTTGGTCAGCATTTATTTAGTTCAGTTTTCATCATCTCAATCTAAAAGATATGCCTGTGATTGAATTAGAACAATGCATTATGAAATTCCTTTTAATTCTTTCACATGTTACTTTCAACCTGTTTTTATACTTAGTTTTTAATCTGAATAGCCCATTCTTTCATAAATTCAATTTCAAGTCAACATTAATCACAACCTTGCACATTTTCACAATAAGATGGATTGAAACAAAGACAACTTTCATTAGCTGGAATTGACATACATGCAGCATAAAATAAAGCATGAAGAATTAAAATAAAAAACTAACCTATGGTTGAGAATTATACACCCCCCTAAACTTGAGAGATGCATTGTCCTCAATGCATGATCTTAAAATGAACTAATAATGAAAATATGATGAAAAGCAAAAATAAAAGAAAAGAAAAAATAAAAATAAAGGACTGGGACTCCTTCATGGATCAGACTCCGTCGCGTCCACATCGTCCTCATCATTGGGCTAGGGCTGACCCTGCTGCCCGTAGCAAGCTCCGACCTTGGGTAGCGTCGGTGGGAAGGGCGAATTATTTTTCTTGTCCGTTGGCATTGATCGCATCTTTTGACATAAAAATGGGCGTCTTTAAATAAAGATGGCCAGTAGAATCCCGATTGAAGTATTTTTGCTGCAGTTTTGTCTCCTTGGAAGTGGCCCCCATACGGAGATGAATGACAGCTCTGCAGTAGTGCTTCCTATTCACACTCTGGAATACATCTCCGATATAACTGATCTGGGCATTACTTAAACAGATATAGATCATCCCAGAAATAGAATTTAACGTCGTGGAGAAACTTCTTCTTTTGGTGTGAATTCAACCCTGGAGGCAACATTCCACTGACGATGTAATTGACGAAGTCTGCATACCATGGTGGGCTGCCTGGGGAGATAGAGAATAGCTGCTCATCCGGAAACACTTCCCAAATTTGCTCCGTATCATGAGCTAACTGGGGTCCTTCAAGGAGGGATAGATGGTCAGCGACCTGATTTTCAACTCCCTTACGGTCTTTGATTTCGAGGTCGAATTCCTATAGCAGTAAGACCCATCGAATCAAGTGTGGTTCTGCTTCCTTTTTCTCGATCAGATATTTGATGGATGAATGGTCTGTGTAAACGATCACCTTATTGCCTACCTGATAGGCTCTGAATTTTTCAAATGCAAATACCACTGCTAGCAGTTCCTTTTCGGTTGTAGTTTAATTCATTTGTGCCTCATTCAAGGTTTTGCTAGCGTAGTAGATGGAGTGGAAAACCTTATTTTTTGTTGTCCCAATACTGCTCCCACTTCATAGTCACTTGCATCGCACATTAATTCAAATGGGAGATTCCATTCTGGAGAAATAATAATTGGCGCAGATACCAGTTTCTTTTTCAGCTACTGGAATGCTTCCATACATTTGCTGGTGAATTTGAATGGCGTATCTTTTTCGAGCAGCGAACATAACAGCTTAGCTATCTTTGAGAAGTCTTTTATGAACCATCTATAGAATCCTGCATGTCACAGAAAACTGCGAATGCCTTTGACTGAGGTGGGTGGAGGCAATTTCTCGATTGTCTCAATTTTAGCTTTATCTACTTCGATTCCCTGTTTAGAGACCCTGTGACCAAGTATGATGCCCTCTTGCACCATAAAATGATATTTTTCCCAGTTAAGAACCAGGTTCGTATCCTCATACCGCTGGAGCATCTTTGATAAGTTAGTTAAACACTCGTCGTAGGAATTCCCGAATACTGAGAAATCGTCCATGAATACCTCAAGGAAATCCTCCACCATGTCAGTGAAAATGGCCACCATACATCGCTGAAATATGCCTGGCGCATTGCATAGGCCAAACGGCATTCACCTGAACGCGAATGTGCCATACGGACATGTGAACGTAGTTTTTTCTTGGTCTTTTGGTGCTATCATAATCTGATGATAACCTGAATAGCCATCCAAAAAGTAGTAGAATTCACATCCTGCTAACTTGTCTGGCATCTGATTAATGAATGGAAGTGGGAAATGTTCCTTTTGGGTGGCTTTATTCAGCTTGCGGTAGTCCATGCAAACTCGCTAACGAGTAACTGTTCTGGTCGGGATTAGCTCATTGTTTTCATTGGAGATGACCATCATACTACCTTTCTTCGGGACACACTGCACTAGGCTGACCCAAGAACTGTCGGAGATAGGGTATATCATGCCTGCATCTAGCCATTTGATGATCTCCTTTTTGACCACTTCTTTCATGATTGAGTTTAGTCTTCTCTCTGCTTCGATAGATGGCTTGGAATTCTCTTCTACTTGAATCTTGTGCATCAAAAGGATGGGTTGATGCCTCTGATGTCTGCTATGGTCCATCCTATGGCCTTTTGTGATCTTTGAGCACTCTGAGCAGTTTTTCTTCTTGCACGGGATCAAGTGCAGAAGAAATAATCACCGGGAGTGAGGATTCTGCTCCCAGGAAGGCATATCTGAGGTGTTTTGGCAAAGGTTTCAGCTTCAAGATTGGTGACTCTTCAATTGACAGCTTCAATTGTTTAAAAGACTCCAGCTTGAGCTCCAGCGATTCAAATTTCTGCGGGTATCGTGGGATGTCGAAGGTTACTGCAGATAGTGTATCATTTCTGCTAAATCTTCATCAGATTCATTGCCTTCCCCAACGAGCGATGCTTCTAGGATGTCTTGGAAAGCTGAAATTTGGAATTCAGCTTGCACTGCTGAGTCCACCATGTCAATCATTAGACATTCCTCTGGGTCATTTGGTAACTGCATTGCCTTGAACACGCTAAAAGTAACGTGTTTGCTATGAACCCGCATGGTCAGCTCTCCAGCCTGTACATCGATGATGGCTTTTCCCGTTGCGAGGAAGGGTCAACCCAGAATGATTGCTGCATCTCGATCTTCTTCATAATCCAGGATAATAAAATCAGTAGGAAAGATGAACTTGTCTACCTTGATAAGGACATCTTCGAAGATACCGTCTGGATACGTGATGGATCGATCCGCCAGTGGTAGCGTCACTGTGGTAGGTTGGGCTTCCCCTAAGCCCAATTTTCTGAAAATGGACTTGGGCATGAGATTAATGCTAGCTCCCAAGTCGCATAGGGCTCTCCCAAAGTACACGGAATGGTGAAACTTCCTGGGTCCTTGAGTTGAGGAGGCAGCTTCCTCTGCACCCTTGCATTGGTTTCCTCTGTTAACGCCACCGTCTCGAATTCTGTCAACCACCTTTTCTTTGATAGCACATCTTTCATGAATTTGGCGTAGCTAGGCATCTGTTCCAAGGCTTCGACGAGAGGTATATTGATGTGTAGCTGCTTCAATACCTCAAGAAATTTCTTGAACTGGCCCTCCTTTTTAGTCTTTTCGAATCGCTGAGGAAATGGAGGAGGCGGCCTTGGATTCGTGGCGATTTCAGCATCCGGTTGCTTCTAGGTAGTAACTGGTTCTTCTGGCTCCTGCGACTGCTGAATCAGAGGATTAGTGGGTTCAGTTACTGATTCTGGTGGAATTGCATCGGGTAACTGCTTTTCCACTACGCAATGTGACTGCTTGGACCTGTTCTTTGCCTTTTCCCTTTGGGTTTTGCTCGGTGTCGCTCGGCAACGATCCTTGAGGTCAGTTGTTCAGAGCTGAGGCTAGTTGGCCTATCTGAGCTTCCAGGTTCCTGTTCGTCGTGATCTGGGATTGCATAAACTGCATGAAAAGATTTTCTAGATCCGATTTCTTCTCTTCTCGCGGTGGTGGATTGAACTGCATTGGTCTTGCAGGTTGTTGCTGTGGCGGTTGTTGTGAGAATCTCGACGGATGATTCGGCCTCGTCTGGTTATTCCATGAGAAATTGGGATGATTTCTCCAACCTGGGTTGTAGTTGTTTCCGTATTGATTTGCTGGGTTTCTCTGGAAATTTCCCACGTAATTAATGGACTCCAGGTTGGAGGCACATTCATCACTGGGATGGCCGAATTGGCCACACCACATGCAAATGTTTGCTGTTGTCAACTGCTATGGTGTAGACGCCCCTAATGCACTAATGTTGGCTGGCTTGGACAAGTTCTAGATTTACCGAGATAAAGCGTCAATGTGGGCCTTTATCGATTAAACTGCATCCGGTTG
This sequence comes from Annona cherimola, assembly GCA_030490835.1. Lineage (NCBI taxonomy): Eukaryota > Viridiplantae > Streptophyta > Magnoliopsida > Magnoliales > Annonaceae > Annona > Annona cherimola. The sequence continues at coordinate 51,204,918 of CM059972.1, read as the reverse complement.
GAGTAGAACCCCACCTCGGCTCCTGTCAGATGGCAGCTGATAAGTATTGGCCGCCATGTTTTCGAGCAGGGCGTATGATTCCTGATAAATTTTTCGTAGGAGAGAACCGTTCGATGAAGAATCCACCATGTGACGGGTGGAATCCTGGAGACCGTTATAAAGAATCTGAATTTGGACCCACGGCTAAATTCCATGATGCGGGCATTTTCGAAGTAGGTCTTTGAAACGATCCCACGCCTCTGATAGGGTCTCCTCTCCGTGTTGCTTGAACGAGACTATATCCATTCTCAGCTTGGCTAACTTGGCAGGCGGGAAGTATTTTTCTAGGAATTTCTGAGGCAAGTCATTCCATTTGTTGACGGAGTTCGATGGCAAAGAGTCTAGCCACTCCGAATCTTGATCTCGCAAAGAAAATGGAAATGTTCGAAGCCGCATTGCCTCTTCGCAGACTCCGTTCTGCTTGAATGTGTTCATAATCTGCAAAAAATTCCGCAGATGGTGGTGCGGGGTCTTCAGATGCTAGACCTCCGAAATGCCCGATAGACTGGACCATCCGAAAAATCACCGGCTTGATCTCGAAGTTATTGGTGTCAATCGGAGGAAGTGCAATGCTAGTTTGAACTGCATTCTGACCAAGCGCAATCAGGTCCCAAATGGGTTGGTCCAAATCATCTTGAGGTGGATGATTTGGGATTTCAATCCTTTGATTTTCCTATTGATTTGCATGAACGTTTTCATCCTGGTTCTCGATGCGCTCCATCATATGTTGCTGGATTTTAGCCTCCCTGCTCTTGCGATGCCTTCTCAAATAAGTTCGTTCGGGTTGAATAACGATCTCCTTTCCGGCTCTGCCTCGGCGCATGCAATTTGTGAATAATCTGCAAAAACCAATGAAATTGAACTAGCAGAAAGAAAAAGAAATTTTAAGCTAAAAGAAATTATGAAAATAAACTATTCTACAGAATTATACAAGAAAGCAATAAAACTAAAACAATAATTGGCTAAATAAGTCCCTGGCAATGGCGCTGAAAACTTGATGAGCTGCGTATATGTCAATTAGAATGCTCGCTATTTACGCAAGTATAAGTGTCGTGTCAAGTAATAAAGAGTGAGAAGAGTATTGTTCCCACGAGGAATTGTTAACCAAAATTATTAATTAGTTAAATTGCTTTCGATGGATGGAAAATTCTGGGTTTGTGATTTAACTAAACTAACGATTGCAAAGGTAAGTCAGAGTAGAGATTACGAGACTACTGGATACTGAATATCATACACAATCATACACAATCATATACAAAATCAACTATTCATTCCTGAATATTCTAAGAACCAAGAAACAATATAGTTTAGAATTCAAATCATTCTAACTATCTATCTAGTGGAGGTTTAGTTCAAAGACGTGATCATAACATCCAATACATCCATGTAAAAAGTATCCATAAAGGCAGAGTTCCACCAACGAGACTTGAATCCTCTCTTTAATTCGGACTTGGATCTTGATTTCCTCTTTCTCTTACACTTTTGTTCGTCCTTAGGCTCTCTCTCTTCCCTCCCCATCGCTCGTGAACCCTTAGGAACTATATATATCTTCCTTTTGCGCAGCTCACACACTGGAGTATTAGCGTACGGATGCGTATTGGCGCCTAGGCTCCAACTCCCTGGATTTTTCTAGCTTGGAACTTCTCATTTACATCTTGTGGTTGATCTTGGCTGGCGCCTAGGGGCCAACTCCCTGGAGGCAATACCTGACTTATGGCTTCAACATCATCTGACTTTGGTTTCATGTGGATGAAGTGGCGCCTAGGCGCCAACTCTCTGGAAGTCATGCTGTAAGCTGTGTGTGCTGAAAATGGCCAAGGCCCGTAGGGTGGCGCCTAGGCACCATCCATCTGTCTCTGGTTGCCTCAGCTTGCATTCAACTCGCCCACTTTGCCTTCATATGTCTCGTCCTTCCTTCAAAAGATGGAACAACTAGCTAAATGAACTAAAAATGCCTAAATAATGCTAGAAATGCCTAAAAACTAAATAATGCTCCTAAAATGCAAAGCGGATGAAAATTAAGCTACATGAATGCAAAGCCTAATTTCTCAAACTAACGCACATATCAAGTCTGAAATGGGCCATGATAACTCGTAAAAATATGAGTTATCGTAGGAATTTTTAGAACTTGACCCTTTTGTGTAGGTGTTCTTTGCCTGTTTCCAGCCAATCCTATTTCACTGCTCGATTCCTCCGATGAATCCTCATTAAGAGGAGCAGATGTAGAAGGATTACCTTCCCAAAAGCATACACGGCGCCCCGCAAATGTGACGCCCCGAACTGAGGTGCCTATAAGCCCTACTTCGGGATCGTTTTGATTGGTAAACGTGACTCAGGATTATTGCCCTGATCACACGGCAGGTTTATATATATATATATATCATCAATACATGGAAAATTTTCATTATTCATCCAACATGAAATATTTTCTCATATCACAATTATAACCCAAAACTGTTCCATAAACACTTTCATTGGAATAAAATATTCATTTCCATCTCTTAATTAACATCATTGTTTTTACATAAATATGCACATATACAACATTTATATCAAAACTACGTAACACTTGGCATGTTGCCTTCATCATCATTTCCTGTCTGTTGTTGAAAAAGCATGGGTGAGTAGTAATACTCAGTAAGCAAGCCATATATAAATTTTTAATCATTTTTTGTATTTCATAAAATGCAAATGCAATGCATACATAGCATTCATGACATTCCTTTGGATACGATGCTAGCTAGGCGCCCATCCCATACATGCTCCCATCTCAGGGAGGTCACCGCCGGCTTGGGCCTGTATATGCGACTTGGCAATAGTGATGGGGACATCCGGTCCGCTTACTACCTCAACTAAGGCCTATTCCTCGTGCACATGCTCATTCACATACACATGTCGGCATGATATTTGCAAATCATAAATAATTTCATAAAAAACATTTAATAAATAATTTAACAAAATGAACTTCAGTTTATGTAAAGCAGTTATAGGTATGGCTAACCTTAAATAAATTTCATAAAGCAATTTACAACAATTTGCAACCATTTTGGAAATAATTTGCAAAAGATATAACTTGCTTACCTTGTCAGTTGGTGTCCTTGACTTTTTCTTTTCCTTTTCCTATTCAAGGAAAAAGGATACTTTCATTTCTTCTATTCAAGCTGCTTCCCATGCATGCTCTATAATATTTGGGCATTATTTCTTTATATAGATATCTTTATCCATAGGTTCCTCTAAAATTCCATCCTTATATTTAAATATTAATCTCAAATTTTCTTCAAAATCACGCTATTCATTGTAGCAGATTACTGTTCATCTGTGGTTACTGTTCACAGAGACGTGGTTACTGTACATGGGTTCCAAAAATTGATATTTTTCCAAAAATAAAAAATACCATTACATGGATTATGCCTAGTATATCATAAGAAATTTCATACATCTTGAATTTATCATCATTTACTTGGCAAAAAAATCATTTTCTCCATATACTAAAAATCAACATAAATTCACTTAAGCATAATCCTTAATTCCAAAAATTATGATATTAATATATCATCATTCCAAAATCATATTTATCATAATCATACATCCCAAATAATAATTTATCAATTTTGGAGCATTATGTTCACATATCATATGCTATCTTTCCGAATACCCTATCTTCGCTCCAAATTTTTGATGTTTTGGCATAAGTCCATTTAAGCATTATATCTATACTTATTTTCTCATGCTTAGGAATTATCTAAGCATTTTTTTACCCTATTTAACATCCAAAAGAAATTTGGGTAGAAATCACTTACCCGAAGTGGAGATACACCTCTTTTTCTCACACTTTCTCTCTCTAACTTACTCCTTTCTTTCCTTGGACGTGTGGGATGGTTTTGGGACTTGGAATGGCTCAAATGGAGCTTGAATTTGATGCCTTTGGACTTTCTCCCTGCTTCCCTATTTATAGGGTTGCATTTTTCAACAATTTGGAATTTACCCCTAGCTTTGAGGTATTTAATTATAAATTGGTATTTCTTTTTAATTTTGAAAAATGCCTTGATCCATGTGCTGCCCACCCTAGGCCTGCTCCAGCCCCCCTATGCAGCCCTATTTTTTACCTTTTTTATTTTTAAAATTAATTAAATTAGGCTAAATTAATCTTAGCCATTGATTAAAGATGATGATGATTTATGACCCTTGGTCTTGGTCAAAATCCCACAACTGCCCCTGGTCACGTCCCCTTCTGTAGCTGTATTTGTATTTAATTTTTTTATTTTTTTATTATACTTTTTTTTTAAAAAGTCAAAAGTGAAATTAATTAAAGTTAAGCTACTTTTTGGATCATCATTTGACGTTTCATCTTGACCCTTGATTTGTGATTTTCATCACATCTTAACCCATTCATCATGTCCATCATGAATTTTTAACCATTCATAAAAAATTTTATCGAATTCCGATGCCCGGATTGCAACTTATGAATTTTTCTTTATTTTTTCACAAAAATCCAAATTTGTATTAAAATATCCAAAAGAATTTCTATTTCGTCCTGTAGTGATTAAATCTCTATTTTGTCTTTTTGTGATTAGGCTAATCCAAGTGATTAATCTTAATCCCCGGTTACTATTCACGTTCACTATTCATGGGCACTATTCACGGGGTTAAATTTCTAATTGCATTATTTCAATCTCCAATACGCATATCCACCAATATAATTCATGAATTTTCATTTATCATAAAAATAATTACAAAAGAATCTAGGGTTTACAACCCAAAATGACGCGTATATTGTCGGGGTTTCACAGCAAATGCAGTGGTCTCCCCTCGAATTCGTTTGGACGGTGTCTGTTGCCGTCGGGGCACTCCCTCGCCAGTGTTGGACGAGGATGGCCGCGATACTGGTAGTTTGGAGGGTTTATCTATGGCCTTAGGTGTCATTGATTATGAATAGATGATTGGAGGATATTTTGAGAGTTTTGTGAAACAGTGATATCCAGTGAGGGCTGTGAGAGGGAATGTGAGATGGAGGGAGATGGAAATAGAGAGAGAGAGAACGAGGAAGAGAGAGTGAGCTGGAAAGAGAGAGAAAGAGAGGCAGTGAGAGCGAGAAAGAGAGACAGAGAGAGAGGGGGAATGTGTGGCAACTGAGCAACGAGATGAGGGAGAGGAGAGAGACGAGAGAGAAAACTCGAAGAACAGTGAGGAGAAAGAGAGAATGAGAGCCCGACACGGGAGGAAAATGAGAAAGGAAGAAGAAAGAAGGGAAGAAGAAAAAGAAGAGGAAAGGAGAGAGAGAGAGGGTCGGCACGGCAGTCCAAACGACGTGCTAGAGTCAACTTGCCCTAACCGAAGTCGACTTCACCCTATCCGAAGTCGACTTCGCCCTTGTGGAGTCGACTTGGTTCTATCGACTTGGACTCTGTATTCTTCCTAATTTGCTCCACCTATCTAGATGAATCATATTTTGCTCCTAATCAATTTCAATCATACCCATATCATTTCTAATCTTGTAGAATGGTTCATTTACTAATGGTTTGGTGAAAATATCAACAATTTGGTCATCAGTTTTAACATACTCTAGACAAATATCATGACTTTCAACATATTCCCGAATTAAATGATGTCTTGCATCTATATGCTTTATTCTAGAATGCAACACAAGATTTTTAGTCAAACAAATAGCACTGATATTATCACATCTAATTGGAATATCACGATAATCAATACCATAATCCTTAAGTTGTTGTTTCGTTCAAAGGAATCGGGCACAACAACTACCGGCGGCTATGTATTCGGCTTCTGCGGTAGATAGAGCAACACTAGTTTATTTTCTTGAAAACCATGAAATCAACATGTTTCCAAGAAATTGACACGTTCCACTAGTACTTTTTCTATCTACTTTGTAACCGGAAAAATCCGCATCCGAGTAGCTGATTAGATCAAATGTTGACCCCTTTGGATACCATAACCCTAGATTAGTAGTTTTGATCAAATATCTGAAATTCTTTTCACAGCTATTAGATGTGATTCTTTTGGACATGATTGGAGTCTTGAACACATACAAGTACTAAACAAAATGTCCGGTCTAGAAGAAGTTAAATATAGCAAGGATCCTGTCATGCTTCTATTTAGTTTTTGTTCAATAGGTTTACCTTTTTCATTTTTGTCGATCTTAATGGTAGAACTCGTTGGCGTGTTTACTCCTTTGCTATTTTGTAGTCTGAACTTCTTCAACATTTCCTTAACGTATTTGGACTGGTTTATAAAGATTCCTTCCGCTAGTTGCTTAATTTGCAGTCCAAGGAAGAAGTTCAACTCTCCAATCATGCTCATTTCAAATTCACTTTGCATAATCTCAGAAAATTCTTGGTACAAAGTTTCATTAGCAGCACCAAATATTATATCATCTACATAAATTTGAACAATTAAAATATTTTTGTCCTTATACTTGATAAATAATGTTGTATCAATTTTTCCTCTTTGAAAGTCATGATCAATCAAAAACTTGTTTAATCTTTCATACCAAGCTCTTGGAGCCTGTTTGAGTCCATATAATGCTTTAGTTAATTTGACAACAAATTTTGATTAATCCTTTTCTTTAAATCCAGGAGGTTGTTCAACATATACTTCCTCATTCAAGTAACCATTGAAAAATGCGCTTTTCACATCCATTTGAAATAATTTAAAATCCATGTGAGAAACAAATGCTAGTAGGATATGTATGACTTCTAATCTAGCCATAGGAGCATAGGATTCTTGAAAATCAATTCCCTCTTCTTGGGAATATCCTTTGGCTACTAATCTGGCTTTGTTTCTTACTATAAGCCCACTTTCGTCTAATTTGATCCTAAAAACCCATTTGGTACCAATAACCGTGCAATCCTTGGGTCTAGAAACTAGGTGCCATACATTATTTCTTTCAAATTGATTTAGCTCTTCTTGCATTGCAACTATCTAATTTTCATCATTAAGCGCTTGATCAATGGAGGTTGGTTCAATTTTAGACACAAAAGCAAATTCTACACAGATATTGTGTCTTGACCTTCTAGTTTTTACTCCTTCATAGATATTGCCAATAACTTGCTCAATTGGATGGTCATTTTCAAATTTTAAATTACTTGCAGGTTTATAGGAATTGTTACCTTCACTTACCCTTTCCTCTGTGGAATTCTCTTGCTTTGCTTTGGCTTCTTCTTGTTGTTCTAGTCGTTCCACTTTTGAGTTCCTTGATTCCTTATCCACATCACTCAATTCATCATCCTTTTTGGGATTTTGGTTAAATTCATCAAATATAATATGTATTGATTCTTCTACTATTTGATTTTTCTTATTAAAGACTCTATATGCTTTGCTATTTGATGAATAACTAATAAATATTGTCTTATCACTTTTGGCATCTAATTTTCCCAAGTTAGTTTTTTCATTGTTAAACACATAGCACGTACATCCAAAAGCATGAAAATATGATATGTTTGGTTTTCTGCCTTTTCATAGTTCATATGGGATCTTTTTCAAGATAGCTCTTATGACAACACGGTTTAATACATGGCATGTTGTATTTACAGCTTCACCTCAAAATCTCTTGGATAATTTACTCTCATTTAGCATGGTTCTAGTTATCTCTTATATTGTCCTATTTTTTCTTTCAACTACCCCATTTTGTTGGGGAGTTCTTGGTACAAAAAATGTGTGGTGAATTCCTTTCTCATTACATAATTCTATAAATCGTTTATTTTCAAATTCACCACCATGGTTACTTCTAGAAATGATTGTATTCTATTCTTCATTTTGCACCAAATTTGAAAAAGTGACAAACATAGAGAATACTTCATCTTTGCTAGCTAAGAGAATTATCCATGTAAATCTTGAAAAATCATCAACTATAACAAATGTGTACTTTTTTCTCACCAAGAGTTAAAATGTCGGATGACCCGTAAAGATTCATATGTAATAAGTTCAAGTGGCCTAGTTGTTGAAATTTCCTTTTTGGTGGAAAATGACATCTTGGGTTGCTTAGATAGTTGACAAGCTTTACAAATTTTGTCTGTGTTTAAACTTTGGTAATCCTTTCACTAGGCTCTTTTTCCACAAAGTCTTAATGTATGACATGTTTATATGTCTAAGCCTTTTATGTCATATCCATGGATCATTTTCGATGACTATAAGGCATTTTCCATCAAGTTCATCAAGACAAACCAAATATACATTTCCATGTCTTTTGCCACTAAAGACCATGTGATCATCATCAAATACATTGCATATAGAGGATTCAAATACAACTTTATAGCCTTTATCACATAATTGGCTAATTCTCATTGAGTTATATTTGAGTTCTTCAACAAATAGTACATCCTCAATACATGCATTTGAATTTTCATAAACATTTCATTTACCTTTAATTATACCTTTTTCGTTGTTCCCAAATGCAACAGTTCCTTCACTATATGGTTTAATCTTCTGGAACAATCCTCTTTCTCCCGTCATATGTCTTGAGCAGCCACTATCCATGAACCACATATTGTTTGTTGGAAACATGAGAAAAACTAGCTAAATCTATGTTTTGATGATTAACAAATCAATTTGAGAAAGTCTTGGCTACTAACAAGTTTGTGAAATGTCTTAAGGAATATACATTTGAAGAAAATCAAGTTGGAAGGCCAAGTCGTTCCCCAAGTCGACTCCAAGATCGACTTCAATGTGCCTAAAACGTCCAGAGTTGAAATGGGAGAAAGAGCAAGTGAAGTCGCAGGTCAAGTCGACTCCACATGCGACTTGGGTAGCCAAGTCGCAGACGAAGTCGACCTCGCTATCGACTTCAGAAGTGCAAATTTGTCCAGAGCTGAAAGTTGGGACACGGAGTTGCCAAGTCGCAGGCCAAGTCGACTCCATGTGCGACTTAGGTGAAGTCGGGGACGAAGTCGACTCCAAGCGCGACTTGAGTTTGTCAAAGATCAAAGCTGCAGTTTCAAATCATTCAAAGGACTTCTTCACTCTAGGCTCAAAAGCTTCAAGCATGATCAAGATCAAGTCAAGCCTATCAAGTCCAAGGACTCAAAATGAAGAACAAATCTATCAAATCAAAGGCAAAAGATATAAGCTTACTTCAAACATTCAAGTCTTCAAAGCAAGCAAGTTCTCCAATGATTCACAGTATCAAGCAAAACCAAGAAGAAGCAAAGTCAAGCTTCTAAGGATTGCAAATCATGGAGCTAATACAATCAAGGCATAAGGATTCAGAAAGTAATACAAAAGAACTAAAGGCATGAAGAAGACTAAACAAAAGAGAAAGATTTCCAAAGTTCCAGAGTTCAGAAAATCAACTGACGAGGTGAAGTCGCACACGAAGTCGACTCCACCTGCGACTTGGGTCAAGTCGAGAACCCAAGTCGACCCTGACTGAAACTTGAAGTTGCGATGGAGAAGCGAAGTCGCACCCGAAGTCGACTCCATCTGCGACTTGGGCGAAGTCGCATCCGAAGTCGACTCCTCATGCGACTTGGGTCGCAACGGTCGGAATTAATTCGAACGTTGGCGCATTAAATGCGCGCCACCTACCTTCTAACGTTCGGATTCCCTCCAAAATTATAAAAGGGAGTTATTGTGGATGAGGGAAGCAGTTGGAAAACATTAAGTGAGCATAACTCCTATCTACAAGAGCATTAAAGTGATCAAGCCAATCAAGAGAGGAAGAATTGTGCTTCAAGTTGCAAGAGCTGCATTCAGAAACTTCAAAGCCATCATCTACAAGTTCTTCCCTGCGCTAAATCGTTTCTACACACCTGTAAAGTGTAGTTTACTTTTATTGTTTACTTGTTTGTGTTGAACTTGATTTAGCTTGCGTAGCTAAGATCAAGAGGTAGCAAAGTAGTGTGTGATTGGAGTGTGACTCATCACCTACTTGTGCTAAGTGTTTGATGCCCCCTAGAGCTAGATCTAGAAGAGAGCAAGAGGCTCTGGTTGTATATGCCCCCTAGAGCTAGAATCTAGAAGAGAGCAAGAGGCTCTAGTTGTATTCGCGGAATACAATAGTGGAACCCAAGTCACAAGGAGTGTGAGCTTGGAAGAGTGGAGTAGGGAGGTTGCCCGAACCACTATAAAATCCTTGTCTACTTGCTTTTATTTCTGCTCTCTTTATTACTTTGCTTTCCATTCAGTTTCTTCATTCAAGGGGAATAATTCTACAAGGGGTTAAGTTTTTAAGTTACCAAAGAAATTTTTAAGAACCCAATTCACCCCTCCCCTCTTGGGTTTTGCCATCTATTCGGGACCCAACAAGTGGTATCAGAGCAGGTCTTTGAGTTAAACCAAAGAGATCTATTGATATGGCATCCCAATCGATTCCCGTTCCCGCTTTTGCCGAGGGCCAATCTTTTACAAGGCCACCATTGTTTGATGGGAACAACTTTGGCTATTGGAAGCTTCGTATGAAGCAACTCATCATGGCTACCGATATGGATTCTTGGATTGCTATCCAAGATGGTGTGATTTTGCCTACCGATGACAAAGCTTTCAAATGGACCGAAGAGGAAGTTAGAACCGTCAAGAGCAATGCCAAGGCAATGAATTCTTTATTTTGTGCTCTTACGGCTTCGGAGTATGATAGAGTATCTTCTTGTTTGACTGCAAAAGAGATATGGGATACTCTAACATCTATTTATGAAGGAACCTCCCAAGTCCAAGGGACCAGGAGAAACATTTTGATTGGAGAGTTTGAAAATTTCAGAATGCTAGATACTGAAAATATTTCTGAAATGTTTGCAAGATTTTCTAAAATTACTAATGCTCTAAAGGGTCTTGGAAAAGCTATTTCTGAATCCGAGCAGGTTATGAAGATATTGAGAGCTCTACCGGATTCATGGACTCCAAAGATAACGGCAATTGAAGAAGCCAAAGACCTCAACACATTGAAGCTTGAAGATCTTATTAGCTCACTCATGTCACATGAGCTAATTAAGAAAAGGAATGAGGATCAACACAAAGGCAAAAGAGCAATTGCCTTGAAAGCTACACAAGACACGGATGACACCTCATCCTCTCAAAACGATGACGAGATGGCCCTACTCACAAAACGATTCAGAAAATTTGTGAGAAAAGGCGGAAATTTCAGAAATTTCAAAGACAGAAATTCCAGAGAGAAAAAGAAAGAACCAATCAAATGCTATAGATGCGGGGGCGTAGGACATATGCAAACCCAATGTCCTACACCGGAAGAAAGGCCAAAGGAAAATCATGAAGGCAGAAGATATCAAAAGGGAAGAGGCATGTACGTCAATGAGGAGACGTCATCAACATGCAGCTCTTCAACCGATGACAACGATGCGGCCAACTGTGCAAGAATATGCTGCGTAGCACAAATCGAACAAGAAGAAGAACTGCTATGCTTGAACACGATGGAAATTTTGGAAGATCAATCTACCTCAACAAAATACACAGAAAGTGAAGAGGTAACTTCCAAACCTTATTCTCAATCAAGTTATTCTTCTTTTCATGATTGCCTCAAATGTGCCGAATTAGATGAACTACAAATTGCATATGATTCATTGTATGGGGAAATCAAAAAGCTAGGAAACAAGTTGATATTAAAAAGAAAACAATGCAACTGTGTTATCATTGAAAATGGAAAACTAGCTGAAATGTCAACAAAATTGAAAGAAGAAAATGAACTGTTGTTGAAAGAAGTTGAGAATCTGAAAAAGGAGAACGAATCCTTAAATGAATCATTAGCAAAGTTCTCTAATCCCGGTGAAAATGTGAAGATGTTCTTGAATATGACCTCACAAACAGATAGAAGAGGTCTTGGATACAATACATTTGAGCAAAAAGAAAGTGGTAAATCAAATGTGCCAATACATGGAAAATATCAAACAAATACTGCACCTACGTTCAAGCCACAAAGGAAAAATGTTGTGTGGACTAAAAGGCCAACACTTGAACCAAAATATACTTGGAGGCCTACTCCTAGATTACCAATGGCTTGTAACTTTTGCAACAAGATGGGTCATAAAGCCTATAAATGTAACTTCAAGAAATTATATGACCATGGTGCAAGATTAGTTTGGGTTCCAAGGAACACGAGATTTGGGCTTTCTAAGGTAGAGCAACGAAGATTGAATCATTTTACTAACCCAAATGGACCCATAAAATGGGTACCAAAAAGATGAGAATTACTTGTTTATTTTTCAGATTTGTTTAAAGGCAAAGGCAAATAATGTATGGTTCATGGATAGCGGTTGTTCAAGGCACATGACTGGAGAAAAAAATTTGTTTCACAAACTTAAGCCTTGCAACGACGGAACGGTTGCCTTTGGTAATAATGAGAAAGGTAAAATAAAAGGTAAAGGAAATATTTATAGTATCTCAAATGCATGCATGGAGGATGTTTTGTTTGTTGAAGGACTCAAGCATAACTTAATGAGCATTAGCCAATTATGTGATAAATGATATAAAGTTTTGTTTGAATCATCTATATGTAATGTATTTGAATGAGAACATATCATGTTTAGCGGAAGAAGACATGGAAATGTATATTTGGTTTCACTTGATGAACTAGATGGTCAATGTCTAATGGCCAGTGAAAATGATCCATGGGTTTGGCATAAAAGACTTGGACATGTGAATATGTCAAACATAAAGACCCTATGGAAAAAGAATTTGGTAGAAGGCTTGCCAAAGTTGAAATATGACAAAGACAAAATTTGTAAGGCATGTCAATTATCTAAACAACCAAAGATGTCTTTTTCTACCAAAAAGGAGATTTCCACCACAAGGCCACTTGAATTGCTACACATGGATCTATATGGACCATCCGACATTTTAACCATTGGTGGAAAGAAATATGTATTTGTTATTGTAGATGACTTTTCAAGATTCACATGGATAATTCTCTTAGCTAGCAAAGATGAAGCCTTCTCTATGTTTTCAACTTTTGTAAACTTGGTGGAAAATGAAAAACAAAGTACTATTATGTCTATAAGAAGTGACCATGGTGGTGAATTTGAAAACAAACGATTCATAGAATTATGTAATGAAAAAGGAATTCATCACACATTTTCTGCACCAAGAACTCCACAACAAAATGGAGTAGTTGAAAGGAAAAACAGAACTATACAAGAGATGGCTAGAACAATGATAAATGAGAGTAAATTATCCAAGAAGTTTTGGGGTGAAGCTGTGAGCACAACTTGTCATGTTTTAAATCGAGTTACCATTAGAGCTATCTTGAAAAAGACCCCATATGAGCTATGGAAGGGAAGGAAACCAAACATATCTTATTTTCATGCTTTTGGATGCACATGTTATGTTCTGAACAATGGAAAAACCAACTTGGGAAAACTTGATGCTAAAAGTGATGAAGCAATATTCCTTGGTTATTCATCAAATAGCAAAGCATATAGAGTTTTCAATAAACGAAACCAAGTTGTAGAAGAATCCATACATGTTGCTTTTGATGAAACTAACCCATGCTTTAAAAGAAAGGATGATTCAAGTGATGCAGATGACATAGCAAATGGCCTTGAAAGGCTGCATGTGGAAAAGCAAGAAGATTCCACGGAGGAAAGGGTAAGTGAAGGTAACAATTCCTATAAACCTCCAACTGATTTAAAATTCAATCATGCACATCCAATTGAGCAAGTTATAGGAAATGTGTATGAAGGTGTAAAAACTAGAAGGTCAAAGCAAAATGTGTGTGGACAATATGCTTTTGTATCCAAGATTGAACCTTCTAATATTGAACAAGCTCTTGATGATGAAAACTGGATTATAGCAATGCAAGAAGAGCTAAATCAATTTGAAAGAAATCAAGTTTGGCACCTTGTTCCTAGACCAAATGATTGTACTATTATTGGCACCAAGTGGGTCTTTAGGAACAAATTAGATGAAAGTGGACTTGTAGTGAGGAACAAAGCTAGACTTGTGGCAAAAGGATACTCACAAGAAGAAGGATTTTGAAGAATCCTATGCCCCGGTTGCTAGATTAGAGGCAATTCGCATCTTACTAGCTTTTGCATCTCACATGAACTTTAAATTGTTTCAAATGGATGTCAAAAGTGCATTTCTGAATGGTTATATAAATGAAGAGGTGTATGTAGAACAACCACCTGGATTTGAGGAAAAAGATCAATCTAAATTTGTATACAAGCTAACCAAAGCATTATATGGATTAAAACAAGCTCCAAGAGCTTGGTATGATAGACTAAGCAAATTTCTGATTGATCATGATTTTCAAAAAGGAAATGTAGACACCACTTTGTTTATCAAGTACAATGGAAAGGATATATTGATCATTCAGATTTATGTAGATGATATTATTTTTGGTGCTACTAATGAAACTCTTTGCCAAGAATTTTCTGAGCTTATGCAGAAAGAGTTTGAGATGAGCATGATGGGAGAGCTAAACTTCTTCCTTGGACTGCAAATCAAGCAATTAAATGAAGGAATTTTCATTAACCAGTCCAAGTATATCAAAGAAATGCTAAAGAAGTTTGGCATGGAGAATAGCAAAGGAGCAAACACGCCCATGAGCTCTACAATCAAGCTTGACAAAGATGAGAAGGGCAAAGTAGTTGATTTAAAATTGTATAGAAGCATGATAGGTTCCTTATTGTATTTAACTGCTTCTAGGCCAGATATTTTGTTTAGTGTGTGTATGTGCTCTAGATTTCAATCATGCCCAAAAGAATCACACTTGGTAGCTGTGAAAAGAATTTTTAGATATCTAGTAGACACTACCAATTTAGGACTATGGTATCCAAAGGGCTCTAATTTTGATCTAATCGGCTACTCGGATGCGGATTTTGCTGTTTACAAAGTAGATAGAAAAAGCACTAGTGGAACATGTCAGTTTCTTGGAAGCATGTTGGTTTCATGGTTTTCAAGAAAACAAACTAGTGTTGCTCTATCTACGGCGGAAGCCGAATACATTGCCTCCGGGAGCTGTTGTGCTCAATTACTTTGGATGAAACAACAACTTAGGGACTATGGCATGGATTTTAAAAATATACCTATCAAATGTGATAATACAAGTGTCATATGTCTAACCAAGAATCCAGTCCTGCATTCTAGGACCAAACATATAGACCTTAGACATCATTTCATTAGAGAACATGTAGAAAATCATGACATATGTTTGGTATATGTAAGAACAGAGGATCAAGTTGCAGATATATTCACTAAGCCCCTAGCAAAAGAAGCATTTTATAAGATTAGAAATGACATGGGAATGCTTGAACTCACTTAAAGCATAAATTGAGGGGGAGCACCCATTCAGGGTGAGCTAACCCACCTATCTCTTTGATTACCCTCTAATCTTTTTGATATATTGACAAAAAGGGGGAGAGAGATTTAAGAATGGGGAGAAGAAGAGGATTTGAGTATAAGTTATTTGAGTATAAGTCTTTATGATTAAAGGGGAGAGAGATTTAAGGAAAGAAGAGTAGGATATGTATATGCTTAAATGAATGCTTTGAATGTTTGCATGATTTCATAATGCAATATGAGCATATTTATTTAAATGAAAGGTATCCACTCAAATCGGTTTTGTCAATCATCAAAAAGGGGGAGAATGTTGGAAACATGAGGAAAACTAGCTAAATCTATGTTTTGATGATTAACAAATCAATTTGAGAAAGTCTTGGCTACTAACAAGTTTGTGAAATGTCTTAAGGAATATACATTTGAAGAAAATCAAGTTGGAAGGCCAAGTCGTTCCCCAAGTCGACTCCAAGATCGACTTCAATGTGCCTAAAACGTCCAGAGTTGAAATGGGAGAAAGAGCAAGTGAAGTCGCAGGTCAAGTCGACTCCACATGCGACTTGGGTAGCCAAGTCGCAGACGAAGTCGACCTCGCTATCGACTTCAGAAGTGCAAATTTGTCCAGAGCTGAAAGTTGGGACACGGAGTTGCCAAGTCGCAGGCCAAGTCGACTCCATGTGCGACTTAGGTGAAGTCGGGGACGAAGTCGACTCCAAGCGCGACTTGAGTTTATCAAAGATCAAAGCTGCAGTTTCAAATCATTCAAAGGACTTCTTCACTCTAGGCTCAAAAGCTTCAAGCATGATCAAGATCAAGTCAAGCCTATCAAGTCCAAGGACTCAAAATGAAGAACAAATCTATCAAATCAAAGGCAAAAGATATAAGCTTACTTCAAACATTCAAGTCTTCAAAGCAAGCAAGTTCTCCAATGATTCACAGTATCAAGCAAAACCAAGAAGAAGCAAAGTCAAGCTTCTAAGGATTGCAAATCATGGAGCTAATACAATCAAGGCACAAGGATTCAGAAAGTAATACAAAAGAACTAAAGGCATGAAGAAGACTAAAGAAAAGAGAAAGATTTCCAAAGTTCCGGAGTTCAGAAAATCAACTTACGAGGTGAAGTCGCACACGAAGTCGACTCCACCTGCGACTTGGGTCAAGTCGAGAACCCAAGTCGACCCTGACTGAAACTTGAAGTTGCGATGGAGAAGCGAAGTCGCACCCGAAGTCGACTCCATCTGCGACTTGGGCGAAGTCGCATCCGAAGTCGACTCCACATGCGACTTGGGTCGCAACGGTCGGAATTAATTCGAACGTTGGTGCATTAAATGCGCGCCACCTACCTTCTAACATTCGGATTCCCTCCAAAATTATAAAAGGGAGTTATTGTGGACGAGGGAAGCAGTTGGAAAACATTAAGTGAGCATAACTCCTATCTACAAGAGCATTAAAGTGATCAAGCCAATCAAGAGAGGAAGAATTGTGCTTCAAGTTGCAAGAGCTACATTCAGAAACTTCAAAGCCATCATCTACAAGTTCTTCCCTGCGCTAAATCGTTTCTACACACCTGTAAAGTGTAGTTTACTTTTATTGTTTACTTGTTTGTGTTGAACTTGATTTAGCTTGCGTAGCTAAGATCAAGAGGTAGCAAAGTAGTGTGTGATTGGAGTGTGACTCATCACCTACTTGTGCTAAGTGTTTGATGCCCCCTAGAGCTAGATCTAGAAGAGAGCAAGAGGCTCTGGTTGTATATGCCCCCTAGAGCTAGAATCTAGAAGAGAGCAAGAGGCTCTAGTTGTATTCGCGGAATACAATAGTGGAACCCAAGTCACAAGGAGTGTGAGCTTGGAAGAGTGGAGTAGGGAGGTTGCCCGAACCACTATAAAATCCTTGTCTACTTGCTTTTATTTCTGCTCTCTTTATTACTTTGCTTTCCATTCAGTTTCTTCATTCAAGGGGAATAATTCTACAAGGGGTTAAGTTTTTAAGTTACCAAAGAAATTTTTAAGAACCCAATTCACCCCTCCCCTCTTGGGTTTTGCCATCTATTCGGGACCCAACATTGTTGGCCTTTTCTTTAAGACATACCTGTAAAAAATAAAATCATGTAAAACTTATCTTTTTGGTACCCATTTTATGGGTCTATTTGGGTTAGTGAGTTATTAGAATCTACGTTGTTCTATCTTGGAAGGCACAAATCCAATGCTCTTTGGTACCCAAACCAGTTTTGCACCAAAGTTGTACAATTTTCTTATTTTGCATCGATAAATCTTATGTCCCATTTTGTTGCAAAAGTTACATGCCCCCGGAAGTCTTAGAGTGGGAATCCATGTAGTGGATGGTTTCCAAATTGGTCTTTTGGTCCAAGCAACATGATTCATTTTCGGTTTAGTATAGATGGGTTTTGCTTGGTTTTTTTAAAGTCTTTGGAGCATTAAATTTGCTACATTCTCCTTTCTCAAATGTAGAGTACCTAAGTCCTCTTTTATTGTTTTGGACGGTCATGTTTAGAAACATTTTGATGCTTTCCCCTGGATTAGAGAACTTAAATAATAATTCATTCAATAATTCATTTTCTTTCTTTAGTCTTTCCACCTCATTTGTCAAAGTATTCTTTTCATTGGTTAGGTGGTCAACTTTTTCTATAAGTTTTCCATTCACAATAATTATTGAATCATATTGTATTTTCTTTATTGTGAATTTATTTCCCAACTTCTTTATTTCATCATACAATGAATCATATGCTTGTTGTAGTTCTTCGAATTTAGCACATTTGAGACATTCATTTGTGGAAGAGAAAATAGAATGAGTTTTCGATTTAGATGTTACCTCTTCACTACTTGTGCAGTTTGTTGAGTTAGTTTGTCCTTCCAAATATTCTGTTTTAGCGAGATAAAGGTTGTTATCTTCCTCTATTATGGTCGTGCAACATATTCTTGCACAATTTGCAGCCTCTTATCTTCATTTGATGAGCTGCTAGTTGTGGACATCTCCTCATTGACGTACATCCCTCTTCCTTTAGCTTTTTGAAATTTTCGGTTTTCGCCTCGGTATTTTTTTTCTCGTTGTTCCCTTGTCTTGTTCTTCTTGGGTGTGGGACATTGGGCTTGCATGTGCCCCATTCCTCCACACCGATAGTACTTTGTTGCTTCATTCTTTTTCTCCTTCAAGTTTCTTTTTTGAAACCTTTGAAGTTCTTTCTTTTTCTCACAAACTTTCTGAATCTTCTTGTGAGTAAAGCAATCTCCTCATTGTTGTTTTAAGAAGATGAGGTGGACTCATCTAAAATTTGTGCAGCCTTCAAGGCGATTGCTCTTTTGCCTTTGTTTTGCTCCTCGTTCCTCTTCTTTATCAACTCATGTGACATGAGTGAGCCGATAAGATCTTCTAGCCTTAGTGTCTTTAGGTCCTTTGCTTCTTCAATGGCCGTGATCTTGGGAGTTCATGATTCAAGTAACGCCCTTAGAATCTTCATAACCTGCTCAGATTTAGAAATAGATTTCCCAAGACCTTTTAGAGCATTAGTAATTTTTGAAAATCTTGTAAATATTTCAGAAATATTTTCTGTCTCAAACATTTTAAAGCTTTCTAGCTCTCCAATCAAAACATTTCTTTTCGTCCCTTGGACTTGAGAAGTTCCCTCATAGATAGATGTTAGTGTATCTCATATTTCTTTTATGGTTTGGCATGAGGATACCCTATCATATTCGGATGTAGTGAGAGCAAAAAAGAGGGAATTCATGGCTTTGGCATTGCTTTTTACAGTTCTAACTTCCTCCTCAGACCATGTGGAGACTCTTTCATCAATAGGTAGCGCAACATCGTCTTGGATGGCAATCCAAGAATCAATATCCGTAGCCATGATGAGCTATTTCATTCTTAACTTCCAGTAACCGAAGTTACTCCCATAAAAAAGAGGTGGCCTTGTAAATATGATTGGCCTTCGGCGAATGCAGGGGTGGAAGTTTGTTGGGATGCCATTTGTAAGATCTCTTTGGTTTAAACTCAAAAACCTGCTCTAATACCACTTGTTGGTCTCGACTATGACAACTACCCAAGAGGGGAGGGGTAAATTGGGTATTTTAAAATTCTTTACTTAAACATAAATTTTTCCCCTTTTAGAGTTAATCTCCTTAATGAAACAAGCAGAAAATATGGAGAGAAATAACGTAATAAAACACAGGCAATCTGTTGGTCCCGAGTTTATGGCTATTACCCAAGAGGAAAGGGGTGAATTGGGTATTTTGAAATTTTCACTTAAAACAGAAATTTTTTCCCTTTTTTAATTTAATCCCTTTAATGAAACAAATGAATAATATGAAGAGAAATAAAGTAATAAAATCAGAAATGCAAACCACAGCAATAGGCAAAGATTTTATAGTTGTTCGGGCAACCTCCCCTGCTCCACTCTTCCGAGCTCACACCCTTTGTGACTTGGGTTCTGACGAGCTACATATATGTCTATTAAAATTCTCGTTTTAATGTAAGTATACATGTTGATCAAGTAATAAAGAGTGAGTAGAGTATCGTTCCCACGAGGATTGTGTAAAACGGTTTAGCACCTTAAATCTCAATTGTCTAAGTGAATTGGTAAAGTGAAGGAGAAGTTGTATCAAAGAACTGAATTAAACTAAACTATGAAAAGAGTAAATGACCAAGGTAGGGTGGATATTGCCGAGATTTCCTTGAGATGATTAAGATAGGTGGGAATATGAAATCATTGAATCATAGCTATGTCATTTGGTCCCAATTAAGTTAGTTGTGCAAAGATTAATAATCTAGATTCATTCATATACATATATGTCTTCCAACACATACAAACCTAACCAAGTTTTAGCTATGTGCTATGTTCCCATGCACACAAGTAAAACAAGGTTGATAACCACATAACCTAATCGAGATTACACAGGATTAATAGGTATATTCCTATCCATATTAACATCCAACACAACAAGAGCTAGAATACCTGTGCCTTATATATGGATCTTATTCAAATCCCACTTTTCCAAGCATGAATCTGAATATTAGATCAATTCACAAGGTTGCAAAGCTTGTAAACGCATTAAGCATGATATATAAGGGTAATCTCAAGTAACACAAGTCACAACACAACTATATTATCAATTCAAGCATAGAAAACCAAATATCATAAGCTATGAGTTCAAATCCTACATATCTCCCACCATAGGAAGGTTTAGCTCATTAACATGACTTAAATTCCCATTAAAATCAAGTTACAGTCATCGCCAAGAACATAGAGAAAAGGAAAGAGAAAATTGAATCTGGGAAGCTTCCACCAATGAGATCGGATCTCCTCTTCCGCTTGCGATGGAAACGGGTCTTTTTCCTTCTTTATGCGGCTCTCTCCACGCCTCTCCTTAATCTAGTCTCCCTCCGTAACTCTCTAAGACTCCCCTCCGCAGCAAGCCCTAAGAGATCTATTTATATTTGTGTCTTGCGCAGCATATGAGCAGAAACCCATGCATACGGATGCGTAGTGGCGCCTAGGCGCCAACTCTGTGTGCTGAGTGACTTTGAAAGCTTTTTGAATGTCCTGAGAGTTCATGCCTTGGTGCCTAGGCGCCAACTCTCTGGAAACTTTTGACCTAAAAACTCTTCTGAGCGTGTCTGCATGTTAATGAAATGGCGCCTAGGCACCAACTCCGTAGATGCAATATATTGTGTGAGGTGTTGGAACTTCTGGCTAGGCATTTAGGGTGGCGGCCCGAACCAAGGTGCCTAGAAGCCTTACTCCGGGATCTTGTCGATTGGTAAATGTGAGTCAGGATTGTTGCCTTGATCACGCGGCGAGTTCTTAATTGGATCTCGTCCAATTTTTTTTTCATTCGTCCCTTAAGCATATACTTTATTCATAATAGACTCATCCATATCATCATAAAACTGTTCATATCTTCTTTTTATTGAAATAACTCACATAAGTACAATCTAATTTGTAATATTCATAAAACATGTCTTCAACATGATTATCATACATTTGTCCCTTTGGACGCATACATAGAACTGCAATTAAATTTGTAGGTCATTTCTACCTGCCATCCTTTATAAGCCAGCTCCATAGCCTGTTTGTCATTTTGAAAACACATATGAGTAATAATACTCAGTAAGCAAG
The DNA here is from genome assembly GCA_030490835.1 of Annona cherimola. Taxonomy (NCBI): domain Eukaryota; kingdom Viridiplantae; phylum Streptophyta; class Magnoliopsida; order Magnoliales; family Annonaceae; genus Annona; species Annona cherimola. The sequence continues at coordinate 51,183,512 of CM059972.1, read as the reverse complement.
CCTTTTTCTTTGGCAAGTAAACGCTTTCCTTTTATTCAAATGTATTTCTCCCCATTTGGTAGGAGACACTTACCAAGTGATCAATTACCAATGGGACAGAAATCTTTTCATGCATTTCATGAGAATGCAATGCATTCATTCATTTATGACTTTCCTTGTGCCTCCAACCTCTGGGAGGATGCCACTGGCACACAGCCCTTGCGACTGGACAATATTGAAGGGGGACCTTTTGATCCGCTTACTACCTCTACCAAAGCCTCTTCCTTGTGCACCATGTTCATACATACATATGCCGGCATGACATGCTCCATAAAACTTGATAAATCATTTAGAAAGTAATTTAACAAGTAGTTAGCAATCATTTTAGGTAAAGCATTATAGGAATGATCATCCTTAAATTTAATTCATAAAACACATAAGCAAAAAAATTTGCAATCATTTAGAAATATTTTAGAAAGCATATAGCTTGCTTACCTCCTCAGTCTGTGTCGTCCACCTTTTCCTTTTCTTTTTCTATACAAGTAAAAATGATATTTTATCTATATCATTTCATGTCTTAGATTGCTTCCCATGCATGCTTTATAATAATTCATTACCTCATTTTTATAGAGATTAATCTTAAAAAATACTTGGTCATTATTTTCTTATATGGATTTTTATCCATAAATCTTTAAAAATTCCATCCATACATCCTTATAAAAATAAATCTCAAAATTTCCCAAAATCACACTGTTTACTATTCATAGTTACTGTTGATGTCACTGTAGCATATACTGTAGCAAATTACTAGTCACGATCACTGTTCATGGTACTGTTTACGTTTACTGTTCACCCGAGGTTACTGTTCACAGCGACGTGGGTTACTGCTCATGGGTTCAAAAAATAAAAAATACCATGACATAGTTCTCATTTAGTATATCATAGAAAATTCATAAATTTTGAATTTATCATCCTTAACTTGGCTAATTAAATTATTTTCTTATTATACTAAAAATTAACATAATTTCACTTATGCATAATCTTTAATTCCAAAAATTATGAGATTAATATATCATGATTCCAACATCATATTTATCATAATCATTCATCCCAAATAATCATTTATCAATTTTGGAGCATTATTTACATATATCTTATGTTATTTTCCCGAATGCTCTATCTTTGCTCCAAAATTTTGATGTTTTGGCATACTTCCAATTAAGCATTATAACTATACTTATTTCCTCATGCTTAGACATTATCTAAGCATGGTTTTACCTTACTTAATATCCAAAATAAATTTGAATATAAATCACTTACCCGAAGTGGAGATATCCCTTTTCTTCTCACACTTCCTCTCTCTAATTTTCTCTCCTCCTCTTCTTTGGCTTGGCAAGGAATTTTTTCTGCTCAAAATAGAGCTGGATTGTGCCTTTGGACGTTCACCCTTGCCCCCTATTTATAGTTTTTTATTTTTCATCAAATTGGAATTTACCCCCTTTGCTTGAGGTATTAAATTGTAAATGTATTTTTTTCTAATTTTCAAAAGGTGCTTTGAGCCATTTGCAGCTCACCCTAGCTACTGTTCATGCCCCCTTATGGCAGCCCTAATTTTCTTGATTTTTTAATTTATTAAAATTATTTATTTTAAGCTAATTCAATCCTAGCCGTTGATTTTTGATGAGGATTAATTTGGGCCATTGGATTTTGGTCAAAAGGCTCCCCCTACACCTTCACACCCATGCTGTAGCTCTGATTTTCATTAATTATTTTTATTTTTAATTATTTAAATTTAATAAAAAGTCAAATTTATAATTAATGAAAAGTAGAGCTACTTTTTGATCTCCAAATGACATTTCATCTTGACCATTGATTCATGATTTTTATCAAATCTTAAACCATTCATCATGATCATCATAATATTTTGGCCATCCATAAATTTTTTTTATCTCAATCCGACGTCCGGATTGCAAGTTATGAATTTTTCTTCAATTTTTCACTAAAATCCGAAATTCTATTAAAATATCAAAAAGTATTGCTATTTGGTCCTGTAGTGATTAAATCTCCCTTTTTGTCTTTTTGTGATTAATTTAATCTAAGTGAATAACTCTTAATCACCTCGGCTACTATTCACATGCACTATTCACGTGGTTTAATCCCATAATTGCATTTCTTTAACCTCTAATACGCATATTTTCATACTCATGAATATATTTTATTAATACATTACCTAGGTTTTACAATCCTAGGGTTTTATATACGTGTTTAAGATCGAGGTTTCACACGCCACTAGTTGGCGCCTGGGCGCCAGCCTACCTGCTTCTTCACTTGGCTCTGTTCATCATTCGACTCGCTCGCATGCTTGTAATTCTCCGTCCTTCCTGTAAAAATGAATGAAACTAAATAAATGAACTAAAAATGCCTAATTTATACTAAAAATGCATAAAAACTACATAATGCTCCTAAAATACAAAGCGAGTGAAAATTTAGCTAAATAGATGGAAACTATGCTTAATCTCTTGGACTAACACGCGAAAATAGTTTGAAATAGGCTATGATACCTCGTATTTTTACGAGTTATCACACCCCCAAACTTAAATATTGCTAGTCCTCGAGCAACACAGGGAAACACAATGAATGAATGAATAAATGAATTTGGACTCCGTCAACTCAACCTGCTTCCCATTATGCTTCTATCAATCCATTTCTCTATTCAACACGATAAAAAATAATCTAACTTAAAAAATCATCCATTTCTCAAAACAGGACATGCATATTCATTTTTCATTCGCAAACCAAGTCACATGTAGATTATAATAATTCTAGTACAAAGTAATAATTCAAACATATTAATCTTCCTCTTGATCAAAAGAAACTTGTTAGAAGATCAATACAAAATAGGTGAACCATGGTTTAAGCTGAACTGACTGGTCAAAGAACATGGTAATCATTCACTGGATTCCATTTTGCCTGACTACACGTTCTTTCCTCCCCCAAACTTATTTTAAAACTCTCCTCACAATATTTCAGGATATTCGGAGATCTCTCTTTTTTTAATTTTTTTTGGCTCCCCTCACCATATTTCAGGGTATTTGGGGAGAGTTTTTCTTTTTAAAGCGTTATTACTGTAACTTTTCTTTGCCTTTTTACACAAACCTTGACATTTGTTGATGCCAAGTCCTGGTTACTCAGCTTAGGTCAGTCGCCCCCTTTTTATTATTCCGATAATTTGGTAGAGATACTGAACATGCAAGAAAATTTCGTAAAGTATTACCATTTTCGAGACCATTAATTCCCTTAAAGCACATGGTTAACATTTGTTTAACTCAGTTCTTATCATTTCAGTTGAAAAGATTAACATGAAATTGAATTATAATAATGTATTATGAGATTTAGTCCAATTCATTCACATGTTACTTGTAAATTTCCTTAACACATAGTCCTTAGCCTAAATTTCCGATTTTTCATGAAAACGATTTCAAGTTAAAGTTTTTCTCAACCTTGCACATATTTCATCAAAATGGATTGAAACAAGACAATTTTCACAGACAAAATTTGACATGATATGCAATCTAACACATGTATACAAGATATGAATCAAAACACACCAAAAGGAATTATACTTCCCCCCAAACTTGAGGGATGCATTGTCCTCAATGCATGCAACTACATGAAACCTACATGATCATAGACTGATAAATAAATACAAAAGGAATATAAAATAGAAAGGACAGGTACTTCCCTAAGTGTCTGATGTGGAGGAGTCGTCGTCGTCGCGCTCACTTTCTTTACCAGGTTGATGTGTAGATTGACAAAAATAGGCTCAGAACTCGGGAGATGTCGATGGGAATGGTGGTAAAGCATTCATATCAATCTGTCGATCCTCCATGAGTCTTTGAAAGTGCACCTCCATAGCCCGATTGGACAGCTTAGAAACCGGGCTTGGGCTGCTATTAGATTCTCCAAGTTAGTAAGCCTCACATTGGTTGGGAATGGTTGAGAACGACATCACCAATAGGAAGAAGGAAGAACGAGCAGCACAATATTGAAAAGTGCATTGTAAGGTCAAATGTCCAGGAGTCTACACCCCAAATATATTCCATAAAAGCTCTTCTCAGACAATTCAACTCAAGTTTCAAGCCATATGATTGATACCACAAGTGCAGTTCATAAACTCCTCCCCCACTATTTAAACCCTTAGCCACAACAAAAAATGGAACAACTTGAACCAAAAAGTTACCCACAAGCAACACATCCACATGCCCGCAAATATATGAAAAATGCAAACCACCCACTTGCACGCCTTTTACTTAAATTAATAAAATAGGTGATATACTAAAAGCAGCAAGAGAAATCGCGTAGGACTTCAACGACCCAAAATATGAAAAGATGGAGGATTTTGATATTGAAAATGATATCATCTAAGAAAACCATGGTTTTCATGTTGACAGGCTCGAAAAATGCTTTCCGTTGATATGTGGTAGCTCCCATAACTCCTCTGGGATCAAAAGTTATGGCCAGTTGAAGTTGGCATGCTGAAAACTCGTGTTTTGCTATTTTTGCTTTATGCTGGCAAGGAGGTGGCGCCGGGGCGCCAAAAATTGAGGCCTAGGTGCCGATTTGCTGATCCAAAAGTTGCAACATGTTATTTCCTTGAAAAAATATGGCGTCGGGGCACCGGATCATGGCGCCGGAGCGCCATTTCTCTGATTCCTATTTGCAGCAACATGTTCTTCTGCAAAAACTTAGCGCGAGGGCACCAAAAATTGAGGTCGTGGCCTCAGTCCAACTGCATTGTCTTGTCTTGAATGATGAATATAAACTTGAAACTCCTTGATTTCATTATTTATCAACTTGAAAGTGGATTGAAAGTCCATATTTGAGAATGATAATTCTGTCCTTCCTTGCCTTGGGAGATAGCTGCTTTATTCTTGGATTAAAAATTAAAAACTGTAATGGGTTGCCTCCCCTTCAGCTCTAAATTTATCGTCTTCAGCCCTACGTCCCATTATGATTAGCCAATTCCCGCTCTATTGAACTTCCTTTTATGCGGATTGTTCACTGGAAGTTCAGACCTCTTCCTAGCCTCTTCAAACGGATCTGTTCGCTTCATTCTTTGAATTTCATAGAGACTATAGAAGAGTTGTTCCTCAGGGTCTTGAATTATTAATGGCTTCAAAAGCTGATTTCCAAGGCTATGCATTGATCACTTAAGTATTACTGCACCTGAATTTTAGGAAGACAAATTAGAGGTATGTTGATATGACAATTTTTAACTTTCTCCAATATATCAACCTCTATTTCTTCATCAATTTTCTCTCCTGCTTCCTAGTTTTTCATTGGCTCGGCCAATTGTTCAAGAATGAATTGAGGTACAGGTTGCTCTATCACATCGATTGATGTATCTTCATTAATGCTCGGAGTGACTTCGCAGCCCTGTTCCAACTCGTCTTCTTCTGAAATTTCTTAAATATGACTAGAAGACTGTTCTTGATGCCGACCTTGGATTGCGGTAGGCAATTGGTCCACCTGCTTCTGCATGTTCTCATTAAATTGCATCTGATGTTGCATAAATTGCATGAACATGTCTTCCAAAGATGGCTTGCTTTCAGGTGGTGATGGCTCCTCAATTTCCTGTGTTGGACAATCGAAAGGCATCATATTTCTTGATTAAAAGTCTCCATGGTAGTCCTGTGTATCATTTGAATGCTCATAATAGCCCACAGACGCTGAATAATATATGCATTGGATTAACAAATGTCCTTTGCCTCCACATAGATCGCAGTAAGTTGAATAAGAATTATCCATTCCCTGCATTTGATAATCAAAACTTGCGAATTGATCTGAGGGTGCCAGTGCGTCATTAAACCCATGGAAATTGTTAGTGCTTGGTGTTGAAAATTTTGCATTTAGCCATTGGTAAGTATTTGAAGCCAATGAAAATTGCAAAACAAAGACTCCTGAAATAGAATTTTATCAAAAGAAAAGAAAGAAAAGAAAAACTATGTATAATATATACACGTTCACAGAAGACGACTGAAATTGTTAGGTACTAAGTTTAAACCAATCCCCGGCAACGGCGCAAAAAACTTGACGAGTTGCGTATATGTCTATTAAAATGCTCATTTTAACGCAAGTATACGTGCCGATCAAGTAATAAAGAGTGAGTAGAGTATTGTTTCCATGAGGATTATGTTAAACGGTTTAACACCTTAAATCTCTATTGTCTAAGTGAATTGGTAAAGTGAAGGAGAAGTTGTATCAAAGAACTGAATTAAACTAAACTATGAAAAGAGTAAATGACCAAGGTAGGGTGGATATTGCCGAGATTGCCTTGAGATGATTAAGATAGGTGGGAATATGAAATCATTGAATCATAGCTATGTCATTTGGTCCCAATTAAGTTAGTTGTGCAAAGATTAATAATCTAGATTCATTCATATACATATATGTCTTCCAACACATACAAACCTAACCAAGTTTTAGCTATGTGCTATGTTCCCATGCACACAAGTAAAACAAGGTTGATAACCACATAACCTAATCGAGATTACACAGGATTAATAGGTATATTCCTATCCATATTAACATCCAACACAACAAGAGCTAGAATACCTGTGCCTTATATATGGATCTTATTCAAATCCCACTTTTCCAAGCATGAATCTGAATATTAGATCAATCCACAAGGTTGCAAAGCTTGTAAACGCATTAAGCATGATATATAAGGGTAATCTCAAGTAACACAAGTCACAACACAACTATATTATCAATTCAAGCATAGAAAACCAAATATCATAAGCTATGAATTCAAATCCTACATATATCCCACCATAGGAAGGTTTAGCTCATTAACATGACTTAAATTCCCATTAAAATCAAGTTACAGTCATCGCCAAGAACACAGAGAAAAGGAAAGCGAAAGGAAAGAGAAAACGGAATCTCGGAAGCTTCCACCAACGAGATCGGATCTCCTCTTCTGCTTGCGATGGAAACGAGTCATTTTCCTTCTTTGTGCAGCCCTCTAGCTGCTCTCTCCACGCCTCTCCTTAATCTAGTCTCCCTTTGTAACTCTTCGAGACTCCCCTCTACACACAGCCCTAAGTGATTTATTTATTTTGGTAGCTTGCACATCATATGAGCAGAAACCCACGCGTATGGTTGCATAGTGGCGCCTAGGCGCCCCCATCTGGCACCTAGACGCCAACTCTCTGTGTGCTGAGTGACTTTGAAACCTTTTTGAATACCCTGAGAGTTCATGCCTTGGCACCTAGGCCCTAACTCTCTGGAAACTTTTGACCTAAAAAGTCTTCTAGGCGTGTCTACATGTTAATGAAGTGGCGCCTAGGCACAAACTCCTTGGATGCAATATGTTGTGTGAGGTGTTGGAACTTCTGGCTAGGCATGTAGGGTGGCGCCTGGGCGCCAACCTACCTGCTTCTTCACTTGGCTCTGTTCATTCTTCGACTTGCTCATGTGCTTGTAATTCTCCGTCTTTCCTGTAAAAATGAATGAAACTAAATAAATGAACAAAAAAATGTCTAATTTATACTAAAAATGCATAAAAACTACATAATGCTCCTAAAATACAAAGCGAGTGAAAATTTAGCTAAATGGATGAAAACTAAACCTAATCTCTTTGACTAACACGCAAAAATAGTCTAAAATAGGCCATGATAACTCGTATTTTTGTGAGTTATCAGGTTCCACTACTGTATTATCAAATACAGTTAGAGCAGTAGCTCTCTTTTAGATTTCAGCTCTAGGTGGCGTGTACAAATCACAACACAAGTAGGTGACGAGTCTCACTCAAGTCACAATGCTACTTTGCTTTCACTCGGTTCAAAACACCAATATCAAACCAAGTATCAGATACAAGTATTGAATCAAATAAAGAAAACTACACTTTACAGATTGTGTAGGCAGGTTTCAGCTCATGGAAGAACCTTTAGAAGAATTGATTTGATCAGCGTTGAAGCTCGCAGCAGGTTGGGGCTTAGTTCTTCACTTGAAACTTGTGTTGATCACTTAATGCTTGGAGAGGATGATAGTTGGATCTTAGTAATTGCTTTCTCTAACCTTTAGCATGTTCACTTGAATGCTTCTTTATAATGGTGGAGTAAATTTGAACGTTTGGAGGTAGATGGTGCGCATTTAATGCTCCAACATTCGAATTTTTTCGACCGTTGCGACCCCAGTCGCATGTGAAGTCGACTTTGGGTGCGACTTCACCCAAGCCACATACTAGAGTCGACTTGGGATGCGACTTCACCCAAGCCACATACTTCAGGTCGACTTGGTCCTGGACTTGACCCAAGTGATAGGTGAAGTCGACTTCGGGTGCGACTTCACTTTATGAATGCACTTGTTGGAACTTGGATTTCTTGAAAGTGATCTTGGTGTCTTGATATTCATCACATCTTGTTCTTCCATTGATATTCTTGATCTTGAAAGTTTGTTCTTTGGAACTTAACATGATCATCTTTTCTTCGAAATTTGTCTTCATGTCTTGTACTTAGAATAATTTGATCCTGGAGTTCATAAATGTAGCCCAATGATTATCCCTTGAGAAATATACTGTCTCGAATGATTAAATTAGGCACATTTGCATGTCTGGACTACATATTTCTTCATTCTGACTCAAGTCGAATATCTGGGTCGACTTAGGTTCCAACTTCATTTCAAGTCGCATGTGGAGTCGACTTGGGGATGCAACCTCACCCAGGTCTCACATGAAGTCAACTTCAGTTGCGACTTCGCCTGTCTTGGTTCGAAATGTCAGCGCTGGAAGGTTTGAGCATCTGAAGTCGATGGTGAAGTCGACTTGGGTCTGCGACTTCACCTAAGTCGCAGTTGGAGTCGACTTGGACTGCGACTTCACTTGACTTGACACCAAATTTCAGTACTAGAAGGTTTTGCTCTTTCCAAGTAGATCCTTAGGTCGACTTGGGTATCGACTTTACTCAAGTCGATAGCTGAGTCGACTTGGCTCTGTGACTTGGTCTGTCAGGTTCTGAATTTTAACTTTCTAGCCTTTAAACAATTTCAACAAATTATATAAGTACCCAAAACATTATCAAATTAAGTTGTTAGTCATCAAAATATAGATTGTGCTTAATTTTCCATTGATTCCAACAATCTCCCCCTTTTTTATGATTGACAAAACCAATTTGAGTTATACCTTTCATTTTCTTAAAACGTTAACATATTATTCTTGTTTTTGTACTTTAGAGCATACATGAGTCATTTGCATTTGCATTTCGAAGTTAATGAAATCAACATACATATATCATTTCCAACCATTGCATACATATATCATACAGAGCACAAGTTATAGTCATTCAACCATTGCAATTCATCCAAAATAGATCATTTTCATATAATACCAAACATTTTATACAATATGAAGTAATGAAATGCAAAATGCCCTATATGAGTACCAGCTACCCATCCCATGAAAGTATACTATCCTAAAAATTCAAAACTCTCTCCCCCTTTTTGTCAATGAATAAAAAAGGAGATAGGGAAAACGAAATTTTGTAAATTGAAAGGCAGGGATTGGATAGGATGATCGACGAGGAGGGAGAGTAGGCTTGATGTGAGAAGAGGAATAAAAGGATGACAAAGGTTGAGCGGTGGGTGCAGCTCGCATAGATTCACTGACAAATGGATCGATATCAGGCATTGGGCGAACCCGACTGCTCCCCGATGCAAGCCAATACTTGATATTCCTTAGTTCGTGATCCATTCGGTCCTGTCGAGAATGCATTTCCATCATTGCGGTGTGGAGTCCCGCTAACTGTGATGTAATCCGATCTTCCATCTGCTCCAAATGCTCTCGGATGGCATTAACTGAGGTGTCGCAAGTGGTCAAATGTGGAGGCAGATTGGGGATTTGTGAGCCTCTAGGAGAGCATGACCCATGTGATTGGGGCGATGTGAGCTCTGCAGGCACAACAGGTGGTGGAGATAGGGCTGCCTGCTGCTATGGAGACGGAGGGGGCTGCTCTCCCTCAGGATGTGCACCTCCCACTTCTTCTTGGACTGGTTGCCCCATTCATTCCCAAATCCTCTCAGCCCAGAATTCCTCCACATTAATTTTCATCCTTTGTAATAGGGCTTTGTTTATCGCATTGGTTGGCTTTAGGACTTCAAACGACTCGCTGTCTAGATCAACATCGAGGTAATGCATTATTCTTGTGATCCAAGTCCCGTATGGTAGCACGCCTCGTGGGTTGTCTTTCTTTGATGCTAATGCTTCTAGCAACAACGCAGGCAAGCTGACTTTGACTCGGTTGTCAATTTTCTACAGAATTTCAGCCTCCTGTGGGTCTAGTTGGTTCTGGCCTCCTCCTTTAGGGTATATGCAATGGGCAATCAACAACCTTAAAACCCTCGATCTCGGAGACAAATCCATATAATGAAGAAATTTTATCCCAAGATGATACTTATTGCTCTTAGTTAGCTAATTGTATTTCTGTGGGATGGTTAACCCTTCGGGAATATTCTCCTCTGCTTCGGGAACATCCAAAATATGCGCAATTCTATGGATTGCATTGTCCCTATGATTTCCATTTCCAATTCCCAAGTGTATCTCTTTTCCTTTCACAAAAGTCAGGTAATACTCCTGATCCCAAAGATAATAGAATATTCGGGTCAGATCAGGGTATACCCTATCATCGGCTTTTAGAAGCCTAGCCCATTCTTGAAAGTCGAGTAGCTCCTTTATACCAAACTCATAATCTCGCAGGAATTTAAAATCAATAATCTTGGGCACAAATATCTTACGCTCATAAAAGTGCTTGTAGAATCTGCTATGCTGCCGCTCTATTTTGAAATAAGTAGTCGGCATCTTAAGGACATGTCCCTTCTGAGTTGGGGTGCCCCGTCTGTTTGCGGTCGATAGCATTTCGCTGCTAGACCCAGATTCGGAGCTGTCATGTCAAGGTGCCGACGAGGATGGATTGGCCTTGCAGAAACGCACACGGTGTCCCACAGATGCGGAGGCCTCCTCTCGAACTCGTTTGGATGGAGTTCGTTGCCGACGGGGTATTCCCTTGCCTGTATTTGATCTGGATGGCTTGGATATGGCGAATTTTGAAGGCTTGGCAACAGCTTTAGGAGTTATGGGTTTTGAGATGGATTTATGAAATGGGACTTTGAGAAGTGGATTTCTAAATGGGATTTTGAGAGTGGATCACTTGGAGAGTTGATGCAAGCAAGATCAATAGATTGGAAGTGGAAAGAGGTGGATTTAGCTGTGAGACGCTGAGATGGATTTAGAGAGAGAGAAAGACTGTGAGAGAGAGAGTGACGTATTGAGAGAGAGAGAACTGTGTGAGAGAGAGCTATGAGAGAGAGAAATCCGGAGATAAAGAAATGGATTGAGAGAGAAATTGGAAGTGACAGAGCTGGGGAGAAAGAAAAGGAATTGGCGCTGGAGAATGAGGAAGAGAGGAGAAGAGAGGAAGAAGAGGGTGCGGGAAAGTGAAGCATCGCGCGCTAGAGTCGACTTGCCCTAACTGACGTCGACTTCACCCCATCCGAAGTTGTGAAACCCCGATCTTAGACACGTGTATAAAACCCTAGGGTTTATATTTGGAAAATATACATTCACGAATATGAAATATGTGGGAATAGACGTTAAAATAATTATGAAATTCGGATGAATAGTGCACGTGAATAGTATACGTGAAGAGTAACTCTGGCATTAAGACACGTGATTAAGAGTTCATCACTTGGATTAACTTAACCACAAAAAGACGAAAAGGAGATTTAATCACTACAGGACGAAATATCAATTCTTTTTTATATTTTAATGGAATTTTGGATTTTAGTGAAAAATTGAAGAAAAATTCATAACTTGCAATCCGAACATCGGATTGAGATGAAATTTTGTATGGATGACCAAAATCTTATGATGAACATGATGAGTGGTCCAAGATTTATCAAAAATCGTAAATCAAGGGTCAAGATCAAACGTCGTTTGGAGATCAAAAATTGCTTTTTACTTTAATATTAATGAGGGTTTGACTTCTGATTATTTTAATTAAGAAAATAATATTTTTAATTAATGAAAAATCTACAAAAATATCAAGGAAGGCATGGGCATGGATAGGGCTTGACTTTTGAGCCAAAAATCAATGGCTCACATTTGATCTTATCAAGTGATCAATGGCTTGGATGAATTTGGATTAAAAAATACATTTTTAATAAAATAAAAATAATAAAAAAGGGGCTGCAAGTGGGGACGTCCAAGGAAACCAGGGGGGCAGCAAGAGCAGCTGCACATGGCTCAAAAAATTTGCTTGGATTTGATAAAAAAATATTTGGAATTTAATACCTCAAGCAAAGGGGGTAAATTGTAATTTGATGAAAAATGCATGCCTATAAAAGGGGCCAAGGGGTGGACGTCCAAGGCACTCCAAACCCAGCTCCATTTGAGCATTTTTCCACTCCCCACCACGTTTTTGCCTTAGAGAGAGAAGGAGAGAAGAGGAGAGAGAAAGGGCAAGTTGGAGGAGAGATTTTCCACTTTGGGTAAGTGATTTCTACCCAAATTTCTTTTGGATGTTAAGTAGGGTAAAAACATTCTTATATAATGCCTAAGCATGAGAAAATAAGTATCGATATAATGCTTAAATAAAATTATGCCAAAACATTCTTATATATGAAATTTCCCATTATATACCAAGTATAAGCTATATCATGGTATTTTTTATTTTTGTGAAAAATATCAATTTTTGAAACCCATGAACAGTAACCACGTCACTGTGAACAGTAACCTCTGATGAACAGTAACTGCTACAATAATCTGCTACAGTAATTTGTTACAGTAACTTTGAATAGTGAACTTCGTGATTTTTGGAAAAATTGAGATTTATTTTTATATTTTATGAGGATATATGGATGAAATTTTTAAAGGATTTATGGATAAAAATTCATATAAGGAGGTAATGACCAAGTATTTATAAAGGGATAACCTCTACAGGAATGAGGTAATAAATGATTATAAAAGCATGCATGGGAAGCAATCTAAGACATGGAATAATATAGATAAAATATCATTTTTCCTTGTATAGGGAAAGGAAAGGAAAAGGTGGAGGACACAGACTGAGGAGGTAAGCAAACTATATGCTTTCTAAAATATTTCTAAATGATTGCAAATGATTGCTAAATACTTGTTAAATTACTTTCTAAATGATTTATCAAGTTTTATGGAGCATGTCATGCCGGCATATGTATGTATGAACATGGTGCACAAGGAAGAGGCTTTGGTGGAGGTAGTAAGCGGATCAGAGGGTCCCCCTTCACTATCGCCGAGTCGCAAGGGTTGTGTGCCGGTGGCGTCCTCCCAGAGGTTGGAGGCACAAGGAATGTCATGAATGAATGAATGCATTGCATTCTCATGAAATACATGAAAAGGTTTCTGTCCCATTGGTAATTGATCACTTGGTAAGTGTCTCCTACCAAATGGGGAGAAATGCATTTGAATGAAAGAAAAATGTTTACTTGCCAAAAGAAAAAGGCTTGCTTATTGAGTATTATTACTCATATGTGTTTGCAAAATGACAAACAGGCTATGGAGCTGACTCATGAAGGATGTAAGGTAAAAATGACCTGCAAATTTAATTGCAGTTCTATGTATGCGTCTAAGGGGGAAAATGTGTGAAGATAGTATTTAAGACATGTTTTATGAATAATACAAGTATGAACGTAATTATGTGAATATGGAAATATTTTAATAAAAGTAGATGATTTTATGATGATATGAATATGTCTATTATGAATGATGAAGAGTATATGATTATATGATTTGTTCATGCTTAAGTGATGGATGAAAGGAAAAAAAAATTTGGACGAGATCTAATTAAGAACCCGCCGCGTGATCAGGGCAATAATCCTGAGTCACATTTACCAATCGACAAGATCCCAGAGTAAGGATTGTGGACGCCTCAGTTCGGGGCGCCACAGAAGTCGACTTGGATTTTGTGGAGTCAACTTTGGCGAAGTCGACTTGGCTTTCCAGACTTGGTTTTTCTACAATGCTCCCTCTATCACATTATGCTTCTAATCAAACTCAATCATACCCATATCATTCCTAATTTTATAAAATGATTCTTTTGTTAAAGGTTTGGTAAAAATATCTACAATTTGGTCATCTTTTTACACATATTCTAAACAAATATCACGATTTTCAACATGTTCACGAATAAAATGATGTCTTACATCTAAATGCTTTGTTCTAGAATGCAACATAGGATTTTTAGTTAAACAGATTACACTAGTATTATCACATCTAATTGGAATATCATGATAATCAACACCATAATCCTTAAGTTGTTGTTTCATCCAAAGTAATTGGGCACAACAGCTCCCGGCGGCTATATATTCGGCTTCCGCGGTAGATAGAGTAACACTAGTCTGTTTTCTTGAAAATAATGAAACCAACATGTTTCCAAGAAATTGACATGTTTCACTAGTGCTTTTTCTATCTACTTTGTAACCGGCAAGCATCCGAGTAGCCGATTAGATCAAATGTTGACCCTTTTGGATACGATAGTCCTAGATTAGTGGTATTTATCAAATATTTGAAAATTCTTTTTACAGCTATTAAATGTGATTCTTTAGGACATAATTGGAATCTAGAACACATGCAAACACTAAATAAAATATCTGGTCTAGAAGCAGTTAAATATAATAAAGACCCTATCATGCTTCTATATAATTTTTGTTCGACAGATTTACCCTTTTCATCCTTGTCGATCTTGATGGTTGAACTCATTGGTGTGTTTGCGACTTTGCTATTCTGCATTCTAAACTTCTTTAACATTTCCTTGACGTACTTGGACTGATTTATGAAAATCCCTTCGGCTTGTTACTTAATTTTCAGCCCAAGGAAGAAGTTCAATTCTCCTATCATGCTCATTTCAAATTCACTCTGCGTAATCTCAAAAAATTCTTAGCACAGAGTTTCATTAGTAGCACTAAATATTATATCATCCACATATAATTGAACAATTAAAATATTTTTATCCTTATACTTGATGAACAATGTTGTATCAACCTTTTCTTCTTTAAAATTCATGATCAATTAAAAATTTGGCTTAACCTTTCATACCAAGCTTGTGGAGCTTGTTTTAGTCCGTTTAGTGCTTTGATTAATTTGAAAATATATTTTGATTGATCCTTTTCTTCAAATCCCGGAGGTTGTTCAATAGAAACTTCTTCATTCAAGTAACTACTCAAAAATGCGCTTTTTACATCAATTTGAAACAATTTAAAATCCATGTGAGAAGCAAATGCTAGTAAGATACGTATGGCTTCTAATCTAGCCACAGGAGCATATGATTCTTCAAAATCTATTCCCTCTTCTTGGGAATATCCTTTGGCTACTAATCTGGCTTTGTTTATTACCACAAGTCCACTTTCATCTAATTTGTTCCTAAATACCCATTTGGTACAAATAACTATTGTGGCGCCCCCAACCCAAGCGTCACATCCTAAGCCTTATCTTGGGATCAGTATCGACTGGTAAACGTGATCAGGATTTTTGCCCTGTCACACGGCGGGTTTTTAACGAATAATTATCTAATTAAATATATTTTCATAGGAGTTTATTTCCTCGTAATTATATCTCAGGTAATAACTAAGTCATTTTCAACCATTCAACACACAACAAAGCATGTTATTAAAAAAAATATTACAACATTCTCCTAAATCAGATGTCACTGCATATTATAACCATGGTTGTCCTTATGAAAACAACAACTTAGTTACATCTATTCAGCATAAGTTCTACTATATGATCATGACTGCAAAAGTTTTTCTCTTGCTTAAATGATATTTTATTTGCTCCTCTGCCGAGTCTCTTCATTCACCGATCTATGGGTTTGGAAAAATAAAACGTGAGTTGTACACTCAATAAGCAAGCATTATATATATTTCCAAGCAAATCGTTTTAAAGGAAATCTTTTTCAGCAAAAAGGTTTCTCTCCATTTAGTAGAGACACTTATCAAGTGATCAGCAACCTGCGGAGCAGAAATCTTTTATTTAAAATCATCATGGAAAGCAACATTATACCCCTTCGAGGATATATAATGACACTATAATGAATGAATCATGATCCCTTAGGATGGAGGCTAGCTAGGCGATCATCCATCTTCATCTTCTCTCACACAGGGAGACGCCGCCGGCCCTTCGCCTATATTAGCGACTCGGTAACACCAAAGGGGGACAATCGGTCCGCTTACCTCATATTAAATTCCCATATATTAATTTCAAAATTCAAGATTATCAATTCAGCAATGCATTTCACTTTTTTTCATCATATTTTAACATATTTTTGCATTTTAATATTTTACATAATGCATTTATCATCTTATCATGTGCACTGCTTCACATATGTGCATCTAACAGCGTCTAATTCATACATTTCTTAAAAATTTTCAAATAAAAAACTTGTCCTCAAATTCAGAAAGTTTATACACATCATTTAACACCTATTTAGTGCATTTTTACGAATTTTTAATCCACAATTTTCAAAGTTTCAAAAACAGCCACTTTGACATCCAATTTCTACACTTTATACGCCTCTTTTGATGCTCCAACATAAACAGATTTTAATCTATTTAATTCCAGAAATTTATCCCAATTTTCTTACCCTAAATTTAATGCATTTTCACATATTTGAAATCCATACATAAGTTATTTGGAAAACAGCAACATTTTATACATGTATAGGGTACCCGTTTACACAATTTGGACGTCCACTTCACACCCCTTTCAAAATCCGAATTTGGAAAGTTTATGCAAGGTCCCTTTTTATGTCCAAAGTGTCCTATATTTAGGTATTTTACCCTGCAATTCACCCATAATTTTTTAAAATCATTTCAGATATCATTCTCAAAATTTAAATGTGAATTTCGGGCATTAGAAGAAACCCTAGCTAGCTTATCTTCTACACTTCATAATTCAGGATAAATTTCATATATTTTGAACATTATATCATGAATTATCATATGATTATATCCACCAAATAATACAGCAACTTAAACCTAAATTTTAGCATGTTTAAGCTAGTGTAGAATCTCATATATCACACTAATGAATTCCTACTTACATCTAACTCTTAATTATACTACTTGCTATAAACTTCCCATTAAATTCCATAATGAAAAGCATCATAAATCTTCATTAAAGAATGCCTTATGAATGATATTTTCTTCCCATAGTATGTACTTACTTGTATAGAGAGTAACACTTAATTCTCCTTCCCAAGCAAGCTTTCTCTTCTTAACTCCTCCTTTTCTTTCTTTTTTTCTTCACTTATCTTTGGGTTTGAAAAGGTGGTGAAAGGGGGACGTGAGGTGCTGCTGGAATGGAAGCTCAAAATGTAGAAATTTTTCTAAGTATCCATCACATACATGGACGTCCCTTTGCTTTTATGCAATTAGCTGGAAATTTCCAGCTAATGGGCCCCACATGCCACCTCATCAATGCTAATTCTAATGTAATTCTACCCCCTTAGCTGACATGGAAACTTCTGGACCATTAAAATTATTTTTTTCTTAATTATAAATTTACTAATTATCCATTGCATTAAATCATCCCAAATCTGTCCACCAGATCACGTCCATACTCAGCTGCTGTTTTCTAATTTTTTTTCAATGATTTTGGAGCCATTAAATGAACATTTATATTCCATAATATCTAGGCTAATTATCCCTGCATTTATCAATTTTTAAAAAATACAAAAAATCACATTTTGGCCACTTGAACGGCCACCATTTTCAGCTCCATTTTCGAATGCCTGTACACGTCCCAATTTGGCAGCAACTTATCTCATCATAATTAATTTTTTTACAGCTTTATTTAATCACTCATTTAATTACCTAGTAGTTTAGGGAATTTTGGATCATTTTAGAATAATAAAAAAAATTATAAAATACTCATAGAGCTGCCAAACCGTCCACATCATCCATGGAATATGCTGCTGTCCATTTTTGCTTTTCCCATTCAACGGTCCAGATCAGCCTTTCTAGATCCGAATTTCACTTTAATTTAATGCAAAATTATCTTCATTAATTCATAGTTGACTTTAGGTATCCATTATATTATAAAAATATTTTATAAAGTACAAATACATGGTTGTTTGCATGTCCTTGGCTGCCACCTCCTCCATATTCCTTTCGACCCATTTAATTATGCATTTAATTAAGAGATAAATTTAGGGATTTTCTTATTTTTAGTAATTTACATAATACCCTACAAATTACCCCCTCTTGACACCTCAAATTTGTCTTTATGCATTAGATTATTTTATACATTTTAACATAAATGCTATTTACTTTTTGGGTTTTGAAAAGTCAAAATCTCTAAACCCAATTTCGTGCAAGCTTAATCCCTTAATTATTTTCATGATCAAATCCTTCTGAAATCTTGATTTCATAATTTTAGCCGTTCATTTCAAATTTCATCTAAATCCGATCTTTCTAGCCCAAGTTATGATCATTTTAAGTTTTGAACGGTGATGATCAATTTTTATCAAAATTTTCATAATCAAATTTTCCCATATGATTAAGCACAAAATTATGTGCTTCCCCCTCAATTTTCACCTTAATCCGCCTTAAATCCATCAAGTTATGAATTTTTCAATATTTTCTCAACTTGTCTCTATAATTAGCCTCCTAATATACATTGATCACATTATGAAACTAAATTAAATTTTTCATGACATACTAATATTTATCCATCCTCAATATGATATTTCAATCATATTAAACCACATTATCTTCAATTAGTAATTTAAACAATCATTCACATAGATGACCTAACTGCAAAAATCTTAAAAATTGCAAATACTTCAATTATGAACACATTATTCATACATAAATTATTCAATAGCATTTACATGACTTCTATGCAAATTAGGGTTTCACAACTGTGCAATCTTTGAGTCTAGGAACTAGATGTCATACATTGTTTCTTTCAAATTGATTTAGCTCTTCTTGCATTGTGGTGATCTAATTTTCATCACTACGAGCTTGATCAATGGTTGTTGGTTCAATTTTTGATACAAAAGCGAATTCTCCACAAATATTGCATCTTGATCTTCTAGTTTTTACTCCTTCATAGATATTACCAATGACTTGCTCAATCGGATGGTCATTTTTGAATTTTAAATCAGTTGGAGGTTTGTAAAAATTATTACCTTCACTTACCGTTTCCTCCATGGAATTTTCCAGTTTTGCCTCGGCTTCTCCTTGTTGCTCTTGTTGTTCTGCCTTTGGGTTCTTTGATACCTCATCTACATTACTTAACTCATCCTCCTTTCTCGGAGTTCGGTTAAATTCATCAAAAATAACATGTATTGATTCTTCTACTATTTGATTTTTCTTATTAAAGACTCTATATACTTTGCTATTTGATGAATAACCAAAGAAAATTGCTTCATCACTTTTAGCATCTAATTTTTCTAAGTTGGTGTTTTCATTTTTTAGCACATAGCAAGTAGATCCAAAGGCATGAAAATATGATATATTTGGTTTTCTACCTTTTCAAAGTTCATATGGGGTCTTTTTCAAGATTGATCTAATGGTAACTCGGTTTAATACATGACAAGTTGTACTTACAGCTTCACCCCAAAATCTTTTGGACAATTTACTCTCATTTAGCATAGTTCTAGTCATTTCTTGTATTGTCCTGTTTTTCCTTTCAACAACCCTATTTTGTTGGGGGGGGGTTCTTGGTGCAGAAAATATATGGTGAATTCCTTTATCATTGCAAAACTTTATGAATCGTTTATTTTCAAATTCACCACCATGATCATTTCTAATAGAAATAATTGTATTTTGTTTTTCATTTTGTACCAAATTTGAAAACATGACAAACATAGAAAATGCTTCATCTTTACTAGCTAAGAGTATTATCCATGTGAATCTTGAAAAATCATCAACAATTACAAATACATACTTTTTCCCACCAAGGGTTAAAATGTCTAATGGCCCATAAAGATCCATATGCAATAATTCAAGTGACCTAGTTGTTGAAATTTCCTTTTTGGTGGAAAATGACATCTTGAGTTGCTTGGATAATTGACAAGCCTTACAAATCTTATCTTTGTCATATTTAAGCTTTGGTAACTGTAACGCCCCATTCATAAAAATACTCAATAACTAATCAACGGCGCTACACAATCTAAGAAAAATTCGGCAGCATCTCCCCATAACATACAAGGGGTAATATGGAATACATGACCTGATATTCATAACATTTCCATCTGTAACATTCAATCCTATTTATATACTTGCATTTTCATATAATAAGAACATTCATATAGAAGGAAATCATTACATATTTTCTTTACACAACAAACAGATATAATAGTCATGCATATGTGCATCAACAAGGATTATAATCCAATCTGAAATACCAAATACATTATAGTTGTCAAAGCGAATCCGCCTAAGTAATTGTCTACATATATGATTATCAAAAGAGCACAAGTCTAAAAGAACTGAAATCAACATATTGTGCTAGGGTCTCTCATGTTTGATCTTCAACTTGTCCCATCCTTAAGTTCCCCTTCTGACCTGCGATCTAAAAGCACAATAACAATGATATGAGTCTAAATAGACCCAGTAAGTAGATAGTGGTTAGCACAAAGTGCAAATAAAGCATAATGATGGATACTCATACAGTGATGAAGCTAATACACATGGGTCCAATACCCACTCCCAAGATCGTATACATATAACCATACACACAAATTGGCCAACACAACCAATCATCTACTCATGTCCATCAAGGGCCATGAACAACCCTCTCCTCATGTCAATCAGGGGCCATGAACAACCCTTACAACCAACTATTTGAGATAACGCATCATACATAACAGACAATGAAACACATCGCAAACCACGCATACAACATCAACACAATTCAGATTCAACACATAGATCTGTCACACAAGCATTTGATCAAACACATGATAGGTGCGAAATGAAAGAACCTTCAATTCATACTCTCGATTGGGGCAAATCAATTCACGTCACATTCGAACAATATAACAACTGCTAAGAAGTCTTACGCATCATAGAAATCACGCATTCAAAGTAAATTCACCATGAACCCTAACTGTTACGAACTCTACGCCTAATACCATGGAGTCGTTAGAAGCTATACATTCCCTCTAGCCTCGCATCGCGTTTAACATAAAATTTCATCACTAAATCGAGAAGGGGCGACATCTACTTACTTGAATCAAAATTTCCCCCAAAAACAGTGCTCCAGACTTAGATGGAGAGATTCGGAACTTCCACGATTCGAGTCGATGATCCTCAAACAGTCGGTAGAGCTTCCTTGAATGAATCCGTGGCTAGCCCGAACTGAATGGTGGGGAAAGAAGAGAAGACGCAGAGAACGGAAAGAGAAGAAGAAAGAAGATAGCCGGGTGCGGGATGAAAAATGAACCCTAGCGCGCGCGGGCTTCCTTTATTACTGAATCCCTATCGGGTCGGGTCGGAACATGGATCGGGTCTAATTGCAATTAGTAATTTACTCTCCCACTCATACGACTTAATAATTAAAATTTTCTTCAGGGGCGCTGCCCCCTGCACCCCCGCGACCTGACCGGGCAGGTCGAACCCCGTATCTACTCTGCGAGGGAAACAATAGTCATAGTGCCCATCAATGGAACGCTAATCATACATGCACATATGCACTATACATCTCCTAAATGTCGTGTCCATGTATGTTATATATCCATTAATATCGTAAAATTCTTACTAGCATGTTCATAAGTTACCTCATAAATAGAGAAAAGTTATAATAAAAATAGAATAAAATACCTGGTCCTCACAGTAACCCTTCCACTAGGCTCTTTTTTCCACAAAGTTTTAATATTTGACATGTTAATGTGTCCAAGCCTTTTATGCCATATCCATGAATCATTTTCTATGGCTATTAGATATTTTTCATCAAGCTCATCTAAGCAAACCAAATATACATTTCCATGTCTTTTGCCACTAAAGACTATGCGATTATCATCAAATACATTGCATATAGAAGATTCAAATATAACTTTATAACCTTTATCACATAATTGACTAATACTCATTAAGTTGTGTTTGAGTCCTTCAACAAATAGTACATTCTCAATACATGCATTTGAGATTCCATAAACATTCCTTTACCTTTGATTTTACTTTATTCATTGTTCCCAAAGGCAACTATTCCTTTACTACACGGTTTGATCCTATGGAACAATCCTTTTTCTCCCGTCATGTATCTTGAGCAGCCATTATCCATAAACCACATATTGTTGGCTTTTGCTTTAAGACAAATCTACAAAAATAAAGTGGAACTTATCTTTTTAGTACCCATTTTATGGGTCCATTTGGGTTAGTTAACCATTGAAATCTACGTTGATCTACCCTTGAAGGCATAAATCCATTGCTCTTAGGCACCAAACCAAATTTGCACCAAGGTCATGTAATTTTCTCATTTTACATTGATATACTTTGTGCCCCATCTTATTGCAAAAGTTACAAGCTCCCAGAAGTCTTAGAGTGGGAATCCATGTAGTAGTAAATTCCCAAGTTGGTCTTTTGGTCTAAGCAACATGATTCATTTTTTGTTTAGCATGGCTGGGTTTTGCTTGGTTTTTGTAAGTCCTTGGAGCATTTGACTTTCTACTTTCTCCATTTTCAAATGTGGAATACCCAAGTCCTCTCTTGTTATTTTGCACGGTCATATTCAAAACTATTTTGACGCTTTCCCCTAGATCAGAGAACTTAGCAAGTGATTCATTTAATGATTCATTTTTCTTTTTAAGTTTTTCCATCTCACTTATCAAGATGTTCTTTTCATTTGTCAAATGATCAACTTTTTCGACAAGTTTTCCGTTCACAATAATTACTGCACCACATTGTCTTTTCTTCATTGTGAACTTGTTTCCTAATTTCTTTATTTCCTCATATAATGAAGCATAGGCTTGTTGTAGTTCTTCCAATTCAGCACATTTGAGGCAATCATTTGTGGAAGAGAAAATAGAGATAGATTTTTTCTTAGAGGTTACCTCTTCACTACTCATGCAGTTTGTTGAAGTGGTTTGATCCTCCAAAATTTCCGTTGTTGCAAGGCATAGGTTGACATCTTCTTCCATTGTAGCCATGCAACAAATCCTTGCACAATTTGCGGCCTCGTTTTCTTCATTTGAAGAGCTGCATGTTGTGGACGTTTCCTCGTTGACGTACATGCCTCTTCATTTAGCGTTTTGAAATCTTCTGTTTTCGCCTCGATCATTCTTTTCTCTTCGTTCCTTTGACTTGGTTTCTTCGGGCGTTGGGCATTGGCTTGCATATGCCCCATACCGCCACACCGGAAGCACTTTGTAGCCTCCTTTTTCTCCTTTAAATTTCTTTCTTTAAAGCTCTTGAAATTCCTTCCTTTCCTAATAAAATTTCTGAAATGTCTTGTAAGTAAGGCAATCTCCTCATCGTCGTTTTGAGAGGATGAGGTGGAGTCATCTAAAACTTGTGCAGCTTTTAAAGCAATAACTCTTTTGCCTTTGTGTTGCTCCTCATTTCTCCTCTTAATTAACTCATGTGACATGAGTGAGCTTATGAGATCTTCTAGTCGTAGTGTGTTGTGGTCCTTTGCTTCCTCAATGGCCATGATCTTTGGAGTCCAAGATTCGGGTAGCGCTCTTAAGATTTTTATTACCTACTCAGATTCAGAAACAGCTTTTCCAAGACCTTTCAAAGCATTAGTAATCTTAGAAAATTTAGCAAACAATTCTGAAATATTTTCAGTTTCAAGCATTTTAAAACTTTCTAACTCTCCAATCAAAATATTTTTTCTCGTCCCTTGGACTTGAGAAGTTCCCTCATAGATAGAAGTAAGAGTATCTCATATCTCTTTGGTGGTTTGGCATGAAGATACCCTATCATATTCGGATGTCGTTAATGTACAAAAGAGAGAATTTATGGCTTTTGCATTGCTTTTAACGGTTCTAACTTCCTCCTGGGACCATGTGGAGGCTCTTTCATCAATAGGCAATACAACACCATCTTGGATAGCAATCCAAGAATCTATATCCGTAGCCATGATTAATTATTTCATTCTCCACTTCTAATAACCGAAGTTACTTCCATCAAATAGTCGTGGTCTTGCGAAAGATTGGCCCTCGGCAAATGTAGGGGTGGAAGTTTGTTGGAATGCCATATCTGAGATCTCTTTGATTTAAACTCAAAGACCCGCTCTAATACCACTTGTTGGTCCCGAGTTTATGGCTATTACCCAAGAGGGGAGGGATGAATTGGGTATTTTGAAATTTTCACTTAAAACAGAAATTTTCTCCCTTTTTTAATTTAATCTCCTTAATGAAAAAAATGAATAATATGGCGAGAAATAAAATAATAAAATCAGAAATGCAAACCATAACAGTAGGCAAAGATTTAATAGTGGTTCGGGCAACCTCCCCTACTCCATTCTTTCAAGCTCACACCCTTTGTAACTTGGGTTCTACTACTGTATTATCAAATACAGCTAGGGCAGCAGCTCTCTTCTAGATTCCAACTCTAGGTGGCGTGTACAAATCACAGCACAAGTAGGTGACGAGTCCCACTCAAGTCACAACGCTACTTTGCTTTCACTTGGTTCAAAACACCAATATTAAACCAAGTATCAGATACAAGTATTGAATCAAATAAAGAAAACTATACTTCACAGATTGTGTAGGCCGGTTTCAGCTCATGGAAGAACTTGTAGAAGAAATGATTTAATCAGCATTGAAGCTTGAAGCAGGTTGGAGCTTAGTTCTTCACTTGAAACTTGTGTTGATCACTTAATGCTAGGAGAGGATGGTAGTTGGATCTCAATAATTACTTTTTCTAACCTCTAGCATGTTCACTTGAATGCTAATTTATAATGGTGGAGTAAATTCGAATGTTTGGAGGTAGGTGGCGCGCATTTAATGCGTCAACGTTCAAATTTTTTCGACCGTTGCGACCCAAGTCGCATGTGAAGTCGACTT
The DNA here is from genome assembly GCA_030490835.1 of Annona cherimola. Taxonomy (NCBI): domain Eukaryota; kingdom Viridiplantae; phylum Streptophyta; class Magnoliopsida; order Magnoliales; family Annonaceae; genus Annona; species Annona cherimola. Next base: position 51,158,493 of record CM059972.1, on the reverse strand, counting down.
TAGGTGCGACTTCACCCAAGTCTCATACTGGAGTTGACTTGGGGTTCGACTTCGGTCTCCAGCAAAAATTTCGAGTTCCACTTCAGGTCAACTCGGTCCTGGACTTGACCAAAGTCGCAGGTGAAGTCAACTTCGGGTGCGACTTCACTTTATATATGCACTTGTTGGAACTTGGATTTCTTGAAAGTGATCTTGGTATCTTGATATTCATCACATCTCGTTCTTCCACTGATATTCTTGATCTTGAAAGTTTGTTCTTTGGAACTTAACATGATCATCTTTTCTTAGAGATTTGTCTTCATGTCTTGTACTTAGAATAATTTGATCTTGGAGTTCGTAAATGTAGCCCAATGATTATCCCTTGAGAAATATACTGTCTTGAATGATTAAATTAGGCACATTTGCATGTCTGGACTACATATTTCTTCATTCTAACTCAAGTCGAATATCTGGGTCGACTTGGGTTCCAACTTCACTTCAATTCGCATATGGAGTCGACTTGGGGATGTGACTTCACCCAAGTCGCACACGAAGTCGACTTCGGTTGCGACTTTGCTTGTCTTTGTTCCAAATTTCAATGCTGGAAAGTTTGAGTATCTGAAATCGATGGTGAAGTCGACTTGGGTCTGCGACTTCACCCAAGTCGCAGTTTCAGTTGACTTGGACTACGACTTCACCTGTCTTGAATCCAAATTTTAGCGCTAGAAGGTTTTGCTTTTTCCAAGTAGATCCTGAGGTCGACTTGGGTATCGACTTCACTCAAGTCGATAACGGAGTCGATTTGGCTTTGCGACTTGGTCTGTCAGGTTCTGAATTTTAACTTTCTAGCCTTTAAACAATTTCAACAAATTATATTAGTACCCAAAACATTCTCAAATTGAGTTGTTAATCATCAAAACATACATTGTGCTTAATTTTCCATTGATTACAACATAATCAAGCCACACCAAGAGACAGTTTTATAGTGGTTCGAGCAACCTTCCCTACTCCACTCTTCCAAGTCACACCCGTTGTGACTTGGGTTCCACTATTAGATTTCGAATATAACTAGAGTAGCAGCTCTCTTCTAGATTCCAGCTCTAGGGAGCTTGCCCAAATACAGCACAAGTAGGTGACGAGTCACACTCCAGTCACAACACTACTTTGCCTTCACTTGGTTTTAATTTCAAATATCAAACCAAATGGTAAACACAAATAATCAATCAAAAGAAAGAACTATACTTTACGGATTCATGTAGGTAGGTTGTAGCACGTAGAAGGACTTGTAGAAAGAATAGAAGGTTTAGCAATGGAACTTTCAGCAACTTGAAGCACAGTTCTTTACTTGGAGTTGGTGTAGATCAACTTAAATGTAAGAGAGAGTGGAAGGTAAGCTTATTGAATTCTTCTCTAACCCCTTACATGTCCCTTTGAAGCCTTTTTTATAATGGGAGGTGAAAATCAAATATTTGGTGGTAGGTGGCGTACATTTAATGCACCAACATTCGAATTGTTCCGACTGTTGTGAACCAAGTCTACTTCGGGTGCGACTTCGGTCTTCAGCTTCCACTCCAAGTTCCATCTTCAGGTTGACTAGGTCTTAGGCTTGACCCAAGTCACAGGTGGAGTTGACTTCAGGTGCCACTTCACCTTCCATTGTATATGTTGGAACCTTGGATTCTTGCAATTGATTTTGATAGTTCATTTTTCTTTATCTCATCTTGTTCTTCATTTGATATACTTGATTTTCCTTGTTTTGCCTTAAAACTCATCATGGTATTCTTCTCTTTGATAGGTTCTTCCTTGTGGCCTTGATTTAGGATGATTGTCCTTCTTGACTTTGGTTTCAAATCTTCAGTGCATAGTTGTTTCTTAAATGATATTTTAACTTTGAAGAGTCTTGCAGTAGCCAGTTGCTTGCTTGGGTCGACTTGAACTTCAACTTCACTGAAGTCGCATACTTGGGTTGATTTTGAGGATTCGAAGTCTTCTGCATGCCTGTACATAAGTCGCATCTGGGGTCAACTTGGGTTTGCGACTTTACCTAAGTCGCAGGTGGAGTTGGATTTAACTACGACTTCACCTATCTCTGAGTCCCAAATTCAACGCTGGAACATTTAATGCATCTGAAGTCGCTTCCGGAGTCAACTTGAGAATCGACTTCACCTAAGTTGATGGCTGAGTCGAGTCGACTTGGGACTGTGACTTGGTCTGCTATATTCTGAAACTGTAGTTTTTAACCTTTAACAATACTTAGCAACCGCATTAGTACCCCATTAATTCTCAAATTGAGTTGCTAATCATCAAAACATGGATTGTGCTTAATTTGTGTAAAATTCCAACAAATAGTAGTTAAGAATAAATTAGGGTTACACCTTATAGGTTTTGAGAGAATGTGCAAAGATAATTTAGGATTTGTTCTCCTTTAACAAATAATATCTTGATTAAATTATCATATCACTACCCATTGCAAAAGATGCATATGAAACCCTAGATCCTAGGTACTCTCCTATCATATTTCTAATATTTGATTCTGAATTCTATTTTCTCTTCTCACATTTCTTTTTTTTATTCACTTCATTTTCGATAAGAAAGCGTTTAGAATAAACTTTTAAGTCCCGAATTCCTTATGGATTGATAATTTATATATTATAATCTAGAACCCGTACACTTGCAGTGAGATTGTGAGCTTACTAGCAGTGGCTCATGGGAGAATGCTATGTAATCAATGGAATGGAATAATGGACACCATTTTCGATTTTCATGAGTGTTATAATAAATGAAGAGGACATCCAGGTGGGTTAATATGTTATATATTAATATATTACAATGTTAATCTTAATACTAAATTGCATCTCAGAATTATTAATGCGTTCGATTTTCTACAATTTAGTGAGAATTTGGATGATTTTTAATTGTCATTTTTATTAAATAATAGGATTTTTGGAATTTACACATTGAATATTTTAGGGTTATAGAAATTTCATCTACAATATGACACATTTTCCCTCGCAGAGTAGGTACGGGGTTCGAGTGGAGAGTAAATTACTAATTGCAATTAGACCCGTTCCATGCTTCGACCCGACCCGACCGTTCAGTAATAAAGGAAGCCCGCGCGCTAGGGTTTATTTTTTCATCTCACACCCGCCCATCTTCCTTCTTCTTCTCTTCCCGTTCTCTGCTTCTTCTCTTCTTTCCCTACCATTCAGTTCGGGCTAGCCATTAGATTCCTTCAAGAAAGCTCTTCCGACTGCTTGAAGATCGTCGACTGTAATCGTGGAAGTTCCGAATCTCTACGTCTAAGATAGGAGCACTATTTTTGGGGGAAATTTCGATCTAGGTAGGTAGATGTCGCCCCTTCTTAATCTAGTGGTGAAATTTTATGTTAACCGTGATGTGGGACTAGTAGGAGTGTGTAGCGTCGAATAATTTCGTGGTATGGGGTGAAGGGCTCGTAGCAGTTAGCGTAAGCAGGGTTCATGGGAAATTTGCTATAAATGTGCGATTTCTAGGAAGCAAAAGATTCATTAGTAGTTTGTATATTGTTAAATGTGATGTTAATCGATTTGGCTCAAACGAGTGTATGAATTGAGGGTTTCCTTATGTTACACCTATTATGTGTTTGATAAAATGCTTGTTTGACTGTTTTGTGTGTTGAATCTAAAGTAAACTTTGCCGATGTTATATGAGTGGTTTGTGGCATTCATCTTTGTCTGTTAAGTATAACGTGTTGTTTAAAATGATTGGTTGTAAAGGGTTGTTCATGGCCCTGATTGACATGAGGAGAGGGTTGTTCATGGCCCTTGATAAACATGAGTAGAGGATTATTCGTGTTCTTTTATTTAGATGTGGTTTTATGCATATGGTCTTGGGAGTGGGTGTTTGGACCCATACGTCTTATCATGAAAACAACATGTGCATCCAGAATTTACTTATTTTCACTCTGTGCTAACCACTATCTACTTGCTGAGTCTGTTTAGACTCATATCGTTTGTTATTTTGCCTTTAGATCACAGGCCAGGTGGAGAACTTCAAGATAGGACAAGTTGAAGATCACATTTGGGAGACATAGCACATCAACTTCAATTTCAGTTCTTTTAAAATTTGTGCTCTTTTGATATTCGTATATGTAGACGGTTACTGAGATGGATTTACTTTGATAAGCACTTGTAATTGTTATTTTGGATTGGATTATAGCCTTTGTGGATGCACATATGCATGATCATTAGGTTTGCCTGATGTGTATGGGTAACATTCAATGATTTTCTTTCTATATGAATGTCCTTATTATATGAAGATGTAAGTATATAAATATAGAATTGAATGTTACAAATTGAAATATTTATGAATATCAGGTCATGTATTCCATATTACCCCTTGTATATTATGGGGAGATGCTGCCAAATTTTTCTTAGGATATGTAGCTCCCATTTATTAGTTATTGAGTATTTCTATGAATGGGGCGTTACACATGGTTTGTCCCTTCACCTATCTTCAGGATTTGAAAAACAAAACTGTAAGTTGAAACTCAATAAACAAGCTATAAAGTTTTTAGGCAATACATTTTTATTGAAAATAACTTGGAAAGCCACATTATACCCACTCGACGGTAAATCCTAAAACATGCTTCTTATACCCATCTAGGGTATGTCATAAACATGTGATGCATTATTTAAAATAATGACATTTCTTTGGATAGAAGCTAGCTAGGAAACCATCCACTTTCATCCTCTCTTGCATTCCACGAAGGCGCGGCTGGCCCTAGGCCTCTCTTAGCGACTTGGCCTTGCCAAAGGGGGGACATTCAGTCCGCTTACATCTTTGAGGTGGACCTCATACTTTTGTGCACATACTTTCTTTCATAAACATGAACTTTGACATGCTAGCATGATTTTTTTCAATCATAAACTCATGATTCATCAATTGACATAAGTACTTGAAAAGCAGCAAGCAATTCATTTATTCCATTGGAAATATCATTTCAATATACATTTAAATAAGGAATGACCATCCTTAAACAACTTAAAAAGAATTCAAATCATTCATTTGCTAACTCATTTAAATAGTTAGAATATCATTGATAATCATTTTATCACATTTGATAAAACAAAAGCATTTAAAAAACTGCTTGCTTACCTTGTTTGCTTAGCTTTCCGTCTCGCTTATCTCTTTGCCTTTGCCTATATATAAACATAACATTGCATTCATAACAATCCATTTGCTTGCATTCACTTAGTTTTTCAATCCCATAATCAACTTGGATTTTCAAGTTGATCATACATACACAACATGCACTTGTGCATCATATCATTCATTCCATATTGTGTTTAATCCCATGTTTAGGGTGAAACCATAACATTCATTCATAATTCATCATTTGGGGATTTATATCTCTCATTAACCATTTTCACCTATTTTCCATTTTTCCTGCGTTAATGCTCATTCTAAGCATATAAGTGACGTTTCAAGCTTCATAAATAAATCTCAAAAATTGAGATAATAAAACATCATTCATATATCAATATCCTTATGCATTTAATCACATATTCATGCATATTTTTCATTTTAGCAACTTCACATAAGTCACATATCATCCATTCATACATATGCTCTACATACGTTCAACATACAACACATATTATGTGTTTCTTAAAATTTCTTAACACAGAAACTTACACCCATTTTCAACATCATGAAAACCTTTAATTATCATATACTTTAGGGTTTAATTTTGGATTTTTAATCCATTAATCACTGATTTCCAAAACAGTCATGTTAAGACCCATTTTTCATCCTTTCAATGCTTCTTTCAAGACTTAAATCATAACAGATTTTTAAGTCATAATTTCCAGCAACTAACCATTCCTTTGTTAACAAAAATTTAGGATATTATCACATATTTAAAATCCATAATTCATTTGCTTCCATAACAGCAACATTTTCATTCATATAGGGTATCCATTGTGACTCGTTCTGACGTGTCCATACATATATCCTTAAAATCAGATTTAGGGTAAATCTTTCCAAGAAATTTTGGACACTCAAAGTACCTTACACCTAGGGTAATTTACAAGCAGCAACAAAAATCATATGGAAAGCACCCGTTTTGGGCCCCCATTTGGACATCTCATACACAAACCCTAAAAATCAAATTTAGGGTAAACTCATCCAGCCCACTTTGTCCATACAAAGGGTCCTTAATTTAGGGTAATTTACCCTACAATTAATCGATAACTAATTTAAGCACCTCTTTGTATCATTTTTAACTCAAAAATGGAAAAATCGGGCATTTCTTGAAACCCTAAGTTCCATATTTGCTAAAATCATTAACAAATGCTCAAATCAACATATGTAATCCAAAAGAACATGAATTACATCCAAAACATCATTCTTAAATCATACAGCAACTTGGTTTAGGGTTTTGAGAATTTCCAAGTTAGTTTTCATCTCAAATTTCAACCTTAACTTTACTTTTCACTCTCTTGAACTCTTGATCTTATTTAAATCTTTCAAAAATCATTCAATACCCATATTAAGGCATCATAACTCAGACTTTAAGATTTTTTTATGAACCATATTCATGGATCATGAATTGAGAGAGAAAACTTGATTCAAATGATTCAAAATTTAGGTTTTACTTATTTGAATTGAACCTAACTTGAATCCAACTTTTTTGGCTTGATTCTTCTTCTTTTTATTGTCCTTTTTCCTTATCTTTTCTCCTTCCCACTTTCTGGTTTGGACGTGCCCAAGGTAGCACACACTTAGCAAAATTTTTTAGAAATTTCTTTCTCCTTTCACATAAGCACATTTTCAAGGTATACCTCTCCTTTTTATATTTTTTACCAGCTCATGGGACCCACTTTGCCACATGTCATGAGGGTAATTTATTTATAACTTATCCCTTGATGACATGGTATTTTTATATCCAAGTAAAATATGCATTTTCTAATTATCAAAAATCCACAAAATCCATGCATTTAAGGGTTGCATTGTTGTCCACTAAGTGATGCCCCCTCTTAGCTTAGGTTTTGATATTTTTTTGCCACATTTTTCACATATTTATGTGCCCATTTACTTCACCTAAGTATTAGGAAACTTAGATATATATTTTAGCATTTTTAAAAATCACATTTCCATGCCCAAAGTGCCCTTGGACATCCCTTGGTATGCCACATACCCTATGCTCCATTTCAGATAAATATTAGGCATTTAACCATTGCATTTAAACCTTGAATTCTCCATGGATTTGAACATTAAAAAAATCCATAAAATCCAGCTCCATCCACCATAATTTGATACCTTGCATAGCATTAAAACAAGTCATTTATCTCAAATGCTTTTTATTAAATGTTATGGTAGTCTAGGGTACGCAAAGTCAATGCTAGGTACCTTTTTCTAATTAATCACTTTTACATGGTAATTAGATTAATCCATTTCACTCATACCATATATTTCATAATTTTATTCAATCGTTTCAAATTTCATCTCAAACCGACGTTTCTACGTCAAGTTATGAACCTTTGAAAATAATCTTAGAGTGTGAGATTAAAAATAAATAATTATCACCTTAATCTCATCACTTGTGCCTTAATCCAATCCACTTATAAGTTTGAGCACAAAATCATGAGCTTGCCTTTAAAATTTCATCTTATTTCACGTTATAGGCGTCAAGTTATGAATTTTCTATGATTTTCAACATAACTCCATAATTTTTAATTTAATCTCTATTAATTAAATCATGGTAATTAAAATAAATATTCATGCCACATTATCATATTCTAATCCTCATTAAGCCCCTTTAGTCATCTTGACTCACATTGGGCTTTGGCAATTAATCTTAATCACCATTCTTAATTGCAAACCTTAATTACAAAATTCATCAATTTATAAAAATCATTCAAAAATCAATCAATTCACACATAAATCATAATTACACCTGAAATGCAATTATATGAGTCTTACTTGGGTCTGGGTATTATAATCACCTCTCCCTTATAATTGGTTTCATCTCAAAACCGTCTACTTTTGGAATAACTGGAGATATTTCCTTTCTACCTCTTCCTTTTGTTCCCAAGTGGCCTTGCTTTCGGAATATTTATTCCATTCAACTTTAACGTATTTAATTTCTCTATTCCGAAGCTTTTTCACCTTATCATCCATAATCCTAATAGGTCTTTTATCATAATTCAAATGATCTTGAATTGGTAAGTTCTCTGCTACTAGCACATGTGTTGGATTTGGAACATAGTTTCTCAATTTTCTCCAACACTTCAAATGACCCAATAAACCTGGGATTCAACTTGCCACTTTTCCCAAATGTTGTAACTCCTTTGAATGGCGTGACCTTTATAAAATTATGTTCACCGAATTGGATATTCAAATTCCTTCTTTTGCAGTCTGTGTAACTCTTTTGCCGACTCTAAGCTGTGAGTATACACTGGCGAATAACCTGCACTTTGTCTGCTATTTGCTAAGACAAGTCTGGGGCTAACTTTTTCTCTCCAACTTTATCCCAGTTTTGTGGTGTTTGACACTGTTGTCCATATAATGATTCGAATGGTGCCATTTGAATACTAGCTTGGTAACTATTATTGTACGCGAACTCCGCTATTGATACATATTCATCCCACGATCCTCCGAATTCCAATGTACACATATGGAACATATCCTCCATAATTTGATTTACCCGCTCCGTTTGTCCATCAGTCTGGGGATGAAATGTCGTGCTAAACTTTAGCTGGGTGCCTAGGGTTTCATGTAAACTTTTCCAAAATCAAGACGTAAACGTTGTATCTCGATCGGATACTATGGATTTAGGCACTCCGTGGAGCCGTACAATATCCTTGTAGTATATCTTAGGCAATCTTTCAGCTGTATAAGTTCTCTTTATGGGTATAAAATGTGCAACCTTGGATAATCGATCCACTATTACCCATATAGAGTAATTTCCTGCCTGTGTCTTGGGTAATCCTTCAATAAAATCCTTTATTATATCATCTTATTTCCATTTGGGAACTTCTAAAGATTGTAGCTTTCTCGGCATCCGTTGGTGATCTGTCTTCACCCTTTGACAAGTTAAGCACTTTGATACTTATTCAGCGATCTCTTCTTTCATGTTATTCCACCAATATTCTTTCTTGAGATCTTGATACATCTTCGTGCTTCCCGGATGCATAGAAAATGGTGAGAAATGAGCTTCTTTGAGAATTTATTCCTTCAATTCTCCTGAATTAAGCATGCATAAGCAACCTTTGTATCAATACATACCTTGCTCATCAATAATGAATTCATTCAACCCTTGTTTCTTCATCTTTTCAACATGAGTATGTAGGTCTATGTCCTCTTGCTGCGTAGTCTTGATCTGTTCAAATAAGGATGATTATATGTTCATTTGTAATAATCTCGTTTGAACTCCAGGGGGACATACAATCAATTCTAGTTGTCTTATCTCTCGAAGCAATCCTTCTTCTTTAATGATAAGGTGCGCTATGCTGGCATTTCTGCTCAATGCATCAGCTACCACATTTGCCTTACCTGGATGGTATAGGATCTCCAAATCATAATTCTTTAACAATTTGAGTCATCTCCGTTGTTGCATGTTCAACTCCTTCTGAGTAAAAATATACTTAAGGCTCTTGTGATCCGTATATATCTCGCATTTAGCACCATACAGGTAGTGTATCCAAATTTTTAAGGCAAATACCACTGCTGCTAGTTCTAGGTCGTTAGTGGGATAGCTTACTTCATTGGGCTTCAACTGCCTTGATGCATAAGCTATCACCTTTCCTTTCTACATTAGCACGCATCCTAGTCCCTTCCTTGAAGCATCACTGTAAACCACAAACCCTTCATTACCTTTAGGTAGGGTTAGAATGGGCGCTTTTACTAATCGTTACTTCAACTCTTGAAAATTTCGTTCGCATTCTTCAGTCCATACATACTTGACTCCTTTACAAGTCAACCTCGTCAGTGGGGTTGATAATTGTGAAAAATCTTCCATAAATCTCCTGTAGTGGCCAGCCAATCCCAAAAAACTTCTAATTTTTGTAATAGTTGACAAGCTGTGTATATGTCTAATTAAAATGCTCATTTTAACGCAAGTATACGTGCCGATCAAGTAATAAAGCGTGAGTTAAGTATCGTTCCAATGAGGATATGGTCTAACTAAGATTATTAATTAGTTCAGTTGTTTTTGGTGAGTAGAAAGGGATTTCATAATTGAGGTTAAAAATACAAAATTCGTAAAAGAAATAGAGAAGAGTTTAACAGAATAGCGGGAATACTAAAAAGGAATTATCGAATGGGGATGACAGATGGGATAGTCGAAAATCTTTGAATCTAAACTATATTGAATTGGTTCCTTTTCTTTAGATTGTACAGGAATTTTCTAGTCCAAGTTAAATAATCTTTATATATATATATATCTTCCAACAAATATAAAGCTAATTACACAATACTCAATTGCTATGTTCCCATGCAATTAAATGAAATAGAATTGATAGATACATAACTTGTTCATGACTACATAGGGTTTAACGATATATTCTTATCCATTAAACAACTCCCGTGCTGCGAAGAATTTTAACTGGAGAAATCGAAAGTACGCGAATAACGCATGCCAAATTCATAAAAACACGACACGAGTTTTCGATCCCAGTTGGTATTCAGGAGCCGGTACATGAAATTGTACAGAATTTGAGAGGAGTTGTATTCACGGGCAATATAAGTGGAATTCACAATGGGGTCATTTGCGTCAGGGGTCCTGGGTACATAACTGCTCAAGATATCCTCTTATCACCTCCTTTGGAAGTAGTTAATTCTTCACGACATATCGCGACTCTCACAGAGCCGGTTGATGTGGTTATTGAATTACAAATCAAGAGGAGTTGCGGATATCGTATGAGAACACAGAGGCCGAAAAACGAGAAAGAGGGGAGTTATCCTGTAGATGCTGCATTCGTGCCTGTTCCAAATGTGGTTTATAGCATACATCCGTTTAGTGATGGAATACGAGAGATGCTTTTTCTCGAAATAATTACGGACGGGAGTTTGTCGGCGAAGGAGGCATTTTACGGAGCTTTGCGTAAATTGGCGGATTTCATTACTCCGTTTTTCGGGCACGACGGCCCAGTGCTAATAGAGGATCTAACTTTAGATCCAAAAGAAAATCCAAACGGGGTTCTAGGCGAGTATTCTTCGGTAGGATCTGACCTTCTTTTTTTTCCCTGCCCCTCCGGAACGAAATTAGATAACAAAACCGCGCTGAAGTATATCTTTCTCGATCAATTACAAATCTCGCGGTCACTTTATATGGAGCTTAAGCAGGAGAAAATTTATTCGGTTTGGGACGTGTTGATGAATATGATTGGCCGGGATTTTAGGAGAAGGCAAATTAACTTTAGCAGGAGCGATAGGATAATAATAATCAATTTTCTAAGGGAGTATTTTCCAGGGGAGAAATTCATAATCGACTAAGAACGGGTTTTAAATCCGTTGGATTTATTTCATCTATTTCTAATTAGAAATAGATGAAATAAAATGGGTGAAATTGAAGAGATGTAATCGCGAAATTGAAGAGATGTATCTAGGGAGAATTCGCCTTGAAGCGACTATAACAAAAGAAGAAACCTATGGCCTACACATGAATCTGGCAGGGCTTTTCCTTTTCCAAGGATGAATCCTGTAATTAAATCATCTCACAAGGTAGCTAATATTGTAAAAAGTATTAGATATCATATGCAAGGGTAAATCCATACAACACAATCATATCGAAATCAAATATTCATTTCTGAATCGTAAAGAACCAAACAATATAATCAGATATAAATTCATCTCAACTTCCCATCTATGGGAGTTTAGATCAAAGACATGACATCAACACCCATTACATCCAAGATGAAAGTATTCCAAGAAAACAGAGAAAATGAAAGACAATGAGAAAAAGAAAAAAACTGAATCTCGTGAGCTTCCACCAACGAGATTAGATCTCTGCTTCAGATGCGCTGGAAACGAAGTCCTTTTCCTTCCCTGTGCCGCTGCTCCGTTGGCTCTCTCTCTCTCTAGGCACGAATCCCTAGGTATCTATTTAATTCACTTAGTCCATACGGCACACGTGCAGAAACGCACGTGTGCGGATTCGATGTGGCGCCTAGGCGCCCCAAGCCGGCACCTGAGCGCCAACTCCCTGGATGTTGTGTAACTTAGAAACTTTTCGAGATGCCGCATGCTAGTGAAGTGGCTGCTAGGCACCCCAAGCCAGCTCCTGGGCGCCAACTCACTGGAAGCTTTTTGCCATGTGAGGTGCTGGAACATCTGGCTAAGGCATGTAGGTTGGCGCCTGGGTGCCAGCCTGCCTGCTGCTTCACTTTGCTCTGTTCTTCATTCGACTCACTCACCCACCTATAGTTGTCCGTCTTTCCTGCAAAATCAACTAAAACTAAATATTTGAACTAAAAATGCATAAAAAATACTTAATTCTCCTAAAATGCAAAGTGAGTGAAAACTAAGCTAAATGGGTGCAAACTAACCACATTCTCTTGGACTAACACACAAAACTAGTCTGAAATTGGCCATGATAACTCGCATTTTCACGAGTTATCAATAGTTGTTGGTCTTGGCCACTTTAGTATTGGTTCAATCTTCTGAGGGTCAACTTGTACACCCTTTTCTGAGATTATATGCCCAAGAAATGCTACTTGCTTTAACCAGAATTTACATTTCTTCAGCTTGGCATATAGTTTCTCCTTTCTTAACTTTTCCAGTACTTTTCTCAAGTGAATCTGATGCTCCTCTTTCGACTTGGAGTAAATCAGGATATCATCGATAAAAATGACCACAAATTGGTCCAAATAATCCCGAAATAGTCTGTTTGTCATATCCATAAATACAGCAGGGGCATTAGTGAGTCTAAAAGGCATCACTAGAAATTTATAATGTCCATACCTTGTTCGAAATGGTGTTTTGTGAATATCGGTAGGACTTAGCCTTAGCTGATGGTACCCCGACTGCAAATTTATCTTGGAAAATGTTGTTGCTCCTTTCAACTGATCAAACAGATCGTCAATTCTTGGCAATGAGTATTTGTTCTTCACTATAACCCTGTTCAACTCCCCGTAGTCAATGCATAATCTAAGACTCCCATCCTTTTTCCTCACAAATAGCACCGAAGCTCCCCAGGGTGATACGTTGGGTCTGATAAAACCTTTATCCAATAGCTCCTGTATTTGAGTTCTCAACTCATTCATCTCTGTTGGTGCCATTCGATATGGGGCCTTAGATATTGGAGCTGTGCCAGGTATGATATCAATCATCATATCAATATCCCTTTCTGGAGGTAATGTAATCAATTCCTTTGGAAAAACATCCGGAAATTCCTTAACTACTGGAATTTGATTTATTTCCACCTCTTTTTCTTTCTTCACATTTACTAATACCAAATACGCTTGACAATTTTGGCAGATCATTTTAACCGCTTTCTAGAGGTAATGTAACCAATTAATCGCTTGCAATGTTTGTACTTTGTTATGACAATTTTGTACTTTGTTATGACAATTTGGAGCTAGGTGTCCAACTTGGTCACAAACATAGCATTTTACCATCTTTGCCTCTCCCTTGCCACATTCCTTGGCTATGTGACCCATTTGCCCACATTTGAAACATTTGTTTGACCCTTTCAAACATTCACCTACATGGCGCCTTCGACATATCTTGTAAATACGTGGTCTTTTTTTCCTTGGAGCTCCTTTTCCTTTCCTTACATCTCCTTTCCTAACCTTTTTTCCTTCCCTATTTCGACTTCTTTTGTTCCTAAGCTGAACATCTTGGATCCTAACCTTAGTTCTTGAGTTCTCATTGCCTCAATCTCCAACGCTCTAGCCCTTTCTACACTTGATGCATAATCCTTGATCTGAGGTAGGGCCTCAGTCCCTGCTGGAATCTCTGTGCCTTGTTCTTTGGCATATTGGCAATCTATGGTACGTATCTCACTAAGGCTTTAAACTTGGTGGTGTATTCCGTCACTGTCATCCTCCCTTGATAGAGCCTCTCAAATTCAATGACTTTCTGGCTCTACAATCCCAATAGGAGATACTCCTTGTTGAATTCCTCCATGAACGTCTGCCATGTCACCTCCTTTGGGTGTGGCATAGTGATCAGCATCGTTTCCCACCACTCCTGTGCGTCTTTTACCAACAAATGAGTGGCACATAGTACTTTTTGCTTATCATTGCACGGAGATATTCCGAACAATTTTATGATCTCTGTCATCTTTTGTTCAGCTTGGACGGGGGTAGGTTCACCTAAAAACTTAGGAGGCTATTGTGAAAGGAATACATTTATTGCCCTCATATCTGCTTCCATCAATTGATTCTCATCTGTTGTGGGCGCTGTAGGGGAACTGGGTTAGCTGTGGGAATGGGTCCTTTCTTTTCTACACTTCCTAATTGAGCCTGTTGGGTCCTCTCCCATAAGCCTTGTATTATGTCTACGGCTTGGGTTGCCCAATCACGTGTAGCTTGCTGCATAGCTTCTTTTACCGCCGAAGCTACTCTTTCCTCAATTATTTGAGCTTGACTTTGCTCATGTCCTCTGTTTAATTCTGGGTTTTCATCTGCCCTTCTTTATTGATTTCTTTGGTTTTGCCCTTGTAACCGAGGCCTACCCCTTTTTGGTCTGTTGGATTCACAAACTTCGTGTTGGCTTGGAATTTCGATAGCCACTTCCTTTCCCTTGTTCTTTCTAACCCTTGACCTTGTATCAATCATGGTGTTCTTTCTAAATATTCAAAAGCACATAACTTTTATTCATGGTTAGGGTTAGGTCATCATAAACACATTTCATCATCATACAGTTAAGTTAGCATAACCAAATCATTCAATAATAATCATGTCATTTTCCATCATTCATCAATCATACACATTCATATTCATATACATTCATTTCATGCATCCAAAATCCTTAGATATAGTTATATCATCAGAACTAATCACATTATTCACATTGTCAAAGCATTCATTCATAAAGTATAGTCTTATCATGTCACAACATGATATCTCACACAAATATGTACATGCCATATACCATACCATAATTATACATACATGTCATCAACCATCATCAAAGTGTCATCAAATCATAATTATATAAACTTTCATAAAAGCTCGTAAAAATCAAATCATCTTCTACTGGGACCCCTCCTTATGTAACGCCTACGACTAGGCGGAACCTGAGTGGGTTCATCAGTAATCGTGCTTGTGTCAGACCATACAGAGACATCTTCCTCCCCTTCATCACTGCTATTACTATCATCCTCATCATCTTCTTCATCAACCTCCTCTTCCTCATTTTCACTCTCCTCCTCCTGTATCTCAGGAGCAAGGTACTCCATCGGGTCCTCATCGTCATTATCACTAACATTATTATTTTCATTTTCTTTGTTAAGTCGGATAGGTTCCCCATCCTGTCATGCTATATGGATAACGACCTCGTTAAAACCCGGTGCAACGGGTATTTCTAAAATTCCCTGTGCTCGACATTCCTCTACTGCAATAGCTATCTTTTTCTCCCTTTGATGGATCCTTTCCCAACTTACCCCGTGCCTAAATTGCATAAGTCTGCACTCAAACCTGTACCATGGACCATCATCAGGGGGTATGGGTGTTGGAATCTGATCCCAAAATTTTTGGAGATCTTGGGGGTACATTAAGTCAGATGGGACAGGTAGATCTATTTGGTGAGATGCTGCAGTATTCTCCACCTTAGGAATATGACTCATAGACTCCTCTACATTAGGCCTTTGAGAGTATGGGTTGACATAATAATCTCCCTGAGTCTGAGTCTGAGGGTGCCTAGGAGGGAAACCAGGAGGAACTGATGGGAAATATGTGGAATTCTACCATCTATTTACGTTTTCAGCTATCCTTCTTTTCCGCTCCTCTTCCTCCTTTCTAAGTTCTTCTACACTCATTGCCTTTTTCCTCTGTCGGCCATCTATAATTCAAACATAGCAAGTCAGCTATATTCAAACAGTATAATCAAATCATCATAGACAATTTATTCTATAATCGCACAGTTATCATCTAATCACATATTATCATCATAAGCTATAAATTTTCACACTTAGAAAATTTTCCTCACCTATTTACCACTCCATGCTCTGATACCAATGATGATTGAAAATTAATATTATATTTTGGGGGCATTTTATACCAATTTAGTGGGTAATTAATTTAGTTTCATGTGAAATTTGCTCTAAAATATTGTTTTGTAACATTTGGGTATTAAATACTAATTTCAATGTTATTTAAATAATTTTTGTAATCTTTTGGCTTGAAATTACATTTTAATTGTTGCCATGAAATTAAATGGGCTTGAAATAATTTTTATAGTGATAACCCACTAATGATTTTTGATGAATTAATCATTTAAATATTTTTATACAGATTTGTAAATCCAAGAAGTGGGGCCCACCATGCAATGTCCTGATTTTTATCAAGCCATTAAATCTAGCCATCCAATACAGCAGTAGGGCCCACCAAGCATCCAGTAGGTTGATCACATGATCCAGCAGCAAATTAAGTAAATCCAGGTTGTCCATTCTCCACCAGAAAATCATCCAAAAATTTCTAGTCATCTATCTCATGTAGATCACGTCCATTAATTCCATGATATTCACCGTCCAGATTATTCAAATCCACATCGCCCAAGTGTCAAGCTCAAAATTAGCACTGCTTTAGCAATTTTTCAAGCCGTTTATCATATCCATTTGATCCAGGCCATCCAGAATTTTGCATCCGATTTCCACCGTCCATGTCCTTAATTGCATGTGTGATACACCAGAAATCAATGGCCAGAAATTAGCCATTCAGCATCCAGTAAAACAGATGCAACATCGTCCAATGTTTCTCACCGTCCAATCAGCCATCCAAAAAAATCCAAACCATCCAGGCCGTCCATTTAATACATCAAATGCCATCTAGATTTTCGTCCATCAGATTTCCACCATCCAGCCATCCAAGCTCATCTGTGGCCCACCAAAAATTTAAAACATCCAGATTTTCTAACTATCTATTATCATTAATGTAGATCATGCAATCACCTAATCAGATTGCATCTAGATTTTTTTACCGTCCAAATTAGCTGGCCATCACGCCCAATTAATTTTTGCATCCAACGATTTGGTCATGTAATTAGATCATGCCCAAGTAGTGGGCCCCACAAGCAAAAGAAGCATGCTAGCGTCTCGATTTTCCAGCTGGTTTGTACAATCAGATGTAACGCAATTTGGATTACGTTAAATAGAGAAGGGGCCCACCCATTGCAATGGAGATGCGCAATTGTGGACAATTATAAAAGGGGAGGGGAAATTCCAGCAGGCAAAGGGAGAGATCTTCCATGGGCAGACAATTGAGGAGATTGAGAGCATAATTGGATGTTAAACCCAGCTTCCTGAGACAATACACGTGTCACTTAGGGTTGTAAATCCTAGATTTTTGTAATAATTTTTTTATGATTCATGAATTATATTTGTAGATATGTGTATTGGAGATTAAAATAATACAATTAAGAATTTAACCCACGTAAATAGTGCATGTGAATAGTAACCTAGGGATTAAGACACGTGATTAAGAGTTAATCACTTGGATTAAGTTAATCACAAAAAGACGAAAAAGGAGATTTAATCACTACAAGACGAAATAGCAATATTTTTTGATATTTTAATAGAATTTCGGATTTTAGTGAAAAAATAAAGAAAAATTCATAAATTGCAATCCAGACGTCGGATTTAGATGAAATTTTTTATAGATTGCCAAAATATTATGATGATCATGATGAATGGTTTAAGATTTGACAAAAATTATGAATCAAAGGTTAGGATCAAACGTCAATTGGAGATTAAAAAGGTAGCTTACCTTTATCATTAATTTCCTTTCACTTTTTATTAAATTTAAATAATAAAAAATAAAAATAATAAATGCAAAATCAGCTAAAAGGCAGAGGCGTGCAAGGGCAGGGGGAGACTTTTTGCCAAAATCCAAGCCCAAATTCATCATCATCAAAAATCAATGGTTAAGATTGAATTAGCTTAAAATAATTAATTTTAATAAATAAAAAATCATAAATAATTAGGACTTCCATGTGGGGGCGTGAGCAGTGTAGGGAGGGGCTGCACAAATCTCCAAGTGTGCATGGGATTTGAAGAAAAAAATTAGAATTTAATACCTCTAGCAAGCGGGTAAAATGCAATTTCATGAAAAATCAAACACTATAAATAGAGGAGCCTTGGGGACGTCCAAATGCACTTCAACCCAGCTCCATTCGAGCAAAACCCAAAGCTCCCAAACCCCCCACACGTCCAAACCAAAGAAGGAAAGAAGAGAAGAAAGTGTGAAAAGAAGAGGGATATCTCCATTTCGGGTAAGTGAATTCTATCCAAATTTCTTTTGGATGTTAATTAGGGTAAAAATTTGCTTAGATAATGTTTAAACATAAGAAATAAGTATAGTTATAATGCTTGATTGGAATTACGCCGAAACATAAAAAATTTGGAGCGAAATAAAGCATACGGGAAGATAACATATGATATGTGTAAATAATACTCTAATATTGATAAATAATGATTTGGGATGAATAATTATGATGATTATGATGTTGGAATAATGATATATTAATCTCATGATTTTTGGATTTAAGGAATGTGCTTAAGTGAAATTATGTTGATTTTTAGTATATGGAGAAAATGATTTATTTAGCCAAATTAATGATGATAAATTCAACATTCATGAATTTTATCATGATATACTAAACATAAGCTATGTCATGGTATTTTTTATTTTTGAAACCCATGAACAGTAACCAATTAGGCATTTTTTAGTCCATTTACTTAGTTTTCCATCTTTTGCTGGAATGACGGGATACATGAAGGCATGTGGGCGAGTGGGAATGTAGTTCGGAACCAAGTCACAAGGTATGTGGATGGTGCCCAGGCGCCACCCTCTGTGCCCTTGCCATTTTTCAGCATAGTTTAGCGTACAACTTGTTTCCAGTGAGTTGGTGCCCAGGCGCCACTTCATCAACATGCAAGCAAAGTTCTGAAGGTTTTTGAAGTCACAAGTCACATTGCTTCTAGGGAGATGGTGCCTCGGCGCCAACCAGGGGCGCCCAGGCGCCAGGCATGATCCCACGATGTGTCCAGGAGAAGCTCCAAGTTGTGAAAACTCCAGGGAGTTGGCGCCTAGGCGCCAAGACATGAATTTCTAGGGTTTGCAGAGAGTTTCCAAGTTGCCCAGCACACAGAGAGTTGGTGCCTAGGCGCCAATACGCATCCGTCTGCACAAATTCTAGTGCGTAGGCTACGCAACGGGGCTTTATAAATAGATCCTAAGGGTTTGCACGCGAAAAGAGAGAGAGAATAGAGCCCATAAATGAACTACATAGCAAGAGAATGAGGAAATCGCGATTAAAGCACGGATTGAAGAGATGATTCAACTCCATTGGTGGAAGCCGCCGGAAAACCAATTTTCTCTTATTCTTTTTATTTTTCTTTCTCTGCTTTGATGGATACCTTTTATATGGATGTAATGGATGTTAAGATCATGTCTTTGAACTAAACCTCCATTAGATGGATAGTGAGGATGAATTGAATTCTAAACTAAATTGTTTTTGGTTCTTTGAATATTCAGGAATGAATATTTGACTTTATATATGATTGTGTGTGATTTACCTTTGCATGTGTGAATTTAATGCTTTTTATAAGATTAGCTACCTTGTAAGATGATTTAATTGCTTGATTTATCCTTCGAAGAGGAAGATCTCTGCTAGATCCATGTGCAAGGCATAGGTTTTCTTTTAGTTAAGGGGAGTTGTTTAACGGATAGGAATATACCGTTAAACCCTGTGTAGTCATTAAACAGGTTATGAACGTATCAATTTCACTTTATTTAATGGCATGGAAACATAACAATTAAATAAGGTGTGATTAGCTTTATATAATGTTGGAAGACATATATAGAGATTAATGAACTTGGGCTAGTAAACCCATACATAATCCAATTAAAAAGAACCAAAGAAATATAGTTTAGATTCAAGGATTCCAAGCTATCCATCTGCCATTCCCGATTATTAAACCCGTTTCTAGTATCCAGTAGTTTCGTAACTCCACTCTGATTTCTCATTGCAGTCGTTAGTTTTAGTTAAATCATAAACTTAGAATTTTCCACCCTTCAAAAGCAGTTAAACTAATTAATAACTTTGGTTAATAATTTCTCATGGGAACGATACTCTACTTACTCTTTATTACTTGACACGGCACGTATACTTGTGTAAATAGAGAGCGTTTTAATTGACATATACGCAGCTCGTCAAGTTTTAGTGTCGTTGTCGGGGAATTGTTTAGCCAATTATTGTTAGTTTTATTGCTTTCTTGTATAATTCTGTAGAATAGTTTATTTTCATAATTTCTTTTAGCTTAGAATTTTTTCGCTAGTTCATTTGAATTAGTTTTTACAAGTTAATCTCGAATTGCATGCGCCGAGGCAGAGATGGAAGGAGATTGTTATTCCTTTTGATCCGGAACCCGAATGAACGTATTTGAGAAGGCGTCGTAAGAGCAGGGAGGCTAGGAACTGACAACATACTATGGAGCGCATCGAGAACCAAGACGAAAATGTTCACGCAAATCAATAGGGAAACCAAAGGATTGAGATTCCAAATCATCCACCTCAAGATGATTTGGATCAACCCATTTGGGATCTCATTATGCTTCGCCAAAATGCAGTTCAGACAAGCATCGCACCTCCGCCTATCGACACCATTTGAAATATACACATATGATCTCATAATTTCCATACTTAGTCATATCATGATAAATCATTCTTAACATTCGACCATAAATTTTTTCGCTATTTATAGTCAAAATCACCACATAGTCATAAACATAACATAATCCTTATACAACATTAAATCATCATTTAATGTCATCAATAATACAACCATATAATTCATAAAGTTCAATCACAGGTAACTTGTAGAAATTCATTTTTTTCTTGAATCTCCACCTGTGCTCCTTGCATGGTTCGTCCCTTCGCATGTCTTCAGGATTTGAAAAAAAAACTGTGAGTTGAAACTCAATAAACAAGCTATAAGGTTTTCAAGCAATACATTTTTAGTGAAAATAACTTGGAAAGCCACATTATACCCACTCGAAGGTATATCTTAAAACATGCTTCTTATAACCATCTAGGGTATGTCATAAACAATGTGATGTATTATTTAAAATCATGACATTTCTTTGGATAGAAGCTAGCTAGGCAACCCTTCCACTTTCATCCTCTTTCCCATTCCACGAGGCGCCGCCGGCCCTAGGCCTCTCTTAGCGACTTGGCCTCGCCAAAGGGGGACTTTCGGTCCGCTTACACGTTTGAGGTGGACCTCATACTTTTGCGCACATGCTTTCTTTCATAAACATGAACTTTGACATGCTAGCATGATTTTTTTCAATCATAAACTCATGATTCATCAATTGACATAAGTACTTGAAAAGAAGAAAGTAATTAATTTAGTCCATTGGAAATATCATTTCAATAAACATTTAAATAAGGAATGACCATCCTTAAATAACTTAGAAAGAATTCAAATCATTCATTTGCTAACTCATTTAAATAGTTAGAATATCATTGATAATCATTTTATCACATTTGATAAAACAAAAGTATTTAGAAAACTGCTTGCTTACCTTGTTTGCTTAGTTTTTCGTCTCGCTTATCTCTTTGCCTTTGCTTATACATAAACATAACATTGCATTCATAACAATCCATTTTCTTGCACTTACTTAGTTTTCCAATCCCATAATCCATATCATACATAATCAACTTGGATTTTCAAGTCGATCATACATACACAACATGCACTTGTGCATCATATCATTCATTCCATATTGTGTTTTAATCCCATGTTTAGGGTAAACACATAACATTTATTCATAATTCATCATTCGGGGATTTATATCTCCCATTAACCTTTTTCACCTATTTTCCATTTTTCCTGCGTCAATGCTCATTCTAAGCATATAAGTGTTGTTTCAAGTTTCATAAATAAATATCAAAAATTGAGATAATAAAACATCATTCATACAGAAACATCCTTATGCGTTTAATCACATATTCATGCATATTTTTCATTTTAGCAACTTCACATAAGTCACATATCATCCATTCATACATACGCTCTACATACATTCAACATACAACACATATATTATGTGTTTCTTAAAATTTCTTAATGCAGTAACTTAATCTCATTTTAAACATCATTAAACCCCTTAATTATCATATACTTTAGGGTTTAATTTTGTATTTTTAATCCATTAATCACTGATTTCCAAAACCGCCATGTTAAGACCCATTTTTCATCCTTTCAACGCCTCTTTCAAGACTTAAATCATAACAGATTTTTAAGTCATAATTTCCAGAAACTAAACATGCCTTTATTAACCCAAATTTAGGGTATTATCACATATTTAAACTCCATAATTCGTTTTCTTCCATAACAGCAACATTTTCATGCATATAAGGTATCCATTGTGACCTGTTTTGACGTTTCCATATATATATATCCTTAAAATTAGATTTAGTTTAAATATTTCCAAGAACTTTTGGACTCTCAAAGTAAATTAAACCTAGGGTAATTTACCCTCCATAACATCCATAAATCATTTATTTACAAACAGCAACAAAAATCATATGGAAAGCACCCGTTTTAGCCCCCCATTTGGACGTCCCATACACATACCCTAAAAATCAGATTTAGGGAAAAATCATCACGCCACTTAGGCCACCCAAAGGGTTCTTAATTTAGGATAATTTACCCTAAAATTCATCCATAAAAAATTTAAGAACCTCTTTGTATCATTTTTAACTCAAAAATGAAAAAATCAGGCTTTTCTTGAAACCCTAAGTTCCATATTTGCTAAAATCATTAACAAATGCTCAAATCAACATATATAAACCAAAAGAACATGAATTATATCCTAAAAATCATGCTTAAATCATACAGAAACTTGTTTTAGGGTTTTGAGAATTTCCAAGTTAGCTTTCATCTCAAATTTCAACCTTAACTTTACTTTTTACTCTCTTAAACTCTTAATCTCATTTAAATATTTAAAAAATAATTAAATACCCATATTAAGGCATCGTAACTCAACATTTAAGAGTTCTTTATGAACCATATTCATGGCTCATGAATTGAGAGAGAAAACTTAATTCAAATAATTCAAAACTTAGGTTTTGCTTACTTGAATTGAACCTAATTTGAATCCAACTTGTTTAGCTTGATTCTTCTTCTTTTTCTTCCCATTTTTCCTTCTATTTTTCTTCTATTTTCTCCTTCCCCCTTGCTGGTTTGGACGTGCCCAAGGTAGCTCATACTTAGTAAATTTTTTTGGAAATTTCTTTCCCTTTTTTCATATGCATGTTTTCAAGGTATACCTTCCTTTTCATATTTTTTTACCAGCCCATGGGACCCACTTTGCCACATTTCATGAGGATAATTTATTTCTAACTTATCCCTTGATGACATGGAATTTTTATATCTAAGTAAAATATGCATTTTCTAATTATTAAAAATCCACAAAATCCATGCATTTAAGGGTTGCATTGTTGTCCACTAAGTGATGCCCCCTCTTAGCTTAGATTTTAACATTTTTTGCCACATTTTTCACATATTTATGTGCCCATGTACTTCACCTAAGTATTAGGCAACTTAGATATGCATTTTAGCATTTTTAAAAATCACATTTTCATGCCCGAAATGCCCTTGGACATCCCTTGGTATGTCACATACCCTATGCTCCATTTCAGCTAAATATTAGGCATTTAACCATTGCATTTAAACCTTGACTTTTCCATCGATTTGACCATTAAAAAAATCCATAAATTCCAGCTCCATCTACCATAATTTGACACCTTGCATAGCAGTAAAACAAGTCATTTATCTCAAATAATTTTTATTAAATGCTATTAATCCATTCCACTCATACCATAGATTTCATAATTTTATTCCATCGTTTCAATTTTCATCTCAAACCAACATTTCTACGTCAAGTTATAAACATTTGAAAATAACCTTAGAGTTTGAGATTATAAATAAATAATTATCACCTTAATCTCATCACTTGTGCCATAATCCAATCAACTTATAAGGTTGAGCCCAAAATAATGAGTTTTCCTTTAAAATTTCATCTTATTTCGCCTTATAGGAGTCAAGTTATGAATTTTCTATGATTTTCAACGTAACTACATAATTTTCATTTTAACCTCTATTAATTAAATCATGAAAATTAAAATAAATATTCATGTCACATTAGCATATTCTAATCCTCATTAATCCCCTTTAGTCATCTTAACTCACATTGAGCTTTGGCGATTAATCTTAATCACCATTCTTAATTGCAAACCCTAATTGTAAAATTCATCAATTCATAAAAATCATTCAAAAATCAATCAATTCACACATAAATCATAATTACACCTTAAATGTCATTATATGAGTCCTACTTGGGTCTGGGTATTACACTTAGTAAATGCAATTTGACATTTGTATGAAGGGAAATGGTGTTAAATCACTTACCCTTTGCTTTAAATGAATGAACTTAGAAAGATTAATTATACAAGGCGATTAGGTTAAATATTTTGATTAACTTGGAAAAGTGTGTACTAAAAGACAAACTACGTGTAGAGATGGTGAGGTCGCACGATAATTAATGCCACATTTTCATTTTAATTGTGATTAAGTGATTGATGAAGTCATATCTTATACAAAGTGAAATTACATGAAATTTTAGGTGAAAAATCTAAGTTGGTATGTTCTACGTAATGAACGGTTTGTATTATAAAAATATTAAGTAGAAGGTAGTTAAATGACTAGGAATCTCATGAAATTTCTTGAATTAATTTTATTTTGCTAATAACTTAGTATGTATTTATCATTTTGACATGAGATTTTTTATGTATGACTAAGTTAAGGTGCCCTAAATGATGAATGGATTAGATTATGTTAAACTTTGTTAGAAAACCCTAAACCAAATTACAATTAAGGATGGGTAATGTCATGATTAATCCCCTTAATTACCATTAACTTATCAGTTCTAAAAAATAGTTTGTCATGTTGAGAATGGAAAAGTCAAGGTTGACTTTGGGTACACCCAAATGAGGTGTCAAGCCAGGGTGAGTTATGGAGCAAAAAAGTCAACTAAAATAAAAAGCGAAAAATTAATTTGGGCAGCTCACTTTGGACGTGTCTTAGTAAGGGATTTTAAGAGGTTTTTTGAAAATTAAAATTAAATGAAAAAATTAAATGAAAGGACAGCATATAGAGGACGTGGATAGCGTGTTAATGAGGGTGGAAACTAAGTTAACAAAAAGACGAAAATTGAAGCAGTAAAGCAAGGCGAAGGGTTGTGATTTAAGCAGAAATTAACCACTAAAATTATGAATATATAATGTGATTTATGAGGTGGCATTAAGAGATAAGATTAAATAGAAAGGCAGTAAGGGAGTGGATGGTTTCAGCTTGCTAGGGGAAGAAAAAAAGAGAAGAAGAAGAACAAGGGCAGCTTAGACGGTTTCAAGGAAGGAAAATTCATCTTTAGAAATTCAGGTAAGTAGTTACCCTTAATGACATATAGATGTGGGAATTTAAAAAAATTTAATTTTAAGTATATATGATAATGTTGACGTCCAAAACAGTAGGCTTATTTATAAATTTCTAGCCCATGCTATGTTTAAATGATGCCCAACTAAGTATGAATGTTATGGTCTAATTAAATTACAACAAGTTAAGGAATTTTATATAGCATTTATTAATATGTTTCTATGCATTTAATGGGGTGGGATGCCCCTTGATATGAGTTGGTTATAAATTTCTGAAATTTGCAATTGATTGCCTAAGCTATGCTTGGTTTAGGTTTAATATCATGATGGTTTATAAATGTTTAAAGTATGATTAAATAGCTCCTTGAATGCTTGATAAATGTCTAAGCAAGATAGGCTATATATAGGTTATGTATTGATGATTACAAATGTGAAATAAATCATGTATAGATACGTAGGTATGGACGTCCAAAGCTAGATATGATGGAAGCAAAATTCTATGTATATGTATATATGTTAATCCCATGATTAAACAAATGGGGTGTGTTAACTTTTGGATTTAAAGAGTTATTGATCAAGGGTTTTACGTGTATGTTGAGTTGAGATATACGAGGGGAGCAAAATTAAGTAGAATTGAGGCTAGATAGGGCTGTATTAACGAGGGATAAGAATTCCAGAAATTTATAAGAAATTAAATTCCTAAAGGGTGTATGTTAACCCTTGAAATGGTTACAAGTATTGACAATTAATAATTTAGCAAATAGGTATGCAAAAAGTGCAACTGGAGAAAGATTTAAGACCAATGTAGGGGTGTAAAGGGCTCTTTTGGAAAATGGGTATAAATTTCAGAAATTTTAATTGCAAATGACTTGACATGGATTAAGGATGAAAGATTTAAGTAAATACAAAAGTTTCACGCTCGAGATTTAGATTTTGATAGAACAAGTAATTAACTGTTGAGATTATATAGGTATGTGATTACTTAAATAATAGATAGAGGAAATATATGATAAACATGAAGAAAACTATTAAAATTAACTTGTAAGAATCTAATGCAAGTTGTAATTAGGTGATGTAAATATTGAGACTAGAGAGTTAGGAAAATTTTATCTCAAAGAAAAGAATTTGATAAACTTGGCTTAATATAGACCATAAGGGAGTTGGGATTAAGTGATAAATATGAATTAATAAAAAGGATAAAGCATTGCAAGCATATGTTATTATATAAATGTATAAGTGATTATTTTCACTTGTTTAGGAAGAGGCAAGGAAAAAGTCGAGGGAACCAGGTGAACTTCTTACAAGTAAGCAAGCCCTTCGAAAATCTATTTCGAAAGAAATTTTTTATAGGAAGTTTGATGCTTTTATAAAATGATATTTGAAATCAAGCAAAACTTTTAAAAATATCATTTGTTTCTCAAATACTGATATATTTGTAAATTATTTACTTTCAAATAATTGAATGACTTATTGCGCATTTTATTCAGATAATGTTTAAGGGTGACCATCTTAAAAATGTGTGTGTGAATACTATTTCATCAATTGTGATAAAATAATTATGCCAAGCCCTCAATTTAGAAAAAAATGATGATCACTATATTACTCTATAAAATCATGCTAGCCTGAGATTGTGAATATGAATGTGAATGATGCACACAAAGATCCAGTATTAGGTCCATGTAGAGGTGAATGCACAATGGACCCTCCTCTATATATGACCGAGTCGCTAAGGCTGCGGGGTCGATGGCACTCTCCCTAAAATGGGAGAAGAATGAATGGATGACCGCGTGCCAACTTATGAATGGTTATGTTCTATGGCGCCCTTGACCCGAGGCTCCACATAGTCCTTACTCCGGGGTCGAAAAGGGTTGGTAAACGTGACTCGGGATTGTTGCCCTGATCACACGGTAGATTTTTTTATATATACGTGTATATCATCTATACATATATGTACGACATCAATGCATAAATAAACATTTTTATTCATCCAACTTAGAAAACATTTTCCATATCAATACAGATAACATTTTCATTCATCCAACTTGGAAAACATTTTCCATGTCATAGTCTTAACTATTGTCTTTACATTATCAGAGTCATAACGATTGTCTTTATAGAAAAATCATCATATACACCATTTACATATAATTCTGCATTTTCTCACATATTCCATACAGGTTGTACTACCTCAACTTAATTGTTTCCATCAACATTCAACATAACATTGATCATACTAAAATCATCTTCTTCTTTTCACACATGCAAACGAATGTAAACATCTTGACATTCTTTTTATACCTGTCCTTCTCCATGGGTCATCTCCATTTACCTGACTAAATTTTGGAAAACAACACATGAGTACTAATACTCAGTAAGCAAGTCTTTTCCTTTTGTAAGTAAACATTTTCCATTTCCTTTTTGTGCATAATATGAAAATGCAAATGCATTCAATGCATACATGACATTTTTTCAAATGGATCGCTAGCTAGGCGTCTACTACTTGATCCTGCTCCCATTTCAGGGAGGGCGCTACCGGCCTCAGCCTATATTAGCGACTTGGTCACACTAAAGGAGGATAACCGGTCCAATTACACCTCTCTCGTAACCTAATCCTTGTGCACCATGATCATTCACATTCACATGCTGACATAACATTTATAAATCATAAACTTTTCATAAAAGCAGTTAACAAGTAGTTAGCAATCATTTCATGTAAAGCATTATAGGAATGACCATCCTTAAATATATTTCATAAATCATGTGAGCAAACAATTTGCAAACATTTAGAAATATTTTAGAAAGTATGTAACTTGATTACCTGTGATAGTCAACTTGTACTTTCCTCCTTTTTCCTTTCCTTTTCCTATACAAATGAAAAGGACCATTTTTTTCTCATATAAACATAATATCTCATGCTTGCACATTTCTACTATTAACTCTAAATCTATCTTAGGGTTTTCTAACCCATTTGTGTTTCATATCAACTTTGACCCATTTCTACCTTTAGTTCAATATTGTCATCACCCTATTCCAATTCACTTATATTTATCATCTCTCACTTATCAATTCCATCTTTAACACTTGTTTTCTTTCCTTTAGTCAACTTCCTAAGTCATTTGATGTCACCAATTCAAATAAGCCGGTTATCTTCCTTTTTCCCTAAATTCAATATAATTATCTTCTAACCACATTTTCATATTTGGCTAATACCAACCACTCTTATCCTCATTTGGTTGAACTTGTTTCAAGGTCTAACCATTCCATTTATTTTGACATCATTATTTAAGGGTTAATTTTCAAAATCCTACTTAGGATTTGTAATACTTGGCTAAATCCAACATCTTGGATTTTAGCATCTTATACTTAGCATATATTTCCTATAATTGACATATTATTTGAGAAAATCTCTCAAGATATTTGCTTAAGGGTAAGGGCTTATAATTTGGGTCTAAACTTTTTATAATTTTTGTAATTTACCTCAAACAACCCTATATATTACATTTAACCCTCATCTATATTTTCTAAAATCACATCTTAGGTACTTAATCACTTACTTAGTGATCATAAATTTGTACCTTTTTTGTAAACCTTGTTTAGACATTATAATGAAAATAAATTTCATTTAAAATTTTTGGAACTTATTATTAAATTCTAAAACAGCCTTTGTTTTCTTATATTCACTAAGTTTCATCTTCTTATTTACCCATTAATTCCATATACATATTATAACATCAATTATTAATCATTCTTGCTATCCTTAATCTTTTACTAGACTCTTGACTAACATATATATCAATTCGGGTCATTTTCTGTGAAACCCCAGCCTAAGTAGGACTCAATGGGATGCATTGAACATATATATTTGATTTATAAGTGATTTAAATGAATTTTGAATGATTTATGGATGATTTTATGATTTAATGAGATTTTGCAATTAGTTTAATTAAGAATGGTGATTAAAAATTTAATCGCTGGAGCCCAAAGTGAGTCAGTATGACCCGAGGGGCTTAATGAGGATTTAAAGGTGACAAGGTGTCATGAATAATCATGATTTAATTTATGTAGATTAAAATGTAATTATGGAATTAAGGTGAAAAATGATAGAAAATTCATAACTTGACGCCTACAAGGCAAATTTCGATGAAATTTGAAAGGTAAGCTCACGACGGTGGGCCCAATCTTATGAATGGATTGGATTAAGGGAATCATGACGGGATTAGGGTGATAATTAATTATTTTTATTCCTAAATTCAAAAGATAAATTCAAGTGGTCATAACTTGACGTAAAAACGTCGGTTTGAGATGAAATTTGAAACGATGGAATAAAATTATGAAATCTATGAGATGAATGGAATGGATTAAGCTAATTATCATGGAAAGTTGATTTCTTGGAGAGCAAGTAACAAATTGCTTAAGAGCTAAGTAAAGAAGGGCAATTGTGAAAAGTGAAAATAGAATTTACTAAAAGGCCTATGGGGTTACTTGGGCACCAAGAAAAGTAGCAAACAAAAAGGAGGAAATGGGGGAGCATGGCTGCCGTTTCCAGCAGGGGAGAAGGAGAGAGAGAGAAGGAGAGAGAAAGAGAGAGAAGAAGAGAGAAGAGAGGAAAATAAGAGAAAAATAAAAAATTTCTCCAAGGGCAGCAGCTAGGGCACGTCAAACCCAACAAGGAGGAGAGGAAAAGAAGGGAATTTCAAGTGCTCAATGGAAGGATTATCAATTAATCAAGTAAGTATATGTTATGTTGCTGATTTGTAGATGATTAATTCATGAATTTTTTAGAGGGTGAAATACCCTAGGATTAGGGTATTTTGGATGTCTAAAAAGACTTGGAAAGATTTGCCCTAAATCTGAATTTTTGAGGCATATACATAAGGACGTCAAAACGGGGTGAAAGGGGTACCCTACATGCTTGAGATGTTGCTATTTTGGAAGCAAATAAATTATGAATTTTAAACATATGATAATAACCAAAATTTGAGATATGAAAAGTATGATTAATTGGTGGAAATTATGGTTTAAAAATCTGGTAAGATTTAAATATTGAAAGAGGCGTTGAAATGATGAAAAATGGGTCCTGACGTTGCGATTTTGGAACCCAATAATGAATGGATTAAAATTCTGTAACTAAACCCTAAATTATATGTTAATTAATGGGTTTAATCATGTTGAATTAGGACACAAGTTTCTGTGTTGAAAAATTTTAAGAAACACATAAGTTATGTGTTGTAAGTTGAGTGTATGTGAAAGGCGAAGTATGGATAAGTGATAAATAGCTTATATGAATTGCTAAAATGCAAAAATGCATGAATATGTGATGAAATGCATGATTATGTTGCTGTTTTGATTATTAAATATATTTTGAGATTTATGTATGAAGCCTAAAACATCAATTATATGCTTAAAATGAGCATTGATGTAGGAAAAATGAAAAATAGATGAAAAATGATAAATGGGCCTCAAGCCAACGGCGCCTCCCTGGATTGGGAGAGACATTGGAGACGGATGGTTGCCTAGCTAGCCACTATCCTATGATGTCATGTTTTAAAATAATGCATTGCATTGTTTATGATATACCCTTGACGAGTATAAGAAATCATGTTTTATACCCTCAAGTGGGTATAATGTCTTGCTTTCCAAGATGATTTAAATGAAAATATTTTGCCTGCAAATGAATTGCTTGAAAATCTTACAGCTTGCTTATTGAGTTTCAACTCACGATTTTGTTTTCTAAACCCTAAAGACAGGTGAAAGGAAGCACCAAGCAAGGAGCACAGGTGGAGCTTCAAAGATTAATGAATTTCTATAAGTTACCTGTGTATGAACTCATGATTGAATGGTTGTTTGATGACATTAGATACTTATCTTAATGTTGTATAAGAATTATGTTATATTTTTGTGACTATGGATGGAGAAAAAAATTTTATGGACAAATACTAAGGTATGAATTATCATATTATGAATGAATATGAATTTTATGAGATAACATATGTATTTCTCAAATGGTATAATGATCTAAAAGGGTATTTGATGGAAATTGGAATGTATGAAATGTTATAAACTCCTAAGGAGTCAGGATTAAGTGGATAAATATCCAATAAAACTCGCCGTGTGACAAGGAAACAATCCTGATCACATTTACCAATCAATAATGGTCTCGGAGTAAGGCTAATGTTGTGACACTCGGGCGGGGGCGCCACATCCTATGTCACATTTACCAATCGAAAACAATCCCAGAGTAAGGCTCCAGCACCTTGAGTTGAGGGCGCCACACAGTGACGATGGCATGTGTGTATAAGCCACACTAGAGTTGTACTTTTATGGTTGACTTGCAAGTCACACAATGATGATGGTATGTGCAAAGGAGGCCATATAGGAGTTGTCTTGTGAAAGAGCCACATGGAGCCACATTAAGTAGTGCCACAAGAAAGCCATAAGACATATAATATTTATAGTATGTGCGTATGGGCCACACAATATTCTGCAGAATATGTATAGTGTGTGTAGATAGGTCACACAATATTATGTGGTAAATAAATATTTAAATGATCTTTTGAGTATAGGCATGAGTAAAAGCATGTGTCTAATTGATTATCATGAGTTATTGCTAGCGTTGAGGATTTCAATTGTTTTTATCGCTTTTTTACTAAGTTTGCATATTAGACCCTCTAACTTTTCCTATTTGTATTTTAAACCTTAATGTTTAGCCGTTTGCATTTTAAACTCCGAAACTTTAGCTCTTTTGCATTTTAAACCCTGAGCAGTAATGGTGTCTAAAATTATTATTGATGCATGTTAAATGTCGTAAATGCCCTCTACTATAAACAACCTAACTAACCACAAATTAGAAATAATGTTTTTAAAAATTAAAAAAAACAATGTTTTTGCCAAGAGGGCATTCGAATGGCTAAATGGCACGCATGGAGGCACAACGAGCAACAAACCCACAGAGTAGTGTGTTTTCAGTTGCACATTCCAGACAGATGGGGGTGGAGAAGACAACCAGCAGTGTTTTCGGCCAGAATAAAATGGAAGCAACTCGAGAGTTGGTGTAGCAAATCTTGTAGTGGCAGGCAGCATGTTATCGGCTGGTCCCTATGGCTAGATTTTCTACCCAGATAACTTTGTCTTCGGCCAGTCCAGCGTATGAAACAATAGAGCCAAGGTTCATTACACCAAGGGTGCGGAGCTCATCGATTCCATGCTCGATGTAATTAAAAAGGAGGTT
Source organism: Annona cherimola (assembly GCA_030490835.1). Taxonomy (NCBI): domain Eukaryota; kingdom Viridiplantae; phylum Streptophyta; class Magnoliopsida; order Magnoliales; family Annonaceae; genus Annona; species Annona cherimola. Next base: position 51,125,640 of record CM059972.1, on the reverse strand, counting down.
GAAATCTGCTTTTGTCTACAGGGCGAGGTTTTTTTTGCCCTCCTTTTCCTTCAACGATGAAATAGACGGACGAAGATCCAAAATTATTCGTTGCTGCTTCTGCTCCGTCAAGTTTCCAAATGTGCCATTCATTTGAGTGGAGGAATAGGATCAAGCATGGGGAGCTGCTAATCTCTAAGAATTGGGAGGAATATCTAGAAATGATGATGATGATGCTCACCTTTTCTGTTTTTTCCTCTCCCAAGGTCTCTGACACGGTTGTGGAACCTTAGAAAGCCACGCTCTATGACTATCAAATTGTGGAAAATGCCGATAAGTGGATTGTCCTTGACAACGAAGCTCTTTACGGCATCTACTTAAGGACCCTTTGTTGCATTTTTGGACTTACATATAAAATAATTATATAAAAGCTACCATAACTAATGGCCCAAAATTATAAAGTGATCTTATAAGGCTTATGGGCTCAAATCATCTAATAAAGTATGAGTCTCTTATGCGTACAAACCTTATTGCGTAATTTTTAATTTCTATTTTTATGATGGGTTAAATTAGAAATAAGAAAGATAGACTCTCGATATAAACGATTGTGGTCCCCAAGTTCTACACTATTAGGGTTTCTTTTTTAACATCCCATCATTCAGAAATAAGAGCTCTCTTCTCCAGAAAATCCTTGGACATTAACTTGGAAGACCCAGAAACCATCAAATTCAAGCACAACTACTCCAATGGATTCATGTATGCTTCTGCTTATGATTTATTTTCTTGGTGATTTAGCATGAAGGATCCTAGTGTGATTATGGTTTTAATCAATAAGGTTTTCCCAACAAGTGGTATCAAAGCCAATCATCATCTTAAATTGTTGAGAAATTTTGGACCGTTAATTTCAAGGTCACACATGTTATGTGTCTTCATGCATCTGGAATTTCTTTTAATGAAATCATGATTTTTTATTAATGCATGTTGTTTATTTGTATGTATATATCTTGGTCATTTTTTTATCTTTTGATGAAATAATCTATGCCGTATATGATTGTCTGGATTCTATATGCATGTGGATTCACATTATGTGGTTAGAAATTTCATGATTTTAACAAATCGCCAAAACCCATGCTGCATAGTTCCAATTTCTTCTTCAGGTAATTCATGATCATTTTTAATTTTTCATGAATTTATTTTTAACCGATGGCCTTGGATTCGCATGGGTGTAGGATTCGTTTTGAGCATGATTTAGGATTCGGATGCCTTGGATTTAGATGGGTTTCAGAATTGAGGATTCAACCACCGTTATTGAATTTAAGTTTCAAACTATTTAGATTTTGCGTAAAACTCTGAATGTCAGGCCATGGATAATTAAAAAAACATCTTACTACCAGAGGTGATCTGGCTGGCAACAACAATTGGAGTGCTGACAGTGTGGCGATGGTGGGTGGCAGCAACTCAGCCAGCGGCGGCGGGGCAGTAGTGATGGGATTTAACTAGGTTTAGGTTTTGGTCTCTATCTCTATTTTGGGAAGAAGATGGGAATATTTACATAACACCCCCTAACCACAAAAGTTTGCACAAGTCCCTTTGCCATAAACTATTTACACATTAGCCTCCCATTTTCAACCTCCAAGTCCATCTGTGTAGCCCAACTTAGTCTAGTTTAGCCCATATGAAAATGTAAAATGACCCAAAAACCTGCCCGTCTAGGCTTGGGCTCCCCTCAATCTACCTACTAAGCACCTTGTAACCCAGTATCTGTCTAGCCTAGCAGCCCAGTATCCGGCTCCCTAACCAGCCATCAGTGGACACATGACATGCTTATAACCATTCAAATTAATTTTAACATTTGATGATCCTGGTATCTAATTTGGATGATCGAACAGTAGTTTTTTATATTTTTGGACATTCTGTACCAAATAGAAGGATCTTAATGAACTAAATAGGTCCAAAAATATAAGTTTTTTATGAATTTATGTATATGCATGCAATTTTGAATTATATGTGCAATTAATTCATATGGTTAATTTATAAGAATTTAGAAAGCAATTTATGAATAATTTAAATGCTTCTATGATTTGTTACTTTCTATTAAAATTCATATTAACCTATTGTCGTTGATAACTCGTAAAAATGCGAGTTATCATAGCTCACTTTAGATTAGTTTTGAATGTTAGTCCAAGAGAATTATGGTGAATTTGCATTCATTTAGCTTTGTTTTCATTCATATTGCATTTAAATCCCTGCATTGGGATTTCATGCATTTTTAGTGTAAATCAGGGCAAATTTTGTGATTTTTGATTTTTTATATTATCATCTCATCAATTATAAGTACATTTATTTATTTTAGGTTGTTTTTGCAGGAAAAGAGAAGTAACTAACCACTTTGGAGAATAATGAGATGAATAAGGAAGCAAATAGGGCAAAACAAGACCTCGATTTGTACCTAGGGACATCGGCACATCAGTATCAATTTCTAGTGGTTAGGTGATACTTCATTGCTTTAGAAGAAATCTCCAGAAACCCTCAAGCCGGCAAGCTTCCATGGCGCCGACCTCGACGCGCATGAGTTTGAGCACGTGTTTCGTGCTATGTCAAAGGGGGGTATAAATATAATACTTCGGGTTTCAAAGCAGAGAGAGTGGAGCTTGTGGGAGCAGCCAAGGAGAATAAAGAAAGGGATTTCCAAGCCAAGAGTGACTTGAAGTGAAAATTCAGCTTTGTTTAGTGGAAACCAGTAAGTTTTAGCTTCTCTTTCTTGCTCTCTACATATTTTTCCTTTTATCTCTGGTTGGGATTGTTGGTCCCGAGTTAATGGCAATTACCCAAGAGGGGAGGGGTGAATTGTGTAATTAAAATTTTTCAACTTAAACAGAAATTTTACCCCGGATTAATCTAGTCCCCTTTATGAAGAAACAAATGGAAAGCAATATAGTGCTGAGAGCAGAAATAAAAATCAACAAGCAAGATTTTATAGTGGTTCGGGCAACCTTCCCTACTCCACTCTTCCAAGCTCACACCTCTTGTGACTTGGGTTCCACTATGTATTTCACAAATACAACTAGAGCCACTGCTCTCTTCTAGATTCCAGCTCTAGGGGGCATCAACAATTCACAGCACAAGTAGGTGACGAGTTCCACTCCAATCACACACTACTTTGCTTACACTTGATCTTAGTTACCCAAACTAAATCAAGTTCAATACAACATGAAAAAGTAAAAGAAAGTTTTTACACATTACTTATGTGTAGAGGCAGATTTGGCGTAGAGAAGAACTTGTAATGCAGTTTGAAAGATTCAACGAGCAGCTCTTGGCAGTTTGAAAGCGAGGTTCTTCTTATAGATGTTGGCTTGATCACTTCATGCTCTTAGAGATGAGAGTTGTTCTCAATTGATGAACTCTCAGCTACCCTCCACGTTCATATTGAATGTCTTTTATAAATGTTGAGGGAATCCGAACGTTTGGAAGTAGGTGGAGCGCTTTTAATGCGCCAACGTTCGAAAAATTTCCGACTGTTGCGACCCAAGTAGCAGATGGAGTCGACTTTGGGTGCGACTTCGGCTGTCCGTATCTTCTTCAAGTTCCAGTCTAGGTCGACTTGGTCCTCGACTTGACCCAAGTCGCAGGTGAAGTCGACTTCGGGTGCGACTTCACTTTCTGTGCTTGCTTGATGAACTTGAAATCTTTGGAGATGACTTTGATTACTTGATTTTCTTCATATTGATTGTTCTCCCATTTATTTATAACTCTTGGAACTTAGTATAATCATCCTAGCTTGAAAACTTTAAACTCTATATCTTGAAATCTTGAATACTTGAATCTTGGAGTGCCTAATGATGTCCAAATGTGTGTTCTTGATTTGAAATGATGAATCCATGCATCTTTACTTAGCTTTAGACTTGTTGTGATCTTCATTTGTTCTAAGTCGAATATTTGAGTCTACTCGGTCTTTAATTTTAGTCAAGTCGAGCATTGAGTCGACTTGGTTTTCGACTTAGCTCTTCAAAATGCTTGCTGTCAGTCTGAAGTCGAAGCTGGAGTCGACTGGGTCTGCGACTTCACCCAAGTCACATGCTGAGTCGACTTGGGATGCGACTTCGGCAGTTCTCGTCCCCGATTTCAACTCTGGACAGAAAAATAATTTTGAAGTCAATGCCAGAGTCAACCTGGTCTGCGACTTCACCCAAGTCGCATGTGGAGTCGACTTCATTTGCGACTTCGGCAGCTTGGCTCCCCGATTTCAACGCTAGACAAAAATGAAGTTTTGAGGTTGCTGCTGGAGTCGACTTGGGGATCGACTTGGCCTAAGTCGATGCCTAAGTCGACTTGGAAATCGACTTGACCTGTCATGCTTCAATTTCTTCATTTGTATATCCTTTAATCATCTTTACAAACATGTTAGTAACCAAAACTTACTCAAATTGATTTGTTAATCATCAAAATACAGACTTGGCTTATTTTCCACATGTTTCCAACAGGGATGTATTTAAGCTTTATTTCAATGGGATTTGAGTTCATGTTCATGAGCTAAACTTCAAGAGATGGGATGTTGAGATGATTTGACTCTTAAACTATGTTATTTTGATTTTTGATGATTTAAATATGAATATTTAATTTTTGTGTACTTTTATTGTGTGGATTTACCCTTGCATGTGGTGTTTAATGCTTTTTACAAACCTAACTACCTTGTAAGATCATTTAGTTGCTAGATTCATGTTTGGAGGTGAATCTAGGTAAGATTCATATGTTTCTCACCTTGATAAGGAGAAATGTTGAAATTGGTAGGAATATACCCTTATATCCTATGTAAACATGAGCAAGTTATGAGCCAATCGATCCCATCATATTCGCTTGCATAGGAACATAGCAATCGAGTGTTGTATGATTAGATTTATTTGTGTTGGAAAAAATATATAGAGATTTATGAACTTGAATTAGCAAATCCCTACACAATTGAGTAAAAAGCCAAATTAATATGGTTTAGAGTCAAGGATTCTCAACTCTCCCATCTACTATAACTAACCTTATGAATCCCTATCAAATTTCTACTCATCCACTAGTCTTTAACTCATTTCATTCATTTTCATGCAACATTCATTCAACAATCACTTAAAAATCTCTATTCATCAAAGGCAGTTGAAGTGTTAATACATAAGTAGTTTAGACAAAATCCTCGTAGGAACGATACTCTACTTATTCTATATTACTTGATTGGCAAGTATACTTGCGTTAAAATGAGCATTTTAATTAGACATATACGCAGCTTGTCAAGTTTTTGGCGCCATTGCTAGGGATACTAGTGCTAACTTATTAATCTTTTAGTCCTATTGCCTTTTTGTATAAATTTGTAAATATATTCAATTGTATAGATCCTTTAGTTCTATATTTTTCATTTTAGTGCAGTTGGGTTGGTCGTTGCAGGGCTCATTGCTTTTACATGCACCGAGAAAGGGGTGAAAAGGATAAAATTATACCATTCGATCCTGAACCAGAGAGAACATATTTAAGAAGGCATCAGAGGAGTAGAGAAGCTAAAAGTCAACATATTCAAATGGAGCAAATAGGAGGTCAAGATGAGAATCTTAATGCAAATCAGTAGGGGAACCAACAGGTTGAGGTCCCACATCCTCCACAACAAGATGATTTGGACCAGCTTGTTTGGGATCTCATTGCAATAGGATAGAATGCAGTGCAAACCAGCATTCAACCTCCTCCTATCGACACCAACAACTATGAGATTAAGCCCGTGTCTTTCAAATACTCAATCCATGGGGTAGTTTGGGGGTTTACCTTCAGAAGATCCCCATCGCCATTTGCAAAATTTTCTATAAATCATGAACACATTTAAACAGCATGGAGTCTCGGAAGAAGCTATAGGCTGAGAACTTTTCCATTTTTCTTGAGGGACAGAGCAACCGAGTGGTTAGACTCATTGCCACCCAACTCTGCTAATACTTGGAATGACTTGGCGTAGAAATTTCTTGAGAAATATTTTCCTCCCGCCAAGTTAACCAAGCTCAGAATGGATATAATTTCATTTAAACAATATGGAGAAGAGACTCTATTGGAAGATTGGGATCAATTCAAAGACTTACTTCTCAAATGTCCTCATCATGGGATTCAACCATGGGTACAAATTCAGATATTCTATAATGGTCTCCAGGATTCTACCCATCATATGGTAGATTCTTCATTGAATGGATCACTGTTGCGGAACAGCTATCGAGAATCTTATGCTTTACTGGAAAACATGGCAACCAATAAATATCAATTGCCTTCTAACAGAAGTCAAAGTGAAGGTCTATTTCAATTGGACGCAGTCTCATCCATTAAAGCTCATATTGATACTATGTCCAAGCTAATTCAAAATTTGTCAAAGTCTATCAATGTTAATGCAGTAGGGACTTCCACATCATCATCGTCGTCAGTAGAATATTGTACATGGTGTGGAGAATTTGGCAACCCTTGTGGTCAATGTGACTTCAACCCGGAGTCAGTTAATTATGTGAGCAATTTCTAGAGAAATCAAGCTAATCATTATGCTAACACTTATAATCAAGGATGGAGAAATCATGCAATCCCAGATCACCACAAATAGAAATCTGGAAGCATTGATAGGTAACTTACTTCAGTTATAAATAGTGGCCCCCAAGGCACATTGCTAGGTGACACCAAACAAAATCCAAAGGGAACAGGCAATCGGCTAGTGCAAGCTATCACTTTAAGGAGTGCCAGGCAACTGCTTAAAGTAACTCACCCAGAAGTAATAGTTGGAGCCACTGATCCTTCTCCGTATCATTCACAGGAAGCAAAGAAGGAATTAAATGAAACTCCTCAGAAGAAAGCAAATAATATAACTGCCACTATTCAAAGGCCTCTCCCTCCATTCCTTTAAAGGCTTGAAAAGAATAAGGAGGGCCAGTCCAAGAAATTCTTGGAGGTATTAAAACAGTTGCACATCAATACACCTCTTATGGAAGCCTTGGAACAAATGCCTAGCTATGCCAAATTTATGAAGGATATCTTGTCAAAGAAAAGGCAACTAACAGAATTTGAAACAGTGGTGTTAACAGAAGAATGCAGTGCTATGGTGAAAAGGAAGTTGCTGCCTAAGCTCAAGGATTCGGGGAGCTTCACCATTCCATGTACTATTGGAAATCAATATTTTGGGAGAGCTTTTTGCGACTTGGGAGCCGACATCAACTTAATCCCGAAATCTGTATTTAGGAAACTTTGCATTGGAGAAGCATGACCTACAATGGCAATGCTTCAGTCGGCAGATCGTTCCATGACATATCAAGAATGTATTATTGAAGATGTACTTATTAAAGTAGACAAATTTATATTTTCGGTAGACCTCATTGTTCTAGACTATGAAGAGAACCAAGATGTGCCAATCATTTTAGATCGACCATTCCTCGCTACTGGCAAGACGATTATTGATGTGCAGGCTGATGAGCTTATAATGCGAGTGCAAAATGAAAAGATCACATTTAGCGTGTTTAAAGCGATGCAATTTCTGAATGATCCAGAGGAGTGCCTTATAGTCAATATGGTGGATTCAGTTGTACAAGTCGAATTTTAAGTTACTTCAACAATGATATTCTAGAAGCATCGTTAGTCAGAGAAGTAAATGAAGTTGATAAGGAATCAACTGAGATGGTATGTTATTTGTAGCAATCTTCGATCTTTACACGTTATCCACAAAAGTTTGAATCGTTAGAGCTCAATCTAGATTCATTTAAACAGTTAAAGCCATCAATTGAAGAACCGCAAAATGTTGGAGCTAAAACCTCTACCATCCCGTCTGAGATATGTATATTTAGCGGCAGAATCATCGCTCTCGGTTATCATTTTTGCGGAATTAGATTCTCGACAAGAAGAAAAATTTCTTAGAGTGTTTAGAGATCACAAGAAAGCTATCTGATGGACCAACACATACATTAGGGTTATTAGCCCATCTTTTTGTATGCATACAATTTCATTAGAAGAGAATTCAAAGTCGTTCATTGAAGCCCATAAAAGATTGAATCTTATCATGAAAGAGGTAGTAAAAAAGGAGATTACCAAATGGCTTGATGCAGGCGTTATCCATTCTATCTTCGATAGTTCTTGGGTTAGCCCAGTGCAGTGCGTTCCAAAGAAGGGTCAAATGACGGTAGTATCCAATGAGAATAATGAATTGATTCCAATTCGAACAGTTACTCGTTGGAGAGTATGTATGGACTACAAGAAGCTGAGCAAAGCGACTAGAAAGGATCACTTCCTGCTCCCATTTATTGATCAAATGCTAGACAAGTTGGTAGGTCAAGAATTCTATTTCTATCTAGACGGTTATTTTGGCTACCACCAAATTATGATAGCACCTGAAGACCAGGAGAAGACTACCTTCACATATCCATAAGGAACATTTGCATTCAGGTGAATGCCATTCGGCTTATGCAATGCGCCTGCCACATTCTAACGTTGCATGATGGCCATTTTCACTAACATGGTCGAGGACTTTCTGGAAGTATTTATGGACGACTTCTCTATGTTTGGAAATTCTTTTGATGAGTGTCTAGCCAATCTATCAAAATTGCTGCAACATTGCGAAGACACAAACCTAGTTCTTAACTGAAAAAAATGTCATTTCATGGTGCAAAAGGGTATAGTACTCGAGCACTGGGTTTCCAAACAAAGAATTAAAGTCAATAATGTAAAAATCGAGGTAATTGAAAAGCTTCCTCCTCCCATGTCAATTAAAGGCATTCGCAGTTTTTTGCGACATGCAGGCTTCTACAGAAGATTTATAAAGGATTTCTCCAGGATTTCTAAGCCACTATGCACTTTATTAGAGAAGGATGCGCCATTCAACTTTGATACGACATGTATGCAATCATTTCATGAGTTGAAAAGGAGACTAATGTCAGCGCCGATTATATTTCTTCTGATTGGAGTCTTCCTTTTGAATTAATGTGCGATGCTAGCGACTTTGCAGTTGGGGCAGCATTGGGACAGAGATAAAATAAGGTTGTGGCGTCCCGAACCCGGGGTGCCTAGAAGCCTTACTCCGGGATCTTATCGATTGGTAAATGTTATTCAGGATTGTTGCCCTGATCACGCTGCGGGTTCTTAATTGGAACTCGTCCAATTTTTTTCTTTCTTTTTCTTTCATCATATAATCATATACTCATCATCATTCAAATTAATATGGTTTAGAGTCAAGGATTCCTAACTATCTACTATAACCAACCTTACGAATCCCTATCAAATTTTTGCTCATCCACTAATCTGTAACTCATTTTCTTCATTTTCATGCAACATTCAATCAATAATCACTTCAAAATATCTATTCATCAAAGGCAATTGAAGTGTTAAGACATAATTAGTTTAGACCAAATTCTCGTGGGAATGATATTCTACTTTTCTATATTATTTGATCGGCATGTATACTTGTGTTAGAATGAGCATTTTAATTAAACATATACGCAGCTCGTCAGCTGTGCAAAATTCAATTTTTATATCTTTGGAAAATTTAAATTTGAATAATGGCACAAATATTCTTTATAAATGTCTAATATTTTGAAATAAGTTAATTAAAATAACATGCTGCTAAAGTAGTCTCTCTTGTGTAGGTTAATTTATTTTTTAAACATTAAGATAATTGTGCAGTGTAATTTATACGGATATTAATCGGCCCAAGGAAGGTTAATATTTGGCCGAATTGCATGCACATGTGTGATAATAAATATGTGATAATTGTTTAGCTTTCCGCGTGAATAGTAAGTCAATCTAAAGAAAGACTTATTATTTGACAAGACTTTATTATTAATATTTAATTACTACAATAAGAGTACCACTTGCAAGTTAATATTTCTATCCAAAGATTAGATATTAATGTTATGTTAGGTATCTCGTGATGGGTCTTTCCATTATTTGAATTTTTTTAAGGTTTTATATGGAACTTATGTGAATATGTTATTTTGTTCTATGTTCAGCTAATACATATGCTTTTACCATATCCGCTAACATCAATTCTATTCTCATGCTGAACGGAACCAATTTCAAGTAATGAAAAGAGAATATTATGATCATTCTTGGTTGCATGAATCTCAACCTTGCATTAACGGTTAAACAACCCACCCCTCTTACAGCTACAAGTTCCATTGAGAAAAAATGGACTTTGAGAGGTGGGATCGTTCAAATCGCATGAGTCTCATGAGCATATGTAAGACAATTCTAGAAGCTTTCAGGGGTCCTGTGTCTGAACAGCATACTACTGCTAAGATTTTCTTGATGAAATCGAAAAGCGCTTTGAAAAAAGCAATAAGGCTAAAACAAGCTCGAATCTGTCAAGCTTGGTTTCAATGAGGTATAAGGGTAAAGAAAACATAAGGGAGTATATCATAGAGATGTCTCATCTTGTTTCGAAACTCAAGGCACTTGAGTTATAGTCATCTGATGATTTGCTGGCGCATATAATTTTGATCTCTCTTCAACATAATTCAGTTAGTTCAAGATCAGTTACAACTATCAAAAAGAGAAATGGTCTCTTAATGAGTTCATTTCACGTTGTCTGAAAGAAGAAGATAAGATGAAGCGAGACAGGCCCAAAAGTGCTCACTTAGTAAGTACTTCTAAGGACAAGACCAAGAAAAGGAAAAAAGATAAGGAAACTGCAAGTAAGGTTGCAAATAAGAAACAACAAAACAAATCAACTAAGGAATCAAGCTGTTACTTCTGTCACACTCCTGGACACCAAAAGAAAAATTATACCGAATATCCAATTTGTGTGCAAAGAAATGTACGCTTCTCACTTTGGTTTGTTTTAAGGTTAATTTAGATTTTATACTTGAACACACTTGGAGGATAGATTATGGTGCTACTACTAACATAAGTGTGTCTATGCAGGGTTAACTAAGTTTCCAAAAGCTAAATGATTCCAAAAGATTCATCTATGTAGGTGATGGCAAACCGGTTGAAGTTGAGGCGATATGCATATTTTGGTTATTGTTAAAGACTGGTTTTTATTTGAAAGAGACATATTGTACCGTCTTTTAGATGAAATTTGGTTTCCATTTCTGTATTGGACAAACCTAGTTATTCTTGTTCATTTGGAAATTGTCAGTTTAATTTTTCTTTAAATTCAAATATTGTGGGCACTGACTCTTTATCTTGTTATGATAACATTTATTTGCTTGATACAATTGCCTCATTTGTTAATTCTTTGCATGTGAATTCACATGGTACGAAATACAAATTAACTAATGAGAATTCCGCTTCATTCTGGCATAAATGTGATAATTGGAAATTAATAATATATTTTATGGGAATTTTATACCAATTTGGTAGGTAATTAATTGAGTTTAATGTGAAATTTTCTGTAAAATGTGGTTTTACAATATTTGGGTATAGTCCTGAATTCCCTGTGGATCGATAATTTATATACTACAATCTACGACCCGTGCACTTGCGGTGAAATTGTGAATAAGTAATTTGGCGCCGTCGCAGGGGAATTCGGTGTTACTTTAAATTTTATTTTTAGATACTTTCTTTGTTTTTCTTTGTTTTTTCCTTTCTCTATTTTTTGTCTATTTTTTTCTCTTTCTACTTTCTGTCTTTTATCTCCATCTATTTTTATTTTTAGTTTATTTTATTTTTTTTTTATTTTTTTTATTTTTTTTATTTATTTTCTTTTTTTTCATCTCTCATTCTTATCTATTTTTATCTTTTCTGAACTAGCTAGTTAATCTTTGTATGCACCCACATACTCGAAGTTTTGAAAAACAACTAGCTGATAAACTCTTTGTTGCTAACCCTGAGATTGAACGTGCTTTTAGGAGAAGAATTCGTGAGTACAAGCAGCAGCAATCTTTTCAAGACACCATGGCGAAAACTAACAATCCAAACCCGCCACATCTAAAGCAGGAGGAAGGCTAGGCTGAGAACAACGCTCCTTCAAGAAGGGTAACTCTTAGCGATCAGAACCGCCCGAACCCTCGAGGATTTCGATCATGCATAGTGGAACCAGAAGTTGATGCAAGAAGCTTTAAACTCAATCCCGAGCTTATTCGGATGGTTCAACAGGACCAATTTGCAGGACTACTTTCTGAAAATCCGACCGTACAAATCACTAAGTTTTGCATCTATGCAACACAATCAGGGTACAAAATATCCCATGCGAGGTAATCCATCTTCAGCTTTTCCCATTTTCTCCTAGTGACAGGGCAAGCGAATGGTTCTATTCTGTGCCGCCCGACACTTTCATTACATGGGATGAGCTCTCTACTGCTTTCCTGGAGAAATTCTTTCCACCCACTAAAACCAAGAAAATTTGGGACGAAATCAATCAATTCGTCGAAAAAGATGGCGAAACTCTATACGATGCGTGGGAGAGAATGAAAGATCTGTAGTGCAAGTGTCCTCATCATGGAATCTCGCAAGGTGATATTCTTGAAAAAAATTTCAATAGACTCGATCGACCTAGCCGAAGTGTCGTCAATTCAGTCGCTGGTGGCCAATTCATGCGACTTATTAACGAGGAGGCTCTCGAACTCCTTGATGATTTGGCTTTTTATGATTCTCAATATGGCGACGTCCAAGGACCCTCTCAGCGAGGTAATGTATATGATATCGAATCCATAAATTCTCTTCATGCTAAACTTGATCAACTTTTGCAGCAAAAGAAGCAGGAATCCACGGACCAGAATGCATCTTCTTCTCAACAAATTTCATGTGAGATTTGTGGAGCTTCACATTAAACGTCTGAGTGTAGTTTTGCCAACCAGGACACCAGAAGCAAGCAGGCCAATGCATTCAACAACCAGTATAATACTCGCACTTATGGTAACCCTTATTCAAATACTTGCAACCTTGGATGGAGGAACCACCCTAATTTCTCTTGGGCGAACCAGTCAAATACCCAAAACTATGCTCAAAACAATAAGCCATCTGGTTTATAATGAGCTGCATATATGCTCGTTTTAACGCAAGTATACGTGTCGATCAAGTAATAAAGAGTGAGTAGAGTATTGTTCCCATGAGGATTGTGTTAAACAGGTTAGCATCTTAAATCTCAATTGTCTAAGTGAATTGACAAAAGGAATAAGATTTTGTTTCGAAGAATTGAATTAAACTAACTAAGCAAAGCAGTAAATGACCAGCGCGGTGTGGATGTTCCTGAAATTGCCTTGAGATGATTAAGATACGAGGGAATATGAATTCATTGAATCATAGCTATGTTATTTGGTTCCAATTAAGCTAGTTGTGCAGAGATTACTAATCTAGGTTCATTCATATTCATATATGTCTTCCAACACATACAAACCTAACTAAGTTTTAGTTATGTGCTACGTTCCCATGCATACAAGTAAAACAAGATCGATAACCATATAACCTAATCATGATTACACGGGGTTAATAGGTATATTCCTATCCATATTAACATCTAACACAACATGAGTTAGAATACCTGTGCCTTATATATGGATCTTATTCAAATCTTACTTTTCCAAGCAAGAATATCAATATTAGATCAATCCATAAGGTTGCAAAGCTTGTAAACGCATTAAGCATGATATATAAGGGTAATCTCACGTAACACAAGTCACAGCACAACAGTTTTTTCAATTCAAGCATAAGAAAACCAAATATCATAAACTATGAGTTCAAATCCTACATATCTCCCACCATAGGAAGGTTTAGCCCATTAACATGACTTCAATTCTCATTAAAATCAAGTTACAATCATCCCCAAGAACATAGAGAAAAGGAAAGAGAATGAGAAAGAGAAGAACTAGATCCCAAAAGCTTCTACCAACGAGATCAGATCTCCTCTTCAGATTGCGCTGGAACCATGTCTTTTTCCTTCTCTATGCAGCTGCTATCTAGCCTCTCCGAACTCTCCTCTCTAGTCTCCTCTATGGCCTGTGGAACTGCTATTTAAATAAGTTGGTTTGCGCAGCACACGCATAGAAATCTGTGCATATGGATGAGTAGTGGCGCCTAGGCGCCAACTCTCTATGTGCTGGGTAACTTAGAAACCTGTTTGGATGCCCTAGGAATTCATTGCCTTGTTGCCTAGGCACCAATTCCCTGGAGGCTACTGGTTGCTGGATTATGTTGGAGTTCTGGCAAGGGCATGTAGGTTGGCGCCTGGGCGCCATCCACCTGCCTCGTGACTTGGTTCTGATTTGCATCCACTTCGCCCGCATTGCTTGTAATTTGCTCGTCCTTCCTGCAAAAATTACATAAACTAAATAAATTGACTAAAAATGTCTAATTTATGCTAAAATTGCATAAAAATTAAATAATGCTCCCAAAATACAAAGCGAGTGAAAATTCAGCTAAATGAATGCAAACTAAGCCTAATCTCTCGGACTAACACGCAAAAATGGTATGAAATGGGCCATGATAACTCGCATTTTTACGAGTTATCACACCCCCAAACTTAAATGTTGCTAGTCCTCGAGCAACACATAAAACACAAATGTATGCAACTATTATTTGTTAAAATCAAGCCTGCGTTTAACCCTTCGCAATGCAATGATGTCTCTCATCTTAATAATGCAGAAGATAACAATAAATTGAAATCACTCATGAACCCCTGTTAAGATCAAGCCAAGATGTCATTCTCAATATGAAAATCAAACTCCATGCAAATGATATCCATAAGTAGTGAAAAGTTATAATTCGACCTTGCTAACCGTTCTCTCGATCAAAAGGACTTCTCAGGACGGATATAATACAAATGAATATGCTCAAAGTAAATCTATCATCTCAAAAGGGCATAACATTCATCCGTCTATTTTACTTCGCCTAGACTTATAAAATTGTACAATTAGTTTCCCCAAACTTATTGCTTTGACTCTCCTCACCATATTTCAGGGTATCTGGTGAATTTTTTTTAAAAAAAAAACTCCCCTCACCATATTTCAGGGTATCTAGGAAGAATTTTCTATGAAGCGATATTACTGTGGCTTTCCCTTGCCTTTTTACGTGAACCTTGACATTTGTAGATGCCAAGTCCCGGTTACTCAGCTTGAGTCAGTTACCCCCTTCATTATTTATTGCGAAATCTTATTATGAGAACTATATTAAGCCGATTTATTATGTGCCTGCATTTTCCAACCTTAAGTCTCAAGGAAAAAGATGAATTATACTATGAATCAATGAGACAATATATTTACTTTAAAGCATAAGGTTGAAAAGAATATATATAAGCTCAAAAATGGGGAACAAAGATTGTAAAAGGTATATCATTGAAGCATGATTTGGCACAAGCATTTATATTACACAAAAAATTTCCTTAATCATTTCAATAGAACATATTGGCAAGTATGTGAACTATAAAATTCAACTGCTTAACTAATCATATCATTCATATGTCATTTGAAAATTTCAAATTTTCATGAATTTTGATTTGAATTTAGAGTTTTCTTGAATATTGCAAGTATTCCTTAAGACAAATTGCAACTAACTGATTATCACAGGCAAGATTTTAAATGCAATGCAACCTAACAAACATATATAATATAACCATTTAAATGCAATGCATGACTACAAACACAATAGAACAAAGTACCCCCCAAACTTGAGGAATGCATTGTCCTCAATGCATGCAACTACATGAAACCAAAATGATCATAGATTGAGAAATAAATACAAAAAGAATATAAAATGGAAAGGACAAGTACTCCCCTAGGTGTCTGATGCGGAGGAGTCGTCGTTGTCACGCTCACTTTCTTCACTAGGCTGATGTGAAGATTGACCAAAACAGGCTGGAACTCGGGAGGTGTCGATGGGAATGGTAGTAAAGCCTTCATATCAATCTGTCGGTGCTCTTTGAGTCTTCGAAAGTGTGTCTCCATAACCTGATTGGACAGCTGTAGAAACCAGGCTTGCGCTGCCATTAGATTCTCCAAGTTGGTCAGCGTCACATTGGTTAAGAGCGGTTGCGAGAGACATCATAAATAGGAAGAAGGAAGAATGAGCAGCACAATATTGAAAAAAAACTACAAGCTCAACCGTCCAAGTCTTTACACCCCAAGTTTAATTCATACAAGCTCTTCTTAGGCAATCCAACTCAAGTTTCAAGCCATATTATTGATACCACAAGTGCAGTTCATAAACTCCTCCCCCACTACTTTAAACTCATAGCCATAATAAAATAATGGAACAGCTTGAACCAAAAGGTTACCCACAAGCAACACATCTACATGCTCGCAAATATATGAAAAATGCAAACCACCCATTTAAAGTAATAAAATAGGTGATTTACTAAAAGCAGTAAAACAAATTGCGTAGAACTTCAACGGCCCAAAATATGCAAAGATGGAGGATTTTGATATTGAAAATGATATCAACTAAGAAAACCATGGTTTTCATCTCAACAGGCTTGAAAAATGCTTTCGGTTGATATGTGGTAGCTCCCGTAACTCCTCCGGGATCAAAAGTTATGACCAGTTGAAGTTGGCATGCTAAAAACTCGTGTTTTGCTTTTTTTTCTGCTGGCAGGGGGTGGTGCCAGGGCGCCAAAAATCAATGCCTAGGCGCCGACTTGCTGACTCAAAAGTTGCAACATGTTATTTTCTTGAAAAATATGGAGCCGGGGCGCCACTTCTCGGATCCCAACTTGCTGCAACATGTTCTTTTGCAAAAACTTAGCACCGAGGTGCCAAAAATTTAGGTCGGGACACCACTCCAACTGTATTTTCTTGTCTTGAATGATGAATATAAACATGAAACTCCTTGATTCCATTATCTATCAACTTCAAAGTGGATTGAAAGTCCATATTTGAGCATAATAATTCTGTCCTTCCTTGCCTTGGGAGATAGTTGCTTTATTCTTGGATTAAAAATTAAAAAGTGTAATGGGTTGCCTCCCATTCAGCGCTAAATTTATCGTCTTCAGCCCGACGTTCCACTATGATTAGCTAATTTCCGCTCTATCAAACTTCCTTCCATGCATATTGTGCACTGTAAGTTCAGCTCTCTTCTTAGCCTCTTCAAATGGATCAGTTAGTCTCTTTTCTTGAATTTCATAGAGACTATAAAAGAGATTTTTAGGGTCTTGAACAAATGATGGCTTCAAGATGTTGCTTTCCAAGGCTTTGCATTGATCGATTAAGTCTTGTTGCACCTGAATTTCAGGAAGACAAATTAGAGGAGTGTTGATATGATAATTTCCAACTTTCTCCACTATATCAACCTCTATTTCTTCATCAATTTCTTCTTCCACTTCCTGGCTTTCCATTGGCTCGGCCACTTGTTCAAGAACATGCTGAGGTACAGGTTGCTCTATCATATCGATTTATATATCTTCATTAATGCTTAGAGTGACTTCGCAGTCCCGTTCCAACTCATCTTCTGCTGAAATTTCTTCTATATGACTGAAAGACGTTTCTTGATGCCGACATTGGAGTGCAGTAGCCAATTGCTCCACCTGTTTCTACATGTTCTCATTAAATTGCATCTGGCTCTTCATGAATTGCATGAACATGTCCTCCAAAGATAACTTGCTTTCAAGTAGTGATGGCTCCTCAAACTCCTGTGTTTGACAATCGAAAGGCATCATATTCCTCGCTTGCAAATCTCCATGGTAGCCCTGTGTATCATTTGAATGCTCATATAGCCCACGGACGTTGAATAATACACGCATTGGATTGACAGATGTCCTTCGCCTTCACATAAAGCGCAGTAGCTTGAATAAGAATTATCTATTCCTTGCATTTAATAATCAAAACCTGCGAATTGATCTGAGGGTGCCAATGCGTCATTAAAGCCATGGAAACGGTAAGTGCTTGGTGTTGAAAATTCTGCATTTAGCCTTGGTAAGGATTTGAAGCCATTGAAAATTACAAAACAAAGACTCCTGAAATAGAATTTTATCAAAAGAAAAGAAACAAAAGAAAAATTATGTATAATATATATACATTCACAGAAGACAACTGAAATTATCAGGTCTAAGTTTAAAGCACCAATCCCCGGCAATGGCGCCGAAAACTTGACGACCTGCGTATATACCTAATTATAATGCTCATTTTAACGCAAGTATACGTGCCGATCAAGTAATAAAGAGTGAGTAGAGTATCGTTCCCACGAGGATTGTGTTAAACAGGTTAGCACCTTAAATCTCAATTGTCTAAGTGAATTGGTAAAAGGAATGAGATTTTGTTTTGAAGAATTGAATTAAACTAACTAAGCAAAGCAGTAAATGACCAGCGCGGTGTGGATGTTCCTGAAATTTCCTTGAGATGATTAAGATACGAGGGAATATGAATTCATTGAATCATAGCTATGTTATTTGGTTCCAATTAAGCTAGTTGTGCAGAGATTACTAATCTAGGTTCATTCATATTCATATATGTCTTCCAACACATACAAACCTAACTAAGTTTTAGTTATGTGCTATGTTCCCATGCATACAAGTAAAACAAGATCGATAACCATATAACCTAATCATGATTACACGGGGTTAATAGGTATATTCCTATCCATATTAACATCTAACACAACATGAGTTAGAATACCTGTGCCTTATATATGGATCTTATTCAAATCCTACTTTTCCAAGCATGAATATAAATATTAGATCAATCCACAAGGTTGCAAAGCTTGTAAACGCATTAAGCATGATATATAAGGGTAATCTCACGTAACACAAGTCACAGCACAACAGTTTTTTCAATTCAAGCATAAGAAAACCAAATATCATAAAGTATGAGTCCAAATCCTACATATCTCCCACCATAGGAAGGTTTAGCCCATTAACATGACTTCAATTCCCATTAAAATCAAGTTACAATCATCTCCAAAAACATAGAGAAAAGGAAAGAGAAAGGAAAGAGAATGAGAAAGAGAAGAACTAGACCCCGGAAGCTTCCACCAACGAGATCGGATCTCCTCTTCAAATTGCGCTGGAACCATGTCGTTTTCCTTCTCTGTGCGGCTGCTATCTAACCTCTCCGGACTCTCCTCTCTGGTCTCCTCTCTGGCCTGCGAAACTTCCTAGCACTAGGTTTCTATTTAAATAAGTTGGTTTGCACAACACACGTGGAGAAATCCGTGCATACGGATGCGTAGTGGCGCCTAGGCGCCAACTCTGTGTGTGCTGGGTAACTTAGAAACCTGTTTAGATGCCCTAGGATGTCGTTGCTCCCTGGAAGCTACTGGTTGCTAGATTATGTTGGAGTTCTGGCAAGGGCATGCAGGTTGGTGCCTATGCGCCATCCACCTGCCTCGTGACTTGGTTCTGATTTACATCCGCTTCGCCCGCATTGCTTGTAATTCGCTCGTCCTTCCTACAAAAAGTACATAAACTAAATAAATGGACTAAAAATGCTTAATTTATGCTAAAAATGAATAAAAATTAAATAATGCTCCTAAAATGCAAAGCAAGTGAAAATTCAGCTAAATGAATGCAAACTAAGCCTAATCCCTCGGACTAACACGCAAAAATGGTCTGAAATGGGCCATGATAACTAGCATTTTTATGAGTTATCAGTTTCCTAAGGAGACCACTGAACCCTCCCTCATACTAAACTCAGCCTGCGCTACCTGCACCACCTCAAGCACAATCCTCTGATCCTTTAATTGACAAACTACTTGAAGAAATGAGCCAAATGAAAACTCATATTAAACTGCTTGAAAACCAAATTGCCCAACATGCCATTACTTCATCCCATAGAGACCAGGGCAAACTCCCTAGCCAACCTAAAGTAAACCCTAGTAAACAAGTGCAGGCAGTTACTGTGAAACCCATGTTGTTTGAAACTTAGTGAATGTGATATGTACTGAAAGCTTGTACATTGTGTCCATTGTGTCCATTGTTGCTGTAAATTTATAAAAGAAATGCGTATTGTAATTTTAGAAAAATAAAATGAATTTACAAATTTAGAAAAGAGGTAAATAATAATTTCATAAAGATTAGATATGAAAATGAATTTTTATAAATTTTTCGGGAAGGAATTTCAAAATTCCGAATTATATAAATTAAAACTGTTTAAATTTACGGACCTTATGGAAAAATAAAAATAAATGAAAAATTTTGGACTAATTAGGGGTATTAATTAAGGGCTTATATTCATCTATGCTATTTTTATTATATCTTATAATGTATAACTCGGAACAACGAGAGAATTTAATAGAAGGTATTGAATTGTGTGCTCTTTAATCTAGATGGATTAGATTATAAAAAATAATTAAGTAAAGTATTTAACTTAACTGCATTAAAAAACGTGCAAAAAAAACAAAAAGACAAAAGCAACTAATGTGCCGCAGGTACGTCCGGTACAGAGCTTCTCTTGTTATTTTTATTTTTTTTGTAAGTTTTTTTTAAATTTATATATTAATGTTTATAAGGCAGTTTTATCTGAAATTTCAACATTAAGCTTATTTTGACCTATTTTACAAAGTGAATGGTTTAGATCATGAAAATTATACTTAGAAAATTTTTAAACAAAAAAAAATTGGATGATGTGCGTAGTTTACACTGTTGGAAAATTGTGTATTTTCACCTCCAGGAATTTGTGTATTTTTATTTTTCTATTGCTTTTCAACGAGTATTTATGCAAGGATTTATATTAGTTTGGCATAAGAATTTTCTGCCTATGATGTGCGTAGTTTACACTGTTGGAAAATTTTATTTATAGGACGATCATTAAAAATTTGATATAAGTAGAAAAATGTATATATGTATATGTGTGTATTAACTTAAAAGATGCCGTTCGGAACTCTGAACATTATAATTAATAATTTATTTAAATTTTTGAAGATACCGTGTTTATTGTTAATGAGTCCTACAAATAAATAATAACAATAAATACATATATATATTAATAATATACATAATTCAAATATATAAAATAATCCTTTTTATTTGGTTAGGGAAAGGAAAAGAAAAAGTTGAGGAGGCAACCTGATATCCTAAGGAAAGCAAGTAACGCTTTGAAATGATTTATTTTCAAAATAATTGAATGACTTGCAATTATTTCTCGAAGTTATGCTAGCATGTGTATGATGCATGGTGCACAAAGGTACAGGTCCATTCTAGAGGTGTAAGCGGACCAAAGTCCCCCTCTAATGCCACCAAGTCGCTGATATAGGCCCAACGGCCGGCGGCGCCCTCCCTAAAATAGGGGGTAGACGAATTGATGGTCGCCTAGCTAGCGTACCATCTAATGAAAGTTTAAAGCATGATTGTATAATGTGCATTTGCATGTGCATTATTTATGAAATGCCAAATTGTGAAACAAAAATATTTATTTAAATGAAAATACTTGCTTACTGAGTCTAGTACTCACATTTTGTTTTTCCCAACCTTAGACAGGTACAGCAGGGTTTAAGAAGAAGAAAAAAAAATGCCAAAATTTAGAGACTCGTATGGTTGTATGGTTTGTATATATTTTGATGAATGATGAGATTGTAGAGATACAATACTATCAAGTTACAAAGATGGACGGCGTGTATGAATTTTAATGCTTAGTAAATATTATGTGTGAATGTTTGATTGAAAATAAATATAAGATTGAATTGAAAACCGTGCCGCGTGAACAGGGCCATAATCCTGCTCACAATTTACTAACTAGACGATCCTGGAGTAAGGCTCCGGCGCGTCGGGGTCGGGGGCGTCACAGAGAGTGGTATCAAAGCGAAGGTTGTTAGTAAATAGGCATTAAAAAGAAAAAAATATATTAAAATGAGAAATGAAAGGAATTTTAATTATAATATCTATATGTCATGCATTATCATTGCTGTTGTGTAAAATTGTGATGTAATGTTGTGACTTTTTAAGATATAGCTAATTTATTGTGTTTTGAAATATAGATGGCCGACAAGGGCAAGGCAGTTCTAGACCCTGAGACATTAAGAAAGGAAATAGAGGAGGCCCAGGAAAGGCAAAGGATTGAGGATAATATCAGTCGGTGGTGGGCATCTCAGCAGGACCTAGGATTTAGACCTCCCATATCCGAAGAATTTTTCCAATCACAGCCTACCCTGCACATCAAGAGAGAGAAGACCACTAGTCCTCACCCTTATGTCCTTCCGACAAGACCCAACAATGAAGAACCTACTAGTAAAGTTTCCTTACCACGGTACACCCCACATCTCCAACCATACCCGCCCCTGGTTACCAATGAAATCAATGATGAAGAGTTACAGGAATATTGGAATAGGATCTCCGCCCCGGTTCCACCCAATGAGGGACCATGGTACCGCCTTGCAGGAGGATTCGTAAAGTTTCGCTATGGGATCAGTTGGGAGCAATTAGATAGGGAGGAAAGAAACCACCGTAGACTCCGAGAGGAGGCCCGTGCTCGAGGGGAGCTCGTAAGGGAGCAGGCTCCTGAAAAACTACCCGGCGAACGTATACTACGAGCCATAGATCGTGATGATGAATTTGCAAGGGAGGAAAGTGAAAATGATGATGATGATCCCATGGAAGGGACCATCGAAGGTGAGAGTGAAGAGGAAGAGGAGGAACATGGGAATGAGGACCCAGACCCCCTAGAAAGTTCCGACACTAGTACTATTACTGAAGAACCCACACTGGTGCCTCCCAGCCGTAGGAGGTATATAAGAGGACCTAGGGGTTACGCAAATAGGCATAGATAAATTATAAGGATAATGAGTTCTTTTTGAATATGTAATATGTGTGTATATATTATGGTACTAAAGCACTTTTGCTGTAAAAAGGAACTTGTTTATACTGATGTAGATGAAAAAAAAGGGTGTTGTTGATATTTGTGCTTATTATGAATAATCGTGTGTGATTATTCTAAGATAATAAAGGATATCACTAATATAATTTTTCTATGTCTAGATAACATCATGCCTGACACACGAGCAAGGAATAGGCTAGATAAAGGAAAAGCAGCTGCAAATGAGGAACCCGTAAGTCAACATGAAATAGGAGAGCCTAGTAATGTATCTGAACGGCCAATGGAAAGGGAACAACCAAATCAGAGAACTCGTCAACACCAAGGTAATAGAAACTTTGATCTAGCCATTGAAAATGAAAGTGCCATGGATGATATCAGACAAGTCAGGCTGATAGAAGAACAAGTAGCTGCAGCTGTAAGGGAAGCCATATAGAAAGCAACCCAGGAGTGGGCAACCCAAACGGCTGAAATAATCCAAAACCTTTGGGAAAGAACTCAACAAAACCAACTAGGAAGGAATGAAAGGGAAATATTTGCTCAAACAGCAACTCCTAATCCTCAACCTAGATCAGCAAAAGTTGAGAATGATATATTAGAAGCTGACCGGAAGGCTATTAATGCCTTTTTAGCTCAACATCCTCCAAAATTTACAGGTGAACCAGATCCTGCTCAAGCTGAGCAATGGTTAACAGAGATAAGGAAATTATTTAGGATTTCACCTTGTAATGATAATCAAAAAGTTTTGTGTGCTACCCATTTATTAGTTGGAGATGCAAGTGAATGGCGGGAGACTTTATTAGTCACTATGCCAGAACCTGAAAAAGTGACTTGGCAAATTTTCATGGAAGAATTTAATAAAGAATATCTCCCAACCAGTCTTAGAAGTCAGAAAGTTATTGAATTTGAGCGACTCTATCAGGGTAGAATGACAGTTACAGAATATGCAACCAAGTTTAATGCCCTGGCAAGATATGTACCTTGGATTGCAAGCGAGCCTGAAAATAAAGCTCAGAGATTTCAACAAGGTTTAAGGCCACATTTACGAGAGAGTCTTGCACCCTTTTTAATAAAAGATTATACATCAAGTTTAGAAAGGGCAAGAGCATTAGAAATAGAGGCACTAAGAACTCAAGAGTTACGGCAAAGACAATTTGTTCCTAATATCAAAGAAAATGATGCAAGAAAAGAAAAAAATAGGAGAATATTTGTGGAAAGAAAAAAATTAAATTTCAAAAAGAGAAGTCCTCCTGTTTGTAAGAATTGTCAAAAACGCCACTATGGCGAATGTTTACAGGGGTCAAACAAATGTTTCAAATGTGGTCAAATAGGTCATATGGCAAAAGACTGTGGAACTATTGAGACAAGGATTGTAAAATATTTTATCTGTGGTCAAGAAGGACATATTGCTCCAAACTGTCCAAATAGAATACAGGGAGTACAAGGACGGGGAAGACCGGCTCAATAGAGAATAACTCCAACTACCAATCGTCAGGGAACTTCCACAAATCCAGTACAAGTGAATGCATTGACTCGCACTGAGTCACAAGAACAAGAAGAAAAAGTGGTTACAGGTATGGTTTACATTTTGGGAAATTCTGCAATAGCATTATTTGATTCTGGTGCTACGCATTCATTTATAGCATGTCAATATGTAACCACTCATGCACTGCCGGTAGAGGAGACAAACAATACGATACACGTAGAATCCCCTGTGTATAAGTTGACAAGTACTAATCAAATTTGTAAAGCATGCCCGATTAGGATAGGTACAATGATTTTGGAAGCAGACCTAATCCTCTTACCTATGACCGAATTCGATATAATACTGGGCATGGATTGGTTGAGTCAATGGGGAGTGATAATAAACTGTAAATATAAGAAAGTACAGTTTGAGGCAGCTCCACATACAGAAATATCTATTGGAAAATTGAAGCAACCTGAAAACTCTACAATATTAATATCGGCTATGAAGGCGGCACAGATGGTCCGCCAAAAATGTCAAGCCTATCTCGTTTCGGTCAACACTGTAGAGGAAAAAGAAATACCAGTTGAACAAATTCCAGTGGTAAATGAATTTATGGATGCTTTCCAAAGGAGTTACCTAACCTACCACCAGAAAGAGAAATGGACATAGTAATCGACATTATACCAGGTACACCTCCAATATCTAAGGCACCATACCGCATGGCTCCATCAGAAATGGCAGAACTGAAAACTCAGGTTTGAGAATTGTTAGATAAAGGATTTATTAGACCCAGTGTGTCCCCATGGGGAGCTCCGGTTTTGTTTGTAAGAAAGAAAGATGGAAGTTTAAGACTATGCATTGATTACAGGGAATTGAATAGAGTCATTGTGAAAAATAAATATCCTGTTCCTCGAATTGATGATTTATTTGATCAACTCGAAGGAGCATCTACTTTTTCGAAGATAGACCTACAATCGGGTTATCATCAATTAAGAATTAGTCCTGCTGATATTAACAAAACGGCATTCCGAACAAGATACAGACACTATGAATTTTTAGTTATGCCATTTGGACTTACAAATGCTCCCGCTGTTTTCATGGACATGATGAATAGAATATTTCGAGAATATTTGGATCAATTTGTTGTGGTGTTTATTGATGATATTTTAATTTACTCAAAGTCAGAGGAAGAGCACCAAATGCATCTTAGAATGGTCTTGGACAAGCTGAGAAAAGAAAAATTGTATGCCAAATTGAAGAAATGTGAATTTTGGCTGAAGCAGGTTGCATTTTTAGGACACATTATATCAGAAAAAGGAATTCAAGTTGACTCTCAGAAAATCGAAGCAATACTTAAATGGCCAAGACCGACAAGTATTACAGAAATTAGGAGTTTTTTGGGATTGGCTGGGTATTATAGAAGGTTTGTGGAAGGATTTTCACAATTATCTGCACCACTTACTCGATTAACTCGAAAAGGAGTTCGATACATTTGGTCAGACGAATGTGAAGGAAGTTTCCAAAAATTGAATCGCCAATTGGTTGAAGCACCTATTTTAACCTTACCTGAAGGAAATGAGGGATTCGTAGTATATAGTGATGCTTCAAAAAAAGGACTAGGATGTGTACTCATGCAAAGGGGAAAAGTTATCTCTTATGCATCCCGACAACTCAAGCCTAACGAGGTGAATTATCCTACTCATGATTTGGAACTTGCAGTAGTGGTATTTGCATTAAAAATATGGAGACATTATTTATATGGTGCTAAATGTGAAATTTACACTGATCATAAAAGTCTCAAGTATATTTTCACTCAAAAGGAGATTAATATGAGACAAAGAAGATGGCTGGAATTACTTAAGGACTATGATCTCAGTATTTTATATCACCCAGGCAAAGCAAATGTTGTGGCAGATGCTTTAAGTCGAAATGTTAGTGTGGCACACCTGATCACAAAAGAGGAAGGATTACTTAGAGAAATAAGACAAGCAGAGTTGATTATATGTCCACCCGAAATGCAAGCAAGACTATCACAAATGCAGTTACAATCTTCACTATTTGAGCAAATTAAATGTGGGCAACAAAATGATGCAGATCTAAAGAAATATGTGAATCAAATGAGACAAAAAGACCCTATTGAGTATACTATTGATAGTCAAGGTATATTTCGATATAAAAATCGTATTTGTGTACCAAATCAAGTTGAACTAAAGAATCAGATCTTGAAAGAGGCACATTTCTCTCCATTTTCTATGCATCCTGGAAGTACAAAGATGTATCAAGATCTTAAAAAGGGCTATTGGTGGAACAACATGAAAAGGGAAATTGCAGAGTTTGTTGCCAAATGCCTAACTTGTCAGAAAGTGAAAGCAGATCATCAGCGAACTCCAGGTAAATTGCAGTCTCTTGAGGTGCCAGAATGGAAATGGGATGACATTACTATGGACTTTATTGAAGGATAACCTCGGACACAGAAAGGAAATGATTCTATATGGGTGATAGTTGATCGCTTATCTAAGGTAGCTCATTTTGTACCTGTGAAGAGGAATTTCTTTGCTGAGAGGTTAGCCAAAATTTACTATATGGAAATTGTTCGTCTTCATGGGGTACCTAAGTCAATAGTATCTGATCGGGATACAATTTTTACCTCTAGATTCTGGAAATGTTTACATCAAACCTTAGGAACACAGTTAAAATTTAGCACTGCATTCCATCCCCAGACTGATGAGCAAACAGAGCGAGTTAATCAAATTGTTGAAGATATGCTTCGGATGTGCACTTTGGAATTTGGAGGATCATGGGAAGAATATTTATCAATAGCTGAATTTGCCTATAATAACAGTTATCAGGCAAGTATACAGATGGCCCCATTTGAAGCCCTATATGGACGGAGATGTCGAACTCCATTAAATTGGGATGAAATAGGGGAAAAAAAATTAGCTCCAGATGTATCAAAAAGAATGGCAGAAAAAGTGCAAGTAATTCGACAATGCATACTTACAGCTCAGAGTCGGCAAAAGAGTTATGTGGACTGCAAACGAAGGGATTTAAATATTCAAACCGGTGATCATGTATTAGTAAAAGTAACACTAATCAAAGGAGTCACAAGATTTGGAA
The DNA here is from genome assembly GCA_030490835.1 of Annona cherimola. NCBI lineage: Eukaryota > Viridiplantae > Streptophyta > Magnoliopsida > Magnoliales > Annonaceae > Annona > Annona cherimola. The sequence continues at coordinate 51,098,433 of CM059972.1, read as the reverse complement.
AGAGGAGTAAATTAAATCCAAGATATGTTGGGCCATTTGAGGTATTAGAAAAGATTGGCAATTTAGCCTACAGGGTAGCATTACCTCCAGCTTTAGCAGCAGTTCATAATGTATTTCATGTCTCAATGCTTAGAAAGTATGTATCAGATCCGACTCATATCCTCATAGCAGAGGCGTTGCCAATTCAAGATCATTTAAATTATGAAGAAAGACCTGTCAAAATCTTGGATTATAAGATACAGAAGGTTCGGAATCGGGAAATTGAGTATGTCAAAGTTCAATGGAACCGATACTCTGAAAATGAAGCAACTTGGGAACTTCGTGAAGCAGTAGAAAGAAAATATCCTCAATTATTTGAAATGAAATAGGTTTCGGGACGAAACCTTTTGTAAGGAGGGGAGAATTGTGAAACCCATGTTGTTTGAAACTTAGTGAATGTGATATGTACTGAAAGCTTGTACATTGTGTCCATTGTGTCCATTGTTGCTGTAAAGTTATAAAAGAAATGCGTATTGTAATTTTAGAAAAATAAAATGAATTTATAAATTTAGAAAAGGGGTAAATAATAATTTCATAAAGATTAGATATGAAAATGAATTTTTATAAATTTTTCGGGAAGAAATTTCAAAATTCCGAATTATATAAATTAAAACTGTTTAAATTTACGGACCTTATGAAAAAATAAAAATAAATGAAAATTTTTGGACTAATTAGGGGTATTAATTAAGGGCTTATATTCATCTATGCTATTTTTATTATATCTTATAATGTATAACTCGGAACAACGAGAGAATTTAATAGAAGGTATTGAATTATGTGCTCTTTAATCTAGATGGATTAGATTATGAAAAATAATTAAGTAAAGTATTTAACTTAACTGTATTAAAAAACGTGCAAAAAAAACAAAAAGACAAAAGCAACTAATGTGCCGCAGGTACGTCCGGTACAGAGCTTCTCTTGTTATTTTTATTTTTTTTCTAAGTTTTTTTTAAATTTATATATTAATGTATATAAGGCAGTTTTATCTGAAATTTCAACATTAAGCTTATTTTGACCTATTTTACATAGTGAATGGTTTAGATCATGAAAATTATACTTAGAAAATTTTTAAACAAAAAAAAATTGGATGAGATTTCATGAATTGATTTTGAATGCTAATATCTTAACCTACACTAATTATTTTAATACGAAACTTAAAATGGGTGGTTAAATTAATCTTTTCTATAATATGAATAGATTGGATTATGAAAAATAATTTAATAAAATATTTATAAAAATCCAATAATAATCTTGGAAAACGTGCATAGCTTAAAACGTCCGATGTTTGGAACATGCATGCGTATTATTTTCTCTATATATTTCACGGTTTATTAATTGCATTTATTATCTATATACAACTCCATTTGAGATGAAATTTCACGGATAAGCCTAAATTAATATACCCTACCTGATGAAAGGAGTAGATTATACAAAATATAACTACAAATGGGCAGAAAAATTAAAATTTGAATAAATTACATTAATTAATTAAACATGTGTGTATTTTAGTCAATTTTAATCACTTTAACACGAAACTTGATACGAACTTTCAAATTAATGTGTTGTATAATATAAACGGTATGGATTTTATAAAACGCCTTTATAAAATTTTAAAAATAGCCTTGAATCATATGTAATGATATATACACATGCTGTTAAAAGAAATACAACGGTAGTCAAATGAAAAAAAAGAAGAAGAAAGAACTCGCTGGCAGGCATGGGCGGTGCATGCAGAGCAATGATATGGCAGCAAAATACGAACGCAGCGATGCAGGGTTAAATGACTTTACCGAGGTTAACCGATGGGTGATGAAAGTATAAAAGCTTGAGCAGTGTCGTGAAAAGCCGTGGGTAAAAACAAAAAAAAAAAAAAAAACGGGAGCAGAGGCCGAGCAGAAGAACACCAGACGTCCCATAGCCGTGATCATTATTTACTACATTAGGTATGAATGAATTTTTTTTGATATTTTATGTAGGTTCAATATTTTCAGCTATATTAAAATTTTTCTTCTACCTGATTTACGTTCAAACGATTTCACGTATTGTCTGTTCTTTTAATTCATGCAAATATATATATGCACATATATACATAAATAAATAAATGAATAATGCTGGCAGCGTTTAAAATGGTAGAAAATGAAACGACCTCCAGGAATTTGTGTATTTTTATTTTTCTATTGCTTTTCAACGAGTATTTATGCAAGGATTTATATTAGTTTGGCATAAGAATTTTCTGCCTATGATGTGCGTAGTTTACACTGTTGGAAAATTTTATTTATAGGACGATCATTAAAAATTTGATATAAGTAGAAAAATGTATATATGTATATGTGTGTATTAACTTAAAAGATGCCGTTCGGAACTCTGAACATTATAATTAATAATTTATTTAAATTTTTGAAGATACCGTGTTTATTGTTAATGAGTCCTACAAATAAATAATAACAATAAATACATATATATATTAATAATATACATAATTCAAATATATAAAATAATCCTTTTTATTTGGTTAGGGAAAGGAAAAGAAAAAGTTGAGGAGGCAACCTGATATCCTAAGGTAAGCAAGTAACGCTTTGAAATGATTTATTTTCAAAATAATTGAATGACTTGCAATTATTTCTCGAAGTTATGCTAGCATGTGTATGATGCATGGTGCACAAAGGTACAGGTCCATTCTAGAGGTGTAAGCGGACCAAAGTCCCCCTCTAATGCGACCAAGTCGCTGATATAGGCCCAACGGCCGGCGGCGCCCTCCCTAAAATAGGGGGTAGACGAATTGATGGTCGCCTAGCTAGCGTACCATCTAATGAAAGTTTAAAGCATGATTGTATAATGTGCATTTGCATGTGCATTATTTATGAAATGCCAAATTGTGAAACAAAAATATTTATTTAAATGAAAATACTTGCTTACTGAGTCTAGTACTCACATTTTGTTTTTCCCAACCTTAGACAGGTACAGCAGGGTTTAAGAAGAAGAAAAAAAAATGCCAAAATTTAGAGACTCGTATGGTTGTATGGTTTGTATATATTTTGATGAATGATGAGGTTGTAGAGATACAATACTATCAGGTTACAAAGATGGACGGCGTGTATGAATTTTAATGCTTAGTAAATATTATGTGTGAATTTTGATTGAAAATAAATATAAGATTGAATTGAAAATCGTGCCGCGTGAACAGGGCCACAATCCTGCTCACAATTTACTAACTAGACGATCCTGGAGTAAGGCTCCGGCGCCTCGGGGTCGGGGGCGTCACAGTTACCTTGCGGAGTGAAAAGCAGCTTGACCCATCTAAACCACCTCAAATTGACACTGAAAAAGAGGCCGAGCAGGAACATAAGCAAGAAGATGATCCACAACCTGAACCCGTAGTGGAGAAGTTGTATGTCCCACCACCTCCGTACAAGCCTCCTCTTCCCTTTCCTCAATGGAAAAGACAGACAAAACTTTCAAAGTAGTTTGAGAAATTTATTTTAACACTCAAGAACCTATCAATCAGCAAGTCATTTCTCGACATGATCTCTCAGATGCCGACTTATACAAAATTCCTAAAGGAGATGTTGTCCAACACAAGAAAGCTCGAGGAGTATGGAACCATTGCACTCACTTAGGAGTGCAGCGCCATCCTGCAGAACAAGCTACCTAAAAAGCTAAAAGATCTTGGGAGATTTTCTATTCCTTGTGCTCTTGGAAATGTCCAAATTAGCAAGGCACTATGTGATCTCAAAGCCAGTGTAAGTCTGATCCCTCTCTCCATCTGTAAAAAGCTGAACATCAGCGATCCAAAACCAACTTCTATGTCTCTCCAACTGGCCGATCGATCAATCAAATTCCCTGTTGGTATTTTTGAAGACTTTCCCTTGAAAGTCGGAAAGTTGTATATCCCGGTTGACTTTGTAGTCCTTGACATGGAGGAGGATCGCTAAATTTCAATCATTCTTGGATGACCTTTCTTAGCCACTGCTGGAGCCATCATAGACGTCAAGAATGGCCAACTTTCTCTGACAGTTGGAGATGAGAAAATGGAATTCAACCTCTTCTCAACCATGAAAAACACCTCTCTCGATAACTCTTGTTTACGGGTTGACGTGGTCAGTGAGTCAACAGACAAAAAAACTTCAAGCAACCTAACTCAGATGTCCATAAGTAAAGGAGAAGCTGTGGAAGACCTGAATCAACAAGTTGCTAAATCGGTGGCAACATCTGAAAGCAGGAGATCAAAACAACAAAAATCTGATGAACAAAAGAGAAAAGTTGATAAACTAGTAACTATTCGTTCTCCTTCTTTTCATTCTTTTAAAACTAATTGGAGCGGTTTATTAGCAAAAAAAGTTCTCATGCAAATATGGAGGCCAATTCAAAGAACGACAAATGTTAGAAAATCTGAAGGCAAGAAAAAGATTTACGGAAATGCAAAAGTTAGAGTTGGTTAACATTAGATGATCAAACTGTAGTCGGGCTGACGACTTTAAACCAAGCGCTTTTGGGAAGCAACCCGAACTTTTCCTTTTTCTTTCAGGGGAGTTTTAGTTTTATTAGTTTTTCTTTTAGTTTCTTTTATTTTAGAATTTTGATATTTTTTTAATTTGGAGCTTTATTAGTTACTCTTTAGAGCTTACTTGGAAGGAAGCATCATGGATGAAAATTCGGTTCCACTCGCCAAAACAGGGAAGTTAACAACTCACATTTTTACAATTACTCCCTTTATTTTGATGACATGATTTACATTGAGGACAATGTCAATTTCAAGTGTGGGAGTGAATGCGTTGCATTAATTTTCTCTGAATATTTCTTTCATTACCCTGATGATTATATTTTTTTCATGATTATAATTTTTCTCACTTTTTTTTTTTGAGAATTTTGGGTAATTCTTGCATAAATAGTGATATTAGACTGATCGAGAATCTACTTTGAACTCTTGTATGTCTTATAAGAAAACCATACTTGAAATTTCAAAATCTTTGAGTTAGGAAAGGAATTGAACCCTAGTGAGATGTAAAATTTATTTTTGAACATGTACTTGTTGAAAATACTTGGATTTTTGTCCTAAATCACTTGATGAAACTGATATACCTAGGAACTGATCTTGTTCACTTTCAAAATCGGAGTAGATTTTTCTAATACACGCAATTGTCATCTAAGAAGGTAGTTTTTCCCATATACATGAAAAATCATATTTTTGTTTAAGAATTTTCAAAGCCAAAACTCCATTTAACTAATTCATGGACATGATTAAGGCATTTTTTTCATGATGAGCCTATCTTTGAAAGTATAATAGTTGTTTACGTCCATTGAGCCTGGACTTAATTTTTTCTAAACCTCAATTCCCACTTAGTTGAACTAACTTTGAAATTGAATTATGAGCTGAAAAGTGAAACGGGAATTGTTCGCAATCTCACCGCAAGTGCACGAGTCATAGATTTTAGTATATAAATTATCGATCCACAGGGAATTCAGGACTATAAATTTTGCTTTTAAATACTTTTGTGCCAGATATGGGGAAAATATAGCAAATAAAATAGAGGAAATAGGAGGAAATACAGTAAATAAAAAAAGAAAGGAAATAAACAAAATGGGAAAATTACAAATTAAAAATGAGGAGAGAAAATGAGAATGCGAGTACCTAGGGTCTAGGATTTCACATGTGTCTTTTGCAACGGGTAGTGGTATAATTATTTAATTTGGATATTGTTTGTTAAAGGAGTACAAATCCTAATTTATCCTTGCACCTTCTCTCGAAACCTACAAGGTGTATCCTAATTTTCTTAACCACGTATTCTCATGGGATTAAGTTAATTAAAATCCATTAAGTTCTGTGGTTTGTTCATGGAATTCCTCAAGGTTATCATGCCTATTCTCATGGTCTTAGATTTCCAGATTTAATATCTTGATTATCGTATATTAGGCTTCCACCTTTCGGTTTCATCACTTAATATATGGAATCATGCCGAAGTACTGGCCCATGTACAAAGCAAGCATAAAAATCACAAGATATTAAATTAACAACAACATCCATAATAAATGAATTAAAAATCCACACCACACTGTATTGTACGCATGCTACGTCCTAAACCCTAGATTTAAGGTTTGGCCAAGCATGTTTAAGTTTAAAATAAAATTAAAATTACAACCCATCTTAAACAAGATAATTAAAATTAAAAAGGAAAAAGATAGAAAAGCTTATTGGTTTAAAGCTCTGATGGTGTGTCGGCCGCTCCACGCAACTTATTGGTTCGCCTTTTTCCTGTGCTCTCCACCTTGCTTTCTCTCTCAAAATTATGTTGTAATTCCCTGCTAAAATATCTTGCAGTGGCATCTTTGCAGAGATTTTCTGTTGCTTGCTCCTTGGAATTTTTCTGCTACGGAACTCTCCTTTAGAATATTCTAATGATGTAGAATTCTCTACTTTCGTCAAAATTTTCTCTGTTAAAAATCTACTCTCTGAATGCTCGCTCTCCTTAGAATATTCTGGTCATCCATTTTCTTTGCCGGTTGCTCCCCTTTTATAAATGCATACCTCAATTGTTGTGGGCCCCACTCATCAATTGTTGCTGAATGTATTCACGTGATTTTGCCTTTCTGAATTAATGGACAGCATATTCGTTGTGGACAGCTGACATCTGATGCTTGGCTGGTATAAATGGATGGCTGATTAACATGAATGCTGCATTCTTTTTAATGATGTTGGAAAATTCAGATGTCACGTGACTGGCTAGCTTGAATTAATGGGCTGCTTGATGTAATGAAATGGACGATCATGATCAGATGATGGTCACGTGAGTCTCTGGTGGGCCTCACATTTGAGCTACTGCATTTTAAATGAATGCAAAATATGATCTAGGAGGGGTTCGTGAATTTTGGCTGCTGAATTGGTGGGCCACACATGGCAGCTTGATCATGGATGGTGCTGACCGTTAGTTTTTGGTGGGCCATAACAATAAATGGGCTCTTGTGGACAGATCACGTGAAGGTTTATTGGAGAAATGGGCGACTGATTTTTGGTGGGCCACAATCATAAATATGTTGCTGCTTGACATTGCTTTTTCGTGATGGCTATTACAAAATGCTGTTGCACTTTGCATTTCATGTGATGGCTATTGCATTGGGGTCCACCTATGGCTGATGGATTTATAGACGTGATCTGCTGTGAAATGGATGGTGGATTTGAATGCAGCAGATCTGATCATGTGATTCATTAAATCAGCATATTCAAAATCAATGGGCGGCTTTGATTTTATATTGCTACTGCTGCTAGGGTACACATAGGCAGCATAATCACGTGATCTTTATGGGGTCCATAAAGAATGGTAACTGCTGCAATTTAAATGATCAGCATGGGTCCATGATAACTCGTATTTTTTGCGAGTTATCATGGTCCATTTCAGACTTGATTTGTGCGTTAGTTCGAGAGATTAGGCTTAGTTTGCACTCATTTAGTTTAATTTTCATCCGCTTTGCATTTTAGGAGCATTATTTAGTTTTTAGGCATTTCTAGCATTATTTAGGCATTTTTAGTTTATTTAGTTAGTTTTTCCATCTTTTGCAGGAAGGACAGGACGTATGAAGGCAAAGCGGACGAGTTGAATGCAAGCTGAGGCAACCAGAGGCAGATCGATGGCGCCTAGGCGCCACCCTACGTGCCTTGGCCATTTCCTGCACACACAACTTAGAGCATGGCTTCCAGAGAGTTGGCGCCTAGGCACCACCCAGCGGCGCCCAGGCGCCACTTCATCTACATGAAACCCAAGTCAGATGATGTTGAAGCCACAAGTCAGGTATTGCCTCCAGGGAGTTGGCGCCTAGGCGCCACCCAAGGGGCGCCTAAGCGCCAGGCATGATCAACCACAAGATTTCGAGGAGAAGCTCCAAGCAAGATCAGTCTAGGGAGTTGGCACCTAGGCGCCAAGACGCATCCATACGCGAATATTCTAGTGCGTAAGCTGCGCAAAAGGAACTTTATAAATAATTCCTAAGGGTTCAAGCGCGGGAGTAAAAGAGGAGAGAGCCTAAGGACGAACTAAAGTGCAAGGGAAAAAGGAAATCAAGATTAAAGCCCGGATTGTAGAAAGGATTCAAGTCCCGTTGGTGGAAACCGTCGGAAAACAATTTTCTCTTATTCTTTCCAATTTTCTTTCTCTGCCTTTATGGATACTTTTCATATGGATGTATTGGATGTTAAGATCATGTCTTTGAACTAAACCTCCATTAGATGGATAGTTAGGATGAATTGAATTTTAAACTATATTGTTTCTTGGTTCTTAGAATATTCAGGAATGAATAGTTGATTTTATATATGATTGTGTATGATTTACCATTGCATGTGTGGATTGAATACTTTTTACAAGATTAGCTACCTTGTAAGATGATTTAATTGCTTGATTTATCCTTAGAAGAGAAAAATCTCTGCCAGATCCATGTACAAAGCACATGTTTCTACCTTTGTGTAAGGAGAGTTGTTTAACGAATAGGAATATACCGTTAAACCCTGTGTAGTTATTATACAAGTTATAAACTTATCAATTTCACTTTATTTAATGGCATGGGAACATAGCACTTAAATAGGGTGTAATTAGCTTTATACAATGTTGGAAGACATATATAAAGATATATGAACTTGGGCTATTAAATCCATATTCAATCCAATTAAAAAGAACCAAAGCAATATAGTTTAGAATCAAGGATTCCGATCTATCCATCTGCCATCCCTGATCAGAAAACTCGTTTCCAGTATCCAGCAGTCTCACATCTCTACTCTGATTTCTCGTTGCAATCATTAGTTTAGTTGAACCATAAAAACTCATAATTTTCCACCCATCGAAAGCAGTTTAACTAATTAATAATTTCGGTTAACAATTTCTCATGGGAACGATACTCTACTCACTCTTTATTACTTGACACGGCACGTATACTTGCGTAAATATTGAGCAATTTAATAGATATATACGCAGCTCGTCAAGTTTTTGGCGCCGTTGCCGGGGAATTGTTTAGCTAATTATTTTTAGTTTTATTGCTTTCTTGTATAATTTTGTAGAATAGTTTGTTTTCATAATTTCTTTTAGTTTAGAATCTCTTTTTCTGCTAGTTCAATTTCATTGGTTTTTAAAGAGTCATTGCAAATTGCATGCGCCGAGGTAGAGCCGGAAAGGAGATTGTTATTCCTTTTGATCCGGAACCCGAACGAACTTATTTGAGAAGGCGTCGAAAGAGCAAGGAGGCTAGAAACCAACAGCATACGATGGAGCGCATCGAGAACCAAGATGAAAACGTTCATGCAGATCGACAGGAAAACCAAAGGATCGAGATCCCGAATCATCCACCTCAAGATGATTTGGATCAACCCATTTGGGATATGATTGTGCTTGGCCAAAATGCTGTTCAGACTAGCATTGCACCTCCTCCGATCGACACCAACAATTTTGAGATCAAGCCGGTGATTTTCGAGATGCTCCAGTCTATAGGGCAGTTCGGATGTTTAGCATCTGAAGATCCACACCGCCAGCTGCGGAATTTTCTGCAGATTATGAACATATTCAAGCATAATGGAGTCTCCGACAAGGCAATGAGGTTTAAAACATTTTCATTTTCTCTGCGTGATCGAGCTTCGGAGTGGCTAGACTCTTTGCCACCGAACTCCGTCAACACATGAAACAACTTGGCTCAGAAATTTCTGGAGAAATACTTTCCGCTTGCCAAGCTAGCCAAACTGAGAATGGATATAGTCTCATTCAAGCAACACGGAGAGGAGACCCTATCAGAGGTGTGAGATCGTTTCAAAGACCTGCTCCGCAAATGCCCGCATCATGGAATTCAGCCGTGGGTCTAAATTCAGATTTTCTATAACGGTCTCCAGGATTCCACCCATCACATGGTGGATTCTTCATCGAACGGTTCTCTACTACGGAAAAGCTATTGGGAATCATACGCCCTGCTCGAAAACATGGCGGCCAATACTTATCAACTACCATCTGACAGGAGCCAAGGTGGGGGTTTACTCCAACTGGACGAAGTAAATCCAGAACTTGTCTAGGCCAGCCAACGTCAGTACATTAGGGGCGTCTACACCACAGCAGTAGACATTTGCACGTATTGTGGCAAATTCGGCCATCCAGTAATGAATGTGCCTCTAACCCGGAGTCCATTAATTATGTGGGAAATTTCCAGAGTAACCCAGCGAATCAGTATGGAAACAACTACAACCCAGGCTGGAGGAATCATCCAAACTTCTCATGGAACAACCAGACAAGGCCGAATCAGCCGCCTAGATTCTCACAGCAGCCGCCGCAGTAACAGCCTGCAAGACCAATGCAGTTCAATCCACCACCGCGAGAAGAGAAGAAATCTGATCTGGAAAATATCTTCATGCAGTTTATGCAATCCCAGATTACGACGAACAGGAACCTGGAAGCTCAGATAGGCCAACTGGCCTTAGCCCTGAACAACCGACCTCTAGGTTCATTGCCGAGCGACACCGAGCAAAACCCGAAGGGAAAAGGCAAAGAACAGGTCCAAGTAGTCACCTTGATTAGTGGAAAGCAGTTACCTGATGCAATTCCACCGGAATCGGTAACTGAACCCGCTAATCCTCTAATTCAGCAGTCGCAGGAGCCAGAAGAACCAACTACTACCCAGAAGCAACCGGATGCTAAAATTGCCACGAATCCAAGGCCGCCTCCTCCATTTCCTCAGCGATTCGAAAAGCCTAAAAAGGAGGGCCAGTTCAAGAAATTTCTTGAGGTATTAAAGCAGCTACGTATTAATATACCTCTCGTCGAAGCCTTAGAACAGATGCCGAGCTACGCCAAATTCATGAAAGACATGCTATCAAAGAAAAGGCGATTGACGGAATTCGAGACGGTGGCGCTAACAGAGGAAACCAGTGCGAGGGTGTAGAGGAAACTGCCTCCTAAACTTAAGGACCCTGGGAGTTTCACTATTCCATGAACGATTGGAGACCAGTACTTCGGGAGAGCCCTATGCGACTTGGGAGCCAGCATTAACCTCATGCCCAAGTCCATTTTCAGAAAATTAGGCCTCGGGGAAGCTCAATCTACCATAGTGACGCTGCAACTGGCGGATCGATCCATCACGTATCTAGAAGGTATTATTGAGGATGTTCTTATCAAGGTGGACAAGTTCATCTTTCCTGCTGATTTTATTATCCTGGACTATGAAGAGGATAGAGAGGTACCAATTATTCTCGGTCGGCCTTTTCTCGCAACGGACAATGCGATAATCAATGTACGAGACGGAGAATTAACCATGCATGTGCAAAATGAAAAGGTTACATTCAACGTGCTCAAGTCGATACAGAGCCCAACGGATCCAGAGGATTGCTTAAGAATTGATTTAGGCAATTCGAAGGTTCAAAAGTTTCCTGAGATTGGTATTGAAAAGGACACGGAGGGGATTGCAAATGAAGGCTGCAAATTATCTTCCTATGTTAAAGACCGACTCGTTGGTTATGTCGGGTTCGAACAACTGACTAAGCCGTTGGAAAGTCAGGACATGGATATTAAAATGAATAATGGAATAGGGGAGTTTACATTTGATAGAATTGTAAATTTTCATGTCAAAAGACACCTACCTCATCGGCCGAAAGATCAAATTTGGCATAATTTTATGGACCGATAGGCTAAGATTGGATCTGAACTTCCAGGTTGCATTCTGAATGGCCGGGAATTCGAGGTGATGAAATTGAAAACGGACTGAACAACAGGAATGTCGAGCTGAGGACGTTAAGCTTGTTGGTCCCGAGTTGATGGCTAAACCCAAGAGGGGAGGGGTGAATTGGGTTCTTTAAAATTTCTTTTGGTAAATCAAAAATCTTAACCCCTTGAAAAAGTTAATCCCCTTTTTAAGCGAATGGAGAGCAAATAAGATAAAGCAGTAAAAATAAGTAGAACACAAGATTTATAGTGGTTCGGGCAAACCTTCCCTACTCCACTCTTCCAAGCTCACACTCCGTTGTGACTTGGGTTCCACTATGTATTCCAAGAATACACTTAGAGTCACCGCTCTCTTCTAGATTCAAAGCTCTAGGGGGCATACACAACTAGAGCCACTTGCTCTCTTCTAGATTCAAAGCTCTAGGGGGCATATACAACTAGAGCCACTTGCTCTCTTCTAGATTCAAAGCTCTAGGAGGCATATACAATCACTTGCACAAGTAGGTGATGAGTCTCACTCCAATCACACCCTACTTTGCATACACTTGATCTTAGCTACCCAAGCTAAATCAAGATTTATACAACCAAATAAAGAAATGAATAAAAACTACACTTTACAGATTTGTGTAGGCAGTTTTGAGCTCGAGGAAGAAATCAAAAACAGCTGGGATGATGATCGTTGAAGCAACCTGCAGTTTGAAACTCTTTCTTCCTTTGAAACACTCAAATATGGAGAAAAGGGATTTGAAAGTCTTTCTTGCACTTCTTTTCTCTCTATGATCCTTAGAGTAGTGTCACTTATCTTCTCACGTTCATTTGAATTGTCTTTTTATAGATTGAGGAAAATATGAACGTTGTAGAAGTGGTTGGCGTGCAATAAATGAACTCCAACGTTAAAAAATTTGACCGTTATTCTCCAAGTCTAAGATGAAGTCGACTTGGCCTGCGACTTGGCTTCCAAGTCGCACATGGAGTCGACTTGGCCTGCGACTTGGGTTCTTCAGAAACTCAAGTCTGAGACTTGGGTCAACTTGGCTTTCAGACTTCAACTCAAGTCGATCCTGAAGTCGACTCGGGTTGCGACTTGGCTTGATCTATTGCAGAAACGCCTTGATCCTTACTTAGTTTGCTTTAGATTTCTCCCTTTAGTCTTCATGAATGTTGAGTGGCCTTTATGTTTGTAGTTCTTGTGATTCGATGAAGAGCTTGGCCTGGATACTCTTGAAATGTCTTGAATCTTGCAAACTATTTGAAAGCTTTGAGTCCTTACACAAAATATGTGTGTTCCTTGCTTTGTTTTGGACTCACTTGATCTTCATGACTTGGGTATTACTCCATTTGGAAGCTATCTTGAAGATTTTGTATTGAGCTTGATAGACTTGATTTGAACTTGAACTTGGATTCTTGCTTTGATCTTAAGTCACTTTAAGAATAGTCTTTAAAGCTCATTTGTATGTGAGAAACTTCAAATGGATGTCTTGGATATGCTTTGAAACTTCAGCTTAGACCTCAAAACTTCTCAAGTCGAAGTTGGAGTCGACCTGGTTTGCGACTTCGCCCAAGTCGCACATGGAGTCGACTTCGTCTGCGACTTCGCATCTTCGGGAGCCAGATTTCAACGCTGGACATTTTTGTGCACTTTGAAGTCGATGCTGGAGTCGACTTCGTATGCGACTTGACTACCCAAGTCGCATGTGGAGTCGACTTGGCCTGCGACTTCACTCGTCAGAATTCCATTTTCAACTTTGTCCAGTTTTGGCTTGTTTGAAGTCGTTAGTGGAGTCGACTTCACTATCGACTTCACTCCCAAGTCGAAGTTCAAGTCGAATCGAAGATCGACTTGACTTCTCTGCTTTCCTTAAACACTTGGCAAACATATTAGTCATATATATATACTCAAATTAGTTCTTGTTAATCATCAAAACTCAATCCTTGGTCAATTTGTTTTATTTTGAACATTGTTTCCAACAATCTCCCCCTTTTTGATGATTGACAAAACTTCATTTGAGTTGATACCTTTCAAAAAAATTCAAACATGTTTATTTGAGAAAACAGAGCATATTCCTTGAACATATAATTTAGAGTTTTGAGTTTAAATGAGAATATTTTCAGAACATTAGTCATTTTGGCATAGAGTATGCTTGAATACCTTTCAAGCCATATATTGAGTATTAATCATTAAGAATACTTTGTATTTATAAAAATTGCAATCACTTATCAAATATATCAATCATATCAATCAAAAACCAATAAAACATCTTTTCATATATATATATGAAGTTTCATTACAGAGAACAGCAATTAAAGCATAAATGAAACCTTAAATACAATGTACCCAACCCAAAACTTAAAAAAAAAAAAAACTTTCAACTCAATTCCTATTCTATCTATTCTATCTCCCCCTTTTTGTCAATCAAGCAAAAATAATGATTTGATGAATTGAAATTGAGAGATCGGATATGGAATAGGTTTGATGGGACAATGATGGGCCGAGGAGTAAACAAGAGAAGCGTGATCGGGAGTTGCCTCTCTATGAACTGAACCCGACTCGTAGGGATCGAGTTCAGGCATGGGTCTCTTCTTATGATGGCCTGAGGCAAGATGATAGCGGATTTTTCGCATTTCCCGCTCGATTCTATCTTGTCGAGAATGCATATCTTCAAGCGCATTAAGGACACCGGTGACAAGACTTGTCATCCGGTTTTCTTGATAGCCCATTTCTGCCCTCATGGCAATGATTTCATCTTTGAGATCCCTTAGGGTGACCTCCTCAGAAGAGGTTGGAGGTACCCGTTCTCGTGCAACGGATCCTTGTGGGGAGTAGGAGCCGTGGGATTGAGGTGATGGTGGCTCTTCTGGAGCAGCCGGTGCCTCGGGAGGTTGCTCCCCCTCAGCTTGTGCTTGGTCCTCTTGATGCTCTTCTTCTGGAGCATCGGGCCGGAGTTCAAGTACATTAATTTTCATCCTCTGAATTAGTGCCTTGTTGATTGCATTTGTGGACTTGAGCACCTCATACGGCTCGCCTTCAATGTCCACCTCAAAATGTTTAAGGATCTTTGTGATCCAAGTGCCGTAAGGAAGGACGCCCCTTGGATTATCCTTTCGACTTGCCAAGGCTTCTAGAAATAATTTAGGTAGACTCACTTTGACTTTGTTTGCTACCTTCCATAAGATCCCAGCTTCTTGTGGGTTTAACTGATTTCTACCACCACCTTTGGGGTAGATGCAGTGGGCAATGAGAAGCCTTAGTACCCGAAGTCTGGGTGACAAATCCATGTATCGAAGAAACTTGATCCCCGGGTGATACTTGTTACTCCGGGTGAGCTGATTATATATCTGATCCATGGTAAGATCTTCCGGAAAAGGCTCTTCGATGTAAGGGACTCCAAGTATCTGTCCTAAATGACTCATTGCTCTGGTTTGGCTTGGAGTTATTCCGATTCCAAAATCTATATCTACTTCTTTGACATGTGTGCCAAAATTTTCTTCATCCCATTCATAGTAAAATATTCTGGTAAGATCTGGATAGACCTTGTCATCCTCCTTGAGCAATTTGGTCCATCCTTGAAAATCTAACAGGACTTCTATGTCGGACCCATAATCTTTCAAAAATTTGAAATCTATGATTTTCGGTATGAATACCTTTCGTTCATAGAAGTTCTTGTAGAACCGGCCGTGATTGATTTCGGTTCTGAAGTATGTATTGGGCATCTTCAAAACTTGAGTTTTGCCCGTTGCCGCAGTACCCCTTCTGCTTGCTCCGGAGTGTGTGCTCTGTGAAGCTTGGGCATGAGGTTGGCTTTCCGACCTTGTAGCTTGTTCCGATGTGTGAGTAGAAGCTTGGAACCGAACCCTTCTACCCGTAGAAGTTGAGGGTTCTTCTCGAACCCGTTTTGTAGGTGTCCTAGCTCTCCTAGGGACTTCTTCCTCAGTGTGAGATGTGGGAGGTCTAGGCACAGGCCTTTTTGATGGTTTGGAGATGGCTTTCCTCGGGGCCATTGAGATGGGAGTTTTGGAGTTTGGAATAGGAAAATGAACTTAGATTGAGAGAGGACTTGAGAGAGTTGAAAAGAAGAGTTAGAGAGAAAGAGAATGATGAGATGGATTTTGAGAATGGAACTTTGAGAATGGGACTTGAAAGTGTTGGTCCCGAGTTGATGGCTAAACCCAAGAGGGGAGGGGTGAATTGGGTTCTTTAAAATTTCTTTTGGTAAATCAAAAATCTTAACCCCTTGAAAAAGTTAATCCCCTTTTTAAACGAATGGAGAGCAAATAAGATAAAGCAGTAAAAATAAGTAGAACACAAGATTTATAGTGGTTCGGGCAAACCTTCCCTACTCCACTCTTCCAAGCTCACACTCCGTTGTGACTTGGGTTCCACTATGTATTCCAAGAATACACTTAGAGTCACCGCTCTCTTCTAGATTCAAAGCTCTAGGGGGCATACACAACTAGAGCCACTTGCTCTCTTCTAGATTCAAAGCTCTAGGGGGCATATACAACTAGAGCCACTTGCTCTCTTCTAGATTCAAAGCTCTAGGAGGCATATACAATCACTTGCACAAGTAGGTGATGAGTCTCACTCCAATCACACCCTACTTTGCATACACTTAATCTTAGCTACCCAAGCTAAATCAAGATTTATACAACCAAATAAAGAAATGAATAAAAACTACACTTTACAGATTTGTGTAGGCAGTTTTGAGCTCGAGGAAGAAATCAAAAACAGCTGGGATGATGATCGTTGAAGCAACCTGCAGTTTGAAACTCTTTCTTCCTTTGAAACACTCAAATATGGAGAAAAGGGATTTGAAAGTCTTTCTTGCACTTCTTTTCTCTCTATGATCCTTAGAGTAGTGTCACTTCTCTTCTCACGTTCATTTGAATGTCCTTTTATAGATTGAGGAAAATATGAACGTTGTAGAAGTGGTTGGCGTGCAATAAATGAACTCCAACGTTCAAAAATTTGACCGTTATTCTCCAAGTCTAAGATGAAGTCGACTTGGCCTGCGACTTGGCTTCCAAGTCGCACATAGAGTCGACTTGGCCTGCGACTTGGGTTCTTCAGAAACTCAAGTCTGAGACTTGGGTCAACTTGGCTTTCAGACTTCAACTCAAGTCGATCCTGAAGTCGACTCGGGTTGCGACTTGGCTTGATCTATTGCAGAAACGCCTTGATCCTTACTTAGTTTGCTTTAGATTTCTCCCTTTAGTCTTCATGAATGTTGAGTGGCCTTTATGTTTGTAGTTCTTGTGATTCGATGAAGAGCTTGGCCTGGATACTCTTGAAATGTCTTGAATCTTGCAAACTATTTGAAAGCTTTGAGTCCTTACACAAAATATGTGTGTTCCTTGCTTTGTTTTGGACTCACTTGATCTTCATGACTTGGGTATTACTCCATTTGGAAGCTATCTTGAAGATTTTGTTTTGAGCTTGATAGACTTGATTTGAACTTGAACTTGGATTCTTGCTTTGATCTTAAGTCACTTTAAGAA
The DNA here is from genome assembly GCA_030490835.1 of Annona cherimola. Taxonomy (NCBI): domain Eukaryota; kingdom Viridiplantae; phylum Streptophyta; class Magnoliopsida; order Magnoliales; family Annonaceae; genus Annona; species Annona cherimola. The sequence goes on along the minus strand of CM059972.1, from coordinate 51,081,226 downwards.
TAGTCTTTAAAGCTCATTTGTATGTGAGAAACTTCAAATGGATGTCTTGGATATGCTTTGAAACTTCAGCTTAGACCTCAAAACTTCTCAAGTCGAAGTTGGAGTCGACCTGGTTTGCGACTTCGCCCAAGTCGCGCTTGGAGTCGACTTCGTCTGCGACTTCGCATCTTCGGGAGCCAGATTTCAACGCTGGACATTTTTGTGCACTTTGAAGTCGATGCTGGAGTCGACTTCGTATGCGACTTGACTACCCAAGTCGCATGTGGAGTCGACTTGGCCTGCGACTTCACTCGTCAGAATTCCATTTTCAACTTTGTCCAGTTTTGGCTTGTTTGAAGTCGTTAGTGGAGTCGACTTCACTATCGACTTCACTCCCAAGTCGAAGTTCAAGTCGAATCGAAGATCGACTTGACTTCTCTGCTTTCCTTAAACACTTGGCAAACATATTAGTCATATATATATACTCAAATTAGTTCTTGTTAATCATCAAAACTCAATCCTTGGTCAATTTGTTTTATTTTGAACATTGTTTCCAACAATCTCCCCCTTTTTTGATGATTGACAAAACTTCATTTGAGTTGATACCTTTCAAAAAATTCAAACATGTTTATTTGAGAAAATAGAGCATATTCTTTGAACATATAATTTAGAGTTTTGAGTTTTTATAGAGTATGCTTGAATACCTTTCAAGCCATATATTGAGTATTAATCATTAAGAATACTTTGTATTTATAAAAATTGCAATCACTTATCAAATATATCAATCATATCAATCAAAAACCAATAAAACATCTTTTCATATATATATATGAAGTTTCATTACAGAGAACAGCAATTAAAGCATAAATGAAACCTTAAATACAATGTACCCAACCCAAAACTTAAAAAAAAAAAAAAAACTTTCAACTCAATTCCTATTCTATCTATTCTATCTCCCCCTTTTTGTCAATCAAGCAAAAATAATGATTTGATGAATTGAAATTGAGAGATCGGATATGGAATAGGTTTGATGGGACAATGATGGGCCGAGGAGTAAACAAGAGAAGCGTGATCGGGAGTTGCCTCTCTATAAACTGAACCCGACTCGTAGGGATCGAGTTCAGGCATGGGTCTCTTCTTATGATGGCCTGAGGCAAGATGATAGCGGATTTTTCGCATTTCCCGCTCGATTCTATCTTGTCAGGAATGCATATCTTCAAGCGCATTAAGGACACCGGTGACAAGACTTGTCATCCGGTTTTCTTGATAGCCCATTTCTGCCCTCATGGCAATGATTTCATCTTTGAGATCCCTTAGGGTGACCTCCTCAGAAGAGGTTGGAGGTACTCGTTCTCGTGCAACGGATCCTTATGGGGAGTAGGAGCCGTGGGATTGAGGTGATGGTGGCTCTTCTGGAGCAGCCGGTGCCTCGGGAGGTTGCTCACCCTCAGCTTGTGCTTGGTCCTCTTGATGCTCTTCTTCTGGAGCATCGGGCCGGAGTTCAAGTACATTGATTTTCATCCTCTGAATTAGTGCCTTGTTGATTGCATTTGTGGACTTGAGCACCTCATACGGCTCGCCTTCAATGTCCACCTCAAAATGTTTAAGGATCTTTGTGATCCAAGTGCCGTAAGGAAGGACGCCCCTTGGATTATCCTTTCGACTTGCCAAGGCTTCTAGAAATAATTTAGGTAGACTCACTTTGACTTTGTTTGCTACCTTCCATAAGATCCCAGCTTCTTGTGGGTTTAACTGATTTCTACCACCACCTTTGGGGTAGATGCAGTGGGCAATGAGAAGCCTTAGTACCCGAAGTCTGGGTGACAAATCCATGTATCGAAGAAACTTGATCCCCGGGTGATACTTGTTACTCCGGGTGAGCTGATTATATATCTGATCCATGGTAAGATCTTCCGGAAAAGGCTCTTCGATGTAAGGGACTCCAAGTATCTGTCCTAAATGACTCATTGCTCTGGTCTGGCTTGGATTTAACCCGATTCCAAAATCTATATCTACTTCTTTGACATGTGTGCCAAAATTTTCTTCATCCCATTCATAGTAAAATATTCTGGTAAGATCTGGATAGACCTTGTCATCCTCCTTGAGCAATTTGGTCCATCCTTGAAAATCTAATAGGTCTTCTATGTCGGACCCATAATCTTTCAAAAATTTGAAATCTATGATTTTCGGTATGAATACCTTTCGTTCATAGAAGTTCTTGTAGAACCGGCCGTGATTGATTTCGGTTCTGAAGTATGTAGTGGGCATCTTCAAAACTTGAGTTTTGCCCGTTGCCGCAATACCCCTTCTGCTTGCTCCGGAGTGTGTGCTCTGTGAAGATTGGGCATGAGGTTGGCTTTCCGACCTTGTAGCTTGTTCCGATGTGTGAGTAGAAGCTTGGAACCGAACCCTTCTACCCGTAGAAGTTGAGGGTTCTTCTCGAACCCGTTTTGCAGGTGTCCTAGCTCTCCTAGGGACTTCTTCCTCAGTGTGAGATGTGGGAGGTCTAGGCACAGGCCTTTTTGATGGTTTGGAGACGGCTTTCCTCGGGGCCATTGAGATGGGAGTTTTGGAGTTTGGAATAGGAAAATGAACTTAGATTGAGAGAGGACTTGAGAGAGTTGAAAAGAAGAGTTAGAGAGAAAGAGAATGATGAGATGGATTTTGAGAATGGAACTTTGAGAATGGGACTTGAAAGAACTTGAGATATTTTGAGAATGGGAGGAGAAATGAGAGAGTAGTTGAGGGAGAGAGATAGAACTGAGATGGAGGAGACGGATTGAGAGAGTTGGGAGAAGAAATGAGAGAATGCCGGAGAGATGGAAATAGCCGGAGAAGAGAGAGATAAGGAAGAAGCTGGGAAGCCGGAAAGAAATGAGGAAGAAAAGAAAGAGAAGAGAAGAAAAAGGAAGAGAAGTCGGCCGAATGCGAAACGTCGCGCGCGGAGTCGACTTGCCCTAGGCGAAGTCGACTTCGGTCCTTCTGGAGTCGACTTCGCCTGGGGCGGAGTCGACTTCGACCCTAGTGGAGTCGACTTCGCTTCTGAAGCGGAGTCGACCTGGCGTCCCTGGAGTCGACTTGACTCATCGACTTGACATTTTCAAATTTAATTTTCTTATGTATTTTTCCTAGTTAAGCTCTATCATCCCCATATCATTCCTAATCTTATAAAATGAATCTTTGGCTAGAGGTTTGGTAAAGATATCAGCAATTTGGTCTTCTGTTTTCACATATTCTAAGCACACATCATGATTTTCAACATGTTCTCTAATAAAATGGTGTCTTACATCAATATGTTTAGTTCTTGAATGCAGTACAGGATTTTTAGTTAAACATATTGCACTTGTATTATCACATCTAATTGGAATATCAACATATTCAATACCATAATCCTTTAATTGTTGTTTCATCCAAAGTAGTTGGGCACAACAACTACCGGCGGCTATGTATTCGGCTTCCGCAGTAGATAGAGCAACACTTGTTTGTTTTCTTGAATACCATGAAACCAACATATGTCCAAGAAATTGACAAGTTCCACTAGTACTCTTTCTATCTACTTTGTATCCGGCAAAATCTGCATCCGAATAGCCGATTAGATCAAAGGTTGACCCCTTTGGATACCATAGTCCAAGGTTTGTAGTTTTTATCAAATATTTAAAAATTCTTTTTACAGCAAGTAGATGTGATTCTTTGGGACATGCTTGAAATCTAGAGCACATACAAACACTAAATAAGATATCTCGTCTAGAAGCAGTTAAATAAAGCAAAGTTCCTATCATGCTCCTATAAAGCTTTTGATCGATACTTTTACCGTTTTCATCCGTGTCGATTTTGATTGTTGAGCTCATTGGAGTGTTTGCCCCTTTGCTATTCTGCATTCCAAATTTCTTGAGCATCTCTTTGACATACTTGGACTGGTTCAGAAATATTCCTTCACTTTGTTGCTTGATTTGTAGTCCAAGGAAGAAATTTAATTCTCCCATCATGCTCATTTCGAATTCATTCTGCATAATCTTAGAAAATTCTTGGCATAGATTTTTGTCAGTAGCACCGAAGATTATGTCATCTACATAAATTTGTACAATTAAAATATTGCTATTTTTATATTTGATGAACAAAGTAGTGTCTACTTTCCCTCTTTGAAATTCATGATCAATCAAGAATTTGTTCAACCTTTCATACCAAGCTCTTGGAGCTTGTTTTAATCCATATAGTGCTTTGGTCAATTTATACACATATTTTGATTGATCCTTATCTTCAAAACCAGGGGGTTGTTCAACATATACTTCTTCATTCAAATAGCCATTCAAAAATGCACTCTTCACATCCATTTGGAACAATTTGAAATTCATATGTGAAGCGAATGCTAATAAGATACGTATGGCTTCTAATCTAGCCACGGGTGCATATGATTCTTCAAAATCAATTCCTTCTTCTTGGGAGTACCCTTTGGCTACTAATCGTGCCTTGTTTCTAATTACAAGTCCACTTTCATCCAATTTGTTCCTAAATACCCATTTGGTACCAATGACAGTATGATTTTCTGGTCTAGGAACTAATTGCCATACATTGTTCCTTTCAAATTGGTTTAGCTCTTCTTGCATTGCTATAGTCCAGTTTTCATCATTTAGAGCTTGTTCAATGGTATTTGGTTCAATTTTTGATACGAAGGCATATTGACCATAAATGTTTTGTTTTGATCTTCTAGTCTTCACTCCTTCATATATATTTCCAATAACCTGCTCAATTGGATGGGCATTTTTGAACTTTAAATCAGTTGGAGGTTTGTAAGATTCATTACCTTCACTTACCTCTTCCTCCACTGGATTTTCTGGCTTGAGCTCGAGTTCCTTTGGTTGTTCTTTGCTTTTTGTCTCATCTGCATCACTTAGTTCATCCTCCTTTCTCGGACTTTGGTTAATTTCATCAAATACAACATGTATGGATTCTTCTACAACTTGGTTTCGTTTGTTGAATACTCTATATGCTTTGCTATTTGATGAATAACCAAGGAATATAGCCTCATCGCTTTTGGCATCTAATTTGCCCAAATTGGTTTTTCCATTGTTTAAAACATAGCATGTACATCCAAAAGTATGAAAATATGAGATATTTGGTTTCCTTCCTTTCCATAGTTCATATGGGGTCTTTTTCAAGATTGCTTGAATGGTAACTCGGTTCAAAACATGACAAGCTGTACTCACAGCTTCACCCCAAAATTTCTTGGATAGATTGCTCTCATTTAGCATAGTTCTAGCCATCTCTTGTATAGTTCTATTTTACATTGACCATCTAATTCATCAAGTGAAACCAAATAAATATTTCCATGTCTTTTACCACTAAACATGATATGTTCTCCATCAAGTACATTACATATAGATGATTCAAACACAACTTTGTATCCTTTATCACATAATTGGCTAATGCTCATTAAATTGTGTTTGAGTCCTTCAACAAACAAAACATCTTCCATGCATGCATTTGAAATACTATGTATATTTCCTTTACCTTTAATTTTACCTTTTTCATTATTGCCAAAGGCAACCATTCCATCATTACAAGGCTTGAGTTTGTGAAACAAACTTCTTTCACCGGTCATATGCCTTGAGCAACCGCTATCCATGAACCATTCATTGTTTGCCTTTGCCTTAAAACATGTCTGAAAAATAAGGAAATAAATCTTATCTTTTTGGTACCCATTTTATGGGTCCATTTGGGTTAGTAATAGAATCTAATCTAAGTTGATCTAACTTTGAAAGCCCAAATCTTGTGTTTCTTGGAACCCAAACTAATTTAGCACCATGGTCATATAGTTTCTTAAAATTACATTTGTAAGTTTTATGACCCATCTTATTGCAGAAATTACAAGCCAAAGGTAATCTTAGAGTAGGTCTCCAAGCATGCAAAGGTTCAATCATTGGTCTTCTAGTCCACTTAAAATTTTTCTTTTGTGGCTTGTATATAGATGCAGTTTTAGTTTGATATTTCTCAAATATTTGTACATTTGATTTGCTACTTTCTCCTTGCTCAAATGTATGATACCCAAGACCTCTTTTATGTGTTTGGGAGGTCATATTCAAAAACATTTTGACGCTTTCTCCTGGATTAGAGAACTTAGCTAATGATTCATTTAATGATTTGTTCTCCTTTTTTAGCAGATCATTTTCATCTTTCAATTTGTCTAATCTTTCTGCAAGTTTACCATTTACAATTATTGTTGCATCACATTGTCTTTTCTTAATTGTAAACCTGCTTCCTAATTTCTTTATTTCTTCATATAATGAATCATATGCAGTTTGTAGTTCATCTAATTCAGTACATTTGAGGCATTCTTGAAAGGAAGAATAACTTGATTCAGAAAGAGAGAGTTTAGAGCTTACCTCTTCATTGCTTGTGTCTTTTGTTGAGGTAATTTGTTCTCCTTGCTCGATTTGTGTCATGCAGCAAATTCTTGCACATTCTTCCGCCTCTATGTCGTCGGTTGAGGAACTACTCGTCGTAGATTCTTCATCATTTACGTACATGCCTCTTCCTTTGTATTTCTGGAATCTTCTATTGTTCCCTCGATTCTTTCTTTGTTCTTTTGCCTTGTTTTCTTCGGGAGTTGGACATTGAGCCTGCATATGTCCCGAACCGCCACATCGGTAGCATTTGGTTGATTCTTTCTTCTTTTCTCTGGGAGTTCTTTCTTTGAAGCTTCTGAAATTCTTGCCTTTCCTCACACATTTTCTGAAGCGTTTTGTGAGTAGGGCAATCTCATCGTCGTTTTGAGAAGAAGATGTGTCATCGGTGTCTTGTGCGGCTTTTAAGGCAATTGCTCTTTTGCCCCTGTGTTGATCTTCATTTCTTCTCTTGATTAGCTCATGTGACATGAGAGAGCTAATTAAGTCTTCAAGCTTTAATGTGTTAAGATCCTTGGCTTCTTCTATTGCAGTGATTTTTGGGGTCCATGATTCGGGTAGAGCTCTTAAAATTTTCATAACCTGCTCAGATTCAGTAATAGCCTTTCCAAGACCTTTTAGAGCATTAGTAATCTTTGAGAACCTAGCAAACATTTCAGAAATATTTTCTGTTTCTAGCATTCTAAAATTCTCTAGTTCTCCAATCAAAATATTTCTTCTCGTCCCTTGGACTTGAGAAGTTCCTTCATAGATAGAGGTTAGTGTATCCCATATCTCTTTGGCGGTTAAGCAAGAGGATACTCTATCATACTCAGAAGCAGTAAGAGCACAAAATAAATAGTTCATAGCTTTGGCGTTGCTCTTAACAGTTCTTACTTCCTCATCGGTCCATTTGGAAGCTCATTCATCGATAGGCAAAGTTACTCCATCTTGAATAGCAATCCAAGAATCCATATCGGTAGCCATGATGAGTTGCTTCATACGAAGCTTCCAATATCCAAAATTGTTCCCATCAAACAACGGTGGCCTTGTAAAGGATTGGCCTTCAGCAAAAGCGGGAACGGAAGTAGATTGGGATGCCATATTGATAGGATCTCTTTGGTAAACTCAAATACCTGCTCTGATACCACTTGTTGGTCCCGAGTTGATGGCTAAACCCAAGAGGGGAGGGGTGAATTGGGTTCTTTAAAATTTCTTTTGGTAAATCAAAAATCTTAACCCCTTGAAAAAGTTAATCCCCTTTTTAAACGAATGGAGAGCAAATAAGATAAAGCAGTAAAAATAAGTAGAACACAAGATTTATAGTGGTTCGGGCAAACCTTCCCTACTCCACTCTTCCAAGCTCACACTCCGTTGTGACTTGGGTTCCACTATGTATTCCAAGAATACACTTAGAGTCACCGCTCTCTTCTAGATTCAAAGCTCTAGGGGGCATACACAACTAGAGCCACTTGCTCTCTTCTAGATTCAAAGCTCTAGGGGGCATATACAACTAGAGTCACTTGCTCTCTTCTAGATTCGAAGCTCTAGGAGGCATATACAATCACTTGCACAAGTAGGTGATGAGTCTCACTCCAATCACACCCTACTTTGCATACACTTGATCTTAGCTACCCAAGCTAAATCAAGATTTATACAACCAAATAAAGAAATGAATAAAAACTACACTTTACAGATTTGTGTAGGCAGTTTTGAGCTCGAGGAAGAAATCAAAAACAGCTGGGATGATGATCGTTGAAGCAACCTGCAGTTTGAAACTCTTTCTTCCTTTGAAACACTCAAATATGGAGAAAAGGGATTTGAAAGTCTTTCTTGCACTTCTTTTCTCTCTATGATCCTTAGAGTAGTGTCACTTCTCTTCTCACGTTCATTTGAATGTCCTTTTATAGATTGAGGAAAATATGAACGTTGTAGAAGTGGTTGGCGTGCAATAAATGAACTCCAACGTTCAAAAATTTGACCGTTATTCTCCAAGTCTAAGATGAAGTCGACTTGGCCTGCGACTTGGGTTCTTCAGAAACTCAAGTCTGAGACTTGGGTCAACTTGGCTTTCAGACTTCAACTCAAGTCGATCCTGAAGTCGACTCGGGTTGCGACTTGGCTTGATCTATTGTAGAAACGCCTTGATCCTTACTTAGTTTGCTTTAGATTTCTCCCTTTAGTCTTCATGAATGTTGAGTGGCCTTTATGTTTGTAGTTCTTGTGATTCGATGAAGAGCTTGGCCTGGATACTCTTGAAATGTCTTGAATCTTGCAAACTATTTGAAAGCTTTGAGTCCTTACACAAAATATGTGTGTTCCTTGCTTTGTTTTGGACTCACTTGATCTTCATGACTTGGGTATTACTCCATTTGGAAGCTATCTTGAAGATTTTGTTTTGAGCTTGATAGACTTGATTTGAACTTGAACTTGGATTCTTGCTTTGATCTAAAGTCACTTTAAGAATAGTCTTTAAAGCTCATTTGTATGTGAGAAACTTCAAATGGATGTCTTGGATATGCTTTGAAACTTCAGCTTAGACCTCAAAACTTCTCAAGTCGAAGTTGGAGTCGACCTGGTTTGCGACTTCGCCCAAGTCGCGCTTGGAGTCGACTTCGTCTGCGACTTCGCATCTTCGGGAGCCAGATTTCAACGCTGGACATTTTTGTGCACTTTGAAGTCGATGCTGGAGTCGACTTCGTATGCGACTTGACTACCCAAGTCGCATGTGGAGTCGACTTGGCCTGCGACTTCACTCGTCAAAATTCCATTTTCAACTTTGTCCAGTTTTGGCTAGTTTGAAGTCGTTAGTGGAGTCGACTTCACTATCGACTTCACTCCCAAGTCGAAGTTCAAGTCGACTCGAAGATCGACTTGACTTCTCTGCTTTCCTTAAACACTTGGCAAACATATTAGTCATATATATATACTTAAATTAGTTCTTGTTAATCATCAAAACTCAATCCTTGATCAATTTGTTTTATTTTGAACATTGTTTCCAACAGAAAGAACTTGAGAGATTTTGAGAATGGGAGGAGAAATGAGAGAGTAGTTGAGGGAGAGAGATAGAACTGAGATGGAGGAGACGGATTGAGAGAGTTGGGAGAAGAAATGAGAGAATGCCGGAGAGATGGAAATAGCCGGAGAAGAGAGAGATAAGGAAGAAGCTGGGAAGCCGGAAAGAAATGAGGAAGAAAAGAAAGAGAAGAGAAGAAAAAGGAAGAGAAGTCGGCCGAATGCGAAACGTCGCGCGCGGAGTCGACTTGCCCTAGGCGAAGTCGACTTCGGTCCTTCTGGAGTCGACTTCGCCTGGGGCGGAGTCGACTTCGACCCTAGTGGAGTCGACTTCGCTTCTGAAGCGGAGTCGACCTGGCGTCCCTGGAGTCGACTTGACTCATCGACTTGACTCATCGACTTGACATTTTCAAATTTAATTTTCTTATGTATTTTTCCTAGTTAAGCTCTATCATCCCCATATCATTCCTAATCTTATAAAATGAATCTTTGGCTAGAGTTTTGGTAAAGATATCAGCAATTTGGTCTTCTGTTTTCACATATTCTAAGCACACATCATGATTTTCAACATGTTCTCTAATAAAATGGTGTCTTACATCAATATGTTTAGTTCTTGAATGCAGTACAGGATTTTTAGTTAAACATATTGCACTTGTATTATCACATCTAATTGGAATATCAACATATTCAATACCATAATCCTTTAATTGTTGTTTCATCCAAAGTAGTTGGGCACAACAACTACCGGCGGCTATGTATTCGGCTTCCGCAGTAGATAGAGCAACACTTGTTTGTTTTCTTGAATACCATGAAACCAACATATGTCCAAGAAATTGACAAGTTCCACTAGTACTCTTTCTATCTACTTTGTATCCGGCAAAATCTGCATCCGAATAGCCGATTAGATCAAAGGTTGACCCCTTTGGATACCATAGTCCAAGGTTTGTAGTTTTTATCAAATATTTAAAAATTCTTTTTACAGCAAGTAGATGTGATTCTTTGGGACATGCTTGAAATCTAGAGCACATACAAACACTAAATAAGATATCTCGTCTAGAAGCAGTTAAATAAAGCAAAGTTCCTATCATGCTCCTATAAAGCTTTTGATCGATACTTTTACCGTTTTCATCCGTGTCGATTTTGATTGTTGAGCTCATTGGAGTGTTTGCCCCTTTGCTATTCTGCATTCCAAATTTCTTGAGCATCTCTTTGACATACTTGGACTGGTTCAGAAATATTCCTTCACTTTGTTGCTTGATTTGTAGTCCAAGGAAGAAATTTAATTCTCCCATCATGCTCATTTCGAATTCATTCTGCATAATCTTAGAAACTTCTTGGCATAGATTTTTGTCAGTAGAACCGAAGATTATGTCATCTACATAAATTTGTACAATTAAAATATTGCTATTTTTATATTTGATGAACAAAGTAGTGTCTACTTTCCCTCTTTGAAATTCATGATCAATCAAGAATTTGTTCAACCTTTCATACCAAGCTCTTGGAGCTTGTTTTAATCCATATAGTGCTTTGGTCAATTTATACACATATTTTGATTGATCCTTATCTTCAAAACCAGGGGGTTGTTCAACATATACTTCTTCATTCAAATAGCCATTCAAAAATGCACTCTTCACATCCATTTGGAACAATTTGAAATTCATATGTGAAGCGAATGCTAATAAGATACGTATGGCTTCTAATCTAGCCACGGGTGCATATGATTCTTCAAAATCAATTCCTTCTTCTTGGGAGTACCCTTTGGCTACTAATCGTGCCTTGTTTCTAATTACAAGTCCACTTTCATCCAATTTGTTCCTAAATACCCATTTGGTACCAATGACAGTATGATTTTCTGGTCTAGGAACTAATTGCCATACATTGTTCCTTTCAAATTGGTTTAGCTCTTCTTGCATTGCTATAGTCCAGTTTTCATCATTTAGAGCTTGTTCAATGGTATTTGGTTCAATTTTTGATACGAAGGCATATTGACCATAAATGTTTTGTTTTGATCTTCTAGTCTTCACTCCTTCATATATATTTCCAATAACCTGCTCAATTGGATGGGCATTTTTGAACTTTAAATCAGTTGGAGGTTTGTAAGATTCATTACCTTCACTTACCTCTTCCTCCACTGGATTTTCTGGCTTGAGCTCGAGTTCCTTTGGTTGTTCTTTGCTTTTTGTCTCATCTGCATCACTTAGTTCATCCTCCTTTCTCGGACTTTGGTTAATTTCATCAAATACAACATGTATGGATTCTTCTACAACTTGGTTTCGTTTGTTGAATACTCTATATGCTTTGCTATTTGATGAATAACCAAGGAATATAGCCTCATCGCTTTTGGCATCTAATTTTCCCAAGTTGGCTTTTCTATTGTTCAAAACATAACATGTACATCCAAAAGCATGAAAATAAGATATATTTGGTTTCCTTCCTTTCCAAAGTTCATATGGAGTCTTTTTCAAGATTGCTCGAATGGTAACACGGTTCAAAACATGACAAGCTGTACTCACAGCTTCACCCCAAAATTTCTTGGATAGATTGCTCTCATTTAGCATAGTTCTAGCCATCTCTTGTATAGTTCTATTTTACATTGACCATCTAATTCATCAAGTGAAACCAAATAAATATTTCCATGTCTTTTACCACTAAACATGATATGTTCTCCATCAAGTACATTACATATAGATGATTCAAACACAACTTTGTATCCTTTATCACATAATTGGCTAATGCTCATTAAATTGTGTTTGAGTCCTTCAACAAACAAAACATCTTCCATGCATGCATTTGAAATACTATGTATATTTCCTTTACCTTTAATTTTACCTTTTTCATTATTGCCAAAGGCAACCATTCCATCATTACAAGGCTTGAGTTTGTGAAACAAACTTCTTTCACCGGTCATATGCCTTGAGCAACCGCTATCCATGAACCATTCATTGTTTGCCTTTGCCTTAAAACATGTCTGAAAAATAAGGAAATAAATCTTATCTTTTTGGTACCCATTTTATGGGTCCATTTGGGTTAGTAATAGAATCTAATCTAAGTTGATCTAACTTTGAAAGCCCAAATCTTGTGTTTCTTGGAACCCAAACTAATTTAGCACCATGGTCATATAGTTTCTTAAAATTACATTTGTAAGTTTTATGACCCATCTTATTGCAGAAATTACAAGCCAAAGGTAATCTTAGAGTAGGTCTCCAAGCATGCAAAGGTTCAATCATTGGTCTTCTAGTCCACTTAAAATTTTTCTTTTGTGGCTTGTATATAGATGCAGTTTTAGTTTGATATTTCTCAAATATTTGTACATTTGATTTGCTACTTTCTCCTTGCTCAAATGTATGATACCCAAGACCTCTTTTATGTGTTTGGGAGGTCATATTCAAAAACATTTTGACGCTTTCTCCTGGATTAGAGAACTTAGCTAATGATTCATTTAATGATTTGTTCTCCTTTTTTAGCAGATCATTTTCATCTTTCAATTTGTCTAATCTTTCTGCAAGTTTACCATTTACAATTATTGTTGCATCACATTGTCTTTTCTTAATTGTAAACCTGCTTCCTAATTTCTTTATTTCTTCATATAATGAATCATATGCAGTTTGTAGTTCATCTAATTCAGTACATTTGAGGCATTCTTGAAAGGAAGAATAACTTGATTCAGAAAGAGAGAGTTTAGAGCTTACCTCTTCATTGCTTGTGTCTTTTGTTGAGGTAATTTGTTCTCCTTGCTCGATTTGTGTCATGCAGCAAATTCTTGCACATTCTTCCGCCTCTATGTCGTCGGTTGAGGAACTACTCGTCGTAGATTCTTCATCATTTACGTACATGCCTCTTCCTTTGTATTTCTGGAATCTTCTATTGTTCCCTCGATTCTTTCTTTGTTCTTTTGCCTTGTTTTCTTCGGGAGTTGGACATTGAGCCTGCATATGTCCCGAACCGCCACATCGGTAGCATTTGGTTGATTCTTTCTTCTTTTCTCTGGGAGTTCTTTCTTTGAAGCTTCTGAAATTCTTGCCTTTCCTCACACATTTTCTGAAGCGTTTTGTGAGTAGGGCAATCTCATCGTCGTTTTGAGAAGAAGATGTGTCATCGGTGTCTTGTGCGGCTTTTAAGGCAATTGCTCTTTTGCCCCTGTGTTGATCTTCATTTCTTCTCTTGATTAGCTCATGTGACATGAGAGAGCTAATTAAGTCTTCAAGCTTTAATGTGTTAAGATCCTTGGCTTCTTCTATTGCAGTGATTTTTGGGGTCCATGATTCGGGTAGAGCTCTTAAAATTTTCATAACCTGCTCAGATTCAGTAATAGCCTTTCCAAGACCTTTTAGAGCATTAGTAATCTTTGAGAACCTAGCAAACATTTCAGAAATATTTTCTGTTTCTAGCATTCTAAAATTCTCTAGTTCTCCAATCAAAATATTTCTTCTCGTCCCTTGGACTTGAGAAGTTCCTTCATAGATAGAGGTTAGTGTATCCCATATCTCTTTGGCGGTTAAGCAAGAGGATACTCTATCATACTCAGAAGCAGTAAGAGCACAAAATAAATAGTTCATAGCTTTGGCGTTGCTCTTAACAGTTCTTACTTCCTCATCGGTCCATTTGGAAGCTCATTCATCGATAGGCAAAGTTACTCCATCTTGAATAGCAATCCAAGAATCCATATCGGTAGCCATGATGAGTTGCTTCATACGAAGCTTCCAATATCCAAAATTGTTCCCATCAAACAACGGTGGCCTTGTAAAGGATTGGCCTTCAGCAAAAGCGGGAACGGAAGTAGATTGGGATGCCATATTGATAGGATCTCTTTGGTAAACTCAAATACCTGCTCTGATACCACTTGTTGGTCCCGAGTTGATGGCTAAACCCAAGAGGGGAGGGGTGAATTGGGTTCTTTAAAATTTCTTTTGGTAAATCAAAAATCTTAACCCCTTGAAAAAGTTAATCCCCTTTTTAAACGAATGGAGAGCAAATAAGATAAAGCAGTAAAAATAAGTAGAACACAAGATTTATAGTGGTTCGGGCAAACCTTCCCTACTCCACTCTTCCAAGCTCACACTCCGTTGTGACTTGGGTTCCACTATGTATTCCAAGAATACACTTAGAGTCACCGCTCTCTTCTAGATTCAAAGCTCTAGGGGGCATACACAACTAGAGCCACTTGCTCTCTTCTAGATTCAAAGCTCTAGGGGGCATATACAACTAGAGTCACTTGCTCTCTTCTAGATTCAAAGCTCTAGGAGGCATATACAATCACTTGCACAAGTAGGTGATGAGTCTCACTCCAATCACACCCTACTTTGCATACACTTGATCTTAGCTACCCAAGCTAAATCAAGATTTATACAACCAAATAAAGAAATGAATAAAAACTACACTTTACAGATTTGTGTAGGCAGTTTTGAGCTCGAGGAAGAAATCAAAAACAGCTGGGATGATGATCGTTGAAGCAACCTGCAGTTTGAAACTCTTTCTTCCTTTGAAACACTCAAATATGGAGAAAAGGGATTTGAAAGTCTTTCTTGCACTTCTTTTCTCTCTATGATCCTTAGAGTAGTGTCACTTCTCTTCTCACGTTCATTTGAATGTCCTTTTATAGATTGAGGAAAATATGAACGTTGTAGAAGTGGTTGGCGTGCAATAAATGAACTCCAACGTTCAAAAATTTGACCGTTATTCTCCAAGTCTAAGATGAAGTCGACTTGGCCTGCGACTTGGGTTCTTCAGAAACTCAAGTCTGAGACTTGGGTCAACTTGGCTTTCAGACTTCAACTCAAGTCGATCCTGAAGTCGACTCGGGTTGCGACTTGGCTTGATCTATTGTAGAAACGCCTTGATCCTTACTTAGTTTGCTTTAGATTTCTCCCTTTAGTCTTCATGAATGTTGAGTGGCCTTTATGTTTGTAGTTCTTGTGATTCGATGAAGAGCTTGGCCTGGATACTCTTGAAATGTCTTGAATCTTGCAAACTATTTGAAAGCTTTGAGTCCTTACACAAAATATGTGTGTTCCTTGCTTTGTTTTGGACTCACTTGATCTTCATGACTTGGGTATTACTCCATTTGGAAGCTATCTTGAAGATTTTGTTTTGAGCTTGATAGACTTGATTTGAACTTGAACTTGGATTCTTGCTTTGATCTTAAGTCACTTTAAGAATAGTCTTTAAAGCTCATTTGTATGTGAGAAACTTCAAATGGATGTCTTGGATATGCTTTGAAACTTCAGCTTAGACCTCAAAACTTCTCAAGTCGAAGTTGGAGTCGACCTGGTTTGCGACTTCGCCCAAGTCGCGCTTGGAGTCGACTTCGTCTGCGACTTCGCATCTTCGGGAGCCAGATTTCAACGCTGGACATTTTTGTGCACTTTGAAGTCGATGCTGGAGTCGACTTCGTATGCGACTTGACTACCCAAGTCGCATGTGGAGTCGACTTGGCCTGCGACTTCACTCGTCAAAATTCCATTTTCAACTTTGTCCAGTTTTGGCTAGTTTGAAGTCGTTAGTGGAGTCGACTTCACTATCGACTTCACTCCCAAGTCGAAGTTCAAGTCGACTCGAAGATCGACTTGACTTCTCTGCTTTCCTTAAACACTTGGCAAACATATTAGTCATATATATATACTTAAATTAGTTCTTGTTAATCATCAAAACTCAATCCTTGATCAATTTGTTTTATTTTGAACATTGTTTCCAACAGAAAGAACTTGAGAGATTTTGAGAATGGGAGGAGAAATGAGAGAGTAGTTGAGGGAGAGAGATAGAACTGAGATGGAGGAGACGGATTGAGAGAGTTGGGAGAAGAAATGAGAGAATGCCGGAGAGATGGAAATAGCCGGAGAAGAGAGAGATAAGGAAGAAGCTGGGAAGCCGGAAAGAAATGAGGAAGAAAAGAAAGAGAAGAGAAGAAAAAGGAAGAGAAGTCGGCCGAATGCGAAACGTCGCGCGCGGAGTCGACTTGCCCTAGGCGAAGTCGACTTCGGTCCTTCTGGAGTCGACTTCGCCTGGGGCGGAGTCGACTTCGACCCTAGTGGAGTCGACTTCGCTTCTGAAGCGGAGTCGACCTGGCGTCCCTGGAGTCGACTTGACTCATCGACTTGACTCATCGACTTGACATTTTCAAATTTAATTTTCTTATGTATTTTTCCTAGTTAAGCTCTATCATCCCCATATCATTCCTAATCTTATAAAATGAATCTTTGGCTAGAGTTTTGGTAAAGATATCAGCAATTTGGTCTTCTGTTTTCACATATTCTAAGCACACATCATGATTTTCAACATGTTCTCTAATAAAATGGTGTCTTACATCAATATGTTTAGTTCTTGAATGCAGTACAGGATTTTTAGTTAAACATATTGCACTTGTATTATCACATCTAATTGGAATATCAACATATTCAATACCATAATCCTTTAATTGTTGTTTCATCCAAAGTAGTTGGGCACAACAACTACCGGCGGCTATGTATTCGGCTTCCGCAGTAGATAGAGCAACACTTGTTTGTTTTCTTGAATACCATGAAACCAACATATGTCCAAGAAATTGACAAGTTCCACTAGTACTCTTTCTATCTACTTTGTATCCGGCAAAATCTGCATCCGAATAGCCGATTAGATCAAAGGTTGACCCCTTTGGATACCATAGTCCAAGGTTTGTAGTTTTTATCAAATATTTAAAAATTCTTTTTACAGCAAGTAGATGTGATTCTTTGGGACATGCTTGAAATCTAGAGCACATACAAACACTAAATAAGATATCTCGTCTAGAAGCAGTTAAATAAAGCAAAGTTCCTATCATGCTCCTATAAAGCTTTTGATCGATACTTTTACCGTTTTCATCCGTGTCGATTTTGATTGTTGAGCTCATTGGAGTGTTTGCCCCTTTGCTATTCTGCATTCCAAATTTCTTGAGCATCTCTTTGACATACTTGGACTGGTTCAGAAATATTCCTTCACTTTGTTGCTTGATTTGTAGTCCAAGGAAGAAATTTAATTCTCCCATCATGCTCATTTCGAATTCATTCTGCATAATCTTAGAAAATTCTTGGCATAGATTTTTGTCAGTAGAACCGAAGATTATGTCATCTACATAAATTTGTACAATTAAAATATTGCTATTTTTATATTTGATGAACAAAGTAGTGTCTACTTTCCCTCTTTGAAATTCATGATCAATCAAGAATTTGTTCAACCTTTCATACCAAGCTCTTGGAGCTTGTTTTAATCCATATAGTGCTTTGGTCAATTTATACACATATTTTGATTGATCCTTATCTTCAAAACCAGGGGGTTGTTCAACATATACTTCTTCATTCAAATAGCCATTCAAAAATGCACTCTTCACATCCATTTGGAACAATTTGAAATTCATATGTGAAGCGAATGCTAATAAGATACGTATGGCTTCTAATCTAGCCACGGGTGCATATGATTCTTCAAAATCAATTCCTTCTTCTTGGGAGTACCCTTTGGCTACTAATCGTGCCTTGTTTCTAATTACAAGTCCACTTTCATCCAATTTGTTCCTAAATACCCATTTGGTACCAATGACAGTATGATTTTCTGGTCTAGGAACTAATTGCCATACATTGTTCCTTTCAAATTGGTTTAGCTCTTCTTGCATTGCTATAGTCCAGTTTTCATCATTTAGAGCTTGTTCAATGGTATTTGGTTCAATTTTTGATACGAAGGCATATTGACCATAAATGTTTTGTTTTGATCTTCTAGTCTTCACTCCTTCATATATATTTCCAATAACCTGCTCAATTGGATGGGCATTTTTGAACTTTAAATCAGTTGGAGGTTTGTAAGATTCATTACCTTCACTTACCTCTTCCTCCATGAGATTTTCAGACTTGAGCTCTAGTTCCTTTGATTGTTCTTTGCCTTTCGTCTCATCTGCATCACTTAGTTCATCCTCCTTTCTCGGAGTTTGGTTAAATTCATCAAATACAACATGCATGGATTCTTCTACAACTTGATTTCGTTTATTGAATACTCTATATGCTTTGCTATTTGATGAATAACCAAGGAATATAGCCTCATCACTTTTGGCATCTAATTTTCCCAAGTTGGCTTTTCTATTGTTCAAAACATAACATGTACATCCAAAAGCATGAAAATAAGATATATTTGGTTTCCTTCCTTTCCAAAGTTCATATGGAGTCTTTTTCAAGATTGCTCGAATGGTAACACGGTTCAAAACATGACAAGCTGTACTCACAGCTTCACCCCAAAATTTCTTGGATAGATTGCTCTCATTTAGCATAGTTCTAGCCATCTCTTGTATAGTTCTATTTTTCCTTTCAACTACTCCATTTTGTTGTGGAGTTCTTGGTGCAGAAAATGTGTGGTGAATTCCTTTTTCATTACAAAATTCCATGAATCGTTTGTTTTCGAATTCGCCACCATGATCGCTTCTTATGGTCACAATAGTACTCTGTTTTTCATTTTGCACCAAATTCACAAAAGTTGCAAACATAGAGAAGGCTTCATCTTTACTAGCTAAGAGAATTATCCAAGTGAATCTTGAAAAATCATCAACTATGACAAATACATATTTCTTTCCACCAATGGTTGAAATGTCGGATGGCCCATATAGATCCATGTGTAGCAATTCAAGTGGCCTAGTGGTGGAAATTTCCTTTTTGGTAGAGAAAGGCATTTTGGGTTATTTTGATATTTGACATGCCTTACAAATTTTGTCTTTGTCGTATTTCAACTTTAGTAATCCTTCTACCAAATTCTTTTTCCATAGGGTCTTTATATTTCCCATGTTTACATGTCCAAGCCTTCTATGCCAAACCCATGGATCATTATCAATGACCATAAGACATTGACCATTCAATTCATCAAGTGAAACCAAATAAACATTTCCATGTCGTTTACCACTAAACATGATATGTTCTCCATCAAATACATTAGATATAGATGATTCAAACACAACTTTATATCCTTTATCACATAATTGGCTAATACTCATTAAATTGTGTTTGAGTCCTTCAACAAACAAAACATCTTCCATGCATGCATTTGAAATACTATGTATATTTCCTTTACCTTTAATTTTACCTTTTTCATTATTGCCAAAGGCAACCATTCCATCATTACAAGGCTTGAGTTTGTGAAACAAACTTCTTTCACCGGTCATATGCCTTGAGCAACCGCTATCCATGAACCATTCATTGTTTGCCTTTGCCTTAAAACATGTCTGAAAAATAAGGAAATAAATCTTATCTTTTTGGTACCCATTTTATGGGTCCATTTGGGTTAGTAATAGAATCTAATCTAAGTTGATCTAACTTTGAAAGCCCAAATCTTGTGTTTCTTGGAACCCAAACTAATTTAGCACCATGGTCATATAGTTTCTTAAAATTACATTTGTAAGTTTTATGACCCATCTTATTGCAGAAATTACAAGCCAAAGGTAATCTTAGAGTAGGTCTCCAAGCATGCAAAGGTTCAATCATTGGTCTTCTAGTCCACTTAAAATTTTTCTTTTGTGGCTTGTATATAGATGCAGTTTTAGTTTGATATTTCTCAAATATTTGTACATTTGATTTGCTACTTTCTCCTTGCTCAAATGTATTGTATCCAAGACCTTTGTATCCAAGACCTCTTTTATGTGTTTGGGAGGTCATGTTTAGAAACATTTTGACACTTTCTCCTGAATTAGAGAACTTATCTAATGATTCATTCAATGATTTGTTCTCCTTTTTTAGCAAATCATTTTCTTCTGCAAGTTTACCATTTATAATTATTACTGCATCACATTGTTTTTTCTTAATTGTAAACTTGCTTCCTAATTTCTTCATTTCTTCATATAAAGAATCATATGCCATTTGTAGCTCATCTAATTCAGCACATTTGAGGCATTCATGAGAGGAAGAATAACTTGAATTAGAAAGGGAGAGTTTGGAACTTATCTCTTCATTGCTTGTGCATTTTGTTGAGGTAGTTTGTTCTCCTTGCTCGATTTGTGCCATACAGCAAATTCTCGCACATTCTTCCGCTTCGATTTCGTCGGTTGAGGAGCTACTCGTTGTAGATTCCTCGTCATTCACGTACATGCCTCTTCCTTTATATTTCTGAAATCTTCTATTGTCCCCTCGATCCTTTCTTTGTTCTTTTGCCTTGTTTCCTTCGGGAGTTGGACATTGGGCTTGCATATGTCCCGAACCGCCGCATCGGTAGCACTTGGTTGATTCTTTCTTCTTCTCTCGGGGAGTTCTTTCTTTGAAGCTTCTGAAATTTTTGCCTTTCCTCACAAATTTTCTGAATCGTTTTGTGAGTAGAGCAATCTCGTCGTCATTTTGAGAAGAAGATGTGTCATCGGTGTCTTGTGCGGCTTTTAAGGCAATTGCTCTTTTGCCCCTGTGTTGATCTTCATTCCTTTTCTTAATTAGCTCATGTGACATAAGTGAGCTAATTAAGTCTTCAAGCTTCAGCGTGTTGAGGTCTTTGGCTTCTTCAATTGCAGTGATCTTTGGAGTCCATGATTCGGGTAGAGCTCTTAAAATCTTCATGACCTGCTCAGATTCAGATATTGCTTTTCCAAGACCTTTTAAAGCATTAGTAATCTTAGAGAATCTAGCAAACATTTCAGAAATATTTTCTGTTTCTAGCATTCTAAAGTTCTCTAGTTCTCCAATCAAAATATTCCTTCTCGTCCCTTGGACTTGAGAAGTTCCTTCGTAGATAGAGGTTAGTGTATCCCATATCTCTTTGGCGGTTAAGCAAGAGGATACTCTATCATACTCGGAAGCAGTGAGAGCACAAAATAAGGAGTTCATAGCTTTGGCATTGCTCTTCACTATTCTTACTTCCTCATCGGTCCATTTGGAAGCTCGTTCATCGGTAGGCAATATTACTCCATCTTGGATAGCAATCCAAGAGTCCATATCGGTAACCATGATGAGTTGCTTCATACGAAGCTTCCAATATCCAAAATTGTTCCCATCAAACAACGGTGGCCTTGTAAAGGATTGGCCTTCAGCAAATGCGGGAACGGAAGTAGATTGGGATGCCATTTCAATAAGATCTCTTTGGTAAACTCAAAGACCTGCTCTGATACCACTTGTTGGTCCCGAGTTGATGGCTAAACCCAAGAGGGGAGGGGTGAATTGGGTTCTTTAAAATTTCTTTTGGTAAATCAAAAATCTTAACCCCTTGAAAAAGTTAATCCCCTTTTTAAGCGAATGGAGAGCAAATAAGATAAAGCAGTAAAAATAAGTAGAACACAAGATTTATAGTGGTTCGGGCAAACCTTCCCTACTCCACTCTTCCAAGCTCACACTCCGTTGTGACTTGGGTTCCACTATGTATTCCAAGAATACACTTAGAGTCACCGCTCTCTTCTAGATTCAAAGCTCTAGGGGGCATACACAACTAGAGCCACTTGCTCTCTTCTAGATTCAAAGCTCTAGGGGGCATATACAACTAGAGCCACTTGCTCTCTTCTAGATTCAAAGCTCTAGGAGGCATATACAATCACTTGCACAAGTAGGTGATGAGTCTCACTCCAATCACACCCTACTTTGCATACACTTGATCTTAGCTACCCAAGCTAAATCAAGATTTATACAACCAAATAAAGAAATGAATAAAAACTACACTTTACAGATTTGTGTAGGCAGTTTTGAGCTCGAGGAAGAAATCAAAAACAGCTGGGATGATGATCGTTGAAGCAACCTGCAGTTTGAAACTCTTTCTTCCTTTGAAACACTCAAATATGGAGAAAAGGGATTTGAAAGTCTTTCTTGCACTTCTTTTCTCTCTATGATCCTTAGAGTAGTGTCACTTATCTTCTCACGTTCATTTGAATTGTCCTTTTATAGATTGAGGAAAATATGAACGTTGTAGAAGTGGTTGGCGTGCAATAAATGAACTCCAACGTTCAAAAATTTGACCGTTATTCTCCAAGTCTAAGATGAAGTCGACTTGGCCTGCGACTTGGCTTCCAAGTCGCACATGGAGTCGACTTGGCCTGCGACTTGGGTTCTTCAGAAACTCAAGTCTGAGACTTGGGTCAACTTGGCTTTCAGATTTCAACTCAAGTCGATCCTGAAGTCGACTTGGGTTGCGACTTGGCTTGATCTATTGCAGAAACGCCTTGATCCTTACTTAGTTTGCTTTAGATTTCTCCCTTTAGTCTTCATGAATGTTGAGTGGCCTTTATGTTTGTAGTTCTTGTGATTCGATGAAGAGCTTGGCCTGGATACTCTTGAAATGTCTTGAATCTTGCAAACTATTTGAAAGCTTTGAGTCCTTACACAAAATATGTGTGTTCCTTGCTTTGTTTTGGACTCACTTGATCTTCATGACTTGGGTATTACTCCATTTGGAAGCTATCTTGAAGATTTTGTATTGAGCTTGATAGACTTGATTTGAACTTGAACTTGGATTCTTGCTTTGATCTTAAGTCACTTTAAGAATAGTCTTTAAAGCTCATTTGTATGTGAGAAACTTCAAATGGATGTCTTGGATATGCTTTGAAACTTCAGCTTAGACCTCAAAACTTCTCAAGTCGAAGTTGGAGTCGACCTGGTTTGCGACTTCGCCCAAGTCGCACTTGGAGTCGACTTCGTCTGCGACTTCGCATCTTCGGGAGCCAGATTTCAACGCTGGACATTTTTGTGCACTTTGAAGTCGATGCTGGAGTCGACTTCGTATGCGACTTGACTACCCAAGTCGCATGTGGAGTCGACTTGGCCTGCGACTTCACTCGTCAGAATTCCATTTTCAACTTTGTCCAGTTTTGGCTTGTTTGAAGTCGTTAGTGGAGTCGACTTCACTATCGACTTCACTCCCAAGTCGAAGTTCAAGTCGACTCGAAGATCGACTTGACTTCTCTGCTTTCCTTAAACAATTGGCAAACATATTAGTTATATATATATATACTCAAATTAGTTCTTGTTAATCATCAAAACTCAATCCTTGGTCAATTTGTTTTATTTTGAACATTGTTTCCAACAAAGCTTAGCGCTGAACGGGAGGCAACCCATTGATTAGTTATAGTTTGATTTGTATTTTTGTTTTTATTCTTGGTTTTTGGTTTTTATTTTTATCTTATAAAAAAAATATCGGTACCTAGCTGCCGACTGGGGGCACCCCGGCACCATGATGAACTCCGCGAAGAACACGGGCACCTAAGCGCCACATCTTGGCGCCCCGGCGCCGGGTCGTGGACAGCGCGACCCGTACGGAACTATAAAGCTAGGGTTAGGGTTCTAAACCCTAACCCAAGCCCCGGCGCCCACCCCTCTTCCTCCTTTTTCATTTCCAACCATTCAACTTTGATTTCAAGCCATTCCAACTCGAATCAAACTGCATTTCATCAAGGATTCACCCTACCATTTCATCCATTCCAACCATTCCATTTTCTTTCCTTTTCTCTTTTGCTTAGATCCATTCAAATCCATCTAAAACTCTGGTTTTTCCATCACTGTCCCCTTGATTTGGGCTCCATTTTGAGCCCCATTGTCGTCGTTTCCCCGTCCGGCGCTTGAAACCAGTTGACAGCAGGTTGGCGCCTAGGCGCCGCTACCTCCGCGCCCCAGCACCAGTGCAAAAGCAAGGCAACTTCAGAATTTCAGGCAGAAAGCTTTGTGGGAAAAAATTTCTTCATTTTTGGTACATTCCAAGTGCTTTGAAGTGATTTGCTAACTATTTGAGTAGAATATTGGATTGGATTGGATTGGTGAATTTTGTGCATTGATCTGTGGATTGGAGAGTGATTTGGGTTCGGTTTGTGGATTGGTCCTCGGTTTGGTTTGTAGATTGATTTTCTTGGAATTGGTTGGTGCTTGTTTGGTATTGGTTGAACGGTGACTTTTTTGGCGCATTTTGGAGTTTGGCTTGTTGTCTATTGGCTTGTCGAACTGCTTGGTTGTGTTGGAATTTTTGTAGGAAGGGCCGTTTGAGACTGCTTGGGTGCAACATGGCTTCTTCGTCATCGGCTAAGAGAAAGAAAGTTTAGGAGCCCGTTGAATTCGACGCGAACCGATTCATGTCCGCTTAGGCGTTCAAGCGGTACATGGACTCGCTTCAAAAGCGGCACTTGATTCCTGAGCAGGGAATAAAATATACTTCTTTCTCTGACAACATTATCAATGCACTGAATGCTCAAGGTTGGCAGAAATTCCTCGCACAGCCTGAGTCTGCAATAGTGCCAATGGTGAAAGAGTTCAACGCCAATGCCGTAGAACATGAGCAGGGCAGGGTGAAGATCCGGGGCAAGATCATTCCATTTCATGCTGAAGCGATCAACTCCTATTACAGATTGGGGTCTTTTGACTATCTAGACCAGTATGAGGAGTTTTTGGAGGGAGTAGGTCGAGATGTCAACTCTATCACCGAGCATATCTGCCAACGGCCTCCAACATGGAAGTCAACAGGAGGCCAACTCACATCATTCAAGCGCAGCGAGATGATGTAAAATGGGTGGATGTTTTTCCATTTTATTTCAGCCGGATGATCCCGTCGACCCACATCAGTGAGGTGACGATGGACAGAGCGCTGCTACTCCATGCCATCTACAGCGGCATGACGATCGATATGGGCTGCCTTATCTACCAGCAAATCTGTGTCTGCGCGACCGCACCCCGGGGCAGCTAATACTTCCTATCCCTCATCACCGGGCTCTGTATGTGGGCCAACGTCAGATGGGAGCCGACGGAGGAGGTCCTGAACTGTCAGGCCGTCATTGACGACCTCTCCTACCGCACCCAGCCACGGATCCGCACAGCCACCACACGCCTCAAAGCAGCTCCATCTGCAGTGGGTCCATCCTCGCAACTGCTATTCACGGCCGAGCGGCTAATAAACTTGGAGAATCTAGTGGCCGCCCAAGCTAGGTACCAGCGGCAGCATGACCGGGCGATGGAGGCCTACCTACAGCGGATAGCTGAAGATTGCCAGATTGACAACTCCACCCTCCCGCCTTTCCCACCGATGCCACCAGAGGTCCGAGCTTGCTTCGGGCAGCAGTCTCAGCCCCAGCCCGACGACGAGGCCGACGAGGACGATGAGGACGCGACGGAGTCCGATTCATGAGGGAGTCCCAGTCCTTTAGTTTTGCTTTTCTTCTCTTTTATTTTAGCTTTTCTTTGCATTTTCACTGTTAGTTCATTTTAGGATCATGCATTGAGGACAATGCTTCTCTCAAGTTTGGGGGGGTGTATAATTCTCAACCATAGGTTAGTTTTTCATTTTTATTTTTCATGTTTTATTTTATGTTGCATGTATGTCAATTCCAGCTAATGAAAGTTGTCTTTGTTTCAATCCATCTTATTCTGAAAAATGTGCAAGGTTGTGATTAATGTTGACTTGAAATTGAATTCATGAAAAAATGGGCTATTCAGATTAAAAACCAAGTATAAAAACAGGTTGAAAGTAACATGTGAAAGAATTAAAGGAATTTCATAATGCATTGTTCTAATTCAATCACAGGCATATCTTTCAGACCGAGATGATGAAAACTAAACTAAATAAATGATGACCAAGTACTTTAACGGGTTCAGAAATGGTATTATTTCACAAGAATTACTCAAACATGTTCAATACCCCTAACAAGGCATTAGAAAAAATTAATAAGGGGTGGTTGACCTAAGCTGAGTAACCGGGACTTGTCATCGACAAATGGCAAGGTTCACGTAAAAAGCAAAGGAAAATCACAGTAATAAGGCTTTAAAATAAAAATTCTCCCTAGATACCCTGAAATATAGTGAGGGGAGCCAAAAAAAAAAACAAATCTCTAGATATCGTGAAATATGGTGGGGAGGATTTTCGCAATAAGTTTGGGGGGAAAAGAATGTGTAGTGTTAGAAATTGAATTTAGTGACTTGATACCATTTGCTGTGACCAGTGCATTCAACTTAATCCTTAGTTTGCTTGTGCTCATTAACTTTCTAACCAGTTCTCTGATCGAATGGAAGACTTTGCACTATGGAATCTTAGCATCCACATGTAACTTGGTTTGAGAAAGAAAATGCATGTCTTGTTTTTATAATGAAGGATTTTTCAAGTGGGATTAATCTCGACCCTGTGAAATGGATAAGTGGATTGATTAAAACATGATAGGAAGCAAACGGAGTTGATAGAGTCTACACGAATTCATTGATTGATTGATTCATTCATTCATTAGGGTTACATGTGTTGCTCGAGGACTAGCAACATTTAAGTTTGGGGGTGTGATAACTCGTATTTTTGCGAGTTATCATGGTCCATTTCAGACTTGATTTGTGCATTAGTTCGAGAGATTAGGCTTAGTTTGCACTCATTTAGTTTAATTTTCATCTGCTTTGCATTTTAGGAGCATTATTTAGTTTTTAGGCATTTCTAGCATTATTTAGGCATTTTTAGTTCATTTAGTTAGTTTTTCCATCTTTTGCAGGAAGGACGGGACGTATGAAGGCAAAGCGGACGAGTTGAATGCAAGTTGAGGCAACCAGAGGCAGATGGATGGCGCCTAGGCGCCACCCTACATGCCTTGGCCATTTCCTGCACACACAGCTTACAGCATGGCTTCCATAGTGTTGGCTCCTAGGCACCACCCAGCGGCGCTCAGGCGCCACTTCATCTACATGAAACCCAAGTCAGACAATGTTGAAGCCACAAGTCAGGTATTGCCTCTAGGGAGTTGGCGCCTAGGCGCCACCCAAGGGGCGCCCAGGCGCCAGGCATGATCAACCACAAGATTTCAAGGAGAAGCTCCAAGCAAGATCAGTCCAAGGAGTTGGCGCCTAGGCGCTAGTGCATGAATTTCTAGGGTTTGCAGAATGTGTCCAAGTTGCCCAGCACACAGGGAGTTGGTGCCTAGGCGCCAATATGCATCCGTACGCGAATATTCTAGTGCGTAAGCTGCGCAAAAGGAACTTTATAAATAATTCCTAGGGGTTCGCAGGCGGGAGGAAAAGAGGAGAGAGCCTAAGGACGAACTAAAGTGCAAGGGAAAAAGAAAATCAAGATTAAAGCCCAGATTGAAGAGAGGATTCAAGTCCCATTGGTGGAAACCACCTAAAAACAGTTTTCTCTTATTCTTTCCAATTTTCTTTCTCTGCCTTTATGAATACTTTTCATATGGATGTATCGGATGCTAAGATCATGTCTTTGAACTAAACCTCTATTAGATGGATAGTTAGGATGAATTGAATTCTAAACTATATTGCTTCTTGGTTCTTAGAATATTTAGGAATGAATAGTTGATTTTATATATGATTGTGTATGATTTACCTTTGCATGTATGGATTGAATGCTTTTTACAAGATTAGTTACCTTGTAAGATGATTTAATTGCTTCATTTTTCCTTGGAAGAGGAAAATCTCTGCCGGATCCATGTACAAAGCACAGGTTTCTACCTTTGTGTAAGGAGAGTTGTTTAACGGATAGGAATATACCGTTAAACCCTGTGTAGTCATTATACAAGTTATAAACTTATCAATTTCACTTTATTTAATGGCGTGGGAACATAGCACTTAAATAGAGTGTAATTAGTTTTATATAATGTTGGAAGACATATGTGGCGCCCCAAACCGAGATGTCACTTCCTTACCTCAAGACCTTATCGATTGGTAAATGTGAATCAGGATTGTTGCCCTGATCACGCGGCAGGTTCTTAATTGGATCTTGTCCAAATTTTTTTTTTCGTTCATCATCGTTTTCTTCACATTCTACATCACTCATTCGTATCTTTACATTTCACACCATTATTCATCAATCATTTCTTTAAAATCAACATCATACATTATACAAGCGGCAATACACTTGTAATAAATTTCATCATCTCATTCATAGCATCTCTTCATACTTTTCTACAATGACATTTATATTTCCACACATACATACATTCAATCATTGAATCACATAAAACTTATAATTATAAATAAGTTCATATACATCAACATACCTTAGCACTTCAAACCATGCTATCCCATTTCTTATAGCCCACTTGGCTACCATCACATACCTTTCTTCTCCTGCTTAGGTTTGCAACCTCTTTAGCTTTTAGGTACCTGTCTAAGGTTTGGAAAAACAAAACGTGAGTGACAATTCAGTAAGCAAGCATTTTATGTTTTAAGGGCAAGGCTTCCTTTAAAACCTTTTTCTTAAACATCTTGAATATCTTTTTTACTTGAGGACATATATATGTCCTAAAACATTATCATAAAATCCTTATTTATAAGGACAGTTCCATGTCTTTGAACATTTTTCATAAACATTATTCTTAAAATCATTTACAAGCTACGTCTGGGCTTTTTAAGGCAAAACATACATTTTTTACCTTTTATGATTAATTCCTTTTTGTCTTGAGTGAACATTTCCAATGTTCCAAGACCTTTATATAAAACAATCTTTTGCCAGTGGACATCTCACGTCTATAATATTTTTCTCATAATTTCTTTGGCAAAGGAGGACATTCTCATGTCCTAAAACATCACTCACATAAGCCTTTCTCAGCAAAGGACATTTTTATGTCCAAAAACATTTTTCATCATAAAATCCTTTAGTCAAAAGACATTCAATGTCTCAAAACATTTTTCACATAACTTCCTTTGGCAATGGACATTCATATGTCCTAAAACACCTTTTATTAAAACACTATGGCATTGGACATTCTCATGTCCATAAACAATTTTCATTT
Organism: Annona cherimola; assembly: GCA_030490835.1. NCBI lineage: Eukaryota > Viridiplantae > Streptophyta > Magnoliopsida > Magnoliales > Annonaceae > Annona > Annona cherimola. The sequence goes on along the minus strand of CM059972.1, from coordinate 51,052,219 downwards.
AGGCTCTTTAATAATGGACATTTTTATGTCCGAAAACAAATTTGACATAAAATCCTTTTCATAGTCCCCGTCTTGGGGCTTGTTTATAACAAACAAAATATATAAAATACATATACCATTTTCATAAATGCATTTGCATACAAACATTTTCTTTTATTATTGTTATTTACACTTTTGTGTAAAACACCCTTTCTTTTAGGATAACTTATTCATAATAGCTCATAAAAATCCAATTTAGGATAACTTTTTCATATAAATGCTTTTATATCTCAATCTTTGGGCTTTTGAAAAGCAAAACGTATGCAAACACATTTCTCCCCATCCAGTAGTGACACTTAGAAAGTGATCATGCTACCTTTTGGATGAGAATCCTTAATAGCACGCTAGCCAGGCGGCTGTTCCTTTTTCCTGCTCCCATCTCAGGGAGGGCGCCGCTGGCACTCCTACCATCCCTTAGCGACTTGGTCATATGTAGAGTGGCCCCCGGTCATCTCAACCGTGCTCTACAATCGGCCTGTTCCTTGCACTGGTGCACCATACAACATTTTTACGGACCGCAGTCTGTTTAGTTTAAAAAACCATAGCCCGCAGCCCATGTCCTTTTAAACCGGGATCACAGACCTCAGTCTGCATCCATGACCGAAAAACATTATAGACCGAAGTCTATATTTTTAAAAATCATTTTTGAAAACACATCACAGACCACAGTTCGTGTCAACTTGTAAGCGAGCGCACCCACTTTAACAAGTTGTTATTTGAAATCTAATTTTAGGATGACCTTTCTTAAATTCTGTTAGAAACATTTTGAGTGAAACATTTTGATAAACATTTGAAATGTTTGAAAAATAATACATCTTAAAATCCTTATAAAAGAATTTCAAAATCTTTGAATTTTCAAAATTAAACCATTTTATGAAATCAACATAGGAGGTTGGTCATCCTTAAATCCTTTTCAACACATCCGTATAAACATTTTTCAAAACATTTTCAACATAGATTTCCTTGTCTAAAGGAAATCAAAGCTTTTCGAATATCAATTCAAAACATATGGACTATGTCTAAAGTATCATTTATAATTAAATATGTTGACATAGAAAATTAATCTTTTGCTTTTATAATCTTAATCATTTATCGTAAAACATCATAAGAGAAATTTAAAAGTTATTTATATTTGTTGTTTTGTGAAAAAGGGCAAAATTTCATTTTTCTTATAAAATACTTTTGAAACAACATCATAAAGAACTTTCTTATTTAAAAGAAAATTCATTAAAAACATCGACATAAAACATTAAATCCTTTAAAATTATATTTATGGAGAACTTGCTTACTCATAAGCAATTTCTCAGTTCCATTAACATAAAGCATTCCCATGATTGGCAACACTTGAGATAAATTATTTATCTTAAACAGTGTCGCTTGCTTCCCATGAAGCAAACCTTAAGGCTTTTCATTAAAGCCATCATTTTTCAAAACTTATGGCTTTGCATTAAAGTCGTCATTTTCAAAACTTGTGCTTGCCCATTCGTCAAAATATAATCATAAACATTTCATTTACATCATCATATAAAATGAAAATAGCATTTTAGAAAGTTCGCTTGCTTACCTGAGATAGCCATAATCTCTTTCCTTCCATTCTTTTCCTTGCCTTTGCCTAGATAAATGAAAATAATATTTTATTTATTTGCTTCATCTTCAAATACTTATTTTTCTTAGATTTTCTAACTTACATAAATCCATTTGGACTAGCTTAACCCTCTTGTTTTTCAAGTCGGGTATTCATACTTAGCAACATAGCGTATACATATCAATCATCCATTCATTCATTTTAATATCCTTATGTAGGGTAATCTTACATAAATATAATAATCATTCCTTAAATTATTATTTGGAGGTTCATTACCTTCATTTATCATTTTTAACATAGTTTTCATTTTTTCACACATTGGTGCTCATTTTAAGCACTTAGTGGCTAACTTAGATATCATATAATAATCTCAAAATTTGAGATTATCATTATTTACTAAAACAGCAACCTCATCCATGTGTTCCAATCATATATTTATGCATTTTTGCATTTTAATGCTTCACATAATCCATTTATCATTTTCAACATCAAAACATGGAAATCGGATCTTATACATAACCATAAGTTCCATCCTTTCTAAAACTCACCTTTAATAGGTTAAATCCTCATAATCATTTATGATACTTGTTTATATCCCATTTTAAGTTAAATTTCATCACAAAAATCTGGAATTTAACATTTATCTTGATTTATTCCTTATGCTGTCCATAATGCTGAATTCAGGCACATTGAATTCTCAAAATCTTGAATTAATACCAAATCAAGTATTTTTGATCTGAAATTTCTATCATACCTTAATAAATTCATGAATTAACCAAAATAAATTTTTCCAGCACAAATCATTAACCATTTATATTTATTAATGTGATCCTAAATATATATTATATATCCTGTAAAATTTTTAGCCCTAAATTCCTTGTATAAAAATGATTAAAAATCATTTGGTACCGCTGATCTTGACACCCGTTCAACCCTGTTCAAGTTGATTTTCTTGGATTTTTAATTTCCTACGTGCTTATCATTTTGAGCTGAAACTTATATATTTCCTTAATCGCTACATAATGAATCTTCTCAAAAATTTTCATGATAAATTTAGTTCATTTACTATTTATTCCCTATTTTGCTTTCCTAATTCAGATTTACTACACTTAAGTGTAGATTAGATGATATAGGTTGATTAATCCCCAAATTAAACTTTATAAATCAACTTATATAATTCATCTAATCATGAATCATCGTATAATCATTATTAAACATCAAAACAGCAACATCACATAGGATTTAAGAAAATTTCAGTTATGATTTTCAACCCATATCAAAGGGTATACTTACTTGGAATTGAATCAACTTGAACTCCATTTTTCCTAGCTTGGTTCCTCTTCTTTCTTCCCATTTTTCTATCTAGTTTCTCCTCTTTTTCTCCTCCTCATGCTGCTGGAATGGGGACATGAAGAGCTGCCTTTCTTGGGAATTTTTCCCATTTTTATTTTCTCTCTTTCTCTCTCCTATCCATATGGACGTTCACCTATGCATATGCTGGAATTTTCCAACTTGTGGGCCCCACTTCCCACAGAAATTAAACATGATTAAGATATGCTTATCCCCTATTTATAACATGGAAAAATATGGTCCAAGTAAATTATGTAATTATCTTTAAAAAATTCATCAAAATCCATATATTAATGGACACAATCTGCCCCCTTGGTTGGACGTCCATTTCAGCAGCTGGTTTGCCATTTTCCACACCTAATTTTTACTTTAGTTAATGGCTAATTAACTACCCTAGCTAATAGCCTACTTAGGGGTCAATTTATCTTATTTAAAAAAAATTAAAAAAAATCAAATACAGCAGCCTAACCGTCCACGTCTCCTGCTGTGCAATTGCTGTCCATTTTGGGTGGGGTCCACTTGCAGTAGCTTTTGAACGATTTTTCCACCTAATTTTCACTTTAATAAATGGGTGTTTAATCACCCTAGGTAACTAGCTTAATTAGGGGTCAATTTGTCTATTAAAAAATTATTAAAAATTCCAAAAGCTGCTTGACCGTGCACCTCTCTCCCATGCTCCATTGTTGTCCATTAATTGATCACATCTCTACGGTCCAGATCTGATGCCTTTAGCCATGAATTTCCACTCCAATTTAATGCACATTTAATCCCCTTAATCCATAATTTACTTTGGGCATATATTTTATTAAAAAATATTTCACAAAAATCCACTTTTTGGAGCTCGTAGCCGTCCACTCTATGCCTCCTCTCTACTTCTCCCTTAAGCTAGTCATTAGCTCCTTAATTTCCACATTAATGCAGGGGATATTTTCATGGATTTTTTCATTTTAGATAATTCATAAAATCCATGTGTTATTATCTCCTTTTGACACCTCATTTTTGCCACTAAAAATATAATTAATCACCTCTCTTTAACACAAACACAAGCTTACATTTTTGGTGCACAAAAATCAATAATTGAACACCTATTTTCATGCAAGCACTATCCCATCATCATTATCTTAATCCAAGCCTCTCATTTCATGAATCTCATAATTTTAACCATTCATTTCAAATTTCGTCTCAATCCGCTTTTCTAGCTCAATTTCGTCGCATGAACTTTAAGTTGTTTCAAATAGATGTTAAAAGTGCATTTTTGAATGGGTACATAAATGAAGAGATGTATGTTGAACAACCACTGGGATTGGAGGAGAAAGATCAATCCAAATTTGTATACAAATTAACCAAAGCACTATATGGTTTAAAACAAGCTCCAAGGGCTTGGTATGAAAGATTGAGTAAATTTTTGATTGATCATGACTTCCAAAAAGGAAAGGTAGACACCACTCTATTTATCAAATATAAAGAAAGAGATATTTTAATTATTCAAATTTATGTAGATGATATTATTTTTGGTGCTACTAATGAGATTTTTCGTCAAGAATTTTCTGAGCTTATGCAGAAGGAATTTGAGATGAGTATGATGAGGGAGCTGAATTTCTTCCTTGGACTACAAATTAAGCAACTAAGTGAAGGAATTTTCATCAATCAGTCAAAGTATGTCAAGGAAATGTTGAAGAAGTTTGGCATGAAAAACAGCAAAGGGGCAAACACGCCTATGAGCTCAACCATTAAAATTGACAAAGATGAGAAAGGTAAACTTGTTGATTTAAAGTTATATAGGAGCATATAGGCTCTTTATTATACTTAACTACTTCTAGACCCGATATACTGTTTAGTGTTTGTAAGTGTTCTAGATTTCAATCATGTCCAAAAGAATCACATTTGGTAGCTTTAAAAAGAATTTTTAGATATTTAGTAGATACTACCAACATAGGACTTTGGTATCCAAAGGGTTCTAATTTTGATCTAATCGGCTACTCGGATGCGGATTTTGCCGGTTACAAGGTAGATAGAAACAGCACTAGTGGAACATGTCAGTTTCTTGGAAACATGTTGGTTTCATGGTTTTCAAGAAAATAAACTAGTGTTGCTCTATCTACAGCGGAAGCCGAATACAGTGCCGCCGGGAGCTGTTGTGCCCAATTGCTTTGGATGAAACAACAACTTAGGGACTATGGCATGGATTTTAAAGATATACCTATTAGATGTGATAATACCAGTGCAATATGTTTGACTAAAAATCCAGTATTGCATTCTAGGACTAAGCATATAGACCTAAGATATTATTTTATTAGAGAACTTGTAGAAAATCATGATATAGTTTGGAATATGTAAAAATAGAAGATCAAATTGCAGATATTTTTACCAAACCTCTAGCAAAAGAACCATTTTATAAAATTATAAATGATATGGGGATGATTGAATTAACTTAGATAAGCACAAGTTGAGGGGGAGCACAAGTTCAGGGGGAGCAGCCCTGCCATTCTCAAAGGATTAACCCGCTCCATCTTTATTTTTGATCAATTGACAAAAAGAGGGAGAATAAATAAGGATTTGAGTTGGGTAGATTATAAATAAGCTTGCATATGAAAAGTTTGTGAAATATGTAAATGATGAAAATGAAATATGTATGTTAAACTTCAAAATGCAAAAGACCAGTGATTATTCTAAAGATACCAAAACAAGATAAAATAGTATGTTTTAAAGACATTGAAAGGTATACACTCAAATCGATTTTGTCAATCATCAAAAAGGGGGAGATTGTTGGAAACATGTGGAAAATAAGCCAAGTCTATGCTTTGATGATTAACAAATCAATTTGAGTAAGTTTTGATTACTAACATGTTTGTGAAGATGATTAAAGGATACAAAAATGAAGAAAATGAAGCATGACAGGTCAAGTCTATTTCCATGTCAACTCCGGCATCGACTTAGGCCAAGTCGATCCCCAAGTCGACTCCAGCAGCGACTTCAAGACGTCATTTTCGTCCAATGTTGAAATCGGGGAGTAAAGCTGCCGAAGTCGCAAACAAAGTCGACTCCGTATGCGACTTGGTCTACGACTCTAGCATAAACTTCAAATGTGATTTTCTGTCCAGAGTCGAAATTGGGGACGAGAGCTGCCAAAATCGCAGACCAAGTCGACTCCACATGCGACTTGGGTGAAGTCGCAGGCCAAGTCAACTCGAGCTTCGACTTCAGACTGACTACACGCGTTTTGAAGAGCTAAGTCGCAAACCATGTCGACTCAATGCTCGACTTGAGTAAAATTGAAGACCAAGTAGACTCAAATATTTGACTTAGGCCAAATGAAGATCAAATCAAATCCAAAGCAAGCAAAGTTGCATGTATTCATCATGGAAAATCAAAATCACACAATTCGACTTCTTTTATGCATACCAAGACTCAAGGATTCAAGATTCAAGACATGGAATGTAAAGCAAGAATGAATATACTGAGTTTCAAATGATATAAATCAAGGGAAGGACAATTAAGCATGAAGAAATTAAGCAAGCAACATCATTTCAAAGAAGTTTGAGTTCATTAAGCAAGCACAGGAAGTGAAGTCGTACCCGAAGTCGACTTCACCTGCGACTTGGGTCAAGTATAGGACCAACTTGACTCGAGGAAGAACTTGAACAGCCTGAGCACAGCCGAAGTCGCACCCGAAGTCGACTCCATCTGGGACTTGGGCGAAGTCGCACCCGAAGTCGACTCCACCTGCGACTTGGGTCGCAATGGTCAGAAATTTTTCGAACGTTGGCACATTAAATGTGCGCCACCTACTTCCAAACGTTCGGATTCCCTCACCATTTATATAAGACATTCAATATTAACGTGGAGGGAAGTTGAAACATCATTGATTGAGCACAACTCTCATCTCCAAGAGCATTAAGTGATCAAGTCAACATCTAGAAGAAGAACCTTGCTTTCAAACTGCCAAGAGCTGCTTGTTGAATCTTTCAGACTGCTTTACAAGTTCTTCTCTGCGCCTAATCTGCCTCTACACACCAGTAACGTGTAGAAACTTTCTTTTATACTTTCTTGTTGTACAGAACTTGATTTAGTTTGGGTAATTAAGATCAAGTGTAAGCAAAGTAGTGTGTGACTGGAGTGGAACTCGTCACCTACTTGTGCGGTAAATTGTTGATGCCCCTTAGAGCTAGAATTTAGAAGAGAGCAGTGACTCTAGTTTTATTTGTGAAATACATAGTGGAACCCAAGTCACAAGAGGTGTGAGCTTGGAAGAGTGGAGTAGGGAAGGTTGCCTGAACCACTATAAATCTTGTCCATTGATTTATTTCAGCTCTCATTATCTTATTGATTTCTTTTTGTTTCATCAAAGGGGATTGAAACAAATCGGGATAATGTTTCTGTTTAAGTTAAAAAAATTTAATTACCCAATTCACCCCTCCCCTCTTGGGTATTTGTCATTAACTCAGGACCAACAATCATCACCGCCCGTCAGATTTTGCAATAGTCCAAATCATGATCAGCATCGTCCTTTGATGTGGGCCCCACCAGAAAATCAATGGCCGAGTCAAATCAACACCGTCTAGAATTTCAATTAATTACAGCCGTTCAATAAAATTCAGAGGGGCCCACCTTAGAAACCTAAATTTCTAGTCGTCCATCTCCAATTCAATTCTAGAAGCTACACCATCCAGGTCGTCAATCCAGATCAATGCAATTAAAATCCACTAGATTTATTTAAATCAGATCGCATTCAGCCATTCATCCAAGCTTCCAAAAGTAAATCCCAGTTGACTATTAAATAAGTCAACACATCAAAACCGTCCAAAATTCTGGTTTAAAATCTACTAGAAATCCATGCAGCTAGATCACGACCAGCAAATCAGCAAAATCACAGCCGTCCAAATTTAAACTCAATTCTTTTTATCGTCCAGATTTTACTTCTGGCAATTTCATGTAGTTTTCCAACATCCAGATATTTTCACCACCTTGAGCATCAAACCATGCCGTCCAATTATCCATCCAAGTTGTTTAATATAAATCCGCAACCATCCAGATTTTTTATGTCTAGCAAAGGAAATCGTCCAGATTTTCCAGCTGGTTTGCGCAATCAATTGTTACGCAATTTGGATCGTGTTGAAATATGGGGCCCACCATGAAGCTGATTTACGCAGGTAAGTGTGTTGCAATTCAAATTGCGTTGAAACATGGGGCCCACCTATTGCGGAGATATGTACAGCTATAAAAGAGAGATTCCAACAGAAAAAATTCCAACGGGCAGACATAAAAAATTAAGAGCAGATTTTAGAAGAGAGAAATTAGAGAGAGAGAGAGCAAGATGGAGAGCACGGGCAAGAGGCAGACTGGCAAGTTGCGTGGAGCGGCCGACACACCATCAGAGCTTCAAACCAATAAGCTTTTCTATCTTTTTAATTTTTAATTTTTGTTGTCTTGTTTAAGATGGATTTGGATTTTAATTTTATTTTGGACTTAAACATGTTTGGCTAAGCCCTAAATCTAGGGTTTAAGATGTAGCATGCGTACAATGTAGCATGGTATGAGTTTTTTATTTATTTATGGTGGATATTGTTGTTAATTTAATGTCTTGTGATTTTAATGCTTGCTTTGTACATGGGCCCATACTTTGACATAATTCCATATATTAGGTGATGGAACCGAGAGGTGGAAACCTAATATACGATAATCAAGATATTAAACTTGGAAATCTAAGACCATGAGAATAGGCATGATGACTTTGAGAAATTCCATGAACAAACCACAGAACTTAATTGATTCTAATTAACTTAATCCCAAGAGAATATGTGGTTAAGAAAATGAGGGTACGCCTTGTAGATTTTAAGAGAAGGTGCAAGGATTAATTAAGATTTGTTCTCCTTTAACAAACAATATCCAGATTAAATCATTATACCACTACCCGTTGCAAAAGACGCATGTGAAATCCTAGACCCTAGGTACCCGCACTCTCGTTTTCTCTACTCGTTCTAATTTTCAATTTTCTCTTCCCATTTTTCTTTTTTTTTTCCATTATATTTACCATATTCTCTCCGTATTCGACACGAAAGCGTTTAAAAGCAAAATTTATAGTCCTGAATTCCCTATGGATCGATAATTTATATACTACAATCTACGACCCGTGCACTTGCGGTGAGATTGCGAACAAAATGTTTAGGGATATCTAAACAAAGAATTGAAAGACTTGTGTCAAATGGAATCTTGATCCTCTTGACTTATTAGATTTCTAAGTCTATATTAATTGTGGTAAGGGGAATAGACAAAGATTTGGTGTCAACAGGTCTTCAGACATGTTAGAACTAATACATACAGACATTTGTGGGTAATTCCTTATGGCTTCTTAGAATGGTCAATAATATTTTATTACGTTCATAGACGATTTCTCTTATTATGACTACCTATATCTTATCCATGAGAAGTCTCAATCACCGGATGTGTTTAAAATTATTAATGTTGAAGTTGAAAACCAACTTGGAAAAAGAATTAAGGTCATTAGATCCGATCGTGGTGGTGAATACTATGGTAGATATAACGGATCAAGTGAATAACTTCTAAGACCTTTTGTCAAATTCTTAGAAGATTACGGTATCGTCCCATAGTACACCATGCCAGGAAGTCTTATAATGAATAGTATTACTGAAAGACAAAACATGACTTTAAAGGACATAATAAGGAGTATGATTAATCGTACTACCTTAATAGACTTACTTTGAGGAGATACATTAAAGACTACAGCTTATATCCTTAATAGAGTACCAACTAAGGCAGCGACTAAAATCCCTTATGATTTATGGATGGGTAAAAAGCCTATCATAAAGCATTTACACATTTGAAATTGTCCAGTTGAGGCAAGGTCTTATAAGTCAAATGAAAAGAAATTGGACCCAAGAACAATTAACAGCTATTTCAGTGGATATTCTAAATGGTCCCATGGGTATAAATTTTATGATCCCACATCCAGATCTTTTTTTGAAACATGAAATATTCAATTTGTTGAGGATATTGAGCTTGGGGGAGGATAAGGTTAGAGATTATGTATTTGATGAGGAATTAGTCACTTTTCCTTCAATTGTTGTTCCTGACATGGTTCAAGCAACAATACCAAAACCACAAGACATTGTTGGCAACCTTCCTGATTAACATCGACAGGATATTCCTGATGTTGAAGCTCAACGATCTTAAGAACCAATGCCATTAAGGAGATCTACTTGAGAAACGAGAAGTGCAATTTTGAATGATTTCATCATCTTTCTCCAAGAACATCAGAATGATATTGCCATGATGAAAGATGATCCTATCAACTTTCATAAGCAATGCAAAACAAAAATTCTCAAAAAGTAGATTAATTCCATGGATGAAGAGATTAAGTCCATGAGAGACAATGGTGTTTGAAAACTCGTCCCATTGCCCAAAAGGTGCAAAGCCCATTGGTTGTAATGTAAAAAGGTATAAGGCTCATCTCGTCGTAAAGGGTTTTACTCAAAAGGAAGACATTGATTATAAAAAGACTTTCTCCTCATTCATCGAAAGACTCTTTCAGGATAACAATTGCTTTAGTGGCACATTTTGACCTTAAGATACATCGGATGGATGTAATGACTGTGTTTCTCAATGGCGACATTGATGAGACCATTTATATGGTGCAACTAGAAAATTTTGTATCCGGAGATGCAAAATGAATGATTTGTGAACTAAAGAAATCCATCTATGGGCTTAAGCAAGATTCCTGTTATGGTATTACAAATTTCATTAAGTTGTCACCTTATTTGGTTTTGAGATAAATATGGTTGATGACTGTGTATATCACAAGTTCTGTGGGAGTAAGCATATTTTTTTGATTTTATACGTCAATGATATACTGCTTTCCAGTAACGTATAGGTTTATTGCATGAAACTAAGAGATTTCTATCAAACAAATTTGAGATGAAAGATCTTGGTGAAGTAACTTTTGAATTAGAAATTCAGGTATATCGATATCGTTCTTCAGGTATTATTAGATTATCACAAAAGGCCTATATTGAAAAATTACTTGAAAGATTTGGTGTGCAGGATTGTAAACCAGATACCCCAGTTGCCAAGGAAAACAAATTCAGTCTCGATCAGTGCCCTACGAATGATTTTGAATCTAAGAAAATATAAAAGATTCCTTATGCTTTAGCAGTGGGAAGGTTGATTTATGCCGACATTTGTACACTTCTGGATATAGCATTCATTGTTGAGATGTTGGGCAGATACTTAAGTAATCCAGGAATGGATCATTGAAAAGCAACTAAAAGGGTTTTGAGATACCTTTAGAGAACAAAACACTGCATGCTCACAAATAGAAGGTTAGATAACATAGAGATCATTGGATATTTGGATTTTAACCATGCTGGATGCCAAGAAAGTCTTAGATTCATTTTGGGTTATATTTATCTACTTGCTGGAGGAGTGCTAAACAGACACTTGTTGCTCCTTCGACCATGGCAGCTGAATTTATAGCATGTTTCAAGGCATCTAATCAGGTTATATTGTTGTGGAATTTTATCACGGGGCTATGAATTATAGATGAAATTGAAAGATCACTCAAGTTATTTTGTAATAATAACTCAGCAGCCCTATATTTCAACAACAATAAGAGCTCAATGAAGTCAAATTTTATTGACCTCAAGTTTCTAGTTGTTAAGGAAAGAATTCAGGAAAGTCAGTTCTTTATAAAGCACATAGGAACGAATTTTATTATTGCGGATCTGATGACTAAGGGAATACTACCCAAAGTCTTTCATGAGCATACTGCTCACATGGGTATTGTATCACTTAATCATACTTTGGTTTAGTAAGAGTTTTTAGTTTGTATTTTTTTAGTTGACACACATTTTGTTTGTTACGATTATAGATATTTTCTGCAAAAATAAAGTATTCGGTATTTTGATTATTCAGGATTTTGGTTTTTATTTGATCTCACCAAATAAGTTGGACCAGTTAGAAATAGACATATTAGATCACATTATATGTAATTTTCATGCTACACATTCGTACTTGATTTGTGTCATTTAGTTATGTTTGATATATGTGACCATGGATGAGTCTAGTTACAATGAATATGATAAAGGCCGCTTTGATCCTATGTTGGCATAACTGATGGATGAGATTGTTCGGAGAAGATTTTGGTCATGACAACAAAAGGTTTTGAGCTCATAAGGTTATATATAATTATAAAATTGTATGTTGTCCAAGTGGAAGATTATTAGATTTTTAGACTTACATATATAATAATAATTTTATATATGCTATCATAAATAATGACCCAAAATTATAGAGTGATCTTATAAGATTTATGGGCCCAAGTCATCTAATAAAGTATGGGTCTCCTATGCGTAGAAACTTTATTGCCTAATTTCTAATTTCTATTTTTATGATGGGCTAAATTAGAAATAAGAAAGATAGTCTCTCTATATAAATAGTTGTGGTCCCTAGGATATATACCTATTAGGATTTCTTTTCTAACATCCCATCATTGGAAAAAAGGAGTCACTTTCTTCAGAAAATCCTAGGGAATTAACTTGGAAAACTTAGAAACCATCAAATTCGAGAATAATTGCTTATATGAATTCAAGTACACTTCCACTTATGATTTATTTCCTTGATGATCTAGCATGAAGGATCCTGTTGTGATTATGATTTTAATCAATAAGGTTTTCCCAACACCCTCATGCTCACCACTCCAAACTATATCAATCTACTCATTACCTAACCCATTTCTTCCTTTCTTGCAATTGTTTACTCCTTTTCTCATCTCAAATTAATTTCTTGTGCTCCAATTATTCGCCTCATGAAAACCTACAGCAAAGCCACCGCCTTCTGCCCTACCGTTGTCTGCAACTCCCTATTGAATGATGAGGGTGGAATCCAATAATGGAGCTCCCCTACACCGACCACATAGTTATCCCTCTTGAGAAGATGGAGTATTGACTGTTGGTTTTGGTGCAATCAAGCTAAGAATCAATGGGGGTGGAATCCAACAAGACTCCTGCGGCTACTTCTTGAAACTGCCATCACTATCGCCACATGCATGAATGGAGCTCTCCTGCACCACCCACACGATTATCACCTTATATAAAGGTTACATGTGTCATTTTGAAAAAAAAAGCATGCAAATGACACTCTTTCATGTATTATTTAATAGTGTTATGCTGGAAGGTTTAAAATGCAAAGTAGCCAAAAATTTTAGGATTTAAAATGCAAACAGCCAAACCTCGGGGTTTAAAATGCAAATACACAAAGTTAGAGGGTTTAAAATGCAAAAACCCCTAAGTTTGCCCAGACTGACACTATTAAAAATAATCGGATCTTAGATGAATAAAGATAATTTAAGAATGGTTATTATCTTTTTCATAACTAGAGGTAATTGTATTTAAATATTAAAAAAAAGTTTAAATTCATAGTGTAATAGTTGATGTTATTTTGTGATATAAATAGAGATGCAATTGTTAGTTGATTTTGCTTCCATTATAATTCAAATTGGTCATTTGCCATTGAGATGTTGTGCTTTTATCATTGTAATTATTTAAGCTGCATGTAACCCACAAGTTTCTAGCACAAGTGGTTTCGTTCTTTCCTCACCTTGACCGATTCTAGTTCGGGTTTAGATAACAACCACCGATCAGCAGAGGCTCGTGCTGGCAAAGTGTTACATCGACTATCCTATGTGTTTATTTAAGAAATTATTTAAATTTTTTTTGCTCTCCTAGAACTATTATATTAAGGGAATAATAAATTTTACTACTTCTATTTCTTTTTTTTTTCCCTCGGTTCCACTTGGACTCCATAATTTTTAGTACTTTATTATATATGGTCTAACCATTATTATTTAGTTAACGGAAATTCCAAATAAATTTATCAAAGGATTTCGTTTTTCATTATATGGATAGTTACTTGCATTCCTGCATTTTTAGGCTTAGTACTAACCGTTAAGTTTTTTGAATAATATTGATTCACTAACTCCCTATCTCCCATCATGCTAACCTATTGACCTGCTAATTTCTCCTTCATGTTTAATTTTTTTGCTATTGAAAATGTATATATCGTGTTTAATTTCATCACCGCATAAGCACACATTCCACTCTTAACTTTTCTCAAAGTTACGTATTTTTATTAATTCTATCCCTTCTATTCTTCCATGCTTGTTCTCCACTTTCAGGGCCCACTAGTTAAGCGCGGGGCTAAATTTTCGATTGGTCCACTTCACGACCACCTTGGCTATTCTGCTGCCGTCGGCGTTGCGTGCGGTGCGGGCGGGAGACGACGGCTTGTTTTGCTAAAGAAAATGGTCGCGCGACGAGTTCCACTTCACCATCTTTTGACGTGAAGACCAGGCCGGTCCCATCCACTCGCATAAAAAGTAGCCAGTTCTTCTGTTTAAAAAAAACAAAGAAGAAGAATAAGAAAAGTACCAGCTAAAATATCATTCCACCGAATTTTGACACGCTCGACTGACTGGAATTGGATACGTCACCAATTCTCAATTTATTGTGGGGTCTGATCATTTCACCTTTGCAAAAACCTATTTTTTATTTTTTGAATTTTTAATAAAACTGTTTAGTCTACATATATTTAATTTATAAACCATTTTTACAATTTTTTGGATATTTTTACATATTTATTTTGGATTTTTAATACAAGAGCATTTTACTCATTTTAATACTCATATATTTAAAAATTTAATCTAAATATCCATATTTTCAGATAGTAAAAATAGGTTTATAAATTAAATATATCTAGATAAATAGTTTCATAAAAATTGTAAAAAAAATTTAAGAATATAATTTTGGACCAATCAGAAATGACTTCTTTTTATACCAATCACCAGCATCATTCAAAATTATTAGCAATGATGACCAAGGAGTAGATATTGATCCTATAACATTTTATTACTTAGCTAAATAAAAAGTTCTTGTATTTTAAGTAATTTTAATTTTTTTGGTATTTATCATTTTTATCCATTCTCATGCATATCTAGTTTATACACCATATTTTGTAAAATTTTTAGATTTTGGTATATATTTCCTATTAAATTTTAAAAATAAAATTTTTTTGCAAATGAAAAATATAAATTTTTGAATGTTCGTAACAAATATACATAAAAATTTACAAATGATGAAATTTATTATATGAATCGAGCACATATGGGCCCATATAAAATAACAAAATACAAAAAAGTAAAAGCATGTAATATAGATTGGTACTTAGCTAAATGATAACGCGTTTTACTGGATTATTATTCATATGTAAGTAATTATTCAAGGAATTTGTACCCATAATAGTTCCTCAGAAACTATTACTAAATATATACGTTGCCTAGTCTTTTTAGAACATTTAAAGACTAGTCCAAAAATACATTTTCGTAATTTTTTTAAAAAATTTAAAAATTATTAATTTGTTTATTATCGTTTTTAGATATGCGTATATATTTATGTTGAATTTTTAAATACATAAGTATTTTAATCATTTTAAGCAATTGAAAATGAAATAAATAAAATACTTTGATGTTTAAATATGTACATATATTTAAAAATGAAAAAATATTTTTAAACACATAAGTAATTTAATCATTTTAAATGATTGAAAATGACATTAATAAAATACTTTGATGTTTAAGTATATAGATATATTTAAAAATGATAAAACTTGGTTTATAAATTAGATATACTTAGATTAACAGATTTATCAAAAAATTTAGAAATTAAAAATTATCTTTAAACTGGTCTAAAATGACATCGTTTCAAACCAATTGCAAATAGTCATGTGATTATATTTAGGTAATTGGTTATTGGATTTGTAGCAAACAACAGAGATAAAGAGTGTGTTTGGTAATGAGTAAAACTTTTAATGAAAAGTTTTGGAGAGCAAAAGTTCTCAAATAATGTGATATGATAGAGGTAATGATGAGTAGTAAAGAAGATAAAGTTAAAATAGATAGGTTAGTTGTGTGGATAGTTGTATAGAAATGATTGAAAAGTAGGGTAGTTGTATAGGAAAATGTGAAAAAATGATTAAAAAGTATGATAGTTGAGGAGAGTGAAAGTTTTAGATTGAAAAGTTTTAACTCGACATTTTTTATTAATTGCCAAACACACACAAAGAGACGCCGCTAAGGGCTTGCCCTAGAGGTAGCAGCGTAGCATAGTCTCCTCCTTCTGGGAGTAAATTTGTAATTTCTCCTAGTTTGAAGATATTTACATTTTCTTCCTTAGTGTAGGTATTTATTGATTCTTCTTTGGTGTTGAGGTATTTACTAATTCTCTCTATGGTGTACTGGTGTGATGTTTGTGAATGTATAATTTTAGTTGCCATGATATATAAATACCAGTATAAAAAGACCGAGATGTTGGTCCAGAGTTAATGGCAATTACCTAAGAGGGGAGGGGTGAATTGGGTATTTAAAAATTTACAACTTAAACAGAAACTTTACCCCGGATTAATCTAGTCCCCTTTATGAAGAAACAAAATGAGAGCAATAATGTAAAGAGCAAAAACAAAAATGAACACACAAGATTTTATAGTGGTTCGGGCAACCTCCCTACTCCACTCTTCCAAGCTCACACCCCTTGTGACTTGGGTTCCACTATGTATTCCGCGAATACAACTAGAGTCTCCACTCTCTTCTAGATTCTTGCTCTAAGGGGCATATACAACCAGAGCCTCTGCTCTCTTCTAGATTCTAGCTCTAGGGGGCATCAACAATACACAGCACAAGTAGGTGACGAGTTCCACTCCAATCACACACTACTTTGCTTACACTTGTTCTGAGCTACCCAAGCTAAAACAAGTTCAATACAACAATAAGAATAAAAGAAAGTTTCTACACGTTACTGTTGTGTAGAGGCAGTTTTGACGTAGAGAAGAACTTGTACAGCAGTGTTGATGATTCAATAAGAAGCTCTTGCCAGTTTGAACTCGGAGTTCTTCTTCTTTATGATGGCTTGATCACTAAATGCTCTTGAAAATAGGAGTTATGCACATTCAATGATTCTCAGCTACCCTCCTCGTTCATATTGAATGCCTTTTATAATTGTGGAGGGAATCCGAACGTTTGAAGATAGGTGGCGCGCATTTAATACGCCAACGTTCGAAAATTTTCCGACTGTTGCGACCCAAGTAGCAGGTGGAGTCGACTTCGGGTGCGACTTCGCCTGTTTGCAACTTCTTCAAGTTCCAGTCTGGGTCGACTTGGTCCTCGACTTGACCCAAGTCGCAGGTGGAGTCGACTTCGGGTGCGACTTCACCTCGACTGCTTGTTTGACGAACTTGAAATCCTTGGAATGCTTTGCTTGCTTGAGTTTCTTCATGTTTGGTTGTTTCTTCCTTGATTTATATCTCTTTGGACCACTGTGTTATCATTCTAGCTTAATGTCCTTTAGCTCTATGATTTGCAAACCTTGAGTCCTTGAGTCTTGAATCTTGAAATCGATCTAATCCCCGATTTGGCTTCTGAAGTTTCTGCCCTGTCCAACTGAAGTCGATACTGGAGTCGACTTGGTCTGCGACTTCGCCCAAGTCGCATGCGGAGTCGACTTTGTCTCCGACTTCGGTAGCTCTGCTCCTCGATTTCAACTCCGGACAGAAATGACGCCTCTAAGTCGCGACTGAAGTCGACTTGGTCTGCGACTTCACCTCAAGTCGCAAGAGGAGTCGACTTAGGATGCGACTTCAGCAGTTCTCGTTCTCGATTTCAACTCTGGAAGAAAATGACGTCTTGAAGTCGCTTCTTGAGTCGACTTGGAGATCGACTTGGCCTAAGTCGAAGCTTGAGTCGACTTGGAAATCGACTTGACTTGCCATGCTTCATATTCTTCAAATTTATAACCTTAAGTCATTTCCACAAACATGTTAGTAACCAAAACTTACTCAAATTGATTTGTTAATCATCAAAATATAGACTTGGCTTATTTTCCACATATTTCCAACAATCTCCCCCTTTTTGATGATTGACAAAACTGATTTGAGTGTATACCTTTCAATGTCTTAAAAACATGCCAATTCTGCATTTTGAAGTTTTTAACATACTCATGTAAACAATAAAAAACATTCAAACAAAAAACTTAAAACTAGTCATAAAAACTTAGACTCAATTCCCGATCTCTTCTTAAAACCACTTAGACTCAAATCCCGATCTCTTTTCCCCCTTTTTGTCAATGTATCAAAAAGAATAGAGATAGAGTGGGTAAAACTTTTTGAGAATGGTGGGGTTGCTCCCCCTGAACTTGTGCTCCCCCTCAGTTTGTGCTTTGCTAAGTTAATTCAAGCATTCCCATATCATTTCTAATTTTATAAAATGGTTCTTTTGCTAAAGGTTTAGTGAATATATCTGCAATTTGATCTTCTATTCTTACATATTCCAAACATATGTCATGATTTTCTACATGTTCTCTAATAAAATGATGTCTAAGGTCTATATGTTTGGTTCTAGAATGCAATACTGGATTTTTAGTTAAACATATGGCACTAGTATTATCACATTTAATAGGTATATGTTTAAAATCCATGCCATAATCCCTAAGTTGTTGTTTCATCCAAAGTAATTGGGCACAACAGCTCCCGGCGGCAATGTATTCGGCTTCCGCCATAGATAGAGCAACACTAGTTTGTTTTCTTGAAAACCATGAAACCAACATGTTCCCAAGAAACTGACATGTTTCACTAGTGCTTTTTCTATCTACTTTGTAACTGGCAAAATCCGCATCCGAGTAGCCGATTAGATCAAAATTAGAGCCCTTTGGATACCAAAGTCCTATGTTGGTAGTGTCTACTAAATATCTGAAAATTCTTTTTACAGCTACCAAGTGTGATTCTTTTGGACATGATTGAAATCTAGAGCACATACACACATTAAACAATATATCAGGCCTAGAAGCAGTTAAATATAATAAAGAACCTATCATGCTTCTATATAATTTTAAATCAATTGTTTTTCCTTTTTCATCTTTGTCAATTTTAATTGTTGAGCTCATAGGCGTGTTTGCCCCTTTGCTATTTTCCATGCCAAACTTCTTCAACATTTCTTTGATATACTTGGACTGGTTGATGAAAATCCCTTCATTTAGTTGCTTGATTTGTAGTCCAAGGAAGAAATTCTGCTCCCCCATCATACTCATCTCAAATTCTTTCTGCATAAGCTCAGAAAATTCTTGACAAAGAATCTCATTAGTAGCACCAAAAATAATATCATCAACATAAATTTGAATAATTAAGATATCTTTTTCTTTATGTTTGATAAACAAAGTGGTGTCTACCTTTCTCTTTTGGAAGTCATGATCAATCAAAAATTTACTTAATCTTTCATACCAAGCTCTTGGAGCTTGTTTTAATCCATATAATGCTTTGGTTAATTTATATACAAATTTAGATTGATATTTCTCCTCAAATCCAGGTGGTTGTTCGACATACACCTCTTCATTTATATATCCATTCAAAAATGCACTTTTAACATCCATTTGAAACAATTTAAAGTTCATGTGAGATGCAAAAGCTAATAAAATGCAAATAGCTTCTAATCTAGCAACCGGGGCATAGGATTCCTCAAAATCTATTCCTTCTTCTTGTGAGTATCCTTTTGCCACAAGTCTAGCTTTGTTTCTCACTACAAGTCCACTTTCATCCAATTTGTTCCTAAATACCCACTTTGTGCCAATGACAGTACAATCTTTTGGCCTTGGAACAAGATGCCAAACTTGGTTTCTTTCAAATTGATTTAGCTCTTCTTGCATTGCTATAATCCAGTTTTCATCATCAAGAGCTTGATCAATAGTGGATGGTTCAATTTTGGATACAAAGGCGTATTGTCCACAAATGTTTTGTTTTGACCTTCTAGTTTTTACACCTTCATACACATTCCCTATAACTTGCTCAATTAGATGGGCATGTTTGAACTTTAAATTAGTTGGAGGTTTATAGGAATTATTACCTTCACTTACCCTTTCCTCCATGGAATCTTCTTGCTTTTCCACATGCAGTTTTTCAAGGCTGCTTGTTATATCATCTGCATCACTTAAATAATCTTTTCTTTTGAAACATGGGTTAATTTCATAAAAAACAACATGTATTGACTCTTCTACAACTTGTTTTCTTTTGTTGAAGACTCTATATGCTTTGCTATTTGATGAGTAACCAAGGAATATTGCCTCGTCACTTTTAGCATCCAATTTTCTTAAGTTGGTTTTTCCATTGTTCAAAACATAACATGTGCAACCAAAGACATGAAAATATGAAATATTTGGTTTTCTACCTTTCCATAGCTCATATGGGGTCTTTTTCAAGATTGCTCTAATGGTAACTCGGTTTAACACATGACAAGCTGTACTTACAGCTTCACCCCAAAATTTCTTGGATAATTTACTCTCATTTAGCATTGTTCTAGCCATCTCTTGTATAGTTCTATTTTTCCTTTCAACCACTCCATTTGTTGTGGTGTTCTTGGTGCAGAAAATGTGTGATGAATTCCTTTTTCATTGCATAATTCTATGAATCGTTTATTTTCAAATTCACCACCATGATCACTTTTAATAGTTATAATAGTACTTTGTTTTTCATTTTGCACCAAATTGACAAAAGTTGCAAACATAGAGAAGACTTCATCTTTGCTAGCTAAGAGAATTACCCATGTGAATCTTAAAAAATCATCAACTATTACAAACACATATTTCTTTCCACCAATGGTTAAAATATCAGATGGCCCATATAGATCCATGTGTAGCAATTCAAGTGGCCTAGTGGTGGAAATCTCCTTTTTGGTAGAGAAAGACATTTTAGGTTGTTTTGACAATTGACATGCTTTGCAAATTTTATCTTTGTCATATTTCAATTTAGGCAATCCTTCTACCAAACACTTCTTCCATAGGGTCTTTATATTTTTCGTGTTTATATGCCCAAGCCTCTTATGCCAAATCCATGGATCATTGTCAATGGCCATTAGACATTGACCATCTAGTTCATCAAGTGAAACCAAATATACATTTCCATGTCTTTTTTCGCTAAACATGATATGTTCTCCATCAAATACATTACATATAGATGATTCAAACACAACCTTGTACCCTTTGTCACATAATTGGCTAATACTTATTAAATTGTGTTTGAGTCCTTCAACAAATAATACATCTTCCATACATGCATTTGAAATACTATAAATATTTCCTTTACCTTTGATTTTACCTTTTTCATTATTTCCAAAGGCAACAGTTCCATCGTTGCAAGGCTTGAGTTTATGAAATAAACTTCTTTCACCGGTCATATGCCTTGAGCAACCGCTATACATGGACCAAACGTTGCTTGCCTTTGCTTTGAAACATATCTTAAAAATGAGCAAATAAATCTTATCTCTTTGGTACCCATTTTATGGGTCCATTTGGGTTAGTAAACTGATTTAATCTTTGTTGTTCTATCTTTGAAAGCCCAAATCTTGTGTTTCTTGGAACCCAAACTAATTTTGCACCATGGTCATATAGTTTCTTAAAATTACATTTATGGACTTTATGACCCATCTTATTGGAAAAATTGCAAGCCATTGGTAATCTAGGAGTAGGCCTCCAAGTATGTATTGATTCAATAATTGTCCTTCTAGTCCACGTAGTATGTTTCCCTTTGGGCTTGTGGATAGGTGTAGTTTTGGTTTGATTTTTCCCAAGTATTGGCATATTCGATTTGCCACTTTTTCTTTGCTCAAATGTGGAGTATCCAAGACCTCTTTTATTTGTTTGAGAGGTCATGTTCAAAAACATTTTTACATTTTCTCCTGGATTAGAGAATTTAGCTAATGATTCATTTAAGGATTTATTCTCCTTTTTCACTTTCTCTACTTCTTTCAAAAGCAATTCATTTTCATCTTTCAGTTTTGATGTACTTTCAGCTAGTTTTCCATTTACAATAATAATGGAATTGCATTGTTGTCTTTTTAATGATAACTTATTTTCTAGTTTTTTGATTTCCTCATATAATGAATCATATGCATGTTGTAATTCTTCTAATTCAGCACATTTGAGACATTCTTGAATAGAAGAGTGAGTAGATGAGAATAGCAAAATTTGGAAGTTACCTCTTCATTACTTGTGTACTTGGTTGAGGTGGTTTGCTCTTCCAAAACTTCCGTTGTGTTTAAACACAACAAATCTTCTTCTTGCTCAATCCGCGCCATGCAGCATATTCCTGCACAATTTGCCGCATCAAAATCATCGGTTGAGGAGCTACTTGTTGATGAAGTTTCTTCGTTCACGTACATTCCTCTTCCCTTGGGCCTTTGGAATTTTCTGCTTTCATGTCTTTCCCTTCTTTCTTGTTGATCCTTTGATTTCTCTTCGGGTGTAGGACATTGAGCTTGCATATGTCCCATACCACCGCATCTATAGCACTTTGTAGCCTCCTTCTTCTTCTCTTTTCGAGGTCTCTCTTGGAGATCCTTGAAGTTCTTTTCTCTCCTTACGAACTTTCGAAATTTCCGGGTCAACAATGCAATGTCTTCATCGTCGTTATGAGATGAGGAGGTTGACTCATCCGAGTTATGTGCTGCTTTCAATGCAATGGTTCTCTTGCCTTTGTGGTGATCTTCATTTCTTTTCTTGATTAGCTCATGTGACATTAATAAGCTAATAGGATCTTCTAGCTTCAATGTGTTTAGGTCTTTGACTTCTTCTATTGCAGTAATTTTTGGAGTCCATGAATCGGGTAACGCCCATAGAATCTTCATAACCTGTTCAGATTCAAAAATTGCCCTTCCAAGACCTTTCAAGGCATTAGTTATTTTAGAGAATCTAGCAAACATTTCAGAAATATTTTCTGTTTCTAGCATTCTAAAGCTTTCTAATTCTCCGATCAAAATATTTCTCCTTGTCCCTTGGATTTGAGAAGTTCCTTCATAGATAGATGTTAGTGTATCCCATATCTCTTTTGCAGTTAAACGAGAGGATACTCTATCATATTCGGAATCGGTAAGAGCACAAAATAAAGAATTCATAGCCTTGGCGTTCCTCTTAACAGTTTTCACTTCCTCATCGGTCCATTTGGAAGCTCTTTCATAAATAGGCAAGGTTACACCGTCTTGGATTGCAATCCAAGAATCCATATCTGTAGCCATCATGAGTTGCTTCATACGAAGCTTCCAATATCCGAAATTGTTCCCATCAAACAATGGTGGCCTAGTAAAAGATTGGCCTTCGGCAAATGCGGGAACGGAAGTCGATTGGGATGCCATATCAAAAGATCTCTTTGGTATAACTCAAAGACCTGCCCTGATACCACTTGTTGGTCCCGAGTTAATGACAATTACCTAAAAGGGGAGGGGTGAATTGAGTATTTAAAAATTTACAACTTAAACAGAAATTTTACCCCGGATTAATCTAGTCCCCTTTATGAAGAAACAAAATGAGAGCAATAATGTAAAGAGCAGAAACAAAAATGAACACACAAGATTTTATAGTGGTTCAGGCAACCTCCCTACTCCACTCTTCCAAGCTCACACCCCTTGTGACTTGGGTTCCACTATGTATTCCGCGAATACAACTATTGTCTCCACTCTCTTCTAGATTCTAGCTCTAGGGGGCATATACAACCAGAGCCTCTGCTCTCTTCTAGATTCTAGCTCTAGGGGGCATCAACAATACACAGCACAAGTAGGTGACGAGTTCCACTCCAATCACACACTACTTTGCTTACACTTGTTCTTAGCTACCCAAACTAAAACAAGTTCAATACAACAATAAGAATAAAAGAAAGTTTCTACACGTTACTGTTGTGTAGAGGCAGTTTTGACGCAGAGAAGAACTTGTACAGCAGTGTTGATGATTCAATAAGAAGCTCTTGCCAGTTTGAACTCGGAGTTCTTCTTCTTTATGATGGCTTGATCACTTAATGCTCTTGAAGATAGGAGTTATGCACATTTAATGATTCTCAGCTACCCTCCTCGTTCATATTGAATGCCTTTTATAATTGTGGAGGGAATTCGAACGTTTGAAGGTAGGTGGCGCGCATTTAATGCGCCAACGTTTGAAAATTTTCCGACCGTTGCGACCCAAGTCGCAGGTCGAGTCGACTTCGGGTTTGACTTCGCCCAAGTCGCAGATGGAGTCGACTTCGGGTGCGACTTCGCCTGTTCTCAACTTCTTCAAGTTCCAGTCTGGGTCGACTTGGTCCTCGACTTGACCAAAGTCGCAGGTGGAGTCGACTTCGGGTGCGACTTCACCTCGACAGCTTGTTTGACGAACTTGAAATCCTTGGAATGCTTTGCTTGCTTGAGTTTCTTCATGTTTGGTTGTTTCTTCCTTGATTTATATCTCTTTGGACCACTGTGTTATCATTCTAGCTTGATGTCCTTTAGCTCCATGATTTGCAAACCTTGAGTCCTTGAATCTTGAATCTTGAAATCGATCTAATCCCCGATTTGGCTTCTGAAGTTTCTGCCCTATCCAACTGAAGTCGATACTGGAGTCGACTTGGTCTGCGACTTCGCCCAAGTCGCATGCGGAGTGGACTTCGTCTCCGACTTCGGCAGCTCTGTT
Source organism: Annona cherimola (assembly GCA_030490835.1). Lineage (NCBI taxonomy): Eukaryota > Viridiplantae > Streptophyta > Magnoliopsida > Magnoliales > Annonaceae > Annona > Annona cherimola. Next base: position 51,027,712 of record CM059972.1, on the reverse strand, counting down.
CCTCGATTTCGACTCTGGACAGAAACGACGCCTCTAAGTCACGACTGAAGTCGACTTGGTCTGCGACTTCACCTCAAGTCGCAAGAGGAGTCGACTTGGGATGCGACTTCGGCAGTTCTCGTTCTCGATTTCAACTCTGGAAGGAAATGACGTCTTGAAGTCGCTTCTTGAGTCGACTTGGGGATCGACTTGGCCTAAGTCGAAGCCTGAGTCGACTTGGAAATCGACTTGACTTTCCATGCTTCATATTCTTCAAATTTATAACCTTAAGTCATTTCCACAAACATGTTAGTAACCAAAACTTACTGAAATTGATTTGTTAATCATCAAAACATAGACTTGGCTTATTTTTCACATATTTCCAACACGAGAGATGAAAACCCATCACAGGCCCTGCAAATCCGTTGGCTTGTGTGAATGCTTGGGCGATCACTAATGATGAAGGACCCCGATTGCATGCACCCGGGAGCAGCATGCTCCCGGGCTCATACACCAATTTTTTTAATTTTTTTTTCAAATTTTTTTATAAAACTGTTAATCTAGGTATATTTAACATGTGTTTTATTTTTTTTACCATTTTTGGAGTATTTTAGATATTTTTTTATTTTTAAAAATTAATGGCATTTTAGGTAATTTTAAATTACCTAAAATGCCACTGATTTTCAAAAATCAAAAATAAATATCTAAAATACTCCAAAAATGGTAAAAATTTATACACATGTTAAATATATATAGATTAAAAATATTGTAAAAATTTTTGAAAAAAATTAAAAAAATAGATGTATAGGCTAGGGAGCATGCTCCGGGCACATGCAATCAGGGTCCGATGATGAACAGATAAGGTCATATGACAGAGCAACTGAGCAAGAGGAAAACAAAATAAAATAAAACAAATACGTCAATCCACCTTTATCTTTTCAGAAAACCACCGTGGAATCGGAAGGTGAGCGTGATCGTGATTTAGCATGTTTAGCGGGGTCCCAATCTATGCTTGCTTAAACTGCCGGGATGACTTTCGCTTCTTTTCTCGTCTGCCTCCAATTTTTGTTTTCAAAAGGCAAAAAGAAAACGCATCACCAGCCGCACCACCACTCTTTCATTTGAGCATGGTCTATGTGTTTACAGAGGAATGATTCTTATAGTTTGTGCTAAGCAAATAGCTTGCTAAGCACACCTGGAAAATCAGAAATTGATTGTATGCCACGGGTATATTTAGCTTCAGAGCATTCGAATGCAAATATTTATTTTTTAATTTTTCTAAAAAAAATTTCACAACTATTAATCTAAAGTGTATTTAACATGTTTATCAATTTTTAATCTTTTCGGAGATTTTTAGGTTGTTTCGGATTTTTAAAATTAAGTGGCATTTCGAGTAATTTAATAAGTACTTATGTAGAAATGATTGAAAAATAAGGTAGTTGTACAGAAAAATATGAAGAAATAATTAAAAAATAGAATGATTACAGAGAGTGAGGAGCTTTAATTGAAAAATTTTAAGCTTTGCGAAACATGCTTTTAGTTTTTCATATAAAACTATTTTTCCAAATTTATATAATCTGCAAATAAGTTTTATCATTTTTGTAGATGTGTAAGTATTGTTTAATTTTAAAGTCATCGGCATTCTAGTCAGTTTCATCATATAAAAATAAAAATAAAATGTTTTTGGGCCAGCTTAAAAAGATAACGTTCCCTTCAAATCGTCATTAACTAATTATTAACAGTTGTTAATAGGAATGTCTATTTTGTAAAACATACAAACTTATAGAATGTAATGCATAAATATAAAAACTTCGAGGTAAAAGTTGTAAATAAGGAACTTATAAATAATGTGTAATGAGCCTTAATCATTCACGACTAGGGGCAACTATTGGAGTAAATTTTTATTATTATTAATTGGTAGCAAAATATCATTTCAAACCAGTTTAAAATGTCCTCATTTTAGATTGGTCCAAAAACATATTTTTTAAAATTTTTTTGCAAGACAATTAATTTAGTTATGTTTAATCTATAAACTAAAATTTACCAATTTTGGAGATGTATATTTATTTTGGTTTTTAAACACAAGGGTATTTTAGTAATATTTCAACAATTTAAAAGGACTAAAATACCCATATGTTTAAAAATCCAAAATAAAATATACATATCTCCAAAGTTGGTAAAAGTTTGCTTATAGATTAAAGGGTTAATTTCAAATATACCCATAACTTTTACCCTTAATTTCACATATACCCACTAAGTATGAAATATTTCACATATACCTACTAAGTAAACTTCAAATATCAAATATACCCCTTAACTGTCACTGTCTTTGTAAACGACGTCAATGAAGAGTGGAAATGACAAACTTGCCATGAGGGCTGTGAATGGCTGCAGCCCTGATTTCTTCCTCAATGTTGATTTTCATGGTTGTTAGGTGATTTCTCCCTCAATAAAATCTCCTCCCTATCTACCTCTTGTTCATCTGTTTCAACAAATTGAGCAATGATATGATCTATGAGATCTAAAATTGATTTGTTGCTCTAGATCTGATTGTGACAGTTCATCTTCTTTTGCAACATCCTTTGTTATCACTATCGATTTCTCCTCTAGTTTAGATTCGATTTCTCCACATTGAAGCCATTGATTTCTCCACATTTGACTCTTACTAGGTACAAAAGCCTCCAATCCCAATCCAAAATCCTCATCTCTCTCTCTTTCTAAGCTAAGCAGTAAAACACAACACAATCAAGTCACTTCAAGAGACAAAGATTTATAGTGTTTCAGGCAACTTTCTCTACTCCACTCTTCTAAGCTCCTACCCATTGTGACTTGGGTTCCACTATTGTATTTGAATACAACTAGAGCAGCAGTTCTCTTCTAGATTCCAGCTTTAGGGGGCTTGTACAAATTCAGCACAAGTAGGTGATGAGTCTCACTCCAGTCACACACTACTTTACCTTCACTTGGTTTCGATTTTCAATATCAAACCAAGTGGAAAAAATAAGTAATCAACAAAAGAAAGATCTATACTTTACAGATTCGTTTAGGCAGTTTGCAGCACTTGGAAGAATTTATAGAGGCAGTAGTAAATACAACATTGTAGCTTTTAGCAGATTTATAGCAAAGTTCTTCATCAATCTTCTTGTAGACCAACTTAAATGCAAGAGAGAGTGAAAGGTGAGCTCAATCAATGTTTCTCTAACCACATTCACGTTCCCTTGAAGCTCTTTAAATAATGTGAGGTAAATTCGAACGTTTGATGGTAGGTTGTGAAACTCGCAATCCTAGAATAACACATGTAAATCTAGGGTTGTAAACCTTAGATTTTTGTACTGATTTTTTTATGATAAATAAAATTCATGAAATATGTTATATTTGCAAATGTGTGTATTAAAGGTTAAAATAGTGCAATTAAGGATTTAACCCACATGAATAGTGCATGTGAATAGTAACCCATGGATTAAGGCACGTGATTAAGGGTTAATCACTTGGATTAACCTAATCACAAAATGACAAAAAAGGAGATTTAATCACTACAGGACAAAATAACAATACTTTTTGATATTTTGATAGAGTTTCGGATTTTAGTGAAAAATTGAAGAAAAATTCATAATTTTCAATCCGGACGTCGGATTTAGATGAAATTTTTTATGGATGGCCAAATATTTATGATGATCATGATGAATGGTTTAAGATATGATGAAAATCATGAATTAATGGTCAAGATTAAACATCATTTGGAGATTAAAAAAGTAGCTTATCTTTATCATTAATTTCCTTTGACTTTTATTAAATTTAAATAATTAAAATAATAATAATAATAATAATAATAATAAATTCAAATCAGCTACAAGGCAGGGACGTGCAGGGGTAGGGGGATACCTTTGAGCCAAATTCAATGGCCCAAATCCATCCTCATCAAAGATCAATGGATGAGATTGAATTAGCTTAAAAAATTAATTTTTAATAAATTAAAAATTATAAATAAATAGGGCTGATATAGGGGGGCTTGAGCTGTTGTAGGGTGGCTGCACAATGCTCCACACCTTTTATGAAATTAGAAAAATATATATTTAGAATTAAATACCTTGAGCAAGGGGGTAAATTACAATTTCATGAAAAATTAAAAACTATAAATAGGGGAGCCTTGGACGTCCAAATGCATTCCAACCCAGCTCCATTTGAGCAAAATCCCTTGCTCCCACACGTTCTCAAGCCAAAGAGAAAGAGGAAGAGGAGGAAAGTGAGAGAAAGTGAGAAGGAAAGGAGGAGTTCTTCACTTCGGGTAAGTGAATTCTACCCAAATTTATTTTGCATATTAAGTAGGGTAAAATCATGCTTAGATAATGCCTAAGCATGAGAAAATAAGTAAAGTTATAATACTTAATTGGAATTATGCCAAAACATCAAAAATTTGGAGCAAAGATAGAGCATTCGGGAAGATAGCTTATGATATTTGTAAATAATGTTCCAATATTGATAAATGATAATTTGGGTTAAATGATTATGATAATTATGATGTCGTAATGATGATATATTAATCTCATAATTTTTGGAATTAAGGATTATGCTTAAGTGAAATTATGTTGATTTTTAGTATATGGAGAAAATGATTTATTTAGCCAAGTTAATGATGATAAATTCAAAATTCATGAATTTTTCCATGATATACTAGACATAAGCTATGTCATGGTATTTTTTATTTTTGAAAAAAAATGTCGATTTTTGGAACCGATGAACAGTAACCAACACTGTGAACAGTAACCTCGGCTGAACAGTAATTTACTACAGTAATCTGCTACAGAGATTTATTTTTATAAGGATATATGGATGGAATTTTTAAGTATTTATGGATAAAAAAATCCATATAAGGAAATAATGAGCAAATATTTTTAAGGTTAACCTCTATAAGGAATTATGGAGGAAAATAAGGTCATAAATGAATATAACATTGTATGATAAAGTATGTATATCCTTTTCATTTGTATAGGAAAAGGAAAGGAAAGGATAAAGGATTCAGACTGAAGCAAAACAGAGGTAAGCAAGCAAACTTTTTGAAAATGATTTTGTATGTTTTCATATTGCAACCATGGATTATGTCAGAATTGTTTTATCATAAGCTAATCCATATGGAAGTAAGGAAAAATATTGTAATATGTGGAAATTGCTTTATCATAAGCAAATCCTTATGAAAATAAGGAAAAATGTGGAAATGGTTGCATTATAATGGAAAAGGAAAATTTTGATTTCCAAATAATATTTGATTTTATCAAATGAATTTAAAATGATTTATTAAAATGTTTTTAAGCGGATTTAAGGAAGGCCAACTGATAATCGATTTGAATGAAGATTTTTTTTAAGTAATGACCAAAGGATCATACAAGCTTGCCTTCATATAGAAGTAACTCATGTGTCGTGTGGTCAAAGAATATGATATCATATAAAAAATGAATTATGCATTGGTATATCCTTTGTTCATGAAAAACCTAGAAATGGGAAGAAAAGCATTTACAAAATCTTTTATCTTTAGATATTAAAATTTTTTTGAAATTGTTTTACCGCTAAAAAATTATTTAAAAATATTTTAGCAAAATTTTGAAATTATTATTTCTTAAATATTTTCTTTAAATATTTTAAATGATTTAGAAATGTGTCATTTAAATGTCTTCAAAATTATTTAAGGTTGGTCATCCTTACAAAATATTTTTATTAACTTGTTAACTTGGGTTGTGCCAAGTTTTCAAGTTAGAAAAGGGAATACAGGCCGAGGTCTGTACTATTTTGAAATGACATGCTAACATCAAGTTTTGAAAAGAAAAAGTCACAGACTAAGGTCTTTGGAGTTTTATAAAAAGCATGCTAGCATATGAATATGGAAAAAGGAATGTGCACATGAGTTATGTACTTGGTCTACTGTAGAGGATATGCAGACCGGACGCGGTTGCAAGATGAGCCCCCTCTACATAGGCCAAGTCGCTTCAAAAGGCGAAATGCTGGGGCGCCCTCCCTGAAATGAGAGAAAGACACGGATAACTGCATGGCTCGCGAATTATCAATTGAAATGGTTTCTCTCCTAAGGAGGAAAGGGTGATCACTTGGTAAGTGTCACCTACCAGACAGACAGAAACGTAATGCATGATGCATATGCTTGTTTTGAAAAGGTTTTATGGAAAACGTTTTAAGGACATGAGAATGTCCTTAGAGAAAGGAAGTTTTATGAAAAATATCTTAGGACATAAAATATGTCCATACAAGTAAATTTTTACAAGCATATGTTTTTGGTATGAAATATGAAAGGTTTTATGAAAAGGTTTCCACTGATTGATAGTAGATCACTTGATAAGTGTCTACTATTGAACGGGAAAAATGCATTTAAATGGAAAAATGCTTGCTTACTGAGTTTCAACTCACGTTTTGCTTTTCAAACCATAGACAAGTACAACACAGGCCATGAAGGAAAGGAAAAAGAAGGTATGAAGAAAATTTTATGATATGTTGATCTGTATATGTATGAATGAACATATGGTAAGGAATTTTCAAATTATGTATGTATGAAATGACCAGGTTAAAATAACCTGTATTGTACAAAAACAAGTATGAATGTTATCAATGATAATTGAAATTGATGATAAGTATGTGTCTCTATGTGATAAAAGAAAAAGAAATTTTTTTTTGGACAAGATCCAATTAACTACCCGTCGCGTGATCAAGGCAACAATCCTGATTCACACTTACCAATCGACAAGATCTTAGAGTAAGGCTTCTAGGCACCCCGGTTCGGGGCGCCATAGACGTCCTCCTTGGAATGGGAGCAGGATCAAGAGGTGGTCGCCTTCCTAGCGTATCACACAATCATGAAGGGAAACTGTGCATTGCATATGTGTTGCTTTATGAATTTCACATGATTGGGACACGAAAATGTTTGACAAAAAAATACCTTCATGAAAATGTTTTACTTAAAAATGAAAAATGTTTGCTTATTGAGTATTAGTACTCATGTTATGTTTTTCCAAACCCTAAACAGGTATAAAGAGGATCAAGGAGTAGAGAACAGGTTTAAATGAAGAAAAGCTATGTTCTTGTATTCCTCTATATGCATTAAGATGAATGTTATGTTTATGAACATGATTTTATAGGGTGATGATGACCTTTGTTGTAAATGAATCAAGTATGATGTTATGAATGCCATTTGAAATGGATTACAAGTAATATATACTTATAAAATTGGAAATTGATTGAATGCATAAAAAAATCTCGCAGTGTGACCAGGATGACAATCCTGTCTCATATTTACCAATCAATAACAGTCCTAGAGTATGGATTCGACGCCTTGGGATGGGGATGCCACATAGCTTGGTATCAGAGCAAGGATTGATAAATAGGCATGGGAAATAGAAATTGATGAAAAGGAAATAGATTGAAAGCATGATATTATATGCCATATATTGTTTCTATAATATATAGAACTGTGATGCAATGGTATGGTTAGTTGAAAATTATAACTGATTTTCTATGTAATAATATGTAGATGGCATATAAAGGAAAGGTAGTGATGGGGGCAGATGAGATAAGAAGAGAGATCGAGGAAGCTGAGAGGAGGCATAGGGCCGAGGATAACCTAAACAGATGGTGGCCCACGCATCAAAACAACACATTTAGGCCTCAAGTTCCTGAAGAGTACCTCCACTCACCTTCCACCCCACCGATGCGAGAGGAAGGCGCCACAGGCCCACACCATCACGTTGCACAAATGACAATTGGTCAGGGAGGATCCACCAGTGGAGCCCCTAGACGAGAAGTTACACTACCCCCACAAGCACCCCTATGACCATTCCCTCCTATGATTACCGACAGGGTTAATGAACAGGAGCTACAGATTTTTTGGGATCAGATTCTAGCACCTGTCTCGCCTAAGTAGGGACCGTGGTATCGATTTGTGAAAGGATTAATTTGTTTCCGCCACAGTGTGAGTTGGGATGTTATAGATGAAGAAGAAAAGGATTTTGATAAAAGAAGGGAGGAAGCTGAGTTCAGGGTATTCTAGTTATAGAGGAACTCCCTCCATGTGAACCTGATGAACATATTCTAAGGGTAGTATGTAGTGATGGTGAATCCATCGGAGAGAAAAGTGAGAATATTGATGAAGACCCCAATGAAGGGACTATAGATGATGAAGGAGAAAATGAAAATGAGGAGGAAAATGGGATTGAGAACCCATCCGACTTGTCTAGTATCAGCACTCTTATAGAGGAACCTACAATGGTACGACCCGTACGTAGGAACTGTGAAGTGAGGTTAAGTAGATAGAGTAGCAAAAGCCTCTTTTTATTTTGATGAAAAATGCATGCATTATATATTGACATCGCAGTGTGCGCTTTTAGTAAACAAGTTAAGCTTGTTTGTACATGTAATATATGAATGTATGAAAAAGAGATAGTTGGGACTAATTTTTCTCTTGATATGAATAATTATGTATGTGATGGCTTGATCTGGTGATAAATGAAATATTGTGCTAATATGATTTTTCCATGTATAGAAGCCATCATGCCTAACACAAGGTCAAAGGCTAGGTTGAATAAGGGAAAGGCAATTATTGATGAGGAGCCCATGACCCAACGGGAGATAGGAGAAACTAGCAATAGGGCTAAGCGACCCATGCGAGGGGAGCAACCAAACCCAAGGACTCATCAAAGATGAGGAGATCAAAATCCTGAGCCCAATGTTGAATGTCATACCAACACAAGGCAGGCTAGGATGATAGAAGAACAGGTAGTCGCGGCTGTAAAAGAAGCTATACAGTAAGCCACCTGAAAATGGGCGACCCAAACGGCAGATATAATCCAAGGCCTTTGGAAAATAACACGACAAGCCCAATTAGGAGGAAATGAAGGGGAAAGACCAGCTCAAGCAGCTATTCCGAATTCAACACAAAGACTAGGGGTAGAGGAGGACAACATATTAGAAGTAGATCAAAAGGCAATCAATGCTTTTCTAGCTCAGCTTCCTCCCAAGTTCTCAAGGGAACCCAATCTCATCCAAGCTGACCAGTAGATGACCAAGATCAAGAAACCTTTAGGATCTCGCCCTGTAATGAGAACTAGAAGGTCTTATGTGCTACCCACCTATTGATCAAGGATGCCCACAAATGGTTGGAACTTTATTGATGACCATGCCCCAGCCAGAGCAAGTAACTTGGTAAACCTTTGTGGAAGATTTCAATAAGGAATACTTTCCCGCAGGCCTTCAAAGCCAGAAGGTTATTGAGTTCAAACGGTTATACCAAGGCAGAATGATCGTCATAGAGTATGCAACCAAGTTTAATTCCTTGGTCAAGTATGTGCCCTGGATCGCGAATGTGCTAGAAAATAAGATAGAGATTTCAATAAGGGTTAAGGCCACACCTGCGAGAGGGCCTTGCACATCTGTTAGTAAGAGACTATGCATCTATCATTGAGAGGGTAAGAGCTTTATAAATAGAATCATTGAGAACCTTAGAATGGAGGCAAGGGCAAAAAAAATCCTCCTAGCATCAAACAAAATGATGCGATGAAGGAAAAGCGCAAGAAGGCATGGGTTGGGAAGAGAAAACCCAATGTCAAGACCAAGAGTGCCCCAGTATGTAGAAGTTATCAAAGGCGCCACTATAGCCAGTGCTTGAGAGATGCAGGCAAGTGCTTTAGATGTGGCTAAGCTGGACACATGGCAAGAGACTGTGGAAGTGCTGCCGCTAGAATGATAAAATGTTTTACTTGTGGTCAGGCAGGACATATTGCTCCCAATTGTCCAAGCAAACCGCAAGGAGCACAAGGATGAGGGAGACAAGTTGAGCAAAAAGCAGCTACGACTACCTCTCAATAGGGAACTTCTTCGAACCCATGCATGTGCAGACCTTGACTCGGACTGAGTCACGGGATGAGGAGGAGAAAGTGGTTACATATATGGTTCATATTTTAGGAAATTCTATTGTAGCGTTATTTAATTCTGATGCTACACATTCTTTCATAGTATACCAATATGTAACCAAACATGCACTGACTGTAGAAGAAACAAGTAGTACAATTCATGTAGAATCCCCAGTCTATAGGTTGGCAAGTATTAATCAGATATGTAAGTCATGACCGGTAAGGATAGGATCGATGATTTTAGAGGCAGACATAATCCTATTACCCATGACTTAGTTTGATATAATACTGAGAATGGACTGGTTGAGCCGATGGGGAGCCACGATAGATTATAAATGAAAAAGGGTACAACTTGGGGCGGCCCCAGAAAAGGAAATAATTTTTAGAAAGTTAAAATAGCCAAATGATTCCACCATATTGGTGTCGGCAATGAAGGCAATGAAAATGATTTGCCAGCAGTGCTAAACTTACTTTGTATCAGTTAGTACAATAGAAGGGAAGGAAATATTAATTGAGCAAATTCCAGTGGTAAAAGAGTTTCTCGATGTATTTTCAAAGGAGCTATCCACCTTACCACTAGAAAGAGAAATGGACACGAGGATTGATATCATGCCGGGTATGGCTCCAATATCGAAAGCTCCATACAGCATGGCTCCAGCAAAAATGGCTGAGTTAAAAACTCAAATTCAGGATTTATTAGAAAAAGGCTTTATTAGGCTTAGTGTGTCACCATGGGGAGCCCCGGTATTGTTTGTGAGGAAGAAGGATGATAGTCTAAAGCTCTGTATTGACTACAGAGAATTGAAAAGGGTTATATTAAAAAAATAAGTACCCTCTTCCTCGAATCGATGATCTATTTGACCAGTTGAAAAGAGAGTCTACCTTTTCGAAGATAGACCTATAAGCATGGTACCAGCAGTTGAGAATTAACCCAGGGGACATTCATAAGACAGCATTCCGAACCAGATATGGGCATTACGAATTTTTAATGATGCCATTTGGACTTATTGATGCCCCGATTGTATTTATGGATATGATGAATATAGTCTTTCAAGACTATTTAGATCAATTTATGGTGGTATTCATAGATGATATTTTGATTTATTCAAGAACAGAGGAAGAACACCAGGAACACCTTAGAATGGTGTTAGAAAAGTCGAGAAAAGAGAAATCATATGCTAAGTTGAAAAAGTGTGACTTTTGGTTGAAGTAAGTTGCACTCTTAGGGCATATTATATCAACACTTGGAGTACGAGTTAATCCTCAAAAGATTGAGGCAATGCTAAAATGGCCACAACCAACAAGTATCACGGAAATCAGAAGCTTTTTATGTTTGGCTAGCTATTATAGAAGGTTCGTAGAGGGTTTCCACAACTATCTACACAGCTTACTCGGTTAACACGGAATGGTGTTAAATATGTGTGTTCAGATGAATATGAAAATAGTTTTCAAGAGTTGCAGTAGAAATCGGTGGAAGCACCTATCTTAATGCTACCAGAAGGAGATGAAGGGTTCGTAGTGTATAGTGATGCCTCAAGGAAGGGATTGGGATGTGTACTCATGCATAGAGGCAAAGTTATAACTTAAGCATCCTAACATCTCAAGCCGAATGAGGTAATTACCCGACCCATAACTTGAAGCTAGCAGCAGTAATATTTACCCTGAAAATATGGAGGCACCACTTATATGACGCTAAGTGTGAAGTGTACATTGATCATAAGAGCCTCAAGTGCATTTTCACACAATACGAGGCAAATGTGATGGCTCGAGCTACTTAAAGATTATGACCTTAATATCCTATACCATCTAAGAAAGGCAAATGTAGTAGTAGATGCCTTGAGCCGGAATGCCAGTGTAGCTCAGTTGATTACCAAGGAGGAAGGATTGCTTTGAAAAATGAGACAGATGGAGTTAATTGTATGTCCATTGGGAATTCAAGTTAGGTTGTCTCAGATGCAATTACAAACCTCACTGTTTGAACAAATTAAGAATGAACAACAGAATGATACCAACTTGAAGAAATACATGGAGAAAATGAGACAGAAGGATCCTAAGAAATATACTATGGATAATCAAGGTATATTTCGATACAAAGGCTGCTTTACATATCAAATCAGGTAGAATTGAAGGATCAAATTTTAAAAGAAGTACATTTCTCTCAATTTACTCTGCATCCTGGAGGTACAAAAGTGTACTAGGATCTCAAAAATAATTATTTGTGAAATAATATGAAAAGAAAGAATGCAGAGTATGTTGCTAAATGCTTAACCTGCCAAAGAGTAAAAGCAGACCATCAGAGAACCCCAGGTAAATTGCAGTCTTTAGAAGTCCTTGAATGCAAATGAGATGACAAAACTATGGATTTCATTGAAGGATTACCCTGAACTCATAATGGAAATGATTCCGTTTGGGTGATAGTGGATTGCCTGTCCAAGGTAGTGCATTTTTTACCTATGAAGAAAACTTTTACTGCAGAAAGGTTGGTCAAGGTGTATTATAAGGAGATTTTCCGTCTCCATGGAGTACCTAAGTCGATAGTCTCTGATCGAGATACAAGTTTAATATCTCGATTTTGGAAAAGCTTGCACCAAACCTGTGGCGCCCCGAATCGGGGTGCCTAGAAGCCTTACTCCGGGACCGTTTTGGATTGGTAAACGTGACTCAGGATTGTTGCCCTGATCATGCAGCGGGTTCTTAATTGGATCTCGTCCAAATTTTTTTTCATTTTTTTTATCCATCATCATTTCATGTCTTTGTATTCCACACCATTCATCTTACAAGCGACAATACACTTGTACTCAATTGTACATATCATTCATAATATATTAACTTGTCTCTTCTACATTAAAGGTCCTCTTGACCTAACATGTCCTTTTCATTCCATGTCAATAACAAGGATCCATCAACTCTTAGCATGGAAGAACTTATCTTTTAAGGCATTCCTTGTCTTAGTCATATCATATCTATACAAGGCATTTTAAATCTTTTACCTTCTAAATCATTTAATACCTATGAAAGGTATCCTGAGCATATGTACTAACAGTATCATATCCCTTAGGGCATTCGTTCATGCTCCACATACAAAGGATTACAAACCTTTGAAAATTCCTTTTTCCTTTCTCAGCGAGAACATGCCTTTCATCACTTGAATTTTCCCTGCACCTATCTAAGGGGGGAAACCAAAACATGAGCCGAAACTCAATAAGCAAGCATCTTTCATTCTCGTTTAAATACATTTCTCTCCATTCGATAGGAGACACTTAGCAAGTGATCAACTACCAATAGAATATAAACCTTTTCATAAACCATTCATGGAAACCTTTCATAAACCATTCATGAAAATCATTCATGTAAACCATTCGTAAATCCCAATTTTTGGGCATTTCATAAATATTGGATGTGCAAATGCATCATTTCCATTCATGACATAATCCTTCATGTGAGGGTACGCTAGCTCGGGGAACATCCTTTCATAACATGATCCTTTCTATCCTTAACGCCGGACTCCTTGTCTACTTACTACCTGGACTAACCTACTCGATTTCCATTCCATGCATGACTTTCGTCATCTCGGCATTATATACCTCTTACACATGGCAACTTGTCATTCTCATGTAGAAAATTCTTTGCACCATCCATTTGAACATCGGTTCAATGAAAACATCATTCAAATCCATGTTGGCATGTCATTTGAAAATAGGGAAGATTTTAACCAATCATTTCAAAGAGTAATAAAGAGATAAAGGAATGGTCATCTTTAAACAACTTTAGAAACATTCTAATAAAACAACTTGAAAGCATTTTAACATTTGAAATCCGGACATCGGATTGAAGTGAAATTTTTTATGGATGGCTAAAATATTATGAAAAATATGATGGATGGTTTAAGATTGATCAAGAAAATCATGAATCAAGGTTCAAGATTAAACGTCATTTAAGGATCAAAAAGCATCTTTGCTTTTTCATTAATGAAAGGATTGACTTTTGATTAATTTAATTAAATTTCATTAAATCAGCACAAAATCCAAGGGAGGCTTGGGCGTCAGCTATGGCTTGGATTTTGTGTCCAAGTCGATGGTTGAGATTGATGATTATCATGAGATGGATGGATGAGATTGATTTGGAATAAAAAATGCATTTTCATAAAAAACAAAATACATTAAATAGTGCAGGCTACAGTGGACGTGAATAGGGTTGCACAAGGCTCCATGCCATGCATGGAAATTTGTGACTAAATCAACGGTTGAGATTGGATTGATCATGGATGATCAACGGTTAAGATTAATCACACCTTTTGATGGAAATCAAGCAATTAATGGATGGATCAGCAATGGCAACTTGTGGCCAGAAATTTGCCACCTAGGATAAGGAGAAATTACTAGGAAATGACATGGAAATAATATATTTGGAATTTAATCCAAATTTGAAAGGGGTAGAATGAAATTTCATGAAATTTGGAATACTATAAATAGGGGTGAATGGCTTGAACAAATTTCACACCCCAAGCCATTCCAAGCTTGAGAAAAAGCTCAAAATCCCACCCCACCCACGTTTTAGGCAAAAGAAGAAGGAAAGAAAGAAGGGAAGAGAGAGAAAGAGAAGAAGGAGGATATCTTCACTTAAGGTAAGTGGATTCTCCTCAGACTTATTTTGGATATTAGATAAGGTTATACCATGCTTAGATAATGCCTAAACATGAGAAAATAAGTATATTTATAATGCCAAAGTGGAATTATGCCTAAACATCAAAAATTTGGAGCGAGGATAAAGCATTCGGAAAAATCATGCATAAAATGAGTAACTAATGCTTCAATATTGCTAAATGATGATTTAGGATGAATGTTTATGATAGTTATGATGTTGGAATGATGATATATTAATCTCATGATTTTTGGATTTAAGGATTATGCTTAAGAGAAATTATGATGAATTTTAGTATATGGAGCAAATGATTTAATTGGCCAAGTTAATGATGATAAATTCTAAATTCATGAATTTTTCCATGATATACTAATTAAGAGCTATGTCAAGGTATTTTTTATCTTTGAAGAAAATGCCAATTTTTGGAACCCATGAACAGTAACTTTCACTGCTGTGAACAGTAATATACTACAGTAATCATGAACAGTGATTTTGAATAGAACTATGAATAGTGAACAACGTGATTTTGAAGAAAATTTGAGATTAATATTTATATATAAGGATGGAATTTTTGAAGAGCCTATGGATAAAAAAATCCGTATAAGGAGATAATGACTAAAATTATAAAGCATTCATGGGAAGCAACTTGAATGGAATGAATGAAATGTATTTTTCCTTGAATAGGAAAAGGGAAAGAAAAGGTTGAGGACGCCGACTGAGGAGGTAAGCAAGTAGGACCTTTGAAAATTCTCAAATGTTAAAGTGCTTTCAAGTTGTTTTATTAGAATGTTTCTAAAGTTGTTTAAGGATGACCATTACTTCATCTCTTTATTACTCTTTGAAATGATTGGTTAAAATCTTCCCTATTTTCAAATGGCATGCCAACATGGATTTGAATGATGTTTTCATTGAACCGATGTTCAAATGGATGGTGCAAAGAATTCTCTACATGAGAATGACAAGTTGTCATGTGTAAGAGGTATATAATGCCGGAGTGATGAAAGTCATGCATGGAATGGAAATCGAGTAGGCTAGTCGAGGTAGTAAGTGGACAAGGAGTCCCCCTTGATGTTGCCAAGTCGGAAGGTCCGGCGCTAAGGATGGAAAGGATCATGTTATGAAAGGATGTTCCCCGAGCTAGCGTACCCTCACATGAACGATTATGTCATGAATGGAAATGATGCATTTGCACATCCAATGTTTATGAAATACCCAAAAACTGGGATTTACAAATGGTTTACATGAATGATTTTCATAAATGGTTTATGAAAGGTTTTCATGAATGGTTTTATGAAAGGTTTTCATGATTGGTTTATGAAAAGGTTTCTATTCCATTGGTAGTTGATCACTTGCTAAGTGTCTCCTACCGAATGGAGAGAAATGCATTTAAACGAGAATGAAAGATGCTTTCTTATTGAGTTTTGACTCATTTTTGTTTTCCCCCCTTAGACAGGTGCAGGGAAAATTCAAGTGATGAAAGTCATGTTCTTGCTGAGAAAGGAAAAAGGAATTTTCAAAGGTTTGTAATCCTTTATATGTGGAAGCATGAACGAATGCTCTAAGGGATATGATACTGTTAGTACATATGCTCAAGATACCTTGCATAGGTATTATATGATTGAGAAGGTAAAAGATTTAAAAGGCCTTGTATAGATATGATATGACTGAGACAAGGAATGCCTTAAAAAATAAGTGCTTCCATGCTAAGAGTTGATGGATCCTTGTTATTGACATGGAATGAAAAGGACATGTTAGGTCAAGAGGACCTTTAATGTAGAAGAGACAAGTTAATATGTTATGAATGATATGTACAATTGATTACAAGTGTATTGTCGCTTGTAAGATGAATGGTGTGGAATGCAAAGACATGAAATGATGATGGATAAAAGAAATGAAAAAAAAATTTGGACGAGATCCAATTAAAAATCCCGCCGTGTGATCAGGGCAACAATCCTGAGCCACGTTTACCAATCAATAAGATCCCGGCGCCCCAAACCGGGGTGCCTAGAAGCCTTACTCTGGGATCTTATTGATTGGTAATCGTGACTCAGGGTTGTTACCCTGATCACACAGCGGTTTCTTAATTGAATCTCGTCAAAAAAAAAATTTTCATTTCTTTTATCCATCATTATTTCATGTCTTTGTATTCCACACCATTCGTCGTACAAGTGACAATACACATGTAATCAATTGTACATATCTCATAACATGTTAACTTGTCTCTTCTACATTAAAGGTCATCTTAACCTAACATGTCCTTTTCATTCCATGTCAATAACAAAGATCCATCAACTCTTAGCATGGAAGCACTTATTTTTTAAGGCATTCCTTATTTTAGTCATATCATATCTGTACAAGGCATTTTAAATCTTTTGCCTTCTTAATCCTATAATACCTATGCAAGGTATCCTGAACATGTGTACTAACAGTAACATATCCCTTAGGGCATTCGTTCATGTTTCCACACACAAAGGATTACAAACCTTTGGAAATTCGTTCTTCCTTTTTCAGCGAGAATATGTCTTTCATCACTTGAATTTTCTCTACATCTATCTAAGGGGGGAAAACAAAACATGAGTCGAAACTGAATAAGCAAGCGTCTTTCATTCTCGTTTAAATGCATTTCTCTCCATTCGATAGGAGACACTTAGCAAGTGATCAAACTACCAATGGAATAGAAACCTTTTCATAAAACCTTCATAAAACATATGCTTGCAAACTTAACATGTAAACCTCTTTTTCATTGACATAAAAATATTTTTCATAAAACTTTCTTTCTCTAAGGACATTCTCTGTCCGTTTGGTAGGTGACACTTACCAAGTGATCACCCTTTCCTCCTTAGGAGAGAAACCCTTTCATTAGATAGCCCACTAGCTGGGCGGCTACCCATTCCTTCTCCCATTTCACGGAGGGCGCCGTCAGCATTTCGCCTTTTCAAGCGACTTGGCCTATGTAGAGGGGGCCCACTTTGCAACCGCGTCCGGTCTCCATATCCTCTACAGTAGACCTAGTACATAATTCATGTGCACACTTCTCATCCGCATTCATATGCTAGCATGATTTTATAAAATACCACAGACCACAGTCTGTGTCCTTTTCTGAAAACTTGATGCTAGCATGTTTTCATAAAACTAATACAAACCTTAGTCTGTATCCCTTTCTAACTTGAAAACTGGGCACAATCCAAGTTAACAAGTTCTATACTTTCAAATATTTTGTAAGAATGACCAACCTTAAAATAAATTTGAAAACATTTATATAACATTTTTATAAATCATTTGAAATATTTTAAGATAGCATTTGAGCAATAATATTTTCAAAACATTGTTAAGATGGTTGTAAATAATTTTTAAATGATAAAATAATTTTGAAAACATTTTAATATTTTTGAAAGCAAAAGACTTCTTGAAAATATTTTTCTTCCCATTTCTGGGTTTTAATGAACAAAGGATATATAAACATCATTTTCCCATCTAGTATCATATATATTGTCCACATGACACATTGTTTATTTCTATAAATATAAGCTTACATCATCCTTTGATCATTACCATTACTCAAATTATTTTGTACAATCGGTTTATCAGTTGGCCTTTCTTAAAATCTCCTTTTCAAAATATTCAGTAATTTATTTCAAATTCATTTGACAAAATCAAATATTATTTAAAAATCAAAGTGTTCTTTTCTCCATCATGATGCAACCATTTCCACATTTCTCCATACTTTTATAAGGATTTGCTTACAATGAAGCAATTCCAACATATTCCAAGGTTGCAACATAACATCATATAAAATCACATTTTAAAAAGGTTTGCTTGCTTACCTTTGATTTGCTTCAATCTGACTCCTTTATCATTTCTTTTCCTTTTCCTATACAAGTGAAAAGGATATTTTACACTTTATCATATATGTGTCATAATCATTTATGACCTTCCATACTTCCTATAGAGGTTAAACCTAAAAGTTATTAGGTTTCTACTCCCTATGGGTTTTTTTTCCTAATACTTTATAGAACTAATATCATTCCTTATAAATATCAATCTTATTTTTACTTAATTTATACTGTTTATTGCTCATGGTATTGTTCACTATTACTGTTTATCCGGGTTACTGTTTATGGGTTCCAAAAATTGACATTTTTTCCAACAATAAAAAATACCATGACATAGCTCTTAGTTAGTATATCATGGAAAAATTCATGAATTTTGAATCCATCATCATTAACTTGGCTAAATAAATCATTTTCTCCATATACTAAAAATCAACATAATTTCACTTAAGCATAATCCATAAATTCAAAAATCATGAAATTAATATATCATTATTTCAACATCATAATTATCATAAATATTCATCCCAAATTATCATTTAGCAATATTGGAGCATTATTTGCAAATTTTATACATGATTTTCCTGAATGCTCTATCTTCACTCCAAATTTTCCATGTTTAGGCATAATTCCATTTGGGCATTATAACTATACTTATTTTCTCATGATTAGGTATTATCTAAGCATAGTTTTTCCCTACTTAACATCCAAAAGAAATTTGGGAAGAGTTCACTTACCTCAAGTTAAGAACTCCTCCTCTCCTTTTCACTTTCTCTCTCTTTCATTCTCTCCTCCTTCTCCTTCTTGGCTTGAACGTGTGGGGGTTTAGGAATGCCTGAATTTTGCTCACTTTGAGCTGGGTTTGGAGTGCCTTTGATGTCCCCCCATGCCCCCTATTTATAGCCTTCTATTTTTCATCTATTTGCATTTTACCCTCTCTTGCTCCATGGGCTAAATTTCAATTATTTTTTTCCAAAATTCATGCAATTTTCTTGAGCCAAGTGCAGCCTCCCTAGCTACTGTTCACATCTCCACCTTGGCTGCCTATTTATTTAATGATTTTGATTTATTTAAAATAAATTTTTTAAGCTAGTTTCATCTCAACCCTTGATCACTTGATAAGGACGATTTTGGGCCATTGATTTTGGCTCCAAATCCCATGCCCCTGCCCTCCTTGAGCCTAGGCACTCAGTCCAAGTTCAGTACAACATTTCATCTTTAAACTGATGGCTAAACGGAGTGAGTTAACCAGATTGTGGAAGACATGCTCCGAATGTGCATATTGGAGTTCGGAGGGTCATGGGATGAATTCATATCAATAGCTAAGTTTGCCTATAATAATAGCTATTAGGTAAGCACACAGATGGCCCCGTTTGAAGCCTTATATGGGCGAAGGTTTCGCACACCGTTAAATTGGGATGAAGTAAGAGAGAGGAAATTAGTCCCAAACTTGTCATAAAGAATGGCGGAAAATGTACAAGTGATTAAACAGTGTATACTTACAGCCTAGAGTCAGTAAAAGAATTACACAAATTGCAAGAGAAGAGATTTAAGTATCCAAGTTAGTGATCAAATATTCGTAAAAATAACATTGTTCAATGGCGTGACAAGATTTGGAAAAAGAGGTAAACTAAATCCCAAGTATATAAGGCCATTTGAAGTATTAAAAAATGTTGATAATTTGGCTAATAGAATAGCCTCATCTCCAGCCTTAGTAGCAGTTCATAACGTATTCTATGTTTCTATGCTTAGAAAGTATGTAACAGATCAACTCATGTTCTGATAGCAGAAAAATTGGCAATTCAAGACCACTTGAATTATGAAAAGAGACCGACTAGGATTTTCAATCATAAGATACAAAAGTTTTGAAACCGAGATATCAAGTATGTTAAGTTTCAATGGAATCGATACTCAGAAAATGAAGCAACTTGGGAACTACGTGAGAAACTTGAAAGAAAATATCCTCAATTGTTTGGATTATAACAAGTTTTGGGACGAAACTTTTTATAAGGAGGGGAGGACAGTGAAATGTAAAATGCAGTTGTATGGAATCCAAATGATAAATGAATTTTTGAGAAATATTTTGTAAAGGAATTCTAAATTTTGAGATATACTACGCTAAATGGTTTAAAATTTCTCAACTTATGGGAAATTAAAAATAAATGGGGAATCTTGGACCCCTGATTGGTTCCAAATGTAGGGTTTTATCCATCCATGAGTAATTCCATTAGATTTAAGCATGTTTAACTACAATTGAGGTGAAATTTTGATGAGAGGAGTAAAACTACATGCTCTATGATCTAGGTCGATGATATTAAGCAAGTTGATTAAGCAAAGTGCTTAAAGTTAATCACTTTGACAAGCACTAAAAGACGAAACTCACAAAAAGTTAAAGGGATGAGGTGGCACTAAATGACAAAAATGGAGATTCTCACTACAAGTGTGATATCCATATCCAAGTAGAGCCTTTACATGTAAATTATGCATGTAAAGTATGTTAATGATATGGTTTACCTGGATGGATGAGATTAGGGCTAATGACTAAGTAAGGTGGTTAAGTTAATCACCTTAGCCCAAATGAGCTAATGATCCCAAAAAGGCCTAATGAGGATTAAGAAATGTGGATATATTATGAATAATTATATTATATATTATGATGTAATTAGTGGAAATGATGATGATAATTATGAATATAAGGTGATAAATGTTAAAAAATTCATAACTTGACGCCTATAAGGCGAAATGAGATGAAATTTGAAAAGAAAGCACATGAGTATGTGCCCGACCTTATGAATGGATTGGATTATGACAATTATGATGAGATTAAGATGATAATTATTTATTTTCATCCAAATCCAAAAGATAATTTCAAATGACCATAACTTATTCTAGAAAGGTCATTTTGAGATGAAATTTATCATGAACGGTTAAAACGATATAGTAAATCTTATAGATGAGTTTGATTAAGCTAATTATCATAACAAATTGCTTAATCACAAAAGGACGAACGTGTTTGACTTTTGTTCTTGAAAAGTGGCATGCCATTAATGAACCAAAAGCAACAAGTGACACGTGTCAACACAAGA
Organism: Annona cherimola; assembly: GCA_030490835.1. Taxonomy (NCBI): domain Eukaryota; kingdom Viridiplantae; phylum Streptophyta; class Magnoliopsida; order Magnoliales; family Annonaceae; genus Annona; species Annona cherimola. Next base: position 51,006,274 of record CM059972.1, on the reverse strand, counting down.
TACGTCAAGCAAGATTTAAAGTCAACTCATTAAATGACGAATTGACTTTTGAGAAATATATGTGACTCGTGTCATCATAGGATTCACTTGGAATCAACTCAATTAATGCTAAAGATGATGGATTTAATTCAAAAGGACATGTGTCATCGTAGGATCCGTTTGGGATCAATGCAATTAATGCAAAAATCAATGATTTAATGAGATCATTAAGGGGCCAAATGAGGCGGCACAATATGGGATTTTTGGAAGATTTTTGTATTTTCAAAAAAATTCACAAAATCCATGAAAAATCAAGAATGTTTAATGACATGAGGTAGGCTAGATCATGTAGCCATAAAATGGCCAAGATGAGGTGGCCATATGGAACGTGCAAGGGGGCTGTTTGGCTTATTTTTTATTTTTTAAAAATGCCAATATATGCCTCTAAATGACCTACATGGATAGGTACATAAATGTCCTTGATTTGGGCAGATTTTTAATGGCAAAAATTGCCATTATCCAAGCCACATGGAATGTCCCAATAGTGGATAGCAAGGTGGGCCACTTTTGAGCAGATTTTCATATTTAAAATTATAAAAAAATAGGAAATTTAAGGGGGTTTCTTAGATAGCAAGAAAGGAGGAAAATAAAAGGAGAAAAGGGGCAATAAGACAAGGGTTGGTTGTTCAAGCCAAGGAAGAGAGAGAGAGAGAGAGAGAGAGAGAGAGAGAGAGAGAGAGAGAGAGAGAGAGAGAGAGAGAGAGAGAGAGAGAGAGACAAGGAAAGGGCTGGTCATTCAAGCAGCTAGGGTCATCCCAAGTAGGCTAAGAAAGGAAGGTAAAAAGGATTCAACATGGCTTACCCATGTTCATGTTTAATTTGGGTGAGTATTATGCATTTTTTATTCATATACGTTAACCTAAATCATGTCTGGTTGATGATTAATGAAAAGATGGTTATAAATATTAAATTCATGGGTAAATATCTCCTTGAATGTTTGATGAATGATTAAGCAAACCAAACCCTCACATAGATTATTTGTTAATACTTATAAAGGTGAAATGAATCACATAGATATGCTTATACTATTGAATTTGGAATAGGAAAGAAAAATATGAAAGAAATAGTAAATGAACGCATTTTAGCACAAAAATTTGTGTGAGAACGCATGATAGGGTGTAAGGAACGACCCAATTTTCAGCTTAAAAGGATAATCAGGTTGCAAATAAAAAATTCAAGAATTTTGAACTGGTGTCAGGATCAGCTGCACCAAATTTTTTTAATAATTTTTATACAAGGAATTTTGAGCTGAAAATTTTATATGATATATAAGACATCTTGAATAACATTTTGGCCAAAATAAAAATTAATTTTTGAAAGGTATAAATATACCTAATAATTAACGTGATTAGAGCTATCTGGAAATAGATGTTGCTGTCCAGTAGAGTAAAAATACCAAAATAAATATAAATACTAATTATTTCGTGCCGAAATATTTATTTTGGTTAATTCATGTAGTTATTCAGGTATGATATAAATTTCAGATTTAAATTCCTTGATTTGATTATGATTCAAAAATTAGAGAGATCAGTGTGTCTGATTTTAGCATTATGGATAGATTGAGGAATAAATCAAAATAAATATTAAATTCCAGATTTTTGGGATAAAATTTAACTTATAATGGGATATAAATAAGTATCATGAGTGATTATGAGGGTTTAACCTATTAGAGGTGGATTTTAAAAAGGAATGCGTGCTATGGAAGCACAAGTTATACTAATAAGAGAATTGAAAAATGGACATCCAACTTGAAAGATAAGTGGATTAAGTTAGTTTAACGTAAATCTAAATGGATTTATGTGGGTTAAAAAATTCTAAGGGATGCAAGCATTTGAAATTTATGCATATAAATGAAATATCATTTTCATTTCTCTAGGCAAAGGTAAAGAAATGTATGGAGGAAGGATGGGATTAAGGCTATCTCAGGTAAGCAAGCGAACCTTCCAAAATATTAATTTTCTCTTATATGTTGAAATAGTTGAATATGTTTATGATTGATGTTTTATGAATTTCTTACGAATGGGCAAGCACAAGTTTTGAAAATGATGGCTTTAATGAAAAGTCACACGTTTTGAAAAGGATAGCTTTAATGAAAAGCCTCAAGGATTGTTTCATGAGAAGTAAGCAACACTTTTCAAATAATTATTTTATCACAAGTGTGGCAAGGATTAGGAATAACTTATGTTGATGATTTTAAGAATTTGCTTCCAAGTAAGCAAGTTCTTCATGATGCTCTTTTTAAAAAGGGTTTTAAAAGGAAAAGGGATTTTAGACCCTTTTCACAAAGAAATACTTACAAACGAGTTTAAGTTTACTCCTACGAGATTTTTGTGATAAACAGCTATGATTATGAAAGATAAACAAAAAGGGATTTGGCTTATAGGAATAAACTGGTTTCTTCATTCTAGACCACTTAAACGTAAGCAATGATTTGGACATGGTCCATCGTTTGAAATGATGTTAGAAAAGTTTTGATTTCCTTCAAATAAGGAAATATTCTAAAAATATCTTGACAATCTTTATACGGATATTGTTAAAAAGGGGTTTAAGGACGACCAATCTGATAAGTTGATTTCCTAAAATAATTTGATTTCGGGTTGCTAAAATAGCATACAAAAGGCTATGCAAGCCTCTTTTCATTTAAGAATAACAAGAAGGACATGTGGACAAAGATATGATCCCAGGATGGATAAAAGGGAATGATGCAATTGCATAATTTTTTTGGGCAAAGGCCCCAAAATGAAAACCAAGAAAATATTAAGCAAATCTGTTGTTTATTCTTGGAAATTAAAAGTTTTGAAGTTTCTTTAACATGATAATTTCAAGGTTTATTTCAAGAACTATTTTTAGAAAAGATTATTTTCTCAAACATCTCAAATGCTTATCAAAGTATTTTACTCAAAATATTCTAAAAGAATTTAAGGGAGGTCATCCTAAAAACTAGATTTCAAATAATAACTTGTTTAAAGTGGGTGCGCTAACTTTACAAGTTGACACCGATTTCGGTTTGTGATGTTTTTCAAAATGATTTAAAAGAACATGGACTGGGATCTGTGATGTTTCAAGTGATCATGCTAACATAAGGACATCTATGATGATGTATAATATATGATGCACCAATACAAGGAATAAGCTGGTTGTGGAGCACGGTCGGAGATGGACCGAGGCCCACTCTACATATGGCTAAGTCACTAAGGGATGGCAGGAGGCCAGGGATGCCCTCCCTAAGATGGGCGAAGATGAAGGAACAGTCGCTTGACTACTGTGCTGTTAATGATAGATTTTCTTCCAAAAGGTAAAATGATCGCTTGCTAAGTGTCACTACTGGATGGGGAGAAATGCATTTGCATATGTTTTGCTTTTGAAAACCACAAATATTGGGACATAAAAACATTTATAAGTAAAGGATTATCCTAAATAGGATTTTTTGAGCCTCTGCAAAAAGATTGCTCTAAAAATAGGGTGTTTTACACAAAAAGTGTAAATAACAAGGATTAAAAGAAATATTTTCTATGCGAATGCTTTCAGGAAAAGGATTATGTACTTTATATCTTATTTGCTATAAACAGCCCAAGATGGGGTTTATGAAAATGGATTTATGTCTTGTTTGCTTTAAATAAACCCCAAGATGGGGATTATGAAAATGGTTGATGTGAAAAGTGTATTTAGACATAAAAATTTCTATTGCCAATGTGTTTATGTAATAAATATTTTTGGACATAAAAATGTTCATTGCCGATATGCTTATGCGATAAATGTTTTAGGATATATAAATGTCCATTGCCAACAGGGTTTATGTGGAAAAAATGTTTGGATATAGGAATGTCCGTTTCCAAAAGGGTTATGTGGAAAAGTGTTTTTGGACGTAAGAATATCCATTGCCAAAGAAGGTTTATGTCAAAAAGTTAAAAATATTTTGGGACATAAAATGTCCCTTTGGCTAAAGGAATTTATGATGAAAAAAGTTTTGGACATAAAAGCTTCCGTTGGCAAAAAAGATTTTATGTAAATGTCTTAGAACATTATAAATGTTCACACAAGACCAAAGAAATTTACTTAAAGAGGGTAAAACGTATATGTTTTGCCTTAACAAGCCCAGACGTGGCTTGTAAATAGTTTTAAGAAGGGTTGTTTATGAAAATATTTTAAAGGAAAGTGCTTGCCTAGAAATAAAATGCTTACTTATTGAGTTATCATTCACTTTTTGTTTTCCCAAACCTTAGACAGGTGCAGGGAAGCTCAAGAGGTCGTGGACCTGAGCATTAAGGAAAGGTATAACATGTATAAGATGGTATTCATGTATGCTAAAAGGATTAGCCATGATGAATGGAATGCTGTGAACGTAAGCTTTTAGGTATGTTGACATATATAAACTTATTTAAAGTTCTAAGTTCTATCCGAACCGATGATTGAATTAATGTGTGTATGTATGTAATGAAAATATCATGATTAGGTTAAGAGAACTTTTAATATAGGAGAACAAGTCGAAACATCATGAACGATATGTGCAATTGATTCAGAGTGCATCATTGCTTATGATATGAATGAAATGATGAAAGAACAGGAATAAATTTTTTTTGGACGAGATCCAATTAAGAATTCACCGTGTGGTTAGGGCAATAATCCTAATTCACATTTACCAATTGAAAAGATCTAGGAGTAAGGCTTAGGATGTGAAGTATCGGGTTGGGGGCGCCACAGAGCTTGGTATCAGAGCAAGAATTGGTAAATGGCGTGGAAAAAAAAGTCTTGATATCACGGAGTTGGTATCTTAGCAGGGATTGATAAATAGATGTTGAGGAAAGAATGGAAAACGATGAAAGAGATAGATTGGAATTATAAGACATATACAATATGTGTTGTCTTTTATTGTATCTAATTATGATTCAATGATATGATTATTTAAGGAAATGTAGCCGGTTTGCTATATTTCACAATGTAGATGGTGTATGAAGGAAGAATGACAAAGGGATCAAATGAGATGAAAAAGATGGTAAGGGGAAGCTAAGAAAAGACAAAGGATAGAAGGAAATATGAATAGATATTGGGTTGAATAATGACACCCTACATCTATGCCCCCATACCTAAGGTTTACCACACCTCACTTATATAGCACAAGATTACGTAAGACTTTAAATGTGTGAGGTGTGATGCTATGGCACCATTTGGGCGCTACCTACACGCCAACTCTCTAGGTGATTATTGGTTTAGAGTTTAAGTTTATGATAAAATGACAGGTTATGTAAATATAATCTGTATGTGTGAGGAAAAGCAACCTTACACCACGAAAGGTGAAGATATAAATGAGAAAGGTAAGAAACTCTTTTTGATTCCTAAATGAATGTATGATGTTTGATGTTATGAAAATATAAGTGCATTTGATTTTATTCAGATGCTAAGTGCATATGAAAAATGAAAGGTCATTGACCTTTCAAGATTATATAATTGACTATGTATGATATGAATTGTTTTATGGTAAGAGATGATCATATTAATATGATTTACATGTTGCTTTTTACAACATGCCTATCACCTTAGCTCTTGAGCAAGGAAAAGATAGTTGCAAATGATGAATCTATAAGTCAACACGGAATAGGAGAAGTCAGTAGAAAATATAAGAGACCAGGGCAGAGAGGACAAGTAAGTCCGAGAACTCGTCAACGACGTAGCAGTATAAACCCTGAGTCAAAGGTTGAAAGTGCTACCACTACAAGTAACACCTCACAAGTAGAAAGAATAGAGGAAAAGATAACTGCTACTGTAAAAGAAGTCGTTCAGTAGGCCACTCGAGATTAGGCGGCCCAGGTAGTAGGAGTAATATAATGTCTTTAGAAAAAATATGCAATGGGACCAATTAAAAGATGGTAGAAGAGTCGGACCAGTGCAGGTAATAACTCCTAACTTAGTACCCAAACCTTTAAGGATTGATGATAGTATGATAGAAGTAAATGGGAAGGTTATCAACACCTTTCTAGCTCAGCATCCGCCTAAGTTCTTAGGTGGATCAGATCCTATTCAGGTTAAGCAGTGGATGACTGAAATCAAGAAGTTGTTTAACATTTTTCCATGTAGTGACAATCAGAAAGTTTTATGTATTACCCAATTTTTGATTTGGGAATACTTATGAATCCCAGGAAACCCTAATGGCTACTATGCCACAACCAAGGAAGGTAACGTGGTAAATTTTTATGGAAGAATTTAATAAGAAATATCTTGTAGTAGGACACCAGGATGTAACTCATGTTGAGGTTGAACAAGTATAATCAGGGCAAGGACAACTTGACCCTGAAACTAAGTAACCTGGTGTAGGGGAAGAAAGGAATAAGAAAGCTAGCTCAACCAAAGCTAATTGCAATTACCGATTGATAGAAAGTCTCTGCAAATTATTGCAGAAAGGTGTAGTAAACCATGTCGAGATACACATGGATGGAAAGAAAAGAAGATTACACATATGATGCCACAAAGCTTGGTATCACGTATCATAGCAAGGGATGGTGGGTAACTGAAGAAAGATGAAGGCAAGAATGATTGGTAGAATTCTTTATAATTCTGATATGTTTGGAAGATAAGTGTGAAAGGATAGCCTCTCTATGATGATCACAAGTTCGTAAGAAATGAGACTAGAAAGGATGATAAGAACCCTTACTGGTTTATGGAAATTGGAAAGGGGGATAAGGAAGAGAATGTTTTAGACTGGTTTAGCATCAGTACTCCCAAAATCAGTACTCCCATTAAACAATCTACACTGGTATAACCTAGTTGTAGACATTATGACGTGAGAAGGAACGGATGGGATAACAAAAGTATCTTTTGATAAGATATGTATGAAATTTTATGTGAGAGCATCTTTTGCTCTTTGCTATAGAATGAAGATATTTATGTTATATGAACATTATGTGTGCAATGATGATGATTGCTATTGATCTCTACTTGATAAGAATTAATGGGTAGCTTAAATCTTATCCTATGATAAGATGAGAGATTATATGGATATAATTTCTCTATATATAAGAAAAATAGTGTGCCTATCATAAGAACAAGTGTGGTATGGCACAATGGAAAGGGTAATTGCCAATGAAAAACCCATAGACAACAGGAGATAGTAAAAATCAGTAGTAGGTCTAATGGACCAAGGCTGAATGTGCCACCAAGGTAGAGTAGCACAGTGAAAGCGTGCTGAGCCATTAGAAATATTGGAAAAAGAAGATAAATTGACCATTTTATATGAGCCCTACTCCGATACTTGAAATATAATAGGTTTCGGGATGAAACCTTTTTATTTGGGGGATGATTGTGATACTCAGATCCAAGTAGAGTCCTTACATGTAAATTATGCATGTAAAGTATGTTAGTGATATGGTTTACATGGATGGATGAGATTAGAGCTAATGACTAAGTATAGGCCTAATGAGGATTAGGAAATGTGGATATAGTATGAACAATTTTATCATATATTATGATGTAATTAGTGGAAATGATGATGATAATTATGAATAAGGTGATAAATGTTAAAAAATTCATAACTCGACGCCAATAAGGCAGAACGAGAAGAAATTTAAAAAGTAAGCACATGAGTATGTGCCCGACGTTATGAATGGATTGAATTATAAAAACTATGATGAGATTAGGGTGATAATTATTTATTTTCATCCAAACCTAAAAGATAATTTCATATGGCCATGAATTATTCTAGAAAGGTCAGTTTGAGATGGAATTTGTCATGAACGGTTAAAATGATATGGTGAATCTTTTGCATGGGTTTAATTAAGCTAATTATTACGAGAAATTGCTAAATCATAAAAGGACGAAAGAGGTTGACTTTTGTTCTTGAAAAGTGACATGCCATTAATGAACCGAAAGTGACAAGTGACACATGTCAACACGGGATTCGTCGAGCAAGATTTAAAGTCAACTCATTAAATGAGGAGTTGACTTTTGAGAAGTATATGTGAAACATGCCATCATAGGATTCACTTGGATGATTTAATGAGATCATTAAGGGGCCAAGGTCAGATTTTTGGAGGATTTTTGTATTTTCAAAAAACTTCACAAAATCCATAAAAAAAAATCAAGGATGTTTAATGACATGAGTTAGGTTAGATCATGTTGCCATAAATCGCCAAGATGAGGTGGCCATATGGAATGTGCAAGGCGGCTGTTTGGCTTGATTTTTGATTTTAAAAAAATCCCAAAATATGCCTCTAAATGACCTACATGGCTAGGTACATAAATGACCTTGATTTGGGCAGATTTTTATTGGAAAAAATTGGCATTATCCATGACACATGGAACGTCCCAATAGTCGACAGCAAGGTGGGCCACTTTTGAGCAGATTTTCATATTTAAAATTATGAAAAAAATAAGAAATTCAAGGGGGTTTCTTGGGTAGAAATAAAGGAGGAAAATAAAAGGAGAAAAGGGGTAGCAAGGCAAGGGCTGGTCATTCAAGCTAAGGAAGAAAGAGAAAGAGAGAGAGAAAGAGAGAAATTTTCTCTACAAAGGGGCAGCAGCTAGGGTTGTCCCCAGTTGGCCAAGAAAGGAGGAAAAGGAAGAAGAAAGGAAGGGAAAAATAATTCAATAAGGTTTACCCATGTTCATGTTTAATTTGGGTGAGTATTATGCGTTTTTGATTCATATACGTTAACCTAAATCATGTTTGGTTGATGGTTAATGACAAGATGGTTATAAATATTAAATTCATGGGTAAATATCTCCTTGAATGCTTGATGAATGATTAGGAAAACTAAACCCTCACATAGATTATGTGTTAATACTTATAAAGGTGAAATGAATCACATGGATATGTTCATACGTATTGAATATGGAGTAGGAAAGAAAAATATGAAAGAAATAGTAAATGAACGAGATTTAGCATGAACATTTGTATGAGAATTCATGATAATAGAGTTGTTAATAATGAACCAATTTTCAACTTAAAAGAACAAGAAGGTTGCAAATTAAAAATCTGGGAAAATCAATCTGAACAGGGTAGAACGGGTGTCAACTAAATAATTTTTAATAATTATTATACAAGGAATTTTGAGAAAAAAAGTTTATATTATATAGAAGACATCTTGATTAACACTCGACCAAATAAAAATTGATTTTTTAAGGTATAAATATACATAATAACTAATGTGATTAGAGCTGTCTGAAAATAGATGCTGCTCTCCAGCAGAGTAAAAATACCAAAATAAATAGAAATACTTTTTATTTAGTGCTGCAAATATTTATTTTGGTTAATTCATGTATTTATTCAGATATGATATAAATTTTAGATTTAAATTCTTTGATTTGATTGTGATTCAAAAATTAGAGACATCAGTGTGTCTGATTTTAGCATTATGGACAGATTGAGGAATAAATTAAAATAAATGTTAAATTCCAGATTTTTGGGATTGAATTTAACTTATCATGGGATATAAATAAGTATCATAAGTGATTATGAGGGTTTAACCTATTATAGGTGGATTTTAAAAAGGAACGGGTGCTATGGAAGCACAAGTTACACTAATGAGGGAATTGAAAAATGGACACCCAACTTGAAAGACAAGTAGGTTAAGTTAGTTTAACGTAAATCTAAATGTATTTATGTTGGTTTAAAAACCCTAAGAGATGCAAGCATTTAAAATTTATGCATATAAATTAAACATCATTTTCATTTCGTTAGGCAAAGGCAAGGAAATGTATGGAGGAACGATGGGATTAAGGTTATCTCAGGTACAAGCGAACGTTCCAAAATATTGATCTTCTCTTATGTGTTGAAATGGTTGAATATGTTTACGATTGATGTTTTTTAAATTTCTTATGAATGGGCAAGCACAAGTTTTGAAAATGATGACTTTAATAAAAAGTCACACGTTTTTAAAAGGATGGCTTTAATGAAAAGCCTCAAGGATTGCTTCATGAGAAGCAAACAATACCTTTTAAATAATTATTTTATCACAAGTGTTGCAAGGATGAGGAATGATTTATGTTGATGATTTTAAGAATTTTCTTCCAAGTAAGCAAGTTCTTCATGATGCTCTTTTTAAAAAGGGTTTTAAAAGGAAAAGGAATTTTAGACCCTTTTCGCAAAGAAATATTTACAAACGAGTTTAAGTTTACTCCTTTCAGATTTTTATGATAAACAACTATGATTCGGAAAGATAAACAAAAGGGATTTGGCTTATAGGAATAAATTGGTTTCTTCATGCTAGACCACTTAAACGTAAGCAATGATTTGGACATGGTCTATTGGTTTGAAATGATGTTAGAAAAGTTTTGATTTCCTTTAAATAAGGAAGTATTCTGAAAACGACTTGACAATGTTTATACGGATGTTGTTAAAAAGGGGTTTAAGGATGGCCAATCTGATAAGTTGATTTCCTAAAATAATTTGATTTTGGGTTGCTGAAATAGCATACAAAAGGCTATGCAAGCCCCTTTTCATATAAGAATAACAAGAAGAACATGTGGACAAATATATGATCCTAGGATGGACAAAAGGGAATGATGCAATTGCATAACTTTTGTGGGCAAAGGCCCCGAAATGAAAACCAAGAAAATATTAGTGAAATATGTTGTTTATTCTTGGAAATTAAAAGTTTTGAAATTTCTTTAACATAATAATTTCAAAGTTTATTTCAGAAACTATTTTTAGAAATAATTATTTTCTCAAACATCTCAAATGCTTATCAAAATATTCTAAAAGAATTTAAGGGAGGTCATCCTAAAAACTAGATTTCAAATGATAACTTGTTTAAAGTGGGTGCACGCACTTTACAAGTTGACACGTACTTCGGTCTGTGATGTTTTTCAAAATGATTTAAAAGAACACGGACTGCGCTTCATGCTTCAAGAGATCACGCTAACATAAAGACGTCTATGATGATGTATTAATGTATGGTGCACTAATACAAAGAATAGGCTAGTTGTAAAGCATGGTCGGAGATAGACTAGGGTCCACTCTACATATGGCCAAGTCGCTAAGCGATGGCAGGAGGCCAAGGACGCCCTCCCTAAGATGGGAGAAGATGGAGGAACAGTCGCCTGACTAGCGTGCTGTTAATGATGGATTCTCTTCCAAAAGGTAGAATGATCACTTGCTAAGTGTCACTACTGGATGGGGAGAAATGCATTTGCATATGTTTTGCTTTTGAAAACCCCAAAGATTGGAAAATAAAATCATTTATACGAAAATGATTATCCTAAATGGGATTTTATGAGCTTATGCAAAAAGATTACACTAAAAATAGGGTGTTTTACACAAAAAGTGTAAATAACAAGGATGAAAAGAAATATTTTCTTTGCAAATGCTTTCAGGAAAATGATTATGTAGTTTATATCTTGTTTGCTATAAACAAGCCCCAAGATGGGGATTATGAAAAAGGATTGATGTCTTGTTTGATACAAATAAATCCCAAGAGGTGGATTATGAAAGGGGTTGATGTGAAAGTGTATTTGGACATAAAAATGTCTATTGCCAATGTGTTTATGTGATAAATGTTTTTGGACATAAAAATGTCCATTGTCGATATGCTTATGCGATAAATATTTTAGGACATAAAAATGTCCGTTGTTGACAGAGTTTATGCGGAAAAAATTTTTGGACATAGGAATGTCCGTTTCCAAAAATGTTTATGTGGAAAAGTGTTTTTGGGCCTAAGAATGTTCATTGCCAAAAGAATTTATAAGAAAAGTATTTTTGGACATAAGAATGTCCTTTGCCAATGAAGATTTATGTCAAAAAGTTAAAAATATTTTAGGACATGAAATGTCCTTTGGCTAAAGGAATTTATGATGAAAAATATTTTGGATGTAAAAACATCCATTGGCAAAAGAAGGTTTTATGTAAATGTCTTAGAACATTATAAACGTTCACGCAAGACCAAAAAAAATTAGTTGAAGAGGGTAAAACGCATATTTTTTGCCTTAACAAGCCCAGACATGGCTTGTAAATGGTTTTCGGAAGGGATGTTTATGATAATGTTTTAAAGGAAAGTGCTTGCCTAGAAATAGAATGCTTTCTTACTAAGTTATCACTCACGTTTTGTTTTCTCAAACCTTAAACTGGTTCAGGGAAGCTCAAGAGGTCGTGGACCTAAGCATTAAGGAAAGGTATGATATGTATAAGATGGTATTCATGTATTCTAAAAGGATTAACCATGATGAATGGAATGCTATGAACGTAAGCTTTCATGTATGTTGACATACATGAACTTATTTAAAGTTCTAAGTTCTATGTGAACTGATGATTGAATGAATGAATGTATGTATGTAATAAAAATGTCATGATTAGGTCAAGAGGACCTTTAATGTAGAAGAATAAGTAAAAATATCATGAATGATATGTGCAATTGATTACGAGTGTATCATTGCTTATGATATGAATGAAATGATGAAAGAAAAGGAATAAAAAAAAATTGAACGAGATCCATTTAAGAACCTGCCGCGTGGTCAGGGCAACAATCCTCCTAATTCACATTACCAATTGATAAGATCTTGGAGTAAGGCTTAAGATGTAACGTCTCGAGTTGGAGGCGCCACAAGAAGACAAAAGATGTGATTTAGTCATTAATGACCCCCTTTACATGTCATTAATTGATTAATTAGTTGATAAATTCATATCTTTAAATGTGTAGGGCAAAATGACGTGAAATTTTTAGGGTAAACCCAAGTTAGGGTGCCCTACAAGTTGAATGGAGTGGATTTTGAGTATTTTGATTAGAAAGTTGTTAAACAACTTGAAATTTTAGGAGATGCCTTGAGTTAGTTTCAAATGATCATATCTTAGCTAATATTGAACATTTAAGGATGAAAATTTTTATGGAAAGTCATGGGCACATTCCCTAGGTTATAAGTAGATTTGATTATGTTGAATCACATGATAAACTCTTGATTAGCAAGGTGATTATCAAAAACGGCATTTTCATTATGAACCCTATCTCAAGAGCATTAAATGGAAGAGATTAAAAGTAAAAAAGGGGAGGTATTTAATACTAAGTTGCTAAGGTGTCAAGATAAGGTGATTTGGGTTGATTTTTATAAAATGAAAATTATGAAAAGTCATAATTAAATCCAGTTCATAGGGGACGTGTTAGGAAAGCAAAAATTGAGGTACTTTTTTTATTTTTGTAAATTGAAAAATGAAGTGATAATGGGTCATAGCTAAGGAGGTGATTTGGCAACCTATGTACACATGTAAAGAGGAGATTAAATGACAAAAATGCATCACATTTGAATGATTTAGTTTGATGCAGCAAAATTAAATAAAAGGGGGGGATGAATGGACAATTGGACAGTCCATATTGCAGCAGAAAACTAAGGCCATTTAGTGGTTTTAACCATGGTTAAAATGTGGCAAACCATTGGTACAATGTTGCCCTATATAAGGGGGTAAAGGGGCAGCCCTTTGGATGAAAATCCAGCCACTCAAAAGTGAGAAAAAAATTCTCAAATTAAGGCAGCAAGTGAGGACATCCAAGGCAGCAAGAAGTAGTGAAAATTCTGCATGGTTCTACCCTTGAAAAGGCAACCAATTCACGGCCAAAATGGGTCCACTCTATGTGTATTTTTTCATTAATTATTAGCTTAAGTTATGCCAAATAACATCTATAACTTGTTACAATTAGGATGATAACATGATGTGTATAAGTAAGGTGATATGAATGGGTAAATATCTTCTTGAATGCTTGATGAATGATTAAGCAAACCACACCCTCACATAGATTATGTGTTAATAATTATAAAGGTGAAATGAATCACATGGATATGTTCATACGTATTGAATCTGGTATAGGAAAGAAAAATATGAAAGAAATAGTAAATGAATGCATTTTAGCATGAACATTTGTGTGAGAATGCATGAGAGGGTCATTACGAAACGACCCAATTTTTAGCTTAAAAAGATAAGCAAGTCGCAAATTAAAAATCTAGGAAAATCAACCTGAATAGGGTTGAACAGGTGTCAGAATCAGCTACACCAAATGATTTTTAATAATTATTATACAAGGACTTTTGAGCTAAAAATTTTATATGATATAGAAGCTTCTTGATTAACACTTGACTAAAATAAAAATTAATTTTTGAAGGTATAAATATAGCTAATAATTAACGTGATTAGAGCTGTTTGAAAATAGATACTGCTATCCAGCAGAGTAAAAATACCAAAATAAATATAAATACTTATTATTTCATTCTGGTAATATTTATTTTAGTTAATTAGTGTAATTATTTAGAAATGACATAAATTTCAAATTTAAATTCCTTGATTTGATTATGATTCAAAAATTAGAGAGATTAGTGTGTCTGATTCAACATTATGGACAAATTGAGGAATAAATCAAAATAAATGTTAAATTCCAGATTTTTGCAATGAAATTTTACTTATAATAGGATATAAATAAGTATCATAAGTGATTTTGAAGGTCTAACCTATTACTGGTGGATTTCAAAAATGAATGGGTCCTATGGAAGCACAAGTTATACTAATGAGGGAATTGAAAAATGGACACCCTACTTGAAAGACAAGTGGGTTAAGTTAGTTTAACATAAATCTAAATGGATTTATGTAGGTTGGAAAACCCTAAGGAATGCAAACATTTGAAATTTATGAATATAAATGAAATATCATTTTCATTTATTTAGGCAAAGGCAAGGAAATGTATGGAGGAAGGATGAGATTAAGTCTATATCAGGTAAGCAAGCGAACCTTCCAAAATATTGATTTTCTCTTATGTGTTAAAATGGTTGAATATATTTATCATTGATGTTTTTTGAATTTGTTACAAATGGGCAAGCACAAGTTTTCAAAATGATGACTTTAATGAAAAGTCACACGTTTTGAAAAGGATGACTTTAATGAAAAGCCTCAACGATTGCTTTATGAGAAGCAAGAAACACTTTTCAAATAATTATTTTATCACAAATGTTGCAAGTATTAGGAATGATTTATGTTGATGATTTTAAGAATTTGCTTCCAAGTAAGCAAGTTCTTCATGATGTTGTTTTTAAAAAGGGTTTTAAATGGAAATGGGATTTTAGAACCTTTTCATAAAGAAATACTTACAAACTGTTGGTCCCGAGTTTATAGAAGTTATCCAAGAGGGGAGGGGTGAATTGGGTATTTTAAAAATTCTTTGCTTAGACTGAAATTTTTCCTTTTTGAAATTAATCCCCACAATGAAACATATAGCAATATGGAGAGAAATAAAGTTATAAAACACAAATAATCAAACCACACCAAGAGATAAAGCTTTATAGTAGTTCAGGCAACCTTCCTACTCCACTATTCCAAACACACACCCGTTGTGTCTTGGGTTCTACTATTGTATTTCAATACAACTAGAGCAACAACTCTCTTTTAGATTCCAGCTCTAGGGGGCTTGTACAAATTTAGCACAAGTAGTGACGAGTTTCACTCTAGTCACAATACTACTTTGCCTTTACTTGGTTTTGATTTCCAATATCAAACCAAGTGGGAAAAATAATCAACAATAGAAAGATCTACACTTTACAGATTCGTGTAGGAAATTTGCAGCACTTGGAAGAACTTGTAGAGGCAGTAGTAAATACAATAATGCAGCTTTCAGCAGATTTATAGCAAAGTTCTTCTTCAATTTCTTGTAGACCAACTTAAATACAAGAGAGAGTGGAAAGTGAGCTCAATCAATGTTTCTCTAACCACACTCATGTTCCCTTGAAGCTCCTTAAATAATGGGAAGTGAATTTGAACGTTTGGTGATAGGTGGCGCGCATTTAATGTGCCAACGTTCGAGATTTTTCTAACAATTGCGAACCAAGTCGCATTTGGAGTCAACTTCGGGTGCGACTTCACCCAAGTCGCAGACTGGAGTCGACTTCGGGTGCAAGTTTGGTCTTCGGATTCCATTTCCAAGTTCCAGCTTCAAGTTGACTTGGTCTCAGATTTGACTCAAGTCGTAGGTGGAGTCGACTTCAGGTACGACTTCACCAACCATTTGATTTTCTTGGAACTTTAAGGTCTTGAAAATGTTCTTAATCTTGTGTATTTCCTTTTCTTCTCTTGTTCTTCATTAAATGTCCTTGGTTTGCATTGTTTTGCTAAAAAACTAAGCAATATACTCTACTCTTGAGAAGTTCTTCCTTGTGACCTTAATTCAAGATGATTGTCCTTCTTGATCTTATTGTCTAAACTTCAATATAATGTTGTTCATTTAATAATAATGCATCTTTGAAGTAATCTGAAGTGGCCATGTACTTGAGTCGCTTGCTTGGGTCGACTTGGACTTCGACTTTACCCAAGTCGCATACTTAGGTCGACTTGAAATTCAACTTCACCTAAGTCGCATGCTGGAGCCGACTTGGAAAGCGACTTGACTTTGAGAATTCGAAGTCTTCAGCAAGGCTATACTCAAGTCACATCTGGAGTCGACTTGGGTTTGCAACTTCACATAAGTCACAAGCAGAGTCAACTTCGACTGCAACTTCACCTATCTCCTAGTCCCAATTTTATCTCTGGCAAATTTAATGCACTTGAAGTCGATTCTGGAGTCGACTTAGGAATCGAACTGACCTAAGTCGATGGCTGAGTCGACTTGGGACTGCGACTTAACTTGCTGTCTTTCGAATCTTTAATTTTTAACCTTTGAAACACTTATTAATTCCATTAGTACTTAATTATTTCTCAAATTGAGTTGTTAATCATCAAAACATGGATCGTGCTAAATTTTCCTTGAATACCGACACAAACGAGTTTAAGTTTACTCCTATGAGATTTTTATGATAAATAACTATGATTATGAAAGATAAACAGAAAAGGATTTGGCTTATAGGAATAAATTGGTTTATTCATTCTTGACCACTTAAACATAAGCAATGATTTGGATATGGTCCATCGCTTTGAAATGATGTTAGAAAAGTTTTGATTTCCTTCAAATAAGGAAATATTCTGAAAATGTCTCGACAATGTTTATACGAATGTTATTAAAAAGGGGTTTAAGGATGCCCAACCCGATAAGTTGATTTCCTAAAAAAATTTGCTTTTGGGTTGCTGAAATAGCATACAAAAGGCTATGCAAGCCCCTTTTCATATAAGAATAACAAGAAGGACATGTGGACAAAGATATGATCCAAAGATCGATAAAAGGGAATGATGCAATTGCATAACTTTTCGGGGCAAACGCCCGAAATGAAAACCATGACACTATTAAGGAAATATGTTGTTTATTCTTGGAAATTAAAAGTTTTGAAGTTTCTTTAACATGCTAATTTCAAGATTTATTTCGAGAACTATTTTTAGAAAAGATTATTTTCTCAAACATCTCAAATGCTTATCAAAATATTTTACTTAAAATATTCTAAATGTATTTAAGGAAGGTCATCCTAAAAACTAAATTTCAAATGATAACTTGTTTAAAGCGGGTGCGCTCACTTTATAAGTTGACACAGATTCTATCTTGGATGTTTTTCAAAATGATTTAAAAGAACACGGACTGCGGTCTGTGATATTTCGAGAGAACATGCTAACATAAAGACATCTATGATGATGTATAATGTATGGTGTGCCAATACAAGGAATAGGCTGGTTGTAGAGCACGATCGGAGATGGACCAGAGCCCACTCTGCATATGGCTAAGTCGCTAAGGGATGACAGGAGGCCAGCGATGCCCTCCCTGAGATACAAGAAGATGAAGGAACAGTTGCCTGACTAGCATGCTGTTAATGATGGATTCTTTTCCAAAAAGTAGAATAATCACTTGCTAAGTGTCACTACTGGATGAGGAGAAATACATTTGCATATGTTTTGCTTTTGAAAACTCCAAAGATTGGGACATAGTAGAATTTCTACGAAAAGGATTATCCTAAATGGGATTTTATGAGCCTATGCAAAAAGATTGCCCTAAAAATAGGATGTTTTACACAAAAAGTGTAAATAACAAGGATGAAAGGAAATGTTTTCTATGCAAATGCTTTCGGAAAAAGAATTATGTATTTTATATCTTATTTGCTATAAACAAGTGCCAAGATGGGGATTATGAAAAAAGTTTTATGTCTTATTCACTATAAATAAACCCCAAGATGGGGGTTAATGTGAAAAGTGTATTTTGACATAAAAATGTCTATTGCCAATGTGTTTATGTGATAAATGTTTTTGGACATAAAAATGTCCATTGCTGATATGCTTATGCGATAAATGTTTTAGGACATATAAATATTCGTTGCCAACAGGGTTCATGTGGAAAAAATGTTTGGACATAGGAATGTCCGTTTCCAAAAGGGTTTATGTGGAAAAGTGTTTTTGGACATATGAATGTCCATTGCCAAAGAAGGTTTATGTCAAAAAGTGAAAAATGTTTTGGGACATAAAATTTCCCTTGGCTAAAAGAATTTATGATGAAAAATATTTTGGATGTAAAAACGTCTGTTGGCAAAAGAAGATTTTATGTAAATGTCTTAGAACATTATAAATGTTCACACGAGACCAAAGAAAATTACTTAAAGAGGGTAAAACGAATAAGTTTTGCCTTCACAAGCCCAGATGTGGCTTGTAAATGGTTTTCAGAAGGGATGTTTATGAAAATATTTTAAAGGAAAGTGCTAGACTAGAAATAAAATGCTTCCTTAATGAGTTATCACTCAAGTTTTGTTTTTCTAAACTTTAGACAGGTGCAAGGAAGCTCAATAGGTCGTGGACCTGAGCATACCTCACTTAATATAGCGCAAGACTGTGTTAGACTTTACATGTGTGAGGTGTGATGCTGTGGCACCATTTGGGCGCCACTTAAGTGCCAACTCTCTAAGTGATTATTGGTTTAGAGTTTAAGTTTATGATACAATGACAGGTTATGTAAATATAATCTATATGTGTAAGGAAAAACAACCTTACACCATGAAAGCCGAAGATAGAAATGAGAAAGGTAAGAAACTCTTCTTGATTCCTAAATGAATGTATGATGTTTGATGTTATGAAAATATAAGTGCATTTGATTTCATTCAAATGCTAAGTGCATATGAAAAATGAAAGGTCATTGACCTTTCGAGATTATATAATTGACTATGTATGATATGAATCGTTTTATGATAAGAGATGATCATATTAATATGATTTCACATGTTGCTTTCTACAACATGTCTATCACCTTAGCTCTTTAGCAAGGAAAAGGTAGTTGCAAATGACGAATCTATTAGTCAATAGGGAATAGGAGAAGTCAGTAGCAAATATAAGAGACTAGGGCAGAGAGGACAAGTAATATAAGGTCTTTGGGAAAAATACCCAACATGACCAATTAGAAGAAGGTAGAAAGATGGATTGTTGCAAGTAATAACGCCTAACCTAGTACCCGAACCTTTAAGGATTGATGATAGTATGATAGAAGCAAATGAGAAGGTTATTGATACCTTTCTAGCTCAGCATCCACCTAAGTTCTCAGGTGAATCAGATCCTATTCAGGTTGAGCAGTGGATGACTGAAATCAAGAAGTTATTTAATGTTTTTCCATGTTGTGACAATCAGAAAGTTTTTTGTATTACCCAATTGTTGATTTAGGAATGCTTATGAATGGTAAGAAACCCTAATGACTACTATGTCGCAATCAAGGAAGGTAACGTGGCAAACTTTTATGGAAGAATTTAATAAGAAATATCTTGCTGTAGGACACTAGGATGCAACACATGTTGAGGTTGAACAACTACAATCAAAGCAAGGACAACTTGACCCTGAAACTAAGGAACCTGGTGTAGGAGAAGAAAGAAATAAGAAAGGCTAGTTCAACCAAAGCTACTTGCAGCTACTGATTGATAGAAAGTCTCTGCAAATTATTGCAGAAAGGTGTAGCAAACCATGTCGAGATAACATGGATGGAAGAAAAAGAAGATTACACATATGATACCACAAAGCTTGGTATCATGTATCATAACAAGGGATGGTGAGTAACTGAAGAAAAATGAAGGCAAGAATGATTGTCAGAATTCTTTATAATTTGATATGTTTGGAAGATAAGTGTGAGAGGATAGCCTCTCTACGATGATCACAAGTTCAAATGAGACTAGAAAGGATGATAAGAACCCTTACTAGTTTATGGAAATTAGAAAGGGGGATAAGGAAGAGAATCTTGTAGACTGGTTTAGCATCAGTACTCCTCAGATTAGTACTCCCATTAAGCAATTTACACCGGTATAACCTAGTGGTAGACATTATGAGGTGAGAAGGAATGGATGGATTAGCAAAAGTATCTTTTGCTAAGATGTTTATGAAGTTTTATGTGAGAGCATCTTTTGCTCTTTGCTATAGAATGAAGATATTTATATTATATGAACATTATGTGTGCAATGATGATGATTGTTATTGATCTTTACTTGATATGAATGAATGGGTAGCTTAAATCTTATCCTATGATAAGATAAGAGATTATATAGATATAATTTCTCTATGTATAAGAAAAATGGTATGCCTATCATAAGAACAAGAGTGAGATGACATAATGGAAAGGGCAATTGCCATTGAAAAACCCATATGGGAACAAGAGACAATAAAAATCAATAGTAGATCTAATGGAACAAGGCTGAAAGCACCACCAAGATAGAGTAGCGCAATGGAAGCATGGTGAGCCATTAGAAATATTGGAAAAAGAAGATAAATTGGTCATTTCATATGAGCTCTACCTTGATATTTGAAATATAATAGGTTTCGGGATAAAACCTTTTATAGGGGGGAAGATTGTGATACCCAGATCCAAGTAGAACCCTTATATGTAAATTATGCATGCAAAGTATGTTAATGACATGGTTTACATGGATGGATGAGATTAGGGCTAATGACTAAGTAAGGTGGTTAAGTTAATCACCTTAGCCCAAATGAGCTAATGAACTCAAAAAGGCCTAATGAGGATTAGGAAATGTGGATATATTATGAATAATTATATCATATATTATGATGTATTTAGTGGAAATGATGATGATAATAATGAATATAAGATGACAAATGTTAAAAAATTCATATGTTGACGCCTATAAGGCAGAATAAGATGAAACTTGAAAAGTAATCACATGAGTATGTTCCCGATCTTATGAATGGATTGGATTATGAAAATTATGATGAGATTAGGGTGATAATTATTTATTTTCATCCAAATCCAAAAGAAAATTTCAAATGGTCATAACTTATTCTAAAATGGTCATTTTGAGATGGAATTTGTCATGAATGGTTAAAACGATATGGTGAATCTTATGGATGAGTTTGATTAAGCTAATTATCATGAGAAATTGCTTAATCATAAAAGGAAAAAAGTAGTTGACTTTTGTTCTTGAAAAGTGACATGTCATTAATGAACCGAAAGCGACGAGTGACAAGTGCCAACATGGGATTCGTAGAGCAAGATTTAAAGTCAACTCATTAAATGAGGAATTGACTTTTGAGAAGTATATGTGACATGTGTCATCGGAGGATTCACTTGGAATCAGCTCAATTAATGCTAAAGATGATGGATTTAATTCAAGAGGACATGTGTCATCGTAGGATCCATTTGGGATCAATGCAATTAATGCAAAAATCAATGATTTAATGAGATCATTGAGAGGCCAATGAGGTGGCACAAGGTGGGATTTTTGGAGGATTTTTGTATTTTCAAAAAAATTCACAAAATCCATGAAAAATCATGGATGTTTAATGACATGAGGTATGCTAGATCATGTAGCCATAAATGGCCAAGATGAGGTGGCCATATGGAACTTGCAAGGGGGCTGTTTGCCTTCGTTTTTTATTTTAAAAAAATGCCAAAAGTTGCATCGAAATCACCTAGATGGCTAGGTACATAAATGACCTTGATTTGAGTAAATTTTTAATGGAAAAATTGCAATTATCCATGACACATGGAATGTCCCAATAGTGGACAGCAAGGTGGGCCACTTTTGAGCCGATTTTCATATTTAAAATTATGAAAAAATAAAAAATTCAAGGGGGTTTCTTGGGTAGCAAGAAAGCAGGAAAATAAAAGGAGAAAATGGGCAACAAGGCAGGGGCTGGTCGTTCAAGCCAAGGAAGAAAGAGAGAGAGAGAGAGAATTTTCTCCAAAAAGGGGCAGCAACTAAGGTTGTCCCAAGCAGGCTAAGAAAGGAGGAAAAGGAAGAAGAAAGGAAGGGAAAAAGGATTCAATAAGGCTTACCCATGTTCATGTTTAATTTGGGTAAGTATTATTGTGGCGCCCCAAACCGAGATGTCACTTCCTTATCTCAAGACCTTATAGATTGGTAAATGTGAATCAGGATTGTTGCCCTGATCACACGACGGGATTTTAATTGGAACTCATCCAAATTTTTTTTTCGTTCATCATCGTTCTTATCTTTATATTTTACATCATTCATCAAACAAGTGGCAATATACTTGTAATAAAATTTCAAATTCTATTTCATCCTGCTTTTCTACAATGAAAGTTTCCTTGACTAAATCATCACATTTTACATCCATACATTCAATCATTGAATCATATAGAACTTAAAATTCTAATTAAATTCACATACGCATTATTATACCTTAGCATATTCGTACTTTTCCATTCCTTATAGCCTACCTGGCCATCATCTCGTGCCTTACTTCATTGCTTAGATTTTCATTTTCTTGAGTTTCCCGGTACCTGTCTAAGGTTTGAGAAAACAAAACGTAAGTAAGAATTTTATCATTAGGGCAAGACTTTCTTGAAAATCATTTTCTAAAATATTTTTCTCATAAATCATTTTGCCTAGGGGACATTTTATGACCCAAAAAATCTTGACATAAACCATATTTGGCAATGGACATTCTCATGTCCACAGAAAGACCTTTTTCCACATAAATCATTTTGGCACTGAACGTTTATACGTCCTAAAATATTTTTCCACATAAACCTTGTTGGAAAAGGACGTTTATACCTCCTAAAATACTTTTTCACGTAAACCTTGTTGGAAACGGACATTTATACGTCCTAAAATATTTTTCACATAAACACTTTGGTAATGGACATTTTTATGTCCAAAATACATTTCACGTAAGCCTTTTTGGCAGTGGACATTCATATGTCCACAAACACTTTTATCTCTTAAACTCTTTTAGAAACGGACATTTTTATGTCCACTCATGTTCCAACATAAATCCCTTTAGAAAATGGACATTCTCATGTCTAACCATTTTTCCCACATAAACCTTTTGGAAATGGACATTCTTATGTCCAAAACATTTTCCAACATAAACCCTTTTTCATAATCCCCATCTTGGGGCTTGTTTATGGAAACAAGTCATAAATTTCATTAAAACTTTTGCATAAAAGCTTTTTCTTTTTATTCTTAATATTTACACATTTTGTGTAAAACACCCTGCTTTTAGGGTAACTTATACATAATGGCTCATAAAAATCCAATTTAGGATAATTTTTCAAATAAATACTTTTATATCCCAATCTTTGGGCTTTTGAAAAGCAAAACGTATGCAAACACATTCCTCCCCATCTAATAGTGACACTTGCTACCTTTTGGAAGAGAATCCTTAACAGCATGCTAGCTAGGCGGCTGTTTATTTATCCTGCTCCCATCTCAGGGAGGGCGCCGCTGGCACTCCTGCCATCCCTTAGCGACTTGGCCTTATGTAGAGTGAGCCTCGGTCATCCCAACCATGCTCTACAGCCTGCCTGTTCCTTGTACTGGTGCACCGTACATTATTATGACGGACCGCAGTCTGTTTGGTTTGAAGAACCACAAACCGCAACCTATGTCCTTTTAAACCGGGATCACAGACCTCTGTCTACATCCATAACTCAAAAACATCACAGACCGAAGTCTGTGTCTTTTTAAAACAAATCATTTTCAAAAACACATCACAGACCACAGTCTGTGTTAACTTGTAAAGCGAGTGCACCCACTTTAAACAAGTTGTCATTTGAAATCTAATTTTAGGATGACCTTCCTTAAATTCTGTTAGAAACATTTTGAGTAAAACATTTTGATAAACATTTGAAATGTTTGAAAAATAATACATCTTAAAATCCTTATAAAAGAATTTCAAAACCTTTGAATTTAGAAAATTAAACTATATATTTTCTAACATTTTATTGGTTTCCATTTCGGGGCCTTTTGCTCACAAAAGTTATGCAATTGTACTAACCCCTTCTCAACCACCTTAAAATCAATTTCTTGTCCATATATCAATTTTTCATTTTTACATAAAGGGCTTGCATAATCTTTTGCATACCATTTAGCAACCCGAAATCAAACCATTTTATGAAATCAACATAGGAGGTTGGTCGTCCTTAAATCCTTTTCAACACATCCGTATAAACATTTTTCAAGATATTTTCAACATAGATTTCCTTATCTAAAGGAAATCAAAACTTTTCGAATATCATTTCAAAACATATGAACTATGTCCAAAACATAATTTATTATTTAATTATCATGACCTAGCAAAACAAATTTTTTTCATAAATCAAATCTCCTTTTTCCTTTTTTTCTTTTATAACATGATTATTTATCATTAAACATCATAAGAGAAATTTAAAACTTATTTACATTTTTTGCTTTGTGAAAAAAGGGTAAAATTCCCTTTTTCTTATAAAATACTTTTGAAACAACATCATAAAGAACTTGTTTACCTGGAAGCAAATTCCTAAAATCATTGGCATAAAACATAAAATCCCGTAAAATTAACATCATGGAGAACTTGCTTACTCATAAGGAAATTTCTCAATCCTATTAACATAAAGCATTGCTAATTCATGGCAACACTTGTGATAAATTCTTTATCTTAAAACGTTGCTTGCTTCCCATGAAGCAAACCTTGAGGCTTTTCCTTAAAGCCATCATTTTTCAAAACTTATGACTTTGCATTAAAGCCGTCATTTTCAAAACTTGTGTTTGCCCATTCGTTTAAACATAATCATAAACAATTTTAATTACATATCATCACATAGAAAGAAAACAACAATTTAGAAAGTTCGCTTGCTTACCTGAGATCGCCATAATCCCTTTCCTTCCATTTTTTTCGTTGCCTTTGCCTAAATAAATAAAAGTAACAGTTCATTTATTTGCATCGTCTTCAAATACTTATATTCCTTAGGTTTTCCAACCTACATAAGTTTATCTAACTTAACCCACTTGTCTTTCAAGTCGGGTATTCATACTTGTCTCTTCATGTATGTCCATTTCTCAACACATAAATCATGTGTTTCTTAAACTTTTTCAACACAGCAACTTGTCTCTAATTCCAGATTGATTAAACCCCTTAATTAACACATAATTTAGGGTTTATTTTTGGATTTATAATCCATTTATCATAGGGTTCCCAAAACAGCAACTTTAGAACCCGTTTTTCGTCATTTCAATGCTCCTTTTAGCAACATGGTCTAAACAAATTTTTAATCCAAATTTTCTAGCCTTAAACCATGCTTTTATTTATCCAAATTTAGGGTATTAACATATGTTTAAAATCCATATATTAACTCCTCTAAAAACAGCAACTTATTTCCCTATTGCGGGTGCCGTTTTCACCCCATTTGGACACCTATTCATAAGATTCATAAAATCAGATTTGGGGCTTATCTTTCCAAATATTTTTGGGAATCTATAGTACCCTAATCCTAGGATATTTTACCCTACATAAATTCCATAAATCATTTAATCTCATTTCCATACCATTTTCAACATAAAAATGGAAAAATCGACTCATATATGCAACCCTAGGTTCCATACCTTATAAAATCAGCAACCTATTCATAAATCATCATATGAATTAAACTAAATCATGATTTATATCCCATTATAAGTCAAATTAAATCACAAAAACCTGGAATTTAACATTTATCTTGATTTATTCCTCAAGCTGTCCATAATGCTGAATTCAAGCATACTGAATTCTCAAAATCTTGAATTAATATCAAATCAAGTATTTTTGATCTGAAATTTCTACCATACCTTAATAACTACATTAATTAATCAAAATAAATATTTCCATCATGAAATATTTATTATTTCTATTTATTTTTGTATTTGTACTCTGCTGGACAGCAGCACCCCTTTTCAAATAGCCTGAATCACGTAAATTATTGGGTATATTTATACCCATCAAAACCTAATTTTTATTTTGGTCATGTGATACTAAATATGTCTTATATATCTTGTAAACTTTTCAACCCAAAATTACTTGTATAAAAATTATTAAAAATCATTTGGTATAGCTGATCCTGTCACCCGTTCTACCCTATTTAGGTTGATCTTCTCGGATTTTTAATTTGAAACCTGCTTAATAATTCAATTTGAAATTTTTTGAATCCTTTAATCATCATATAATGAGATTTTAAACAACTTTTCATGGTAAAAATCCTTCGTTTACTATTTCGTTCATATTTTGATTTATAACATCATATAACTTCCAGATTTGAAGTATAAAATCAAAATTAACATATACTTACTTAATTAATTAGTAATTCCTCATTTGAGAACTTGAAATTCCTTTCTTTTCTTCCTTCCCTTGTTGGGTTGGACGTGCCCTAGCTGTTTCCCTTGGAGAAAATTCCTTTTTTTCTCCCTTTTTCCTCTCTTCTCTCTCCTTCTCTCTTCTTCTCTCTCTCTCTCTCTCTCTCCTTCTCCCCGATACTGGGACGTGCAGCAGCTTGCTCTCCCTTTTTTATTTTTATAAGTCACTTTTCTTGGTGCTTAAGCAACCCCCTAGGGCATTTTTGTAAATTCTATTTTTACCTTTCCCAAATTGCCCTCTTTGCTTAGCTCTTAAGTAATCTACTTTACTTGCTCTCTAAGAAAGCAACTTCTCATAATAATTAGCTTAATCCATTCCGTTCATCTCATAGATTTTATAATTTTATTCCATTGTTTCAAATTTCATCTCAAACCGACGTTTCTAACTTAAGTTATGACCACTTGAATTTATCTTTTGGATTTGGGATAAAAATAATTCATTATCACCCTAATCCCATCATGATTCCCTTAATCCAATATATTCAAAAGATTGAGCCTACCGTCGTGAGCTTACCTTTTAAATTTCATCGAAATCCGCCTTGTAGGCGTCAAATTATGAATTTTCTATCATTTTCCAACATAATTCCATAATTACACTTTAATCTCCATAAATTAAATCATGGTAATTAACATGATTATTCATGACACCTTATCACCTTTAAATCCTCATTAAGCCCCTCAGGTCATACCGACTCACTTTGGGCTCCGGCGATTAAATTTTTAATCACCATTCTTAATTAAACCCTAATTGCAAAATATCATTAAATCATAAAATCATCCATAATCATTCAAAATTTCTTTAAATCAAATATATATGTTCAATGCATACCATTGAGTCCTACATAGGTTGGGGTTTCACAATTATGCGTTTTTCATTCATATACGTTAACCTAAATCATGATTGGTTGATGATTAATGAAAAGATAGTTACAAATATTAAATTCATGGGTAAATATATTCTTGAATGCTTGATGAATGATTAAGCAAACCAAACCCTCACATAGATTATGTGTAACACTTATAAAGGTGAAATGAATCACATGCATATGTTCATATGTATTGAATCTGGAATAGGAAAGAAAAATACGAAAGAAATATTAAATGAATGATTTTTAGCAGTAAACCTTGTGTGACAATGCATGATAGGGTGACTAAAGAATGACTCAATTTTTAGCGTAAAAGGATAAGCAGGTTGCAAACTACAAATCCGGGAAAATAAACCTAAACAGGGTTGAACAGGTATCAGAATTAGCTGCACTAAATAATTTTTAATAATTATTATATAAGGAATTTTGAGATGAAACTTTTATATGCTATAGAAGCCATCTTGATTAACACTTGAAAAAAATAAAAATTAATTTTTTAAGGGTATAAATATACCTAATAATTAATGTGATTAGAGCTGTCTGAAAATAGATGTTGTTGTCCAGCAGAGTAAAAATACCAAAATAAATATAAATAATTATTATTTCGTGCTGAAAATATTTAGTTTGGTTAATTAATGTATTAATTCAAGATGATATAAATTTTAGATTTAAATTCCTTGATTTAATTATGATTAAAAAATTAGAGAGATCAGTGTGTCTGATTTCAGCATTATGGACAGATTGAGAAATAAATCAAAAAAAATGTTAAATTCTAGTTTTTGGGATGGAATTTAACTTATAATGGGATATAAATAAGTATCATAAGTGATTATGAGATTTTAACCTATTAGAGGTGGATTTTAAAAAGGAATGGGTGTTATAGAAGCACAAGTTATATTAATGAGGGAATTGAAAAATGGACATCCAACTTGATAGACAAGTGGGTTAAGTTAGTTTAACGTAAATCTAAATGGATTTATGTCGATTGGAAAACCCTAAGAGATGCAAGCATTTGAAATTTATGCAAATAAATGAAATATCATTTTCATTTCTCTAGGCAAAGCCAAGGAAATGTATGGAGGAAGGATGGGATTAAGGTTATCTCAAGTAAGCTAACGAACCTTCCAAAATATTGATTTTCTCTTATGTGTTGAAATTGTTGAATATGTATATGCTTGATGTTTTATGAATTTCTTATGAATGGGCAAGCACAAGTTTTGAAATTGATGGCTTTAATGAAAAGTCACACATTTTGAAAAGGATGACTTTAATAAAAAGCCTCAAGGATTGCTTCATGAGAAGCAAGTAACACTTTTCAAATAATTATTTTATCACAAGTGTTGCAAGGATTAGGAATGATTTATGTTGATGATTTAAAGAATTTACTTCCAAGTAAGCAAGTTCTTCATGATGTTGTTTTTAAAAAAGGTTTCAAAATGAAAAGGGATTTTAGACCATTTTCATAAAGAAATACTTACAAACGAGTTTAAGTTTATTTGTACGAGATTTTTATGATAAACAATTATGATTATGAAAGATAAACAGAAAGGGATTCGTCTTATAGGAATAAATTGGTTTCTTCAAGCTAGACCACTTAAATGTAAGCAATGATTTGGACATAGTCCATCAGTTTGAAATGATGTTAGAAAAGTTTTAATTTCCTTCAAATAAGAAATTACTCTGAAAACATCTTGACAATGTTTATACGGATGCTATTAAAAAAGGGTTTAAGGATGGCCAACCCGATAAATTGATTGCCTAAAATAATTTGATTTTGGGTTGCTGAAATAACATACAAAAGGCTATGCAAGCCCCTTTTCATATAAGAATAACAAAAAGGACATGTGGACAAAGATATGATCCCAGGATGGATAAAAGGGAATGATGCAATTGCATAACTTTTGTGGGCAAAGGCCCGAAAATGAAAACCAAGAAAATATTAGGGAAACATGCTGTTTATTCTTGGAAATTAGAAGTTTTGAAGTTTCTTTAACATGATAATTTCAAGGTTTATTTCAAGAACTATTTTTAGAAAAAATTATTTTCTCAAACATCTCAAATGCTTATCAAAATATTTTACTCAAAATATTCTAAAAGAATTTAAGGGAGGTCATCCTAAAAACTAGATTTCAAATGATAACATGTTTAAAGTAGGTGCGCTCACTTTATAAGTTGACAGGGACTTTGGTCTGTGATATTTTTCAAAATGATTTAAAAGAACACGGACGACGATCTGTGATGTTTCAAGAGATCATGCTAACATAAGGACATTATGATGATGAATATTGTATGGTGCACCAAAATAAGGAATAGGCTGGTTGTAGAGCACGGTTGGAGATGGATCGGGGCCCACTCTACATATGGCCAAGTCGCTAGGGGATCACAGGAGGCCAGCGGCGCCCTCCATAAGATTGGAGAAGATGAAGGAACAGCTGCCCGACAAGCGTGTTGTTAATGATGAATTCTCTTCCAAAAGGTAGAAGATCGCTTGCTAAGTGTCACTATTAGATGGGGAGAAATGCATTTGCATATATTTTGCTTTTGAAAATCCCAAAGATTGGGACATTGAAACTCGTGAAAAAGCGAGTTATTATGGCTCATTTCAGACTAGTTTTGCATGTTAGTCCAAGCGAATTTGGTTAAATTGTACTCATTTACCTTAGTTTCACGCATTTTGCATTTTAGGTACAACATGTAGTTTTTATGCATTTTTAATATAAAATAGATGCAAATTTTGTTAATTCTTGAATTATAGCTAACACCTCATCATTTATAAGTTCATTTATTGGGTTTTAGCTGGTTTTGTAGGAAAGACGGGTGGCTAATCGCTTGCGAGTGTGACGGGATGAGAATGGTGCCAAAAGAAGAAACAAGTTCATTAGCGCCCCAGCGTCGACCATTGGCGCCTAGACGCCAATCTACCGCCTCACAAGAACTCTCAAGAATCCTTAAGTTGGTGAGCTTTCAGAGAGTTAGCACCTAGGCGCCAACCAAGTGGCCCCGGGCCGTCGAACCCCACATGATCAAATTTTTTCACGTGTCTCGTGCTGCGTTTAGAGGGATATAACTATATCTTTTAGGATTTCTTAGGGGAAGACACGGAGAGAGTGGTCGTGGATGTTGTGGAGAAATGGAGAAAAAGAAAGCTTCAAGGAAGGAGAAAAGAGCAAGTGGAGATCTAAGCTATCACTGCCAATCCATTGAGTTTCATCTCCTCTTCTCATCTGTCTCTTCTTATTTTATTATTCTCCTTGCTTGAGATGATTGTAACTTGATTTTAATGAGAATTGAAGTCATGTTTATGGGCTGAACCTTCCTATGGTGGGAGATATGTAGGATTTAAACTCATAGTCTATGTTATTTGGTTTTCTTATACTTAAGTTGATAATACAATTGTGCTGTGACTTGTGTTGCTTGAGATTACCCTTATATATCATGCTTAATGTTTTTACAAGCTTTGCAACCTTATGGATTGATTGAATATTCAGATTTATGCTTGGAAAAGTGGGATTTGAATAAGATCGATATATGAGGCACAGGTTTCTAGCTCTTGTTTATGTTGGATGTTAATATGGATAGGAATATACCTATTAACCCTGTGTAATATTGAGTAGGTTATGTGGTTACCAACCTTGTTTTACTTGTGTGCATGGGAACATAGCACATAGCTAAAACTTAGTTAGGTTTGTATGTGTTGGAAGACATATATGAATATTAATGAAACTAGATTAGTACTCTCTGCACAACTACTTAAATTGGACCAAATGACATAGTTATTATTCAATGAATTCATATTCCCACCTATATTAATCATCTCAAGGCAATCTCAACAATATCCACTCTACTTTGGTCATTTACTGCTTTGCTTAGTTGAGTTTAATTCAATTCTTTGAACCAAAATCTCATTCCTTTTACCAATTCACTTAGACGATTGAGATTTAAGGTATTGATTTGTTTAACACAATCCTCGTGGAAACAATATTCTAATAATTTTTTATTACTTGATCGGCACGGATACTTGCGTTAAAATGAACATTTTAATTAGACATATACGCAGCTCGTCAAGTTTTTGGCGCCATTGTTGGGGATTGGTGCTTTAAACTTCGTACCTGACAATTTCAGTTGTCTTCAGTGAATGTGTATATATTATACATAGTTTTTCTTTTCTTTCTTTGTTTGTGATAAAATTTTATTTTAGGGATCTTTTTATTGCAATTTTCAGTGGCTTCAAATGCTTACCACTGGCTAAATGCAGAATTTTCAATACCAAGCACAAGGGGTTTCCATCAGTATGATAATACATGGGCACCTCCAGCTCAATTTCCAGGTTTTAACAATCAAATGCAGGATATAGACAATTCTTATTCAACTTACTACGAATTATGTGGAGGCAAGGGATATTTATCAAATCAATGCATGTATTACTCAGCATCTATGGGCCATCTTGATCATTCAAATGATGCACATGACAACTACAGAGACCCGCAATTAGATAATATGATGTCGATAGAATTTCAAGCATATCAAGCAGGGGAGCCATCATCACATAAAAGTAAGTCATCTTTGGAGGACATATTCATGCAATTCATGAAGAGCCAAATGCAATTTAGTGAGAACATGCAGAAATAAGTGGAGCAATTTGCTATCGCTATCCAATGTCGGCATATCGAGAAGCGTCTTTTGGTCATATAGAAGAAACTTCAGAAGAAGATGAGTTGGAACAGGGTTGTGAAGTTACTCCGAGTATTAATGAAGATATATTAATTGATGTGTACAACAACCTGTACCTCAAAATGTTCTTGAATAGATGGTTGAATCAATAGAAAGAAAGGGAGTTGAAGAAGGGATTAATGAAGAACTAGAGGCGGTTACAATGCCAAAGGTCGAAAATGATCCCAATTCCACACCTCTACTATATTTTCTAGGAATCCAAGAACAACAAAAATTGATCAGTCAATGGTCATTATTGGAAAACAGCTCCTTGAAGCCTACAATTGAAGACCCCTAAGAACAACTCTTCTATAGCTCTCTATGAAATTCAAGAAAGGAGGCTAACTGATCCATTTGAAGATGCTAAGAAGATATCTGAACTTTTAGTGCGCAATCTGCATGGGAGGAAGTTCGATAGAGCGGAAATTGGTTAATCCTAAACGCGACGTCAGGTTGAAGACGGTAAATTTAGCACTGAATGGGAGGCAACCCATTACACTTTTTGATTTTCGATTCAAGGCATAGTTAGAAGATCCATTGTATGTGTGTTGAAGCAAGGGAACCAAATAAAGATCACTATTTTTTGAAAGTTGGCAGGCAAAAGAGAGTTTGATTCATTACTTAGTCAATTCTCCATGAAAAAATGTGTTGTGATCTTGGAAAGTGCAGCTCAACATAATTCAAGAAGTAAATTTTATCAAGCAATCATCTCTCTCTTTTTGGGAAGAATAAAGTCATTCATCTCTCAAGGCAAGGAAGGACAGGATTATTTTGCTTAAATATGGATTTTCAATCCACTTTGAAGTTGATAGATGATGGAATCAAGGAGTTTCAAGTTTATATTCATCATTCGAGACAAAATCATACAGTTGGAGTGACGCTGCGGCCCCAATTTTTGGCACTCCGGCGCTAAGATTTTGCAGAAGAACACGTTGCAGCAAATTGGAATCAGGGACAGTGGCGCCTCGACGCTAAGCTTTTATAGAAGAACATGTTGCAGCAAATTGAAATCAGAGACAGTGGCGCCCCAGCACCACATTGTTTCAAGGAAACAACACGTTGTAAGTTTTGAGTCAGCAAGTTGGTGCCTCGGCCTCAAATTTTTGCACCCCAGCACCGTTCCTCCAGCCAGCATGAAAAAAACAGCAAAACACGAGTTTTCAACATTCCAACTTCAACTGGTCATAACTTTCGATCTCGGAGGAGTTACGAGAGCTACCACATATCAATGGAAAGAATTTTTTGAGCCTGTCGACATGAAAACCATGGTTTGCTTAGTTGATATCATTTTCAATATCAAAATCTTCCATTTTTGCATATTTTGGGGCCATTAAAATTCTACCCAATTGTTTTACTGCTTTTAGTGAATCACCTATTTTATTACTTTAAGTAAAAGTGTGCAAGTGGGTGGTTTGTATTTTTCATATATTTGCGGGCATGTGGATGTGTTACTTGTGGATAACTTTTTAGTTCAAGTTGTTCCATTATTTTGTTGTAGCTAAGAGTTTAAAGTAGTGGGTGAAGAGTTTATAGACTGAACTTGTGGTATCAATAATATGTCTTGAAACTTGAGTTAGATTGCTTGAGAAGAGCTTCTATAGAATATATTTGGGGTGTAGAGTCTTGGACATTTGAGTTTGCAGTGCACTTTTCAATACTATGCTGCTCAATTTCTTCCTTCTTTTTGTTTGTGACGTCGCTCTCCATCGAGCTCTTTTGTTTTACACTATCCTTGCTGACAAGTTATTTGATGTTAGACGCCTCATTTATTATCATGTGTTAAGTATTAAAAAGGCAGCCAATGCATATTTTTGATCAGCAGAGGAAGAAGAAGGAGAAGAGAGCGATGGAGACGATGAGCATCCTTTCCATCCCGACGACCAAGGGAATCACCAGTTCCTTTTCTTTTTCTTAGTTTTCATTTTGATTTGCATATCATCAGTATGTGGATCTCCATCTCATTGTCATTTGCATTTTTTTTGTTTATATGCATTGAGGACAATGCATTCCTCAAGTTTGGGGGGTGCTTTGTTCTATCGTGTTTGTAGTCATGCAATGCATTTAGATGGTTATATTATATAAATTTGTTAGATTGCATTGCATTTAAAATCTTACCTGTGATAATTAGTTAGTTGCAATTTGTTTTAAGGAATACTTGTAATATTCAAGAAAACTTTAAATTGAAATCAAAATTCATGAAAAATTTGAAAATTTTTGAGCCATGAATATGCATTAATTGAGAGTGTGTTAATTTTTTAAGATTTTCAAATGACATGTGAATGATATGATCAGTTAAGCAGTTAAATTTTATAGTTCACGTACTTGCCAATATGTTCTATTGAAATGATTAAGGCAAATTGCTTGTGTAATATAAATGCTTGTGCCTAATTATGCGTTAATGATATATCTTTTGCAATCTTTGTTCCCCATTTTTGAGCTTATATATATGTTCTTTTTAACCTTATACTTTGAAGTAAATATATTGTCTCATTAATTCATAGTTTAATTCATCTTTTTACTCGAGACTTAAGGTTGAAAAATGCAGGTACATAGTAAATCAGCTTAAGATATTCCTCCTAATAAGATTTTGCAATAAATAATGAAGGGGGTGACTAACCCAAGCTGAGTAACCGGGACTTGGCATCTACAAATGTCAAGGTTCGAGTAAAAAGGCAAGGGAAAGCCACAGTAATATCGCTTCATAGAAAATTCTCCCCAGGTACCTTGAAATATGGTGATGGGAGTTAAAAAAAGAGAAAAAATGAATGAAAAAAAACAAATTCTCCAGATACCCTAAAATATGGTGAGGAGAGTCAAAGTAATAAGTTTGGGGGAACTAATTGTACAATTTTGTAAGTCTAGGCCAAGTAAAATAGATGGATGAATGTTGTGGTGCCCCCAGCCCGAGCGTCACAACCTTACTCCAAGATCTATCGATTGGTAAACGTGATCAGGATTGTTGCCCTGTCACACAGTGGGCTATTTGGATATTTATCCACTTTATCTTAACTCCTTAGGAGTTTAATCATTTTTAAACATTCCATTTCCATTCATATGCCCTTTTAGGTCATTAAATCAATTTAACATACACATCAGATATCATAAATTTGATACTTAATCATATCATAATCAATCATGACTTATCATTTTACCATAAAAAAATTTCACTATTTATAGTCAAAATCACTACATAGTCATAAACACAACATAATCCTTATACAACATTCAGACACCAACAATGTCATCAACATACAACCATACAATTCATAGAGTTCAATCACAGATAACTTGTAGAAATTCATTTTTCTTCTGAAATCTCCACTTGTGCTCCTTGTATGGTTCTCCCTTCACCTATTTTTAGGATTTGAAAAACAAAACTGTGAGTCAAAACTCAATAAGCAAGCTATAAGGTTTTCAGACAATACATTTTCATTGAAAATAACTTGGAAAGTCACATTATACCCACTCGAGGGTATATCTTAAAACATGTTTCTCATACCTGTCCAGGGTATGTCATAAACAATGCGATGCATCATTTAAAATCATGATATTCCTTTAGATAGAAGTTAGCTAGGCAACCATCCACTTTTATCCTCTCTCTCATTCTAGAGAGGTGCTGCCGGCCCTCGGTCTCTCTTAGCGACTTGGACGCACCAAAGGGGGATATTCGGTCCGCTTACACTTTTGATGTGGACCTCATGCTTTTGTGCACATGATTTCTTTCATAAACATGAACTTTGACATGCTAGCATGATTTTTCAACCATAAACTCATGATTCATCAATTGACATTAGTTCTTAGAAAGCAGTAAACAATTCATTTATTTCATTGGAAATGACATTTCAATATACATTTAGATAAGGCATGGCCATCCTTAAACAACTTAGAAAGAATTGAAATCATTCATTTGCTAACTCATTTAAACAGTTAGAATATCACTGATAAACATTTTATCATATTTGATAAAACAAAGCATTTAGAAAGCTACTTGCTTACCTTGCTTCCTTAGCTTTCCGCCTCGTTAATCTCTTTGCCTTTGTCTATACATAAACATAGCATTGCATTCATAATAATCCATTTTCTTGCATTCACGTAGTTTTCTAATCCCATAATTCATATCATACATAATCAACTTGGATTTTCAAGTCGATCATACATACATAACATGCACTTGTGCATCATAACATTCATTCCATATTGTGTTTTAATCCCATATTTAGGGTAAAAACATAACATTCATTTATAATTCATCATTTGGGAATTTATATATCACATTAATCATTTTTCATCTATTTTCCATTTTTCCTACGTCAATGCTTATTCTAAGCATATAAGTGACGTTTTAAGCTTCATAAATAAATCTCAAAAATTGAGATAATTAATTCTCTTTCATAAAGAAATATCCTCATGCATTTTATCACATATTCATGCATATTTTACATTTTATCAAGTTCACGTAAGTCACATATCATCCATTCATACATACGCTCTACATACATTCAATATACAACACATATATTATGTGTATCTTAAAATTTCTTAACACAGAAACTTACACTCATTTTCATCATCATTAAACCCCTTAATTAACATATACTTTAGGGTTTAATTTTAGATTTTTAATCCATTTATCACTGGTTTCCAAAATAGTCATGTTAAGACCCATTTTTCATCCTTTCGATATCTCTTTTAAGACTTTAATCATAACAGATTTTTAAGTTATAATTTCCAGAAACTAAACATGATTTTCTTAACCCAAATTTAGGTTATTATCATATATTTAAATTTCGTAATTTTTTTGCTTCCATAACAGCAACATTTCCATGCATATAGGGCATCCATTTGACCCGTTTTGACATGTCCATACATATATCAATAAAATCAAATTTAGGGAAAATATTTCCAAACCCTTTTGGACACGCAAAGCACCTTAATCCTAGGATATTTTACCTTCCATAACATTCATAAATCATTTCATTACAAGCAGCAACAAAAATCATATGGAAAGCACCCGTTTTGGTCCCCGTTTGGACGTCCCACATACATACCCTAAAAAATCAGATTTAGGGCAAACTCATCCAGCCCACTTAGGCTGTCCAAAGGGTCCTTAATTTGGGATAATTTACCCTAAAATTCATCCATAAATAATTTAAGCACTTCCTTCTATCATTTTAACTCAAAAATAAAAAAATCGGGCATTTCTTGTAATCCTAAGTTCCATATTTGCTAAAATCATTAACAAATGCTTAAATAAACATTTGTAATCCAAAAGAACATGAATTAAATCCAAATAATCATGCTTAAATCATACAACAACTTGGTTTAGGGTTTTGAGAATTTTCAAGTTAGCTTTCATCTCAAAATTCAACTTAAACTTCCATTTTCACTCTCTTAAACTCTTAATCTCATTTAAATCTTTCAAAAATTATTCAGGCATCATAACTCAGCCTTGAAGAGTTCTTTATGAACCATATTTCATGGCTCATGAATTGAGAGAGAACTTGATTCAAATGATTCAAAACTTAGGTTTTTTACTTACTTGAATCAACCCTAACTTGAATCCAACTTGTTTAGCTTGGATCTTCTTCTTTTTCTTCCTCTTTTTCTTCTCCTTTTCTCCTTCCCCTTGTTGGTTTTGGACGTTCCCAAGAGTTGCTCAAGACTTAGCAATTTTTTTAGAAATTTCTTCCCCCTTTCTTCATGTGCACGTTTCCAAGCTATATATCCTTTTTTATATTTTTTTAACCAGCTTATGGGACCCACTTGCCACAAGTCATGAGGGTAATTTATTTTTACCTTATCCCTTGATGACATGGAATTTTTATAACCAAGTAAAATTTATATTTTGTAATTATCAAAAATCCACAAAACCCATGCATTGATGGCCCATGTTGTTGTCCACCAATTGACGCCCCCTCTAAGCTAGCTTTCGACAATTTTTTTGCCACTTTTTCCATATATTTATGTGTCCATTTACTTCACCTAGGTATTAAGCAACTTATACACATATTTTAGCATTTTAAAAAATCACATTTCGTGCCGAAAAGTACCCTTGGATGTCCCCTTGTATGCCACATGCCCTAAGCTCCATTCGAGCTAGCTATTAGGCATTAAACCATGGCATTTAATCCTTGAATTTTCTATGGATTTGACCATTATAAAAATCCAGCTCAATCCACCTAAAATTTGACACCTTACATAGCATTAAAACATGTCATTTTCTCAAATATTTTTTATTAAATGCTATGGTAGCCTAGGGTACACAAAGTCAATGCTAGGTACCTTTTTCTAATTAACCACTTTTTCATAGTAATTAGCTTAATCAAATCCAATCATACCATATATTTCATAATTTATTCAATCGTTTCAAATTTCATCTCAAACCAATGTTTCTACGTCAAGTTATGAACCTTTGAAAATAACCTTAGAGTGTGAGATTAAAAATAAATAATTATCACCTTAATCTCATCACTTGTGCCTTAATCCGATCCATACGTAAGTTTGAGCCCAAAATCATGAGCTTGCTTTTAAAATTTTATCTCATTTCGCCTTACAGGCTTCAAGTTATGAAATTTCTATGATTTTCAACAAAACTCCATAATTTCCATTTTAATCTCTATTAATTAAATCATGAAAATTAAAATAAATATTCATGCCACAATAGCATATACTAATCCTCATTAAGCCTTTTTAGTCATCTTAACTCACATTGGCTTTGGTGATGTGAAACCCAAACCAATATAGGACCCAAATGTATGCATTAATATGTGTATGTGATTATATGTGTAATTAATGAATTTTGAATGATTTTGAGATTTTGCTAATTATTGCAATTAGGGTTAAGGATTAGCAATAATTATGTGATTGATCCTTCCGAGTTGATATGGGACAATGGGATTAAAGTAAATTGTTGGTGATTAAAATACACCAATATATCATGGATAATCATTTTCCATTTTTTAATATGAATTATGAGAATTTAAATGATAATTGTCAAGTTAAGTGGAAAAACACTAGAAAATTCATAACTCAACGCCTGTAAGACGGATTCAAGTGAAATTTGAGATGGAAGTTGATAATGTTGGGCTTGGTATTATAGAATTATTGGCTTATGAAAATTATTGATGAAATTAATGTAGTGATTTATTGATCATATCTTAAATCCAACCGTTAACTTTAAGCGGCTATAACTTGAGCTAAGAAAATCGGATTGAGATGAAATTTGAAACGGTTGAATGAAATTATGAGATTAACATTTTGGTCCCGAGTTAATGGTGATTACCCAAGAGGGGAGGGGTGAATTGGGTATTTAAAATTTTTCAACTTAAACAGAAACTTTACCCCTGATTAATTCAATCTCCTTTTATGAAGAAGCAAATGGAAAGCAATATAGAGCAGAGAACAGAAATAATTATCAACAAACAAGATTTTATACAGGTTCGGGCAACCTTCCCTACTCTACTCTTCCAAGCTCACACCTCTTGTGACTTGGGTTCCACTATGTATTTCACAAATACAACTAGAGCCACTGCTCTCTTCTAGATTCCAGCTCTAGGGGGCATCAACAATTCACAGCACAAGTAGGTGACGAGTTCCACTCCAATCACATAATACTTTGCTTACACTTGATCTTAGTTACCAAAACTAAATCAAGTTTAATACAACAAGAAATAAAAAAAAGAAAGTTTCTACACGTTACTGTTGTGTAGAGGCAGATTTCGCGCAGAGAAGAATTTTTAACGTAGGATTAATGATTCAACAAGTAGCTCTTGGCAGTTTGGAAGCAAGGTTCTTCTTCTAGATGTTGGCTTGATCACTTAATGCTCTTAGAGATGGGAGTTATGCTCATTCAATGAATTCTCAATTACCCTCCTTGTTCATATTGAATACCTTATATAATTTGCGAGGGAATCCGAACATTTGGAGGTAGGTGGCGCGCATTTAATGCGCCAACGTTCAAAAATTTTTCGACCGTTGCGACCCAAGTCGCAGGTGGAGTCGACTTCGGGTGCGACTTAATCCAAGTCGCAAATGGAGTCGACTTCGGGTGCAACTTTGCCTGTTTGCAGCTTCTTCAAGTTCCAGTCTGGGTCGACTTGGTCCTCAAATTGACCCAAGTCGCAGGTGAAGTCGGTTTCGGGTGCGACTTCACTTCTTCAGCTTGCTAGTTGAACTTGACATCTTCAGAGATAACTTTAATCACTTGATTTTCTTCATATTGATTGTTCTCCCTTGATTTATATCTCTTTGGAACACGGTATGATTATTTACATAGAAAACCTTGGATTCCTTTTCTTGAGTTCTTAAGTACTTGAATCTTGGAATGCATGGAAGATGTCCGAGTAAGTGTTCATGATCCAACATGATGGATTCATGCAACCCTGATTGCTTTGATTCTCCATTTGATCTTCATTTGAGTGTTTGAGTTGTCTTGATCTTCATCTCCACTCAAATCTATCATTGAATTAACTCGTTCAGCAATTTCCGCACTGAAGTCGAAGCTGGAGTCGACTTGGTCTGCGACTTCACCCAAGTCGCATGCAGAGTCGACTTGGGATGCGACTTCGGATGTTCTCGTCCCCGATTTCAACTCTGGATGAAAATGATGCCTCGAAGTGGAAGCTGGAGTCGACTTGGTCCGCGACTTCACCCAAGTCACGTGCGGAGTCAACTTCGTTTGCGACTTCGGTAGCTTGGTTCCCCATTTTCAACTCTGGATGAAAATGACGAGCTGAAGTCGCTACTGGAGTCGACTTGACTTTCCATGCTTCATGTTCTTCATTTTTATAACCTTCAATCATCTTCACAAACATGTTAGTAACCAACACTTACTCAAATTGGTTTATTAATCATCAAAACATAAACTTGGCTTATTTTCCACATGTTTCCAACTATCTCCCCCTTTTTGATGATTGATAAAACTGATTTGAGTATATACCTTTCAATGTCTTTAAAACAAACCATTTTTGCATTTTGATTTTTAACATATATTTCAATAAATCACAAGTTAAAAAACATGAGTTTAACATACATATTTCTTCCAATATATCACAAGTTAAAATTATTCATACAAACATTTAAGACTTAAAACCATTCATACACGCATTTAAAATGAAGACTCAAATCCCGATCTCTTCTCCCCCTTTTTGTCAATTTATCAAAAAATGGTGGGGTGCTCCCCCTGAACCTGTGCTCCCCCTCAACTTGTGCTTATCTAAGTTAATTCAAGCATACCCATATCATTTTTAATTTTACAAAATGGTTCTTTTGCTAGAGATTTGGTGAATATATCTGCAATTTGATCTTCTGTTCTTACATATTCCAAACATATATCATGATTTTCTACTTGTTCTCTAATAAAGTGATGTTTAATGTCTATATGCTTGGTCCTAGAATGCAATACTGGATTTTTAGTTAAACATATGACACTTGTATTATCACATCTAATAGGTATATCTTTAAAATTCATGCCATAGTCCCTAAGTTGTTGTTTCATCCAAAGCAATTGAGCACAACAGCTCCCGGCGGCAACATATTCGGCTTCCGCCGTAGATAGAGCAACACTAGTTTGTTTTCTTGAAAACCATGAAACCAACATATTCCCAAGAAAATAACATGTTCCACTAGTGCTTTTTCTATCTACCTTGTAGCCGGCAAAATCCGCATTCGAGTAGCCGATTAGATCAAAATTAGAACCCTTTGGATACCAAAGTCCTATGTTGGTAGTATCTACTAAATATCTGAAAATTCTTTTTACAGCTACCAAGTGTGATTCTTTTGGACATGATTGAAATCTAGAATACATACACACACTAAACAATATATCAGACCTAGAAGCAGTTAAATATAATAAAGAACCTATCATGCTTCTATATAATTTTAAATCGACTGGTTTGCCTTTCTCGTCCTTGTCAATTTTAATGGTTGAGCTCATAGGCGTGTTTGCCCCTTTGCTGTTTTCCATGCCAAACTTCTTTAACATTTCCTTGATGTACTTGGACTGGTTTATGAAGATCCCTTCACTTGATTGTTTAATTTGTAGTCCAAGGAAGAAATTCAGCTCCCCCATCATACTCATCTCAAATTCTTTCTGCATAAGCTCAGAAAATTCTTAACAAAGAATCTCATTAGTAGCACCAAAAATAATGTCATCAACATAAACTTGAATAATCAAGATATCTTTTTCTTTGTACTTGATAAACAAAGTGGTGTCTACCTTTCCCTTTTGGAAGTCATGATCAATCAAAAATTTGTTTAATCTCTCATACCAAGCTCTTGGGACTTGTTTTAATTCATACAATGCTTTGGTTAATTTGTATACAAATTTATATTGATCTTTCTCCTCAAATCCAGGTGGTTGTTCAACATACACCTCTTCATTTATATAACAATTCAGAAATGCACTTTTAACATTCATTTGAAACCATTTAAAGTTCATATGAGATGCAAAAGCTAGTAAGATACGAATGACTTCTAATCTAGCAACCGGAGCATAGGATTCCTCAAAGTCTATTCCCTCTTCTTGTGAGTATCCCTTTGCCACAAGTCTAGCTTTGTTTCTCACCACAAGTCCACTTTCATCTAATTTGTTCCTAAAGACCCATTTTGTGCCAATGACAATGCAATCTTTTGGTCTTGGAACAAGATGCCAAACTTGGTTTCTTTCAAATTGATTTAATTCCTCGTGCATTGTTATGATCCAGTTTTCATCATCAAGGGCTTGGTTTATAGTGGATGGTTCAATTTTGGATACAAAGGTGTATTGTCCACAAATATTTTGTTTTGACCTTCTAGTCTTTACACCTTCATAGACATTCCCTATAACTTGTTCAATTGGATGGACATTTTTG
This sequence comes from Annona cherimola, assembly GCA_030490835.1. Lineage (NCBI taxonomy): Eukaryota > Viridiplantae > Streptophyta > Magnoliopsida > Magnoliales > Annonaceae > Annona > Annona cherimola. Next base: position 50,963,355 of record CM059972.1, on the reverse strand, counting down.
AACTTTAAATAAGTTGGAGGTTTGTAGGAGTTATTACCTTCACTTACCCTTTCCTCCATGGATTCTTCTTGCTTCTCCATATGCAATTTTTCAAGGCTACTTGTTATCTTATCTGCATCACTTAAATCATCTTTTCTTTTAAAGCATGGATTAGATTCATTAAAAACAACATGTATCGACTCTTCTACAACTTGGTTCCTTTTATTGAAGACTTTATATGCTTTGTTATTTGATGAGTAACCATGGAATATTGCTTCATCACTCTTAGTATCCAATTTTCCCAAGTTGGTTTTACCATTGTTCAAAACATAGCATGTGCATCCAAAAGCATGAAAATAAGAAATATTTGGTTTTCTTCCTTTCCATAGCTCATATGAGGTCTTTTTCAGGATAGCTCTAATGGTAACTCGATTCAACACATGACAAGCTGTACTTACAGCTTCACCTCAAAATTTCTTGGATAATTTACTCTCATTTAGCATTGTTCTAGCCATCTCTTGTATGGTTCTATTTTTCCTTTCTAGCACTCCATTTTGTTGTGGAGTTCTTGGTGCAGAAAATGTATGGTGAATTCCTTTTTTATTGCATAATTCTATGAATCGTTTATTTTCAAATTCACCACCATGATCACTTCTAATGGTCATAATAGTACTTTATTTTTCATTTTGCACCAAATTTAAAAAAGTTGCAAACATAGAGAAGACTTCATCTTTGCTAGCTAAGAGAATTACCCATGTGAATCTTGAAAAATCATCAACTATTACAAACACATATTTCTTTCCACCAATGGTTAAAATGTCGGATGGCCCATATAGATCCATGTGTAGTAATTCAAGTGGCCTAGTGGTGGAAATTTTGTTTTTGGTAGAGAAAGACATTTTAGGTTATTTTGACAATTGACATGTCTTGCAAATTTTATCTTTGTCATATTTCAATTTAGGCAATCCTTCTACCAAACTCTTCTTCAATAGGGTCTTTATATTTGTCATGTTTATATGCCCAAGCCTCTTATGCCAAACCCATGGATAATTGTCAATGGCCATTATACATTGACCATCTAGTTCATCAAGTGAAACTAAATATACATTTCTATGTCTTTTTCCGCTAAACATGATATGTTCTCCATCAAATACATTACATATTGATTATTCAAACACAACCTTGTATCCTTTGTTACATAATTGGATAATACTCATTAAATTATGCTTGAGTCCTTCAACAAATAATACATCTTCCATACATGCATTTGAAATACTATTAATATTTCCTTTACCTTTAATTTTACCTTTCTCATTGTTTCCAAAAGCAACAGTTCCATCGTTGCAAGGCTTGAGTTTATGAAATAACCTTCTTTCTCCAGTCATATGCCTTGAGCAACCACTATCCATGAACCAAACGTTGCTTGCCTTTGCCTTGAAACATATCTGAAAAATGAACAAATAAATCTTATCTCTTTGGTACCTATTTTATGGGTCCTTTTGGGTTAGTAAACTGATGTAATCTTTGTTGTTCTATCTTTGAAAGCCCAAATCTTGTGTTTCTTGGAACCCAAACTAATTTTGCACCATGGTCATATAATTTCTTAAAGTTGCATCTATGAATCTTGTGACCCATCTTATTGCAAAAATTGAAAGCCATTGGTAATCTAGGAGTAGGCCTCCAAGTATGTAGTGGTTCAAAAGTTAGCCTTCTAGTCCACATAATATGTTTCCCTTTGGGCTTGTAGATAGGTGTAGTTTGTTTTTTCCCAAGTGTTAGCACACATAATTTGCTACTTTCTCCTTGCTCAAATGTTGAGTATCCAAGACCTCTTTTATTGTTTTGAGAGATCATGTTTAGAAATATTTTCACATTTTCTCATAGATTAGAGAATTTAGCTAATGATTCATTTAAGGATTCATTCTCCTTTTTCAAATTTTCCACTTCCTTCAATAGTAGTTCATTTTCTTCTTTTAGTTTTGATGTACTTTCAGCTAGTTTTCCATTTACAATAATGATGGAATTGCATTGTTGTCTCTTTAATGATAACTTGTTTCCTAGTTTTTTAATTTCCTCATATAATGAATCATATACATGTTGTAATTCCTCTAATTCAGCACATTTGAGACATTCTTGAATAGAAGAATAAGTAGATTGAGAATGACAAAATTTGGAAGTTACCTCTTCATTACTTGTGCATTTTGTTGAAGTGGTTTGCTCTTCCAAAATTTCCGTTGAGTTCAAATTTTCTTCTTGCTCAATCCGAGCCATGCAACAAATTCTTGCACAATTTGCTGCTTCAAAATCATTTGTTGAAAAGCTACTTGTTGATGACGTTTCTTCATTCACGTACATTCCTCTTCCCTTCGGCCTTTGGAATTTTCTACTTTCATATCTTTCCTTCCTTTCTTGATGATCCTTTGATTTCTTCCGGTGTAGGACATTGAGTTTGCATACGTCCCATACCACCGCATCTATAGCACTTTGTAATCTTCTTCCTCTTCTCTTTTCGTGATCTTTCTTTGAAATCTTTGAAGTTCTTTTCTTTTCTCACAAACTGTTGAAATTTGCGTGTAAGTAGTGCAATGTCTTCATCATCGTTGTGAGATGAGGAGGTGGACTCATCTGAGTTATGTGCCGATTTCAATGCAATGACTCTTTTGCCTTTGTGGTGATCTTCATTTCTTCTCTTGATTAGCTCATGTGACATTAATGAGCTAATAAGGTCTTCTAGTTTCAATGTATTGAGGTCCTTGGCTTCTTCTATCGCAGTAATCTTTGGAGTCCAAGATTTTGGTAGAGCTCTTAAGATTTTCATGACCTGTTCAGATTCAGAAATTGCTTTTCCTAGACCTTTCAAGGCATTAGTAATTTTAGAGAATCTAGCAAACATTTCAAAAATATTTTCTGTATCTAGCATTCTAAAGCTTTCCAACTCTCCAATCAAAATATTTCTCCTTGTCCCTTGGAATTGAGAAGTTCCTTCATAGATAGATGTTAATGTATCCCATATTTTTTTTACAATTAGACAAGAGGATACTCTATCATATTCATAAGTGGTAAGAGCACAAAACAGTGAGTTCATAGCTTTAGCGTTACTCTTAACAGTTTTTACTTCCTCATCGGTCAATTTGGAAGCTCTTTCATCGATTGACAAAGTCACACCGTCTTGGATAGCAATCCAAGAGTCCATAACTGTAGCCATGATGAGTTGTTTTATACATAGCTTCCAATAGCCGAAATTGTTCCCATCAAACAATGGTGGCCTAGTAAAAGATTGGCCTTCGGCAAAAGTGGGAACGGAAGTAGATTGGGATGCCATATCAAAAGATCTCTTTGGTAAAACTCAAAGACCCGCTCTGATACCACTTGTTGAGAAAATACTGTTGGTCCCGAGTTAATGACGATTACCACTTGTTGATCCCGAGTTAATGGTGATTACCCAAGAGGGGAGGGGTGAATTGGGTATTTAAAAATTTTCAACTTAAACAGAAACTTTACCTCGGATTAATTCAATCCCCTTTTATGAAGAAGCAAATGGAAAGAAATATAGAGCAGAGAACAGAAATAAATATCAACAAACAAGATTTTATAGTGGTTCGGACAACCTTCCCTACTCTACTCTTTCAAGCTCACACCTCTTGTGACTTGGGTTCCACTATGTATTTCACAAATACAACTAGAGCCACTGCTCTCTTCTAGATTTCAGCTCTAGGGGGCATCAACAATTCACACCACAAGTAGGTGACGAGTTCCACTCCAATCACACACTACTTTACTTACACTTGATCTTAGTTACCCAAACTAAATCAAGTTCAATACAACAAGAAATAACAAAAGAAAGTTTCTACACGTTACTGTTGTGTAGAGGCAGATTTGGCGTAGAGAAGAACTTGTAACGTAGGCTTAATGATTCAGCAAGCAGCTCTTGGCAGTTTGGAAGCAAGGTTCTTCTTCTAGATGTTGGCTTGATCACTTAATGCTCTTAGAGATGAGAGTTATGCTCATTCAATGAATTCTCAGCTACCCTCCTTGTTCATATTGAATGCCTTATATAATTTGCGAGGGAACGTTTGGAGGTAGGTGGCGAGCATTTATTGGGCCAACGTTCAAAAATTTTCCGACCGTTGCGACACAAGTCGCAGGTGGAGTCGACTTTGGGTGCAACTTCGTCTAAGTCGCAGATGGAGTCGACTTCGGGTGCGACTTCGTCTAAGTCGCAGATGGAGTCGACTTCGGGTGCGACTTCGCCTGTTCGCAGCTTCTTCAAGTTCCAGTCTGGGTCAACTTGGCCCTCGACTTGACCCAAGTCGCAGGTGAAGTCGACTTCGGGTGCGACTTCACTTCTTCAGCTTGCTAGTTGAACTTGAAATCTTCAGAGATGACTTTGATCACTTGATTTTCTTCATATTGATTGTTCTCCCTTGATTTATATCTCTTTGGAACACTGTATGATTATTTTCATAGAAAACCTTGGATTCCTTTTCTTGAGTTCTTGAGTACTTGAATCTTGGAATGCATGGAAGATGTCCAAGTAAGTGTTCATGATCCAACATGATGGATTCATGCAACCCTGATTGCTTTGATTCTCCATTTGATCTTCATTTGAGTGTTTGAGTTGTCTTGATCTTCATCTCCACTCAAATCTATCATTGAATTAACTCTTTCAGAAAATTCCACACTAAAGTCGAAGCTGGAGTCGACTTGGTCTGCGACTTCACCCAAGTCACATGCGGAGTCGACTTGGGATGCGACTTCGGCAGCTCTCGTCCCTGATTTCAATTCTGGATGAAAATGACGCCTCGAAGTCGAAGCTGGAGTCGACTTGGTCTGTGACTTCACCCAAGTCGCATGCGGAGTCGACTTCGTTTGCGACTTCGGTAGTTTGGTTCCCTGTTTTCAACTCTGGACGAAAATGACGAGCTGAAGTCACTACTGGAGTCGACTTGGGGATCGGCTTGGCCTAAGTCGATGCCTGAGTCGACTTGAAAATCGACTTGATTTTCCATGCTTCATATTCTTCATTTTTATAACCTTCAATCATCTTCACAAACATGTTAGTAAACACAAACTTGGCTTATTTTCTACATGTTTTCAACAAATGCCTGCATTGAAAAAGTGTGCATAGTTGACTTTTGCACCTCAAGAGTACCATGCATTAAATGCTAGAGTGCATGGAATTAATGCAAGATTTTAATGGAAAATTATGTGTCAAATGCAGCTCATTTTCAGGGTATTTCATGCATTAATATAAAATGCAAAAATCCAAGTAATATCCAGCAAAGGACATTCACCATTATGAAGCTAGAAAATGCTCAAAGTGAGCATAGGGTATGTGGCATTGGAGGGACGTCCAAGGAGTTGTTGCTGCTATTTTTTTTTAACTTTTTTATTTTATAAATAATGCACACACCAAGCTGACATGTAGGGATAGTAGAATGTGCATTTAATCATGTGAAATTCTGTGGCGCCCCCGACCCGAGGCTCCACATAGTCCTTACTCCGAGGTCGAAAAGGGTTGGTAAATGTGACTTAGGATTGTTGCCCTGGTCACATGATGTTTGCAATCTCACCGCAAGTGCATGGGTCGTAGATTGTAGTATATAAATTATCGATCCACAGGGAATTCATGACAATAAAATTTTGCTTTTAAATGCTTTCGCGTCGGATATGGAGATAATATAACAAATAAAATAGAAAAGTGGGGAGGAAATGCAGTAAATAAAAGGGAAAGAAAATAAATAAAATGGGAAGAATTGCAAATTAAAAATGAGGAGAGAAAGCGAGAGTGCAAATACCTAGGGGCTAGGATTTCACATGCGTATTTTGCAACGGGTAGTGGTATAATTATTTAATTTGGATATTGTTTGTTAAAGGAGAACAAACCCTAATTTATCCTTGCACCTTCTCTCGAAACCTACAAGGCGTATCCTAATTTTCTTAACCACCTATTATCATGGGATTAAGTTAATTAAAATTCATTAAGTTCTTTGGTTTGTTCATGAAATTCCTCAATGTCATCATGCCTATTCTCATGGTCTTAGATTTCTAGGTTTAATATCTTGATTTTCGTATATTAGATTTCCACCTCTCGGTTCCATCACCTAATATATGAAATCATGCCAAAGTACGGGCCCATGTACATAGCAAGCATAAAAATCACAAGATATTAAATTAACAACATTCAAAATAAATGAATTAAAAATCCACACCACGCTGCATTATACGCATGCTACATCCTAAACCCTAGATTTAAGATTTAGCCAAGCATGTTTAAGTTTAAAATAAAAATAAAATTACAATCCATCTCAAACAAGATAAGTAAAATTAAAAAGGGAAAAGATAGAAAAGCTTATTGGTTTGAAGCCTCGATGGTGTGTCGGCCGCTCCACACAACTTGCCGATCCGTCTTTTTCCCGTGCTCTCCACCTTGCTTTCTCTCTCCAAATTATGCTCTTGAATTTCTCTGCTCCGAAATGAACTCTGTATAAATTTTCTTTTGGCTCCCTTCTCAGAATATTTTCGTGGAATTCTTTATTCTGTTCTGGTCGAAAATTCTCTCTATTATCATCTCTGGAACTTTCTCAGAATGGGATGAGGTAATAGCATGTTGGACAATTTGATTTTCAAGCAACTTGATGTGGGTTTGCATTTGGTCTATTCTTTCATCATTTTTCTTGAGCATTTGAATGATATTTTCGAGCATGGACTCAGTTGGTTGTGCTTGAGGTGGTGCAGGTAAGGCTTGTTAGGTTTGATATGAAGTATGGTCCAATGGTTTTCTAAGGAAACCAGGTGGATTATTATTTTGAGCAAAATTTTGGGTGTTTGACTGGTTTGCCCAAGAAAAATTGGGGTGGTTTCTCCATCCAGGGTTGTAAGTATTAGAATAAGGGTTACCATATGCGTGAGTATCATACTGGTTGTTGATTGCATTAGCTTGCTCTCCCATTGTGTCTTTAATGGCAAAACTACACTCAGTTGTGTAGTGTGAAACTCCACAGATTTCACATGAGATGTGTCCAGAAGAAGATGCATTCTGGTCCTTGCATTCCTGCTTCTTTTGCTGCAAAATTTTATCAAGTTTGTCATGTATGGCATGTATGGATTCGATATCATATACATTTCCTCGCCGAGAGGTTCCTCAGACATCACCGTACTAATAATCATAAAGAGCTAAATCTTCGAGGAGTTTGAGGGCCTCCTCGTCAGTGAGTCGCATGAATCAGCCACCAGCGACTAAATTGATGGCGCTTCGGCTAGGTCGATCGAGTCCATTGAAAATTTTTTCAATAATATCTCCTTGCGAAATACCATGATGAGGACACTTGTGCTGCAAATCTTTCATTCTCTCCCACGCATCATATAAGGTTTCGCCATCTTTTTGGACGAATTGATTAATCTCGTCTCTGATTTTCCTGGTTTTATTTTGTAGAAAGAATTTTTTCAGGAATGTTGTAGAGAGCTCATCCCATGTGTTGAAAGTGTCGGGCTGCGTAGAATAGAACCACTCACTTGCCCTGTCTCGAAGAGAAAATGGGAAAAGCTGCAGACGAATTACCTCGCGTGGAATGTTTTGCACCCTGACTGTGTTGCATAATTGCAGGAATTTAGTGATATGTCCTGCAAATTGGTCCTGTTGAACCATCCGGATGAGACCGGGATTTAGTTCAAAATTTCTTCCATCAATCTTTGGTTCAACTATGCATGATCGGAATCCACGAGGATTCAGGCGGTTCCGATGCTAAGAGTCGTTCTCCTTGGAGGAGCATTATTTTCTGCCTGGCCTTCCCCCTACTCTTGATGTGGCGGGTTTTGATTGTTGTGTTCCGCATGGTGTCTTCAGGATATTTCTGTTGCTTGTAATCACGGATTCTTCTCCTAAGAGAACGTTCCATCTCAGGGTCAGCAGCAAAAAGTTTTTTAGCTAGTTGTTTTGCAAAATTTTGGTTATGTGGGTGCATACAAAGATTAACTAGCTAATTTAGAACAATAAAACAAATTTTAAAGCAACGCTGAATTCCCCAGCAACGGCGCCAAAGTACTTGTTCGCAATCTCACCGCAAGTGCACAGATCGTAGATTGTAGTATATAAATTATCGATCCACAGGGAATTCAGGACTATAAAATTTTGCTTTTAAATGCTTTCGCGTCGGATATGGAGATAATATAACAAATAAAATAGAAAAGTGGGGAGGAAATGCAGTAAATAAAAGGGAAAGAAAATAAATAAAATGGGAAGAATTGCAAATTAAAAATGAGGAGAGAAAGCGAGAGTGCAAATACCTAGGGTCTAGGATTTCACATGCGTATTTTGCAACGGGTAGTGGTATAATTATTTAATTTGGATATTGTTTGTTAAAGGAGAACAAACTCTAATTTATCCTTGCACCTTCTCTCGAAACCTACAAGGCGTATCCTAATTTTCTTAACCACCTATTCTCATGGGATTATGTTAATTAGAATTCATTAAGTTCTGTGGTTTGTTCATGAAATTCCTCAAGGTCATCATGCCTATTCTCATGGTCTTAGATTTCCAGGTTTAATATCTTGATTTTCGTATATTAGATTTCCACCTCTCGGTTCCATCACCTAATATATGAAATCATACCAAAGTACGGGCCCATGTACATAGCAAGCATAAAAATCACAAGATATTAAATTAACAACAACATTCAAAATAAATGAATTAAAAATTCACACCACGCTGCATTGTACGCATGCTACGTCCTAAACCCTAGATTTAAGGTTTAGCCAAGCATGTTTAAGTTTAAAATAAAAATAAAATTACAATCCATCTCAAACAAGATAATTAAAATTAAAAAGGGAAAAGATAGAAAAGCTTATTGGTTTGAAGCCCCGATGGTGTGTTGGCCGCTCCACTCAACTTCTCGATCAGTCTTTTTCCCGTGCTCTCCACCTTGCTTTCTCTCTCCAAATTATGCTCTCGAATTTCTCTGTTCCGAAATGAACTCTGTATAAATTTTCTTTCGACTTCCTTCTAAGAATATTTTCATGGAATTCTTTATTCTGTTCCGGTCAAAAACTCTCACTGTTATCATCTCTGGAACTTTCTCAAAATTATATGCTTCGGTTCTCTCCCTTCAAATTTTATTTCTTCTGCGGAACGCTCTCTTTGCTCTCGTTGAAATCTCCTCTTTTCATAGCCTTTTATGTGGGGTTCATAATAAATGGTATGCTGCTGCCTTTACGTGAATGCTGCTGAAATTGGAATTCACGTGAAATGCAATTGCTGATTTGTGGGGCCCATGATAAATGGTATGCTGCTAATCTCGTGACATGCTACTGCTTGTATGGGCGTGGACAGCTTGTGGGGTCCATCATGAGAAAATGCATGCTAGATTGTGGGGTCCACTAATTGGAACAGGTATTTTCGTGAATTGCAAGAGGTGCTGATCATGGACAGCAACAAAGAATTTTACGTGATCTGGCTAGGAACAATTAATGGATAGCAATGTTTAACATGAAAAATGGACAACTATGCAGTGGACAATGGCTGATGGACATGACCTTGGGCGTGAATGCATTTTGGAAATTTCTGCCAAATCAAATTTAATGGGCAGCTCTAATACATGCATTGCTGCTAGTGGGTCCATGATAACGTTAATGCATTTTGCTGGGTATTGGTGGGCCATTCATGGCAGCTTCGTAAATGTTGCTGCAATTTTGTGGACGTGAGTATGTAATGTGCTGCTGCTGAGTGGGCCATACATGGGCAGTTTGAATTTTATATCACATTGCTGATTTATGGAATTATGCAAGCATGGTGGGGTCCAATATGAATGCATGTTGCTGCCGAAAATTGATTTGCAATGCTAATTACGTGGGCAGCATGTTTTTGCAATGGCTGAACGTGATCACAGTGCTGAATCTGTGGGTTCCATTAAAATGAGCTGCTGCATTTTTACAAGCCACTCATCACGTGAATTTGTGCTGATTAATTGGACAGCCTGAAATGGTGTAGAATTTCTAGATTTTGTTGGCTGAATTTACGTCCAAGCTGTTGTGAATTGCATGAACGTGGTGGGAAGCTAGTGGGGTCCATCTCAAATGGTTTGCTGTTGTTGTGGGGGCCATCACGTGATTTTGCTGAATAAATGTTGCTGGAAAAAAAATGGCAGCATAAATGTATAGAATTTATGTGAAATGGGCTCCATGATGAATGGAATTCACTTGAAATGGGCAGCATGATGAATGCCTATCACGTGAATTTAGCAACGGATATTTGCTGAACATTAACTAGCTGCTGGTGGACCACACATATCAGATAAATGTTGCTGCAACCAGATCACGTGAGCAGTTATGCCAGCTTGGCAGATTGTGGGGTCCATCAATCGCTGCTGGATTTATGGAATTCACGTGATCTTGTGGATATTAGTGGGGTCCATTAAATGGACAGCTTACGTGATTGGTTGGACATATTGGATTAGTAGTGATGATTGGCCGGTGATAAAATGCATGGCTTGGATTTTTTTTTTTTGCATGAATTGATTTCTATGTGGGACCCTCTTGGTGTAATTTGTTTCCTCTGCACAAAAAATATTTAAATCATTACTTCATCAAAAATCATTAGTGGGTTTATAAAATTATTTAAAACCCATTTAATTTCATGGCAACAAATAAAATGCAATTTCAAGCCAAAAGATTATTAAAATTGTTTATATTGCTTGAAATTAATATTTAATACCCAAAAGTTGCAAAACCACATTTTAAACCAAATTTCATATTAATTTAAATTAATTACCCACCAATTTGGTATAAAATGTCCATAAAATATGTTATAAAATTCCAATTATCACACGCCGGTATTTTTAATTGGATCTCGTTCAAATTTTTTTTTTTACTCATCTCGTAACATCATATCATCGTATATAAACATATTTTTGATATCAATTTCACATATATTATTCATTTCATAATAACTGATTTGTCTACATCACAAGTTCTCTCAACCTAAATATTTCGTACATACGTACTTTGAAAATTCCATATAATCATTCATATCACCACAAAACCATTCATATCTTCTTTTATTGAAATAATTCACATATTCACATAAGTATAATCATCCTTATCATATTCGTAAAATCTGTCTTTAAACATGATCATCTTACATTCGCCCCTCTAGACTCATCCATAGGACTGCAAATAATATCCGTATATTATTTCTACCTGACATCCTTGATGAGTCAACTCCATAACCTGTCTGATATTTTGAAAACACATGTGAGTAATAATACTCAGTAAGCAAGTCTTTTCTTCTGTGAGTAAACATTTTCTTTTCCTTCAAATGCATTTCTTTGTATTGGGTAGGAGACACTTATCAAGTGATCAACTACTAATAGATCAGAAACCTTTTCATCCTTATGCGTATTATGAGAATACAATGCATTCAAGCATATATGACCTTTTTTCAAATGGATCGCTAGCTAGGCGTCCATTACTTGATCCTGCTCCCATTTCAAGGAGGTCGCCGCCGGCCTGGGCTTGTATAAGCAACTTGGCGATAGTGAGGGGGACATCTGGTCCGCTTACTACCTCAGTTATGGCCTAATCCTCATGCACCATGATCATTCACATACATATGCTGACATGACATTTATAAATCATAAACATTTTACAAAAGCGTTTAACCAGTAATTAGCAATCATTTCATGTAAAGCATTTTAGAAATGGCCATCCTTAAATATAATTTATAAAACATGTGAGCAAATAATTTGCAATCATTTAGAAACATTTTAGAAAGCATATAACTTGCTTACATGCGTAGTCAACTTGTACCTTCCACTTTTTCCTTTTCTTTTCCTATACAAATGAAAAGGACCATTTTTTTTTCTCTTATAAACATAATATCCCATGCTTGCACATTTCTACTATTAACTCTGAATCTATCGTAGGGTTTTCTAACCCATGTGTGTTTCATATCAACTTTGACCCATTTCTACCTTTACTTTAATATTGTCATCACCCTGTTCCAATTCACTTATGTTTACCATCTCTCACTTATCAATTCCATCTTTAACACTTGTTTTCTTTCCTTTAGTCAACTTCTCAAGGCAATTGCTTATGAATTTCCTAAGTCATTTGATGTACCAATTCAAATAAGCCCTTTATCTTCCTTTTTCCATAAATTCCACTTTATATGATTATCTTCTAACCACATTTACATATTTGGCTAATACCAACCACTCTTATCCTCATTTGGTTGAACTTGTTTCAAGGTCTAACCATTCCATTTATTTTGACATCATTATTTAAGGGTTAATTTTCCAAATCCTACTTAGGATTTGTAACACTTAGCTAAATCCAACATCTTGTATTTTAGCATTTTATACTTAGAATATATTTCCTATTATTTACATATTATTTGAGAAAATCTCTCAAGATATTTGCTCAAGGGTAAGGGCTTATAATTTGGGTCTATACTTTTTATAATTTTTGTAATTTCCCTCAAACAGCCCTATATATTACATTTCAGCCTCATTTATATTTTCTAAAATCATATCTTAGGTACTTAATCACTTACTTAGTCATCATAAATTTGTACCTTTTTTGTAAACCTTGTTTACACAGTATAATGAAAATAAATTCCATTTAAAATTTCTGGAACTTATTATTAAATTCCAAAACAGCCCTTCTCTTCTTATTTTTACTATGTTCCATCTTCTTATTTACCCATTAATTCCATATACATATAATATCATCAATTATTAATCATAATTGCTATCCTTAATCCTTTATTACATCTTAGCTAACATATATATGAATTTTGATCATTTCCACTTAGGTTTCATATTTCTTTTTGATTATTTCTCAAACTGTCCTCATTTGCTGAATTCAGGCGTACTGATCTCTTTAAATCTTGATTTGTAATCAAATCAAAGTATTTAACTCTAAAATTTATTTAATACATCAATAAATACATTATTTAACCCTCATAAAAAATTCAGCAAGAAATATTAATATTATATATTTATTTTTTCCTTTTCACTGTGCTAGACAGTGTTGTGAAATTAGGGACAGCCCTAATCACGTTAATTTTAATCCATGTATATGTCATCCAAAAATAATTTTTAAATTTTTTCGAGTGATAATAATGATGTCTTATATATCATATAACAATTTCAGATCAAAAATCCATCTACAAAAAATAATAAAAATCATTTACTACAGCTGATCCTGTCACCCGTTTTACCCTGTTTAAGTTAATATTCTCGTATTTTTAATTTACAACTCAATTAATATTTTAAGCTGAAATTTTGGTCGTTCCTTAATTATCATATAATAAGCTTGTAAAAATATTTTCATTGCTAAAATACTTCGTTTACTATCTCATTCATATTTTTGTTTCTAACATCACATAACCTCCAGATTTGAAGCAATAAATTAAGATTGACTTAGATTTATCAAATAAATCATGAAAATATCCCTAAATTAGTTTAACGCTGAATTAGTTTAATATCATTAATCCTTAACCATTTTTTCGTTATTCATAAATCATATTTTAAACATGATTATAAAGTAATAAAAATCTATTTGGAACGGTACATCCATTCCAGAATTAAATATATAATTCAATTAGAAATGCAAGAAAAGGATTAAACAACATCTGCCCTTGGAGCGTCCTTCTAGCTTTTGCTTGAAGGAAAAATGTTGCTGCCCATCCTTTTATTTTTGATCGTCCACTCTTCTCCTCTGTTAGATTTCAACGAGAAATATGTATATGGCCTGTCCTATTTATAGTTTTCTGAAAGCTATACCTATCTGATACTTGTGATGCTGATAAATCTTAGGATTTTTAATTAGCAAAATGATGATCCTGGCCTCACCGCTTCATCTAGATCATCAATTCTGTCCCTACTTATATATCTTGCCACCTCCATCAGAAACTGGATTTACAGCTCCTCATATTATCCATCCATTAGGCACGTTATGCACCATGTATTAGACCCAGCTGTTGCAACCCCATTGCATGTATTCATGAATTGGCTTAGCATCCATGAAATTACCTGCACTGGCTGCAACTCTGTTTACGTTTTTTTTTTTAACGGAAAATTCCATCATTAATTAATTAATTCATAACTGCCTATATTCACACTTATATATTATGAAAAATTTTCTTATTAATATATATACAATTGCTCACAAAATGCACTTTTTATAATTTTGAAAAAAAATTCTATTTTATTTTAATTAACTAATTCATATTTGGATAAAAATCTCTTTTTAAACTTTTGGAGACATGTTTTCCAAAATTTCATTCCTTCATTAAATTGGGCATATTAAAATAGGTTTACCCATAAAATTTCACCTCAATTGGAGCGAATATTTTAATTTAATTAAAATCGTATTTCGGCATAAAATTTCATTTTAAAAACTTGTAGACATGTTTTTCAAAATTTAATCCATTCATTATGTAGGGTATATTAAAATAGGCTTGCTCCAAAAGTTTCATCTCAAACAACCTTATATACATCAAGATATTAATTAACTAATTAATTATGTAAAAAATAAAATATGTCCACTAGATGTAAATTATTTTTCATAATCTATTCCGTCTAGATCAAAGAGCATACAATTTAATACTTCCAATAAAATTTTCTTGTCCAAATGAGTTATACATGCTTAGATCTAATGAAAACAATGAGGATGAATATAAGCCCTTAATTAGAGCCCCTAATTGGTAAAAAATGTTCCATTTATTTTTATTTTTCCATAAATTCCGTAAATTTAAACAGTTTTAATTTGTATAATTCAGAATTTTAAAATTCCTTCCCGAAAAATTTGTAAAAATTTATTTTTGTATCTAATCTTTATAAAATCATAAATTACCATTTATTTCCTTATAAATTCCAAATATAACATTTGTAGACTTCAATTAAGTTTCCTTTTTGTCTCTACTCCTATTTTGTTCTACTCTGAGAAGCTTCCTTTTTCATCTTTTGTGATTAAGTTAATCCAAAGTGATTAACTTATCACTTTATCTTAATCACATGATTACTATTCATATTTACTATTTATTAAATTAATTATTTGATCCTTCAACTCCATAAATTACAAAATTATATATTTAAAAAAAGTCAATACATTACCTAGGGTTCATGACCTAAGGGTTTCATATATGGTCCTAAAATTTGGGGTTCCACAAATTCCCTGCAAAAAATTATGAAACGCAGCTGCCATTGAAGGTGTAAAACGTGGACAGCATAGTGCAGAGTTTGGACGTGCATGATGTGCTGATTGCTGCCATTTTTGCTAATTTTTTATGCCAAATTAATGCATAAATTAAAAGTTAATTATGTATATAATTTACCCTTAAATTAGGGTTGAAAAAATGAGAAAAATCTGGAAAATGAAGGCAGCAAGGACGTGATCAAAGTGGACGCTGTAGGGTTGAGATTTGAGTAGATTTTTAGTTTTAAGAAAATGTGTAAAAATTATTTTACTTGGCCACGATTCATCCAGCACGTTAAGAGGATAATTGGGTATTTAATGGTGTGGAAAATTAGCCTGAGTGGGGCCCACAGCTGGATAAATCCAGCTCTATAAATGGGGTGCTCAGTCATGTGAAGAGAAGCTTGGAAAAATATTTTTCGAAGTGCTGAAACCTTCACACCAAGAACAACAGCTCACGTCCAGCCCTAGCCCAGCAAAGAGGAAGAAAAATAGAAGAAAAAAAGAAGGGAAAAAGAAAGGGAAATTGGAGGAGAAGAGTAGCTCAAGCGATTAGGGTTTGATTGGCATCAAACAAGTAAGTGCATGTGTTGATTTGAGCTTTTGATTTTGAGTTTTGAACTCCAAGATTTGGAGATGAATTGGATGCTTCAAGATACCTTAAATGATGTTTCAATATCCCTTTTGATTAAATATGGAATGGGTATTTAGTTATATGAATGAATTTCCATAATTTAGGTAGTGGAAATGAAGATTTGAATGGCCTAGGAGTGGAAAACTCAACTTGATAAAATCCAAATTTAAATGACAAGTTGCTGTATTGAATGAATGATATGTTAAGGCCATGAATCATGTTTTAATGAGATACATATGTTGATTTAAGCTTAAGTTATGAATTTTAGAAACTATGGAATGCAAAGTGACGTATATGACCTGATTTCTTCGTTATGATGCTAAAAAATGGTATGAAAATGGGATAGCATGATTTATGGAAGCTATGTAGGCTAAAATACCCTAGGGTTAAGTTATTATTGACGCCCAAAAGGATTTGGGAAGATAAGCCCCAAATCTGATTTTTATGGATTTTATGAAACGATGTCTAAATGGAGTGAAAACGGGACCCGAAACGGGAACCTATCATTAGTGGATTTAAATTCCATAAAAATACCCTAAATAAAGTGATAATTAAGGATAATTATCATGCTGGAATGTGGATTAAATTGCTGTCTTAGAAAATTTTACGAAATGTATTATGTACGTGTTGCCAAATAGGCATATGTGAAAGGATAGCCATGCATAGGTGATAAATGATTTGTGTAATGTGATTTTGTGCAAAAATGCATGAATATAAGGTGAATTTCATGATTATATATCTGTTTATATTTGCATGATAATTTATTCCAAAAATTTTGGAATTAATTAATGAAGCTTAAAGCGATAACATGTGCTTAAAATGAGCACCAATGTGTGAATTTTGGAAAATAGGTGAAAAATGATGCATGAGAGGTAATGAACCTTTAAATGATAATGAATGAATGATTATTATGTGATTGAATGGTTACCCTAATTATGGGATTGAATATGTTATGTATGCACCGATGAAATGTGCAAATATGTGTAATATATGCATAATGACTTGTGAAGTCAAACGAATGATATGTTAATGAAAATGGGTTGGAAAACTAAGAGGGATTCAAGCAAGAGGAATATATGAAATATTAAATTATTCTCATCTAGGCAAGGGCAAAGAAAAAATAGACGTGGAAAGCTAAAGTGAGACAGGTAAGCAAGCAAATTTTATAAATGATTTTTGTTTTTCTGAAGTGCTTTAAATAAATGTAATTTTTTTGTACTAACTGTTTGATGTAAATATTGAAAATGTTTTAGAGGCATTTAAGGATGGTCATTCCTTAGTTAAATATGTGTTGAAATGATGCTTTTATTTCAATATGGTATTATGAAATTCTCTTTATTAAATGTTATGAAAAATTGATGTGATTCCAAGTTTACGAATGAAAAATCATGCTAGCATGTCAAAGATGATTTTATGAAAGTTCATGTGCGCAAAGTACTAGGTCCACCTGAAAGGTATAAGCAGACCGATTGTCCACCTTTGGTGTGGCCAAGTCGCTAATACAGGATGAAGGCCGGCGGCGCCCTCTCTGAAATTGGAGATGACAAGGACGGATGGTCGCCTGGCTAGCTTCCATCCTAAGAGGAATATATTCATGGTTTTACAATACATTATGCACGTCGTACTCGTGATGGGTACAGGATTCATGTTTTTCAAGATATACCTTTTAAAAAGGTATAAGTTGCTTTCCAAGATGATTTTAAACGAGAAATGTTGCCTGAAATGACTTGCCTGTGAAATATAAATAGCTTACTTATTGAGTTTCGACTCACGATTTTGTTTTCCAAACCCAAAGACAGGTGAAGGAAAGGACATGGCAAAGGAGTAGGTGCAAGATCATTAAATCAAATGGAAAAACATAGAACTTTTATGTTATGAAAAAACTCATGTTGAATGGATGTAAATTACCTTGATGCTTTATGTAATGACTATGGTTAATACATGCAGTGACATCTGATTTTGGTGAATGTTGAAATGTTTTTGAACATTATGCTTTACTATTTAATGAACGGTCGGAAATGACCTAGTTGTTCTTAAGATGAAAATATAAAGGATTTAACTCCTATGAGAGTACATTTAATTAGATAAATATCCGTTAAAACCCGTCATGTGACAGGGCAACAATCCTGATCACGTTTACCAATCAATACGATCCCAAGGTAAGGCTCAGGATGTGACGCTCGGGTTTAGTGCGCCACAGAGCTTGGTATCAGAGCATGGATTGGTAAATAGGCGTGGAAAATTTCTAAGTATAGAAGATTGAAAGAATATGATAAGATATGCATGATTATACATGATTATATGATGAAATAGACATGATTATATGATGATTAGGTATGTTTATAACATGATGAAATGTATGTCATATGATGATAAATTATTTTTGCAATGCAATTTGATTGCTATGTTTGTACAGATGGCGGATAGGGGTAAAAGGATGATGAGTGCGAAGGAATTGCAAAAGGAGAGAGAGGAGGAGGAGAGGAGACAACGAAGGGAGGAGAATATCAATAGGTGGTGGGGATCGCAACGAAACCCTGCACAATTCTCAGTAGTCCCCCCTGGTCAGCACTGGCAAGGTCTAGGTGAGCCCTCCAGTTATGAATCTAGGTCACGAATTCTCCCAGGAACATACCTTAGTGTCCCCCAGTCTCCCCGTGTTTCTACTGGTAGAGTGGATCCACAAGACCCCCAAGATTTTTGGAGAAAGTCTTCGGCACCCACACCACCCGACGCAGGCCCATGGTATAGGTTTGTGGATGGGTGTGTTAAGTTTTGCTATGGGGCAAGTTGGAATAGACTCAACCAACAAGAAAAAGACATGACCCTCTATATTGAAAAGCGTCGTGCTGAGGGAGTAATTGAGATACCTGCAGCTCCTCGACCCGATGAGGTCATGCTTTACATAATGGAGAATACAGATGAAATTGTCCGACTTGCGAAAGTTAATGATGATGATGATCCTATAGAATTCCTCAAGCCTATCGAGGAAGAAGAGGAAGTAGAGGAGGAAGTAGGGGAGGAGATAATAGAGTTTGTAAGTGAGGATGAAGAGGAAGAGGATGATGATGATGACAATGATAGTGGAGTGGACGAGGTCTGTGGGTGGTCTGACACTAGCACGATCACCGAGGAACCTTCGCAAGTCCCACGTAGATGTAGACGAAATCTAAGGAGAGGCCTAGACAGACGATGAATATTTTTGTTTTTTTGTTAAAGTTATGTATGTATAAGTGTGGTTTGATGACAATATGGTTTTACTCTCTATGGTTGACTGACATGTATATAAGCAAAATGTGTGTGCTATGTTATGTGTACATAAGTGTGTTATACTTTCATATGCTGTGACTATGGATGAAATGATGTAAATATGATGAATATAAATGAATATGTTGATATAACTGATAACTCGTATTTTCATGGCCCATTTCAGACTTGATTTGTGCGTTAGTTTGAGAGATTAGGCTTAGTTTGCATTCATTTAGTTTAATTTTCATCCTCTTTGCATTTTAGGAGCATTATTTAGTTTTTAGGCATTTCTAGCATTATTTAGGCATTTTTAGTTCATTTAGTCAGTTTTTCCATCTTTTGCAGGAAGGACGGGACATATGAAAGCAAATCAAGCGAGTTGAATGCAAGCTGAGGCAACCAGAGGCAGATGGATGGCGGCCAGGCACCACCCTAAGTGCCTTGGCCATTTTCAGCACACACAGCCTACAACATGGCTTCTAGAGAGTTGGCATCTAGGCACCACTTCATCTACATGAAACCCAAGTCGGAAGATGTTGAAGCCACAAGTCAGGTATTACCTCCAGGTAGTTGGCGCCTAGGCGCCAGGCATGATCAACCACAAGATGTAAATGAGAAGTTCCAAGCTAGAAAAGTCAAGGGAGTTGGCGCCTAGACGCAAATACGCATCCGTACGCGAATACTTCAGTTCGTAAGCTGAGCAAAGGGACACTATATATAGTTCTTAGGGGTTCGCACGTGTGGGGAGAAAGGGAGGAGAGCCTAAGTACGAACTAAAGTGCAAGAAAAAAGAGAAAATCAAGATTAAAGCCCGGATTGAAGAGAGGATTCAAGTCCCGTTGGTGGAAACCGCCGGAAAGCAGTTTTCTCTTATTCTTTCCAATTTTCTTTCTCTGCCTTTATGAATACTTTTTATATGGATGTATTAGATGTTAAAATCATGTCTTTGAACTAAACCTCTATTAGATGGATAGTTAGGATGATTGGAATTCTAAACTATATTGTTTCTTGGTTCTTAGAATATTCAGGAGTGAATAGTTGATTTTATACATGATTATGTATGATTTACCTTTGCATGTGCGGATTGAATGCTTTTTACAAGATTAGCTACCTTCTAAGATGATTTAATTGCTTGATTTATCCTTGGAAGAGGAAGATCTCTGCCAGATCCATGTGCAAGGCATAAGTTTCTACCTTTGTGTAAGGGGAGTTGTTTAACGGATAGGAATATATCGTTAAATCTTGTGTAGTCATTATATAAGTTATAAACTTATCAATTTTACTTTATTTAATGGCATGGGAACATAGCAATTAAATAGGGTGTAATTAGTTTTATATAATATTGGAAGACATATATAAAGATATATGAACTTGGGCTAGTAAATCCATATGCAATCCAATTAAAAAGAACCAAAGCAATAAAGTTTAGATTCAAGGATTCCGATCTATCCATCTGCCATCCCTAATCAGTAAACTCGTATTTAGTATCCAGTAGTCTTGTAATCTCTACTCTGACTTACCTTTGCAATCGTTAGTTTAGTTAAATCATAAACTCAGAATTTTCCATCAATCGAAAGCAGTTTAACTAATTAATAATTTCGGTTAACAATTTCACGTGGGAATGATACTCTACTCACTCTTTATTACTTGACACGACACGTATACTTGCGTAAATAGCGAGCTTTTTAATTGACATATACACAGCTCGTCAAGTTTTTGGCGCCGTTGCCGGGGAATTGTTTAGCCAATTATTTTGTTAGTTTTATTGCTTTCTTGTATAATTATGTAGAATAGTTTATTTTCATAATTTCTTTTAGTTTAGAATTTCTTTTTCTTTCTGCTAGTTCAATTTCATTAGTTTTTGCAGATTATTCGCAAATTGCATGCGTCGAGGCAGAGCTGGAAAGGAGATTGTTATCCCTTTTGATCTGGAACCCGAACGAACTTATTTGAGACGGCATCGCAAGAGCAGGGAGGCTAAGAATAGACAACATACTATGGAGCGCATCGAGAACTAGAATGAAAACGTTCACGCAAATCAACAGGAAAATCAAAGGATTAAAATCCTAAATCATCCACCTCAAGATGATTTGGACCAACCCATTTGGGATCTGATTGCGCTTGGTCAGAATGAGTTCAAACTAGCATTGCACCTCCTCCGATCGACACCAATAACTTCGAGATTAAGCCGGTGATTTTCCAGATGCTCCAGTCCATCGGGCAGTTCGGAGGTCTAGCATCTGAAGACCCGCACCGCCATCTGCGGAATTTTCTGCAGATTATGAACACATTCACTGCAAGATCGAGCTTCGGAGTGGCTAGACTCTTTGCCACCGAACTCCGTCAACACATGGAATGACTTGGCTCAGAAAGTTCTAGAAAAATACTTCCCGCCTGCCAAGTTAGCCAACCTGAGAATGGATATAGTCTCGTTCAACCAACATGGAGAGGATACCCTATCAGAGGCGTGGGACCGTTTCAAAGACCTGCTTCAAAAATGCCCGCATCATGGAATTCAGCCGTGGGTCCAAATTCAGATTTTCTATAACGGTCTCCAGGATTCCACCCGTCACATGGTGGATTCTTCATCGAACGGTTCTCTCCTACGAAAAAGCTATCGGGAATCATACACCTTACTCAAAAACATGGCGGCTAATACTTCTCAATTGTCATCTGACAGGAGCCGAGGTAAGGGTCTACTCCAACTGGATGCGGTTTCATCGATAAAGGCCCACATCGACGCTTTATCTCGGCAAATCCAGAACTTGTCCAGGCCAGCCAACATCAGTGCATTAGGGGCGTCTACACCACAGCAGTCAACAACAGCAGACATTTGCATGTGGTGTGGCAAATTCGTCCATCTTAGTGATGAATGTGCCTCCAACCCGGAGTCCATTAATTACGTGGGAAATTTTCAGAGAAATCCAGCAAATCAGTATGGAAACAACTACAACCCAGGTTGGAGAATTCATCCCAATTTCTCATTGAATAACCAGACGAGGCCAAATCAGCCGCCGGGATTCTCACAGCAACCACCGCAGCAACAACCTGCAAGACCAATGCAGTTCAATCCACCACTGCGAGAAGAGAAGAAATCGGATCTGAAAAATCTCTTCATGCAGTTTATGCAATCCCAGATCACGACTAACAGGAACCTGGAAGCTCAGATAGGCCAACTGGCCTCAGCTCTGAACAATCGACCTCAAGGATCATTGCCGAGCAACACTGAGCAAAACTCGAAGGGAAAAGGCAAAGAACAGGTCCAAGCAGTCACAGTGCGTAGTGGAAAGTAGTTACCTGTGGCAATTCCACCAGAATCGGTAACTGAACCCACTAATCCTTTGATTCAGCAGTCGCAGGAGATAGAAGAACCAGTTACTACCCAGTAGCAAATGGATGCTGAAGTCACCACGAATCCAAGGCCACCTCCTCCATTTCCTCAACGATTTGAAAAGCCTAAAAAGGAGGGTCAGTTCAAGAAATTTCTTGAGGTATTGAAGCAGCTACACATCAATATATCTCTCATCGAAGTCTTGGAACAGATGCCGAGCTACTCCAAATTCATGAAAGGCATACTATAAAAAAAGGCGATTGACAAAAATCGAGACGGTGGCGCTAATAGAGGAAACCAGTGCAAGGGTGTAGAGGAAGCTGCCTCCTAAACTCAATGACCTAGGGAGTTTCACCATCCCATGCACGATTGGAGACTAGTACTTTGGGAGAGCCCTATGCGACTTGGGAGCAAGCATTAATCTCATGCCCAAGTCCATTTTTAGAAAATTGGGCTTAGGGGAAGCCCAACCTACCATAGTGACGCTGCAACTGGCGGATCGATCCATCACTTATCCAGATGGTATCATCGAAGATGTCCTTGTCAAGTTAGACAAGTTCATTTTTCCTGCTGATTTTATTATCCTGGATTATGAAGAAGATCGAGATGTGCCAATCATTCTGGGTCGACCCTTCCTCGCAACGGGAAAAGCCATCATCGATGGACAGGCTGGAGAGATTACTATGCGGGTTCAGAGCGAACACGTTACTTTTAGCGTGTTCAAGGCAATGCAGTTACCAAATGACCCAGAGGAATGTCTAATAGTTGACATGGTGGACTCAGCAGTGCAGGCTGAATTCCAAATTTCAACTTTCAGGGACATCCTAGAAGCATCGCTCGTTAGGGAAGGTAATGAATTTGATGAAGATTTAGCAGAAATGATACACTATCTGCAGCAACCTCCGACATTCTCATGATACCCGCAGAAATTTGAATCACTGGAGCTCAAGCCGGAGTCTTTTAAATAGTTGAAGCCGTCAATTGAAGAGCCGCCTATCTTGGAGATGAAACCTTTGCCAAAACATCTCAGATATGCCTTCCTGGGAGCAAAATCCTCACTCCCGGTGATTATTTCTTCTGCACTTGATCTCGTGCAAGAAGAAAAACTGCTTAGAGTTCTCAGAGATCACAAAAAGGCCATAGGATGGACCATAGCAGACATCAAAGGCATCAGCCCATCCTTTTGCATGCACAACATTCAAGTAGAAGAGAATTCCAGCCATCTATCAAAGCACAGAGAAGACTAAACCCAATCATGAAAGAAGTGGTCAAAAAGGAGATCATCAAATGGTTAGATGTAGGCGTGATATGCCCTATCTCTGATAGTTCTTGGGTCATCCCGGTGTAGTGTGTCCCGAAGAAAGGTGGTATGACGGTCGTCTCCAACGAAAACAACGAGCTAATCCCGACCAGAACAGTTACTGGTTGGCGAGTTTGCATGGACTACCGCAAGTTGAATAAAGACACCCGAAAAGATCATTTTCCACTTTCATTCATTGATTAGATGTTGGACAGGTTAGCAGGACGTGAATTCTATTGCTTTCTGGATGGCTATTTAGGTTATCATCAGATTATGATGGCACCGAAAGACCAAGAAAAAACCACGTTCACATGTCCGTATGGCACATTCTCATTCAGGCGAATGCCGTTTGGCCTATGCAATGCGCCAGGCACATTTCAGCGATGTATGATGGCCATTTTCACTGACATGGTGGAGGATTTCCTGGAGGTATTCATGGATGATTTCTCAGTATTAGAAAATTCCTACGATGAGTGTTTAACCAACTTATCAAAGATGCTCTCACGGTGTGAGGATACGAACCTGATTCTTAACTAGGAAAAGTGTCATTTTATGGTACAAGAGGGCATCGTACTTGGTCACAGGGTCTCTAAACAGAGAATCGAAGTGGACAAAGCTAAAATCGAGACAATCGAGAAATTGCCTCCACTCACCTTAGTCAAAGGCATTCGCAGTTTTCTAGGACATGCAGGATTCTATAGACGGTTCATAAAAGACTTCTCAAAGATATCTAAGCCGTTATGTTCGCTGCTCGAAAAAGATACGCCATTCGAATTCACCAACGAATGTATGGAAGCATTACAGGAGCTGAAAAAGAGACTGGTATATGCGCTAATTATTATTTCTCCAAAATGGAATCTCCCATTTGAATTAATGTGTGATGCAAGTGACTATGCAGTGGGAGCAGTATTGGGACAGCGAAAAAATAAGGTTTTCCACTCCATCTACTACGCTAGCAAAATCATGACTGATGCACAAATGAATTACACTACAACCGAAAAGGAACTGCTAGCAGTGGTATTTGCATTTGACAAATTCAGAGCCTATCTGGTGGGCACTAAGTTGATCGTTTACACAGACCATTTAGCCATCAAATATCTGATCGAGAAAAAGGATGCAAAACCACTCTTGATTCGATGGGTCTTACTACTACAGGAATTCGACCTCGAAATCAAAGACCGTAAGGGAGCTAAAAATTAGGTCGCTGACCATCTATGCCGCCTTGAAGGACCCCAGTTAGCTCATGATACGGAGCAAATTCGGAAAGTGTTTCCGGATGAGCATCTATTTTCTATCTCCCAAGGCAGCCCACCATGTTATGCAGACTTCGTCAATTACATCATCTGTGGAATGTTGCCTCCGGGGTTGAATTCACACCAAAAGAAGAAGTTTCTCCACGATGTTAAATTCTATTTCTGGGATGATCCATATCTGTTTAAGCAATGCCCAGATCAATTATATCGGAGATGTATTCCAAAGTGTGAACAGGAAGCACTACTGCAGAGCTGCCATTCATCTCCGTATGGGGCCACTTCCAAGGAGAAAAAACTGTAGCAAAAATACTTCAATCGGGATTCTACTGGCCATCTTTATTTAAAGACACCCATTTTTATGTCAAAAGATGCGATCAATGCTAACGGACAGGTAAAATTTCTAAAAGACATGAGATGCCTCTCATTAATATCATTGAGGTAGAAATATTTGATATCTGGGGTATCAACTTCATGGGCCCATTTTTTCCCTCCTTTGGAAACCAATATATCATCGTTGCTGTTGATTATGTTTCCAAATGGGTAGAAGCGATTCCAACTCAAGCAGGTGATGCTAAAACAATTCTCAAATTCATCAAGAAGAACATCTTTACTCATTTTGGCACGCCGAGGGTGATCATTAGTGATGGAGGATCCCATTTCTATAACCGGCAGTTCATGTCAATTCTACACAAATACGGCGTACGCCACAAAGTGACGACAGCGTATCATCCGCAAGCTAACAGACAGGTCGAGTTGGCCAACAAGGAGTTGAAGCAAATTCTAGAGAAAATCATCGGGTCTTCTCGCAAAGACTGGTCCGTCAAACTAGACGATACACTATGGGCGTATCGAACTGCCTATAAAACTCAGTTGGCAATGTCTCCATACCAACTAGTTTATGGAAAAGCCTGCCATCTGCCACTGAAGCTAGAGCACAATGCGTATTGGGCAATTAAAAAACTAAACCTGGACATTCAACAAGTAGGGGAACGTCGATTACTGCAACTCAATGAGTTGGACGAGTTTCGGATGCAAGCCTATGAAAATGCCAAGATCTATAAAGAAAAGGTGAAGAAATGGCATGATAAAAAGATTCTAACACGAAATTTCGAGCCAGGTCAAAGAGTTTTGCTCTTCAATTCAAGATTGAAGCTATTTCTAGAAAAATTCAAATCTAGATGGTCAAGTCTGTTCGTGGTGATAAAGGCAACTGAGCATGGAGCAGTGAAAATATTTAACAAGGCATCCGGCAATAATTTTGTTGTGAATAAGCAACGTCTTAAGCATTATATGGGAGATGATTTTTAGAGTTGCAAGGAGGTGGTGGAACTGAAAGAGAATTGAACAGTGAGAACGTCGAGCAGAGGATGATAAACTCAGCGCTGAATGGGAGGCAACCCTTCAATCATTTTCTATTTGATTTTTTGTTGTCATTTTTGCTTTTGTAGGAAAAATAATTGGCCCTTCCCACCGACGCCACCCGAGGTCCAAGCCTGCTTCGAGCAGCAATCCCAGCCCCAGCCCGACGATGAGGACGCGACGGAGTCCGATTTTATTTTTGTTTTTTTCTTTTCTTTTATTTTTTCTTTTCATCGTATTTTCATTATTAGTTCATTTTATGATCATGCATTGAGGACAATCCATCTCTCAAGTTTGGGGAGGTGTATAATTCTCAACCATAGGTTAGTTTTTCATTTAATTCTTCATGCTTTATTTTATGTTGCATGTATGTCAATTCTAGCTAATGAAAGTTGTCTTTGTTTCAATCCATCTTATTGTGAAAATGTGCAAGGTTGTGATTAATGTTGACTTGAAATTGAATTCATGAAAGAATGGGCTATTCAGATTCAAAACCAAGTATAAAAACAGGTTGAAAGTAACATGTGAAAGAATTAAAAGGAATTTCATAATGCATTGTTCTAATTCAATCACAGGCATATCTTTCAGACCAAGATGATGAAAACTGAACTAAATAAATGCTAACCAAGTACTTTAATGGGTTCAGAAATGGTATTACTTCACAAGAATTACTCAAACATGTTCAGTACCCCTAACAAGGCATTAAAAAAATAATAAGGGGGTGGTTGACCTAAGCTGAGTAACCAGGACTTGGCATTGACAAATGACAAGGTTCACGTAAAAAAGCAAAGGAAAATCAGAGTAATAACGCTTAAAAATGGAAATTCTCCCTAGATACCCTAAAATATGGTGAGGGGAGCCAAAAAAAACTAAAAAGAGAACTCCAAATATCCTGAAATATGGTGAGGAGAATTTTTGCAATAAGTTTGGTGGGAAAAACAATCCACTGACTTGATACCATTTTCTGTGACCAGTTTTATTAAGCTTGACCATTGGTTTGCTTGTGTTCATTAATTTTCTAACCAGTTTTCTGATCGAATGGAAGATTAATGTGTTGAATTATGAATGTGCATTATGGAATCTTAGCATTCACAGGTAACTTGGTTTGAGAAAGAAAATGCATGCCTTGTTTTTATAATGAAGGATTTTTCAAGTTGGATTAATCTCGACCTTGTGAAATGGATAAGTGGATTGATCAAAACATGACAGGAAGCAAACGGAGTTGATAGAGTCTGCACGAATTCATTGATTCATTGATTCATTCATTTATTCATTAGAGTTGCATGTGTTGCTCGAGGACTAATAACATTTAAGTTTGTGGGTGTGATAACTCGTACTTTTATGAGTTATCATGGCCCATTTCAGACTTGATTTTTGCGTTAGTTCGAGAGATTAGGCTTAGTTTGCATTCATTTAGTTTAATTTTCATTCGCTTTGCATTTTAGGAGAATTATTTAGTTTTTAGGCATTTCTAGCATTATTTAGGCATTTTTAGTTCATTTAGTTAATTTTTCCATCTTTTGTAGGGAGGACGGCACATATGAAGGCAAAACGGGAGAGTTGAATGCAAGCTGAGGCAACCAGAGGCAGATGGATGGCGCCTAGGCGCCAACCTATGTGCCTTGGCCATTTTCATCACACACAGCCTACAACATGGCTTCCAGAGAGTTGGCGCCTAGGTGCCACTTCATCTACATGAAACCCAAGTCGGATGATGTTGAAGCCACAAGTCAGGTATTACCTTTAGGGATTTGGCGTCTAAGCACCAGCCAGGGGTGCCCAAGCGCCAGGCATGATCAACCACAAGATGTAAATGAGAAGTTCCAAGCCAGAAAAGTTCAGGGAGTTGGCGCCTAGGCGCCAATATGCATCCTTACGCGAATATTTCAGTGCGTAAGTTGCGCAAAGGGACTCTATATATAGTTCCTAGGGGTTCACGCGCGTAGGGAGGAAGGGATGAGAGGCTAAGTACAAACTAAAGTGCAAGAAAAAAGAGGAAATCAAGATTAAAGCCCGGATTGAAGAGAGGATTCAAGTCCCGTTGGTGGTAACCGCCGGAAAACAGTTTTTTCTTATTCTTTCCAATTTTCTTTCTCTGCCTTTATGGATACTTTTTATATAGATATATTGGATGTTAAGATCATGTCTTTGAACTAAACCTCCATTAGATGGATAGTTAGGATGATTTGAATTCTAAGCTATATTGTTTCTTGGTTCTTAGAATATTCAGGAGTGAATAGTTGACTTTATACATGATTGTGTATGATTTACCTTTGCATGTGTGGATTAAATGCTTTTTACAAGATTAGCTACCTTGTAAGATGATTTAATTGCTTGATTTATCATTGGAAGAGGAAGATCTCTGTCGGATCCATGTGCAAGGCATAGGTTTCTACCTTTGTGTAAGGGGAGTTGTTTAACGGATAGGAATATACCGTTAAACCCTGTGTAGTCATTATACAAGTTATAAACTTATCAATTTCACTTTATTTAATAGCTTGGGAACATAGCAATTAAATAGGGTGTAATTAGCTTTATATAATGTTGGAAGACATATATAAAGATATATGAACTTGGGCTAGTAAATCCATATGCAATCCAATTAAAAAGAACCAAAGCAATATAGTTTAGATTCAAGGATTCCGAGCTATCCATCTGCCAACCCTAATCAGTAAACTCATATTCAGTATCTAGTAGTCTCGTAATCTCTACTCTGACTTACCTTTGCAATCGTTAGTTTAGTTAAATCACAAACTCAGAATTTTCCATCCATCAAAAGCAATTTAACTATTTAATAATTTCGGTTAACAATTCCTCGTGGGAACGATACTCTACTCACTCTTTATTACTTGACACGGCATGTATACTTGCGTAAATAACGAACATTTTAATTGACATATACGCAACTCGTCAATAACTAAATTTAAGAGTTTTAGATATATGAATGAATGAGCTTGAATAATATGATATGATTGTGATTGGATGAATTGGTTATGACCATATGATGATGAAATGTGTATGCAATGACTTAACATTGATTGTAAATGAAATGCATATACCTATCCCAGCATCATCAACTTTCATTTCAAATTTCACTTGAATCCGCCTTACAGGCGTTGAGTTATGAATTTTTTATGATTTTCCACCTTAATTCCATAATTACACTTTAATCTCCATTAATTAACTCATGGAAATTAAACTAAACATTCATGCCACATTAGCATGTTTTAATCCTCGTTATGCCCCTTTAGTCACATTGACTCATAATGGGCTCCGGCGATTAAATTTTTAATCACCATTCTTAGTGGAACCCTAATTGCAAAATATTATAAAATCCTAAAATCATCCAAAATTTCCATTTAATCATATATAAGTCACATGTACATGTTCAATGCACACATTGAATCTTATTTAGGTTGAGGTTTCACAGAGATTTAGCTAGAGCATTGATTGAGATTCAATCTTCTCATTCTCAAGCATTTAAATGATCATCTAAGAGACCTTCCAAGAAGAACTGAGTAATTGACTGCAAGTGCTAAACTGATCTATCAACAACTCATTTCGCACGTTCTTCTCTATGAGGAAACTTGTTCTCTACACTATTGATAACATGTGGCAAATCAAGCACAATCTATGTTTTGATGATTAACAATTCAATTTGAGTAATGTCAAGGTACTAACGTATGTGTAGAGTTTTTTTAAGGTATACATATTTCAAGAATCAAAGCTTGGCAGGTCAAGTCGTATGCCAAGTCGACTCAGCATTGACTTCAGAGTACCATTTTTCGACAACGCTAAAATGTGAACGCTTGAGCAAGCGAAGTCGCAACTGAAGTCGACTTCGCATGCGACTTGGGTGAAGTCACAACCTAAGTCGACTCCGTCAGTGACTCGAGATATCTACAGGGTCCAAAGTTGAAATAGATAAAGTCAAGTCGTAATCCAAGTCAACGCCAACATGTGACTTGGGTGAAGTCACACATGAAGTCGACTCAAACATGCGACTTGAGTGGAGTTGTAAATCAAGTTGACCCTAACACTAAATTCAGACAAATGAAGTCCAAGCGAATGGAGTCTTAAGATCTAGAATGACAAGCTTAAACTAAAGATACATTAAGCTTTCATCAAACGTTCGAAAGAGTTTGACCATGCTCAGTTTTCAAGAAGATTGAATAGACCTCTAATACAAATGAAGATTTATAAGGATGAATCATGAAGAAATAAGAAAAATTATACAAACAAATGAAGATCATATTATGTCAAAGTTTCAATAAATTGAATAGTAAGTGAAGTCGTAACCCAAGTCGACTTCACATACGACTTGGGTCAAATCTGAGACCAAGTCAACTCAATAGTAGAACTGACTGAAGAACTGAAGACCAAAGTCGCAACCTAAATCGACTCCAGTTTACACTTAGGTGAAGTCACATCCAAAGTCTACTCCAGTCTACGACTTGGGTGAAGTCGCATCCAAGGTTGACTTCAAGTGTGACTTGAATCGCAACAGTCGAAAAATTTGAGCGTTGGCGCATTAAGTGCTCGCCACTTATCACCAAACATTCGAATTTACTCTTCCCCTATTTTAGACACTTAAAATAAAAGGGAGAGGTACATAGAAAATCATTGATTGAGTTCAACCTTCTAATTCTCAATCATTTAAGTGATCATTAAAGAAAGCTTCTAAGAAGAACTGAGTGATAAATTGCACGTGTTGAACTGCTCCATCAACAACTCATTCCACAGCTTCTTCTCTGTACAAAACTTATTCACTACACACCTGTAAAGTGTAGCATCATTTTTCTTTATTATTCATTTGTATTTCCACTTAGTCAGGTATCGGAGACAAAGATCAAGTGAAGGCAAAGTACTGCGTGACTGGAGTATGACTCATCACCTACTTGTGCTGAGTTTGTAAAGGCACTCTAGAGCTGGAATCTAAAAAAGAGCGAGTACTCTAACTATATTACCATTTTGCTTAGTGGAACCCAAGGCACTAGGATGTGCTCTTGGAGGAGGGGAGTAGGGAAGGTTGTCCTGAACCACTATAATATCTTGAGTTTATTTTTTTCTACTTGCTTTTTATATTCAATGTTTTTCATTCAAGGGGTTTAAACTCACAAGGGGTTAAGTTTTAATTTGCCAAATTTTTTTTTAAGAACCCAATTCACCTCTCCCCTCTTGGGTTTTGCCACAAACTAGGAACCAATAAGTGGTATCAGAGCAGGTCTTTAAGTTTCTACCAAAGAGATCTTATTTTAAATGGCATTCCAATCAACTTCTACTCCTACTTTTGCTGAGGGTAGTCATTCACTAGGCCACCGTTATTTGACGGAAATAACTTTGGTTACTGTAAGTTGAAAATGAAACAACTTATTATGGCTACTGACATGGACTCTTGGATTGCTATTCAAGACAAAGTTACTCTACCAATAGGTAAAAAAGCCTCTGAATTGACTGAGGAGGAAGTTAGAATAATGAAGAGTAATTCCAAGGCAATGAACTCTCTTTTTATGCCTTAACTGCTGCAGAGTATGATAGAGTATCCTCTTGTCAAACTGCCAAAGAAATATAGGATATATGAGGGAACTTCTCAAGTCTAAGGGACAAGAAGGAACATACTGATTTGAGAACTAGAAAGTTTTAAAATGCTAGATACTGAAAAATATATCTGAAAAATTTATAAAATTTTCTAAGATTACTAATGTATTAAAAGGCCTTAGAAAAGTAATTTTTGAATCTGAACAGGTTATGAAGATCCTAAGAGCTCTACCCGAGTCATGGACTCCAAAGATCACAGTCATTAAGGAAGTAAAAGATCTAAACACATTAAAGCTTGAAGACCTTATCAGCTCACTCATGTTTGTTGAATTGATAAAGAGAAGGAACGAGAAACATCACAAAGGAAAAAAGGCTCGCAGAACTCAGACAAACCCACATCATCTTCTCAAAATGATGACGAAGAAATTTCTCTACTCACCAAAAAATTCAAAAATTTTGTAAGGAAAGGAAAGAACTTCAAGGGATTTAAGGAGGGAAATAGAAAGGAAAAGAAGAAAGAAATAACTAAATGCTACAGATGTAGTGGAGTGGGACATATACAAGACCAATATCCTACACCAGAAGAAAGCAAATCAAAAGAATGATAAGAGAAGAAAGATAGAAACGACATTAGAAAATTTCAAAAGTCAAAGGGCAGAGGAATGTACATAAATGAGGAAACATCTACAACAAGCAACTCATCAAATGAAGACCATGCGGCAGCAAATTGTGCACAAATATGTTGCATGACAAGAGTTGAGGAAGAAAATATTATGAATAGCCTCATCGCAAATGAAGTACTAAATGGACAAATTGCATCATCCGATTGTACAAGTAGTGAAGAGGTAACCTCCAAACTTAACCACTCTAATTTCAAGTTTATCTACTCATCTACTCATGATTGTCTCAAATGTTCTGAGTTACAAAAACTGCAACCAGCGTATGATTCACTGTACGATGAAATCAAGAAGCTAGGCAGCAAATTCACATTAAGGAAATGACAGTGTGACTCAATTATCATTGTGGATGGAAAATTAGTTGAAAGAGTCAACCGCTTAGCGGATGA
The DNA here is from genome assembly GCA_030490835.1 of Annona cherimola. Classification (NCBI taxonomy): domain Eukaryota; kingdom Viridiplantae; phylum Streptophyta; class Magnoliopsida; order Magnoliales; family Annonaceae; genus Annona; species Annona cherimola. The sequence goes on along the minus strand of CM059972.1, from coordinate 50,930,451 downwards.
GAACAATGTCTTAACAGACAAATTTGAAAGGCTAAAGAAAGAAAATGAAACATTAAATAAATCATTAGACAAATTCTCTAACCTAGGGGAAAGTATTAAAATGTTTTTAAATATGGTCATCCAAAACAACAAAAGGAGACTTCGGTATTCCACATTTGAGTAAGGTGAAAGTAGTAAATCAAATGGTCCAAAATTAATTAAAAATCAAGTCAAAACAACTATCTTTCATAAATCAAGAATGAATTATGTTGCTTGGACTAGAAGGCCTACTTGGGAGCCCCATAGTGCATGGAGCCTTACTTCGAGACTCCTAAGGGCATGTAATTTTTGCAACAAGTTGGGTAATAAAATTCATCAATACAGAATAAAAAATTATATGACCAAAGTGCCAAATTAGTTTGGGTACTAAAAAGCATTGGATTTGTGCATTCCAAAGTAGAGCAACGTAGACTCCAATGGCTCATTAACCTAAATGGACTCATAAAATTGGTGCCAAAGAGATAAGCTTTATGTGAAAATTTTTATAGGTATGTCTTAGAGCAAAAGCCAACAACATATGGTTCATGGACAGTGGTTGCTCAAGACACATGACAGGAGAGAAATGATTGTTCCATGATATCAAATTGCGTAATGAAGAACTGTTCCATTTGGAAATAATAAAAGAGGTAAAATAAAAGGGAAGGAAAATGCATGTATTGTTGCATTTGAAATACATGTATTGAAGATGTATTATTTATTGAAGAACTCAAACACAATTTAATGAGAATTAGTCAATTACATGACAAAAAGTACAAAGTAGTGTTTGAATCTTCTATATGCAATGTCCTTGATAAAGATCACATAATCTTTACTGGCAAAAGATATGGAAATATATATTTAGTTTCCCTTGATGAATGGGATGGACAATGTCTTATGGCCATTGATAATAATCCATGGGTTTGGCATGAAAGACTTGGATATATAAATATGTCAAACATTAAGACTCTATGAAAAAGGAGCCTAGTAGAAGGGTTACCTAAACTTAAGTACGACAAAGATAAAATGTGCAAGGCATGTCAACTGTCCAAGTAGCTGAAAATGACATTTTCCTCTAAAAATGAAATCTCAACCTCAAGGCCACTAGAACTAATACTTATGGATCTCTATGGGTCATCTGACATATTGACTCTTAGAGGAAAGAAAATATGTTTTTATTTTTGTTGATGACTTTTCAAGATTCACATGGATAATACTATTAGCTAGCAAAGATGAAGCCTTCTTAATATTTGTTACTTTCTCAAATTTGGTGCAAAATGATAAGCAAAATACAATCATGTCGATTAAAAGTGATCATGGTAGTGAATTTGAAAATAAATGATTTATAGAATTTTGTAATGAAAAAGGAACTCACCATACATTTTCTGCACTAAGGACTCGCCAACAAAATAGGGTAGTTGAAAGGAAAAATAGAACAATACAAGAGATGACTAGAACTATGCTAAATGAAAGTAAATTATCCAAGAAATTTTGAGGTGAAGCTGTAAGTACAACATCTGATATATTAAATCGATTTACCATAAGAACAATCTTGAAAAAGACCTCGTATGAGTTATGGAAAGGTAGAAAATCAAATATTTCATACTTTTACGCTTTTGGTTGCATTTGTTATGTTTTGAACAATGGAAAACAAATTTAGGAAAATTAGATGCCAAAAGTGACGAGGCAATATTTCTTAGATATTCATCAAATAACAAAGCATATAGAGTTTTCAACAAAAGAAATGAAGTAGTAGAAGAATCCATTCATGTTGTATGTGATGAATTTAACCCAATTCCCAAGGAGGAAGATGAGCTAAGTGATGCAGATGACGTATCAAAGAATCTCAAAAAGCTACCTGTGGAAAAGCAAGGGAGAGTAGAATCAAAGCAAGAACAATCCCTGTACGAGAAGGTAAGTGAAGGTAATAATTCTTACAAACCTTCAAAGGATTTAAAATTCAAAAATAATCATCCAATTGAGCAAGTAATTGGTAACATATATGAAGGTGTAAGAACTAGGGGCTCTAGACATAATATATGTGGACGTTTAGCTTTTTCATCTAAAATAGAGCCAAATTTAGTTGATCAAGCCCTCAATGATAAAAATTGGATTATGACAATGCAAGAAGAGCTAAATTAATTTGACAGGAATCAAGTATGTCACCTAGTTCCTAGACCCAAAAATTGCACAGTTATTAGTACCAAATGGGTCTTTAAGAACAAATTAGATGAAAGTGGACCTGTAATTGATGTGAAAAATGTATTTTTGAATGAAAGTGGACTTGTGTTAAGAAACGAAGCTAGACTTGTGGCCAAGGGGTATTCACAAGAGGAAGAAATTGAGTTTGAGGAATCATATGATCATGTGGCCAAATTAGAAGTCATACACATTCTGTTAGCATTTGCATCTCATATGGATTTCAAACTGTTTCAAATTGATGTGAAAAATGTATTTTTGAATGGATACCTAAATGAAGAGGTATATGTTGAATAACCTCCTTGTTTTTGAGGAAAAAGATCAATCTAAATTTGTTTTTAAGTTGACCAAGAGCTTGATATGAGAGGTTAAGTAAATTTATGATTGATCATAATTTTCAAAGAGGAAAGGTTGATACTACCTTATTCATTAAGTACAAAAGAAATGACATACTAATCGCTCAAATTTATATTGATGACATTATATTCGGTGCTACTAATGAATTTCTAGGTCAACAATTCTCTAAGCTTATACAGAATGAATTTGAAATGAGCATGATGGGCGAACTAAATTTCTTCCTTAGGCTGCAAATTAAGCAATTAAGTGAATGAATTTTCATAAATCAGTCCAAGTACGTCAAAAAAATGCTCAAGAAATTTGGTATGCAAAATAGTAAAGGTGCAAGTACACCCATGAGCTCAACTATCAAAATTGACAAGGATGAAAGAGGTAAACCAGTTGAACATTTTTTTGTATAGGAGTATGATAGGATCTTTATTATACTTGACTGCATCCAGACTAAAATATTATTTAGTGTTTGCATGTGTTCTAGATTTCAATTATATCCCAAAGAATCACACTTAGCAGCTATAAAAAGAATTTTTAGTTATCTAATCGACACTACTAATCTAGGGCTATGGTATCCCAAGGGTTCGACATTTGATCTTATCGGCTACTCGGATGCGGATTTTACTGGTTACAAAGCAGATAGAAGAAGTACTAGTGGTACATGACAATTTCTTGGAAACATAATAGTTTCATGGTTTTTAAGAAAACAAACCAATGTTGTTGTATCTTGTGACGCCCCAAACCGAGACATCACTTCCTTACCTCAAGATCTTATAGATTGGTAAATGTGAATCAGGATTATTGCCCTGATCACGCGGTTAGATTTTAATTGGATCTCATCCAAAAAAAATTTCGTTTCTTCATTCATCATCATTTCATTTATAACATAAACAATGGTACACTTGTACATATCCATTTTATAACTTCTCAACATGTACTTATACATTAAAGGTCTTCTTGACCTAATCATGACATTTCCATTGCATACATACATATAATCAATCATTAGTTCACCTAGAACTCAGAACTTTAAACAAGTTCACATATATATCAACATACTTGAAAACTTCCATTCATATCATTTCACTCACCATGGCTAATCCTTTTAGCCCACATGGTACTATCTCGTACATTTTCTCCATTTCTTAGGTCCTCGACCGCTTGAGTCTTCCAGTCCTGTCTAAGGTTTGGAAAACAAAACGTTGTTGGTCCCGAGTTAATGACAATTACCCAAGAGGGGAGGGGTGAATTGGGTATTTAAAATTTTTCAACTTAAACAGAAACTTTACCCCGGATTAATCTAGTCCCCTTTTATGAAAAAACAAATGGAAAGCAATATAGTGCAGAGAACAGAAATAAATATCAAAAAATAAGATTTTATAGTGGTTCGGGCAACCTTCACTACTCTACTCTTCCAAGCTCACACCTCTTGTGACTTGGGTTCTACTACGTATTTCACAAATACAACTAGAGGCACTACTCTCTTCTAGATTTCAGCTCTAGGGGGCATCAACAATTCACAGCACAAGTAGGTGATGAGTTACACTCCAATCACACACTACTTTGCTTACACTCGATCTTAGTTACCCAAACTAAATCAAGTTCAATACAATAAGAAATAGCAAAAGAAAGTTTCTACACGTTACTGGTGTGTAGAGGCAGATTTGGCATAGAGAAGGACTTGTACAACAATGATAATGATTCAGCAAGCAGCTCTTGGCAGTTTGAAAGCGGAGTTCTTCTTCTATATGATAGCTTGATCACTTAATGCTCTTAGAAATGGGAGTTATGCTCATTCAATAATTTCTCAGCTACCCTTCTCGTTCATATTGAATGCCTTATATAATTTGCGAGGGAATCCGAACGTTTGGAAGTAGGTGGCGCGCATTTAATGCACCAACGTTCGAAAAATTTCTGACCGTTGCAACCTAAGTCGCAGGTGGAGTCGACTTCGGGTGCGACTTCGCCGAAGTCGCAGATGGAGTCGACTTTGGGTACAACTTCGGCTCTCCGCAACTTCTTCAAGTTCCAGTTTGGGTCGACTTGGTCCTCGACTTGACCCAAGTCGCAGGTGAAGTCGACTTCGGTTGCGACTTCACTTCTTAAGCTTGCTAGTTGAACTTGAAATCTTCGTAATGCCTTGCTTGCTTGAATTTCTTCATGTTTGGTTGTTCTTCCCTTGATTATATCTTTTGGAACTCAGTATAATCATCCTAGCATGATATCCTTTTAGCTCCGTGACTTGCAAACTTTGAATCATTGTAATCTTGAATACTTCAATCTTAGAATGTCTAATGATGTCCAAATGTGTGTTCATAATCCAACATGATGAATTCATGCAACCCTTCTTGCTTTGATCTTCATTTGATCTTCATTTGAGTGTTTGAGTCATCTTGGCCTTCATCTTCACTTGAATCTATCATTGAGTCGTCTTGATCTGCAAATTCCGCACTGGAGTCGAAGCTGGAGTCGACTTGGTCTGCGACTTCACCCAAGTCGCATGCGGAGTCGACTTGGAATGTGACTTCGGCAGCTCTCGTCCCCAATTTCAACTCTGGATGAAAATGACGCCTCGAAGTCGAAGCTGGAGTCGACTTGGTCTGCGACTTCACCCAAGTCGCATGCGGAGTCGACTTGGGATGCGACTTCGGCAGCTTCGCTTCTCAATTTCAACTCTGGACGAAAACGACGCTTTGAAGCCGCTTCTTGAGTCGACTTGGGGATCGACTTGGAAATCAACTTGACTTGTCATGCTTCATTTTCTTTATTTGTATATCCTTTAATCATCTTCACAAACATTTTAGTAACCAAAACTTACTCAAATTGATTTGGTAATCATCAAAACATAAACTTGGCTTATTTTCCACATGTTTCCAACAAACGTGAGTGATAACTCAGTAAGCAAGTATTTTATCTTTTAGGGCAAGACTTCCTTGAAAATCATTTCATTAAATATCTTGAACACCTTTTTCATGAGGACAGTTACATGTCCTAAAACATTATTATGAAATCCTTTGTTCATGAGGACAATTCTATGTCCTTGAACATTATCATAAAATATTTCTTCTTAAAATCATTTACAAGCCACCTCTGGGCTTGTTAAGGCAAAACATCCATATTTTACCCTCTTTATTTAATTCCCTTTTGTCTTGAGTGAACATTTCCAATGTTCCAAGACATTTACATAAAACCATCTTTTGCCAGTGGACGTTTTACGTCCAAAACATTTTTCTCATAAATTCTTTGGCAAGGGAGGACATTCTCATGTCCTAAAATATTATTTATATAAGCCTTTCTCGGCAACGGATATTTTTATGTCCAAAAATATTTTTCATCATAAAATCCTTTAGTCAAGAGACATTTGATGTCTCAAAATAATTTTCATATAGTTTCCTTTGGCAATAGACATTCATATGTCCACAAACACTTTTATCCCTTAAACTTTTTTAGAAACAGACATTCTTATGTCCACACATGTTCCAACATAAATCCCTTTAGGAAATGGACATTCTCATGTCCAACCATTTTGTCCACATAAACCTTTTTGAAATTGACATTCTTATGTCCAAAATATTTTCCAACATAAATCCCTTTAGGAAATGGACATTCTTATATCCAAAATATTTTCCAACATAAATCCTTTTTCATGATCCCCATCTTAGGGCTTGTTTATAGCAAACAAGTCATAAATCCTTTTCATGAAAATTTTTGCATAAAAACCATTTTTTATTCTTAATATTTACACATTTTGTGTAAAACACTCTGCTTTTAGGGTAACTTATGCATAATGGTTCATAGAAATCCAATTTAGGATAACTTTTTGTATAAATGCTTTTATATCCCAATATTTGGGCTTTTGGAAAACAAAATTTATGCAAACACATTTCTCCCCATCTAGTACTGACACTTAGCAAGTGATCATGCTACATTTTGGAAGAGAATACTTAACAACAAGCTAGCCAGGCGGCTGTGTATTTATCCTGCTCCCATCTCAGGGAGGGCGTCGCTGGCACTCCTGTCATCCCTTAGCGACTTGGCCTTATGTAGAGTGGGCCCCAGTCATCCCAACCGTCCTCTACAACCTGTCTATTTTTTGTACTGGTGCACCGTACATTATTATGACGGACCGCAATCCGTTTGGTTTGAAGAACCACAGACTGCAGCCCATGTCCTTTTAAACTGGGATCACAGACTACAGCCTGCATCCATATTCACAAAAAATCTTAGACCGAAGTCTATATCTTTAAAACTCATTTTCAAAAATACATCATAGACCGTAGTCCGTGTCAACTTGTAAGTGAGCGCACCCACTTTAACAAGTTGTTATTTGAAATCTAATTTTAGGATGACCTTCCTTAAATTCTGTTAAGAACATTTTGATAAATATTTAAAATGTTTGAGAAATAACACACTTTAAAACCCTTTTAATAGACGAATTTCAAAACTTTTAGATTTTTAAGAATAAATCATATATTTTTCCTAGCATTTTCTTGGTTTCCATTTCGGGGTCTTTTGCTAACAAAAGTTATGCAATTGTGCTAACCCCTTCTCAACCACCTTAAAATCAATTTCTTGTCCACATATCAATTTTGTCATTTTTATATAAAGGAGCCTTGCATTGTCTTTTGTATGCTACTTTAGCAACCCGAAACCAAACTATTTTAAGAAAATCAACATAGGAGGTTGGTCATCCTTAAATCCTCTTCAACACATCCGTATAAACATTTTTCAAGATATTTTCAATATAGATTTCCTTATCTAAAGGAAATCAAAACTTTTCGAATATCATTTTCAAAATATATGAACTATGTCCAAATCATAATTTATTATTTAATTATCAAGACCTAACAAAATAAATCTTTTTCATAAATCAAATCCCCTTTTTCTTTTTTTTCTTTTATAACATGATTATTTATCATTAAACATCATAAGAAAAATTCAAACTTATTTACATTTGTTGCTTTGTGAAAAAGGGCAAAATTCCCTTTTTCTTATAAAATACTTTTGACACAACATCATAAAGAACTTGTTTGCTTAAAAGAAAATTCTTAAATCCATCGGCATCAAACATGAAATCCTTTGAAAACATTATCATGGAGAACTTATTTACTCATAAGCAAAATTCTCGATTCTATTAACATAAGCATTGTCAACCTTTGGCAACACTTATGATAAAATCCTTATCTTAAAACATATGGCTTGCTCTCCATAAATCAAACCTTGAGGCTTTTCCTTAAAGCCATTCTTTTCTAAAACTTACGATTTTTCATTAAAGCCGTCATTTTCAAAACTTGTGCTTGCCCATTCGTTTAAACTAATCATAAACAATTTCAATCACATATCATCACAAAGAAAGAAAATAGAATTTTAGAAAGTTCGCTTGCTTACTTGAGATCACTATAATCCTTTTCTTCCACTCTTTTCCTTGCCTTTGGATCATTTCTACATAGGTTTCATATTTATTTTTGATTTTTTTCTCAAACTATCCACATACGCTGAAATCAGGTGTACTGAAATCTCTAAATCTTTATTTATAATCAAATAAAGGTATTTAATTCTGCAATTTCTATCATACATCAATAAATACATTAATTAACTTTCATAAATATTTCATCAAGAAATATTAACATTATACATTTATTTTGGCATTTTCACTGTGCTAGATAGTGCTGTGAATTTAGGGTCAGCCCTAATCACGTGAATTATGGGGCATATTTATAATCATAAAAACCTAATTTTTATTTTTTTCGTGTGATCCTCGATATTAATTATATATCCTGTAAAATTTTCAGCCTGGAATTTCTTTTATAAAAAGTATTAAAAATAATTTACTTCAGCTGATCCTGTCACCCATTTTATCCTGTTTAGGTTAATCTTCTCGGATTTGTAATTTGAAACCTACTAAATATTTCAATCTGAAATTTTTTTCGCCCCTTAATCATCATATAATGAACTTTTAAACAAATTTTAATATTGAAAATACTTCTTTTACGACTTCATTCATATTTTGGTTTATAACATCATATAATTTCCAGATTTGAAGTATAATAATCAAAATTAACATATACTTACTTGATCAATTGATAATCCCTATTTTTCCCCTTCTTTTTCCCTTCTATTTCTCCTTCTTTTTGGCCATAAATGGGGACATGCTGCTGTTGTGCTTGGGATGAAATTCCAGCACTTAGAAATTTTTCTAAAACCCAAGCCATGTGAACGTGCATGCTCTTATAATGCTGGATTTTCCAGCTGTGAGCCCCACTTGTTTCTGCATTTTCCACAGCCATTGAATGCACTCTTATCCTCTTATATGCTGGTTAACTCACAACCTAGTAAAATTGCTTTTTACCATTTTTCAAAAATCCAAAAATCTGTTTTAATCATAACCATCCAGCTGTCCCTTTGCACGTCCACATTGTTGCTGCCCATTTACATATTTTTTTTCATTTTTTATTAATCTCATTTTAAGTGTAAATTAAATACCTAATTAGAATTTAATTTATGCATTAATTTGGCATAAAAATATTAGCAAAAATCATTACAGCAACATCAAACTGTGCACGTCATTTGCATACACAAGTCCATTTTTGCATCATCAATGAGCAGTTGTTGCTCACAAATTTTCAGGGGGTTTTTTCCACATTATTAATGGCCCATTACTTACCCTAGGTGTTTAGGTATTTTAGATACATATTTGGTATTTTTAAAAAATCCAAAAACCATGCTTTATTACCCATGAGTGTCCCTTATGTTGACACACATACATGCCTCTTTAAGCTACTCCCTTAGCCATTTAAAACCCTGCATTTAAGCTATTGATTTTCCATGGATTTTAGAATTTTTGTTAATTCATAAAATACACTTGTAATTGCCTCCCTTTGACACCTCATATGTGTCATTAAATAATGCATTTAATCCATGTACTCTAGCCATTAATGCATGGTACTCTTGGGTGTAAAAGTCAACTATGTGCACCTTTTTCAATTCAGGTATTTTCCCAACATAATTTTCTTAATCCAAACCTTCCAAAATATTAATCTCATAATTTCATTCAACCGTTCCAAATTTCACTTAAATCCGATTTTCCTAGCTCAAGTTATAGTCGTTTGAAGTTAACAGTTGAAATTGAGATGTGATCAATAAATCATTAATCTAATTCCATCAAGAATTTTCATATTCCAATAATTCCATAACACCAAGCCTATCATCATCAACTTTCATCTCAAATTTCACTTGATTCCGCCTTACAGGCGTTGAGTTATGAATTTTCTATAATTTTCCAACATAATTCCATAATTTCTACTTTAACCTCCATTAATTAAATCATGGAAATTAAACTAAACATTCATGCCGCATTAGCATGTTTTAATCCTCATTATGCCCCTTTAGTCACCTTGACTTATATTGGGCTCCGGCGATTAAATTTTTAATCACCCTTCTTAATTAAACCCTAATTGTAAAATATCATAAAATCCTAAAATCATCCAAAAATTCCAGTTAATCATATATAAGTCACATGTACATGTTCAATGCACACATTGAGTCTTACTTAGGTTGGGGTTTCACAATACTACTGTGGAAGCCGAATATATTGCTGTTGGGAGCTGTTGTGCCCAATTACTTTGGATAAAACAACAACTTAGAGATTATGGGATAGATTATAAGGATATACCTATTAGATGTGACCATACAAGTGCTATATGCCTAACTAAAAATTTCATATTGCACTCCAGAATCAAACACATAGATATAAAACATCATTTCATTAACATGTTAAAAACCATGATATTTGCCTAGAATATGTTAAAATAAAAAATTAAATTGCTGATATTTTTACTAAACCATTACCAAATGAATCATTTTACAAAACTAGAAATGAAATGGGTATGATTGATATTGAATTATGAAGTTAATAAAAAACTGAAAAATATACTGAGTCATGTATATAAATGTTACGACTTGCTTAAATGAATAAGAAAAGAGGTAGGAAATAGTATACATTTTTTTTACTTTGGTCAGAGGAGCCAAGTCAACTCCACTCATCCCAAGTCAACTTCACCGAAGTCGACTTTAGATGAGTGAAGTCAACTTTGAACTTGATTTAGGGTTCAAAGTCGACTCTGTGGGCATCATTTCGGCTGGCTCTCATTTTAGGCACGAATGGCCGATTCTTCCCTCACTCATTCTCAAATCTGACCCTTTCACTCCCGTTTTCGAATCTTCTTCAAGCTCAAACATAATCTATCTCTAAATCTCCTCACCAAACCTCAAAGTTTTCATCTCCTCACCTAAAGCAGTCTCAAAACCAAGTAAATTTCCCGTCTCTAGACCCCCATATCCAATACAGGGGAGGACGTGCCTCAATGGCAACGGACGCCATCCAAACGAGCTAGGGATGAGGCTACGACATTTATTAATCGACGGGTCAGATTCCAACATGGTAATCCCTCTACCTCCATACCTGGTGAGGAAGAAACTCTAGGAATTAGTGAAAGTGATGAAGTTGTGGGAAAACAAAAAGGAATCCTTGTTCCAAGGGGGCAAGTTATGTGGCGCCCCGAACCGAGGCGTCCACATAGTCCTTACTCCAAGATCTTGTCGATTGGTAAGTGTGAATCAGGATTGTTGCCCTGATCACGCGGCGGGTTCTTAATTGGATCTCGTCCAATTTTTTTTCATTTCTTTTTCTTTCATCATATCATCATTCATGATGGACTTATCCATAACATCATAAATCATCAACTTCTCATATTATTCATAACTTTATAATTTCATACAATCTATGTCCTTTCTCATCATATCCCATTAAGGAATCTGTTCATACAAAAATCTACTAACCTTTGTAGATTCTTCTTTTCTTTTAGCAACTCGTGCCCTTCATTTCTTGTCTTTCCCTACACCTGTCTGAGGTTGGGAAAACAAAACATGAGTCGAAACTCAATAAGCAAGCATTTTTCATTTTAAATGCATTCCTCTCCATTTGATAGAAGACACTTACCAAGTGATCAACTACCAATGGAATAGAAACCTTTTCTTAAACCATATTTCGAAACCTTTAATAAATCATTCATGTAAATCATTCGTAAATGCATTTCTCTCCATTCGATAGGAGACACTTAGCAAGTGATCAACTATCAATGGAATAGAAACCTTTTCATAAACATTGGATGTGCAAATGCTTCCTTTCCACTCCTGACATAAACCTTCGTGTGCGGGTACGCTAGCTTAGGGAACATCTCACATAACATGGTCCAATACGCCGGCTGTCTCCGACTTGGCCTCATCAAGAGGAACCTCTCTTCCTCTTGACGCCTACATGGTTCCTACATGCATGACTTTTGATTTCCCCAGCGTTATATACCTCTTACACCAGGTAACTTGTCATTCTCATGCAGAGAATTATTTGCACCATCCCTTAAAAACATAATTTCAAATCTATGCTTTCCTTTTCAATCCATGTATGAAAATGCAATGCATTCATTCAAATATAACATTCCTTTGCCTCCACCTCTGGGGAGGACGCCGTCGGCACACAGCCCATACGACTCGGCAATAATGAAGGGGGACCCTCTGATCCACTTTCTACCTCCACCAAAGCCTCTTCCTTATACATCATACATGTGCACATGTCCATGAACATCACATGATATCAATATGCCGACATGACTTTTCATAAAACCTCATAAACATTCATCATTTCAAAACATTATAGGAATGACCATCCTTAAACACATTTCATAAATACTTGGGAATAAAATCACATTTACAAAAGGGTTTTCTTGCTTACAAATCATCATTTTCAAAAGGATTGCTTGCTTACAATGAAACAATAAAATCACATTTTAGAAAGCTTGCTTGCTTACCTCCTCAGTCTGTGTCTTCCACCATTTCCTTTCCTTTTCCTATACAAGGAAAAATGATATTTTATCTATATCATATCATGTCTTAGTGTACTTCCCATGCATGCTTTATAATTATCCATTACCTCATTTCCATAGAGGTTAATAGTATAAAGATACTTAGTCATTACTCATTTATATGGATTTTTATCCATAAATCCTTTGAAAATTTCATCCATATATCCTCATAAAATATAAAAATAAATCTCAATTTTTTCCCAAAATACGCTATTCTGCTTTCCAAATTTCTTGAGCATCTCTTTGACATACTTGGACTGGTTCAGAAATATTCCTTCACTTTGTTGCTTGATTTGTAGTCCAAGGAAGAAATTTAATTCTCCCATCATGCTCATTTCGAACTCGCTCTGCATTATCTTAGAAAATTCTTGACAAAGATTTTCATCAGTAGCACCGAATATTATGTCATCCACATAAATCTGTACAATCAAAATATTTTTATTTTTGTACTTGATGAATAAAGTAGTGTCTACTTTCCCTCTTTGAAACTCATGATCAATCAAGAATTTATTTAACCTTTCATACCAAGCTCTTGGTGCTTGTTTTAGTCCATATAATGCTTTGGTTAATTTATAAACAAACTTTGATTGATCCTTTTCTTCAAAACCAGGGGGTTGTTCAACATATACTTCTTCATTCAAATAACCATTCAAAAATGCGCTTTCTACATCCATTTGAAACAATTTGAAGTTCATATGAGAAGCAAATGCTAGTAGGATGCGTATGGCTTCTAATCTAGCCACGGGTGCATACGATTCTTCAAAATCAATTCCTTATTCTTGGGAATACCCTTTGGCTACTAATCTTGCCTTGTTTCTAATTACAAGACCGCTTTCGTCTAATTTGTTCCTAAATACCCATTTTGTACCAATGACTGTATGATTGTGTGGTCTAGGAACTAAATGCCATACATTGTTTCTTTCGAATTGATTTAGCTCTTCTTGCATTGAAATAACCCAATTTTCATCATTAAGAGTTTGTTCAATGGTATTTGGTTCAATTTTCGATACAAACGCATATTGGCCATAAACGTTTTGTTTTGATCTTCTAGTTTTTACTCCTTCATATATGTTTCCAATAACTTGTTCAATTGGATGGGCATTTTTGAACTTTAAATCAGTTGGAGGTTTGTAAGAGTCATTACCTTCACTTACCTCTTCCTCCACTGGATTTTCTGGCTTGAGCTCGAGTTCCTTTGGTTGTTCTTTGCTTTTTGTCTCATCTGCATCACTTAGTTCATCCTCCTTTCTCGGACATTGGTTAATTTCATCAAATACAACATGTATGGATTCTTCTACAACTTGGTTTCGTTTGTTGAATACTCTATATGCTTTGCTATTTGATGAATAACCAAGGAATACAGCCTCATCACTTTTGGCATCTAATTTGCCCAAATTGGTTTTTCCATTGCTTAAAACATAGCATGTACATCCAAAAGCATGAAAATATGAGATATTTGGTTTCCTTCCTTTCCATAGTTCATATGGGGTCTTTTTCAAGATTGCTCGAATGGTAACTCGGTTCAAAACATGACAAGCTGTACTCACAGCTTCACCCCAAAATTTCTTGGATAGATTGCTCTCATTTAGCATAGTTCTAGCCATCTCTTGTATAGTTCTATTTTTCCTTTCTACTACTCCATTTTGTTGTGGGGTTCTTGGTGCAGAAAATGTGTGGTGAATTCCTTTTTCATTGCAAAATTCCATGAATCGTTTGTTTTCGAATTCGCCACCATGATCACTTCTTATGGTCACAATAGTACTTTGTTTTTCATTTTGCACCAAATTTACAAAAGTTGCAAACATAGAGAAGGCTTCATCTTTACTAGCTAAGAGAATTATCCATGTGAATCTTGAAAAATCATCAACTATGACAAATACATATTTCTTTCCACCAACGGTTAGAATGTCGGATGGCCCGTATAGATCCATATGTAGCAATTCAAGTGGCTTAGTGGTGAAAATTTCCTTTTTGGTAGAGAAAGGCATCTTGGGTTGTTTTGATAATTGACATGCCTTGCAAATCTTGTCTTTGTCATATTTCAATCTTGGTAATCCTTCTACCAAACTCTTTTTCCATAGGGTTTTTATGTTGCCCATGTTTATATGTCCAAGCCTCTTGTGCCAAACCCATGGATCGTTATCAATGGCCATTAGACATTGACCATCTAATTCATCAAGTGAAACCAAATAAATGTTTCCATGTCTTTTACCACTAAACATGATATGTTCTCCATCAAGTACATTACATATAGATGATTCAAACACAACTTTGTATCCTTTATCACATAATTGGCTAATGCTCATTAAATTGTGTTTGAGTCCTTCAACAAACAAAACATTTTCCATGCATGCATTTGAAATACTATGTATATTTCCTTTACCTTTAATTTTACCTTTTTCATTATTGCCAAAGGCAACCATTCCATCATTACAAGGCTTGAGTTTGTGAAACAAACTTCTTTCACCGGTCATATGCCTTGAGCAACCGCTATCCATGAACCATTCATTGTTTGCCTTTGCCTTAAAACATGTCTGAAAAATAAGGAAATAAATCTTATCTTTTTGGTACCCATTTTATGGGTTCATTTGGGTTAGTAATAGAATCTAATCTAAGTTTATCTAACTTTGAAAACCCAAATCTTGTGTTTCTTGGAACCCAAACTAATTTAGCACCATGGTCATATAGTTTCTTAAAATTACATTTGTAAGTTTTATGACCCATCTTATTGCAGAAATTACAAGCCAAAGGTAATCTTGGAGTAGGTCTCCAAGCATGCAAAGGTTCAATCATTGGTCTTCTAGTCCACTTAAAATTTTTCTTTTGTGGCTTGTATATAGATGCAGTTTTAGTTCGATATTTCTCAAGTAATTTCACATTTGATTTGCTACTTTCTTCTTGCTCAAATGTATTGTATCCAAGACCTCTTTTATGTGTTTGGGAGGTCATGTTTAGAAACATTTTGACACTTTCTCCTGGATTAGAGAATTTAGCTAATGATTCATTCAATGATTTGTTCTCCTTTTTTAGCAAATCATTTTCTTCTGCAAGTTTACCATTTATAATTATTACTGCATCACATTATTTTTTCTTAATTGTAAACTTGCTTCCTAATTTCTTCATTTCTTCATATAAAGAATCATATGCCATTTGTAGCTCATCTAATTCAGCACATTTGAGGCATTCATGAGAGGAAGAATAACTTGAATTAGAAAGGGAGAGTTTGGAACTTACCTCTTCATTGCTTGTGCATTTTGTTGAGGTAGTTTGTTCTCCTTGCTCGATTTGTGCCATACAGCAAATTCTCGCACATTCTTCTGCTTCGATTTCGTCGGTTGAGGAGCTACTCGTTGTAGATTCCTCGTCATTCACGTACATGCCTCTTCCTTTATATTTCTGAAATCTTCTATTGTCCCCTCGATCCTTTCTTTGTTCTTTTGCCTTGTTTTCTTCGGGAGTTGGACATTGGGCTTGCATATGTCCCGAACCGCCGCATCGGTAGCACTTGGTTGATTCTTTCTTCTTCTCTCGGGGAGTTCTTTCTTTGAAGCTTCTGAAATTTTTGCCTTTCCTCACAAATTTTCTGAATCGTTTTGTAAGTAGAGCAATCTCGTCATCATTTTGAGAAGAAGATGTGTCATCGGTGTCTTGTGCGGCTTTTAAGGCAATTGCTCTTTTGCCCCTGTGTTGATCTTCATTCCTTTTCTTAATTAGCTCATGTGACATAAGTGAGCTAATTAAGTCTTCAAGCTTCAGCGTGTTGAGGTCTTTGGCTTCTTCAATTGCAGTGATCTTTGGAGTCCATGATTCGGGTAGAGCTCTTAAAATCTTCATGACCTGCTCAGATTCAGATATTGCTTTTCCAAGACCTTTTAAAGCATTAGTAATCTTAGAGAATCTAGCAAACATTTCAGAAATATTTTCTGTTTCTAGCATTCTAAAGTTCTCTAGTTCTCCAATCAAAATATTCCTTCTCGTCCCTTGGACTTGAGAAGTTCCTTCGTAGATAGAGGTTAGTGTATCCCATATCTCTTTGGCGGTCAAGCAAGAGGATACTCTATCATATTCAGAAGCATTAAGAGCACAAAATAAAGAGTTCATAGTTTTGGCGTTGCTCTTAACAATTCTTACTTCCTCATCGGTCCATTTGGAAGCTCTTTCATCGGTAGGCAAGGTTACTCCATCTTGGATAGCAATCCAAGAGTCCATGTCGGTAGCCATGATGAGTTGCTTCATACGAAGCTTCCAATATCCAAAATTATTCCCATCAAACAACGGTGGCCTTGTAAAGGATTGGCCTTCAGCAAATGCGGGAAAGGAAGTAGATTGGGATGCCATTTCAATAAGATCTCTTTGGTAAACTCAAAGACCTGCTCTGATACCACTTGTTGGTCCCGAGTTGATGGCTAAACCCAAGAGGGGAGGGGTGAATTGGGTTCTTTTAATTAATCTTTGGTAAATCAAAAACTTAACCCCTTTCAAAAATTAATCCCCTTATGAAAGCTAATGGAGAGCAAATTAAAATAACGTAGTAATAGAAAACAGAACACAAGATTTATAGTGGTTCGGGCAAACCTTCCCTACTCCACTCTTCCAAGCTCACACTCCGTTGTGACTTGGGTTCCACTATGTATTCCTTGAATACACTTAGAGTCACCGCTCTCTTCTAGATTCAAAGCTCTAGGGGGCATACACAACTAGAGCCACTTGCTCTCTTCTAGATTCAAAGCTCTAGGGGGCATATACAACTAGAGTCACTTGCTCTCTTCTAGATTCAAAGCTCTAGGGGGCATATACAATCATTTGCACAAGTAGGTGATGAGTCTCACTCCAATCACACCCTACTTTGCATACACTTGATCTTAGCTACCCAAGCTAAATCAAGATTTATACAACCAAATAAAGAAATGGATAAAAACTACACTTTACAGATTTGTGTAGGCAGTTTTGAGCTCGAGGAAGAAATCAAAAACAGCTGGGATGATGATCGTTGAAGCAACCTGCAGTTTGAAACTCTTTCTTCCTTTGAAACACTCAAATATGGAGAAAAGGGATTTGAAAGTCTTTCTTGCACTTCTTTTCTCTCTATGATCCTTAGAGTAGTGTCACTTGCATCTTCTCACGTTCATTTGAATGTCCTTTTATAGATTGAGGAAAATATGAACGTTGTAGATGTGGTTGGCGTGCAATAAATGAACTCCAACGTTCGAAAATTTGACCGTTATACTCCAAGTCGAAGATGAAGTCGACTTGGCCTGCGACTTGGGTTCTTCAGAAACTCAAGTCTGAGACTTGGGTCGTCTTGGCTTTCAGACTTTAACTCAAGTCGATCCTGAAGTCGACTTGGGTTGCGACTTGGCTTGGTCTATTGCAAGAATGCCTTGATCTTCTTGAAATGTCTTGAATCTTGCAAACCATTTGAAAGCTTTGAGTCCTTGCACAATATATGTATGTTCCTTGCTTTGCTTTGGACTCACTTGGTCTTTATGACTTGGGTATTACTCCATTTGGAAGCTAGCTTGAAGATTTTCTTTGAGCTTGATAGGCTTGATTTGAATGTAGAACATGATTCTTGACTTTGAAATTGACTCATTTGTTTTTCATCTTGATTCCTTGGACTTGAGTGATAAATCCTCTTGAATATCTTGAAAACTGCATCTTTGAAAGTTTGAACATCTCAAGTCGTGGATGGAGTCGACCTGGCCTGCGACTTCACCCAAGTCGCACCTGGAGTCGACTTCGTTTGCGACTTCGTTATGTTCGTTTCCACTTTTCAGCTCTGGATACTCCAAGTCGATGCTGGAGTCGACTTCGTCTGCGACTTGACTTCCCAAGTCGCAAGTGGAGTCGACTTGACCTGCGACTTCACCTGTTGCTTTTTGGGATTCATTCTCAAGTCGATATTTGAGTCGACTTTGGGATCGACTTCACCCAAGTCGAAGTCCAAGTCGACTTGGAGATCGACTTGACCTCTTTGCTTTCCTTAAACATTTAGCAAACATATTAGTACCTTTTATATACTCAAAATTAGTTCTTGTTAATCATCAAAACTCAAGATTTGGTCAATTTTATTGTTTTAAACATTGTTTCCAACAATCTCCCCCTTTTTGATGATTGACAAAACTTCATTTGAGTTGATACCTTTCAAGCATTAATCATGTTCATATGTCTTTTGAAAAACAGAGCATTCGTCTTATAGGTCAGAGCTTTTTGAAATTCCAACCATTATATCATTTTGGCATAGAGTATGCTTGAATACCTTTCAAGCCATATATTGAGTATTAAATATTAAGAATACTTTGTATTTATAAAAATTGCAATCACTTATCAAATATATCAATCATATCAATCAAAAAACATCTTTTCATATATATATGTGAAGTTTCATTACAGAGAACAAACATTAAAGCATAAATGAAACCTTAAATACAATGTACCCAACCCAAAACTTAAAAACTTTCAACTCAATTCCTATTCTATCTCCCCCTTTTTGTCAATCAAGCAAAAATAATGATTTGATGAATTGAAATTGAGAGATCGGATATGGAATAGGTTTGATGGGACAATGATGGGCCGAGGAGTAAACAAGAGAAGCGTGATCGGGAGTTGCCTCTCTATGAACTGAACCCGACTCGTAGGGATCGAGTTCAGGCATGGGTCTCTTCTTATGATGGCCTGAGGCAAGATGATAGCGGATAGTCCGCATTTCCCGTTCAATTCGGTCTTGCCGGGAGTGCATATCCTCGAGGGCGTTGTGAACGCCGGTGATAAGACTTGTTATCCGATCTTCTTGATGACCCATTTCTGCCCTCATAGCAACAATTTCATCTTTGAGATCCCTTAGGGTGACCTCCTCAGAAGAGGTTGGAGGTACCCGTTCTCGTGCAACGGATCCTTGTGGGGAGTAGGAGCCGTGGGATTGAGGTGATGGTGGCTCTTCTGGAGCAGCCGGTCCCTCGGGAGGTTGCTCCCCCTCAGCTTGTGCTTGGTCCTCTTGATGCTCTTCTTCTGAAGGTTCATACCTTAGTTCAAGCAGATTGATCTTCATTCTTTGTATGAGAGCTTTATTTATGGCATTTGTGGATTTGAGCACTTCGAAAGGCTCGCCTTCAATATCCACTTTGAAGAATTCAAGAATCTTTGTGATCCATGTGCCATAGGGAAGGACTCCTCGTGGGTTATCCCTTCTAGAAGCCAATGCTTCAAGAAATAATTTGGGTATGCTCACTTTGACCCTGTTGGCTACTTTCCATAGTATCCCTGCTTCTTGTGGATTCAATTGATTTCTTCCACCGCCCTTTGGGTAGATGCAGTGGGCAATGAGAAGTCGGAGTACTCGTAGCCTTGGTGAAAGATCCATGTACCGAAGGAATTTGATTCCCGGATGGTACTTGTTGCTCCGGGTGAGCTGATTATACATTTGATCCATGGTGAGGACTTCTGGAATAGGCTCATCCTCATACGGGACTCCAAGTATGTGTCCTAAATGACTCATTACTTCAGTCGGTCCTGCAACTATCCCGATTCCAAGATCCATTTCGACTCCTTTGACGAAGGTTCCAAAGTATTCTTCATCCCAAAGATAATAAAACATTCGAGTAAGATCTGGATAGACCCTTTCGTCTTCCTTTAGCAAATTGGTCCATCCTTGAAAATCCAATAGATCTTCTATGTCGGATCCATATTCTTTCAGGAAATTAAAATCTATAATCTTGGGTATGAATACCTTCCGTTCGTAGAACTTTTTGTAGAAACGGGTATGTTGGAGCTCGGTTTTGAAGTAGGTAGTGGGCATCTTCAATACTTGGGCTTTCCCAGCTGCAGTGCCCCTTCTGCTTATCCCGGATTGTGTGCTCTGTGAGGTTTGTTGATTTTCCGACCTGGGTGCTTGATCAGATGATTGAGTGGAGGTTTGGAATCGAACCCGTTTACCCGTCGAAGTTGATGGTTCTTCTCTTGCTCTTTTTGATGGAGTCCTAGTTTTTCTAGGAACTTCTTTTGGTTGAGATGAAGGTTGTGGTTGTGTGGGAACCCGTTTGGGGTATGGTTTTGATACGGCTTTCTTTGGTGCTATTTGGAGCTTGGGATTTATGGAATCTGAGAGGGAATGCTAGTGAAAGAGAGAAAGTTTGAGAGATAGTGTGAAAGAGAGAAAAAGAAGAGAGTTGAGAGAGAGAGACAAAGGAGAGAGGCAGTGAGAGAGTAGGAGTCGCCGGAGAGGGAGAGGATTCCCGGAGAGAAAAGGAGAATCGCCGGAGGAGAAGAGGAAAACAGGGAGGCCAGAAAAATGAGGAAGAAAGAAAAGAGGGAAGAAGAAAAGGAAGAGAAGTCTCGGAATTCGGACGGTCGCGCGCGCGGAGTCGACTTTGCCCTAGGTGAAGTCGACTTTGGTTCCCTGGAGTCGACTTCGCACATAGTGCGGAGTCGACTTCGACCCCGTGGAGTCGACTTCGCTGTCGAAGTGGAGTCGACTTCACTTTCCCAAGTCGACTTGGCGGAGTCGACTTGGCTCCTATGGAGTCGACTTGACTCATCAGTTTGCCTTTTTCAAATTTTGATTTCTTATTTTAATTTTTCCTATTTTAGCTCTATCATCCCCATATCATACCTGATCTTGTAAAATGATTCTTTAGCTAGAGGTTTGGTAAAGATATCAGCAATTTGATCCTCTGTTTTCACATATTCTAAGCACACATCATGATTTTCAACATGTTCACGAATAAAATGATGTCTCACATCAATATGTTTGGTTCTAGAGTGCAATACAGGATTTTTAGTCAAACAAATTGCACTTGTATTATCACATCTAATAGGAATATCAACATAATCAATACCATAGTCTTTCAACTGTTGTTTCATCCAAAGTAATTGGGCACAACAACTACCGGCGGCTATGTATTCGGCTTCCGCAGTAGATAGAGCAACACTTGTTTGTTTTCTTGAATACCATGAAACCAACATATGTCCAAGAAATTGACAAGTTCCACTAGTACTCTTTCTATCTACTTTGTATCCGGCAAAATCTGCATCCGAATAGCCGATTAGATCAAAGGTTGACCCCTTTGGATACCATAGTCCAAGGTTTGTAGTTTTTATCAAATATTTAAAAATTCTTTTTACAGCAAGTAGATGTGATTCTTTGCGACATGCTTGAAATCTAGAGCACATACAAACACTAAATAAGATATCGGGTCTAGAAGCAGTTAAATAAAGCAAAGTTCCTATCATGCTCCTATAAAACTTTTGATCGATACTTTTACCGTTTTCATCCGTGTCGATTTTGATTGTTGAGCTCATTGGAGTGTTTGCCCCTTTGCTATTCTGCATTCCAAATTTCTTGAGCATCTCTTTGACATACTTGGACTGGTTCAGAAATATTCCTTCACTTTGTTGCTTGATTTGTAGTCCAAGGAAGAAATTTAATTCTCCCATCATGCTCATTTCGAACTCGCTCTGCATTATCTTAGAAAATTCTTGACAAAGATTTTCATCAGTAGCACCGAATATTATGTCATCCACATAAATCTGTACAATCAAAATATTTTTATTTTTGTACTTGATGAATAAAGTAGTGTCTACTTTCCCTCTTTGAAACTCATGATCAATCAAGAATTTATTTAACCTTTCATACCAAGCTCTTGGTGCTTGTTTTAGTCCATATAATGCTTTGGTTAATTTATAAACAAACTTTGATTGATCCTTTTCTTCAAAACCAGGGGGTTGTTCAACATATACTTCTTCATTCAAATAACCATTCAAAAATGCGCTTTCTACATCCATTTGAAACAATTTGAAGTTCATATGAGAAGCAAATGCTAGTAGGATGCGTATGGCTTCTAATCTAGCCACGGGTGCATACGATTCTTCAAAATCAATTCCTTATTCTTGGGAATACCCTTTGGCTACTAATCTTGCCTTGTTTCTAATTACAAGACCGCTTTCGTCTAATTTGTTCCTAAATACCCATTTTGTACCAATGACTGTATGATTGTTTGGTCTAGGAACTAAATGTCATACATTGTTTCTTTCGAATTGATTTAGCTCTTCTTGCATTGAAATAACCCAATTTTCATCATTAAGAGCTTGTTCAATGGTATTTGGTTCAATTTTCGATACAAACGCATATTGGCCATAAACGTTTTGTTTTGATCTTCTAGTTTTTACTCCTTCATATATGTTTCCAATAACTTGTTCAATTGGATGGGCATTTTTGAACTTTAAATCAGTTGGAGGTTTGTAAGAGTCATTACCTTCACTTACCTCTTCCTCCACTGGATTTTCTGGCTTGAGCTCGAGTTCCTTTGGTTGTTCTTTGCTTTTTGTCTCATCTGCATCACTTAGTTCATCCTCCTTTCTCGGACATTGGTTAATTTCATCAAATACAACATGTATGGATTCTTCTACAACTTGGTTTCGTTTGTTGAATACTCTATATGCTTTGCTATTTGATGAATAACCAAGGAATATAGCCTCATCACTTTTGGCATCTAATTTGCCCAAATTGGTTTTTCCATTGTTTAAAACATAGCATGTACATCCAAAAGCATGAAAATATGAGATATTTGGTTTCCTTCCTTTCCATAGTTCATATGGGGTCTTTTTCAAGATTCCTCGAATGGTAACTCGGTTCAAAACATGACAAGCTGTACTCACAGCTTCACCCCAAAATTTCTTGGATAGATTGCTCTCATTTAGCATAGTTCTAGCCATCTCTTGTATAGTTCTATTTTTCCTTTCTACTACTCCATTTTGTTGTGGAGTTCTTGGTGCAGAAAATGTGTGGTGAATTCCTTTTTCATTGCAAAATTCCATGAATCGTTTGTTTTCGAATTCGCCACCATGATCACTTCTTATGGTCACAATAGTACTTTGTTTTTCATTTTGCACCAAATTTACAAAAGTTGCAAACATAGAGAAGGCTTCATCTTTACTAGCTAAGAGAATTATCCATGTGAATCTTGAAAAATCATCAACTATGACAAATACATATTTCTTTCCACCAACGGTTAGAATGTCGGATGGCCCGTATAGATCCATATGTAGCAATTCAAGTGGCTTAGTGGTGAAAATTTCTTTTTTGGTAGAGAAAGGCATCTTGGGTTGTTTTGATAATTGACATGCCTTGCAAATCTTGTCTTTGTCATATTTCAATCTTGGTAATCCTTCTACCAAACTCTTTTTCCATAGGGTTTTTATGTTGCCCATGTTTATATGTCCAAGCCTCTTGTGCCAAACCCATGGATCGTTATCAATGGTCATTAGACATTGACCATCTAATTCATCAAGTGAAACCAAATAAATGTTTCCATGTCTTTTACCACTAAACATGATATGTTCTCCATCAAGTACATTACATATAGATGATTCAAACACAACTTTGTATCCTTTATCACATAATTGGCTAATACTCATTAAATTGTGTTTGAGTCCTTCAACAAACAAAACATCTTCCATGCATGCATTTGAAATACTATGTATATTTCCTTTACCTTTAATTTTACCTTTTTCATTATTGCCAAAGGCAACCATTCCATCATTACAAGGCTTGAGTTTGTGAAACAAACTTCTTTCACCGGTCATATGCCTTGAGCAACCGCTATCCATGAACCATTCATTGTTTGCCTTTGCCTTAAAACATGTCTGAAAAATAAGGAAATAAATCTTATCTTTTTGGTACCCATTTTATGGGTCCATTTGGGTTAGTAATAGAATCTAATCTAAGTTGATCTAACTTTGAAAACCCAAATCTTGTGTTTCTTGGAACCCAAACTAATTTAGCACCATGGTCATATAGTTTCTTAAAATTACATTTGTAAGTTTTATGACCCATCTTATTGCAGAAATTACAAGCCAAAGGTAATCTTGGAGTAGGTCTCCAAGCATGCAAAGGTTCAATCATTGGTCTTCTAGTCCACTTAAAATTTTTCTTTTGTGGCTTGTATATAGATGCAGTTTTAGTTCGATATTTCTCAAGTAATTTCACATTTGATTTGCTACTTTCTTCTTGCTCAAATGTATTGTATCCAAGACCTCTTTTATGTGTTTGGGAGGTCATGTTTAGAAACATTTTGACACTTTCTCCTGGATTAGAGAATTTAGCTAATGATTCATTCAATGATTTGTTCTCCTTTTTTAGCAAATCATTTTCTTCTGCAAGTTTACCATTTATAATTATTACTGCATCACATTGTTTTTTCTTAATTGTAAACTTGCTTCCTAATTTCTTCATTTCTTCATATAAAGAATCATATGCCATTTGTAGCTCATCTAATTCAGCACATTTGAGGCATTCATGAGAGGAAGAATAACTTGAATTAGAAAGGGAGAGTTTGGAACTTACCTCTTCATTGCTTGTGCATTTTGTTGAGGTAGTTTGTTCTCCTTGCTCGATTTGTGCCATACAGCAAATTCTCGCACATTCTTCTGCTTCGATTTCGTCGGTTGAGGAGCTACTCGTTGTAGATTCCTCGTCATTCACGTACATGCCTCTTCCTTTATATTTCTGAAATCTTCTATTGTCCCCTCGATCCTTTCTTTGTTCTTTTGCCTTGTTTTCTTCGGGAGTTGGACATTGGGCTTGCATATGTCCCGAACCGCCGCATCGGTAGCACTTGGTTGATTCTTTCTTCTTCTCTCGGGGAGTTCTTTCTTTGAAGCTTCTGAAGTTTTTGCCTTTCCTCACAAATTTTCTGAATCGTTTTGTAAGTAGAGCAATCTCGTCGTCATTTTGAGAAGAAGATGTGTCATCGGTATCTTGTGCGGCTTTTAAGGCAATTGCTCTTTTGCCCCTGTGTTGATCTTCATTCCTTTTCTTAATTAGCTCATGTGACATAAGTGAGCTAATTAAGTCTTCAAGCTTCAGCGTGTTGAGGTCTTTGGCTTCTTCAATTGCAGTGATCTTTGGAGTCCATGATTCGGGTAGAGCTCTTAAAATCTTCATGACCTGCTCAGATTCAGATATTGCTTTTCCAAGACCTTTTAAAGCATTAGTAATCTTAGAGAATCTAGCAAACATTTCAGAAATATTTTCTGTTTCTAGCATTCTAAAGTTCTCTAGTTCTCCAATCAAAATATTCCTTCTCGTCCCTTGGACTTGAGAAGTTCCTTCGTAGATAGAGGTTAGTGTATCCCATATCTCTTTGGCGGTCAAGCAAGAGGATACTCTATCATATTCAGAAGCATTAAGAGCACAAAATAAAGAGTTCATAGCTTTGGCGTTGCTCTTAACAATTCTTACTTCCTCACCGGTCCATTTGGAAGCTCTTTCATCGGTAGGCAAGGTTACTCCATCTTGGATAGCAATCCAAGAGTCCATGTCGGTAGCCATGATGAGTTGCTTCATACGAAGCTTCCAATATCCAAAATTGTTCCCATCAAACAACGGTGGCCTTGTAAAGGATTGGCCTTCAGCAAATGCGGGAACGGAAGTAGATTGGGATGCCATTTCAATAAGATATCTTTGGTAAACTCAAAGACCTGCTCTGATACCACTTGTTGGTCCCGAGTTGATGGCTAAACCCAAGAGGGGAGGGGTGAATTGGGTTCTTTTAATTAATCTTTAGTAAATCAAAAACTTAACCCCTTTCAAAAATTAATCCCCTTATGAAAGCTAATGGAGAGCAAATTAAAATAACGTAGTAATAGAAAACAGAACACAAGATTTATAGTGGTTCGGGCAAACCTTCCCTACTCCACTCTTCCAAGCTCACACTCCGTTGTGACTTGGGTTCCACTATGTATTCCTTGAATACACTTAGAGTCACCGCTCTCTTCTAGATTCAAAGCTCTAGGGGGCATACACAACTAGAGCCACTTGCTCTCTTCTAGATTCAAAGCTCTAGGGGGCATATACAACTAGAGCCACTTGCTCTCTTCTAGATTCAAAGCTCTAGGGGGCATATACAATCATTTGCACAAGTAGGTGATGAGTCTCACTCCAATCACACCCTACTTTGCATACACTTGATCTTAGCTACCCAAGCTAAATCAAGATTTATACAACCAAATAAAGAAATGGATAAAAACTACACTTTACAGATTTGTGTAGGCAGTTTTGAGCTCGAGGAAGAAATCAAAAACAGCTGGGATGATGATCGTTGAAGCAACCTGCAGTTTGAAACTCTTTCTTCCTTTGAAACACTCAAATATGGAGAAAAGGGATTTGAAAGTCTTTCTTGCACTTCTTTTCTCTCTATGATCCTTAGAGTAGTGTCACTTGCATCTTCTCACGTTTATTTGAATGTCCTTTTATAGATTGAGGAAAATATGAACGTTGTAGATGTGGTTGGCGTGCAATAAATGAACTCCAACGTTCGAAAATTTGACCGTTATACTCCAAGTCGAAGATGAAGTCGACTTGGCCTGCGACTTGGCTTCCAAGTCGTACATGGAGTCGACTTGGCCTGCGACTTGGGTTCTTCAGAAACTCAAGTCTGAGACTTGGGTCGTCTTGGCTTTCAGACTTTAACTCAAGTCGATCCTGAAGTCGACTTGGGTTGCGACTTGGCTTGGTCTATTGCAAGAATGCCTTGATCTTCTTGAAATGTCTTGAATCTTGCAAACCATTTGAAAGCTTTGAGTCCTTGCACAATATATGTATGTTCCTTGCTTTGCTTTGGACTCACTTGGTCTTTATGACTTGGGTATTACTCCATTTGGAAGCTAGCTTGAAGATTTTCTTTGAGCTTGATAGACTTGATTTGAATGTAGAACATGATTCTTGACTTTGAAATTGACTCATTTGCTTTTCATCTTGATTCCTTGGACTTGAGTGATAAATCCTCTTGAATATCTTGAAAACTGCATCTTTTAAAATTTGAACATCTCAAGTCGTGGATGGAGTCGACCTGGCCTGCGACTTCACCCAAGTCGCACCTGGAGTCGACTTCGTTATGTTCGTTTCCACTTTTCAGCTCTGGATACTCCAAGTCGATGCTGGAGTCGACTTCGTCTGCGACTTGACTTCCCAAGTCGCAAGTGGAGTCGACTTGACCTGCGACTTCACCTGTTGCTTTTTGGGATTCATTCTCAAGTCGATATTTGAGTCGACTTTGGGATCGACTTCACCCAAGTCGAAGTCCAAGTCGACTTGGAGATCGACTTGACCTCTTTGCTTTCCTTAAACATTTAGCAAACATATTAGTACCTTTTATATACTCAAAATTAGTTCTTGTTAATCATCAAATCTCAAGATTTGGTCAATTTTATTGTTTTAAACATTGTTTCCAACATGGACCACCTTATTAAAAGAAAATGAAAAGATTCACCCAATCTGACAAGACTATTCTTCTATTGATGAGATTAGGAATATTTGAATACATATGTAAAAGGAGTAGGAATTAATCTGGGTATGGGACATGGCATAAGCAAAGGAAATGCACTTACACGGGCGGCTAATATTTTAGTCGTTCCTCACTTTGAGGAACCGCTTCCAACAGGGCTGACCCTCACTCAAATGTACTACTGATAACTCGTATTTTTACGAGTTATCATGGCCCATTTCAGACTTGATTTGTGCGTTAGTTCGAGAGATTAGGCTTAGTTTGCATTCATTTATTTTAATTTTCATCCGCTTTGCATTTTAGGAGCATTATTTAGTTTTTAGGCATTTCTAGCATTATTTAGGCATTTTTAGTTCATTTAGTTAATTTTTTCATCTTTTGCAGGGAGGACGGGACATATGAAGGCAAAGCGGGCAAGTTGAATGCAAGCTGAGGCAACCAAAGGCAGATGTATGGCGCCCAGGTGCCACCCTACGTGTCTTGGCCATTTTCAGCACACACAGCTTACAGCATAGCTTCCAGAGAGTTGGCGCCTAGGCGCCACTTCATCCACATGAAACCCAAGTCAGACGATGTTGAAGCCAGTTAGGGGCGCCCAGGCCCTAGGCATGATCAACCACAAGATGTAAATGAGAAGTTCCAAGCCAGAAAAGTCCAGGGAGTTGGCGCCTACGGGCCAATACGCATCTGTACGCGAATACTTCAGTGCGTAAGCTGCGCAAAAGAAAGATATATATAGTTCTTAGGGGTTCGCGCGCGAGGGGGAGAGAGAGGAGAGCCTAAGGACGAAAAAAAGTGCAAGAGAAAGAGGAAATCAAGATTAAAGCCTGGATTGAAGAGAGGATTCAAGTCCCGTTTGTGGAAACTGCCGGAAAACAGTTTTCTCTTATTCTTTCCGATTTTCTTTCTCTGCCTTTATGGATACTTTTTACATGGATGTATTGGATGTTAAGATCATGTCTTTGAACTAAACCTCCATTAGATGGATAGTTAGGATGATTTGAATTCTAAACTATATTGTTTCTTGGTTCTTAGAATATTCAAGAGTGAATATTTGATTTTATACATGATTGTGTATGATATACCTTTGCATGTGTGGATTGAATGCTTTTTACAAGATTAGCTACCTTGTAAGATGATTTAATTGCTTGATTTATCCTTGGAAGAGGAAGATCTCTACCGGATCCATGTGCAAGGCATAGGTTTCTACCTTTATGTAAGGGGAGTTGTTTAACGGATAGGAATATACCGTTAAATCCTGTGTAGTCATTATACAGGTTATGAACTTATCAATTTCACTTTATTTAATGGCATGGGAACATAGCAATTAAATAGAATGTAATTAGCTTTATATAATGTTGGAAGACATATATAAAGATATATGAACTTGGGCTAGTAAATCCATATGCAATCCAATTAAAAAGAACCAAAGCAATATAGTTTAGATTCAAGGATTCTGAACTATCCATCTATCATCCCTAATCAGAAAACCCGTTCAAAGTATCCAGTAGTCTCGTAACCTTCACTTTAATTTCTCATTGCAATTGTTAGTTTAGTTAAATCATAAATTTAGAATTTTTCACCCATCGAAAGCAATTTAACTAATTAATAATTCCGATTAACAATTCCTTGTGGGAACGATACTCTACTCACTCTTTATTACTTGACACGACACATATACTTGCGTAAATAGCGAGCATTTTAATTGACATATACGCAGCTCGTCAAGTTTTTTGCGCCGTTGTCAGGGAACTATTTAGCTAATTATTTTTTAGTTTTATTTCTTTCTTGTATAATTTTGTAGAATAGTTTATTTTCATAATTTCTTTTGGCTTAGAATTTCTTTTTCTTTATTCTAGTTCAATTTCATTGGTTTTTGCAGATTATTCGCAAATTGCATGAGCCGAGGCAGAGCCGGAAAGGAGATTGTTATTCCTTTAATCCGGAACCCAAACGAACTTATTTGAGAAGGCATCGCAAGAGCAGGGAGGCTAGAATCCAACAGCATACGATGGAGCGCATCGAGAACCAGGAAGAAAACGTTCATGCAAATCAAAAGGAAAATCAAAGGATTGAGATCCCAAATTATCCACCTCATGATGATTTGGACCAACCCATTTGGGATCTAATTGCGCTTGGTCAGAATGCAGTTCAAACTAGCATCGCACCTCCTCCGATCGACACCAATAACTTCGAGATCAAGCCGGTGATTTTCCAAATGCTCCAGTCTATCGGGCAATTCGGAGGTCTAGCATCTGAAGACCCGCACCGCCATCTGCGGAATTTTCTACAGATTATGAATACTTTCAAGCAAAATGGAGACTCTGACGAGGCAATGCGGCTTTGAACATTTCCATTTTCTCTACGCGATCGAGCTTCGGAGTGGCTAGACTCTTTGCCACCGAACTCCGTCAACACATGGAACGACTTGGCACAGAAATTCTTAGAAAAATACTTCCCGCCTACCAAGTTAGCCAAGCTGAGAATGGATATAGTCTCGTTCAAGCAACATGGATAGGAGATCCTATCAGAGGCGTGGGATCATTTCAAAGACCTGCTTCAAAAATTCCCACATCATGGAATTCAGCCGTGGGTCCAAATTCAGATTTTCTATAACGGTCTCCAGGATTCCACCCGTCACATGGTGGATTCTTTATCGAACGGTTCTCTCCTACGGAAATGTTATTGAGAATCATACGACCTGCTCGAAAATATAGCAGCCAATACTTATCAACTGCCATCTGACAGGAGCCGAGGTGGGGGTCTACTCCAACTGGATGCGGTTTCATCGATAAAGGCCCACATCGACGCTTTATCTCGGCAAATTCAGAACTTGTCCAGGCCAGCCAACGACAGTGCATTAGGGGCGTCTACACCACAGCAGTCAACAGTAGCAGACATTTGCACATGGTGTGGCGAATTCGGCCATCCTAGTAATGAATGTGCCTCCAACCCGGAGTCCATTAATTACGTGGGAAATTTTCAAAGAAACCCAACGAATCAGTATGGAAACAACTACAATCCAGGCTGGAGAAATCATCCCAATTTCTCATGGAATAACCAAATGAGGCCAAATCAGCCACCGGAATTCTCACAGTAATTGCCACAGCAACAGCCTGCAAGACCAATACAGTTCAATCTACCACCACAAGAAGAGAAGGAATCGGATCTGGAAAATCTCTTCATGTAGTTTATGCAATCCCATAACATGATGAACAGGAACCTGGAAGCTCAAATAGGCCAACTGGCCTTAGCTCTGAACAATCGACCTCAAGGATCGTTGCCGAGCGACACCTAGCAAAATCCGAAGGAAAAAGGCAAAGAACAGGTCCAAGCAGTTACATTGCGTAGTGGAAAGCAGTTACCCATGCAATTCCACCAGAATCGGTAACCGAACCCGCTAATCCTCTAATTCAGCAGTTGCAGGAGCCAGAAGAACCAGTTACTAACCAGAAGCAACCGGATGCTGAAATCGCCACGAATCCAAGGCCGCCTCCTCCATTTTCTTAGCGATTCGAAAAGCCTAAAAAGGAGGGCCAATTCAAGAAATTTCTTGAGGTATTGAAGCAGCTACACATCAATATACCTCTTGTCGAAGACTTAGAACAGATGCCTAGCTATGCCAAATTCATGAAAGACATGCTATCAAAGAAAAGACGGTTGACAGAATTTGAGACGATGGCGTTAACAGAGGAAACAAGTGCGAGGGTGCAGAGGAAGCTACCTCCTAAACTCAAGGACCCAGGGAGTTTCACCATCCCATGCACGATTGGAGACCAGTACTTTGGGAGAGCCCTATGCGACTTGGGAGCCAACATTAATCTCATGCCCAAGTCCATTTTCAGAAAATTAGACCTAAGGGAAGCCCGACCTACCACAGTGATGCTGCAACTGGCAGATCGATCCATCACGTATCCAGACGGTATCATCGAAGATGTCCTTGTCAAGGTAGACAAGTTCATCTTTCCTGCTGATTTTATTATCCTGGATTATGAAGAAGATCGAGATGTGCCAATCATTCTGGTCGACCCTTCCTTGCAACAAGAAAAGCCATCGTCGATGTACAGGCTGGAGAGCGGACCATGCGGGTTCAGAACGAACAGGTCACTTTTAGCATGTTCAAGGAAATGCAATTACCAAATGACCTAGAGGAATGTCTAAGATCGACATGATGGACTCAGCAATGCAAGCTGAATTCCAAATTTCAGCTTTCAAGGACATCCTAGAAGCATTGCTCGTTGGGTAAAGCAATGAATTTGATAAAGATTTAGCAGAAATGGTACACTATCTGTAGCAACCTCCGACATTCCCATGATACCCGCAGAAATTTGAATCGCTGGAGCTCAAGCCGGAGTCTTTTAAACAGTTGAAGCCGTCAACTGAAGAGCCGCCTATCCTGGAGCTGAAAACTTGCCAAAACACCTCATATATGCCTTCCTGGGAGCAGAATTCTCACTCTCGGTGATTATTTCTTCTGCACTTGATCCCGTGCAAGAAGAAAAACTGCTCGGAGTGCTCAGAGATCACAAAAAGGCCATAGGATGGACCATAGCAGACATTAGAGGCATCAGCCCATCCTTTTGCATGCACAAGATTCAAGTAGAAGAGAATTCTAGGCCATCTATCGAAGCACAAAGAAGACTAAACCCAACCATGAAAGAAGTGGTCAAAAAAGAGATCATCAAATGGTTAGATGCAGGCATGATATACCCTATCTCCGATAGTTCTTGGGTCAGCCCGGTGCAGTGTGTCCCGAAGAAAGGTGATATGACGGTTGTCTCCAACGAAAACAACGAGCTAATCCCGACCAGAACAGTTACTGGTTGGCGAATTTGCATGGACTACCGCAAGCTGAATAAAGCCACCCGAAAGGATCATTTCCCACTTCCATTCATTGATTAGATGCTCGACAGGTTAGCGGGACGTGAATTCTACTACTTTCTAGATGGCTATTCAGGTTATCATCAAATTATGATAGCACCGGAAGACCAAGAAAAGACCACGTTTACATGTCCGTATGACACGTTCGCATTCAGGTGAATGTTGTTTGGCCTATGCAATGCTCCAGGCACATTTCAGCAATGTATGATGGCCATTTTCACTGACATGGTGGAAGATTTCCTGGAGGTATTCATGGACGATTTCTCGGTATCTGGGAATTCATACGACGAGTGTTTAACTAACTTATCAAAGATGCTCCAGAGGTGTGAGGATACGAACCTGGTTCTTAACTGAGAAAAGTGTCATTTTATGGTGCAAATGGGCATCGTACTTGGTCACAGGGTCTCTAAGCAGGGAATCAAAGTGGACAAAGCTAAAATCGAGACGATTGAGAAATTGCTACCACCCACCTTAGTCAAAGGCATTCGCAGTTTTCTGGGACATGCAAGATTCTATAGATGGTTCATAAAAGACTTCTCAAAGATAGCTAAGCTGTTATGTTCGCTGCTCGAAAAAGATACGCCAATCGAATTCACCAGCGAATGTATGGAAGCATTCCAGGAGGAGCTGAAAAAAAATCGGTATCTGCGCCAATTATTATTTCTCCAGAATGGAATTTTTCATTTGAATTAATGTGCGATGCAAGTGACTATGCAGTGGGAGCAGTATTGGGACAGCGAAAAAATAAGATTTTCCACTCCATCTACTATGTTAGCAAAACCTTGAACGAGGCACAAATGAATTACACTACAACCAAAAAGGAACTGCTAGCAGTGGTATTTGCATTTGACAAATTCAAAACCTATCTGGTGGGCACTAAGGTGATCGTTTGCACAGACCATTCAGCCATCAAATATCTGATAGAGAAAAAGGATGCAAAACCACAGCTTGATTCTATGGGTCTTACTGCTACAGGAATTCGACCTCGAAATCAAAGACCGTAAGGAAGTTGAAAATCAGGTCGCTGACCATCTATCCCGCCTTGAAGGACCCTATTTAGCTCATGATACGGAGCAAATTCGGGAAGTATTTCTGGATGAGCAGCTATTCTCTATCTCCCTAGGCAGCCCATTATGGTATGCAAACTTCGTTAATTACATCGTCAGTGGAATGTTGCCTCCGGGGTTGAATTCACACCAAAAGAAAAAGTTTCTCCACGATGTTAAATTCTATTTCTGGGATGATCCATATCTGTTTAAGCAATGCCCAAATCAGTTATATGAGAGATGTATTCCAGAGTGTGAATAGGAAGCACTACTGCAGAGCTGTCATTCATCTCCGTATGGGGCCACTTCCAAGGAGACAAAACTACAGTAAAAATACTTCAACTAGGATTCTACTGGCCATCTTTATTTAAAGATGCCCATTTTTTTGTCAAAGGATGCGATCAATGCCAACGGATAGGTAACATTTCTAAAAGACATGAGATGCCTCTCACTAATATCATTGAAGTAGAAATATTTGATGTGTCGGGTATCGACTTCATGGGCCCATTTATTCTCTCCTTTGGAAACCAATACATCCTCGTTGCTGTTGATTATGTTTCCAAATGGGTAGAAGCGATTCCAACTCAAGTAGGTGATGCTAAAACAGTTCTCAAATTCATCAAGAAGAACATCTTTACTCAATTTGGCACGCCGAGGGTGATCGCTAGTGATGGAGGATCCCATTTCTGTAATCGGCAGTTCATGGCAATTCGACACAAATACGGCGTACGCCACAGAGTGACGACAGCGTATCATCCGCAAGCTAACGGACAGGTTGAGTTGGCCAACAGGGAACTGAAGTAAATTCTAAAGAAAACCATCGGGTCTTCTCGCAAAGACTAGTCCGTCAAACTGGATGACGCACTATGGGCGTATCGAACTACCTATAAAACTCAGTTTGGAATGTCTCCATACCAACTGGTTTCTGAAAAAGCTTGCCATCTGTCACTGGAGCTGGAGCACAATGCGTATTGGGCAATTAAAAGACTAAACCTGGACATGCAACTAGCGGGGGAACACCGATTACTGCAACTCAATGAGTTGGACTAGTTTTGGATGCAAGCCTATGAAAATGCCAAGATCTATAAAGAAAAGGTGAAGAAATGGCATGATAAAAAGATTCTAACACGAAATTTTGAGCCAGGGTAGAGAATTTTTCTCTTCAATTCAAGATTGAAGCTATTTCCAGGGAAATTCAAATCTAGATGGTCCTGACCATTCATGGTGATAAAGACAACTGAGCATGGAGCAGTAGAAATATTTAATGAGGCATCCGACAATAGTTTTATCGTGAATGGGCAACGTCTTAAGCATTATATGGGAGATGATTTTCAGCGTTACAAGGAGGTGGTGGAACTGAAAGAGAATTGAACAATGAGAACGTCGAGCGGAAGACGATAAACTCAGCGCTGGATGGGAGGCAACGCATCAATCATTTTCTGTTTGATTTTTGGTTGTCATTTTTTCTTTTGTAGGAAAAATAATTAGAGCCTCCCACCGACGCCACCAGAAGTTCGTGCCTGCTTCGGGCAGCAGTCCCAGCCCCAGCCCGACGACGAGGATACGACGGAGTCCGATTCATGAGGGGAGTCCCAGTCCTTTATTTTTGTTTTTCTTTTCTTTTATTTTTGCTTTTCATTGTAATTTCATTATTAGTTCATTTTAGGATCATGCATTGAGACAATGCATCTCTCAAGTTTGGGGGGTGTATAATTCTCAACCATAGATTAGTTTTTCATTTTAATTCTTCATGCTTTATTTTACGTTGCATGTATGTTAATTCCAGCTAATCAAAGTTTTCTTTGTTTCAATCCATCTTATTGTGAAAATATGCAAGGTTGTGATTAATGTTGACTTGAAATTGAATTCATGAAAGAATGGGCTATTCAGATTAAAAATCAAGTATGAAAACAGGTTGAAAGTAACATGTGAAAGAATTAAAAGGAATTTCATAATGCATTGTTCTAATTCAATCACAGGCATATCTTTCAAACCGAGATGATGAAAACTAAACTAAATAAATGTTGACTAAGTACTTTAACGGGTTCAGAAATTGTATTATTTCATAAGAATTACTCAAACATGTTCAGTACCCCTAACAAGGCATTAGAAAAAATAATAAGGGGGTGGTTGACCGATGCTGAGTAACTGGGACTTGACATCGACAAATGGCAAGGTTCGCGTAAAAAAGCAAAGGAAAATCACAGTAATAATGATTAAAAATGGAAATTCTCCCTAGATACCCTAAAATATGGTGAGGGGAGCCAAAAAAAACTAAAAAGAGATCTCCAAATATCCTGAAATATGGTGAGGAGAATTTTTGCAATAAGTTTGGTGGGAAAAACAATCCACTGACTTGATACCATTTTCTGTAACCAGTTTTATTAAGCTTGACCATTGGTTTGCTTGTGTTCATTAATTTTCTAACCAGTTTTCTGATCGAATGGAAGATTAATGTGTTGAATTATGAATGTGCATTATGGAATCTTAGCATTCACAGGTAACTTGGTTTGAGAAAGAAAATGCATGCCTTGTTTTTATAATGAAGGATTTTTCAAGTTGGATTAATCTCGACCTTGTGAAATGGATAAGTGGATTGATCAAAACATGACAGGAAGCAAACGGAGTTGATAGAGTCTGCACGAATTCATTGATTCATTGATTCATTCATTTATTCATTAGAGTTGCATGTGTTGCTCGAGGACTAATAACATTTAAGTTTGTGGGTGTGATAACTCGTACTTTTATGAGTTATCATGGCCCATTTCAGACTTGATTTTTGCGTTAGTTCGAGAGATTAGGCTTAGTTTGCATTCATTTAGTTTAATTTTCATTCGCTTTGCATTTTATGAGCATTATTTAGTTTTTAGGAATTTCTAGCATTATTTAGGCATTTTTAGTTCATTTAGTTAATTTTTCCATCTTTTGTAGGGAGGACGGGACATATGAAGGCAAAACGGGAGAGTTGAATGCAAGCTGAGGCAACCAAGGGTAGATGGATGGCGCCTATGTGCCACCCTACGTGTCTTGGCCATTTTCAACACACACAGCTTACAACATGGCTTTCAGAGAGTTTGCACCTTGGCGCCACCCAGGGGCGCCCAGGCGCCATTTCATCCACAAGAAACCCAAGTCAGACGATGTTGAAGCCACAAGTTAGGTATTGCCTCCAGGGATTTGGCACCTAGGCGCCAGGCATGATCAATCACAAGATGTAAATGAGAAGTTCCAAGCCAGAAAAGTCCAGGGAGTTAGCGCCTAGGCGCCAATACGCATCCGTATGCTGATACTTCAGTGCGTAAGCTGCGCAAAAGGAAGATATATATAGTTCATAGGGGTTCGCGTGCGAGGGGAAGAGAGGAGAGCCTAAGGACGACTAAAAGTACAAGAGAAAGAGGAAATCAAGATTAAAGCCTGGATAGAAGAGAGGATTCAAGTCTCGTTGGTGGAAATCGCCGGAAAATAGTTTTCTCTTATTCTTTCCAATTTTCTTTCTCTACCTTTATGGATACTTTTTACATGGATGTATTGGATGTTAAGATCATGTCTTTGAACTAAACCTCCATTAGATGGATAGTTAGGATGATTTGAATTCTAAACTATATTGTTTCTTGGTTCTTAGAATATTCAGGAGTGAATATTTTATACATGATTGTGTATGATTTACCTTTGCATGTGTGGATTGAATGCTTTTTACAAGATTAGCTACCTTGTAAGATGATTTAATTGCTTGATTTATCCTTGGAAGAGGAAGATCTCTGCCGGATCCATGTGCAAGGCATAGGTTTCTACCTTTATGTAAGGGGAGTTGTTTAACGGATAAGAATATACCGTTAAATCATGTGTAGTCATTATACAGGTTATGAACTTATCAATTTCACTTTATTTAATGGCATGGGAACATAGCAATTAAATAGAGTGTAATTACCTTTATATAATGTTGGAAGACATATATAAAGATATATGAACTTGGGCTAGTAAATCCATATGCAATCCAATTAAAAAGAACCAAAGCAATATAGTTTAGATTCAAGGATTCCGAGCTATCCATCTGTCATCCCTAATCAGAAAACCCATTCAAAGTATCCAGTAGTCTCGTAACCTTCACTTTAATTTCTCATTGCAATTGTTAGTTTAGTTGAATCATAAATTCAGAACTTTCCACCCATCAAAAGCAATTTAACTAATTAATAATTTTGGTTAACAATTCCTTGTGGGAACGATACTCTACTCACTCTTTATTACTTGACACGACACATATACTTGCGTAAATAGCGAGCATTTTAATTGACATATACGCAGCTCGTCAACTACCAGTTGACAAGAAGCAATAAATATAACCGGGTATTAAGTTCGTACATTACATGGATTTATCTCCACAATTGAGAGTATTGAGATTGCTTGTAGCACACTACATTTATCCCAAAGGTGGAGGAAGAAATCAACTTAATCTCCAAGAGGCTAAAAATTTATGGAAAGTATCCAAAAGGGTAAAGGTCAGGTTACCCAGACTATTTTTAGAGGCACTGGAGTTAAAAAAGGAAAATCTTCGAGGAGTATTGCCATACGACACATCGATAACAAAGATACTTGATCATTATCATGTTGATCTAGATGGAGAACCATACGAGGTTTTAAAGCCCACAAATGCTATAAACTGAGCACTTCTAACCCGTATGAAGATTGATCTTGAGGCATTTAGCATCGATCAATTACAAGCTAGAATAGGAGGAGATTTTTAAGGAGCCCGAGATTGACAAGAACTGCAAGCTGAAGAAGCTCCACTTGAGGGGGAGGATCAGCCTCATCATGATTTCCATCCAACTCCACCTCCTACTCCTGAAGCTCTGGTATCCCTTACTTCTCATGCCTCCTGTTCCCCGCGAGTATCTCGAGCTACAGATCACTTTGCCCATTCTCTTGCTCAACCGTCTACCTCCAATGCTATTCTAGAATATTCGCAAGCCATGGAAAGTAGAATTTCTCAGGAACTCGGGGCTATTAACATTTCATTCATGGAAATGTTGGCAAGACAAATTGTACCAAGAACTTACCGCCATCAAATATCATCTTGCCTCTGGCAGTAGACACGGCAAACCAATTCCCAATCTCCCTGATTTTGATCCTTACTAGGGCGAATCAGTTCGGGCAGATCCAATTGTTCAAACTCCATCGTCACCTTTTTCTTCTGCCTGCCCAAGACATATGCCTGCCACTTCGTAGCTATCTTATTCTATATCATCCTTTGCCTTTCGCAAAGCTCGATTCCTCCATTCCAATACTTTTTGGTGATTGACAAAAAGGGAGAGACAAGTATAGGTGAATAGGTTTTGGAAATAAGTTTTTGGGTAGACTGTGTTTAGGAATACATGTGAATGGTTTGGGGAAATGATATATTTTGATTGTATTAAGAAACATTGCCATGATTTGTGTTTCGAGTATCTTCTATGATTTGAATATAAATCTTATGATTGGTGAATCGAATACAATTGGTAAATTCACTTGAAATTTTTATTACAATATCAACATGATGAAATACTTATTTGATAAATGAAAGGTCTATCTCAGATTGGTTTTATTAATCAACAAAAAGGGGGAGATTATTGATAACATCTGGGAAATCAAGCGCAATCTATTTTTTAATGATTAATAATTGAATTTGAGTAATAACAAGGTATTAACATGTGTGTTGAGTTGTTTTAAGGTATACGTACTTCAAGAATCAAAGCTTGGCAGGCCAAGTCTCATGCCAAGTCAACTCAGCATTGACTTAGGTCAAGTCAATTTTGAAGTTGGCTTCAGCATCAACTTCATAGCACCATTTTTTGATAACGCTGAAATGTGGACGCTTGAGCAGACGAAGTCGCAACCGAAGTAGACTTCTCATGCGACTTGGGTGAAGTTGCTGTTGGTCCCGAGTTGATGGCAATTACCAAAGAGGGGAGGGGTGAATTGGGTATTTTAAAAAAATTAAACTTAAATAAAAAACTTTACCCCGGTTTAATTTAATCCCCTTTAATAAGACAAATGGAAAGCAATAAGATAATGAAACCGGAAATGAAAAATAATAGACAAGGTTTATAGTGGTTCGGGCAATCTTCCCTACTCCACTTTTCCAAGCTCACACCCCTTGTGACTTGGGTTCCATTATGTATTCTGCGAATACAACTAGAGTCTCCGCTCTCTTCTAGATTCTAGCTCTAGGGGGCTTATACAACAAGCAGCACAAGTAGGTGACGAGTTCCACTCCAATCACAACCCTACTTTTCCATAACTTGATTTGAAACACTAAACTCAAACCAAGCACCAAAAACTAAATAACATGATGAAATGAAAGAATTCTACACTTTACAGATTTGTGTAGCAAGTTTCAGCTCGAGGAAGAATTCGTAGAAGCAACCAATCGATCCGCATTGAGGCAAACAGCAACGTTGAAGCTTGTTCTTCCTTTGAAAGTATATAGATCACTCAAATGTAGAAGAAAGTGGAATATAAGTATTAGAAACACATCTTTCCTCTTTTTCAGCTCTCTCTTGTGTGTTTCCACGTTTGCTTGAGTGTCTATATATAGAGGAGGGAGAATTTTGAACATTATGAAGTTGGTTGGTGCATAATAAATGTGCCAACATTCAAAAATTCGAACATTATGCCTCCAAGTTGCAGATGGAGTCGACTTCGGGTGCGACTTCGACTGTGTTTAGCTTATTCAAGTTCTTCCTCGGGTCGACTTGGCCTTGGACTTGACCCAAGTCGCAGGTGGAGTCGACTTCGGGTGCGACTTCGGATTCTTCAACTTCCAAGTCTGTCTTTTAGGTCGACTTGGTTTGGGACTTGACCCAAGTTGATGCTGGAGTCGACTTCGTTTGCGACTTGGCCTTCTTAACTTGCCAAGTGAGCTTAAACTCTTTTGAAATGACTTTACATGCTTGAACTTCTTTATATTAATTGTTCTATCAATAATTTTGTTACTTAAACTCAGTATATTCATCCTTGTTTTACGCTCCATGTCTTGAATCTCGAGTCCTTGAGTCTTGGAGTGCATGAAAGAAATCCAAATGTGTGATCTGTTGGAAACATGTGGAAAATAAGCCAAGTCTAAGTTTTGATGCTTAACAAATCAATTTGAGTAAGTTTTTGTTACTAACATGTTTGTGAAGATGATTAAAGGATATAGAAATGAAGAAAATGAAGCATGACAGGTCAAGTCGATTTCCAAGTCGACTCAGGCATCGACTTAGGCCAAGTTGATCCCTAAGTCGACTCCAGCAGCGACTTCAAAATATCATTTTCGTCCAGAGTTGAAATTGGGGACGAGAGGTGTTGAAGTCGCACACGAAGTCGACTTTGCATGCGACTCAGGCGAGTTGCAAACCAAGTCGACTCTAGCATCAACTTCAAACGTGATTTTCTGTCCAGAGTTGAAATTGGGGACGAGAGTTGCCGAAGTCGCAGACCAAGTCGACTCCACATGCGACTTGGGTGAAGTTGCAGGCTAAGTTGACTCCAGTATCGACTTCAACTGATCAACAGACGTTTTTAAGAGTAAAATCGCAAACCAATTCAACATGATGCTAGACTTGAGTGAAGTTGAAGGTCAAGTTGACTCATTCATTCGACTTAGAACAAATGAAGATCAAATCAAGTTCAAAGCAAGTAAAGATGCATGGATTCATCAATTCAAATCAAGAACTATCAATTAGACATTTCATACACTTCATGAACCAAGCATTCAAGATTTCGAAACATGAAGTTAAAAGATTTTATGCAAATTGAATATACTGAACTTTAAATGATGCAAATCAAGGGAAGGATAATTAAGCATGAAGAAATTATGTAAGCAAAATCATTTCAAAGAAGTTCAAGTTCATCAAGTAAGCTAAGGAAGTGAAGTCGCACCCGAAGTCAACTTCACCTGCGACTTGGGTCAAGTCCAGGACCAAGTCAACCCGAGGAAGAACTTGAGCAGCCTAAGTACAACCAAAGTTGCACCCGAAGTCGACTTCATCTGCGACTTGGGCGAAGTCGCACCCGAAGTCGACTCCACCTACGACTTGGGTCGCAACGGTCAGAAATTTTCCGAACGTTGGCTCATTAAATGCGCGCCACCTACTTCCAAACGTTCGAATTCCCTCGCCATTTATATAAGGCATTCAATATGAACATGGAGGGTAGCTGAAACATCATTGATTGAGTATAACTCCCATCTCTAAGAGCATTAAGTGATCAAGCCAACATCTAGAAGAAGAACTTTGCTTTCAAACTGCCAAGAGCTGCTTGCTGAATTATTAAAGTCTGCTTTACAAGTTCTTCTCTGCACCAAATCTACCTCTACACAACAGTAACATGTAGAAACCTTCTTTTTATTCTTTCTTGTTGTATTAAACTTGATTTAGTTTGGGTAACTAAGATCAAGTGTAAGCAAAGTAGTGTGTGACTGGAATGGAATTCATTACCTACTTGTGCTATGAATTGTTGATGCCCCTTAGAGCTGAAATCTAGAAGAGAGCAGAGGCTCTAGTTGTATTTGTGAAATACTTAGTGGAACCCAAGTCACAAGAGGTGTGAGCTTGGAAGAGTGGAGTAGGGAAGGTTGCCCGAACCACTATAAATCTTGTCCATTGATTCATTTAAGCTCTTATTATCTTATTGCTTTCCTTTTGTTTCATTGAAAGGGATTGAACTAAACCGGGGTAAAGTTTCTGTTTAAGTTGAAAAATTTTAATTACCCAATTCACCCCTCCCCTCTTGGGTATTTGCCATTAACTCGGGACCAACATGATCTTGATCCTCCATGATGAATACATTCAACTTTGCTTGCTTTGGACTTGATTTAATCTTCATTTGTTCCAAGTTGAATGTTTGAGTCGACTTGGTCTTCAACTTGACTTAAGTCTAGCCTCAAGTCGACTTGGCCTGCGACTTAACTCTTGAAATTCTACACTGCCAATCTGAAGTCGATGCTGGAGTCGACTTGGCCTTCGACTACACCTAAGTCTCATGTGAAGTCGACTTCATGTGCGACTTCGGCAACTCTTGGTCCCCAATTTCAACGCTGGACAAAAATGAGGCTTTAAAGTCGCTGCTGGAGTCGACTTGGTCTACGACTTTGCCCAAGTCGTCTTGGGAATCAACTTGGCCTGTCATACTTTATAATTTTCATTTTTATATCCTTAAACAATACACAAAACATATTAGTAGCTAAAACCTACTCAACTGGTGTTGTTAATCATCAAAACACATGCTTCGGATATTTTGCATTTGATTTCAATAATTGTTTCCAACAATCTCCCCCTTTTTGATGATTGACAAAACCAATTTGAGTTTAAACCTTTCAATATGTCATTTTATCATATTTTGATATTTTTAGGATAATCATAAGTCATTTGCCTTTTGAACTTGGTAAAATTGTCATA
Organism: Annona cherimola; assembly: GCA_030490835.1. Classification (NCBI taxonomy): domain Eukaryota; kingdom Viridiplantae; phylum Streptophyta; class Magnoliopsida; order Magnoliales; family Annonaceae; genus Annona; species Annona cherimola. Next base: position 50,887,351 of record CM059972.1, on the reverse strand, counting down.
TATATTTCATTTGCATATGTTGTTTCAAATAATCACAATTATTCAACCATTTCAAATAGAACATTAGTGATCAGAGAAAATCATAATTAATCAAAGCATGAAACAGAGCATTTACAAGTGATAAGCATAAACACAAACAAACTTTTCATAAACAGCTACAAGTTTCAAAAATAGAACCTATATACAAGCTACCCAACCCAAAATCCTAAAAATCTAAACTCAAAACTCAACTCTTCTCCCCCTTTTTATCAATAGATCAAATAGGGGTTGACTTGCAGAGATTTGGTGAACTGAAACGTAGATATAGGATAGGAAAACCGATCGAATAGGCCTGATATGAGCTAAGGAGTAGAAGGATGATATGGGTGCTGGAGTTGGATCTCTGCAAACGGATCCGGTGTCAAATGGATCCAGTTCGGGAATGGGCTGATCTCGATGGTGCCCAGATGCCAGATGGTATCAGATCCTCCTCAGTTCCCGATCCATGCGATCCTGGTGGGAATGCATATCCATGATAACTGTTAGAACCCCGGAGATCTGACTAGTCAACCGGTCTTCTATTTGCTCTAGGTGTTCTCGGATTGCATTCACCGAGTTGTCCCATGATGGAGGCCATAGGTTCGAGATCTGGTATCTCAGAGCCATGAGGCGAGTAGGATCCATGGGATGCTGGCGATGCAGGTGCCTCGTGATCATCCTGAGGTGGAGCTGGCTGCTCGTTTATCTTCATTCGCTGGAGCAAGGCTTTGTTGATGTCGTTTGTTGATTTGAGAACCTCGAATGGTTAGCCATCAATATCAACCTCAAAATATACTAGGATCTTAGTGATCCATGTTCCATAGGGCGGAACCCCTCGTGGGTTGTTTTTTCTTGAGGCCATTGCTTCTAGGAATAGTCTTGGAAGGCTCACTTTGACCCGATTTACGATTTTCCACTAGATTCCTGCCTCCTGAGGGTTTAATTGGTTTCTGCCTCCGCCTTTTGGGTAGATGCAGTGGGCAATTAGCAGCCTTAGGACCCGTAGCCTCGGGGATAAGTCCATGTAGTGCAGGAACTTGATCCCGGGATGATACTTGTTTCTCCGGGTGAGATGGTTGTAGATTTGAGTGATAGTGAGATCGTCAGGTAGCTGCTCATCCTCATGGGGAACACCAAGAATTCTACCGATCTTTATTAAGGCATCTTCTTGATTTGGGGCTCCCATTGTACCCAAAAACATCTCAACCCCCTTGACATAGGTACAAAAGTACTGATCATCCCATAGATAATAAAAGATCCTAGTCAAGTCAGGGTAAACTCTATCATCTTTTTTCAACAGTCTGATCCATCCTTGAAAATCCAGAAGTTCCTCAATCTCGAGCTCATAGTCGCTTAAAAACTTGAAATCAATGATCTTAGGAATAAACACCTTATGCTGATAGAAGGATTTGTAGAAACGGCTATGCTGGAGTTCTGTCTTGAAGTATGTGGTCGGCATTTTCAAGACTTGGGCTTTAGCAGCTGGGGTTCCCTTTCGTCAAGCCCCTGTATCCGTACTTCTAGTCGTCTGACTTTCTGCTCCCCGGGCAACCGTTGTTGATGGGGTTGCAACTTGAAATCGGACCCTACGGCCAGTAGAGGTCGAAGGCTCTTCCCGAGCTCGCTTCGAGGGGGTTCGTTGCCTTTTAGGTACGTCCTCCCCAGTTTGGGAGTTGGTTTGTCTGGGAACCGGCTTCAATGATGGTTTAGACATTTCCAGTTTTGGCAATCTAGCTTTGGGTGCCATTGATTTGGTTTTTGAAATGGAGATTCAAATGGAGCTAGATGGAGATATGCAAAAAGAGAATGAGAGAGAGTCTGAAATATCGAGGTTGAAACAATGAGAGCAATTGACTGAGAGAACTCTGGAGCAAAGAAATGGATTCTGTCGGAATGCGGGAGAGGGACTGCCGGAAAACAGAGACTGTCGGAAGAGAAAAGAGAGATGAGAGATAGAGAGACCGGAGAAAAACTGTGGGAGAGGGAGAAAAGAATGCCTAGAATGAGAAATGCCGGGATAAGAAGGTTTTTCCGGATAAGAGGGAAGTTCGGAAGATGGTGGTTGTGCTGGGAGAAGAAAAAGAGAGAGAGAGTTCTTTTACAAGAGAGAGATCTTGAGTTGGATTCAGAGAGGGAATTTGAGCTATCTGAAGAAAAACAGAGAGAGGGAGAGAGAATAGGTGCCACAAAGAAAGGATGCTGATTCGGAAATAGGAAAAGATGAGAATGCAGTGTCGAGAGAAAATCCCAGGGTAACCGGAGAGAAAAGAGAGAGAAAGAGGGCTGCCGGCGCGGGAGAAAATGAGAGGAAAGAAGAGAGAAGAGAAAGAAGAAGGAGAAAAGGAGGAAGCCCGACTGTCGCGTGTGAAGTCGACTTCGCCCTGGTGCGAGTCAACTTTGCCATACCCAAGTCGAATTCACTGCAGTCGACTTGGGGGCCTCGAAGTTGACTTGGCTTATCGACGTGGACTTTGCTAAGTCTATTTTTCCATCTAACTATTTCTAATTTAACTCAGTCATCCCCATATCATTTCTAATTTTATAAAATGATTCTTTTGCTAAAGGTTTGGTAAAAATATCTGCAATTCGATCCTTGGTTTTCACATATTCCAAACAAACATCATGATTTTCAACATGTTCACGAATAAAATGATATCTTACATCTATGTGTTTGGTTCTAGAATTCAATACAAGATTTTTAGTCAAACATATTGCACTTGTATTATCACATCTAATTGGAATATTATAATAATCAATATCATAGTCTTTTAATTGTTGTTTCATCCAAAGTAGTTGGGCACAACAGCTCCCGGCGACTATATATTCGGCTTCCGCCGTAGATAGAGCAACACTAGTTTGTTTCCTTGAATACCATGAAACCAATATGTTTCCAAGGAATTGACATGTTCCACTAGTACTTTTTCTATCTACTTTATATCCAGCAAAATCCGCATCCGAGTAGCCGATTAAATCAAAAGTTGACCCCTTTGGATACCATAGTCCAAAATTAGTGGTATTTATCAAATATTTAAAAATTCTTTTTAAAGCCAATATATGTGATTCTTTAGGACATGCTTGAAATCTAGAACACATACAAACACTAAAAAGAATATCCGGTCTATAAGCAGTTAAATACAATAATGATCATATCATACTTCTATAAAGCTTTTGATCGATACATTTACCGTTTTCATCCGTGTCGATCTTGATTGTTGAACTCATTGGAGTGTTTGCTCCCTTGCTAGTTTGCATTCCAAATTTCTTTAGCATTTCTTTGATATACTTGGACTAATTTATGAATATTCCTTCGGCTTGTTGCTTGATTTGCAGTCCAAGGAAGAAATTTAATTCTCCCATCATACTCATTTCGAATTCGCTCTACATAATCTTAGAAAATTCTTGGCACAGAGTTTCATCAGTAGTACCAAATATTATATCATCTACATAAATTTGAACAATTAAAATATTTTTTCTTTTATACTTGATGAATAAGGTAGTGTCAACCTTTCCTCTTTGAAATTCATGATTAATCAAAAATCTATTTAACATTTCATACCAAGCCCGTGGGGCTTGTTTTAGTCCGTATAATGCTTTGGTTAGTTTATAAACATATTTTGATTGATCATTTTCTTCAAATCTAATGGGTTGTTCAACATATACTTCTTCATTCAAGTATCCATTCAAAAATGCGCTTTTCACATCGATTTGAAACAATTTGAAATCCATGTGAGAAGCAAATGCTAGTAAAATACTTATGGTTTCTAATCTAGCCACGGGTGCATATGATTCTTCAAAATCAATCACTTCTTCTTGGGAATACCCTTTGGCTACTAATCTAGCTTTGTTTCTTATCACAAGCCCACTTTCGTCCAATTTGTTCCTAAATACCCATTTGGTACCAATAATAGTGCAATCCTTGGGTCTAGAAACTAAATATCATACATTGTTTCTTTCAAATTGATTTAGCTCTTCTTGCATTGCAATAACCCAGTTTTCATCATTAAGAGCTTGGTCAATAGTTGTTGGTTCAATTTTTGACACAAAAGTATATTGTCCACAAATGTTTTGTTTTGACCTTCTAGTCTTTACTCCTTCATGGATATTGCCAATGACTTGCTCAATTGGATGGGCATTTTTGAATTTCCAATCAGTTGGAGGTTTATAGGAATCATTACCTTCACTTACCTTTTCCTCCGTGGAATTTTCTGGCTTGGGCTCGGTTTCCTCTTGTTGATCTTGTTGGTTTGCTTTTGAATTCTTTGGTTTATCATCTGCATCACTTAATTCATCCTCCTTTTTCGGAGTTTGGTTAAATTCATCAAAAATAACATGTATTGATTCCTCTACTATTTGATTTCTTTTGTTGAAATTCTATATGCTTTGCTATTTGATGAATAACCAAGGAAAATTACTTCATCACTTTTGGCATCTAATTTTTCCAAATTTATTTTTCCATTATTCAACACATAACAAGTACATCCAAAAGTATGAAAATATGATATGTTTGGTTTCTTGTCTTTCCAAAGTTCATATGGGGTCTTTTTCAATATTGCTTTAATGGTAACTCGGTTTAATACATGACAAGCTATACTTACAGCTTCACCCTAAAATCTCTTGGACAATTTACTCTCATTTAGCATAGTTCTAACCATTTCTTGTATTGTCCGGTTTTTCCTTTCAACAACTCCATTTTGTTATGGAGTTCTTGGTGCAGAAAATGTATGGTGGATTCCTTTTTCATTGCGAAATTCTATGAATCGATTATTTTCAAATTCACCACCATGATCACTTCTAATGGAAATAATTGAACTTTGTTTTTCATTTTGCACTAAATTTAAAAACGTGATAAACATAGAAAATGCTTCATCTTTTTGGTACCCATTTTATGGGTCCAGTTGGGTTAGTTATCCATTGGAATTTATGTTGATCTTCCTTTGAAGCCACAAATCCAATGCTTTTGGGCATCCAAACCAATTTTGCACCAAGGTTTTGTATTTTTTTGAATTTGCATTGATAAACCTTGTGTCTCATCTTGTTGCAAAAATTACAAGCTCCCGGGAGTCTAGGTATGGGAAGCCATTTGGTAATTGGTTCCCTGGTTGGTCTTTTGGTCCAAGCTACATGATTTATTTTGGGTTTAGCATAAACGGGTTTGGTTTTGTTCCATGGAGCATTAGATTCGCCTTACTCAAATGTGGTATACCCAAGTCCTTTCTTACAACTTTGGGTAGTCATTTTCAAAAATATTTTCACACTTTCTCCTGGATTAGAAAACTTGGCAAGCGATTCATTTAATGATTCATTTTCATTTTTGAGTTTCTCTAACTCATTTACCAAGGTATTCTTTTCATTTTTCAATTGATCAATCTTTTTAGCAAGTTTACCGTTCACAATCATTACTGCATCACATTGTATTTTCTTTATTGTAAACTTGTTTCCTAATTTCTTTATTTCCTCATATAATGAATCATAGGCTTGTTGGAGTTCTTCTAATTCAGCACATTTGAGGCATTCATTTGTAGAGGAGAAAATTGAAAAGGATTTTTGTTTGGAGGATATCTCTTGACTACTTGTGCAATTCGTTGAAGTAGCTTGATCCTCCAAGATTTCCGTTGCTGCAAAACATAAGTCGGAATTTTCCATACAACAGATTCTTGCGCAATCCGCTTCACATTCTTCACTTGAAGAGCTGCATGTCGTTGATTCTTCTTCATTTATGTACATGCCTCTTCCTTTAATTCTTTGGAAATTTCTGTTATCGCCTCGATCTTTTCTTTGCTACTTTTCTTTAGTCTCTTCGGGCGTTGGACATTAGGCTTGCATATGCCCGGAACCGCCACACCGGTAACATTTTGTTGTTTCTTTTTTTTTATCTTTAGGATTTCTTTCTTTAAAATTTTTGAAATTTCTACCTTTCCTTACAAACTTTCTGAATTATTTTATAAGTAAGGCAATTTCATCGTCATTTTGTGACGACGAGGTGGTGTCATCTGATTCTTGTGCAGCTTTCAAGGTGATGACTCTTTTGCCTTTGTGGTGATCTTTATTTCTTTTCTTGATTAGCTCATGTGACATCAACGAGCTAATAAGATCTTCCAACTTCAATGTGTTTAGATCTTTGGCTTCTTCTGTGGCGCCCCGAACCGAGACGTCACTTCCTTACCTCAAGATCTATCGATTGGTAAATGTGAATCAGGATTGTTGCCCTGATCACGCGGCGGGTTTTTAATTGGAATACGTCCAAATTTTTTTTCGATTATTCATCTGTCATCATTCATAATCTTGACATGACAATCATCACACATTGTGACATTTCACTTGTAATAAAATTCATCATTTCATTCATAGCATCTTTATATGCCTGTCGTTATACACTGAATCATCGTATAAATCATACTTTCATACATTCAGTCATTAATTCACATGGAACTTAGAACTCTAACTAAGTTCGAATATACATAAACACATAGCATCTTTACCTGCCTTTTTGCAGTGAAAGATTCCTTGTCCTAAGTATCATGTTTCATATCCATACATCCATACATTCAACAATTGAATCATATATAGAACTTAATATTCTCATTAAGTTCACATACACATTAGCTTACCTTAGCATATTTATGCTTTTTCATTCCTCATAGCCTTCAAGGCTATCATCATGGACCTTCCTCCATGTCTGAGGTTCGCAACCTTCTGAGTCTCCTCAGTACCTGTCTAAGGGTTTGGAAAACAAAACGTGAGTGACAACTCAGTAAGCAAGCATTTTAGGGCAAGGCTTCTTAAAAACCTTTTTCATAAACATTGGGAATACCTTGTTCCTGAGGACATGCGTATGTCCTAAAATACCATCATGAAATCCTTTATTATAAGGACAATTTCATGTCCTTGAATGCTTTCATAAAGCATTCATTCTTAAAATCATTTACAAGCCGCGCCTGGGCTTGTTTAGGCAAAACATATACATTTTACCTTTAATGATGAGTTTCCATTAATCTTATATGAACATTCTCAATGTTCATAGCCATTACATGAAATCATTCGGTTGCCAGTGGACATTTTCCGTCCAAAACAACATAAATACTTAGGCAACGGAGACATCTCATGTCTCAAAACATCATTAACATAAACCATCATAAAATTCCTTAGCCAAGAGACATTTCATGTCTCAAAACATCATTCACATAAGCCATCATAAAATCAAGAGACATTTCATGTCTCAAAACATCATTTACATAACCTTATTGGCAATGGACATTCATATGTCCTTAAACATCAATCACATAAGCCTTTCTCGGCAAAGGACATTCTTATGTCCAAAAACATTCTTTATTTAGGCTCTTTTAGAAATGAACATAAATCCTTTTCATAATTCCCCGTCTTGGGGCTTGTTTATAGCAAACAAGGAAAACCATTTTCATGAATGCATTTGCATAAACACATTTCCTTTAATTCTTGTTATTTACACTTTTGTGTAAAATCCCCTTTCTTTTAGGGTAACCATTTCATAGAAATCCCTTTAGGATACTTTCATAAAATCATATTTTCATAACCCAATCTTTGGGCTTTTCAGAAATAAAACATAAGCAAATGCATTTCTCTCCATCCAGTAGTGACACTTAGCAAGTGATCATGCTACCTTTTGGAAGAGAATCCTTAACAGCACGCTAGCCAGGCGGCTGTTCACTTATCCTGCTCCCATCTCAGGGAGGGCGCCGCTGGCACTCCTGCCATCCCTTAGCGACTTGGCCTTATGTAGAGTGGGCCCCGGTCATCCCAACCGTGCTCTACAACCAGCCTATTCCTTGTACCGGTGCACCGTACGTTATCCTAACGAACCGCAGTCCGTTTTGGTTTGAAGAACCACAGGCCGCAACCCATGTTCTTTTAAACCGGGATCACAGACCGCAGCCTGCATCCATATGCACAAAAATCATAGACCGAAGTCTATATTTAACAATTATTTTCAAAACCATATCACAGACCGCAGTCCGTGTCAACTTGTAAGCGAGCGCACCCACTGTAACAAGTTGTTATTTGAAATCCAGTTTTAGGATGACCTTCCTTAAATTCTTTTTAAAAACGTTTTGAGTAAAGTATTTTGATAAACATTTGAAACGTTTGAGAAACAATACATCTTAAAATCCTTTTAATAAAAGAATTTCAAATCCTTTGAATTTTCATAAATAAATCATATTTTCCTCTAATATTTTCTTGGTTTCTATTTCAGGATCTTTTGTTTACAAAAGTTATGCAATTATGCTATCCCCTTGTCCTTCACCTAAAAATTTAATAATTGTCCACATATTAATCATTTTTACATAGAGAAAAATTGCATAGTCTTTTGCGTGCCATCAAGCAACCTGAAATTAAACCAATTTATGAAATCAATCATAGGAGGTTGGTCATCCATAAATCCCTTTCAACACATCCGTAGAAACATTTTTCCAACATTTTCAACATAGATTTCCTTATCCAAAGGAAACCAAAACTGTTCAAATATCATTTCAAAACATGTGGACTATGTCCAAAACGTAATTTAATATTGAATTATCTTGACCTAGTAAAACAAATCTTTTTCATCATTGTTTATCGCGAGTTATTGTAGAAATAACTCAAAACTCATTTACCAAACATATTTTGTGAAAAAGGGTAAAATTCCCATTTTCTTATAAAACGCTGTTGAACCATATCATATAGAACTTGCTTCCTCAAAAGCAAATTCTTAAAACCATCGATATCAAACATGAAATCCTTAAAACAACATTAACATGGAGAACTTGCTTACTCATAAGCAAAATTTCTCAATTCCATTAACATGAAGCATTCCCATCCTTGGCAACACTTAGGATAAGTTATTTATCTTAAGAAGTGTCGCTTGCTTCCCATGAAGCAAACCTTGAGACTTTTCATTAAAGTCATCATTTTTCAAATCTTATGGCTTTGCATTAAAGCCGTCATATTCAAAACTTGTGCTTGCCCATTCGTAAAAACATAAGCATAAACATACACAGTTCAATCATATCAATCACATAGAAAGAAAATGCATTTTAGAAAGTTTGCTTGCTTACCTGAGATCGCCATAATCCCTTTTCCGTCCATTCTTTTCCTTGCCTACATGAACATAATATGGTTTTTCATACATTTCTTGTCATTGCATTCCATTTAGTTTTCCAACCCATTTTCATTAGCATATATCCTTCATACTTCATCATACACATATATGGCTTAATTTGCATATATTAGCACCGTTTTCACACATTTGGCTATCACACATCATAGCCTATACATATAACATGCACATAACCCTAAAATTAGGATATTCATTCCAATATCATAAAAATTCATTCCATATGCATCATTCATAGCTTTATTAAGCTTACTTTGCAATTTTTCCCATTTTTTCCAAAAATACACATACGGGTGTTTCTTCTATGTACATAGCATTGCCTAAACTTCATAATTCAAATCCAAACTTTTGGATTAATAACATGTCATTCCAAACAGATCCATAAACATGTATTTCATCTCATTTTCATGCATTTTTGCATAAAATCATTTTTTCATAAGTCATTCATCACCCGTTTATCATTATCCCTTCACATAAGCTCATTTAGCACTTAAACATGATGCATTTCTTAAAATTTCTTAACTCAGAAATTTAACCCATTTTCCAGAGGGTTAATTACCCTTTAATACCACTTTACTTAAGGTATTTTCATGGGGTTTAAATCCATTTTCCATAGGTTTCCAAAACAGTTAGTTTGGAACCCACTTTTAACCCGTTTAACGTGTCTTTTGACACATAGCCTTAGGCAGTTGTATAAATCCGAAATTTCAGCATATAATTGCACTTTTCTTGATCCATATTTAATTATTTAACACATAACTAAATTTGGATCATTTCTACACACGTTTCATATTTCTTTTTGATTTCTTTCTCAAACTAACCACATATGCTGAAATCAGGCGTGCTGAAATCTTAAAATCTTGAATTAATATCAAATCAAGTATTTTTGATCTGAAATTTCTACCATAACTTAATAACTTCATCAATTAACTTTCATGAAATTTTCAGCACGAAATATTAACATTACATATTTATTTGGGGATTTTTACCTTGCTGAACAGTAAACTCCATTTCCAGTCAGCCTGAATGACGTTATTTATGGGGTATATTTACACCCATAAAAACCTTAGTTTTAAATTGTTCCTGTTATCCCCAATATGTCTTGTACGTCCTGTAAAATTTTCAGCCCGAAAAACCTTGTAGAAAAATTATTAAAAATCCTTTTCTACAGCTGATCCTGTAACCCGTTTTACCCTGTTTGGGCTAATATTCACGGATTTTTAATTTCCAACATACATATCCTTTTAAGCTGAAACTTTGGTCGTTCCTTAATCATAGCATGAGGATTGTTCTCAAAAATTTTCATGATAAAAATCATCCATTTACTGTTCCGACCATAATTTAATTTTCAATATCATATACTTACTTGAACTTGAGTGGATTCAATCCAAAATTGAGAAGCTTGCTTTCCTCCACTTCTCCTCTTTCTTTCTTCCTCTTTTTCCCCTATTTTCCTTTCTCCTTGCTGGCCAGGTTGGGGACGTGAGCTGCTGTTGCTTGGGGAAGGAATTTCCAGCCCTTGGAAATTTCCAAGAACTCTCTCTCTCTCTCTCTCTCTCCCCACATGCACGATCACCCTTGTGTAGCTGGATTTTCCAGCTTTGTGGGCCCCACTTGTGCTGCAATTCCACACACTTAAATGCACCCTTATCTACCTTATGTGTTGGCACAATTACAGCCAAGTAAAATGGGTTTTTACCATTTTCTAAAAATCCAAAATCTGCCCTCATCTTGACCGTCAATCTGCTTCCACCATAACGTCCAGCTGCTGCCCATTTTTCAGCCATTTTTCTTCATTTTTAAAATTCCAATATGTGGGTAATTTAGACACCTAATTACCCCTTAATTCATGTATTAATTTGGTGTTTAAAAATTAATAAAAATTATTGCAGCAGCATCAAACGTGGGACGTCATTTGCATACACAAGCTGTCCATTTTTCCACCTTTCATGGGCAGCTGCAAATCACGAATTTCCTTGGATATTTTTCACATAATTAAATACTTATTTATGCATCCCATCATGTTAGCTATTCATATACATCATTTATAAAATAACAATTGCTCAAAAATCCAACAATATCATCACTTGGACGTCCATATCTCCTATCCTCTTTTTGAGCACTCATAGCTTCATTAATTATGAACATTCATTGCTGGGATTTTATTTAGATATTTGCATTTTATATTAATGCATAAAATACCTTAGAAATGGCCTGCACTTGACACCTCAAATGTCATTAAATTTATGCACTCATGCTTTGTACTCTAGCATTAAATGTAGAGTACTTTTGAGGTGCATTAGTCAACCATGCTCACCTTTTTCAATTCAGGTATTTTCCCAACATGTCATGCATAATCCAATCCATTCAAAATAAATATCTCACCATTTCATTCAACCGTTTCAAATTTCAACTCAATTCGAGTTTTCTAGCTCCCGATATAGCCGTTTAAAGTTAACGGTTGAAATGAACATATACTTAAAAAAATTCATAATTCTCATTTCATCAAGAATTTTCATGATCTTTTCATTCCATAATACCAAGCCTAATATTAACAATTTTCATCTCAAATTTCACTTGAATCCGCCTTCTAGGCGTTGAGTTATGAATTTTCTAATATTTTCCTTCACACTTGACAATTTCCATCTTTATTTCCATAATTCATTTTAAATCACGAAAAATGATTTTTCATGATATAATTACACACTTAAATCACAAATAATTCATTCTAAACCCATTATCTCATTTGGGCTTAAAATGCTTAATCACATCATTAATGCTAACCCATAACCCTAATTGCCATAATTAGCAAAAATCATAAAATACCTTCATAATTCCATGATTCATAAATAATCATCAAATACATATTCAATACATACATATGGCTTACTTGGGTTAGGGTTTCACAATCCTCCCCCCTTATAACAGGTTTCGTCCCGAAACCTATTACATTTCATATGTCGGGGTAGAGCTCATATAACTTACTAGCTTATTATCATTTCTAATATTTCAATGGCTCATTACGCTTCCACTGCGCTACTCTGTCTTAGTAGCTTTTTTTTTAGCCTTGGTCTAACAGATCCATCAATTGTCTTTATTATTCCATGTTCACACATGGGTTTTTCATTGGCATTTGCCTTTCATTTGTGTCTTTTTATACTATTTTCACTTATACATGGAGAATTGCATCATTTCCCATCTTATCATAGGGTAAGTCTTAAGTTACCCATTCCAACATATCAAATAAAGATCTATGACAATCATTTCCCTTCTTACACATACAATTCATATAATATGAATATCTTCATTTCTATAGCAAAAGAGCAAAATGCTCTCACATACAACTTCATATACATTTTAGCAAAGACACCTTTGCTAACTCATTCATTCATAAAAATCTATAGCCATCATTTTCACATATCATTATACATAATACATTCATTTTATAATATAGAGCAAAAGTCGCTCTTATATAGAGTTAAAAGTTGCTCTCGTATGGAGTTTCATACATGAAATTTCATACATATCTTAGCAAAAGTCACTTTTGCCAAGTTATCCATTCTTTCTCTTCTCATAATGTCTACCATTAGATTTTACCATCGTAGACTATCAATTAGGAATACCGGTATTAACCAGTCTAAAATATTTTTTTCTTCAGTTCCCTTTCTAGTTTTCCATAAACTAGTAAGGGTCCTTATCATTTTCAAATTTTCCTAACCTCATTTCTTATGGATATTATAGAGAAATCATTTCTCTCGTATCTATCTTTCAATCACAATGGGATTGAGGAGCATTCCGGCAATCATTATTGCCTTTATTTTCCTTCATTTTATCTACCATCTCTTGCTATGATAAATACCAACTTTTGTGGTATCATATGTGTAATCTCCTTTTCCTTCTATGCATGTTAACTAGGCATAGTTTGCTACACCTTTCTGCAATAATTTGCAGGAATTTTCTATCAGTTATAGCTATCAGTTAAGTTAACCTTTCTTATTCATTTCTTTTCTTACACCAGGTTCTTTAATTTTCAGTGGCAAGTTATCCTTGCCCTGACTATACATGTTAATTACCAACATGTGTTACACCCTGATGTTCTATTGGAAGACATTTCTTAACAAATTCTTCCAAATTACCTTCTTTGATTATGGCATAATAGCCATTTAGGGTTTCCTATTACTTATAACCATTCCCAATCAAAGCTTGGACATTTCATTTAACTACATGTTCAAACCTTGAACATGTTCTTAGGTTCACTCATCCATCACTCAGTCTGAATAAAATCTATTTCACCTGAGAACTTAGGTGGATACCGAACTAGAAAGGCATCAATAACCTTCCCGTTTACTTCTATCTTATCATTATCAACCTTTAAGGGTTTGGGTACTAGGTAAAAATATATTACCTATACCATTTTATCTTTTCCACCTGCTTTTAATTGGTCCTGTTGGGTATTTTTCCAAAGGCCCTGTATTATTCTTTCTATCGAAGCCACACAATCTTGGGCGGCCTACTTGCACTGCTTCTTCTAAAGTTGCAGTTAGCCTTTACTCTTTCTACCTGTGAGATATTACTCTTAGCGGTAACACCTCAAATCCTTTGACTTAGGGTTTATAGTTACCCGTCGTTAATGAGCTTATGGACTCACTTGTCCTGATCATTTAGATTTGCTATTAGCTTCTCTTCTTTCCCGTTGACTCATATCAGTAACTGCCTATCCCTTGTTCAAAACTAAGGCGATAAGCATGTAGTAGAAAGCAACATATAGCATTATGTCAATAGCATTTCTCATTATAATTTTCATTCATATCACACATAGTCAACATGATCAATTCTGATCATGGAATCATCATACATAGTCAATAACATAATCTAGAAAGATCAATGATCTTTCCTTTTTCATATACACTTAGCACTTGAATAAAATCAAATGCATTCATATTTTCATAACATCAAACATCATACATTAGGAGTTAAAAGAAACTCCCTTTTTTCTTACTTTTCTCATTTCTGCCTGCACATTTCATAGTGTAAGGTTGCTTTTCCCTACACATACAGATTATATTTGCATAATCTGTCATTTTATCATGACTATAAACTCTAAACCAACAATCACTTAGAAAGTTGGCACCTTGGTGCCTTCCATATGTCACCATGACACTGTACCTTAAACATATGTATCATATAGCACAATCATGTGCTATCTTAAGCAAAGTATAGTCTACCTTAAGTAAGGTGTGGTCAACCTTAGCTATGGGGGGTTTCTATGTAGAGTCCCATAACCCATCAGCTGTTCTACTTCCCTTCTATCCTTTGTCTTTCCTTAAACTCTCTTATCTCCTACTTCATCTCATTGTCCTCATATCATTTTTCCTTCGTATACCATCTACATTATGAAACATAGCGACCAGCTACATTTCCTTAATTAACTATATACTTGTGTCACAATGACACACAATATAAGACAATACATATCGTATGTGTCTTATAGTCTCAATCTATTTCTTACATCACTTTCCATTTTTCTTCTATAGCTGTCCATCAATCTTTGCTAAAATATCATCTTTGTGATATCAGACCTTTGCTTTCCATGCCCATTACCAATCCATATTCTGATACCAACTTTGTGACATCAGACCTATCCTTTCATCATCCTTTATTTTCTCCTTACCACGCCTGTTTACCAATCCTTGCTCTGATACCATGCTCTGTGGCGCCCCGAACCGAGACGTCACTTCCTTACCTCAAGATCTATCGATTGGTAAATGTGAATCAGGATTGTTGCCCTGATCACGCGGCGGGTTTTTAATTGGAATACGTCCAAATTTTTTTTCGATTATTCATCTGTCATCATTCATAATCTTGACATGACAATCATCACACATTGTGACATTTCACTTGTAATAAAATTCATCATTTCATTCATAGCATCTTTATATGCCTGTCGTTATACACTGAATCATTGAATAAATCATACTTTCATACATTCAGTCATTAATTCACATGGAACTTAGAACTCTAGCTAAGTTCGGATATACATAAACACATAGCATCTTTACCTGCCTTTTTGCAGTGAAAGATTCCTTGTCCTAAGTATCATGTTTCATATCCATACATCCATACATTCAACAATTGAATCATATATAGAACTTAATATTCTCATTAAGTTCACATACACATTAGCTTACCTTAGCATATTTATGCTTTTTCATTCCTCATAGCCTTCAAGGCTATCATCATGGACCTTCCTCCATGTCTGAGGTTCGCAACCTTCTGAGTCTCCTCAGTACCTGTCTAAGGGTTTGGAAAACAAAACGTGAGTGACAACTCAGTAAGCAAGCATTTTAGGGCAAGGCTTCTTAAAAACCTTTTTCATAAACATTGGGAATACCTTGTTCCTGAGGACATGCGTATGTCCTAAAATACCATCATGAAATCCTTTATTATAAGGACAATTTCATGTCCTTGAATGCTTTCATAAAGCATTCATTCTTAAAATCATTTACAAGCCGCGCCTGGGCTTGTTTAGGCAAAACATATACATTTTACCTTTAATGATGAGTTTCCATTAATCTTATATGAACATTCTCAATGTTCATAGCCATTACATGAAATCATTCGGTTGCCAGTGGACATTTTCCGTCCAAAACAACATAAATACTTAGGCAACGGAGACATCTCATGTCTCAAAACATCATTAACATAAACCATCATAAAATTCCTTAGCCAAGAGACATTTCATGTCTCAAAACATCATTCACATAAGCCATCATAAAATCAAGAGACATTTCATGTCTCAAAACATCATTTACATAACCTTATTGGCAATGGACATTCATATGTCCTTAAACATCAATCACATAAGCCTTTCTCGGCAAAGGACATTCTTATGTCCAAAAACATTCTTTATTTAGGCTCTTTTAGAAATGAACATAAATCCTTTTCATAATTCCCCGTCTTGGGGCTTGTTTATAGCAAACAAGGAAAACCATTTTCATGAATGCATTTGCATAAACACATTTCCTTTAATTCTTGTTATTTACACTTTTGTGTAAAATCCCCTTTCTTTTAGGGTAACCATTTCATAGAAATCCCTTTAGGATACTTTCATAAAATCATATTTTCATAACCCAATCTTTGGGCTTTTCAGAAATAAAACATAAGCAAATGCATTTCTCTCCATCCAGTAGTGACACTTAGCAAGTGATCATGCTACCTTTTGGAAGAGAATCCTTAACAGCACGCTAGCCAGGCGGCTGTTCACTTATCCTGCTCCCATCTCAGGGAGGGCGCCGCTGGCACTCCTGCCATCCCTTAGCGACTTGGCCTTATGTAGAGTGGGCCCCGGTCATCCCAACCGTGCTCTACAACCAGCCTATTCCTTGTACCGGTGCACCGTACGTTATCCTAACGAACCGCAGTCCGTTTTGGTTTGAAGAACCACAGGCCGCAACCCATGTTCTTTTAAACCGGGATCACAGACCGCAGCCTGCATCCATATGCACAAAAATCATAGACCGAAGTCTATATTTAACAATTATTTTCAAAACCATATCACAGACCGCAGTCCGTGTCAACTTGTAAGCGAGCGCACCCACTGTAACAAGTTGTTATTTGAAATCCAGTTTTAGGATGACCTTCCTTAAATTCTTTTTAAAAACGTTTTGAGTAAAGTATTTTGATAAACATTTGAAACGTTTGAGAAACAATACATCTTAAAATCCTTTTAATAAAAGAATTTCAAATCCTTTGAATTTTCATAAATAAATCATATTTTCCTCTAATATTTTCTTGGTTTCTATTTCAGGATCTTTTGTTTACAAAAGTTATGCAATTATGCTATCCCCTTGTCCTTCACCTAAAAATTTAATAATTGTCCACATATTAATCATTTTTACATAGAGGAAAATTGCATAGTCTTTTGCGTGCCATCAAGCAACCTGAAATTAAACCAATTTATGAAATCAATCATAGGAGGTTGGTCATCCATAAATCCCTTTCAACACATCCGTAGAAACATTTTTCCAACATTTTCAACATAGATTTCCTTATCCAAAGGAAACCAAAACTGTTCAAATATCATTTCAAAACATGTGGACTATGTCCAAAACGTAATTTAATATTGAATTATCTTGACCTAGTAAAACAAATCTTTTTCATCATTGTTTATCGCGAGTTATTGTAGAAATAACTCAAAACTCATTTACCAAACATATTTTGTGAAAAAGGGTAAAATTCCCATTTTCTTATAAAACGCTGTTGAACCATATCATATAGAACTTGCTTCCTCAAAAGCAAATTCTTAAAACCATCGATATCAAACATGAAATCCTTAAAACAACATTAACATGGAGAACTTGCTTACTCATAAGCAAAATTTCTCAATTCCATTAACATGAAGCATTCCCATCCTTGGCAACACTTAGGATAAGTTATTTATCTTAAGAAGTGTCGCTTGCTTCCCATGAAGCAAACCTTGAGACTTTTCATTAAAGTCATCATTTTTCAAATCTTATGGCTTTGCATTAAAGCCGTCATATTCAAAACTTGTGCTTGCCCATTCGTAAAAACATAAGCATAAACATACACAGTTCAATCATATCAATCACATAGAAAGAAAATGCATTTTAGAAAGTTTGCTTGCTTACCTGAGATCGCCATAATCCCTTTTCCGTCCATTCTTTTCCTTGCCTACATGAACATAATATGGTTTTTCATACATTTCTTGTCATTGCATTCCATTTAGTTTTCCAACCCATTTTCATTAGCATATATCCTTCATACTTCATCATACACATATATGGCTTAATTTGCATATATTAGCACCGTTTTCACACATTTGGCTATCACACATCATAGCCTATACATATAACATGCACATAACCCTAAAATTAGGATATTCATTCCAATATCATAAAAATTCATTCCATATGCATCATTCATAGCTTTATTAAGCTTACTTTGCAATTTTTCCCATTTTTTCCAAAAATACACATACGGGTGTTTCTTCTATGTACATAGCATTGCCTAAACTTCATAATTCAAATCCAAACTTTTGGATTAATAACATGTCATTCCAAACAGATCCATAAACATGTATTTCATCTCATTTTCATGCATTTTTGCATAAAATCATTTTTTCATAAGTCATTCATCACCCGTTTATCATTATCCCTTCACATAAGCTCATTTAGCACTTAAACATGATGCATTTCTTAAAATTTCTTAACTCAGAAATTTAACCCATTTTCCAGAGGGTTAATTACCCTTTAATACCACTTTACTTAAGGTATTTTCATGGGGTTTAAATCCATTTTCCATAGGTTTCCAAAACAGTTAGTTTGGAACCCACTTTTAACCCGTTTAACGTGTCTTTTGACACATAGCCTTAGGCAGTTGTATAAATCCGAAATTTCAGCATATAATTGCACTTTTCTTGATCCATATTTAATTATTTAACACATAACTAAATTTGGATCATTTCTACACACGTTTCATATTTCTTTTTGATTTCTTTCTCAAACTAACCACATATGCTGAAATCAGGCGTGCTGAAATCTTAAAATCTTGAATTAATATCAAATCAAGTATTTTTGATCTGAAATTTCTACCATAACTTAATAACTTCATCAATTAACTTTCATGAAAGTTTCAGCACGAAATATTAACATTACATATTTATTTGGGGATTTTTACCTTGCTGAACAGTAAACTCCATTTCCAGTCAGCCTGAATGACGTTATTTATGGGGTATATTTACACCCATAAAAACCTTATTTTTAAATTTTTCCTGTTATCCCCAATATGTCTTGTACGTCCTGTAAAATTTTCAGCCCGAAAAACCTTGTAGAAAAATTATTAAAAATCCTTTTCTACAGCTGATCCTGTAACCCGTTTTACCCTGTTTGGGCTAATATTCACGGATTTTTAATTTCCAACATACATATCCTTTTAAGCTGAAACTTTGGTCGTTCCTTAATCATAGAATGAGGATTGTTCTCAAAAATTTTCATGATAAAAATCATCCATTTACTGTTCCGACCATAATTTAATTTTCAATATCATATACTTACTTGAACTTGAGTGGATTCAATCCAAAATTGAGAAGCTTGCTTTCCTCCACTTCTCCTCTTTCTTTCTTCCTCTTTTTCCCCTATTTTCCTTTCTCCTTGCTGGCCAGGTTGGGGACGTGAGCTGCTGTTGCTTGGGGAAGGAATTTCCAGCCCTTGGAAATTTCCAAGAACTCTCTCTCTCTCTCTCTCTCTCCCCACATGCACGATCACCCTTGTGTAGCTGGATTTTCCAGCTTTGTGGGCCCCACTTGTGCTGCAATTCCACACACTTAAATGCACCCTTATCTACCTTATGTGTTGGCACAATTACAGCCAAGTAAAATGGGTTTTTACCATTTTCTAAAAATCCAAAATCTGCCCTCATCTTGACCGTCAATCTGCTTCCACCATAACGTCCAGCTGCTGCCCATTTTTCAGCCATTTTTCTTCATTTTTAAAATTCCAATATGTGGGTAATTTAGACACCTAATTACCCCTTAATTCATGTATTAATTTGGTGTTTAAAAATTAATAAAAATTATTGCAGCAGCATCAAACGTGGGACGTCATTTGCATACACAAGCTGTCCATTTTTCCACCTTTCATGGGCAGCTGCAAATCACGAATTTCCTTGGATATTTTTCACATAATTAAATACTTATTTATGCATCCCATCATGTTAGCTATTCATATACATCATTTATAAAATAACAATTGCTCAAAAATCCAACAATATCATCACTTGGACGTCCATATCTCCTATCCTCTTTTTGAGCACTCATAGCTTCATTAATTATGAACATTCATTGCTGGGATTTTATTTAGATATTTGCATTTTATATTAATGCATAAAATACCTTAGAAATGGCCTGCACTTGACACCTCAAATGTCATTAAATTTATGCACTCATGCTTTGTACTCTAGCATTAAATGTAGAGTACTTTTGAGGTGCATTAGTCAACCATGCTCACCTTTTTCAATTCAGGTATTTTCCCAACATGTCATGCATAATCCAATCCATTCAAAATAAATATCTCACCATTTCATTCAACCGTTTCAAATTTCAACTCAATTCGAGTTTTCTAGCTCCCGATATAGCCGTTTAAAGTTAACGGTTGAAATGAACATATACTTAAAAAAATTCATAATTCTCATTTCATCAAGAATTTTCATGATCTTTTCATTCCATAATACCAAGCCTAATATTAACAATTTTCATCTCAAATTTCACTTGAATCCGCCTTCTAGGCGTTGAGTTATGAATTTTCTAATATTTTCCTTCACACTTGACAATTTCCATCTTTATTTCCATAATTCATTTTAAATCACGAAAAATGATTTTTCATGATATAATTACACACTTAAATCACAAATAATTCATTCTAAACCCATTATCTCATTTGGGCTTAAAATGCTTAATCACATCATTAATGCTAACCCATAACCCTAATTGCCATAATTAGCAAAAATCATAAAATACCTTCATAATTCCATGATTCATAAATAATCATCAAATACATATTCAATACATACATATGGCTTACTTGGGTTAGGGTTTCACATCTTCTATTGCAGTGATCTTTGGAGTCCACGATTCCGGTAGGGCTCTTAGAATCTTCATGATCTGCTCAGATTCTGAGATAGCTTTTCCAAGTCCTTTCAAGGCATTAGTAATTTTAGAGAATCTAGCAAATATTTCAGAAATATTTTCTATTTCTAGCATTTTAAAGCTTTCCAATTCTCCAATCAAAATATTTTTCCTTATACCTTGAACTTGAGAAGTTCCTTCATAGATAGATGTTAATGTATCCCATATATCTTTGGCAGTCAAACAAGAGGATACTCTATCATATTCAGAGGCAGTAAGAGCACAAAATAATGAATTCATAGCCTTAGCGTTGCTCTTAACAATTTTCACTTCCTCATCGGTCCATTTGGAAGCTCTTTCATCTGTAGGCAAGGTCACACCGTTTTGGATTGCAATCCAAGAGTCCATATCTGTAGCCATGATGAGTTGTTTCATACGTAGCTTCCAATAGCCAAAATTATTCCCATCATACAATGGTGGCCTAGTAAAAGATTGGCCTTCGGCAAATGCGGGAACGGAAGTGGATTGAGATGTCATATCAAAAGATCTCTTTGGTAAAACTCAAAGACTTGCTCTGATAGCACTTGTTGGTCCCGAGTTGATGACAATTACCCAAGAGGGGAGGGGTGAATTGGGTATTTAAAAAAATTAAACTTAAATCAGAAACTTTACCCTGATTTAATTTAATCCCCTTTAATAAGACAAATGGAAAGCAATAACATAATGAAATCGGAAATGAAAAATAATAGACAAGGTTTATAGTGGTTCGGGCAACCTTCCCTACTCTACTCTTCCAAGCTCATACCCCTTGTGACTTGGGTTCCACTATGTATTCTGCGAATACAACTAGAGTCTCCGCTCTCTTCTAGCTCTAGGGGGCATATACAACCAAAGCCTCCGCTCTCTTCTAGATTCTAGCTCAAGGGGGCTTATACAACAAGCAGCACAAGTAGGTGACGATTTTCACTCCAATCACAACCCTACTTTGCTATAACTTGATTTGAAACACTAAACTCAAACCAAGCACCAAAAACTAAATAACAAGATAAAATGAAAGAATTCTACACTTTACAGATTTGTGTAGCAAGTTTCAGCTCGAGGAAGAATTTGTAGAAGCAACCAATCGATCTGCGTTGAGGCAAACAACAACGTTGAAGATTGTTCTTCCTTTGAAAGTGTATAGATCACTCAAATGTAGAAGAAAGTGGAATATAAGTCTTAGAAACACTTCTTTCCTCTTTTTCAGCTCTCTCTTGTGTGTTTCCACATTTGCTTTGTTGGAAACATGTGGAAAATAAGCCAAGTTTATGTTTTGATGATTAACAAATCAATTTGAGTAAGTTTTGATTACTAACATGTGTGTGGAGATGATTAAAGGTTATAAAAATGAAGAGAATGAAGCATGGCAAGTCAAGTCGAATTCCAAGTTGACTTAGGCATCGACTTAAGCCAAGTCGATCCCCAAGTCGACTCCAGCAGCGACTTCAAAATGTCATTTCCTTCCAAAGTTGAAATCGAGAATGAGAGTTGCCGAAGTCGCATCCCAAGTCGACTCTGCTTGCGACTTGGGTGAAGTCGCAGACCAAGTCAACTCCAGCATCGACTTCGACTCGTCATTTCTGTCCAGAGTTGAAATCAAGAACGAGAGCTGCCGAAGTCGCATCCCAAGTCGACTCCACATGTGACTTGGGTGAAGTCGCAGACTAAGTCGACTCCAGCTTCGACTCCAGTGCGAAACTTGCAAATCAAGATGACTCAATGATAGATTCAAGTGAAGATGAAGGCCAAGACGACTCAAACACTTAAATGAAGATCAAAGCAAGAAGGGTTGGATGAATTCATCATGTTGGATTATGAACACACATTTGGACATCATTAGGCGTTCTAAGATTCAAGTATTCAAGATTACAAGGATTCATAGTTTGCAAGTCACGAAGCTAAAAGGACATCAAGCTAGGATGATTATACTGAGTTGCAAAAGATATAATCAAAGGAAGAACAACTAGACATGAAGAAATTCAAGCAAGCAAGGCATTCAAAGGATTTCAAGTTCAACTAGCAAGCTGAGGAAGTGAAGTCGCACCCAAAGTCAACTTCACCTGCGACTTGGGTCAAGTCGAGGACCAAGTCGACCCAGACTGGAACTTGAATAAGTTGCGGAAAGCCGAAGTCGCACCTGAAGTCGACTCCATCTGCGACTTGGGTGAAGTCGCACCTGAAGTCGACTCCACCTGCGACTTGGGTCGCAACGGTCGAAATTTTTTCGAACGTTGGCGCATTAAATGCGCGCCACCTACTTCCAAACGTTCGGATTCCCTCACAAATTATATAAGGCATTCAATATGAACGAGGAGGGTAGCTGAGAATTCATTGAATGAGCATAACTCCCATCTCAAAGAGCTTTAAGTGATCAAGCCAACATTTAAAAGAAGAACCTTGTTTTCAAACTGCCAAGAGCTTCTTGCTAAATCATTAAGCGTACGTTACAAGTTCTTCTCTGCCCAAATCTGCCTCTACACAACAGTAACGTGTAGAAATTTTCTTTTGTTATTTCTTATTACATTGAACTTGATTTAGTTTGGGTAACTAAGATCAAGTGTAAGCAAAGTAGTGTGTGATTGGAGTGGAACTTGTCACCTACTTGTGCTGTGAATTATTGATGCCACCTAGAGCTGGAATCTAGAAGAGAGCAGTGACTATAGTTGTATTTGTGAAATACATAGTGGAACCCAAGTCACAAGAGGTGTGAGCTTGGAAGAGTGGAGTAGGGAAGGTTGCCTGAACCACTATAAAATCTTGTTTGTTGATATTTATTTATGCTCTCTGCTCTATATTGCTTTCCATTTGTTTCTTCATAAAGGGGGACTATATTAATCCGAGGTAAAGTTTCTGTTTAAGTTTAAATTTTTTAAATACCCAATTCACCCCTCCCCTCTTGGGTAATTGTCACTAACTCGGGACCAACAAGTGGTATCAGAGCAGGTCTTTGAGTTTTACCAAAGAGATATTTTAATATTCCATCCCAATCGACTTTCGTTCCCCCATTTGCCGAAGGCCAATCTTTTACTAGGTCATCATTGTTTGATGGGAACAATTTCGGCGTGTTTGGTAATGAATAAAACTTTTGATGAAAAGTTTTAGAGAGTAAAAGTTGTCAAATGATGTGATATAATAGGGGTAATGATGAGTAGTAAAGAGGATAAAGTTAAAATAGATAGGTTAGTTGTGTGGATAGTTGTGCAGAAATGATTGAAAAGTAGGGTAGTTGTATAGGAAAATGTGAAAAAAATGATTAAAAAAATGATAGTTATGGAGAGTGAAAAGTTTTAGATTGAAAAGTTTTAACTTGACATTTTTTGTGGATTGTCAAACACACCCTTCGGCTATTGGAATCTACGTATGAAACAACTCATCATGACTTCAGATATGGACTCTTGGATTGCAATCCTAGATGGTGTAAACTTGCCTATTGATGAAAGAGCTTCCAAATGGACCGATGAGGAAGTAAAAACTGTTAAGAGCAACATTAAAGCTATGAACTCACTGTTTTGTGCTCTTACCGCTTCCGAATATGATCGAGTATCCTCTTGTTTAACTGCAAAAGAGATATGGGATACATTAACATCTATCTATGAAGGAACTTCTCAAGTCCAATGGACAAGGACAAATATTTTGATTGGAGAATTGGAAAGCTTTAGAATGTTAGAAACAGAAAATATTTCTGAAATGTTTGCTAGATTCTCTAAAATTACTAATGCCTTGAAAGGACTTGGAAAAGTAATTTCTGAATCGGAGCAGGTCATGAAGATTCTAAGGGCGCTACCCGAATCATGAACTTAAAAAATTACTGCAATAGAAGAAGCTAAGGACCTAAACACATTGAAGCTAGAAGATCTTATTAGCTCGTTGATGTCACATGAGCTAATCAAGAAAACAAATGAAGATCAACACAAAGGAAAGAAAGCAATTGCACTAAAGGTCACCCATAACTCGGATGAGTCCACTTCTTCATCCTACAACGATGATGAAGACATTGCTCTACTTACTCACAAATTTTGAAAGTTTGTGAGAAAAGAAAAGAACTTCAAAGATTTCAAAGAAAGACCACGAAAAGAGAAGAAGAAGGAGATTACAAAGTGCTATAGATACGGCGGTTTGGGACATATGCAAGCTCAATGTCCTACACCGGAAGAAAGATCAAAGGATCATCAAGAAAGGAAGGAAAGATATGAAAGCCGGAGATTCCAAAAGCCTAAGGGAAGAGGAATGTACGTGAATGAAGAAACGTCATCAACAAGTAGCTCCTCAACCGATGATTTTGAAGCAGCAAATTGTGCAAGAATTTGCTGCATGGCTCGGATTGAACATGAAGAAGTTTTGGAAGAGCAAACCACCTCAACAAAATGCACAAGTAATGAAGAGGTAACTTTCGAATTTTGTCATTCTCAATCTACTTATTCTTCTATTCAAGAATGTTTCAAATGTGCTGAATTAAAGGAATTACAACATTCATATGATTCATTATATGAGAAAATCAAAAAACTAGGAAATAAGTTATCATTAAAGAGACAACAATGCAATTCCATCATTGTTGTAAATGGAAAACTAGCTGAAAGTACATCAAAACTGAAAGAAGAAAATGAACTACTATTGAAAGAAGTGAAAAAACTGAAAAAGGAAAATGAATCCTTAAATGAATCATTAGCTAAGTTCTCTAATCCAGGAGAAAGTGTAAAAATATTTCTAAACATGACCTCTCAAACCAATAGAAGGGGTCTTGAATACTCCACATTTGAGCAAAGAGAAAGCAGAAAAGGTAGAAATCTACATCAAAAAGAAAGAAGTTGTTTAGAAAATTTTTTTCAAGGACGGAATGACATCTAAGAAGAGGCAATGAGTTCCAAAGAAGAAAAATCTGCAAAGTGGCAAAAAGTATGATCTCTTCTTTGGCCACCCTTGTGGAGGCTGTGCTCCTTATTTTGGATGGTATCCTCCCTTGGCAGCCGTGAACATTCAATATTCATAGGGGCCTTCTCACATTAGCCCTATGCACTATCACCACATGGAAGATATTGTTGGTCATTCCGCTCGGATTTACGTGATCCCAAAGAGGATTTTTGTTCAACGCTCAAACCAGCAAGAGGGTTATATTTTCGGGAAGGGTATTGCTACAACCGACACCCATAAGACCTTTACAGGTTACTTTGTTCTCCCGACTAGAGCACTAGGTAATCCCCATAATTTTATAGTGGAGATGCCTCACTGGTTCCAAAAGGAACTAGAAGACTATTCCTTTAAATGTACGGTGGGCATGAATGTCTATCGTGGTTGCTTAGGTAATATCCCAGGTTTCAACCAATGGGGACAACATCGAGTTTTCCATCATGAGGAGGTTCTCATGGCTGCTGGTATAAAAAATACGATCTTAACCACGGGTGAGGGCTTTCGAAAAAAGAATAATATTATCAAGGCCTTTGTTAGCTTCTGGTCGTCAGCAACCAACTCCTTTATATCCCATTTGGAGAGATGAGAGTTACTTTGTGGGACCTGAAGGGAATATGAGGCCTTCCTGCATGTGGAGCTCCTTTTGATGAGTGCACTCCTCCGAATTCCATTTTTAACAAGAACAAGATAGCTCTAAAGGTTATGGATCTTGTTGATGAGCTATATCAGATGACTAAGAAAGAGAAATTCATGGCCAGAGAATGGGTGGCATTATTCTTTAGAATTTTCAACCAGCGAGTATCTAATGATTGTTGGAAACAATAGTTAAAACAAAACAAAATTGACCAAAGCATAAGTTTTGATGATTAACAAATTCAAATTTGAGTATAAATTGATTACTAATGAGTGTGATGAACGTCTTAAGGAATGAAAATCAGCCAAGTCGATTCCCAAGTCGACTCGGACTTCGACTTAGGGTGAAGTCGATCTCGAAGTCGACTCCACATTCGACTTCAACATGTACCTGATGGACAGATTTGAATTTAGAAGGTGAACAGCTGAAGTCGCAGTCAAAGTCGACTCCAACATGCGACTTGGGCGAAGTCGCAAACGAAGTCGACCCCATGATCGACTTGAGTTTCTCAAGTCCAAGTTAAAAGTTCAAGCTCATTTCAAGATGAAGACAACTCAAGATATGAAGACTAATATATTTTTAAAGCAAGCAAGGTACATGAATTCATTCCAAATCAAAGAAGATTTGACCATACAACTTTTCAAGTTCTCTAAGAATCACAAGGTTTGCAAGATTTGAAGCCAATCCAGAATGAAAATAATGTTTCTATTATTGAAGGAAAGTAGCTAAGAAAACAAGAGGTGAATCAACAAGGATCAAACTGTTTTGGCACAAAAATTGGTCAAGTCGCATCCCAAGTCGACTCCAAGATCGACTTGAGGCCAAGTCTGAAACTAAGTCGACCCAGAACTCAGACTTGGAAACTGAAGAGCTGCCGAAGTCGCACACGAAGTCGACTCCAGCATGCGACTTGGGCGAAGTCGCAGACGAAGTCGACTCAACCTGCGACTTGGGAAAGTAACGTTCGAATTTTTGAACGTTGGAACATTTATTGTGCGCCAACCACTTCTATAACGTTCAAAATCTTCCCTCCTCTATATATAGACACTCAAGCAAACGTGGATATACACAAGATAGAGTCTAAAGAGAGGAAAGAAGTGCAAGCAAGAGTCCTTATTTGCTTTTCTCTAAATTTGAGTGACCTATACACTTTAGAAGAAAGAACAAGCTTCAAAGTTGCGATTTGCTTCAACGAAACACAATCGGTTGCTCCTACAGATTCTTCCTCAAGCTGAAACTTGCTACACAACTCAGTAAAGTGTAGATCTTCTTTATTCTTACACTATTGATTGTTTTAGTGCTTGGTTTAAGTTTGGTGATTGAAACCAAGACATTGCAAGTAGAGTTGCGATTGGAGTGTAACTCATCACCTACTTGTGTTGATTGTATATGCCCCATAGAGCTTGAATCTAAAAGAGAGCAGAGGCTCTGGTTGTATATGCCTTCTAGAGCTAGAATCTAGAAGAGAGTAGCGACTCTAGTTGTATTCGTGGAATACATAGTGGATCCCAAGTCACAAGAGGTGTGAGCTTGGAAGAGTGGAGTAGGGAGGTTGCCCGAACCACTATAAAATCTTGTGTGTTGATTTCTATTTCTGCTCTCTACATTATATTGCATACCATTTTGTTTCTTCATAAAGGGAACTATATTAATCCGGGGTAAAAGTTTCTATTTAAGTTTTAAATTTTCATAATACCCAATTCACCCCTCCCCTCTTGGGTAATTGTCATTAACTCGGGACCAACAAGTGGTATCAAAGCAGGTCTTTGAGTTAAACCAAAGAGATCTATTGACATGGCATCCCAATCGACTTCCGTTCCCGCATTTGCCGAAGGCCAATCATTTACTAGGCCACCATTGTTTGATGGGAACAATTTTGGATATTGGAAGCTACGTATCAAACAACTCATCATGGCTACAGATATGGACTCTTGGATTGCAATCCAAGACGATGTGACTTTGCCTATTGATGAAAGAGCTTCCAAATGGAACGATGAGGAAGTGAAAATTGTAAAGAGCAATGCCAAGGCTATGAATTCATTATTTTGTGCTCTTACGGCCTCCGAATATGATAGAGTATCCTCTTGTTTAACTGCCAAAGAAATATGGGATACACTAACTTCTATCTATGAAGGAACCTCTCAAGTCCAAGGGACGAGGAGAAACATTTTGATTGGAGAATTGGAAAATTTTAGGATGTTAGAAATTGAAAATATTTCTGAAATATTTGCTAGATTTTCCAAGATTACTAATGCCTTGAAAGGGCTAGGAAAAGCAATTTCTGAATCTGAGCAGGTCATGAAGATTATAAGGGCATTACCTGAATCATGGACTCCAAAAATCACGGCAATAGAAGAAGCCAAGGATCTTAACACGTTGAAGTTGGAAAATCTTATTAGCTCCTTAATGTCACATGAGCTGATCAAGAAAAGAAACGAAGATCACCACAAAGGCAAAAGAGCCATTGCCTTGAGAGCCGTACAAGACTCGGACGACAACACCTCATCTTCTCAAAATGACGATGAAATTGCCTTACTCATAAAACGATTCAGAAAATTTGTGAGGAGAGGCAGAAATTTCAGAAACTTTAAAGAAAGAAATTCCAAAGAGAAAGAGAAAGAAACAACGAAATGTTACTGATGTGGCGGTTCGGGACACATGCAAGCCCAATGCCCAACGCCCGAAGAAAATAAGGCAAAGGAGCAAAGAAAAGATCGAGGCGACAACAAAAGGTTTCAAAGAAACAAAGGAAGAGGCTTGTACGTGAATGAAGAAGAATCTATAACAAATAGCTCCTCAAGTGAAGAATGCGAAGCGGATTGTGCAAGAATTTGCTGCATAGCAAATACCAACATATGCTTTGCAGTCACGGAAATCTTGGAGGATCAAGCTACTTCAATGGACTGCACAAGTAGTCAAGAGGTAATCTCCAAATAGAAATCTTTTTCAAATTTTTCTACAAATGAATGCCTTAAATGTGCTGAGTTAGAAGAACTTCAACAAGCCTATGATTCATTATATGAAGAAATAAAGAAATTAGGAAACAAGTTTACAATAAAGAAAAGACAATGTGGTGCAGTAATAATTGTAAATGGTAAACTTGCTGAAAAATTAGATAAATTAAAAAATGAAAAGAATACTTTGGAAAATGAGTTAGAGAAACTTAAAAATGAAAATGAATCATTAAATGAATCTCTTTCCAAGTTCTCTAATCCAGGAGAAAATGTGAAAATGTTCTTAAAAATGACAATACAAACTTGCAAGAAAGGACTTGTGTATAATACATTTGAACAAAAGAAATCTAATGCTCCAAGAAACAACCCCAAATCTATTTATATTAAACCTAAGATAAATCAAGTAGTTTGGACCAAAAGACCAACTGAGGAACGAATTACCAAGTGGCTCCCTATTTCTAGACTTCCGGGAGCTTGTAATTTTTGCAACAAGTTAGGACACAAGGTCTATTAATGTAATTTAAGAAAACTTCAAAACCTTGTTGCAAAATTGGTTTGGATGCCGAAAAGCATTGGATTTATGGCTTCAAAGATAGATCAACATAAACTCCAAAGGATAACTAACCCAAACGGACCCATAAAATGGGTACCAAAAGGATGAGCTCCACTCAAATTAATTTTTGCAGGTATGTCTTAAAGCTAAGGCCAATAACGTATGGTTTATGGATAGCGGTTGCTCAAGACATGACAGGAGAAAAAGGACTATTTCACAAAATCAACCCATGCAATGAAGGAACGGTAGCTTTCGGAAATAATAAAAAAGGTAAAATAAAAGGTAAAGGAAATATCTATGGTAGTTCAAATGCATGTTTTGAAAATGTTCTATTTGTTGAAGGACTCAAACACAACCTAATGAGTATTAGTCAACTATGTGATAAAGGATATAAAGTTGTATTTGAATCCTCTATATGTAATGTTATTGATGATGACGAGCACATAATATTTAGTGGCAAAAGACATGGAAATGTATATTTGGTTCGCCTTGATGACCTAGAAGGAAAATGTCTAATAGCCATAGAAAATAATCCATGGAAATGGCATACAAGGCTTGGACATATAAATATGTCAAATATTAAAATTTTATGGAAAAAGAATTTGGTACAAGGATTACCAAAGCTCAAATATGACAAAGATAATATTTGTAAAACCTGTCAACTATATAAACAACCAAAAATGTCATTTTCGACCACACAGGAAATTTCAACAACTAGACCACTTGAATTGCTACATATGGATCTTTATGGGCCATCAGACATTTTAACTCTTGGTGGGAAAAAGTATGTGTATGTAATTGTGGATGACTTTTCTAGATTTACTTGGATTATACTCTTAGCTAGCAAAGATGAAGCATTTTCAATGTTTGTCTCGTTTTCAACTTTGGTGCAAAATGAAAAACAAAGTTCAATCATTTCCATTAGAAGTGACCATGGTGGTGAATTTGAAAATAGTCGATTCATAGAATTTTGCAATGAAAAGGGAATTCACCATACATTTTCTGCACCAAGAACTCCTCAACAAAATGGAGTTGTTGAAAGGAAAAACCGGACAATTCAAGAAATGGCTAGGACCATGCTAAATGAGAGTAAATTGTCCAAGAGATTTTGGGGTGAAGCTGTAAGTACAGCTTATCATGTATTAAACGGAGTTACCATTAGAGCAATATTGAAAAAGACCCCATATGAACTTTGGAAAGGCAGTAAACCAAACATATCGTATCTCCATACTTTTGGATGTATTTGTTATGTGTTAAATAATGGAAAAATAAATTTGGGAAAACTAGATGCCAAAAGTGATGAAGCTATTTTCTTGGGTTATTCATCAAATAGCAAAGCACATAGAATTTTCAACAAAAGAAATCAAACAATAGAAGAATCAATATATGTTGTTTTTGATGAATTTAACCAAACTCCGAGAAAGGAGGATGAACTAAGTGACGCAGATGATACAAAAGCAAAACAACAAGAACAACAAAAGGAAACCGACCTCAAGCCAGAAAACTCCATGGAGGAAGAGGTAAGTGAAGGTAATGATTCCTACAAACCTCCAATTGATTTAAAGTTCAAAAATGCCCATCCAATTGAGCAAGTCATTAGAAATATTTATGAAGGAGTAAAAACTATGAGATCAAAGCAAAGTATTTGTGGACAATATGCATTCGTGTCAAAAATTGAACCAACCACTATTGAACAAGCTCTTAATGATGAAAACTGGGTTATTGCAATGCAAGAAGAGCTAAATCAATTTGAAAGGAATGATGTATGGCATTTAGTTCCTAGACCAAATGGTTATACCATTATTGGTACCAAATGGATATTTAGGAACAAATTCGACGAAAGCGGACTTGTAATTAGAAACAAAGCTAGATTAGTAGCCAAAGGGTATTCCCAGGAAGAAGGGATTGATTTTGAAGAATCATATGCACCTGTGGCTAGATTAGAAGCCATACGCATCTTACTAGCATTTGCTTCTCACATGAATTTCAAATTGTTTCAAATGGATGTGAAAAGCGCATTTTTGAATGGATACTTGAATGAAGAAGTATATGTTGAACAACTCCCTGGATTTGAAGAAAATGATCAATCTAAATATGTTTATAAGCTGACCAAAGCATTATATGGACTAAAATAAGCCCCAAGAGCTTGGTATGAAAGACTAAATAGATTTTTGATTGATCATGAATTTCAAAGAGCGAAAGTTGACACTACTTTATTCATCAAATATAAAAGTAAAAACATCTTAATTGTGCAAATCTATGTAGATGATAAATATTTGGTGCTACTGATGAAACTCTATGCTAAGAATTTTCTAAGATCATGCAGAGCGAATTTGAAATGAGCATGATGGGAGAACTAAATTTCTTCCTTGGACTACAAATCAAGCAACAAAGCGAAGGAATATTCTTAAATCAGTCCAAATACGTCAAAGAAATGATAAAGAAATTTGGAATGCAAACTACTAAAGGAACAAATACTCCAATGAGTTCAACAATCAAGATCGACACGGACGAAAACGGTAAATGTATCGATCAAAAGCTTTATAGAAGTATGATAGGATCATTGTTGTATTTAACTGCTTCTAGACCAGATATATTTTTCAGTGTTTGTATGTGTTCTAGATTCCAAGCATGCCCTAAAGAATCACATTTATTGGCTGTAAAGAGAATTTTTAAATATTTGATAAATACTACTAATCTTGGACTATGTATCCAAAGGGGTCAACATTTGACTTAATCGGGTATTCGGATGCGGATTTTGCCGGCTACAAAGTAGATAGAAAAAGTACTAGTGGAACCTGTCAATTTCTTGGAAATATGTTGGTTTCATGGTATTCAAGAAAACAAACCAGTGTTGCTCTATCTACTGCAGAAGCCGAATATATAGCCGCCGGAAGCTGTTGTGCCCAACTACTTTGGATGAAACAACAATTAAAAGACTATGTCATTGATTATTACAATATTCCTATTAGATGTGATAACACAAGTGTTATATGTTTGACAAAGAATCCTGTATTGCATTCAAGAACCAAGCATATAGATGTAAGACATCATTTTATTCGAGAACATGTTGAAAATCATGATATTTGTTTGGAATATGTGAAAACTGAGGAACAAGTTGCTGACATTTTTACCAAGCCATTAGCAAAGGAATCATTTTATAAAATTAGAAATGAAATGGGAATGATTGAATTAAATTAAGAAAAATTATACAAGAAAATCGAATCTGAAAAAGGTCAAGTCGATGAGTCAAGTCGACTCCGAGAAAGCCAAGTCGACTCTAGCGAAGTCGACTTGGGAGATGTGAAGTCAACTCTGCGCGCGCGACTGTCCGCCTTCTCTTCTTTTTCTTTCCTTCTTCTTCTTCTTCCTCTTATTTTTCCCGCGCCGTTTCTCCCTTTTCCAGCGTTTTCTCTCCGGCGTCGGTCTCTCTCTTTCTCCCTGTTCTCCGGCAACTGCATCTCTCTATCATTCTCTCCTTCTCTCTCACTCTCTGTCTTTCTCTCTCTGCTTCAATCTCTCTCTCTCTCATTCTCTCCCTCTCAGTCTCCCTCTCAGTTTCTCTCTCATTCTATCTCTCTCTCAGCTTAAATCTCTCTATCTCAGTCTCATCTCTGTCTCATTAACTCTCTCATTTGCCTGTCTCCTTCTCTTCACCTCAGTCTCTCTCTTTCTACCTCTCTAAATTTCAAAACCAATGGCTCCAAAGACTAGACCTCCCAAGTTAGCTGTCTCAAAACCCTCTCTCAAACCTGTTCCCAGAAAATCTACATCTCATATATCCCATACTGAAGACGAAGTGCCTAGGAGACAACGTACCTCCTCAAAGCGAGCCCGGGAAGAACCATCCACTTCCACTGGCCGCCAGGTGCGTTTTCAAACGGGAACTCCGTCAACCACAGCTGGTCGTGAGGAACAACCCCAAACCTCACACAGCACTCAATCTGGAGCAAGAAGGAAAGGGAACAAAGCTGGGAAAGCTCAAGTGTTGAAGATGCCGACTACGTACTTCAAAACCGAAATCCAGCACAGTCGGTTCTACAAACACTTCTACGAGAGGAAGGTATTCATTCCTAAAATAATTGATTTCAAGTTTCTGAAAGATTATGGGTCAGATATAGAAGATCTATTGGAATTTCAAGGTTGGACCAAGCTGCTAAAGGAAGATGAAAGAGTCTATCCGGATCTAACCAGGATTTTCTATTATTTATGGGATGAGAAATATTATAGCAGTTTTGTAAAAGGAGTTAGCATGTTCTTTGGAGTTGGAGTAACTCCAAATTTGGAAGGAGCAATGATCAACATCGGACAGATACTCGAGGTTCCGCATGAAGATGAGCCACTCCCTGCAGATCTCTCACTTGATCAGATATATAATCAGCTCACTCGGAGCAATAAATATCATCCAGGGATCAAGTTTCTGCATTACATGGATATGTCTCCAAAGATACGGGTTCTACGTCTGTTGATAGCCCACTGCATCTACCCTAAGGGCGGAGGACGGAATCAACTGAACCCTCAAGAAGCTGGGATACTATGAAAAATCGTGAACAGGGTAAAAGTCAGCCTTCCCCGTTTGTTCATTGAAGCTCTCAGCTGCAGAAAGGACAATCCACGGGGAGTTCTACCCTACGGCACCTGGATCACGAAGATTCTTGAGCACTTTGAAGTGGATATTGAAGGTGAGCCCTTCGAAGTACTAAAATCCACTAACGCAATCAACAAGGCATTGATCCAGAGAATGAAGATCAATGTGCATGAACTCAGGGCCGAAGTAGAAGCTCCTGAAGAGGAAAGACGAGCATATACTGAGGGGGAGCAGCCTCCAGAAGCCCAACCGGATCCTCCACAGGATATCCCTGAGGAGCCAGTCTCTCCCATATCACTTGGATCCTTCTCTCCATGGGGATCAGCCATTCCAGATCCGGCACCTCAACCATCATCTCAGGAGAACTCTACAGACCATTCAAGATGAAATAGCTACCCTACGAGATGAAATGGGTCAACAGGAAAATAGAGTTACCAGTCTCATCTCTGGAGTCCTCACAACCATCATGGACTTGCATTCCCGACAAGATCGTATCGATCGGTAAATGCGCACTGTCCGGTACCATCTCGCATCTGGGCGTCATCGTAATCAGCCCATACCTGAACTAGATCCGTTTGAATCCGGATCAGTTCATCGAGATCCAACCCCCGCACCTGTTTCATCCTTCTACTCGTCTGCTCATGTTCGACCCGTCAAACCTACTCAATCTTCATATCCCATTTCCAAATTTCAATTCACCAAATCCTTAGTAATTGAATCTCATTTTGAGTGATTGACAAAAAGAGGGAGATAGGATAGAGTTTGTTTTGAGTGAGTTTTAGGACATGACATAGGTTTTTTGGGTTGGGTAGCTTGTATCAGGTTTTCTTTTTTGCTTTACATTGTAATCTGTATGAATCATGATGATATGAAATATGTTTTATGCTCAAATGTTTGTTTCATGCTCTGTTTGAAAGATATTTGATGTTCTATTTTGGAAACTATATGAATGTGATTTTCTTGAAAGGTACAAACTCAAATTAGTTTTATCAATCATCAAAAAGGGGGAGATTGTTGGAAATAATAGTTAAAACAAAACAAAATTGACCAAAGCATAAGTTTTGATGATTAACAAATTCAAATTTGAGTATAAATTGATTACTAATGAGTGTGATGAATGTCTTAAGGAATGAAAATCAGCCAAGTCGATTCCCAAGTCAACTCGGACTTCGACTTAGGGTGAAGTCGATCTCGAAGTCGACTCCACATTCGACTTCCACATGTACCTGATGGACAGATTTGAATTTGGAAGGTGAACAGCTGAAGTCGCAGTCGAAGTCGACTCCAGCATGCGACTTGGGCGAAGTCGCAGACGAAGTCGACCCCAGGATCGACTTGAGTTTCTCAAGTCCAAGTTAAAAGTTCAAGCTCATTTCAAGATGAAGACAACTCAAGATATGAAGACTAATATAATTTTAAAGCGAGCAAGGTACATGAATTCATTCCAAATCAAAGAAGATTTGACCATACAAGTTTTCAAGTTCTCTAAGAATCACAAGGTTTGCAAGATTTGAAGCCAATCGAGAATGAAAATAATGTTTCTATTATTGAAGGAAAGTAGCTAAGCAAACAAGAGGTGAATCAACAAGGATCAAACTGTTTTGGCACAAAAACTGGTCAAGTCGCATCCCAAGTCGACTCCAAGATCGACTTGAGGTCAAGTCTGAAACCAAGTCGACCTAGAACTCAGACTTGGAAACTGAAGAGCTGCCGAAGTCGCACACGAAGTCGACTCTAGCATGCGACTTGGGCGAAGTCGCAGACGAAGTCAACTCAACCTGCGACTTGGGAAAGTAACGTTTGAATTTTTGAACGTTGGAACATTTATTGTGCGCCAACCACTTCTATAACGTTCAAAATCTTCCCTCCTCTATATATAGACACTCAAGCAAACGTGGATATACACAAGATAGAGTTTAAAGAGAGGAAAGAAGTGCAAGCAAGAGTCCTTATTTGCTTTTCTCTAAATTTGAGTGATCTGTACACTTTCAAAGAAAGAACAAGCTTCAAAGTTGCGATTTGCTTCAACGAAACACAATCGGTTGCTCCTACAGATTCTTCCTCAAGCTGAAACTTGCTACACAACTCAGTAAAGTGTAGATCTTCTTTATTCTTACACTATTGATTGTTTTAGTGCTTGGTTTAAGTTTGGTGATTGAAACCAAGACGTTGCAAGTAGAGTTGTGATTAGAGTGTAATTCATCACCTACTTGTGTTGATTGTATATGCCCCTTAGAGCTTGAATCTAGAAGTGAGCAGAGGCTATGGTTGTATATGCCTCCTAGAGCTAGAATCTAGAAGAGAGTGGAGACTCTAGTTGTATTCGTGGAATACATAGTGGAACCCAAGTCACAAGAGGTGTGAGATTGGAAGAGTGGAGTAGGGAGGTTGCCCGAACCACTATAAAATCTTGTGTGTTGATTTCTATTTCTGCTCTCTACATTATATTGCATACCATTTTGTTTCTTCATAAAGGGGACTAGATTAATCCGGGGTAAAAGTTTCTATTTAAGTTTTAAATTTTCATAATACCCAATTCACCCCTCTCCTCTTGCGTAATTGTCATTAACTCAGGACCAACAATGATGACTGACCCTCCAATATTACTGAGTTCATGCCAGGGCATAAGGCAGTCTATGGCTCCCTCTTGAACGTCTACAGCGAGTATAACCTGAGGTCGAGCTTGCCTTCTTTCTATGGCTTTGGGTTTTTGTAGACATCTATCCTTCTTGCTCGTCTTATGGTCTTATGAAGTAGTCGTGCCTTTATGTTGCCTTTGAGATAGCTCAAGGCAAGCGCTTTGCCTTAACGCCTAGAGTGTTATTGTGAAACCCGACCGTATACGCATTATTTCGACCGTATACGTGTCATTTCAATATTTGTAATTTTATAAATATTTTATGAATAAATGAAAATTCATGAATTATATTGATGGATATGTGTATTGGAGATTGAAATAATGCAATTAGGAATTTAACCCCGTGAATAGTGCACGTGAATAGTGAATGTGATTAGTAACCGGGGATTAAGACACGTGATTAAGAGTTATCACTTGGATTAACTTAATCACAAAAAGACAAAATAGAGATTTAATCACTACAAGACAAAATAGCAATTCTTTTGGATATTTTAATCCAAATTTGGATTTTTGTGGAAAAAAAGAAAAAAATTCATAAATTGCAATTCGGGCGCCGAAATTCGATGAATTTTTTTATGGATGGTTAAAAATAAATGATGGACATGATGAATGGATTAAGATGTGATAAAAATCACAAATCAAAGGTCAAGATGAAGCATCAAATACAAAGTGAAAAAGTGAATCAACTTTACATTAATTGAGCATTTGACTTTTAATTAAAATAAAAAATTAAAAATTTAAAAAATTAAAAGCAAAGCAGCTACATGTCAGGACGTGCAGGGGGTAAATTTTATGTAAAGACAATGATGATAATTTTGAAATGGAAATGAATATTTTTATTTTATGGAACAGTTTTGGTTTATAACTGTGATATGTGAAATATATTTCATGTTGGATGAATGATGGAAATTTTCCATGTATTGATGATAAAAAAAAATAAAAAATTCTGCCGTGTGATCAGGTTAACAATCCTGAGTCACGTTTACCAATCAAAACGATCCCGGAGTAAGGCTTCTAAGCACCTCGGTTCGGGGCGCCACATAATTTGGTATCAGAGCATGGATTGGTAAATAGGCAGAAAAGGAAAGAAATGACTAAGCTAGAATACATGAAATTATGATTATGACTGATTTATTATTATTGATGAATATTGATGTTATACTAATAAATGTTTCATGAAGTTGAAAATGCCGCTCACCAGAGATAGAGCTAGAGCCAACAAAGGAAAGGCCCCAATAGAAGAATCAGTTGATCAAACAAGGGATGAAGCCAGTAAAAGAACTTATAGGGCTGAAATCGAGGAGCAATCCTCTAGGACCCGCCCACGGCGAGAGGAAAGCCCAAGACCTCAAGCAGAGATCAATATAGAAGAAAGAATTGTTGCGGCCATCGAGAAAGCTATGCGGCAATGGACAGCCCAGACTGCTAGGTTATTACAAGAAATAAGGAACCAGCAGGCCCCGCCATCAAGAGGAGACAGGGAAAGACCGGGGCCCTCGGCCAATCCCGGCACATCAAGGGGAGTGGAGGATAGTCTCCTTGAGGCCGACAGAAAGGCAATCAATGCCTTTCTTGCCCAGTGCCCACCTAAGTTTGCAGGGGAACCGGACCCCCTCATTGTAGAGCAGGGGATTATAGAAATAAGAAATTTTTCAGGATATCGCCTTACAATGATCAGCAGAAAGTGTTATGCGTTACTCACCTACTAGTAGAAGATGCTTATGAATGGTGGGAAACGCTAATGGTCACTATGCCACATTCGGAGCAAGTTACGTGGCATGAATTTTTTTTGAGGAATTTAATAAAGAATATCTTCCTGTAGGGCTACAGAGCCAAAGGGTGATAGAGTTCGAAAAACTCTACCAAGGCAGGATGACAGTCACAGAATATGCTATAAAGTTCAATGCCTTGGTAATATATGTTCCATGGATCGCTAACGTGCCAGAAAATAAGGCACAAAGATTTCAAAGGGGATTAAGACCCCAATTAAGAGAGGGGTTAGCCCCGTTACTAATAAAAGACTATGCTTCTAGCATTGAGAGAGCTAGGGCATTGGAGATGGAGTCTATGAGGACTCAGGAGATTAGACAAGCTCAAAAACAATTCTTTTCAACCTCCAGGAAGGTGAGGTCAATAAAGGAAAAAGGGGAATCGCCGAGAGAAAGAAGATCGGCGACAAGACACAGAGCACCCTGACTTACAGAACTTGCCACAAACGCCATTCAGGTGAATGTTTATAAGGAACGGGGAAATGCTACAAATGTGGCCAAACCGGTCATGTGGCCCGGGACTGCGGGATCGACGAAGCCAAGATAATAAAGTGCTTCAACTGTGGTCAAGTCGGACACATTTCGCCCAATTGTCCGAATAAGCCACAAGGAGCACCAGCTCGAGGGAGGCCGGCCGAGCAAAAAGTCCTCGCCATTGCCAATCGACCCGGTACTGCTACCAACCCAGTGCGTGTCCAAGCCCTCACCCGAACGGAGTCACAAGAGATGGAGGAAAAAGTGATTACAGGTATGATTTACATTTTGGAAAATTCTGCAGTAGCTTTATTTGATTCTGGAGCTACGCATTCATTTATATCATACCAATTCGTAATCAAACACGCACTTTGGGTAGAGGAAACCAGTAGTACTATACATGTAGAATCCCCAGTATATAGGTTGGCAAGTATAAATCAAATCTGCAAAGCATGTCCTATTAGGATGGAACAAAAATATTGGAAGCTGATCTCATCCTATTACCCATGACAGAGTTTGATGTCATACTAGGGATGGATTGGCTAAGTCAATGGGGTGCAACAATTGATTGTAGAAATAAAAAGGTGCAATTTGAAACACCAAAAGATGAAATAGAGATCAGTAAAATGAGACAGCCAGAAAACACAATAAGAATGGTATCAGCTATGAAAGCAGCTAAGTTGATACGTCAACAATGTACAGCTTATTTGGTCTCTATAAACACAATAAAAGGAGATGGGGTACCTATGGATCAAATTCTAGTAGTAA
Source organism: Annona cherimola (assembly GCA_030490835.1). Taxonomy (NCBI): domain Eukaryota; kingdom Viridiplantae; phylum Streptophyta; class Magnoliopsida; order Magnoliales; family Annonaceae; genus Annona; species Annona cherimola. Next base: position 50,847,243 of record CM059972.1, on the reverse strand, counting down.
ACGAATTTCCAGATATTTTTCTAAAGGAGATATGTAATTTACCACCGGAAAGGGAGATAGATATGGAAATAGAAATTATCTTACGGACAACCTCAATATCTAAGGCCCCATATAGGATGGCAGCAGCCGAATTGGCTGAGTTGAAAGTACAAATTCAAGATTTATTAGATAAGGGATTTATTAGACCCTATGCATCACCTTGGGGAGCTCCAGTACTATTTGTAAGGAAAAAGGATAGGAGTTTGAGACTCTGCATTGATTAGAGAGAATTGAACAAAGTAACAGTAAAAAATAAGTACCCACTCCTAAGAATAGATGATCTTTTTGATCAGTTGAAAGGAACTTCGACATTTTCAAAAATTGATCTGCAGTCAGGATACCACCAGTTGAGGATATGTCCAAAGGACGTCCATAAAACAGCATTCAGAACAAGATATGGGCATTATGAATTCTTAGTCATGCCATTTGGACTAACGAATGCCCCAGCTGTGTTTATGGATATGATTAATAGAATTTTTCGAGAATTTTTGGATCAATTTGTGGTGGTATTCATTGATGATATATTGATTTATTCAAAGACAGAAGAAGAACATGAGAAGTATTTAAGGATAGTGTTGGAAATTCTTCGAAGGGAGAAATTATATGCTAAATTCAAGAAATGTGAGTTTTGGTTGAAATAGGTAGCCTTTCTCGGCCACATTATATCCGAGAAGGGAATACAAGTGGATCCTTAAAAGATTGAGGCAATAACAAAATGTCCACAGCCAACAAATATCACGGAAATAAGAAGTTTCCTAGGGCTAGCTGGCTACTACAGAAGATTTGTGGAAGGATTCTCACAATTGTTAGCTTCACTCACAAAGCTGACAAGGAAAGGAGTTAGGTATGAATGGACACAGGAATGTGAGAATAGCTTCCAAGAATTAAAGAAAAGACTGGTAAAAGCTCCAATTCTAACACTACCTACGGAGAAGGAAGGGTTTGTGATCTATAGTGATGCCTCAAAGAAAGGATTAGGATGTGTACTGATGCAAAATGAAAAATTATATCATACGCATCCCGGCAACTCAAGCCAAATGAGGTAAACTATCCAACCCATGATTTAGAATTGGCAGCAGTAGTCTTTGCCTTGAAAATTTGGATACATTATTTATATTAAGTTAAATGTGAGGTCTATACTGATCATAAGAGCCTCAAGTACATTTTTACTCAAAAAAAAGTTAAATATGAGGCAAAGAAGATGGCTCGAGTTACTAAAGGATTATGACCTCGACATTTTATATCATCCAGGCAAAGCTAATGTAGTAGCTGATGCGCTAAGTAGAAATGTTAGCTTAGCACATTTCATCACAAAGGAAGAAGGGCTATTACAAGAATTGAGACAATTAGAATTAATTGTAAGCCCACCTGGGGTACAAGTCAGATTGTCTCAATTACAAATCCAGTCAGATTTATTTGAGCAAATTAAAATCACTCAACAAGAAAATGGGGATTTCAAGAATTATGTAGAGAAAATGATCAAGAAAAATCCCAGTGAATACACACAAGATGAACATGGGATGTACAGATATAGAGGTCGCCTGTGTATACCCAATCAAGAGGAAGTAAAGGAACAGATATTGAAAGAAGCACATTTCTCTCCATTTTCGATGCATTCAGGCAGCACCAAGATGTATCAAGACATCAAAAAGATGTATTGGTGGAATAATATGAAGAGAGAAATTGCTGAATATGTGGCTAAGTGCCTAACATGTCAAAGGGTTAAGGCTGATCATCAAAGAACCCCTGGAAAATTACAGTCGCTCGAAGTCCCATAATGGAAATGGGATGATATTACTATGGATTTTATTGAAGGGTTGCCAAGAACCCATAATGGAAATGATGCTATATGAGTCATAGTAGAAGATTATCAAAGGTAGCTCATTTCCTAGCCATCAAGAAAAATTTTACTGTTGAGCGACTGGCTAAAATTTATTATGAGGAGATAGTGAGACTGCATGAAGTACTTAAGTCAATAGTTTCCGATCGAGATTCCAGTTTTACATCTCGATTTTGGAAAAGTTTACATCAAACCTTAGGTACACAACTGAAATTCAGCATAACATTTCATCCTCAGACTGATGGGCAGACAGAAAGGGTAAATCAAATAGTAGAGGATATGCTGAGAATGTGCACAGTAGAATTTGGAGGATCATGGGATGAATATTTGGCTATGGCAAAATTAGCTTATAACAACAATTATCAAGCAAGTATTCAAATGGCCCCATTTGAAGCTTTATATGGACGGAAATGCAGAACTCCTCTAAACTGGGATGAAGTGGGAGAAAGAAAATTGGCTCCAGACCTCTCAAAGAGAATGACAGAAAAAGTTCAAGTGATTTGCCAGTGTATACTCACCGCCCAGAGCAGGCAAAAGAGTTACACCAATTGCAAAAGAAGGGATTTAAATATCCAAGTTGGGGATCACGTATTTGTTAAGGTAACGCCATTCAAAGGAGTCACCCGGTTTGGAAAGAGGGGAAAATTAAACCCAAGATATGTCGGACCCTTTGAAGTTTTGGAAAAGATAGGCAGTCTAGCCTATAGAATAGCCTTGCCACCAGCCCTCAATGCCATCCACAATGTCTTTCACATCTCCATGCTAAGGAAATATGTTTCTAATCCTACCCATGTGTTGATAGCAGAGAATTTGCCAATCCAAGAACATTTAAACTATGAGGAAAGGCCAATCAAAATATTGGATTTCAAGATCAAGAAACTACGTAACAGAGAGATCGAATATGTAAAGGTACAATGGAATCGATATTCAGAATCCGAAGCTACTTGGGAGTTACGAGAGGAACTTGAAAGAAAATATCCTCAATTATTTAAGGAAAGATAGGTTTCGGGACGAAACCTATTGTAAGGGGGGGAGAATTGTGAAACCCGACCATACATGCGTCATTTCAACCATATACGTGTCATTTCAATATTTGTAATTTTGTATTTATTTTATGAATAAATGAAAATTCATGAATTATATTGATGGATATGTGTATTGGAGATTGAAATAATGCAATTAGGAATTTAACCCCATGAATAGTGCACGTGAATAGTTAACGTAATTAGTAACCGGGGATTAAGACACGTGATTAAGAGTTATCACTTGGATTAACTTATTCACAAAAAGACAAAATAAAGATTTAATCACTACAAGACAAAATAGCAATTCTTTTGGATATTTTAATCCAAATTTGGATTTTTGTGGAAAAATAGAAAAAATTCATAAATTGCAATCCGGACGTCGGAATTCGATGAAATTTTTTATGGATGGTTAAAAATACATGATGGACATGATGAATGGATTAAGATGTGATAAAAATCACAAATCAGAGGTCAAGATGAAGCATCGAATACAAAGTGAAAAAGTGAATCAACTTTACATTAATTGAGCATTTGACTTTTAATTAAAATAAAAAATTAAAAGCAAAGCAGCTACATGTCAGGTCGTGCAGGGGGGTATCTTGACCAAAATCAATGGTCAAAATTCATCCAAATCAAAGATCAATGGCTAGGATTAATTTAGCTTAATTTAATTAATTTTAAAAATAAAAAAAATAGGTAGAAAATTAGGGCTGCTATAGGAGGGTTGGAGCAGGCATAGGGTGGTTGCTCTTGGCTCAAGGCATCTTTTGAAATTAGAAAAAACACATTTGCAATTTTACACCTTGAGCTAAAGGGGGTGAAATGCAAATTCATGAAATTTGAAGCACTATAAATAGGGGAGCATGCCTTGGACGAATTCACAGCCATCCCAAGCTCAAAAATCATTTGTGCAACTTCATTTTCCATCCCCACATGTTTTAGCCTTGAAGAATAGAAGGTTGGAGAGATAAAGTGTGAGAAAAAGAGGCGTATATCCACTTCGGGTAAGTGATTTCTACCCAAATTTCTTTTGGATGTTAAGTAAGGTAAAACCATGCTTAGATAATGCCTAAGAATGAGAAAATAAGTATAGATATAATATTTAAATGGAATTATGCCAAAACATAAAAAATTTGGAGCGAAGATAGGGTATTTGGGAAGATAGCATATGATATGTGAAAATAATGCTCCAAAATTTATAAATGATGATTTGGGATGTATGATTATAATAAATATGATTTTGGAATGATGATATATTAATTTCATGATTTTTGGAATTAAGGATTATGCTTAAGTGAATTTATGTTGATTTTTAGTATATGGAGAAAATAATTTTTTTCGCCAAGTAAATGATGATAAATTCAAAATGTATGAAATGTCCTATGTTATACTAGGCATAAGGTATGTCACGGTATTTTTTATTTTTTGAAAAAATATCAATTTTTGGAACCCATGAATAGTAACCACGTCTCTGTGAACAGTAACTCAGATGAACAGTATTTTGGTACAGTGATTTGCTATAGTGAACAACGTGCTTTCGAAGAAAAATTGAGATTAATATTTAAATATAAGGATGAAAATTTTGAAGAACCCATAGATAAAAATATCCATATAAAAATAATGCCCAAATATTATAGAGCATGCATGGGAAGCAGCTTTAATAGAAGAAATGAAATTATCCTTTCTCCTTGAATAGGAAAAGGGAAAGAGAAGGTCGAAGACACCCACTAAGATGGTAAGCAAATTATATGTTTTGCAAATTATTTCTAAAATGCTTTAAATTGTTTGCGAATTGCTTTGTGAAATTTATTTAAGGTTGACCATGCCTATAACTGCTTTACATGAACTGAAGTTTGTTTTGTTAAATTACTTACTAAATATTTTTATGAAAGTGTTTATGATTTGCAAATATCATGTCGGCATGTGTATGAGAATGAGCATGTGCACGAGGAATAGGCCTTAGTCGAGGTAGTAAGCGGACCAGATGTCCCCCTCGCTATTGCCAAGTCGCTTAATAGGCCCAGCCGGTGGCCACCTCCCTGAAATGGGAGTATGTATGGGATAGGCGCCTAGCTAGCGTCGCATCCAAAGGAATGTCATGAATGCTATGTATGGATTGCATTTGCATTTTATGAAATGCATGAAAATGATTGATAAATTATGTATAACTTGCTTACTGAGTATTATTACTCACCCATGCTTTTTCAACAACAGACAGGAAAAGATGATGATGGCAGCATGTAAAATGACATGTAGTTTCGATGAAATATTGTATGTGTAAATTTTATGAAAGACAATGATGATAATTTTGAAATGAAAATGAATATTTTTGTTTTATGGAATAGTTTTGGTTTATAACTGTGATATGTGAAATATATTTCATGTTGGATGAATGATTGAAATTTTTCATGTATTTATGATAAAAAAAAAAATCTGCCGTGTGATCAGGGCAACAATCCTGATTCACGTTTACCAATCAAAACGATCCCGGAGTAAGGCTTCTAGGCACCTCGATTCGGGGCGCCACAGTTATGTAATATCTTTAAAGGCCTAAATCAAATTGTATATAACGAGATAGGCCCGGAGCATGCCATTTCATATTTCCCTACTCATTTTCTCCTTGGATGGCTTGGGTTCTACTTTCCTCGAATTTATGGAGTCAAGGAAGTCACCCAGTTTCTTTCTCGATGCTTGATGTTGAAGAAATTCACAAGGCGAAATTTGGCCAGTTATAATTTCGAGGAGATGACTAAACTTCTCATTCAGACTAGTTATTTTGAAGAGAGATTTTTTTCATATGTTTCCCTTTATGAGTGGTCAACAAAATTTTCATCTGAGGAGCTGAAGCTTCACGAGAAGGAATTCACATTATTTCTTCAATCGGGTCTTCTAGTTTGTAGGGATGTGCCTTGTTTTGAGGTCAAGCCATATTATCCTCATCTGTTCGCACGTCAATTTGGCTTTGATTAGGATCGTCCTGCATATCCCCCCCTCCCGGCATTCCAAGGTATCAAAGGGAAGTTAGCATTGGACCACTTCATTGGCTTGCAGTTTGCTCACATTTTGAAGGGATTAAGTTTTCTTACAAGCTTAAATTTCCTTCCATTGACCATTGAAACCGAGCAACTCAAGATTATGTGCATTGGTATGGCATTTGTGCGGGGAAGGTTGTTAAGCAAGTTGTGCTAAATCTCACTTTTGAGCTTTTAAGCCCTTGAACTTCCACCAGCTGGGAGAAGTTAGGGTTAGTGATGTCGTTTGAGGTGAGACACTTCAAAGAACCTAATACGGAGGAGATCGAAGCCCACTGTGTTCAATTTATTGATTCTTTCAAGGCCTACCCCAGGATTGTCAGGTGTAATTTTCATCGCACGGACTGAGTTGCAGAAAGAAAAGAGTATATCCACCACGACACTGAGCCTGCAAGGAAGACTCTTTGCCTATGGAAACTTAGAGTATGACTCTTCCATTATTTAATTGTCTCTTTTTATGTATTGTTATCCTTATTCACCCTCTTTTTTGCAAAATACAACGTCAAGCTTCCTAAAGTTATATATCAGCCAAAACCGATCAGTAGCTTTTTGTTTCCAAATAAGCCTGCCAACTCAAAGGCTGCAGAGTCTTTCACATGATCCTTGTAGCGAGAAATGAAAAACCCACAAGGCCAAGGATTCATCTCCTACTATTGGACCTTCAAACCCTCTACAAGAGAAAGGTTCCTCGGGATAGGAAAAAATTGTAAAAGATTTTGGAGTTGATATGACAGGAGATTTTGATGGAGGATCATGCCTTATTGAAATTTTTCGGCAGCCTGAGGCTTCCGAGGAATAGGGGAAAGCATCAATGCTGAATGCTGCTACGAATTCTTCCATTAATCATGGAGTGAGTAAGGATGCATGTCGAGGTGCAAAATAATTATCCTGAACTACTAGCCACCAGTGACATGCTTTAAGTGACCTCTTAGGTTTCCATATAGAGTTAAATATGAATCAGGTGGACCAACCCATGAGGTCCTATGGTAGCGGTCTCATATTTTCTGTGGCGCCCCAGCCCAAGCTTCATAACATTAGCCTTAGTCCGGGACCGTTATTGATTAGCAAACGTGATCGGGATTGTTGCCCTTTCACACGGCGAATTTTATTAGATATTTATCCACTTAAACTTAACTCCTTAGGAGTTTATATCATTCCACACATTCCAATTTCCATCAAATGCCCTTTTTGTTCATTATACCATTTGAGAAATAGACGAGCTGCGTATATGTCTATTAAATTGCTCGTTATTTACGCAAGTATACGTGTCATGACAAGTAATAAAGAGTGAGTAGAGTATCGTTCCCACGAGGAATTGTTAACCGGAATTATTAATTAGTTAAATTGCTTTCGATGGGTGGAAAATTCTGAGTTTTTATGGTTCAACTAAACTAACGATTGCAACGAGAAATCAGAGTAGAGATGTGAGACTACTGGATACTGGAAACAGGTTTTCTGATCAGGGATGGCAGATGGATAGATCAGAATCCTTGAATCTAAACTATATTGCTTTGGTTCTTTTTAATTGGATTGCATATGGATTTACTAGCCCAAGTTCATATATCTTTATATATGTCTTCCAACATTATGTAAAGCTAATTACACCCTATTTAAGTGCTATGTTCCCATGCCATTAAATAAAGTGAAATTGATAAGTTTATAACTTGTATAATGACTAACAAGGTTTAAAGGTATATTCCTATCCGTTAAACAACTCTCCTTACACAAAGGTAGAAACCTGTGCTTTGCACATGGATCCGGCAGAGATTTTCCTCTTCGAAGGATAAATCAAGCAATTAAATCATCTTACAAAGTAGCTAATCTTGTAAAAAGTATTCAATCCACACATGCAAAGGTAAATCATAAACAATCATATATAAAATCAACTATTCATTCCTGAATATTCTAAGAACCAATAAATAATATAGTTTAGAATTCAAATCATCCTAACTATTCATCTAATGGAGGTTTAGTTCAAAGACATGATCTTAACATCCAATACATCCATATGAAAAGTATCCATAAAGGCAAAGAAAGAAAATTGGAAAGAATAAGAGAAAACTGTTTTTCGGCGGTTTCCATCAACGGGACTTGAATCCTCTCTTCAATCCGGGCTTTAATCTTGATTTCCTTTTTCCCTTGCACTTTAGTTCGTCCTTAGGCTCTCTCCTTTTTTTTCTCCCTTCCGTGCGCAAACCCCTAAGAGCTATTTATAAAGTTCCTTTTGCGCAGCTTATGCACTGGAATATTCGCATACGGATGCGTATTGGCACCTAGGCGCCAACTCCCTGTGTGTTGGGCAACTTGGACACATTTTGCAACCCTAGAAATTCATGCACTGGCGCCTAGGCGCCAACTCCCTGGACTGATCTTGCTTGGAGCTTCTCCTTGAAATCTTGTGGTTGATCATGCTTGGTGCTTGGCCGCCCCTTGCTGGCGCCTAGGCGCCAACTCCCTAGAGGCAATACCTGACTTATGGCTTCAACATCGTCTGACTTAGGTTTCATGTAGAAGAAGTGGCGCCTAGGCGCCAACTCTCTGGAAGTCATGTTGTAAGCTGTGTGTGCAGGAAATGGCCAAGGCACGTAGGGTGGCTCCTAGGCGCCATCCATCTGCCTCTAGTTGCCTCAGCTTGCATTCAACTCGTCCGCTTTGCCTTCATATGTCCTATCCTTCCTGCAAAAGATAAAAAATCTAAATAAATGTACTAAAAATGCCTAAATAATGCTAAAAATGCCTAAAAGCTAATTAATGCTCCTAAAATGCAAAGCGAATGAAAATTAAGCTAAATGAATGCAAACTAAACCTAATCTCTCGAACTAACGCACGAATCAAGTCTGAAACGGGCCATGATAACTTGCAAAAATATGAGTTATCACACCCCCAAACTTGAATGTTGCTAGTCCTCGAGCAACACATGTAACCCTAATGAATAAATGAATGAATGAATGAATCAATGAATGCATGTAGACTCTGTCAACTCCGTTTGCTTCTAGTTATGCTTTGATCAATCCACTTATCCATTTCACAAGGTCGAGATTAATCCAACTTGAAAAATCCTTCATTATAAAAACAAGACATGCATTTTCTTTCTCAAACCAAGTTACCTGTGAATGCTAAGATTCCATAATGCACATTCATAATTCAACACATTAATCTTCCATTCGATCAGAAAACTGGTTAGAAAATTAATGAACACAAGCAAACCAAGGATTAAGTTGAATGCACTGGTCACAGCAAATGGTATCAAGTCACTGGATTCTTTCCCCCCCCAAACTTATTGCAAAAATTCTCCTTGCCCATTTTTTTCATGAATTCAATTTCAAGTCAACATTAATCACCACCTTGCACATTTTCAGAATAAGATGGATTGAAACAAAGACAACTTTCATTAGTTGGAATTGACATAGATGCAATATAAAATAAAGCATGAAAAATTAAAATGAAAAACTAACCTATGGTTGAGATTATACACCCCCCAAACTTGAGAGATGCATTGTCTTCAATGCATGATCCTAAAATGAACTAACAATGAAAATGCAAAGAAAAGGAAAAATAAAAGAGAAGAAAAGCAAAACTAAAGGACTGATATTCCCTCATGAATCAGACTCCGTCACGTCCTCATCGTCCTCGTTGTTGGACTGGGGCTGAGACTGCTGCCCGAAGCAGGCTCGGACCTCTGGCAGCATCGGTGGGAAAGGCGGGAGGGTGGAGATGTCGATCTGGCGATCTTCAGCTATCCATTGTAGGTAGGCCTCCATCACCCGGTCATGCTGCCACTAGCACCTGGCTTGGGTGGCCACCAGATTCTCCAAGTTTGTTAGCCACTTGGTCGTGAATAGCGGCTGCGAGGATTGACCCGCTGCAGATGGAGCTGCTCTGGGGCGTGTGGTGGCTGTGCGGATACGTGGCTGGGTGCGGTAAGAGAGGTCGTCAATGATGGCCTGACAGTTCATGACCTCCTCCGTCGGCTCCCATCTGACGTCGGCCCGCTTGCATAGCCCAGTGATGAGGGATGGGAAGTAGTAGCTGCCCCAGGGTGCGGTCGCGCAGGCACAAATCTACTGATAGATAAGGCGGCCCACATCGATCGTCATGCCGCTGTAGATGGCATGGAGTAGCAGGGCTCTGTCCATTGTTACCTCATTGACGTGGGTCGAGGACATCATGCGGGCTGAAATAAAATGGAAAAACATCCGCCCATCATACATCATCTCGCTGCGCTTGAATGATGTGAGTTAGCCTCCCGTTGACTTCCATGTCGGAGGCCGTTGGCAGATATGCTCGGTGATAGAGTTGACATCTCGACCTTCTCCCTCCAAAAACTCCTCATACTGGTTTGGATAGTCAAAAGAGCCCAATCTGTAATAGGAGTTGATCGCTTCAGCATGAAACGGGACGATCTTGCCCCGAACCTTCACCCTGCCCTGCTCATGTTCTACAGCATTGGCGTAGAACTCTTTCTCCACTGGCACTATTGCAGACTCAGGCTGTGCGAGGAATTTCTGCCAACCTCGAGCATTCAGTGCGTTGATAAAGTTGTCGGAGAAAGAAGTATATTTTAATCCCCGCTCAGGAATCAGGTGTTGCTTTTGAAGCGAGTCCGTGTACCTCTTGAACGCTTGAGCGGACACGAATTGGTTGGTGTCGAATTTGACGGGCTCCTGAACTTTCTTTCCCTTAGCTGATGATGAAGAATCCATGTTGCACCCAAGAAGTCTCAAACGGCCCTTGCAAACCAATTTCCAACACAACCAAGTAATATAACAAGCCAATACTCAACAATCCAAGCTCCAAAAATGCACCGCAAGCAATCAACAGGTTAGCCTCCATAACCCAATCACCAAGCTCAAACAAGCACAAACCCAATGCCAAACAATTCACCCAAATGCCAACCAATCCACCCAATGCCCAACAATCCAACCAGGCTACTCAAGCACCAACTAATGCAAAAAAAATCCTCCCAAAACAATCTTCAATCCGCAGTCCAATCAACAAATCCAATGAAATTTCCGCCCAAACATTCACCAAGCAACCTTAAGGCAAAAAGAATAACTCAAAGTTGGAGGAGTTGTTACCCACAGAAGGCTTCCACCTGAAAACTTGAACTGTGTTGTCTCAGCACTGGCACCGGGGCGCTAGGCGCTAACTTGCTGTCGGTTGGTTTCTGGCGTTAGACGGAGAAACGACGACAATGGGGATCAAAAGAGAGCCCAAATAAAAGGGAAAGAGGTGGAAACTTCAATGTGCGTGTTAGACCTAGGATTTGGTGAAGAAAAACTGGAGTTTTAGATGGATTTGAATGGATCTAAGCAAAAGAGAAAACGGAGAAAAATGAAATGGTTAGAATGGATGAAATGGGAGGAGGAATCCTTGATGAAATGCAGTTTAATCTGAGTTGGAATGGCTTGAAATCAAAGTTGGAATGGTTGGAAATGAGAAATGGGAAATTTCGGCGCCTGGGCGTGGGATTTAGGGTTTGGAACCCTAATCCCATACTTTATAAGGCGTCCGGGTCGCGCTGTCCACGACCCGGCGCGGGACGCCAAGATGTGGCGCCGAGGCACCTGTGTTCTTCTGATTGTTCTTCATGGAGCCGGGGCACCCCCCTTCAGCACCTAGGCGCCGAGTTCTTTTTTTTAATAAAAAAATAAAAACAAAACAAGTACAAAATTTCAAATCGAATTGAAACTAAGCAATAGGTTGCCTCCCATTCAGCGCTAAGCTTAACGTCCTTAGTCCGACGTTCCAGCTATTCAATCTGCTTTCAATTTCACCACCTCGAACTCCCGACCATTCGGAATGCATTAAGGAAGTTCAAATCTTATCTTAGCCCCTTGATCCAAAAAGTCATGCCATATTTGTCCTTCCTACAGATGAGGTAGGGGACTTCCGATATGAAAACATCCAGCTTTCTCAATTATAACCTCCTCTATTCCATTTTTGACTTTAATTTCCCTGTCCCGGCTTTCCACCAGCTCGGTCAGTCGTTCGAACTCGACACAACCAACGATTCGGTCTTTAACATAGGCAAATAAGTTGCGGGCCCCAGTTGCAATCTCTTCTGTGTCCTTTTTAATACCAGTTTCTGGAAACTTTTGGACTTTCGAATTGCCTAAATCAATCCTTAAGCAATCCTCTGGATCCGTTGGGCTCTGTATCGTCTTGAGCACGTTGAATGTAACCTTTTCATTTTGCACCTGCATGGTTAATTCTCCGGCTCGTACATTAATTATTGTGTTGCCCGTTACGAGGAAAGGTCGACCAAGAATAATTGGCACATCTCGATCTTCTTCACAATCCAGGATAATAAAATCAGCAGGAAAGATGAACTTGCCTACCTTGACAAGGACATCTTCGATGATACCGTCTGGATACGTGATGGATTGATCCGCCAGTTGTAGCGTCACTGTGGTAGGTCGGGCTTCCCCTAAGCCTAATTTTCTGAAAATGGACTTGGGCATGAGATTAATGCTGGCTCCCAAGTCGCATAGGGCTCTCCCAAAGTACTGATCTCTAATCGTGCACGGGATGGTGAAACTCCCTGGGTCCTTGAGTTTAGGAGGTAGCTTCCTCTGCACCCTTGCACTGGGTTTTCTCTGTTAGCGCCACCGTCTCGAATTTCGTCAATTGTCTTTTCTTTGATAGCACATCTTTCTTTAATTTGGTGTAGCTCGGCATCTGTTCCAAGTCTTCGACGAGAGGTATATTAATGTGTAGCTACTTCAATACCTCAAGAAATTTCTTGAACTAGCCCTCCTTTTTAAGCTTTTTGAATCGCTGAGGAAATGGAGGAGGCGACCTTGGATTCATGGCGATTTCAACATCCGGTTACTTCTGGCTCCTGTGACTGCTGAATTAGAGGATTAGTGGGTTTAGTTACCGATTCTGGTGGAATCGCATTGGGTAACTGCTTTCCACTACGCAATGTGACTGCTTGGACCTGTTCTTTGCCTTTTCCATCAGGTTTTGTGTGGCACCCCGAACCGAGGTGCCTAGAAGCCTTACTCCGGGATCATTTTGATTGGTAAACGTGACTCAGGATTGTTGCCCTGATCACACGGTAGGATTCTTTTTTTTCATCAATACATGAAAAATTCCCATCATTCATCCAATTTGAAATATATTTCACATAATACAGTTATGATAAAAAAACTATTCCATAAACATTTTCATTGGAATAAAAATATTCCTTTCTATCTCAAAATTATCATCGTTGACTTTACATAAAGTTTACATAAACATCATTTATTTCAAAAACTACATAACACTTGGCATGCTGTCTTCATCATCATTTCCTGTCTGTTGTTGAAAAAGCATGGGTGAGTAATAATACTCAGTAAGCAAGCTATACATAAATTTTCAATCATTTTCATGCATTTCATAAAATGCAAATGCAATGCATACATAGCATTCATGACATTCCTTTGGATGCGACGCTAGCTAGGCGCCTAATCCCATACATGCTCCCATTTCAAGGAGGTCGCCGCCGGCCTGAGCCTATTAAGCGACTTGGCAATAGCGAGGGGGACATCCGGTCTGCTTATTACCTCGACTAAGGCCTATTCCTCGTGCACATGCTCATTCTCATACATATGCCGGCATGATATTTGCAAATCATAAACAATTTCATAAAAAGCATTTAATAAATAATTTCACAAAAATGAACTTTAGTTCATGTAAAGCAGTTATAGGTATGGCCAACCTTAAATAAATTTCATAAAGCAACTTGCAAACAATTTCAAGCATTTTGGAAATAATTTGCAAAACATATAACTTGCTTACCTTCTTAGGAGGTGTCTTCGACCTTCTCTTTTCCTTTTTCTATTCAAGGAGAAATGATATTTTCATTTCTTCTATTCAAGCTGCTTTCCATGCATGCTCTATATTATTTGGGCATTATTTCTTTATGTGGATATTTTTATCCATAGGTTCTTCAAAATTTTCATCCTTATAATTAAATATTAATCTCAAATTTTCTTCAAAATCATGTGTGTTTACTGTAGTAGATCACTGTAGCATATTACTGTTCATACGAAAAACTGTTCACAGAGACGTGGTTACTGTTCATGGGTTCCAAAAATTGATATTTTTTCCAAAAATAAAAAATACCATGACATACCTTATGCCTAGTATATCACAGGACATTCAATACATTTTGAATTTATCATCATTTACTTGGTGAAAAAAATCATTTTCTCCATATACTAAAAATCAACATAAATTCACTCAAGCATAATCCTTAATTCCAAAAATCATGAAATTAATATATCATTATTCAAACATCATATTCATCATAATCATACATCCCAAATAATCATTTATCAATTTTGGAGCATTATTTTCACATATCATATGCTATCTTCCCGAATACCCTATCTTTGCTCCAAATTTTTGATGTTTTGGCATAATTCTATTTAAACATTATATCTATACTTATTTTCTCATGCTTGGGAATTATCTAAGCATGGTTTTACCATAATTAACATTCAAAACAAATTTGGGTAGAAATCACTTACTCGAAGTGGAGATACGCCTCTTTTTCTCACACTTTCTCTCTCCAACTTTCTCCTTCTTTCTCTAAAGGCCAAAAACAAATTTTGGGGGTGGGAATGCTTGAATTTCTCAAGCTTAGAGTGCCTTTGGACTTCCTCCCTGCCCCCTATTTATACTTTTTGATTTTTCACAAAATTGGATTTTACCCCCTAGCTTTGAGGTATTTAATTATAAATTGGTATTTCTTGTTAATTTTTCAAAATGCTTTGAGCCACGTGCTGCCCAACCTAGGCCTGCTCCAGCAACCCTATTGCAGCCCTATTTTCTACCTATTTTTTATTTTTAAAATTAATTAAATTAAGCTAAATTAATCCTAACCGTTGGTTAATGATAAGATTAATTTGTGGCCATTGGATTTGGCCCAAAAGTCAACAGCCCCTGCAACTTCCTGAATTTCCGAAGCCATTGCATTTAATTTTTTAATTTTTATTTATTTATTTTATTTAAAAATTCAAAAGTAGCTTTTATTAAAAAGTTAGCTACTTTTTGATCTTGTTTTGACGTTTCATCTTGACCTTGGATTTGTGATTTTTATCACATCTTAACCATTCATCATGTCCATCATGAATTTTTAACCATCAATAAAAAATTTCATCAAATTCTGACGCCCGGATTGCGATTTATGAATTTTTTTCTATTTTTCCACAAAAATCCAAACTTTGATTAAAATATCCAAAAGAATTGCTATTTTGTCTTGTAGTGATTAAATTCCTATTTTGTCTTTTTTTGATTAAGTTAATCCAAGTGATTAACTCTTAATCACGTGTCTTAGTCCTTGGTTACTATTCATGTGCACTATTCACGGGGTTAAATTCCTAATTGCATTATTTCAATCTCCAATACACATATCCATTAATATAATTCATGAATTTTCATTTATTCATAAAATAATTACAAAAATTACAAATATTGAAATGACGCGTATACGGTCGAAATGATGCGCATACGGTTGGGGTTTCACATTTTGCTCGGTGTCGCTCGGCAACGATCCTTGGGGTCGGTTGTTCAGGGCTGAGGCCAGTTGGCCTATCTGAGCTTCTTGGTTCATATTCGTCGTGATCTGGGATTGCATAAATTGCATGAAGAGATTTTCAAGATCCAATTTCTTCTCTTCTCGCGGTGGTAGATTGAACTACATTGGTCTTGCAGGCTGTTGCTGCGATAGCTGCTGCGAGAATCCAGGCAGCTGACTCGGCCTCGTCTGGTTGTTCCGTGAGAAGTTAGGATGATTCCTCCAGCCTGGGTTGTAGTTGTTTCTATACTAATTCGCTGGGTTTCTCTGGAAATTTCCCATGTAATTAATGGACTCCCGGTTGGAGGCACATTCATTACTGGGATAGCCAAATTCGCCACACCACATGAAATGTCTGCTGCTGTCGACTGCTGTGGTGTAGACGCCCCTAATGCACTGACGTTGGATGGCCTGGACTGTTGAAAATATGTGGAAAACAAGCTAAATCTATGTTTTGATGATTAACAAATCAATTTGAGTAAGTCTTGGCTACTAACATGTTTGTGGAAATGTTTAAGGAATATACATTTGAAGAAAATGAAGTATGGAAGGCCAAGTCGTTCTCCAAGTCGACCTCAAGATCGACTTCAAGAAGCCAAATCTGTCCAGAGTTGAAAATGGGAGAAGAACAAGTGAAGTCGCAGGCCAAGTCGACTCCACTTGCGACTTGGGAAGCCAAGTCGCAAACGAAGTCGACTCCAGCATCGACTTCAGTCGGGAGATTCACTCCAGAGCTGAATTTGGGATGGAAGAATGCCGAAGTCGCAAACGAAGTCGACTCCAGTTGCGACTTGGGCAAAGTCGCGGACGAAGTCGACCCCAAGTTCGACTTGATGTTATCAAAACTCAAAGATGGAGTTTTCAGCTCATTCCCAAGATCAACTTAAGATCTCTCAAGACCAAATCAAGGATACAAGCTCTTTATCAAAATCAAGTTTATCAAGTCCAAGGCAAAGATTCAAGCATGCTCCAAGATGAAGAAATGAAGATCAATATGAATCAAAAGTAAGCAAGGTGCATGAATCTACCATGCAAGATTCAAGTTCTTCAAAGATTCACAAGGTTCAAGCTAATCCAAGAAGAAACAAAGTCAAGCTCTTCAAGAATCACAAGATCTACAAGTATAAGGAGCCATTCTAGAATGAAAGCAATTAAAGGAAAGAAGCCTAAGCAAAACAAAGCAATCTCCAAAGTCTTCAAGATCATCAAAGCCAACTGACAAGATGAAGTCTCACCCGAAGTCAACTTCACCTGCGACTTGGGTCAAGTCGATGCCCAAGTCGACCCGATCTGAAACTTGAAGTCGCAAACCGAAGGCGAAGTCGCACCCGAAGTCGACTCCATCTGTGACTTGGGCGAAGTCGCATCCGAAGTCGACTCCGCCTGCGACTTGGGTCGCAACGGTCGGATATTATTCGAACGTTGACGCATTTAATGTGCGCCACCTACCTTCTAACGTTCGGATTCCCTCCAAAATTATAAAAGGCATTCATTGTGGACGAGGGAAGTAGCTGAGAATCATTAAGTTTGCTTAACTTCTATATTCAAGAGCTCTAAAGAGATCAAGCCATTCAAAGAGGAAGAACTTTACTTCAAATTGCAAGAGCTATATTTCTGAATCTTCAAAGCCTATATTACGAGTTCTTCTCTGCGCCAAATTGCTTCTACACATCTGTAAAGTGTAGACTTCTTTTATTATTTCTTTGTTTGTATTGAACTTGATTTAGTTTGAGGAACTAAGATCAAGTGTAAGCAAGGTAGTGTGTGATTGGAGTGGAACTCATCACCTACTTGTGCTGTGATTTGTTGATGCCCCCTAGAGCTGGAATCTAGAAGAGAGCAGTGACTCTAATTGTATTGAGGAATACAATAGTGGAACCCAAGTCACAAAGGAGTGTGAGCTTGGAAGAGTAGAGTAGGGAGGTTGCCCGAACCACTATAAAATCTTGTCTACTTGATTTTATTTCTGCTCTCTGCATTACATTGCTTTCCATTTCATTTCTTCATTAAGGGGACTAGATTAATCCGGGGTAAAGTTTCTGTTTAAGTTATAAATTTTTAAATACCCAATTCACCCCTCCCCTCTTGGGTAATTGCCATCAACTCGGGACCATCAAGTGGTATCAGAGCAGGTCTTTGAATTAAACCAAAGAGATCCTATTATCATGGCATCCCAATCTACTTCCGTTCCCGCTTTTGCTGAGGGCCAATCATTCACTAGGCCACCATTGTTTGATGGGAACAACTTTAGTTATTGGAAGCTTCGTATGAAGCAACTCATTATGGCTACCGATATGGATTCTTGGATTGCAATCCAAGATGGTGTAACTTTGCCTACCGATGAAAGAGCTTCCAAATGGACCGAAGGGGAAGTAAGAACCGTCAAGAGCAATGCTAAGGCTATGAACTCTTTATTTTGTGCTCTTACGGCTTCTGAATATGATAGAGTATCCTCTTGCCTAACCGCTAAAGAAATATGGGATACTTTAACATCAATTTATGAAGGAACTTCTCAAGTCCAAGGGACTAGGAGAAATATTTTGATAGGAGAATTGGAAAGCTTTAGAATGCTAGAAACGGAAAATATTTCTGAGATGTTTGCAAGATTTTCTAAGATTACTAATGCTTTGAAAGGTCTTGGAAAGGCTATCTCTGAATCTGAACAGGTTATGAAGATACTAAAAGCTCTACCGGAATCTTGGACTCCAAAGATTACAGCAATTGAAGAAGCCAAAGACCTAAATACACTAAAACTAGAAGATCTTATTAGCTCATTAATGTCAGGAGCTAATCAAGAGAAGAAATGAAGATCAACACAAAGGCAAGAAAGCCATTGCATTAAAAGCGGCACACAACTCAGAAGAATCTACCTCCTCGTCTCACAACGACAATGAAGACATAGCACTACTCACTCACAAATTCCGAAAATTTGTGAGAAAAGAAAGGAACTTCAAAGACCTCAGAGAAAGATCACGAAGAGAGAAGAAGAAGGAACCAATAAAGTGCTATAGATGCGGAGGTGTGGGACATATGCAATCTCAATGTCCTACACCGGAAGAGAGGAAGGAAGGACATGAAGGTAGAAAATACCAAAGACCAAAGGGGAAAGGCATGTATGTCAATAAAGAGACTTCATCAACAAGCAGCTCTTCAACCGACGAATTTGAGGCGGCAAATTGTGCAAGAATATGCTGCATGGCGCGGATTGAGCAAGAAGAAGATTTGTTGTGTTTAAACACAACTGAAGTTTTGGAAGAACAAACCATCTCAACAAAATGCACGAGCAATGAAGAGGTAACTTCCAAACCTTGCTATTCTCAGTCAAATTATTCTTCTTTTCAAGAATGCCTCAAATGTGCTGAGTTAGAAGAACTACAAATTACTTATGATTCATTATATGAGGAAATCAAAAAGCTAGGAAACAAGTTATCATTAAAGAGACAACAATGTAACTTCGTTATTATTGAAAATGGAAAACTAGCTGAAAAATCAACAAAACTGAAAGAAGAAAATGAATCATTGTTGAAAGAGATAGAAAAACTGAAAAAGGAGAACGAATCATTAAATGAATCATTAGTGAAGTTCTCTAATCCCGGAGAAAATGTGAAGATATTTTTGAACATGACTGCTCAAACAAATAAAAGAGGCCTTGGATATTATACTTTTGAGCAAAAAGAAAGTGGCAAATCGAATGTGCCAATATTTGGGAAATATCAAACCAAAACTGCACCTATATACAAGCCACAAAGGAAAAATGTTATGTGGACTAGAAGGCCAACATTTGAACCAAAATATACTTGGAAACCTACTCCTAGATTACCAATGGCTTGCAATTTTCTGCAACAAAATGCGTCATAAAGCCTATAAATGTAACTTTAAGAAACTACATGACCATGGTGCAAAATTAGTTTGGGTTCCAAGGAACACAAGATTTGGGCTTTCTAAGTTAGAGCAACAAAGGTTGAATAATATTACTAACCCAAATGGACCCATAAAATGGGTACCAAAGAGATGAGATTTACCTTTTTATTTTTCAGATTTGTTTCAAGGCAAAGGCAAACAATGTATGGTTCATGGACAACGGTTGTTCAAGGCATATGACCGGAGAAAGAAGTCTATTTCACAATCTTAAGCCTTGCAACGACGGAACGGTTGCCTTTGGTAATAATGAGAAAGGTAAAATTAAAGGTAAAGGAAACATTTATAGTAATTCAAATGCATGCATGGAAGATGTTTTATTTGTTGAAGGACTCAAGCATAACCTAATGAACATTAGTCAATTATGTGACAAAGGATACAAGGTTGTGTTTGAATCATCTATATGTAATGTATTTGATGGAGAACATATCATGTTTAGTGGAAAAAGACATGGAAATGTATATTTGGTTTCACTTGATGAACTAGATGGTCAATGTCTAATGGTCATTGATAATGATCCATGGGTTTGTAATAAAAGGCTTGGACATATAAACATGGGAAATATAAAGACCCTATGGAAAAAGAGTTTGGTAGAAGGCTTGCCAAAGTTGAAATATGACAAAGACAAAATTTGCATGGCATGTCAATTATCTAAACAACCTAAGATGCCTTTCTCTACCAAAAAGGAAATCTCCACCACTAGGCCACTTGAATTGCTACACATGGATCTATATGGGCCATCCGATATCTTAACCATTGGTGGAAAGAAATATGTATTTGTAATTGTTGATGATTTTTCAAGATTCACATGGATAATTCTCTTAGCTAGCAAAGATGAAGCCTTCTCTATGTTTTCAACCTTTGTAAATTTGGTGCAAAATGAAAAACAAAGTACTATTATGACTATAAGAAGCGATCATGGTGGTGAATTCGAAAACAAACGATTCATAGAATTTTGTAATGAAAAAGGAATTCATCACACATTTTCTGCACCAAGAACTCCACAACAAAATGGAGTAGTTGAAAGGAAAAATAGAACTATACAAGAGATGGCTAGAACAATGCTAAATGAGAGCAATTTATCCAAGAAATTTTGGGGTGAAGCCGTAAGCACAGCTTGTCATGTTTTGAACCGAGTTACCATTCGAGCAATCTTGAAAAAGACCCCATATGAACTATGGAAAGGAAGGAAACCAAATATTTCTTATTTTCATGCTTTTGGATGCACATGCTATGTTTTGAACAATGGAAAAACCAACTTGGGAAAACTAGATGCTAAAAGTGATGAGGCTATATTCCTTGGTTACTCATCAAATAGCAAAGCATATAGAGTATTCAATAAACGAAACCAAGTTGTAGAAGAATCCATACATGTTGTATTTGATGAAATTAACCAAGCTCCGAGAAAGGAGGATGAACTAAGTGATGCAGATGAGACAAAAAGAAAAGAACAACCAAAGGGACTCGAGCTCAAGCCAAAAAATCTCATGGAGGAAGGGGTAAGTGAAGGTAATGATTCTTATAAACCTCCAACTGATTTAAAGTTCAAAAATACCCATCCAATTGAACAAGTTATTGGTAATGTATATGAAGGAGTGAAAACTACAAGATCAAAACAAAACATTTGTGGTCAATATGCTTTTGTATCAAAAATTGAACTAAATACCATTGAACAAGCTCTCAATGATGAAAACTGGGTCATTGCAATGCAAGAAGAGCTAAACCAATTTGAAAGGAACAATGTATGGCATTTAGTTCCTAGACCAAATAATCATACAATCATTGGTACCAAATGGGTATTTAGGAACAAATTAGACGAAAACGGTCTTGTAATAAGAAACAAGGCCAGATTAGTAGCCAAAGGGTATTCCCAAGAAGAAGGAATTGATTTTGAAGAATCATATGCACCCGTGGCTAGATTAGAAGCCATACGTATTTTACTAGCATTTGCTTCTCATATGAATTTCAAATTGTTCCAAATGGATGTAAAAAGTGCATTTTTGAATGGCTATTTGAATGAAGAAGTATATGTTGAACAACCCCCTGGTTTGAAAGAAAAGAATCAATCAAAGTATGTTTATAAATTGACCAAAGCATTATATGGACTAAAACAAGCTCCAAGAGCTTGGTATGAAAGGTTGAATAGATTTTTGATTGACCATGAGTTTCAAAGAGGAAAAGTAGACACTACTTTGTTCATTAAGTACAAAAATAAAAATATTCTAATTGTACAAATTTTTGTAGATGATATAATATTTGGTGCTACTGACGAAAATCTATGCCAAGAATTCTCTAAGATTATGCAGAGCGAATTCGAAATGAGCATGATGGGAGAATTAAATTTCTTCCTTGGACTGCAAATTAAACAACAAAATGAAGGGATATTTCTAAACCAGTCCAAGTATGTCAAAGAGATGCTCAAGAAATTTGGAATGCAAAATAGCAAAGGGGCAAATACTCCAATGAGCTCTACAATCAAGATCGACACAGATGAAAACGGTAAATGTATCGATCAAAAGCTTTATAGAAGCATGATAGGATCTTTGTTATATTTAACTGCTTCTATACCCGATATTCTCTTCAGTGTTTGTATGTGCTCTAGATTTCAAGCATGTCCTAAAGAATCACATCTACTTGCTGTAAAAATGATTTTTAAATATTTGATAAAAACTACCAATCTTGGACTATGGTATCCAAAGGGGTCAACCTTTGATTTAATCGGCTATTCGGATGCAGATTTTGCCGGCTATAAAGTAGATAGAAAGAGTACTAGTGAAACTTGTCAGTTTCTTGGACATATGTTGGTTTCATGGTACTCAAGAAAACAAACAAGCGTTGCCCTATCTACTGCGGAAGCCGAATACACAGCCGCCGGTAGTTGTTGTGCCCAATTGCTTTGGATGAAACAGCAATTGAAAGATTATGGTATTGATTATTTTGATATTCCTATTAGATGTAATAATACAAGTGCAATTTGTCTAACCAAGAATCTTGTACTGCATTCAAGAACCAAGCATATTGATGTAAGACACCATTTCATTAGAGAACAGGTTGAAAACCATGATATTTGTTTAGAATATGTGAAAACAGAAGACCAAATTGCTGATATCTTTACTAAACCACTGGCCAAGGAATCATTTTGTAAAATCAGGAATGATATGGGGATGATAGAGCTAAATTAAGAAAAATTAAAACAAGAAACTAAAATTTGAAAAAATCTAATTGATGGGTCAAGTCGACTCCATGGGAGCCAAGTCGACTTGGGAAAGTGAAGTCGACTCCGCTTCAACAGCGAAGTCGACTCTACAGGGTCGAAGTCGACTCCGCTCGAAGGCGAAGTCGACTCCAAGGTATCGAAGTCGACTTCGCCTAGGGCAAAGTCGACTCCGCGCGCGCGACCGTCCGACTTCCGCGTTTTCCTCCTTCTCTTCTCCTTCTCTCTTTTCTTCCCCATTTCCAGCCTTGCTCCTCTGCCTATCTCTTCTCTCCTCCGGCGACAACCCTGTTTCCCTTTCTTCTCCGACGATTTCTCCTACCAGATCTCTCATTTCCGGCAGTTCCTTTTTTTTTCGGCAGCAATCGTTCATCTCTCTCTCTGTTTTCTTTCGGAAAACCGGCAATCCCAAGCTCTCTCTCTCTCATTTTCTCTCAGTGCACTCTCTCTCTGATTTCAGCCCTCTCTCAGCTCTCTTTCTCTCTCTCACAGGTCTCTCAATTCTCTCCATTCCTATCTCTCAGTTTCCAACTCCAAACCAAATCAATGGCCCCAAAACCAAGACTTCCAAAGCTAGCAGTCAAAAAGCCAACCCAAAGGCCTGTGCCCAGACCTTCCCAATCCAACACTGAAGAAGATGTCCCTAGAAGACAAAGGACATCGGCAAAAAGGGCTAGAGAAGAACCCTCTACATCGACGGGTAGACGGGTTCGATTCCAAACCACTACTCAATCAACCGATCGAGCTCCAAGGTCTGAAAGCCAACCTGAAAGCTCATACTCCTCAAGAATTCCGATCAAGAAGGGGCAAGTCTTGAAAATGCCCACAAACTACTTCAAGACCTAGCTGCAACATAGCCGCTTCTACAAACACTTCTATGAGCGAAAGGTATTCATTCCTAAGATCATAGACTTCAAATTTCTTAGCGACTATGAGTTCGACATAGAAGAGCTGCTAGACTTCCAAGGTTGGACACAACTGTTCAAATCTGACTAAAGGATCTATCCTGATCTCACAAGACTCTTCTACTATTTATGGGATGATACCAAGTTCTCAACCTATGTCAAGGGAAGCAAGATGTATCTGGGTTCGATGAATAATCCAAACCAAAACGAAGCCATAAGGAGAATTGGGAGCATTCTCCAAGTACCCTATGAAGAAGAAAGGCTTCCCAAAGATCTGACGATGGACAAGGTTTACAACGAGTTGACAAAAAGCAACAAGTACCATGCAGGCACCAAATTCCTGCATTACATGGATCTTCCTCCCAGACTCAGGGTCATCCGTCTACTAATCGCCCATTGTATCTTGCCAAAAGGAGGCGGAAGAAATCAACTCAATCCACAGGAAGCAATGATCTTATGGAAACTGGTCAATAAGGTAAAGATCAGTATTCCTAGACTCTTCCTCGAAGCCTTGGCATGTAAAAAGGATAACCCACGAGGCGTGCTACCCTACGGTTCTCAGATCACTAAGATCCTTGAACGATTTGAGGTTGATATAGATGGGGAACCATTTGAAGTTCCCAAGACGACAAATGCCATCAACAAGGCTTTGATCCAACGTATGAAGATCAATCTGGAGCAGTTCAGGGATGATCGAATAAGGGAGAAGCTAGGCGAGCCAGTCCGAGAACCAGAGGACAATGAACAAGCTGAGGGGGAGCAAGCTCCCGAGGCATCGCCTGTACGGGCCGCTTCTCCTGCATCGCACGGATCCTATTCACCTCATGGATCCGCTGCACCCGAAAGAGCGCCTCCCACTTCATCTCATGAGGCTAAGCTACAAAGGATTCAAGACGATATATCAGCTCTACGGGAAGAAATGGGTCACCAAGAAGACCGAATGACGAGTCTTGTGACCGAGGTGTTGACGGCGATCAACGACATGCATTCCCGACAAGATCGAATCGATCGGGAAATACGAACCATCCGATATCACCTCGCCTCAGGCCGTCACAAGAAGAGGCCCATGCCTGAACTCGATCCTTACGAATCGGGTTCAGTTCATAAAGCAGCAACTACCGATCACGCTTCTTCTATCTACTCATCTGCCCAAAATCGTCCTATCAAACCTATCTTATATTAGATCTCTCAATTTCAATTCACAAAATCATTAAGAATTGATAGATTTTTGATAGATTGACAAAAAGGGGGAGATAGAATTTGGGTCGGGTAGTTTGTATTTAGGAGTTTCATTTCTTTTGCTTTACATCGTAAATTGAAAACATGAATGATATGAAACTTGTTTACGATTGAAATGTGCTTATATGAATTGAATGTTTGCTAATAATCTGTTTCGAAAGTTATGCAATGATTGCTTATACTCTGTTTTCGAAGATTATATAAATGCATCTATCTTGAAAGGTATAAGCTCAATTTAGTTTTGTCAATCATCAAAAAGGGGGAGATTGTTGGAAACAATGCTTCAAAACAAAATAAAATAGACCAAAGATTGAGTTTTGATGATTAACAACAACTAACTTGAGTATATTTAAAAGACTAATGAGTTTGCCATTTGTTTTAAGGAACTTAAGTAGCCAAGTTGATCCCCAAGTCAACTTGGACTTCGACTTAGGGTGAAGTCGATCCCAAAGTCAACTCAACTATCGACTTGAGAAAGAACCTCAAAGGCAAAATCAACTTGCAGGTGAAGTCGCATCCCAAGTCGACTTCACATGCGACTTGGGAAGCCAAGTCGCAAACGAAGTCGACCTCGCTATCGACTTCAATCGTGAAAAATTGTCCAGAGCTGAATTTTGGGGCACGAAGCTGCCCAAGTCGCAGGCCAAGTCGACTCCAGGTGCGACTTGGGTGAAGTCGCAGACAAAGTCGACGTCATCCGCGACTTGAGAAGTTCAGACTTCAAAGATGCAGTTTCAAAGCCTATTCAAAGAATCTCTCACTCAAGTTCAAAGCAAAGATTCAAGATGGAGATCAAATCAAGTTTATCAAGTCCAAGGATTCAAAGATAAAGGTCAAATGAGTTCAATTCAAAGAAAAGATTCATGTTCAACTTCAAATCAAGTCTATCAAGTCTTAAAGACCAACTGAGTCAAATGCAAAGCAAGACGCATGATTCAACCAAGCAGGACTCAAGCTCTCCTAAGAATCACAAGATTCAAGACAATCCAAGATAAACCAAAGACAAGGACTTCAAGATCAACAAGATCTACAAGTATAAGGGATTATTTCAGAATGAAAATGATTAAAGGAAACAAGCCAAGCAAGATAGAGGAAGATCATATGAAGAACAAAGCATATTTTGCAAAGACCAAGTCAAGTCGCAACCCAAGTCGACTCAATACTCAGACTTGGAAACTGACAAGGTGAAGTCGCACCCGAAGTCGACTTCACCTGCGACTTGGGTCAAGTTGATGCCCAAGTCGACCCTGATTGAAACTTAAAGTTGCGACGGAGAAGCGAAGTCGCACCCGAAGTCGACTCCATCTGCGACTTGGGCGAAATCGCATCCGAAGTCGACTCCACATTCGACTTGGGTCGCAACGGTCGGAATTTATTCGAACGTTAGCGCATTAAATGCGCGCCACCTACCCTCTAACGTTCGGATTCCCTCTAAAATTATAAAAGGCATTAATGGTAGACGAGAGAAGTAGCTGAGAATCATTAAGTGTGCAAAACTACCATCTACAAGAGCTTTAAAGAGATCAAGTTAATCAAAGAGGAAGAACTTTGCTTCAAACTGCAAGAGCTCAACTACTGATCATTCAAAGCCAATTCAACAAGTTCTTTTCTGCGCCAAACTGCTTCTACACAACTGTAAAGTGTAGTTTTCTTATTGTTTCTTTTGTATGTGTTGAACTTGATTTAGTTTGAGGAACTAAGATCAAGTGTAAGCAAAGTAGTGTGTGATTGGAGTGTGACTCATCACCTACTTGTGTTGTGTTTTGTTGATGCCCCCTAGAGCTGGAATCTAGAAGAAAGCAGTGGCTCTAATTGTATTAAGAGAATACAATAGTGGAACCCAAGTCACAAGGAGTGTGAGCTTGGAAGAGTGGAGTAGGGAGGTTGCCCGAACCACTATAAAAATCCTGTGTGCTTGATTTATATTTACATTACATTGCTTTCCTTTTCGTTTCTTCATTAAGGGGACTGGATTAATCCGGGGTTAAGTTTCTGTTTTAGATATAATTTTTTAAATACCCAATTCACCCCTCCCCTCTTGGGTTTTGCCATCAACTCGGGACCAACACCTTAATCCTAGGGCATTTTACCCTCTAAATCTGTGAAACCCAACCTATGTAGAACCCATATGTATACATTGATCATGTATATGACATTTATATATGAATTATTGAATTATGAATGATTTATGTGATTTTGCTAATTACTGCAATTAGGGTTAAGGATTAGCAATAATGATGTGATTAATCATTTTGAGCTAATATAGGACAATGGGATTAGAGTAAATTATTGTTGATTTAAATGTGCAAATACATCATGGAAAATCATTTTAATTAATTTAAAATGAATTATGAGCATTAGTGTGATAATTGACAAGTTTAATGGAAAAATACTAGAAAATTCATATCTCAACGCCTGTAAGGCGGATTCAAGTGAAATTTGAAATGGTAGTTGATGATGTTGGGCTTGGTACTATGGAATTATTGGTTTATAAAAATTCTAGATGAAATGAGTATAATGATTTATTGATCACATCTCAATTTCAACCGTTAACTTTAAACGGCTATAATTTGAGCTATGAAAATCGGATTGAGATGAAATTTGAAACGGTTGAATGAAATTATGAGATGCATATTTTGGATGGCTTAGATTAAGCTTAAAATTTTGGGAAAATACCTTCATTGAAAAAAGGTGAGCATGATTGACTATTGCACCTCAAAAGTACCCTTCATTTAATGCTAGAGTACATGGAATAATTACATGAATTTAATGGAAAATCAGGTGTCAAATACAGCTCATTTCTAGGGTATTTTATGTATTATTATGAAATGCTAAAATGCAAATAAAATTCCAGCAATGAATGTCTACCATGATGAAGCTACAAGTGCTCAACTGCATAGGTAAGTTGGCGTATGGGGAACGTCCATGGGCTGTATGGCTGCTCATTTTTGAATTTTTTATTTTTAAAATATGCCCACATATTTCTGACATGTAGGGCCATAATAATATGCATTCAATCATACAAATTCCCTGCAAAAGAAATTATAGAATACAGCTGAAAGGGAGAGAAAGAAAACGTGGCCAGTTGATGGGCAAATAACTTGCATGGAGACGCTGGTTTGTTGCCATTTTGTTAAATTTTTTAATACAAAATTAATGCATGAATTAAAAGGGAAATTAAGTATATGTTTTACCCTTAAATGGAGATTAATAAAAAAAATGAAAAAAATATGCAAAGGGGCAGCAACCATGGACGTGCTAGCTGAACAGTTGGACGATTTTGATTAAAAACAGATTTTTGATTTTTCAAAAATGGTAAAATGCAATTTTACTTGGCTGTAAAATCGACAGCACATGAAGGGGATAACCAAGCATTTAATTGTGTGGAAAAACCCAGAAAAGGTGGGGCCCACAGCTGGATCATATCCAGCATTATAAAGCCATGCACGTTCACATGGAATGGACTTTGGAAAATTTTCTAAGTGCTGGAATTTCACCCCAAGCACAACAGCAGCTCATGTCCCATTTTTGGCCAGCAAGAAGGAAGAAAATCAAGGGTAAAAAGAAAAGAAATTGGTGGAGGAAATCTTCTCCAAGTGATTAGGGTTTGGAGTGCATAAACCGAGTATATGTGTTGTTTTGAGTTGTTTAACTTCAATTTTAAACTCCAAAATTTGAATATGAAATGGATGCTTAAATAATTCCTAAATTATGATTCAACATGCCTTTGATTGAATATGGAATTGGTATTAAGCTTTATGAATAAATTTCCATGTTTTAGAGGTTGAAAATGAAGTTTAGAGTGTGTATTAAGTGGAAACCTAAACTTGTTAAATCTTGAATTCCCATGTCAAGTTGCTGTTTTGAATGAATGATATGATTAGTTCGTGAATAATGTATTAATGAAAAACATATATTGATTTGAGCTTAAATCATGAATTTTAGGAAATACGGAATGCAAAGCGACGTTTACGACCCGAATTCTTCATTTTTAGGTTAAAAATGCTATGGAAATGGGTTTGCATGATTTGTGAATGGTATGTAGGGTAAAATATCCTAGGTTTAGGTTATTATTTATTCCCAAAAGGATTTGGGAAAATAAGCTCAAAATCTGATTTTTATGGATTTATGAAACGATGTATAAATGGAGTGAAAACGGGACCCGAAATGGGTAAGCAACTTGCTGTTTTGAGGGGTTTTAATTTATGAATGTTAAAAAATTTTTCATGACCTAAATTTGTATTAGGAAAAGTGGAATTATTTTCTGAAAATTCGGATTTATTAAACTGATTAGGGTTATGTATCAAAAGACACGTTAAATGGGTGAAAAACAGGTTCCAAAGTTGCTGTTTTGAAAACCTATGGTAAGTGAATTTAAATCCCATAAAAATACCCTAAATGCAGTGGTAATTAAGGATAATTATCATGCTGAATTAGTAACCAATTTTCTGACTTAGAAAATTTTACGAAATGTATTATGTATGTGTTGCCAAATGGGCATATGTGAAAGGATAAATGTGCATAAGTGGTGAATGACGTATGGAATGTGATTATGTGCAAAAATGTATGAAAATATGATGAATTTCATGATTTTACGTCTTTTTAGAATTTCATGATGTAATTTCAAATTTTGAAATTGATTTATGAAGTCTAAGGCGATAACGTGTGCTAGAACGGGCACCAATGTGTGTATTGTGGAAAAGCAGTAAAAAATGGAAAGTAGAGGTTAATGAACCTATAAATAATAATTATTAAATGAATTTTATGTGGTTGAATGGTTACCCTACTTATGGGGTTATATATGTTGTGTATGAAACCATGAAATGTGCTAATATGTGCAATATATGTTAAATATGTGTATAATGACTTGAGAAGTCGAATAAATGATATATGTGAATGAAATGGGTCGGAAAACTAAATGAGATATGAGGAAAGGAAATATATGAAAAATTATATTATTATCATATAGGCAAAGGCAAAGAAAAAGCGGAGTTGGATAGCTAAGGAACACAGGTACGCAGGCAAATTTTCTAAATGATTTTTGCTTTCTAAATTGCTTTGAATAAATGTGATTTTTGTACTAACTGTTTGATGTAAATATTGAAAATGTTTTAGAGGTATTTAAGGATGGCCATTCCTTAGTTAAATGGTGTTGAAATGATGTTTTTTACTTCAAATGAGATATTATGAAATTTTCTTTGAAAAATGCTATAGAACAATGATGTGATTCTATGTTTCTGATTGAAAAATCATGCTAGCATGTTAAAGATGGATTTATGAAAAGTTCATGTGCACAGGGTACTAGGTCCACTTGAAGGGTATAAGCGGACCGATTGTCCCCCCTTGGTGTGGCCAAGTCGCTAAAATAGGCCCAAGGCCAGTGGCGCCCTCTCTAAAATGGGAAATGACGTGGACGGATGGTCGCCTGGCTAGCTTCCATCCTAAGGGAGATATGATGGATATGTTCATGTTTTTATATGGCATTATGCATATCGTATTCGTGATGGATACAAGATTCATGTTTTTCATGATATACCTTTCGAAAAGGTATAAGTTGCTTTCCAAGATTTTAAATACAAAATATTGCCGGAAATGAATTACTTGTAAAATGTAAATAGTTTGCTTATTTAGTTTCGACTCATAATTTTATTTTCTAAACCCAAAGACAGGTGAAAGAAAGGAAATGACAAAGGAGCAAGTGCAAGCTTCAAAAATCCATGGAGAAAACTTTAGCACGTTTATGTTATGAAAAATTCATGTTGAATGATTGTAACTATTTGAATGTTTTATGTTGATGACTATGGTTAATACATGCAGTGACATTTAATTTAGGTATTTGATGAAATATGTTGATCAGCATGCTTTTTATGGGATAACGGGTTGGAAATGACCTAGATATGTTTGAGATGAAAATATGAGAAATCAAACTCTTATGAGGAAATATTAAATTGGATAAACATCCGTTAAAACCCGCCGCGTGACAGGGCAACAATTCTGATCATGTTTACAAATCAATACGATCTCGAGGTAAGGCTTAGGATGTGACGCTTGGTTTGGGGCACCACAAAATCATCCATGATTCAATTATTTACAAAACAAAAACATAACATATACGTAGGGTACCCGTTTTCACCCGTTTGGACGTCCTTATGTATATGCCCCAAAAAATCAGATTTAGGGCAAATCTTTCCAAGCCTTTTTGAAAATCTAAAGTACCCTTACTTTAGGGTAATTTTCCCTACAATTCACCCATAAACCATTCAAGCTACTTCATGCATCATATTTAACATAAAAATGGAAAAATCGGGTAATACATGAAACCCTAAGTTCCATTTTTGCTAAAATCATCAACGTATAACCAAATCAACATGTGTAACCCATAAGAAAATAAATCATGTCCTAATTAAGATGCTTAAACCAAACAGAAACTTAGTTTAGGTTTTTAAGAAATTTCAAGATAGATTTCATATCAAAAATCAACCCTAACATCTCATTCAACCCTTTTGAACTCTTGATTTCATTTATACCATTCGAATATCATTCAATATCCTAATTAAGGGCAACATAATTCATCTTTTAAAGGTTCATTATGAACCATATTCATGGCTCATAATTTGAGGGAAGAAAGTTTAGAGAATCCAAAACTCAAGATTTACTTACTTGGATTGATTCAACTTTGAATCTAACTTCCTTAACTTAAATTTCCTTTTCTTTCTTCCTCTTTTTCCTTCCTTTTTTCCTCCTCTTTTCCTCTTCTCTCTTGCTGAATTTGTCACGTCCAAGGGCTACTCCTTGCTTGGGATTTTTCCTTGAGAATTTTCTCCCCCTTTTGCAAATGGACGTTCCATGCCATAAGCTCCTTGTTTTTATATTTTTTACCACCTTGTGGGACCCACTTTGCAACATGTCTTAAGGGTAATTCAATGCTTACTTATCCCTTGTTGATATGGCTAATTTATATCCAAGTAAAATATACATTTATCTTTTATCAAAAGTCATCAAAAATCTACTCATTTATGGACCATGTTGCTGTCCACTTGGAATGTCCCCATGCAACAGCCCATTTTGGCATTTTCTGCCTCAAAATTCTACTCATTTTAATGCTCCATTACTTACCCTAGGTGTTTAGGTATTTTAGATGCATATTTGGGAATTTTTAAAAATCAACAACCCATGCATTATCTCCCTTGGGCGTCCCCTTGCTTGACGCCCCATCTAAGCCTCCTTAAGCTACACCATAGCCATTTAAATCCATGCATTTAAGCTCTTGAATTTTTATGGATTTTAAATTTTTTTTTAATTCATAAAATCCACTTGGAATTGCCTCCCTTTGACACCTCATATATGCCATTAAATAATGCATTTAATCCACTTGCTTTCACATAAATGCTACGGTACTTTTTGGTGCACAATGTCAAAGTTACTCACCTTTTTCTGATTAAGCATATTCCCATGGTAATTATCTTAATCCAATCCTTCCATAAAATTAATCTCATAATTTTATCCACTCATGTCAAGTTTCGTCTCAATATTACTTTTCTACGTCAAGTTATGATCCTTTGAAATTATCCTTTGAGTGTAATATGAAAATAAATAAGTATCATTTTAATCCCATTGCCTTTTCCTTAATCCAATCCAACCATAGGATTGAGCCCAATTTTATGTGCTTGTCTTTCAAATTTCATCTCAATCCGCCTTATAGGCGTCGAGTTATGAATTTTCTACATTTTCCAACTTATTTTCATAATTATCATTTCAATTTTTATATATTAAATCATGAAAATTAAAATAATTATTCATGAAAAATTATCATTTCCTAATCCTCATTAAGCCCCTTTAGTCATATTGACTCACATTGGGCTATGGCGATTAATCTTAATTACCATTCTTAATCACAACCCTAATTGCAAAAATTCATCAATTCATACAAATCATCCATAAATAAATCAATTCATCATAAATCATAATTATAATTTAAATTCACTTATATAAGTCCTACTTGGGTCTGGGTATTACATTTTATGATAACACCTTTATCAGAGATTATCTGGGGGCTCGGACTCCCGTGGCATGTCAATCTCCGCCTTTTGTGGCTTTAAGATATCCCTGCGAAGGCAACTTCCCATTCTAACAATAGAAACATGGGTATGTTGTATCAACTTTGCCAGTTGTGACTATTTTTCTAATATTTTTACTTCATCCATATATTTTGGTAGGATCTGGTTCAAGAGAAGAAGTCCATACAAAGTTCCTCCTATTCATCTAGAAGGTGAGGGCGTGAACTTGGATATATGTTTACTTTCTCCTTTCCCTTTCTTATTACGCAACTTATTCTTCATTCGTTTTCGATAGCCACCCTAGTTATTGAAATTTTTGATGATGGTGCTGATGGTGGAGAGGATCCAACATAGTTAATATGCCAATAGGGTCGTTACCTGTTTCTATCAAGTCGCTCAGTATTATAACATTTTTGTATTTGGGCTTTTCATTTGGTGGTCAACTTCTCACTCTAATCTTTTAGCTTGTCGCTTTTTACCTTTGGGATCTGATCGATCAGGTGGTCCTCATTTCAGCTCAACTAGCCCTAATACTGGCACGAGTTCAAGTGGGACTCACCAGCTCCCGAATGTTAAAGATCGTTTCTTGAACCCTTTGCATTATTTCTTTTCAACCTTAAGGGTGATAAGAGCTGAGCAGTTAGAGCAACGGGACCTCAAGGGTCCAAGGCGTGCAGTGACATACTTCAAGGGATGCATTGTTTCTTCTTTGAGAACTATGGATTCCTCGGAGGATGTCACCAAAGTTTTGAATATTTGTGAAGACTTTTCTATAATTCTGGATAGGCTTCAACTTGGGGCTTTTGGCTTTAGTGATGTCATACTCTCACTGGAGAAGTTACGTGCTTATTGACGTGAGCTTGAGGCTACTATAAGACCTTTAGTTTCTGTAGAGAATTTAGCATCAGTCGAAGCTAACCTTGGTGGATGTAAAGATCATCTTACTCAACTTCAGGAACAATAACTTCTAGTTACACAAGAAGCAGAGGATAAGAGAAAAGCTATTGAAGTCATTAAAGATTCTATAGCAATGAAGCAAGCTGAGGTTTGCTGCATTATCACATCCATCTTCATAGATAGATCCAAATTGAATTCATTGGTCTCAGCTTTTGAGGCACTCCAAGCTAAAGCTAATCTTCATGGTGAGAGAGCTACTTCGACTGATCGGGACCTGTCTACATTGGAGGCTAAGGTTGAGAAGCTTCGAGCCTACACGGTCCCTCCTGCTTATGTAGTAAGCTCTCTTTGATCTCTAAGAGAGGCACTTCCTTCTATGAGGGAGATTGTAAAGATCCTTTTACAAACTTTTGACGTATAACTATATCATAATTTTCATGGATAATATTTTTAAAGTAATTTCCATTTATTACTGCTTTATGGCTTTCGTAATTTATAATTTCGTATGTGTCATTGTTGTAGGCCTTCTCAACAATATATGGTCTTTCCCATTTAGGCACGAATTTTCCAGTAAGTTTGCCCCTGCCCATGAGCTCTATGTGCAACGTTAGCACCAAATCACCTTTTTTAAATAAGCAATGTAACATAACTTTGTTGTATGCGTCGATCATTCGAGCTTGATAGAGTTTGATTCATTCTCGTGCTTGGACCCGCTTCTTATCTAACACCTCAAGTTCATCAAAATGGAGCTTAGCTTATTGTTTAGCAATCAACCCAGAATGGATAGCAACCCTTAGGATGCTAACTGGGTTTCCACTAGCAAAAAATTACTTCAGCACCGAAAAGCAATGAATATCGGATGGCACCCGTTACAGTTCAATGTGTAGTTATATATGCCCATAGTGCTTTAAGCAACCTTTCATGTCAATCACGCTTATTCTTTAACGTGGTTCTCTTGAAGATTTGAATAATATTTTTGTTAAATGCCTCTAGTTGGCCATTTCCATGCGGATGATAGGCTAACAAGAACACTTGTTTGATACCAATTTTTTTGGCATAGCCAGTCTACTTTGTCATTCTTGGATGGCGTGCCATTATTTGAGGTGATTTAATATGAGACACCATAACAATAAACGATCTTGTGCTTGATGAATTGAAGCACCTCTTGTGCTTGGACTCTCTTGTAAGCTTTAGCTTTTGCCCCATTTAGAAAAATAATTTGTAGTGGCCAAAATATATAAGTGCCTCTTAGATGATGATTGGTTGATTGGATCGACAATATCAAAACTCCATGAAGTAAAAAGCTATGAAATGGGGGCTGGTAACATCTCTGAGTGGGGAACATGATAAACATCCCCATGTATTTGAGAGGTTTCACAGGACTTTGCAAAATTGATTGAATCTTGAACCATTGTGGGCCAATAATAACCCAATATTCGGATCCTATGGTAAAGGCATCTCACTGATTGGTGAGTGCCACATTCATTAGAATGTGTCTCACGAAGAACCTGATAAATCTCATTTTTGTCAATGCAACAAAGCCAAAGCCCATCAAAAGTAATTCGGCATAACTCTTTTTGAAACATAATATATTGCAAGATAGCTTTTTTGAGTGACTTTCTGGCATTAGGATCATCTAATAAAACACCATATTTGAGGTAATTGATGATTGGTAGGCACCAATCATGATTACTTGCGAGCGCCTCGAACACATTTCGCCCGACGTGGTTGACTTGGAGATCCTTAACATCTTCGAGTCTTTGCACTCGATCTGTCATGTCATCAAGTTTATTGAAAGCAAGGATACTGGCTAGCTTTGACAGCGCGTCGACAACAATATTCTCCGATCGATGAACATGCTCGATAGAAACAACTTCGAATTTTGCCGATAATGTTTGAGTTGTATAATAATATTTTCGTAAATGAGGCTGATGCACTTCATACTGATCATTTAATTATTTAAGGACTAATTTTGAGTCTCCGAATATTTGTACAAACAAAATATCTGATTTCAAGAGAATTTTTACACCAATGAGGGAAAGACTCATATTCAGCTTCATTATTCGTTGTGCTTTTTCTGAGAAAGTATGAGTGTGGGAATAAGTCTTTATGAGGGAGACTATGACAATCCCAACGTCAGCTCCAGATGGTTTTGAAGCTCCATCAAAATACATTTACTACATTGGATCATCATTTGCATTTAAAATTTTCTCATCGAATAGACTTTCCAAAATAAGAAACTCTTCTTCAAGCGAATGAGCTGCTAGAAAATCTGTTAGTACTTGTCCTTTCATCGCTTTTTGGGGCATATACTGGATGTCAAATTCGGCTAGCAACAATGACAATTTTTCCAGGCATCCGAAAGCATGAGTTTGGTGATTTACTTAAGCGGGTCAGCCTTTGAGATCAAAATGATCTAATGTGCAAGGAAGTAATGTCTTAGTTTCTTTGCCATAAACACCAAGGCTAAGCAAATTTTCTCAATCAAAGAATAATTGCACTCAGCTATCAATAATCGACAGCTGAGATAATATGCAGCTTGTTCTTTGCCTTGGGATTTCTCTTATATGAGTAATGCCCCTAATGATTGGGGTTTGATAACAATATAAAGAATAGACAGCTTTCCTTTGACTAAGGTTGTTAAAACGGGGGGCTTTTGCAATAACTCTTTGATAGCTTTGAAAGCCGTTGACACTTTGTGTCCCATTGGAATCTCATATTTTTTCCATTAATTTGCGAAATGGCTGACACTGGCCAGACAAGTAAGAGATAAAGTGCCAAATATAAGATAGTTGGCCTTGCAGACTCCTAAGTTCTTTGAGGTTGCGTGGAGGTGGCATATTTTGAATTGCTTCCACCTTGAATGGATCAACCTCAATTCCTCTTTGGCAAACTATAAACCCGAGAAATTTCCCAGATGACACTTCAAATATACATTTGAGAGGATTCATCTTGAGATTATATTTTCTTAAATGTAGAAATACCAACCTCAAATCTTCTTTGTGCCTTTGGTGACCCTCAGATCTTAAAACATAACATTCAAGATGTTTATGCAATGTGTCATGAAATATATTCTGCATAGCTCTTTGATAAGTTGTGCCAGCATTTTTGAGTTCAAAAGGCATGACTTTATAGCAAAAGACACCTATCGGAGTTCGAAATGCGGTCGCAACTTCATCTGCTGAAGCCATATTGATTTGATTGTATCTAGAATATCCGTCCATGAATGAGAAGGTATCATATAAGGTTGTGCTATTAATCAATGAATCAGTAAAAGGGAGAGGAGACTCATCCTTTGGACATGCTTTGTTTAGGTCTTGGAAATCCACACAAACGTGGATTTGCCCATTTTTCTTTTTGACATGAACAACAATAGAAATTCATCTTGGAAATTTAATTTCTCAAATGAATCCAACATCGACGAGTTTTTCAACTTCTTTAACGATTTTCTCTTCGAGTTCTAGTCGAAACCTTCTCAGTGCTTGCTTGATTAGCTTTTTATCTTGCACGATATACAAAAGGTGCACTGCAACTGCTGAATTTAGCCCTGGCATTTCAGTATACCCCTAGGCGAAGACATCTTTGAATTCACTCAAGAGTTGTTTCAATGTTACCTTATCTCCTTTGGGCATGTTTTGGCGACGAAAATGGGCCTCGGGTTCTCCTCATTCGCAAGACTGAATTCTTCGACGGTATCGATGGTGGGCTCTTCTCCATCTTCAATTGCGAGTGGAGCATCCTCGGGTTCCATCAATGTGTCTTCATTATCACTTGAGCTTTCACTTCTGGAGATGCAATAAGTGGTGATGAAGTAACCATCACCTTCTTCTTTATACCCGAGGTCGAATGTCTTGTTACATTTTTGGTAACCCCAGGGTTTTTCAGATAATGGGATTGGAATGTCATTGCCGAGGCCTGGCAGATGTAGTTCGTTGGGTAGAATCCCATCATGTTCATGACCTTCTTGCTTTCTTTGTTGTAGTTATGGAAATCATATTTCTTGAGCCTAGCAGTTGGTAAGCAGAAAGATTTGTTTGGACTGCCATAGACCTTGTCATACTGCTTAACAAAATTAGTTTTGGTAAAGTTCTCATCTTGGGGTCCCTACACACTTGGAGTAGATACATTAAACCCATCAAGCATTGCTAAAACCTCATCAAACAATTCCCTAGATTTCTGATTTTGTTGAGCAGACTTAGTGGCCATTCCGTCGTCATCATAGCAAAGCGACTTGGCTTCCTAATTGGCCTGGCTCCAAAACCTCCAAAGAGCTTCCAGATCTACCTCAAGCCTAGGGAGATTGGCTCCAGGAAGTTTAGCAACCTTTTTCAGGACTTCTAGGTCCAAGTAGAATCGTGAACATGCAGCAGTATTGTTGTAGCTGGTAGGAGGTGTTATGGCTTCTCCCTATCATTACTATGGCAGCGACTGCACTAGGTTGAGGATCATATTTTTGAATTTTGTCTGAAATTTAACCTTTGGTTTTGTCGTCTCTCGTCCACGACCGCGATCTCGACCTCAACTATGACCTCGACCCTCCTTCTTTTCATCTCTTGGGAAAGTGTCTGTGTTTGTTAGGGCAAGAGGGGCATTAGATACCACCTGTTAACTTTCCAACATTGTCGCCTCAACTGCCTTTATAAGAGTGTTATCATCAAGTGGAAGTTATAATACTTAGCGTCGAAGTAAAATGCTTCGGTTGTCATAAATGACTCATGATCAACAAAAATTCTTTTCTCTGCTCTGCAATATTTGAAACATTGATGCACCATTGAAGCAACAATCCTGTTGCTATGGAGCCTGGGCTTTCTCAACAACAAATTGTATGATGTCCGAGTGTTAATCATAAAGCACGGGATTTTGGTGCAAAAGTCTTCTATACTCAATTCCAACTCAATTAGGCCCATAACCTTTTGAGGTCCTTGATTAAATGTATGAATCACCACACTAGTGTCTTTTAGTTCTGCAAGGATATTTTGATCCTCTTGAGCATCCACAGGGGCAAGGTATTAATTGCAGACCCGGCATCAATCATGAATTGGTTGACCAACTCGCCAGCCAAGTTACCCATAACGTATAGAGGCCGGTTATGGTTTACATCTCCAAGTAACATGCCCTCATCGGTGAATAGAATGACCTCATCACATTCAGTCATGTCGACCAGATAGGAAAAACACACATTTTCATCAATCAAAGCATTGACCAATGCATTTCTAGTCTCTTGTGCGAGCCACAAAGCGTTATAGGTACTAAGCCGAGCACGAAGTCACTGTAAGTGGCTAAGCACATCATAACTGACTGATCGGCTTAGGTTGTTCTGGTTGTGCACGAGTTTCTTGCACCGGGGCTTTATCCTTGTTCTCTGGTGTAATTCGACCAAACTAAAGGATTACCAAAACATCCTCTTCAACTTGCACCATATTACAGAAGGTAGAGTCCTGAGTGTCTGTGGCCAATGTTCTTAACATATCTGAGAAAAATACTTGCATTCTTGGAATTTCTAGAAAATTTCATTAACTTAATGCACTCGTGGACCATAGTTTCTTCTTTATCAAATTACTAGTTAATCATCCTACAGTTTATCCATAGCAAGATGTAATCATATCGAGATTCCCCTAATAGAGGGTGCATTGCTTCAATCATGTCTGGGGGAAACTCAGTGTCATATTCATGGAATCTCTGAAAAAATGAATCAACTAGCTCTTCCTATGAACCAAATGCTTCCTGCGAGAGTGAGAAGATCTAGACAAGGGTGTAGCTGTCATGGGCGAAGCTCAAAACAAAGTATTCAGTGCGAACTGTTCTGTTTATCCCATCTAATAGATTGCCAGTGCATAGTCATGAAAATATGGCAATGCATATTTATGATTCTCATGGAACAGCTGGATATGTGGCTAATCATAGCTTAATTCTTCAGCTAAAAAGGAGAATCCTTGAGAAATGGGCGCATCATTTATCTTTAGCACATGCAGAACTTGGAGTTGGTTCATTCTCTCGAAGCTTTCAGCACCACTGAAGATTGCATCTTGATTGCAACCTTTGCTACCAACCCATCAGATTGCTTTAATGAAAGTTTTAGCTCCAAAGGTCTTATACCCATTGTCCGAAGGAGGACATACTGCATCCGAGAGGTATTTTGAGACCATTTTAGGTTTAGGCAACCATATAGCTAAGGGATCACTCCATTTGCTATCTCTTAAGTAATTTATATAATGACTAGTGGACTCTTGCCTATATTATATTTCTCTCATATAATTTCTAGGGAACTGATCCCTCTACCTTAATAAGAAGCGAATCAGAAATGCATCCACCAAGATTATCTAATCTGTAACCTCTTCGAGATGATTGTCATGATACTAAGGCATCACCAATTCCCCTAATGAATACCGAAAGTATCTAACTTTGACTTCCCATGATGTTGGCAGTGGCTGAGATTCCCATGAGTAGGTGATAATATGGTTAACCGGCGACATCCCTACCTTAAATGTGGTGTGGTTAGGGATGGGAGGTGAAGTAACCTTCTACCGCTTTGTAGAGCCGAATGAGGATATATTCATATGATAATAGACTTCTATGTCACCCTTCTTACTATCCAAGTCCCAGAACGGACTGTCCTCAGGGAATTCTCTTGGATTGGCAATCTCTTCGTCCTTATTGCTATCTAAGTCCTAAAACAAAACATCTTCGGGAAAATCGTCTAGAATCATTTGATAACTTCTCAAGTATATATCTTTCCTTCGCTTGATGAGGTAATTTACTAGTCAAGCGTTGATAGAATGGAAGTAACAACTGAGGCTAAAGAAAGTCCATGACTAGGAACGGTTGAACTCATGAAGATTGTCTTAGAAGCATTAGAAGGAACAGGAGAATGACCTTATCTCTCATCCTTTTATCTTCTTTGTATAGATTTTTGAGGCATTTTTTTGTTTGTCTTAGACTTGGAAATTTTTAACCACCTCCCAATCATTTTTATCAATTACGTCGATTGTTATGACATTTGATAAAGCCTGTGCTGAAGAACTAAGTTTAATAATCTCCTTCCCAATGTAGTCCTATAATATTGCCTGGACATCCCAGCATTTCTTAATTGGATGAATAATATATTGATGGTAACTACAATACCATTGATGAGTGATACGCCCAACTTCTTCCAATTGACATGAGTTGCTGGAATAATGTTTTCACATCATCCTCACGAAAGGTATATTGGATCTCCTCTCTTCGAACAAGCCTTGTAGTTTTCTCCTTTGACTGCAATTTGCTTTTTCTGGTTGTTTCTTAACTTTCGTAGTGTTTGTAGAAGTCTCTCTAGCTTTTTTCTTTATAAATATTATGGTCGTGGAGGATTCTTTCTTCCATGCCTTTTGTTGGGACAACAAATACTCTTTTTGACAAGCTTATGTGGCCAGGGCTTAGAATATACGTAGCTATTCATTCATCAACAAAGAAATTTCTAGCTTGATGCCATTTCGACAAAGATTAACTTTCATTACCTAAGAGAGAAGTGCCTAACACCGATTGGCAGCCTTTTGCCATCTGGTGATGTAATCTTCAATCAACTCATTTTTCTTTTGAGATAAGGTCGAAAACTCTGATAATTGCAATTCTCTTAACGTATCAACGTACAGGAAAGTAAACATTTCTTTTATCTCTTCCCAGGTGCGTACCGAGCCAATTGGGAGAGATATATACCATTGGAAAGCATCACCGAAAGGGTATTTAGGAACATTCGAAGAAAAAAATTTGAATGGTGTGCCCAATTGCCCATTGCATAATAGAATAACACCAGTTGCTTTAGTGCGCTCCCAGTCCCATCGAATTGAACTTTTTACGGCAACAACTCTGCTTTAACTTCTGAGGGATAAGGCCTGTTAATTATTTTGTAGGGACCCCTGTAAGCTAAGGTGCTTGGCAACAGAGACATTCAGCCAACAAGTGGTGCACCATGTCTTTCTGGGCAAAAAATCCAAGAGGAGACCCCATAGGAATATCACCCATGCATCTTGAGTTCGGAGGTTGTTGATACACAAATTATTGAATTGCTAGAAGTGTTGACCAAACTCTGCATTTTCATCTTGCTTGGTCCGCCTTCCGGATGGTCCATTGGTCTCGTGGACTAATTGGTGGTTCTTTGGCGATGGTGGTTGGTGAGAATTTATCGCCTTCTCACTTGAGTTTCCATAACCCGCTTCATATGCTTAATGTCTTCTTAGAGATCATGAATTAGCTGAGATGGGTGTAAGGGCCTCTTCTTTTTCACCCACAACATAAGAGGCTACAAACTCGCCTTTTGGGGAAGTAGCTTTGATGCCTTCATGATGAGAAAGGCTGCAAAAGGGTGTCGTTATGGACATTGCAACTACCCTCAACCGAGTCAACATCTTAGAGACTTTTGAATTACTTGGCTAAGTAACATCCACCATGTTAACTTCAGCCATTTGAAAAGATTGCCTCCTTCTTTTGGCTTCTCTCTTAGGATTGGCATTCGATGTTCCCCGATAGATGGAATCTTGATGGGTGGATAAGTCAGGTCCTCCCTTAATCTAATTTGTGATGCAAATCGGTTTGCATGTTCAAAGTTTGGAATCAGATTAAGCACCAAATGCAGATACATTGTGCTGCTTAGGAGGGTACTGTCATTCATCTATAAGCCTTAGTTTTTGAAATGCTTTTGGCTTAGGAATTCTCTTCATCTGCCTCTTTTGCAACTTGCCCCTTTTGTGAGGGCTCGAGAACTGCTTGTATCTTAGCCCTGGTGGCAGCAACAATGAAGCTTTCAAGTTTAAGCAGGAAGTTATTTTCCCAAACCGCTTTTTTTATTGTGCCTTCTTCTTTGTTTTCTTGGTTCAAGAAGAGAAACTTCCACAGCGTTAGCAGTGACATGATTGACTCTAGCTTTTGAACTAGATGGAGTAGCAGCTAATTGGTGAGGCAAATACATCGGACTGGGAATGATGTATTACAAAGTGTCCAAGTCAAATCGGACAATAATAGATTCTTACGGCCTGAGTCTATTGTTCCTTTGATCAACTAGCTGAACAATAGGTTGAGAAGCCCTGGCAGGCCTCCTTGGCTTTTCCCATTTTGGGGTAGCATCTCGGTCAGGTTAAGGAGCTAGGTTAACAACCCTTACGACAAAGTAGCCGAACTGGCGAGTAATAGTACACTCGACAAGTTTTGGGGCAGCTTCACTCCCATTTTGGAGAGTAGTGACCAGCAAGGTGCCCTGTAGATGACAAGCTAGTGTTGATCAAGTTGCAACAGATCGACTTGTAGACTTTCTTATGGAGTTGGGCTGTAAAGTGGGTTGACTCACAAGTTGTCGTGTTGCTAGTCGAGCTGGTGCAGCAAACCAATGAGCAAACTTCTTGGTATTGCTTAACTGCAGGGCAGCTAAATCCTCTTGAGTTGGCACAACTGATGATTGTGCTGGCTGAGCAAGAGTAGCCCAGGAGATGACAATAAACTTAATTGCATTATTGGCTACTGCAGCAACACAAGGGCCTTGTACACCATGGCTTCCTTCGGTGGTGTAGACCGATCCTTCTTTCGAGCAATTGCCACCGGAGAGTAATCAATGTGTCGATAGACAAGGTGCTCTGACTTCTGAGGTACTTGAATGAAATGATGCGGAATAGCCACTCGATGCTCTCCAGTTCAATAATGACAAAACCACCATTGGGCAAGAATCCAAACACCAACGAATGCGCCATGAGATCTACAAAAGAACACTTAAGAGTGTCAATAGCGAGAGATCAAACAAAAAGAAACATGTAAAAAGGGCTACAATTTTCAACTCTTAATGATGAAGGGAGAGTGTTTCGTGTCAGGTCCACCATTTGTTTCAGCCTTAATTTTCCAATTGTCAGGTCATCCCATTTCGCGTTGGTAGTTTTAGAAAATAAATGCTCGATTAATTCCCCCAATAAAATTTTAAAGCATTTAATTCTTTGCACAAGTCTGAAAAATATATCACAAAAATATTTCATATTGTATTCCACACTCTGATTTTACATCCCTAATGTGAAAACCTTTGATTAAAAGAGTTGCATACCATAGTTCATAGAAATTGATGATTTCATTAGAATGATGATAAAAATGTGTAGGTCTTTTTACAACTTTACAAATGCATGAAAATTCGTGTCTAACAAAAATTCAAAGATAAGTTAGTACACTTCGCCTCGTGCCGCAACTTGAACATGGGTAGTACATGATGCCACGCACCATGACATAAAATGGGCTGCATATCGACCACG
The DNA here is from genome assembly GCA_030490835.1 of Annona cherimola. Taxonomy (NCBI): domain Eukaryota; kingdom Viridiplantae; phylum Streptophyta; class Magnoliopsida; order Magnoliales; family Annonaceae; genus Annona; species Annona cherimola. The sequence continues at coordinate 50,803,253 of CM059972.1, read as the reverse complement.
CGACATGGCTAATAAAAATAGATGCAGATCACTTCGCCACGCACCATGACCTAAAATAGGTGAGTAAACTACTCCACGAGCAACAACTCAAAAAAGGAGGGAGTGCATGACGCCATGCACCATGACTCAAATATGAGTTTACACTTAGCTCGTCGACCAAGGATGACTCTGTTTAGGACTAGTGAGGGGCCTGTAGCCTACACTAGTGACCTTGCATAGCAAGATGAGTGCGCTCTCAACTTCTAGATTTACACGGCAGACCAGCATCTCCCACATTTAGCTTAATAAGTCAGCGTGTCTCGCATTTAGTCTTTGGATTTACATAATAGGCCAATGTATTCCACATACAGCCTCTAGATTAGAAATTGGGTGGTTTTACCAAAAATTTGGTTTAACCAAAATTTAAAAATATGTTTGGTCAACTCAGACCAACTAAAAGATTTTGACCCAATTGGGCTTATTGAAAGGGTTTTTGGCTCAAATGGGCTTTGAAGAGATTGGGCCCAATTAGGCCTGCTGAAAGGGTTTGGGTCCAGTTGGGCCATTGATAGATTTTCGGGCCCAAATGAGCCTGTGAAAGGGTTTTGGGCCCACTCGAGCCTGTTGAAGAACTTTGGGACCACTCGAGCCTGTTGAAAGGTTTTGGGCCCAATTGGGCCTATTGATGGGTTTTTGGGCCAAAGTGGACTTGTTTTGGAAGTTATGGGTCCAAATGTGGGGTATTAGGCCTACTAGAGAGGTACGAGTAGAAATTACCCTCATGACTTTCAAGAGTGAGCTATGTAGAATTTACACTCTATGGCTGTGGCGCCCCGAACCGGGGTGCCTAGAAGCCTTACTCTGGGACCGTTTTTTATTGGTAAACGTGACTCATGATTGTTGCCCTGATCACACGGCATGATTTTTTTTATATTTATATATAACATCAATACATGAAGAATTATCATCATTCATTCAACTTGTAATATACTTTACATATCAGCGTTATGATCTTCGTCTGTTTATAAACATCATCATTTATCTAACTGAAAGAACATTAAAATCTTCATCATTGTCTTTACATAAACATTATCGTATACAATATTTCTATCACAATTTTTTCATGTAATTTCGCATGCTACTTTCATCATCATTTCCTGTCTGACGTTTGAAAAATATGGGTGAGTCATAATACTCAGTAAGCAAGTCATACATAATTTTTCAATCTTTTTCATGCATTTCATACAATGCAAGTGCAATGCATTCATAACATTCATGACATTCCTTTGGATGCGACGCTAGCTAGGTACCCATCCCATACATGCTCCCATCTCAGGGAGGTTGCCGCCAGCCTGGGCCTATATAAGCGACTTGGCGATAGAGAGGGGGACATCCGGTCCGCTTACTACCTCAACTATAGCCTATTTCTCTGTGAAACCCGTAATCCTAGAATAACACATAGATTTTGTACTAATTTTTATGATAAATAAAATTCATGAAATATGTTATATTTGCAAATGTGTGTACTAGAGGTTAAAATAATGTAATTAAGAATTTAACGCACGTGAATAGTGTACGTGAATAGTAACTGAGGATTAAGACACGTGATTAAGAGTTAATCACTTGGATTAATCTAATCACAAAAAGAAAAAATAGGAATTTAATCACTACAAGACAAAATAGCATTACTTTTTATTATTTAAATACAAATTTGGATTTTAGTGGAAAAATAGAAAAAAATTCATAATTTGCAATCCGGGCATCGGAATTCGATGAAATTTTTTTATGGATGGTTAAAAATTCATGATGAACATGATGAATGGGTTAAGATGTGATGAAAATCACAAATCAAAGGTCAAGATGAAGCATCAAATAGAGATCGAAAAAGTAACTTAACTTTTAATTAAATCTAGTTTTGACATTTTAATAAAATAAATAATTAAAAATTAAAAAATTAAATGAAAAGGGCAGCTGCAGAAGGGGCATGGCAGGCTAGGGTGGTTGAGCATTTGATCAAATCAATGGTTTAAGATCATGATCATCATCAACCAATGGCTAGGATTAATTTAGCCTAAATTAATTAATTTTAAAAATAAAAAAATCAAGGAAAAATAGGGCTGCATAGGGTGGGATGGAGCAGGCCTAGGATGGCTGCACAAAGCTCCATGCATTTTCAAAATTATAAATTTTATAATTAAATACCTCAAGCTAAAGGGATAAAATCCAATTTTGTGAAAAATCAAAAAGTATAAATAGGGGGGCAGGGAGGACGTCCAAAGGCACTCCAAGCTTGAGAAATTCAAGCATTCCCACCCCCAAAATTCTTTTTCGGCCTTTAGAGAAAGAAGGAGAAAGTTAGAGAGAGAGAAAGTGTGAGAAAAAGAGGCATATCTCCACTTCGGGTAAGTGATTTCTACCTAAATTTCTTTTGGATGTTAATCAGGATAAAAACATGCTTAGATAATGCCTAAGCATGAGAAAATAAGTATAGATATAATGCTTAATTGGAATTATGCCAAAACATAAAAAATTTAGAGCTAAGATGGAGCATTCAGGAAGATAGCATATGATATGTGAAATAATGCTCCAAAATTTATAAATGATTATTTGGGATGTATGAATATGATAAATATGATGTTTAAATGATGATATATTAATTTCATGATTTTTGGAATTAAGGATTATGTTTAAGTGAATTTATGTTGATTTTTAGTAGATGGAAAAAATGATTTATTTAGCCAAGTAAATGATGATAAATTCAAGATGTATGGAATTTTCCATGATATGCTAAGCATAATCTATGTCATGATATTTTTTTATTTTTTGTAAAAAATATCAATTTTTGGAACCCATGAACAGTAACCACGTCTCTGTGAACAGTAACCTCGGATGAACAGTAATTTGCTAAGTAAACAGCGTGATTTTGGGAAAAATTGAGATTTATTTTTATATTTTATGAGGATATATGGATGGAATTTTTAAAGGATTTATGGATAAAAATCCATATAAGGAGGTAATGACCAAGTATTTATAAAGGGATAAACTTTATAGAAATGAGGTAATGGATAATTATAAAGCATGCATGGGAAGCAATCTAAAACGTGGAATGATATAGGTAAAATATCATTTTTCCTTGTATAGGAAAAGGAAAGGAAAAGGTGGAGGACATAGACTGAGGAGGTAAGCAAGTTCTATTTTGAAATTATTTTTCAAATATTTCAAATGATTGCAAATATGATTATGAAATGTGTTTAAGGATGACCACTCCTATAATGTTTGAAATGATAAATGTTTGTTTGCTTCTCAAATGATTTTTATCAAGTTTATGATCATGTCATGCCGGCATATGTATGTATGAACATGATGCACAAGGAAGAGGCTTTGGTGGAGGTAGTAAGTGGATCGGGGATCTCCCTTCACTATTGCCGAGTCGCAAGGGTTGTACGCCGGCGGCGTCCTCCCAGAGGTTGGAGGCACAAGGAAAGTCATGAATGAATGAATGCATTGCATTCTCATGAAATGCATGAAAAGGTTTACATAATATTTTTATCGAAATAATGTTTCAAAAAGGGATGATGCAAATAATTCTCTACATGAGAATGACAAGTCATCTGGTGTAAGAGGTATATAATGCTGGGAAAATTAAAAGTCATGCATGTAGGAACCATGTAGGCGTCAAGAGGAAGAGAGGTTCCCCTTGATGAGGCCAAGTCGGAGACAGCCAGCGTATTGGACCATGCTATGTGAGATGTTTCCTAGGCTAGCGTACCCATACGCGAAGGTCTATGTCAAGAATGGAAAGGAAGCATTTGCACGTCCAATGTTTATGAAATGATTTTTATGAAAAGGTTTTTGTCCCATTGGTAATTGATCACTTAGTAAGTGTCTCCTACCAAATGGGAAGAAATGCATTTGAATGAAAAGGAAAATGTTTACTTGCGAAAGGCTTGCTTACTGAGTATTAGTACTCATATATGATTTCAAAATGACAAACAGGCTATGGAGCTAACTCATAAAGGATGCCAGGTAGAAATAACCTGCAAATTTAATTGCAGTTCTATGCACGTGTCCAAAGGGACAACTGTATGATAATCATGTTGAAGACATGTTTTATGGATATTATAGACATGATTGTACTTATGTGAATTTTCTCAATAAAAAGAAGATATGAATGGTTTTATGATGATATGGATGAGTCTATTATGAATAAAGTGTATGCTTATGTGATGAAAGGAAAAAAAAAAGAAATGAAAAAAATATTGGACGAGATCCAATTAAGAACCCGCCGTGTGATCAGGGCAACAATCCTGAGTCACGTTTACCAATCGACAAGATCTTGGAGTAAGGACAAATGTGCCGCCTCGGTTCGGGGCGCCACATCCTCGTTCACCATGCTCATTTACATACATATGCCAGCATGATATTTATAAATCATATACATTTTATAAAAATATTTAACAAGAAATTAGCAATCATTTCATGTAAAGCATTATAGGAATGACCATCCTTAAATATAATTTATAAAACATGTGAGCAAACAATTTACAATTATTTAGAAATATTTTAGAAAGCATATAACTTTCTTACCTTTTCAGTTGGTGTCCTCGGCCTTTTCTTTCTCTTTCCCTATTCAAGGAAAAAGGACATTTCATTCATTCCATTCAGGTTGCTTCCCATGCATGCTTAATAATATTTGGTCATTATCTCCTTATACGGAATCTTTTATCCATAGGTTTTTCAAAAATTCCATCCTTATATTCATAATATAAATATTAATCTCAAATTTTCTTCAAAATCACGCTGTTAACTGTTCATAGTTACTGTTCAAAATTACTGTTCATGATTATTGTAGCAGATTACTGTTCACATTTACTGTTCATCCGGGTTACTGTTCACAGCGAGTTTGGGTACTGTTAATGAGTTCCAAAAATTGACTTTTTTTCAAAAATAAAAAATACCATGACATAGCTTATGTTTAGTATATCATGGAAAAATTCATGAATTTTGAATTTATCATCATTAACTTGACCAATTAAATCATTTTCTCCATATACTAAAATTCATCATAATTTCACTTAAGCATAATCCTTAAATCAAAAAATCATGAAATTAATATATCATTATTCCAACATCATAATTATCATAAACATTCATCCCAAATCATCATTTAGCAATATCAGAGCATTATTTTTACAATTTAGACATGATTTTCCCGAATGCTCTATTCTTGTTCCAAATTTTTGATGTTTTGGCTTAATTCTAATTAAGCATTATAACTATACTTATTTTCTCATGTTTAGATATTATCTAAGAAAAGTTTTACCCCACTTAACATCCAAAAGAAATTTAGGTAGAATTCACTTACTCGAAGTGGAGGTATCCTTCCTCCTTTCTCACTTTCTCTCCTTCCTTCTTTCTCACTTGGGATGTGTGGGGGGTGTATGGGAGTGAGTTTGCTCATGATTGGGAGCTGGGATTTGTGCCTTTGGACGTTCACCATGCTCCCCTATTTATAGCATGGCATTTTTCATTAAATTATAATTTACCCCCCTTGCTCAAGGTATTAATTTCTAAATATTTTTTTCCAAATCCCATGCAATGTTTTGAGTTTTGTGCAGCCACCCTACAGCAGCTCACGCCCCCCTCTAGCAGCCCTATTTATTTATGATTTTTGATTTATTAAAATTAATTATTTTAAGCTAATTCAATCTCAACCATTGATTCTTGATGAGGATGATTTTAAGCCATTGAATTTTTTATCCAAAAGTCTTCCCCCTGCACGCCCCTGCCCTCCTTTCTGATTTGCATTAATTATTTTCATTTTTAATTATTTAAATTTAATTAGAAAGTCAAAGGATATTAATGAAAAAGGTGAGCTACCTTTTTAATCTCCAATTGACATTTCATCTTGACCCTTAATTCATGACTTTCATCACATCTTACACCATTCATCTGTTGGAAACAATAGTTAAAACAAAAAAAATTGACCAAAGCATAAGTTTTGATGATTAACAAATACAAATTTGAGTATGAAATGATTACTAATAAATTTAATGAATGTCTTAAGGAATGAAAATCAGCCAAGTCGATTTCCAAGTCGACACCAACTTTGACTTAGGGTGAAGTCGATCTCGAAGTCGACTCCACATGCGACTTCAACAGGTACCTGATGGACAGATTTGAAATTGGAAGATGAACATCCGAAGTCGCAGTCGAAGTCGACTCCACTTGCGACTTGGAAGCCAAGTCGCACACGAAGTCGACTCCAGTATCGACTTGAAGTTGCACATTTCTCTCCAGCGTTGATTTTGGGGGACAACACATCCGAGTCGCAGTCGAAGTCGACTCCACTTGCAACTTGAGGCCAAGTCGCATATGAAGTCGACCCCAAGATCGACTCGAGTTTCTCAAGCCCAAGTTAAAGGTGCAAGCTCATTTCAAGATGAAGACAACTCAAGTTTTTCAAACCTAAGTATATGAAGACTAATACAAGCTTAAAGCAAGCAAGGCATGTGAATTCAATTCCCAAATCAAGGACGATTTGTCCGTACAAGATTCAAGTTCTCTAAGTTCACAAGATTTGAAGCCAATCCAAGACAAATAAAGCCTCTAGTATTGAAGGACAAGAAAAGGAAAGAAGTTAAGCAAGCAATAATCACATCGACAAAAAACAAACCGACTTGGCACCTGAAAACAGTCAAGTCGCACCCCAAGTCGACTCCAAGATCGACTTGAAACCAAGTCTGAAACCAAGTCGACCCAGAACACAAACTTGAAAATTGAAGAACAGCCGAAGTCGCACACGAAGTCGACTCCAGCATGCGACTTGGGCGAAGTCGCAGACGAGGTCGACTCCACCTGCGACTTGGGGATATAACGTTCGAATTTTTGAATGTTGGACATTTATTACGCGCCAACCAACTCTATAACGTTCAAAATCTTCCCTCCTCTATATATAGACACTCAAGCAAACGTGGATAAATACAACATAGAGCCTAAAGAGAGGAAAGAAGTGCTAGTAAGAGCTTTTATTTGCTTTTCCCTACAATTGAGTGATCTATACACTTTCAAAGGAAGAACAAGCTTCAAAGTTGCGGTTTGCTTCAACGAAATACAATTGGTTGCTTCTACAGATTCTTCCTCAAGCTGAAACTTGCTACACAACTCAGTAAAGTGTAGATCTCCTTTATTTTCACATTATTGTTTGTTTTTAGTGCTTGATTTGAGTTTGGTGATTCAAACCAAGACATTGCAAGTAGAGTTGTGATTGGAGTGTAACTCATCACCTACTTGTGTTGATTGTATATGCCCCCTAGAGCTTGAATCTAGAAGATAGCAGAGGCTCTGGTTGTATATGCCCCCTAGAGCTAGAATCTAGAAGAGAGTGGAGACTCTAGTTGTATTCATGGAATACATAGTGGAACCCAAGTCACAACGGTGTGTGAGCTTGGAAGAGTGGAGTAGGGAAAGGTTGCCCGAACCACTATAAATCTTGTCTACTGCTTTTCTTTATTGCTTTCATTATCTTATTGCTTTCTATTTGTTACAATCTAGGGGATTGAAACTTTAAAGGGGTTAAGTTTTGATTTACCAAAAGAATTTTTCAAGAACCCAATTCACCCCTCCCCTCTTGGGTTTTGCCATAAACTCGGGACCAACATATCATGTTCATCATAGATTTTTAACCATCCATAAAAAATTTCATCTAAATCCAACGTCCGGATTTCAATTTATGAATTTTTCTTTATTTTCTCACTAAAATCCGAAAATTTTTAAAAATATTAAAAGGTATTTCTATTTCATCCTTTAGTGCATAAATCTCCTTTTTTGTCTTTTTGTGATTAGGTTAATCTGAGTGATTAACCCTTAATCACGTGTCTTAATCCTTTGGTTACATTCACGTGCACTATTCACGTAGGTTAAATCCTTAATTACACTATTTTCATCTCTAATACATATACGAATATAATTCATGAATTTTTTATTCATCATAAAAATTATTACGAAAATTTAGGGTTTACGACCCTAGGTAATATGTGTATTGCCTAAAGAAACTGGGTTTCACAATGGCGCCCTTGTTCCGGCCTTGTGAAAAAAAATTTTAATTGTTTGTTTTCCTCTGGTTTTGAAAATAAATGCTTAATTAATTCCCCAGCAAAATTTTAAAGAATTTAATTCTTTAACCGAGTCCGAAAAAGTATATCACAGAAATATTTTGCATTATGTTCCACATTCTGATTTTACATCTCCAACGAGAAAACCATTGATTAAAAGAGCTGAGTACAATAGTCTAAAAAATGCTTATTTTTATTGAAATAATGATGAAATGCGTAGAAGATCTTTCTACGTCTTTACAAGTGCACGAAAATTGATGTCTGACAAAAATATAAAGATAAATGAGTACACTTTGCCCCGCGCCGTGACTCGAATGTGTGGGACATGACGCCACGCGCCACGTCTTAAATGTGTGGTACATGACGCCACACATCATGACTTAAATGTATGGTACATGACGCCACGCACCATGTCTTAAATGTGTGGTACATGACGCCACACGCCATGACTTAAACGTGAGTTTACGCTTAGCCCGTCGACCAGTGATGACTCGGTTTGGGAACTAATGAGGGGCCCGTCGGCTACACTAGTGACCCTACACAACAAGCGTATCCCGCTTTCAGCTTCTGTACTTATACAAGAAACCAGCGTCTCCTGCATTCAGTCTCTGGATTGAAATTTAAGTTTTTTTACTAAGAATTGGATTTAACCAAATTTTGAAAATATGTTTGGGTCGACTTGGACCATCTAAAAGGGGTTTGATCCCAACTGGGCATGTTGAAAAGAGTTTGGGCCTAACTGGGCTTGACTCAATCAATTTGGGCTCAACTGGGTTTATTGGGGGATTTTGGGCTTGTTGAAGAGTTCTGGGCCCAAGTGGGCTTGTTGAAGAATTTTGGGCCTGAGTGGGCTTGTTGAAGACTTCTGAGCCGTCTTGGGCATGTTGAAGAGTTTCGGGCCATCTTGTGCTTGCTGGAAGTTTTGGGCCTAAGCGGGTTTGTTGGAGGGTCTTGGGCCCAAGAGGGCTTGCTCGGACATTAAGGCTCGGGTTGAGCAAAGAGGTCATTATATATATATGTATATATATACATATATATATATATGTATATATATACAATAGAAAGGTACTTAGCCCCGTATATCAACTTAACCCACTACCTGGGGAGTACTTACTCGGGGAGAAGTATATAGAAATATTTTATAATATACATATATATATTTTTTGAAAGTCTCTAAGATATATATGTGTATTTTAAAATAAAAAATATTTTTTTTTGGAGCCTGCGGGACAAATATATATTTTTTTTGAAGGCCCACGGGACACATATATATTTTAGAAAATAAAATATTCATTTTTGGAGCCCGCGGGACTCATATATATTTTAGGAAACAAAATATTCATTTTTGGAGGCCTGCGGGACTCATATATATATTTTAGAAAATAAAATATTCATTTTTAAAGGCCCGCGGGACACATATATATATTTTAGAAAATAAAATATTCATTTTTGAAGGCCCATGGGACACATATATATTTTAGAAAATAAAATATTCATTTTTGAACGCCAGTGGGACTCATATATATATTTTAGAAAATAAAATATTAATTTTTGAAGGCCCACGGGACACAAATATATTTTAGAAAATAAAATATTCATTTTTGGAGGTCCGCGGGACTCATATATATTTTAGAAAATAAAATATTCATTTTTGGAGGCACGCGGGACTCATATATATATTTTAGAAAACAGAAGATTCATTTTTGGAGTCCCGCGGGACTCATATATATATTTTAGAAAACAAAATATTCATTTTTGAAGGCTCGTGAGACACATATATATTTTAGAAAATAAAATATTCATTTTTGAAGGCCCGCAGGACTCATATATATTTTTTAGAAAACAAAAGATGTTGGGTCCCGAATAGATGGCAAAAACCCAAGAGGGGAGGGGTGAATTGGGTTCTTAAAAATTTCTTTGGTAACTTAAAAACTTAACCCCTTGTAGAATTAATCCCCTTGAATGAAGAAACTGAATGGAAAGCAAAGTAATAAAGAGAGCAGAAATAAAAGCAAGTAGACAAGGATTTTATAGTGGTTCGGGCAACCTCCCTACTCCACTCTTCCAAGCTCACACTCCTTGTGACTTGGGTTCCACTATTGTATTCCGCGAATACAACTAGAGCCTCTTGCTCTCTTCTAGATTCTAGCTCTAGGGGGCATGTACAACTAGAGCCTCTTGCTCTCTTCTAGATTCTAGCTCTAGGGGGCATCAAACACTTAGCACAAGTAGGTGATGAGTCACACTCCAATCACACACTACTTTGCTACCTCTTGATCTTAGCTACGCAAGCTAAATCAAGTTCAACACAAACAAGTAAACAATAAAAGTAAACTACACTTTACAGGTGTGTAGAAACGATTTAGCGCAGGGAAGAACTTGTAGATGATGGCTTTGAAGTTTCTGAATGTAGCTCTTGCAACTTGAAGCACAATTCTTCCTCTCTTGATTGGCTTGATCACTTTAATGCTCTTGTAGATAGGAGTTATGCTCACTTAATGTTTTCCAACTACTTCCCTCGTCTACAATAACTCCCTTTTATAATTTTGGAGGGAATCCGAACGTTAGAGGGTTGGTGGCGCGCATTTAATGCGCCAACGTTCGAATAAATTCCGACCGTTGCGACCCAAGTCGCATGTGGAGTCGACTTCGGGTGCGACTTCACTTCTCCGTCGCAACTTCAAGTTCCAGTCAGGGTCGACTTGGGTTCACGACTTGACCCAAGTCGCAGGTGGAGTCGACTTCGGCTTCGACTTCACCTCGTCAGTTGATTTTCTGAACTCCGGAACTTTGGAAATCTTTCTCTTTTGTTTAGTCTTCTTCATGCCTTTAGTTCTTTTGTATTACTTTCTGAATCCTTGTGCCTTGATTGTATTAGCTCCATGATTTGCAATCCTTAGAAGCTTGACTTTGCTTCTTCTTGGTTTTGCTTGATACTGTGAATCATTGGAGAACTTGCTTGCTTTGGAGACTTGAATGTTTGAAGCAAGCTTATGTCTTTTGCCTTTGATTTGATAGATTTGTTCTTCATTTTGATTCCTTGGACTTGATAGGCTTGACTTGATCTTGATCATGCTTGAAGCTTTTGAGCCTAGAGTGAAGAAGTCCTTTTGAATGATTTGAAACTGCAGCTTTGATCTTTGACAAACTCAAGTCGCGCTTGGGGTCGACTTCGTCCCCGACTTCACCTAAGTCGCACATGGAGTCGACTTGGCCTGCGACTTGGCAGCTCCGTGTCCCAACTTTCAGCTCTGGACAAATTTGCACTTCTGAAGTCGATAGCGAGGTCGACTTCGTCTGCGACTTGGCTACCCAAGTCGCATGTGGAGTCGACTTGACCTGCGACTTCACTTGCTCTTTCTCCCATTTCAACTCTGGACGTTTTAGGCACATTGAAGTCGATCTTGGAGTCGACTTGGGGAACGACTTGGCCTTCCAACTTGATTTTCTTCAAATGTATATTCCTTAAGACATTTCATAAACTTGTTAGTAGCCAAGATTTTCTCAAATTGATTTGTTAATCATCAAAACATAGATTTAGCTAGTTTTCCTCATGTTTCCAACAATCTCACCCTTTTTGATGATTGACAAAACCGATTTGAGTGGATACCTTTCATTAAAAATAATATGTTCATATTGCATTTTAAAATCATGCTTATGCTCATGCAAACAGAACATTCAAATATCATGTAAGCATATCCTACTCTCCTCCCCATTCTTACTCTTCTCTTCTTACATCTCTCTCCCCTTTAATCATCTCTCTCCCTTTTAATCATTAAGACTTATACTCAATTTTTCAACTCAAATACTCTTCTTCTCCTTAAATCTCTCTCCCCCTTTTTGTCAATATATCAAAAAGATTAGAGGGTAATCAAAGAGATAGGTGGGTTAGCTCCCCCTGAATGGGTGCTCTCCCTCAATTTATGCTTTAAGTGAGTTCAAGCATTCCCATGTCATTTCTAATCTTATAAAATGCTTCTTTTGCTAGGGGCTTAGTGAATATATCTGCAACTTGATCCTCTGTTCTTACATATAACAAACATATGTCATGATTTTCTACATGTTCTCTAATGAAATGATGTCTAAGGTCTATATGTTTGGTCCTAGAATGCAGGACTGGATTCTTGGTTAGACATATGGCACTTGTATTATCACATTTGATAGGTATATTTTTAAAATCCATGCCATAGTCCCTAAGTTGCTGTTTCATCCAAAGTAATTGAGCACAACAGCTCCCGGCGGCAATGTATTCGGCTTCCGCCGTAGATAGAGCAACACTAGTTTATTTTCTTGAAAACCATGAAACCAACGTGCTTCCGAGAAACTGACATGTTCCACTAGTGCTTTTTCTATCTACTTTGTAACCGGCAAAATCCGCATCCGAGTAGCCGATTAGATCAAAATTAGAGCCCTTTGGATACCATAGTCCTAAATTGGTAGTGTCTACTAGATATCTAAAAATTCTTTTCACAGCTACCAAGTGTGATTCTTTTGGGGATGATTGAAATCTAGAGCACATACACACACTAAATAAAATATCTGGCCTAGAAGCAGTTAAATACAATAAGGAACCTATCATGCTTCTATATAATTTTAAATCAACTAATTTGCCCTTCTCATCTTTGTCAAGCTTGATTGTAGAGCTCATGGGCGTGTTTGCTCCTTTGCTATTCTCCATGCCAAACTTCTTTAGCATTTCCTTGATATACTTGGACTGGTTAATGAAAATTCCTTCATTTAATTGCTTGATTTGCAGTCCAAGGAAGAAGTTTAGCTCTCCCATCATGCTCATCTCAAACTCTTTCTGCATAAGCTCAGAAAATTCTTGGCAAAGAGTTTCATTAGTAGCACCAAAAATAATATCATCTACATAAATTTGAATGATTAATATATCCTTTCCATTGTACTTAATAAACAGAGTGGTGTCTACCTTTCCCTTTTGAAAGTTATGATCAATCAAAAACTTGCTTAGTCTATCATACCAAGCTCTTGGAGCTTGTTTTAATCCATATAATGCTTTGGTTAGCTTGTAAACATACTTTGATTGATCCTTTTCTTCAAATCCAGGTGGTTGTTCTACATACACCTCTTCATTTATATAACCATTCAGAAAGGCACTTTTGACATCCATTTGAAACAATTTAAAATTCATGTGAGATGCAAAAGCTAGTAAGATGCGAATTGCCTCTAATCTAGCAACCGGGGCATAGGATTCTTCAAAATCTATTCCTTCTTCTTGTGAGTATCCTTTTGCCACAAGTCTAGCTTTGTTCCTCACTACAAGTCCACATTCATCTAATTTGTTCCTAAAGACCCACTTGGTGCCAATAATAGTACAATCATTTGGTCTAGGAACAAGGTGCCAAACTTGATTTCTTTAAAATTGATTTAGCTCTTCTTGCATTGCTATAATCCAGTTTTCATCATCAAGAGCTTGTTCAATATTAGAAGGTTCAATCTTGGATACAAAAGCATATTGTCCACACACATTTTGCTTTGACCTTCTAGTTTTTACACCTTCATACACATTCCCTATAATTTGTTCAATTGGATGTGCATGTTTGAATTTTAAATCAGATGGAGGTTTATAGGAGTCATTACCTTCACTTACCATTTCCTCCAAGAATTCCTCTTGCTTTTCCATATGCAATTTTTCAAGATTGCTTGCTATGTCATCTGCATCACTTGAATCATCCTTTCTTTTAAAGCATGGGTTAGTTTCATCAAAAACAACATGTATGGATTCTTCTACAACTTGGTTTCGTTTATTGAAAACTCTATATGCTTTGCTATTTGATGAATAACCAAGGAATATTTCTTCATCACTTTTAGCATCAAGTTTTCCCAAGTTGGTTTTTCTATTGTTCAGAACATAACATGTGCATTCCAAAAGTATGAAAATAAGATATGTTTGGTTTCTTTCCTTTCCATAGCTCATATGGGGTCTTTTTCAAGATTGCTCTAATGGTAACTCGATTCAATACATGACAAGCTGTACTTACAGCTTCACCCCAAAACTTCTTAGATAATTTGCTCTCATTTAGCATAGTTCTAGCCATCTCTTGTATAGTTCTATTTTTCCTCTCCACTACTCCATTTTGTTGTGGAGTCCTTGGTGCAGAAAATGTGTGATGAATTCCTTTTTCATTACATAATTCTATGAATCGTTTGTTCTCAAATTCACCACCATGGTCACTTCTTATAGTCATAATAGTACTTTGTTTTTCATTTTCCACCAAGTTTACAAACGTTGCAAACATAGAGAAGGCTTCATCTTTGCTAGCTAAAAGAATTATCCATGTGAATCTTGAAAAGTCATCAACAATTACAAATACATATTTCTTTCCACCAATGGTTAAAATGTCGGATGGCCCATATAGATCCATGTGTAGCAATTCAAGCGGCCTAGTGGTGGAAATCTCCTTTTTGGTAGAGAAAGGCATCTTTGGTTGTTTAGATAATTGACATGCCTTACATATTTTGTCTTTGTCATATTTCAACTTAGGCAAGCCTTCTACCAAACTCTTTTTCTATAGGGTTTTTATATTTCTCATGTTTATGTGTCCAAGCCTTTTATGCCAAACCCATGGATCATTATCAATGGCCATTAGACATTGACCATCTAGTTCATCAAGTGAAACCAAATATATATTTCCATGTCTTTTTCCACTAAACATGATATGCTCACCATCAAATACATTGCATACAGATGATTCAAACACAACCTTATATCCTTTATCACATAATTGGCTAATGCTCATTAAGTTATGCTTGAGTCCTTCAACAAACAAAACATCCTCCATACATGCATTTGAGCTACTGTAAATATTTCCTTTACCTTTGATTTTACCTTTCTCATTATTACCAAAGGCAACCGTTCCGTCGTTGCAAGGCTTAAGTTTGTGAAACAAATTTCTTTCTCCAGTCATGTGCCTTGAACAACCGCTATCCATGAACCATACATTATTTGCCTTTGCCTTTAAACAAATCTGAAAAGTAAACAAATAATCCTTATCTCTTTGGTACCCATTTTATGGGTCCATTTGGGTTAGTAATATTATTCAACCTTTGTTGCTCCAACTTAGAAAGTCCAAATCTTGTGTTCCTTGGAACCCAAACTAGTTTTGCACCATAATCAAACAATCTCTTAAAGTTACACTTGTAAACTTTATGACCCATTTTGTTGCAAAAGTTGCAAGTCATTGGTAATCTAGGAGTAGGCCTCCAAGTATATTTTGGTTCAAGTGTTGGCCTTCTAGTCCACATAACATTTCTCCTTTGTTGCTTGTATATAGGTGCAGTATTTGTTTGATATTTTCCATGTATTGGCACATTTGATTTACCACTTTCTTTTTGCTCAAATGTATTGTATCCAAGACCTCTTCTATCTGTTTGTGAGGTCATATTCAAGAACATCTTCACATTTTCACCGGGATTAGAGAACTTTGCTAATGATTCATTTAAGGATTCGTTCTCCTTTTTCAGTTTCTCAACTTCTTTCAACAACAGTTCATTTTCTTCTTTCAATTTTGTTGACATTTCAGCTAGTTTTCCATTTTCAATGATAACACAGTTGCATTGTTTTCTTTTTAATATCAACTTGTTTCCTAGCTTTTTGATTTCCCCATACAATGAATCATATGCAATTTGTAGTTCATCTAATTCGGCACATTTGAGGCAATCATGAAAAGAAGAATAACTTGATTGAGAATAAGGTTTGGAAGTTACCTCTTCACTTTCTGTGTATTTTGTTGAGGTAGATTGATCTTCCAAAACTTCCGTCGTGTTCAAGCATAGCAGTTCTTCTTCTTGTTCGATTTGTGCTACGCAGCATATTCTTGCACAGTTGGCCGCATCGTTGTCATCGGTTGAAGAGCTGCATGTTGATGACGTCTCCTCATTGACGTACATGCCTCTTCCCTTTTGATATCTTCTGCCTTCATGATTTTCCTTTGGCCTTTCTTCCGGTGTAGGACATTGGGTTTGCATATGTCCTACGCCCCCGCATCTATAGCATTTGATTGGTTCTTTCTTTTTCTCTCTGGAATTTCTGTCTTTGAAATTTCTGAAATTTCCGCCTTTTCTCACAAATTTTCTGAATCGTTTTGTGAGTAGGGCCATCTCGTCATAGTTTTGAGAGGATGAGGTGTCATCCGTGTCTTGTGTAGCTTTCAAGGCAATTGCTCTTTTGCCTTTGTGTTGATCCTCATTCCTTTTCTTAATTAGCTCATGTGACATGAGTGAGCTAATAAGATCTTCAAGCTTCAATGTGTTGAGGTCTTTGGCTTCTTCAATTGCCGTTATCTTTGGAGTCCATGAATCCGGTAGAGCTCTCAATATCTTCATAACCTGCTCGGATTCAGAAATAGCTTTTCCAAGACCCTTTAGAGCATTAGTAATTTTAGAAAATCTCGGAAACATTTCAGAAATATTTTCAGTATCTAGCATTCTGAAATTTTCAAACTCTCCAATCAAAATGTTTCTCCTGGTCCCTTGGACTTGGGAGGTTCCTTCATAAATAGATGTTAGAGTATCCCATATCTCTTTTGCAGTCAAACAAGAAGATACTCTATCATACTCCGAAGCCGTAAGAGCACAAAATAAAGAATTCATTGCCTTGGCATTGCTCTTGACGGTTCTAACTTCCTCTTCGGTCCATTTGGAAGCTTTGTCATCGGTAGGCAAAATCACACCATCTTGGATAGCAATCCAAGAATCCATATCGGTAGCCACGATGAGTTGCTTCATACGAAGCTTCCAATAGCCAAAGTTGTTCCCATCAAACAATGGTGGCCTTGTAAAAGATTGGCCCTCGGCAAAAGCGGGAACGGGAATCGATTGGGATGCCATATCAATAGATCTCTTTGGTTTAACTCAAAGACCTGCTCTGATACCACTTGTTGGGTCCCGAATATATGGCAAAACCCAAGAGGGGAGGGGTGAATTGGGTTCTTAAAAATTTCTTTGGTAACTTAAAAACTTAACCCCTTGTAGAATTAATCCCCTTGAATGAAGAAACTGAATGGAAAGCAAAGTAATAAAGAGAGCAGAAATAAAAGCAAGTAGACAAGGATTTTATAGTGGTTCGGGCAACCTCCCTACTCCACTCTTCCAAGCTCACACTCCTTGTGACTTGGGTTCCACTATTGTATTCCGCGAATACAACTAGAGCCTCTTGCTCTCTTCTAGATTCTAGCTCTAGGGGGCATGTACAACTAGAGCCTCTTGCTCTCTTCTAGATTCTAGCTCTAGGGGGCATCAAACACTTAGCACAAGTAGGTGATGAGTCACACTCCAATCACACACTACTTTGCTACCTCTTGATCTTAGCTACGCAAGCTAAATCAAGTTCAACACAAACAAGTAAACAATAAAAATAAACTACACTTTACAGGTGTGTAGAAACGATTTAGCGCAGGGAAGAACTTGTAGATGATGGCTTTGAAGTTTCTGAATGTAGCTCTTGCAACTTGAAGCACAATTCTTCCTCTCTTGATTGGCTTGATCACTTTAATGCTCTTGTAGATAGGAGTTATGCTCACTTAATGTTTTCCAACTACTTCCCTCGTCTACAATAACTCCCTTTTATAATTTTGGAGAGAATCCGAACGTTAGAGGGTTGGTGGCGCGCATTTAATGCGCCAACGTTCGAATAAATTCCGACCGTTGCGACCCAAGTCGCATGTGGAGTCGACTTCGGATGCGACTTCGCCCAAGTCGCAGATGGAGTCGACTTCGGGTGCGACTTCGCTTCTCCGTCGCAACTTTAAGTTCCAGTCAGGGTCGACTTGGGTTCACGACTTGACCCAAGTCGCAGGTGGAGTCGACTTCGGCTTCGACTTCACCTCGTCAGTTGATTTTCTGAACTCCGGAACTTTGGAAATCTTTCTCTTTTGTTTAGTCTTCTTCATGCCTTTAGTTCTTTTGTATTACTTTCTGAATCCTTGTGCCTTGATTGTATTAGCTCCATGATTTGCAATCCTTAGAAGCTTGACTTTGCTTCTTCTTGGTTTTGCTTGATACTGTGAATCATTGGAGAACTTGCTTGCTTTGGAGACTTGAATGTTTGAAGCAAGCTTATGTCTTTTGCCTTTGATTTGATAGATTTGTTCTTCATTTTGATTCCTTGGACTTGATAGGCTTGACTTGATCTTGATCATGCTTGAAGCTTTTGAGCCTAGAGTGAAGAAGTCCTTTTGAATGATTTGAAACTGCAGCTTTGATCTTTGACAAACTCAAGTCGCGCTTGGGGTCGACTTCGTCCCCGACTTCACCTAAGTCGCACATGGAGTCGACTTGGCCTGCGACTTGGCAGCTCCGTGTCCCAACTTTCAGCTCTGGACAAATTTGCACTTCTGAAGTCGATAGCGAGGTCGACTTCGTCTGCGACTTGGCTACCCAAGTCGCATGTGGAGTCGACTTGACCTGCGACTTCACTTGCTCTTTCTCCCATTTCAACTCTGGACGTTTTAGGCACATTGAAGTCGATCTTGGAGTCGACTTGGGGAACGACTTGGCCTTCCAACTTGATTTTCTTCAAATGTATATTCCTTAAGACATTTCATAAACTTG
Source organism: Annona cherimola (assembly GCA_030490835.1). NCBI lineage: Eukaryota > Viridiplantae > Streptophyta > Magnoliopsida > Magnoliales > Annonaceae > Annona > Annona cherimola. Next base: position 50,784,588 of record CM059972.1, on the reverse strand, counting down.
TTAGTAGCCAAGATTTTCTCAAATTGATTTGTTAATCATCAAAACATAGATTTAGCTAGTTTTCCTCATGTTTCCAACAAAAGATTCATTTTTAGAGGCCCGCGGGACTCATATATATTTTTTAGAAAATAAAATATTCATTTTTGAAGGCCCGCAGGACACATATATGTTTTAGAAAATAAAAGATTCATTTCTAGAGGCCCGCGGGACTCATATATATGTTTTAGAAAATAAAAGATTCATTTTTAGAGGCCCGTGAGACTCATATATATATTTTAGAAAGCAAAATATTCATTTTTAGAGGCCCGCGGGACTCATATATATTTTAGAAAATAAAATATTCATTTTTGGAGGCCTTTTAATATATATATATATGTATTTTAGAAAATGATATATATATTTTTGGAAGCCTTTTAATATATATGTATAATATATATATTTTTCGAGGCTTTTTATATATATACATATATTATCTCGGGATCCTCGGGCCACTCTTTTTTTTTTTAACGTCCCCCATTCTCTCTTCTTTCTTTCTTTCTTTTTTTGAGTAAGGCTCTAGAGAGATGTTACGGTGTTTTTTTTTTAATGAAGAAACTTATCTCGGGATCCTGGGCCATTCCATGACATGCTCGATGGGATCCCGGGCCTATATATATATACTATTATTATTTTTATATCATAAAAAGGTACTTAACTACATATGTATATATATGTGTATGGCGTGCCCGGTGGGATCACTGGACCCCGGGCCTTCATATATATATTATTATCTTTTTTTTATATGTATATCATGAAAAATACTTAGTTTTGTACATATGTATATATATATGCGTGGCACGCCCGATGGGATCCCGGAACCCCGGGCCTTCATACATATATTATTGTCTTTTTTATATGCATATCATGAAAAATACTTAGTTATATATATATATGTATATATATATATATATGTGGCGCGCCCGGTGTGATCCCGGGACCCCGGGCCTTCATATAAATATTATTATTACTATTTTTTATATGTATATCATGAAAAATACTTAGTTATATATATATATGCGTGGCGCGCCCGGTGGGATCCCGGGACCCCGGGCCTTCATATATATATTATCTATTTTTTTTATATATATCATTAAAAAAATACTTAGCTTTATATGTGTATATATATATATATGGCGGCCCGTGAGATCCCTGGACCCGGGACACATATATATTTTAGAAAATAAAATTTTCAATTTTGAAGGCCAGCGGGACTCATATATACATTTTAGAAAATAAAATATTCATTTTTAAAGGCCCGCGGGACTCATATATATTTTAGAAAATTAGATATTCATTTTTGGAGGTCCGCGGGACTCATATATATTTTATAAAATAAAATATTCATTTTTGGAGGCCCGCGGGACACATATATATTTTAGAAAATAAAATATTCATTTTCGGACGCCCGCGGGACATGTATATATATTTTTAGAAAACAAAAAAGTTTTTTGGATGCCCGCGGGACACATATATTTTTTAGAAAATAAAATATTCATTTTTGGAGGCTTGCGGGAAACATATATTTTTTAGAAAATAAAATATTCATTTTTGGAGGTCCGCGGGACTCATATATATTTTAGAAAATAAAAAATTCATTTTTAGAGGGCCGTGGGTCACATATATATTTTAGAAAATAAAATATTCATTTTTGAAGGTCCGCGAGACTGATATATATTTTAGAAAATAAAATATTCATTTTTGGAGGCTCGCGGGACACATATATATTTTAGAAAATAAAATAATCATTTTTGGACGCCCACGGGACATGTATATATATTTTTCGAAAACAAAATATATTTTTGGACGCCCGCGGGACACATATATATTTTAGAAAACAAAATATAATTTTTCGAAGGCCCGCAGGACTCATATATATATTTTAGAAAGCAAAAGATTCGTTTTTGGAGGCCCGCGGGACACATATATATTTTAGAAAATAAAATATTCATTTTTGGAGGCCCGCGGGACTCATATATATATTTTAGAAAATAAAATATTCATTTTCGGAGGCCCGCGGGACTCATATATATTTTTTTGAAAATAAAATATTCATTTTTGAAAACAAAATATTCATTTTTGGAGGCCCGCGGGACACATATATATTTTAGAAAATAAAAGATTCATTTTTTGAGGCCCGCGGGACTCATATATATATATTTTAGAAAATAAAATATTTATTTTTGAAGAATCGCGGGACACATTTATATTTTAGAAAATAAAATATTTATTTTTTGAGGCCCGCGGGACTCATATATATATTTTAGAAAACAGAAGATTCATTTTTGGAGGCCCGCGGGACTCATATATACATTTTAGAAAATAAAATATTCATTTTTGAAGGCCCGTGAGACACATATATATTTTAGAAAATAAAATATTCATTTTTGAAAGCCCGCAGGACTCATATATATATTTTAGAAAACAAAAGATTCATTTGTAGAGGCCCGTGGGACTCATATATATTTTTTAGAAAATAAAATATTCATTTTTGAAGGTCCGCGTGACACATATATGTTTTAGAAAACAAAAGATTCATTTTTAGAGGCCCGCGGGACTCATATATATGTTTTAGAAAACAAAAGATTCATTTTTAGAGGCCCGCAGGACTCATATATATATATATTTTAGAAAGCAAAATATTCATTTTTAGAGGCCCGCGAGACTCATATATATATTTTAGAAAACAAAAGATTCATTTTTGGAGGCCCGCGGGACTCATATATATTTTAGAAAATAAAATATTCATTTTTGGAGGCCTTTTAATATATATGTATTTTAGAAAATAATATATATATTTTTGGAAGCCTTTTAATACATATGTATAATATATATATTTTTCGAGGCTTTTTATATATATACATATATTATCCCGGGATTCTCGGGCCACTCTTTTTTTTTTTAACGTCCCCCATTCTCTCTTCTTTCTTTCTTTTTTTTTTTTTTTGAATAAGGCTCTAGAGAGATGTTATGGTGTTTTTTTTTTAATGAGGAAACTTATCTCAGGATCCCGGGCCATTCCATGACATGCTCGGTGGGATCCCGGGCCTATATATATATATACTATTATTATTTTTATATCATAAAAAAGTACTTAACTATATATGTATATATATATGTGTATGGTGTGCCCGGTGGGATCCCGGGACCCCGGGCATTCATATATATATATATATATATTATCTTTTTTTTTTATGTATATCATGCAAAAATACTTAGTTTTGTACATATGTATATATATATATATATGCGTGGCACGCCCGGTGGGATCTCGGAACCCCGGGCCTTCATATATATATTATTGTCTTTTTTTATATGTATATCATGAAAAATACTTAGTTATATATATATGTATATATATGTGTGTGGCGCGCCCGGTGTGATCCCGGGACCCCGGGCCTTCATATAAATATTATTATTACTATTTTTTATATGTATATCATGAAAAATACTTAGTTATATATATATATATATGCGTGGCGCGCCCGGTGGGATCCCGGGACCCCGGGCCTTCATATATATATATATTATCTATTTTTTTATATATATCATTAAAAAAATACTTAGCTTTATATGTATATATATATATATGGTGGCCCGTGAGATCCCTGGACCCGGGCCTTTTTATATATATTTTTATATATTTTTTATCATAAAAAATACTTAGCTTTATATATATATATATATATATTATATGACCCACCCTGCGCAGGAAAAATGGTTTTTGAAAATAATATGTGTATATATATTTTTATATATAGAAAATATACATATATATATATATTAAAGAGAAAAATACTTAATCCGCGTGTTAATTCAACCCGCCAGTCGGGGAGTATCCACGTTGGGAAAAGTAGTTTTTGAAAATAATAATATGTATATATGTATATATATATTTTTATATATATAAAATATACATATATTTTTATTTTTATTTTGAAGGAGAAAAATACTTAACCCGCGTAACAACTCAACCCGCCAGTCGAGGAGTATCCACGTTGGGAAAATTAGTTTTTTTGAAAATAATATATATGTATATATGTATATATATACTTTTAATAACACATATATATATTTAAAATATATATATGCATATACTTAACCCATGTGTCAATTCAACTCGCCAATCGAGGAGTATCTACGTTGGGAAAAGTATTATTTATATATATATTAGAAAATAATTTATATATATGTATATATATATATATATTTTTTTTTAATAAGAACGAATTTTTTTTTAATTAAAAGAAAGAAAGGAAAAAAAAATCCTGAGAACTTACGTTCTCTTTTCTTTCGGTGTGAGAGAGCTCTCGACCTGGTTGCCTTGGAGTTGTCTCCTCTCCTCGTGTCCCAAATGAGAGCTCAAGGGGCATATTTATAGGGTCCAGATGGCAATTCCGCGGAATAAGTCGGTGCTTTGGGTTGCAGGAAAACATCCCGCGGAACTACTCCTTGGTCGTGTAACTCTACGGGTTAGCTCTCGATTGATTTCGCATGAGAGGATGAAGCTTTGGGTGTGGGCTCGTTCTTGCCCATCTTAAGTTCTGCGGCTGACATAATTCAAGTGATAGGTAATCCCTCCGCGAAACTGGATTCCGCGGTTGTGTTGCAAGGGATCGTCCCTCATGGCTTGCTCGCATTTCTCGTCCGCGGAACTTATCATCGCGTATTTCTATTGCCTCCTTCCTTCATTCTTGCCAGCAAAGTAACGTGCTTTTGTTCTTGTCTTGTCGCCATCAACAACTGTCAAGCTGCAATTCTCGTTGCCATGTTGGAGACGCATGTTAAGCACCTTTTCAATGTTAATCCTCATTCCTTGTGAAAGCTTGCTCGAAACTTTGCTAACAAGTGTCAAGGTGTGCCTCCTGCACTCATTGCCTTGGATAGTGACCATCTCAGAAGCATGAAAAAGAATTCTTCTGCTCAACTTCGATAATTTTCCTCATAACCTGGGATCTTGCTTCTTGTATCTAAGCATTTTCCTAGAAGATCATCCTTAACCAGCTCATTCGGAGCAGTCTTGTTCAGGTGGCAGAGCTGAAGCAAGATGAGATTGTGAGAACGTGCCCACTTCATGCAATCGTGCGTGAAATAATGATTTGCAAATATGAGGAAAGCTTTTGTGCATCATCATCTTCTTCATCTGTCCAGCAGGATATACTATAACAGCTTTAACCGAATCAAGCAACTGTCCAATCATAGCAAAGGTGAGGCTATTGAAAACTATTAGCGACGTTCTCCATCTCAGGTTTCTGAAAAAAAGAAAGGAGAAAAACATTTCTCCAGCCTCGTCGAGCTACCGCCCAGCTCTACAAACGCCGCTGCTAACATCTCCCTCTGTGCCATTCTCACCGCCACCAACGTCGAAACAGGCAGCGTGCCATGAAAGACGGGGCTAGACCTCCCGTGCCCCGGCTTCTCCGAGAAGCCGCGCTCACCGTTTGGAGCTCTTTGTACGAGAACACCTTGAGGCTCATGGATTCTCCTGTTTAATTTTCTCAGATGCTTCAGTGGATATTGCGCTTCCCCATCGAGCTTGTGCCTCAAGAAATTCAGCTAGGGAACTGGTCAGCAGGTTGTCCTTCAGTGACTCCCATATGTGTGATGGCACGTGCTTCCTATTCTACTTTCTCCTCAGTATCTGTATCATCTCCCATCATTTCTAATCCCTTTGATAAATTATTGGTAGCATTCAGGGGAACAACTGCTCCAATGCGTGCTTTCTCTTCAACATCTTGAATTTCTTTTGTGAACTCCCGTCTTTCAGCCAGAGTAGCAGCCATACTTGTTGGAACAAAATCTTTTCCACGGTATATTATGGTGAAATATTTGTTACATAGTAGCAACGTTCCTGCCGTTCACCTCTTTAGCTCATCAACCATTAATTTATTATTTGTGTTTTGAATTCCTCGCTTCACAGCAGTCTTCACAACTAAGCTTTTCTCCCGAAGCTTCACAATAGCAGCTACCAATCCATGATGATTCCTGTTTCTCCTTAGTGCAAAATGGTAAGGCAGTGACTTAGCAAGCTTTCTCAAGTTGGTCGTCTCTGCATTTGTTAGACGAGAACGCATTCTAGTGGGAAGAAGCGTAAAAGGTGTTTTATAGCCAGGAACAACAAATCTGCATCTACAGGCAAAACCCCTGTACCCCATGCTATTGTATTCTCTTTCGATCGTCTTCTTATTTGCCAAACCAGAAGATTTGCGGGAGTTGAGATTCGATAGATTTTTTTTTGTTACTGTTATCCTGGCCACATCTCATATCCTGCAACGATGGGTTTTGCGCGGCCTTGATACTCCACAAATTCTCTCTTTCTTTACATATAATATATACGCTTTATTTTTGCTGCTAACATTCCCGGCATTGGAAAAATTCTTTGTGGCAAAGGCCCCTTAATTTATTTATTATATATTTTTTGTATATTTGCTCCTTTTTTTATATATATTTTTTCGTTCATCATTTTTTTTCTCTTTTTTTTGTAACCTTTTCTTTTTGTAATAAGTTTGTCGGTCTATAAACCAATAAAGGCCCTTGGCTATCTGTGATTTCGTAGTAATTTTTTTTCTCTTTTTTTTTCTTTGTTCTTTCTTTTTTTTTCTTCTTTTTTTTTTCTTCTTTTTTTTTCTTATTTTTTTTATATCAATTTTCCTTTTGTTGTAATTTTTTCTCTCTTTTTTTTTCTTTTTTTTACGCATGAAAAATTACATAATTTCATAGACTAAAATCAATCATATAATACCCATGGTTCAAAATATACCTCATCAGCCCCAAACCTGATATGCGTAAACCTTATGTTGGAAACATGTGGAAAATAAGCCAAATCTATGTTTTGATGATTAACAAATCAATTTGAGTAAGTTTTGGTTACTAACATGTTTGTGAAGATGATTAAAGGATATAAAAATGTAGAAAATGAAGCATGACAGGTCAAGTCGATTTCCAAGTCGACTCAGGTATCGATTTAGGCCAAGTCGATCCCCAAGTTGACTCCAGCAGTGATTTCAAAACGTCATTCTCGTCCAGCGTTGAAATCGGGGAGCAAAGCTGCCGAAGTCACAAAACGAAGTCGACTCTGCATGCGACCTGGGCGAAGTCGCAGACCAAGTCGACTCCAACATCGACTTCAAACGTGATTTTCTGTCCAGCGTTGAAATCGGGGGACAAGAACTGTGAAATCCCAACCTAAATAAGATTCAATGTGTGCATGGAATAGGTACATGTGACTTATATATGATTAAATGGAATTTTTGGATGATTTTAGGATTTTATGATATTTTGCAATTAGGGTTCCACTAAGAATGGTGATTAAAAAATTAATCGTCGGAGCCCATTATGAGTCAAGGTGACTAAAAGAGCATAATGAGGATTAAAACTTGATAATGTGGCATGAATGTTTAGTTAATTTCCATGATTTAATTAATGGAGATTAAAATGGAAATTGTGGAATTATGTTGGAAAACATTAGAAAATTCATAACTCAACGCCTGTAAGGCGGATTCAAGTGAAATTGAAATGGAAGTTGATGATGTTGGGATTGGTATTACGAGAATATTGTATTATAAAAATTCTTAATGAAATTGGTGTGATGATTTATTGAACATAGCTCAAATCTAAAACCGTTAACTTTAAACGGCTATAACTTGAGCTAGGAAAATCGTATTGAGATGAAATTTGAAACGGTCGATTGAAATTATGAGATCAAAATTTTGGAAGGTTTGGATTAAGCATATTATGTTAGAAAAATACCTGAATTGGAAAAGGTGTATATAGTTGACTATTGCACCTCAAAAAGTACTCTTCATTTAATGCTAGAGTACAATGCATAATTGCATGGTTTTAATGGGAGTTGAGGTGTCAAATGCAGCACATTTCTAAGGTATTTTATGCATTAATATAAAATGAAAAATATCCAAATAAAATCCCAGCAATGAATGTCCACAATTGATGAAGCTATGAGTACTCTAGTGAGCATAGGTGAGATGTCGAAGGCAAGCACATCCATGGGCTGCATTGCTATTTATTTTTGATTTTTTGTATTTTATAAATAATGCACACATATAGCTGACATGTTGGAATACATAAATGAGCATTTATTCATGTGAAAAAATCCCTGAAAATTCGTGATTATCAGCTGCCCATTAAAGAATGCAAAAATGGACAGCTTGGTCTTATGCAAATGACGTGCAATGATATGCTAAGTTGCTGCAGTTTTGTTAAATATTATTTACACCAAATAAATACATGAATTGAGGGGTAATTAGGTGTATAAATTACCCACATTTTGAGATTTTAAAAAAATTGGAAAAATTGCTGGAAATAAAGGGCAGCTAGGGACGTGAATGGGGGAGCAGCTGGACGGTGGTGATGTAAACAGATTTTTGTACTTTTAAAAATAGTAAAAAACGAATTTATATGGCTAATAGTTATCTAGAACATCAGGGGATAAGCATGTAATTAAGTGGCTGTGGAAAATGCCCCAGCAAGTGGGGCCCACTGCTGGAAAATTCCAGCTCCACAAGGCAAGCACGTTCACATGTGTTGGAAGCTTGGAGATTTTTTTCAAGTGCTGAAACTTGCACCCAAAGGACAGCAGCCCTCACGTCCAGCCATGCCCAGCAAGAAGAAGAGAAAACCAAGGGAAAAGCAAGGGAAGAAGAAGAGAATTTGTGGAGGAAAACTCTTCCAAGTGATTAGGGTTTGGAGAGCATCAATCCAAGTAAGTAGATGTGTTATTTTGATTGGTTTATCTTGAGTTCTTGAACTCCAAATTCGAAAATGAAATGGATGTTTAACATGCTTTAAAGTGATGATTCAACATGCTTTTGAATGAATATGGAATGGGTATTAGCTTGCATGTATGAAATTCCATGATTTAGATGATGAAAAGTGAAGTTTTGAATGATAAATGATGTTATAAATTAAATTATGGAAGGAATAGTAAATGGAGGAATTTTGGTATGAAAATTTTTGGGGAGGAATTATAATTGGGTGAGTAAGGAACGACCCAATTTTAAACTAAAATTGAAGAATTAATTTACAAATTAAAAATCCGAGAAAATTCACCTAAACAGGGTAAAACGGGTGAGAGGATAAGCTGTATCAAAGGATTTTTAGTAATTTTATTCAAGGAATTTTGGGCTGAAAATTTTACAAGATATGTAAAATATATTTTGGGTAACAATAAAAAATTAAAAATTAGGTTTTTATGGGCATAAATATACCTAATAATTTACGTGATTAAGGCTGACTGAAAATGGATGCTCCTGTCCAGCAAGGTAAAAATACCAAAATAAATATAAATGATTAATTTTTTATTCTGAAAATATTTATTTTGATTAATTAATGTAGTTATTAAGTAATGGTAGAAATTTAAGATCATAAATACTTGATTTGATATTAATTCAAGATTTTGAGATTTCAATACACCTGATTTCAGCATATGTGGATAGTTTGAGAAAAAAATCACAAAGAAACATGAAACCTATGTAGAAATAATCCAAATTGATATATGTGTTAAATACTTAAATATGGATTAATAAAAGTGGGATTATATGCTGAAATTTCGGATATATATAATTGCCTAAGGTTATGTGTCAAAAGACACGTTAAACGGGTGAAAAATGGGTTCCAAACTAGCTGTTTTGGAAACCTATGGAAAGTGGATGTAAACCCCATAAAAATACCCTAAATGCAGTGTTAATTAAGTTTAATTAACCTGCTGAAATATGGATTAAACCTCTGCCTTAGAAAATTTTATGAAACATCTTATGTATATGTTGCTAAATGGGCATACGTGAAGCAATAGACATGCATAAGTGATGAATGACATATAGAATATGGTTTTGTGCAAGAATGCATGAAAATATGATGAATTTCATGATTACATAACTGTTTTTAATTATATGATGTTAATTCCTAATTTTGGGGATTGTGTAATGAAGCTTAAGGCGATAACGTGTGCTTAAAACGGGCACCGATGTGTGAAGTTTGTAAAAGGAGTGAAAAATGGTAAATGAAGGTTAATGAACCTATGTATGATAGTTAATGGATGAATTTTGTATGGTTTAATAGATACCCTAATTATGGGGTTGTATATGTTATGTGATTAGCCGATGGAATGTGTAAAAATGTGCATGTATATGCTAAATTTATGCATAGTGACTTGAGAAGTCGAATAAATGATATATGTGAATAAAATTGGTTGAAAAACTAAATGGAATGCAAGTAAAAGAAATATATGAAAAATCATATTATTTTCATGTAGGCAAGGAAAAGAATGGAAGGAAAAAGGGATTATAGCAATTTCAGGTAAGCAAGTGAACTTTCTAAAATGCCATTTTCTTTCTATGTGATTGATATGATTGAAATGTTTATGTTTGTGTTTGAAATGTTTATGTTTATGTTTTATTGAATGGGCAAGCACAAGTTTTGAATATGACGGCTTTAATGCAAAGCCATAAGTTTTGAAAAATGATGACTTTAATGAAAAGTCTTAAGGTTTGCTTCCTGGGAAGCAAGCGACACTTCTTACGATAAATAATTTATCCTAAGTGTTGCCAAGGATGGGAATGCTTCATGTTAATGGAATTGAGCAATTTTGCTTATAAGTAAGCAAGTTCTCCATGTTAATGTTTCCTAAGGATTTCATGTTTGATACTGATGGTTTTAAGAATTTGCTTTTAAGCAAGCAAGTTCTATATGATATTGTTTCAACAATATTTTATAAGAAAAAGGGAATTTTACCCTTTTTTACAAAATATTGTTTGTAAATGAGTTTTGAGTTATTTCTATAATAACTCGCGATAAACAATGATGAAAAAGTTTTGTTTTGTTAGGTCAAGATAATTAAATAGTAAATGATGTTTTGGACATAGTCCATATGTTTTGAAATGATGTTCGAAAAGTTTTGATTTCCTTTAGATAAGAAAATCTATGTTAAAAATGTTGGAAAAATGTTTATACGGATGTGTTAAAAAGGGATTTATGGATGACCAACCTCCTATGATTGATCTCATAAAATAGTTTGATTTTAGGTTGCTTAATGGCATGCAAAAGACTGTGCAATTTCCCTTCATGTAAAAATGATTGATATGTGGACAATTATTAAATTTTTAGGTTATGGACAAGGGGATAGCAAAATTGCATAACTTTTGTAAACAAAAGGTCCTGAAATGGAAACCAAGCAAATATTAGAGAAAAATATGATTTATTTATGGAAATCCAAAGGATTTGAAATTCTTTTATTAAAAGGATTTTAAGATGTATTGTTTCTCAAACATTTCAAATGTTTATCAAAATATTTTACTCAAAATGTTTCTAAAGGAACTTAAGAAGGGTCATCCTAGAACTAGATTTTAAATAACAACTTGTTAAAGTGGGCGCACTCGCTTACAAGTTGACACGGACTACGGTCTGTGATGTGTTTTTGGAAAATATAGACTTCGGTCTAAGATTTTTTGTGCATATGGATGCAGGCTGCGGTCTGTGATCCCAGTTTAAAAGGGCATGGGCTGCGGTCTGTGGTTCTTCAAACCAAACGGACTGCGGTCCGTCATAATAACGTACGATTCACCAGTACAAGTAATAGGCAGGTTGTAGAGCATGGTTGGGATGACCGGGGCCCACTCTACATAAGGCCAAGTCACTAAGGAATGGTAGGAGTGCCAGTAGCGCTCTCCCTGAGATAGGAGTAGAATATATAAACAGCCGCTGGGCTAGCGTATTGTTAAGAATTCTCTTCCAAAAGGTAGCATGATCACTTGCTAAATGTCAATGCTGGATAGGGAGAAATGCATTTGCATACGTTTGGCTTTTTAAAAGTCCAAAGATTGGGTTATAAAATCTTTTATACAACAAGTTATCCTAAATTGGATTCTTATGAGCTAATATGCACAAATTACTCTAAAAGAAAGGGTGTTTTACACAAAAGTGTAAATAACAGAAATTAAAGGAAATGTGTTTATGCAAATGCATTTACGAAAATGGTTTACGTATTTTGTTTGCCTTGTTTGCTATAAACAAGCTCCAAGACGAGGATTACGAAAATGATTTATGTGAAACTTGGATTGGACATAAGGATGTCTGTTTCTAAAGAACCTAAATGATAAGGGTTTATGGATGTAAAACGTCCCCTGTTAATATATTCGATTTTATAATGAAAAATATTTTTGGACATAAAAATGTCCTTTGTCGAGAAAGGCTTATGCGATTGATGTTTTAGGACATATGAATGTCCATTGTCAAATGAAGCTATGTGAAAAATATTTTGAGACATAAAATGTCTCATGGCTAAAGGATTTTATGATGGTTTATGTTAATGATGTTTTGAGACATGAGATGTCTCCTTTGCCTAAGAATTTATAAAAAAAAATGTTTTGGATATAAAACGTCCACTGGCAAACGATGATTTCATGTAATGTCTATGAACATTGAAGATGTTCATATAAGAATTAAAGGGATTCCATCAGAGAAGGTAAAACGTGTATGTTTTGCCTTAACAGGCCTACACGTGGCTTGTAACTGGTTTTATGAATGAATGCTTAATGAAAAAGATTTCATGGTGATATTTCAGGACATATACATGTCCTCAGGAAAAAAAAAGGTATTCCCGATGTTTAGGAAAAAGTTTTTCAAGGAAGCCTTGCCCTAAAGATAAAATGCTTGCTTACTGAGTTGTCACTCACGTTTTGTTTTCCCAACCCTTAGATAGGTACCGAGGAAACTCAGAAGGTTGCGAACCTAAGACTTGGAGGAAGGTACGTGATGATAGCCTTGAAGGCTATGAGGAATGGAAAAGCATGAATATGCTAAGGTAAGCTAATTGTGTATATAAACTTAGTTAGAATTCTAAGTTCCATGTTTATGTGTATATGAACTTAGTTAGAATTCTAAGTTTCATGTGAGTCAATGACTAAATGTATGCAAGTATGATGTGTACAATGATTGGGTGAATAATGACAGGCATGAAAGGATGCTATGAATGAAATGATGAATGCTATTACAAGTGAAATGTCACAATGTGTGATGATTGCTATATAAAGTTATGAATGATGACAGATGAAAATGAAAAAAAATTTAGACGTATTCCAATTAAGAACCCGCCGCGTGATCAGGGCAACAATCTTGATTCACATTTACCAATCGATAGGATCTTGAGGTAAGGAAGTGACATCTTGGTTCGGGGCGCCACAAGAGCTGCCGAAGTCGCAGCCCAAGTCGACTCCGCATGCGACTTGGGTGAAGTCGCAGACCAAGTCGACTCCAGCTTCGACTTCAGACTGACAACACGCGTTTTGAAGAGCTAAGTCGCAAACCAAGTCGACTCAATGCTCGACTTGGACCAAGTAGACCCATTCATTCGACTTAGAACAAATGAAGATCAAATCAAGTTCAAAGCAAGTAAAGATGCATGGATTCATCATTTCAAATCAAGAACTATCAATTAGACATTTCATACACTTCATGAACCAAGTATTCAAGATTTCGAAACATGAAGTTAAAAGATTTTATGCAAAGTGAATATACTGAACTTTAAATGATGCAAATCAAGGGAAGGACAATTAAGCATGAAGAAATTATGCAAGCAAAATCATTTCAAAGAAGTTCAAGTTCATCAAGCAAGCTAAGGAAGTGAAGTCGCACCCGAAGTCGACTTCACCTGCGACTTGGGTCAAGTCCAGGACCAAGTCGACCCGAGGAAGAACTTGAGCAGCCCAAGTACAGCCGAAGTCGATTCCATCTGCGACTTGGGTGAAGCCGCACCCGAAGTCGACTCCACTTGCGACTTGGGTCGCAACAGTCGAAAATTTTTCGAATGTTGGCACATTAAATGCGCGCCACCTACTTCCCAACGTTCGAATTCCTTTGCCATTTATATAAGGCATTCAATATGAATGTGGAGGGTAGCTGAAACATCATTGATTGAGCATAACTCCCATCTCTAAGAGCATTAAGTGATCAAGCCAACATCTAGAAGAAGAACTTTGCTTTCAAATTGCCAAGAGTTGCTTGCTGAATTATTAAAGCCTGCTTTACAAGTTCTTCTCTGTGCCAAATCTGCCTCTACACAATAGTAACATATAGAAACCTTCTTTTTATTCTTTCTTGTTGTATTAAACTTGATTAGTTTGGGTAACTAAGATCAAGTGTAAGCAAAGTAGTGTGTGACTGGAGTGGAACTCATCACTTACTTGTGTTGTGAATTGTTGATACTCCCTAGAGCTGGAATCTAGAAGAGAGCAGAGACTCTAGTTGTATTTGTGAAATACGTAGTGGAACCCAAGTGACAAGAGGTGTGAGCTTGGAAGAGTGGAGTAGGGAAGGTTGCCCGAACCACTATAAATCTTGTCCATTGATTCATTTCAGATCTTATTATCTTATTGCTTTCCTTTTGCTTCATTGAAGGGGATTGAACTAAATCGGGATAAAGTTTCTGTTTAAGTTAAAAAAATTTAATTACCCAATTCACCCCTCCTCTCTTGGGTATTTTTCATTAACTCGGGACCAACAAGTGGTATCAGAGCAGGTCTTTGAGTTTTACCAAAGAGATCTTTTGATATGGCATCCCAATCCACTTCCGTTCCCACATTTGCCGAAGGCCAATCCTTTACTAAGCCACAATTGTTTGATGGGAACAATTTTGGCTATTGGAAGCTACGTATGAAACAACTCATCATGGCTACAGATATGGATTCTTGGATTTCAATCCAAGACGGTGTGACCTTGCCTACTGATGAAAGAGCTTCCAAATGGACTGATGAGGAAGTGAAAATTGTAAAGAGCAACGCCAAGGCTATGAATTCATTATTTTGTGCTCTTACCGCTTCTGAATATGATAGAGTATCCTCTTGTTTGACCGCCAAAGAGATATGAGATACACTAACATCTATCTATGAAGGAACTTCTCAAATCCAAGGGACAAGGAGAAATATTTTGATTGGAGAATTGGAAGGCTTTAAAATGCTAGAAACAGAAAATATTTCTGAAATATTTGCTAGATTCTCTAAAATTACTAATGCTTTGAAAGGTCTTGAAAAAGTTATCTTCGAATCTGAACAGGTCATGAAGATCCTAAGAGCTCTATCGGAATCTTGGACTCCGAAGATCACTGCAATAGAAGAAGCCAATGACCTAAATACATTGAAGCTAGAATACCTTATTAGCTCATTAATGTCATATGAGCTAATCAAGAAAAGAAATGAAGATCACCACAAAGGAAAGAGAGCAATTGCACTAAAAGTCACTCATAACTCGGATGAGTCCACCTTCTCATCTCACAACGATGATGAAGACATTGCTCTATTAACTCGCAAATTTTAAAAGTTCATAAGGAAAGAAAAGAACTTCAAAGATTTCAAAGAGAGACCTCGAAAAAAGAAAAAGAAGGAGGTTACAAAGTGTTATAGATACGGTGGTATGGGACATATGCAAGCTCAATGTCCTACACCGGAAGAAAGATCAAAGGATCATCATGAAAAGAAGGAAAGATATGAAAGCTGAAAATTCCAAAAGCCTGAGGGAAGAGGAATGTACATGAATGAAGAAACTTCATCAACAAGCAGCTCCTCAACCGATGATTTTGAAGCAGCAAATTGCGCAAGAATATGCTGCATGGCGCGGATTGAGCAAGAAGAAAATTTGTTATGTTTAAACGCAATAGAGATTTTGGAAGAACAAACCACCTCAACAAAATGTACAAGTAATGAAGAGGTAACTTCCAAATTTTACTATTCTCAACTACTCATTCTTCTATTCAAGAATGTCTCAAATGTGCTGAATTAGAGGAATTACAACATGCAAGTGATTCATTATATGAGGAAATCAAAAAACTAGAAAACAAGTTATCATTAAAGAGACAACAATGTAATTCCATTATTATTGTAAATGGAAAACTAGCAGAAAGAACAACAAAACTGAAAGAAGAAAATGAACTGCTATTGAAAGAAGTGGAAAAATTGAAAAAGGAGAATGAATCCCTAAATGAATCATTAACTAAGTTCTCTAATCCAGGAGAAAGTGTGAGAAGGTTTCTGAACATGACCTCTCAAAATAATAGAAGAGGTCTTGGATACTCCACATTTGAGCAAGGAGAAAGTAACAAATCAAATGTACCAAAACTTTGGAAAAATCAAGCTAAAGCTGCACCTATTTACAAATCAAAAGGGAAACAAGTTGTTTGGACTAAAAGGCCAATATTTGAACCACTACATACTTGGAGGTCTACTCCTAGATTACCAATGACCTGCAACTTTTGTAATAAGATGGGTCACAAAATTTATAAATGCAACTTCAAGAAACTGTATGACCATGGTGCAAAATTAATTTGGGTTCCAAGAAACACAAGATTTGGGCTTTCAAAAATAGAACAACAAAGATTAAATCAATTTACTAACCCAAATGGATCCATAAAATGGGTACCAAAGAGATAAGCTTCATTTGCTCATTTTTCAGGTATGTTTCAAACCAAAGGCAAACAACGTTTGGTTCATGGGTAGTGATTGCTCAAGGCATATGACTGGAGAAAGAAGTTTATTTCATAAACTCAAGCCTTGCAACGATAAAACTGTTGCCTTTAGAAATAATGAGAAAGGTAAAATCAAAGGTAAATGAAACATTTATATTATTTCAAATGCATGTATGGAGGATGTGTTATTTGTTGAAGGACTCAAGCACAATCTAATGAGTATTAGCCAATTAGGTGACAAAGGATACAAGGTTGTGTTTGAATCATCTATATGCAATGTATTTGATGGAGAACATATCATGTTTAGCGGAAAAAGACATGAAAATGTATATTTGGTTTCACTTGATGAACTAGATGGTCAATGTCTAATGGTCATTGACAATGATCCATGGGTTTGGCATAAGAGGCTTGGGCATGTAAACATGTCAAACATCAAGACCTTATGGAAAAAGAATTTGGTAGATAGATTGCCAAAATTGAAATATGACAAAGATAAAATTTGTAAGGCATGTCAATTGTCAAAACAACCTAAAAGGTCTTTCTCTACCAAAAAGGAGATTTCCACCACTAGGCCACTTGAATTGCTACACATGGATCTATATGGGCCATCCGACATTTTTACCATTGGTGGAAAGAAGTATGTGTTTGTAATAGTTGATGATTTTTCAAAATTCACATAGGTAATTCTCTTAGCCAGCAAAGATGAAACTTTCTCTATGTTTGCAACTTTTGTAAACTTGGTGCAAAATGAAAAACAAAGTACTATTATGACCATTAGAAGTGATCGTGGTGGTGAGTTTGAAAATAAACGATTCATAGAATTATGTAATGAAAAAAGAATTCACCACACATTTTCTGCATCAAGAACTCCACAACAAAATAGAGTGGTTGAAAGGAAAAATAGAACCATATAAGAGATGGCTAAAACAATGCTAAATGAGAGTAAATTATCCAAGAAATTTTGGAGTGAAGCTGTAAGTACAGCTTGTCATTTGTTAAATCGAGTTACCATTAGAGCAATCTTGAAAAAGACCCCATATGAGCAATGAAAAGATAGAAAACTAAATATTTCATATTTTCATGCTTTTGGTTGCACATGTTGAACAATGGAAAAACTAACTTGGGAAAACTGGATGCTAAGAGTAATGAGACAATATTCCTTGGTTACTCATCAAATAGCAAAGCATATAGAGTCTTCGATAAAATGAACCAAGTTGTAGAAGAGTCAATACATATTGTTTTTGATGAATTTAATCATGTTCCAAAAGAAAAGATGATTTAAGTGATGCAGATGATGTCACAAGTAACCTTGAAAAATTGCATGTGGAAAAACAAGAAGAATCCACGGAGGAAAGGGTAAGTGAAGGTAATAATTCCTATAAACCTCCAACTGATTTAAAGTTCAAAAATGTCCATCCAATTGAGCAAGTTATAGGTAATATTTATGAAGGTGTAAAGACTAGAAGGTCAAAACAAAATATTTGTGCACAATACGCCTTTGTATCCAAAATTGAACCAATCACTATTGACCAAGCTCTTGATGATGAAAACTGGATCATAGCAATGCAAGAGGAATTAAATCAATTTGAAAGAAACCAAGTTTGGCATATTGTTCCAAGACCAAAGGACTGTACTGTCATTGGCAGAAAATGAGTTTTTAGGAACAAATTAGATGAAAGTGGACTTGTGGTGAGAAACAAAGTTAGACTTGTGACAAAAAGATACTCACAAGAAGAAGGAATAGACTTTGAGGAATCCTATACTCGGATTGCTAGATTAGAAGTCATTCGCATTTTACTAGCCTTTGCATCTCACATGAACTTTAAGTTGTTTCAAATGGATGTTAAAAGTGCATTTTTGAATGAGTATATAAATAAAGAGGTGTATGTTGAACAACCACCTGGATTCGAGGAGAAAGATCAATCTAAATTTGTATACAAATTAACCAAAGCACTATATGGATTAAGACAAGCTCCAAGGGCTTGGTATGAAATATTAAGCAAATTTCTGATTGATCATGACTTCCAAAAAGGAAAGGTAGACACTACGTTGTTCATTAAGTATAAAGAAAGAGACATTTTGATTATTCAAATTTATGTAAATGATATTATTTTTTGTGCTACTAATGAGATTCTTTGTCAAGAATTTTCTGAGCTTACGCAGAAGGAATTTGAGATGAGTATGATGGGGGAGCTGAATTTCTTCCTTGGACTACAAATTAAGCAATTAAGTAAAGAAATTTTCATCAATCAGTCCAAGTATATCAAAGAAATTCGGAATGCAAACTAGCAAGGGAGCAAACACTCCAATAAGTTCAACAATCAAGATTGACACGGATGAAAACGGTAAATGTATCGATCAAAAGCTATATAGAAGTATGATAGGTTCTTTATTGTATCTAACTGCTTCTAGACCAGATATTCTTTTCAGTGTTTGCATGTGTTCTAGACTTCAAGCATGTCCTAAAGAATCACATCTATTGGCTATAAAAAGAATTTTTAAATATTTGATAAATACCACTAATCTTGGACTATGGTATCCAAAGGGGTCAACTTTTGATTTAATTTGCTACTCGGATGCGGATTTTGCAGGATACAAAGTAGATAGAAAAAGTATTAGTGGAAATGTCAGTTCCTTGGAAACATGTTGGTTTTATGGTATTCAAGGAAACAAACTAGTATTGCTCTATCTACGGCGGAAGCCGAATATATAGCCACCGGGAGCTGTTGTGCCCAATTGCTTTAGATGAAACAACAACTTAGGGACTATAGCATGGATTTTAAAGATATACCTATTAGATGTGATAATACTAGTGCAATATGTTTAACTAAACATTCAGTATTGCATTCTAGGACCAAGCATATAGACCTAAGACATCATTTTATCAGAGAACATGTAGAAAATCATGATATATGTTTGGAATATGTGAAAATAGAAGATCAAATTGCAGATATTTTTACCAAACCTCTAGCAAAAGAACCATTTTATAAAATTAGAAATGATATGGGGATGATTGAGTTAAATTATGAACAATAAGATCGGAGAAATGAACTTAGAAAAGCACAAACTGAGGGGGAGCACAGGTTCAGGGGGAGCAGCCTCCGTCATTTTCAAAGGATTAACCCGCTCCATCTCTTTTTTTTGATCAATTGACAAAAAGGGAGAGAATATATTAGGATTTGAGTCTCAGATTGGGCAGATTATACATAAGTTTGCATATGAAAAGTTTGTTATGCTTATGTTATTTTTTTAAATGCTTGTATGAATGATTTTAATTTGTGATTTATTGAAAATGAAATATGTATGTTAAGCTCAAAATGCAAATGATCTATGATTATTCTAAAGATACCAAAACATGATAAAATAGTATGTTTTAAAGATATTGAAAGGTATACACTCAAATCGGTTTTTTCAATCGTCAAAAAGGGGGAGATTGTTGGAAACATGTGGAAAAAAGCCAAGTCTATGTTTTGATGATTAACAAACCAATTTGAGTAAGTTTTGGTTACTAACATGTTTGTGAAGATGATTAAAGGATATAAAAATGAAGAAAATGAAGCATGACAGGTCAAGTCTGTTGGTCCCGAGTTAATGGCAATTACCCAAGAGGGGAGGGGTGAATTGGGTATTATGAAAATTTAAAACTTAAACAGAAACTTTTACCCCAGATTAATCTAGTCCCCTTTATGAAGAAACAAAATGGAATGCAATATAATGTAGAGAGCAGAAATAGAAATCAACACACAAGATTTTATAGTAGTTCGGGCAACCTCCCTACTCCACTCTTCCAAGCTCACACCTCTTGTGACTTGGGTTCCACTATGTATTCCACGAATACAACTAAAGTCTCTACTCTCTTCTAGATTCTAGCTCTAGGAGGCATATACAACCAGAGCCTCTGCTCTCTTCTAGATTCCAGCTCTAGGGGGCATACACAATCAACACATGTAGGTGATTAG
This sequence comes from Annona cherimola, assembly GCA_030490835.1. NCBI lineage: Eukaryota > Viridiplantae > Streptophyta > Magnoliopsida > Magnoliales > Annonaceae > Annona > Annona cherimola. The sequence goes on along the minus strand of CM059972.1, from coordinate 50,764,128 downwards.
TTACACTCCAATCACAACTCTACTTGCAACGTCTTGGTTTCAATCACCAAACTTAAACCAAGCACTAAAACAATCAATAGTGTAAGAATAAAGAAGATCTACACTTTACTGAGTTGTGTAGCAAGTTTCAGCTTGAGGAAGAATCTGTAGGAGCAACCGATTGTGTTTCGTTGAAGCAAATCGCAACTTTGAAGCTTGTTCTTCCTTTGAAAGTGTATAGATCACTCAAATTTAGAGAAAAGCAAATAAGAACTCTTGCTTGTAATTCCTTCCTCTCTTTAGACTCTATCTTGTGTATAACCACGTTTGGTTGAGTGTCTATTTATAGAGGAGGCAAGATTTTGAACGTTATATAAGTGGTTGGCGCGCAATAAATGTTCCAACGTTCGAAAATTCGAACGTTATTTTCCCAAGTCGCAGGTGGAGTCGACTTCGTCTGCGACTTCGCCCAAGTCGCATGCTGGAGTTGACTTCGTGTGCGACTTCGGCAGCTCTTCAGTTTCCAAGTCTGAGTTATGGGTCGACTTGGTTTCAGACTTGGCCTCAAGTCGATCTTGGAGTCGACTTGGGATGCGACTTGATCAGTTTTTGTGCCAAAACAGTTTGATCCTTGTTGATTCACCTCTTGTTTGCTTAGCTACTTTCCTTCAATAATAGAAACATTATTTTCATTCTGGATTGGCTTCAAATCTTGCAAACCTTGTGATTCTTGGAGAACTTGAAAACTTGTATGGTCATTCCAAGTCTGAGTTCTGGGTCGACTTGGTTTCAGACTTGGCCACAAGTCGATCTTGGAGTCGACTTGGGATGCGACTTGATCAGTTTTTGTGCCAAAATAGTTTGATCCTTGTTGATTCACCTCTTGTTTGCTTAGCTACTTTCCTTCAATAATAGAAACATTATTTTCATTATGGATTGGCTTCATTGCAAACCTTGTGATTCTTGGAGAACTTGAAAACTTGTATGGTCAAATCTTCTTTGATTTGGAATGAATCATGTACCTTGCTTGCTTTAAAATTATATTAGTCTTCATATCTTTAGTTGTCTTTATCTTGAAATGAGCTTGAGCTTTTGACTTGGACTTGAAAAACTCAAGTCGATCTTGGGGTCGACTTCGTCTGCGACTTCGCCCAAGTCAAATGCTGGAGTCGACTTCGACTGCGACTTCGGAATGTTCTGTCTCAAAATCAACGCTGGAAGGAAATGTGTATCTTCAAGTCGATACTGGAGTCGACTTCGTTTGCGACTTGGCTTCCAAGTCGTAAGTGGAGTCGACTTCGACTGCGACTTCAGCTGTTCACCTTCCAAATTCAAATCTGTCCATCAGGTACATGTTGAAGTCGAACGTGGAGTCGACTTCGAGATCGACTTCTGTAAGGACCAGGTATTTTATTTTATTTTCATTATAACCCTTCTCTATTTATGAGATAACTTATGAACATGCCACTAAGAGTTTATAATGTTAATGGATGCATAACATATATGAATATGGTATCTAGGAAACATATAGTGCATATATGCATGTATTATGATCTTAGCACACTGAGTATAAATTTAAATGTGTATGATTAGTGTGTCATTGTTAAGCACTATAACTATTTTTCCCTTCGCAGAGTAGGTACGGGGTTCAACCTGACCGGTCAGGTCGCGGGGGTCAAGGGGGCAGCGCCCATTGCGGGGGTGAAGGGGGCAGCGCCCCCGGAGAAATTTTTAATTATTAAGTGTAGGAGCGGGGAATTAAATTACTAATTGCGACTGGACCCGAGCCCCGACCCGACTCAATGGATTCTATTAACATAAGCGGCCCGCGCTCTAGGGTTTCATTCCCATTTCGCGCCCGACCGCGTTCTCTTCTCCTTCTCTTCTGGTCCTTCGTTCCTCTTCTACTTTCTCTTCCGCTCAGTTCGAACCACCCGTGATCGCTTGAGGGGAACTATACCGACTACCTTGAAGGTCATAGATCCGAGTTCAGGAAGCTCCAAGGCTACGAATTTCTGCAGTCCACATCTAGGGTCGCTGTCTTGGGAGGGATCACGGTCAAGGTAAGTAGATGTCGCCCCTTTCTCGATTTAGTGTTGAAATTTTATGTTAAACACGAGGTGAGGCTAGAGGGAATGTATAGCTTCTAACGACTCCATGGTATTAGGCGTAGAGTTCGTAACAGTTAGGGTTCATGGAAAATTTACTTTGAATGCGGATTTCTGTGATGTAAAAGACTTCTTAGCAGATTTTATATTGTTGGAATGCGAGGTGAATTGAATTGCCCAATCGAGAGTATGAATTTAAGGTTCTTTCATTTCGCACCTATCATGTGTTTGATAAAATGCTTGTGTGACAGATTTATGTGTTGAATCTGAATTGTGTTTATGTTGTAGGCGTGGTTTGCGGCGTGTTTCATTGTCTGTTATGTATGATGTGTTATCTCAAATAGTTGATTGTAAGGGTTGTTCATGGCCCCTGAATTACATGAGGAGAGGGTTGTTCATGGCCCTTGATGGACATGAGTAGATGATTGGTTGTGTTGGTCAATTTGTGTGTATGGTTATATGTATACGATCTTGGGAGTGGGTATTGGACCCACGTGTATTAGCTTCATCACTGTATGAGTATCCATCATTATGCTTATTTGCACTTTGTGCTAACCATTATCTACTTACTGGGTTTATTTAGACTCATATCATTGTTATTGTGCTTTTAGATCGCAGGTCAGAAGGGGAACTTAAGGATGGGACAAGTTGAAGATCAAACATGAGAGACCCTAGCACAATATGTTGATTTCAGTTCTTTTAGATTCGTGCTCTTTTTGATAATCATATATGTAGGATTCGCTTTGGCAACTATAATGTATTTGGTATTTCAGATTGGATTGTAATCCTTGTTGATGCACATATGCATGACTATTATATCTGTTTGATGTGTAAGGAAAATATTTAATGATTTCCTTCTATATGAATGTTCTTATTATATGAAGATGCAAGTATATAAAATGGATTGAATGTTACAAATGGAAATGTTATGAATATCAGGTCATGTATTCCATATTACCCCTTGTATGTTATGGGGAGATGCTGCCGAATTTTTCTTAGATTATGTAGTACCCCTTGACTAGTTCTTGAGTAATTCTTGGAATGGGGTGTTACAACTTCACCCTAAGTCGAAGTCCGAGTCGACTTGGGAATCGACTTGGCTGATTTTCATTCCTTAAGACATTCATCAAACTCATTAGTAATCAATTTATACTCAATTTTGAATTTGTTAATCATCAAAACTTATGCTTTGGTCAATTTTGTTTTGTTTTAACTATTGTTTCCAACAATATCCCCCTTTTTGATGATTGACAAAACTAATTTGAGTTTGTACCTTTCAAGAAAATCACATTCATATAGTTTCCAAAATAGAATATCAAATATCTTTCAAACAGAGCATGAAACAAACATTTGAGCATAAAACCTATTTCATATCATCATGATTCATACAGATTACAATGTAAAGCAAAAAAGAAAACCTATATACAAGCTACCCAACCGAAAAATACTCTAAAACCTCTGTCATGTCTTAAAACTCACTCAAAACAAACTCTATCCTATCTCCCCCTTTTTGTCAATCACTCAAAATGAGATTCAATTATCAAGGATTTGGTGAATTAAAATTTGGAAATGGGATATGAAGATTGAGTAGGTTTGACGGGTCGAACATGAGCAGACGAGTAGAAGGATGAAACATGTGCGGGGGTTGGATCTCGATGAACTGATCTGGATTCAAACGGATCTAGTTCAGGTATGGGCTGATTACGATGACGCCCAGATGCGAGATGATACAGGATAGTGCGTATTTCCTGATCGATACGATCTTGTCGGGAATGCATGTCCATGATGGCTATGAGGACACCAGAGATGAGACTGGTAACTCTGTTTTCCTGTTGACCCATTTCATCTCGTAGGGTAGCTATTTCATCTCGAATGGTCTGTAGAGTTATGTCCTGATATGATGGTTGAGGTGCCGGATCTGGAATGGCTGATCCCCGTGGAGAGAAGGATCCAAGTGACATGGGAGAAGCTGGCTCCTCAGGGATATCCTGTGGTGGATCTGGTTGGTCTTCTGGAGGCTGCTCCCCCTCAGTATGTGCTCGTCTTTCCTCTTCAGGAGCTTTCGCTTCGGCCCTGAGTTCATGCACATTGATCTTCATTCTCTGGATCAATGCCTTGTTGATTGCATTAGTGGATTTAGTACTTTGAAGGGCTCGCCTTCAATATCCACTTCAAAATGCTCAAGAATCTTCGTGATCCAGGTGCCGTAGGGTAGAACTCCCCGTGGATTGTCCTTTCTGCAGCTGAGGGCTTCAATGAACAAATGGGGAAGACTGACTTTTACCCTGTTCACGATTTTCCATAGAATCTCAGCTTCTTGAGGGTCCAGTTGATTCCGTCCTCTGCCCTTAGGGTAGATGCAGTGGGCTATCAACAGACGTAGAACCCGTAGCCTTGGAGACAGATCCATGTAATGCAGAAACTTGATCCCTGAATGATATTTATTGCTCCGAGTGAGCTGATTATATATCTGATCAAGTGAAAGGTCTGCAGGGAGTGGCTCATCTTCATGCGGAACCTCGAGTATCTGTCCAATGTTGATCATTGCTCCTTCCAAATTTGGAGTTACTCCAACTCCAAAGAACATGTTAACTCCTTTTACAAAACTGCTATAATATTCCTCATCCCATAAATAATAGAAAATCCTGGTTAGATTCGGATAGACTCTTTCATCTTCCTTTAGCAGCTTGGTCCAACCTTGAAATTCTAATAGATCTTCTATATCTGACCCATAATCTTTTAGACACTTGAAATCAATTATTTTAGGAATGAATACCTTCCTCTCGTAGAAGTGTTTGTAGAACCGACTGTGCTGGAGTTCGGTCTTGAAGTACGTAGTCGGCATTTTTAACACCTGAGCTTTTCCAGCTGTGTTGCCTTTCCTTCTCGCCCCAGATTGAGTGCTGTGTGAGGTTTGGGGTTGTTCCTCACGACCAGCTGTTGTTGACGGAGTTCTCGTTTGAAAACGTACTCGGCGGCCAGTGGAAGTGGATGGTTCTTCCCCGCCTCGCTTTGAAGAGGTTCGTTGCCTCCTAGGCACCTCGTCTTTAGTATGGGATGTAGATTTTCTGGGAACAGGTTTGAGAGAAGGTTTTGATACAGCTATCTTGGGAGGTCTGGACTTTGGAGCCATTGGATTTTTGAAATTTAGAGAGGTAGAAAGACAAAGAGGAGAGTGAGAGAGGCTTTGAAAGAGAAATTGAGAGGGATAGAGAGAGAGAGAGAACAGAGGAGAGATTGAGAGAGAGAGGCAGAGAGAGATTGAGAGGAATAGAGAGAGAGGTAGAGAGAGATTGAGAGGGATAGAGAGAAAGAACAGAGGAGAGATAGAGAGAGAGGCAGAGAGAGATTGAGAGGAATAGAGAGAGAGGTGAGCAGAGAGAGTAGGACAAAGAGCAGAGAGAGGGAGTTTAGAGAGAAGAGAGAGGAGAGGAAATTGAGAGGGAGAAAGAGAGATCTTGGAGAAGAGAGGAGAGTCGGAGGCTGGAAAATGGAAGGAGGAGAGGAGAACAGTGCGGGAAAATGGGAAGAAGAAGAAGAAAAGAAGAAAAAGAAGAAAAAGAGAAGAAGGCGGACGGTCGCGCGCACGGAGTCGACTTCACCTCAGAGGCGGAGTCGACTTCACATCTCCCAAGTCGACTTCACTGGAGTCGACTTGGCTTTCCCGGAGTCGACTTGACTCATCAACTTGACCTTTTTCAGATTTGATTTTCTTGTATAATTTTCCTAATTTAATTCAATCATCCCCATTTCATTTCTAATTTTGTAAAATGATTCCTTTTGCTAAGGGTTTGGTAAGTATATCAGCAATTTGATCCTAAGTTTTCACATATTCCAAACAAATATCATGATTTTCAACATGTTCTCGAATAAAATGATGTCTCACATCTATATGCTTGGTTCTTGAATGCAATACAGGATTTTTTGTCAAACATATGGCACTTGTGTTATCACATCTAATAGGAATATTATAATAATCAATGTCATAGTCTTTCAATTGTTGTTTCATCCAAAGTAGTTGGGCACAACAGCTTTCGGCAGCTATATATTCAGCTTCTGCCGTAGATAGAGCAACACTAGTTTGTTTCCTTGAATACCATGAAACCAATATATTTCCAAGAAATTGACAAGTTCTACTAGTACTTTTTCTATCTACTTTGTAGCCGGCAAAATCCGCATCCGAATAACCGATTAAGTCAAATGTTGACCCCTTTGGATACCATAGTCCAAGATTAGTAGTATTTATCAAATATTTAAAAATTCTCTTTACAGCCAATAAATGTGATTCTTTAGGGCATGCTTGGAATCTAGAACACATACAAACACTGAAAAGTATATCTGGTCTAGAAGCAGTTAAATACAACAATGATCCTATCATACTTCTATAAAGCTTTTGATCGATACATTTACCGTTTTCGTCCGTGTCGATCTTGATTGTTGAACTCATTGGAGTATTTTCTCCTTTAGTAGTTTGCATTCCAAATTTCTTTAGCATTTCTTTGACGTACTTGGACTGATTTAAGAATACCCCTTCGTTTTGTTGCTTGATTTGTAGTCCAAGGAAGAAATTTAGTTCTCTCATCATGCTCATTTCAAATTCGCTCTGCATGATCTTAGAAAATTCTTGGCATAAAGTTTCATCAGTAGCTCCAAATATTATATCATCTACATAGATTTGCACAATTAAGATATTTTTACTTTTATATTTGATGAATAAAGTAGTATCAACTTTCCCTCTTTGAAATTCATGATCAATCAAAAATCTATTTAGCCTTTCATACCAAGCTCTTGGGGCTTGTTTTAGTCCATATAATGCTTTGGTCAGCTTATAAACATATTTAGATTGATCCTTTTCTTCAAATCCAGGGGGTTGTTCAACATATACTTCTTCATTCAAGTATCCATTTAAAAATGCGCTTTTCACATCCATTTGAAACAATTTGAAATTCATGTGAGAAGCAAATGCTAGTAAAATGCGTATGGCTTCTAATCTAGCCACAGGTGCATATGATTCTTCAAAATCAATCCCTTCTTCCTGTGAATACCCTTTGGCTATTAATCTAGCTTTGTTTCTAATTACAAGTCCGCTTTCGTCCAATTTGTTCCTAAATATCCATTTGGTACCAATAATGGTATAACCATTTGGTCTAGGAACTAAATGTCATACATCATTCCTTTCAAATTGATTTAGCTCTTCTTGCATTGCAATAACCCATTTTTCATCATTAAGAGCTTGTTCAATAGTGGTCGGTTCAATTTTTGACACAAATGCATATTGTCCACAAATATTTTTCTTTGATCTCCTAGTTTTTACTCCTTCATAAATATTTCCAATGACTTGCTCAATTGGATGGGCATTTTTGAACTTTAAATCAATTGGAGGTTTTTAGGAATCATTACCTTCACTTACCTCTTCCTCCATGGAGTTTTCTGGCTTGAGGTCGGTTTCCTTTTGTTGTTCTTGTTGTTTTGCTTTTGTATCATCTGCGTCACTTAGTTCATCCTCCTTTCTCGGAGTTTGGTTAAATTCATCAAAAACAACATGTATTGATTCTTCTATTGTTTGATTTCTTTTGTTGAAAATTCTATATGCTTTGCTATTTGATGAATAACCCAAGAAAATAGCTTCATCACTTTTGGCATCTAGTTTTCCCAATTTTGTTTTTTCATTATTTAACACATAACAAATACATCCAAAAGTATGGAAATATGATATATTTGGTTTCTTGCCTTTCCAAAGTTCATATGGGGTCTTTTTCAATATTGCTCTAATGGTAACTCGGTTTAATACATGACAAGCTGTACTTACAGCTTCACCCCAAAATCTCTTGGACAATTTACTCTCATTTAGCATGGTCCTAGCCATTTCTTGAATTGTCCAGTTTTTCCTTTCAACAACTCCATTTTGTTGAGGAGTTCTTGGTGCAGAAAATGTATGGTGAATTCCCTTTTCATTGCAAAATTCTATGAATCGACTATTTTCAAATTCACCATCATGGTCACTTCTAATGGAAATGATTGAACTTTGTTTTTCATTTTGCACCAAAGTTGAAAACGAGACAAACATAGAAAATGCTTCATCTTTGCTAGCTAAGAGTATAATCCAAGTAAATCTAGAAAAGTCATCCACAATAACATACACATATTTTTTTCCACCAAGAGTTAAAATGTCTGATGGCCCATAAAGATCCATATGTAGCAATTCAAGTGGTCTAGTTGTTGAAATTTCCTGTTTGGTCGAAAATGACATTTTTGGTTGTTTAGATAGTTGACAGGCTTTACAAATCTTATCTTTGTCATATTTGAGCTTTGGTAAGCCTTGCACTAAATTCTTTTTCCATAAAGTTTTAATATTTGACATATTTATATGTCCAAGCCTTGTATGCCATTTCCATGGATCATTTTCTATGGCTATTAGACATTTTCCTTCTAGGTCATCAAGGCAAACTAAATATACATTTCCATGTCTTTTGCCACTAAATATTATGTGCTCGTCATCATCAATAACATTACATATAGAGGATTTAAATACAACTTTATATCCTTTATCACATAGTTAACTAATACTCATTAGGTTGTGTTTGAGTCCTTCAAAAAATAGAACATTTTCAATACATGCATTTGAACTACCGTAGATATTTCCTTTACCTTTTATTTTACCTTTTTCATTATTTTCGAAAGCTACCGTTCCTTCATTGCATGGGTTGATCTTGTGAAATAGTCCTTTTTCTCCTGTCATATGTCTTGAGCAACCGCTATCCATAAACCATACGTTATTGGCCTTAGCTTTAAGACATACCTGCAAAAATTAATTTGAGTGGAGCTCATCCTTTTGGTACCCATTTTATGGGTCTGTTTGGGTTAGTTAACCTTTGGAGTTTAAGTTGATCTACCTTTGAAGTCATAAACCCAATGCTTTTCGGCATCCAAACCAATTTAGCACCAAGGTTTTGCAGTTTTCTTAGTTTACATTGATAGATTTTATGTCCTAACTTGTTGCAAAAGTTACAAGCTCCCGAAAGTCTAGAAATAGGGAGCCACTTTGTAATTCGTTCCTCAGTTGGTCTTTTGGTCCAAGCTACTCGATTTATCTTTGGTTTAGTATAAATGAGTTTGACATTATTTCTTGGAGCATTAGACTTTGTTTGTTCAAATATATTGTATCCAAGTCCTTTCTTGCAAGTTTGGGTTGTCATTTTTAAGAATATTTTCACATTTTCTCCTGGATTAGAGAACTTGGCAAGGGATTCATTTAATGATTCATTTTCATTGTTAAGTTTCTCTAACTCATTTTCTAATGTATTCTTTTCATTTTTTAATTTATCTAATTTTTCACCAAGTTTACCATTTACAATTATTACTGCATCACATTGTCTTTTCTTTATTGTAAACTTGTTTCCTAATTTCTTTATTTCTTCATATAGTGAATCATAAGCTTGTTGAAGTTCTTCTAATTCAGCACATTTAAGACATTCATTTGTAGAAAAATTTGAAAAAGATTTCTGTTTGGAGGTTACCTCTTGACTACTTGTGCAGTCCATTGAAGTAGCTTGATCCTCCAAGATTTCCGTGGCTGCAAAGCATATGTCGGTATTTGCTATGCAGCAAATTCTTGCACAATCTGCTTCGCATTCTTCACTTGAGGAGCTATTTATTGTAGATTCTTCTTCATTCACGTACATGCCTCTTCTTTTGTTTCTTTGAAACCTTTTGTTGTCGCCTCGATCTTTTCTTTGCTCCTTTGCCTTATTTTCTTTGGGCGTTGGACATTGGGCTTGCATGTGTCCCGAACCGCCACATCGGTAACATTTTGTTGTTTCTTTTCTTTTTCTCTTTGGAATTTCTTTCTTTAAAGTTTCTGAAATTTCCGCCTTTCCTTACAAATTTTCTAAATTGTTTTGTGAGTAAGGCAATTTCATCGTCATTTTGAGAAGATGAGGTGTTGTCGTCCGAGTCTTGTGCGACTCTCAAGGCAATGGCTCTTTTTCCTTTGTGGTGATCTTCGTTTCTTTTCTTGATCAGCTCATGTGACATTAAGGAGCTAATAAGATTTTCCAACTTCAATGTGTTAAGATCCTTGGCTTCTTCTATTGTCGTGATTTTTGGAGTTCATGATTCGGGTAGTGCCCTTAGAATCTTCATGACCTGCTCAGATTCAGAAATTGCTTTTCCTAGCCCTTTCAAGGCATTAGTAATCTTGGAAAATCTAGCAAACATTTCAGAAATATTTTCAGTTTCTATCATCCTAAAATTTTCCAATTCTCCAATCAAAATGTTTCTCCTCGTTCCTTGGACTTGAGAGGTTCCTTCATAGATAGAAGTTAGTGTATCCCATATTTCTTTGGCAGTTAAACAAGAGGATACTCTATCATATTTGGAGGCCGTAAGAGCACAAAATAATGAATTCATAGCCTTGGCATTGCTCTTTACAATTTTCACTTCCTCATCGGTCCATTTGGAAGCTCTTTCATCAATAGGCAAAGTCACACCGTCTTGGATTGCAATCCAAGAGTCCATATCTGTAGCCATGATGAGTTGCTTCATACGTAGCTTCCAATATCCAAAATTGTTCCCATCAAACAATGGTGGCCTAGTAAATGATTGGCCTTCGGCAAATGAGGGAACGGAAGTCGATTGGGATGTCATGTCAATAGATCTCTTTGGTTTAACTCAAAAACATGGCTCTGATACCACTTGTTGGTCCCGAGTTAATGGCAATTACCCAAGAGGGGAGGGGTGAATTGGGTATTATGAAAATTTAAAACTTAAACAGAAACTTTTACCCCAGATTAATCTAGTCCCCTTTATGAAGAAACAAAATGGAATGCAATATAATGTAGAGAGCAGAAATAGAAATCAACACACAAGATTTTATAGTGGTTCGGGCAACCTCCCTACTCCACTCTTCCAAGCTCACACCTCTTGTGACTTGGGTTCCACTATGTATTCCACGAATACAACTAGAGTCTCTACTCTCTTCTAGATTCTAGCTCTAGGAGGCATATACAACCAGAGCCTCTGCTCTCTTCTAGATTCCAGCTCTAGGGGGCATACACAATCAACACATGTAGGTGATTAGTTACACTCCAATCACAACTCTACTTGCAACGTCTTGGTTTCAATCACCAAACTTAAACCAAGCACTAAAACAATCAATAGTGTAAGAATAAAGAAGATCTACACTTTACTGAGTTGTGTAGCAAGTTTCAGCTTGAGGAAGAATCTGTAGGATCAACCGATTGTGTTTCGTTGAAGCAAATCGCAACTTTGAAGCTTGTTCTTCCTTTGAAAGTGTATAGATCACTCAAATTTAGAGAAAAGCAAATAAGAACTCTTGCTTGTAATTCCTTCCTCTCTTTAGACTCTATCTTGTGTATAACCACGTTTGGTTAAGTGTCTATTTATAGAGGAGGCAAGATTTTGAACGTTATATAAGTGGTTGGCGCGCAATAAATGTTCCAATGTTCGAAAATTCGAACGTTATTTTCCCAAGTCGCAGGTGGAGTCGACTTCGTCTGCGACTTCGCCCAAGTCGCATGCTGGAGTCGACTTCGTGTGCGACTTCGGCAGCTCTTCAGTTTCCAAGTCTGAGTTATGGGTCGACTTGGTTTCAGACTTGGCTTCAAGTCGATCTTGGAGTCGACTTGGGATGCGACTTGATCAGTTTTTGTGCCAAAACAGTTTGATCCTTGTTGATTCACCTCTTGTTTGCTTAGCTACTTTCCTTCAATAATAGAAACATTATTTTCATTCTAGATTGGCTTCAAATCTTGCAAACCTTGTGATTCTTGGAGAACTTGAAAACTTGTATGGTCAAATCATCTTTGATTTGGAATGAATTCATGTACCTTGCTTTCTTTAAAATTATATTAGTCTTCATATCTTGAGTTGTCTTCATCTTGAAATGAGCTTGTGCTTTTGACTTGGACTTGAAAAACTCAAGTCGATCTTTGGGTCGACTTCGTCTGCGACTTCGCCCAAGTCAAATGCTGGAGTCGACTTCGACTGCGACTTCGGAATGTTCTGTCTCAAAATCAACGCTGGAAGGAAATGTGTATCTTCAAGTCGATACTGGAGTCGACTTCGTTTGCGACTTGGCTTCCAAGTCGTAAGTGGAGTCGACTTCGACTGCGACTTCAGCTGTTCACCTTCCAAATTCAAATATGTCCATCAGGAACATGTTGAAGTCGAATGTGGAGTCGACTTCGAGATCGACTTCACCCTAAGTCGAAGTCCGAGTCGACTTGGGAATCGACTTGGCTGATTTTCATTCCTTAAGACATTCATCAAACTCATCAGTAATCAATTTATACTCAAATTTGAATTTGTTAATCATTAAAACTTATGCTTTGGTCAATTTTGTTTTGTTTTAACTATTGTTTACAACAAAGTCGATTTCCAAGTCGACTCAGGTATCAACTTAGGCCAAGTCGATCCCCAAGTGGACTCCAGCAACGATTTTAAAACGTCATTTTCGTCCAGCGTTGAAATCGGGGACCAAAGCTGCCAAAATCGCAAATGAAGTCGACTCCGCATGCAACTTGGGCGAAGTCGCAGACCAAGTCAACTCCAGCATCGACTTCAAACGTGATTTTCTGTCCAGCGTTGAAATCAGGGACGAGAGTTGCCGAAGTCGCAACCCAAGTCGACTCCGCATGTAACTTGGGTGAAGTCGCAAACCAAGTCGACTCTAGCTTCGACTTCAGACTGACAGCACGCGTTTTGAAGAGCTAAGTTGCAAACCAAGTCAACTCAATGCTCGACTTGAGTAAAATTGAAGACCAAGTAGACCCATTCATTCAACTTAGAACAAATGAAGATCAAATCAAGTTCAAAGCAAGTAAAGATGTATGGATTCATCAATTCAAATCAAGAACTATCAATTAGACATTTCATACACTTCATGAACCAAGTATTCAAGATTTTGAAACATGAAGTTAAAAGATTTTATGCAAAGTGAATATACTGAACTTTAAATGATGCAAATCAAGGGAAGGACAATTAAGTATGAAGAAATTATGTAAGCAAAATCATTTCAAAGAAGTTCAAGTTCATCAAGCAAGCTAAGGAAGTGAAGTCGCACCCGAAGTCGACTTCACCTGCAACTTGGGTCAAGTCCAGGACCATGTCAACTCGAGGAAGAACTTGAGCAGCCTGAGTACAGCCGAAGTCGCACCCGAAGTCGACTCCACTTGCGACTTGGGTCGCAATGGTCGGAAATTTTTTGAACGTTGGCGCATTAAATGTGCGTCACCTACTTCCAAACGTTCGAATTCCCTTGCCATTTATATAAGACATTCAATATGAACATGAAGGGTAGCTGAAACATCATTGATTGAGCACAACTCCCATCTCTAAGAGCATTAAGTGATCAAGCCAACATCTAGAAGAACTTTGCTTTCAAACTGCCAAGAGCTGCTTGCTGAATTATTAAAGCCTGCTTTACAACTTCTTCTCTGCACCAAATCTGCCTCTACACAACAGTAACGTGTAGAAACCTTCTTTTTATTCTTTCTTGTTGTATTAAACTTGATTTAGTTTGGGTAACTAAGATCAAGTGTAAGCAAAGTAGTGTGTAACTGGAGTGGAACTTGTCACCTACTTGTGTTGTGAATTGTTGATGCCCCCTAGAGCTGAAATCTAGAAGAGAGCAGAGACTCTAGTTGTATTTGTGAAATACATAGTGGAACCCAAGTCACAAGAGGTGGGAGCTTGGAAGAGTGGAGTAGGGAAGGTTGCCCGAACCACTATAAATCTTGTCCATTGATTCATTTCAGCTCTTATTATCTTTTTGCTTTCCTTTTGTTTCATTGAAGGAGATTGAACTAAACCGGGGTAAAGTTTCTGTTTAAGTTAAAAAAATTTAATTACCCAATTCACCCCTCCCCTCTTGGGTATTTGTCATTAACTCGGGACCAACACTTTACTCCAGAATTGTTTAATTAGTAAATTATGAGCAGGATTTTAGCCCTATTCACGCGACAAGGTTCTCAATTCAATCTTGTTTCAATTTATAAGAAATTATTCACTTGTAATTAAAATCACATAACATTCACAAATCATTAAAATACATTTACACCATCAGTTTTTGTAACCTGGTAATATTTCACCCTCACAACGTTTTCATGCATCCAAATATATGAGAACATTACAATTTTAAGAGTCTCTAAATCAATACATTTTTTTAACTTTGTTGTACCTGTCTAAGGTCGGGAAAAACAACACGTGAGTACTAAACTCACTAAGCAAATATTTTTATTTAAGTAAACATTTTCATTCCAAAATTTGGCATTTCATAAATAATGTATATGGAAATGCATATTTCACATTCATGTCTTAAACCTTCATTAGATTGTATGCTAGCTAAGCGACCATCAATTCGTCTACTCGTTATTTTAGAGAGGGCGTCGTCAGACTTTGGGCCTATATCAGCGACTCGGTCACATTATAGGGGGACTTTGGTCTGTTTACACCTCCAAAATGAACCTGTACCTTTGTACGCTGTGCATCATACACATGCTAGCATATTTATAAAAATTAAGCACATTCATCATTCTATTCTCTTTTTAAGCTGATAAATATAGCATACTCATTTGTAAAACAGGTAAATAAATACATTTTTCAAACCACATTACAAGGATGGTCACCCTTAAATAATGTTAAAAAACACCTGAATTAAATGAATTGCAAGTCATTCAATCATTTTGAAAATAAGTCATTTCAAGGCATTGCTTGCTTACCTTGGTTTACTAGCTGGCTTCCTCATTCTCCTCTTTTCCTTTTCTTAAACAAGTGAAAAGGACCATCTTACATTTTTGGCATTGTATAGATATTTTATATCTATATAGATTTACTATTTGGTAATTAATTTAGGTTATTCATTTCATTCAACACACACGTCTAGCATACTAAATTTTGCAACCATATTATATAAGGTACTTATTTATAATCTATAGCAAGATAAATTCAAACAAACATTCTGAAATTAACGTCCATTTCTCCTAACAGCCTTTTAAATTAATACACGTATATATATATATCCTACTTGTATTAAATCTATTGGGAAGTTAGTGGTAATCCTTAAAATTTTTGGTAGCATGCAATTCATGCTTATCTTGGGAAAAAAATTTATGGACATTAAAATTCTTAATTATTTAGATGTTACACCCATATTGCTTATATAATTACACATCTTACAAATTTTAAAACATTAATAATAGGAATCTGGTTTAGATGTTTCAAGGGGTTGTGCGGAAGTACAAATTTTGTTTCAAAATCTTTTCTATTTAACGTCAATCGAGCATAAAAAAGGAAAAAGAAAAAAATGCACTTGTTGGACATCCAGGCGTTCTTCTATTTTCCTTAAATTTTTTTTCCTAATATGTTGCTGCTGTTGCTGGCTGTCCAAGTCTCTGTTGGTCCCGAGTTTATGGCAACTACCCAAGAGGGGAGGGGTGAATTGGGTATTTTAAAATTCTTTACTTAAATAGAAATTTCTCCTTTTTGAAATTAATTCCCTTAATGAAACAGGTAGAAATATGAAAAGAAATAAAGCGATAAAACACAGATAATCAAGCCACACCAAGAGACAAAGTTTTATAGTGGTTCGGGCAACTTTTCCTACTCTACTCTTCCATTCTCACACCCGTTGTAACTTAGGTTCCACTATTGGATTTGAATACAACTAGAGTAGCAACTCTCTTCTACATTCCAACTCTAGGGGGCTTATTCAAATACAACACAAGTAGGTGACGAGTCTCACTTCAGTCACAACATGTGAAACCCGCAATCCTAGAATAGCACATGTAAACCTAGGGTTGTAAACCCTAGATCCCTGTACTGATTTTATGATAAATAAAATTTATGAAATATGTTATATTTTACAAATATGTACTAGAGGTTAAAATAATACAATTAAGAATGTGGCGCACGTGAATAGTGCACGTGAATAGTAAATGTGCATAGTAATTGTGGATTAAGATATGTGTGTTGGGTCCCGAATAGATGGCAAAACCCAAGAGGGGAGGGGTGAATTGGGTTCTTAAAAATTTCTTTTGGTAACTTAAAAACTTAACCCCTTGTAGAATTAATCCCCTTTAATGAAGAAACTGAATGGAAAGCAAAGTAATAAAGAGAGTAGAAATAAAAGCAAGTAGACAAGGATTTTATAGTGGTTCGGGCAACCTCCCTACTCCACTCTTCCAAGCTCACACACCTTGTGACTTGGGTTCCACTATTGTATTCTCTCAATACAATTAGAGCCTCTTGCTCTCTTCTAGATTCAAAGCTCTAGAGGGCATCAACAACTAGCACAAGTAGGTGATGAGTCACACTCCAATCACACACTACTTTGCTATCACTTGATCTTAGCTACCCAAGCTAAATCAAGTTCAATACAAACAAATAATCAATGAAAGTAAACTACACTTTACAGGTGTGTAGAAACGATTTAGCGCAGGGAAGAACTTGTAGATGATGGCTTTGAAGTTTCTGAATGTAGCTCTTGCAACTTGAAGCACAATTCTTCCTCTCTTGATTGGCTTGATCACTTTAATGCTCTTGTAGATAGGAGTTATGCTCACTTAATGTTTTCCAACTTCTTCCCTCGTTCACCATGAATGCTATTTATAATTTTAGAGAGAATCCGAACGTTAGAAGGTAGGTGGCGCGCATTTAATGCGCCAACGTTCGAATTAATTCCGACCGTTGCGACCCAAGTCGCATGTGGAGTCGACTTCGGATGCGACTTCGCCCAAGTCGCAGATGGAGTCGACTTCGGGTGCGACTTCGCTTCTCCGTCGCAACTTCAAGTTCCAGTCAGGGTCGACTTGGGTTCACGACTTGACCCAAGTCGCAGGTGGAGTCGACTTCGGCTTCGACTTCACCTCGTCAGATGGCTTCACGCACTAGGAACTTGGAAATCGTTTTGCTTAGGCTTTCTTCCTTCAGTCCTTTTGATTCTGGAATGGCTCCTCATACTTATAGATCTTGTGAACCTTGAAGAACTTGACTTTGATTCTTCCTGGATTAGCTTGAACCTTGTGAATCTTTGAAGGAATTGAGTCTTGCTTTGAATTTGAAACACTTGAGTTGATAATGAGCTTATTTTCTGAAAAAATAGCTTCTGCCCGATCGAAGTCGATGTCGGAGTCGACTTCGGCTGCGACTTCACCTCAAGTCGCACGTGGAGTCGACTTGGGGTGCGACTTCGGCATTCTGCTGTTTCAAATTCAACTCTGGAAGGTTTCGCCCGACTGAAGTTTGCGACTTGACTACTCAAGTCGCAGGTGGAGTCGACTTGGCCTGCGACTTCACCTTCCCTTCTTCCGTTTTCAGCTCTGGACGTTCTGCATGTTTGAAGTCGATCTTGGAGTCGACTTGGGGAACGACTTGGCCTTCCAACTTGATTTTCTTCAAATGTATATTCCTTAAGACATTTCACAAACTTGTTAGTAGCCAAGACTTTCTCAAATTGATTTGTTTAATCATCAAAACATAGATTTAGCTATATTTCCAACAATCTCCCCCTTTTTGATGATTGACAAAACTGATTTGAGTGGATACCTTTCATTAAAAATAATATGTTCATATTGCATTTTAAAATCATGCTTATGCTCATTCAAACAGAACATTCAAATATCATGTAAGCATATCCTACTCTCCTCCCCATTAATCATCTCTCTCCCTTTTAATCATCTCTCTCCCCTTTTTAATCATCTCTCTCCCCTTTTTAATCATTAAGACTTATACTCAATTTTTCAACTCAAATACTCTTCTTCTCCTTAAATCTCTCTCCCCCTTTTTGTCAATATATCAAAAATGGGTGCTTCCCCTCAATTTATGCTTTAAGTTAGTTCAAGCATTCCCATGTCATTTCTAAGCTTATAAAATGCTTCTTTTGCTAGGGGTTTAGTGAATATATCTGCAACTTGATCCTCAGTTCTTACATATACCAAACATATGTCATGATTTTCTACATGTTCTCTAATGAAATGATGTCTAAGGTCTATATGTTTGGTCCTAGAATGCAAGACTGGATTCTTGGTTAGACATATGGCACTGGTATTATCACATTTGATAGGTATATCTTTGAAATCCATGCCATAGTCCCTAAGTTGCTGTTTCATCCAAAGTAATTGGGCACAACAGCTCCCGGCGGCAATATATTCGGCTTTCGCCATAGATAGAGCAACACTAGTTTGTTTTCTTGAAAACCATGAAACCAACATGCTTTCAAGAAACTGACATGTTCCACTAGTGCTTTTTCTATCTACTTTGTAACCAGCAAAATCCGCATCCGAGTAGCCGAATAGATCAAAATTAGAGCCCTTTGGATACCATAGTCCTAAATTGGTAGTGTCTACTAGATATCTAAAAATTCTTTTCACAGCTACCAAGTGTGATTCTTTTGGGCATGATTGAAATCTAGAGCACATACACACACTAAACAAAATGTCTGGCCTAGAAGCAGTTAAATATAATAAGGAACCTATCATGCTTCTATACAATTTTATATCAACTAATTTTCCCTTTTCATCTTTGTCCATTTTGATTGTGGAGCTCATGGGCGTGTTTGCTCCTTTGCTGTTCTCCATGCCAAACTTCTTGAGCATCTCCTTGATGTATTTGGACTGGTTTATGAAGATTCCTTCATTTAGTTGCTTGATTTGCAGTCCAAGGAAGAAGTTTAACTCTCCCATCATGCTCATCTCAAATTCTTTCTGCATGAGCTCAGAAAATTCTTGGCAAAGAGTTTCATTAGTAGCACCAAAAATAATATCATCAACATAAATTTGAATGATTAATATATCCTTTCCATTGTACTTAATAAACAGAGTGGTGTCTACCTTTCCCTTTTGAAAGTTATGATCAATCAAAAACTTGCTTAGTCTATCATACCAAGCCCTTGGAGCTTGTTTTAATCCATATAATGCTTTGGTTAATTTGTAAACATACTTTGATTGATCCTTTTCTTCAAATCCAGGTGGTTGCTCAACATACACCTCTTCATTTATATAACCATTCAGAAATGCACTTTTGACATCCATTTGAAACAATTTAAAGTTCATGTGAGATGCAAAAGCTAGTAAGATGCGAATTGCCTCTAATCTAGCAACCGGGGCATAGGATTCTTCAAAATCTATTCCTTCTTCTTGTGAGTATCCTTTTGCCACAAGTCTAGCTTTGTTTCTTACTACTAGTCCACTTTCATCTAATTTGTTCCTAAAGACCCACTTGGTGCCAATAACACTATAATCATTTGGTCTAGGAACAAGGTGCCAAACTTGATTTCTTTCAAATTGATTTAGCTCTTCTTGCATTGCTATAATCCAGTTTTCATCATCAAGAGCTTGTTCAATAATAGAAGGTTCAATCTTGGATACAAAAGCATATTGTCCACACACATTTTGCTTTGACCTTCTAGTTTTTACACCTTCATACACATTTCCTATAACTTGCTCAATTGGATGTGCATGATTGAATTTTAAATCAGTTGGAGGTTTATAGGAGTCATTACCTTCACTTACCCTTTCCTCCAAGAATTCCTCTTGCTTTTCCATATGCAATTTTTCAAGATTGCTTGCTATGTCATCTGCATCACTTGAATCATCCTTTCTTTTAAAACATGGGTTAGTTTCATCAAAAACAACATGTATGGATTCTTCTACAACTTGGTTTCGTTTATTGAAAACTCTATATGCTTTGCTATTTGATGAATAACCAAGGAATATTGCTTCATCACTTTTAACATCAAGTTTTCCCAAGTTGGTTTTTCCATTGTTCAGAACATAACATGTGCATCCAAAAGCATGAAAATAAGATATGTTTGGTTTCCTTCCTTTCCATAGCTCATATGGGGTCTTTTTCAAGATTGCTCTAATGGTAACTCGATTTAAAACATGACAAGCTGTGCTTACAGCTTCACCCCAAAACTTTTTAGATAATTTGCTCTCATTGAGCATAGTTCTAGCCATCTCTTGTATAGTTCTATTTTTCCTCTCCACTACTCCATTTTGTTGTGGAGTCCTTGGTGCAGAAAATGTGTGATGAATTCCTTTTTCATTACATAATTCTATGAATCGTTTGTTCTCAAATTCACCACCATGGTCACTTCTTATAGTCATAATAGTACTTTGTTTTTCATTTTCCACCAAGTTTACAAACGTTGCAAACATAGAGAAGGCTTCATCTTTGCTAGCTAAAAGAATTATCCATGTGAATCTTGAAAAGTCATCAACAATTACAAATACATATTTCTTTCCACCAATGGTTAAAATGTCGGATGTCCCATATAGATCCATGTGTAGCAATTCAAGTGGCCTAGTGGTGGAAATTTCCTTTTTGGTAGAAAAAGACATCTTTGGTTGTTTAGATAATTGACATGCCTTACATAATTTATTTTTGTCATATTTCAACTTAGGCAAGCCTTCTACCAAACTCTTTTTCCATAGGGTCTTTATGTTTCTCATGTTTATATGCCCAAGCCTTTTATGCCAAACCCATGGATCATTATTAATGGCCATTAGACATTGACCATTTAGTTCATCAAGTGAAACCAAATATACATTTCCATGTCTTTTTTCACTAAACATGATATGTTCATCATCAAATACATTGCATATAGATGATTCAAACACAACCTTATATCCTTTATCACATAATTGGCTAATGCTCATTAAGTTATGCTTGAGTCCTTCAACAAACAAAACATCCTCCATGCATGCATTTGAGCTACTGTAAAAATTTCCTTTACCTTTGATTTTACCTTTCTCATTATTACCAAAGGCAACCGTTCCGTCGTTGCAAGGCTTAAGTTTGTGGAATAAACTTCTTTCTCCGGTCATGTGCCTTGAACAACCGCTATCCATGAACCACACATTGTTTGCCTTTGCCTTTAAACAAATCTGAAAAGTAAACAAATAATCCTTATCTTTTTGGTACCCATTTTATGGGTCCATTTGGGTTAGTAATATTATTCAACCTTTGTTGTTCTAATTTTGAAAGCCCAAATCTTGTGTTTCTTGGAACCCAAACTAATTTAGCACCATGGTCAAATAATCTCTTAAGGTTACACTTATAAACTTTATGACCCATTTTGTTGCAAATATTGCAAGCCATTGGTAATCTAGGAGTAAGCCTCCAAGTATATTTTGATTCAAATGTTGGCCTTCTAGTCCACATAACATTTTTCATTTGTGGCTTGTATATAGGTGCAGTTTTGGTTTGATATTTCCCAAGTGTAGGCACATTTGATTTGCCACTTTCTCCTTGCTCAAATGTATTGTAACCAAGTCCTCTTTTATCAATTTGTGAGGTCATATTCAGAAACATTCTTACATTTTCTCCCGGATTAGAGAACTTTGCTAATGATTCACTTAATGATTTGTTCTCTTTTCTTAGTTTCTCTATCTCTTTCAACAATGATTCATTTTCTTCTTTCAGTTTTGTTGATTTTTCAGCTAGTTTTCCATTTTCAATAATAACAAAGTTACATTGTTGTCTCTTTAATGTCAACTTGTTTCCTAGCTTTTTGATCTCCTCATATAATGAATCATATGCAAGTTGTAGTTCTTCTAATTCAGCACATTTGAGGCAATTATGAAAAGAAGAATAACTAGATTGAGAATGACAAGGTTTGGAAGTTACCTCTTCACTTTCTGTGTATTTTGTTGAGATGGATTGATCTTCCAAAACTTCCGTTGTGTTCAAGCATAGCAAGTCCTCTTCTTGCTCGATTCGTGCCATGCAGCATATTCTTGCACAGTTGGCTGCATCATTGTCGTCGGTTGAAGAGCTGCATGTTGATGAAGTTCCTCGTTGACGAACATGCCTCTTCCTCTTGGCCTTTGGTATTTTCTTCTTTCATGATTC
Source organism: Annona cherimola (assembly GCA_030490835.1). Classification (NCBI taxonomy): domain Eukaryota; kingdom Viridiplantae; phylum Streptophyta; class Magnoliopsida; order Magnoliales; family Annonaceae; genus Annona; species Annona cherimola. The sequence goes on along the minus strand of CM059972.1, from coordinate 50,742,169 downwards.
TCCTTTGGCCTTTCTTCCGGTGTAGGACATTGAGCTTGCATATGTCCTACGCCCCCGCATCGGTAGCATTTTGTGACCTCCTTCTTCTTTTCTTTTTGTGGTCTTTCTTTGAAGTCTTTAAGGTTCTTTTCTTTTCTCACAAATTTTCGAAACTTGTGAGTAAGAAGTGCAATATCTTCATCACCATTGTTAGACGAGGAGGTAGACTCATCTGAGTTGCGTGTCGCTTTTAATGCGATGATTTTCTTCCCTTTATGATTCTCTTTGTTTCTTCTCTTAATTAGCTCATGTGACATTAGTGAGCTAATTAGATCTTCTAGCTTTAGAGTGTTGAGGTCTTTTGCTTTTCCAAGACCTTTGAGAGCATTAGTAATCTTAGAAAATCTTGAAAACATTTCAGAAATATTTTCAGTGTCTAGCATTCTAAAACTTTCCAACTCTCCTATCAAAATATTTCTCCTAGTCCCTTGGACTTGGGAGGTTCCTTCATAAATGGATGTTAGAGTATCCCATATCTCTTTTGCAGTCAAACAAGAAGATACTCTATCATACTCCGAAGCCGTAAGAGCACAAAATAAAGAGTTCATAGCCTTAGCATTGCTCTTTACGGTTCTTACTTCCTCTTCGGTCCATTTGGAAGCTCTTTCATCAATTGGCAAAGTTACACCATCTTGGATAGCAATCCAAGAATCCATATCGGTAGCCATGATGAGTTGCTTCATACGAAGCTTCCAATAGCCAAAGTTGTTCCCATCAAACAATGGTGGCCTTGTAAAAGATTGGCCCTCGGCAAAAGCGGGAACGGGAATAGATTGGGATGCCATGATAATAGATCTCTTTGATTCAATTCAAAGACCTGCTCTGATACCACTTGTTGGGTCCCGAATAGATGGCAAAACCCAAGAGGGGAGGGGTGAATTGGGTTCTTAAAAATTCTTTTGGTAACTTAAAAACTTAACCCCTTGTAGAATTAATCCCCTTTAATGAAGAAACTGAATGGAAAGCAAAGTAATAAAGAGAGCAGAAATAAAAGCAAGTAGACAAGGATTTTATAGTGGTTCGGGCAACCTCCCTACTCCACTCTTCCAAGCTCACACACCTTGTGACTTGGGTTCCACTATTGTATTCTCTCAATACAATTAGAGCCTCTTGCTCTCTTCTAGATTCAAAGCTCTAGGGGGCATCAACAACTAGCACAAGTAGGTGATGAGTCACACTCCAATCACACACTACTTTGCTATCACTTGATCTTAGCTACCCAAGCTAAATCAAGTTCAATACAAACAAATAATCAATGAAAGTAAACTACACTTTACAGGTGTGTAGAAACGATTTAGCGCAGGGAAGAACTTGTAGATGATGGCTTTGAAGTTTCTGAATGTAGCTCTTGCAACTTGAAGCACAATTCTTCCTCTCTTGATTGGCTTGATCACTTTAATGCTCTTGTAGATAGGAGTTATGCTCACTTAATGTTTTCCAACTTCTTCCCTCGTTCACCATGAATGCTATTTATAATTTTGGAAGGAATCCGAACGTTAGAAGGTAGGTGGCGCGCATTTAATGCGCCAACGTTCGAATTAATTCCGACCGTTGCGACCCAAGTCGCATGTGGAGTCGACTTCGGATGCGACTTCGCCCAAGTCGCAGATGGAGTCGACTTCGGGTGCGACTTCGCTTCTCCGTCGCAACTTCAAGTTCCAGTCAGGGTCGACTTGGGTTCACGACTTGACCCAAGTCGCAGGTGGAGTCGACTTCGGCTTCGACTTCACCTCGTCAGATGGCTTCACGCACTAGGAACTTGAAAATCGTTTTGCTTAGGCTTTCTTCCTTCAGTCCTTTTGATTCTGGAATGGCTCCTCATACTTATAGATCTTGTGAACCTTGAAGAACTTGACTTTGATTCTTCCTGGATTAGCTTGAACCTTGTGAATCTTTGAAGGAATTGAGTCTTGCTTGGAATTTGAAACACTTGAGTTGATAATGAGCTTGTTTTCTGAAAAAATAGCTTCTGCCCGATCGAAGTCGAGGTCGGAGTCGACTTCGGCTGCGACTTCACCTCAAGTCGCACGTGGAGTCGACTTGGGGTGCGACTTCGGCATTCTGCTGTTTCGAATTCAACTTTGGAAGGTTTCGCCCGACTGAAGTCGATGGTGAGGTCGACTTCGTTTGCGACTTGACTACTCAAGTCGCAGGTGGAGTCGACTTGGCCTGCGACTTCACCTTCCCTTCTTCCGTTTTCAGCTCTGGACGTTCTGCATGTTTGAAGTCGATCTTGGAGTCGACTTGGGGAACGACTTGGCCTTCCAACTTGATTTTCTTCAAATGTATATTCCTTAAGACATTTCACAAACTTGTTAGTAGCCAAGACTTTCTCAAATTGATTTGTTTAATCATCAAAACAAAGATTTAGCTATATTTCCAACAATGTGATTAAGAGTTAATCACTTGATTAACCTAATCACAAAAAGTCGAAAGGAGAATTAATCACTACAAGACAAAATAGTATTACTTTGGATATTTTAATCCAAATTTGGATTTTTGTGGAAAAATAGAAAAAAATTCATAAATTGCAATTCGGGCGTCGGAATTCGATGAAATTTTTTATGGATGGTTAAAAATTCATGATGGACATGATTAATGGGCTAAGATGTGATGAAAATCACAAATCAAAGGTCAAGATAAAACGTCAAATGCAAAGTGAAAAAGTAACTTCACTTTTTCATTAATTATGTATTTGACTTTAATTAAAATTAGTAAATAAAAATTAAAAAATTAAATACAATGCAGAAACATGTCAGGTCGTGCAGGGGGGGTACCATGACCAAATCAATGGTCAAAATTCATCCAAATCATAAATCAAGGGCTAGGATTAATTTAGCTTAATTTAATTAATTTTAAAAAATCAAAAAATAGGTAGAAAATTAGGGCTGCTATAGGGGGGCTGGAGCAGGCCTAGGGTGGCTGCTCTTGGCTCAAGGCACCTTTGGAAATTAGAAAAAAACACATTTGCCATTTTACACCCTAAGCTAGAGGGGGTAAATTGCAAATAATGAAAAAATGGACCCCTATAAATAGAGGAGCAGCCCAAGAACGAAATTCACAGCCATCCCAGCTCAAAAATCACTTGAGCAACTTCATTTCTCATCCCCACACGTTTTAGCCTTGACGAATAGAAGGTTGGAGAGAGAAAGTGCGAGAAAAAGAGGCGTATCTCCACTTCGGGTAAGTGATTTCTACCCAAATTTCTTTTAGATGTTAAGTAAGGTAAAACCATGCTTAGATAATCCCCAAGCATGAGAAAATAAGTATAGATACAATGTTTAAATGGAATTATGCCAAAACATCAAAAATTTGGAGCGAAGATAGGGTATTTGGGAAGATAGCCTATGATATGTGAAAATAATGCTCCAAAATTGATAAATGATTATTTGGGATGTATGATTATGATAAATATGATGTTGGAATAATGATATATTAATTTCATGATTTTTGGAATTAAGGATTATGCTTAAGTGAATTTATGTTGATTTTTAGTATATGGAGAAAATGATTTTTTTGGCCAAGTAAATGATGATAAATTCAAAATGTATGAAATGTCCAATGATATACTAGGCATAAGGTATGTTATGGTATTTTTTATTTTTGGAAAAAATATCAATTTTTGAAACCCATGAACAGTAACCACGTCGCTGTGAACAGCGTGATTTTTGGAGAAAATTTTAGATTTATTTTTATATTTTATGAGGATAAATGGATTGAATTTTTTTAAGGATTTATGGATAAAAATCCATATAAGAAAATGATGATCACGCATTTTTAAGGATAACCTCTATAAAAATTTTATGGTGGAAAATAACGTCATAAATAAATATAAAATATGCATGATAAAGTATGTATATCCTTTTCACTTGTATAGGAAAAGGAAAGGAAAGGATAAAGGAGTCGGATTAAAGCAAAGCAAAGGTAAGCAAGCAAACTTTTGAAAATGATTTTTATATAGTGCAACTATGGAATATGTCAAATTTGCTTTATTATAAGCAAATTCATATGGAAGTAAGAAGAAATGTTGAAGTATGTGGGAATTGCTTTATCATAAGTAAATCCTTATAAATGAAGATAAAGATGGAAATGGTTGCATTATAATGGAAAAGGAAAAGTTTTGATTTCCAAAATAGTATTTTGTTTTATCGAATGAATTTAAAATGATTTATTAAAATGTTTTGAAACGGATTTAAGGAAGGCCAACCAATAACCGATTTAAATGAAGATTTCTTTTAAATGACCAAAGGATCATACAAGCGTATCTTCGTATAGAAGAAACTTAAGTGTTATGTGGACAAAGAATATGATATATATATATATAAAAAAAATGAATTATGCATTAGTATATCCTTTGTTTATGAAAAATCTAGAAACGAGAAGAAAAATGTTTCCAAAGTCTTTGGTTTCCAAATATTAAAATGTTTTTCAAAATTGTTTTACCGATCAAAAATGATTTATAAACATTTTTTAGCAATATTTCAAATTTATTATTTCTCAAATATTTCAAATGTTTTAAGAATGTGCCATTTAAATGTTTTTAAAATTATTTAAGGTTGGTCATCCTTACAAAATATTTTTATTAACTTGTTAACTTGGGCTATGCTGAGTTATCAAGTTAGAGATAGAAAAGGGAATACAGGCCGAGGTCTGTACTATTTTGAAATGACATGCTAGCATCAAGTTTTAAAAAGGAAAAGTCACAGACTAGGGTCTGTGGAATTTTATAAAAAGCATGCTAGCATATGAATATGGAGAAAGGAATGTGCACATAAGTTATGTACTAGGTCTACTGTAGAGGATATGCAGACCGGACGCGGTTGCAAGATGGGCCCCCTCTACATAGGCCAAGTCACTTTAAAAGGCGAAATGCCGGCGGCGCCCTCCCTGAAATGGGAGAAGAACACGGATAACTGCCTGGCTCGCGAGTTATCAATAGAGATGATTTCTCTCCTAAGGAGGAAAGGGTGATCACTTGGTAAGTGTCACCTACCAGACGGACAGAAACGTTATGCATGATGCATATGCTTGTTTTACAAAGGTTTTATGAAAAATGTTTTAAGGACATGAGAATGTCCTTGGAGAAAGAAAGTTTTATGAAAAATGTTTTATGTTCGTGAAAAAAAAGTTTACATGTTAAGTTTGCAAGCATATGTTTTACGAAAGGTTTTATGAAAAGGTTTCCACTGGTTGATAGTAGATCACTTGATAAGTGTCTACTATTGAACAAGAGAAATGCATTTAAATGAAAAAAAAATGCTTGCTTACTGAGTTTCGACTCACAATTTGCTTTTCAAACCATAGACAGGTACGACACAGGTCAAGAAGAAAAGGAAAAAGAAGGTATGAAGAAAATTTTATGATATGTTGATCCATATATGGTATGACATGAACATATGATGAGGAGTTTTCAAATTATGTATGTATAAAATGTTCAGGTTAAAATAACCTGTATTGTACAAAAACAAGTATGAATGTTATCAATGATAATTGAGATTTGATGATAAGTATGTGTCTTTATGTGATGAAAGAAAAAAAAAATTTGACGAGATCAAATTAAGTACCCGCCGCGTGATCAGGGCAACAATCCTAATTCACATTTACCAATCGACAAGATCTTGGAGTAAGGACAAATGTGACGCCTCGGTTCGGGGCGCCACACAACACTACTTTGCCTTCACTTGGCTTTGATTTCCATTATCAAACCAAGCGGTAAACATAAATAATCAAAAAAAGAAGTAACTACACTTTACAAATTCATGTAGGCAGCTTCTAGCACGTAGAAGAACTTGTAGAAAGTGTATGAGATTCAGCAATGTAGCGTTCAACAGCTTGAAGCACATTTCTTCACTTAAACTTGGTGTAGATCAACTTAAATGCAAGAGAGAGTGGAAGGTGAGCTTATTGAATACTTTTCTAACCTCTTTCACGTCCCTTTGAAGCCTCTTAAATAATGGGAGGTGAAACTCGAACATCTGGTGGTAGGTGGCACGCATTTAATGTGCCAACGTTCGAATTTTTCCAACCGTTGCGAGCCAAGTCACATATGGGGTCGACTTGGTATGCGACTTCATCCAAGTCGCATGGTAGAGTCGACTTCAGACGCGACTTCACCAAAGTCACAGACTGGAGTCGACTTTGGGTGCGACTTCGGTCTTCGGCTTTCATTTCCAAGTTCCAATTTCAGGTCGACTTGGTCTCAGACTTGACCCAAGTCGCAAGTGGAGTCGACTTCAGGTGCGACTTCACAATTCATTTGTTTATGTTAGAACCTTAGATTCTTGCAAATGATCTTAATACTTCACTTTTCCTTTTTCTTATCTTGTTCTTCATATAATATCCTTAGTTTTCCTTATTTTGCCTTGAAACTTGGAATAGTATTCTTCTCTTGAGGGGTTCTTCCTTGTGGCCTTGATTCGAGATGATTGACCTTCTTGATTTTAGTTGTCCAATCCTCAATATAAAGTTGTTTCTTTAATAATATTTCAACTTTGAAGAAATCTGAAGTAGCCATTTGCTTGAGTTGCATGCTTAGGTCGACTTAAGGTTCGACTTCACCTAAGTCGCATTGCGGAGTGGACTTAGAAATGCGACTTGACTTTGAGATTCGAAGTCTTCTGTATAGCTTTATTCAAGTCGCATCTGGAGTTGACTTAGGTCTGCAACTTCACCTAAGTCATAGGTGGAGTCGACTGCGACTGCGACTTCACCTGTCTCCGAGTCTCAAATTCAACGCTGGAACATTTAATGCATTTGAAGTCATTTCTGGAATTGACTTGGGAATCGACTTTACCTAAGTCAATGGCTGAGTCGACTTGGGACTGCGGCTTCGTCTGCTACGTTCTGAAACTTGAGTTTTTAATCTTTGACAACACTTAGCAAACACATTAGTACCTAATTAATTCTTAAATTGATTTTTTAATCATCAAAACATGGATTGTGCTTAATTTGCCTTGAATCCCAACAATCTCCCCTTTTTTGATGATTGACAAAACCAATTTGAGATATAACTTTCATTTTCTTTCAAAAGTGATATGTTATACTTGTTTTGTCATTTAGAATAGTCATGTTGTTTTGTTTTCACAAGAATTGCATATCATTGCATTCCATTTTAACAATTTGTACAAATGAATCAAAAACATTTCATTCTCAAACAAGTTCATGCCAAGTACATATCCATTGTCATTCAACATTGCATTTCAAAACAACAATTTGCCAAATAGAAAACAAATTCATATCATATATTCAATCATTGCATACAATATGATTCAAAAAAGAAAATAACCTATATGATACATGCTACCCAAACCCAACAAAAAATCAACTTAAAATCTAGAACTTAGAACTTAACTCAACCCTCTCAAATCTCTCTTCCCCTTTTTGTCAATGAATCAAAAGAAGATAGGGAATCGGGATTTCTGAAATTGAAAAGTTGTGATTGGATAGGAGGGAGAATAAGTAGGTGGAATGGGTCGTATGTAGGCCGATGAGAAAGGAGAGGATGGAGCCTGAATAGTGGGTTTGCTTCGCACGGACTCTCCAAAATAAGGATCAATCTTGGTTAGGCTATGGCCACGACTGCTTCTCGATGCGAGTTTGTATTTGATAGTCCTTGACTCTTGATCCAGTCTATCCTGGCGACTATGTATCTCCATTATTGTCGTGTGGATGGCTACCAACTGTTGTGTGATCCGATCTTCCATCTGATTGAGATACTCCAAGATGACATTAGATGAAGCAGATTGATCGGGGATCTCAGATGAGGATCTGAAATCTGGGAACCCCATGGAGAGCAAGATCCATGTAATTGGGGTGATGCGGGATCTGCAGGTGTTGGAGCAAAGATGGAACCAGCTCGAGCTGTGGTGGCTTGTGGAGCCCCGAACCGAGGCACCTAGAAGCCTTACTCCGGGATCATTTTTTATTAGTAAACGTGACTCAGGATTGTTGCCCTGATCACACGGCAGGATTTTATATATATATATATAACATTAATACATGGAAAATTTCCATTATTCATCCAACATGAAATATATTTCACATATCACAGTTATCATAAAAAACTGTTCCATAAACATTTTGATTGGAATAAAAATATTCATTTCCATCTCAAAATTATCATCATTGTCTTTACATAAAATTTACATATACAACATTCATATCAAAAACTACATAACACTTGGCATGTTGTGTGACGCCCCAGCCCGAGTGTAACAACCTTATCTCAGGATCTATTGACTGGTAAACGTGATCAGGATTGTTGCCCTGACATACGGCGGGTTTTAATGGATATTTATCCAATTGAATATATTCTCAAAGGAGTTTATTTCCTTATATTTTTCCCATCTCATGCATATTCAGTTCATTTTCCTCCAATAATGTCATAACTAGACATGATTTTCATAATATATTTCAAATCATCTCATAAATCAGATGTCACTACATATATCATCCATAGATGTCAACATAAAATATCATAAAATTTTACAACTATCCAACATAAGTTTTTCAGAAATATGAAACTTATAATGTTTTTCATTTCTTCAATGGATGACTCTTGCTCCCTTGCCAGGTCTCTTCTTTCACCTGTCTATGGGTTTGGAAAATAAAAACATTACTCGAAACTCAATAAGCAAGCTGTATATTTTTTCAGGCAATATATTTTGAAGGCATATGTATTTAAAAATATTTTTCTTCCTTCAGTAGAGACTGTTGGAAACAATGTTTAAAACAATAAAAATTGACCAAATCTTGAGTTTCGATGATTAACAAGAACTAATTTGAGTATATAAAAGGTACTAATGTGTTTGATAAATGTTTAAGGAAAGCAAAAAGGTCAAGTCGATCTTCAAGTCGACTTGGACTTCGACTTGGGTGAAGTCGATCCCAAAGTCGACTCAAATATCGACTTAAGAATGAATCCCAAAAGCGCAACAGGTGAAGTCGCAGGTCAAGTCGACTCCACTTGCGACTTGGGAAGTCAAGTCGCAGACGAAGTCGACTCCAGCATCGACTTCAAACAAAAGAAAATGTCCAGGGTTGATTTTGGGGGCACGAAGCTGCCCAAGTCGCAAACGAAGTCGACTCCAGGTACGACTTGGGTCAAGTCGCAGACAAGGTCGACTCCAACTTCGACTTGAGGATTTTAGACTTGAAGATTGAAGTTTCGAGTTTATTCCAAGGATCATACTGAACTTTTTCAAACCCAAATGAGATGAAAAGTTCATTCACAAAGAAACAAATTAAGATTCTTGAAGATCAAAGCTAAGATTCATATTCAATGTTCAAATCAAGTCTATCAAGCCAAGGCAAATGTTCAAGCTTATTCAAATAAGGCAACACCCAAGTTATGGAGACCAAGTGAGTCCAAGACTAAGCGAGGAACAAGCATATATCATGCAAGGACTCTAACAGCTCAAAAGCTTTGCAAGGATCAAGCCGAATCTTGAAGAACAAAGCAGCTTCAGCAAAACCCGAGCCAAGTCGCAGGCTAAGTCGACTTCAGATTCGACTTGAGTCGAAGTCTGAAACCAAGTCGACTAAAACTCAGACTTGGGAAATTGGAGGAACTGGAGTCGCAGACGAAGTCGACTCCAGATGCGACTTGGGTTACCAAGTCGCAAGCCAAGTCGACTCCATCTTCGACTTGGGTATAACGGTCAAATTTTCGAACGTTGAAGTTCATTTATTGCACGCCAACTACTTCTACAACGTTCATATTTTCCTCAATCTATAAAAGGACATTCAAATGAACGTGAGAAAAACAAGAGACACTACTCTAAAGATCAAAGAAAGAAAAGAAGTGCAAGAAAGACTTTCAAATATCTTTTCTCCATATTTGAGTGTTTCAAAGGAAGAAAGAGCTTCAAACCGCAAGTTGCTTCAACAATCATCATTCAAGCTATTTCTGATTTCTTCCTCGAGCTCAAAACTGCCTACACAAATCTGTAAAGTGTAGTTTTTATTCATTTCTTTATGTGGTTGTATAAATCTTGATTTAGCTTGAGTAGCTAAGATCAAGTGTATGCAAAGTAGGGTGTGATTGGAGTGAGACTCATCACCTACTTGTGCAAGTGATTGTATATGCCCCCTAGAGCTTTGAATCTAGAAGAGAGCAAGTGGCTCTAGTTGTGTATGCCCCCTAGAGCTTTGAATCTAGAAGAGAGCGGTGACTCTAAGTGTATTCTTGGAATACATAGTGAAACCCAAGTCACAACGGAGTGTGAGCTTGGAAGAGTGGAGTAGGGAAGGTTTGCCCGAACCACTATAAATCTTGTGTTCTACTTATTTTTACTGCTTTATCTTATTTGCTCTCCATTCGCTTAAAAAGGGGATTAACTTTTTCAAGGGGTTAAGATTTTTAAGTTTACAAAAGAAATTTTAAAGAACCCAATTCACCCCTCCCCTCTTGGGTTAGGCCATCAACTCGGGACCAACAAGTGGTATCAGAGCAGGTCTTTGAGTTTATCAAAGAGATCTTATTGAAATGGCATCCCAATCTACTTCCGTTCCCGCATTTGCTGAAGGCCAATCCTTTACAAGGCCACCGTTGTTTGATGGGAACAATTTTGGATATTGGAAGCTTCGTATGAAGCAACTCATCATGGCTACCGATATGGACTCTTGGATTGCTATCCAAGATGGAGTAATATTGCCTACCGATGAACGAGCTTCCAAATGGACCGATGAGGAAGTAAGAATAGTGAAGAGCAATGCCAAAGCTATGAACTCCTTATTTTGTGCTCTCACTGCTTCCGAGTATGATAGAGTATCCTCTTGCTTAACCGCCAAAGAGATATGGGATACACTAATCTCTATCTACGAAGGAACTTCTCAAGTCCAAGGGACGAGAAGGAATATTTTGATTGGAGAACTAGAGAACTTTAGAATGCTAGAAACAGAAAATATTTCTGAAATGTTTGCTAGATTCTCTAAGATTACTAATGCTTTAAAAGGTCTTGGAAAAGCAATATCTGAATCTGAGCAGGTCATGAAGATTTTAAGAGCTCTACCCGAATCATGGACTCCAAAGATCACTGCAATTGAAGAAGCCAAAGACCTCAACACGCTGAAGCTTGAAAACTTAATTAGCTCACTTATGTCACATGAGCTAATTAAGAAAAGGAATGAAGATCAACACAGGGGCAAAAGAGCAATTGCCTTAAAAGCCGCACAAGACACCGATGACACATCTTCTTCTCAAAATGACGACGAGATTGCTCTACTCACAAAACGATTCAGAAAATTTGTGAGGAAAGGCAAAAATTTCAGAAGCTTCAAAGAAAGAACTCCCCAAGAGAAGAAGAAAGAATCAACCAAGTGCTACCGATGCGGCGGTTCGGGACATATGCAGGCTCAATGTCCAACTCCCGAAGAAAACAAGGCAAAAGAACAAAGAAAGGATCGAGGGAACAATAGAAGATTCCAGAAATACAAAGGAAGAGGCATGTACGTAAATGATGAAGAATCTACGACGAGTAGCTTCTCAACCGATGACATAGAGGCGGAAGAATGTGCAAGAATTTGCTGCATGGCACAAATCGAGCAAGGAGAACAAATTACCTCAACAAAAGACACAAGCAATGAAGAGGTAAGTTCCAAACTCTCCCTTTCTAATTCAAGTTGTTCTTCCTCTCATGAATGCCTCAAATGTACTGAATTAGATGAACTACAAACTGCATATGATTCATTATATGAAGAAATGAAGAAATTAGGAAGCAAGTTTACAATTAAGAAGAGACAATGTGATGCAACAATAATTGTAAATGGTAAACTTGCAGAAAGATTAGTCAAATTGAAAGATGAAACTGAATTGCTGAAAATGGAGAACAAATCATTAAATGAATCATTAGCTAAGTTCTCTAATCCAGGAGAAAATGTTAAAATGTTTCTGAATATGACCTCCCAAACACATAAAAGAGGTCTTGGGTATCATACATTTGAGCAAGGAGAAAGTAGCAAATCAAATGAACAAATACTTGAGAAAAATCAAACTAAAAATACATCTATATACAAGCCACAAAAGAAAAATTTTAAGTGGACTAGAAGACCAATGATTGAACCCTTGCATGCTTGGAGACCTACTCCAAGATTACCTTTGGCTTGTAATTTCTGCAATAAGATGGGTCATAAAACTTACAAATGTAATTTTAAGAAACTATATGACCATGGTGTTAAATTAGTTTGGGTTCCAAGAAACACAAGATTTGGGCTTTCAAAGTTAGATCAACTTAGATTAGATTCTATTACTAACCCAAATGGACCCATAAAATGGGTACCAAAAAGATAAGATTTATTTCCTTATTTTTCAGACATGTTTTAAGGCAAAGGCAAACAATGAATGGTTCATGGATAGCGGTTGTTCAAGGCATATGACCGGTGAAAGAAGTTTGTTTCATAAACTTAAGCCTTGCAACGATGGAATGGTTGCCTTTGGAAATAATGAAAAAGGTAAAATTAAAGGTAAAGGAAATATACTTAGTACCTCAAATGCATGCATGGAAGATGTTTTGTTTGTTGAAGGACTCAAACACAATTTAATGAGTATTAGCCAATTATGTGATAAAGGATATAAAGTTGTGTTTGAATCATCTATATGTAATGTATTTGATGGAGAACATATCATGTTTAGTGGTAAACGACATGGAAATGTTTATTTGGTTTCACTTGATGAATTGAATGGTCAATGTCTTATGGCCATTGATAATGATCCATGGGTTTGGCATAAAAGGCTTGGACATGTAAACATGGGAAATATAAAGACCCTTTGGAAAAAGAATTTGGTAGAAGGATTACCAAAGTTGAAATATGACAAAGACAAAATTTGCAAGGCATGTCAATTATCAAAACAACCCAAGATGCCTTTCTCTACCAAAAAGGAAATTTCCACCACAAAGCCACTTGAATTACTACATATGGATCTATACGGGCCATCCGACATTCTAACCATTGGTGGAAAGAAATATGTATTTGTCATAGTTGATGATTTTTCAAGATTCACTTGGATAATTCTCTTAGCTAGTAAAGATGAAGCCTTCTCTATGTTTGCAACTTTTGTGAATTTGGTGCAAAATGAAAAACAGAGTACTATTGTGACCATAAGAAGCGATCATGGTGGCGAATTCGAAAACAAACGATTCATGGAATTTTGTAATGAAAAAGGAATTCACCACACATTTTCTGCACCAAGAACTCCACAACAAAATGGAGTAGTTGAAAGGAAAAATAGAACTATACAAGAGATGGCTAGAACTATGCTAAATGAGAGCAATCTATCCAAGAAATTTTGGGGTGAAGCTGTGAGTACAGCTTGTCATGTTTTGAATCGTGTTACCATTCGAGCAATCTTGAAAAAGACTCCATATGAACTTTGGAAAGGAAGGAAACCAAATATATCTTATTTTCATGTTTTTGGATGTACATGTTATGTTTTAAACAATGGAAAAGTCAACTTGGGAAAATTAGATGCCAAAAGTGATGAGGCTATATTCCTTGGTTATTCATCAAATAGCAAAGCATATAGAGTATTCAATAAACGAAATCAAGTTGTAGAAGAATCCATACATGTTGTATTTGATGAATTTAACCAAACTCCGAGAAAGGAGGATGAACTAAGTGATGCAGATGAGACGAAAGGCAAAGAACAACCAAAGGAACTCGAGCTCAAGCCAGAAAATCCAGAGGAAGAAGAGGTAAGTGAAGGTAATAACTCTTACAAACCTCCAACTGATTTAAAGTTTAAAAATGCCCATCCAATTGAACAAGTTATTGGAAACATATATGAAGGAGTAAAAACTAGAAGATCAAAACAAAACGTTTATGGCCAATATGCGTTTGTATCGAAAATTGAACCAAATACCATTGAACAAGCTCTTAATGATGAAAATTGGGTTATTTCAATGCAAGAAGAGCTAAATCAATTCGAAAGAAACAATGTATGGCATTTAGTTCCTAGACCAAACAATCATACAGTCATTGGTACAAAATGGGTATTTAGGAACAAATTAGACGAAAGCGGTCTTGTAATTAGAAACAAGGCAAGATTAGTAGCCAAAGGGTATTCCCAAGAAGAAGGAATTGATTTTGAAGAATCATATGCACCCGTGGCTAGATTAGAAGCCATACGCATCCTACTAGCATTTGCTTCTCATATGAACTTCAAATTGTTTCAAATGGATGTAAAAAGCGCATTTTTGAATGGTTATTTGAATGAAGAAGTATATGTTGAACAACCCCCTGGTTTTGAAGAAAAGGATCAATCAAAGTATGTTTATAAATTAACCAAAGCGTTATATGGACTAAAACAAGCACCAAGAGCTTGGTACGAAAGGTTAAATAGTTTCTTGATTGATCATAAGTTTCAAAGAGGGAAAGTAGACACTACTTTGTTCATTAAGTACAAAAATAAAAATATTTTGATTGTACAAATTTATGTGGATGACATAATATTTGGTGCTACTGACGAAAAACTTTGTCAAGAGTTTTCTAAGATAATGCAGAGCGAATTCGAAATGAGCATGATGGGAGAATTAAATTTCTTCCTTGGACTGCAAATCAAGCAACAAAGTGAAGGAATATTTTTGAACCAGTCCAAGTATGTCAAAGAAATGCTCAAGAGATTCGGAATGCAGAATAGCAAAGGGGCAAACACTCCAATGAGCTCTACAATCAAGATCGACACGGACGAAAACGGTAAAAGTATCGATCAAAAGCTCTATAGAAGCATGATTGGATCCTTGTTATATTTAACTGCTTCTAGACCCGATATCTTATTTAGTGTTTGTATGTGCTCTAGATTTCAAGCATGTCCCAAAGAATCACACCTACTTGCTGTAAAAAGAATTTTTAAATATTTGATAAAAACTACAAACCTTGGACTATGGTATCCAAAGGGGTCAACCTTTGATCTAATCGGCTATTCGGATGCAGACTTTGCCGGATATAAAGTAGATAGAAAAAGTACCAGTGGAACTTGTCAATTTCTTGGACATATGCTAGTTTCATGGCATTCAAGAAAACAAACAAGTGTTGCACTATCTACTGCGGAAGCCGAGTACATAGCCGCCGGTAGTTGTTGTGCCCAACTACTTTGGATGAAACAACAGTTGAAAGACTATGGTATTAATTATGTTGATATTCCTATTAGATGTGATAATACAAGTGCAATTTGTTTGACTAAAAATCCAGTCTTGCATTCTAGAACCAAACATATTGATGTAAGACATCACTTTATTCGTGAGCATGTTGAGAATCATGATGTATGCTTAGAATATGTGAAAACAGAAGACCAAATTGCTGATATCTTTACCAAACCATTAGCCAAAGAATCATTTTATAAAATTAGGAATGATATGGGGATGATAGAGCTAAATTAGGAAAAATAAAACAAGAAACCAAAATTTGAAAAGGCAAAACTGATGGGTCAAGTCGACTCCATGGGAGCCAAGTCGACTCCGCCAAGTCGACTTGGGAAAGTGAAGTCGACTCCGCTTCAGGAGCGAAGTCGACTCCACAGGGACGAAGTCGACTCCGCTTCAATAACGAAGTCGACTCCGAGGGACCGAAGTCGACTTCGCCTAGGGCAAAGTCGACTCCGCGCGCGACCGTCCGACTTCCACGAACTTCTCCCTTTTCTTCTCTTTCTTCTTCTTTTCCTCCCATTTTTTCTCCGAATCCTCTGTTTCTTTTCTCTCTCTCTCTCTCTCGGCGACAGTTTTCTCCCCCTCCGGCGATCCGCTGTCACTCCCGGCAAGCCGCTGTCTCTCCATCTTCCACGATTTCACACCCTTGGCTCTCACTCTCTCTCTTTAAGCTCTCCCTCTCACAGCTCTAAAGCATTCTCTATTTCATATTCTTCAGTCACTAAAATTCCAATTTCAATGGCTCCAAAAGCTAAAACTCCTAAACTAGCAGTCAAAAAGCCAAGCCAACGGCCAGTGCCTAGGCCATCCCAATCTTCCACAGAGGAAGATATTCCTAGAAGAGCAAGGACTCCATCCAAACGAGTTAGAGAGGAACCATCAACCTCGACGGGTAGACGGGTTCGATTCCAGACAACAACCCAGTCAACTGATAGAGCCCCACGATCAGAAAGCCAACCTGAAAGCTCGTATTCTTCAAGGATTCCTATCAAGAAGGGGCAAGTTCTAAAAATGCCCACTACTTATTTCAGGACAGAGCTACAGCATAGTCGCTTCTACAGAAACTTCTATGAACGAAAGGTATTCATTCCTAAGATCATAGATTTCAAGTTCCTCAACGACTATGAGTTCGACATAGAAGAGTTGTTGGATTTCCAAGGATGGATACAACTATTCAAATCCGATGAACGGATCTATCCTGATCTCACAAGACAGTTTTATTATTTATGGGACAACACCAAGTTTTGCACTTATGTCAAAGGCACTGAAATAAATTTTGGGAGTAACAACTATCCAGATCAAGATGAAGCCTTGAGAAGAATTGGAAATATTCTTCAAGTACCTTTTGATGAAGAGAGGCTTCCCAAGGATCTGACTATGGACAAGATCTACAATGAGTTAACCAAAAGCAACAAGTACCATGCAGGCACCAAATTCCTACATTACATGGATCTTTCTCCCAGACTCAGGGTTATCCGTCTATTGATCGCCCACTGTATTTTGTCAAAAGGAGGCGGAAGGAATCAATTGAATCCACAAGAAGCAATGATCTTGTGGAAATTAGTGAACAAAGTCAAGATCAGTCTTCCCAGACTATTCCTAGAAGCCTTAGCATCCAGGAAAGACAATCCGAGAGGCGTGTTACCTTATGGATCTTGGATCACCAAGATTTTTGAGCGGGTTGAGCTCGACATTGACGGGGAACCATTTGAAGTCCCCAAGACGACCAACGCTATCAACAAGGCTTTGCTCCAACGCATGAAAATCAATTTGGAGCAGTTTAGGGATGATCGCATCCGAGAGAAGCTTGGCGAGCCAGTCCGAGAACAAGAGGACAATGCACAAGCTGAGGGGGAGCAAGCTCCCGAGGCATCGCCTGAACGGCCTGCATCTCCTCTGTCACACGGATCACATTCTCCTCAAGGATCCGTTGCACCCGAACGCGTGCCGCCTACTTCAGATCAAATGGCTGCACTTCAAAACCTCAAAAACGAGATCTTGGAAGCTATGGGTCATCAAGAAGATAGGATGACTAGCCTAGTGACCGGTGTGCTGAATGCTATCACTGATATGCATTCCCGACAAGATCACATGGATCGGGAACTGCGTACCATCAAATATCACCTCGCCTCCGGACGTCACAAGAAGAGGCCTATGCCCGAACTCGATCCATACGAATCGGGTTCAGTTCATAAAGCAGCATCTCCCGATCATGATATCTCCATCTACTCATCTGCCCAAAATCGTCCCATCAAACCAATCTTATATCCGATCTCTAAATTTCAATTCACAAAATCATTAAAAGTTGATCGATTTTTGATAGTTTGACAAAAAGGGGGAGATAGAATAGGTGAGTTGAGTAAAACTTTCTTTTGGGTTGGGTAGTTTTGTATCTAGGTTTCATTTTTGTTTTGTGTTGCATGAAACTTGATACATATATATGCTATTGATGAATGTTATGTTTGCTTAATATGTTATAAAGTATTCAACATGATTTGCTTGAAAATGATTTGCTTGAAATCCAATATGCCAAAATGATATAATAGTTGAAATTTCAAAAAGCTCTGACCTATATGACAAATGCTCTGTTCTTCAAAAAGACATATGAACATGATTAATGCTTGAAAGGTATCAACTCAAATGAAGTTTTGTCAATCATCAAAAAGGGGGAGATTGTTGGAAACAATGTTTAAAACAATAAAAATTGACCAAATCTTGAGTTTCGATGATTAACAAGAACTAATTTGAGTATATAAAAGGTACTAATGTGTTTGATAAATGTTTAAGGAAAGCAAAAAGGTCAAGTCGATCTTCAAGTCGACTTGGACTTCGACTTGGGTGAAGTCGATCCCAAAGTCGACTCAAATATCGACTTAAGAATGAATCCCAAAAGCGCAACAGGTGAAGTCGCAGGTCAAGTCGACTCCACTTGCGACTTGGGAAGTCAAGTCGCAGACGAAGTCGACTCCAGCATCGACTTCAAACAAAAGAAAATGTCCAGGGTTGATTTTGGGGGCACGAAGCTGCCCAAGTCGCAAACGAAGTCGACTCCAGGTACGACTTGGGTCAAGTCGCAGACAAGGTCGACTCCAACTTCGACTTGAGGATTTTAGACTTGAAGATTGAAGTTTCGAGTTTATTCCAAGGATCATACTGAACTTTTTCAAACCCAAATGAGATGAAAAGTTCATTCACAAAGAAACAAATTAAGATTCTTGAAGATCAAAGCTAAGATTCATATTCAATGTTCAAATCAAGTCTATCAAGCCAAGGCAAATGTTCAAGCTTATTCAAATAAGGCAACACCCAAGTTATGGAGACCAAGTGAGTCCAAGACTAAGCGAGGAACAAGCATATATCATGCAAGGACTCTAACAGCTCAAAAGCTTTGCAAGGATCAAGCCGAATCTTGAAGAACAAAGCAGCTTCAGCAAAACCCGAGCCAAGTCGCAGGCTAAGTCGACTTCAGATTCGACTTGAGTCGAAGTCTGAAACCAAGTCGACTAAAACTCAGACTTGGGAAATTGGAGGAACTGGAGTCGCAGACGAAGTCGACTCCAGATGCGACTTGGGTTACCAAGTCGCAAGCCAAGTCGACCCCATCTTCGACTTGGGTATAACGGTCAAATTTTCGAACGTTGAAGTTCATTTATTGCACGCCAACTACTTCTACAACGTTCATATTTTCCTCAATCTATAAAAGGACATTCAAATGAACGTGAGAAAAACAAGAGACACTACTCTAAAGATCAAAGAAAGAAAAGAAGTGCAAGAAAGACTTTCAAATATCTTTTCTCCATATTTGAGTGTTTCAAAGGAAAAAAGAGCTTCAAACTGCAAGTTGCTTCAACAATCATCATTCAAGCTATTTCTGATTTCTTCCTCGAGCTCAAAACTGCCTACACAAATCTGTAAAGTGTAGTTTTTATTCATTTCTTTATGTGGTTGTATAAATCTTGATTTAGCTTGAGTAGCTAAGATCAAGTGTATGCAAAGTAGGGTGTGATTGGAGTGAGACTCATCACCTACTTGTGCAAGTGATTGTATATGCCCCCTAGAGCTTTGAATCTAGAAGAGAGCAAGTGGCTCTAGTTGTGTATGCCCCCTAGAGCTTTGAATCTAGAAGAGAGCGGTGACTCTAAGTGTATTCTTGGAATACATAGTGAAACCCAAGTCACAACGGAGTGTGAGCTTGGAAGAGTGGAGTAGGGAAGGTTTGCCCGAACCACTATAAATCTTGTGTTCTACTTATTTTTACTGCTTTATCTTATTTGCTCTCCATTCGCTTAAAAAGGGGATTAACTTTTTCAAGGGGTTAAGATTTTTAAGTTTACAAAAGAAATTTTAAAGAACCCAATTCACCCCTCCCCTCTTGGGTTAGGCCATCAACTCGGGACCAACAGAGACACTTATCAAGTGATCAACTACTTGTGGAGCAAAAATATTTTCATAAATCATTCATACACATTTCATAAACATTTCACGAACATTGGATGTGCAAATGCATTATTTCCATTAATGACATTATCCTTCATGTGAGGGTATGCTAGCATGGGGAACATCTTTCCATGGCATGATCCTTTCCATCCTTACCGTCGGACCTTCTGACTTGGCAATGTCAAGGGGGACTCCTTGTCTACTTACTACCTCGACTAGCCTACTCGATTTCCATTCCATGCATGTCTTTTAGTTACCCCGGCATTATATACCTCTTACACATGGAACTTGTCATTCTCATAAAGAGAATTCTTTGCACCATCCTTCTTTAAACATCATTTCAATGAAACATCGTATAAATTCATGTTTCATCACATTTCATGCATAATCGCGAAATAGTAAGCAATCATTTCTTTCAATAGGAATAACATTTCAATACGCATATAGACAAGGAATGGCCATCCTTAAATACCTTGTAATAAAAACTAAAATTATTTAGAAAATTTGCTTGCTTACCTTGCTTGCTTAGCTTCCCGTTTTGCTTATCCCTTTGCCTTTGCCTATACATATAAGAACAACATAGCATTCATATACTTTCTTTTGTTTGCATTCAACTCATTTTTCCAACCCATTTTCATTAACGTACATAATTCCTTCGACTTCTCAAGTCGTTATGCCCATATAGCACATACTTGTGCATTACATGAGCTATTGCACATCACATTTATTCCCATAAGTAGGGTAATCATTCAATCACTTAATAATTTTTTAATAATCATCATTTAATGGTTCATTACCTTTCATATACCATTTTTCCCTTATTTTCCAAAAATTTATACATCAGTGCTCATTTTAAGCACACGTTGTTGCCTTAAGCCTCATTAATTAATCCCAAAATTTGAGATTAACATCATGCTTCTAAACAGATATATAATCACGAATTTTACCATATTTTCATGAATTTTTGTACAAAATTAAATTACATATATCATTTATCACCTATGCATGTCCATTCTTTCCCTGTGGTGCCCCAGCCCGAGCATCACATCCTTACCTCAGGATCTATCGATTGGTAAATGTGAATCAGGATTGTTGCCCTGATCACGCGGTGGGTTCTTATTGGATATTTATCCACTTAAACCTAACTCCTTAGGAGCTTATATCATTCCGCTTGTTTCAACTTTCCATCAAATGCCTTTCTAGGCCATTATATCATTTGAGAAATTACACATGTCATCTCATAACCTTCATACTTATTCATATCATGCTATTTCATGCCTAAGAATTTATCCATAAAAAATTTCCACCAATCCATAGGCATAAAACATAACATAATCCTTCTACAACATTGAATAACAATTTAATGTTAACATTCATAAGTTCATATACAGGTACTCATGGAAATTCGTTCATCCTTGAATCTCTACCTGTGCTCCTTGCCTCCTTCCTTTCACCTGTCTATGGGTTTGGAAAACAAAATGTGAGTCGAAATTCAACTCAATAAGCAAGCTTAGGGTTTTCATACAATTCATTTTGAAAGCAATATTCTTTAAAAATATTTCCCTCCATTCAGTAGAGATACTTAGCAAGTGATCAACTATCTGCAGAGCAGAAACCTTTTCATAAAACATTCAAACACTTTTCATAAATACTTCATAAACATCAGATGTGAAAATTCATCATTTCCATTGATGACGTTATCCTTCATGTGACGGTACGCTAGCTCGGGAAACACTCTTTCATAGCATGATCATTTCCATCCTTGGCGCCGGACCTTCCGACTTGGCAACGTCAAGGGGGACTCCATGTCCACTTACTACCTCAACTAGCCTACCTCGCCGGTCCTTTCCGACTTGGCGACGTCAAGGGGGACTCCTTGTCCACTTACTACCTCGACTAGCCTACTTGATTTTCATTCCATGCATGACTTTTAGTCACCCCGGCATCATATACCCCTTACACGTGGAACTTGTCATTCTCATGTAGAGAATTCTTTGCACCATCCCTTTTGAAACATCGTTTCAACGAAACATCATATAAACTCATGTTTCAACACATTTCAAACATAATTTCGAAACCATAAGAAATCATTTATATCAATAGAAATAAACATTTCAATACTCATATAAACAAGGAATGGCCATCCTTAAATACCTTGTAATGAAAACCAAAATCATTTAGAAAGCTGCTTGCTTACCTCGCTTGCTTAGCTTTCCATTTCGCTTATTCCTTTGCCGTTGCCTATACATATAAGAATGATATAACATTCATATATTTCCTTTGCTTGCATTCAACTCAGTTTTCCAACCCATTTCCTTTAACATACATAATTCATTCGACTTCTCAAGTCGTTATGCCCGTATAGCACATACTTGTGCACTACATGGCCTATTACACATCACATTAAATCCCTTAAGTAGGGTAATCATTAAATCACATAATAATCATCCAATAATTATTATTTAATGACTCATTACCTTCCTTAAGCCATTTTCCACTTATTTTCCAAAATTCACACATCGTTGCTCATTTTAAGCACACGTGGTCGCCTTAAGCCTCATTAATTAATTCCAAAATTTTGAATTTCATCATGCAATTCTAAAAAGATACATATTCACAAAATTTATCATAATTTCATGCATTTTTGCACAAAAACAATTTGCTTAGGTCATTTACCACTCATTCATGTCTATCATTTCACATATGCCCATTTGGCAACACATATATGAGGCCTTTCATAAAATTTCTCATGTCAGAAATTTAATCCACATTTCAGCATGATAATTATACTTAATTATCACTTTACTTAGGGTATTTTTATGAAATTTAAATCCACTAATCATAGGTTTCCAAAATAGCAACTTTGGAATCCATCTTTCACACGTTTAACGTGTCTTTTGACACATAACCCTAACCAGATTTATAAATCCGAATTTTCACCAAATAATCCAACTTTTCCTAACCCAAATTTAGTTTATTAACACATATATCAATTTGGATCATTTATACATAGGTTTCATATTTCTTTTTGATTTTCTTCTCAAACTAACCACATATGCTGAAATCAGGCGTACTGAAATCTCAAAATCTTGAATTAATATCAAATCAAGTATTTTTGATCTGAAATTTCTACCATACCTTAATAACTATATTAATTAAACAAAATAAATATTTCCATCACAAATAATTAATAATTTATATGAATTTTGGTATTTTTACCTTGCTGGACAGCAGAATCCATATTCAGACAGCCTGAATGACGTTAATTAGGGGGTATACTTATACCCATAAAAACCAAATTTTTAATTTTTTATATGATCATAATTATGTATTATGTATCCTGTAAAATTTTCAGCCCAAAATTATTTGTATAAAATTATTAAAAATCATTTTCTACAGATGATCCTATCACCCATTTTACCCTGTTTGGGCTAATCTTCTCGGATTTTTAATTTGAAAATTAATTATCTTTTTAGGGTTAAAATTTGGTCGTTCCTTAATAACCCTATAATGATTCTTCCTAAAAAATTTCATATTAAAATTCATCCATTTACTGTTCCGTCCATATTTTAGTTTACAGCATCAAATAACTTCCAGATTTGAGGCATAAAATCAAGATAATCATATACTTACTTGATTAAATGATAATCCCTCCTTTTCCCCTTTCTTTTCCTTCTCTTTTCTTCCTCCTTGGTGGCCTAGGGCTGGGACGTGAGCACTGCCTTGGGGAGATGGGATTTCAGCACTTAGAAATTTCTCAAAACCTCTCTCTCATATGGACGTGTATAGGTTATATATATTGCTGGATTTTTTCCAGCTGTGGGGCCCACTTGGTGCTGCAATTCCACACTCCTTAAATTCTCCCTTATCTACCATATGTGGTGGCACATTTACAGCCAAGTAAAATACTTTTTCACCATTTTTGAAAATCCAAAAATCAGCTTTAATCAAAACCGTCCACTTGTCCACAATTGCCCTTCTTTACTTAGCCCTTAAGCAACTTGTTACTTGCTCTCCAAGAAACCAACTTCCCATAATAATTAACTTAATCCATTCCATTCATCTCATATATTTCATAATTTTATTCTATCATTTCAAATTTCATCTCAAACCGACGTTTCTACGTCAAGTTATGACAACTTGAATTTATCTTTTGGATTTGGGAATAAAAACAATTAATTATCACCCTAATCTCATCATTATTCCCTTAATCCAATCCATTCATAATATTGGGCCCACCGTCGTAAGCTTACCTTTCAAATTTCATCGAAATCCGCCTTGTAGGCGTCAAGTTATGAATTTTCTATCATTTTTCACCTTAATTCCAAAATTACACTTTAATCTCCATAAATTAAATCATGGTTATTAACATGATTATTCATGACACCTTTCACCATTAAATGCTCATTAAGCCCCTCGGGTCATATCGACTCACCTTACTCCCTTTGCCTTTGCCTATACATATAAGAACGACATAGCATTCATATGCTTTCTTTTGCTTGCATTCAACTCAGTTTTCCAACCCATTTTCATTAATGTACATAATTCCTTCAACTTCTCAAGTCGTTATGCCCATATAGCACATACTTGTGTATTACATGAGCTATTGCACATCACATTTAATCGCATAAGTAGGGTAATCATTCAATTACTTAATAATTTTTCAATAATCATCATTTAATGGTTCATTACCTTTCAAATACCATTTTCCCCTTATTTTTCAAAAAATTATACATCGGTGCTCATTTTAAGCACACGTTGTTACCTTAAGCCTCATTAATTAATCCCAAAATTTGAGATTAACATCATGCTTCTAAACAGATATATAATCACGAATTTTACCATATTTTCATGGATTTTTGCACAAAGTTAAATTACATATATCATTTATCACCTATGCATGTCCATTCTTTCCCATACGCCCATTTGGCAACACATATATAATACATTTCATAAAAAATTTCAACTCAGAAACTTTGTCCATTTTTCAGCATAATAATCATCCTTAATTACCACTTTATTTAGGGTATTTTTATGGAATTTTAATCCACTAATCATAGGTTTCCAAAACAGCAACTATGGAACCCATTTTTTCACACGTTTAACGTGTCTTTTGATACTTAACCCTAAAAAATTTTATAATTCCGAATTTTCAGCAATTAATTAAACTTTTCCTAACCTAAATCTAGGGTATTAACACATATTTAACATTCATAAATAAACACTTCTCAAAACAGCAACTTACTTTTCTATTTCGGGTCCCGTTTTCACTCCATTTGGACATCGTTTCATAAAATTCATAAAATCAGATTTGGGGCTTATCTTCCCAAATACTTTTGGGAGTCAATAGTGCCCTACACCTAGGGTATTTTACCCTACATAACTTTCATAAATCATTAAATCTCATTTCCCTACCATTTTTAACATAAAAATGGAAAATCGGGTCATATACATCACTTTGCATTCCATTCTTTCTAAAATTCATATCTTAAGCTTAAATCAACATATGTATTTCATTAAAACATGATTCATAGCCTAAACATAACATTAATCCAATACAGCAACTTATCATTGGAATGTAGGTTTTATCAAATGGAGCTTTCAACTCATAACCCACACTAAACTTCATTTCAATCACATAAGTCATTAAAATCCATACATGTAACCTAATACTCATCCAATACTGGATCAAAGGGCATGTTGAACCATTTTTTAAGGGAACTTCATGCATCAAATTCATATCCAAAATCTTTGAGTTTAAAACTCAAAATAAAAAGCTCAAATCATCATACGCACTTACTTGTTTAATGAACCCAAACCCTAATCACTTGAGCTAAGCTTCTCCTCCAATTTCCCTTTCTTTTTCCTTCTTTTTTCTTCCCTTTTCCTTCCTCCTTGCTGGCCTAAGGTGGGACGTGGGTTGCTGTCTTGGGGGAAAAGGGTTTAGCACTTAGAACATTTTTTCCAAGCTTCATCTCACTTGGTCGTTCCCCCTTTATATAGAGCTGGATTGATCCAGCTGTGGGCCCCACTTGCTGTTATTTTTCCATAGCCATTAAATGTGTATTTATCCCTTAAATGTGCTGTGCAATTTACAGCCATGTATATTATTTTTTACTATTTTTTTAAAGCCAAAAATCTGCTCAAGATAGGATCAATCCAAGTTGTCCACTTGTCACGTCCTCTTTGCTGTCCATTTCTAGACTTTTTTATTTTTTAATAACATTAATTTGAGTGTAAATTATACACCTAATTAAAATTTAATCTAATCATTAATTTGGCATAAAATAAATTAACAAAAACAGCAGCAGCAGCACATTACACGTCTATTATGCATGACACCATGTTGTTCACATTTCATCCTCCAATGGCAGCTGCATTAACGATTTTGCTAGGATTTTTTTCACATGAGTAAATGCCCATTCACGTGTCCCTACATGTCAGCTATTGTGGAACCCTGACCGTATACGCGTTGTTTCGACTGTATATGCGTCATGTCGACATTTGTAATTTTGTAATTATTTTATGAATAAATGAAAATTCATGAATTATATTAATGAATATGTGTATTGGAAATTGAAATAATGCAATTGGGAATTTAACCCCGTAAATAGTGCACGTGAATAGTAAACGTGAATAGTAAACAGGGGTTAAGATATATGATTCAGAGTTAATCACTTGGATTAACTTAATCATAAAAGACGAAAAAGGAAGCTTCCCACTACAGGACAAAAATGTTTTTTTGGATTAAAATATGAATTTTCGGATTTTTAATTGATTTTTGAAGAAAATGAAGAAAAATTCATATCTTGCAATCCGGACATCGGATCAAGATGAAATTTTTTATGGGTGGCCAAGATATGATGATGGATATGATGAATGGTCCAAGATTAATCAAGGATCATGAATTAAGGGTCAAGATTAAATGTCATTTGAAAATGGAAAAAGTAACTTTACTTTTTCATTAATGGCATTTGACTTTGATTAATTTTAATTAAATAAAATTAATGCAAAGCCTGCAATTTCTGCTGGAGCATGGACTTTTGGGGCATGATCCAATGGCCCATGATCATCCTCATCAAAGATCAATGGCTAGAATTAATTTAGCCTAAATTAATTAATTTTAAAAAATAAAAAAATAGGTAAAAATAAGGCTGCAATAGGGCTGCTGGATCAGGCCTAGTGGGGCTGCACAATTCTCCATGCACCTTTTAAAATTAGAAAAAAACACATTTGCAAGTTTACACCCTAAGCTAGAGGGGGTAAATTGCAAATTCATGAAAAATGGACCCCTATAAATAGAGGAGCAGGCCATGGACGAAATTCACAGCCATCCCAGCTCAAAAATCACTTGAGCAACTTCATTTTCCATCCCCACACGTTTTAGCCTTGAAAAATAGAAGGTTGGAGAGAGAAAGTGCGAGAAAAAGAGGCGTATCTCCACTTCGGGTAAGTGATTTCTACCCAAATTTATTTTGGATGTTAATTAAGGTAAAACCATGCTTAGATAATTCCCAAGCATGAGAAAATAAGTATAGATATAATGTTTAAATGGAATTATGCCAAAATATCAAAAATTTGGAGCGAAGATAGGGTATTTGGGAAGATAGCATATGATATGTGAAAATAATGCTCCAAAATTGATAAATTATTATTTGGGATGTATGATTATGATAAATATGATGTTGGAATAATGATATATTAATTTCATGATTTTTGGAATTAAGGATTATGCTTAAGTGAATTTATGATGATTTTTAGTATATGGAGAAAATGATTTTTTTGGCCAAGTAAATGATGATAAATTCAAAATATATGAAATGTCCAATGATATACTAGGCATAAGGTATGTCATGGTATTTTTTATTTTTGGAAAAAAATATCAATTTTTGAAACCCATGAACAGTAACCACGTTGCTGTGAACAGTAACCACGGATGAACAGTGAACAGTGTGATTTTGAAGAAAATTTGAGATTAATATTTAAATATGATGATGAAAATTTTGAAGAACCTATGGATAAAAAAAATCCACATAAAGAGATAATGCCCAAATAAGATAGAACATGCATAAGAAGCAGCTTAAATAAAGGAAATGTAATATCCTTTTTCCTTGAATAGGAAAAGGAAAAGAGAAGCTCGAAGACACCTCCTAAGAAGGTAAGCAAGTTATATGTTTTGCAAATTATTTCCAAAATTCTTGAAATTGTTTGCTAGTTACTTTATGAAATTTATTTAAGGTTGGCCATACCTATAACTGCTTTACATGAACTGAAGTTCGTTTTGTCAAATTGTTTATTAAATGCTTTTTATGAAATTATTTATGATTTGCAAATATCATGTCGGCATGTGTATGAGAATGAGCATGTGCACGAGGAATGGGCCTTAGTCGAGGTAGTAAGCGGATCGGATGTCCCCCTCGCTATTGCCAAGTCGCTTAATAGGCCCAGGCCGGCGGCGACCTCCCTGAAATGGGAGCATGTATGGGATGGGCGCCTAGCTAGCGTCGCATCCAAAGGAATGTCATGAATGCTATGTATGCATTGCATTTGTATTTTATGAAATGCATGAAAATGATTGAAAAATTATGTATAGCTTGCTTACTGAGTATTATTACTCACCCATGCTTTTTCAACAACAGACGGGAAAAGATGATGAAGGAAGCATGTAAAATGACATGCAGTTTTGATGAAATATTGTATATGTAAAGACAATGATGATAATTTTGAAATGGAAATGAATATTTCTGTTTTATGAAGCAGTTTTGAGTTATAACTGTGATATGTGAAATATATTTCATGTTAGATGAATGATGGAAATTTTTCATGTATTAATGATAAAAAAAAAGAATCCTGCCATGTGATCAGGGCAACAATCCTGAGTCACGTTTACTAATCAAAACGATCCCGGAGTAAGGCTTCTAGGCACCTCGGTTCGGGGCGCCACAGCTATGTATGTGCATAATTTACAAAATAAAAAATTAAAAAAATCCAGCAATAGCAGCTTCTCTTGGACTTCCATGATGCCACCTCTCCTATGTTCATTTGAGCTCTCCCTAGCCCCTTAAATGTGGACATCAATGCAGGGATAATTCATGGGGTTTTTGCATTTTACAATGTGCATAAAATACCCTGGTTTTAAGCTGCATTTGACACATATTTTTCCATTAAAAATCTGCATTTACTCCATGTACTCTAACCTTTAATGCATGGTACCTTTGAGGTGTAAAGGTCAACCATATACACCTTTTCCAATTCAGATATTTTCCCAACATAATATGCTTAATCCAAAACTTTCAAAATGTTAATCTCATAATTTCATTCAACCATTTCAAATTTCATCTCAATCCAATTTTCCTAGCTGAAGTTATAGCCGTTTGAAGTTAACGGTTGGATTTGAAATATAATCAATAAATCATTACACGAATTTTATCAAGGATTTTCATAATCCAATAATCCCATAATACCAAGCCCAACATCATCAACTCCCCTTTCAAATTTTACTTGAATCCACCTTACAGGCGTTGAGTTATGAATTTTCTATGATTTTCCAACATAATTCGATAATTTCCATTTTAATCTCCATTAATTAAATCATGGAAATTAAAATAAATATTCATGCCACATTAGCATATCCTAATCCTCATTAAGCCCCTTTTAGTCACCTTGAATCATATTGGGCTTTGGCGATTTATCTTAATTACCCTTCTTAATTGCAAACTCTAATTATAAAATACCATTAAATCATTTAATTCACATATAAATCACATGTATATGTTCAATGCATACATTGAATCCTACTTAGGTTAGGGTTTCACATGCTGCCTTCATCATCATTTCCTGTCTATTGTTGAAAAAGCATGGGTGAGTAATAATACTCAGTAAGCAAACCGTACATAATTTTTCAATTATTTTCATGCATTTCATAAAATGCAAATGCAATGCATACATAGTATTCATGACATTCCTTTGGATGTGACGCTAGCTAGGCCCCCATCCCATACATTCTCCCATCTCAGGGAGATCGTCGCCGGCCTGGGCCTATATAAGCGACTCGGCAATAGTGAGGGGGACATCTGGTCCACTTACTATCTCGACTAAGGCCTATTCCTCGTGCACATGCTCATTTACATGCCGGCATGATATTTGTAAATCATAAATAATTTCATAAAAAGCATTTAATAAACAATTTAATAAACATACTTCAGTTCATATAAAGCAGTTATAAATATGGTCATCCTTAAATAAATTTCATAAAGCAATTCACAAACAATTTCAAGCATTTTGAAAATAATTTGCAAAACATATAACTTGCTTATCTTCTCAGTGGGTGTCCTCGACCTTTTTTTTCCTTTTCCTACTCAAGGAAAAAGGATATTTCATTTCTTCTATTCAAGCTGCTTCCCATGCATGCTTTATAATAATTGGGCATTATTTCTTACTGTATCAAATTATTGTAGCAAAATTACTATAGCAGTTACTGTTCATCCGAGATTACTGTTCACAGAAACATGGTTACTGTTCATGGGTTCCAAAAATTGACATTTTTTCCAAAAATAAAAATACCATGACATAGATTATACTTAGTATATCATGGAAAAATTCATACATTTTGAATTTATCATCATTTACTTAACTAAATAAATCATTTTCTCCATATACTAAAAATCAATATAAATTCACTTAAGCATAATCCTTAATTTCAAAAATTATGAAATTAATATGTCATCATTCCAAAATCATATTTATTCATCTCAAATCATCATTTATCAATTTTAGAGCATTATTTTCACATATCATATGTTATCTTCCCGAATGCTCTATCTTCGCTCCAAATTTTTGATATTTTGGCATAATTCCAATTCGGAATTATATCTATACTTATTTTGTCATTCTTAGGCGTTATCTAAGTATGGTTTTACCTTACTTAATATCCAAAAGAAATTTGGGTAGAAATCACTTACCCGAAGTGGAGATATCCCACTTTTTCTCACCCTTTCTATCTCTAACTTCCTCCTTTTCTTCCTTGGAAGTGTGGGAAAGTTTGGGAACTTGGAATGGCTCAAGTGGATTTGGGATTCATTGTGCCTTGGATGTCGCCCCTGCTGCCATATTTATAGGGCTTGATCTTTCAAAAAATTGGATTTTACCCCCTAGCTTGAAGTATTTAATTATAAAAATGTATTTTTTTCTAATTTTTAAAAATGAATGGAGCTTTGTGCAGCCACCCTAGGCCTGCTCCAGCCCACCATATGCAGCCCTATTTTTCCTTGATTTTTTGATTTTTAAAATTAATTAATTTAGGCTAAATAAATCCTAGCCGTTGGTTGATGATGATGATGACATGGACCATTGATTTTGGTCAAGATCTCACCTACCCCTGCCATGCCCCTGCTGCAGCTGCTGTTTTAATTAATTTTTTTATTTTTTAATTATTTATTTAAATAAAAAGTCAAAAATAACATTTATGAAAAAGTTAAGTTACTTTTTTATCACCATTTGCGTTTCATCTTGACCCTTGATTTGTGATTTTCATCACATCTTAACCCATTCATCATGTTCATCATAAATTTTTAACCATCCATAAAAAATTTCATCCAAATCCAACGCCCGGATTGCAAATTATGAATTTTTCTTTATTTTTCCACAAAAATCCAAATTTGGATTAAAATATCCAAAAGAATTGCTATTTCATCCTGTAGTGATTAAATCTCTATTTTTTCTTTTTATGATTAAGTTAATCCAAGTGATTAACTCTTAATCACATGTCTTAGTATTCACGTTCACTATTCACATGGGTCAAATTCTTAATTGCATTATTTTAACCACCAATACACATATCCATTAATATAATTCATGAATTTTCATTTATTATAAAAATAATTACAAAAGAATTTAGGGTTATAATCTCGAAATGACGCGTATACAGTCGGGGTTTCACAATCCTCCCCCCCTTACAATAAGTTTTGTCACGAAACCTATTTTTCTTTGAACAATTGAGGATATTTTCTTTCGACCTCTTCTCGTAGCTCCCATGTGGCTTCGGATTTGAATATCGATTCCATTGTACCTTTACATACTCGATTTCCCTATTCCGAAGCTTTTTAATCGTGAAATCCAATATTTTGATTGGCCTCTCCTCATAGTTTAAGTGTTCTTAGATTGGCAAATTTTCTACTATCAACACATGGAGATGTGAAGCACATTCTGGATGGCACTTAGGGATGGTGGCAGGGTTATTCTATAGGCTAAATTGCCTATCTTTTCCAAAACTTCAAAGGGTTCGACATATCTTGGGTTTAGTTTTCCTCTCTTTCCAAACTGGGTGACTCCTTTGAATGGCGTTACTTTGACAAATACGTGATCCCCAACTTGGATATTCAAATCCCTTCTTTTGCAATCGGTGTAACTCTTTTGCCTGCTCTCGGCTATGAGTATACACTGGCGAATTACTTGGACTTTTTCTGCCATTCTTTTTGAGAGGTCTGGAGCCAACTTCCTTTCTCCCACTTTATCCCAGTTTAGAGGAGTTCTGCCTTTCCGTCCATATAATGCTTCGAACGGGGCCATTTGAATACTTGTTTGATAACTGTTGTTATAAGCAAATTCTGCCATAACCAAATATTCATCTCATGATCCTCCAAATTCTACTGTGCGCATCCTTAGCATATCCTCAACTATTTGATTCACCCTTTCTGTCTGCCCATCAGTTTGAGGATGAAATGTTGTACTAAATTTCAGTTGTGTACCTAAGATTTGATGTAAACTTTTCCAAAATTGAGACGTAAAACTGGAATCTCGATCGGAAACTATTGACTTAGGTACTCCATGCAATCTCACTATCTCTTTATAATAAATCTTAGCCAGTCGCTTAGCAGTAAAATTTTTCTTAATGGCTAGGAAATGAGCTACCTTTGATAATCTATCAACTATTACCCATATAACATCATTTCCATTTTGGGTTCTTGGCAACCCTTCAATAAAATTCATAGTAATATCATCCCATTTCCATTCTGGGACTTCTAGCGACTGTAACTTTCCAGGGGTCCTTTGGTGATCAGCCTTAACCCTTTGACATGTTAGGCACTTAGTCACATATTCAATAATTTCTCTCTTCATATTATTCCACCAATACATCCTTTTGATGTCTTGATACATCTTGGTGCTTTCTGGATGCATCGAAAATGGAGAGAAATGTGCTTCTTTCAATATTTGTTCCTTTAATTCCTCTTGGTTGGGTATACGCAGGCGACCCCTATATCCGTACATCCCATGTTCATCTTGTATATATTCAGTGGGATTTTTCTTGATCATTTTCTCCACATAACTTTTCAAATCCCCATTTTCTTGTTGAGCCATTTTAATCTACTCAAATAGATTCGACTGGATTTGTAATTGAGACAATTTAACTTGTACCCCAGGTGGGCTTACAATTAATTCTAGTTGTCTCAATTCTTGTAGTAGCCCTTTTTCCTTTGTGATAAGATGTGCTAAGCTAACATTTCTACTTAGCGCATCAGCTACTACATTAGCTTTGCCTGGATGATATAAAATGTCGAGGTCATAATCCTTGAGTAACTCGAGCCATCTTCTCTGCCTCATATTTAACTCCTATTGAGTAAAAATATGCTTGAGGCTTTTATGATCAGTATAGACCTCACATTTAACTCCATATGAATAATGTCTCCAAATTTTCAAGGCAAAGACTACTGCTGTCAATTATAAGCCATGAGTTGGATAGTTTACCTCATTTGGCTTGAGTTGCCTGGATTCGTATGATATAACATTTCCATTTTGCATCAGTACACATCCTAGTCCTTTCTTTGAGGCATCACTATAGGTCACAAACCCTTCCTTCTCCGTAGGTAGTGTTAGAATTGACGCTTTTAGCAGTCTTTTCTTTAACTCTTGGAAGTCATTCTCACATTCCTATGTCCATTCATACCTAACTCCTTTACTTGTTAGCCTTGTAAGTGGAGTTGACAATTGTGAGAATCCTTCCACGAATCTCCTATAGTAGCCAGCTAGCCCTAGAAAGCTTCTTATTTCTGTAATATTTGTTGGCTGTGGCCACTTTGTTATTGCCTCAATCTTTTGAGGATCTACCTGTACTCCCTTCTAGGATATAACGTGGCCGAGAAAGGCTACCTGTTTCAACCAAAACTCACATTTCTTGAATTTAGAATATAATTTCTCCCTTCGGAGAATTTCCAATACTATCCTCAAATGTTTCTCATGATCTTTTTCGATCTTTGAATAAATTAATATGTCATCAATGAATACCACCACAAATTGATCTAAAAATTCTCCAAAATCATGTACATCATATCCATAAACACAGTTAGGGCATTCGTTAGTCCAAATGGCATGACTAAGAATTCATAATGCCCATATCTTGTTCTGAATGCTGTTTTATGGATGTCCTTTGGACATATCCTCAACTGGTGGTAACCTGATTGTAAATCAATTTTCGAAAATGTCGAAGCTTCTTTTAACAGATCAAAAAGATCATCTATTCTTGGGAGTGGGTACTTATTTTTGACTGTTACCTTATTCAACTCTCTGTAATCAATACAGAGTCTCAAACTTCCATCTTTTTTCCTTACAAATAGTACTAGAGCTCCCCAAGGTGATGCACTGGGTCTAATAAACCCTTTATCTAATAAATCTTGAATTTGTACTTTCAACTTAGCCAATTCGGCTAATACCACTTGTTGGTCCCGAGTTTATGGCAAAACCCAAGAGGGGAGGGGTGAATTGGGTTCTTTAAAAAAATTATTTGGTAAATTAGAACTTAACCCCTTGTAAGTTGAATCCCCTTGATGAAACGTGCTATGAGATAGAATGAGAGGGTGCAAATGGAATATAAAAATGTAAACAATCAATCCACACAAGAGACAACAATATATAGTGGTTCGGGCAACCTCCCTACTCCACTCTTCCAAGCACACACCTGTTGTGTCTTAGGTTCCACTATTGTATTTTCAATACAATCTAGAGCACCCACTCTCTTCTAAATTCTAGCTCTAGGGGGCATATACAACAATCACTTGTTGGTGAGACCAACTCCAACCAACCAAGTCCAATCTATTGGTGAGACAAACTCAAACCAATCAAGCAAAACCTGTTAGTGAGACGAACTCAAACCAACCCCCTGTTTTGCTTCTTCTTGAATTCGATCTCCAACACCGATTCAAGGCAACAATACAAAATAAATAGATAAAAGAGAAATTACACTTTACAACATGTATTCAATAAGCTCCGGAAGCTCCTTGTCATGTGGAGATGATAATCTTGGAAGCACACTTGGAAGTTGTAGCACTTGAAGCTTCAATAGTTGTTCAAATAACTTCAACACAATTGAATATTAGAAGATCAAAGCCCAACTTGTGTTTTCCTCTTTCTTTCCTCCTTCTCACTTACCTCACATTCATACATCAATGGTATATATAGAGGCAAAAAGGTTCTAGCCGTTGGAGTGGAAGTTCACGTGCATCTAGAGCTCCAACGTTCAAATTTTTGACCGTTACAAGTTGAAGTCGCCAGTGGAGTCGACTTCGGATGGGTGAAGTCGACTTCAGATGTGACTTC
This sequence comes from Annona cherimola, assembly GCA_030490835.1. Classification (NCBI taxonomy): domain Eukaryota; kingdom Viridiplantae; phylum Streptophyta; class Magnoliopsida; order Magnoliales; family Annonaceae; genus Annona; species Annona cherimola. Next base: position 50,706,965 of record CM059972.1, on the reverse strand, counting down.
ATCTTGTTAAACCTTGCAGTCCAGAATTTTGCCTTCGAAGTTGCAGATGAAGTCCACTTGGGTCTGGGACTTCACTCAAGTCGCAAGTGAAGTCGACTTGGGTTGAGATTTCACTTTGCTGTCTGTCCGAAGCCGCAGGCGAAGTCGACTTGGGTTTGGGACTTCACCCAAGTCGCAAGTGAAGTCGACTTGGGCTGAGACTTCACTTTGCTGAAGTTGCAATTCATGAACTTGAACTCTTGAAACTTAAATTATTTCACATTTTCATTTTCATACACATAATTAGAGACAAAATATCTGAGAACACTTAGACAAATTTATTAGATCCTTTTTAATGATATTTAAATTATTTGTTAATCATCAAAATCAAATTAATCATTTTTAAGGCAAGCGTATGATCAACAATCTCCCCCTTTTTGATGATTGACAAAACTTAAATGAAATATCTTCCCTTCTCAAATGAATCACAGATATGTCTACATGATTTTCATCAATAAGCGCAAAAATAATTTATATTATTTACATATAGATGGAAATACTTCTCCCCCTAAGTTATATGAAATATTATTCTTTTTTCTTAAGATATTTTCATACTACACTCTCTCCCCCTTTTTGTCAATCAACAAAAAAGGTAGAACAAAATGGGGCATATAAAATAGGTAGCACAAATAAAATAGGTTCATACTACACTCTCTCCCCTTTTTTTCATACAAATCATTCATTTTGAGTCAAAAATATGATCTATAATATAACTATGGTACCACTTGTTTATTAATTTCTTTAGGAGAGCAACATACCTTTACTTACCTTTGATGAAAGTTATCATTACTATTTTGCTCAACTCCCCCTTTCTTTTGCAATTCATGCTCCTTCATTCTCTAGATGACTTTGTACTTGTTTAAAATAAAAATCTGCATAACAAATATGATATCTTCTTTCCTTTTGGTACCCGTGTTATGGATCCATGAATGTTAGTACCATAATGCACAGGAACTCAAGGAGACTTGGTTCTACCTTAGATGTGTCTCTTTGGCATCCAAACCAATTTAACTCCATTATAAACCATTTTTCTTGCCTTGCACTGATATAATTTGTGTCCAAACTTATTACAATAATGGCAAGTAATTCTAGCATAGGTTGGATTACCTTGATAGCTCTTTGGTTGCCAAGTAGGTATATTTGTCCATGATTTATCAACAAGCTTCTTAAAATCTCCCCTCACATTTGATGTACTAGAAGCCTTAATCCAAATACGAGAGTTTAATGTGCTTTACAAATCCAAGACCTCTCTTATCAACTTAAGTGGTCATTCTCAAAAATTTCTGCACATTTTCTCCTAGGTTGGAGAACTTCGCCAATGAATATTTCAAAATTTGGTTCTCCTTTCTCAATGCCTCTGTTTCATTCTTCAAGGCATTTATATCATTTTGCAAGGATGCATTCTCCTCCGCTAATTTTCCATTTGCAATGGCAGTTGTATTGAATTGCCTTTTCCTTTGAACATATTTGATACCAAGGCTTTTGAATTCATCAAATAATGAGTCATAAGTTTGTTGTAAATCATTCAACTCATTACATCTAGAACAAACATTAGAAGATGAATAAGAATCATATGAGCTTACCTTGATATCCATAGATGCATCCGATGTTGGCAGTTGGTTTTTTCTTGCATCATCATTTTCCTCTTTGGATTTTTGGCAAGTTTTGTTTTCATCTTCTACAATGGCCATGCAGCAAATTCTTGCCCAATTTACTACATCTTCCGCTTCACTTGATGAAGTGCTAGAGGTTGAGGTAGTATATTCCTTTTTAAGCATTCTTCTAGCCTGTCTCTTTGAAAAGCTTCTCTTATTTTGAATTTCCAAATCATCCGGTGTGGTACATTCTATTTGTATATGTCCAAGACCACCACATTTATAACATTTTTGAAATTCCTTTCTTCTATTCTTCATTTTCTTCTATGAGCTAGAATATCTGTATGAACTTGATGTAGATTCACTTGAGCTCTCTATCATACTTTTGAGTGCAATAGACTTTTTACTTCTGCGAGATTCTTCTTTCTTGTTTTTGATGAGCTCATGAGACATGAGTAAGCTAATCAAGTCATCTACTTTGAGCTTGTTTAAGTCCTTTGCCTCCTCAATAGTTGTGATCTTTTCATTCCACGAGTTTGGCAATGCTCTAAGTATCTTCATAACCTGCTCACTTTCAGAAATTGGCTTTTCTAGGCTTTTAAGAGCATTAGTGATTTTAGAAAATCTAGCATGCATTTCTGAAATAGATTCACCATCTAACATTTGAAATCTTTCAAAATCACCAACAAGGATATTCCTTTTAGTTCCCTGATAATTGAAAATTAACAGTATATTATGTGGGCAATTTATACCAATTTATGGAGAATTATTTGAGTTCAATATGAAATTTGGTTTAAAATGTGATTTTTGCATTAATTGGGTGTTGAGCATGAATTTTAAGATATTTAATAACTTTTATAATCTTTTGGTTTGAAATTTCATTTCATTCTTTTGTCTAAGGGAATTCGGACAAGAAGAAACAGGGAACACTTAAGAGGTCGATGGATGGAAGAAAAGAGAAACCAAAGCAAGCAAGGTGTCGGCGCCTAGGCACCACCCTACAGGCCCATGCCAGAATCTCCAACATCACATTTCAGTCTGCTTCCAGAGAGTTGGCACCTAGGCGCCACTTCACTAACATGCTGAAAAGTCCGAAAGGGTTTTGGGGATCACAAGGTAGAATTGCTTCCAGGGAGTTGGCACCTAGGCGCCATAGCATGGTCATACAGGTGTTCCAGGAGGATCTTTTTTCAAGCCACAAATCATTCAGAGAGTTAGAGCCTAGGCGCCAGACAGGGGCGCCCCGGTGCCATTTTCCCACCTTCAAGCAAGTTACGAACACACTCAATCAGCAGGTTTCCAGCAAGTCGGCGCCTAGGCGCCGAACAGGTGGCACCCCAGCGCCAATACATAGAATTGCGTACGATTGCGAACAGCTGGCTTGTTTCAAGGGGTGTATAAATACCCTATTAGGGTTCCGAAGGTGAGGGGAGAAGGCTATTTTTCAGAGAGAGAAAGAGAGATAGAGAGAGAGGTGGAGAGCACAAGCGAGAGGAGAACCGGCGAGTTGCGTGGGGCGACCGACACATCATCGGAGCTCCAAACCAATAAGCTTTTTTTTTCTTTGTTTTTATTGTCTTGTTTAAGATGGGATGTTATGTTAATTCTCTGTTGGACTTGAACATGCTGGGCTAAACCCGTAATCTAGGGTTTCAGATGTAGCATGCGTACAATGTAGCGTGGTGTGGATGTTAATTTATTTATGATGAATATTGTTGTTAATTTAATATCTTGTGATTTAATGCTTGCTTGGTGTGAAGGCCTGCACTTTGGCAATGATTCCCACATATTAGGTGATGGAACCGAGAGGTGAAAATCTAATATACGATAATCAAGATATTAAACCTGGAAATCTAAGACCATGAAAATAGGCATGATGACCTTGAGGAATTCCATGAACAAGCCACAGAACTTAATGAATTTTAATTAACTTAATCCCATGAGAATAGGTGGTTAAGAAAATTAGGATACGCCTTGTAGGTTTCGAGAGAAGGTGCAAGGATAAATTAGGGTTTGTTCTCCTTTAACAAACAATATCCATAGTAAATAATTATAGCACTACTCGTTGCAAAAGACGCATGTGAAATCCTAGACCCTAGATACTCACACTCTCATTTTCTCAAATCATTCTAATTTCTATTTTATTTTCTCTTCCCTATTTCCTATGTCTTTTCCATTTAATTTACTAATCCTCTTTCAACTTTTCTAATCCATTATATCCGACAAGAAAGTGTTTAAAAGCAGAATTTTTAAACCTGAATTCCCTGTGGATCGATATTTTATATACTACAATCTACAACCCGTGCACTTGCGGTGAGATTGCGAATAAGTATTTTGGCGCCGTTGTCGGGGAATTCGGCGTTACTTTAAGTTTTGTTTTTTTTAAATACTTTCTTTGTTCTTTTCTTTTCTTTCTTTATTCTTTTTCTTTTATTGTATCTTCTTCTTTCCTCTAAATTAGCTAGTGAATCTTTGTATGCACCCACATACACAAAGTTTCGCAAAACAACTAGCTGAAAAACTCTTTGTTGCTGACCCTGAAATTGAACGTTCTTTTAGGAGAAGAATTCGTGAGTATAAACAGCAACAAAATCCTGAAGACACTATGGCAGAATACAACAATCCAAACCCGCCACATCAAGAGCAGGAGGAAGGCCCGACTGAGAACAATGCTCCTCCAAGAAGGGTAACTCTTAGTAATCGGAACCGCCCGAACCCTCGTGGATTCCGATCATGCATAGTTGAACCAGAAATCGATGGAAGAAATTTCGAACTAAATCCAGGACTCATCCGGATGGTTCAACAAGACCAATTTGTAGGACTACCCTCTAAAAACCCAACCGTTCATATAACTAAGTTCCTGCAGTTGTGCAGCACGATCAGGGTGAAAAATATCCCACGTGAGGTAATCCGTCTGCAACTTTTCCCATTTTCTCTTCGCGACTGGGCAAGCGAGTGGTTCTGTTCTATGCCGACCGATATTTTCAACACATGGGATGAGCTCTCTACTACTTTCCTGGAAAAATTCTTTCCACCCAATAAAATTAGGAAAATCATAGACGAGATCAATCAGTTCGTCCAAAATGATGGGGAAACCTTATATGATGCGTGGGAGAGAATGAAAGATCTGCAGCACAAGTGTCCACATCATGGCATCTCGCAGGGTGATATTATTGAAAACTTTTTCAATGGACTCGATCGACCTAGCCTAAGCACCGTCAGTTCAGCCTCTGGTTGCCGATTCATACGACTCACTGACGAGGAGGCTCTCGAGCTTCTCGATGACTTGGCGCTTTATGATTCTCAATATGGCGATGTCCGAGGACCCTCTCGGCGAGGTAATGTATATGATATCGAGTCTCTAAATTCTCTTCATGCTAAAATTGATCAAATTTTGTAGTAGAAGAAACAGGAACCTTCGGATCAGAATGCATCTTCTTCTCGGCACATTTCATGTGAGATATGTGGAGCTTCACACTACACATCTGATTGTAGTTTTGCAATACAGGACACCACAGGCGAGCAAGTCAATGTAATCAACAACCAGTATGACACGCGCACTCATAGTAACCCGTACTCAAACACTTACAACCCTGGATGGAGGAACCACCCCAATTTCTCTTCGATAAACTAGTCAAACACCCAAAATTATGCTCAAAATAATAAGCCACCTGGTTTCCTTAGAAAACCACTGAACCATCCTTCATATCAAACCCAACAATCCTTACCTACACCACCTCAAGCCCAACCCACTGAGTCCATGCTCGAAAATATCATTCTAATACTCAAGAAAAATGATGAAATAATGGATCAAATGCAAACCCACATCAAGTTGCTTGAAAATCAAATTGCTCAGAATGCCACCCGCCTCATCCCAAAGAAACCAGGGTAAACTCCCTAGCCAACCTGAGGTAAACCCTAGGGAACAGGTGCAGACAGTTACCTTGCAAAGTGGAAAGCAGCTCGACCCACCTCAAATGGTCACAGAAAAGGATGCCGAGTAGGAAAAGAAGTAAGAAGAGGAGCCACAATCAGAACCAGTGGTGGAGAAGCCATATGTACCACCACCTCCTTACAAGCCTCCTCTCCCCTTCCCACAAAGGCAACGACAGGCTAAGCAAGCAGTTCGAGAAATTTGTTTCTACTCTCAAGAACCTGTCAATCAACGTGCCTTTCATTGACATGCTTTCCCAAATGCCAGCTTATGCAAAATTTCTTAAGGACATGCTTTCCAACAAAAGAAAACTCGAGGAGTACGGAACCATTGCACTCACTGAGGAATGAATCGCTATTTTGCAGAACAAGTTACCTAAGAAGTTAAAGGACCGTGGAAGCTTTTCCATTCCATGTGCTCTTGGGATGTCCAAATCAGCAGAGCGCTATGTGATCTCAGAGCTAGTGTAAGTCTGATCCCACTCTCCATCTGTAAAATGCTGAACATGGGTGATCCAAAACCAACGTCTATGTCTCTCCAATTGGCCGATCGATCAATCAAATTCCCAGTTGGCATTATTGAAGACGTTTCCTTGAAAGTCGGCAAATTGTTCATCCCAGTCGAATTTGTAGTGCTCGACATGGAGGAGGATCGCCAAATCCCAATCATTCTCGGACGACCTTTCTTAGCCACTGCCGGAGCCATCATAGACGTCAAGAATGGTCGACTCTCACTGACAGTTGGAGATGAAAAGATTGAATTTAATCTTTCTGAGGCAACAAAGCAACTATCAACGGATGACTCTTGCCTGCGGGTCGACGTCATCAACCCATTACCGATCGAAGAAAAAGATGACCCGATTGAGGTATGTATCATTCAGAGTGCAACTGTTGAAAATGATAACCCTGAACTGTCTGTTTGTGTAACTCTCTTGGATGGAAGCCCTTTTATCTCACCTGCTACCGACTCATCTCCTGGGAAGCTGGACATAGACCTCAATTCTGTTCCCTCGACAAAAACAAAGGAAGAAGCACCAAAGGTAGAACTCAAACCTCTTCCTAAAAGTCTCAGGTATGCATTTCTTGGTCCAAATGATACTTATCCAGTCATAATCAATGAAAATCTTTCCGAATCCCAATCTGATGAACTATTATCTGAATTAAGAAAGCATAGGAAGACAATTGGATACTGCAGTAATGACCTACCTGGTATTAGCCTTCTCTATGCATGCACAGAATTTTAATGGAGGAAGATTGTAAGACAAGCATTGAACCTCAAAGACGTCTAAATCCAAACATGAAAGAAGTGGTGAAAAAGGAAATTTTAAAACTTCTTGATGCCAGAATCATCTACCCTATTTCTGATAGTAGTTGGGTAAGCCCAATACATGTGATACCCAAGAAAGGCGGTATGGCTATCGTGAAAAATGATAAAAATGAACTTATACCCACGAGGACAGTCACAGGTTGGCGAATGTGCATCGATTATCTCAAATTAAATATTGCCACTCGAAAGGATCATTTTCCTTTGCCTTTCATTGATCAAATGCTTGACCAACTTGCCAATCACTCTTACTTTTGCTATTTGGATGGTTACTCTAGCTAGTTTCAAATTCCTATTCACCCAAAGGATCAAGAGAAAACCCCATACGGCACTTTTGCATATAGACGCATGCCTTTTGGTCTTTGCAACACACCTGCCACTTTTCAACGATGCATGATGGCCATATTTTCTGATTACATTGAACACATAATGGAAGTATTTATGGATAATTTTTCTGTTTATGGCACTACATTTGAATCATGCGTATCTAACCTGTCTAAGGTTTTACAGAGGTGTGAAGAAACCAACTTGGTTTTGAACTAGAAAAAGTGTCATTTCATGGTACAGGAAGGAATTGTATTAGGGCATTTAATTTCAAGCCGAGGTATTGAGGTTGACCGGGCGAAAATAGAGGTCATTGAAAAATTACCACCACCTATTTCGGTCAAAGGAATTCGGAGTTTTCTGGGACATGCCGGCTTCTATCGACGTTTCATCAAAGATTTTTCTAAGATTGTTAAGCCACTGACTAACCTGCTAAACCAAGATGTAAAATTTGATTTTTATGATGACTGTCTAAAGTCGTTCTGTAGGTTAAAAGAAGCTTTGACCACCTCCCCAATTATACAGCCACCTGATTGGAGCTTACCATTTGAGATCACGTGCGATGCAAGTGACCATGAGATTGGGGCAGTTTTGGGTCAACAAAAGGATAATAAGCCAGTAGTGATCTACTATGCAAGCAAAACCCTGAATGATGCTCAAGTCAACTTTGCAACCACTGAAAAAGAATTGCTAGCTGTTGTGTTTTCTATTGATAAATTTCGTTCTTATCTTGTAGGATTAAAGGTGATTGTTTACACAGACCACGCAGCCATTCGCTATCTAATTGCCAAGAAAGACGCCAAACCAAGGTTGATTCGTTGGATCCTGCTGTTACAAGAATTTGACCTTGAAATCCGAGACAAGAAAGGCACAGAGAATATGGTAGCTGATCATCTGTCTAGACTACCAGCAAATGAGGAAAGTAATCTATCCAAAGATGAGCAAAATCAACGAGGATTTCCCCGATGAGCGACTACTTGCACTCAAGGAAATACCAATGCCCTGGTATGGAGACATTGTTAATTATTTAGTCTGTCAAGAAATTCCATCCAATTTCAGCTATCAACAGAAAAAGAGATTCATGGCGGATGTGAAATACTACATATGGGAGGACCCATACCTTTACAAGAGATGCGACGACGGTCTGATTTGCCAATGTTTACCAAACGAGGAAATCCAAAGCATTCTTTATCACTGTCATTCTTCACCCTACGGCAGACACATGGGTCCCACCAAAACTACAGCAAAAGTCCTACAATCAGGTTTCTTCTGGCTCACTTTGTTCAAAGATGCTTGATCTTTTACACTAACCTGTGATAGGTGCCAAAGAACAGGAAACATCTCAAAGCGAAACGAGATGCCACTCACAAACATTCTCGAGGTCGAACCGTTCAATGTTTGGGGCATGGATTTCATGGGACCTTTTCCATCCTCATTCAACAACCAGTACATACTGCTTGCGGTTGACTACGTAACTAGATGGGTGGAGGCGATTGCTTCTCCAACAAATGACTCACAGGTGGTCGCTAAATTCTTAAAACGCAACATTTTTACCAGATTTGGTGTACCACGAGCAATCATAAGTGACAGAGGAAGCCACTTCTGTAACAAGAAAATGGAGCAACTGCTCGAGAAATATGGGGTCACACATAAGATCGCCACCCCATACTACCCACAAACAAGTGGTCAGGCTGAAATCTCGAACCGCGAGATTAAACACATACTTGAGAAGACGGTATCCCAATCACGGTGAGATTGGTCAAGGCAACTCGATGATGCTCTTTGGGCATATCGCACTGCATTCAAAACTCCGATCAGGACAACACCTTTCTGACTAGTCTATGGAAAATCATGCCACTTGCCTGTAGAGATGGAGCACAAAGCATATTGGGCAATCAAATTTTTGAATTTTGATATGAAATCTGTAGGAGAAAAGTGCCTACTACAGCTTGATGAACTCGAGGAGATTCGACTCGATGCCTATGAAAATTCAAAAATGTACAAGGAAAAGACAAAATTTTTACACGACAAACACATCCGGCAGAAGGTAATCAAAGCTAATGACCTGGTGTTGCTTTTTAATTCACGTTTTAAATTGTTTCCAAGAAAATTGAAGTCGAGGTGGTCCGGACCATTCAAAGTATTACAAGTGTTTCCTCATGGAGCTGTTGAAATCTGGTGTGAAAAGATGGGAGCATTCAAAGTCAATGGGCAACGCCTCAATCCCTACTTCTCAGGGAATCACATTCCAATAGGAGTCATCTACTCCTTCTGTGAAACCACGCCACCCAACTGAAAATCTGTAGTCGGGCTGATGACTTTAAACCAAGCACTTCTCGGGAGGCAACCCGAACTTTTTCTTTTTCCTCTATCAGAGCCTACTTGGAAGGAAGCACCATGGGATGGAAATTCGGTTCAACTCGCCAAAACAGGGAAGTTAACATCTCAAATCTTTTACAATCTCTCTTTATTTTGATGGCATGATTTACATTGAAGACAATGTCAATTTCAAGTGTGGGGTTTAATGCATTGTATTAATTTTCTTTGAATTTTTTTATTACATTACCATGATGATGATATGTTTTGTCATAATTTTTGAAAAGTTTGGGTAAATCTTGCCATTGGACTGATCGAGACCCCACTTTGAACTCTTGTACGTCTTATAAGCAAACCATAATTGGAATTTCAAAATCTTTGAATGACAAAAAGTGTTGAACCATGGTGAAAGGTTAAATTTGTTTTAAACATGTATACTTTGAAAATACTTGGATTTTTGTCCTGAATCATTTGATGAAACTGATAAACCTAGGAACCAATTCTGTTTTCTTTCAAAATCGGAGTAATCCTCTCTAATTTATCAAAGGTTGTTTGTAATACACACAATTGTCATCCAAAAAGGTAGTTTTTCCCATATACATAAAATTTTTTTTGAAGGACATAACTTAATCTAACTAATTCATGGTGGACATGATTAAGGCATTTTCTTCATGATGAGCCTATCTTTGAAAGTATAATAGTTGTTTACCCCCATTAAACTTGGACTTCAATTTTTTCTAAACCTCAATTCCCACCTAGTTGAACCAACTTTGACATTGAATTTTGAGCTGAAAGTAAAATGGGAACAAGGTTTAACCTCATGGCTTGTGCAATTAATGAAAATAACTTCCTAGATACCTTGAAATATGGTGAGGGGAGTTATTTGTAAAAAAATGACTTCCTAGGTACCCTGAAATATGGTGAGGGGAGTTATTTGTAAAAAAATGACTTCCTAGGTACCCTGAAATATGGTGAGGGGAGTTATTGCCGGACTTGGTTTAAAAAAAGAAAAAGAAAAAAGAGCTAAACCAAGGATAAGAACAGGCTTGGAAAAGAATAAAAGCACTAAGTGTGGGGGTAACATTATTTCCTATTGTAAAATGAGGCTCAAAGCCATGTGGAGATGGTTTAAATTCTGAAAATGTTCAAAACTTTATCTCTTGTGCCAAACTTCACCATTGTCCTATTAAGTCCTTATGATCCTATGAATTGGCTAATTGAGATGGCAGAGAAGATTTAAAATTTGATGAGGTGTATATGAGGTAATTTGATTGATATTTTCTGCATTACTACCATTACTTGAATTATTGAATGTGTGCATTGAATAACCAGATAAAAGGGGAAGATGCCTGATAGTTAGGAGTTTATTGCGGGATTTTTTGAACTCTTAATGATTGAAAGCAAAATGGGCGAAAGGGTACATAATATTAGTCATGTGAGAAGGGATTGTTGACTGAGATTTTCAAAGAGTATCATGTTTCAAAAAATTTTAGTTTAATACTCTCACTAAATGGGTAGCTAAGCATTTATTTTCGCATTTCGCTCAAAGTTTTGAAACTTTGCAATGTGTTCTTGAATTCCTTTGTATTTGCTTGAGGACAAGCAAAATTTTAAGTGTGGGGGTATTTGATAATTGGAAAAGAGTCAAATATAGCAAGGATCCTATCATGCTTCTATATAGCTTTTATTCAATAGGTTTACCTTTTTCATCCTTATCGATCTTGATGGTAGAACTCATTGGCATGTTTGCTCCTTTGTCATTTTGCATTCCAAACTTCTTCAACATCTCCTTGACGTATTTAGACTGATTTATAAAGATTCCTTCGGCTAGTTGCTTAATTTGCAGTCCAAGGAAGAAGTTCAACTCTCCCATCATGCTCATTTCAAATTTACTCTGCATAATCTCAGAAAATTCTTGGCACAGAGTTTCATTAGTAGCACTGAATATTATATCATCTACATAAATTTGAATAATTAAAATGTTTGTGTCCTTATACTTGATAAATAATGTTGTATCAACTTTTCCTCTTTGAAAGTCATGATCAATCAAAAACTTGTTTAACATTTCATACCAAGCTCTTGGAGCTTGTTTGAGTCCATATAATGCTTTTGTTAATTTGAAAATAAATTTTGATTGATCCTTTTCTTCAAATCTAGGAGGTTGTTTAATATATACTTCCACATTTATGTATCCATTCATAAATGCATTTTTTATATCCATTTGAAACAATTTAGAATCCATGTGAGAAGAAAAAGCTAGTAGTATACGTATGCAATCTAATCTAGCCACTGGAGCATAGGATGCTTCAAAATCAATTCCCACTTCTTGGGAATATCCTTTGGCTACTAATCTGGCTTTGTTTTCTTACTACAAGCCCACTTTCGTCTAATTTATTCCTAAAAACTATTTGGTGTCAATAACCGTGCGATCCTTGGGTCTAGGAACTAGGTGTCATACATTATTTCTTTCAAATTGATTTAGCTCTTCTTGGGTTGCAACAATCCAATTTTGATCATTAAGAGCTTGATTAACGGACATTGGTTCAATTTTAGACACAAAAAATAAATTCTCCACATATATTGTGTCTTGACCTTTTAGCTTTTACTCCTTCATAGATATTGCTAATAACTTGCTCAATTGGATGATCAATTTAAATTTCAAATCAGGGTGTGTTTGGCAATTGACAAAAAATATCAAGTTAAAACTTTTCAATCTAAAACTTTTCACTCCCTACAACTATCATATTTTTTAACCATTTTTTTACATTTTCCTATACAACTACCCTACTTTTCAATTATTTCTACACAACTATCAACACAACTAACCTATCTATTTTAACTTTATCCTCTTTACTACTCATCATTATCCCTATCATATCACATCATCTGATAACTTTTACTCTCCAAAACTTTTCATCAAAAATTTTATATATTACCAAACACACCCTCAGTTGGAGGTTTATAGGAATTATTACCTTCACTTACCCTTTCCTCCATGGAATTCTCTTGCTTTGTTTAGGCTCTTCCTTGTTGTTCTAGTTGTTCCTCTTTTGGATTCCTTGATGCCTCATCTGCATCACTCAACTCATCCTCATTTTTGGGATTTTGGTTAAATTCATCAAATACAACATGTATTGATTCTTCTACTATTTGGGGTGTGTTTGGTTAGGAGTAAAACTTTTGATGAAAAGTTTTTGAAGTAGAAGTTGTCAAATTGATAGAAAATGATGTGATATAATAGGAGTAATGATAAGGAGTAAAGAGAATAAAGTTAAAATAGATAGGTTAGTTGTATGGGTAGTTGTGTAGAAATGATTGAAAAGTAGGGTAGTTTGTATAGAAAAATATGAAAAAATAATTAAAAAATAGAGTAGTTATGGAGAGTGAAAAGTTTTAGATTGAAAAGTTTTGTTTGACATTTTTTTGTGCCAAACAAACGCACCCTTGATTTCTTTTGTTAAAGACTCTACATATTTTTCTATTTAATGAATAACCAAGGAACATTGGCTCATTACTTTTGATATCTAATTTTTTCAAGTTTGTTTTTTCATTATTCAACACATAGCATGTACATCTAAAAGCATGAAAATATGAAAGTTTGGTTTTCTGCCCTTTCATAGTTCATAAGGGGTCTTTTTTAAGATTGCTCTTATGGTAACACGATTTAATACATGACATGTTGTACTTACAGCTCCGCCCCAAAATCTTTTGGATAATTTGCTCTCATTTAGCATGGTTCTAGTCATCTCTTGTATTGTCCTATTTTTCCTTTCAACTATCACATTTTGTCGGGGAGTTATTGGTGCAAAAAATATGTGGTGAATTCCTTTCTCATTGCAAAATTTTATAAATTATTTATTTTCAAATTCACCACCATGATCACTTCTAATGGAAATGATTATGTTCTGTTTTTTATTTTGCACCAAATTTTAAAAAGTGACAAACATAGGGAATGCTTCATCTTTGCTAGCTAAGATAATTATCCATGTAAATCTTGAAAAATCATCAACTATGACAAATACATACTTTTTCCACCAAGAGTTAAAATGTCTGATGGCATGTAAAGATCCATATGTAATAGTTCAAGTGGTAGTTGTTGAAATTTTCTTTTTAGTGGAAAATGGCATTGTAGGTTGCTTGGATAGTTGACAAGCTTTACATATTTTGTCTTTCTCATATTTAAGCTTTAGTAATCCTTCCACTAGGCTCTTTTTCTACAAAGTCTTAATGTTTAACATGTTTATATGTTCAAGCCTTTTATGTCATATCCATGGATCATTTTCAATGGCTATATGATATTTTCCATCAAATTCATCAAGGCAAACCAAATATATATTTTCATGTCTTTTGCGACTAAATACTATGTGATCATCATCAAATACATTGCATATAGAGAATTCAAATACAACTTTATAGCCTTTATCACACAGTTGACTAATGCTCATTAAGTTGTGTTTGAGTCCTTCAACAAATAGTAGATCCTCAATACATGCATTTGAATTTCCATAAACGTTTCCTTTACCTTTGATTATACCTTTTTCATTGTTCTCAAATGCAACTGTTCCTTCACTACATGATTTGATCTTATGGAACAATCCTTTTTCTCCTGTCATATGTCTTGAGCAACCACTATTCATGAATCACATGTTGGCCTTTGCTTTAAAACATACTGCAAAAAATAAAATCATATAGAGCTTATCTTTTTGGTACCCATTTTATGAGTCCATTTGGGTTAGTGAGCCATTGAAGTCTACGTTGTTCTACTTTAGAAGACATAAATCCAATGCTCTTTGATATCCAAACCAGTTTTACACCATAGTTGTACAATTTTCTTATTTTACATTGATAGATCTTATGACCCATTTCGTTGCAAAAGTTACATGCCCTTGGAAGTCTTTGGATGGGAATCCATGTAGTGGATGGTTCCCAAATTGATCTCTTGGTCCAAGCAACATGATTCATTTTTGGTTTAGTATAGATGAGTTTTGCTTGGTTTTTGAAAGTCCTTAAAGCATTAGATTTGCTACATTTACCTTTCTCAAATGTAGAGTACTCAAGTCCTCTTTTGTTGTTTTGGGTGGTTATATTTAGAAATATTTTGACACTTTTCCATGGATTAGAGAACTTAGCTAATGATTCATTTTCTTTCTTAGGTCTTTCCACCTCATTTGTCAAAGTATTCTTTTCATTGGTTAGGTGGTCAACCTTTTCAGCAAGTTTGCCATTCATAATAATTATTGATTCACATTGTCTTTTCTTTATTGTAAATTTGTTTTCCAATTTCTTTATTCATCATATAATGAATCATATGCTTGTTGTAATTCCTCTAATTCAATACATTTGAGACATTCATTTGTGGAAGAGAAAATAGAATGAGTTTTCAGTTTAGATGTTACCTCTTCACTACTTGTGCAGTTTGTTGAGGTGGTTTGTCCTTCCAGAATTTTTGTTGCAGCAAGGCAAAAGTTGCTATTATCCTCCATCGTGGCCATGCAACATATCCTTGCACAGTTTGCAGCCTCATTGTCTTCATTTGATGAGTTGCTAGTTGTGGACGTCTCCTCATTGACGTACATCCCTCTTCCTTTAACTTTTTGAAATTTGCGGTTCTCATTTCAGTCTTTCTTCTCTCGTCATTCCCTTATCTTGTTCTCATCTGGTGTGGGACATTGAGCTTGCATATGTCCCACTCCTCCACACCAGTAGCATTTGGTTGTCTCCTTCTTTTTCTCCTTCATGTTTCTTTCTTTGAATCTTTTGAAATTCTTCCCTTTTCTCACAAACTTTCTGAATCTTCTAGTGAGTAGGGTAATCTCCTCATCGTCGTTTTGAGAAGATGAGGTAGACTCGTCTAAAATCGGTGCAGCCTTTAAGGAAATTGCTCTTTTGCCTTTGTGTTTCTCCTCGTTCCTCCTCGTTATCAACTTATGTGACATGAGTGACTTGATAAGATCTTCTAGCCTTAGTGTGTTTAGATCCTTTGCTTCTTCGATGGTCGTGATCTTAGGAGTCCACGACTCAGGTAGCGCCCATAGAATCTTCATAACCTGCTCAGATTCAGAAATAGCTTTCTCGAGACCTTTTAGAGCATTAGTTATTTTTGAAAATCTAACAAACATTTTAGAAATATTCTCAGTCTCAAGCAATTTAAAGCTTTCTAGCTCTTCAATCAGAATATTTCTTCTCGTCCCTTGAACTTGAGAAGTTCCCTTATAGATAGATGTTAGTGTATCTCATATTTCTTCAGCGATTTGGCATGAGGATACCCTATCATATTCAGATGTGGTATGAACATAAAAGAGGGAGTTCATGGCTTTGGCGTTGCTCTTTACAGTCCTAACCTCCTCCTCAGACCATGTAGAGGCTTTTTCATCAATTGGTAGCACAACACCGTCTTGGATAGCAATCCAAAAATCTATATCCGTAGTCATGATGAGTTGTTTCATTCTTAACTTTCAGTAACCGAAGTTACTCCCATAAAAAAGAGTTGGCCTTGTAAATGATTGGCCTTTGGCGAATGCAGAGGTGAAAGTTTGTTGGGATGCCATTTGTAAAATCTCTTTGGTTTAAACTCAAAGACCTACTTTGATACTACTTGTTGGTCCCGAGTTTATGGCAACTACCCAAGAGGGGAGGGATGAATTTGGTATTTTAAAATTCTTTACTTAAACAGAAATTTTTCTTTTTGGAGTTAATTCCCTTAATGAAACAAGCAGAAATATAGAGAAAAATAAAGCAATAAAACACAGATAATCAAAGCCAAGTGAAGGAAATGTGTAAAATTGTGGGATTATGAAAAATGGTGGGAAATGAAAAAGAGAATATTTTGATAAATGTGTGATTGATAGGAAATGATAGATGTATAGTTGGAATAAATAGGTTTGTTGTATGTAGTTGATAGGGAAAATTATTAGAAAGTAGGGGTAAAAGTGAAAAAAATAGTATGATTGATGAAGTAATGATTAGTCTTGAAAAACCAAATACCATGGGAAAATCATAGTTCCCATACTCTTATGTTACCAAACGTCCCCTGTATTAGTTCCGTGCGGTGCATGCATTTCCACGTGTTAACTCCTTGTCCGTAGTATATTTTTTACGCACAACTCAAGTTTAGTGAATTTACATGGCTTGTCCAGCCAGCAACGTGACAATTTCAGGAGGGAGGCAAATCTTTCGAGCTGGGTAATGATACGTGTTGCATTTTCATTGGTTCATCTCCTGTGCTTTTACTTGAACAGCTGTAACGAGGCTAGGTTGATTGGTTGATGCCATCTTTTCTTGTGGGGTCACATCAATTTTCGAAAGTGTTGTAATCTTGGATTCTTCTCATAGCTTTTAGCTCAGAGGCAGGTGTGAGTGCAAACGTTTGCACTTTTGCATAAAATGCAAATGAGGGTAATATGGTAATTTCATACCATGAGAGTAGCATTGTGGGTAAAGTGTGAGTATGGGTAGGTGAGATTAATTATAGTACTTTGGGGTGCATGTATTTCTATGGTTAATCATATGATTTTAATAAAGTACTATAGATGATGAGTGATCCATGACGTTAAATTGAATGATATTCATTTTAAATTATAATCGGTTATGTATGCCTAAAATTTGCAAATTCAGAATAGATTTATTTAAAAAAATAAGTTTGAACGAATGATATAATTTAGAATGTTTGACCGATTTTATAGATTTTACAGATTTTACAGTTTTTATGCAATTCATGGGGATGATGTGTTATACTGGTAATCTTTATTCATTTTTCCCATGAAATAAATTTTATAGGTTATTCGAGTATCACAGAAATAGCACATATGCAATTGATAATTTTTATATATTTTACAAGTTGTATAGAATATATGATTTTGCTACGTACTTGTCTGATAACATAAACCAGTTATACAGTTTTAACACCTGAAATATGATTGATGACATTTCATTTTCACAAATTATATGGGCAATACAGATTTTACAAGAATAATGCAAAATCATGAACTAATATATACATGATTTATGATTTTTATAGAGTTATCAATTTGTAATGAACTGGTTTGATGGATTTTATAGATTGTTCATAAAATCTATATCGAATATATTATCTGTAAATGTAATACGAAAGATACTAATAATATTAAATAATAAAATATAGATTCTTATTAAATTTTAAATAAATCCAATAATTGGATCCTTTACCTAATTAATATATTTAATAAATCAATAATAATTATTTACACTTTTATTTACTGGAAAGGTAGAAATTTGTATATGTTATAAATTTTTATAATAAGCACGTATATTAATCATAGTCAGCATAAAACCCGTCCCCATACTCATTATGCACCTTTTTTTTAACCCCATATTGTAACTAAAAAATGAACAAATACTATAATACTCGTGTGATTATTTATAAGTATCATTTATTTTTATTATTTCTCATAGGAGGAATTTAATTTGTAATAGGTGGTCTTAAAAAGTAAATAAATGACCGTTGTCACCTTTTTGTATCTCCTATGATTTACAATAATTTGTCATCTCGTACCATTAAACTTAGAATAAAATGGCACAAATTTTAAATGATTTACTTTGGTTTACTAGAAAAATTATAAATATTGAGACCACCCGTTATTTACTTTTTCATTCATTTACGATTTACTTTTATCAAAAATGATTTACTTTGATTTATTTACTTTTTTGTGTAAATCATATAAAATTTACAACGGCATAAAAGTAAATAAATGAACATAAATCAAAAAATAAATTAACGGCACAAATTTACAACAGAATAAAAGTAAATAAATGAAATAAATCAAAAAAAAATTAACGGCATAAATTTTATTTGTCACCTCGTACCATTACCTCAAAAAGTAAAAAATTTGTATAAAAGTTAGGTGAGAATTTTATGTAATGTTGAATTTAAATTATTTATCACAAAAATAGTTCTAATCAGGAGCGGTTAATGGTTGGTTTGTTTCAATCGATCAGGTCTGAGACTAAACAAAACATGGTTTTTGATTTTTTAAAAGTACACATCATACTTGATTGCTTTGCATTTTAGGACCAAAGCCCATCCACCAATCACTCTAGCTTTTGTACATTTGATCCATCTCTGATATAAAAAATCAAGATATTTTTAATGAAGCAGAAATCCACAATTTAATAATTAGATTATTGAAAAAGATTTTGTTAAATGATAAACTTTCTAATATTTTTATAGTTTCTCTTTTGTTTCCCATCATTCAAATTTCAAGGTAAAGCATTATTTATTAGACCCAAAAATAATATATGAAATTATTTTGTAGTTCAATCTAGATTGAAACATATATCATCATAATTATTTTGGAGTTCAGGCTATGAAAAATCTACTAATATACATTAGTATTTAAATAATAGATTACATGCATCAATAATAGTAGGACCACCACAACCACCGTTAAAAAAACTACTACTATAAATGCATTGTTTTATAATTTGTGATGATAAATTTATTGTAATAATTCAGAAAATTTTTATAGCATCATTCTCCACATAATTAGTTTGAGATTTATATATTTAAATACATTATATAAATGTTCTTCATGTATTTAATATAAAATTTACGGTTTTAATTTTGCTATAGAAATGTTCTTCTTCAAATTAATTTAATATTTAGATTTAGAAATTTTGTATAATAATTTTTTATCTAAAAATATTAAAATTTAAATTCTAAATATATTATACAAGCGTTCTCCATATAATGATTTTAAAAATCATATCTTCAAATGAATTGTGTGAACTTTTCTATGTACTTATTTAAAATATTAAGTTTTTAAATTTCTTTTATAGTTGTGCTTCATATTTGTATTTTAAGAATTTTATATTTAAATTTATTGTAAAAAATTCTATGTAATAAGTTTGTATACAAATTTATTAAATAATATGTAAAAATAACTCTATGTTTTGGTGTCAACAAAATTATTTACGCCAATTTCATTTGGCTTGCTATACCATTGGCCCAATGAATTATTAAAACTAAAATTATTATTTTTTGCATGAAAGAATGTTTTGTATGGAAAATGACATGGAAAAGACATCATCCACATTGTAATACAATCCAAAATCTATAACTCGAAAAATAAATTGGATGAAAATAAATTTATTTTCAACTTGATCCAGGCCTACTCTAACCCATATATAAATAAATAGGAAAAGATTTAAAACTGGGTTTGATTTGGATTGACACATATATTGTCAAAATTATTTATGAGTTTAAGCCATGACAAACATATATGATATTCACTTATATTTAGATAATATATTACATGTAGCAATAGTAATAAGACCACAACAACCAACGTTAGAAAACATTCTGTGAAATCATTATTTTATAATTTACATTAGTAAATTTATAGTAATAATTTAATGTATTTTTATTGCAACATTCTCCATATAATTATTTTATAATTTATATTTTTACATCTACTATGTAAATGTTGTTCATGTATTTATTCTAAAATTTACAGTTTCAATTTTGCTATAGAAATGCTCTTCTTATGATTAATTCGAAATTTAGATTTCAAATTTTTATAGAATTATTTTTGGTATAAATATTTAAAATATATATAAATTTGTTGTAGAAACATTGTTCATATAAATATTTTAAATTTTAAAATTTATAAATTTATTGTACAAAAATTCTCCGTAATAATTTTAAAGCTCATATCTTCAAATTTATGGTGTAGACATTTTCTATATTGTTATTTTAAAATTTATATTTTAAAATCTCTTGTATAAATGTGTTTCATATTAATAATTTAAGTATTCTAAATCTAAATTTATTCCCAAAATTCTTTGTGTTATTAATTTGAATATATATTCTATTAATTAATTTGAACAGATAACTCTATTTTTTAGAACCAATGAAATTATCTACACCAATCGTATTTGGCATCTTATACCATTTACCCAAGGAATTATTAAAATTAAATTTATTAATTTTTCATGCTTTTGAAAGGATTATTGAATATGCGGTTACGTAAAAGCACGTTTTGAAGGGAATGAAAATATTCGGATTTACAATTCGTCATTTTCTCTTTGGCGCACTTTTTTGGGTGGATGTATTGCCGTCTCAATAAAGAAATTCAGACAGAAAAATGGAGAAATATTGGAGCCGTCTCGATAAAGAAAATCGGACAGAGGATCGGAGCTGGTGGTGCAGTAGTTCTCATAGGCAAAGGTTCTAGCACCCATCTGTGGCATGAATTCTTACCCACAAGAGCATGTGAACCACTTGCATTATGTTTGCTATGACCGTTTGGATTGATTTTAGACACCTATTTTTTGGGTTCTTCATGGATGTAAGAACATTGCCCAAGACAATGGCAGAACCACGCTGCTGAGATGCTTCAGATTGCTGTATCACACACTCCTGCCTTGGTTTCCGCTTGCTTGATTTGCTAGTAAATGGCTGAGGCGCATTATTTGGATCTTGAGCACCACAGATTCTTCTATCATGTTTCTGTTTTGAATCAGAACCACTACAGGAAAACAAATCAAAGCTAAATTTCATATCACTTTTAGATATTCCAATAGGATATCTTTTAGCCAATTTTTTTGGGACGACCTCTCTTTGCATCTCGGACTCCCATCGAAGGAAATGACATAGGGGCATCTTCAATTTAATATGCCAGAGATGATGGCTGCTGGAACACGAGATGGAGAACAAAGAGGGCATGGATGATTAGACGATAAATCTATGCTATTTTGGCTAGATCCACCATGTTTTGCCACTATTTTTTAGCATCTGCCATTAATGGTGGATAAACAAAGCTCCCCACCGTCTCCTGCCAGAGGTTCGACAATTATTGTTGGTTCCTGCCAAAAACCCATTAATCCGACAAGCAGCTAAGCCGGCATCTTCTCCATTTATGATGAATTCAAAAATCGTAGGAACCATGAATCTCCATGGATTTGCTTCTCACATGCCCAATCAGGAGAAGAAGGAGACGAGCAGTGGAGAGGCAAAGCTCTGTGCACATGGCTGCAGGTGAAGAGGCATGCCGGGGGTTGTAAATTTGTCAGTGTCAAAATGCCAAGAAGAAGATGAGATCGATCACCCGTCGGATGCATCATCCACCCAAAAAGCAATTGCCCGTTTCCCCCAATGTTCGTTCCCCTTAATGACCGGCGACTCTCTCCTTTAAAGATGCCTAAGATCTCCTCTCCCTACTGTGAGATCAACCCGCTCCTTCGGCACTCCTATCCATCTATTGCAATTTTCCGAATCATTGCTCTGACTCTTCATCTCTGCTCGTCCACTGTCGGAAAAGGGCTCTTCTTCTCCGCTTCTCCACCATCAAGAAAGGAAAATATCGTTGGATGATACTGCTCTTCCCAAATCCTTAGTTGTTGCAGGTCGGAAGCTTCCTCGGGAAGCCATTGACTAGAAATCCAAACTATCCACACGCGAGTACAGGAAATTAACATTCCCATTTTACCCCTACTTATCTCAGTCGCACGTTTAAAATTAACGGTAGATATGGCATTTCCACGTTCGCCTAGCATGCAAACTTGCACAGAAACCGTTCTCTTTAGCTCAGGCTATTAGCTTACTTGTTATCCCCTTTCGCAGACGAACTTTCGCCATCACGGGATCGAATTCACCGGGTCGAAACACCGAGGCTCATGTCCTGTCTCTTGGGAATTTAGTCTGGTGCAGCTATCCAATGGTGCCAAGATTTCCAGCTCCAGCCTTACGGTGGTCTTATGTTGCTTTCACTAAAAGTATTGAGTCCCCGCTCCTCCCATAGGTTCGCACTTGCTCTGCTTTCCGCTTGCTCGAGACGGTGCTGCAGTTGGCCATTGCAGACATGTGATTCATATCTATCCCGTCATTCCGGGAGTTTCTCTGGGTCATTGCAAATGGCAAAGTGGAAGGAGAGGACGAGACGACTCTGAAAGGCATAGGATTTGGAGGGAATAGATTCTAATCCCAAGCTTAGGTCTAGATCTTCTTTTCCCGTCACCATTTTGCTTCTTCTCCCAGGATTTTTAAAGCAGTGCACCGCTTATTGCTTTTTATCTCCTAGCCCCATTTTTTTGTCTTTCCAATTTTTCTCCTCTGCAATGGATGATTCTACCACTCGCTGCCCAGTATCTTGACGCTGGATCAAAGGTTGAACAGTTCCAGATTGGCCTTAAAGCTCTGCACCTCCAACAACATTTTCTCCAACATGAAATTCGCCCTGTTAGAAATTCTCTTGAAAATGCGAATGCTGCTGCCACTGGTGCTATTGTTCTTCTTCCGCTCACGATTCTTCTTAGCCTCCTAAGGGTGGAGTGCGTGCAACTCTCACTGCTTTTATGCGTCCATGGAGGCAGAATCGGTGGCGGAGACGGGTGCAATGTTGGCTACGTCACGGGAGTCCTAGGCTCTGCAATCCATGGTAGAGGCTGAGGAAGGTGTGCTTGCGGGAGTAACCACCGAGAGGGAGGCCGAGACAGAGCTCCACCTCGTTCTTATCAAGATTGTTGGAGAGAGCTGAGACTTGAATTGTTGCTCTGTTCTCTCCGCGAATAACCAACTTATTCTCATATGCTTGGATGTCCAACGCTGTGACGAGTCACATTCCACCAGTTATGCCTGGAGCTCAGCCTCCATCTTTACGTCTATGCAATGGTGTCGTTGGTCTCTTTTTCTCGTATTTGAGTATTCATGGGACTTCTCTTGACGCAGATTTCATCGACTTCACTTCCCAATCCTTTTAATGTCGGAAGCCAAACCTGTTATAAAGCAGCAGCAGAGCTCACGTTAAGGTGGGAGCTAAAACAGGAAGAATGAGAGAGCATTGTTGTCATAATCGGACCGACTGGCCGGTCGGACCGGTCCAACTTTTGGTTTGTTTGTATACGGTTCAGTTCATTTACAATAAACAGTCCGAACTGGAAATTCCAGTCGAACCGGATTCGCCCGGTCAGACGGTCGAACAGCCTAAACCTAATATATAATTATATATACTTTAAAAAAATGAAAACAAAACAAAGTTAACGAACCTGCGGTCCCACTCACCATCTCTCATAGAAGAACCCTACTCCTCGCCTGATGCACGCATCGTCCACCGTGCTCGCCGGTCGCCTCTCTCCGCCGTCTCGCCGCGCGCCATTTGGTCTTCAGTCTTCCTAAGGAGAAGTGGGAGTCTCCAGACTTCAACTAGATATCAATTCCGTTTCATGAAACGGAAACGCAAACGGAGAAAAAAAGGAAGGAAGCTGACATAGAAGGACGATCTAGCTTTTGGCGAAAACGGACGAACTCGCCAGGACGCCGCAAGGGCCTACAACTGTCCCGTTGTTTCTAGTCTTTTGATCATGGCCACTGTCTGGAATCATGGCCCAGACTTGTGCGGCCAAGGGTTGACGGCGAAACAGGCTTTTGGGTCCTCCGTCTGCTCTCGTCCGCATCGACCACGAAATCGAGCTCTCTCTCTGTAAAGCCAAAGGCCCTACCACGAGGTAATTTTTGTTCGACCAGCCTTGCCTCGAACGAAATATGGACAAGTGTTTTACCTTAGCGTCAACAATGAGTTGTCGCATTCCAAAAAGATTCGAAAGGGTAAACCAAAATTAGATTTTTTGAATTCGAAATGACATCGTTTGTAGAGTGATTAATATCAGTGTTGTTAGAACCGGACCGGACCGGCCGGTCGAACCGGTTCGACCGAGAACCTGTCATGGATCCGGTTCTCTTATAACAGGTTCGATTCAACCCCTTTGAACCACCTCAACTATAGGAACCGCGGTTGAATCGGAATCGATGGTCGAACCGTGTTCAACCGGTTCAGTGCAGACATTAAAAAAATTCGTTGCCCGCTCAATCACGATTCCCCTTCCCAACCCTTTTTCGTTTCCCTCCGGTTCAGTGCAAATATTAAAAAAATCCTTTGCCCGCTCGATTGTAATTTCCCTTCCCACCCCTTCTTCGTTTCCCTCCAAAGGCAGCCATTGCTGCTCTCCCAAGTCCCACCACCGAAGTAGCCATAACTCCCGACAACAGTTAGTTGTCGCCACCCAATCCGCTGGCAACCTGCTGCTTTCCCAGTGACAGTGTTGCTGCTTTGGTAGAGGCCCAAACAAAGCAGAGGCAGAGTTGCGAAATATCTATTGTCGGTCGAGCTTACCGCCTAGTAGCACGCCAATCATAAGCTCTAAGCTTGAACTTGTTGGATCCAACATTCCACATCCGCCACCATCAAATGGCATGACGATGCAACAATTCTCACTTTCACGGTTGACGATTGAAGGTTTCTGTTCGTAGGTCGTCTTTCCTCTTCTGCTTGCCCTATCTTCTTCTGGTTATCGATTTCTCCCCATTGATAGAATAATATATAATAATGGATGTAATAATATCGTTGAAGCCAAATGAAATCCAGGAAGATGTTAACGATGTGGTGGAAATCTTTTGCAAGAAAGATTACTCGGACAAACCCACCACCAAGCATCGATGTTACAAATGATGAGATGGTTCTATTTGAAATTTGAATAGGATTCTTTTTTTTTTTCAAAACAGAAATTTGAATAGGATTTTTTAAAATAAACATTTTGGTCAGATGCATGCGTTGGAAATCGCTGGTCATGTTTTGGAGCGTCTTCTATTTCGATAACTCCTTGATTTAGATTCCATCCCAAATATTGTTAGTAAGTAGCTAATTAAATTAACTATTAGAAATTAAATAACTTATGTAGTTATTCTAGGTAGTTATGTTTGATAAGAATAATGGATTTATGCTTTGTAGATATTTAAAAATTTATGTTTGATGATAGTGATGAGTTTGTAAACTTTTAAATTTTCATATTTATTGAGCACATGAGTTGTTCCTAATTTTTATATTATTATGAATGATTTAATTCTTCAATATTTATTAATTTATTTTATTTCTTTTTTTGTTAGGTATGTTTTTAAAAGTGTAATTCACAAACAAGTTGAGATAAACAAGTATAATTCAAGTCCCAAGGTTCAAGATTCAAGATTTATTGCACATTTCAGGTCAGCTAATTTAATTGTTTTTTTAAATTTCATTTGTTATATTTGTGCTTAGTTAATGAATTTTTTAAAATTTTCTATTTTTTGCATGTTTTATTATGATAATTGAAGTCATAAATACATATTGAAAAATATATAATTAATTTAAAATAATTACACATTTAAGACATCATAAATACGTCATGCTGATGTAACCGGTTCAAACCAATTTGTTTAACCGGTCGAACCGGTTCGAACTAGACCAGCTCCTTTACCGGTTCAATCACCGGTTCGGTTCTGACAACATTGATTAATATAGGTTACACTGTAGGTGAACTGGTACACTCAAACTTTATATCACCCATATTTGTATAGCATCAATTGAAACATTACCCACCTTGAAATCCACTCTGACTAATGGCTTTTGATTTTTAAAATCTATGTTTGATGAGATTGATGCATTTAATGGTTTATAGACTTCTAAATTTTCATTTTTTTGTTGAACATAGGAGATATTCTTAACTTTTATATTATTATAGGTTATTTAAATGTTCAAATTTTCAACACTTACTGATTTGTTTTATTTCTTATTTTATCAGGTATGTTTATAGCAATTAGTCAAGGTATTGAGATAAAGATGAAGAATTCAAGAACCAACAACCAAGCAACAACGGTCATGACTTATTACAAGTTTAAGTCTTTCAGGTTAGTTAATGTAGTTAATTTTTCTAAAATTCATGCTTAAAGATTTTTTAAAACTTGCTATTAATTTTTTCCTGCATGTTTTGTACTTATATTGTGGTCCTTAAAATCTAACATATATATTTAGGATTTATAAAAATATAATTTTATAAATATATTTATTTAAAATTTAAAATTTTTTAATATTTATGACATCATAAATATGTCATGCTGACATCACCAGTTTGGACCGGTTTTATTAACTGTTCGAATTGGTTCGAACTACACCGGTTCAATCACCGGTTCGGTTCTAATAACATTGTGTGAGAGAGAGAGAAGCTATGATTAACAAATCTGGCCCAATCTTAGCCATAAAATTCCTTCAAAAAGGTTAACGACAAGTTTATTTTTGTGTTAATCTTGATTGAGAAAATAGATCTGGGTCATTTCATGGGATTTAACAATAATAACTTGCTATCAAGTGAAATTCAATTTAAATAAATCCAATCTATGATTAACTATATAATCTGGATGATCTAAACTGTTAGATATGTGTAAAATTTAATTTTGCATAAAGAAATGATATTAGATCATCTCTGGACACCTTGATGGATAATTAGATTTGGAAATTTGCAAATCTGTCTCAATAATGTATATATTAATGGAAAGTGTAACCGATTGATCTAAACCGTTAAAAGTTTAATTAAAATATAGTTTCGTGATCTAAATCGTTTGATCTAGACCACATAAGTTATGATTAGAGCTGTGATTAGTGGTTTAGATTAACAATTATAACAGTTTATAAGTTAATTTACACAACCCATGTAGTAATTCTAGAATGGAAATAAAAAATATAAACAAAATAATAAATGAATCATTTCTAGTAGGAAACATTTGCTGAGAAATCTTTATATTATCATTAAGGAACGACCAAACTTTCATCGTAAAATGTTTAGTAGATTGTAAATTAAAAAATCTATAAAATTAGCCTAAACAGGATAGAATGGTTGTCAGGATCAGCTGCACTAATTGATTTTTATTAATTTTTATATATGGAATTTTGATCTAAAAATTTTATATGATATAAAATACATCCTGACTATCATCATCAAAAATAAAAATTTATTTTCAGATGACTCAAATATGGTAATAATTAATCTTACTTGAACCATCCCTAAACTCATACCCCTCTCTAGCAGAACAAAAATACATAAATAAATATAAATAAATAATATTTGTGCTAAAAAATTTATTTTTCTTAATTCATGTAGTTGTTGACGTATGATAGAAATTTCAGACTTAAACTCCTTGATTTTGTTAAAAATCACAATTAAGAAAGATCATTGTGTTTGATTTCAGCAAACATGGACAGATTGAGGAATAATCAAAATGAAATTTGAAACTTAAATAATAAGTATCCAAATTGATATAGTTAGTTAAATTATATAATTATTGAGTTTATTCATGCAGAAATGTTTTATTAAATATTTGACAAACATCGAAAGTTAAATTTGATATAAATAGGCTATCGAAAGTTAATTTGATATAAATAGATAAAATTGAATATTTATAAAATAGGGTTGAATATGATGCAGAAATGTAAATCGCAAGATAAAGGAGTAAGTTAGTAATTCTATGAAATGAGTTTAGACTCAAATTAATTATTTTATCAACTTGGACAAAATAATATTCTAGAATTACTAAAATTTATTATAAACGATAAGTTTGGAATAATTTAATTTATACAATGAACCGTATGTTGGCTAAATTATGAAAGTTAGGATATATAATGTGAAACCTTGACCGACATAGGATTCATGTATATGCATTTGAATGATTTTATGTATGATTTGATTTAATTATGAATGATTTATGTGCAATTTTGATGAATTGTTGCAATTAGGTTAGTGGTTATGAATGATGATTAAATTAATCATTATAAGTCAATGTGGATTAATATGATTAAGGTGGCTTAATGAGGGTTGAAAAGTATTAGTGTACCATGAAAAATTAATTTAATTTCCATAATGTTATTAATGGAAATTAAGATGCTAAATATAGAGTTAAGTTGGAAAATGTTAGAAAATTCACAAATTGACGCCTGTAAAGCAGATTAAGATAAAAATTGAAAGAGAAGCACATAATTTCATGCTTAACCTTATGGAAAGGTTATATTATGAAAATATGAATGAGATTAGGGTGAAAATAGAGTATTACCATCCAAAATCCAAGGAAGACTTCAAATGATCATAACTTGAGCTAGAAAAGTCGGATTGAGACGAAATTTGAAATGGACGGTTAAAATTATGAGATCAATGCAATGGAAGGATTTGATCAAGCTAATGATGGTGATATTAGGCTTGCACAAAAATGGTTGTACATCTTTTGACTTTTTTCACCCTTAAAGTAACATGCATTTATGTTCAAGTTAAAGTAATTAAGTAAATAATTAAATGTATAAATGATGTGTCAAAAGGGGGTGAATTGCAGGGTATTTTATGAATTACTAAAAATGAAAAAATTCATGAAAATATCTTACAAATAAATGCTGATTTAAGGAGCTAATACACTAGCTCAAGAGAGCATAGCATGGGTGGCACCCATGGGACATCCAAGGCAGCTTTAACTTGGACTTTTGTGAATTTTTTTCATATAAAATATATACTTAAGTTAGTTAGGGAGCAAAGGTACATAAATAACCATAAATTCATGTGGAAAATTACAGCAACAAATGTCAAAATCAATAGCATATTAATGTGATGAAAAGTGGACAGCAATATGGAGCGAGAGAGAAGTGGATGGTAATGGCAAGCTTTTGGATTTTTTGTATTTTTTATTTATGCTAAATTGACCCCTAATTGAGATAATTGCTACGGTGATTAAATGACCATTAAATAAAGCTGCAATGTGTGGAAAAAAATTTCAAAATGGCAACTGAAAGTGAACGTGATGTGTGGATAACAAGGTGAGTTGCAATAGGGGACGTCCAAAGGTTGGCTATTTTGATTTTTTTTATTTTTTATGCTAAATGTATATCTAAGTAGTCTATTATTTAGGGTGTATAAATACTTATTAATTAAGGCTGCAAATTTTGTGGAAAAATGGAAAAACAGTAGCTGAAAGTGGACGTGCTCATATGGACACCAACATGGGCATTCAATTGAGCTGATTTTGTGAATTTTGAATTATGATAATTACATAATTTACTAGGGTAATAACACAAAAAGGGATAAAAATGTATTAAAATAACCTCAAATCATATGCTAAATGTGGGCCCAAAAATCTGTATTATGAATATATGTTGAAGCACAAAAAGGGACGCCCATTTGAAGTGGAAAAAAAATAAAGGAAACATACCCAAAAAGAGGGCAGCAAGGGACGTCCATATTTTCCAGCAAAGAAAGAGGAAGAAGGGAAGAAAAGGAGAAGGAGAAAAAGGAGAAAAAGGAGAAAGAAAGGAGGAGAACTAAGCTTGGATAACTTGAATCAAGGTTGACAACAATCAAGTAAGTATACATGATATATTAGGTTCTTTGAATTCTAAGTTTTCTACTTTAAATTTTGAGACATGGATATGGTTCATAAAGAACCTTTAAAGGGTAATATATGACACCCTTAATTAGAGTATTGAATGAGTATTAAATGGTATGAATGAATTTTTATGATTTAAAAAGTTGAAGTGGATGATAGAAAGAGACATGGGTTGATAATCTATCTTGAAACTTCTTAAATCCATGCAATAAGTTACTGTTTTGAAATAAAATCATGATTAGGCTATGAATCATGATCTAATGAAATACATATATTGATTTAAGTATAAATTATGAATTTTAGGAAAGATGGGATTTAGGGTTGTGTATATGACCCGATTTCCATGATTTTGTGATGTATATGTTACAAAATTTGCTTAAATAATTTATGAATGATTTAGAGGGTAAAATACTCTAAATATAAGGTGTTTTAGACGTCCAAAATAAGTTGATTAAGTTTGCCTTAAATCTGGAATTTTAGGGCATGTGTAGAAACATACAAAGTCGAGTGAAAAGGGTATTCAAAATATACATGGAAGGTGTGTTTTGGAGGGAATCAAATTATGGATTTTAAATACGTGTTAATACCCTAAATTCGGGTTAAGAAAAGTGTGATTAGTTGCTGAAATTTAAAGATTAAAAATCTGTTTAGAGATAAGTATCAAAAGGGACATTGCAAGTGTATTAAACGGGTCCCAAAGTTGCTGTTTTGGAACCCTATGATTAGTGGATTAAAATTCCAGAAATATACACTAAGTGAAGTGTTAATTAAGGTGTATAATCACACTGAATTAGAAGGCAAGTTACTAATTTTAAAAATTTTAAGAAACACATGAATTATATGTTATGAAATGGACATATATGGAGAGATAAACATGAATAAATGATAAATAGTTTATGTGAACTGTTAAAATGAAAAAATGCATAAAAATATGATTGAAATACATGAATTATGTTGTTTTCTGGGTAATCTCAAAATTTGAGATTAATATATGAGGGTTATGAGATTAACAAAGTGCTTAATAATGAGCACAATATGTAAATTATGAAATATATGTGAAAAATGATAAGTTGGAGGTTTATTACTCCATATGGTGATTAATGAATGTGATAT
This sequence comes from Annona cherimola, assembly GCA_030490835.1. Classification (NCBI taxonomy): domain Eukaryota; kingdom Viridiplantae; phylum Streptophyta; class Magnoliopsida; order Magnoliales; family Annonaceae; genus Annona; species Annona cherimola. The sequence goes on along the minus strand of CM059972.1, from coordinate 50,676,124 downwards.
GATATATGTATGAATGTTACCCTAAATATGGGAATTGAACATGTGGCGTAATGAATGGTTTGATGCATAAGTATGTTATGTATGTACACCCAACTTGGAATTCAAGTGGGTTATGAATATTAATGAAAATGGGTTGGAAAACTAAGTTGAATGCAAGCAAATAAAATTTATATGAATGCTATATCATTCTTACATATATAGGCAAAGGCAAAGAAAAAGTTGACCCGGAAAGCTTACGTGACCAAGGTAAGCAAGCAAAATTTTCTAAATGATTTTGTTCTTAAATTATTCTAAAATAATTGCAAATGATATTCCAACTGCTTTTATTTGTTTATCAAATGACATTTGAATTTATTTCTAAGGTATTTAAGGATGACCATTCCTTAGTTCAATATGTGTTTGCTAACTGATTTACATAACTGCTTTGTTAAATATGAAAAATACTACCCTATGAATTTATGCAAGAAAAATCATGCTAGCATGTCAAGAATGGTTCATGTGCACAAGGCATGAGGTCCACTTGAAAGGTGTAAGTGGACCGATTGTCCTCCTTTGGTGTGACCAAGTCGCTAAGATAGGCTAAGGGTCGGCGGCGCCTCCCTGGATGGGAGAAGATGAAGACGGATAGTCGCCTAGCCATCCTATGATGTCATACATTGCATTGCATTGTCATGATATACCCTCGAGGGGGTATAATGTTGCTTTCCGAGATGTTTTAAATGAAAAGGTTTCTGCTCCGTAGGTAGTTGATTACTTGTTAAGTGTCTCCTACTAAATGGAGAGAAATGCTTTTAAACAATGTTGCTTTCGAAATAATTTGCCTGAAAAATATATAGCTTGCTTATTGAGTTTACAACTCACGTTTTGTTTTTCAGACCCATAGACAGGTAAAAGGAATGAAGAAGACAAGGGAGTATGAATTGAGCATGGGAGAATGTAAAAACTTGACGAATTTTAATATGTGCCGCTTATGGCAAATGGATGTAAAATGACTTGGTATTTGATCTCCTTATGATCATATGTGATCTATGTTATGACTTGTATTTTATGAATAAGTGACAATTGATGATGAGCATGTTATGAATTTTTATGATTATGTTTGATTTAAAATGTGTATATTAGAGCAAAAATGGCTTGAATAGGCATTGGAGGGAAAATAGCATAAAAATTCATGCTTAAGGAATAAAAGGGATAAATATCCCGTTATGTGACAGGGCAACAATCCTGATCACGTTTACCAGTCAATAACGATCCCGAGGTAAGGTTCAGGATGTGAAGTTCGGTTGGGGGCGCCACAGAGCTTGGTATCAGAGCATGGACTGGTAAATAAGCGTAGAAAATCTCTAAGTATGATGATTGAATTAATATAATGAGTTATACATGATTTTATGATGATTGGATAGGTGATTATCATAATGAGATGCATGATATATGATGATGTATTGCAAAATAGTTTGCAGTGTGTGTTTTTATCATATAGCTAACTCAATTATATTTGAACAGCTGACAGATAAGGGAAAAAGAGTTATGAGTATGGAGGAGTTGAGGAAAGAAATGGATGAAGAAGAAAAGAGGCGAAAAATAGAGGAAAATGTGAATAGGTGGTGGTCATCCCAGTAGGACACAGACCCCTTTCCACTAGTTCCTCCAGGGTTTCCCCCTTAGGCATCCTCCATCCCAGTCACAAAGTGACTATCATGTTAGTTTTTATCAGTAGAGACCTAATTTAGAGGAGTTTAGCAGTCGGGCTCCTAGAGCTGAAATTCTTACAGCATCCCGCTTTGGCTTTCTAAGGACCCCTCGGACTCCCACTGATTATATACATCCACTGGACTTTCAGCGTTTTTGGGATAAGACTCCAGCACTCATACCTCCCGATCTAGGACCATAGTATAGATTTGAAAATGGGAGCATTCAATTCCGGATCTAGGACCATAGTATAGATTTGAAAATGGGAGCATTCAATTCCGATATGGGATAAGTTGGGAAAGGATACGCCAAAGGGAGAAAGAGATGATCCCCTTCATAGAGGAGTATCGTGCTCGAGGGATCATAGACTCACCTGCCCCTCCTCATCCTGATGAGGTTATAATACATGTAGCTGAGAGTACGGGTGACCTTGTTGCACTCAGTGAACCTATAAGATACCTCGAACCTATCGAGGAAGAAGAAAATAAAAGTAATGAAAGTGATAGTAGCGATCATGATGACGATAATGATGATGATAGGAGTGAAGAAAATAATCTTGCCTGGTCTGATACTAGCACTGTCGCTGAGGAACCCACACAGATCTCGCCTAGGCATAGGCATTATCGCTATTTAAGGAGAGGTCCGGGTAGACGATAAACTTTTCTTATTTTTACAAGCATGAATATGTATAATTATGAAGTGATGGCATTATGCTATGATGATGTATATATAAATATTTGATGTGTAAATAAGTGTAACATGTGTATATGTGTGTTATGCTTTGTGTTGTTAAAAACTATGGTTTGCGAGTGGAATATTTGCTAATGTGAATGATATGAAATGAATGAATGACTATGGATGTTTATAATGATGGATAATATCACATGATTGTGAATGTGTGGATTGGCTATTAATTATATGATGATAATATATATATATATGATGATCTAACATTAATTATGAATGAAAGGTTATGTGCTTTTATATATTCAGAAAAGCACCATGGTGGAAACAAGATTAGGAATGAGAACAAATAAAGAAAAAAAAGTTGCTATAGAAGTCCCCAGCCAACACGAGGTTGGTTAGACTAATGGCAGACCTAAAAGGCCGGAACCAAATATGGATAGAGAAAATCCAAGAACTCATCAAAGATGAGAAAATGTAAGCCCATAAAGGGATGTAGAAGAAGAACATGAGTTAAGACAGGCTCGACTCATAGAAGAAAGGGTAACTATAGTGGTAAAGGAAGCAATGCAGCAAGCTACTCGCGATTGGGCAGCACAGACTGCAGATATTATTCAAGGTTTATGGAAAAGGACCTAGCAGGCCTAGTTGGGTAGTATTGAAAGAGAAGAACTCGTTCCAACGGTTGACCCGACTCCCACACCAGCACCGAGAGAGGATGAAAATCAGTTAATGGAAGCTGATCGAAGAGCAATTAATGCATTCCTAGCCCAGCGACCCCCCAAAGTTTGAGGAGAACCTGACCTAGTATAGGCTGAACAATGGATAACGGAGATCAAGAAATTATTTAGAATATCTCCGTGTAATGATCGACAGAAAGTTTTGTGTGCCATGCATTTGTTGATTAAAGATGCACACGAATGGTGGGAAACAATATTAGTCATAATGGCGCGTCCAGAAGAGGTGTTTTGGCAGACTTTTGTTGAGGAGTTTAATAAGGAATACCTCCCCATTGGATTACAAAGTCAAAAGGTGATAGAATTTGAAAGACTTTATCAAGGGAGGATGCCTGTCACAGAGTACACGACTAAGTTCAATGCCTTAGTCAGGTATGTGCCTTGGATCACCAATGTGCCAGAAAATAAGACACAAAGATTCCAACAAGGACTGAGGCCATACATCAGGGAAAGCCTTGCCCCTTTGCTAATTAAGGATTATGCTTCAAGTCTTGAGAGGGCAAGGGCATTAGAGATTGAGGCATTGAGAACACAAGAACTAAGACTAGGGTCAAGGATGTTCAGTTCTGGAACAAAGGAAGCTGAACCAGGAAAAGAAAAGGCTAGGAAAGGAAATATGAGAAAAGAAAAAGGAGCCCCAAAGAAGAAAATCTTGCCTTTATGCAGAAAATGTCAGAAGCGACATACAGGCGAGTGCTTGAAAGGCTCAAATCGATGCTATAAATGTGGGCAAATTGGCCATATAGCTAAGGAGTGCAGGACGGGTGAAGCAAGGGTCATTAAATGTTATATTTGTGACCAAATAGGACACATTGCTCCGAATTGTCCAAATAAGACACAAACGTCACAAGGACGTGGAAGACCTGCTCAACTCAGGATACTCAGAGTAGCAAATAAGCAGGGAACCTCTACAAATCCAGTACATGTGCATGCCTTGACTCGGACAGAGTCATAAGAGCAAGAAGAAAATGAGGTCACAGGTATGGTTTACATTTTAGAAAATTTGGCAGTTGCTTTGTTTGATTTAGGTGCTAGTCACTCATTCATAGCATGCCAATATGTGGCCACTCATGCACTACCGGTAGAGGAGATCAATTATATAATTCACGTAGAATCCCCTGTTTATAGGTTAGCTAGCTCTAGCCAAGTATGCAAAGCATGCCCAATTAGGATAGGATCATTAATTCTAGAAGCCAATTTGATCCTATTACCTATGACTGAATTTGACGTAATATTGGGTATGGATTGGTTAAGTCAATGGGGAGCTACGATTGATTGCAAGAATAAGAAGGTACAATTTGAAGCGGCTCCAGAAAAAGAGATAGCAATTGGGAAGTTAAGACAGCCTGAGAATTCGACTATACTGATATCATCCATGAAGGCGGTCAAGATGATTCGTCAAAGGTGCCAAGCTTATTTGGTATCAGTTAATGTGGAGAAAGGCATGGAGGTAGAAATAAATCAAATTTCAGTGGTTCGGAAATTTCTGATGTGTTTCCAAAGGAACTGACCACATTATCTCCATAAAGACAGATGAATATGACTATAGACATCATACCAGGTACAGCTCCAATATCTAAGACTCTATATAGAATGACACTGGCTGAAATGAATGAGTTGAGAACTCAAATATAGGAGCTACTAGACAAAGGTTTTATCAGACCCAGTGTGTCACCCTGGTGAGCTCTGGTATTATTTGTAAGAAAAAAGGATGAGAGTTTAAGACTGTGTATTGACTACAGAGAATTAAATAAAGTCACAGTGAAGAACAAATATCCACTGCCCAGGATTGATGATTTATTCGATTAATTGCAAGGAGCTACAACTTTCTCTAAGATTGATTTATAGTCAAGGTATCATCAGTTAAGAATAAGTCCTACCGATGTTTACAAGACGACTTTTCGAACTAGGTATGGACATTATGAGTTTTTAGTGATGCCTTTGGCCTCACTAATGCCCCTGCTGTATTCATGGATATGATGAATAGGGTATTTCGGGACTATCTCGATCAATTTATGGTTGTGTTTATTGAAGATGTCCTGATTTACTCCAAAACAGAGAAAGAACACGAAATTCATTTGCGAAGAGTTTTGGACAAGTTGAGAAAAGAGAAATTGTATGCCAAGTTAAAGAAATGTGAATTCTAGTTGAAGCAAGTAGGATTTTTGGGACACATAATATCAAAAAAAGGTGTTCAAGTCGACCTTCAGAAGATTGAGGCAATTTTGAAATGGCAAAGACCGACGACCGTCACGGAAATCCGAAGTTTTCTAGGATTTGCGAGCTATTACAGAAGGTTTGTTGAAGGATTCTCACAGTTATCAGCCCCGTTGACGAGTTTGACTCATAAAGGAGTCAAGTATGTATGGTCTGAAGAATGCGAGCGCAGTTTTCAGAAGTTGAAGCAACGGTTGGTAAAAGCACCTATCCTGACCCTACCCGAAGGAAATGAGGGATTTGTGGTTTACAGCAACACTTTAAGAAATGGATTGGGATGTGTGCTGATGCAGAGAGAAAAGGTGATAGCTTATGCATCACGACAGTTGAAGCCCAATGAGGTAAGCTATCCCACTCATGATTTAGAGTTAGCAGTAGTGGTGTTTGTCTTGAAAATATGAAGACATTACCTGTATGGTGCTAAATGTGAAATCTATACAGATCACAAGAGCCTTAAATATATTTTCACTCAAAAGGAGTTGAACATGAGGTAAAGGAGATGGCTCGAATTGTTAAAGGATTATGATTTGGAGATATTATATCATCCAGGTAAGGCAAACGTGGTAGCCGATGCATTGATCAGAAATGTCAGAATAGCGCACCTTATCACAAAAGAGGAAGGGTTGCTTCAAGAGATAAGGCAGTTAAAATTGAATGTATGTCCACCTGGAGTTCAAGCAAGATTATAACAAATGTACATACAATCATCACTATTTGAACAGATTAGGGTTGCACAGCAAAAAGATACAGACCTACATACACATGTGGAAAAGATGAAGAAAAAGGGGTTGATTGAATTTGCTGTTGATGAACAAAGTATGTATCGGTATAAAGGCTGGCTTTGCATATCTAATACAACAGAGTTAAAGGAACGGATTCTCAAAGAGACATTTTTCGCCATTTTTCATTCATCCGGGAATCACTAAGATGTATCAGGATCTTAAGAAAGCATATTGGTGGAATAACATGAAAAGAGAGATCACTGAATACGTAGCTAAGTGCTTAACTTGCTAAAAGGTGAAAGCTGATCACCAACGGATATCTAGAAAATTACAATCTTTGGAAGTCCCTGAATGGAAGTGGAACGATATTACACTCGATTTCATCGAAGGATTACCCAATACTCAAGCTGAAAATGACTCTATATGGGTAATAGTAGATCGATTGTCCAAGGTAGCTCACTTTATAGCCATAAAGAAGACATACACAGCAGAAAGATTGGCAAAAGTGTACTATAAGGAAATAGTACGACTTCATAGAGTGCCTAAGTCAATAGTTTCTGATCGAAACGCAACATTTACATCTTGATTTTGGAAGAGTTTACATGAAATCCTAAGCACCCAACTGAAGTTTAGTACAGTTTTTCATCCCAAAACAGATGGACAAACGGAGCGAGTAAATCAAATTATCGAAGACATGGTCCGTATGTATACGTTGGAATTTGGAGGTTCATGGGATGAATATGTATCTATAGCTGAGTTTGCATACAATAACAGCTATCAGGCTAATATTCAAATGGCCCCATTTGAAACATTGTATGGATGGTAGTGTTGAACGCCATTAAACTAGGATGAAGTTAGAGAAAAGAAGCTAGCCCCAGACTTGTCTTAACAAATGACAGACAAAGCACAAGTTATTCGCCAGTGTATACTCACAGGCCAAAGTCGGCAAAAGAGTTACACAGATTGCAAAAGAAAAGATTTGAATATCCAAGTTGGCAAACATATGTTCATAAAGGTCACACCATTCAAAGGAGTTACAAGATTTGGGAAATGGGCAAGCTGAATCCCAGGTATATTGGACCATTAGAAGTATTGAAGAAGGTTGGAAAGTTGGCTTATAGAATAGCTTTACCTCCGGCACTAGCCTTAGTACACAATGTCTTCCATATTTCTATGCTTAGGAAATATATTTCAGATCCAACTCATGTACTGGTAGCATAAAACCTACCGATCCAGGATCATTTGAACTGTGAGGAAAGACCAATTAGAATCGTAGGTCATAAGGTATAGAAGCTTCGGAATAGAAAAATCGAATATGTTAAGGTTCAATGAAACCGGTATTCCGAAAGCGAAGCTACATGGGAGTTAAAAGAAAAAGTAGAAAGAAAATACCCCCAACTATTTAAAAGATAGACGATTTCGAGACGAAACCTGTTATAAGGGGAGAGGATTGTGAAACCCTAACCTTGTTCATAATCTCACCGCAAGTGCACGGGTCATAGATTGTAGTATATAAATTATCGATCCACAGGGAATTCAGGACTATAAACTTTGCTTTTAAACGCTTTCGTGTCAGATATGAGAAGAATATAGTAAATAAAATGGAAAAGAAATAGAAAAATGGGAGGAGAAAATCGAAACTAAAATGAGTAGAGAAAATGAGAGTGTGAGTACCTAGGGTCTAGGATTTCACATGCGTCTTTTGTAACGAGTAGTGATATAATGATTTAATTTGGATATTGTTTGTTAAACGAGAACAAACCCTAATTTATCCTTGCACCTTCTCTCGAAACCTACAAGGCGTACCCTAATTTTCTTAACCACCTATTCTCATGGGATTAAGTTAATTAGAATCCATTAAGTTTTGTAGTTCGTTCATGGAATTCTTCAAGGTCATCATGCCTGTTCTCATGGTCTTAGATTTCCAGGTTTAATATGTTGATTATCGTATATTAGGTTCCACATCTCGGTTCCATCACCTAATATATGGAATTATGCTAAAGTACGGGCCCATGTACAAAGCAAGCATTAAAATCACAAGATATTAAATTAACAACAATATCCACCATAAATAAATTAAAAACCCACACCACGTACATTATACGCATGCTACATCCGAAACCCTAAATTTAGGGTTTAGCCAAGCATATTTAAATCCAAAATAAAATTCAAACTCGAATCCATCTTAAACAAGATAATTAAAATTAAAAAGAAAAAAGATAGGAAGGCTTATTGGTTTGAAGTTCCCGATGGTGTGTCGGCCGCTCCACGCAACTCGCCAGTCCGTCTCTTGCCCGTGCTCTCCAATTTCTCTCTTCTAAAATCTGCTCTATTTTCTGCCCTTGGAATTTTCTATCTCCAACTTTTCTCTGTAAAATCTCCTCCTTCCTCCTTGTATGAACACCTATTTATCGGCTTGAAGGTTGCACATGTAGTCGTCCTCTAATTTGCGTACTCGGCTAATCCTTGCTTGAATTGCGTATGTTTGTTACGCCCAAGGGAAATTCGTCCGTGGTTGTATTCCGTATGGTTGATCACACTCAGTCCGTCCATGTTTGGGATAATTAATAGCTGGGATGCAAAAGGGGCTGAGCGATGCTTTAATCCCTAATGGAATTAACACAACCTCATAGCATCAAATTTCAGATAAATGGATGACTAGCAATTTGCTGATGTATTGGACGACTTATGCTGTGTTGAAATTTGAACGGTGGAGATGGAGAATCTGGGCGGTGAAAGAAATTTGGACCGTTGGTTGGCTTGGATGGCAGATCAATAAAAAAAATTTGTTGGACGACTGAGGATCGTGGACAACTAATTTGAGCTTTGGAAATTAATTTGGACAGCTGGGAACACATATGAATTGGATGGCTGAGTTTAAGTGGACGATCCAGATTTTCATGATCTGCGCGCGGGCTGATGGGTGGATATTTTGGACGCATCTAAGGCAGTGGACGGTGCAGATTTTTTAGATTTTAGTGCATGGTAGTTTGAACGGACCCGCTGGAGAAAATTTGCTTCTTGGATCAAGGACTTAGATCTTGTTTTGCACTGACAGCTGATCTGCATGGTCACTAATTAAATGGACGGCCAGATCTATCATTTGCTAGACAACTTGGTTAATCTTGCTAATTTGGACATAATTGCATGCAGATGGCTTGGAAATTGAAAAATCTACATGGTTTGAATTTTGGATAGCCAGCTAGATAATTGGACATTCAGATGCATGATTTGGGCGGTGAATAATTATGGACGGTCTGGATCATTTGATTTTGCTAAATTTCTAGTTTTAAATGGTGGGCCCCACTGGATTTGGACAATAATAATCTGCACATCCGAATGGTAATTAGGCAGACAGAAATGGACAGTGCTGATCTGTTGAATGGACGGCATGGATTGCTAAAAATTGGACCGCTGATATTATTTTCTGGACACCCTGCTTGGATGACGTGGGTTGATATTTGTTGGAGAAAATCTGGACGGCCAGATTTAATCAAGGCACGATCTGGGCGTGATCTGGCCATTGAATGGTCGCTCGAGATGATTTATAATTTTCTGGACAGCTGGTGGGGTCCACTGTTTGAATGGCTTGGACAGTGAAACTTGCTGGAAATTTCTGGTTTGAATTATCTTGAGAAGTTCAACGTGATCTTGTGGGTCCCACTTTTGTTTAATACAAACCTGCAATATATATATATAGGGAAATAATCCAGTGCATGTGACCGCACGGTGCAGTCCATGCACTGTGGGCCCCACTTGATCATAAATAGAAAATCCACCCTACCCATTGTATTTAGAATTGTTCACTTTGTTAGCATACCAATTTTTATCCAAATCCAACATGTGTGTAGTCCCCATCTTAAAATGGTGCAAAATCAACGTACTAAAATAGTTTAATATAAATATCAAGTTTAAAGTGGTTTTTTCAATATCTAAACCGTCTAAAGGATGATTTATATATGGATAAATGAGTGTATAAAGTTTCATTACAATCTAATATATGTGGAGTCCATTTTACAGCTGATTGCATCGTAATTACGGTGCAGTCCGACTGCACAGGATCGGTTCTCATATATATAAATATATATATATATGAGAACCGATCCTGTGCAGTCGGATTGCACCGTAATTACGATGCAGTCGATGCAGTTGGACTACATCGTAATTACGGTGTAGTCCGCTGTAAAATGGACCCCACACATATTAGATTATAATGAAACTTTATACACTCATTTATCTATATATAAATCATATTTAGACGGTTTAGATATTGAAAAAACCACTTTAAACTTGATATTTACATTCAACTATTTTATTACGTTGATTTTGCACCATTATAAAATGGGGACTACACACATGTTGGATTTGGATGAAAATTGGTATGTTAATAAAGTGAACAATTCTAAATACAATGGGTGAGGTGAATTTTCTATTTATGATCAAGTGGGGCCCACAGTGCATGGACTGCACCGTGCAGTCGTATGCACTAGATTATTTCCCTATATATATTCCAATTATAAATCTATCAAATTGATAACAAGTGATTTATTTGACACCCAATCATTGCAATAGTTATTTAATATCAAACACATTTGATTTTGTGGCAACAAATAAAAATATAATTTCAAGCCAAAAGATTACAAAAATTATTTAAATAACTTGAAATTAATATTTAATACCCAAATGTTGCAAAACCATATTTTAGAACAAATTTCGGATTAAATTCAATTAATTACCCACCAAATTGGTATAAAATACTCACAAAATATATTATTAATTTCCAATTATCAAATACCCCCAAGCTTGAACTTTTGCTTGTCCTCAATCAAATATAAAGTAATTCAAGAAAAGATTGCAAAATTTCAAAACTCAGGGCAAAAAGTAAAAATAAATGTTTAGCCAACCATCAAAAACTAATGAGAGTATTAAACTAAAAATTTTGAAACATGACACTCTTTGAAAATCTCAGTCAACAATTCCTTCTCACATAACTAATATTGCATTCCTTGTCTCCTATTTTTCTTTCAATCATTAAGAATTCATAACCGTCTCCACATGACTCGAGCCTCGTGTGGCGCCTCGAACCGAGGCGTAACATTTGTCATTACTCCAAGATCTTGTCAATTGGTAAATGTGACTCAGGATTGTTGCCTTGATCACACGGCGGGTTCTTAATTGGATCTCGTCTAAAAAAACATTTCATTTCTTTCTTTTTTTTTCAACACATAAGCATACACTTTATTCATAATAGACTCATCCATATCATCATAAAACCATTCATATCTTCTTTTCATAAGTACAATCATGTTTGTAATATCCATAAAATATGTTTTCAACATGATTATCATACATTTGTCCCTTTGGACACATAGATAGAACTGCAATTAAAATTACAGGTTATTTCTACCTGGCATCATTTATGAGTCAGCTCCATTGCCTGTTTGTCATTTTGAAAACACATATAAGTAATAATACTCAGAACGCAAGCCTTTTTCTTTGGCAAGTAAACATTTTCCTTTCATTCATATGCATTTCTCCCCATTTGGTAGGAGACACTTACCAAGTGATCAATTACCAATGGGACAGAAACCTTTTCATAAAAATCATTTCATAAACACTGGATGTGCAAATGCTTCATTTTCACTCCTGACATAAACTTTCGTGTGCGGATACGCTAGCCCAGGGAACATCTCACATTGCATGGTCCAATACGCCGGATGTCTCCGACTTTGCCTCATCAAGGGGAACCTCTCTTCCTCTTGACGCCTACATGGTTTCTACATGCATGACTTTTGATTTTCCTGACATTATATACCTCTTACACCAGGTGACTTGTCATAGGTTCTAAAAATTGACATTTTTTCCAAAAATAAAAAATACCATGATATAGCTCTCAGTTAGTATATCATGGGAACATTTATACATTTTGAATTTATCATCATTTACTTGGCTAAATAAATCATTTTCTCCATATACTAAAAATCAACATAAATTCACTTAAGCATAATCCTTAATTCCAAAAATTATGAAATTAATATATCATCATTCCAACATCATAGTTATCATAATCATACATCCCAATCAACATTTATCATTTTTGGAGCATTATTTACACATATCATATGTTATCTCCCCAAATGCTCTATTTTCGCTCCAAAATCTTTGATGTTTTGGCATAATTCTATTTAAGAATTATATCTATACTTATTTTCTTATGCTTAGGAATTATCTAAGCATGATTTTACCCTACTTAACATCCAAAAGAAATTTCTTACCCGAAGTGGAGATATCCCACTTTTTCTCTCACTCTCTGTCTCTAACTTTCTCCTCTTCTTCCTTGAACGTGAGGGAGGGTTTTGGGAGCTGAAATTCTCAAATGGAGTTGGGATTTTGATGCCTTGGACGTCCCCCCTGCTTCCCTATTTATACTTTTTTATTTTTCACAAAATTGGATTTTACCCCCTTAGCTTGAGGTATTTAATTATAAAAATATATTTTTTATAATTTTAAAAATGCAAGGAGATTTGTGCAGCAACCCTAGACCTGCTCCAGCCCCCCTATGGCAGCCCTATTTTTGCTAGATTTTTAATTTATTAAAATTAATTATTTTTAAGAAAATTAATCTCAACCGTTGATATATGATAAGATTAATTTGTGGCCATTGGATTTGGCCCCAAATGTCAACAGCCCCTGCACGTCCCTGCATTGCAGCTTCATTTACATTTAATTATTTTATTTTTTTATTATTTATTTATTAAAAAGTCAAAAGTAGCTTTAATTAAAAGTTAAGCTACTTTTTCGATCTCTATTTGACACTTCATCTTGACCTTTCCTTGGTATATCAATTTCATCAAGTGATTCAGGACAAAAATCCAAGTAATTTCAACAAGTATATGCTTAAAAATAAATTTAACATCTCATTAAGGTTCAACTTTTCTTAACTCAAAGATTTTGAAATTTCAAGTATGGTTTGCTTATAAGACATACAAGAGTTCAAAGTGGGGTTTCAATCAATCTAATATCACAATTTATGCAAGAATTATCAAAAAATTTTAAAATTTTTCAAGATGTGACAAAAATTATAATTTTCAAGATGGTGCAAGAAATAGTTAAAAAAAATAATGCAACACATTCACCCCCACACTTGAAATTGACATTGTCCTCAATGTAAATCATGTCATCAAAATAAAGGGAGTAATTGTAAAAATGTGAGATGTTAACTTCCTTGTTTTGGCGAGTTGAACCGAATTTTCATCCCATGGTGCTTTCTTTCAAGTAAGCTCTGAAAATAACCAATAAAGCTCAAAATTAAAAAGTATCAAAATTCTAAAAGAAAAGAGAAAGAAAAACTAAAAGCAAAACTAAAACTAAGACTCCCCTGAAAGAAAAAGGAGAAGTTCAGGTTGCCTCCCGAAAGCTCTTGGTTTAAAGTCGTCAGCCCGACTACAGTTTGATCATCTGATGTTAACTAACTCCAACTTTTGCCTTTCCGTGATTCTTTTTCTTGCCTTCAGATTTTCTCACATTCGTCATTCTTCGAATTGGCCTCCATATTTGCTTGAGAACTTTTCCTGCCAATGAACCGCTGCAATTAGTTTTAAAAGAACGACAAGTAGGAGAACAAATTGTTACCAGTTTGTCAGCTTTTCTTTTTTGTTCATCGGATTTCTGTTGTTTTGATCTCCCGTTTTCAAATGTTTCCATCGATTTAGCAATTTGTTGATTCAAGTCTTCCACAGCTTCTCCTTACTTGTGTACGTCTGAGTTAGGTTGCTAGAAGTTCCTTTGTTTGTTGACTTATTGATCACATCAACCCGTAAGCACGAGTTATCAAGAGTTGGGTTTTCCATGGCCGAGAAGAGGTTGAATTCCATTTTCTCATCTCCTACTGTCAGAGAAAGTTGACCATTCTTGACGTCAATGATGGCTCCAGCAGTGGCTAAGAGAGGTCGTCCAAGAATGATTGGAATTTGGTCGTCCTCCTCTATGTCGAGGACTACAAAGTCGACCGGAATGAACAGCTTGCTGACTTTCAACGGAACGTCTTCAAGAATGCCAATCGAGAATTTGATTGATCTATCGGCTAGTTGGAGAGACATAGAAGTTAGTTTTGGATTGCCGATGTTCAGCTTTTTACAGATGGAGAGAGGAATTAGACTTACACTAGCTCCAAGATCACATAGCGCCTTGCTAATTTTGAAATTACCTAGAGCACAAGGAAAAGAAAAGCTCCCAAGATCCTTTAGCTTTTTAGGTAGCTTGTCTTGCGAGATGGAGCTGCACTCTTCAGTGAGTGCAATGGTTCCATACTCCTCGAGCTTTCTTTTATTAGATAGTATCTCCTTTAGGAATTTTGCATAAGTTGGCATCTGAGAGATCATGTCAATAAATGGCACGCTGATTGATAGATCCTTGAGTGTTGAAATAAATTTATCAAACTGCTTTTGAAGTTTTGCCTGTCTTTGCCTTTGAGGGAAGGGAAGAGGGGGTTGATAAGGAGGTGGTGGGACATATGGCTTCTCCACCACTGGCTTAGGTTGTGGCTCCTCTTCTTGCTCGTGTACCTGTTCCCTCCTTTTTAGTGTCAATTTGAGGTGGTTGATATGAAACCCTAACTTAAGTAAGGTCCAATGTATGTCTTGGACATATATATGTGAACTAAATGAATTATGGATGATTCGAGTGATCAGTATGAGCTGATATGGAACAATGGGATAAGAATAAATTGTTGGTGATTAAAATACACCAATACATTATGATTAATCATTTGAGATTATTTGATATGGATTATGAGAATTTAAATGATAATTGTCAAGTTAAGTGGGAAAATACTAGAAAATTCATAACTCAACGCCTGTAAGGCGGATTCAAGTGAGATTTGAAATGGAAATTAATGATGTTAGGCTTGGTATTATGGAACTATTGAGTTATGAAAATTCTTGATGAAATGAGTGTTATGATTTATTGATCATATTGCAAATTTCAACCGTTAACTTTAAACGGCTATAATGAGAGCTAGGAAAATCGGATTGAGATGAAATTTGAAATGATTGAATGAAATTATGACATGTTTATTTTGGATGTCTTAGATTAAGTTTGAAATGTTAGGAAAATACCTGCATCGAAAAAGGTGAGCTTGGTTGACTAATGCACCTCAAGAGTACCTTGCATTTAATGCAAGAGTACTTGACATAATTGCATGGTTTTAATGGGAGTTGAGGTGTCAATTGCAGCATATTTCTAAGGTATTTTATGCACTAATATAAAATATAAATATCCAAATAAAATCTCAGCAATGAATGTCCACAATTGATGAAGCTATGAGTGCTCAAGTGAGCATAGGCAATGTGGCACAAGGGGACATCTAAGGGGCTTCCATGTTGTTTCTTTTTGAATTTTTAATTTTTAAAATATGTGTAAATGCATATGAGATGCAGGGACACAAAAATATGCACTCAATCATGCAAATTTTCAGCAATAAAAATTATAAAATGCAGCTGAAAAGGAGAGTGAAAAAGTGGACAGCTTGAGGAGGGTATTAATGTGCAATGAATATGCTTATTGCTGCCATTTTGTTAATTTTTTTTAACACCAAATTAATACATGAATTAAAGTTTAATGAGGTTTATAATTTACCCTTAAATTAGGGTTGATAAAAAATGAAAAAATTGCTGGAAATAAAAGGTAGCAAGGGACGTGAATGGAGGGATAGGTGGACGGTCTTGATGCATGCAGGATTTCGCAATTAAGAAAATGTGAAAAAAATAATTTATATGGCTGTGAGTTCACCAGCACATAAGGGGGATAGACATGCATTGAATGGTGTGGAAAATGCAACAAAAAGGTGGGGCCCACAGCTAGAAATTCCAGCCCTACTAAGGAGTGCACGTCCATGAGAGAGAAGGAGCTTGGAATTTTCCAAGTGCTGAAATCCTTCTTCCCCAAGGCAGCCCTCACGTCCAGCACCGAGCCCAGCCAAAAGGAAGGAAAATCAAGGGAAAAAGAGGAAGAAAGAAAGAGGAGAAATGGAGGAAAGCAAGCCTTTCAATTTTGGATTGAATCCCCTCAAGTTCAAGTAAGTATTCACCTAACTTATGTTGTGAAATTTCAAGTTTTTCAAGCTCAAAGTTTGGGCTATGAAATGATATAATTATGAACCCTAAGTAAAGGGTTAATAAGCATTTGAAAAGGGTTCTAAGTATTAAACAAGTTAAGGGAATGAATCCTTGAAGTTGAGCATGCTAAGAATGGCTTAGGGTTGAACTACCCCATGATACCTTGCTGGAATTTTGGAAATCCCCAAATAAGTTGCTGTTTTAATCATGTTTTAAGTTTAAATTACGCCACTTGATTCCATGATTAATATATGTTGTGTTTGGTTTAATTTAAGAACCCTAAAAGGGGGAAATCTAGATATAATGAGATGATGCATGTTTAACCCAATTTTGATGGAATTAGGGAATGAATGGAACCAATTAAATTATGGATGTTTGAAAGGGTAAAATACCATAGATGTAGAGCACATGGAAGTCCATATATGGTGCTGGAAAAATTTTATAAAAATCTGTTTTCATGGATATGAAAATGGGGACGTCCAAATGGTGCAAGAAGTGATTGTGTTAATTTGAGCTTTCCATCTAGAGTTTTAAACTCTAAAATTTGAATATGAAATGGATGCTTAAAGAATTCCTAAATGATGATTCTAAATACCTTTGATTGAATATGGAATTGGTATTGGGCTATATGCATGAATTTCCATGTTTTAGATAGTGAAAATGAAGTTTAGAATGGGTATTGAGTTGAAAACTCAACTTGATAAAATTTAAATCCCCATGACAAGTTTCTGTTTTGGATTGATGATGTGTTTTGGTTATGAATCATGTATTAATGAAAAACATATGTTGATTTAAGCTTAAGAAATGAATTTTAGAAGCTATGGAATGCAAAGTGGAAAATACGACCCGATTTCTTCATTATAATGCTAAAAAGATATGGAAATGGGTTTGCATGATTTGTGGAAGATATGTAGGGTAAAATATCCTAAGTTTAAGGTATTATTGATGACAAAAATTATTTGGGAAGATAAGCCCAAATCTGATTTTTAGGGATTTTATGAACCGATGTCTAAATGAAGTGAAAATGGGTCCCGAGAATGGGCAAACAACTTGCTGTTTTGAGAGGTATTAATTTATGAATGTTAAACATGTGTTAATATCCTAAATTTTGATTAATAAAAGTGGGATTAGTTGCTGAAAATTCGGATTTATAAAACTGCTCAGGGTTATGTGTCAAATGACACGTTAAACATGTGAAAAATGGGTTCCAAAGTTGCTATTTTGGGAACCTATGATTAGTGGAATAAAATCACATAAAAATACCCTAAATAAAGTGATAATTAAGGGTAATTATCATGCTGAATTAGTGACCAAGTTTCTGACTTAGAAAATTTTACGAAAGATATAATGTATGCCTTGCCAAATGGGCATATGAGAAAGAATAGATATGCATGGGTGATAAATGACTTGTGAAATATAATTTTGTGAAAAAATGCATGATAATATGATGAATTTCATGATTATATATCTATTATAATTGCATGATGTTAATTCCAAATTTTAGAATTAATTAATGAGGTCTAAGGCAACGGCGTGTGCTTAGAATGGGCGCCGATGTGTGAATTTTGGAAAAAAGAGTGAAAAATGGAAAATGGAGGTTAATGAACCTGTAAGTAATAATTATTAGATAATTATTATATGGTTGAATGGTTACCCTAATTATGGGATTGAATATGTTGTGTATGAACCGATGAAATGTGCAAGTATATGCTAAGTGAATGCATAATGACTTGAGAAGTCAAATGAATAATATATGTTAATGAAAATGGGTTGAAAAACTAAATGAGATGCAAGGAAAAGAAATATATGAAAAATTATTTTATTCTCATGTAGGCAAGGGCAAAGAAAAGGCTGAGTCAAAAAGCTAAGGAACGCAGGTAAGCAAGCGAACTTTCTAAAATGTAATTTCCTTTTATTGTGATTAATATGATTGAAATGTTTATGTTTATGTTTTAATGATTGGGCAAGCACAAGATTTGAAAATGAAGGCTTTAATGCAAAACCACAAGTTTCGGAAAAATGATGACTTTAATGAAAAGTCCTAAGGTTTACTTCATGGGAAGCAAGCAACATTTCTTAAGATAAATAATTTATCCTAAGCGTTGCCAAGGATGGGAATGCTTCATGTTAATGGAATTGAGAATCTTGCTTATGAGTAAGCAAGTTCTCTAAGCTCATATTTTCTAAGGATTTTATGTTTGATACCGATGGTTTTAAGAATTTGCTTTTAGGCAAGCAAGTTCTTTATGATGTTGTTTCAAAGATATTTTATAAGAAAAAGGAAATTTTACTCTTTTTCACAAAATATTGTTTGTAAATAAGTTTTGAGTTATTTCTACAATAAACAATGATGATTATGAAAGATAAAGGAAAAGGGGAGTTGATTTATGAAAAAGGTTTGTTTTGCTAGGTCAAGATAATTAAATAGTAAATGATGACTGGGACATAGTCCATATGTTTTGAAATGATATTCGAAAAGTTTTGATTTCCTTTAGATAAGGAAATCTATGTTGAAAATGTTGAAAAAAATATTTATACGGACGTGTTGAAGGGGATTTATGGATGACCAACCTCTTATGTTGATTTCATAAAATGGTTGATTTCAGGTTGCTTAATGACATGCAAAAGACTGTGCAATTCTCCCTTTTTCGTAAAAATAATAGATATGTTGACAATTATTAAATTTTTAGGTTATGGACAAGGGGATAGCATAATTGCATAACTTTTATAAACAAAAGGTCCTGAAATAGAAACCAAGAAAATATTAGAGAAAAATATGATTTATTTATGGAAATCCAAAAGTTTTGAAATTCTTTTATTAAAAGAGTTTTAAGATGTGTTGTTTCTCAAACATCTCAAATATTTATCAAAATATTTTACCTAAAATGTTTCTAAAAGAATTTAAGGAAGGTCATCCTAAAATTAGATTTCAAATAACAACTTGTTAAAGTGGGTGCACTCGCTTACAAGTTGACACGGACTGCGGTCTATGATGTATTTTTAAAAATAATTTTTAAAGATATGGACTTTGGTCTAAGACTTTTGTGTAGTTATGGATGCAGACAGAGGTTTGTGATCCCGGTTTAAAAGGACATAGGCTGCAGTCTGTGGTTCTTCAAACCAAACGGGCAGCGGTCCGTTATAATAATGTATGGTGCACCAGTACAAGGAGTAGGCCGGTTGTAGAATATGGTTGGGATGACCAGGGCCCACTCTACATATGGCCAAGTCGCTAAGGGATGACAGGAGTGCCAGCGGCGCCCTCCCTGAGATGGGAGTAGGATAATTGAACAGCCACTTAGCTAACGTGCTGATAAGGATTCTTTTCCAAATGGTAGCATGATCACTTGTTAAGTGTCACTACTGGATGGGGAGAAATGTGTTTGCATACGTTTTGCTTTTCAAAAGCCCAAAGATTGGTATATAAAAGCATTTATATGAAAAAAATATCCTAAATTGGATTTTTATGAGCCATTATGTATAAGTTACCCTAAAAGCAGGGTGTTTTACGCAAAATGTGTAAATATTAAGAATAAAAAGAAATGATTTCTATGCAAAAGTTTTCATGAAAAGGATTTGTGACTTGTTTGCTATAAACAAGCCCCAAGATGAGGATTATGAAAGAGGATTGATGTTGGAAAATGTTTTGGACATGAGAATGTCTATTTCCTAAAGGGGTTTATGTGGAACAGGTGTGGACATAAGAATGTCCATTTCTAAAAGAGGTTAAGGGATAAAAGTTTTTTTGGACATATGAATGTCCATTGCCAAAGGAAACTATGTGAAAAATATTTTGAGACATCAAATGTCTCTTGACTAAAGGATTTTATGATGAAAAATGTTTTGGACGTAAAACGTCTACTGGCAAAACATGGTTTTATTTAAATGTCTTGGGAACATTGGAAATGTTCACTCAAGAAAAAAGGTAATTAAATAAAGAGGGTAAAACATGGATGTTTTGCCTTAACAAGCCCAGAGGTGGCTTGTAAATGATTTTAAGAATAAATATTTTATGATAACATTCGAGGACATAGAATTGTCCTTATGAACAAAAGATTTCATGATGGTATTTTAGGACATATACATGTCCTCAAGAAACAGGTGGTCAAGATGTTTATGAAAAAGATTTTCAAGGAAGTCTTGCCCTAAAGATAAAATGTTTGCTTACTGAGTTGTCACTCACGTTTTGTTTTCCCAACCCTTAGACAGGTATCAGGGAAACTCAAAAGGTTGCGAACCTAAGACGTGAAGAAAGGTATGTGATGATAGCCATGAAGGCTATGAGGAATGAAAAAGCATGAATATGCTAAGGTAGGCAAATATGTATGTGAACTTAATTAGAATTTTAAGTTCTATATGATACAATGATTGAATGTATGAATGTACGGATGTAAAATGTGATGATGTAGTCAAGGAAACTTTCATTGTTGAAAAGCAGGATGAGATGCTTTGAAATGTAAAGATATGAACGACGATGAATGAAAAAAAAAATTGGACGAGATCCAATTAAGAACCCACCGCGTGATCAGGGCAACAATCCTGATTCACATTTACCAATCGATAAGGTCTTGAGGTAAGGAAGTGGCGTCTCGGTTTGGGGTGCCACAGTTGAGGTGGGTCGAGCTGCTTTTCACTCTGCATGGTAACTGCCTGCACTTGTTCCCTAGGGTTTACCTCAGGTTGGCTAGGGAGTTTGCCCTGGTCTCTATGGGATGTTGTAGTGGCATGTTGGGCAATTTGGTTTTCAAGCAGTTTAATATGGGTTTTCATTTGGCTCATTTCTTCAAGTAGTTTGTTAATCAAAGGATCAGAGGATTGTGCTTGAGATGGTGCAGGTAGCTCGGGCTGAGTTTGGAATGAGGGAGGGTTCAGTGGTCTTCTTAGGAAACTAGATGGCTTATTGTTTTGAGCATAGTTTTGGGTGTTTGACTGGTTTGCTCAAGAGAAATTGGAGTGGTTCCTCCATCCAGGGTTGTAAGTATTTGAGTAAATGTTACCATAAGTGCAAGTATCATACCGGTTGTTAAATGCATTGGCTTTCTCGCTTCTAGTGTCCTGGATGGCGAAACTACACTCAGACGTGTAGTGTGAATCTCCACAAATCTCACATGAAATTTGTCGAGAAGAAGATGCATTCCGGTCCATGGGTTCCTGCTTCTTTTGCTGTAAAAGTTGATCAATTTTAGCATGAAGAGAATTTATGGATTCGATGTCATATACATTACGTCGCCGAGAGGGTCCTTGGACGTCGCCGTATTGAGAATCATAAAGAGACAAGTCATCGAGGAGTTCGAGAGCCTCCTCGTCAGTGAGTCGCATGAATCGGCCACCAGCGGTTGAATTGACAGTGTTTTGGCTAGGTCTATTGAGTTTATTGAAAAAAATTTCAATAATATCACCCTGCGAGATGCCATGATGTGGACACTTGCACAACAAATGTTTCATTCTTTCCCACGCATCGTATAGAGTTTCCCCATCTTTTTGGACAAACTGATTGATTTCGTCCCGGATTTTCTTGGTTTTAGTGGGTGGAAAGAATTTCTCTAGGAAAGCAGTAGAGAGCTCATCCCATGTATTGAAAGTGTCGGGTGGCATAGAATAGAACCATTCGCTTGCCTTATAACGAAGAGAAAATGGGAAAAGTCGAAGACGAATTATCTCACGTGGGATATTTTGTACCTTGATTGTGTTACACAGTTGCAGGAACTTAGTGATGTGTATGGTCAGGTTTTTAGTGGGTAGTCCCGCAAATTGGTCCTGTTGAACCATTTGAATAAGTCTAAGATTGAGTTCAAAGCTTCTTACATCAATTTCTGGTTCCACTATGCATGATCGAAATCCTCGAGGGTTCAGGCAGTTTCGATCGCTAAGAGTTACCCTTCTTAGAAGAGCGTTGTTCTCAGCCTGACCTTCCTCCTACTCATGATGTGACAGGTTTGGATTGTTGTGTTCCACCATAGTGTCTTGAGAAGATTGCTGGTACCCACGAATTCTTCTTCTAAAAGAACATTCAATCTCAGGATTAGCAACAAAGAGTTTTTCAGCTAGTTATTTTGTAAAGTTTCGGGTATGTGGGTGCATACAAAGATTAACTAGCTAGTTCAGAAAAATAAAAATAAATAAGAATGAGAGATAAAAATAAAATAAAATAAATTAAAAATAAATTAATTAAATTAAAAATAATAAAAATAGATAGAGAAAAAAAAAGACAGAAAGTAGAAAAAGAAAAAGAATAGACAAAAAATAGAGAAACGAAAAAACTAAAAAATAAAATTTAAAGTAACACTGAATTCCTCGACAACGACACCAAAATACTTGCTCGCAATCTCACTGCAAGTGCACGAGTCGTAGATTGTAGTATATAAATTATCGATCCACAGGGAATACAGGACTATAAACTTTGCTTTTAAACGATTTCGTGTCGGATATGAGGAGAATATAGTAAATAAAATGGAAAAGAAATAAAAAAATGGGAGGAGAAAATCGAAAACTAAAACGAGTAGAGAAAACGAGAGTGCGAGTACCTAGGATCTAGGATTTCACATGCGTCTTTTGTAACGGGTAGTGGTATAATGATTTAATCTGGATATTGTTTGTTAAAGGAGAACAAACTCTAATTTATCCTTGAACTTTCTCTCGAAACCTATAAGGCGTACCCTAGTTTTCTTAACCACCTATTCTCATGGGATTTAGTTAATTAGAATCCATTAAGTTTTGTGGTTCATTCATAGAATTCCTCAAGGTCATCATGCCTATTCTCATGGTCTTAGATTTTCAGGTTTAATATCTTGATTATCGTATAGTAGGTTTCCACATCTCGGTTCCATCACCTAATATATAAAAATATGCTAAAGTACGGGCTCATGTACAAAGGAAGCATTAAAATCACAAGATATTAAATTAACAACAATATCCACCATAAATAAATTAAAAACCCACACCACGTACATTATATGCATGCTACATCCTAAACCCTAGATTTAGGGTTTAGCCAAGCATGTTAAGTCCAAAATAAAATTCAAATTCAAATCCATCTTAAACAAGATAATTAAAATTAAAAAGGGAAAAGATATGAAGGCTTATTAGTTTGAAGCTCCCGATGGTGTGTCGGCCGCTTCACGCAATTCGTGAGTCCGCCTCTTGCCCATGCTCTCCACCTTGCTCTCTCTCTCTCTCTAATTTCTCTCTTCTAAAATGTGCTCTATTTTCTGCCCCTGGAATTTTCTATCTCCGAATTTTCTATCTCCAACTTTTCTCTTTAAAATCTCCTCCTCCCTGCTTGTATAAACACCTATTTATCGGCTTGAAGGTTGCACATGTAGTCGTCCTCTAATTTGCGTACTCGGCTAATCCTTGCTTGAATTGCTTATGTTTGTTACGCCCAAGGGAAATTCGTCCGTGGTTGAATTCTGTATGGTTGATCGCACTCAGTCCGTCCATGTTTGGGATAATTAACAGCTGGGATGCATTCTGGCTCATGCATTCTTGACTTGGTCAAGAAAAAGGAACCCAAGCTGATTTTCCTTTCTGAAACGAAACGAACTGCAAAGGAGATGGAAGGAATCAGATGTAAACTCAAGTTTGAATGTTGCTTGGCGGTGGATTCGACAGACCGAAGTATAAGAAGCTTTTCAAGTCATCATATTGACGCAGATATTGAAGGTTGGAGGTTCACGGGGATATATGGGCATCCAGAAACGCAACAGCGAATTCAGACATGGCATCTTCTGAGAACGCTAAGCAATCAAGTGGACTCTCCATGGCTAGTTATGGGCGATTTTAACGAGGTCTCAGGAGCTAATGAATATTGGAGTCAAAAGACCCGGTCTCAAGCACAGATGGATTCTTTTTGTCACACTCTGGACAGCTGCAATTTGGTGGATTTGGGTTTCGTAGGACCACCCATGACGTGGAGCAATAACCGAAGGAGTCCTCACAGAGTTGAAGCGAGATTGGATAGAGGTGTGGCAACGCCAACATGGCTATCTCTTTTCCCGAATGCAAAAATTTTTCATTTACCGGTGACATACTCTGATCATTGCCCGATAATGCTTGTTATGAATACATTGCTTCGCAAAAAGAAACCGCCAAAGGAATTCAGATATGAGCTGTTTTGGGCAAGAGATAGGGAAACTCATCGGATTGTCAATCAGGCATGGACTTTGCAACAGGGTGTTGATCTTTCTTCCCCGATCCCGTTGGAAAGGAAGATTAAGTCTTGTGGTATGGCACTAGCTAAATGGAACCGTTCAAGAAGGGGGAATCTAAGGAGGAATATTGAGGACAAACAACGGGAGCTCGAAAATCTTTTGAATCAGGACCCCAATAATCTTAGAGATGATGCTATCAAAGGTGTTAAGCTCCAAATCAACATTCTTTTGGAAGACGAAGAACAGATGTGGAGACAGAGAGCGAAGACTCATTGGTTACATGGGGGGACAGAAATACAGGCTTCTTCCACCGAATGGCCACAAATCGCAGAAGAACTAATACCATTGAGGGCCTAATGGATTCCAATGGACACTGGGTCACTGATCAAGATGATATGCTGGAAATGACTGTGGAACATTTTTCCACCCTCTTCTCTTCTTCTGGATCAACCCAAAGAGAGTGGATCGACTCTATCATTTCCACTAGAATCACAGACCAACAAAGGAAATCCTTAATCAGAACCCTCGAATTTGATGAAGTAACCAAGGCTGTAAGGGCAATGAGTCCCACGAAGGCTCCGGGGCCAGACGGGATGTCAGCTGGATTCTTTCAGAAGCATTGGCAAACGGTGGGCCGAGATATATTTTTGTGGTGCAAGTACTTTATGGAACATTCAGATCCTGATCGTCAGCACATGCAAATTGAACAGCTAAACACCACTACCATTGTGTTGATCCCGAAAAGGCCGGGAGTGCAATCTTTGACCCATTTTCGCCCGATAAGTTTATGTAATGTGGCCTACAAGATTCTGGCGAAGGTTTTGGCTAATAGAATCAAGCTATGTCTCCATGACCTAATTAGCGAAAACCAAAGTGCGTTTGTTCCAGGTCGGCTAATCTCTGATAATATGTTGGTCGCATATGAAATTATTCATTCGCTGAGGAGGAGAAGGGAAGGAAGGAAGAAAGAAATGGCTATCAAACTCGACATGTCCAAGGCATATGACAGGGTGGAGTGGGGGTTTTTGCTGAAGGTAATGGAAGCTATGCAGTTTGGACCGGTGTGGATCAGATGGATAATGGGTTGTATTTCTACTGTGCGGTATAGGGTGAACGTGAATGGCTTCAAAACCAGATATTTCAAACCACACAGGGGATTAAGGCAAGGCGACCCACTCTCTCCTTACCTGTTCCTCTTATGTGCGGAGGGTCTATCTGCTCTTATTACCAGGGCGGCAAACGATGGGAGAATTAGCGGCATCAAGCTAAATCCTAGAGGCCCAGCCATCACACACCTTCTATTTGCGGACGATGCTATAATTTTCATTCGTGCAGTGAGGCGGGATCTCCAGAATTTCTTGGCAATTCTTCAACAATACTCGGAGGCATCGGGGCAAGTGGTGAATGTTGATAAAACTTCGATGTATTTCAGCTCAAATGTCCGAAGTGATGTGAAAAGTGAACTCACCCACTTGATTGGCTCTACGGGTCAGGACTTTGACCAATATCTGGGGCTTCCTGCATGGCTTGGCCGGGCCAAAAAACGCATGTTCAGTGGTCTTAAGTAGCGCATATGGAACAAGATCCAAGGCTGGAAGGGTAGAATGCTCTCTTGGGGAGGGAAAGAAGTTCTCATCAAATCGGTTGCCCAAGCTATTCCGACCTATACGATGAGCATTTTTCTACTACCAAAGTCTTTCTGTATGGAAATTAATAGCATGCTAAGCAGATTCTGGTGGGGAGAGCAGGAAAACAAGCAGAAAATGTGTTGGGTTGCGTGGAAGGATATGTGCACACCGAAACTCTCGGGAGGTCTGGGGTTCAGGGAGCTATATGCTTTTAATCTTGCTCTTTTAGGCAAGCAAGTCTGGCGCTTCCTTTCGCAAGTAAACTCACTATGCCACGGGGTTCTTAAAGCAAAATACTTTCCACATGGCGACATTTGGAGCTCCAAAGTGATTCTGATTCATTTACTTGGAAGAGTATCATGAAAGCAAAGGAGATGATCCAGAATGGATGCCGGTGGCGGATTGGAAATGGTAGACGGGTACAATTCTTCAACGATACATGGCTTGAGGACCAATTGACAAAAGCGGGACCCCTTCCACGGGCAATCTCGGAGGATGTGTCAGTTAATTACTTTATTGATGATACGGCGAACTCATGGAACATGGAGAGAGTAATGGCGGCCGTTGGGGAGATGGGCTGGCAACGAATCAATCAAGTACCCCTACCCTATATGGACACGGATGATAGCTTTTTTTGGATTCATGAACCAAATGGTAATTATTCAGTGAAATCTGCATACAGAGTCATGAGGGCGGCAATGGACAATCCGGCAAACATGGCAATTTATAAAGCTATTTGGAAGACAAAGTTGCCGAGCAAAATTATGGTCTTTGGGTGGAGACTTTTCAGGGATGTCTTACCAACAAAGCAAAATTTATTGCGTAGGAGCATCGATGTGGATCCTTTATGTCTATTCTGTAGATCTGAGTTGGAAGATGTTGCTCACGTATTCACAGGATGTCAACACACAAGGAATATCTTTAAGAGCGTGGGTTCAATCACTGATCTTGGGGACTCGATTCAGGA
Source organism: Annona cherimola (assembly GCA_030490835.1). Lineage (NCBI taxonomy): Eukaryota > Viridiplantae > Streptophyta > Magnoliopsida > Magnoliales > Annonaceae > Annona > Annona cherimola. The sequence continues at coordinate 50,649,215 of CM059972.1, read as the reverse complement.
TATTTTTTGGGGTGTGGCCTCTTCAAACCGACGAGGAGGTTTGGGCTTCTTCATTCTATATTGTTGGCGGGTGTGGCATATGAGCAACAAACTTTGGAAAGAGGGGATTCAACCGAACTTTGGTAATATTGTGGAATGGTGCATGGACTACCTTGAGCAATATTCGAAGGCAAAACTTCTTATCTTAGATGGGTGGATTGATAGGCCTCTCGTGGCTAGATGGACCAAACCACCCGGGGGTGTCCTCAAGATGAATGTTGATGCAAGGAAACATGACGACAACCACGATTTGGGGTTTGCTGCTATCATTAGGGACTCCAATGGAAGCTTCATTGCTGCAAAGGGGTGGAAAAGAAGCGGTATCATGGAACCTCTGTGTAGGGAGGCGACGGCCTTCATTTTGGGTCTCAAATGGGCTATTCAACAAAGACTTAGAAATATTCAGGTTGAAACGGGCTCCCTTCTTCTAGTCAAATACATTTTGGAGGAAGACCAGATTTTTTCACCGGTTGGGGCTATCATTGCGGAAATTAAATCCCTTCTAGCTTCCTTCCCATTTTTCACCATTCATCATGTGCTGAGACATGGCAATGTTGTGGCTCATTTTCTTGCCGATTTCGTGTCTATGTCTTTTTTGGATTCTCAGGAATGGTGGGGCAACCCTCCTCCTGTTCTTTTGGAAAAACTCTGTACAGATAATTTTTTGGCAATGAATTGCTCGGACTCTCTTATCTCATCCTCCCATTACAGTTGTGGGGAGAGGGGATAGGGCGTGTCCGTTTTCATCAAAAAAAAAAAAAAAAAAAACAGCTGGGATGCAAAAGGGGCTGAGCGATGCTTTAATCCCTGATGGAATTAACGCAACCGCATAGCGTCAAATTTCAGATAAATGGACGACTAGCAATTTGCTGATGTATTGGACGACTTATGCTGTGCTGAAATTTGAACGGTGGAGATGGAAAATCTGGGCGGTGAAAGAAATTTGGACCGTTGGTTGGCTTGGATGGCAAATCAATAAAAAAAATCTACTGGACGGCTGAGGATCATGACAACTAATTTGAGCTTCGGAAATTAATTTGGATAGCTGGGAACATATTTGAATTGGATGGCTGAGTTTAAATGGACGATCCAGATTTTCATGATCTGCGCGCGGGTTGATGGGTGGATATTTTGGACGCATCTAAGGCAGTGGACGGTGCAGATTTTTTAGATTTTAGTGCATGGTATTTTGAACAGACCGCTGGAGAAAATCTGCTTCTTCGATCAACGACTTGGATCTTGTTTTGCACTCATAGCTGATCTGCATGGTGATAATTGAAAATTAATAATATATTTTATGGGCATTTTATACTAATTCGGTGGGTATTTAACTGAGTTTAATGTGAAATTTACTTTAAAACATGTTTTTGTAACATTTGGGTATTAAATATTAATTTCAAGTAATTTAAACAATTTTTGTGATCTTTTGGCTTGAAATTATAATTTTATTTGTTGCCATAAAATTTAAATGAGTTTGAATAATTTTTTATTGGAAACCCATTTATTAATTTGAGCAATTAATGACTTAAAATATATTTTTTTTGGCAGGAAGAACAAATTTCAGCAAGTGGCCCCACATAAATATGCACCGTCATAATTTTTGGTCCAGGCCATCAAATTGTCCAGCCTTATAACCGACCATCATGTACAGAATTTTATTTTTTGCCATTGGCGTGCTTCCATGCAGCCTACATCCAAGCAAAAAAAATATTATTGCAAGCTAAGCTATCCAAATCATCTAAGACCGTCCAATTCAGAAATTTCGGTCATTCAAACATTAAGCCATCAGCAAAGCTTGCACCGTCCACTGATGAGGGTCCCACCAGAAATTCAAGGACCGTCCAATCCAGCCAACCAAATTAATACCGTCCAAAAATCTGAGATGCAGAAATCATCCAACACCGTTCATCAGATCCATGATCAGCAACGTCCAGAATGTCTATTTCAAAATCCTGCAAGATCATCACCGTCCAGATGCCTCTACCGCCCTTAGCATTTAGCTGTTACACATCAACCATCAGTCGTCCATGTCAAAGAAAAAAAAACAGAAATCAAATCTGCCGTCCAATTAATCCTAAATCTCCACTGCCCATGCATTTGAAATTGGATGCATAAAATTCAGATCGTCCATATTAAATCGTGCTGCACAATCCAGGCCGTTGATTTAAAGCCGTCCATCGCACCCAAATTCAGCGCAAGTGAATGTGGGGTCCACTAGATTACGCACATCAATCGAATCCAACGCAAATTGGATTGCGTTGAATAAATATGGGCCCACCTATTACGCTGTTTTGAACGGCTATAAAAGGGGATTCCAACGAGCAGAAAAGGGTGAATTTCTGGACTAGCAGATAATTCCAGGAAGGGAAGAAAAAAAGTACACCAAACACAGATTTTCCACGCAGAATTTTGGGAGAGCACGGGCAAAAGGCGGACTAGCGAGTTGCGTGGAGTGGCCGACACACCATCGGAGCTTCAAACCAATAAGCTTTTCTATCTTTTCCATTTTTTTAATTTTTATTGCTTTGTTTAAGATGAATTTGGATTTTAATTTTATTTTGGACTTAAACATGCTTGACTAAACCCTAAATTTAGGGTTTAGGATGTAGCGTGCGTATAACGTAGTGTGGTGTGAGTTTTTAATTTATTTATGGTGGATATTATTGTTAATTTAATATCGTATAATTTTAATGCTTGCTTTGTACATGGGTCCGTACTTTGGCATAATTTTATATATTAGGTGATGAAATCGAGAGGTGGAAACCTAATATACGATAATCAAGATATTAAACCTGGAAATCTAAGACCATGAGAATATGCATGATGACCTTCAGGAATTCCATGAGCAAACCACAAAACTTAATGGATTCTGATTAACTTAATCCTATGAGAATAAGTGGTTAAGAAAATTAGGATACGCCTTGTAGATTTCGAGAGAAGGTGCAAGGATAAATTAGGATTTGTTCTCCTTTAACAAACAATATCCAGATTAAATAATTATACCCCTACCCGTTGCAAAGGATGCATGTGAAATCCTAGATCCTAGGTACTCGCACTCTCGTTCTCTACTCGTTCTAATTTGCAATTTTCTCTTTCCATTTTTCTATTTCTCTTCCATTTTATTTACTATATTCTTTTCCCACTTTTCTATTTTATTTGTTATATTATCTCCATATCCGACACGAAAGCGTTTAAAAGAACAATTTATAGTCCTAAATTCCCTATGGATCGATAATTTATATACTACAATCTACGAACCATGCACTTGCGGTGAGATTGCGAATAAGTATTTTGGCGCCGTTGCCGGGGAATTCGGCGTTACTTTAAATTTTGTTTTTAGATACTTTCTTTGTTCTTTTCTTTTACTATTATTTTTTCTATCTTTTGTCCCTATCTATTTTTATTTTCATAATTTTTATAATTTTTATAATTATTTATTATTATTATTAATATTTATTTTATTTTTATCTTTATCTTATTTTATTTCATTTTATTTCTTTCCTTCCATCTCTCGTTCTTATCTTTTCTAAACTAGCTAGTTAATCTTTGTATGCACCCACATAGTCAAAGCTTTGCAAAACAACTAGTTGAAAAATTCTTTGTTACTAACCCTGAGATTGAACGTTCTTTTAGGAGATGAATTCGTGAGTACAAGCAACAACAATCTTCTCAAGACACCATGGCGGAACGTAACAATCCAAACCCGCCACATCAGGAGCAGGAGGAAGGTCAGGCTGAGAACAACGCTTCTCTAAGAAGGGTAACTCTTAGCGATCGGAACCGCCCGAACCCTCGAGGATTTTGATCATGCATAGTGGAACCAAAAGTTGATGCAAGAAGCTTTGAACTCAATCCTGGGCTTATTCAGATGGTTCAACAGGACCAATTTGCAGAATTACCCTCTGAAAATCTGACCTACATGTCACTAAGTTCCTACAGCTGTGCAACACAATTAGGGTACAAAATATCCCACGTGAGTTAATCCGTCTTCAATTTTTCCCATTTTCTCTTCGTGACAGGGCAAGCGAGTGGTTCTATTCTATGCCACCTGACAAATTCAATACATGGGATGATCTTTCTACTGCTTTCCTGGAGAAATTCTTTCCACCTACTAAAACCAAGAAAATCAGGGACGAAATTAATCAGTTCGTCCAAAAAGATGGTGAAACTCTATACGATGCGTTGGAGAGAATGAAAGATTTGCAGCGCAAGTGTCCACATCATGGCATCTCGCAGGGTGACGTTATTGAAAATTTCTTCAATGGTCTCGATAGACCTAGCTGAAGCATCGTCATTTCAGCCGCTGGTGGCCAATTCATGCGACTCGCTAACGAGGACTCTCGAACTCCTTGATGAACGACGTCCGAGGACCCTCTCGGCGAGGTAATGTATATGACATTGAATCTATAAATTCACTTAATGCTAAACTTGATCAACTTTTGCAGCAAAAGAAGCAGGAACCCACGGACCGAAATGCATCTTCTTCTCGACAAATTTCATGTGAGATCTGTGGAGCTTCACACTACACGTCTGAGTGTAGTTTTGCAAGCTAGCACACCAGAAGCGAGCAGGCCAATGCATTCAACAACCAGTATGATACTCGCACTTATGGTAACCCTTACTCAAATACTTTCCCTAAATGGAGGAACCATCCCAATTTCTCTTGGACAAACCAGTCAAACACCCAAAACTAAGCTCAAAATAATAAGTCACCTGGTTTCCTAAAAAGACCATTGAACCCTCCCTCATACCAAACTCAGCCCACGCTACCTGCACCACCCCAAGTACCATCCTCCGATCCCTTGATTGACAAACTACTTGAAGAAATGAGCCAAATGAAAACCCATATTAAACTGCTTGAAAATTAAATTGCCCAACATGCCACTACCTCATCCCATAGAGACCAAGGCAAACTCCCTAGCCAACCTGAAGTAAACCCTAGGGAACAAGTGCAGACATTTACCTTGTGGAGTGAAAAGCAGCTCAACCCATCTCAACCATCTCAAATTGACATTGAAAAGGAGGCCGAGCAGGAACAGAAACAAGAAGATGAGCTACAACCCCAACTAGTGGTGGAGAAGCCGTACGTACCATCACCTCCTTACAAGCCTCCTCTTCCCTTCCCTCAAAGGCAAAGACAGGCAAAACTTCCAAAGCAGTTCGAGAAATTTATTTCAACACTCAAGAACCTATCGATCAGAGTGCCATTTCTTGACATGATCACTCAGATGCCAACTTACGTAAAGGAGATGCTGTCCAACAAAAGAAAGCTCGAGGAGCACGGAACCATTGCATTTACTGAGGAGTGCAGTGCCATCTTACAGAACAAGCTACTTGAAAAGCTAAAGGATCTTGGGAGCTTCTCTATTCCTTGTGCTCTAGGGAATTTCACAGAACAAGGCGCTATGTGATCTCGGAGCCAGTGTAAGTCTGATCCCTGTCTTCACCTGTAAAAAGCTGAACATCGGCAATCCAAAACCAACTTCTATGTCTCTCCAACTGGCCGATCGATCAATCAAATTTCCAGTTGACATTCTTGAAGATGTTCCCTTGAAAGTCGGCAAGCTGTTCATCCCAATCGACTTTGTAGTCCTCGACATGGAGGAGGACCGCCAAATTCTAATCATTCTTGGACGACCTTTCTTAGCCACTGCTGGAGCTATCTAGACATCAAGAATGGTCAACTTTCTCTGACAGTTGGAGATGAGAAAAATGGAATTCAACCTCTTCTCGGTCATGAAAAACCCCTCTCTCGATAACTCTTGTTTACGGGTTGACGTGGTCAATGAGTCAACAGACAAAGAAATTTCAAGTAACCTAACTCAGACGTACACAAGTAAAGGAGAAGCTGCGGAAGACTTGAATCAACAAATTGCTAAATCGGTGGCAACATCTAAAAGCAGGAGATCGAAATAATAAAAATCTGATCAACAAAAGAGAAAAGCTGACAAACTGGTAACTATTCATTCTCCTTCTTGTCATTCTTTTAAAACTAATTGCAACGGTTCATTGGCAAAAAAAGTTCTCAAGCAGATATGGAGGCCAATTCAAGGAACGACGAATGCGAGAAAATCTGAAGGCAAGAAAAAAAATCACGAAAATGCAAAAGTTGGAGTTGGTTAACATCAGATGATCAAACTATAGTCGGGCTGACGACTTTAAACCAAATGCTCTCGGGAGGCAACCCGAACTTTTCCTTTTTCTTTCAGGGAAGTTTTAGTTTTAGTTTTTTTTGTAGTTTCTTTTAGAATTTTGATACTTTTTTCATTTAGAGCTTTATTGGTTACTTTTCAAAGCCTACTTGGAAGGAAGCACAATGGGATGAAAATTCGGTTCAAGTCACCAAAATTGGGAAGTTAACATCTCACATTTTTATAATTACTCCATTTATTTTGATGACATGATTTACATTGAGGACAATGTCAATTTCAAGTGTGAGGGTGAATACATTGCATTAATTTTCTCTGAATATTTCTTCCACTACCCCGATGATTATATTTTTGTCAAGATTATAATTTTTGTCACATTTTGAAAAAAAAAATTTGAAAAATTTGGGTAATTCTTGCATAAAATGTGATATTAGACCCCACTTTGAACTCTTGTATGTCTTGTAAGAAAACCATACTTGGAATTTCAAAATCTTTGAGTTAGAAAAAATTGAACCTTAATGAGATATTAAATTTATTTTTGAGCATGTACTTGTTGAAAATTCTTGGATTTTTGTCCTGACTCACTTGATGAAACTGATATACCAAGGAACCAATTTTATTTCTTTTTCAAAATCTGAATAATCCTCTCTAATTTATTAAAAGTTTTTTCTAATACACACAATTGTCATTTGAGAATGTAGTTTTCCCCATATACATGAAAATTTTTATTTTGGTTGAATAATTTTCAAAGTCAAATCTCAATTTAACCAATTCATGGACATGATTAAGGCATTTTTTCTTGATGAGCCTATCTTTGAAAGTTTTGTTTACCCCCATTGAGCCTGGACTTAAATTTTTTCTAAACCTCAATTCCCACTTAGTTGAACCAACTTTGAAATTGAATTTTGAGCTGAAAAATGAAACAGGATAAGGTTTGATCTCCTGACTATGCAAATAATGAAAATGACTTCCTAAATACCCTGAAAAATGATTAGGGAAATTATTGCCAAACTTGGTTTAAAAAAACAACAACAACTGCTAAACTAAGGGTAAGAACAGGCTTGAAAGGAAATGAAAGCACTAAGTGTGGGGGTAATATTATTTCCTGTTGTAAAATGAGGCTCAAGTCATTTGGAGATGGTTCAATTTTTGAAATTTTATTCTTATGCCAAAACTAACCGTTGTCCTACTAAGTCCTTATGATCCTATGAATTGGCTAATTGAATTGGTAGAAGAAATTTAAATGCAAAAATTTTATGAGATGTATATCAGATAATTTGACTGATATTTTCTACATTACTGCTATTACTTGAATTGCTGAATGTGTGTATTGAATAACCAAATAAATGAGGAAGATATCTGATAATTATGAGTTTATTGCAAGAGTTTTTGAACTCTTAATGATTGAAAGCAAAGCAGGTAACAGAGCGTACAGTATTAGTCATGTGAGAAGGGATTGTTGACTGAGATTTTCAAAGAGTGTCATGTTTCAAAATTTTTAGCTTAATACTCTTATTAGTTTTGATGATAGGCTAAACATTTGTTTTCATTTTTTTCTGCTCAGAGTTTTGAAATTTTGCAATATGTTCTTGAATTCCTTTATATTTGCTTGAGGACAAGCAAAAGTTCAAGTGTGGGGGTATTTGATAAATGGAAATTAATAATATATTTTGTGGGCATTTTATACTAATTCGGTGGGTATTTAATTGAGTTTAATGTGAAATTTGTTTTAAAACATGTTTTTGTAAAATTTGGGTATTAAGTATTAATTTCAAGCAATTTAAACAATTTTTGTGATCTTTTGGCTTGAAATTATAATTTATTTGTTGCCATAAAATTTAAATGAGTTTGAATAATTTTTTATTGGAAACCCATTTATTAATTTGAGCAATTAATGACTTAAAATATATATTTTTTTGGCAGGAAGAACAAATTTCAGCAAGTGGCCCCACATAAATATGCACCGTCCAAATTTTTGGTCCACGCCATCAAATTGTCCAGCCTTATAACCGGCCATCATGTCCAGAATTTTATTTTTTCCACTGGCGTGCTTCCATGCAGCCTACGTCCATGCAAAAAAAAATATTATTGCAAGCTAAGCTATCCAAATCATCTAAGACCGTCCAATTCAGAAATTTCGGTCATTCAAAAATTAAGCCATCAGCAAAGCTTGCACCGTCCACTGATGAGGGTCCCACCAGAAATTCAAGGACCATCCAATCCAGCCAACCAAATTAATACCGTCCAAAAATCTGAGATGCAGAAATCATCCAACACCGTTCATCAAATCCATGATCAGCAACGTTCAGAATTTTATTCTACAATTTTCCAAGCTGTCCACACAAATCAACCGTCCACATTGTCTATTTCAAAATCCTGCAAGATCATCACCGTCCAGATGCCTCCACCGCCCTTAGCATGTAGCTGTACACATCAACCATCAGCCGTCCATTTCAAAGGAAAAAAAAATAGAAATCAAATCTGCCATCCAATTAATCCTAAATCTCCACTGCCCATGCATCTGAAATTGGATGCATAAAATTCAGATCGTCCATATAAAATCGTGCTGCACAATCCAGGCCGTTGATTTAAAGCCGTCCATCACACCCAAATTCAGCCCAAGTGAATGTGGGGTCCACTAGATTACGCACATCAACCGAATCCAACGCAATTTGGATTGCGTTGAATAAATATGGGGCCCACCTATTATGCTGTTTTGAACGGCTATAAAAGGGGATTCCAACGAGCAGAAGAGGGTGAATTTCTGGACGAGTAGATAATTCCAGAAAGGGGAGAAAAAAATTACACCAGACAGATTTTGCACACAGAATTTTGTGTGAAACCCCGATCTTAGAGGCATGTATGAAACCCTAGGGTTATAAACCCTGGGTAATGTATTAATCCTTAAATAAAATATATGGATGATATTTTGCAATAACTTTGGATGAAAAGTGAAATATAAACAATGAAATGTGAATAGTAACTGTGGGATTAAGGAATATGTTAAGTTAATTACTTTGGATTAACTTAATCATAAATGACGAAAAAGGAAGCTTCCCACAAAAGGACAAAATAACCATTTATTTATTTGGTATTTTCGGATTTTTAGTGGATTTTTGAGAGAAAATGAAGAAAAATTCATAACTTGCAATCCGAATGTCGGATTAAAGTAAAATTTTTTATGGATGACCAAAATATTATGATGATCATGATGAATGGTTTAAGATTTGACAAAAATCATGAATCAAAGGTCAAGATGAAACGTCGTTTGGAGATAAAAAAAAGTAGCCCACTTTTTCATTAATTACAAATTGACTTTTGTGTTATTTTATTAATTAAAAAGCAGAATAATTAAATGAAAAATCCAAGGAGCAGCTTGGGCGTGGATGAGCATGGACTTTTGGGGCCAAATCCAATGACCCAAAATCAATCTTATCCTAAAATCAACAGTTGAGATGAATTAGCTTAAAAAAATTAATTTTAATAAATCAAAAATCATTAAATAAATAGGGGCTAGCTAGGGGGCATGAACAGTAGCTAGGAGGGCTGCACATGGCTCAAGAAATCTCATGGATTTTGAAGAAAATTATTTATAATTTAACTCATGGAGCTAGGGGTAAATTGCAAACATGTGAAAAATGTCACCCTATAAAAGGAGAGCATGGGGTGAACGACCAAAGCACACCACCTAGCTCCAAATTTAGGCATTTTCCCACCCCCAACATGTTCTAGCTTGAGGAGGAGAGAAGAGAAGGAGAAAGAGAAGGAAAGAGAGAAAAAGAGTTGGGTAGGAGAGGAGTTCTCTACTTGAGGTAAGAGAATTCTTTCCAAAAAAATTTTGGGTGTTAAGTAGGGTAAAATCATTCTTAGATAATACCTAAGCATGAGAAAATAAGTATGGTTATATTGCCAAAGTGGAATTATGCCTAAACATCGAAAATTTGGAGCGAAGATAGAGCATTCAGGAAAAATCATGTATGAAATGTGCAAATAATGCTCCAAAATTGCTAAATGATGATATAGGATGAATGTTGATAATATTTATGATATTGGAATGATGATATATTAATCTCATGATTTTTGAATTTAAGGATTATGCTCAAGTGAAATTATGTTGATTTTTAGTATAAGGAGAAAATGATTTATTTAGCCAAGTTAATGATGATGAATTCAAAATTCATGAATTTTTTCATTATATACTGACTAAGAGCTATGTCATGGTATTTTATATTTTTGAAAAAAATGTTAATTTTTGTAACCCATGAACAATAACCTCAGATGAACAGTAACCTCAGATGAACAGTAACCTGCTATAGTAAATTGAACAGTAACTATGAACAGTGAATAACGTGATTTTGGGAAAAATGAGATTTATTAGGATATATGGATGAAATTTTAAAGGATTTATGGATAAAAATCCATGTAAATGGGTAATGACAAAGTATCTTTATAAGATTAACCTCTATGGAAATGAGGTAATGAATGGTTATAAAGCAAGCATGGAAAGAAACCTAAGACATGGAATGGATGGATAAAATATTCATTTTCCTTGTATAGGGAAAAAGGAATGAGAAGGTTGAGGACACTGACTAAGGAGGTATGCAAGCAAACCCTTTTGAAAATATGTTTTATTCTCAAGTATTTATGAAATGTGTTTAAGGGTCGTCATTCCTATAATGTTTTGAAATGATGAATGTTTATAAGTTTTTATGAAAATTCATGCCGGCATATTGATGTCATGTGATGTTCATGGACATGTGCACATGTATGATGCATAATGAAGAGGCTTTGGTGGAGGTAGAAAGCGGATCAGAGGGTCCCCCTTCACTATTGCCGAGTCGTATGGGTTATGTGCCGGCGGCGTCCTCCCAAGAGGTGGAGGCAAAGGATTGTTATGTGTGAATGAATGCATTGCATTTTCATACATGGATTGAAAAGGAAAACATAGATTTGAAAATGATATTTTTAAGGGATGGTGCAAATAATTCTCTATATGAAAATGACAAGTCACTTAGTGTAATAGGTATATAATTCCAGGAAATCAAAAGTCATGCATGTAGGAGACCATGTAGGCGTCAAGAGGACGAAAGGTTCCCCTTGATTAGGCCAAGTCGGAGAAAGCCGGCATATTGGACCATGCTATGTGAGATGTTCCCTGGGCTAGCGTACCCGCACACGAAGGTTTATGTCAGGCATGGAAAGGAAGCATTTGCACATCCAATGTTTATGAAATGATTTTTATGAAAATATTTCTGTGCATTTGATAGTTGATCACTTGGTAAGTGTCTTATATCGAATGGAGAGAAATGCATTTAAAATGAAAAATACTTGCTTATTAAGTTTTGACTCATGTTTTGTTTTCCCAACCTCAGACAGGTGTAGGGAAAGCCAAGAAATGAAAGGCATGTGTTGCTAACGAAAAAGAGAAATCTACAAAGGTTAGTAAATTTTTGTACGAATAAATGCCCTAATGGGATATGGTGAAAAAGACATAGGTTGTATGAAATTATGAAGTGATGAATAATATAAGAAGTTGATGATTTATGATGATATGGATAAGTCCGTTATGAATGATGATGAGTATATGTTTATGTGATGAAAGAAAAGAAAAAGAAAGAAAAAAAATTGGACGAGATCCAATTAAGAACCCACGGCGTGATCAGGGCAATAATCCTAATTCACATTTACCAATCCAAAACGGTCTCGGAGTAAGGCTTCTAGGCACCCGGTTCGAGGCGCCACATTTTGGGGCAGAAAAAAATTAGAGAGAGAGAGAGAGCAAGGAGGAGAGCACGGGCAAAAGGCGGACTGACGAGTTGCGTGGAGCGGCCGACATACCATCGGGGCTTCAAACCAATAAGCTTTTATATCTTTTCCATTTTTTTAAATTTTTATTGCTTTGTTTAAGATGGATTTGGATTTTAATTTTATTTTGGACTTAAACATACTTGGCTAAACCCTAAATCTAGGGTTTAGGATGTAGCGTGCGTACAATGTAGCGTGGTGTAGGTTTTTAATTTTTTTTATGGTGGATATTGTTATTAATTTAAGATCTTATGATTTTAATGCTTGCTTTGTACATGGGCCCATACTTTAGCATAATTTCATATATTAGGTGATGGAACTGAGCGGTGAAGATCTAATATACGATAATCAGGATATTAAACTTGGAAATCTAAGACATGAGAATAGGCATGATGACCTTCAGGAATTCCATGAACAAACCACAGAACTTAATGGATTCTAATTAACTTAATCCCATGATAATAGGTGGTTAAGAAAATTAGGGTACGCCTTGTAGGTTTCGAGAGAAGGTGCAAGGATAAATTAGGATTTGTTCTCCTTTAACAAACAATATCCAGATTAAATAATTATACCCCTACCCGTTGCAAAGGATGCATATGAAATACTAGACCCTAAGTACTCACACTCTCGTTCTCTACTCGTTCTAATTTGCAATTTTCTCTTCCCATTTTTCTATTTCTTTTCCATTTTATTTACTATATTCTTTTACCACTTTTCTATTTTATTTGCTATATTCTCTCCATATCCAACACGAAAGCATTTAAAAGCAAAATTTATAGTCCTGAATTCCATGTGGATCGATAATTTATATACTACAATCTACGACCTGTGCACTTGCAGTGAGATTGCAAACACATGGTCACTAATTAAATGGATGGCCAGATCTTTCATTTGCTAGAAAACTTGGTTAATCTTGCTGATTTGGACATAATTGCATGCAGATGGCTTGGAAATTGAAAAATCTGCATGGTTTGAATTTTGGATGGCTAGTTAGATAATTGGACATTCAAATGCATGATTTGAGCGGTGAATAATTATGGACGGTCTGGATCATTTGATTTTGCTAATTTTCTAGTTGTAAATGGTGGGCCCCACTGGATTGGACAATAATAATCTGCACATCCGGATGGTAATTAGGAAGACAGAAATGGACAGTGCTGATCTATTGAATGGACGGCATGGATTGCTAAAAATTGGATGGCTGATATTTTTTTCTGGACAGCCTGCTTGGATGACGTGAGTTGATATTTGTTGGAGAAAATCTGGACGACCGGATTTAATCAAGGCACGATCTGGGCGTGATCTGGCCATTGAATGGTCGCTCGAGATGATTTATAATTTTCTGGACAGCTGGTGGGGTCCACTGTTTGAAAGGCTTGGATAGTGAAACTTGCTGGAAATTTTTGGTTTGAATTATCTTGAGAAATTGGACGTGATCTTGTGGGTCCCACTTCTGTTTAATACAAACCTGCAAAAAAAATATATTCCAATTATAAATCTATCAAATTGATAACAAATGATTTATTTGACACCCAATCATTGCAATAGTTATTTAATATCAAACACATTTGATTTTGTAGCAACAAATAAAAATATAATTTCGAGCCAAAAGATTACAAAATTTATTTAAATAACTTGAAATTAATATTTAATACCCAAATGTTGCAAAACCACATTTTAGAGCAAATTTTGGATTAAATTCAATTAATTACCCACCAAATTGGTATAAAATACCCACAAAATATATTATTAATTTTCAATTATCAGACCTACATAGGATTCATGTATATGCATTTGAATGATTCATGTATGATTTGATTTAATTATGAATGATTTATGTGCAATTTTGATGAATTGTTGCAATTAGGTTAGTGGTTATGAATGATAATTAAATTAATCATTATAAGTCAATGTGGATTAATATGATTAAGGTGGCTTAATGAGGGTTGAAAAGTATTAGTGTGCCATGAAAAATTAATTTTAATTTCTATAATGTGATTAATGGAAATTAAGAGGCTAAATATAGAGTTAAGTTGGAAAATGTTAGAAAATTCACAACTTGACGTCTGTAAGGCGAATTAAGATGAAAATTGAAAGAGAAGCACATAATTTCGTGCTTAACCTTATGGAAAGGTTATATTATGAAAATATTGATGAGATTAGGGTGAAAATCAAGTATTATCATCCAAAATCCAAAGAAGACTTCAAATGATTATAACTTGAGCTAGAATCGGATTGAGACAAAATTCGAAATGGATGGTTAAAATTATGAGATCAATGCAATGGAAGCATTTGATCAAGATAATGATGGAGGGATTAGGCTTGCACAAACATGGGTGTGCATCTTTTGACTTTTTTCACCCTTAAAGTAACATGCATTTATGTTAAAGTTAAAGTAATTAAGTAAATAATTAAATGCATAAATGATGTGTCAAAAGGGGGTGAATTGCAGGGTATTTTATGAATTACTAAAAATGAAAAAATTCATGAAAATATCTTATGAATAAATGCTGATTTAAGGAGCTAATACACTAGCTGCAGAGAGCATAGCATGGGTGGCACCCATGGGACGTCAAAGGCAGCTTTAACTTGAACTTTTGTGATTTTTTTATATAAAATATACACCTAAGTTAGCTAGGGAAAAAAGGTACATAAATAACCATAAATTCATATGGAAAATTACAGCAACAAATGTCAAAATCAGTAGCATATTAATGTGATGAAAAGTGGACGGCAATATGGAGCGAGAGAGAAGTGGACGGTCATGGCAGGCTTTTGGATTTTTTGTGATTTTTTATTTATGATAAATTGACCCCTAATTGAGATAATTGCTAGGGTGGTTAAATGGCCATTAAATAAAGTTATAATGTGTGGAAAAAATTTCAAAATGGCAGCTGAAAGTGGACATGATGTGTGGACAGCAAGGTGAGTTGCAATGGGGGATGTCCACAGGCTGGCTATTTGGATTTTTTTTGATTTTTTTATGCTAAATGTATATCTAAGTGGTCTATTAGTTAGGGTGTATAAACACCCATTAATTAAGGCTGCAAATTTTGTGGAAAAATGGCAAAACAGCAGCTGAAAGTGGACGTGCCCATATGGACAACAACATGGGCATTCAATTGAGCTGATTTTGTGAATTTTGAATTATGATAATTACATAATTTACTAGGGTAATATGGTGACAACACAACAAGGGATATACATGTATTAAAATGACTCAAATCATGTGCAAAATGTGGGCCTAAAAATCTATATTATGAATATATGTTGAACCACAAAAAGGGACATCCATTTGAAGTGGAAAAAAACAAAGGAAATATACCCAAAAAGAGGGCAGCAAGGGACGTCCATATTTTCCAACAAAGAAAGAGGAAGAAGGGAAGAAAAGGAGAAGAAAAAAAAAAGAAGGAAAAAAAGGAGAAAGAAAGGAGGAGAACTAAGCTTGGATAGCTTAAATCAAGGTTGGCAACAATCAAGTAAGTATACATGATATATTAGGTTCTTTGAATTCTAAGTTTTCTACTTTAAATTTTGAGACATGGATATGGTTCATAAAGAACCTTTAAGGGTAATATGTGACACCCTTAATTAGAGTATTAAATGGGTATTAAATGGTATGAATGGATTTTTATGATTTAAGAAGTTGAAGTGGATGATAGAAAGAGACATGGGTTGATAATCTATCTTGAAACTTCTTAAATCCATGCAATAAGTTGTTGTTTTGAAATAATATCATGATTAGGCTATGAATCATGATCTAATGAAATACATACATTGATTTAAGTATAAATTATGAATTTTAAGAAAGATGGGGTTTAGGGTTGTGCATGTGACCCGATTTCCATGATTTTGTGATGTATATGGTACATAATTTGATTAAATAATTTATGAATTATTTAAAGGGTAAATACTCTAAATCTAAGGTGTTTTAGATGTCCAAAATAAGTTGATTAAGTTTTCCTTAAATCTGGAATTTTAGGACATGTGTAGAAACATACAAAGCGGAGTGAAAAGGGTATCCAAAATATACATGGCAGGTGCTGTTTCGAAGGGAATCAAATTATGAATTTTAAATACGTGCTAATACCCTAAATTTAGGTTAAGAAAAGTATGATTAGTTGCTGAAAATTAAATATTAAAAATCTATTTAGAGATAAGTATCAAAAGGGACATTGAAAGTGTATTAAACGGGTCACAAAGTTGCTGTTTTGGAACCCTATGATTAGTGGATTAAAATTCCAGAAAAATACACTAAGTGAAGTGTTAATTAAGGTGTATAATCACACTAAATTAGAAGGCAAGTTACTGATTTGAAAAATTTTAAGAAACACATGAATTATGTGTTATGAGATGGACATATATGGAGAGATAAGCATGAATAAATGATAAATGGTTTATGTGAACTGTTAAAAAGCAAAAAATGCATAAAAATATGATTGAAATACATAAATTATGTTACTTTTTGGGTAATCCCAAAATTTGAGATTAATATATGAGGGTTATGACATTAACAAAGTGCTTAATAAGAGCACAATATGTGAATTATGAAAAATATGTGAAAAATGATAATTTGGAGGTTTATTACTCCATATGGTGATTAATGAATGTGATATGATATATGTATGAATGTTACCCTAAATATGGAAATTGAAGATGTGGTGTAATGAATGGTTTGATGCATAAGTATGTTATGCATGTACACCCGACTTGGAATTTAAGTGGGTTATGAATATTAATGAAAATGGGTTGGAAAACTAAGTTGAATGCAAGAAAATGGAATTTATATGAATGCTATGTCATTCTTACCTGTATAGGCAAAGGCAAAGAAAAATTGACCCGAAAAGCTCACGTGACCAAGGTAAGCAAGTAAAATTTTCTAAATGATTTTGTTCTTAAATTATTCTAAAATAATTGCAAATGATATTCCAACTGCTTCTATTTGTTTAGCAAATTATATTTGAATTTATTTCAAAGGTATTTAAGAATGGTCATTCCTTAGTTCAATATGTGTTTGCTAACTGATTTACATAACTGCTTTGTTAAATATGAAAAATACTGTCCTATGAATTTATGCAAGAAAAATCATGCTAGCGTGTCAAGAATGGTTCATGTGCACAAGGCATGATGTCCACTTGAAAGGTGTAAGCAGATCGATGGTCCCTCTTTGGTGTAACCAAGTCGCTAAGATAGGCCAAGGGCTGACGACACCTCCCTGGATGGGAGAAGATGAAGACGGATGGTCGCCTAGCTAGCTTCCATCCTATAATGTCATGCATTGCATTGCATCGTCATGATATACCCTCGAGGGAGTATAATGTTGCTTTCCGAGGTGTTTTAACTGAAAAGGTTTCTGCTCCGTAGGTAGTTGATCACTTGTTAAGTATCTCTTACTAAATGGAGAGAAATGCTTTTAAACAATGTTGCTTTCGAAATAATTTGCCTGAAAAATATATAGCTTGCTTATTGAGTTTACAACTCATGTTTTGTTTTTCAAACCCATAAACAGGCAAAAGGAAAGAAGAAGACAAGGGAGCATTGTTGAAAATAATTGCTGAAAATCAAATGCAAAATATCCAAAGCATGTGTTTTGATTATTAACAATACAATTTGAGTAAGTTTTAACTACTAATGCATTTTGTGTAATGTTTTAGTTATAAAAGTGAAATATATGAAGTATAGCAGGTCAATTCGCTCCCCAAGTCGACTCCAGAAGCGACTTCAAGTGCTAAAATTTGTCCAGTGTTGAAATTGGGATCCAAGTGTGCCGAAGTCGCAGATGAAGTCGTCTCCATCTGCGACTTGGGTGAAGTCACAGACCAAGTCGACTCCAGTATCGACTTCAAGTGACACTTTCCTTCCAAAGTTGAAATTGGGTGGCAAAGCTGCCGAAGTCGCACATGAAGTCGACTCCACTTGCGACTTGGGTGAAGTCGCAGGCCAAGTCGACTCCAGCATTGACTTGGGTCAAGTCTCAGACCAAGTCGACCCAGAAGACAGACTTGGAAACTGAAGCATCCGAAGTCGTACACGAAGTCAACTCCACATGTGACTTGGGTAAAGTCCAAGGCCAAGTCGACCTGAAGAAGAACTTGAACAAATGAAGCATAACCGAAGTCGCACCCGAAGTCGACTCCAGCATGCGACTTGGAGAAATAATGTTTGAATTTTTGAACGTTGGAACATTTATTACGCGCCAACCAACTCTATAATGTTCAAAATTCTCCCTCCTCTATATATAGACACTCAAGCAAACGTGGAAATAAAACAAGATAGAGCTGAAGAAGAGGAAAGAAGTGCTACTAAGAGTTCAATTTCTCTACAATTGAGTGATCTATACACTTTCAAAGGAAGAACAAGCTTCAAAGTTGTTGTTTGCTTCAACGCAAAACGATTCGTTGCTTCTACAGATTCTTCCTCGAGCTGGAACTTGCTACACAAATCTGTAAAGTGTAGATTTCTTCTATTTCATCTTATTATTTGGTTTTTGGTGCTTGGTTTGATTTTAGTGTTTCAAACCAAGCTATAGCAAAGTAGCATTGTGATTGGAGTAAAACTCGTCACCTACTTATGTTATTTGTTGTATACACCCCCTAGAGCTAGAATCTAGAAGAGAGCAGAGGCTCTGGTTGTATATGCCCCCTAGAGCTAGAATCTAGAAGAGAGTGAAGACTCTAGTTGTATTCGCGGAATACATAGTGGAACCCAAGTCACAAGGGAGTGTGAGCTTGGAAGAGTGGAGTAGGGAAGGTTGCCCGGACCATTATAAATCTTGTCTATTATTTTTCATTTCTGATTTCATTATCTTATTGCTTTCTATTTATTTTATTAAAGGGGATTAAACTAAACCGGGGTAAAGTTTCTGATTAAAGTTTAAAATTTTAAATACCCAATTCACCCCTCCCCTCTTGGGTAATTGCCATCAACTCGGGACCAACAAGTGGTATCAGAGCAGGTCTTTGAGTTCTACCAAAGAGATCTTTTGATATGGCATCCCAATCCACTTTTGTTCCCGCGTTTGCCGAAGGCCAATCCTTTACTAGGCCACCATTGTTTGATGGGAACAATTTTGGATATTGGAAGCTACGTATGAAACAACTCATCATGGCTACAGATATGGACTCTTGGATTGCAATCCAAGACGGTGTGACTTTGCCTATTGATGAAAGAGCTTCCAAATGGACCGATGAGGAAGTGAAAATTGTCAAGAGCAACGCCAAGGCTATGAATTCATTATTTTGTGCTCTTACTGCTTTCGAATATGATAGAGTATCCTCTTGTTTGACTGCCAAATAGATATGGGATACACTAACATCTATCTATGAAGGAACTTCTCAAGTCCAAGGGACAAGGAGAAATATTTTGATTGGAGAATTGGAAAACTTTAGAATGTTAGAAATAGAAAATATTTCTGAAATATTTGCTAGATTTTCCAAGATTACTAACGGCTTGAAAGGGCTAGGAAAGGAAATTTCTGAATCTGAGCAGGTCATGAAGATTCTAAGGGTGCTACCCGAATCATGGACTCCAAAAATCACGGCAATAGAAGAAGCCAAGGACCTAAACACGTTGAAGTTGGAAGACCTTATTAGCTCGTTAATGTCACATCAGCTAATTAAGAAAAGAAATGAGGATCACCACAAAGGCAAAAGAGTCATCTCCTTGAAAGCTGCACAAGACTCGGATGACACCACCTCATCATCACAAAACGACGATGAAATTGCCTTACTTACAAAACGGTTCAGAAAATTTGTAAGGAAAGGTAGAAATTTCAGAAACTTTAAAGAAAGAAATTCTAAAGAGAAAAAAAAAGAATCAACAAAATTTTACCGGTGTGGTGGTTGGGGGCACATACAAGCCCAATGTCCAACGCCCGAAGAAACTAAAGCAAAAGAGTAAAGAAAAGATCGAAGCGACAACAGAAAATTTCAAAGAAACAAAAGAAGAGGCATGTACGTAAATGAAGAGGAATCTACAACATGTAGCTCTTCAAGTGAAGAATGCGAAGCGGATTGCACAAGAATTTATTACATGGAAAATTCCGACATATGTTTTGCAGCAACGAAAATTTTGGAGGATCAAGCTACTTCAACGAACTGCACAAGTAGTCAAGAGGTAACCTCCAAATAAAAATTCTTTTCAATTTTCTCTTCTACAAATGACTGCCTCAAATGTGCTGAATTGGAAGAACTCCAACAAGCCTATGATTCATTATATGAAGAAATAAAGAAATTAGGAAACAAGTTTACAATAAAGAAAAGACAATGTGATGCAGTAATAATTGTGAACGGTAAACTTGCTGAAAAGATTGATAAATTGAAAAATGAAAAGAATACCTTGAAAAATGAGTTAGAGAAACTCAAAAATGAAAATGAATCATTAAATGAATTGCTTACTAAGTTTTCTAATCCAGGAGAAAGTGTGAAAATGTTTTTGAAAATGACTACCAAAAGTTGTAAGAAAGGACTTGGGTATACCACATTTGAGCAAAGCAAATCTAATGCTCCAAAGAATAAAACCAAACTCATTCATGTTAAACCCAAGATAAATCATGTGGTTTGGACCAAAAGACCAACTAGGGAACCAATTACCAAATGGATTCCCACTCCTAGACTTCTGGGAGCTTGTAATTTTTACAACAAGTTAGGACACAAGGTTTATCAATGCAAATTGAGAAAATTACAAAACATTGGTGCAAAATTGGTTTGGACGCCGAAAAGCATTGGATTTATGGCTTCAAAGGTAGATCAACGTAACTCCAATGCATAACTAACCCAAATGGACCCATAAAATGGGTACCAAAAGGATGAGCTCCACTTGACTTAATTTTTGTAGGTTTGTTCTAGAGCTAAGGCCAATAACATATGGTTTATGGATAGTGGCTGCTCAAGACATATGACAGGAGAAAAAGGACTGTTCCATAAGATCAACTCATGCAATGAAGGAACAGTAGCCTTTGGAAATAATGAAAAAGGTAAAATAAAAGGTAAAGGAAATGTTTATGGTATTTCAAATGCATGTATTGAGGATGTACTATTTGTTGAAGGACTCAAACACAACTTAATGAGTGTTAGTCAACTATGTGATAAAGGATATAAAGTTGTATTTGAATCCTCTATATGCAATGTTTTTGATGATGAACACATAGTATTTAGTGGCAAAAGACATGAAAATATATATTTGGTTTACTTTGATGAACTAGAGGGAAAATATCTAATAGCCATAGAAAATGATCCTTGGATATGACATACAAGGCTTGGACGTATAAATATGTCAAATATTAAAATATTGTGGAAAAAGAATCTAGTACAAGGGTTACCAAAGCTCGAATATGACAAGGATAAGATTTGCAAAGCTTGTCAACTATCTAAACAACCCAAAAAGCCATGTTCCACCAAAAAAGAAATTTCAACAACTAGACCACTTGAATTGTTACATATGGATCTTTACGGGCCATCGGACATTTTAACTCTTGGTGGGAAAAGTATGTGTATGTAATTGTTGATGATTTTTTAAGATTTACTTAGATTATACTCTTAGCTAGCAAAGATGAAGCATTTTCTATGTTTGTCACGTTTTCAAATTTGGTGTAAAATAAAAAATAAAGTTCAATTATTTCCATTAGAAGTGATAATGGTGGTGAATTTAAAAATAATCGATTCATAGAATTTTGCAATGAAAAAGGAATTCACCATACATTTTCTGCACCAAGAACTCCTCAACAAAACGAAGTTGTTGAAAGGAAAAATCGGACAATACAAGAAATGGCTAGAACTATGCTAAATGAGAGTAAATTGTCCAAAAGATTTTAGGGCGAAGCTGTAAGTACAGCTTGTCATGTATTAAACCGAATTACCATTAGAGCAATTTTGAAAAAGACCCCATATGAACTCTGGAAATGTAGAAAACCGAACATATCATATTTTCATACTTTTGGATGTACTTGTTATGTGTTGAATAATGGAAAAATAAATTTGGAAAAATTAGATGCCAAAAGTGATGAAGCTATTTTCCTTGGTTATTCACCAAATAGCAAAGCATATAGGATTTTCAATAAAAGAAATTAAATAGTAGAAGAATCAATACATGTCGTTTTTGATGAATTTAACCAAACTCCGAGAAAGAAGGATGAACTAAGTGATGCAGATGATACAAAAGCAAAACAACAAGAACAACAAAAGGAAATCGAGCTCAAGCCAGAAAATCCCATGGAGGAAGAAGTAAGTGAAGGTAATGACTCCTACAAACCTCCAATTGATTTGAAATTCAAAAATGTCCATCCAATTGAGCAAGTCATTGGAAATATTTATGAAGGAGTAAAAACTAGGAGATCAAAACAAAATATTTGTGGACAATATATATTCGTGTCAAAAATTGAACCAACCACTATTGAACAAGCTCTTAATGATGAAAACTGGGTTATTGCAATGCAAGAAGAGCTAAATCAATTTGAAAGAAATAATGTATGACATTTAGTTCCTAGACCAAATGATTGCACCATTATTGGTACCAAATGGGTATTTAGGAACAAATTGGATGAAAACGGACTTGTAATAAGAAACAAAGCCAGATTAGTAGCCAAAGGACATTCCCAAGAAGAAGGGATTGATTTTGAAGAATCATATGCACCCGTGGCTAGATTAAAAGTCATACGTATCTTACTAGCATTTGCTTCTCACATGGATTTCAAATTGTTTCAAATGGATGTGAAAAGTGAATTTTTGAATGGATACTTGAATGAAGAAGTATATGTTGAACAACCCCCTGGATTTGAAGAAAAGAATCAATCGAAATATGTTTATAAGCTAACCAAAGCATTATACGGACTAAAACAAGCCCCACGAGCTTGGTATGAAAGGTTAAATAGATTTTTGATTGATCATGAATTTCAAAGAGGAAAAGTTGATACTACCTTATTCATCAAGTATAAAAGTAAAAATATTTTAATTGTGCGAATTTATATAGATGATATAATATTTAGTGCTACTGATGAAACTTTGTGCCAAGAAATTTCTAAGATTATGCAGAGCGAATTTGAAATGAGCATGATAGGAGAATTAAATTTCTTCCTTGGACTGCAAATCAAGCAACAAGCCGAAGGAATATTCATAAATCAGTCCATGTACATCAAAGAAATGCTAAAGAAATTTGGAATGCAAACTAGTAAAGGAGAAAATACTCCGATGAGTTCAACAATCAAGATCAACACGGACGAAAACGGTAAATGTATCGATCAAAAGCTTTATAGAAGTATGATAGGATCATTGTTATATTTAACTGCTTCTAGACCGGATATTCTTTTCAGTGTTTGTATGTGTTCTAGATTCCAAGCATGTCCTAAAGAATCACATTTATTGGCTGTAAAAAGAATTTTTAAATATTTGATAAATACCACTAATCTTAGACTTTGGTATCCAAAGGGGTCAACTTTTGATTTAATCGGCTACTCGGATGCAGATTTTTTCGGTTACAAAGTAGATAGAAAGAGTACTAGTGGAACATGTCAACTCCTTGGAAACATGTTGGTTTCATGGTATTCAAGGAAACAAACTAGTGTTGCTCTATCTACAGCGGAAGTCGAACATATAGCCACCGGGAGCTGTTGTGCCCAACTACTTTGGATGAAACAACAATTAAAAGATTATGACATTGATTATTATAATATTCCAATTAAACGTGATAATACGAATGCAATATGTTTAACTAAAAATCCAGTATTACACTCTAGAACCAAACATATAGATGTAAGACATCATTTCATCCGTGAACATGTTGAAAATCATGATATTTGTTTGGAATATGTGAAAACTGAGGATCAAATTGCTGATATTTTTACTAAACCATTAGCAAAAGAATCATTTTACAAAATTAGAAATGATATGGGGATGATTGAGTTAAATTAGGAATAATTAGATGGGAAGATTGGACTTAGAAAAGTCCAAGTCGATAAGCAAAGTCGACTCCGGGGCCACCAAGTCGACTCCACTGAAGTCGACTTGGGCGTGGGGAAGTCGACTCCGCGTGACCGTCGGGCTTCCAGGCCGCCCGACCATTTCCTTTTTCTTCTCTCCTATCTTCTTCTTCTCCATTTCTCCCGCCTTCCCTTTCTCTATTTCTCTCTTTTTATCAATCTTATTTTTCCTTCTTCTTCCTCCCGCAACAGACCTCTCTCTCTTCCTCAAGCGATTTCCTCAGCAATCTCATCTATTTTCGGCAACCATCTCGTCTCTCTCTCCCTCTCTCTGATTTCCGGCAGCAGCCTCTCTTCCATCTCCTCTCTCTCTGTCTTCTGTTCTCTCCGACATTCCTCTTTTTACCTACTGCTCGTCTCTCTCTCTCTCTCTCTCTTCTCCAGCAGCAACCGTTTCTCCTTCTTCTCTTTCTATTTTCGGGCTCTGCAAAGCTCTCTGTTTTCTTCTTTTTCTCTTTCGACAAATTGGGAGTCCTTGATCAGCATTCCACAATTCCAGCACTGACTCTCAGGCATTTCTCTTAGCTCCTCTGTCTCCGTCTATCTCTCTCTCAAACTCATCCCATTTCAAAAATCCAACCAAATGGCACCTAAATCAAGAATTCCAAAGATAGTCGTGTCTAAACCATCCCGCAAACCAGTTCCTAGAAAATTCGGCTCCCAAGCCGAAGAGGAGGTCCCAAGGAGGCAACGGACCCCCTCAAAGTGTGCCCGGGAAGAACCATCTACTTCCACAAGCCGCAGAGTTCGATTTCAAGCAGCAACTCCGTCAACTACAGCTGCCCGGGAAGAAGAACCCCGAACATCACAAAGTACGCAATCTGGGGCCAGAAGGAAGGGAACCCCAGCTGCTAAAGCCCAAGTCCTGAAAATGCCGACAACATATTTCAAGACCGAGTTACAGCACAGCCGGATCTATAAGAGTTTCTATGAACGAAAGGTATTCATCCCAAAAATCATCGACTTTAAATTTTTGAGGGATTATGAGTCCGACATTGAGCAGCTGCTGGATTTCCAAGGGTGGACTAGCCTACTAAAGGCAGATGAAAGGGTATATCCCAATTTGACTCGTATCTTCTACTATCTATGGGATGACGAGTACTTCGGTACCTTTGTCAAAGGAGTTGACATATTTTTTGGAATCGGAGTAACCCCAAGGTTAGAGGAGGCAATCATGAATGTGGGGCAAATCTTAAAGGTACCTCATGAGGATGAGCCATTGCCTGAAAATCTTACCCTCTCAGATATCTACAATCAGCTTACCAAGAGCAATAAGTATCATCCAGGGATTAAGTTCTTACATTACATGGACTTATCCCCGAGGCTCAGGGTCCTCAGATTATTGATTGCACACTGCATCTACCCCAAAGGTGGCGGTAGAAATCAGCTCAACCCACAGGAGGCAGGAATACTGTGGAAGCTTGTGAACCGAGTCAAAGTTAGCCTCCCTAGGTTGTTCATAGAAGACCTATGTTCTAGGAAAGACAACCCACGAGGTGTTTTGCCTTATGGGACTTGGATCACAAAGATCCTAGAACATTTTGGAGTTGATATCGATGGAGAGCCATTCGAGGTGTTAAAGCCTACGAATGTGATCAACAAAGCATTGATCCAAAGAATGAAGATCAATGTAAATCAACTCAGGGTTGAAGCAGAAGAGGGTGCACCAGCTCCAGAGGAAGCCGGGGATGCACAGGTTGAGGGGGAGCAGCCCTCGCCATCACCAGAAGCTCAACCCGCTCCACCATAGGATGCACCCGAGGAGCCTGCATCACCACTGTCACATGGGTCGTTCTCCCCTAGAGGATCTGAGATTCCAGACCTAGCACCACGGCCATCATCTCGGGATACTTCAGTTCAGGCCACTTGAGAGCACCTGGAGCAGCTAGAGGACCGGATGACCAGTCAGATCGTCGAGGTCCTACATGCTATCATGGATATGCATTCTCGACAGGATCGCATGGATAGGGAGCTCCGGACCATCCGATATCACTTAGCATCCGGAAGCCATCGTCATAAGCCTATCCCCGAGCTTGATCCATTTGACAATGGATCAGTTCAACGAGATCCCACACCTGCCCCAGTATCCTCATTTTACTCCTCGGCTCTCATTCGACCCGTTCGCCCGACTCCATATCCTATCTCTGCGTTCCAGTTCACCAAAGCTCTTCGAGTCGACCCTTATTTTCTTGATTGACAAAAAGGGGGAGAATAATTGAGTTTTGGAGTTAGATTTTTAGGATTTTGGGTTGGGTAGCTTGTAGCTTGTATATAGGTTTCATTTGCATTTCAAACTTGTATGAACTTTTTGATTATATGAAAAGATTGCTTATGAAAATTTTTATTAGTGCTCCGATTACTTCTTGCAAAGTTTATCTGAATTATGCTCTGATATAAAAAGTTTATACTCTGATTACAAATGCTTTGATTATGCTTTAATTGATTGAATGATTGATTCAACTTGAGATAATTTGAAGTAACATATGCAAAAGATGAAAATGAAATATATATGATAGTTTCACAAAGTTCAAAAGAAAAATGACATGATGAATGGTATAAACTCAAATTAGTTTTTTCAATCATCAAAAAGGGGGAGATTGTTAAAAATCAAATGCAAAATATCCAAAGCATGTGTTTTGATAATTAACAATACAATTTGAGTAAGTTTTAACTACTAATGCATTTTGTGTAATGTTTTAGTTATAAAAGTGAAAAATATGAAGTATAGCAGGTCAAGTCGATCTCCAAGTCAACTCCAGCATCGACTTAGGCGAAGTCGATCCCTAAGTCGACTCCAAAAGCGACTTCAAGTGATAAAATTTATCCAGCGTTGAAATTGGGATCCAAGTGTGCCAAAGTCGCAGATGAAGTCGACTCCATCTGCGACTTGGGTGAAGTCGCAGACTAAGTCGACTCTAGTATCGACTTCAAGTGACACTTTCCTTCCAGAGTTGAAATTGGGTGGCAAAGCTGCCGAAGTCGCACATGAAGTCGACTCCACTTGTGACTTGGGTGAAGTCGCAGGCCAAGTCGACTCCGGCATCGACTTGGGTCAAGTCTCAGACCAAGTCGACCCAGAAGACAGACTTGAAAACTGAAGCATCCGAAGTCGCACACGAAGTCGACTCCACATGCGACTTGGGTAAAGTCCAAGGCCAAGTCAACCTGAGGAAGAACTTGAACAAATGAAGCATAGCCGAAGTCGTACCCGAAGTCGACTCCAGCATGCGACTTGGGTGAAGTCGCACACGAAGTCGACTCCACCCGCGACTTGGAGAAATAACATTCGAATTTTTAAACGTTCGAACATTTATTACGCTCCAACCAACTCTATAACGTTCAAAATTCTCCTTTCTCTATATATAGACACTCAAGCAAACGCAGAAATAAAACAAGATAGAGCTGAAAAAGAGGAAAAAAGTGCTACTAAGAGTTCAATCCACTTTTCTCTACAATTGAGTGATCTATACACTTTCAAAGGAAGAACAAGCTTCAAAGTTGCTGTTTGCTTCAATGCAAAACGATTCGTTGCTTCTACAGATTCTTCCTTGAGTTGGAACTTTCTACACAAATCTATAAAGTGTAGATTTCTTCTATTTCATCTTATTATTTGGTTTTTGATGCTTGGTTTGATTTTGGTGTTTCAAACCAAGCTATAGCAAAGTAGCGTTGTGATTAGAGTGAAACTCGTCACCTACTTGTGCTATTTGTTGTATACGCCCCTTAGAGCTAGAATCTAGAAGAGAGCAGAGGCTCTGGTTGTATATGCCCCCTAGAGCTAGAATCTAGAAGAGAGTAGAGACTCTAGTTGTATTCGCGGAATACATAGTGGAACCCAAGTCACAAGGGAGTGTGAGCTTGGAAGAGTGGAGTAGGGAAGGTTGCCCGAACCACTATAAATCTTGTCTACTATTTTTCATTTCCACTTTCATTATCTTATTGCTTTCTATTTGTTTTATTAAAGGGGATTAAACTAAACGAGGGTAAAGTTTCTGATTAAAGTTTAAAATTTTAAGTACCCAATTTACCCCTCCCCTCTTGGGTAATTGTCATCAACTCGGGACTAACAAGCATGAATTGAGCATGGGAGAATGTAAAAAACTTAACGAATTTTAATATGTGCCGCTTATGGCAAATAGATGTAAAATGACTTGGTATTTGATCTCCTTATGATCATATGTGATCTATGTTATGACTTGTATTTTATGAACAAGTGACAATGGATGATGAACATGTTATGAATTTTTATAATTATGTTTGATTTAAAATGTGTATATTAGAGCAAAAATGGCTTGAATGGGCATTGGAGGGAAAATAACATAAAAATTAATGCTTAAGGAATAAAAGGGATAAATATCCCGCCGTGTGACAGGGCAACAATCCTGATCATGTTTACCAGTCAATAATGACCCCGAGGTAAGGCTCAGGATGCGATGCTCAGTTCTAGGCGGCACATATAAATGTATCCCTACATCTTAAGATGAACTATTATTGTAGATCATGCTTTAAAAAGTTAATTTGAGTTAAAATATTAATGAAAGAAAAGTGGTATTTTCCAGTGTGACAATTTGAACATTATAGCGAAATATGATACAATGATGGATCCGAGATTTGCACAAGGTAAGTAGAGCTCTTTTGTCCTATTTTTGATTGTGTTGTTGTAAAACCCCGATCTTAGACTCGTGTATCAAACCCTAGAGTTGGAAATCCTAGATAATGTATTAATAATTATATGAAATATAGTGATGATGTTTTACAATATGTGGAATTGGAGGATTAAATAATTATTTATGAAATGAAATTCAGATGAATAGTGAACGTGAATAGTGAAATGTGAATAGTAACCGTGTGGTTAAAGTGAAGTGATGAGTTAATCACTTTGTATTAACTTAATCATAAAAGCCGAAAAAGGAAGCTTCCCACTAAAGGACAAAAGTGATTTTTGGATTAAAATAATAATTTTCGAATTTTTATGGATTTTTGTGAAGAAAAGGAAGAAAAATTCATATTTTGCAATCCGGACATCGGATCAAGGTGAAATTTTTTATGGATTGCCAAAATATGATGATGGACAGGATAAATGGTCCAAGATTGATTAAAAATCATAAATTAAGGGTCAAGATTGAATGTCGTTTAAGGATAAAAAAAAGCACTTGTGCTTTTTCATTAATTAAAGATTTGACTTTGATAATTTTAATTAATTAAAAGGCATTTTCATTAAATGAAAATCAGCAAAAAGTCAAGGGGAATATTGGACGTGAACAATACCCAGGAGTTGGAGCAAAAATCAATGGTTAAGATTCAAGCTTATCATGTGATGAATGGTTGAGATTAATTTGGAATAAAAAATGATTTTTCATAAAAAAAAACAAAACCCATAAATCATTAGCAACAATGGTTGAAAATAGGGGCTGGCACAAGGCTCAATGACATGGTGGAAATTGCTCGGAAATTTCCTAGCAAAAATATTTAGAAATAAATACCTATAGCAAGAGGGGGGTAAATTATAATTTAGTAGAAAATGGAAGGGTATAAATGGGGGCATGGGGTGAACGACCAAGGCACACCAAACCCACCTTCCAAGCTTGAGAAATTCAAGCAATCCCACCCCCAAACACATTTTTGGTCTTTAGAGAAAGAAGGAGAGAAGGAAAGAGAGAGAAAGAGCCAAGTAGGAAGAGAATTCTCCACTTGAGGTAAGGGGATTCTACCCAAATTTCTTCTGAGTGTTAAGTGAGGTAAAATCATGTTTAGATAATACCTAAGCATGAGAAAATAAGTATAGTTATAATGGCCAAATAGAATTGCCTAAACATAAAAAATTTGGAGTGAAGATCGAGCATTCGGAAAAATCATGTATAAAATGTGTAAATAATACTCCAATATTGCCAAATGATGATTTGGAATGAATTTTTATGATAATTATGATGTTGAAATAATGATATATTAATTTCATGATTTTTGAATTTATGGATTATGCTTAAGTAAAATTATGTTGATTTTTAGTTTATGGAGAAAATGATTTATTTAACCAAGTTAATGATGATGAATTCAAAATTCATAAATTTTTCCATGATATAGTAACTGAGAACTATGTCATGAACAGTAACCTCTGATGAACAGTACCTGCTACAGTAAACGTGAACAGTACTATGAATAGTGAACAGCGTGATTTTGGAAAAAATTGAGATTTATTTTTATGAGGATATATGGATGGAACTTTTAAAGGATTTATGGATAAAAATCCATATAAATGGGTAATAACCAAGTATCTTTATAAGATTAACCTCTATGGGAATGAGGTAATAAATGGTTATAAAGCAAGCATGGAAAGCAACTTAAGACATGAAATGAATGGATAAAATATCTGTTTTTCTTGTATAGGGAAAAAGGAAGGAGAAGGTTGAGGGCACCGACTAAGAAGGTAAGCAAGCAAACCCTTTTGAAAATTTGTTTTATTCTCAAGTATTTATTAAATGTGTTTAAGGGTCGTCATTCCTATAATGTTTTGAAATGATGAATGTTTATAAGTTTTTATGAAAAGTCATGCCGACATATTGATGTCATGTGATGTTCATGGACATGTGCACATGTATGATACATAATGAAGAGGCTTTGGTGGAGGAAGGAGGATCGGGGATCCCTCTTCACCATTGCCAAGTCACTAGGGCTACGGTTGACGGCGTCCTCCCAAGAGGTGGAGGCAAAGGAATGTTATGTCTGAATGAATGCATTGCATTTTCATACATGGATTGAAAAGGAAAGCATGGATTTGAAAATGATGTTTTTAAGGGATGATGCAAATAATTCTCTACATGAGAATGACAAGTCACCTAGTGTAAGAGGTATATAATGCCGGAGAAATCAAAAGTCGTGCATGTAGGAGGCCATGTAGGCATCAAGAGGAAGAGAGGTTCCCCTTGATGAGGCTGTGAAACCCCGACCGTATACGCATCATTTCGACCGTATACGCGTCATTTTAATATTTATAATTTTGTAATTATTTTATGAATAAATGAAAATTCATGAATTATATTGATAGATATGTGTATTGGAGATTGAAATAATGCAATTAGGAATTTAATCCCGTGAATAGTGCACGTGAATAGTAAACGTGCATAGTAATTGTGGATTAAGATATGAGATTAAGAGTTAATCACTTGATTAACCTAATCACAAAAAGTCAAAAGGAGAATTAATCACTACAAGACAAAATAGTATTACTTTTGGATATTTTAATCCAAATTTGGATTTTAGTGAAAAAATAGAAAAAAATTCATAAATTGCAATCCGGGTGTCGGAATTAAATGAAATTTTTTATGGATGGTTAAAAATATATGATGAACATGATGGATGGTATAAGATGTGATGAAACTCACAAATTAATGGCCAAGATGAAGTGTCAAATAGATGTTGAAAAAGTAACTTAACTTTTTATTAAATATGCTTTGACTTTTTAATAAAGTAAATAATTAAAAAAAATAAAATTAAATGAAAATGCAGCATGGCAGGGACGTGCAAGGGGGTTGCTGACTTTTGGGGTCATGATCCAATGGTCACAAATCAAATTTTATCATTAATCAAGGGTTGAGATTAAATTGCTTAAAAATAATTAATTTTAAAATTAAAAAAATAGGATAAAAATAGGGCTGCAATAGGGCTGCTGTAGCAGGCCTAGGGTGGCTGCTCTTGGCTCAAGGCACCTTTTGGAAATTAGAAAAAAACACATTTGCAAATTTACACCTCAAGCAAGGGGGTAAATTGCAATTTAATGAAAAATCAAAAAAGTATAAATAGGGGCATGGGGTGAACGTCCAAAGGCACAATCCCAGCTCCACTTGAGCCATTCCAAGTTCCTAAGCCATCCAAAACACGTTTTGGCCTTGAAAGAAAGAAGGAGAGAAGATTTGAAAGAGAAGGGCCAAGTAGAAGGGGAGTTTTTCTACTTCAGGTAAGGGGATTCTTCCCAAAATTATTTTGGATGTTAAGTAGGGTAAAACCATGCTTAGATAATGCCCAAGCATGAGAAAATAAGTATAGATATAATGTTTAAATGGAATTATGCCAAAACATCAAAAATTTGGAGCGAAGATAGGGTATTTGGGAAGATAGCATATGATATATGAAAATAATTCTCCAAAATTGATAAATGATGATTTGGGATGTATGATTATGATAAATATGATGTTGGAATAATGATATATTTATTTCATGATTTTTGGAATTAAGGATTATGCTTAAGTGAATTTATGATGATTTTTAGTATATGGAGAAAATGATTTTTTTGGCCAAGTAAATAATGATAAATTCAAAATATAAGAAATGTCCAATGATATACTAGGCATAAGGTATGTCATGGTATTTTTTATTTTTGGAAAAAATATCAATTTTTAAAACCCATGAACAGTAACCACGTCGCTGTGAAAATATAAGAAAATGATGATCATGCATTTTTAAGGATAACCTCTATAAAAAATTATAGTGGAAAATAAGGTCATAAATAAATATAAAATATGCATGATAAAGTATGTATATCCTTTTCACTTGTATAGGAAAAGGAAAGGAAAGGATAAAGGAGTCGGGTTAAAGCAAAGCAAAGGTAAGCAAGCAAACTTTTGAAAATGATTTTTATATAGTGCAACTATGGAATATGTCAAATTTGCTTGATTATAAGCAAATTCATACGGAAGTAAGAAGAAATGTTGAAGTATGTGGGAATTGCTTTATCATAAGCAAATCCTTATAAATGAAGAGAAAGATGGAAATAGTTGCATTATAATGGAAAAGGAAAAGTTTTGATTTCCAAAATAGTATTTTGTTTTATCGAATGAATTTAAAATGATTTATTAAAATGTTTTGAAACGGATTTAAGGAAGGCCAACCAATAACCGATTTAAATGAAGATTTCTTTTAAATGACCAAAGGATCATACAAGCATATCTTCGTATAGAAGAAACTTAAGTGTTATGTGGACAAAGAATATGATATATATATATAAAAATGAATTATGCATTAGTATATCCTTTGTTCAAGAAAAATCTAGAAACGAGAAGAAAAATGTTTCCAAAGTCTTTGGTTTCCAAATATTAAAATGTTTTTCAAAATTGTTTTACCGATCAAAAATGATTTATAAACATTTTTTAGCAATGTTTCAAATTTATTATTTCTCAAATATTTCAAATGTTTTAAGAATGTGTCATTTAAATATTTTTAAATTTATTTAAGGTTGGTCATCCTTACAAAATATTTTTATTAACTTGTTAACTTGAGCTATGCCGAGTTATCAAGTTAGAGATAGAAATACAGGCCGAGGTCTGTACTATTTTGAAAGGTTATGCTAGCATCAGATTTTGAAAAGGAAAAAGACACAGATTAAGGTCTGTGGGGTTTTATAAAAAGCATGCTAGCATATGAACGTGAAGAATGTGCACATAAGCTATGTACTAGGTTTATTGTAGAGGATATGCAGACCGGACGCGGTTGCAAGATGGGCCCCCTCTACATAGGCCAAGTCGCTTCAAAAGGCGAAATGCCGGCGGCGCCCTCCCTGAAATGGGAGATGAACACGGATAACTGCTTAGCTCGCGAGTTATCAAATGAAATGGTTTCTCTCCTAAGTAGGAAAGAGTGATCACTTGGTAAGTGTCACCTGCCAGACGGACAGAAACATCATGTATGTTGCATATGCTTGTTTTGAAAGATTTTATGGGAAATGTTTTAAGGACATGAGAATGTCCTTGGAAAAAGGAAGTTTTATGAAAACGTTTTTATGATTATGAAAAAGAGGTCTATATGTTAAGTTTGCAAGCATATGTTTTATGAAAGATTTTATGAAAAGGTTTCTACTGGTTGATAGTAGATCACTTGATAAGTGTCTACTATTGAACAGGAGAAATGCATTTAAATGAAAAACACTTGCTTACTGAGTTTCGACTCACGTTTTGCTTTTCAAACCATAGACAGGTACGACACAGGTCAAGAAGAAAAGGAAAAAGAAGGTATGAAGAAAATTTTATGATATGTTGATCCATATATGGTATGACATGAACATATGATGAGGAGTTTTCAAATTATGTATGTATAAAATGTTCAGGTTAAAATAACCTGTATTGTACAAAAACAAGTATGAATGTTATCAATGATAATTGAGATTTGATGATAAGTATGTGTCTTTATGTGATGAAAGAAAAAGAAAAAAAAATTTTGACGAGATCGAATTAAGTACCCGCCGCGTGATCAGGGCAACAATCCTGATTCACACTTACCAATCGACAAGATCTTGGAGTAAGGGAAAATGTGACGCCTCGGTTCGGGGCGCCACAGAGGCCAAGTCGGAGAAAGCCAGCGTATTGGACCATGCTATGTGAGATGTTCCCTGGGCTAGCGTATCTACACACGAAGGTTTATGTCAGAAATGAAAAGGAAGCATTTGCACATCCAATGTTTATGAAATAATTTTGATGAAAAGGTTTCTGCGCATTTGATAGTTGATCACTTAGTAAGTGTCTTCTATCGATTGGAGAGGAATGCATTTAAAATGAAAAATGCTTGCTTATTGAGTTTCGACTCATGTTTTATTTTTCCAACCTCAGACAGGTGTAGGGAAAGCCAAGAGATGAAAGACATGTGTTGCTAAAGGAAAAGAGGAATCTAGATTTTTGTATGAATAAATGCCCTAATGGGATATAGTGAAAAAGACATAGGTTGTATGAAATTATGAAGTGATGAATAATATGAGAAGTTGATGATTTATGATGATATGGATAAGTCCATTATGAATAATGATGAGTATATGTTTATGTGATGAAAGAAAAGAAAAAAAAGAAAAAAAATTGGACGAGATCCAATTAAGAACCTGCCGCGTGATCAGGGCAACAATCCTGAGTCACGTTTACCAATCGACAAGATCCCGGAGTAAGGTTTCTCGGCACCCCGGTTCAAGGCGCCACAGTTGTACTGTATGGTCATAAGCGTGGATGTTTTGGATGTTGTTGTTTTTCCAATTTTGGAGTGAATAAATATTATTGGTTATAATGATTTATTGTGATGTAGAGTTTGACTCTTTATTCATGTTAGTATTATGCATTACGACATGGCATATATTACTTGGCATGTTCACATATTCATGAGCCATGGCTACTGTTGTGGATTTGTGAAGTGTTATTGTTGGACTATCAGTGATGACTGTTGGACATCCTAATCGAGGATGGGGATGTGATAGCCTTAGTGGCATTGATTTAGACTTACTTGTCTGATATTGGGTTGTAGACCTAATTTGTTTGGCCCTTGTGATTTATATGACGTATATTATGACCTGGTCCGTGGGACTGGTGGTCCTCAAAGTAAGGGTTGAGGCCATAGTCATTTGCGTAATGTGGTGCAGTGTGACACCTCCAGTTTGGATAAAAATATTTCCCGATCTATTTGTATTGTGCAAGGTTGGCCAGTCGTGCTGGGATGTAGTGATGGCAACCTAAGTTGTACAACGGGTTGGATTACAAGGCGAGCTACAAACCTCCCTATTAGATTTGAGACCTTTGTTGAATGGATGGAGAAATGACATGCGTATGATGCATTGATGTACGCTTGGGCATTAACATATGTTTCACATGGATTTAAATCTGATTTGGATTTGGGATTTAATCTATTTTTTCTCAATCCCTACGCATATTGTTTAGTTAAATTTTTCAATTTACATTTATATGCTCTACTTACTGAGTTTGCTCGGATTCATCCTATTTTGGTTCTAGATAACAGGAATACTAGTGGAAACCAACATGGGGTTGGTGTACCAAATCAGGCTATGATTTGATGAAACCAGATCCAGAATTATTTATTTATTTTGATTTTTAGAGCAATGTAGTAAGATGTGAAGTATGTGTTTTATGAATTTAATCATTCAGATCTAGTTTAATTTGAAATTAGTGAAACTCCTGATTATGATGACCTAATGAGTCCTGTTTATTGCACCCGTGTATGTTTTCTTATTATCATCGATTCCATACTTTAGTAGTGACCGTTGACCTTGTCGGCGGGGCATTACAATAGGTTTATAGGTCCTAGTTCCTAAGTGATTCTACTCTCCATGGTTTTGGGATGTTCAAAGATCGCATTGGAGGTGGATGGGTAAGATGGTGAATAGACAAAATGATCAATAGCCTTAGATCCTTGGGGAGAAAAGGACACATGAGATGCAGGGGATGCAGGGCAAGTAGGAATGGGAGATGGATGTGGGTGCAAATGGGAAAAATGATGTGAATGGGCCTCCCCTGCAACCAGTGCCTCCGCTTGAGGTGGGATATACTAGGTAACTATTTCCTCTTATTCTGGTGGAGGATTTCCCACCATCCTTGCATGTAGTTGGACTACCCTAAAAGCCTCTATATCAATTTTTATTCTTGTCAAGGGGGATCTGTTGATAGCATTCGTGGGCTTCAACACTTTAAAAGGCTTCCCATCTAAATCCACATGATAGCAATGAAACTCCGATTTTAGGAATGTGTATGAAACCCTAGAGTTATAAACCCTAGATAATGTAATGATATTTATTTGAAATATATATTAATGATATTTTGCAACATATGGCATTGGAGGATTAACTAGCTAATTATGGAATGTTATTCGGATAAATAGTTAACATGAATAGTAAACGTGGGATTAAGGAATATGTTAAATTAATCACTTTGGATTAACTTAATCATAAAAGACAAAAAAGGAAGCTTCCCATTAAAGGACAAAAGAGGAGTAGAGATTGCTTTTGGATTTTTTCTATGATTTTCGGATTTTAATGGATTTTGAGGAGAAAATATAGAAAGATTCATATCTTACAATCCGGAAGTCGGATTAAGGTGAAATTTTGTATGGATAGCTAAAATATTATGCCGAATATGATGGATGGATTGGATTAAGCCAAATATCATGAAAAATGTGTTTCTTGGAGAGAAAGTAAGCGAGGCTTAACTTTTTCAAAGCAAGTCATTAATTCTACTTTCTACTTTTTGAAAAAGTAGCTTAAGATATGATATTTTAATGAAATAAAAAATACGAAAATCCCCCAAAGTCCACCATGGGAAAACATGAGCTAGCATGGGGATTTGTGCCAAAAATGCAATGGTTGAGATGAGCTCAATCAAGGATAATCAACGGTTGAGATTAATCATGTCTTTTGATGACAATCAAGCAATTAATGGATGGATCAGCTATGGAAACTTGTGGCCAGCAATTTTCAATCTAGGATAATGGGAAGTTGCTTGGTAATAACATGGAAATGATATATTTATAATTTAATCCAAAATTCAAGGGGGTAAATTGCAATTTCATGAAATTTGGAATGATATAAATAGGGGAGGGCGCCTTGAACGAATTTCACATCCATCCCAAGCTCAAAATACTTGAGCAAGCTCATTTCCCCACCCCATCCATGTTCTGAGCAAGAAAGGAGGAGAGACAGGAAGGGAAGAGAGAGAAAGGGAGCAGGAAAGGAGATTTTGGCTCACTTAAGGTAAGTGGCTCCTCCTCAAATTTGTGCATGATGTTATTTAGGGTATAACATGCTTAGCAGATGCCTAAGTATGATTAAATAAGTGTAGTTATCACGCTAAATTGGAATTATGCCTAAACATCGAAATTTTGGAGTAAGGATAAAGCCTTCGGGAAAATCATGCATAAAATGAGTAAATAATTCTCCAATATTGCTAAATGATGATTTGAGATGAATTTTTATGATAGTTATGATGTTGGAATGATGATATATTGATCTCGTGATTTTTGGATTTAAGGATTATGCTTAAGTGAAATTATGATGAATTTTAGTATATGGAGAAAATGATTTAATTGGCCAAGTTAATGATGATAAATTCGAAATTCATGAATTTTTTCATGATATACTAACTAAGAGCTATGTCATGGTATTTTTTATTGTTGGAAAAAATGTCAATTTTTGGAACCCATGAACAGTACCTAACTCGTTGTGAACAGTAACCCTGATGAACAATAATTGTGAACATTACCATGAACAGTACCCATGAACAGTAAACAGTGTAAATTAAGTAAAAATAAGATTGATATTTATAAGGAATGATATTAGTTCTATAAAGCATTAGGGTAAAAAAACCCATAGGGAGTAGAAATCTAATAACTTTTAGGTTTAACCTCTATAGGAAGTACGGAAGGTCATAAATGATTATGACACATATATGGTAAAGTGTAAAATATCATTTTTACTTGTATAGGAAAAGGAAAAGAAAGGATAAAGGAGTCAGATTGAAGCAAAGCAAAGTAAGCAAGCAAACTTTTTAAAAATGATTTTAAATATTTTTTTATTGCAACCATGAAAAATATCGGAATTGCTTTATCATAAGCAAATCCTTATGAAAATGAGGAGAAATGTAGAAATGGTTGCATTATGATGGAGAAAGGAAAATTATGATTTTCATGAATGGTTTACGAAAAGGTTTCTATTCCATTGGTAGTTGATCACTTGGTAAGTGTCGCTTACCAGACGGACAGAAACGTAATGCATGATGCGTATGTTTGTTTTGAAAAAATTTTATGGAAAATATTTTGTTTCTCTCCTAAGGAGGAAGGGTGATCAATTGGTAAGTGTCACCTACCAGACAGACAGAAACGTAATGCATGATGCATATGCTTGTCTTGAAAAGATTTTATGAAAAATATTTTAAGGACATGAGAATGTCCTTAGAGAAAGGAAATTTTTATGAAAAATATTTTTATGTCCATGGAAAGGAGGTTTCATGTTAAGTTTGCAAGCATATTTTTTATGAAAGGTTTTATGGAAAGGTTTCTATTACATTGGTAGTTGATCACTTGCTAAGCGTCTCCTATCGAATGGAGAGAAATGCATTTACGAATGAGTTACATGAATGGTTTACATGAATGATTTTCATGAATGGTTTACGGAAAGGTTTCTATTCCATTGGTAGTTGATCACTTGGTAATCGTTTTCTATCGAATGGGGAGAAATGCATTTAAATGAAAGAAAAATGCTTGCTTATTGAGTTTCGACTCATGTTTTGTTTTCCCAACCTTAGACAGGTGCAGGGAAAATTCAAGTGATGAAAGACATGTTCTCGCTGAAAAAGGAAAAGAGAAATCTACAAAGGTTAGTAGATTATTGTGTGAATAATTTCCCTAATGAGATATGGTGAAAAAGACAGGTTGTATGAAATTATGAAGTTATGAATAATATGAGAAGTTAATTATTTATGATGATATGGATAAGTCCATTATGAATGATGAATGGTGTGGAATGCAAAGACATGAAATGATGATGGAAGATGAAAGAAAAGAAAAAAAATTGGATGAGATCCAATTAAAAATCCCGCCTTGTGATCAGGGCAACAATCCTGAGTCACGTTTACCAATCGACAAAATCCCAGAGTAAGGCTTCTAGGCACCCCGGTTCGGGGCGCCAAAGAAATTAGTATCAAAGCAAGGATTGGTAAATAGGCGGGAGAATGAGAAAATAAAGAATCATAAAAGGATATGTATGATATACAGAAGATGGTATCAGAGCAAGGTTTTGTAAATAGGCGTGGAAAGAGAAAATTAAGGATGATGATAGGAAATATGTGATACCACAAAAGTAGGTATAAAAGTATGCATTGATAGATAAGCAAAGATACTTTTTATGATGAGACAAGAATGGTATCATATCAAGGAATGGTAGATGAGTATAGAAAGAGTAAATGAAATGAAAGAAAAGATATGATACCACAGGAAGTTATATCATAACAATGATTGGGAAATAGATGTAGAAAGAATAAAGGAATGGAAGAAATAGAAATCATGATATTTATATATCATGATATAGAATTTGAATGACATGAATCAAGGAAGAAAGGAAATTGTTTGGAATTATTTTCTAATCTTGATGCATTGGAAGATAGGTGCGAGAGGATTATCTCTCCACGATAATGATGAAAGGGATGATAAAGGCCCTTTCTGGTTTGCAAAAACTGGAAAGGAAGATAAGGAAAGAAATATTTTATACTGACTTAGTCAGTAGTCTACACTAGTATAACCTAGTTGTAGACACTATAGACGAAGTTAGCAAAAGTCTCTTCTGACTTTTGAAAAAAATCAATGATGTTTTGATAATCTTTGCTATAAAATTAAATTTACACATATATGTCATGTGAGAGCAGTGGATACTGACCTCTTTATTAGAGATGATTAATGATTGATAATATGATAAGATGAAAATTGCGCAGTAGAAGCGTGATGGAAAACGACAGGTTTTGAGACGAAACTGTTGGTCCCGAGTTGATGGCTAAACCCAAGAGGGGAGGGGTGAATTGGGTTCTTTAAAATTTCTTTGGTAAACTTAAAAAATCTTAACCCCTTGAAAAAGTTAATCCCCTTTTTAAGCGAATGGAGAGCAAATAAGATAAAGCAGTAAAAATAAGTAGAACACAAGATTTATAGTGGTTCGGGCAAACCTTCCCTACTCCACTCTTCCAAGCTCACACTCCGTTGTGACTTGGGTTCCACTATGTATTCCAAGAATACACTTAGAGTCACCGCTCTCTTCTAGATTCAAAGCTCTAGGGGGCATACACAACTAGAGCCACTTGCTCTCTTCTAGATTCAAAGCTCTAGGGGGCATACACAACTAGAGCCACTTGCTCTCTTCTAGATTCAAAGCTCTAGGGGGCATATACAATCACTTGCACAAGTAGGTGATGAGTCTCACTCCAATCACACCCTACTTTGCATACACTTGATCTTAGCTACCCAAGCTAAATCAAGATTTATACAACCAAATAAAGAAATGAATAAAAACTACACTTTACAGATTTGTGTAGGCAGTTTTGAGCTCGAGGAAGAAATCAAAGACAGCTGGGATGATGATCGTTGAAGCAACTTGCAGTTTGAAGCTCTTTCTTCCTTTGAAACACTCAAATATGGAGAAAAGGGATTTGAAAGTCTTTCTTGCACTTCTTTTCTCTCTATGATCCTTAGAGTAGTGTCACTTTCTTTTTCTCACGTTCATTTGAATGTCCTTTTATAGATTGAGGAAAATGTGAACGTTGTAGATGTGGTTGGCGTGCAATAAATGAACTCCAACGTTCGAAAATTTGACCGTTATACTCCAAGTCGAAGATGAAGTCGACTTGGCCTGCGACTTGGCTTCCAAGTCGTTCATGGAGTCGACTTGGCCTGCGACTTGGGTTCTTCAGAAACTCAAGTTTGAGACTTGGGTCGACTTGGCTTTCAGACTTTAACTCAAGTCGATCCTGAAGTCGACTTGGGTTGCGACTTGGCTTGGTCTATTGCAAAACGCCTTGATCTTCTTGAAATGTCTTGAATCTTGCAAACCATTTGAAAGCTTTGAGTCCTTGCTTTGCTTTGGACTCACTTGGTC
Organism: Annona cherimola; assembly: GCA_030490835.1. Classification (NCBI taxonomy): domain Eukaryota; kingdom Viridiplantae; phylum Streptophyta; class Magnoliopsida; order Magnoliales; family Annonaceae; genus Annona; species Annona cherimola. The sequence continues at coordinate 50,607,865 of CM059972.1, read as the reverse complement.
TTTATGACTTAGGTATTACTCCATTTGGAAGCTAGCTTGAAGATTTGCTTTGAGCTTGATAGACTTGATTTGAATGTAGAACATGATTCTTGACTTTGAAATTGATTCATTTATTTTTCATCTTGATTCCTTGGACTTGAGTGATAAATCCTCTTGAATATCTTGAAAACTGCATCTTTGAAAGTTTGAACATCTCAAGTCGTGGATGGAGTCGACCTGGCCTGCGACTTCACCCAAGTCGCACCTGGAGTCGACTTCGTTTGCGACTTCGTTATGTTCGTTTCCACTTTTCAGCTCTGGATACTCCAAGTCGATTCTGGAGTCGACTTCGTCTGCGACTTGGCTTCCCAAGTCGCAAGTGGAGTCGACTTGACCTGCGACTTCACCTGTTGCCTTTTGGGATTCATTCTCAAGTCGATATTTGAGTCGACTTTGGGATCGACTTCACACAAGTCGAAGTCCAAGTCGACTTGGAGATCGACTTGACCTCTTTGCTTTCCTTAAACATTTAGCAAACATATTAGTACTTTTTATATACTCAAAATTAGTTCTTGTTAATCATCAAAACTCAAGATTTGGTCAATTTTATTGTTTTAAACATTGTTTCCAACAGAAACCTATTGTAAGGGGGGGAGGATTATGAAACTCCGATTTTAGGAACGTGTATGAAACCCTAGAGTTATAAATCCTAGGTAATGTAATGATATTTATATGAAATATATATTAATGATATTTTGCAATATATGATATTGGAGGATTAAATAGCTAATTATGAAATGTTAATTCGGATAAATAGTAAATGTGAATAGTGAAATGTGAATAGTAAATGTGAGATTAAGGAATATGTTAAGTTATCACTTTGGATTAGGGGTGCAACTTGGTCCGAGTACCCACAGGTCGACCCGCTGGGTACCCGAAATAGGATCAGTTCGGTTCCATGGTAACTACCCATAGGGTCGATTCGGTTCTGGGTATTAAATACTCGTTCGAATTCGAGTTAGGGTCGATTCCAGTGCTGGTACCCGGAATCGACCCTGATTTCATATTATATCAGAATTCGGCAGCCCTAAATCCCTAATGCCTGCGATCGACATTCGAATGCCCTAAACCCCTCTTCCTCGTCTATCATCTCCAAGTCCGCCGTCGTCCGCCCCCCCCCACCAAGGCACTCAAATCGGACGGCGCTGCGCCGCTGGCCGCTGGCTCCTCTGCTACTCCCTCCTCTCTCCATCAACGGTGCTGCCTCCTCTACTACTCCCTCCTCTCTCCATCGGACGCCGCTGCCAATCCTGTTTTCTCCTCCGCGCTCATTGCTCACGATCGACGCCCTCTTCCAGTCGTTCGCCCTCATCCGCTCCGACGCCGGACGCCCTGCGGCCCTCGTCCGCTCCCTCACTACCTCCAATCTCCACCTCTAAAGTCTAAATCTGCCCTTGTCCGCCACCCCCACCAACTCTCATCAATCTCGCTTGTAGCGCCTCCCCATCTGCAACTGTGCGGCTGATAACTCGTATTTTTACGAGTTATCATGACCCATTTCAGACTTAATTTGTGTGTTAGTTTGAGAGATTAAGCATAGTTTACACTTATTTAGCTTAATTTTCACCCGCTTTGTATTTTAGGAGTATTAATTAGTTTTTAGGCAATTTTAGCATTATTTAGGCAATTTTAGTTTATTTATTTAGTTTTTCCATCTTTTGCAGGAAGGACGGGACGTACGTTGGCAGAGTAGACGAGTTGAATGCCAGCTGAGGCACCAGAGGTGGATGGCGCCTAGGCGCCACCCTACGCGCCTTGACCATTTGCAGCACACACAACTGACATGCAAGGCATTCCAGAGAGTTGGCGCCCAGGCGCCACTTCTCTACATGAAATGCAAGTCAGAAGCCACAAATCAGGTGGTGCAGTCCAGGGAGTTGGCACCTAGGCGCCAGTGCAAGAATTCCTAGGGTTTCCAGAATGTGTCCAAACTACTCAGCACACAGAGAGTTGGCGCCTAGGCGCTAATACGCATTCGTACGTGAATATTCTAGTGCGTAAGCTGCGCAAATAGGACTCTATATATAGTTCCTAGGGGTTCGCACACGAAAAAAGAGAGAAGAAAGGAGCCTGAGAACGAACTACAGTGCAAGAGAAAGCGGAAATCAAGATTGAAGCTCGGATTGAAGAAAGGATTCAAGTCCCGTTGGTGGAAATAGCCGGAAAACAGTTTTTCTTATTCTTTCCAATTTTCTTTCTCTGCCCTTATGGATACATTTTTATTTAGATGTATTGGATGTTAAGATCATGTCTTTGAGCTAAACCTCCATTAGATGGATAGTTAGGATGAACTGTATTCTAAACTATATTGTTTCTTAGTTCTTAGAATATTCAGTAATGAATACTCAAGCTTATATATGAGTGTGTATGACTTACCTTTACATGTGTGAGTTTAATGCTTTTACAAGATTAGCTACCTTGTAGGATGATTTAATTGCTTGATTTATCCTTGGAAGAGAAACATCTTTGCCAGATCCAGGTGCAAGGCATAGGTTTCGAACTTTGTGTAATGAGAGTTGTTTAATGGATAGGAATATACCGTTAAACCCTTTGTAGTCATTATACAAGTTATGCAATTATCAATTTTATTTTATTTAATGGCATGGGAACATAGCACTTAAGTAGGGTGTAATTAGCTTTATATACTGTTGGAAAACATATATAAAGATATATGAACTTGGGCTAGTAAATCCATATGCAATCCACTTAAAAAGAACCAGCGCAATATAGTTTAGATTCAAGGATTCCGATCTATCCATCTGTCATCCCTAATCAGCAAACTCGCTTTTAGTATCCAGTAGTCTCGTGATCTCTACTCTGATTTCTTTTTGCAATCGTTAGCTTAGTTAGATCACAAAACTAAAATTTTACATCCATAGAACGCAGTTTAACTAATTAATAATTCGGTTAACAATTCCTCGTGGGAACGATACTCTACTCACTCTTTATTACTTGACACGGCACGTATACTTGTGTAAATAGCGAACATTTTAATTGATATATACGCAGCTCGTCAGCGGCCTTTGGCAGTCAGCCCTCGACGACGACGATGACGAGTCGACGCGCTCCTCCCCTCGATGGCCGACGACCTTCCTTCTCATCCCAAATCCCGTCGTCTTGGGCAGTTTCTCTGTTCTTCTTACTTCATTTCTTTCTTCTCTTGTAAAAATTGAGTGAGATTTCCTCATATCAATTAATAAAATTCCTTGAATCGTTCCTTTTATTAGTTCGGATCCTAACACTGATGATGCGAGTTTATCATTAGCATCTCAGCTTGGTTCTATTTAGAGAAGGTGAGTACCGGTGAATCAGTGCATGGTTGGGGAATTGATTTGGTTACGGAGAGACTTCTTCTCTTTCCATTGCCAATGCACTCATATCTCTCTACGTGTAATACAGAGATTTCGTTGCTGCAGAGAAAATTTTGGTAGATTGAAGGTTAGAGATGCCGTCTCTTGGAACGCAATGATTGGTGGGTTTGCAGCGAGGAAGAATTTCAGAAGCACTGGATCTGCTGCGCCAAATGTAGTTAAAAGAAAGGATCCAACCTAACCTGGTTACATCTGTATCCATTCTTCACCTTTACAAAGATTCATGTCTGGACAATTAATCATTTAGCGGTGATTTATTTTGCTGTGTTTTATGCATGAGGACAATTAAATTAACAGGTTATTCTATTTCTAGTTCATGTTTGTTGCTGCATAATGCATGATAATACAATTTTTTAGGAACCAATTTGGAACCAGAACCGGAACCGACCCGCCCTTAAAAAAATAGGGTAGGGTAGGCTCCCAACCGACCCGGCCTAAAATAGGGTAGGGTAGAGGTTTTCTAAAATTGGGTAAGGGTAGGTTCCACCTCTACCCGGACCAACCCGCACCAAGTTGCACCCCTACTTTGGATTAACTTAATCATAAAAGACAAAAAAGGAAGCTTCCCACTAAAGGACAAAAGGGGAGTAAAGATAACTTTTGGATTTTTTTTTATGATTTTCGGATTTTAATGGATTTTGAGGAGAAAATATAGAAAGATTCATATCTTACAATCCGGAAGTCGGATTAAGGTGAATTTTGTATGGATGGCTAAAATATTATGCCGAATATGATGGATGGATTGGATTAAGCTAAATATCATGAAAATTGTGTTTCTTGGAGAGAAAGTAAGCGAGGCTTAACTTTTTCAAAGCAAGTCATTAATTCTACTTTTTACTTTTTGAAAAAGTAGCTTAAGATATGATATTTTAATGAAATAAAAAAATACAAAAATCCCCCAAAGTCCACCATGGGAAAACATGAGCTAGCATGGGGATTTGTGCTAAAAATTCAATGGTTGAGATGAGCTCAATCAAGGATAATCAACGGTTGAGATTAATCACGTCTTTTGATGAAAATCAAGCAATTAATGGATGAGATCCAATTAAAAATCCTGCCATGTGATCAGGGCAACAATCCTGAGTCACGTTTACCAATCGATAAGGTCCCGGAGTAAGGCTTCTAGGCACCCCGGTTCGGGGCGCCACAATAGCACTTAAGGATTTTAGTAATCCATGTGTCATAAGGTAATATCCCTCTAGGGTTCTCCATCTTGATCTCCAAGGCTTCCAAAAATAATTGAGACAAGTCAACTCTATACATTTGACTACTTTCCATAAGATTTCTGCCTCTTGAGGATTAACTTGGTTCCGACCTCCTCCTTTTGGATAAATGTAGTGAGTTATTAAGAGTCTCAATACTCTCAATTGTGATGACAAGTCCATATAATGTAAAAATTTAATATCTAGATGATATTTGTTGTTGTTTGTTAACTCATTATACATCCTTGTTAGAGTCATATTTTCTAGAAGTGGATCTTCATTGCAGGGAACTTTAATTATATCTCCCACTCTTAACGAGGCATTTGATTTTGTTACTCCATGACCTTGGCCTAGATCAATCTCAATACCTTTTACGAATGTATTCAACTCTTCTTGGTTCCACGGAAGTAGAATAATCTTGTCAAATTTGTATAAATCTTCCCATTGTCTTTAAGTAGAGCTGTCCAACCCTGAAAATCCAATAGTTATTTTGTACCAAATTCATATTCTTTTAGAAAATCAAAGTCAATGATCTCTAGGGTAAACATTTTCCTCTCAAAGAAATGTTTATAAAATTGTTATGTTGTCTCTCGTCTCTAAAATTTTCAATGGGCATTTTTAACACTTGTGCCCTTGGAGCTGGAATGCCTTTCTTTTTTTCCACCAACTTCCATTTCATCACTAATTTCAATGCTTTGAATTCTATGCACTAAAGTAGAGACCTTCATGGAATCGAACCCGTTGACCTGTGGAGGTAGTTGCCACATCCCTAGCTTGCTTGGACGATGTCTGTTGCCATCTTGGAACATCCTCCCTAGTATTTGACTTGGAAGGGCTAGATACAGGTAGTTTAAACGGCTTGGAGACTAGTTTGGCACCCATTTGTAGTATAGGGAAAAGCTATCTTGGAGATTAGATGAGATTGAACCTTAGGGGACTTGAAAATCAAAAATTTTGAGATGGGTTTTTGTGAGAATTTTGAGATTTGAGAGGGATAGGAGAAATACAAGATGAAATTAATAGCTTGATTCAGCGCCTAAATGAGGAGGAAGACAATCTGACGCTCATGGAGTCAATTCTGAACTCTAAGTTGCGTTCAAAGTCAACTTCACTTTGCCGAGTTAACTTTGGTGAAGTTGACTTGGCATCACCGACTCAAGTGTGAGTACATCCTATGTGTTACCCATCTAACCCATATTAACTTAAAAAATCATTTAGCATTTATAGCAACCATAAATAACATATTTGCGCAATAATTTTGCAGTTTCGCACCAGAAATTGAAGCTTCAATATTAATCATACCCATTTCATTTCTTATCTTATAAAATGATTTATTTTCCAGTGGTTTGGTAAAAATATGTGCAATTTGGTCTTCAGTTTTGACATGTTCCAAACAAATATCATAATTTTCAACATGTTTTCTATTGAAATGATGTCTAAATCTACGTGTTTAGTCCTAGAATGCAGTATGAGACTTTTAGTCAAACAAATAGTGCTTGTGTTATCACACCTAATTGGTATATCTTTATAGTCCATGTCATAATCTCTTAATTGTTGTTTCATCCATAAGAGTTGGGCACAACAACTTCCAGCAGTAATATATTCGGATTTTGAGGTAGATAGAGCAAGATAGGTTTATTTCCTTGAGAACCATTAAACTATCATGCTCTCTAGGAATTATAAGTTCCACTAGTACTTTTTCAATCTACTTTGTAGCTAGCAAAGTCCGCATCTAAGTAACTAATTAGATCAAATGTTGAGCCCTTATGATACGATAGGCCAAGATTGATAGTTTCAATCAAATATCTGAAAATTATTTTTATAGCTATCGTGTGGGATTCTTTGAGATATAATTTTAATCTAGAACACGTAGAAATGCTAAATAATATGTCCGGTCTAGATACAATTGTTGGAATCAATGAAAAAATAGCAAAATCTAACTTTTGATGATTAATAATTCAATTTGAGTAAGTTTTGGCTACTAACATGTTTTGTGAAATGATTAAAGGATATAAAAATGGAAAATATGAAGACTGACGGGTCAAGTTGATTCCCAAGTCGACTTAGGCATTGACTTAGGTCAAGTCGCTCCCCAAGTCAACTCCAGCAGCAACTTCAAACGCGATTTTATGGCCAGCGCTGAAAATGAGGAGCAAGAGCTGCCGAAGTCGCACTCGAAGTCAACTTCTCATGCGACTTGGGTGAAGTCGCAGATCCAAGTCGACTCCGGTATCGACTTCAAGAACTCAGAACTGCCAGCACTGAATTTGGGAATTCAAAAAGTGAAGTGGCATACCCAAGTCGACTCCACATACGACTTGAGTGAAGTTGGAACCAAAGTCAACCCAAACATACGACTTGGACAGAAATCAAGTCCAAGACAAGCAGAATTACATGAACAAATCAAGGGATACTCAATTGGACAATTCTATGAGATCCAAGAATCAAGCATTCCAACTTCAAGATATGAAGTTAAAAGATTTCAAGAAAAATCATCATACCGAGCTACAAGTAAAAGAAATCAGTGGAAAAACAATTAATATGAAGAATATCAAGCAACCAAGGTCACATCCAAGAATTTCAAGTTCATCAAGCAAGTACAGAAAGTGAAGTCTCACCTGAAGTCGACTTCACCTACGACTTGGGTCAAGTTCAAAACCAAGTTGACCTGAGGAGGAACTTGAGGAGCTTGCAGAAAACCGAAGTCACACCCAAAGTCGACTCCAATCTGCGACTTGGGTGAAGTCGCACACGAAGTCGACTCCACCTGCGACTTGGGTCGCAACGGTCTGAAAATTTTTGAACGTTGGCGCATTAAATGCGCGCCACCTACTTCAAAATGTTCGAATACCCTCATCATTTATATAAGGCATTCAAGACTGACGTGGAGGGTAGCTGAAACTTCATTGATTGAGCACAACTTTCATTTCTAAGAGCATTAAGTGATCAAGACAACATCCAGAAGAAGAACCTTGCATTCAACCTGTCAAGAGCTACTTGTCGAACCATTCAATCTTCTTCACAAGTTCTTCTCCGCGCTAAAATTTGCCTCTACACATCAGTAAAGTGTAGAAACTTTCTTTATTCCTTTTTCTATTGTATTGAACTTGATTTAGTTTCAGCAACTAAGATCAAGCGTAAGCAAAGTAGTGTGTGATTGGAGTGTTACTCATCACCTACTTGTGCTAAGTCTGTTTTAAGCCCCCTAGAGCTGTGAATCTAGAAGAGAGCAGAAGCTCTATTGTATTTGGTGAAATACTTAATTGAACCCAAGTCACAACGGTGTGACCTTGGAGGAGTGGAGTAGGGAAGGTTGTCCCGGACCACTATAATTTGTGTGTTTTTTTTGCTGCTCTTAAATCTTTGTTTTATTTGCTTCAAGGGGCTAGATCGTAACAGGGGCTGTATTCAAGATTATTTAAAATAATTTTAAAAACCCAATTCACCCCTCCCCTCTTGGGTTAAGCCATTAACTCAGGACCAACAAGTGATATCAAAGCAGGTCTTTGAGTTTTATCAAAGAGATCTTTTATATAATGGAAAACCAATCTACTTCCGTTCCCGCATTTGCCGAAGGCTAATCTTTTACTAGGCCACCTTTGTTTGATGGGAATAATTTTGGCTATTGGAAGCTACATATGAAATAACTCATCATGGCTACAGATATGGACTCTTAGATTGTGATCCAAGACGGTGTGACTTTGCCAATTGATGAAAGAGCTTCCAAATGGACCGATGAGGAAGTGAAAATTGTTAAGAGCAACGATAAGGCCATGAATTCATTATTTTGTGCTCTTACTGCCACTGAATATGATAGAGTATTCTCTTGTTTGACCGCCAAAGAAATATGAGGTACATTAACATCTATCTATGAAGGAGCCTCTCAGGTCCAAGGGACAAGAAGAAACATTTTGATTGGAGAATTGGAAAGTTTTAAAATGTTGGATACTGAGAACATTTCTAAAATGTTTGCTAGATTTTCAAAAATTACTAATGCTTTGAAAGGTCTTGGAAAAGCTATCTCAGAATCTGAACAGGTTATGAAGATTCTAAGAGCCCTACCAGAATCATGGACTCTGAATATCACTGCAATAGAAGAACCAAGGACCTAAACACATTGAAGCTGGAAGACCTCATTAGCTCATTAATGTCACATGAGATAATTAAGAAAAGAAATGAAGATCACCACAAAGGAAAGAGAAAAATTGCATTAAAAGTCACTCAGAACTCGGATGAGTCCACCTCCTCATCTCATAATGATGATGAAGACATTGCTCTGCTAACTCATAGATTTCGAAAGTTTGTAAGGAAAGAAAAGAACTTCAAAGGTTTCAAAGAGAGACCTCGAAAAGAGAAAAAGAAAGAGGTTATAAGATGTTATAGATGTGGCGGTATGGGACATATGCAAGCTCAATGTCGTACACCGGAAAAAAAATCAAATGATCATCAAGAAAAGAAGGAAAGATATGAAAGCTGAAAATTCTAGAAGCCTAAGGGAAGAGGAATGTACGTGAATGAAGAAACTTCATCAATAAGTAGCTCCTCAAATGATGATCTTGAAGCAGCAAATTGCGCAAGAATATGCTGCATTGCACAGATTGAGCAAGAAGAAATCTTGTTGTGTTTAAACACAACAGAAGTTTTGAAAGAGCAAACATCTCAACAAAATGTACAAGTAATGAAGAGGTAACTTTTAAACTTAATTATTCTCAATCTACTCACTCTTCTATACAAAAGTGTCTCAAATGTGCTGAATTAGAAGAATTACAACAAGCGTATGATTCATTATATGAGGAAATCAAAAAACTAGAAAGCAAATTATCATTGAAGAAACAACAATGTAATTCCATTATTATTGTAAATGGAAAACTAGCAGAAAGAACAACAAAACCGAAAGAAGAAATTGAACTGCTATTGAAAGAAGTGGAGAAATTGAAAAAGGAGATTGAATCCTTAAATGAATCATTAACTAAGTTCTCTAATCCAGGAGAGAGTGTGAAAATGTTTCTGAACATGACCTCTCAAAACAATAGAAGAGGTCTTGGATACTCCACATTTGAGCAAGGAGAAAGCAGCAAATCAAATGTGCCAAAACTTGGGAAAAATCAAGCTAAAGCTGCACCTATCTACAAACCAAAAGGGAAACAAGTTATTTGGACTAGAAGGCCAACCTTTGAACCACAACATACTTGGAGACCTACTCCTAGATTACCAATGGCCTGTAACTTTTGCGACAAGATGGGTCACAAAATTTATCAATGCAACTTTAAGAAACTATATGACTATGGTGCAAAATTAGTTTGGGTTCCAAGGAACACTAGATTTGGGCTTTCAAGATTAGAACAACATAGATTAAACCAGTTTACTAACCTAAATGGACCCATAAAATGGGTACCAAAGAGATAAGCTCTATTTGCTCATTTTTCAGGTATGTTTCAATGCAAAGGCAAACAACGTTTGGTTTATGGATAATGGTTGCTCAAGGCATATGACTGGAGAAAGAAGCTTGCTTCATAAACTCAAGCCTTGCAACGATGGAACGGTTGCTTTTGGAAATAACGAGAAAGGTAAAATCAAAGGAAAAGAAAACATTTATAGTATTTCAAATGCATGTATTAAGGATGTATTATTTGTTGAAGGACTTAAGCACAATCTGATGAGTATTAGCCAATTATGTGACAAAGGGTACAAGGTTATGTTTGAATCATCTATATTCAATGTATTTGATGAAGAACATATCATGTTTAGTGGAAAAAGACTTAGAAATATATATTTGGTTTCACTTGACGAACTAAATGATCAATGTTTAATGGCCAACCATGGGTTTGGCAAAAGAGGCTTGGGCATATAAACATGTCAAAAATTAAGACCTTATGGAAAAAGAGTTTAGTAGAAGGATTGCCAAAATTGAAATATGACAAAAACAAAATTTGCAAGGCATGTCAACTGTCAAAACAACCTAAAATGCCTTTTTCCTCCAAAAGGAAGATTTCCACCACCAAGTCACTTGAATTGCTACACATGGATCTATATGTGTGAAACTCCGATCTTAGACACGTGTATAAAACCCTAGGGTTGTAAACCCTAGGTAATATATTTGGAAAATATACATTCATATGAAATATGTGGGAATATAGGTTACAATAATTATTTATGAAATTCGGATGAATAGTGCATGTGAATAGTAACTAAGGTGATTAAGAGTTAATCACTTGGATTAACTTAATCATAAAAAGACAAAAAGGGAGATTTAATCACTAGAGGACGAAATAACAATTCTTTTTTATATTTTAATCCAATTTTGGATTTTAGTAGAAAATTAAAGAAAAATTCATAATTTGCAATCCGGGCGTCGGATTTCGACGAATTTTTTTGTGGATGGTTAAAAATTCATGATGAACATGATGAATAGGTTAAGATGTGATGAAAATCACCAATCAAGGGTCAATATTAAACGTCAAATGGAGATCAAAAAATAACTTATCTTTTTAATTAAATTCTATTTGACTTTTTATTAAATTAAATAATTAAAAAAATAAAAATAATAAATGAAAAGAATAAATTGCAGGGGTGGTTGGATAATTGGCCAAAATCAACCGTCCAAATTCATCATGATCATAAATCAAGGGCTAGGATTTAATTAGCTTAAATTAATTAATTTTAAAAATAAAATAGGGTTGCAATAGGGGGGCTGGAGCAGCAGTAGGGTGGGCTGCACAAGGTGCCATGCACTTTTTGAAATTATAAAAAAACACATTTGCAATTTAACACCTTTAGCAAGGGGGGGTAAAATCCAATTTGATGAAAAATCAAACCCTATAAATAGGGGGCAGGGGTGGACATCCAAGAGCACATTCACCCAGCTCCAAATTGAGCAAATCCCAGCTCCCAAACCCTCCCACATGTCCAAGGAAATAAAGGAGAAAGTTAGAAAGAGAAAGTGTGAGAAAAAGAGGGATATCTCCACGTCGGGTAAGTAATTTCTTTTCAAATTTTTTTTGGGTGTTAAGTAGGGTAAAACCATGCTTAGATAATTCCTAAGTATGAGAAAATAAGTAAAGTTATAATGTTTAATTGAAATTATGCCGAAACATCAAAAATTTGGAGCAAAGATAGAGCATTCGGGAAGATAGCATATGATATGTGTAAATAAAGCTCTAAAATTGATAAATGATGATTTGGGATGAATTAATATGATAAATATGATGTTTTAATGATGATATATTAATTTCATGATTTTTGGAATAGAGGATTATGCTTAAGTGAATTTATGTTGATTTTTAGTATATGGAGAAAATGATTTATTTAGCCTAGTTAATGATGATAAATTCAAAATGTATGAATTTTTCCTTGATATACTAAGCATAAGCTATATCATGGTATTTTTTATTTTTGGGAAAAATGTCGATTTTTGGAACCCATGAACAGTAACCCACGTTGCTATGAACAGTAACCTCGGGTGAACAATAAACTTGAACAGTACCCATAAACAGTAATGTGCTACAGTAATTTACTACAGTGACATGAACAATAATTATGAACAGTAAATAGCGTGATTTTGGAAAAAATTGAGATTTATTTTTATATTTTATGAGGATATATGGATGGAATTTTTAAAGGATTTATGGATAAAAATCCATATAAGAAGGTAATGACCAAGTATATTTATAAGATTAACCTCTATAGAAATGAGGTAATGAATGATTATAAAGCACTCATGGGAAGCAATCTAAGACATGGAATGATATAGATAAATATCATTTTTCCTTGTATAGGAAAAGGAAAGGAAAAGGAGGAGGACACAGACTGAGGAGGTAAGCAAGCTATATGCTTTCTAAAATATTTTTAAATGATTGCAAATTATTTGATCACATGTTTTATGAATTATATTTAAGGGCGGGCATTCCTTTAATGTTTTGAAATGATGAATGTTTATGAGTTTTTATGAAAAGTCATGCTGGCATATTGATATCATGTGATGTTCATGGACATGTGCACATGTATGATGTATAATGAAGAGGCTTTGGTGGAGGTAGAAAGCAGATCAGAGGGTCCCCCTTCACTATTGCCAAGTCGTATGGGCTGTGTGCCGACGGCGTCCTCCCCAGAAGTGGAGGCAAAGGAATGTTATGTGTGAATGAATGCATTGCATTTTCATACATGGATTGAAAAGGAAAGCATGGATTTGAAATGATATTTTTAAGGGATGATGCAAATAATTCTCTACATGAGAATGACAAGTCACCTGGTATAAGAGGTATATAATGCCAGAGAAATCAAAAGTCATGCATGTAGGAGACCATGTAGGCGTCAAGAGGAAGAGAGGTTCCCCTTGATGAGGCCAAGTCGGAGACAGCCGGCGTATTGGACCATGCTATGTGAGATGTTCCCTGAGCTAGTGTACCCACACACGAAGGTTTATGTCAGGAATGGAAAGGAAGCATTTGCACATCCAATGTTTATGAAATAATTTTTATGAAAAGGTTTCTATTCCATTGATAGTTGATCACTTGCTAAGTGTCTCCTATCGAATGGAGAGAAATGCATTTATGAATGGTTTACATGAATGATTTTCATGAATGGTTTATGAAAAGTTTCCAAAAATAATTTACGAAAAGGTTTCTATTCCGTTGGTAGTTGATCACTTGGTAAATGTCTTCTATCAAATGGAGAGAAATGCATTTGAAAAGAAAAATGCTTGCTTATTGAGTTTCGACTCATGTTTTGTTTTCCAAACCTCAGACAGGTGCAAGGAAAGCCAAGTGATGAAAAAGATCAGGTTGATTTTCCTGTAAGTGATATGATGAATGAATGAAAGAAGCATAGTTACAAAGACATGTAATCCTTTGTATATTGAAATATGAATGTATGCCCTAATGGGATATAATGAAAAAGGATATAGGTTGTATGAAATTATGAAGTTATGAATAATATGAGAAGTTGATGATTTATGATGATATGGATGAGTCCGTTATGAATGATGATGAGTATATGATTATATGATGAAAAAATAATAGATGAGATCCAATTAAGAACCGCCACGTAATCAAGGCAACAATCCTGAGTCACATTTACCAATCGACAAGATCCCGGAGTAAGGACTATGTGGACGCCACGGTTCGGGGCGCCACAATATGGGTCATGCGATATTTTAACCATTGGTAGAAAGAAGTATGTATTCGTAATAGTCGATGATTTTTCAAGATTCACATGGGTAATTCTCTTAGCTAGCAATGATGAAGTTTTCTCTATGTTTGCAACTTTTGTAAACTTGGTACAAAATGAAAAACAAAGTACTATTATGACCATTAGAAGTGATCATGGTGGTGAGTTTGAAAATAAATGATTCATAGAATTATGTAATGAAAAAAAAATTCACCACACATTTTCTGCACTAAGAACTCCACAACAAAATGGAGTAGTTGAAAGGAAAAATATGACCATACAAGAGATGACTAAAACTATGCTAAATGAGAGTAAATTATCCAAGAGATTTTGGGGCGAAGCTGTAAGTACAGCATGCCATGTCCTGAATCGTGTAACCATTAGAGCAATCTTGAAAAAGACCCCATATGAGCTATGGAAAGGTAAAAAACCAAATATTTCATATTTTCATGCTTTTGGTTGCACATGTTATGTTTTGAACAATAGTAAAACCAACTTGGAAAAACTGGATGCCAAGAGTGATGAGGCAATATTCCTTGTTTACTCATCAAACAGCAAAACATATAGAGTCTTCAATAAAAAGAACCAAGTAGTAGAGGAATCAATACATGTTGTTTTTTACGAATATAATCTATGCTCCAAAAGAGAAGATGATTTAAGTGATGCAGATGATGTCACAAGTAATCTTGAAAAACTGCATGTGGAAAAGCAAGAAGAATCTATAGATAAAAAGGTAAGTGATGGTAATATTTTCTACAAACCACCAACTGACTTGAAATTCAAAAATGACCATCCAATTGATCAAGTTATTGGCAATATCTATGAAGGAATAAAGACTAGAAGGTCAAAATAAAATATTTGTGGACGATATGCTTTTGTGTCAAAAATTGAACCAACAACTATTGATTAAGCTCTTGATGATGAAAACTGGATCATAGCAATGCAAGAGGAGCTAAATCAATTTGAAAGAAATCAAGTTTGGCATCTTGTTCCAAGACCAAAAGACTGTACTGTCATTGGCATAAAATGGGTCTTTAGGAACAAATTAGATGAAAGTGGACTTGTGGTGAGAAACAAAGCTAGGCTTGTGGCAAAAGGATACTAACAAGAAGAAGAAATAGACTTTGAGGAATCCTATGCTCCGGTTGCTAGATTAGAGACTATTCGCATTTTGCTAGCTTTTGCATCTCACATGAACTTTAAGTTGTTTCGAATGGATGATAAAAGTGCATTTTTGAATAGGTATATAAATGAAGAGGTGTATGTTGAACAACCACATGGATTTGAGGAGAAAGATCAATCTAAATTTGTATACAAATTAACGAAAGCATTATATGGATTAAAACAAGCTCCAAGGGCTTGGTATGAAAGATTGAGCAAATTTTTGATTGATCATGACTTCCAAAAAGGAAAGGTAGAAACCACTCTATTTATTAAGTATAAAGAAAAAGATATTTTTATTATTCAAATTTATGTAGATGATATTATTTTTGGTACCACTGATGAAATCCATTATCAAGAATTTTCTGAGCTTATGCAGAAGGAATTTGAGATGAGTATGATGGGGGAGCTGAATTTCTTCCTTGGACTGCAAATTAAGCAACTAAGTAAAGGGATCTTCATAAACCTGTCCAAGTATGTGAAAGAAATGTTAAAAAAGTTCGGCATGAAAAATAGTAAAGGGGCAAGCACGCCTATGAGCTCAACCATTAAAATTGACAAAGATGAGAAAGGTAAATTTGTTGATTTAAAGTTATATAGGAGCATGATAGGTTCTTTATTATATTTAACTGCCTCTAGACCCGATATACTGTTAAGTGTTTGTATGCGCCCTAGATTTCAATCATGTTCTAAAGAATCACATTTAATGGCTGTAAAAAGAATTTTTAAATATTTGATAAACACTACTAGTCTTGGACTATGGTATCCAAAGGGGTCAACTTTTGATATAATCGACTACTTGGATGCGGACTTTGCCGGATACAAAGTGGATAGAAAAAGTACTAGTGGAACATGTCAATTTCTTGGAAACATGTTGATTTCAAGGAAACAAACTAGTATGCTCTATCCACGGCGGAAGCCGAATATATTGCCGCCAGGAGCTATTGTGCCCAACTACTGTGGATGAAACAACAACTTAAATATGGTATTGATTATCAAGATATTCCAATTAGATGTGATAATACAAGTGCAATTTGTTTGACTAAAAATCCAGTACCGCATTCTAGGACCAAGCATATAGACTTAAGATATCATTTTATCAGAGAACATGTAGAAAATCATGATATCTGTTTGGAATATGCGAAAACAGAAGATCAAATTGCAGATATTTTTACTAAACCTCTAGCAAAAGAACCATTTTACAAAATTAGAAATGATATGGGTATGATTGAGTTTGATTAGAAACAATAAGATAGGAGGAATGATTTTAGAAAGTCCAAGTCAATAGGCTAACTCGACTCCGGTCGTCCCAAGTCGACCTCAGTGAAGTCGACTCTAGGAAGTCAACGTCGACTTTGGATCGGGGCGAAGTCAACTCCGCAGGGGCGAAGTCGACTTCGGTTAGGGCAAGTCGACTTCAGCGCGCGACCGTCCGGCTTCCCGCCTTCCTTCTCTTTTTCTTCCTTCTCTTCTTCTTTCTTCTCCATTCCTCTCCTGCGCCGACTCAGTTCCTCTCTTCTTTCTCAAATCCCTCACCTCCCTATTATCTCTCTCCCTCTCCATTCTCATCTCTCCCGTTCTCTCCCTGTCTCGAGCTCTCTCCCTCTTAGTCGACTCTCATCTCTCTCTCTTATTCTCTCTCCGACTCTCAGATCTCTCTCTACTTCTCTCAGTATCTCTCTCATCTCAGCTCTATCTCTCTCCTGGTGTCTCTTCTCTCTTCTCTCATTTTCAGACTTTCTATCTCTTTCTTTCAACTTCTCATTTGCAAAACCATTTCAAAAATCCAAATGGCACCCAAATCGACTACCAGAATACCCAAACTAGCCATCTCTAAACCATTTCTAAGATCGGTACCAAGACAATCCGGATCCCAAACCGAGGAGGAGATCCCTAGGAGACAACAGACTCCATCCAAGCGAGCCCGGGAAGAACCGTCAACATCTACCGGTCGTCGAGGTCGATTCCAAGCTGGAACTCCATCCACTTCAGCTCCAAGAGAAGAGGAACCGCAAACATCCAACAGTTCTGAAATAGGGGCTAGAAGAAGGGGAACTCCAACTCAAAAGGGCCAAGTCCTAAAAATGCCGACAACCTATTTCAGGACCGAGCAACAACATAGTAGATTTTACAAGAACTTCTACGAGCGTAATATTTTTGTCCCAAAGATTATAGATTTTAAATTTTTGAGTGATTATGAGTTCGGGATAGAAGAATTATTGGATTTTCAAGGGTGGACAAGGTTGCTAAAGGCTGATGATAGGGTGTACCCAAATTTGATGAGGATTTTCTATTATCTATGGGATCAACAATATTTCAACACATATGTAAAAGGTGTCGAGATGTATTTGGGTACAAGGGGGCCCCAAGCTAAGATCATGCCATTATGCAGGTTGGACAAATCCTAGAGGTCCCATATGATGATGAACAACTACCTGCCGACCTTACTCTAACCCAAATGTACAACCAGCTCACTAGGAGCAATAAATATCACCTTGGGATCAAGTTTCTCCATTATATGGATCTATCCCCTAGGTTGAGGGTTCTCAGGTTGTTGATCGCCCATTGTATATACCCCAAGGGAGGAGGCAGAAATCAAGTGAATCCACAAGAGGTCGAAATTTTATGGAAAGTTGCAAACAGGGTCAAGGTTAACCTTCCTAGACTTTTCCTTGAAGCCTTAGCCTCCAGGAAGGACAACCCATAAGGGGTTTTGCCGTATGGGACATGGATCACCAAGATCATTGAGTACTATCATGTAGACATCGATGGTGAGCCATTCGAGGTACTAAAGCCGACAAATGCTATAAACAAGGCTTTACTCCAACGTATGAAGATAAATGTGGATTAGTTTAGAGAGGAAAGAATAAGGGAAAGGATGGGCAAACCGGCTCAAGAAGAAGCTGGAGGAGCATAGGCTGAGAGGGAGCAGCCCCCGCCATCACCACAGCCTCAACTCGCTCCTTCTCCACCACAGGATGCCCCCGACGAGCCCGCATCGCCTCATTCACACGGATCATGTTCACCGCGAGTCTCAGAGATCCCAAACTTAGCTCCAAGACCACTGTCATGGGACAACTCAGTAAACGCGATATGGGAGCATTTGGAGCAGATTGAGGATCGGCTGACTTCTCAGATCGCCGGGGTCCTCAATGCAGTCATGGATATGCATACTAGGCAAGATCGTATGGACTGGGAGCTCCGAACAATCAAGTATCGGCTGGCATCGGGAAACAACAGGGTTAGACCGATACCCGATCTGGATCCTTTTGATAGTGAGTCAGTGCGCCGAGAGCCAACACCTCATCCTGTCTCATCTTTTTACTCCTCGGCTCACGTTCGATCCATTCCACCCATCCGACAGGCTCCATATCCAATATCGGCATTTCTATTTGCCAAATCTCAGATTTTTTATCCCTATTTTTTATCTCTTGACAAAAAGGGGGAGAATAGTTGAGTTTATAAGAGTCGAGTCATGGGTTGGGTAGCTTGTATATATAGGTTTGCAATTCTCTTTGCATGTTGTATGAAAAGTTTTTTTATGCTCAGAAATCGAGTCAAGAACATATATGAAAAGTTTGTTTATGCTCTGTTTGTTTATGTTACTGAATTGAAATGCTTGAATGAATGGTTTTAACTTGTGATTTATATAAGAAATTATTGAAAATGAAATATGTATGTTAATTTCATTAAGTTCAAAATGCAAATGACCTATGATTATCCTAAACTACCAAAACAAGATAAAATGATATATTTTAAAGACATTGAAAGGTATAAACTCAAATTGGTTTTGTCAATCACCAAAAAGGGGGAAATTGTTGGAATCAAAGGCAAAATAGCAAAATCTAAGTTTTGATGATTAACAATTCAATTTGAGTAAGTTTCGGCTACTGACATGTTTTGTGAAATGATTAAAGGATATAAACATGAAAAATATGAAGACTAACAGGTCAAGTCGATTCCCAAGTCGACTCAGGCATCGACTTAGGTTAAGTCAATCCCCAAGTCGACTCCAGCATCAACTTCAAACGCGATTTTATGGCCAGCGCTGAAAATGAGGAGCAAGAGCTACCGAAGTCACACTCGAAGTCGACTTTGCATGCAACTTGGGTGAAGTCGCAGACCCAAGTCGACTCCAGTATCGACTTCAAGAACTCAGAACTGCCAGCACTGAAATTGGGAATTCAAAAAGTGAAGTCGCATACCCAAGTTGACTCCACATACGACTTGAGTGAAGTTGGAACCAAAGTCGACCTGAATATACGACTTGGACAGAAATGAAGATAAATCAAGTCCAAGACAAGCAGAATTACATGAACAAATCAAGGGATACTCATTTGGACAAACCTATGAGATCCAAGAATCAAGCATTCCAACTTCAAGACATGAAGTTAAAAGATTTCAAGAAAAATGATCATACTGAGCTACAAGTAAAAGAAATCAGTGGAAGAACAATTAATATGAAGAATATCAAGCAACCAAGGTCACATCCAAAGATTTTAAATTCATCAAGCAAGTGCAGAAAGTGAAGTCGCACCCGAAGTGGACTTCACTTGCGACTTGGGTCAAGTTCAAAACCAAGTCGACCTGAGGAGGAACTTGAGGCGCTTGCTGAAAACCGAAGTCGCACCCAGTCTGCGACTTGGGTCGCAATGGTCGGAAAATTTTTGAACGTTGGTGCATTAAATGCGCGCCACCTACTTCCAAACGTTCGAATACCCTCGTCATTTATATAAGGCATTCAAGACAGACGTGGAGGGTAGCTGAAACTTCATTGATTGGGCACAATTTCCATTTCTAAGAGCATTAAGTGATCAAGACAACAACCAAAAGAAGAACTTTGCATTCAACCTGTCAAGAGCTACTTGCTGAACCATTCAGTCTTCTTCACAAGTTCTTCTCCGCGCTAAATCTGCCTCTACACATCAGTAATGTGTAGAAACTTTCTTTATTCCTTTTCCTATTTATTGAACTTGATTTAGTTTCAGCAACTAAGATCAAGTGTAAGCAAAGTAGTGCGTGATTAGAGTGTTACTCATCACCTACTTGTGCTAAGTCTGTTTTAAGCCCCCTAGAGCTGTGAATCTAGAAGAGAGCAGAGGCTCTATTGTATTTGGTGAAATACTTAGTGGAACCTAAGTCACAACTGTGTGACCTTGGAGGAGTGGAGTAGGGAAGGTTGTCCCGAACCACTATAATTTGTGTGTTTTGTTTGCTGCTCTTAAATCTCTGTTTTATTTGCTTCAAGGGGCTAGATCATAATAGGGTCTTTATTCAAGATTATTTAAAAGAATTTAAAAATTCAATTCACCCCTCCCCTCTTGGGTTAAGCCATTAACTCGGGACCAGCAACAGTCAAGCACAATAAAGAGTCTATCATGCTTCTATACAATCCTTGATCAATTTGTTTACTTTTTTTTATCTTTGTCAATTTTGATTATAGATCTCATTGGAGTGTTTGCTCCTTTGCTATTTTGCATTTAAAATTCTTTGAGCATCTCCTTGATGTATTTGGCTGATTTATGAAGATTCCTTTACTTAGTTGCTTGATTTGCAATCTAAGAAAAAAGTTGAGTTCGCCCATCATGCTCATTTCAAATTCATTCTATATAAGTTTGGAAAATTTTTGGCATAAAAGTTCATTAGTAGCACCAAAAATAATATCATCTACATAAATTTGAACAATCAATATATCTTTTTCTTTTTATTTAATGAATAAGTAGTATCTACTTTTCCTCTTTGAAATCTATGTTCAATCAAAATTTACTTAGCCTTTCATACCAAGTTCTAGGAGCTTGTTTGAATCCATACAAGGCTTTGTTCAATTCATATACAAATCTTGATTAGTCCTTTTCCTTAAATCCAAAAAGTTGTTTAACATACACCTCTTTATTAAGATATTCATTTAAAAATGCACTTTTAACATCCATTTGAAACAATTTGAATTGCATATGAGATACAAAAGCTAGTAAGATACATATGACTTCTAACTTAGCTACGGGGGCCATATGATTCTTCAAAGTTAATTCCTTCCTCTTAGGAATACTCATTGGCTACAAGTTTGGCTTTGTTTCTTACAACAAGTCCACTTTCATCTAATTTGTTCCTAAAAATTTATTTTTACCAATAACCATGCAGTCTTTAAGTGTAGGAACTAGTTATCATACTTGGTTTCTTTCAAATTCGTTAAGCTCTTCTTGCATAGCAACAATCCAGTTTTTATTATTAAGAGCTTGATCAATAGAGTTTAATTCTATCTTGGATACAAATGCAAAATATCCACATATATTTTACCTAGAGTCTCTAGTTTTCACTCTTTCATATATCCTATAACTTTGTGAAACCCCAATCTTAGACACGTATAAAATTCTAGGGTTGTAAACCCTAGGTAATATATTAATGAAATATGAAAATATGTGGGACTAGATGTTAAAAAAATTATTTATGAAATTCGGATGAATAGTGCACGTGAATAGTAAATGTGAGATTAAGAAATATATTAAGTTAATCACTTTGGATTAACTTAATCATAAAAGATAAAAAAGGAAGCTTCCCACTAAAGGACAAAAGTGCTTTTTGGATTAAAATAATAATTTTCGGATTTTTATGGATTTTTGTGAAGAAAATGAAGAAAAATTCATATCTTGCAATCCGGACGTCGGATTGAGATGAAATTTTTTATGGATAATCAAAATATGATGATGAACATGATGAATGGTCTAAGATTGATCAAAAATCATGAATCAAGGGTCAAGATTAAACGTCATTTGAAGATCAAAATGTAGCTTTACTTTTTCATTAATTAGAATTTGACTTTGGATTAATTTTAATTAATTAAATAGATAAATAATTAATTAAAAACTGCAATGGCTGCTGGAGGGTTGACTTTTGGGCCAAAATCCAATGGTCCAAAATCAATCTTATCAAAAATCAACAGCTAGGATTCAATTAGCTTAAAATAAATAATTCTAATAAATTAAAAAATCTAGAAAAATAGGGCTGCCATAGGGGGATGGAGATTCTGTAGGGTGGCTGCACATGGCTCCATGCACCTTTTGGAAATTAGAAAAAAATATATTTTATAATTTAATACCTCAAGCAAGGGGGGTAAATTCCAATTTGATGAAACATCAAAAAGTATAAATAGGGGGCAGGGGTGAACATCCAAGGAACTTCTTCCCAGCTCCATTTGAGCATTTTTCACCCCCCACCATGTTTTAGCCTTGAGGAGAAAGAAGAGGAGAAAGTTAGAGAGAGAAAGTGTGAGAAAAAGAAGGATATCTTCACTTCGGGTAAGTGATTTCTTCCCAAATTTCTTTTGGGTGTTAAGTAAGGTAAACCCATGCTTAGATAATGCCTAATCATGACAAAATAAGTAAAGTTATAATGTTTAATTGGAATTATGCCGAAATATCAAAATTTTGGAGCAAAGATGGAGCATTCAGGAAGATAGCAAATGATATGTGAAATAATGCTCCAAATTTGATAAATGATGATTTGAGATGTATGATTATGATCTATATGATGTTGGAATGATGATATATTAATTTCATAATTTTTGGAATTAAGGATTATGCTTAAGCGAATTTATGTTGATTTTTAGTATATAGAGAAAATGATTTATTTAGCCAAGTAAATAATGATAAATTCAAAATGTATGAAATTTTTCATGATATACTAAGCATAAGTGTTGGTCCCGAGTTAAAGGCAAAACCCAAGAGGGGAGGGGTGAATTGGGTTCTTATAAAATTCTTTGGTAAATTAAAACTTAACCCCTTGAAAGTTTAATCCCCTTGATAGAAATAAATAGAGAGCAATGAGATAATGAAAACAATAAAGAAAAATAGTAGGCAAGATTTATAGTGGTTCGGGCAACCTCTCCCTACTCCACTCTTCCAAGCTCACACACCGTTGTAACTTGGGTTCCACTATGTATTCCGCGAATACACTTAGAGTCTCCGCTCTCTTCTAGATTCTAGCTCTAAGGGGCATATACAATCAGAGCCTATGCTCTCTTCTAGATTCTAGCTCTAGGGGGCTTATACAAATGACACAAGTAGATGATGAGTTAAACTCCAATCACAACTCTACTTGCAACGTCTTGGTTTGTTACACCAAACTCAAACCAAGCACCAAGAACAAAGAATAATGTGAAAATAAGAAAGATCTACACTTTACTGAGTTGTGTAGGCAGGTTTCAGCTTGAGGAAGAATCTGTAGAAGCAACCGGTTGTGTATCGTTGAAGCTACTTGCAACTTGAAGCTCGTTCTTCCTTTGAAAGTGTATAGATCACTCAAGTTTAGAGAAAAGCAAATAGGAGCTCTTGCTTGCACTTCTTTTCTCTCTTTAGACTCTATATTGTGTGTAACCATGTTTGCTTGAGTGTCTATATATAGAGGAAGGAAGAATTTGAACGTTATACAAGTGGTTGGCGCGCAATAAATGTTCCAACGTTCGAAAATTCGAACGTTACTTTCCCAAGTCGCAGGTGGAGTCGACTTCGCCCAAGTCGCATGCCGGAGTCGACTTCGTGTGCGACTTCGGCTGCTCTCCAATTTCCAAGTCTGAGTTCTGGGTCGACTTGGTTTCAGACTTGACCTCAAGTCGATTTCGGAGTCGACTTGTGGTGCGACTTGACCTCAAGTCGATCTTGGAGTCGACTTGGGTTGCGACTTGACTAGTTCTTGTGTCAAATCAGTTTGATCCTTGTTTGATTCTCCTCTAGCTTGCTTAGTTTCTTTCCTTCAATTATTTTCATTCTGGATTGGTTTCATATTTTGTAAACCTTGTGAATCTTGAAGAGCTTGAAAACTTGTATGCACCTTTTTGTATTAGTCTTCATCTTGAAAATGAGCTTGAACTTGTGTCTTGAACTTTGAAAACCTCAAGTCGATCTTGGGGTCGACTTCGTCTGCGACTTCGCCTAAGTCGCAAACCGGAGTCGACTTCGACTGCGACTTCGGAATGTTCTGTCCCAAAATCAACTCTGGAAGGAACTGTGCATCTCCAAGTCGGTGCTGGAGTCGACTTCGTATGCGACTTGGCTTCCAAGTCGCAAGTGGAGTCGACTTGGCCTGCGACTTCAGCTGCTCTCCTTCCAATTTCAACTCTGGCCATGAGGTTTCATTTGAGGTCGAAGGTGGAGTCGACTTTGGGATCGACTTCACCCTAAGTCGAAGTCCAAGTCGACTTGGGAATCGACTTGGCTGATTTCATTCCTTAAGACATTCAACATAATCATTAGTAATCACTTTATACTCAAATTTGACTTTGTTAATCATCAAAACTCATGCTTTGGTCAATTTTGTTTTGTTTTAAACATTGTTTCCAACAATCTCCCCCTTTTTGATGATTGACAAAATTAATTTGAGTTTGTACCTTTCAAGAAAATCACATTCATATAGTTTCCATAACAAATCATCACAATATCTTTCAAACAAAGTATAACGAATATTAGAACACTAAAACAAGTTTCATAGAACATAAATCAAGTTTCATATTATCATGATTCATACAGATTACAATGTAAAGCAAAAGTAAAACCTAAATACAAGCTACCCAACCCAAAATGTTCTAAAGCCTATGCTATGTACTCAACAAACTCTATCCTATCTCCCCCTTTTTGTCAATCCTTCAAAAACGGCCCAATTATCAAGGATTTGGTGAATTGAAATTTGGAAATGGGATATGATGATTGAATGGGTTTGATGGGTCGAACATGAGCTGATGAGTAAAATGAAGAGACAGGTGCGGGAGTTGGATCTCGATGAACTGATCCGGATTCAAATTGATCAAGTTCAGGTATGGGCTGATTTCGGTGTCGCCCAGATGCGAGAGGATATCGAATGGTACGCATTTTCCAATCGATACGATCTTGTCGGGAATGCATATCCATGATAGCTGTGAGGACCCCGGAGACGAGACTTGTGATTCTATTCTCTTGTTGACCCATTTCTTCTCGTAGGGCAGCTATCTCATCTCGAATAGTCTGTAAACTGGTCTCCTGGGATGAAGGTTGAGGTGCCGGATTTGGAATGGCAGATCCCTATGGAGAGAAGGATCCATGCGACATAGGAGAGGCGGGCTCCTCATGAATGTCCTGTGGTGGAGCAGGTGGTGCCTCTGGAGGCTGCTCCCCCTCAGTATGTGCTTGTCCTTTTTCAGGAGCCTCTGCTTCCGCCCTAAGCTCATTTACATTGATCTTCATTCTCTGGATCAATGCCTTATTGATTGCATTGGTGGATTTCAATACTTCGAAGGGCTCACCTTCAATATCCACCTCGAAATGCTCGAATATCTTTGTGATTCAGGTGCCGTATGGTAAAACACCTCGTATATTGTCCTTTCTGCAGCAGAGAGCTTCTATGAACAAACGAGTAAGACTTACTTTGACCCTGTTCATGATCTTCCATAGAATCCCGGCTTCTTGAGGATTCAACTGATTTCTTCCTCCGCCTTTGGGATAGATGCAATGAGCTATTAGCAGGCGTAGAACCCGCAGCCTTGGGGACAGATCCATGTAGTGTAAAAACTTGATCCCAGGATGATATTTGTTGCTCCGAGTGAGCTGATTGTATATCTGATCAAGTGAAATATTTGCAGGAAGCGGCTCATCTTCATGTGGTACTTCAAGTATCTGTCCAATATTGATCATAGCTCCTTCCAAACTTGGAGTTACTCTACTCCCAAAGAACATGCTAACTCCTTTTACGAAGCTGCTGTAGTATTCCTCATCCCATAGATAATAGAATATTCTGGTTAGATCTGGATAGACCCTTTCATCTTCCTTTAATAGCTTGGTCCAACCTTGAAATTCCAAAAGATCTTCTATATCCGACCCATAATCCTTCAGAAACTTAAAATCAATGATCTTAGGGATGAATACCTTTCGTTCGTAGAAGTGCTTGTAGAACCGACTGTGCTGGAGTTCGGTTTTGAAGTACGTTGTCGTCATTTTTAGTACTTGGGCTTTTTCAGCAATATTGCCTCTTCTTCTTGCCCCAGATTGGGTGCTTTGTGAGGTTTGGGCTTGTTCCTCACGACCAGCTGTAGTTGACGGTGTTTCTGTCTGAAAACGCACTCGGCGGCCAGTGGAAGTAGATGGTTCTTCCCGGGCACGCTTTGAAGAAGTGCGTTGTCTCCTGGACACTTCATCTTCGGTTTGAGATGTAGATTGTCTGGGAATAGGTTTGAGGGATGGTTTTGAGACGGCTAGCTTTGGAGGTCTGGGTTTTGGAGCCATGAGTTGGTTTTTGGGATTTGGGAGAAAATGGAGAGTGAGCTAGTGACTGAAAGGAGAGCAGAGAGAATGCAAGGAGTTACTAGGCAATGTAAGAGACAATGTAAGAGAAAGAATGAAAGAGAACAGAGAATGAATGGGAGAATGAGAGAGAACAGAGAGAGAGGGAGAAAATGGAAATAGGAGAGAGACAATGACAGTGATGCAGAGAAAGGCAGTCAGACGGAGAGAGAGAGAGAGGAAAGAGAGGAGAGATGCTGGAGTTTTCCGGAGCTGCCGGAAATAGAGAGAAGAAGCAGGCGGTCGCCGGAGAATCGGAGAGAAAAGAAGAACCGCCGGAAAACAGAGAGAGAGAGAGGGTCTGGCCGGAAAACAAGAGAGGGACTTGCAGAAATAGAGAGAGTTGCGGATTTGCCGGAGAAAATGGCCAGAGAAATCAGAGAGGAATCGGAGAGAAAAAATTGCCTGAGAAGAGAGAAGGCTGCTGGACGGCGGGAAAATGGAGAAGAAAAGAAAGAAGAAGAAAGAAAAGAGGAGAGAGGAGGAAGACGATCCGTCGCGCGCGCGGAGTCGACTTTGCCCTAGGCGAAGTCGACTTCGCTTCACCCAAGTCGACTTCACTGGAGTCGACTTGACTTTACTGGAGTCGACTTGACTCATCGACTTGGCTTCTTTTAGATCAGATTTTCTTGTGTAATTCTTCCTAGTTTAATTCTATCATCCCCATATCATTTCTAATTTTATAAAATGATTCCTTCGCTAGTGGTTTGGTAAAGATATCGGCAATTTGATCTTCAGTTTTCACATATTCTAAACAAATATCATGATTCTCAACATGTTCTCTAATAAAGTGATGTCTTACATCTATATGCTTGGTTCTTGAATGCAGTACTGGATTCTTAATCAAACATATAGCACTTGTATTATCACATCTAATAGGAATATTGAAATCATCAATGCCATAATCTTTCAATTGTTGTTTCATCCAAAGTAGTTGGGCACAACAGCTTCCGGTGGCTATATATTCGGCTTCTGCAGTGGATAGGGCAACACTGGTTTGTTTCCTTGAGTACCATGAAACCAACATATTTCCAAGAAATTGACAGGTTCCACTAGTACTTTTTCTATCTACTTTGTAGCCGGCAAAATCCGCATCCGAATAGCCGATTAAATCAAATGTTGACCCCTTTGGATACCATATTCTAAGATTAGTAGTATTTATCAAATATTTAAAAATTCTTTTTACAGCCAATAAATGTGATTCTTTAGGACATGCTTGAAATCTAGAGCACATACAAACACTAAACAAAATATCTGGTCTAGAGGCAGTTAAATATAACAATGATCCTATCATGCTTCTATAAAGCTTTTGATCGATACATTTACCGTTTTCGTCCGTGTCGATCTTGATTGTAGAACTCATTGGAGTATTTGCCCCTTTACCATTTTGCATTCCAAATTTCTTGAGCATTTCTTAACATATTTGGACTGATTTAAGAATATCTCTTCCTTTTGTTGCTTGATTTGTAGTCCGAGAAAGAAATTTAGTTCTCCCATCATGCTCATTTCAAATTCGCTCTACATGATCTTAGAAAATTCTTGGCATAAAGTTTCATCAGTAGCTCTAAATATTATATCATCTACATAAATTTGTACAATTAAAATATTTTTACTTTTATATTTAATGAACAAAGTAGTATCAACTTTCCCTCTTTGAAACTCATGATCAATCAAAAATCTATTTAACCTTTCATACCAAGCTCTTGGAGCTTGTTTTAGTCCATATAATGCTTTGGTCAATTTATAAACATATTTTGATTGATCTGTTTCTTCAAATCCTGGGGGTTGTTCAACATATACTTCTTCATTCAAATATCCATTCAGAAATGCACTTTTTACATCCATTTGAAATAATTTGAAATTCATATGAGAAGCAAATGCTAGTAAGATACGTATGACTTCTAATCTAGCCATGGGTGCATATGATTCTTCAAAGTTAATTCCTTCTTCTTGGGAATACCCTTGGCTACTAATCTGGCTTTGTTTCTAATTACAAGTCTGCTTTCGTCCGACTTGTTCCTAAACACCCATTTGGTACCAATAATTGTATGACCATTTGGTCTAGAAACTAAATGTCATACATTGTTCCTTTCAAATTGGTTTAGTTCAACTTGCATTGCTATAACCCAGTTTTCATCATTGAGAGCTTGTTCAATGGTAGTTGGTTCGATCTTTGACACAAAAGCATATTGTCCACAAATATTTTGCTTTGATCTTCTAGTTTTCACTCCTTCATACACATTTCCAATGACTTGCTCAATTGGATGGGCATTTTTGAACTTTAAATCAGTTGGAGGTTTGTAAGAGTCATTACCTTCACTTACCTCTTCTTCCATGGAGTTTTCTGGCTTGAGCTCGATTTCCTTTGGTTGTTCTTTTCCTTTTGTTTCATTTGCATCACTTAATTCATCCTCCTTTCTCGGAGTTTGGTTAAATTCATCAAAGACAACATGTATTGACTCTTCTATAGTTTGATGTCTTTTGTTGAAAATTCTATATGCTTTGCTATTTGATGAATAACCCAAGAAAATAGCTTCATCGCTTTTGGCATCTAATTTTCCCAGATTTATTTTTCCATTATTTAACACATAACAAATACATCCAAAAGTATGGAAATATGATATGTTTGGTTTTCTGCCCTTCCAAAGTTCATATGGGGTTTTTTTCAATATAGCTCTAATGATAACTCGGTTCAATACATGACAAGCTGTACTTACAGCTTCACCCCAAAATCTCTTGGATAGTTTACTCTCATTTAACATGGTTCTAGCCATTTCTTGTATTGTCCGGTTTTTCCTTTCAACAACTCCATTTTGTTGAGGAGTTCTTGGTGCAGAGAATGTATGGTGAATTCCCTTTTCATTGCAAAATTCTATGAATCGGCTATTTTCAAATTCACCACCATGGTCACTTCTAATGGAAATAATTGAGCTTTGTTTTTCATTTTGCACCAAATTTGAAAACGAGACAAACATTAAAAATGCTTCATCTTTACTAGCTAAGAGTATGATCCAAGTAAATCTAGAAAAGTCATCCACGATTACATATACATATTTTTTTCACCAAGAGTTAAAATATCTGACGGCCCATAAAGATCCATATGTAGTAATTCAAGTGGTCTAGTTGTTGAGATTTCTTGTTTGGTGGAAAATGGCATTTTCGGTTGTTTAGATAGTTGGCAGGCTTTACAAATCTTATCTTTGTCATATTTGAGCTTTGGTAAGCCTTGTACTAAATTCTTTTTCCATAAGATTTTGATATTTGACATATTTATATGTCCAAGCCTTGCATGCCATTTCCATGGATCATTTTCTATGGCTATTAACATTTTCCTTCTAAGTCATCAAGGAAAACCAAATATACATTTCCATGTCTTTTGCCACTAAAAATTATGCGCTCATCATCATCAATAACATTACATATAGAGGATTCAAATACAACTTTATGTCCTTTATCACATAGTTGACTAATACTCATTAGGTTGTGTTTGAGTCCTTCAACAAATAGAACATTTTCAATACATGCATTTGAAATACCATAGACTTTTCCTTTACCTTTTATTTTACCTTTTTCGTTATTTCCGAAAGCTACTGTTCCTTCATTATATGGGTTGATCTTATGAAATAGTCCTTTTTCTCCTGTCATGTGTCTTGAGCAACCGCTATCTATAAACCATACATTATTGGCCTTAGCTTTAAGGCAAACCTGCAAAAATTGAGTTGAGTAGAGCTCATCCTTTTGGTACCCATTTTATGGGTCCGTTTGGGTTAGTTAACCTTTGAAGTTTGAGTTGATCCATCTTTGATCCCATAAAACCAATGCTTTTTGGCATCCAAACCAATTTAGCACCTAGGTTTTGCAGTTTTCTTAGTTTACATTGATAGATCTTATGTCCAAGCTTGTTGCAAAAATTACAAGCTCCCGGAAGTCTAGAAAAAGGGAGCCATTTGGTAATTTGTTCATTAGTTGGTCTTTTTGTCCAAACTGTTCGATTTATTTTAGTAAAATTGGTTTTGATATTATTTCTTGGAGCGTTAGTTTCAGTTTGTTCAAGTGCATTGTACCCAAGTCCTTTCTTGCAAGTTTGAGTTGTCATTTTCAAGAACATTTTTACATTTTCTCCTGGATTAGAGAACTTGGCAAGAGATTCATTTAATGATTTATTCTCATTTTTAAGTTTTTCTAATTCATTTTCTAAGGTATTCTTTTCAACTTTTAATTTGTCTAATTTTTCAGCAAGTTTACCATTTACAATTATTACTGCATCACATTGTCTTTTCTTAATTATAAATTTGTTTCCTAATTTCTTTATTTCTTCATATAGTGAATCATAAACTTGTTGGAGTTCCTCTAATTCAGCACATTTAAGACATTCATTTGTAGAGAAATTTGAAAAAGATTTTTGTTTGGAGGTTACCTCTTGACTACTCGTGCAGTCCGTTGAAGTGACTTGATCCTCCAAAGTTTCTGTGGCTGCAAAGCATATATCGGTGTTTGCTATGCAACAGATTCTTGCACAATCTGATTCGCATTCTTCACTTGAGGAGCTATTCGTTGTAGATTCTTCTTCATTTACGTACATGCCTCTTCCTTTGTTTCTTTGAAATCTTTTGTTGTCGCCTCGTTCTTTTCTTTGTTCCTTTGCCTTGTTTTCTTCGGGTGTTGGACATTGGGCTTGCATGTGTCCCGAACCGCCGCATCGGTAACATTTTGTTGTTTCTTTCTTTTTCTCTTTGGAGCTTCTTTCTTTAAAATTTTTGAAATTTCTGCCTTTCCTCACAAATTTTCTGAATCGTTTTGTGAGTAGGGCAATCTCATCATCATTTTGTGAAGATGAGGTATCATCTGAGTCTTGTGTGGCTCTCAAGGCAATTGCTCTTTTGCCTTTGTGATGATCTTCGTTTCTTTTCTTAATTAGCTCATGTGACATCAAGGAGCTAATTAGGTCTTCTAGCTTCAATATGTTGAGGTCCTTGGCTTCTTCTATCGCAGTAATCTTTGGAGTCCAAGATTCCGGTAGAGCCCTTAGAATCTTCATAACCTGTTCAGATTCAGATATAGCCTTTCCAAGACCTTTCAAAGCATTAGTAATTTTTGAAAATCTAGCAAACATTTCAGAAATATTTTCTGTTTCTAACATCCTAAAATTTTCAAATTCTCCAATCAAAATGTTTCTTCTCGTCCCTTGGACTTGAGAAGTTCCTTCATAGATGGAGGTTAATGTATCCCATATCTCTTTGGCAGTTAAACAAGAGGATACTCTATCATATTCAGAAGCCGTGAGAGCACAAAACAGTGAATTCATAGCTTTGGCATTGCTCTTCACGATTCTTACTTTCTCATTGGTCCATTTGGAAGCTTTTTCATCAATGGGCAAGGTCACACCATCTTGAATCGCAATCCAAGAGTCCATATCGGTAGCCATAATGAGTTGTTTCATTCTTAGCTTCCAATATCCAAAATTGTTCCCATCAAATAATGGTGGCCTAGTAAAGGATTCGCCTTCGGCAAATGCAGGAACGGAAGTAGATTGGGATGTCATCTCTTTGGTAAGCTCAAAGACCCGCTCTGATACCACTTGTTGGTCCCGAGTTAAAGGCAAAACCCAAGAGGGGAGGGATGAATTGGGTTCTTATAAAATTCTTTGGTAAATTAAAACTTAACCCCTTGAAAGTTTAATCCCCTTGATAAAAATAAATAGAGAGCAATGAGATAATGAAAACAATAAAGAAAAACAGTAGCAAGATTTATAGTGGTTCGGGCAACCTCTCCCTACTCCACTCTTCCAAGCTCACACACCGTTGTGACTTGGGTTCCACTATGTATTCCGCGAATACACTTAGAGTCTCCGCTCTCTTCTAGATTCTAGCTCTAGGGGGCTTATACAAATGACACAAGTAGATGATAAGTTAAACTCCAATCACAACTCTACTTGCAACGTCTTGGTTTGTTACACCAAACTCAAACCAAGCACCAAGAACAAAGAATAATGTGAAAATAAGAAAGATCTACACTTTACTGAGTTGTGTAGGCAGGTTTCAGCTTGAGGAAGAATCTGTAGAAGCAACCGGTTGTGTATCGTTGAAGCTACTTGCAACTTGAAGCTCGTTCTTCCTTTGAAAGTGTATAGATCACTCAAGTTTAGAGAAAAGCAAATAGGAGCTCTTGCTTGCACTTCTTTTCTCTCTTTAGACTCTATATTGTGTGTAACCATGTTTGCTTGAGTGTCTATATATAGAGGAAGGAAGAATTTGAATGTTATACAAGTGGTTGGCGCGCATGAAATGTTCCAACGTTCTAAAATTCGAACGTTACTTTCCCAAGTCGCAGGTGGAGTCGACTTCGTCTGCGACTTCGCCCAAGTCGCATGCCGGAGTCGACTTCGTGTGCGACTTCGGCTGCTCTCCAATTTCCAAGTCTGAGTTCTGGGTCGACTTGGTTTCAGACTTGGCCTCAAGTCGATTTCGGAGTCGACTTGGGGTGCGACTTGACCTCAAGTCGATCTTGGAGTCGACTTGGGTTGCGACTTGACTAGTTCTTGTGTCAAATCAGTTTGATCCTTGTTTGATTCTCCTCTAGCTTGCTTAGTTTCTTTCCTTCAATTATTTTCATTCTGGATTGGTTTCATATTTTGTAAACCTTGTGAATCTTGAAGAGCTTGAAAACTTGTATGCACCTTTTTGTATTAGTCTTCATCTTGAAAATGAGCTTGAACTTGTGTCTTGAACTTTGAAAACCTCAAGTCGATCTTGGGGTCGACTTCGTCTGCGACTTCGCCCAAGTCGCAAACCGGAGTCGACTTCGACTGCGACTTCGGAATGTTCTGTCCCAAAATCAACTCTGGAAGGAACTGTGCATCTCCAAGTCGGTGCTGGAGTCGACTTCGTATGCGACTTGGCTTCCAAGTCGCAAGTGGAGTCGACTTGGCCTGCGACTTCAGCTGCTCTCCTTCCAATTTCAACTCTGGCCATGAGGTTTCGTTTGAGGTCGAAGGTGGAGTCGACTTTGGGATCGACTTCACCCTAAGTCGAAGTCCAAGTCGACTTGGGAATCGACTTGGCTGATTTCATTCCTTAAGACATTCAACATAATCATTAGTAATCACTTTATACTCAAATTTGACTTTGTTAATCATCAAAACTCATGCTTTTGTCAATTTTGTTTTGTTTTAAACATTGTTTCCAACAATAAGGTATGTCATGGTATTTTTTATTTTTGGAAAAAATATCAATTTTTGGAACTCATGAACAGTAACCCACGTCGCTGTGAACAGTAACCTCGGGGGTGAATAGTAAATGTGAACAGTGAATTGTTACAGTGACATGAACAGTAATTATGAACAGTGAACAGCGTATTTTGGGAAAAATTTGAGATTTATTTGTATATATTTATGAGGATATGTGGATGCAATTTTTAAAAGATTTATGGATAAAAATTCATCTAAGGAGGTAATGACCAAGTATATTTATAGGATTAACCTCTATAGAAATGAGGTAATGGATGATCACAAAGTATGCATGGAAAATAAACTAAGACATGAAATGATATAGATAAAATATCATTTTTTCTTGTATAGGAAAAGGAAAGAAAAAGGTGGAGGACACAGACCGAGGAGGTAAGCAAGCACGACTTTGAAAATGTGATTTTATTCTCAAATATTTATGAAATGTGTTTAAGGGTGGTCATTCCTATAATGTTTTGAAATGATGAATGTTTATGAGTTTTTATAAAAAGTCATGTCGGCATATTGATATCATGTGATGTTCATGGACATGTGCACATATATGATGTATAATGAAGAGGCTTTGGTGGAGGTAGAAAGCGGATCAGAGGGTCCCCCTTCACTAAGTCGCGTCGTACGGGCTATGTGCTGACGGCGTCCTTCCCAGAGGTGAAGGCAAAGGGATGTTATGTGTGGATGAATGCATTGCATTTTCATACATGGATTGAAAAGGAAAGCATGTATTTGAAATGATGTTTTTAAGGGATGGTGCAAATAAATCTCTACATGAGAATGACAAGTCACCTGGTGTAAGAGGTTTATAATGCCGGAAAAATCAAAAGTCATGTATGTAAGAACCATGTAGGCGTCAAGAGGACGAGAGGGTTCCCTTGATGAGGCCAAGTCGGAGACAGCCGGCATATTGGACCATGTTATGTGAGATGTTCCCTGGGCTAGCGTACCCGCACACGAAGGTTTATGTTAGGAATGGAAAGGAAGCATTTGCACATCTAATGTTTATGAAATGATTTTTTATGAAAAGATTTCTATTCGATTGATAGTTGATCACTTGCTAAGTGTCTTCTATCAAATGAAGAGAAATGCATTTAAACAAAAGAAAATGGTTGCTTATTGAGTTTCGACTCATGTTTTGTTTTCCCAATCTCAAACAGGTGCAGGGAAAGCCAAATGATGAAAAAGATCAGATTGATTTGGCTGTAAGTGATATGATGAATTGTAACGCCCAATTCATAAAAATACTCAATAACTAATCAACGGCGCTACACAATCTAAGAAAAATTCGGCAGCATCTCCCCATAACATACAAGGGGTAATATGGAATACATGACCTGATATTCATTACATTTCCATCTGTAACATTCAATCCTATTTATATACTTGCATCTTCATATAATAAGAACATTCATATAGAAGGAAATCATTACATATTTTCCTTACACAACAAACAGATATAATAGTCATGCATATGTGCATCAACAAGGATTATAATCCAATCTGAAATACCAAATACATTATAGTTGTCAAAACGAATCCGCCTAAGTAATTGTCTACATATATGATTATCAAAAGAGCACAAGTCTAAAAGAACTGGAATCAACATATTGTGCTAGGGTCTCTCATGTTTGATCTTCAACTTGTCCCATCCTTAAGTTCCCCTTCTGACCTGCGATCTAAAACCACAATAACAATGATATGAGTCTAAATAGACCCAGTAAGTAGATAGTGGTTAGCACAAAGTGCAAATAAGCATAATGATGGATACTCATACAGTGATGAAGCTAATACACATGGGTCCAATACCCACTCTCAAGATCGTATACATATAACCATTCACACAAATTGACCAACACAACCAATCATCTACTCATGTCCATCAAGGGCCATGAACAACCCTCTCCTCATGTCAATCAGGGGCCATGAACAACCCTTACAACCAACTATTTGAGATAACGCATCATACATAACAGACAATGAAACACATCGCAAACCACGCATACAACATCAACACAATTCAGATACAACACATAGATCTGTCACACAAGCATTTTATCAAACACATGATAGGTGCGAAATGAAAGAACCTTCAATTCATACTCTCGATTGGGGCAAATCAATTCACGTCACATTTCAACAATATAACAACTGCTAAGAAGTCTTTTACATCATAGAAATCACGCATTCAAAGTAAATTCACCATGAACCCTAACTGTTAAGAACTCTACGCCTAATACCATGGAGTCGTTAGAAGCTATACATTCCCTCTAGCCTCGCATCGCGTTTAACGTAAAATTTCATCACTAAATCGAGAAGGGGCGACATCTACTTACTTGAATCAAAATTTCCCCCAAAAACAGTGCTCCAGACTTAGACGGAGAGATTCGGAACTTCCACGATTCGAGTCGATGATCCTCAAACAGTCGGTAGAGCTTCCTTGAATGAATCCGTGGCTAGCCCGAACTGAATGGTGGGAAAAGAAGAGAAGACGCAGAGAACGGAAAGAGAAGAAGAAGGAAGATAGCCGGGTGCGGGATGAAAAAAATGAACCCTAGCGCGCGCGGGCTTCCTTTATTACTGAATCCCTATCGGGTCGGGTCGGAACATGGATCGGGTCTAATTGCAATTAATAATTTACTCTCCCACTCATACGACTTAATAATTAAAATTTTCTTCGGGGGCGCTGCCCCCTTGACCCCCGCGACCTGACCGGGCAGGTCGAACCCCGTACCTACTCTGCGAGGGAAACAATAGTCATAGTGCCCATCAATGGAACGCTAATCATACATGCACATATGCACTATACATCTCCTAAATGTCGTGTCCATGTATGTTATGTATCCATTAATATCGTAAAATTCTTACTAGCATGTTCATAAGTTACCTCATAAATAGAGAAAAGTTATAATAAAAATAGAATAAAAATACCTGGTCCTCACATGAATGAATGAAAGAAGCATAATTACAAAGGTATATAATCCTTTGTATATTGAAGTATAAATGAATGCCCTAATTGGATATAATGAAAAATGACATAGGTTGTATGAAATTATGAAGTTATGAATAATATGAGAAGTTGATGATTTATGATGATATGAATAAGTCCATTATGAATGATGATGAGTATATGTTTATGTGATGAAAGAAAAGAAAAAGAAAAAAAAATTAGACGAGTTTCAAATCAAGAACCCACCTTGTGATCAGGGCAACAATCCTGAGTCACATTTATCAATCGACAAGATCTTGGAGTAAGAACTATGTGGTCGCCTCGGTTTGGGGCGCCACAGAAATTGGTATCAGAGCAAGGATTGGTAAATAGGCGGGAGAATGAGAAAATAAAGGATGATGAAAGAATTGGTCTGATACCACAGAAAGTGGTATTAAAGCAATGATTGGTAAATAGGCATGGAAAGAGAAAAATTATGGATGATAGGAAAGGTGTGATACCACAGAAGTAGGTATGAAAGTATGAATTGATAGATAGGTAGAAATAATATCTAGATCTATATGATGCTATGACTTATTTGATGATTGATTATATGATAAGATGAGAAATATCAAAGTTGCACAGCCGAAGCGCGATGGATTATTTCAAGTAAGATAGGTTTCGGGACGAAACCTATTGTAAGGAGAGGAAGATTGTGAAACCCAAATCTTAGACACGTATAAAACTCTAGGATTGTAAACCCTAGGTAATATATTAATGAAATATATATTTATGAAATATGAAAATATGTGGGACTAAATGTTAAAATAATTATTTATGAAATTCGGATGAATAGTTCATGTGAATAGTGAACGTGAATAGTAAACGTGAGATTAAGAAATATGTTAAATTAATCACTTTGGATTAACTTAATCATAAAGGACAAAAAAGGAAGCTTCCCACTAAAGGACAAAAGTGCTTTTTGGATTAAAATAATAATTTTCGGATTTTTATGGATTTTTGTGAAGAAAATGAAGAAAAATTCATATCTTGCAATCCGGACGTCGGATTGAGATGAAATTTTTTATGGATGGCCAAAATATGATGATGAACATGATGAATGGTCCAAGATTGATCAAAAATCATGAATCAAGGGTCAAGATTAAATGTCATTTGAAGAATTTGACTTTAGATTAATTTTAATTAATTAAATAGATAAATAATTAATGAAAAGCTGCAATGGCTGTTGGCTTGACTTTTGTGCCAAAATCCAATGGTCCAAAATCAATCTTATCAAAAATCAATGGCTAGGATTGAATTAGCTTAAAATAAATAATTTTAATAAATTAAAAAATCTAGAAAAATAGGGCTGCCATAGGGGGGCTGGAGCTGCTGTAGGGTGGCTGCACATGGCTCCATGCACCTTTTGAAAATTAGAAAAAAAATACATTTTATAATTTAATACCTCAAGCAAGGGGGTAAATTCCAATTTGATGAAAAATCAAAAAGTATAAATAGGGGGCAGGGGTGAACGTCCAAGGCACTTCATCCCAGCTCCATTTGAGCATTTTTTACCCCCCACCACGTTTTAGCCTTGAGGAGAAAGAAGAGGAGAGTGTGAGAGAGAAAGTGTGAGAAAAAGAAGGATCTTCACTTCGGGTAAGTGATTTCTTCCCAAATTTCTTTTGGATGTTAAGTAAGGTGAAAACCATGCTTAGATAATGCCTAAACATGAGAAAATAAGTAAAGTTATAATGCTAAATTGGAATTTTGCCGAAACATCGAAAATTTGGAGCAAAGATGGAGCATTCAGGAAGATAGCAAATGATATGTGAAATAATGCTCCAAATTTGATAAATGATGATTTGAGATGTATGATTATGATTTATATGATGTTGGAATGATGATATATTAATTTCATAATTTTTGGAATTAAGGATTATGCTTAAGCGAATTTATGTTGATTTTTAGTATATAGAGAAAATGATTTATTTAGCCAAGTAAATGATGATAAATTCAAAATATATGAAATTTTTCATGATATACTAAGCATAAGGTATGTCATGGTATTTTTTATTTTTGGAAAAAATATCAATTTTTGGAACTCATGAACTGTGAAACCCTAACCCAAGTAAGCCATATGTATGCATTGAACATGTATTTGATGATTATTTATGAATTATGGAATTATGAAGGTATTTTATGATTTTTGCTAATTATGGAAATTAGGGTTATGGGTTAGCATTAATGATGTGATTAAGCATTTTAAGCCCAAATGAGATAATGGGTTTAGAATGAATTATTTGTGATTTAAGTGTGCAATTATATCATGAAAAATCATTTGTTATGATTTAAAATGAATTATGGAAATAAAGATGAAAATTGACAAGTGTGAAGGAAAATACTAGAAAATTCATAACTCAACGCCCGTAAGGCGGATTCAAGTGAAATTTGATATGAAAGTTAATGATGATGGGCTTGATATTATGGAATTATTGGATTGTGAAAATCCTTGATGAAATTGGATTAATGATTTATTGATCATATTTCAATTTTAACCGTTAACTTTAAACGGCTATAACGGGAGCTAGGAAAGTCGGATTAAGGTGAAATTTGAAACGGTTGAATGAAATGGTGAGATGTTTATTTTGGATGGCTTGGATTAAGCATGAAATGTTGGGAAAGTGCCTGCATAGGTGCATAACATGATGGCATGGAATTAAATGAGATATAAGGTGTCCATTGCAGGAATTTTTGAGGGAATTTATGCATTTAAATAAAATGCATAATGCCATGAATTATCCATCCATTTAATGCATGAAATGATAAAGCTATGGAACAATAGGCAAGGTGGCCAAGACATGGACGTCCAAGTGATGATATTATTGGATTTTTGAGCAATTTTCTATTTTATAAATGATGTATCTGAATAGCTAACATGTTGGGATGCATAAATAAGCATTTAATTATGTGGAAAAAATCCAAGAAAATTCGTAATTTGCAGCTGCCATGAAAAGTGGAAAAATGGACAGCTTATGTATGCAAATGACATCCCATGTTTGATGCTGCTATAATAGTTTTTCTTAATTTTTGTTAACACCAAATTAATACGTGAATTAAAGGGTAATTAGGAGCATAAATTACCCACGTTTTGGTGATTTTTAAAAATGCAAAACTGCTGGAAAATCCAACAGCAAGTTGACGTGCAAAAATGGACAGCTTTGATGGTCAAGATGATGCAGATTTTGTGGATTTTGTAAAAAGAAAAAATGCAATTTTACTTGGCCCATATTCACCCACCTCATATGGTAGATGAGGGATCATTGAATGGGTGTGGAATTGCAGCACAAGTGGGTCCCACAAGTGGGAAAAATCCAGCCAAATGCATGCCTTGTGCACGTGAAGTTGAGATGGAAATTGTGGAAAATTTTCTAAGTGTTGAAACGTCCAAGGGAACCAGCTGAAACCCACGATTTTCCCAGCAAAGAAGAAGAGAAAACCAAGGGAAAAGAAGGGGGAAAAGGAGAGATTGCTCATTTGCTCAAGTAAGTATATGATTATTTGATTTTTATGCATCAAATCTGGAAAGTAAATGATGCTGAAAACTAAATTATGGTCGGAACAGTAAATGGATTAATTTTGGTATGAAAATTTTTTATAACAATACTCATGGTATGATTAAGAAACGACCCAATATTCAGCTTAAAAGGATATGTATGTTGCAAATTAAAAATCTGTGAATATTAGCCCAAACAGGGTAAAACGGGTTACAGGATCATCTAAAGAAAATGATTTTTAATAATTTTTATAAAATTAATTTCGGGCTGAAAATTTTATAGGATATACAAGACATATTTGGGATCACAGAAAAAAATTAAAAAGGAGGTTTCGATGGGTGAAAATAGACCCCATAAATAACGTCATTCAGGATGACTGGAAATGGAGTTTACTGTTCATCAAGGTAAAAATCCCCAAATAAATATGTAATGTCAATATTTCGTGCTGAAACTTTTATGAAAGTTAATTTATGAATTTATTAAATTATGGTATAAATTTAAAATCAAAAATACTTGATTTGATATTAATTCAAGATTTTAAGATTTCAGCACGCCTGATTTCAGCATATATGGTTAGTTTGGGAAACAAATCAAAAAGAAATATGAAACCTATGTATAAATGATCCAAATTTATTTATGTGTTAAATAATTAAATATGGATAAAGAAAAGTGAGATTATATGCTGAAATTTCGGATTTATATAATGACCTAAGGTTATGTGTCAAAAGACACGTTAAACGGGTGAAAAGTGGGTTCCAAAATAACTGTTTTGGGAAACCTATGGAAAGTGAATTTAAACCCCATGAAAATACCTTAAATGCAGCACTAATTAAGGGTAATTAACCCGCTGAAATATGGATTAAACCTCTGACTTAGAAAAGTTTATGAAATCCATTATGTATATGTTGCCTAATGGGCATATATGAAAGAACAGGTATGCAAGGGTGATCAATAACTTGTGAAATTTACTTTTGTGCAAAAATGCATGAAAATATGATATATTTCATGAATATATATCTGTTTAGAACTTCATGAAGTTAATTTTCAATTTTGGAATTATGTAATGAAGCCTAAGGTCATAACGGGTGCTCGGAACGGGCACCAATGTATGAATTTTGGAAAAAATGTAAAAAGATGGTAAATGAAGGTTAATGAACCTATGTATGATAGTTAATGGATGAATTTTGTATGGTTGAATGGATACCCTATTTGTAGGGTTATATATGTTATGTGTTAGCCAATGAAATGCATAAAAATATGTATTTATGTTTAATGACTTAGAAGACTAATGAAGGATATATGTTAATGAAAATGGGTTGGAAAACTAAATGGAATGCAATGACAGGAAATATATGAAAAACCATATTATGTTCATGTAGGCAAGGAAAAGAATGGAAGAAAAAGGGATTATGACGATCTCAGGTAAGCAAGCAAACTTTCTAAAATGCATTTTCTTTCTATGTGATTGATATGATTGAATTGCCTATGTTTATGTTTTTACGAATGGGCAAGCACAAGTTTTGAATATGTCGGCTTTAATGCAAAGCCATAAGTTTTGAAAAATGATGACTTTAATAAAAGTCTTGAGGTTTGCTTCATGGGAAGCAAGAGACACTTTTTAAGATAAATAATTTATCCTAAGTGTTGCCAAGGATGGGAATGCTTCATGCTAATGGAATTGAGAAATTTTTCTTATGAGTAAGCAAGTTCTCCATGTTAATGTTATTTTAAGGATTTCATGTTTGATATCGATGGTTTTAAGGATTTTCTTTTAAGCAAGCAAGTTCTATATGATATTGTTCAACAGTGTTTTATAAGAAAAAGGGAATGTTATCCTTTTTCACAAAATATTGATTGTAAATGAGTTTTGAGTTATTTTTACAATAACTCGCGATAAACAATGATGAAAAAGATTTGTTTTATTAGGTCAAGATAACTAAATAGTAAATGATGGTTTGGACATAGTCCATATGTTTTGAAATGATGTTTGAAAAGTTTTGGTTTCCTTTAGATAAGAAAATCTATGTTGAAAATGTTGAAAAGATATTTCTACGGATGTGTTGAAAGGGATTTATGGATGACCAACCTCCTATGATTGATTTCATAAAATGGTTTAATTTCAGGTTGCTTGATGACATGCAAAAGACTATGCAATTTTCCTCTATGTGAAAATGATTGATATGTGGACAATTATTTAATTTTTA
Source organism: Annona cherimola (assembly GCA_030490835.1). NCBI lineage: Eukaryota > Viridiplantae > Streptophyta > Magnoliopsida > Magnoliales > Annonaceae > Annona > Annona cherimola. The sequence continues at coordinate 50,565,703 of CM059972.1, read as the reverse complement.
GGTTATGGACAAGGGGATAGCATAATTGCATAACTTTTGTAAACAAAAGGTCCTGAAATAGAAACCAAGAAAATATTAGAGAAAAATATGTTTTATTTGTGGAAATTCAAAGGATTTGAAATTCTTTTATTAAAAGGATTTTAAGATGTATGGTTTCTCAAACGTTTCAAATGTTTATCAAAACATTTTACTCAAAACGTTTTTAAAAGAATTTAAGGGAGGTCATCCTAAAACTAGATTTCAAATAACAACTTGTTAAAGTGGGTGCGCTCGCTTACAAGTTGACACAGACTGCGGTCTGTGATGTGTTTTTGAAAATAATTGTTAAATATAGACTTCGGTCTATGATTTTTGTGCATATGGATGCAGGTTGCGGTCTGTGATCCCGGTTTAAAAGAACATGGGTTGCGGCCTGTGGTTCTTCAAACCAAAATGGACTACGGTTCGTCAGGATAACGTACGGTGCACCGGTACAAGGAATGACTGGTTGTAGAGCACGGTTGGGATGACCGGGGCCCACTCTACATAAGGCCAAGTCGCTAAGGGATGGCAGGAGTGCCAGCGGCGCCCTCCCTGAGATGGGAGCAGGATGAATAAACAGCCGCTGGGCTAGCGTGTTGTTAAGGATTCTCTTCCAAAAGGTAGCATGATCACTTGCTAAGTGTCACTACTGGATGGAGAGAAATGCATTTGCTTATGTTTTATTTCTGAAAAGCCCAAAGATTGGGTCATGAAAATATGATTTTATGAAAGTATCCTAAAGGGATTTTTATGAAATGGTTACCCTAAAAGAAAGGGTGTTTTACACAAAAGTGTAAATAACAAGAATTAAAGGAAATGTGTTTATGCAAATGCATTTATGAAAATGGTTTACGTATTTTGTTTTCCTTGTTTGCTATAAACAAGCCCCAAGATGGAAAATTATGAAAAGGATTTATGTTCATTTGTAAGAGAGCCTAAATAAAGAATGTTTTTGGACATAAAAATGTCCTTTGCCGAGAAAGGCTTATGTGATTGATGTTTAAGGACATATGAATGTCCATTGCCAATAAGGTTATGTAAAAGATGTTTTGAGACATGAAATGTCTCTTGATTTTATGATGGCTTATGTGAATGATGTTTTGAGACATGAAATGTCTCTTGGCTAAAGGATTTTATGATCGCTTATGTGAATGATGTTATGAGACATAAAATGTCTCTTGGCTAAAGAATTTTATGATGGTTTATGTTAATGATGTTTTGAGACATGAGATGTCTCCTGTGCCTAAGTATTTATGTTGTTTTTGATGTAAAATGTCCACTGGCAACCGATTGATTTCATGTAATGGTTATGAACATTAAAAATATTTATATAAGATTTAAGGGAACTCATCATGAAAGGTAAAATGTATATGTTTTGCCTAAACAAGCCCAGGCATGGCTTGTAAATGATGTTAAGAATGAATGCTTTATGAAAATGTTCAAGGACATAGAATTGTCCTCAGGAACACGGAATTTCATGATGATTTTTTTAGGACATATACATGTCCTCATGGAATAAGGTATTCCCGATGTTTATGAAAAAAGTTTTCAAGAAGCCTTGCCCTAAAAATAAAATGCTTGCTTACTGAGTTGTCACTCACGTTTTGTTTTTCAACCCTTAGACAGGTACCGAGGAAACTCCGAAGGTTGCAAACCTAAGACGTGGAGGAAGGTACGTGATGATAGCCTTGAAGGCTATGAGGAATGGAAAAGCATAAATATGCTAAGGTAAGCTAATGTGTATGTGAACTTAATGAGAATATTAAGTTCTATATATGATTCAATGGTTGAAGGTATGGATGTACGTATGTAAAATGTGAAGCTTAAGTCAAGGAAACTTTCACCGTAGAAAGGCATGAAAAGATGCTATGTGTTTATGTATATCCGAACTTAGCTAGAGTTCTAAGTTCCATTGGAATTAATGACTGAATGTATGAAAGTATGATTTATACAATGATTCAGTGTGTAATGAAAGGCATGTAAAGGTGCTATGAATGAAATAATGATTTTTATTACAAGTGAAATATCACAATGTATGATGATTATCATGTTAAGATTATGAATGATGATAGATGAATAATCGAAAAAAAAATTTGGACATATTCCAATTAAGAACCCGCCGCGTGATCAGGGCAACAATCCTGATTCACATTTACCAATCGATAGATCTTGAGGAAAGGAAGTTACATCTCGGTTCGGGGCGCCACATGAACAGTAACCCACGTTGCTGTGAACAGTAACCTCGGGTGAACAGTAAACGTGAACAGTGAATTGCTACAGTGTCATGAACAGTAATTATGAACACTGAACAGCGTATTTAGGGAAAAAAATTGAGATTTATTTTTATATATTTATGAGGATATGTGGATGCAATTTTTAAAGGATTTATGGATAAAAATTCATCTAAGAAGGTAATGACCGAGTATATTTATAGGATTAACCTCTATAGAAATGAGGTAATGGATGATTATAAAGCATGCATGGGAAATAAACTAAGACATGAAATGATATAGATAAAATATCATTTTTCCTTGTATAGAAAAAGGAAAGAAAACGTGGAGGACACAGACTGAGGAGGTAAGCAAGCACAACTTTGAAAATGTGATTTTATTCTCAAGTATTTATGAAATGTGTTTAAGGGTGACCACTTCTATAATGTTTTGAAATGATGAATGTTTATGAGTTTTTATAAAAAGTCATGTCAGCATATTGATACCATGTGATGTTCATGGACATGTGCACATGTATGATGTATAATGAAGAGGCTTTGGTGGAGGTAGAAAGCGGATCAGAGGGTCCCCCTTCACTATTGCCAAGTCGTATGGGTTGTGTGCTGACGGTGTCCTTCCCAGAGGTGAAGGCAAAGGAATGTTATGTGTGAATGAATGCATTGCATTTTCATACATGGATTGAAAAGGAAAGCATGTATTTGAAATGATATTTTTAAGGGATGGTGCAAATAATTATCTACATGAGAATGACAAGTCACCTGGTGTAAGAGGTATATAATGCTGGGGAAATCAAAAGTCATGCATGTAGGAACCATGTAGGCATCAAGTGGACAAGAGGGTCCCCTTGATGAAGCCAAGTCGGAGACAGCCGGCGTATTGGACCATGCTGTGTGAGATGTTCCCTAGGCTAGCGTACCCGCACATGAAGGTTTATGTTAGGAATGGAAAAGAAGTATTTGCACATCCAATGTTTATGAAATGATTTTTATGAAAAAGTTTCTATTCCATTGATAGTTGATCACTTGCTAAGTGCTTTCTATCAAATGGAGAGAAATGCATTTAAACAAAAGAAAATGCTTGTTTATTGAGTTTTGACTCATGTTTTGTTTTCCCAATCTCAAACAGGTGCAGGGAAAGCCAAGTGATGAAAAAGATCAGATTGATTTGTCTGTAAGTGATATGATGAATAAATGAAAGAAGCATAGTTACAAAGGTATGTAATCCTTTGTATATGGAAGTATGAATGAATGCCCTAATGATATATAATGAAAAAAGACATAGGTTGTATGAAATTATGAAGTTATGAATAATATGAGAAGTTGATGATTTATGATGATATGAATAAGTCCATTATGAATGATGATGAGTATATGTTTATGTGATGAAAGAAAAGAAAAAAAAAATTAGACGAGTTTCAAATCAAGAACCCGCCGTGTGATTAGGGCAATAATCCTGAGTCACGTTTACCAATCGACAAGATCTTTGAGTAAGGACTATGTGGACGCCTCGGTTTGGGGCGCCACAAACTTGTTCAATTGGATGATCATTTTTGAATTTCAGATCTTTGGGAGGTTCGTAGAAAACATTACATTCACTTACCTTTCTATCTAATCTTTAATCTTGCTTGGATTCTTCTCCTCCTTTCTTTCCCACTTGTAGCTTTTTAAAATTCTTTGATAAATCATCTATATCACTAAGCTCATCCTCCTTTGTGATACCTAGGATATTCTTTGAGATGGAAGAGTTAGGGCAAATGACTAAGCAAGGTGATTAAGTTAATCACCTTCGCTCATTTTGGATTAGTGTGCACAAAAAGATGAATAAGGTGTAGGAAATTATGAGTTTGCATGTGTATTAAATTCAAATATTCATGTTATTTTATTAATAATTATTGTATAAGTTAGGTTATTGCTTGATAAATTCCTAACTTGAAGTGTACAAGAGGGATTGACATAAAATTTTGAGGGTAAACCCATGATAACAAGCCCTACTTAATGAATGGTGTGGATCATGATAATCATGATAAAATTATGATGATAAGAATTAAATTTCGTGAAATTTTTTCAAATGCTTATATTTTGATATAGGACGATCAGTTTGAGGTGAAATTTTTTATGAATGGTTAAAACAAGGCGTTATATAATATGGATGGATTTGATTAAGTTAAATCTCATGGGAAGATGCTAAACCAGTTATAGTTAAAAACCATTGACTTTTTCTTTTAAAAAGTGGTTTATAATTAATGAAAAGTTAAATTAATTAATGGCTCAATGTAAAGTGTCTTAAGGAGGTATTTTGGGCAATTTTTCAATAAATAAAAATGCAGGAAAATACCTGAAAAATGCTGCTGCATTAAAGGACGTTAAATAGCGGTGAGATTATGTTGAAAAAAATCAAAATGGCAGCTGATGGTGTGTGTTAGAAACAATGTTTAAAACAAAACAAAATTGACCAAAGCTTAAGTTTTGATGATTAACAAAGGCTAATTTGAGTATATTAAAGAGTACTAATGAGTTTGCTCAATGATTTAAGGAACTGAAAAAGCCAAGTCGATCCCCAAGTCGACTTGGACTTCGACTTAGGGTGAAGTCGATCCCAAAGTCGACTCCACTATCGACTTGACTTTGAACCTCAAAGGCAAAATCAGAAATGGAAGAGTAGCAGGTGAAGTCGCAGGCTAAGTCGACTCCACTTGCGACTTGGGAAGCTAAGTCGCACACGAAGTCGACCTCACTATCGACTTCAGTCGAGAAAAACTGTCCAGACCTGATTTTGGGGCACAAAGCTGCCCAAGTCGTAGGCCAAGTCGACTCCAGGTGCGACTTGGGTGAAGTCGCAGACAAGGTCGACTCCATCCTCGACTTGAGAAGTTCAGACTTCAAAATGCAGTTCCAAGCCCATTCCAAGAACCTACTTGAACTTTATCAAGATCCAAATCAAGGAGCAAAGACTATTCTCAAAGATAACTTGAGTTTCACTCAAGTTCAAAGTAAGAATACATGTTCAAGATCAAATCAAGTCTATCAAGTCCTAAAGATCAAATGACTCCAAAGCAAAGCAAGGTACATGAATCTGTCCTACAAGAATCAAACTCTCCAAAGATTCATGAGGTTTAAGCCTATCCAAGATAAACCAAAAACAAGGACTTCAAGATTAACAAAATCTACAAGTATGAGGAATCATCCAGAATGAAAATGATTCAAAGGAAGAAAGCCAAGCATGATAGAAGCAGATCAAATGAAGATCAAAGCATTTTCAGCAAAAACCAAGCCAAGTCGCAAGTCAAGTCGACTCCAGGATCGACTTGAGTCGAAGTCTGAGGCCAAGTCGACCAAAGACTCAGACTTGGGAATCTGAAGAACTGGAGTCACACACGAGGTCTACTCCAGGTGCGACTTGGAAGCCAAGTCGCAGGCCAAGTCAACTCCATCTTCGACTTGGAAAATAACGTTCAAATTTTTGAACGTTAGAGATCATTTATTGCGCGCCAACCACCTCTACAACGTTCAAATTTTCCTCACTCTATAAAAGGACACTCAAATGAACGTGAACATATATACAAGACACTCATATATACATCACAAAGTCCAAAGAGAGAAAAGAAGTGCAAGAAAGTGTTTCCATTTCCTTTTCTCCATTTTTGAGTGGTCCATATACATTCAAAGGAAGAAAGAGCTTCAAGTTGCAAGCTGCTTCATCGATACTCATCCAAGCTGCTTCTAATTTCTTCCTCGAGCTCAACCTGCCTACACATCTCTGTAAAGTGTAGTTTTTCTTATTTCAAAGTCTTATTGTATTAACCTTGATTTAGCTTGGGTAGCTAAGATCAAGTGTATGCAAAGTAGTGTGATTGGAGTGTGACTCATCACCTACTTGTGCAGTGTGTTGTTTATGCCCCCTAGAGCTAGAATCTAGAAGAGAGCATAGGCTCTAAGTTGTATATGCCTCCTAGAGCTTGAATCTAGAAGAGAGTGGAGACTCTAAGTGTATTCGAGAAATACATAGTGGAACCCAAGTCACAACGGAGTGTGAGCTTGGAAGAGTGGAGTAGGGAAGGTTTGCCCGAACCACTATAAATCTTGTCTTCTGCTTCCTTTTACTGCTTTATCTTAATTGCTCTCTATTTGCTTTCAAAAGGGGATTAATCTTTCAAGGGGTTAAGATTTTTAATTTACCAAAGAATTTTTTTTAAGAACCCAATTCACCCCTCCCCTCTTGGGTTTAGCCATCAACTCGGGACCAACAGTGTGAACGTGATTGCATGGAGATGGGTGCAGATTTTTAGGCCAACTATTTTTAAAAATATATAAAAAACAGAAATGTATGGGTGAAAATGTGACAGCACATATGAGGATAAACAATGAAATTTTAAGCATAAAACGAGGTGGAAATTATGGGTTAAATGTAGCAATATAAAAGGGCAAATATGGGGGGCAACTTGGACGTTTTGTACAATAGCAATTTTGAAAGAAAAAATTCAACAAGAGACAACCAACCAAGGAGCAAGAAAGGATGAAAAAAAAGAAAGAAGAGAAGAAGAGGAAAACTAAGCTAGAGCAAGGAGAATGCAACAACATCACAAGTAGGTGGCCTATACGTGTTTTTATTTTGATAATTTCAAAGGTTTCCTTACTCAAGTGATATATTATAAATTGGCTCATTTATGAATATTAAATGGATGATTTATACATCCCTTAATATGTTTAATAAATGTTAAATGAATAAGAAGTTTCACTTCAAGTATTAAGGAAGTGATATAATTGATTTAGGGCTATTTTGAATAAGGTACCCATGCTGAAATTTAATTTAATTCCAGATATATGTAGCCGTTTTGGACAGTTATTATTTATTGATTAGTTGAATTGTTTTGATATTTAAATGATGTAATTCCAAGCTTACATAATGAACCATAGTTTGGTGGAATTATGGATAGGTAACTTGGTAAATTTTTATCCATTTTAGGTAGAAATGATACTTGATTTGTGGCGCCCCAGCCCGAGCGTCACAACCTTACTCCAAGATCTATCGATTGGTAAGCGTGATCAGGATTGTTGCCCTATCACTTGGCGTGCTCTTTAGATATTTATCCCTTTTATCTTAACTCTTTAGGAGTTTAATCATTTTTAATCATTTCATTGGAAACATACACATATGTTCTCATATTTTTTCATGTTTAACCATTTCATGATAAATCATTCTTAACAATTGACTATAAATTTTTTTCACTGTTTATAGCCAAAATCATCACATAGTCATAAGCATAACAAAATCCTTATACAATATTCAGACATCAATAATGTCCTTAACATACAACCATACATATCATAGAGTTCTATCACAAGAACTTGTAGAAATTCATTTTTTCCTCGAATCTCCACCTGTGCTCCTTACATGGTTCTCCCCTTCACCTGTCTTTAGGATTTGAAAAACAAAACTGTGAGCCGAAACTCAATAAGCAAGCTATAAGGTTTTCAGGTAATTTATTTTCAAGGAAAATTTTTTTAAATGCATTTCCCTCCATTCGGTTAAAGACACTTAATAAGTGATCAACTACTAATGGAGTAGAAACCTTTTCATAAACCATTCATGGAAAGCCACATTATACCCGCTCGAGGGTATATCTTAAAACATGTTTCTCATACCCATTCAGAGTATATTATAAACAATGCGATGCATTATTTAAAATCATGACATTCCTTTGGATAGAAGCTAGCTAGGCAACCATCCGCTTTCATCCTCTCTCCCATTCAAGGGAGGTGCCACCAGGCCTCGGCCTCTCTTAGCGACTTGGCCACACTAAAAGGGGATATTCGGTCCGCTTACTCCTTTGAGGTAGACCTCATGCTTGTGTGCACATGCTTTCTTTCATAAACATAAACTTTGACATGCTAGCATGATTCTTCATTCATAAATCATGAACTCATCATTTAACATAAGTACTTGAAAAGCAGTAAGAAATTCATTTATTTTAATAGAAATAACATTTAAATACTCATTTAGACAAGGAATGACCATCCTTAAACAACTTAGAAAGAATTGAAATCATTCATTTGCTAACTCATTTAAACAGTTAAAATATTATTGATAAGCATTTTATCACATTTGATAAAACAAAGAATTTTAGAAAACTGCTTGCTTACCTTTCTCACTTAGATTTTCGCCTCGTTAACCTCTTTGCCTTTGCCTATACATAAACATAGCATTGCATTCATAACAAGCCATTTGTTTGCATTCACTTAGTTTTCCAATCCCATAATCCATATCATACATAATCAACTTGGATTTTCAAGTCGATCATACATACACGACAGACACTTGTGCATCATATCATTCATTCCATATTGTGTTTTAATCTCATATTTAGGGTAAACACATAGCATACATTCATATCTCAACATATGAAAATTTATATCTCCCATTAACCATTTTTCATCTATTTTCCATCTTTCCTACGTCAATCCTTATTCTAAGTATATAAGTGACGTTTCGAGCTTCATAAATAAATCTCAAATATTGAGATAATTAATTCTCATTCATATAGCAACATCCTCATGCATTTTTATCACATATTCATGCATATTTTTCATTTTAGCAAATTCACATAAGCCACATATCATCTATTTACACATATTTCACATACGTTCAACATACAATACATATATTATGTGTTTCTTAAATTTTTTTAACACCGAAACTTTCAACCATTTTCATCATCATTAAACCCCTTAATTAACATATACTTTAGGGTTTAATTTTGGATTTTTAATTCATTTATCACTGATTTCCAAAACAACCATGTTAAGACTCATTTTTCATCATTTCAACGCCTCTTTCATGACTTAAATCATAACAGATTTTTAAGTTATAATTTTGATAACTCGTAAAAATAGGAGTAATCATGGCCCATTTCAGACTTTATTTGCGTGATAGTCCGAGAGATTAGGCTTAGTTTGCATCCATTTATCTTAATTTTCACTCGCTTTTCATTTTAGGAGCATTATATAGTTTTTATGCATTTTTAGAACAAATTAGGCATTTTTAGTTTATTTGTTTGTTTTATTCAACTTTTGCAGAAAGGACGGGCATTATGAAGGCAAGCGAGCGAGTGGAATGCGGAACGAGACCAAGTCATGAGGCAAGTGGATGGCGCCTAGGCACCACCCTACGTGCCCTTGCCAGAACCCCAGCAAACAAATAGCTTTCAGTGAGTTGGCGCCTAAGCACCATCCAGGGGCGCCTAGGCGCCACCTCACCAACATACAGTCAAGTTCAGAAGGGTTTTTGAAGCCACAAGTCACACTTGCTTCCAGGGAGTTGGCACCTAGGCGCCAGCCAGGGGTGCCCAGGCGCCATGTACATGATCACACAAGTGTTTCAGGAGAGGTTCCAAGTTACGTAGCATCTAGGGAGTTGGTGCCTAGGCGCCAAGGCATGAATTCCTAGGGTTTGCAGAAAAGTTCCAAGTTGCCCAGCACACAGAGAATTGACGCCTAGGCGCCAATACGCATCCGTATGCGCGGATTTCAGTGTGTGTGCTGCACAATGTCACTCTATAAATAGACCCTAGGGGTTTGCGCGCGAGGAGGACGGGGAGAGAGCCCAGAAACGGAATTACACAGCAAGAGAAACAAAAACGCGATCAAAGCACAGATTAAAGAGAGGATTCAACACCATTGGTGGAAGCCACTAGAAAACCAATTTTCTCTTATTCTTTCTATTTTTCTTTCTCTGCTTTTCTAGATACTTTCAATATGGATGTAAAGGATTTTATAATCTTGTCTTTGAACTAAACTTCCTTTAGATGAATAGTTAGGATGAATTGAATTCTAAACTATATTGCCTTGTAAGATGATTTAATTGCTTGATTTATCCTTGGAAAAGGAAAATCTCTTGTAGATCCATGTGTAGGGCATAGGTTTCCTCTTTGTTAAGGGGAGTTGTTTAACGAATAGGAATATACCGTTAAACCCTATGTAGTCAGTAAACAGGTTATGAATTTATCAATTTCACTTTATTTAATGGCATGGGAACATAGCAATTAAATAGGGTGTAATTTGCCTTATATAATATAGGAAAATATATATAAAGATTATTGAACTTGGACTAGTAAATACATGCACAATCCAATAAAAAAGAACCAATGTGATATAGTTTAGATTTAAGGATTCTGAGCTATCCATCTGCCATCCCTGATTATTAAACCCGTTTCTAGTATTCCAGCGATTCCATGGACTCTACTCTGATTTTTTATTACAGTTGTTAGCTTTAGTTTAAATCCACAAACTCAGAATTTTCTACCCCCCAAAAGCAATTAAACTAATTAATGATTTCGGTTAACAATTCCTCATGGGAACGATACTCTACTCATACTTTATTACTTTACATGACACGTATACTTGCGTAAATAGCGTGCAATTTAATAAACATATACGAGCTCGTCAAGTTTTTGGCACCATTGCCGGGGAATTAGTTTAACTAATTGTTGTTAATTTCATTGCTTTCTTGTACAATTTTATAGAATAGTTTATTTTCATAATTTCTTTTAGTTTAAATTTTTTCTACTAGTTCCGATTGAATTGGTTTTTGCAGATTAATCTCATTTTGCATGCGCCAAGGCAGAGCCGAAAAGGAGATTATTATTCCTTTTGATCTGAAACCCGAAAGAACTTATTTGAGAAGGTGTTGTAAGAGCAGGGAAGCTAGGAGCCAATAGCATACTATGGAGCGCATCGAGAATCAGGACGAGAACATTCACGCAAACCAACAGGGGAACCAAAGGATTGAGGTTCCAATTCATCCACCTCAAGATGATTTGGACTAATCATTTGGGATCTCATTGCGCTGGGCCAGAATGCAGTTCAAACTAGCATTGCACCTCCTCTTATTGACACCAACAATTTTGAAATCAAGCCGGTGATTTTCCAGATGCTCCAGTCCATTGGGTAGTTTGGAGGTCTAGCGTCTGAAGATCCACACCGCCATCTGCAGAATTTCCTGCAGATCATGAACACGTTCAAGCAGAATGGAGTCTCCGATGAGGCAATGTGTCTACGGACTTTTCCATTTTCTCTGCGGGATAGAGCTTCGGATTGGCTATACTCTCTGCCCCCGAACTCTGTCAATACATGGAAAGACTTGGCTCAGAAATTCCTGGAGAAATATTTTTTGCCTGCCAAGTTAGCCAAGATGAGGATGGATATAGTCTCTTTCAAACAACACAGAGAGGAGACCCTATCAGAGGCATGAGATCGTTTCAAAGACCTGCTCCGGAAGTGCCCGCATCATGGAATTCAACCGTGGGTTCAAATTCAAATTTTTTACAATGGTCTCTAGGATTCCACCCGTCACATGGTGGATTCATCGTCAAATGGTTCTTTGCTGAGGAAAAGCTACTGAGAATCATACGCCCTTGCTTGAAAATATGGTGGCTAATACCTATCAACTACCATCTGACAGAAGCCGAAGTGAGGGTCTACTTCAACTGGACGCAGTTTCATCGATAAAAGCCCACATCGACGCGTTATCTAGGCAGATTCAGAACTTAACCAGGTCGGCCAACGTCAGTGCAGTAGGGGCACCTATATGTTTGCATGTAATTTCAATAGTACTTCTTTCATCGAGCACCATTACTAAACTTATCAAATGTCAGGTACATTGAAGCTTTGAATTTTTTAAATACCAAACTAAATCATTTAGATTTCATCCTTCAATTTGCATATGATATCATTTAAGCAAGGGAAAATTCTTTGTGTACCCATAACTTTTGACTAATATTCTTCTTATACCCACAACAAATCAAAAATTCATCGCATACCCACAACGTTTCACCCATAATTCCTTTGATACCCACGTCATCACAAATGGTCGTCAACTAGAGGAAAAATGACAATTTTGTCCCTAGACTTTAGTAAACAAATATGAAAAAAATTCATAGATATCTACAATATTTGACCATTATTCCTTTTATATCCACGACATTTTTTTAAAATTTCTTACACACCCATGACATTTCACCTATAATTCTTCTCGTGCCACTATCATCATGGTCCATCAAGTTTCATTCATCAAGCCCGTGCTGAACTTGAGGGGGTTGCAATTAGGGGTGTAAATCAAGTCGAGTCGACTTGGATTGGAGTAAACATTACCCTAACTCACATTATAAAATCTCAATTCAACCCTATTTTTCACATGTTAACCAACCCTATTTTAACCTTATAGAAATTGGTTCGATTCGAGTTAGAAATCAGGTTAATAAACGTATAATATGAAAAATATTTTACTTAATTAATTCTATTTTAAGCTATAAATTTATATGAAAGAATAAAAATTAATCCTTCTTGTAGGAATACTTTTCAATTTATGACTTATTCAATGATAATTACTAAATAATCTTATTTTAAATTAATAATGTTTAGTTAATTTCTATGTATTATGTGCTAATGTAAGACTATTTATTAATAATTTATTTTTATTATACACTAATATATGAAAATGGGTCGGATTGACAATCATCGAACCCAAACCAACCCATTTTTGAAATAGGTTCTATTCAAATCGGGTTATATAATTATTTTTTTCAAAATGCCTAACCCAACCCTATTATAAATCAGGTTGGATTAATCATGTTCATGTTGAAACTAATTCTATCTACACCCCTAGTTGCAACTGGAAGAGGCAACTTTTGGGAAGAAGAAGACTATTTTCGGAATTCAGAAAATTATGACAAATGCAACTTGACAAATTGTGACAATGGTGGAAAAAGAGAAATTATGGGTAAAATATTTTGGTTGTGTAAGAAATTTTTGAAATGTTATAAGTATAAGAGGAATAAAAGCCAAATATTGTGGGCATGTAGCGAATTTTTCATCCGGGGACAAAATTGTCATTTGCCCTTCAGTTGATGGCCATTTGTGACAACGTGAGTATCGAAGGAATTATGGGTGAAATGTTATGGTTATGCAGAAAATTTTTGATTTGATGTGAGCATAAGAGGAATATTAGCCAAAAGTTATGTCCACGCGGAGAATTTTCCCTTTAAACAAAGGTTTATACTAAATTTTTTTGATAATTATATTTTTTTCTTGATGAAGATTTTTTATTTAAATGATTTGGTGATTTTTTTGGGTTTACTTCCAAAATGAATTGCTGGTTCAAATTGCAAAAAATCTGGCCGCAAGTGTACCAATTAAAATGCACCAGTGAAGCACTACAAGCCTATGCTCCACCGCCTTCTTCCCTATTGCGTCATGGCTGCCATCTATGAGGTATATGCAAATGGTTAACAAATCCATCACTATCCAAGGCCCTCCTCCATCGCTGATGCTAGCAGCCCACAGAGATTCGACAGACCTCTCCTTTTCAGATCTAGTCTCCATCGTTCAGCTGCGGTGTCCTCTTTATATAGGTCAAGTTCCACGCCTCTGGATCGCAGCTATCTATCAAAATCCGATTCCACAACACACGAATTTGGCAACCGTCTGATCATGCACCGGTTTTTAATGGCCGACCTCATCTTTCGTCTTGCAATCAACACATCTACCATTTGCAATTTCAAATCGCCCGCAGCTTTCCTAAATCCCAATCTAGCGGCTATGACCAGCAACACAAAGGGACCAACCTCCATTAATTGCGGCAGAAGCCGACCATCTCTCCAAATCAACCAAACAAGGTTCTAAGCAATTGACAGCAATTTCATTGCTTTACAAAATCCGAAAGAATTTTTGGCTGGTCAAAGCTCGGATGGAATTAGGATGGAATGAGCTTGGCCCAAAGACTATTTTTTTTTTATTATTTTTTTTGATACAGGCGTGACCTAAAGACTTAGAATAGAAATACCAAACGATTTGGTCGCCCGGAACGGAACGAAACTTTCGTTCCAATCAGCGCGTGTTCGAATCTCAGGTGAGCTTTCGAACTAAAAATTTCTGTGGGGCATGTGTGATCTTTCTTATTTGGTTAGGAGCTGGTGGTCTCTCCCGTTGATATTTTGGAGCTTGTTGTCTTCTTTTGGAAATATTGTTAGAATTGTCTCAGAGCTTTGAATGTGATATGAATTGAGATATGTTGTAAATATACTCCAATAAAAAAAAAAGACTTAGAATAGAAATATGTAGCTAATTATATATATCATGATGTATTTTAAGTAAAAACATAATATGTATTTATTTTTATATTTAGTTATTTTTTTATTTTTCTTTCTAAACATGTTTTCCCTAGTACATTTATATACTAAGTTTTGTTATTTAAAGATGTTTTTATATGTTTATTTTTCAGTTTTAAAAAATATATTTTTTAAGAGGTAAAAATGTCTTAAATGCCTTTGAAATTGAAGACTTTTTAACATAAAAAATAAATTGTAAAAATATTCTAAAATGGGAAAACCATTTAGATTGAATGGTTGAATACACTTAGGAAAACATGTTTATAAAGAAAAAATTAAATAAAAATAAAATAAATAAGTATTGTATTTTAGCCTAAAATATATAATGGTATATATAATTATGCTTCTAGAAATATATTCCTGGTTTTGAAAGTGAAAAAGTTTTTGATGAAAAATTTGTAGGGCGAAAGTTTTTGAAATATAAGAAAATAATGTAATATGATAAAGATAATAATAATAAGTAAAAATAATAAAGTTAAAGTTAAAATATATAGGTTAAATATATGAATAGTAGTATAGAAATGAGTAAAAAGTAGAATAATTGTATAATAGGAAGTGAATAAATAATTAAAAATAAAATAATTATGGAAATTGAAAAGTTTAATATGTTAACAAACACTCCCCATAATGAGAATGGGAAAATATATATTGAAGGTTGGAAAAAATTATATTGAAATTGAGAGAAGTAGATAGGGAATGAGAAAGATGTTTAGGGAAAATGTAATATTCTATTTTGAGATCATTCCATTCCAATTGTGAAACGGCAACGAAAATGGATGGGACTAAAATGTGTATGACCATTTTAGTAAATTTACATTTTTGTGTGTTTGTTTAGCCTAAAAATTTTTTGAATTAAAACTTTTCATTCTCAATAACTATTTTATTTTTAGATTGGGTGTATTTGAGAAGTGATAAAACTTTTCGATGAAAAATTTTTAGTACAAAAGTTTTTGAAATATGAGAAAATGATGTGATGTGATAGAGATAATGACGATGAATAAATAAAATAAAGTTAAAATAGATAGGTTAGATGCATGTTTAGTTACATAGAAATGATTGAAAAGTAAGGTAGTTTTATAGGAAGAAATGAAGAAGTAATTAAAAAATAGGTTTATTATAGAGAATAAAAAGTTTTAGAATCAAAAGTTTTAATTTGAAAACTTTTATGTGTTAACAAACATCTCCCTTTTTTCTATATAATTATCTTACTTGTCAATAATTTTTACACAACTATCCATATATCTAACTTATTTATTTTAACTTTATGATTTTTGCTCCTCATCATATTCTTATTATATCATATCATTTTTTCCATTTACAAAATTTTTACATAAATTTTTTTTTTATCAAAAGCTTTATTATTTTCTAAACACATCCAAAATTTGACTAATGACCGTTATGGAATGAGTATTATTAGGATTACATATATTAGATATTAGGGTTAACATACTGACTGTATTTAAGATAAGTCTAATGATTCCATTAAAAAAAGGATAAGTCTAATGATCAAAATGACATTTTAATAACCCAAACAAATTTCTTGAACCAATTCCTCTTCTTTAAATATATTATGTTCTTGAAAAAGAAACCAATAATAATAATATCTCACAAAGCAATCCAACCAAACCGTCCTATTTTTTGATTAATAATGGGTGTTTTCAAATCACCAATTCAGGTAAAAAATTAACAGGGGATAGACTACGCCTATAAATTGATGCCATAGTTGCAAATATGGAATTTATGGGGAAAAAGTTAAAATTTTGCGAAACGGTGGAACCGATTTGCAAAAATCGCTATTGTTGTGCTTGAACCTTTTGCTTTTCCATTTTTTTCAATTTTTTTTCTGACTCTAGAAAAAACAAAAAAGAGTGCATTTTTCTTTAATTGTCTTTTCCCTTTGTTTTTGCCGTCTCTTTCGCTACTAGCTTCCGGTGACAGCAGGATCCGCTTCTCCTTCAACTCATTGACGAAGGAATCGAATCGGCCTAGTGCAGTGAAGAGGAATTATTCTGGTAGCTACTCTCTTCACTTGGTTTGTTCGAGATTCCAAAATTTTCTGAAAAATACTTGTTGGGATCTCTATTTGTAAGGAGGAAGAAAAGCTGTATTAGACAGTCTGTTATTTAACTAATGCCAGCATTCTGGCTAGAGCCATATGCGTTCTTATTCATTATTCATTATTACTGTGATTTTGGTAACGGTACATCTAAACACATTCTTGGTGGTGTGTTTTTTTTTTTTTCTTTCTTTTTGTGGATTTGTAGAGAGGGATAAAGAATTTTGGATGGTCAGGATTAACCTATGTGCATCCGATAACAGGCTGTAGGTTGATTTGCCTTTATAGTAAGTATAGTTGGGTAGATTGTTTCCGAGTCTCGTATTCTCGTCGATGATTGGGGGGAATGGAAGAGACTGATGTGTTTTTCTTTTAACCCGCCTAATATCTGTGTTATCTATGTTACTGGGAGAGAGACCTTGGTTTTGGTGATGTTCTTGCTAGCGTCAAAACCTTTTTTCTCTCTCTCCTCTTTTTGTCTTGTTCAGATTGCCGGATTTTATTTTCTATCCGCCGAACATGCCCAGTGTTTTTATATATGATTTGTCATCTCTCTTCGTGTTGTTTCCATGGGTCCAATTGATAGGAAGAAGACACATGCACCCTTCCCTTGTTTAATATGTCCTTGGCTGGAATGCGATATTCCTTACTTGCCTTTCCATCTGTTTCTGGTTATTTATTTATTTTAAAATTGATTCCTGAATTCATGCATTTGAAATTGTTCAGCAGGCTGCTTATTGATTAACATTTCCTGTTCTGAATCCATGTTGGTTTTGTCATAATGGAATGGAAAGCTCAGCTGAGGCATTATTATTATTAATCCCAGAATTGAGGTTTGAAAAGAATCCTCTGCATGTGATTATGCGCAATGCTTTGTTGGTCATCAAACATTTGACCTTGCTCAATCAGTGAAGGAATAAGGAGATTTTTCTCATGGCATTTTCTCAGACTTTGAGCTGGGCTATGTTCTAAGAGGTGGGAGTTGCACAGATGCTTTCTTTTTGGAGCTGAACGGATGGGTGGGTGTGTTTCAGTCTCTCATTATAGTCGCGCTGGTGAAAGGAGAAGCTCCTCAGCATGGTTGCAAGTTGGATCACAGAGGAAAGGAACCAAGGGACAGTTACCGGAACATGTCATCAGTGCACATCAAGTGCCTTCTATTCGTAACAGGATTTTTACCAATGGAAAGAGTACAACTTCCTGTATTTTCACTCAACAAGGCCGGAAAGGCATAAATCAGGATGCCATGGTTGTCTGGGAGGTGAGCCCTGCATTTCTTTTCAAGACAAACATGTTTTCTATTGGAGATTAGCCTCTTCACTGAATTCCATTTGCCTCTCTTGTGCGTAGGAGTTTGTTTCAGAGGATGCAGTTTTCTGTGGCGTCTTTGATGGGCATGGCCCGTATGGGCATCTTGTTGCCAGGAAAGTGAGGGACACCTTACCTTTGAAATTGTTGTCTTTCTTGCAATCATCAGCATCAAGAGGGAATGCTGCTAGTGGCAGTTGTTTTAAGGTGAGAAAGGGATCAAGCGACTCTGTGAGAAACAGCCCACCTGAGGATCCATGGCTTTACATGTGGAGAGAAGCATTCCTTAGATCGTACAAAGCCATGGACAAGGAGTTGAGATCTCATCCTTCTCTTGATTGTTTTTGTAGTGGCAGTACTGCTGTCACACTAGTCAAACAGGTGAATAAGGTCGTCCCTCCCCTTCATTTTTCTGTCTTTAGATTGATGAAAAAATTTCCACTCTTCATTCTTGTTGTCTTTTCAGGGTTTTAATCTTTTTATTGGAAATATTGGGGATTCTCGTGCAATTTTGGGTTCAAGGGACAGCAGTGGATCACTGGTTGCTGTACAGTTGACAGTTGATCTTAAGCCTGATCTACCAAGTATAATCCTCTTTGTTATTTTTCGTGTGTAGAATACATGTTACTGAAAGTAACCGTTTATTATATCTTACTTTCAGAGGAGGCTGAGCGGATTAAGAGGTGTAAAGGTAGAGTCTTTGCACTGCAGGATGAGCCAGAAGTGCAGAGGGTCTGGTTGCCTTTTGATGATGCCCCTGGATTAGCAATGGCTAGAGCGTTTGGGGATTTCTGTTTGAAGGATTATGGAGTGATATCTATACCTGAAGTCTCCCATAGGCTACTTTCGGAGAAGGATCAATTTGTTGTACTTGCATCTGATGGGGTAGGTCTACCGGTTCCAACTGCTCTCTCTCTCTCTCGATATAGATATTTGAATGACTAGAGGTCCTCCAACTCACCAGGAATGTTCTTTTGTGGAATTATGTGACATGAGGCCAACGTAAAGAAATATCTTATTTATTATCTCAAACCAACAATTCTGAGCATGTTTATTTTGGAGATTGATAAATGAGTAATGTAAGAGGTGAGAAAGGTGAAAAAGTTATCCAACTTTAACAGAATGCTTCCAAATATGCTCTTCCATAGTTAGCTGAAAAAAAAAAAAGTACTATAACAAATTTGAAAGAAGTAAAAAAAGGATCCAATTTGGGCAATATGTTAGTTAATAAACATCCATAAAGGTTTGGATTCCAATTTCATATGAAAAGAAAATCCTAGAAACTGAAATGTTTTGATCTACTTTATAATGTCTCATTGGAGAGGAGTTTGAGATTTTTTTTAAGACAGTGGGTCCTGTGAGCAACAAACGTTGACAACCTATATAAATAATTATTTATACTGTGTCCTGCTTGAGTTTTTATTTAGTTGTTTAATGTCTAAAGGAAAAGAACAGTTTTAAGGAGTGGGTTGAATTATTAACATTATTGATGTTACTGGTATTTAAATCATTTTAATCTTCAAGCTTCTCAAACAGCTAAAAATCTAGCTTCTGCTGATGGCACTTTTGGGAGATTTATGACTTCCCATAATTGCTTCAGATTTCAAAGTGATTTACTTGGAACTATACACCTGAGAGAGCTGAGCAAATGTGAGCATGGATATAAAGCTGTCATTGCCTTAACTTAAGACTTGTGTTTCAAGATTCTTAAATTCCCAATTACCCATATTAACTCCCTATTCATTCCTAAACAGATTTAAAACTTCTGTTGGGACTGGAATCTTGTTCGTGCTATGTATTCTGTTACGAAGTTGAAAGTATTGCGTCGAATTCATGGGTGCTAGAACTGAATTGATATATGACTTTGAAATCCTTGGCATTTGCCCCATTCATGGATGATCTGATCTGGCCCTACTTATGAATCTGATGATGTCCTGATGGCTATGCGTCTGTTGAGCTAGAAGCATAAAGGTTGATTGCATAAGATCTCTTCATGTTGTTCATCAAATGATGATGGGCAGGAGTGATATGGAGTCCTAGCACTTCAGGAGTTACTGTCTGTTACGAGGCTAGTTATTAGTTGACAACTGCAGCATGGCTTCATGAATGGTTCAGTTGCCGGCGAAATAGCTACTGCATTAGATACAACTCAATTGTCACTTTTTGTATTATTCAAAATTGTAGAGAATTTTTTCCCTCTATCATGACAACAAATTTTTTTGTTAATTAGTTGCATTCAGGCCTCTTTATGTGGGAGCTTTTAGCAATGAGCAGGTAGAATTTTACCACATAACTTTTGTTTGAAACCTTCTGTTTCTAAAATCAATGACTTTCAAGATGCTATCCGTGGTCTAGTGTTTACAAGTTATCAAAATCAATATAGCTATTTGGGAATTGAAGAATCTGGAAAGACTGGTGAAATAAATATGAGAACTATAAATTTCAAAGGCAGATGCTGATGTCATCATTTAATTGACCATGAAGCATTGCTTTGATATGGTTTCAAACAATTCCAAGGACCTTTTTCTGCAGGTTTGGGATGTCTTGAGCAATGATGAAGTGGTTGAGATTGTTTCTTCATCACCAAGTCGATCAGTAGCTGCACGTGTTCTTGTTGACTCTGCTGTAAGGGAATGGAAACTGAAGTACCCCACATCCAAAATTGATGATTGTGCTGTGGTTTGTTTGTATTTAGATGGGAAGATGGACTCTGAATCAGAGCCAGAAGAGATGAGTATCTCTACTGCCCATCATTCCCAGGCTAATGAATCTGATGATGGGCAAAACCTAGAGCCATGTCTGCAGCGCAATTTTACAGTCAGGTCAGCCGAAGATAGTGACCCAAGTGGAAGGATTCCAAAAGCAGTGGAAATGGATGCAGTGATGGCGATCTCAGAGGATCAGAATTGGTCAGGTTTGGAAGGTGTGACACGAGTTAATTCGCTTGTGCAGCTCCCAAGATTCTCTGAAGAGATAACAAGTGGTTGACTCTTCTGTGGGGGATTTTGGGTGTATTTGAATTAACCGGGAGGACTTCCCCTTTATTTTATGGGCATGGTTATTTAATTTGTGGCTGGGGATGATGAATGCACACCTTTTGAGATTGAAAATCTTTAGGCGAGGTTGATTTTGTGAGAAATTTCATGTTTTTACGCCTCTTGACGCGTTTCAAAGAATGTAAAGTGTGGATGGATTTCTGCAAATTATCAATCCTGCGTTCATAAGCTTGTGGTGGGAAGAAATTTTTTTATTTCGTAGAGCTGATTGGGACATTTATTTATTTGTGTCTGAGGTTGAACCTCATTCTAATTATCATTGAATTTCGATGGAAGGAGTCCGGAAGCCACTTGGCACTTGCATTTGGGTGTAGGCAGCTTAACTATTTCAAGAATAATACGCCATGTGATTATTTTTTCTTTTTAATTTATCTTCTTGTTATTATTATAATCATCATCAATATTCTATGCATTTCTTATAATCAGTAATTATCAATATTTTGGCTATTTACTGGATGAATGCTACCATCCCCTGTTTTGCTGATAAGACACCATAAATCTTTACACTTTCCTCAACAACTTCCTCTGTTTCCCTGTGTATTTTACATGAATGGAACCGTATTTTCGCTGCTATATACATAAAAAAGATAATACTTAAGCGTACAAATGGATATATTGAGGCCCTGTTTGGCCATACGTCCAGGGACTTTGCTAGCGCCCTCCCGTAGAAACCGCGCCCCTTTGAGATTTTTCAAGTTTTTGGCCAAATTTGGATACCCACTGCATGCCCGCGGCTGCATGGGTGGGTTTGGAAAGTTATAAAAGTTTTAGGAAAAGTTTTTTGTGTAAAATTTTTTAATTAATAAAAAATTCTGTGGTTTGATAAAGTAATGAAGAGGAGTAAAAATAATAAAGTTAGAATATATAAGTTAGTTGTATGGATAATTATATAGAAATGATTGAAAAATAAAGTAGCTGTATGAGAAGATGTGAAGAAATAATTAAAAATTAAGATAACTATGGATAATGAAAAGTTTTAGTTGTAAACAAACGTGACTGCAGTCTTCTCAACATTTCCTCACATTTTTATAATTTTGTGCAGTTTATAGATTCTTATATATTTTTTTTGTTAAGATAGGCCCGCATAAATATATATATAGATATATATATATGGGAACCGATCCTGTGCAGTCCGCTGTAAAATGGACCCCACACATATTAGATTATTATGAAACTTTATACACTCATTTATCCATATATAAATCATACTTTAGACGGTTTAGATGTTTTTCCCTATATATATGAGATCCGATCCTGTGCAGTCGGACTGGACCGTAATTCTATAAAACGGATCCCACACATATTAGCTTGTAATGAAACTTTATACAAACATTTATTCATATATAATCATACTTTAGACGGTTTAGATGTTGAAAAAATCACTTTAAACTTGATATTTACATTATACTATTTTATGATGTTGATTTTGCACCATTTTAAGATGGGGACTACACACATGTTGGATTTGGATGAAAATTGGTATGCTAATAAAGTGAACAATTCTAAATACAATGGGTGAGGTGGATTTTCTATTTATGATCAAGTGGGGCCCACAGTGCATGGACTGTACTGTGCAGTCGCATGCACTGAATTATTATTATATATATATATAGGATTCTGTTCCGGTGCAGCGTCACTGCACCGGAACAGCGGTGCAGTGGGCCCCAAATGGGCCCCACGTGATCACGAAATTATGATCTACTCCACCCATTGTATTTAGAATAATGTATTCTATTACCATACCAATTTTCATCCCAATCAGATATGTATATGGGCCCCATTTGAAAATAGTACAAATCCAACGTAATAAAATAGTTTGATGTAAATAACAACTTTAAAGTATCTGATTGAGATGAAAATTAGTATGGTAATAGAATACATTATTCTAAATACAATGGGTGGAGTAGATCATGATTTCATGATCATGTGGGGCCCATTTTGGGCCCACTGCACCGCTGTTCTGGTGCAGTGATGCTGCACCGGAACAGCCCTCTATATATATACTGCACCGGAACAGCGGTGCAGTGGGCCCCAAATGGGCCCCACATGATCATGAAATCATGATCTACTCCACCCATTGTATTTAGAATAATGTATTCTATTACCATACCAATTTTCATCCCAATCAGATACTTTAAAGTTGTTATTTACATCAAATTATTTTATTACGTTGGATTTGTACCATTTTCAGATGGGGCCCATATACATATCTGATTGGGATGAAAATTGGTGTGGTAATAGAATATATTATTTTAAATACAATGGGTGGAGTAGATAATGATTTCATGATCATGTGGGGCCCATTTGGGGCCCACTGCACCGCTGTTCCGGTGCAGCGTTACTGCACCGGAACAGCATCCTATATATATATATACAGTTATTAATTCAATGTAGGCGATGATTTTTCATTACGTCCATACATGGCATTGTTGGCGTAGTGATATGCACAGTACATAAGAGTGATTTTTACTCAGCTAAGTAATAGCCATTGTAGGGTTTCATTATCCATATATATACATACACCAAGGAGCACAACAGAAAGTGATTTCCTCTTAGCTTACCCCACATGAGAAGAATAATTGACAGGGTCTATCCGAGAAGTGAGCAGCCACCAGACAAGACAGCAATACAAATTTCCAATTAAAGAAGACGGGGTTCACTCCCGTGATTTTTACCACTCGTCGTATGGGGATTGGTAGGAGGGTCCGTCAAAGTCGTCCTTCTTTCTCTTTTTGCACGGACAAGTGGTTCGAGTCCACCTTGGCAGCTCATTGGAAAAAAGAATAACAGTCAATTCAAACTTCAAACTTCAAAGTTCAAACTTCAAAGAGAAGAATGAGAATTAACGCGTACAGGAAGGAAACAATATAAAGAAAGAAAGAGGAGGTGGTGCGGTAGTGGTGGTGACGTCGGGAAGAATGAAGATTAAGCAGATGATCAGAGGAGGAGGGCACGGCGAAAGTGAAGTGAAAGGAAGGATTTGGAGGAGTGGGCAGATGATGTATGTCGACGGATCCTGTGGGGTTAGCACTAGCAGTATGAGGACGACCCCTAGTCCTTCTCCTCTTCCTCCTCGTCCGAGGGCGGAGGCGCTGCAGCTGCTGCAGAAGAGGGATGTAGGAGGCCGCAGCAGCTGGCGCTGCAGGCACAAACATCATGAGGTTACGAGAGAGAGGAAGATGATGCGAAGGAGGAATCTTGGGGACTCAGAGGTGGTGAGGAGGGCGCTCTCACCTCCTCTTGCCGGATCACCTCCGTCTTCGGCGACGCGTAGATGGAACTTCCGGCCTACCCCCAGCCGCCTCTCCCATATGTCTACCTCTTGAATGTTGGAATCCTCGAGTCCAATTAATTAGTTCCTTAAAGGATTTTTTTTTTTTTTCTCTCATCATTCTCTGTCTCAAAAGTAAAATCTTAATGCATATTTCTTTTTTGTTACGGTTGCGTGTGCATAGAGTTAATTAACGCATGTTACATTCTGCTGTTAAGGCCTGAGGGATTATATCAAGCATGCATGCATGAAATGCCAACATAATTTTTATATATTTGAAGAAAATAAGA
This sequence comes from Annona cherimola, assembly GCA_030490835.1. Lineage (NCBI taxonomy): Eukaryota > Viridiplantae > Streptophyta > Magnoliopsida > Magnoliales > Annonaceae > Annona > Annona cherimola. The sequence continues at coordinate 50,541,310 of CM059972.1, read as the reverse complement.
AATATATAAAGAGATCAATAACTATGAATTTTTACGTGAAGAAATATTTACATTTCGAATCTCTTATTTTTCTATACAACATAGAAACTTATTTATTGGTCAGTGCGTAAGGAGAACTTCTACGGATTAACCAACGTGGTCTTACGATTTACACACAACTATTCAAATCTCAATACTCTCTCCCCTGTCATCAAAAAGGGAAAAAAAAAAAAAACTCTCCCCCCCCAAGTTAGCGCATAGATGTCTGACATGCCCAACTTGTTTATGATGGATATTCGAAATGAGATGGAATGGATAAACATAACAAGACTGCTGAAAAGTATTTGCGGGAGGAGAGAACAAACTGGCTGGAAAGAAATCTCTTGGCCACACTCATTGGTTACACGCATACTATGCATGGGAGGGCTGAATACCCTTTTTTAGTTTCTTGAGTATGTTATCTAGCCGAAATTGTGGACACAAACATCTGATCTTTGATAACAGATGTTTCTGGACGTTATAGCAACATTGCAGCCAACTATATGATGCATTTAGATTTTTTTGCTACCGACTAATGATGAATGAATTTTCTAGATTAACTTTTAAACGCTTCCTCTTAATCCAGAACATTCTAATACACCAAGTCGTTCTTTGAATTATAGAAATTTCTTTTTCGGAATACTTTAGTGAAGATGTTCATTAGTTGTTCATCTGTCATGCACAATCGTAGCTAAATTCATCTTTCTCCTCGAGCTCTTGAATGAAACGATAGTGAATATTAATGTGCTTCAATCGGCTACTGAAACTCAATTTTTGGTCATAGTAATGGTTGACATGTCGTCACATTAGATGGTTATAGAAAACTTCACCTCGTAATGTAAATCTCGCAGATTTCTTCTAAGCCATACTGCTTTGCATGCCTACTCCTGCTGCTGCAAGATATTCTACTTCTACTGGAGATAGTGTCACAATATTTTGCTTTTTCAATATAATATTTGATCTAATAAAGAATACATAACCACTTTTGCTTTTTTGATCATCCACGCAACCGACCTAATTACTTTCTGTATAATCAGACTAGTTGAAATATTCTCCTGACTAGTATAAGATACATGACTCTTCGTTCCTTGAATTTATCTTAGAATTCTCTTAGCAAATGCGAAATCAACTTTGCTTGGCTTGGACATATATACGAAAATGATGCTAACAACACGAACAATATCTAACCTAGTGTTGGTGATCAGATATATCAGCAATCCAACTAGTTTGCTGTACGTTGTCTTGTTCACCTTTTCTTTTCCACCTTCTTTGGAGAACTTTTCATTTGTGGCCATTGGTATCACCATGGGCTTGCAATTTGTCATATTGAAATTATTTATTATGTCATATGCATATTTTTATTGAGAAAATTAACTTACATGGCATTTGCTTTACCTATGTACCAAGAAAATATTCCATGCCGCCCATATCTATCATCTCATATTTTTGCATCATAGTCTTCTTAAAATTTTCAACCATCTATGGATTGATGCCTATGTATATAAGATCATCCATATATAGACATAAGATAAGGAAATTTTGAGTGATGACTCACTTGTTCTTTTGATAAAGTCATGTTGAAGAAGATAATTGTCAACATTGCTATTTCATACTCTTGGAGCTTGTTTTAGACTGTATAAAGCATTGCACAACTTATATACCTTGTCTTCTTAACCTTTGATAATATAAAATTCTTGTTGCTCCACATATACTTCTTTTTTAATTTTTTCATTAAAAAAAGTTGATTTAACATCTAATTAGAAAACTTTTAGTTTCAATTATGCAGCAAGAGTAAGGACTGGTCTAATAGTTTCTATACAGACAATTGGAGCAAAGATTTCAGTGTAATCAATTCTTGGAAATTGAAAATAATCTTTAGTAACTAATTTGGCTTTATATTTTTGAATGAAGCTATCTTCATTGTATTTAGTTTTATAAATCCATTTCAATCTGATAATTTTCTTGTATTTTGGTTTGTCAAACAGTTTTCAAGCTTGATTTTTTTCAGTCATCTTCATTTCCTCATTCATAGCATCAATCTAATGCTCTACTTTTATAACTTCTTGGAATTTTTGTGGATCACAAACAAAGAAAGTTGCATCACAATTTTGATAAATATATTTCCAGGATTACCACTTTCTTGGAAGAGGTGAGTCTGGAGATGAAGCTGATGAAGAACTAGGAATTGAATCAGCCTTGGAGATGTTGGTGGGGAGCTTGGGCCTTGATCAATTTTCTTTTCATCTTCTTCGTTTAGTTGTGACCTTGACATATGAGGCTCATTCCATGACCAAAATTTTATTATATCAAAAATGATATTTGTCACAATAATTAATTTCTTAGCATTGAGCTTATAGAGATGATATCCCTTAGATTTATTACTATACTTAATAAAAATACATTTTCTCCTTTTTTATCCATCTTCTCTCTATTTTCTTTTGGAAGGTGTGCATATGTGACACACCTAAAAATTTTAAAATGCTCGAGTTTTGGCTTTCTTTCATACCAAGCCTCATTGGGTGTCATATTAGGAATTGCTTTTGTGGGGGATCTATTAAGAATATAAATGGTTGTGTTAATAGCCTTGACTAAAAAAGATTTTTGCATATTTTTATTTTGCAACATATTGCAGGCCATTTCAGTGATTGTTTTATTTTTTAATTCAGCTATACCAATTTATTATAGTGTGCATCGAATTGTTAGCTTTCTTTCTATACCATTCACATTGAAAAATTTATTAAATTGATTACTTTTAAATGATAAGTTCTTAAACTTTTTAGATAGTATCCATTTTGTTTTTCAACAAGGGTCTTGAATTGAATAAAATAAGAAAAAACTTATAGTATTTGCTCCATAAAATATACCATATCATATGTATAAAATAATCAATAAAGAGAAAGAAGTATCTTTTTTGCACAAAGGTGTATTTTGGGAAGGCCTCCCATATATCAACATGAACTAGCATCATATGTGCTTTAGCATTTTACCATATATGTAGCCTTCATATACTTTTTTTTTCAATAGTAATTAATGGAAGCCCAATAATCATTTTTTTGTCAGAGCACTTTCAGGCTATTAAAGTTTAAGTGGCCAAATCTCAAATACCATAATGTGAAACCCTGACCCACATAGGATTCGTGTATATGCATTTGAATGATTCATGGATGATTTGATTGAATTATGAATGATTTATTTGCAATTTTGATGATTCATTGCAATTAGGTCAGTGGTTATAAATGATGATTAAATTAATCATTATAAGTCGATATGGGTCAATATGATTAAAGTGACCTAATGAGGATTGAAAAGTATTAGTGTGTTATGAATAATTAATTTAATTTCCATAATGTGATTAATGGAAATTAAGAGGCTAATTACAGAGTTAAGTTGAAAAATATTAGAAAAATCATAACTTGACGTCTATAAGGCGGATTAAGATGAAAATTGAAAGAAAAGCACATAATTTTGTGCTTAATCTTATGGAAAGGTTAGATTTTGAAAATTTTGATGAAAATTGATCATTATCGTCCAAAATCCAAAGATAACTTCAAATGATCATAATTTAAGATAGAAAAGTCGGATTGAGACGAAATTTGAAATGGACGGTTAAAATTATGAGATCAAGGATATAAAAGGATTTAATAAAATTAATTATGGTGGGATTAGGCTTGCATGAAAATGGGTGTACATCTTTGACTTTTGCACCCTTAAAGTAACATGCATTTATGTTAAAGTTAAAATAATTAATTAAACAATTAAATGCAAAAATGAGGTGTCAAAAGGAGGTAATTACAAGTGAATTTTATGAATTTCCTAAAATGATAAAATCCATGAAAAATCCCCTGCATTAATGTTGGAATTAAGGAGCTAATGGCTAACTTAAGGGAGGTGGCATAGAATGGACGATCATGAGCTCCAAAAAGTGGATTTTTTGATTTTTTATTTATAAAATCCACACCTAAGATAGCTAGGGAATCAAGGTTAATGAATGAGTAATTAAATGGAGTAGAAAATTTTGGCCAAAGATGTCAAATCAAGGCCATATGGATGTGATCATCAAGTGGACAACAATGGAGCAAGGAAGAGAGGTGGACGTCCAAGGCAGCTTTTGAATTTTTTTAAAATGCTAAATGGACAAATAAAAAATCTAATTACTAGGGTAATTAATGCCCATCAAATAAAGTTGCACTTTTATGGAAAAAATTGCAAAAGGCTGCTGAAAGGGGACGTTAATGTGTGGATAGATTTGTGATCATCAATGCTATGGATATTTGATGGATTTTACATGGATAATTATCAAGTTTACTTGGATGATATTGTGTCATGTCATCAAGGGGGGATAAACATGCTTTAATTACCTGCTAATTGATGTGGCAAGTGGGGCCCAAAAAGCTGGAAAATCCAGCCCTACATAAGAGTGGACGACCACATGTGTATGGGGTATTTGAGAAAAAATTTTCCAGGAGCAAACCCCCAAAATCCAGCAGCTGTGCACGTCCCATTTTTCAGCAAGAAAAAGGGTGAGAAAAAGGAGAGAAAAAGAGAAAGAAAAAGGGAAAGGAAACAAGGGAAACAAGCTAGAGAAATTGAGTTCAAGTGTGATTTAATACAAGTAAGTTTCTCTTAAGTTTGAATCATTTAAACTTAGTTTTTCTACTTCAATTTATGAGTCATGAATATGATTCACAATGAAACCTTAAAGGATAATTAATGATGCCCTTGATTAGGGTATTGAATGAGAATTTAATGACAAGAATGAAATCAAGGGTTCAAGAGGAAGAAAATGGAGATTAGGGTTAAATATGAGTGTTAAACCTAGTTGAAATTTTCCTAAACTCAAATATGATGTTGCTGTTTGATTTTTTTTATCATGATTATGTTATGATTCATGATTTAATGGATTATATATGTTGATTTGGGCATAAGTTATGAATTTTAGAAAGGATGAGAATTAGGGTTACACATATGACCCAATTTCCATGTTTTTCTGTTAAAAATGATACATGAATTAGCCTAAATGATTTATGGATGATTAAGAGGGTAAAATACCCTAAACCTAGGGTACTTTGGACTTTCAAAATGGTGTAGAAAAGATTGCCCTAAATCTGATTTTTAGGGGCATACATGTAGACGTCCAAAATGGTGCAAGAAGGGTACCCTACATGCATGAGAAGTTGTTGTTTTGTAAGGAAATAATATATGGAATTTAAACATGTGATAATAACCTAAATGTGGGTTAAGAAAAGTGTGATTAGTTGCTGAAATTTAAAGATTAAAAATCTGTTCTGATATAAGTATCAAAAGGGACATCGAAAGTGTATAAAACGGGTCCCAAAGTTGCTGTTTTGGAACCCTATGATTAGTGGATTAAAATTCCATAAAAATAAACTAAGTGAAGGTTTAATTCTTCTGAATTAGAAAATAAGTTTTTGATTTGAAAAATTTTAAGAAACACATAATGATGTGTTGTGAAACGGACATGTATGGAGTGATAGACATGAGAAAATGATAAATGGTTTATGTGAATTGTTAAAATGCAAAAATGCATGAAAATATGATGAAAATGCGTGAATTATGTTGCTGTTTTGGTCAATAATGATAATCTCAAATTTTGAGATTAATATATGAGGTTTAGGACATCAACTAAGTGTTTAAGAATGAGCACAATGCGTGAATTGTGAAAAATGATAAGTGAGAGTAATAAACCTCCATATGGTGTCTAATGAATGATTAATGAATGTGTTATGATATATATGAATGTTACCTTAAATATGAGCATTGAATATGTGATGTAATGAATGATATGATGCATAAGTTATGCTATGTATGTACACCCGACTTGGAATTCAAGTGGGTTGTGAATGTTAATGAAAATGGGTTGGAAAACTAAGTTGAATGCAAGTAAATGAAAAATATATGAATTCTATGTCATTCTTACATGTATAGGCAAAGGCAAAAAAAAGGTTGACACGGAAAGCTCACGTGACCAAGGTAAGCAAGTAAAATTTTCTAAATGATTTTTGTTTCTTAAATTATTCTAAAATAATTGCAAACAATGTTCTAACTGCTTTCATTTGTTTAGCAAATGATATTTGAATTTATTTCTAAGATATTTAAGGATGACCATTCCTTAGTTCAATATGTGTTAAAATGATCCTTTTAATTGCTAACTGTTTTGCATAACTGTTGTAATAAATGGTTATGAAAAATACTGTTTTATGAATTCATGAAGGAAAAATCATGCTAACATGTCAAGAATGGTTCATGTGCACAAAACATAAGGTCCACTTGAAAGGTTTAAGCGGACCGATTGTCCCCCTTTTGTGTGACCAAGTCGCTAAGATAGGTCAAGGGCCGGCGGCGCCTCCCTAAGATGGGAGAAGATGGAGACGGATGGTTGCCTAGCTAGCTTTCATCCTATGATATCATGATGCATTGCATTGTCATGATATACCCATGACGGGTATAAGGATCATGTTTTCATGATATACCCTCGAGGGGGTATAATGTTGTTTTCCAAGATATTTTAAATGAAAAGGTTTCTGCTCTGCAGGTAGTTGATCACTTGTTAAGTGTCTCCTACCAAATGGAGAGAAATGCTTTTACACAATGTTTCCTTCAAAATGAATTGCCTGAAAAATATACAGCTTGCTTATTGAGTTTACAACTCACATTTTGTTTTCCAAACCCATAGACAGGTGAAGGAGTGAAGAACACAAAGCAGCTTGAATAGAGCATGGAAGAAAGTAAAAACTTGATGAATTTATTATGTGTCGCTTATGGCAAATGGATGTAAAATGACTTGGTATTTGTTACTTTGATGATTATATGTGATCTATTTTATGACTTGTGTTTTATGAACAAGTATTAATGGATGTTGAGCGTGTTATAAATTTTTATGATTATATTTGATATAAAATGTGTATATCAGGGCAAAGATGGCTTAAATGAACACTTGATAGAAAATAGCATAAAAATTAATATTTAAGGAATAATGATTAAATGGATAAATATCCATTAAATCCCGCCGTGTGACAGGGCAACAATCCTGATAACGTTTACCAGTCAATAACGATCCCGAGGTAAGGCTCAGGATGTGACGCTCGGGTTGGGGGCTCCACACATAATGTGGAAGCTTAAGTCCCCAAATCTCAAATACCATAATGTGGAATCATCCATATTTTTGCATTTAAAGTATAACCTTGAGGAGGGGGTTTTATAAGAGGAAATAAATTGTTGGAAGCTATGTTTACTGTTGTAGTTAATTGCTATTTTTGGTTATCAGTAACATGACATTTTTCTTAATCAAATTTTACCATATAGCCTCTTTGAACTAATTAGCTCACACTTAACAACTTTTGACTTAGGCAAGAACACAGAAAACATAATCAATAAATTTAGAATTTCTATTTTTTCATTTTATGCCAATAATATATTTTCCTATAAAAATTTTTGTTTTATCATCCCTAACAGTCACTTTGTACTTCATATTTTCATCAATTTTGACAAAGCGATTTTTATCACCTATTATATGGCTCGAGGAACCACTAAATACTGAACATCATGTGGCTCTTTTTGAAAATTTAAACAAGATATAAATACTTGATCACTTAAGCCGCTATTTTCTTCAAAATTTGGCTTTTGTTTATACCAATAATCCTTTTCAAAATGAGTGGGTTTTTTGCATCTCGTGAATTTATATCGATATTCATCTATGTCATGGCCATGTTTAGAAAAATGATCTATATATTGCTTACATAATTTGTATATAAGTTAATAGTCATTTATTTAAATAAACATTTTAATTTTAACCAATATTATTATTGCTCTAAAAATTTTTATGCTTAATTTTTGTTGCTGCTGGATATGCATAGTGTGATCAGGTTGGGGTACCATGATCATGTTATTTTCAACCCTATTTTACAAATTTTTAAAATTTATAAATTATACACTACAATATTCTTCAACTTATTTCACGTCTTTTGTAAATTCTTTAGCTATAAACTAATTAAGTAGAATAATACAAAATTGGATATTTCTGTAGTGTAATCTTGGTTGTTTAAGTTGTCTTGATTTGTATTTATAAATTTTTAATTTAATATCAATAATCCTATTATTCAAGTAATGATTATCAACTAATTAATGAAAATTTTTATTTCATTAATTTCCCTTCAACTTGCAATTTAAACATATTTAAAATTCACTTGGTATATTAATGTGATCAAATTTTTAGGGTCGGTAAATTACCAATTAAAGCATCACCCATACCAATAAAAAAAGTATCACACACACATATACATGGAATTAAAGAAAATATAGGCAGCAAAAATTCAATGATTTAGATCATTTAGATGGTGCATAAAATCATGATTTCAATAGTTGAGATCATCATCATATGCATGTTCCATTTTTAGTCAAAATTTGAGAAGAAGTTTATTATATTGATCATGGCCCATCATCAAGCATAAAAACCCTCACTTATAATCAAAATTATGACTAATCAAATTTGATTAAATTTGTTTTTTAGATTTATAACAAATGAAATGTGAGGACTAGGAATTTTTTATATATAATCTTTCTTTTGACATGAGATAATTTGTGAATATACCTGGGAGACGTATAGTGTATGCATGCACATGCTATAATTTTGGCATATTGGGTTCTATAGGGCATCATTCATGAGCATATTAGAATAAGTATGAGTTGTGCATTAGCATGTTTGGCGGTTGCATTGTTGGGTATAATATGTTTTGTGGATATTTATTTCGAGGTGTATGATTGACGCATTGTTTGAAACACTATATTTATTATGAACCTTCACAGAGTAGATACGGGATTCGACCTCATATCTTTTGGGGGTCAAGGGGGCAGCGCCCTTGGAAATTTTTTTAATTAATTAAGTGGTATGAGTAGAAAAGTTAGTGGCAAATCAGTAACTGGGCCTGCCCATGTTTGGGCCCCACTTGTGTTAGCAAAGGCCCTTTTAAGATTAGGGTGCATGATTTCCACATTTTCTTCTTCTTCCTCTCATTTTCTCATTTTCTCTCTTTCTTCTCCTCTCCTATCCAGCCACTAATTCGGCCCTAACCCTCCTCAAAATCTAGCAAGATTACATCGAAGATTGTTAGTCCGTAGCAAAGAGGCTCAAAAATCTCAAAAGTTCAAGTCTAGGACTGCTGGTTCAGGAAAAATCACGATCTAGGTAAGTAGATGTTTCATTTGTCTCAAATAGTGACAAAATCTTATCTTAAATGTGGTATAGGACTGGTAGAAAATGAAAAATGTCCAATAACTCTGTGGCTCGGGCATTTAGGGTGCCTAACGATTTAGGGGTAATAGGAATTGTAGGAATCTGAAGTCACTGAGAGAGTTTTCTAAAATAGATGATGGGTTTGCACTCTTCCTCCCTCACTGATGATATTGTTCCAGAGGGGGGGGGATCAACTAGAGGTTATCCTCCTATGCTTGTCATGTGTTTGGTGAAATGCTTATGTGTGACAGTATTATCTGCATGATTTGTGCTACTTGCTCTTATGTGTATTGGATGATGTATCGTTTGAGATAAGTGGCTGCACTTGACAATTTAATGCATGTATATGATCATGGGTATATTGCATCACATAACATTTGATGTAAATGGGTATATGGATCAATTGTTTAGCTAAAAGGGGTTGTTCATGGCCCTTGATTAACATGAGAAAAAAGGTTGCTCATGGCCCTTGGTTGACATGAGGAGAGTGTTGGTCCCGAGTTGATGGCTAAACCCAAGAGGGGAGGGGTGAATTGGGTTCTTTAAAAAATTCTTTGGTAAATTAAAAATCTTAACCCCTTGAAAGATTAATCCCCTTTTGAAAGCAAATAGAGAGCAATTAAGATAAAGCAGTAAAAGGAAGCAGAAGACAAGATTTATAGTGGTTCGGGCAAACCTTCCCTACTCCACTCTTCCAAGCTCACACTCCGTTGTGACTTGGGTTCCACTATGTATTCCTCGAATACACTTATAGTCTTCGCTCTCTTCTAGATTCCAGCTCTAGGGGGCATACACAACACACAGCACAAGTAGGTGATGAGTTCCACTCCAATCACACACTACTTTGCATATACTTGATCTTAGCTACCCAAGCTAAATCAAGTTTAATACAACAAGACTTGAAATAAGAAAAACTACACTTTACAGAGATGAGTAGGCAAGTTTAGCTCGAGGAAGAGATTGTAGAAGCAGATTGGATGAGTATCGATGAAGCAGCTTGCAACTTGAGGCTCTTTCTTCCTTTGAATGTATATGGACCACTCAAATATGGAGAAAATGAAATAGAAACTCCTTCTTGCACTTCTTTTCTCTCTTTGGACTTTATAGTGTGTATAGTAGTGTATATGAGTGTCTTGTATATTCTTTCACGTTCATTTGAGTGTCCTTTTATAGAGTGAGGAAGATTTGAACGTTGTAGAGGTGGTTGACGTGCAATAAATGATCTCCAACGTTCAAAAATTCGAACGTTATTTTCCAAGTCGAAGGTGGAGTCGACTTGGCATGCGACTTGGCTTCCCAAGTCGCATCTGGAGTCGACTTCGTCTGCGACTCCATTTCTTCAGATTCCCAGGTCTGAGTCTTCGTCGACTTGGCTTCAAACTTCGACTCAAGTCGATCCTGGAGTTGACTTGACTTGCGACTTGGCTCGGTTTTTGCTGAAAATGCTTTGATCTTCATTTGATCTGCTTCTATCATGCTTGGCTTTCTTCCTTTGAATCATTTTCATTCTGGATGATTCCTCATACTTGTAGATCTTGTTAATCTTGAAGTCCTTATTTTTGGTTTATCTTGGATAGGCTTAAACCTCATGAATCTTTGGAGAGTTTGATTCTCGTAGGACAGATTCATGTACCTTGCTTTGCTTTGGAGTCATTTGATCTTTAGGACTTGATAGACTTGATTTGATCTTGAACATGTATTCTTACTTTGAACTTGAGTGAAACTCAAGTTATCTTTGAGAATAGTCTTTGCTCCTTGATTTGGATCTTGATAAAGTTCAAGTAGGTTCTTGGAATGGGCTTGGAACTGTATTTTAAAGTCTGAACTTCTTAAGACTAGGATGGAGTCGACCTTGTCTGCGACTTCACCCAAGTCGCACCTGGAGTCGACTTGGCCTGCGACTTGGGCAGCTTTGTGCCCCAAAATCAGGTCTGGACAGTTTTTCTCGACTGAAGTCGATAGTGCGGTCGACTTCGTGTGCGACTTGGCTTCCCAAGTCGCAAGTGGAGTCGACTTAGCCTGTGGCTTCACCTGCTACTCTTCCATTTCTGATTTTGCCTTTGAGGTTCAAAGTCAAGTCGATAGTGGAGTCGACTTTGGGATTGACTTCACCCTAAGTCGAAGTCCAAGTCGACTTGGGGATCGACTTGGCTATTTCAGTTCCTTAAATCATTGAGCAAACTCATTAGTACTCTTTAATATACTCAAATTAGCCTTTGTTAATCATCAAAACTTAAGCTTTGGTCAATTTTGTTTTGTTTTAAACATTGTTTCTAATAATCTCCCCCTTTTTGATGATTGACAAAACTAAATTGAGCTTGTTCCTTTTAAGATAATTGCATTTCAAAAACAGAACATAACTATCATAGCTTTCAACAAAATATGAACATAAACAAGTTTCATATATCATTCATGTTTTCAGTTTACAATGTAAAGCAAAAATGAAAATGAAACTCCTAAATACAAACTACCTGACCCAAAACTCAAAAATTCTACTCAATTCTTATTCTATCTCCCCCTTTTTGTCAATCTATCAAAAATTTGTCAATTCGCAAAGACTTTGTGAATTGAAATTGAGAGATGGGGTATGAGAGAGGTTTGATGGGACGGTTATGGGCTGATGAATAGAAGGAGGAAACGGGTGCGGGAGACGGCTCGCGATGAACTGAACCCGATTCGAAGGGATCGAGTTTAGGCATGGGTCGCTTTTTGTGACGGCCTGAGGCGAGGTGATACCGAATGATACGCATTTCCCGATCGATTCGATCTTGTCGGGAATGCATATCATTGATTGCCGTCAAAACCTCGGTCACAAGACTAGTCATCCTATCCTCTTGATGACCCATTTCATCCCGAAGAGCTGATATCTCATCTTTAATGCTTTGTAGTGTAGCCTTTTGAGATGAAGTAGGAGGCGCTCGTTTGGGTGCAGCATATCCTTGAGGAGAATGGGATCCGTGCGACACGGGAGATGCGGGCTGTGCAGGCGGTGCCTCAGGAGGTTGCTCCCCCTCAGCTTGTGCGTTGTCCTCTTGTTCGCGAGCTGGCTCGCCTAGCTTTTCCCGGATTCTATCTTCTCTGAATTGCTCCAGATTGATCTTCATTCGTTGGAGCAGTGCCTTGTTCATTGCATTCGTCATTTTGGGAACTTCAAATGGTTCCTCGTCGATGTCTACCTCGAACCGTTCTAGAATTCTAGTGATCCAGGATCCGTAAGGTAGTACGCCTCTCGGATTGTCTTTCCGGCACGCCAAGGCTTCTAGAAATAGCCTGGGAAGGCTGATCTTGACTTTATTGATTAACTTCCACAGGATCATGGCTTCTTGTGGATTCAATTGATTTCTCCCGCCCCCTTTTGGATAGATACAGTGGGCGATTAGCAGACGGAGGACTCTGAGCCTAGGAGCCTGCATGGTACTTGTTGCTCTTTGTCAGCTCGTTATAGATTTTGTCCATTGTCAGGTCTTTAGGAAGTCGTTCTTCTTCATAGGGTACTTGAAGAATGCTCCCGATTCTCCATAAGGCTTCATTTTGATTTGGGTAATTTAGAGAACCCAGATACATCTCACTTCCTTTGACATAGGCTGAGAACTTGGTATCATCCCATAAATAGTAGAAGAGTCTAGTGAGATCGGGATAGATCCTTTCGTCAGACTTTAACAGTTGTGTCCAACCTTGGAAGTCAAGCCACTCTTCTATATCAAACTCGTAGTCGCTGAGAAATTTGAAATCGATGATTTTGGGAATGAATACCTTTCTCTCATAAAAATATTTGTAGAAGCGACTGTGTTGCTGCTCTGACTTGAAGTAGGTCGTGGGCATTTTCAAGACTTGCCCCTTTTTGATCGGGATTCTTGAGGAGGTTGAGCTTTGAGGTTGACTTTCCGACCTCGGAGCTCGATTGGACGATTGAGTAGTGGTTTGAAATCGAACCCGTCTACCCGTTGATGTCGATGGTTCCTCCCTTGCTCTCTTAGCGGGTGTCCTTTGTTTTCTAGGAACTTCCTCTTCTGTGTTGGATTGGGAAGGTCTGGGCACTGGTCTTTGGGTTAGCTTTTTGACTGCTAGCTTTGGGAGTCTAGCTTTTGGTGTCATTTTGATTTGGGAGTTGGAAACTGAGGGAGAAAGGAATGGAAAATGAGAGAGAGAGCTGGTAGAGAGAGCTGAGAGAGTTGGGAGAGAGAGAGCTGTGAGAAAGAGAACAGAGATAGAGAGAGGGCTTGTGAGAGCTCAGAGAGAGAGAGGAGAAGAGCTGCCGGAAATGGGAGAAGAATCGCCGGAAGAAGGGAAGGTTGCTGGCGGGAAAATGGAGAAGAAAAGAGAAAAAGAGAAGAAAAGGGGAAGAGAAGAGGAAGTCGGACGGTTGCGCGCTCGCGGAGTCGACTTGCCCTAGGCGAAGTCGACTTCGACCCTGTGGAGTCGACTTCGCTATAGAAGCGGAGTCGACTTCACTTTCCCAAGTCGACTTGGCTCCCATGGAGTCGACTTGACCCATCGACTTGACATTTTCAGATTTTAGTTTCTTGTTTAATTTTTCTTAATTTAGCTCTATCATCCCCATATCATTCCTAATTTTACAAAATGATTCCTTGGCTAGTGGTTTGGTAAAGATATCAGCAATTTGGTCTTCTGTTTTCACATATTCTAAACAAATATCATGGTTTTCAACATGTTCTCTAATGAAATGGTGTCTTACATCAATATGCTTGGTTCTTGAATGCAGTACAGGATTCTTAGTCAGACAAATTGCACTTGTATTATCACATCTAATAGGAATATCAAAATAATCAATACCATAATCTTTCAATTGTTGTTTCATCCAAAGTAATTGGGCACAACAACTACCGGCGGCTATGTATTCGGCTTCCGCAGTGGATAGAGCAACGCTTGTTTATTTTCTTGAGTGCCATGAAAATAACATATGTCCTAGAAACTGACAAGTTCCACTAGTACTTTTTCTATCTACCTTATAGCCAGCAAAATCCACATCCGAATAGCCGATTAAATCAAATGTTGACCCCTTTGGATACCATAGTCCAAGATTGGTAGTTTTTGTTAAATATTTAAAAATTCTTTTTACAGCAAGTAGATGTGATTCTTTAGGACATGCTTGAAATCTAGAACACATACAAACACTGAATAAAATATCAGGTCTAGAAGCAGTTAAATATAGCAAAGATCCTATCATGCTTCTATAAAGCTTTTGATCGATACATTTACCGTCTTCATCTGTGTCGATCTTGATTGTAGAGCTCATTGGAGTATTTTCCCCTTTGCTATTTTGCATTCCAAATTTCTTGAGCATCTCTTTGACATACTTGGACTGGTTTAGAAATATCCCTTCATTTTGTTGCTTGATTTGCAGTCCAAGGAAGAAATTTAATTCTCCCATCATGCTCATTTCGAATTCGCTCTGCATAATTTTAGAAAATTCTTGGCATAGATTTTCGTCAGTAGCACCAAATATTATATCATCTACATAAATTTGTACAATTAAAATATTTTTATTTTTATATTTAATGAACAAAGTAGTATCAACTTTTCCTCTTTGAAACTCATGATCAATTAAAAATTTATTCAACCTTTCATACCAAGCTCTTGGAGCTTGTTTTAATCCATATAACGCTTTGGTCAATTTATAAACATATTTCGATTGATCCTTTTCTTCAAATCCAGGGGGTTGTTCAACATACACTTCTTCATTCAAATATCCGTTCAGAAATGCACTTTTTACATCCATTTGGAACAATTTGAAATTCATATGAGAAGCAAATGCTAGTAAAATACGTATGACTTCTAATCTAGCCACGGGTGCATATGATTCTTCAAAATCAATTCCTTCTTCCTGGGAATACCCTTTGGCTACTGATCTAGCCTTGTTTCTAATTACAAGTCCGCTTTCGTCCAATTTGTTTCTAAATATCCATTTTGTACCAATAATGGTATGACCATTTGGTCTAGAAACTAAATGCCATACATCATTTCTTTCAAATTGATTTAGCTCTTCTTGCATTGCAATAACCCAGCTTTCATCATTAAGAGCTTGTTCAATGGTAGTTGGTTCGATCTTGGACACAAAAGCATATTGTCCACAAATGTTTTGCTTTGATCTTCTAGTTTTTACTCCTTCATACACATTTCCAATGACTTGCTCAATTGGATGGGCATTTTTGAACTTTAAATCAGTTGGAGGTTTGTAAGAGTCATTACCTTCACTTACCTCTTCCTCCATGAGATTTTCTGGCTTGAGCTCGATTTCCTTTGGTTGTTCTTTTCCTTTTGTTTCATCTGCATCACTTAATTCATCCTCCTTTCTCGGAATTTGGTTAAATTCATCAAATACAACATGTATGGATTCTTCTACAACTTGGTTTCATTTATTGAATACTCTATATGCTTTGCTATTTGATGAGTAACCAAGGAATATTGCCTCATCACTTTTAGCATCTAGTTTTCCCAAGTTGGTTTTTCCATTGTTCAAAACATAGCATGTGCATCCAAAAGCATGAAAATAAGAGATATTTGGTTTTCTTCCTTTCCATAGCTCATATGGGGTCTTTTTCAAGATTGCTCTAATGGTAACTCGATTCAAAACATGACAAGCTGTACTTACAGCTTCACCCCAAAATTTCTTGGATAGTTTGCTCTCATTTAGCATTGTTCTAGCCATCTCTTGTATAGTTCTGTTTTTCCTTTCAACTACTACATTTTGTTGTGGAGGTCTTGGTGCAGAAAATGTGTGATGAATCCCTTTTTCATTGCAAAATTCTATGAATCGTTTGTTTTCGAATTCACCACCATGATCGCTTCTTATGGTTACAATTGTACTTTGTTTTTCATTTTGCACCAAATTTACAAAGGTTGCAAACATAGAGAAGGCTTCATCTTTGCTAGCTAAGAGAATTATCCATGTAAATCTTGAAAAATCATCAACAATCACAAACACGTATCTCTTTCTACCAATGGTTAGAATGTCGGATGGCCCGTATAGATCCATGTGTAGCAATTCAAGTGGCCTAGTAGTGGAAATTTCCTTTTTGGTAGAGAAAGGCATCTTGGGTTGTTTTGATAATTGACATGCCTTGCAAATTTTATCCTTGTCATATTTCAATCTTGGTAATCCTTCTACCAAACTCTTTTTCCATAGGGTCTTTATATTTCCCATGTTTATATGTCCAAGCCTTTTATGCCAAACCCATGGATCATTATGAAAGGCCATTAGACATTGACCATTTAGTTCATCTAGTGAAACCAAATATACATTTCCATGTCTTTTTCCACTAAACATGATATGTTCTCCATGAAATACATTACATATAGATGATTCAAACACAACTTTATATCCTTTGTCACATAATTGACTAATGCTCATTAGATTGTGCTTGAGTCCTTCAACAAACAAAACATCTTCCATGCATGCATTTGAACTACTATGTATTTTTCCTTTTCCTTTAATTTTACCTTTTTCATTATTACCAAAGGCAACTGTTCCATCGTTGCAAGGCGTAAGTTTATGAAATAGACTTCTTTCTCCGGTCATATGCCTTGAACAACCGCTATCCATGAACCATACATTATTTGCCTTTGCTTTAAAACATGTCTGAAAAATAAACAAGTAAATCTTATCTCTTCGGTACCCATTTTATGGGTCCATTTGGGTTAGTAAAATAATTCAATCTTTGTAGTTCTAACTTTGAAAGCCCAAATCTTGTGTTCCTTGGAACCCAAACTAATTTTGTACCATGATCATACAGTTTCTTAAGGTTACATTTAGAGATTGTATGACCCATTTTATTGCAAAAATTGCAAGCCATAGGTAATCTTGGAGTAGGCCTCCAAGTAACTAATGGTTCAAACGTTGGCCTTCTAGTCCACATAAAATTTTTCTTTTGTGGCTTGTATATAGGTGCAGTTTTGGTTTGATATTTCCCAAGCATTGGCACATTCGATTCACCACTTTCTTTTTGCTCAAATGTATAGTAACCAAGACCTCTTTTATTTGTTTGAGAGGTCATATTCAGAAACATCTTTACATTTTCTCCTGGATTAGAGAACTTAACTAATGATTCATTTAATGATCCGTTCTCCTTTTTTAGCAAATCATATTCATCTTTCAATTTTTCTAATTTTTCTGCAAGTTTACCATTTACAATTATTACTGCATCACATTGTCTTTTCTTAATTGTAAACTTGCTTCCTAATTTTTTCATTTCTTCATATAATGAATCATATGCAATTTGTAGTTCTTCTAATTCAGCACATTTGAGGCATTCTTGAAAAGAAGAATAACTTGATTGAGAATGGCAAGGTTTGGAACTTACCTCTTCATTGCTTGTGCACTTTGTTGAGATGGTTTGTTCTTCTTGTTCGATTTGCGCCATGCAACATATTCTTGCACAATCTTCCGCCTCGATTTCGTCGGTTGAAGAGCTACTCGTTGTAGATTCCTCGTCATTCACGTACATGCCTCTTCCTTTATTTCTTTGGAATCTTTTGTTGTCCCCTCGATCTTTTCTTTGTTCTTTTGCCTTGCTTTCTTCGGGAGTTGGACATTGAGCTTGCATGTGACCCGAACCGCCGCATCGATAACATTTGGTTGGTTCTTTCTTTTTCTCTCTAGAATTTCTATCTTTGAAACTTTTAATATTTTTGCCTTTCCTCACAAATTTTCTGAATCATTTTGTGAGTAGGGCAATCTCATCGTCATTTTGAGAGGATGAGGTGTCGTCTGTATCTTGTGCGGCTTTCAAGGCAATTGCTCTTTTGCCTTTGTGATGATCTTCATTTCTTTTCTTAATTAGCTCATGTGACATTAATGAGCTAATTAGGTTTTCTAGCTTCAATGTGTTGAGGTCCTTGGCTTCTCCTATCGCAGTAATCTTTGGAGTCCAAGATTCCGGTAGAGCTCTCAAAATCTTCATAACCTGCTTAGATTCAGATATAGCCTTTCCAAGACCTTTTAAAGCATTAGTAATTTTTGAGAATCTAGCAAACATTTCAGAAATATTTTCTGTTTCTAGCATTATAAAGTTTTCTAGTTCTCCAATCAAAATATTTCTTCTCGTCCCTTGGACTTGAGAAGTTCCTTCATAAATGGAGGTTAACGTATCCCATATCTCTTTGGCGGTTAAACAAGAGGATACTCTATCATATTCAGAAGCAGTAAGAGCACAGAATAGTGAGTTCATAGCTTTGGCAATGCTCTTTACAATTCTTACTTCCTCATCGGTCCATTTGGAAGCTCTTTCGTCGGTAGGCAAGGTTACTCCATCTTGGATTGCAATCCAAGAATCCATGTCGGTAGCCATGATGAGTTGCTTCATACGAAGCTTCCAATATCCAAAATTATTCCCATCAAACAATGGTGGCCTTGTAAAGGATTGGCCTTCAGCAAATGCGGGAACGTAAGTAGATTTGGATGCCATATCGATAAGATCTCTTTGGTAAACTCAAAGACCTGCTCTGATACCACTTGTTGGTCCCGAGTTGATGGCTAAACCCAAGAGGGGAGGGGTGAATTGGGTTCTTTAAAAAATTCTTTGGTAAATTAAAAATCTTAACCCCTTGAAAGATTAATCCCCTTTTGAAAGCAAATAGAGAGCAATTAAGATAAAGCAGTAAAAGGAAGCAGAAGACAAGATTTATAGTGGTTCGGGCAAACCTTCCCTACTCCACTCTTCCAAGCTCACACTCCGTTGTGACTTGGGTTCCACTATGTATTCCTCGAATACACTTATAGTCTCCGCTCTCTTCTAGATTCAAACTCTAGGGGGCATACACAACACACAGCACAAGTAGGTGATGAGTTCCACTCCAATCACACACTACTTTTCATATACTTGATCTTAGCTACCCAAGCTAAATCAAGTTTAATACAACAAGACTTGAAATAAGAAAAACTACACTTTACAGAGATGTGTAGGCAAGTTTAGCTCGAGGAAGAGATTGTAGAAGCAGCTTGGATGAGTATCGATGAAGCTTCTTGCAACTTGAGGCTCTTTCTTCCTTTGAATGTATATGGACCACTCAAATATGGAGAAAATGAAATAGAAACTCCTTCTTGCACTTCTTTTCTCTCTTTGGACTTTATAGTTTGTATAGTAGTGTATATGAGTGTCTTGTATATTCTTTCATGTTCATTTGAGTGTCCTTTTATAGAGTGAGGAAGATTTGAACGTTGTAGAGGTGGTTGGCGTGCAATAAATGATCTCCAACGTTCAAAAATTCGAACGTTATTTTCCAAGTCGAAGGTGGAGTCGACTTGGCATGCGACTTGGCTTCCCAAGTCGCATCTGGAGTCGACTTCGTCTGCGACTCCAGTTCTTCAGATTCCCAGGTCTGAGTCTTCGTCGACTTGGCTTCAAACTTCAACTCAAGTCGATCCTGGAGTCGACTTGACTCGCGACTTGGCTTGGTTTTTGCTGAAAATGCTTTGATCTTCATTTGATCTGCTTCTATCATGCTTGGATTTCTTCCTTTGAATCATTTTCATTCTGGATGATTCCTCATACTTGTAGATCTTGTTAATCTTGAAGTCCTTGTTTTTGGTTTATCTTGGATAGGCTTAAACCTCATGAATCTTTGGAGAGTTTGATTCTTGTAGGACAGATTCATGTACCTTGCTTTGCTTTGGAGTCATTTGATCTTTAGGACTTGATAGACTTGATTTGATCTTGAACATGTATTCTTACTTTGAACTTGAGTGAAACTCAAGTTATCTTTGAGAATAGTCTTTGCTCCTTGATTTGGATCTTGATAAAGTTCAAGTAGGTTCTTGGAATGGGCTTGGAACTGTATTTTGAAGTCTGAACTTCTCAAGTCGAGGATGGAGTCGACCTTGTCTGCGACTTCACCCAAGTCGCACCTGGAGTCGACTTGGCCTGCGACTTGGGCAACTTTGTGCCCCAAAATCAGGTCTGGACAGTTTTTCTCGACTGAAGTCGATAGTGAGGTCGACTTCGTGTGCGACTTGGCTTCCCAAGTCGCAAGTGGAGTCGACTTAGCCTGCGGCTTCACCTGCTACTCTTCCATTTCTGATTTTGCCTTTGAGGTTCAAAAGTCAAGTCGATAGTGGAGTCGACTTTGGGATCGACTTCACCCTAAGTCGAAGTCCAAGTCGACTTGGGGATCGGCTTGGCTATTTCAGTTCCTTAAATCATTGAGCAAACTCATTAGTACTCTTTAATATACTCAAATTAGCCTTTGTTAATCATCAAAACTTAAGCTTTGGTCAATTTTTTTTTGTTTTAAACATTGTTTCTAACAGAGAGGGTTGTGCATGGTCTGTTAAAGACATGGTTATATACATGCGTTCTTAGGGGTGGGTTTTGGTCCCTCATGTCTTGCGCAGTCATTTGTGAATTGTCTCATTGCATCCATGTCATGACATGTGTATCAAGAATCTCATTTAAATCTATTTCGTACTAACTGCTATATACTTACTGAGTCTGTTAGACTTGTTGGAATTAAAGGAAAATTAAGCACAATCCATGTTTTGATGATTAAAAACTCAGGGTGTGTTTGGTTGGGGGTAAAACTTTTGATGAAAAGTTTTTGAGATAGAAGTTGTTATATTGATAGAAAATGATGTGATATAATAGGAGTAATGATGAGAAGTAAAGAGAATAAAGTTAAAATAGATAGGTTAGTTGTATAGATAGTTGTGTAGAAATGATTGAAAAGTAGGGTAGTTTGTATAGAAAAATGTGAAAAAATAATTAAAAAATAGAGTAGTTATGGAGAGTGAAAAGTTTTAGATTGAAAAGTTTTGGTTGACATGTTTATATCCCAAACAAACACACCCTCAATTTGAGAATTAATTGGGGACTAATGTGGTTGCTAAACTTTGTTAAAGGATAAAAACTCAAGTTTCAGAACATAGCAGACCAAGTTGCAGTCCCAAGTTGACTTAGCCATCGACTTAGGTGAAGTCGATCCCTAAGTCGACTCAAGAATCGACTTCAAATGCATAAAAAGTTCCAAAGTTGAAATTGGGCAAGGAGACAGATGAAGTCGTAGTGGAAGTCGACTCCAGTTGTGACTTAGGTGAAGTCGCAGACCCAAGTCGACTCCAGAATCAACTTCAAACGCACTAAATGTTCTAGAGTTCAAATTGGGCATGGAGACAGGTGAAGTTGTAATCGAAGTTGACTCCACTTGCGACTTAGGTGAAGTCGCAGACCCAAGTCGACTCTAGATACGACTTAAGTGAAGTTGAAGTTCAAGTTGACCCAGGCAAGCGACTCGAGAAAATGGCTATGTCAGAATCCTTCAAAATTCAATATCATTAAAGGAACAAATATATATACTAAAATTGGAGATTAAAATCAAGAAGGCAAATCATCCTAAATCAAGGCCACAAGGATGAACTTCTCAAGACAAGAAGGCAAATCATCCTAAATCAAGGCCACAAGGATGAACTTCTCAAGAGAAGAACTATATGTGAAATCTCAAGCCTAAACAAGAAAAATAAAGGATATCAAATGAAGAACAAGATAAGAGAGGAAAGTGAAGTATCAAGATCACCTGCAAGAAATCCAAAGTTCCAACATATACAAATGGATGGTGAAGTTGCACCCGAAGTCGACCTCACCTGTGACTTGGGTCAGGTCTAAGACCAAGTCGACCTGAAGATTGAACTTGGAGTGGAAGATGAAGACCGAAGTCGCATCCGAAGTCAACTCCAGTCTACGACTTGGATGAAGTCGCATACCTAGTCGACCCAACTGTGACTTGGTTCATAACGGTCGAAAAAATTCGAACATTGGCGCATTAAATGCGCGCCACCTACCACCAAACGTTCGAATTTACTCCTCCATTATAAAAGTGGACTCAAGAGGATGTGTAAGAGGTGAGAGAAGCATTCAATAAGCTTACCTTTCACTCTCTCTAGCATTAAAGTGATCTACACCAACTCCAAGTGAAGAACTGTGCTTCAACTTGCTGAAAGCTCCATTGCTGAACATTCTACTATCTCTATAAGTTCTTCTACGCGCTACAAACTGCCTACACGAATCTGTAAAGTGTAATTCTTTCTGTTGATTCATTATTTGTGTTCACTACTTGGTTTGATATTGGAAATCGAAACCAAGTGAAGACAAAATAGTGTTGTGACTGGAGTGTGACTCGCCACCTACTTGTGTTGTATTTGTGCAAGCCCCCTAGAGCTGGAATCTAGAAGAGAGCTTCTGCTCTAGTTGTATTTGAAATCTAATAGTGGAACCCAAGTTGCAACGGGCGTGAACTTGGAAGAGTGGAGTAGAGAATGTTGCCCGAACCACTATAAAACTATGTCTCTTGGTGTGGCTTGATTATCTGTGTTTTATTATTTTATTTCTCTCCATATTTTCTGCTTATTTCATTAAAGGGATTAAATTAAAAAAGGAGAAAATTTCTGTTTGTAAAGAATTGTAAAATACCCAATTCACCCCTCTCTTCTTGGGTTGTTGCGATAAACTCAGGACCAACAAGTGGTATCAGAGCAGGTCTTTGAGTTTGAACCAAAGAGATCTTACAAATGGTATCCCAACAAACTTCCACCCCTGCATTCGCCGAAGGCAAATCATTTACAAGGCCACCTCTTTTTGATGGGAGTAACTTCGGTTACTAGAAGTTAAGAATGAAACAACTTATCATGAATACGAATATAGATTCTTGGATTGCTATCCAAGATGGTGTTGTACTACCTATTGATGAAAGAGCCTCCACATGATTTGAGGAGGAGGTTAAGATCGTAAAAAGCAATGCCAAAGCCATGAATTTCCTCTTATGTGCTCTAATTGCATATAAATAGATAGGGTATCCTCATGCCAAACCACCAAAGAAATATGAGATACACTAACATCTATCTATGAGGGAACTTCTTAAGTCCAAGGGACAAGAAGAAATATTCTGATTGGAGAACTAGAAAGCTTTAAAAGGCTTGAGAAAGAAAAAATTTCTGAAATATTTGCTAAATTCTTAAAAATTACTAATGCTCTAAAAGGTCTCGGGAAATCTATTTCTGAATCTGAATAGGTTATGAAGATTCTAAGGGCGCTACCTAAGTCGTGGACTCCCAAGATCACGGCCATTGAAGAAGCAAAGGACTTAAACACACTAAGGCTAGAAGATCTTATCAGCTCACTCATGTCACATGAGTTAATAAAGAGGAGGAACGAGGAGCAACATAAAGGCAAAAGAGTAATTGCCTTAAAGGTTGCACAAATTTCAGATGAGTCACCTCAACTTCTCAAAATAATAATGAGGAGATTGCTCTACTCTCAAGAAGATTCAGAAAGTTTGTGAGAAAAGGAAAAAACCTTAAAGGTTTCAAAGAAAGAAATTTAAAGGAGAAAAAGAAGGAAGCAACAAAGTGCTACCGGTGTGAAGGAGTGGGGCACATGCAAGCCCAATGTCCCACACCTGAGGAGAACAAGACAAGGGAACGACGAGAAAAGAAGGACCGAGGTTAAAACAGAAAATTCCAAAAAGCTAAAGGAAAAGGGATGTACATAAATGAGGAGACATTCATAACTTGCAACTCATATGAAGATAATGAGGTTGCAAATTGTGTAAGAATATGTTGCATGGCTACAATGGAGGAAGATAACAACCTTTGTTTCGCTGCAACAAAAATTTTGGAGGAACAAACCACCTCAACAAACTGCACAAACAGTGAAGAGGTAACTTCTAAACTAAAAACTCATTCTATTGTCTCTTACACAAATGAATGTCTCAAACGTGATGAATTAGAAGAACTACAACAAGCATATGATTCATTGTATGATGAAATAAAGAAGTTAGGAAAAAAATTCATAATAAAGAAAAGACAATATGATTCAATAATCATTGTGAATGACAAACTTGCAGAAAAAGTTGATCACCTAACCAATGAAAAGAATACTTTGACAAATGAAGTGGAAAGATTAAAGAAAGAAAATGAATCATTAAATGAATCATTAGTTAATTTCTCTAATTCAGGGGAAAACATCAAAATATTTCAAAACATGACCGCTCAAAACAACAAAGAGGACTTGGGTACTCTACATTTGAGAAAGGAGAATGTAGCAAATCTAATGCTCTAAGGACATTTAAAAACCATGCAAGACCTATTTATACTAAACCAAAAATTAATCATGTTACTTGGACCAAAAGACAAATTTAGAAACCATCTACTACATGGATTCCCACTCCAAGACTTCCGGGGGCATGTAACTTTTGCAACAAGATGGGACATAAGATATATTAATGTAGAATAAGAAAATTGTACAACTTTGGTGCAAATTTGGTTTAGGTACCAAAGAGCATTGGATTTATGCCTTCCAAGATAGAACAACGTAGATTCCAATGGTTCACTAACCCAAATAGACCCATAAAATGGGTACCAAAAAAATAAGCTCCACATGACTTTATTTTTGCAGGTATGTCTTAAAGCAAAGGCCAATAACATGTGGTTTATGGATAGTGGCTGCTCAAGACATATGGCGAGAGAAAGAGGATTGTTCCACAATATCAAACCGTGTAGTGAAGGAACAATTGCATTTGAGAACAATGAAAAAGGTATAATTAAAGGTAAAGAAAATGTTTATGGAAATTCAAATGCGTGTATTGAGGATGTATTATTTGTTGAAGGACTTAAACACAACTTAATGAGCATTAGCCAATTTGTGATAAAGGCTATAAAGTTGTATTTGAATCCTCTATATGCAATGTATTTGATGATGATCACATAGTCTTTAGTGGCAAAAGACATGAAAATATATATTTGGTTTGTCTTGATGAACTTGATGGAAAATGTCTAATAGCCATCGAAAATGATCAATGGATATGACATAAAAGGCTTGAACATAGAAATATGTCAAACATTAAAACTTTGTGGAAAAAAGAGCATAGTGGAAGAGTTGCCAAAGCTTAAATATGACAGAGACAAAATTTGTAAAGCTTGTCAACAATCCAAGCAACCCAAGATGTCGTTTTCCACCAAAAAGGAAATTTTAACAACTAGGCCACTTGAACTACTACATATGGATCTTTACAGGCCATCCGATATTTTAACTCTTGGTGGAAAAAAAGTACGTATTTATTATAGTTGATGATTTTTCAAGATTTACATGGATAATTCTCTTAGCTAGCAAAGATGAAGCATTCTTTACGTTTGTCACTTTTTCAAATTTGGTGCAAAATGAAAAACAGAACACAATCATTTCCATTAGAAGTGATCATGGTGGTGAATTTGAAAATAAACTATTTATAGAATTTTATAATGAGAAAGGAATTCACCACACATTTTCTGCACCAAGAATTCCCCCACAAAATGGGGTAGTTGAAAGGAAAAATAGGACAATACAAGAGATGGCTAGAACTATGCTAAATGAGAGTAAATTATCCAAAAGATTTTGGGGTGAAGCTGTAAGTACAGCATGCCATGTATTAAACCGTGTTACCATAAGAGCTATCTTGAAAAAGACCCCATATGAACTATGGACAAGTAGAAAACCATACATATCATATTTCCGTGCTTTTGGATGTACATGCTATGTGTCGAACAATGAAAAACTAACTTGTAAAAATTAGATGCCAAAAGTGATGAGGTAATATTCCTTGGTTATTCATCAAATAACAAAGTATATAGATTCTTTAACTAGAAAAATCAAGTAGTAGAAGAATCAATACATGTTGCATTTGATGAATTTAACCAAAATCCGAAAAAGGATGATGAGTTGAGTGATGCAGATGAGGCATCAAGGAACCCAAAAGTGGAACGACTAGAACTGTGGCGCCCCAAACCGAGACGTCACTTCCTTACCTCAAGACCTAATCGATTGGTAAATGTGAAACAGGATTGTTGCCCTGTTCACGTGGCGGGATCTTAATTTGGGTTTTGTCCAAATTTTTTTTTTTCGATTTATTCCTTTATCCATCCTCATCTCTTTTCTTTGTATCTCACTTCATTTGTCTTCTAAGCAACGGTACACTTGTAATTTTGTTGCACATAGAATTTTAACATATTACATGGATCCCTTACATACTTATTCATAAACATATCCCCTGACAGTTGACATCAATTATATACATCATTCATAAAATCTTCATCTCATTTTCTTACATCTTTGGTTTACACAACCTAGCCAAACTATAACCATATAACGTTCATTCATAATTGAATACTAAACACATTCACTTGTACACATACATTATCATATCTTAAAAATTCCAGACATATCATTCAATACACATAATGAATACTACATCATACCTTTCCTCAAAATACATCATGTTCTCCACCTCTTGAGCTCTCCTATACCTGTCTAAGGTTTGGAAAAACAAAACGTGAGTGATGAAATCAGTAAGCAAATATTTTTGCATTTTTATATAAATGCATTTCTCTCTGTTCGATAGAAGACTCTTATCAAGAATCAACTATTAACAGAAAGAAACCTTTCATGAAAACCTGTCATAGATCTTTGCACTTAAATCCTTCATAAAACCTGTCATTTAAATCATACATGACAACCATTCATATAAACCATTTATAAGAGAACAAAGATATGTCTTAAATTATTTTCATATATACCTATATTCATGAGGACAATCTTATGTCCTAAATCGTTTGCATAGAAACCTTATTATACAAGGACAATTATATGTCTTGAAACAATTCCGTATAAATCGTTTTCAATACAATGCATATGCATATATAAAAAGTGTTCTGAAATAGAATGAGTAAACATTGTTTTCTGTGGACATTGTTATGTCCTAAAATATCATTGTATAAACATTAATTCCCGTGAACATCATCATGTCCAAAACATATCCTCATGTCCCCATTTTAGGGTTTTTAAAATAAATGATATGCATATACGTTCTAACCCTCTGTTATATGACACTTACCAAGTGATCATCCCTCCGTAGGAAAGAAACCTTTCATGTGACTACACCGTTAGCTAGGCGGTTGTCCATGATCCTGCTCCCATTTCAGGGAGGGCACCACCGGCCTCCTGCCTTTCCTTAGCGACTTGGCCATGGGTAGGGGTGGCCTTGGTATGCAACTGTCTCGGTCTGCAACCGCCTCCACCATGGGCCTAGTACGTGGTTCCTGTGCGCACTCGTTTGTATTCGCATCGTTATGCTATCATGATTTCATAAAATCAACACAATCTTAAATCCATGTGATTTTTCAAATAAATGCTTAATATCATAATCCATTGCAGTCCTCAGACTGAGTCCATCTCAAATTGAGAACTGGACATAATTATTTTTCCCAAAATACAACATTTTCATAAACTGTCTTTAAATAATAAGTGTTAGAATGACCACCCTTAAAGAATTTTAAAAACACGATAATAAATCAATTTTACAAAATATTTATAATACTTGAGAAAACATCATTTTCAAGAATGTTTCTTGTTTATTGATAAACCATATTAGAATCATCTTGTAAATATTTTTATTCCCTTTCCTGGGCTTTTTTGTGAACAAAAGATAGGCAAACACATCTGCTTCTATTTTATTGGCATTATATGCCTCGTCCACATACCATTCTTATCACATTGATGTAGAGAAGTATTTGCACTATCTTTTGAATTTCAAAATAGTCATCAAATCGTTTTATAACAACAAGTATTAAGTGGGTCATTCTTAAAATTCTTTTAGAAAGAAACACATGAGTACAAAACATTTTTCCAAAGTATTTCAGTCTTCAAAGAGACTGAAAGTATTTTGATAATTCATTTCAAAGCAACGATATAAATTATTTTAAAACATCTATAAGTCATTTCAATGCCCTATTTATTTACAAATGTCATCATATGAAAAATCGTATAATTTTTCTCAAAACCCTTTAGGAATAAAATTCCCAATGTTTATTTTCAAATATCATCTTGAAAGAGAATTAAAAACTATTTTATCATAATTTCCTTTGAAATAGCATTTCTAAGAACTTACCTAGCCAAACCACCTTTAAACATGTCATTAATATGGAATAAAATCATACCTTCAAAATTTAAGCTTGCTTAAAACGAAGCAACTCTCAAACTTTTCATTAAAATCATATTTTCAAGCATTAAATTTGATTGCTCCGCAAGCAAAATTTAAAATCAACAATACATGTATTTGAAACAAAATCAACATTCATGAAGGTTCGCTTACTTACCATGTAAGTAATCCTGAAACATCTTAATAATACATGTTCAAATCATTTCAACATTTAATAACAAAATAGCATTTGAAAATGCTATCTAAAGCATCATTATAAAGCATTTGTAATCATTTCAACTTTCCAAATGAAAACAATATTTTCAAAAGGTTGCTTGCTTACCTGAGTCGATCCTTTGTGCTTTCCATCCCTCCCTTTTTCCTTCAACTCACGTATATGTGTCACATGGGTTTAATCCCATATGGCCCATAACTTGCTAACTTTAAATCATTCTTTCCTTGACATTAGCACTTGTATTCACCTATAACCACATATTCATACAAATTTAATACATGGGTTGTTTCTTTCCTTCTATACTTATATTTTGCGTAGGAATTTCTTGAAATTACTCAAGATATCCTTTCATATCCTATAGCATACAAGTTTTTTTTTTTTTATCAAAACTTTATTTGGAATGATTATCCACATTTCTTATTCAACCATATATATCCTTTTTAATAACCCTTAATATTCACTTTCCTCAATAGTGACGTATTACATATCTACCTTTATAATCATAGTAATGACTCATTTTATTAAATACCCACGTCTAAGGTATTTATTCACTTAAACTTTCAAGGAATTTGCTTATATTCAACTCTTTGAATTTATATTCTTCTTTTTAACAACCACATACGTTTTAGTGATTGTTTATTGCTCCATTTAATTCTCATGTTTAGAGTTCTAAACTTATGAAATCATTCAAATAGCTTTTTTCCAACCTTTAACAAGCCAAGTTCACACTAAATTTTCAAAAGGTAATCCATTTCAATTTATCCACATATACATACATATTTGTCATATATTACTCCTACCCTTTCATTTCTTTGCATGTACATATATAAAAATTATCAACCAACAATTCTTATAATCAACTTAAGGGTTTATATGAAATCTATAGCAAGTTAATTTAAACCAAAATTTCTGAAATTTACCCCCTTTTTCCAAAACAGCCTATATACTATCATATTTCCAAATTTCATTTATGAAATTTGCACCTTAACGATACATACCTAAGGTGCTATCCATCAACCATTCTTATAACCATTTGTAGGGCTTGTTTATGATTCATAATACCCTAAATTCACATTAAATTTCTGAAACTTAAATATAACAGAAACTTAAACGTATACATAATTTAGGCATCCACTTGAAGGTATACCCAAATATGACATATTTTTAATTCATTAACCCTTGGAGCTAGTAATTCATCATATAACAATTATTTAATTATTGAATTAAATCCAAATAACTAGAAACTCCTCCCTTTCATCCAGATTACACGTCCCCATTAATTAGGCAGAAATTTATTTATTTTTTTATGCAGTTTGGACGTCCATTAAATGGCACATATATATATATTTCATATACTTGCTGGACGTTATTTGAGCAGGGAATACAAAATATGAAAATATTTGCACATTTTCTCTTATGCAGGTTGGACGTCCAATTATCATAGCATATATATATATTTCCTCCATATACTGCTGAACGTCACTTGGGCATGGAAAAATAAAATTATTGCAACATGCTGACGTGAATTTGGGCATGAATTAAATGACGTATATAAAAAAATTTAATACCACATACCTGCTGGACGTAGATTTGGGCAGGAATAATTAATACGAAATTTTTTTTTTATATATCATAGCAGCTGAACGTATGAATATATATATTTCATTAATACATTACCTAGGGTTTACAACCCTAGGGTTTTATACGTGTCTAAGATTGGGGTTTCACAATAGGATTCTTCAAAATCAATTTCCTCTTCTTAGCAATATCCTTTGGCTGCTAATCTAGCTTTGTTTCTAACCACAAGCCCACTTTTGTCTAATTTGTTCCTAAAAACTCATTTGGTACCAATAACCGTTAAATCCTTGGGTCTAGGAACTACGTATCATACATTATTTCTTTCAAATTGATTTAGCTCTTCTTGCATTGCAACAATCCAGTTTTCATCATTAAGAGCTTGATCAATGGAGGTTGGTTTGATTTTCGACACGAAGGAAAATTCTCCACAAATATTGTGTCTTGACCTTCTAGTTTTTACTCCTTCATAGATATTGCCAATAACTTGCTCAATTGGATGGTCATTTTTGAATTTCAAATCAGTTGGAGGTTTATAGGAATTATTACCTTCACTTACCTTTTCCTCCGTGGAATTCTCTTGCTTTGTTTCGGCTTCTCCTTGTTGGTCTTGTGAAACCCCACCTATTTTAGAACCGAGCAAGCGTAGTTTAAAGCTTGTATCAAGATGGAATTGGAGAAATTAATTCAAACAGGGTGATAAAGTTAATTTTCTAACATTATTATGATAATTACGCACACTGAAGGATGAAAAAAAATGTTTATGTGGAAAGTGTAATTAATGCTATTTATTATTTTATTTATTGATTTAAAAATTGATATATTTATATCTTATGATTTACAAGGTAGAATGACTTGAAAACTTAAAAGATAGCCTAAGATGGTATGATGCCTTAATCTATGAAGGGCTTTCGAGAATGCAATAGGCATACAAATATGATTCATGAAAGATTTAATTGGATTTTGAATGATGTTGTTATCTTGAGAATTTATCACAATTAGGGCTAATAATTATAGATGACGATTAAATTAATCGTTATAGGCTAATATGGGTCAATGGGATTAAAGAGGCTTAATGAAAATTGGAAACTATAAATATATCATGAATAATCTTTTTAATTTTTCATAATTTGATTTATGAAAATTAGGATGATAATTAATGAGGTAAGTTGAAAAATGCTAGAAAATTTATAACTTAACGCCCATAAGGCGAATTAAGGTGAAATTTGAAAGATTAGCATATAATTATGGGTTTAATCATATGGATGGTTTGAATCATAAAAATTATGAAGAGAAAGGAATTTATCGGTTAAGAATATATGATATTTTATGAATTAAATTATTTTGCTAATAACTTAGCATATATTCATGTTTTTGAGATGAGATTTTTATATGACTAAGCTAAGGTGCTCTAAATTAAGAATGGATGGGATTATGCTAAATTTTGCTAGAAAATCCTAAATGACATGTGTTAAGTATGATTAATTATTAATGATAAATATGTATTTAAATTACCTATGCAATTAGGATCAATAAATGGCCACAAATTAAAATGAAATTCTATGGCATAAAATGCCATAATATGGAGTCAAATTAACGTGCATAGTATGGACAGCAATGTATATGAATTTTTGGAAATTATTATTAAATAAAAAAAGGAAATGCAGCAACCTAGGGACGTCCACAGCTATGAAATAAATGGGCAAATTTTTAATTGGTGAAGATGTGCAGCAGCCATTTAACGTAGGAGACAGCATGGACGTCCATTAATTTCATCAACTATTAAATATTTATAAAATTATTTTCCAGCAATATAGGGTGGAAAATTAGGGAGCTAGGTAGGCATAGGAGGATGGAAAACTTGGGCAGCAAGCAATGAAATTGACGGTCCAGATTTATTGATGGATTGGAGGAGTGGACGGTCAAAATTATTTCAACACGTTAAATGGATAAAATGCAGAAAATTCGGTGGCTTGAAAAAGGGGCAAATTTTAGCTTTCTTATAAATAGGTAATGGCAGCAATGGAAAAGAGTTTCACGTGAAGGGGAGAAAGAAAAAAAAAATGGAAGATGCATGGAGGCAGCAGGAATGGTCTAGATTTCAGGTATGCTTGCCATGTTTTTCGATGAATAGTGCACGTGAATAGTGAAACGTGAATAGTAAATGTGGGATTAAGGAATATGTTAAGTTAATCACTTTGGATTAACTTAATCATAAAAGACAAAAAAGTAAGCTTCCCACAAAAGGTCAAAAATAGCAACTTTTTGATTTATTTAATATTTTCGGATTTTTGATGGATTTTTGAAGTAACATGAAGAAAAATTCATATCTTACAATCCGGAAATCGGATTGAGATGAAATTTTTTTTGGATGGCCAAAATATGATGATGAACATGATGAGTGGTCCAAGATTGATCAAAAATCATGAATTAAGGGTCAAGATTAAATGTCGTTTGAAGATAAAAAAAAGTAGCTTTACTTTTTCATTAATTAGCATTTGACTTTGGATTAATTTTAATTAATTAAATGGATAAATAATTAATGAAAAGCTGCTATGGCTGCTGGAGCTTGGACTTTTGGGACCAAATCCAATGGCCCAAAATCAATCTTATCAAAAATCAACGGTTGAGATGAATTAGCTTTAAAATAATTAATTTTAATAAATAAAAAAATCATAAATAAATAGGGGATAGCTAGGGGGCAGGAGCTGCTGATTAGGGTGGCTGCACAAGGCTCAAAATATTGCATGGGATTTGGGAAAAAATATTTAGAATTAAATACCTTTAGCAAGGGGGTAAATTGCAAATATGTGAAAAATGCAACACTATAAATAGGGGAGCATGGTGAACGACCAAGGCACACCCATTCCAGCTCCATTAATCATTTCCAACCCCCAAAATTCGTTTTTGGCCTTGGAGAGAAAAGGAGAGAAAGTTAGAGAGAGAAAGGGCAAGTTGGAGGAGAGATTTTCTACTTCAGGTAAGGGGATTCTTCCCAAATTTCTTTTGGGTGTTAAGTAAGGTAAAACCATACTTAGATAATGCATAATCATGAGAAAATAAGTAAATTTATAATGCTTAATTGGAATCATGCCGAAACATCGAAAATTTGGAGCAAAGATGGAGCATTCGGGAAGATAGCATATGATATGTGAAAATAATGCTCCAAAATTGATAAATGATGATTTGGGATATATGAATATGATAAATATGATGTTGGAATGATGATATATTAATTTCATGATTTTTGGAATATGCTACAGTAATCGTGAACAGTGGCGTGAACAATAACTATGAACAGTAAACAGCGTGATTTTTGGAGAAATTTAAGATTAATATTTATATTTAAGGATGGAATTTTAAAAGAATTTATGGATAAAAAAATCTATAAAAGGAGATAATGACAAAAAAAATTATAGAGCATGCATGGGAAGCAACATGAATGAAATATCCTTTCTCCTTGAATAGGAAAAGGGAAGGAAAAGGTCGAAGACACCAACCAAGGAGGTAAGAAAGTTATATATTTTGCAAATTATTTCCAAAATGCTTAAAATTGTGTGCAAATTATTTTATGAAATTTATTTAAGGTTGGTCATACCTATAATTGCTTTACATGAACTAAAGCACGTTTGTTAAATTATTTATTAAATGCTTTTTATGAAATTGTTATGATTTACAAATATCATGCCGGCATGTGTATGAAAATGAACATGTGCACGAGGAATAGGCCATAGTTGAGGCAGTAAGTGGATGGGTTGTCCCCCTCTCTATCGCTAAGTCGCTTATACAGGCCCAGGCCGGCAGCGACCTCCCTGAGATGGGAGCATGTATGGGATGGGCGCCTAGCTAGCGTCGCATCTAAAGGAATGTCATGAATGCTATGAATGCATTCCATTTGCATTTTATGAAATGCATGAAAAAGATTGTAAAAAAATTATGTATGACTTGCTTACTGAGTATTATGACTCACTCATGCTTTTCCAATGACAAACAGGAAATGATGATGAAGGCAGCATGTAAAATGACATGCGGTTTTTGATATAAATGTTGTATATGAAAATTTTTATGTAAAGACAATGATGAAAATTTTTAGATGAAAAAATATCTTTTCAATGATGATGTTTATAGACTTTGATCATAACTCTGATATGTAAAATATATTTCAAGTTGGATGAATGGTGACAATTTTCCATGTATTGATATTATATATATATATAAATCCTGCCGTGTGATCAGGGCAATAATCCTGAGTCACGTTTACCTATCAAAAACGGTCCAAGAGTAAGGCTTCTAGGCATCCCGGTTCGGGGTGCCACATCTGTGCCAAGAATTTTCTGAGATTATGTAGAGTGAATTTGAAATGAGCATGATGGGAGAGTTGAACTTCTTCCTTAGACTGTAAATTAAGCAACTAGCGGAAGGGATCTTTATAAACTAGTCGAAATACGTCAAGAAGATATTGAAGAAGTTCGGAATGCAAAATAGCAAAGGTGCAAACACGCCAATGAGTTCAGCCATTAAAATTGAAAAGGATGAAAAAGATAAATCTATTGAACAAAAATTATATAGAAGCATGATAGGTTCTTTATTATATTTGACTGCTTCTAGATAGGATATTTTGTTTAGTGTTTGCTTGTGTTCAAGATTCGAATCATGTCCAAAAGAATCACATGTAACAGCTGTAAAAAGAATTTTTAGATATTTAATCAAAACCACTAATCTAGGATTGTGGTGTCCAAAGGAGTCAACATTTGATCTAATTGGCTACTCGGATGCGGATTTGCCGGTTACAAAGTAGATAGAAAAAGCTCTAATGGAACATGTCAGTTTCTTGGAAACATGTTGGTTTCATAGTTTTCAAGAAAACAAACTAGTGTTGCTCTGTTGTGGCGCCCCAAACTGAGACGTCACTTCCTTACCTCAAGACCTTATCGATTGGTAAATGTGCATTAGGATTGTTGCCCTAATCATGTGGCGGGATTTTAATTGAAACTCGTCAAAATTTTTTTTCGTTCATCATCGTTCATATCTTTACAGTTCACATTATTTATCAAACAAGTGGCGATACACCAGTAATAAAAATTTCAAATTCTATTTCATAGCATCTTATCATACTTTTATACAATGACAATCTTCTTGACTTAATCATATAATTTTACATTATACATTCATACATTCAGTCATTAAATCATATAGAACTTAAAATTCTAATTAAGTTCTCATAGACATTAGCATACCTTAGCATACTCACATTTTTCCCGGTACCTGTCTAAGGGTTAGGAAAACAAAACGTGAGTGACAACTCAGTAAGCAAGCATTTTGGGGCAAGACTTTCCTTGAGAATCATTTCATTAAACATCTTGAACCCCTTTTTCTTAAGGACATTGATATGTCCTAAAACATTATCATGAAATCCTTTGTTCATGAGGACAACTCTATGTCCTTGAACATTTTCATAAAATATTCATTCTTAAAATCATTTACAAGTCACGTCTGGGCTTGTTAAGGAAAAACATATATGTTTTACCCTCTTTAATTAATTTCCTTTTATCTTAGATGAACATTTCTAATGTTCAAAGACCCTTACATACAACCATATTTTTCCAGTGGACGTTTTATGTCCAAAATATTTTTCTCATAAATCCTTTGGCAAAGGAAGACATTCTCATGTCCTAAAACATCATTCACATAAGCCTTTCTTGGCAAAGGACATTTTTATGTCCAAAAATATTTTTTCATCGTAAAATTCCTTTAGCCCAGAGACATTTGATATCTCAAAACATTTTTGACATAGCTTCTTTTAGCGATGGACATTCATATGTCCTAAAACACTTTTCATTTAAATGCTTTAACATTGGACATTCTCATGTCCATAAACACTTTTCATTTAGGCTCTTTAGAAGTGGACATTCCTATGTCCAAACCAAGTTTTACATAAATTCATTTCATAATCCCCATCTTGGGGCTTGTTTACAGCAAACAAGGAAAATAAAATACATAAACCATTTCCATAAATGCATTTGCATAAAAACATTTCCTTTTATTCCTATTATTTACACTTTTGTGTAAAACACTCTTTCTTTTAGGATAACCATTTCATAAAAATTCCTTTAGGATAGCTTTCATAAAACATACTTTTATATCCCAATCTTTGGGCTTTTTGAAAGCAAAACATAAGCAAATGCATTTCTCTCCATCCAGTAGTGATACTTAACAAGTGATCATGCTACCTTTTGGAAGAGAATCCTTAACAGCGCGCTAGCCAGGCGGCTGTTCCGTTATCTTGCTCCCATCTCAAGGAGGACGCTGCTGGCACTCCTGTCATCCCTTAACGACTTGGCCTTATGCAGAGTGGGCCCCGGTCATCCCAACCATGCTCTACACCCAGCCTATTCCTTATACTGGTGCACCATACATTATTATGACGGATCGCAGTCCGTTTGGTTTAAAGTATTACAGATTGCAGCCCGTATCCTTCAAAATCATGATCACAGATCTCAGTCTGCATCCATAACTTAAAAACATCACAGACCGAAGTCTGTGTCTTTTTAAAACAAATTATTTTGAAAAAAAGCACATCACAGACCGCAATCCATGTCAACTTGTAAAGCGAGCGCACTCACTTTAACAAGTTGTCATTTGAAATATAGTTTTAGGATGACCTTCCTTAAATTCTTTTAGAAGAATTTTGAGTAAAATATTTTGATAAACATTTGAAATGTTTGAGAAACAATACATCTTAAAAACCCTTATAATAAAAGCATTTCAAGACTTTTGGATTTCCAAAAATAAACCATATATTTCTCTAATATTTTCTTGATTTCCATTTCAGGTCCTTTTGCTTACAAAAATTATGCAATTATACCACCCCCTTCTCAACCACTTTAAAATCAAATTATTGTCCACATATCTATCTTACCATTTTTACATAAAGAGGGGTTTGCACAGTCTTTTGTATGCCATTTTAGCAACCCAAAATCAAACCATTTTATGAAATCACATATTAGGTGGGTCATCCTTAAATCTCATTCAACACATCCGTACAAATATTTTTCAAGACATTTTCATCATAGATTCCTTATCCAAAGGAAATCAAAACTTTTTGAATATCGTTTCAAAACATATGTACTATGTCCAAATCATTATTTATATTTAATTATCCTGACATAGAAAAATCAATCTTTTTCCATAAATCATATCTTCTTTTCTTTTTCTTTCATAAACATAATTGATTATCACAAATTGTTGTAAAAAAAATAATTCAAAACTTATTCACAAATGTTGTTTTGTGAAAAAGGGTAAAACCCCCTTTTTCTTATAAAAACTTTTGAAACAACATCATAAAGAACTTGCTTGTTTAAAAGAAAATTTTTAAAAACCATCAACATAAAATGTGAAATCCTTTGAAACATTATAATGAAGAACTTGCTTACTCATAAGAAAATTTCTCAATCCATTAACATAAAGCATTGTCAATCCAAGGCAATACTTGTGATAAATTCTTATCTTAAAATCGTTGCTTGCTTCCCATGAAGCAAACCTTGAGCCATGAAGCAAACCTTGAGGCTTTTCATTAAAGCCATCATTTTTCAAAACTTGTGACTTTGCATTAAAGCCGTCATTTTCAAAACTTGTGCTTGCCCATTCGTCAAAACATAATCATAAACATTTCATCATATCAATCACATGGAAAGAAAATAGCATTTTAGAAAGTTCGCTTGCTTACCTGCGTTCCTTAGCTTTCCGACTCAGCCTTTTCTTTGTCCTTTCCTGTATGAGAATAATAAATTTTTTCATATATTTCTTTTCCTTGCATCTCATTTAATTTTCCAACCCATTTTCATTAACATATATTATTCATTTGACTTCTCAAGTCATTATGCATTCACTTAGCATATACTTGCACATTTCATCGGTTCATACACAACATATTCAATCCCATAATTAGGGTAACCATTCAACCATATAATAATTATCCAATAATTATTACTTATAGGTTCATTAACCTCCATTTACTATTTTTCATTCTTTTTTTCAAAATTCACACATCAGTGCCCATTCTAAGCACACGTCGTTGCCTTAGACCTCATTAATTAATTCCAAAATTTAGAATTAACATCATGCAATTCTAATAGACATATAATCATGAAATTAATCATATTATCATGCATTTTTGCACAAAATCATATTTCACAAGTCGTTTATCACCCATGCATATCTATTCTTTCTCATATGCCCATTTGGCAACACATACATGATATTTTTCGTAAAATTTTCTAAGTCAGAAACTTGGTCACTAATTCAGAATGATAATTACCCTTAATTATCACTTTATTTAGGGTATTTTTATGAGATTTTATTCCACTAATCATAGGTTACCAAAATAGCAACTTTGGAACCCATTTTTCACACGTTTAACATGTCTTTTGACACATACCTAAGAAGTTTTATAAATCCGAATTTTCAGCAGATAATCCCACTTTTCTTAATCCAAATTTATATTATTAACACATGTTTAACATTCGTAAATTAATACCTCTCAAAACAGCCAGTTGTTTGCCCATTTCGGGACCCGTTTTCACTTCATTTAGAAATCGGTTCATAAAATCCCTAAAATTCAGATTTGGACTTATCTTCCCAAGTCCTTTTGGGAATCAATAATACCTTAACCTTATGTTATTTTAACCTACATATCTTCCGCAAATTATGCAAACCCATTTCCATATCATTTTTAGCATTATAATGAAGAAATTGGGGCGTATTTTCCACTTTGCATTCCATAGCTTCTAAAATTCATTTCTTAAGCTTAAATCAACATATGTTTTTCATTAATACATGATTCATAACCAAAACACATCATCAATCCAAAACAGCAACTTGTCATGGGGATTTAGATTTTATCAAGTTGAGTTTTCAACTCAATACCCATTCTAAACTTCATTTTCACTATCTAAAACATGGAAATTCATGCATATAGCCCAATACCAATTCCATATTCAATCAAAGAAATTTTGAATCATCATTTAGGAATTCTTTAAGCATCCATTTCATATTCAAATTTTAGAGTTTAAAACTGAAGATGGAAAGCTCAATTTAACACAATCACTTCTTGCACCATTTGGACGTCCCCCTTTTCATATCCATGAAAACAGATTTTTATAAAAATTTTCCAGCACCATATATGGACGTCCATGTGCTCTACATCTAGGGTATTTTACCCTTTCAAACATCCATAATTTAATTGGTTCCATTCATTCCCTAATTCCATCAAAGTTGGGTTAAATGTGCATCATCTCATTATATCTAGATTTCCCCCTTTTAGGGTTCTTAAATTAAAACAAACTCAACATATATTAATCATGGAATCAAGAAGCATAATTTAAACTTAAAACATGATTAAAACAGTAACTTATTTGGGGATTTTGTAAAATTCCAGCAAGGTATCATGGGGCAATTCAACCCTAAACCATTCTTAGCATGCTCAACTTCAAGGATTCGTTCCCTTAACTTGTTTAACACTTAGTACCCTTTTCAAATGCTTATTAACCCTTTACTTAGGGTTCATAATTATATCATTTCATAGCCCAAACTTTGAGCTTGAAGAACTTGAAATTTCACAACTTAAGTTAGGTGAATACTTACTTGAACTTGAGGGGATTCAATCCAAAATTGAAAGGCTTGCTTTCCTCCACTTCTCCTCTTTCTTTCTTCCTCTTTTTCCCTTTTTTTTCCCTTGGTTTTCCTCTTCTTGGAACGTTCAAGGGGCTGGGAGTTAGAAAATTTTTGCTTTCTTGCTAAGCAAGAAAACCCTTGGACGGTCACACACCTTCTCTCTCTATATTTATATTGTTTGACTTTTTAATTATCATTTTCCACCTCATTTTGGAGTGAGGATAATTTTTATAATTATCCCTTAACACTTGGCATGATTATCCAAAAATTTCCATATTTTTCAGAATTTTAAAATCAATTTCTAGCTCACATGGAGCCATGGACGTCCAAGCTAGCTAGGGTAGGATTTTTGGATTTTTGTGGCTAGAAAAATCCACCTTAAATCCATAAATTTAATTCCTAATTTCATGCTACATCTTTTACCCTCATTTTCTTATTTTTTCGATTTCCAAAAATTGCTCAAAAATCCACATAATCAAAGTTGTAACAAACTTTGACTTTGCATTAAAGTCATGTCCCCTCTTTTGAGACAAGTCAACCACTTACTTTCTCTCCAAGAAATTAACTTCTCATGATAATTAGCTTAATCCATTCCATTCATATCATAGATTTCATAATTTTATTCCATCGTTTCAAATATCATCTCAAACCGACGTTTCTAACTCCACTTACGACCACTTGAATTTATCTTTTTGAATTTGGGATAAAAATAATTAATTATCACCCTAATCCCATCATGATTCTCTTAATCCAATCCATTCATAATATTAGGCCCACCGTCGTGAGCTTACCTTTCAAATTTCATTGAAATCCGTCTCGAAGGCGTCAAGTTATGAATTTTCTATCATTTTTTATATTAATTCCATAATTACACTTTAATCTCTATAAATTAAATCATGATTATTAACATGATTATTCATGACACCTTTCCACCTTTAAATCCTCACTAAGCCCCTCGGGTCCTACTGACTCACTTTAGGCTCCGACGATTAAAATTTTAATCACCATTCTTAATTAAAATCTAGTTACAAAATATCATTAATCATAAAATTATTCAAAATCATTCGAGGCATACATGTATCATAATTACATGCCAAATGCCTTAATATGAGTCCTACTTGGATCCGGGTATCACATCTGTCTACCGCGGAAGCCGAATACATAGCCGCTGGGAGTTGTTGTGCCCAATTACTTTGGATGAAACAATAGCTTAAGGATTATGGTATTGATTATCGTGACATTCTAATTAGATGTTGATAACTCGCATGGCCTATTTTAGACTATTTTTACGTGTTAGTCCAAGAGATTAGGTTTAGTTTGCATCCATTTAGCTAAATTTTCACTCGCTTTGCATTTTAGGAGCATTATGTAGTTTTTATGCATTTTTAGTATAAATTAGGCATTTTTAGTTCATTTATTTAGTTTCATTCATTTTTACAGGAAGGACGGAGAATTACAGGCACGCGAGCGAGTCGAATGCAGAACAAAGTCAAGTGAAGGAGCATGGGGTTGGCGCCCAGGCGCCATTCTATAGGCCTTTGCCAGAATCTACAAACATATTGCATCCAGGGAGATAGCATCTAGGTGCCACTTCATTAACATACAGACAAGCCCAGAAGAGTTTTTAGGTCAAAAGCTTCCACCAAGGCATGAACTCCCAGGACATTCAGAAAGGTTTCAAAGTCACCCAGCACACAGAGAGTTGGCGCCTAGGCGCCACTATGCATCCGTACACGAGGGTTTCTGCTCGTATGCTGCGCAAGCTACCGATATAAATAGATCTTTTAGGGCTGCGTGCGGGAGGGAGTCACAGGGGAGACCGAGAACGAGAAGGAGAGGCGTGGAGAGAGCTGCTAGAGCAGCTGCATAAAGAAGGAAAAAGGATTTGTTTTCCATTGCAAATGGAAGAGGAGATCCGATCTCGCTGGTGGAAGCTTCTAGGATTTAGTTCTTCTCATTCTCATTCTCTTTCCTTTTCTCTGTATTCTTGGAGATGATTGTAACTTGATTTTAATAGGAATCGAAGTCATGTTAATGAGCTAAACCTTCCTATGGTGGGAGATATGTAGGATTTGAACTCATAGCTTATGATATTTGATTTTCTTATGCTTGAATTGATAAAACTGTTGTGTTGTGACTTGTGTTACTTGAGATTACCCTTATATATTATGCTTAATGTGTTTACAAGCTTTGCAACCTTGTGGATTGATCTAATATTCAGATTCATGCTTGGAAAAGTGGAATTTGAATAAGATCCATATATAAGGCACAGGTATTCTAACTCATGTTGTGTTAGATGTTAATATAGATAGGAATATACCTATTAATCCTGTGTAATCATGATTAGGTGATATGGTTATTAACCTTGTTTTACTTGTATGCATGGGAACATAACACATAACTAAAACTTGGTTAGGTTTGTATGTGTTGGAAGACATATATGAATATGAATGAACCTAGATTAGTAATCTCTGCACAACTAACTTAAATAGAACCAAATGACATAGCTATGATTCAATTGTTGAAATTAAATGTAAAATATCCAAAACATGTGTTTTGATGATTAAAACCACAATTTGAGTAAGTTTTAGCTACTAATATGTTTTGTGTATTGTTTAAGAATAAAAAAATGAAAAATATGAAGTATGGCAGGCTAAGTCGATACTCAAGTCGACTCCAGTAGAGACTTCAAGCGTCCTTTTTTGTCCAGCGTTGAAATTGGGGACCAAAAGCTGCCGGAGTCACAAACGAAGTCGACTCCACTTACGACTTGGGCGAAGTCGCAGACCAAGTCGACTCCAGCATCGACTTCAGTATGACAGCGCAGAACTTGAAAAGCTAAGTAGCAAACCAAGTCGACTCTATGCCAGACTTGAGAGAAGTTGAAGGCCAC
The DNA here is from genome assembly GCA_030490835.1 of Annona cherimola. Classification (NCBI taxonomy): domain Eukaryota; kingdom Viridiplantae; phylum Streptophyta; class Magnoliopsida; order Magnoliales; family Annonaceae; genus Annona; species Annona cherimola. The sequence goes on along the minus strand of CM059972.1, from coordinate 50,498,713 downwards.
GTCGACTCAAAAATTCGACTTGGAACAAATGAAGATTAAAACAAGACCAAAGGCAAGCAAGTTTCATGAAACCATCCATTTAAATCAAAGACTATAAATTGGACATGTTCACGCATACCAAGACTTAAATTTTCAAGATTCCGAGACATTAAGCTAAAGGATTTTTTATGCAAAGTGAATATACTAAATTTCAAATGATGCAAATCAAAGGTAGAAAAATTAATATAAAGAAGTTCAAGCATGTAAAGTCATTTCGAGAGAGTTTAAGCTCACTTGGCAAGTTAAGAAGGTCAAGTTGCAAACTTAGTTGACTCCAGCATCGACTTGGGTCAAGTCCCAAACCAAGTCGACCTAAAAGATAGACTTGAAAACTGGAAGAATCCGAAGTCGCACCCGAAGTCGACTCCATATGCGACTTGAGTCGAGTCCAAGGATAAGTCGACCCGAGCAAGAACTTGAACAGCTTGAGCACAGCCGAAGTTGCACCCGAAGTCTACTCCATCTGCGACTTGGGGACATAACGTTCGAATTTTTGAATGTTGGCGCATTTATTACGCGCCAACCAACTTCATAACATTCAAAATTCTCCCTCCTTTGTATATAGACACTCAAGAAAATATGGAAACATACAAGATAGAGCAGAAAAAGAGGAAAGAAGAGCTCCTAAGCCTTATATTCCACTTTCTTCTATATTTGAGTGATCTATACACGTTTAAAGGAATAACAAGCTTCAACTTGTTGTTTGCTTAGACGCAGAACGATTCGACGCCTCTACGAATTCTTCCTCGAGCTAAAACTTGCTACACAAATTTGTAAAGTGTAGACTTCTTTCATTTCATCTTGTTATTTGGTTCTTGGTGCTTGGTTTGAGTTTGGTGTTTCAAACCAAGTTACAGCAAAGTAGGGTTGTGACTGGAGTGGAACTCATCACCTACTTGTGCTGCTTATTGTATACGCCCCCTAGAGATAGAATCTAGAAGAGAGCACAGGCTCTGATTGTATATGCCTCCTAGAGCTAGAATCTAGAAGAGAGCGGAGGCTCTAGTTATATTCGCGGAATACATAGTGGAACCCAAGTCACAAGGAGTGTGAGCTTAGAAGAGTGGAGTAGGGAAGGTTGCCCGAACCACTATAAATCTTGTATATTATTTTTCATTTCCACTTTAATTATCTTATTGCTTTTCGTTTATCTCATTAAAGGGGATTAAACTAAACCAGGGTAAAGTTTCTAATTTAAGTTCAATTTTTTTTAAATACCCAATTCAGATCTCTTGGGTAATTACTATCAACTCGGGACCAACAAGTGGTATCAGAGCAGGTGTTTGAATTTTACTAAAGAGATCTGTTGATATGGCATTCCAATCTACTTCTGTTCCCGCATTTGCCGAAGGCCAATCTTTTACTAGGCCACCATTGTTTGATGGGAACAATTTTGGCTATTGGAAGCTTTGTATGAAATAACTCATCATGGCTACAGATATGGACTCTTGGATTGCAATCCAAGATGTTGTGACTTTGCCTACTGATGAAAGAGCTTCCAAATGGACCGATGAGGAAGTAAAAGTTGTTAAGAGCAACGCGAAGGCTATGAATTCATTATTTTGTGCTCTCACTGCTTCTGAATATGATAGAGTATTTTCTTGTTTGACCGCCAAGGAGATGTGGGATACATTAACATCTATCTATGAAGGAACTTCTTAAGTCCAAGGGACAAGGAGAAATATTTTGATTAAAGAATTGGAAAGTTTTAAGATGTTAGAAATAGAATTTTTTTTTAAAATGTTTGCTAGATTTCGTAAGATTATTAACGCCTTGAAAGGGCTAGGAAAGACAATTTCTGAATTTGAGCAGGTAATGAAAATTTTAAGGGCCCTACCCAAATCATGGACTCCAAAGATTACTGCAATAAAAGAAGCCAAAGACCTAAACACATTAAAGTTAGAAGATCTCATTAGCTCATTGATGTCACGCGAGCTAATCAAGAAAAGAAATGAAGATCACCACAAAGGCAAAAGAGCCATCGCTTTGAAAGCTGCACAAGATTCGGATGACACCACCTCGTCATCACAAAACAACGATGAAATTGCCTTACTTACAAAATGATTCAGAAAATTTGTAAGGAAAAGTAGAAATTTCAGAAACTTTAAAGAAAGAAATTCTAAAGAAAAGAAGAAGAAACAACAAAATATTACCAGTTTGACAGTTCAGGGCATATGCAAGCCCAATGCCCAACGCCCGAGAAAACTAAAGCAAAGGAGCGAAGAAAGGATCGAGGCGAAAACAAAAAATTTCAAAGAATCAAAGGAAAAAGCATGTACGTAAACGAAGAAGAATCAACGACATGCAGCTCCTTAAGTGAAGAATGTGAAGCAGATTGTGCAAGGATTTGTTGCATGGCAAATTCTGACGTATGTTTTGCAGCAATGGAAATCTTGGAGGATCAAGCTACTTCAACGAACTGCACAAGTAGTCAATAGGTAACCTCCAAACAAAAATCATTTTTAATTTTTTCTTCTACAAATGAATGCCTCAAATGTGATGAATTAGAGGAACTTCAATAAGCCTATGATTCATTATATGAGGAAATAAAGAAACTAGAAAACAAGTTTACAATAAAGAAAAGACAATATGATGCAGTAATGATTGTGAACGGTAAACTTGCTGAAAAGATTGATCAATTGAAAAATGAAAAGAATACCTTGGTAAATGAGCTAGAGAAACTCAAAAATGAAAATGAATCATTAAATGAATTGTTTGCCAAGTTTTCTAATCCAAGAGAAAGTGTGAAAATGTTTTTGAAAATGACTACCCAAAGTTGTAAGAAAGGACTTGGGCACACCACATTTGAGCAGGGCAAATCTAATGCTCCAAGGAACAAAACCAAACCCATTCATGTTAAAACCAAGATAAATCATGTGGTTTGGACCAAAAGACCAACCGGGGAACCAATTACCAAATGGCTTCCCATTCCTAGACTTCCTGGAGCTTGTAACTTTTGCAACAAGTTGGGACACAAGGTTTATCAATACAAATTGAGAAAGTTACCAAACCTTGGTGCAAAATTGATTTGGATGCCTAAAAGCATTGGATTTATGGCTTCAAAGGAAGATCAACATAGACTCCAATGGATAACTAACCCAAATGGACCCATAAAATGGGTACCAAAAAGATGAGCTCCCCTTGACTTGATTTTTGTAGGTTTGTCTTAGAGCTAAATCCAATAACATATGATTTATGGATAGTGGCTGCTCAAGGCATATGATAGGAAAAAAAGGATTATTCCATAAGATCAACTCGTGCAATGAAGGAATAGTAGCCATTGGAAATAATGAAAAAGGTAAAATAAAAGGTAAATGAAATATTTACGGTATTTCAAATGCATGTATTGAGGATGTACTATTTGTTAAAGGACTCAAACACAACCTAATGAGTATTAATCAATTATGTGACAAAGGATATAAAGTTGTATTTAAATCCTCTATATGCAATGTTTTTGATGATGAACACATAGTATTTTGTGGCAAAAGATATGGAAATGTATATTTGGATTGCCTAGATGAACTTGAGGGAAAATGTCTAATAGCCATAAAAAATGATCCATGGATATGACATATAAGGCTTGAACATATAAATATGTCAAATATTAAAACATTGTGGAAAAAGAATCTAATACAAGGGTGAACAAAGCTCAAATATGATAAGGATAAGATTTGCAAAGTTTGTCAATTATCTAAACAACCCAAAATGCCATTTTCCACCAAAAAGGAAATTTCAACGACTAGACCGCTTGAATTGTTGCATATGGATCTTTATGGGCCATCGGACATTTTAACTCTTGGTGGGAAAAAGTACGTGTATGTAATTGTTGATGATTTTTCGATATTTACTGGAATTATACTCTTAGCTAGCAAAGATGAAATATTTTCTATGTTTGTCACGTTTTCAAATTTGATGCAAAATGAAAAACAAAGTTCAATTATTTCCATTAGAAGTGATCATGGTGGTGAATTTGAAAATAAATGATTCATAGAATTTTACAATGAAAAAAGAATTCATCATACATTTTCTGCACCAAGAACTCCTCGACAAAATAGAGTTGTTGAAAAGAAAAATCGAACAATACAAGAAATGACAAGAACTATGCTAAATGAGAGTAAATTCTCCAAAAGATTTTGGGGTGAAGCTGTAAGTACAGCTTGTCATGTATTAAACCGAGTTACCATTAGAGCAATATTTAAAAAGACCTCATATGAACTGTGGAAAGGCAGAAAACCAAACATATCATATTTCCATACTTTTGGATGTACTTGTTATGTGTTAAACAATGGAAAAATAAATTTAGGAAAATTAGATGCCAAAGTGGGGAAGCAATTTTTCTTGGATATTCATCAAATAGCAAAGCATATAAAATTTTCAACAAAAGAAATCAAATAGTAGAAGAATCAATACATGTTGTTTTTGATGAATTTAACCAAACTCCGAGAAAGGAGGATGAACTAAGTGATACAGATGATATATTGAAGAAATCAAAAGCAAAACAACAAGAGCAACAAGAAGAAACCGAGCCTAAGCCAGAAAATTCCACGGAGGAAAAGGTAAGTGAAGGTAATGATTCCTATAAACCTCTAACTGAATTGAGATTAAAAAATGCCCATCCAATTGAGCAAGTTATTGGCAACATCTATGAAGGAGTAAATACTAGAAGGTTGAAACAAAACATTTGTGGACAATATGCTTTTGTATCAAAAATTGAATCAACAACTATTGATCAAGCTCTTAATGATGAAAACTAGGTTATTACAATGCAAGAAGAGCTAAATCAATTTGAAAGAACCAATGTATGACATTTAGTTCCTAGACCCAATGATTGCACTATTATTGGTACCAAATGGGTATTTAGGAACAAATTGGACGAAAGCGGACTTGTAATAAGAAATAAAGCTAGACTAGTAGCCAAAAAGTATTCCCAAGAAGAAATGATTGATTTTGAAGAGTCATATGCACCTGTGGCGAGATTAGAAGCTATACGTATTCTACTAGCATTTGCTTCTCACATGGATTTCAAATTATTTCAAATGGATGTGAAAAGCGCATTTTTGAATGGATACTTGAATGAAGAAGTATATGTTGAACAACCCCCTGGATTTGAAGAAAATGATCAATCAAAATATGTTTATAAATTAACCAAAGCATTATATGGACTAAAACAAGTTCCACGAGCTTGGTATGAAAGGTTGAACAAATTTTTGATTTATCATGAATTTCAAAGAGGAAAGGTTGATACTACCTTATTCATCAAGTATAAAAATAAAAATATTTTAATTGTTCAAATTTATATAGATGATATAATATTTGGTGCTACTGATGAAACTCTGTGTAAGGAATTCTCTAAGATTATGCAGAGCGAATTCAAAATGAGCATGATGGGAGAATTAAATTTCTTCCTTAGACTGCAAATCAAGCAACAAGCTGAAGGAATATTCATAAATCAGTCCAAGTATATCAAAGAAATGCTAAAGAAATTTAGAATGCAAACTAGTAAGGGAGCATACACTCCAATGAGTTCAACAATCAAGATCGACACGGATGAAAACGGTAAAAGTATCGATCAAAAGCTATATAGAAGTATGATAGGATCCTTGTTGTATTTAACTGCTTCTAGACCAGATATCTTTTTCAGTGTTTGTATGTATTCTAGATTTCAAGCATGTCCTAAAGAATCACATTTATTGGCTGTAAAAAGAATTTTTAAATATTTGATAAATACCACTAATCTTGGACTGTGGTATCCAAAGAGGTCAACTTTTGATTTAATCGGCTACTCGGATGCAGATTTTGCCAGATATAAAGTAGATAGAAAAAGTACTAGTGGAACATATCAATTCCTTGAAAACATGTTGGTTTTATGGTATTAAAGGAAACAAACTAGTGTTGCACTATCTACGGCGGAAGCCGAATATATAGCTACCGGGAGTTGTTGTGACCACCTACTTTGGATGAAACAACAATTAAAAGACTATGATATTTGTTATTATAATATTCCAATTAGATGTGATAATACAAGTGCAATTTGTTTGACTAAAAATCTTGTATTGCATTCTAGAACCAAACACATAGATGTAAGACATCATTTTATTCGAGAACATGTTGAAAATAGCGATGTTTGTTTGGAATATGTGAAAACTGAGGATCAAATTGCATACATTTTTACCAAACCTTTAGCAAAGGAATCATTTTACCAAATTAGAAATGATATGGGGATGATTGAGTTCAATTAGGAATAATTATATGGGAAAAATGGATTTAGCAAAGTCCAAGTCGATAAGCCAAGTCGACTCCGGAGCCCCCAAGTCGACTCCAGTGAAGTCGACTTTGGTATGGCGAAGTCGACTCCGCTAGGGCGAAGTCGACTTCGCCTAGGGCAAAGTCGACTTCAGCGCGTGACCGTCTTTCTTCCAGTCGTCATTCCCTTTTCCCTCTTCTTTTCTTCTTCTTCCTCCTCCCTCTCATTTCTTCTTCCTCCCGCGACTGCCGATCCCTCTTCCAATTTTTTTCCGGCGGACTCCATTTCCGGCCACACCTACCTCCTCTTTCTCTCCGGCTACCTCTCATATTTCTCACAGTTCCTATCTTTCTTTTCTCTCCATTGTCCGGTCTCTCTCACAGTTCCGAATCCGGCACTTCCCCTGTCCGGTCTCTCTCTTCTCTTCTCACTTCCTGCAAATCCTCCTCTCAGTCTGATTTTTATCTCCCATTTTCTCTTTCCATTACAGATTCCTTCGTTTCCTCAAATGTCTCTCTCTATTTTCACTTTTTAAGCTCTTTCTCCTCTCTCTTTCACTCAAGCTCTCAAACTCTACTTGAAAATCCATAATCCCATCAAATGGCACCTAAGGCTCGATTACCTAAGCTAGCAGTATCCAAGCCATCACAAAGGCCTGTCCCGAGACCTTCTGATTCTCACACAGAAGAGGAAATTCCCAGGAGGCAACAGACTCTTGCAAAGCGTGCCCGGGACGAGCCGTCAACTTCCACAAGTCGACGGGTTCAATTCCAAATTGCAACTCCATCTACCATAGCTGCCCGGGGAGCAGAAACTCAAACGTCTGAAAGTACGGATACAGGGGCTAGAGGAAAGGGAATCCCAGCTGCCAAAGCCCAAGTCTTGAAGATGCCAACGACATATTTCAAGACTGAATTGCAGCACAGCCGATTCTACAAGTCGTTCTATGAATGAAACGTATTCATTCCAAAGATCATTGACTTCAAGTTCTTGAGCGATTATTGATGTGCACCAAGTGCTTGTCTTTAAGAGCACTGTGATCACCAGTTTAATTAAAATTAACCGAAACACATTAAAGCTACCACTATGCTGGTGATAGTGTAGAATAACGGTGAGTCGGGTCGAATCCACAAAGAGGTGATGTAGTTTTGAATTGTTTTTAAGAGAAAGAGAGGGTATAGAGAAGAGAGAGAAAGAGAAAGAGAGAAGAGAGAAGAGAGAGAAAGAAGAGAGACGTTGGAGAGAGAAAAGAAAAGAGAAATTAGAAGAAATTAGAGAGAGAAAGAGAGAAGAGAGAAAAAGACAAGAGAGAAAGAGAAGAGAGAGAAAGACGTTAGAGAGAGAGAGAGAAGAAGAAATTAGATAGATAAGAGAGAAGAGAGAAAGAGGAGAGAGAGAGAGACGTTAGAGAGAGAGAGAAGAAGAAATTAGATAGATAAGAGAGAAGAGAGAGAAAGAGAGAAGAGAGAAAGAGGAGAAAGAAAGAGAAGAGAGAGAAAGAAAAGGAAAGAAATTAAGAGAGAGGAGAGAGAGACGTTAGAGAGAGAGAAGAAGAAGAAATTAGATAGATAAGAGAGAAGAGAGAGAAAGAGACAAGAGAGAAAGAGAAGAGAGAGAAAGACGTTAGAGAGAGAGAGAGAAGAAGAAGAAATTAGATAGATAAGAGAGAAGAGAGAGAAAGAGAGAAGAGAGAAAGAGAAGAGAGAGAAAGAAAAGGAAAGAAATTAAGAGAGAAAGAGGAGAGAAAAGAAAGGGAGACAAGAAGCTAAAAGAAATTATAATTAGCTAACAACTTAATTAAAACTATTCTAAGAAAGCAATTAAAGCTATGAAATTTAACTATTAAAACAGGAAAGAAAATTATATTAAATTTAATCTAACAATTACAAAGCAGAAAATAAAGCAGTAAATCTAATCTAAAAATTATAAATTAAAATTTAACAACTATGAAACGCTACTAACTATAATGCAGAAAAATAAAATTCACATCACCTATAAAAAGCGAATCTCCACGTAATGGAATTTTTATTGCTTGGCCCCACCTCCTTGCTACGGGTCCCACAAAATGGGTCCCACCCACTTGCTATGGGGTCCCACAAAATGGGTCCCACCCAAGGGGTTGTGTGTGGGGTATGGGGGTGTTTCCTTGGGATGAGTGGAGCCCTTTTATTGTTTTGTGAGGGGCTCTCTCTCCAGCTTGAATCCGATGTGGGACTCCCGCATTGCCTTCAGCTGCAGCTGCCTTTTGCCGTTTTGCCGTAGCTTCCTTTTCTCAACGCTGCCTTCTTTGACTTGTCGTCGGGAAGCTTGCTGCATTTAAGTTGTTGCCGCTGGAATGGTCAGGAGCAGCTAGATCAGTGCGCTGCAATTTCTGAATAGCTGAACGTGATGGGTGCTAAATATTGACGGTCATGGGCTGGGCGAAAGGGGTGGCTAGCTTTGCTGGATCTTGATGTTGAAACTTACACAGATGGTCGGTTGTTTGGTTGGAGATGGTTACTGGCCTGTTGATTCAATTAGGGGCGATGCCGGAATCAAAGGGATGCGATGCAGGTTCTTGCTGGCGATGGCTTAGATGGTGTCGTGCCATTTCTGCTGCTGTTTGAATAATGTTAGACGGTGAAGAGGAAAGCTGCTGTGTCTGGATTGCTGCTGGGATGCAATCTGAAATTTCATTGGCTGGCTGTTGAACGGGAAGGGAGGGCAGGAGCGTTGCAGGTTCGTTCGGGCTTTGAATTCCCATGGACGTCGCCTCCTAGCTCAGAGCGAGAAGCATCTTGCTGCCATGCCGGAGACGAAGCTGCCCAAAATTGCATCCATCTCCCTTCGTATTTTCGGTAATAGCAAATCCGTTCCAAGCTTCATTTACCTATCAATAGGAGAGCCTAGTATCGGCCAAATCTTCAAGCCGGTGGCAACTCAAATCACCGGCCAGCAACACTGCTGCTGACGGATGACTGGATTCCGGTGGTTTTGCAGCTTGCAAATTGGGGCTTGATGTGCTCTGTTGGTTGAAGGAAAAATGCCAGCTGCAGATGGGTTTGCTGAAATTGGATTTGCGGTGGATTAGGCGGCTGAATCATGGCTGCCGGCTTTGATGGAGAAGGGGCTCGCCGGAATTTGGGTTTTCCAATTGGAGCCCGATTTTCATTGGTTTATAATTTTTGGACAGATTCCGAAATCTATGGCAGCTGTGTCTTGATTTTGCTTGCCGTGAGATGGGTCGGTGATGTCGTCGGTGGCAGAGCTAGACGATTGCAGATTTTTGAAATGCAGATGCGGTGGGTTTATTTCGTCGTTGCTGGTTGAATTCGATGAGTGCGATTTAAATTTCGGGCATGGCTTGTGACGTCACGGCTTGAAAATTGGGTCTAAGTTCGGTTAGAGTTTTGCTGCCGTAATCATGCTTGAATGGGTGGGCACGAGCTGCTGCCATGGCTGCGGTCGATTTGGGGAAGATGGAGCACCAGAATATGGTGCTCCGGCAGTGCTCCAGTAACTGTGCACATGCAGAACACGAAAATATGGATTTATTATTATTATTATTTATTTATTTATTTGTTAAAATAATTTTAATAAGCTCGCAAAAATGTTTAATTTACTTTTTCTTTTTAAGCCCCTATTTATTTTATCTTAAGGTTTTATAATGGTTTACTTTATACCCATATTTCAAAGTTAGTCTATTTAATCCCTTTTAACATGTCCAATTATTTTTATAATTTTATATTTTCCAAAATATTGCAAAATAACCCATTTTATAGTAAAATTAAATATTCTATTAAAAAATATGATTTTCATGAAATTCCACTTAAAACATGCATTTAATTAACGTTTTAATATTTAATTGTGCGAATTTAACATGGAATTAAATGAAAATTTTAGACTTATCAATTATGAATTTGAGATTGAAGAATTATTGGATTTCCAAGGATGGACTAAGCTGCTTAAATTTGATGATAGAGTATATCCTGATCTCATAAGAATTTTCTACTATTTATGGGATGATCAGACCTTTAGTACCTATGTCAAAGGAGTCGAGATGTATTTGGGTACTAGAGGCGAGTACAGTCTAGACAATGCCATCATGCAGGTGGGACGAATCCTAGAGGTCCCCTATGATGATGAACGACTACCTGGAGATCTTACTATCGCTCAAATATACAATCAGCTCACTAGGAGCAATAAGTATCATCCTGGGATCAAGTTCCTACATTACATGGACTTATCCCCGAGGCTACGGGTCCTTGGGCTACTCATAGCCCACTGCATCTATCCAAAGGGCGGAGGAAGGAATCAACTAAACCCTCAGGAGGCAGGAATTTTGTGGAAAGTAGCAAATCGGGTCAAGGTCAGCCTTCCACGACTGTTCTTAGAAGCCTTGGCCTCAAGAAAAGACAACCCGAGAGGGGTTCTACCATACGGGACTTGGATTACCAAGATCCTCGAATATTTTGAGGTTGACATCGATGGCGAACCGTTCGAGGTTCTAAAATCAACAAACGCCATCAACAAGGCCTTGCTCTAGAGGATGAAGATAAATGTGGAGTAGTTCAGAGCCGAAAGAATCCAAGAAAGAATGGGCGGACCAGCTCCAGAGGAAGATGCACAGGCTCAGGGGGAGTAGTCCTCGTCACCTCCAGAGGAGCAGTCAGTTCCACCTCAAGACGCTCCAGTGGATCCAGCCTCGCCAGAATCACATGGCTCATGTTCGCCTCATGTACCGGATCTCGCTCCTAGGCCTCCATGATGGGATACCTCAGTAAATGCAATTCGGGAGCATCTAGAGAAAATCGAAGACCGGTTGACAAATCAGATAGCTGAGATTCCGAATGCGGTCATGGATATGCATTCTAGACAAGATTGCATGGATTGGGAACTGAGGACGATCAGATATCACTTAGCATCCGGGAGTCAAAAGAATCAGTCTATCCCTGAACTGGATCCATTTGAGGACGATCAGACCCATGTCCGTCCTATCCGACCTACCCAAACTCCATATCCGATATCTGCATTTCAGTTTACCAAATCTCTGCAAGTCGACCCCTATTTGATCTATTGACAAAAAGGGGGAGAATAGTTGAGTTTTGAGGTTAGATTTTTAGGATTTTTGGTTGGGTAGCTTGTATATAGGTTTCATTTGCTTTTGAAACTTGTAAGAAAATTTTGATTATATATATGAAAAGGTTGTTTATGTTTATCACTTATATTATGCTCTGATTACAAATGCTCTGTTTTATGTTTTGATTAATTGAGTTTTACTCTGATCACTAATGTTCTGTTCTGAAATGGTTTGTTTCAACTTGTTGAAAATGAAATATGTATGTCAACTTCACTAAGTTCGAAAGGCATATGACTTATGGTTGTCCTAAAAATGTCAAAACAGGATAAAATGACATATTGAAAGGTATAAACTCAAATCGGTTTTGTCAATCATCAAAAAGGGGGAGATTGATAGAAACAATTGTTGAAATCAAATGCAAAATATCCAAAGCATGTGTTTTGATGATTAACAACACAATTTGAGTAATTTTTAGCTACTAATATGTTTTGTGTATTGTTTAAGGATATAAAAATTAAAAATATGAAGCATGGCATGCTAAGTCAATACCCAAGTCGACTCTAGTAGAGACTTTAAGCGTCATTTTTTGTCCAGCGTTGAAATTGGGGACGAAAAGCTGCCGAAGTCGCAAACGACGTCGACTCCACTTGTGACTTGGGCAAAGTTGCAGGAAAAGTCGACTCCAGCATTGACTTCAGTATGACAGTGCAGAACTTGAAAAGGTAAGTCGCAAACCAAGTCAACTCTATGCCAGACTTGAGAGAAGTTGAAGGCCAAGTCGACTCAAAAATTTGACTTGGAACAAATGAAGATTAAAATAAGACCAAAGGCAAGCAAGTTTCATGAATCCATCCATTTAAATCAAAGACTATAAATTGGACATGTTCATGCATACCAAGACTTAAGTTTTCAAGATTCCGAGACATGAAGCTAAAGAATTTTTTATGCAAAGTGAATATACTTAAATTCAAATGACGCAAATCAAAGGTAGAACAATTAATATAAAGAAGTTCAAGCATGTAAAGTCATTTCAAGAGAGTTTAAGCTCACTTGGCAAGTTAAGAAGGTCAAGTCCCAAACCAAGTCGACTCTAGCATCGACTTAGGTCAAGTCCCAAACCAAGTCAACCTAAAAGATAGACTTGAAAACTGGAAGAATCTGAAGTCGCACCCGAAGTCGACTCCATATGCGACTTGGGTCAAGTCCAAGGCCAAGTCGACCCGAGGAAGAACTTGAACAGCCTGAGCACAGCCGAAGTCGCACCCGAAGTCGACTCCATCTGCAACTTGGGGACATAACGTTCGAATTTTTGAACGTTGGCGCATTTATTACGCGCCAACTAACTTCATAACGTTCAAAATTCTCCCTCCTCTATATACAGACACTCAAGCAAACGTGGAAACATACAAGATCGAGCAGAAAAAGAAGAAAAAATATCTCCTAAGACTTATATTCCACTTTCTTCTACATTTGAGTGATCTATACATGTTTAAAAGAAGAACAAGCTTCAACTTGCTGTTTGCTTCAACGCAGAACGATTCGACGCCTCTACGAATTCTTCCTCGAGCTGAAACTTGCTACATAAATCTGTAAAGTGTAGACTTCTTTCATTTCATCTTGTTATTTGGTTCTTGGTGCTTGGTTTGAGTTTGGTGTTTCAAACCAAGTTATAGCAAAGTAGGGTTGTGACTGCAGGGAACTCGTGACCTACTTATGCTACTTATTGTATACGCCCCCTAGAGCTAGAATCTAGAAGAGAGCAGAGACTCTGATTGTATATGCCCCCTAGAGTTAGAATCTACAAGAGAGCGGAGGCTCTAGTTGTATTTGCGAAATATATATAGTGGAATCCAAGTCACAAGGAATGTGAGCTTGGAAGAGTGGAGTAGGGAAGGCTGCCCGAACCACTATAAATCTTGTATATTATTTTTAATTTCTACTTTCATTATCTTATTGCTTTCCATTTGTCTCATTAAAAGAGATTAAACTAAACCGGGGTAAATTTTCTAATTTAAGTTCAAATTTTTTTTAAATACCCAATTCACCCCTCCCTTCTTGGGTAATTGCCATCAACTCGGGACCAACATCAATGACTTCATATTCCCACCTATCTTAATCATCTCAAGGCAATCTCGATAATATCCACCCTACCTTGGTCATTTACTGTTTTCATAGTTTAGTTTAATTCAGTTCTTTGATACAACTTCTCCTTCATTTTACTAATTTACTTAGACAATTGAGATTTAAGGTGCTAATCCGTTTAACACAATCCTCGTGGGAACGATACTCTACTCACTCTTTATTACTTGATCGGCACGTATACTTGTGTTAAAACGAGCATTTTAATAGATATATACGTAGCTCGTCAAGTTTTTGGCGCTGTTGCCAGGGATTGGTGCTTTAAACTTAGTACCTGACAATTTCAGTTGTCTTCTATGAATGTGTATATATTATACATAATTTTTCTTTTCTTTCTTTTCTTTTGATAAAATTCTATTTCAGGAGTCTTTGTTTTGTAATTTTCAATGGCTTCAAATCCTTATCAATGGCTAAATGCAGAATTTTCAACACCAAGCACTTACCGTTTCCATGGGTTTAATGACGCACTGGCACCCTCAGATCAATTCGCAGGTTTTGATTTTCAAATGTAGGGAATGAATAATTCTTTTTCAAGCTACTACGATTTATGTGGAGGTGAAGGACATCTGTCAATCCAACGCGTGTATTATTCAGCATCCATGGGCTATTATGAGCATTCAAATGATACACAGGGCTACCATGGAGATTTGCAAGTGAGGAATATGATGCTTTTCGATTGTCAAACACAGGAGTTTGAGGAGCCATCACTACCTGAAAGCAAGTTATCTTTGGAGGACATGTTCATGCAATTCATGAAGAGCCAGATGCAATTTAATGAGAACATGCAGAAACATGTGGAGCAATTGGCTTCCGCAATCCAATGTCGGCATCAAGAACCGTCTTCCAGTCATATTAAAGAAATTGCAGAAGAAGACGAGTTGGAACAGGGCTGCGAAGTCACTCCAAGCATTAATGAAGATATATCAATCAATGTGATAGAGAAACCTGTACCTTAGTTCATTCTAGAACAATTGACCGAGCCAATGAAAAACCAGGAAGCAGAAGAGAAAATCGATGAAGAAATAGAGGTTGATATATTGGAGAAAGTTGAAAATTATCATATCAACATACCTCTAATTGGTCTTCCTGAAATTCAGGTGCAGCAATACTTAAATGATCAATTCATAGCCTTGAAAAACAGCATCTTAAAGCCATCATTAATTCAAAACCCTGAAAAACCCTTCCATAGTCTCTATAAAATTCAAGAAAAGAGGCTAACTGATCCATTTGAAGAGGCTAGGAAGAGATCTGAACTTCTAGTGCACAATCCGCATGGAAGGAAGTTTGATAAAGCAGGAATTGGCTAATCATAATGCAATGTCGGGCTGAAGATGATAAATTTAGCGCTGAATGGGAGGCAACCCATTATACTTTTTAATTTTTTTTTATCCAAGAATAAAGCAGTATCTCCCAAGGAAAGGAAGGACAGGATTATCATATGGACTTTCAATCAACTTTCAAGTTGATAAATGATGCAATCAAGGAGTTTCAAGTTTATATTCATCATTCAAGACAAGACAATGCAGTTGGAGTGAGGCCGCATCCTCAATTTTTGGCGCCCCCACGCTATGTTTTTGCAGAAGAACATGTTGCAGCAAATTGGGATCAGAGAAATAGCACTCAAGCGTCATGATCCGACGCCCCAGCGCCATAATTTTTCAAGGAAATAACATGTTGCGACTTTTGAGTCAGCAAGTCGGCACCTAGGCCTCAATTTTTGGCGCCCCGGCGCCATCCCTGCAGCCAGCATAAAAAAGCAGTAAAATACGAGTTTTCAGCATGCCAACTTCAACTGGTCATAACTTTTGATTCCGGAGGAGTTACGGGAGCTACCACATATCAACGAAAAGAATTTTTTGAGCCCATCGACATGGACAACATGGTTTGATTATTTGATATCATTTTCAATATTAAAATCCTCCATTTTTGCATATTTTTGGGCCATTGAAGTTCTACGCAAATTTTTTACTACTTTTAGTGAATCACCCATTTTATTACTTCAAATAAAAGGTGTGCGCATGGGTGGCTTGCATCTTTCATATATTTGCGGGCATGTGGATGTGCTACTTGTGGGGAACTTTTTGGCTCAAGCTGTTCTATTATTTTGTTGTGGCTAAAAGTTTAAAGTAGTGGGGGAGGAGTTTATGAACTGCACTTGTGGTATCAATCATATGTCTTGAAACTTGAGTTGAATTGTTTGAGAAGAGATTTTATGGAATATATTTGGGGTGTAGAGTCCTAGACATTTGAGCTTGTAGTGCATTTTTTAATATCGTGCTGATCAATTTCTTCCTTCTTCCTATTTGTGACGTCACTCTCAACCGCTCCCAACCAATGTGAGGCTAACCAACTTGGAGAATCTAATGACAGCCTAAGATCGATTTCTACAGTAGTCTAATCGGGCTATGGAGGTGCATTTTCACAGACTTATGGAGGATCAACACGTCGATATGATGACATTACCACCATTCCTACCAACACCTCCCGAGTTTCGAGCATATTTCGGTCAATCTTCATAGCAGCCAGGTGAAGAGAGTGAGCATGGTGAAGACGACTCCTCCGCATTAGACATCTAGGGGAGTTCCTGTCTTTTCCATTTTGTTTTACTTTTGTATTTCTTTATCAGTTTATGATCATGTAGGTTTCATGTAGTTGCATGCATTGAGGACAATGCATCCCTCAAGTTTGGGGGGGTGTATAACTCCTTTTGGTGTATTTTGATTCATATATTGTATACATGTGTTAGATTGCATATCATGTCACATTTTACCAGTGAAAATTATCTTGTTTTAATCTATTTTGATGAAATATGTGCAAGGTCAAGAAAAACTTTAACTTGAAATCGATTTCATGAAAAATAAAAAATTCAGGCTAAGGACTATGTGTTAAGGAAATTTGCAAGTAACATGTGAATGAATTGGACTAAATCTCATAGTACATTGTTATAATTCAATTTCATGTTAATCTTTTCAACTGAAATGATAAGAATTGAGTTAAACAAATGTTAACCAAGTGCTTTAAGGGAATTAATGGTCTCAAAAATTGTAATACTTCACAAAATCTTTTTGCATGTTCAGTATCCCTACCAAGTTATCAGAACAATAAAAGGGGGCGATTGACCTAAGCTGAGTAACCGGGACTTGACATCAACAAATGTCAAGGTTCGCATAAAAATACAAAGGAAAATCATAGTAATAACACTTTAAAAATCAAAACCCTACCCAGATACCCTGAAATATGGTGAGGGGAGCTAAAAAAAAAATAGATCTCCATATATCCTGAAATATGGTGAGGAGAGTTTTGCAATAAGTTTTGGGGGGGGGGGAAGAATGTGCAGTTGGGAAAAAAATTGAATCTAGTGAATGACTACCATTCCTTTGACTAGTTAGTTCAGCTTAAACCTTGATTCACCTATTTTAGATTAATTTTCTAATCAATTTCTTTTGATTAAGAGGAAGATTAACATGTTGAATTATTACTTTGAACTAGAAACACGATCATTTACATGTAACTTGGTTTGCGAATGATAAATGAAAATGCATGTCCTATTTTGAGAAATAGATGATTTTTCAAGTCTAGATTATTCTTGATCATGTTGAATAGAAAGATGGATTGTTGGAAGTATAATGGGAATTAGGTTGAGTTGACGGAGTCCAAATTCATTCATTCATTCATTGTGTTTGCATGTGTTACTCGAAGACTAGCAACATTTAAGTTTGGAGGTGTGATAACTCGTAAAAATACGAGTTATCATGGCCTATTTCAGACTATTTTTGCGTGTTAGTCCAAGAGATTAGGTTTAGGTTGCATCCATTTAGCTAAATTTTCACTCGCTTTGCATTTTAGGAGCATTATGCAGTTTTTATGCATTTTTAGTATAAATTAGGCATTTTTAGTTCATTTATTTAGTTTCATTCATTTTTACAAGAAGGACAGAGAATTACAGGCACATGAGTGAGTCGAATGCAGAACAGAGCCAAGTGAAGGAGCATGGGGTTGGCACCCAGGCGCCATTCTACAGTCCTTTGTCAGAATCTACAAACATATTACGTCCAAGGAGATGGTGCCTAGGTGCCACTTCATTAACATACAGACATGCCTAGAAGAGTTTTTAGGTCAAAAGCTTCCGCCAAGGCATGAACTCCCAGGACATTCAGAAAGGTTTCAAAGTCACCCAGCACACAAAGAGTTGGCGCCCAGGCGCCACTATGCATCCGTACACGCGGGTTTCTGCTCGTATGCTGTGCAAGCTACCAATATAAATAGATCTTTTAGGGCTGCGTTCAGGAGGGAATCACAGGGGAAGAACGAGAATGAGAAGGAGAGGTGTGGAGAGAGCATCTAGAGCAGCCGCACAGAGAAGGAAAAGGATTTGTTTTCCATTGCAAACGGAAGAGGAGATCCGATCTTGCTGGTGGAAGCTTCCGAGATGTAGTTCTTCTCTTTCTCTTTCTCTTTCCTTTTCTCTGTGTTCTTGGAGATGATTGTAACTTGATTTTAATGGGAATTGAAGTCATGTTAATGAGCTAAACCTTCCTATGGTGGTTGATATGTAGGATTTGAACTCATAACTTATGATATTTGGTTTTCTTATGCTTGAATTGATAAAACTGTTGTGTTCTGACTTGTGTTACTTGAGATTACCCTTATATATCATGCTTAATGTGTTTACAAGCTTTGCAACCTTGTGGATTGATCTAATATTCAGATTCATGCTTGGAATGGGATTTGAATAAGATCCGTATATAAAGCACAGGTATTCTAACTCATGTTGTGTTTGATGTTAATATGGATAGGAATATACCTATTAACCCTGTGTAATCATGATTAGGTTATATGGTTATCAACCTTGTTTTACTTGTATGCATGGGAACATAGCACATAATTAAAACTTGGTTAGGTTTGTATGTGTTGGAAGACATATATGAATATGAATGAACCTAGATTAGTAATCTATGCACAACTAACTTAAATGGAACCAAATGACATAGCTATGATTTAATGACTTCATATTCCCACCTATCTTAATCATCTCAAGGCAATCTCGGCAATATCCACCCTACCTTGGTCATTTACTATTTTCATAGTTTAGTTTAATTCAGTTCTTTGATACAACTTCTCCTTCATTTTACTAATTCACTTAGACAATTGAGATTTAAGGTGCTAATCCGTTTAACACAATCCTCGTGGGAACGATACTCTACTCACTCTTTATTACTTGATCGGCACGTATACTTGCGTTAAAATGAGCATTTTAATAGATATACACGCAGCTCGTCAGATGTGATAATACAAGTGCTATTTGTTTGACTAAAAATCCTGTGTTGCATTTTAGAACAAAGCATATAGATGTGAGACATCATTTTATTCGGAAACATGTTGAAAATCATGATATTTGTCTAGAGTATGTTGAAATTGAGGACCAAATTGCTAACATTTTTGCCAAACCATTAGCAAAGGAATCATTCTACAAGATTAGAAATGATATGGGTATGATTGAGATTGATTAGGAGCATAATATGATAGGGAGAGCAAATCAGAAAGAACACAAAAACCAAGTCAACTCCGATCCGCCCAAGTCGATTTCACCAAAGTCGACTCCACAGAGGCGAAGTCGACTTCGGACAGGGCCAAGTCGACTCCGCTAAAGCAAAGTCGACTTTGGTTAGGGCAAAGTCGAATCCAGCGCGTCGCTTCACCTGCCACGTTGTCGTCTCTTCTTTCTCCTTCTTCTTCTTCCCACTTCCCTGTCGCACCGAATCCCTCTGTATCCCTCGAGTTCCTCTCTTCTCTCTCTTGTCCCCGCTTCCTGCCACTGATTCTCCCTTCTCTCTCAAGCCTTCTCTCTCTCTCTCTGTTTTCATTTCCTTCAGGTCACACACCTCTCTCAACCCTCAGTGAACCCCTCAATAATCCATCCAATCATCTATGGCACCCAAGGCCGTTGCTAAACCTTCCAAATTACTTGTATCAAGGCCATCCTAGTCCAACACTGGCGAGGGAGTGCCCCGACAGCAACGAACGCCGTCTAAACGGGTTCGCGAAGAAATTACTGCATCTGCGGGGCACTGTGTACGCTTCTAGGAAGGAAATCCTTCTACATATGCTCCCAAACATGAGGATTCATCTGCAAACTCGAGCAGTGACACTGAATCGGCTGGAAATAGGAAAGGGACGCCGACATAGAAGGAGTAAGTTCTAAAAAAGCCCACCACTTACTTTTTCTATCGGTATTTTTATGAGCGTAAGATTTTCATTCATAAGATCATTGATTTTAAATTTCTAAGTAATTATGAGTTTGGGATTGAAGAGCTGCTGGATTTTTATGGGTGGACTGGACTGTTGAAGGTAGATGATTAGATATATCCTGATCTAACCAGATTGTTTTATTACCTATGGGATCAGAAATATCATTGTACATATGTAAAGGGAGTTGAATTAAACCTGGGAATTGGAAGTGACACTTACAGGAACAATGCAATTCATCGAATTGCAAATATTTTGGAGGTCCCAGAAGAAAATGAACGGATTTTGGATGGGTTGTCACTTACATAGATGTACAACCAATTGACAAGTAGCAACAAGTACCATCCGGGTATAAAATTCCTTCACTATATGGATTTGTCCCTCAGGCTACAGGTCCTTCGGCTACTGATTGCACACTGTATATATCCTAAAGGAGGATTTGCAATTAGTCGAATCCCCAAGAGGCTGAAATTTTGTGGAAAGTAGCCAATTAGGTCAAGGTCAGCCTACCCAGATTACTTTTGGAAGCTCGACACTTAAGAAGGAAAATCCACGAGGAGCTTTTCCTTACGGGACGTGGATTACAAAGATTATGAGTTTCCTTAGTGTAAATTTAGATGGGGAACCATTCGAGGTCTTGAAGCCGACAAATGCCATCAACAGGGCCCTTCTGACCTGAATGAAGATAAATCTTGAGGAATTCAGGGCCGAGCAATTATGGGAGATGATGGGACATGCAGATCAGCCCGCAGAAGTGGGTGGTGATCCTGAGGGGGAGGAGCCACCACAGCCACCACAACCCGAGTCAGTTCCATCTCCACCTCATGCACCTGCCGATCCCGCATCACCACATTCACATGGATCTTGTTCTCCACGGGGTTCCCAGATTCCAAATCCTCATTCACACTCACCCAACTGATCTGCTTCAGCTCACGCCATTTGAGATCATCTTGAACAGATGGAAGACAGACTTACCTAATAGTTGGTGGTGATACATACGACGATGATGAAGATGCACAGTCGCCAAGATAGAGTGAATCGAGAGTTGAGAACTCTCAAGTACAAACTTGCATCGGGAAGCAGTCGTGGTCGCCCGATTCCGAGTCTACTTGAGATCGATCCTTATTTTGGGGAATCTATGAGAGCTGAACTCACCGTTCAGGCTTTCTCCTGTTTCTACTCATCAGCTCATATCCGACCTACCCCACCTACCTATTCTCCCTTCTACCCAATCACCGCTTTCAAATCTTCAAAATCCTGATTCTCCTATTTTTTTTTGATTCTTTGGCAAAAAGGGGGAGAGATATTTGAGCGGATTGTTATAGGTTAAGGACTTAGACTTAGATTTTTTTTGGTTTTTGGGTAGCATGTATCATATAGGTCATTTTCTTTTTGAATCATAATGTATGCTAATGATTAAATATATGATATGGATTTGTGTTGTGTTTGAAATTGCAATGTTGAATGATTATATGTACTTGGCATGAATCTGTTTGAGAATGAACTATTTTTGTTTCATGGAATGCAATGATATACAACTCCTATGTAAACAACAACATAACTATTCAAATTGCCAAAACAAATATAACATATCATCTTTGAATAAAAATGAAAGGCATATCTCAAATTAGTTTTGTCAATCATCAAAAAGGGAGAGATTGTTGGAATTAAAGGAAAATTAAGTATAATCCATGTTTTGATGATTAACAACTCAATTTGAGAATTAATTGGGGACTAATGTGCTTGCTAAGCTTTGTTAAAGGATAAAAACTCAAGTTTCAGAACATAGCAGACCAAGTCGCAGTCCCAAGTTGACTTAGCCATTGACTTCAGTGAAGTCGATCCCCAAGTCGACTCAAGAATCGACTTCAAATGCATAAAAAGTTTCAGAGTTGAAATTGAGCACGGAGACAAATGAAGTCACAGTCGAATACGACTCCACCTGCGACTTAGGTGAAGTCGCAGACCTAAGTCGACTCCAGAATCGACTTGAAACGCACTAAATGTTCCAGAGTTGATTTGGGCACGGAGACAGGTGAAGTCGCAATCGAAGTCAACTCCACTTGCGATTTAGGTGAAGTCGCAGACCCAAGTCGACTCCAGATACGACTTGAGTGAAGTTGAAGTTCAAGTTGACCCAAGAAATCGACTCGAGCAAATGGCTATGTCAGAATCCTTCAAAATTCAATATCATTAAAGGAACAAATATATATATAAAAATTGGAGATTAAAATCAAGAAGGCAAATCATCCTAAATCAAGGCCAAAAGGATGAACTTCTCAAGAGAAGAACTATATGCTAAATTTCAAGCCTAAACAAGGAAAACAAAGGATATTAATTGAAGAACAAGATAAGAGAGGAAAGTGAAGTATCAAGATCACCTGCAAGAAATCCAAATTTCCAAAATATACACACGGATGGTGAAGTCGCACCCGAAGTCGACCTCACCTGCGACTTGAGTCAAGTCAAAGACCAAGTGAACCTGAAGATGGACTTGGAGTGGAAGTTGAAGACTGAAGTCACATCCAAAGTCAACTCCGGTCTGCGACTTGGGTGAAGTCGCATACCAAGTCGACTCCACCATGCAACTTGGATGAAGTCGCATACCAAGTCGACCCCACATGCGACTTGGTTCGTAACAGTCAAAAAAATTTGAACGTTAGCGCATTAAATGTGCGCCACCTACCACCAAACGTTCGAATTTACTCCTCCATTATAAAAGTGGACTCAAGAGGACGTGCAAGAGGTGAGAGAAGCATTCAATAAGCTTACGTTCCACTCTCTCTAGTATTAAAGTGATCTACACCAACTCCAAGTGAAGAACTTGGCTTCAACTTGCCGAAAACTCCATTGCTGAACATTCTATACTCTCTATAAGTTCTTCTACGCGCTACAAATTGCCTACACAAATCTATAAAATGTAATTCTTTCTGTTGATTCATTATTTGTGTTTACCACTTGGTTTGATATTAGAAATCGAAACCAAGTGAAGGAAAAGTAATATTGTGACTGGAGTGTGACTCATCACCTACTTGTGTTGCATTTGTGCAAGCCCCTTAGAGCTAGAATCTAGAAGAGAGCTGCTGCTTTAGTTATATTTGAAATTCAATAGTGGAATCCAAGTCACAACGGGTGTGAACTTGGAAGAGTGGAGTAGAGAATGTTGCCCGAACCACTATAAAATTGTGTCTCTTGGTGTGGCTTGTTTATCTGCGTTTTATTGCTTTATTTCTCTTTATATTTTCTGCTTGTTTCATTAAGGGGATTAAATAAAAAAGGGGAAAATTTCTGTTTGTAAAGAATTTTAAAATACCCAATTCACCCCTCCCCTCTTAGGTTGTTACCATAAACTCGGGACCAACAAGACTCATGTGATTTGTTGTTTCTTTTTAGATCACAGACCAGGTGAGACACCTTAGGATGGAACTAAAGAAGAACACAATCCTAGAGGTTTGAGCCAGTAGACTAGGGCTTACTTTTTATTATTTTGGACTTCTGCTTTTGTTAATACTAGTAATATTGATGCTTATTTAGTTGTTTCCAATTGTGTTAAACCTCTTAAATTAAACAATTTGAACTTTATCATAATATATTGAATTTGTAGGATAATCTTTTAGGATGCTCTGTTGTATGATGACAGTGTGTGAGATTTTACTTACTACATGAATGTCTTTATGATAAGAGAATGCAGGTATATGAATTTAAAGTTGAATGTTATATTTTGGGTTGGAAATTGAGATGTTTATGAAATACAGGTTGTGTATTCCACATCAACTCTTGTAGTTATGGGGAGATGCTGCTGAATTTTTCTTAGATTAAGCGATACTCGTTAACTAGCCATCAGGGATGTCTAGAGAATGGGTCGCTACATGAAAATTCCAAATTCAATCTCCCATCTCAACTGTTCATTGCAAGAGTTATTTTTAGACATAATAGAAAAAAACACTAGCATATATAATAGATGTGATCAATGAAGTGGATGAACCATCAATTTTTTTTGCTGCCAACTCTCCTTTCTTCGTCACTGTTCCTATTTTCTTCTTTGCATGGATTTTTCTATCCATGGGAATCCCTTTAAATAAAGATTTGGAGGGCTAGCTCACCCCATGAGGTGTTAATATAGTGATGTAGTGGGTGTGTTGGGAATAGTTTTGCATGAAAAAAATTACTTAGTAAATTTTTATGATGTATGCTATTGTTTAGAAGCATTGGCTTCTTCACATAGGTTATTTGAACCTTGGATCTTTATGTGAAATCAAATGCTTTCATCACCTTGTTAAGGTCCATCATGTGTACATCTTTGATTCAAATATTAAAATACTTTGGAGTTTCCTTAACTTCCATTAGAAAAGATTTCGAATTAAAAACTTGTGGCACAAAATTTTTTGTAACATATTTATATTTTATTTATTATATAAATACAAATTTAAAAAGTTGAATTTACTTCAAAATTAAAAACAAGGGAGTTTACAATCCCAATGATATCTTATTCAATCATAGATGAAATTTTCCATTCTCATACTTACTTAACCTTCCCTACTCATGTTAGGAGGCATCATTTATGCATGGGAGGTTGCACTTAAAGGGTAGTTGCAAGTTACTTCTTACATATACTTCCAACCGATTTCTATTATGATAGAAAATAAAACTCTTTACTATTCAATAATTTTCAATATTATGCATGTGTTGACAAATTAATATAATTTTTTTCACAAAACTTTTTCACACACTTTTCTATATAACTACCCCACTTTTCTATACACCTTTTCACCATATTTTCACAAAACTATCTTAGTTTACCATCATTTCTACACATTACTTACATACAACTACCCTTTGATCCTAATCATTGTCTATATCTTATCACATCACTTGCCCAACTTTCTCAAACTTTTTCTCACAACAACTTTTCTACATTTGTTTTACATTACCAAACACACCCTAAATATTCTAAACCATTTGAGACAACTTAAATTATAATGATAATCAAAATTCATTAAACATAAATTGCTTAATAGAGTTTACGAACTTAATCAATATTAAATATTAACAAATAATAATAAAGAAGGGGTATATATACAATTTTGAATGTTGAGAACTAATTGTAAATTCCAAATTACGTTTGCACAACAAACTCAAGTCTAATAGAAAGTAGTAAAATCCTTTTATTCTTTGAATGTTGGTAAATATTTATAAATTTTAAATATAAAACGATAGCTTAACTTCAATCTAAAGAAAACAACCCTCACATAGAGAATTTATTACAAATAACCTTCTAAAAATAAAAAATTAACCATTTAATAATATTGATATATTCTGAAAAGTTCATTTATCTAGCTCATGCTATGGCAAAAAAAGGATATTGCCCTATCGCCAAGGGAGGTAAAAGGATTATCCTCTCTAGGCTAAGCCAAATACTCAAGAAATACTATCCTGTCATGATACCCTATTTTGTGGTTAGACAAGTAGAGTTGCTCTAAATATAATAAAGGCATAATAGGATGAGAGTGTATATTGCGCTGCTAAATTGATTGCTCTAAATGATAAGGCTATATGCCCACCACTACCAAAGGTCAATTGACTAGCTCATCAATGCTAACACTTCATCATACTTCTTAAAAACTAGCAACTCACCCTCCTTGCATGAACATTTGATAGTGAAGCAAATCAAGACGACTCAAAAGAAGCCTATGAAGAAGCAACATAAGGCAAGATAATTAATGAAGAAATAGTTCCACAAATACGTACGAAGCTCTTCTACTTGAATATATCGTAACTTCTTATATTATTTACTCCTTCTTCAAAGAGCACACTAAAACCTTCTTAGAAGGATGGATTCCTCTCATTTATTTATCTCTTTGGACACTTAGTGAACTTTTTATTTTCTCATATTTTTTTCAAGAAGACATCATACCATATAGTATTTTCTTTTTTTACTTAAAAATTCTATAAGTGTTGTCTTTTATTCTCAATTACCAACGGTTGAACCCTTCTATATGGTTGATGTTTCCTTTCCAGGGCTCCTTGACAACTAATAACTAACTAAGTTGTCGTTTGATCATCCTCGTATCTTCTGGGATTGGAACTTAAGACCTCCTACATCTAAATTATGATCTTAACTATTTAAGTATCATAGGTTATTAAATTAAAATTTTAAATTAATTTATTTAACTTAATCTTCTAGGCCTAAGTGAGCTTTACTAAGCTTGACTAAGTAGATTCACCGCCCACTATCCTTCTAGCTTGATATCTTAATCAATCGGTCATCCTTCAATGGCCAATGAGTTACACTAGTGGACAAGTTGACTATTGACTATTCCTAATTGTTATACAGGAGACTCCTATTCTGTGGCGCCTCAGCCCGAGCGTTACATCCTTACCTCGGGATCTATTGACTGGTAAACGTGATCAGGATTGTTGCCTTGTCACACGGCGGGCTTATTGGATATTTATCCACTTAATCCTAACTCCTTAGGATTTTATATCATTTATACCTTCAACTTCCATCAAATGTCATTTTAGGCCATTATATCATTTGAGAATTACACATGTCATCTCATAATCTTCATACTTAATCATATCATGATATTTCATGCCTTAACATTTACCCATAGAAATTTTTTTCGCCTTCTATGTTCACAAAACCATAACATAATTTATATACAACATTAAACAACTATTTAATGTCATCATTCATATAACCATTCGACCCTTAGGTTCATACACAGGTACTCATAAAAATTCATTCATCTTTGAATCTCCACCTGTGCTCCTTGCCTACTTCCTTTCTCCTGTCTTTAGGTTTGGAAAACAAAATGTGAGTCAAAACTCAATAAGCAAACTTAGGGTTTTCAGGAAATTCATTTTAAAGGCAACATTCTTTAAAAATATTTTTCTCCATTCAGTAGAGACATTTAGCAAGTGATCAACTACCTGCGGAGCAAAAATCTTTTCATAAAACTTTCATAAACATTTCATAAACATTAGATGTGCAAATGCATCATTTCCATTCATGACATTATCCTTCATGTGACGGTTGATAACTCGTAGAACTACGAGTTATCATGACCCATTTCAGGCTTTATTTGTATGTTAGTCCGAGAGATTAGACTTAATTTGCATTCATTTAGCTTAATTTTCACTCACTTTACATTTTAGGAGCATTATTTAGTTTTGTGCATTTTCAGCACTAATCAAGCATTTTTAGTCCATTTACTTAGTTTTTCTATCTTTTGCAGGAAGGACGGGCAATATGAAGGCATGCGGGCTAGTGGAATGCAGAACAAAACCAAATCACGAGGCATGTGGATGGCGCCCAGGCGCCACCCTATGTGCCCTTGCCAGAACTCCAGCACAACTCGGCAAACAAATAGCTTCCAGGGAGTTGGCGTCTGTGAGGACCAGGTATTTTATTCTATTTTTATTATAACTTTTCTCTATTTATGAGGTAACTTATGAACATGCTAGTAAGAATTTTACGATATTAATGGATACATAACATACATGGACACGACATTTAGGAGATGTATAGTGCATATGTGCATGTATGATTAGCGTTCCATTGATGGGGCACTATGACCCGATCCATGTTCCGACCCGACCCGATAGGAATTCAGTAGAAAAGGAAGCCCGCGCGCGCTAGGGTTCATTTTTCATCCCGCACCCGGCTATCTTCCTTCTTCTTCTCTTTCCGTTCTCTGCGTCTTCTCTTCTTTCCCCACCATTCAGTTCGGGCTAGCCACGGATTCATTCAAGGAAGCTCTACCGACTGTTTGAGGATCATCGACTCGAATCGTGGAAGTTCCGAATCTCTCCGTCTAAGTCTGGAGCACTGTTTTTGGGGGAAATTTTGATTCAAGTAAGTAGATGTCGCCCCTTCTCGATTTAGTGATGAAATTTTATGTTAAACGCGATGCGAGGCTAGAGGGAATGTATAGCTTCTAACGACTCCATGGTATTAGGCGTAGAGTTCGTAACAGTTAGGGTTCATGGTGAATTTACTTTGAATGCGTGATTTCTATGATGCGTAAGACTTCTTAGCAGTTGTTATATTGTTGGAATGTGACGTGAATTGATTTGCCCCAATCGAGAGTATGAATTGAAGGTTCTTTCATTTCGCACCTATCATGTGTTTGATCAAATGCTTGTGTGACAGATCTATGTGTTGAATCTGAATTGTGTTGATGTTGTATGCGTGGTTTGCGATGTGTTTCATTATCTGTTATGTATGATGCGTTATCTCAAATAGTTGGTTGTAAGGGTTGTTCATGGCCCCTGATTGACATGAGGAGAGGGTTGTTCATGGCCCTTGATGGACATGAGTAGATGATTGGTTGTGTTGGCCAATTTGTGTGTATGGTTATATGTATACGATCTTGGGAGTGGGTATTGGACCCATGTGTATTAGCTTCATCACTGTATGAGTATCCATCATTATGCTTTATTTGCACTTTGTGCTAACCACTATCTACTTACTGGGTCTATTTAGACTCATATCATTGTTATTGTGCTTTTAGATCGCAGGTCAGAAGGGGAACTTAAGGATGGGACAAGTTGAAGATCAAACATGAGAGACCCTAGCACAATATGTTGATTTCAGTTCTTTTAGACTTGTGCACTTTTGATAATCATATATGTAGACAATTACTTAGGCTGATTCGCTTTGACAACTATAATGTATTTGGTATTTCAGATTCGATTATAATCCTTGTTGATGCACATATGCATGACTATTATATCTGTTTGTTGTGTAAAGAAAATATGTAATGATTTCCTTCTATATGAATGCTCTTATTATATGAAAATGCAAGTATATAAATAGGATTGAATGTTACAGATGGAAATGTTATGAATATCAGGTCATGTATTCCATATTACCCCTTGTATGTTATGGGGAGATGCTGCCGAATTTTTCTTAGATTGTGTAGCGCCGTTGATTAGTTATTGAGTATTTTTATGAATGGGGCGTTACAGCGTCAAGGTATGAATTCCTAGGGTTTGCAGAAAAGTTCTAAGTTGCCCAACATATAGAGAGTTGGCGCTTAGGCGCCAATACGCATCTGTATGCGCAAATTTCAGTGTGTGTGCTGCGCAATGTCAATCTATAAATAGATCCTACGGGTTTGCATGCAAGGGAGAGAGAGGAGAGAGCCCAGAAACGGAATTTGACATAAGAGAAAGGCGAAATCGCGATCAAAGCATAGATTAAAGAGAGGATCCAACTCCGTTGGTGGAAACCGCCGGAAATCCAGATTGTCTTGGTTCTTTGAAATTCAAGAATGAATATTTGATTTTATATATGATTGTGTATGATTTACCTTTGCATGTGTGGTTTTAATGCTTTTTACAAGATTAGCTACCTTGTAAGATGATTTCATTACTTGATTTGTCCTTGGAAGAGGAAAATCTTTGCTAGATCCATTGCAGGGCATAGGTTTCCGCTTGGTTAAGGGGAGTTGTTTAACGGATAGGAATATACCGTTAAACCCTGTGTAGTCATTAAACAGGTTATGAGTTTATCAATTTCACTTTATTTAATGACATGGGAACATAACAATTAAATAAGGTGTAATTAGCTTTATGTAGTGTTGGAAGACATATATAAAGATTACTGAACTTGGGCTAGTAAATCCATACACAATCCAATAAAAAAGAACCAATGTGATATAGTTTAGATTCAAGGATTCCGAGCTATCCATCTACCATCCCTGATTAGTAACCCCATTTCTAGTATCCTGCAGTTCCGTGAACTCTACTCTAATTTCTCTTTGCAGTTGTTAGCTTTAGTTTAAATCCATAAACTCAGAACTTTCTACCCATCGAAAGCAATTAACTAATTAATAATTCAGGTTAACAATTCCTCGTGGGAATGATACTTTACTCACTCTTTATTAGTTGACATGACACGTATACTTGCATAAATAGCGAGCATTTTAATTTACATATACGCAGCTCGTCAAGTTTTTGGCACCGTTGCCGGGGAATTTTTTAGCTAATTATTGTTAGTTTTATTGCTTTCTTGTATAATTCTGTAGAATAGTTTATTTTCATAATTTCTTTTAGTTTAGAATTTTTCCGCTAGTTCAATTGAATTGGTCTTTGCAGGTAAATCTGATTTTTGCATGCGCCGAGGCAGAGCCGGAAAGGAGATTATTATTCCTTTTGATCCGAAACCCGAATGAACTTATTTGAGAAGACGTCACAAGAGCAGGGAAGCTAGGAACCAACAACATAATATGGAGCGCATCGAGAACCAGGACAAGAATGTTCATGCAAACCAACAAGGAAACCAAAGGATGGAGGCTCCAATTCATCCACCTCAAGATGATTTGGACCAACCCATTTGGGATCTCATTGCACTGGGCCAGAATGAAGTTCAGACTAGCATTGTGCCTCGTCCTATCGACACCAATAACTTTGAGATCAAACCGGTGATTTTCCAGATGCTCCAGTCCATTGGGTAGTTTGGAGGGCTAGCATCTGAAGACCCACACCACCATTTGTGGAATTTTCTGCAGTTATGAACACATTCAAGCAGAACGAAATCTCCGATGAGGCAATGCGGCTTCAGACTTTTTCATTTTCTCTGCGGGATAGAGCTTCGGAGTGGTTGGACTCTTTGACCCCGAACTCTGTCAACACATGGAACTACGTGGCTAAAAAATTCCTAGAGAAATATTTCTCACCTGCCAAGTTAGCCAAGCTGAGGATGGACATAGTCTCGTTCAAGCAACATAGAGAGGGGACCCTATTAGAGGCGTGGGATCGCTTCAAAGACCTGCTCCGGAAGTGCTCACATCATGGAATTCAGTCGTTGGTGCAAATTCAATTTTTTTACAACGGGCTCCAGGATTCCACACGTCACATGGTGGACTCATCGTCAAATGGCTCTCTGCTAAGGAAAAGCTATTGAGAATCGTACGCCCTACTTGAAAACATGACGACCAATACCTATCGACTGCCATCTGACAGGAGCTGAAGTGAGGGTCTACTTCAACTGGATGCAGTTTCATCGATTAAAGCCCACATCGACGCCTTATCCCGGTAGATTCAGAGCTTATCCAGGCCAGCCAATGTCAGTGTAGTAGGGGCGTCTACACCATAGCAGCCAACAATAGCAGATATTTGCATGTGGTGTGGCGAATTCGGCCATCCTAGTGATGAATGTGCCTCTAATCTGGAGTCCATTAATTACGTGGGAAATTTCCAGAGAAATCCAGCAAATCAGTATGGAAACAACTATAACCCAGGCTGGAGAAATCATCCCAACTTTTCATGAAACAATCAGATGAGGTCGAATCAGCCACTTGGATTCTCGCAGCAGCCTCAGCAGAACAGCCAGCAGGACCAATGCAATTCAATCCACCACCACGAGAAGAGAAGAAATCTGATTTGAAAAATCTCTTTATGCAATTCATGCAATCTCAGATCATGACGAATAGAAACTTGGAAGCACAGATAGGGCAACTGGCCTCAGCTCTAAATAACCGGCCTCATGGTTTGCTACCGAGCGATACTGAGCAAAATTAGAACAGATTTCAAGCAGTCACACTGCGTAGTGGGAAGCAGTTACCCGATGCAATTCCACCAAAATCGGTAATTGAACCCACTAATCCTCTAAGTTAGCAGTCATAAGAGCTAGAAGAACCAGATAATACCCAAAAGCAACCAGACGTTGAAATCGTCACAAACCAAAGGTCGCCTCCTCAATTTCCTCAGAGATTTGCAAAGACTAAAAAGGAGGGTCAATTCAAGAAATTTCTGGAGGTATTAAAGCAGGCGCATATCAATATACCTCTCAACGAAGCTTTAGAACAGATGCCTAGCTACGCCAAATTCATGAAAGACGTGCTATCAAAGAAAAGGTGGTTGACAAAATTCGAGACGGTGGAATTAACAGAGGAAACCAGCGCTATGGTGCAAAGGAAGCTGCCTCCTAAGCTGAAGGATCCAGGGAGTTTCACTATCCCATGCACAATTGGAAATCAATACTTTGGGAGAGCCCTACGTGACTTGGGAGCCAACATTAATCTCATGCCCAAGTCAATTTTCAAAAAAATTGGGCATCGAAGAAGCTCGACCTACGACAGTCATGTTGCAACTGGCGGACCGGTCCACGACATATCTAGAAGGTATCATCGGGGATGTCCTTGTCAAGGTGGACAAGTTCATCTTTCTTGCTGATTTTATTATCCGGGATTTTGAAGAAGATCAAGATGTGCCAATAATTCTAGGTCGACCTTTCCTCACAACGGGAACGCAATAATTAATGTACGAGCCGGATAATTAACCATGCAAGTGCAAAATGAAAAAGTCACAGTCAATGTGCTCAAGTCAATACAGAGCCTAACTGATTCAGAGGATTGCTTAATGATTGATATGGTCAATTCAAAGGTTCAAGAGTTTTCCTTAACTAGTATTGAGAAGAGCCTAGAGGAGATTGCAAATAAGGACCGCGAGTTATCTGCTTATACTGAAGACCGACTCGCTGATCACATCGAGCTCGAAGGATTGACCGAGCCGGTGGAAAGCCAGGACACAGAAGATAAAGCCAATGACGGAATAAAAGGGGATACAATTAAGAAAACTGGACATTTTCATATCCAAATGCCCCTATTCCACCTGCCGAAAAGTCAAACTTGGCATGACTCAATGGACCAATGGCCTAAAATTAGATTTGAGCCTCCATATTGCAGTCCGAATGGCAAGGAGTTCGAGGTGGTGAAACTGATGAAATTGAACAACAGGACCGTCGGGCTGAGGACGTTAAGCTTAGCGCTAAATGGGAGGCAACCCATTGCTCATTTTCATGTTGATTTGCGTTTTTATTTTTGTTTTTGGTTTTTATTTTAATTTTCAGGAAAATAATTTGGAGTATAATTTCACAAAGATCATGCTTGGAAGCAGCCAGGAGAAAATTTTCAAACAAATTGATGAAAGACATCGGCGCCTAGGCGTCGAATGGGGGCGCCCCGGCCCCGTGATGATGATCCCGAAGAACACGAAGGATGAACTGGCACCCCGGCGCCGGGTCGTGGACAGCGCAACCCAGACGCCTTATAAAGCTTGGGGTTAGGGTTTTAAACCCTAAACCCCACGCCCCGGCACCGAAAAACCCTCTTTCTCATCCCCAATCAATCTTCTATTGATTCCAAGTCATTTCAACTCAAATCCAACCACATTTCATCAAGAAATCATCCTCTCATTCCACCCATTCCGTTTTCCATTTCATTTCTCTTTTTCCCCCTTTCCTTAGATCCACTCAAATCCATCCAAAACCTGGCTTTTCATCACCAAATCCTTTGCCCACACCTATTGTAGCTTTTCCATCATTTTTTCCTTGATTTGGGCTCCATTTTGAGCCCAACCATCATCACCTTCTTTGCTTGGGGTCGGAATCCCGCTGTTAGTAAATCTGCGCCTAGGCGCTGCAACTCCGCGCCCCAGCGCCAGTTCAGAGACAACATAAGTTACAAATTTCAAGCGGAAAGCTTCTGTGGGTAAAAACTTCTCCATCTTTGGTGCATTATTATTGCTTTGAAGTGGCTTGGTGATTGTTTAATTGGAGAATTGGATTAGATTGGTCAAATTTTGAGGATTGGGCGGCGAATTGGAGGTTGATTTGGCTTGATTGGCTTTGTGATTGCTTGGCTATTGGTTTGTGGAGGTTGGCTTGCTGATTGCTTGTGGACTGTGTTGGGTGCATTTTTTTATTTTGGCTTGTTTGGTTGTGTTGATTTTTGCTTGCAAGGACCATGTGATATATTTGTCGGAGACATGGCTTCATCATCATCGGCCAAGAGGAAGAAATTTTAGGAGCCAGTAGAATTCGACGCCAACAGGTTTGTGTCCGCTCAAGCCTTCAAGCGGTATACGGATGCGCTCCAGAAAAGGAACCTGATTCCGGAGAGGGGAATCAAGATAGACGAATTCTCCGACTCTCCGCTCCTCAACTTGAATGCCCAAGGTTGGCAGAATTTTGTGGCGCAACCCCAGCCTGCTATAACCCCTGTGGTCAAGGAGTTTTATGCTAATGCTGTGGAGCATGAGCAGGGGCGAGTGAAGGTCAGGGGCAAGATCGTCCCATTCCATGCGGAGGCGATCAACTCGTATTATGGGATGGCTTCTTTCGATCACCCTAACGAGTACGAGGTATTCCTAGAGGGTAAAGACCGAGACACCAGCTCTATCACCAGGTAGTATTGCTAGAGGCCATCAGTCTAGAAATCGACGGGCGGGCAGCTAACCTCCTTCAAGCAGAGCGACATGCTTTCTCACAGGAGGATGCTCTTCCACTTCATCTCGGCCCGGATGATGCCGTCGACCCACGTCAGTGAGGTGACGATGGACAGGGCGTTGCTGCTCTATACCATTTACAGTGACATGATGATCGACGTCGGGAGGCTTATCTACCAGCAGATCTGTGCCTGCGCGACTGCGCCTCGGGGTAGCTACTACTTCTCGTCACTTATCAACGGGCTCTGAAAGCGGGCCGACGTCAGATGGGAGCAGACGGAGGAGGTCCTGAACTGTCAGGCGATTATCGACGACCTCTCCTACCGCACTCAGTCTCGGGTTCCACCAGCGGGGCCCTCCTCGCAGCTCAGGATACCTAGAACAGCGAATAAGCAGGGAACTACCACAAATCCGATACATGTGCATGCTTTGACTCAGACTGAGTCTCAGGAACAAGAAGAGAAGGTGGTCATAGGTATGGTTTATATTTTAGAAAATTTGGCAGTTGCTTTGTTTGATTCTAGTGCTAGTCACTCATTCATAGCATGTCAATTTGTGGCCACCCATGCACTACCGGTAGAGGAAACCAATGAGATAATCCATGTGGAATCCCCTGTGTATAGATTAGCTATTACTAGCCAAGTATATAAAGCATGCCCAATTAGGATAGGAACGTTGATTTTGGAAGCCAACTTGATCCTATTACCTATGACGGAATTCGATGTGATATTGGGTATGGATTGGCTGAGTCAGTGGGGGGCGATGATTGATTGTAAAAATAAGAAAGTACAATTGGAAATGGCCCCAGAAAAGGGGTAGCCATTGGAAAGCTAAGACAACTTGAAAATTCTACGATATTAATATCGTCCATGAAAGCGGTCAAAATGATCTGCCAAAGGTGCCAAGCTTATTTGGTATTAGTTAATATGGAGAAAGGTATGGAGATAGAAATAAATTAAATTCCTGTGGTTGGAGAATTTCCTGATGTATTTCCAAAGGAATTGACCACGTTACCTCCACAAAGAAAAATGGATATGA
This sequence comes from Annona cherimola, assembly GCA_030490835.1. Classification (NCBI taxonomy): domain Eukaryota; kingdom Viridiplantae; phylum Streptophyta; class Magnoliopsida; order Magnoliales; family Annonaceae; genus Annona; species Annona cherimola. Next base: position 50,463,713 of record CM059972.1, on the reverse strand, counting down.
CTATTGATATCATACCAGGTACAACTTCGATATCAAAGGCTCCATACAGAATGGCACCGGCTGAAATGAATGAGCTGAAAACTCAATACAGGAGCTATTAGATAAAGGTTTTATCAGACCCAGTGTATCACCCTTGAGAGCTCCAGTATTATTTGTGAGGAAAAAGGATGGTAGTTTGCGGCTGTGTATTGATTATAGGAAATTAAATAAAGTCACAGTGAAGAATAAATACCCATTGCCCAGGATCGATGATTTGTTTGATCAATTACAAGGAGCAACCACTTTCTCTAAGATTGATTTATAGTCAGGGTATCATCAGTTAAGAATATAACCTACCGATGTTCACAAAATAGCTTTTCGAACTACATATGGACACTATGAATTTTTAGTGATGCCATTTGGGCTCACTAATGCCCCTGCTGTATTCATGGATATGATGAATAGGGTATTTCGGGATTATCTTGATCAATTTGTGGTGGTATTTATTGATGATGCCTTGATTTACTCTAAAACAGAGAAAGAACATGAATTTCATTTGCGAAAGGTATTGGGAAGGCTGAGAAGAGTGAAATTGTATGCTAAGTTAAAGAAATGTGAATTTTGGTTGAAACAAGTAGGATTTTGGGTCATATAATTTCAGAAAAAGGGATTCAAGTTGATCCTCAAAAGATTGAGACAATTTTGAAATGGCAAAGGCTGATGATTATTACAGAAATTCGAAGTTTTCTTAGCGTAGCAGGGTATTACAGAAGGTTTGTTGAAGGATTTTCTCAGTTATCAGCTCCATTAACAAAATCAACTCGCAAAGGAGTCAGGTATGTATGGTTTGAGGAATGTGAGCGCAGTTTTCAGGAATTAAAGCAGCGGTTAGTGGAAGCACCTATTATAACCCTACCTAAAGGGAATGAGGGTTTTGTGGTATATAGTGATGCTTCAAGAAAGGGTTTGGGTTGTGTATTGATACAAAGAGGAAAGGTGATATGTCACGATAGTTAAAGCCTAATGAGGTAAGCTACCCCACTCATGATTTAGAATTAGCAGCAGTAGTATTTGCCTTAAAAATATGGAGACATTACCTGTATGGTACTAGATGTGAAATTTACACAGATCATAAGAGCCTTAAGTATATTTTCACTCAAAAAAGAGTTGAACATGAGACAAAGGAGATAACTCGAATTATTAAAAGATTATGATTTGGAGATACTATATCATCCAGGTAAGGCAAATGTAGTAGCCGATGCATTGAGCAGAAATGTTAGCATAGCATACCTTATCACAAAACAGGAAGGATTGCTTCAGGAAATAAGACAGTTAGAATTGATTGTATGTCCCCCTAGAGTTCAAGCAAGGTTATCACAAATGTATATACAATTATCGTTGTTTGAGCAAATTAAAACTGCACAGCAAAAAGATACAGACCGACATGCCCATGTAGAGAAAATGAAGAGGAAGGGATTGACCGAATTTACTGTTGATGAACAAGGTATGTATCGATATAAGGGTCATCTATGTATACCTAATACCGCTGAATTGAAGGAGCAAATTCTTAAGGAGGCACATTTTTCACCATTTTCTATTCACCCACGAGGCACTAAGATGTTTCAGGATCTCAAGAAAGCATATTGGTAGAATAATATGAAGAGAGAGATCGCGGAATATGTAGCTAAGTGCCTAACTTGCCAAAGAGTGAAAGCTGATCATCAAAGGGTATCTGGAAAATTACAATCTTTGTGTGGCACCCCGAACAGAGGCGTCCACATAGTCCTTACTCCAAGATCTTGTCGATTGGTAAACGTGATTCAGGATTGTTGCCCTGATCACACGGCGGGTTCTTAATTGGATCTTGTCCAAAAAATAATTTCTTTTCTTTCATCACATAAACATATACTCATCATCATTCGTAATGGACTCATCCATATCATCATAAATCATCAACTTCTCATATTACTCATAACTTCACAATTTCATACAACCTACGTCCTTTTTCATTATATCCCATTAGGGAATCTATTCATACAAAAATCTACTAACCTTTGTAGATTCCTCTTTTCCTTTAGCAACACATGCCCTTCACCTCTTGGCTTTCCCTACACCTGTCTGAGGTTGGGAAAACAAAACATGAGTCGAAACTCAATAAGCAAGAATTTTTCATTTTAAATGCATTCCTCTCCATTCGGTAGAAGACACTTACCAAGTGATCAACTGCCAATGGAATAGAAACCTTTTCGTAAACCATTTTTGGAAACCTTTCATAAACCATTCATGTAAACCATTCATGTAAGTCATTCGTAAATGCATTTCTTTCCATTCGATAGGAGACACTTAGCAAGTGATCAACTATCAATGGAATAGAAACCTTTTCATAAACATTGGATGTGCAAATGCTTCTTTTCTACTCCTGACATAAACCTTCATGTGCGGGTACGCTAGCCCAGGGAACATCTCACATAGCATGGTCCAATTCGCCGGCTGTCTCCGACTTGGCCTCATCAAGGGGTACCTCTCTTTCTCTTGACGCCTACATGGTTCCTACGTGCATGACTTTTGATTTCCTCGGCATTATATACCTCTTACACCAGGTGACTTGTCATTCTCATGAAGAGAATTATTTGCATCATCCCTTAAAAACATCATTTCAAATTCATGTTTTCCTTTTTAATCCATGTATGAAAATGCAATGCATTCATTCACACATAACATTCCTTTGCCTCCACCTCTGGGGAGGACGCCTTTGGCACACAGCCCCTACGACTCGGCAATAGTGAAGGGGAACCCTCTGATCCACTTTCTACCTCCACCAAAGCCTCTTCCTTGTGCCCCCACCTCTCGGGAGGACGCCACCGGTACACAGCCCTTGCGACTTGGCAATGATGAAGAGGGATCCCTGATCCTACTTCCTCCACCAATGCCTCTTCATTATGCATCACGCATGTACACATGTCCATGAATATCACATAATATCAATATGCCGGCATGACATTTCATAAAAACTCATAAACATTCATCATTTCAAAACTTTATAGGAATGGTCACCCTTAAACACATTTCATAAATACTTGAGAATAAAATCACATTTTACAAAATTTGTTTGCTTACAAATCATCAATTTTAAAAGGATTGCTTGCTTACCTCCTCAGTCGGTGTCCTCAACCTTCTCCTTCCTTTTTCCCTATACAAGGAAAATGGATATTTTATCCATTCATTCCATGTCTTAGGTTGCTTTCCATGCTTGTTTTATAATCATTTATTACCTCATTCCCATAGAGGTTAATTTTATAAAGATACTTGGTCATTACCCATTTATATGAATTTTTATCCATAAATCCTTTAAAAATTTCATCCATATATCCTCATAAAATATAAAAGTAAATCTCAATTTTTCCCAAAATCACGTTGTTTACTGTTCATAATTACTGTTCATGTACTGTAGCATATTACTGTTCACGTTTACTGTTTACAGTAACGTGGGTTACTGTTCATGGGTTCCAAAAATTGACATTTTTTCAAAAAATAAAAAATACCATGACATAGCTTATGCTTAGTATATCATGGAAAATTTCATACATTTTTGAATTTATCATCATTTACTTGGCTAAATAAATCATTTTCTCCATATACTAAAAATCAACATAATTTCACTTAAGCATAATCCTTAATTCCAAAAATCATGAAATTAATATATCATCATTCCAACATCATATTTATCATATTCATTCATCCCAAATAATCATTTATCAATTTTGGAGCATTTTTTACACATATCATATGCTATCTTTCCAAATGCTCCATCTTTGCTCCAAATTTTTGATGTTTTGGGCATAATTCCATTTAAGTATTATAAATTTACTTATTTTCTAATGCTTAAGAATTATCTAAGCATGGTTTTACCCTACTTATCATCCAAAATAAATTTGAGAAGAATTCACTTACCTTCAGTGAAGATATCCTCCTTCTCTTCTCACTTTCTCTCTCTATCCTTCTCTCCTCTCCTCCTCAAGGCTTGAACGTGTGGGTGGGGGTTGGAAATGCTCAAATGATCTCGGTTTGTGTGCTTTGGTCGTTCACCCCATGCCCCTATTTATAGTATTTGATTTTTTCATGAATTTACAATTTACCCCCTTGAATATGGACTAAATTATAAATATTTTTGCCAAGCAAATTTCCAAGAAATTTACAAGCAACCCTTGAGCAATGTGCAGCCCCCCTAGCTACTTTTCACGCCACCCTAGCTAGCCCCTATTTATTTAATGATTTTTTATTTATTAAAATTAATTTTTAAAGCTAATTCATCTTAACCGTTGATTTTTGATAAGATTGATTTTGGACCATTGGATTTTGGCCCAAAAGTCAAGCCTCCATCCGGCATTGCAGCTTTTCATTAATTATTTGATTTTTTTAATTAATTAAAATTAACCCCAAAGTCAAATATAATTAATGAAAAAGTGAAGCTACTTTTTTATCTCCAAATGACGTTTAATCTTGACCCTTAAGTCATAGTTTTTGATCAATCTTGGACCATTCATCATGTCCGTCATCATATTTTGGCCATCCATAAAAAATTTCATCTCAATCCGACGTTCGGATTGCAAGATATGAATTTTTCTTCATTTTCTTCACAAAAATCCATAAAAATCTGAAAATTATTATTTTAATCCAAAAAGCACTTTTGTCCTTTAGTTGGAAGCTTCCTTTTTCATCTTTTATGATTAAGTTAATCCAAAGTGATTAACTTAACATATTCCTTAATTTCACGTTTATTATTCATGTTTCACTATTCACATACACTATTCATCCGAATTTCATAATTAATTATTTTATGCTCTATTCCCACATATTTTCATACTCATGAATATATATTTTATTAATATATTACCTAGGGTTTACAACCCTATGGTTTCATACATGGGTGTAAGATCGGAGTTTCACACTTTGGAAGTTCCTGAGTGGAAATGGGATGATATTACCATGGATTTTATTGAAGGACTGCCTAAGACTCAGATTGGGAATAATTCTATATGAGTAATAGTTGACCGATTGTCTAAAGTTGCTTATTTTAGACCCATAAAGAGAACATACACAACAGAAAGATTAGCCAAAGTCTACTATAAGGAGATAGTACGACTACATGGAGTGCCTAAATCAATAGTTTCCGATCGAGACACGACATTCACATCTCAATTTTGGAAAAGTTTGCACGAAATCCTAGGCACCCAACTCAAGTTCAGTACCGCTTTTCATCCTCAAACAAATGGACAAACAGAGCGAGTCAATCATATCATAGAGGACATGCTGTGGCGCCCAAACCGAGACGTTACTTTCTTACCTCATGAATCTATCGATTGGTAAATGTGAATCAGGATTGTTACCCTGATCACGCAACGGGATTTTAATTGGAACTCGTCCAATTTTTTTTTTGTTTCTTCATTCATCATCATTTCATTTATAACATGAGCAATGGTACACTTGTACATATCCATTTTATAACTTCTCAACATGTACTTATACATTAAAGATCTTCTTGACCTAATCATAGTATTTCCATTGCATACATACATCTATTTAATCATTAGTTCACCTAGAACTCGGAACTTTAAACAAGTTCGCTTATACATCAACATACCTGAATACTTTCATTCATATCATTCCACTCACCATGGCTAATCCTTTTAGCCCTCATGGTATTATCTCGCACCTTTTTCTCCATTTCTTAGGTCCTCGACCCCTTGAGTCTCCCAGTACCTATCTGAGGTTTGGAAAACAGAATGTGAGTGATAACTCAGTAAGCAAACATTTTGGGGCAAGACTTTCCTTGAAAATCTTTTCTTAAAATCTTTTTCTCATAAATCATTTTGGCCAGGGGACATTTTACGTCCCAAAACATCTTGACATAAACCATATTTGGCAATGGACATTCTCATGTCCACGAAAAGGCGTTTTTCCACATAAATCATTTTAGCATTGGACGTTCATACGTCCTAAAACATTTTTCCACTTAAACCTTATTGGAATCGAACGTTTATACGTCCTAAAACATTTTTCCACGTAAACCTTGTTGGAATTGGACGTTTATACGTCCTAAAACGTTTTTCACATAAACATTTTGATAATGGACATTTTTATGTCCAAATACATTTTACGTAAGCCTTTTTGGTAATGGACACTTATATGTCCACAAACACTTTCATAAACATTTCATAAATATTGGATGTGCAAATTCATCATTTCCATTGATGACGTTATCCTTCATGTGACGGTACGCTAGCACGGGGAACCCTCTTTCATGACATGATCCTTTCCATCCTTGGTGCCGGACCTACCGACTTGGCAACGTCAAGGGGGACTCCTTGTCCACTTACTATCTCGACTAGCCTACTTGATTTCCGTTTCATGCATGACTTTTAGTCACCCCGGCATTATATGCCCTCTTACACATGGAACTTATCATTCTCATGTAGAGAATTCTTTGCACAATCCCTTTGAAACATCATTTCAATGAAACATCGTATAAACTCGTGTTTCAACACATTTCATGCATAATTGCGAAACCATAAGCAATCATTTATTTCAATAGAAATAAACATTTCAATACTCATATAGATAAGGAATGACCATCCTTAAATACTTTGTAATGAAAACTAAAATCATTTAGAAAGCTGCTTGCTTACACATGAGCAAAATTCTCAATTCCATTAACATAAAGCATTATCAATCTTTGGAAACACTGATAACAAATTCTTTATCTTAAAAATGTTGCTCGCTTCCCATGAAGCAAACTTTGAGGCTTTTCCTTAAAGTCATTCTTTTCCAAAACTTAAGGCTTTTCATTAAAGCCGTCATGTTCAAAACTTGTGGCTTTTCATTAAAGTCATCATTTTCAAAATTTGTGCTTGCCCATTCGTTTAAACATGATCATAAACAATTTCAATCACACATCATCACATAGAAAGAAAACATCATTTTAAAAAGTTTGTTTGCTTACCTGAGATCGCCATAATTTAGGGTCTAGTTTCGGATTTATAATCCATTCATCATAGGGTTCGAAAACAGCAACATTAGAACCCGTTTTTCATCATTTCAACGCCTGTTTTGACACTTAATTCAAAACAGATTTCTAATCCATAAATTTCAGAAATTTAGGGTATTAACACATGTTTAAAATTCATATATTAGTTTCTTCCAAAACAGCAACTCCCATATGCATCTTGGGTACCCTTTGCACCCCTCTTTGGACATCTCTTTGCATATCTTCAAAAAATCATATTTAGGGTAATCTTGTTTACCTCTAATGTTTAAACTCTCATAATAACTTGTTTATATCTCATTATAAGTTAAATTCCATTACAAAAATCTGGAATTTAACATTTATCTTGATTTATTCCTTAAGTTGTCCATAATGCTGAATTCAATATGCCTGAATTCTCAAAATCGTGAATTAATATCAAATCAAGTATTTTTGATCTGAAATTTCTAAAATACCTTAATAAATATATTAATTAACCAAAATAAATATTTTCAGCACAAAAATTAAGCATTTATATTTATTTTGGTATTTTTACCTTGCTGGACAGCAACATCCATTTCCAGACAGCTTTAATCACGTAAATTATGGGGTATATTTATACCCACCATAACCTAATTTTATTTTTTTAGAGTGTAATAAATATGTTTTATTTATCCTTGAAACGTTTCAGCTCAAATTTCCATTTATAAAAATTATTAAAAATCCTTTGGTGCAGCTGATCCTGCCACCCATACAACCCTGTTCAGGTTGATTTTCTCGGATTTTTAATTTGGAACTTACTTATCCTTTTAAGCTAAAAATTAGGTCGTTCCTTAATAACCACATAATGAGCCTTATAAAAACTTTTTATACTAAAATTCATCCATTTACTATTCCGTTCATATTTTAGTTTACAACATCATATAACTTCCAGATTTGAGGCATAAAATCAGGATTAACATATACTTACTTGATTAATTGATAATCCCTCCATTGAGCACTTGAAATTCCTTTCTTCTCCTCTCCTCCTTGCTGGGTTTGACATGCCCTAGCTGCTTCCCTTGGAGAAAATTTCCATTTTTCTATTATTTTTCCTCTCTTCTCTCTCTCCTTCTCTCTTCTTCTCTCTCTTTCTCTCTCCTTCTCTCTCTCCTTCTCCCCTGCTGGAAAACGCAGCCATGATCCCCCATTTCCTCCTTTTATTTGCTAGTTTTCTTGGTGCCCAAGTAACCCCATAGGCATTTTAGTAAATTCCATTTTCACTTTCCACAATTGCCCTTCTTTACTTAGCTCTTAAGAAACTTGTTACTTGCTCTCCAAGAAACCAACTTCTCATGATAATTATCTTAATCCATTCCATTCATCTCATAGATTTCATAATTTTCCATCGTTTCAAATTTCATCTCAAACCGACATTTCTACGTCAAGTTATGACCACTTGAATTTATCTTTTGAATTTGGGATAAAAATAATTAATTAGCACCATAATCCCATCATGATTCCCTTAATCCAATCCATTCATAAAATTGGGTCCACCGTCGTGAGCTTACCTTTCAAATTTCATCGAAATCCGCCTTTTAGGCATCAAGTTATTAATTTTTCTATCATTTTTCACCTTAATTCTATAATTACACTTTAATCTTCATAAATTAAATCATGATTATTAACATGATTATCCATGACACATTGTCACCGTTAAATCCTCATTAAGCCCCATGAGTCATACCGACTCACTTTGGGCTCCGGCGATTAACTTTTTAATCACTGTTTCTAATGGAAACCCTAATTCCAAAATATCATTAAATCATAAAATCATCCAAAATTCATTTAAATCACATATAAATCATGTATATATGTTCAATGCATCCCATTGAGTCCTACATAGGTTAGGGTTTCACACATGCTTCGTATGTGTACTTTGGAATTTGGTGGTTCGTGGGATGAATATGCACCTATAGCTGAGTTTGCATATAATAATAGCTATCAAGCTAGTATTCAAATGGCTCCATTTGAGGCGTTGTATGTGTTGGAAACAATGTTTAAAGAAAAACAAAATTGACCAAAGCATGAGTTTTGATGATTAACAAAGTTAAAATTGAGTATAAGGAGATTACTGATGATTTTGCTTAATGATTTAAGGAATGAATTAGCCAAGTCGATATCCAAGTCAACTTGGACTTCGACTTAGGCTGAAGTCGATCCCAAAGTCGACTCCATATTCGACTCCAAAACAGACCACACAACCAAATTCAAAATGGAAGGAAAAGCAGGTGAAGTCGCAGGCCAAGTCGACTCCACTTGCGACTTGGGAAGCCAAGTCGCAAACGAAGTCGACTCAAGCATCGACTTCAGACGGCAAAAACACTCCAGAGCTGATTTTGGGGTACAAAAATGCCGAAGTCGCAGACGAAGTCGACTCTAGGTGCGACTTGGGTGAAGTCTCAGATGAAGTCGACCCCAAGTTCGACTTGAGTTCTTCAAAGTCCAAAATACAGACTCAAGCTCATTTTCAAGATCAACTTGAGATTTTTTCAAGGGTACAAGCTCATTATCAATTCTCAAGTCCAAGGCACAGCCTCGAACATAGTTGAAGATGAAGAAGTTCAAGTCATGAAGACTACTATGGAAAGCAATCTAAGACAAGTCCTTCAAGAAAATTTACAAATATAAGAAGCCATTTCAGAAGTAAGAAGACTCAAGAAAGAATGCTAAGCAAGGAAATCAAACAAGGACCAAGCACATTTCAGCACAAAGACAGGTCAAGTCGCAACCCAAGTCGACTCCAATATCGACTTGAGGTCAAGTCTGAAACCAAGTCGACCCAGACTCAGACTTGAGAAACGCGGAACTGAAGTCGCACACGAAGTCGACTCCAGTTGCGACTTGGGAAGCCAAGTCGCAGACGAAGTCGACTCCACCTGCGACTTGGGGAACCAACGTTCGAATTTTTGAACGTTGGGACATTTATTGCCCGCCAACCACTTCTATAACGTTCAAATCTTCCCCATTCTATAAATAGACACTCAAGCAAACGAGAATATATACACTACATTGTCTAAAGAGAGAAAAGAAGTGCAAATAAGAGCTCTCATTTGCTTTTCTCTAAATTTGAGTGATCTATACATTTGCAAAGGAAGAATGAACTTCAAGTTGCAAGTAGCTTCAACGACATACAACCGGTTGCTTCTACAAGTTCTTCCTCAAGCTCAATCTTGCCTACACAACTCTGTAAAGTGTAGATCTTCCTTATTTTCATTAGTCTTTGTTATTGGTCATGGTTTGAGTGTATTGTAACAAACCAAGACGTTGCAAGTAGAGTTTTGATTGGAGTTGAACTCATCACCTACTTGTATCAAGTGTACAAGCACCCTAGAGCTAGAATCTAGAAGAGAGCATAGGCTCTGTTTGTGTATGCCCCCTAGAGCTGGAATCTAGAAGAGAGCGGAGTCTCTAAGTGTATTCGCAGAATACATAGTGGAACCCAAGTCACAACGGTGTGTGAGCTTGGAAGAGTGGAGTAGGGAGAGGTTGCCCGAACCACTATAAATCTTGCCTACGGTTTACCTTATTGCCTTCACTATTTCATTGCTCTCTATTTATTTCAATCAAGGGGATTAAGCTTTCAAGGGGTTAAGTTTTAATTTACGGAAGAATTTTATCAGAACCCAATTCACCCCTCCCCTCTTGGGTTTTGCCATTAACTCGGGACCAACAAGTGGTATCAGAGCAGGTCTTTGAGCTTACCAAAGAGATCTTACTGACATGGCATCCCAATCTACTTCCGTTCACGCATTTGCCGAAGGTCAATCCTTTACTAGGGCACCATTGTTTGATGGGAACAATTTTGGATATTGGAAGCTAAGAATGAAACAACTTATCATGGTTACCGATATGGACTCTTGAATTGCAATCCAAGATGGTGTAACTTTGCCCGTTGATGAAAAAGCTTCCAAATGGACCGATGAGGAAGTAAGAATCGTGAAGAGCAATGTCAAAGCTATGAATTGATTATTTTGTGCTCTCACGGCATCTGAATATAATAGAGTATCCTCTTGTTTAACCGCCAAAGAGATATGGGATACATTAACCTCCATCTATGAAGGAACTTCTCAAGTCCAAGGGATGAGAAAAAACATTTTGATTGGAGATTTAGAAATTTTTAGAATGTTAGAAACAGAAAATATTTCTAAAATATTTCCTAGATTCTCAAAAATTACTAATGCTTTGAAAGGTCTTGGAAAGGCTATATCTGAATCTGAACAGGTTATGAAGATTTTAAGGGCTCTACCGGAATCTTGGACTCCAAAGATTACTGCGATAGAAGAAGCTAAGGACCTCAACACATTGAAGCTAGAAAATCTAATTAGCTCATTAATGTCACATGAGCTAATTAAGAAAAGAAATGAAGATCATCACAAAGGCAAAAGAGCAATTGCCTTAAAAGCCGCACAAGATTCAAACAATACTTCATCTTCACAAAATGACGAGATTGCCCTACTCACAAAACGATTCAGAAAATTTGTGAGGAAAGACAGAAATTTCAGAAATTTTAAAGAAAGAAGTTCCAAAGAGAAAAAGAAAGAAACAACAAAATGTTACCGATGCGGCGGTTCGGGACACATGCAAGCCCAATGTCCAACGCCCGAAGAAAACAAGGCAAAGGAACAAAGAAAAGATCGAGGCGACAACAAAAGATTTCAAAGAAACAAAGGAAGAGGAATGTACGTAAATGAAGAAGAATCTACAACGAATAGCTCATCAAGTGAAGAATGTGAAGTAGATTGTGCAAGAATCTGTTGCATAGCAAACACCGACATATGCTTTGCAGCAATGGAAACTTTGGAGGATCAAGCCACTTCTACGGACTGCACGAGTAGTCAAGAGGTAACCTCCAAACAGAAATCCTTTTCAAATTTCTCTACAAATGAATGTTTTAAATGTGCTGAATTAGAGGAACTCCAACAAGCTTATGATTCACTATATGAAGAAATAAAGAAATTAGGAAACAAGTTTACAATTAAGAAAAGACAATGTGATGCAGTAATAATTGTAAATGGTAAACTTGCTGAAAAATTAGACAAGTTAAAAGATGAAAAGAATACCTTAGAAAATGAATTAGAAAAACTTAAAAATGAGAATAAATCATTAAATGAATCTCTTGCCAAGTTCTCTAATCCAGGAGAAAATGTAAAAATGTTCTTGAAAATGACAACTCAAACTTGCAAGAAAGGACTTGGGTACAATGCACTTGAACAAACTGAAACTAACGCTCCAAGAAATAATATCAAAACCAATTTTACTAAAATAAATCAAACAGTTTGGACAAAAAGACCAACTAATGAACAAATTACCAAATGACTCCCTATTTCTAGACTACCGGGAGCTTGTAACTTCTGCAACAAGCTTGGACATAAGATATATCAATGTAAACTAAGAAAACTGCAAAACCGAGGTGCTAAATTGGTTTGGATACCAAAATGCATTGGTTTTATGGGATCAAAGTTGGATCAATTTAAACTTCAAAGGTTAACTAACCCAAACGGTCCCATAAAATGGGTACCCAAGAGATAAGATTTACTTGTTTATTTTACAGATATGTTTTAAGGCAAAGGCAAACAATGTATGGTTCATGGACAGTGGTTGTTCAAGGCATATGACCGGAGAAAGAAGTTTATTTCATAAACTTAAGCCTTGCAACGATAGAACAGTTGCCTTTGGTAATAATGAGAAAGGTAAAATTAAAGGTAAGGGAAACATATATAGTATTTCAAATGCATGCATGGAAGATGTTTTGTTTGTTGAAGGACTCAAGCACAATCTAATGAGCATTAGTCAATTATGTGACAAAGGATACAAGGTTGTGTTTGAATCATCCATATGTAATGTATTTGATGGAGAACATATCATGTTTAGTGGAAAAAGACATGGAAATGTATATTTGGTTTCACTTGATGAACTAGATGGTCAATGTCTAATGGCCATTGATAATGATCCATGGGTTTGGCATAAAAGGCTTGGACATATAAACATGGGAAATATAAAGACCCTATGGAAAAAGAGTTTGGTAGAAGGATTACCGAAGTTGAAATATGACAAGGATAAAATTCGCAAGGCATGTCAATTATCAAAACAACCTAAGATGCCTTTCTCTACCAAAAAGGAAATTTCCACCACTAGGCCACTTGAATTGCTACACATGGATCTATATGGGCCATCCGATATTTTAACCATTGGTGGAAAGAAATATGTGTTTGTCATAGTTAATGATTTTTCAAGATTCACATGGATAATTCTCTTAGCTAGCAAAGATGAAGCCTTCTCTATGTTTGCAACTTTTGTAAATTTGGTGTAAAATGAAAAATAAAGTACTATTATAACTATAAGAAGTGATCATGGTGGTGAATTTGAAAACAAACGATTCATAGAACTATGTAATGAAAAAGGAATTCATCACACATTTTCTGCACCAAGAACTCCACAACGAAATGGAGTAGTTGAAAGGAAAAACAGAACTATACAAGAGATGGCTAGAACAATGTTAAATGAGAGCAAACTATCCAAGAAATTTTGGGGTGATACAGCTTGTCATGTTTTAAATCGAGTTACCATTAGAGCAAACTTGAAAAAGACCCCATATGAGCTATGGAAAGGAAGAAAACCAAATATCTCTTATTTTCATGCTTTTGGATGCACATGCTATGTTTTGAACAATGGAAAAACCAACTTGGGAAAACTAGATACTAAAAGTGATGAGGCAATATTCCTTGGTTACTCAGCAAATAGCAAAACATATAGAGTATTCAATAAACGAAACCAAGTTGTAGAAGAGTCGATACATGTTGTCTTTGATGAATTTAACCAAACTCCGAGAAAGGAGGATAAGTTAAGTGATGCAGATGAAACAAAAGGAAAAGAACAACCAAAGGAAATCGAGCTCAAGTCAAAAAACCTCATAGAGGAAGAGGTAAATGAAGATAATGATTCTTACAAACCTCCAACTGATTTAAAGTTCAAAAATGCCCATCCAATTGAGCAAGTCATTGTAAATGTGTATGAAGGAGTGAAAACTAGAAGATCAAAACAAAACATTTGTGGACAATATGCTTTTGTGTCCAAGATCGAACCAACTACTATTGAACAAGCTCTTAATGATGAAAGCTGGGTTATTGCAATGCAAGAAGAGCTAAATCAATTTGAAAGAAATGATGTATGGTATTTAGTTCCTAGACCAAATGGTCATACCATTATTGGTACCAAATGGATATTTAGAAACAAATTGGATGAAAGTGGACTTGTAATTAGAAACAAGGCTAGATTAGTAGCCAAAGGGTATTCCCAGGAAGAAGGGATTGATTTTGAAGAATCATATGCACCTGTGGCTAGATTAGAAGCCAGACGTATCTTACTAGCATTTTCTTCTCATATGAATTTCAAATTGTTTCAAATGGATGTAAAAAGTGCATTTCTGAACAGATATTTGAATGAAGAAGTATATGTTGAACAACCCCCAGGATTTGAAGAAAAGGATCAATCGAAATATGTTTATAAATTGACCAAAGCGTTATATGGATTAAAATAAGCTCCAAGAGCTTGGTATGAAAGGTTAAATAGATTTTTGATCGATCATGAGTTTCAAAGAGGGAAAGTTGATACTACTTTGTTCATTAAATATAAAAGTAAAAATATTTTAATTGTACAAATTTATGTAGATGATATAATATTTGGAGCTACTGATGAAACTTTATGCTAAGAATTTTCTAAGATCATGCAGAGCGAATTTGAAATGAGTATGATGGGAGAATTAAATTTCTTTCTTGGACTACAAATCAAGCAGCAAACAGAAGGGATATTCTTAAATCAGTCCAAATATGTCAAAGAAATGCTCAAGAAATTTGGAATGCAAAATGGTAAAGGATAAAATACACCAATGAGTTCTACGATCAAGATCAACACAGACGAAAACGGTAAATGTATCGATCAAAAGCTCTATAGAAGCATGATAGGATCATTGTTATATTTAACTGCTTCTAGACCAGATATTTTATTCAGTGTTTGTATGTGCTCTAGATTTCAAACATGTCCTAAAGAATCACATCTATTGTCTATAAAAAGAATTTTTAAATATTTGATAAATACTATCAATCTTGGACTATGGTATCCAAAGGGGTCAACATTTGATTTAATCGGCTATTCGATGCGGATTTTGTCGGTTACAAAGTAGATAGAAAAAGTACCAGTGGAACTTGCCAATTTCTTGGAAATATGTTGGTTTCATGGTACTCAAGGAAACAAACCAGTGTTGCCCTATCTACTGCGGAAGCTGAATATATAGCCGCCGGAAGCTGTTGTGCCCAACTACTTTGGATGAAACAACAATTGAAAGATTATGGCATTGATTATTTCAATATTCCTATTAAATGTGATAATACAAGTGTTATATGTTTGACTAAGAATCCTGTACTGCATTCAAGAACAAAGCATATAGATGTAAGACATCATTTTATTAGAGAACATGTTGAGAATCATGATATTTGCTTAGAATATGTGAAAACTGAAGATCAAATTGCTGATATCTTTACCAAACCTCTAGCAAAGGAATCATTTTATAAAATTAGAAATGATATGGGGATGATAGAATTAAACTAGGAAGAATTAGACAAATCTGATCTAAAAGGAGCCAAGTCGATGAGTCAAGTTGACTCCGGGAAAGCCAAGTCAACTCCAGCGAAGTCGACTTGGGAGATGTGAAGTCGACTCCGAGGGGTCGAAGTCGACTTCGCCTAGGGCAAAGTCGACTCCGCGCGCGCGACGGCTTGCCTTCCCCCTTCTCCTTTTCTTCTTCCTCCTCTTTCTTTCTTCTTCCTCCTCTTTCTCCCGCCACTTCCAGCGATTTTCTTCTCTCTCCCGGCGATTTCTCTTTTCATCTCCAGCCAGCGCTCTCTCTCTCTCTCTCTTTTTCTGACAGCCTCTCCGTTTCTCTCTCTCTCTCTCTCTTTTACACTGCCCAGTCTTCCTTTTCTCCCATTTTATTTCACAGTCTTTCTAAGCTTTCTAAATTCCCAATCCAATGGCTCCAAAACCAAGACTCCCCAAACTAGTTGTTTCTAAACCTACACAAAGGCCTGTGCCTAGACCTTCGAGGTCAAATACAGAGGAAGAAATTCCTAGGAGACAGAGAACTCCTGCGAAACGAGCCAGAGAGGAACCTTCAACCTCAACGGGTCGAAGGGTGAGATTTCAAACCGCTACCCAATCGTCAGGTCGAGCTCCGAGGTCGGAAAGTCAACCTCAAAGCTCAAATTCAGGAAGAATCCCGATCACAAAAGGGCAAGTCCTGAAAATGCCCACAACATACTTCAGAACAGAGCTTCAACACAGTCGCTTCTATAAGCACTTCTACGAGAGAAAGGTATTCATTCTAAAGATTATCGATTTCAAATTTCTCAACGATTATGAATTCGATATAGAAGAGTTATTGGATTTTCAAGGATGGATACAGTTGTTAAAGACAGATGAAAGGGTATATCCCGATCTGACAAGGATGTTCTATTATCTGTGGGATGATAACAATTTTTCAACCTTTATCAAAGGAACAGAGATGTATTTTGGGACTATGAATAACCCAGATCAGAATGAAGCAATACAGAGAATAGGAAGAATTCTCAAAGTTCCATCTGAAGAAGAATCACTTCCCCGGGATCTTACAGTGGAGAAAATCTACAATGAGCTAACCAAGAGTAACAAGTATCATGCAGGAACCAAGTTCCTACACTACATGGATCTTTCTCCACGGCTGAGAGTCCTCCGCTTACTCATTGCTCACTGCATCTATCTGAAAGGCGGCGGAAGGAATCAGCTCAACCCACAGGAGGCCATGATTCTATGGAAATTGGTCAACAATGTTAAGATCAGTCTTCCCAGATTATTCCTAGAAGCCTTGGCATGCAGAAAGGACAATCCGAGAGGTGTTCTACCCTACGGGACTTGGATCACGAGGATCCTAGAATACTTCGAGGTGGATATTGAAGGGGAACCATTTGAAGTCCCTAAAACCACAAATGCCATTAATAAGGCATTGCTCCAACGAATGAAGATAAATTTGGAGCAGTTTAGGGATGACAGGATACGAGAAAAGCTGGGCGAACCAGCTCGTGAGCAAGAAGGCCATGCACAGACTGAGGGGGAGCAGCCTCCCGAGGCACCATCTGCTCCACCCCGAGACGTTCCCGAGGAGCCGGTATCTCCTATGACGCACGGATCCTACTCTCCACAGGGATTTGCTGCACCTGATCGGGCGCCTCCACCGTCATCTCAAGAGGTCACATTACAGAGCATTAAAGATGAGATATCTGCTCTACGAGAGGAAATGGGTCATAAAGAGGATCGAATGACCAGTCTCGTGACCGAAGTTCTTACTGCCATTAATGATATGCATTCCCGACAAGATCGAATCGATCGGAAAATGCGCACCATTAGATACCATCTTGCTTTGGGGCGACACAAAAATCGACCCATACCGGAGCTTGATCCTTTCGATTCAGGATCAGTTCATCGAGATCCGACTCCCGCTCCAGTTTCTTCCTTCTATTCCTCTGCTCATGTTCGTCCTATCAAACCCATTCAATCCTCATATCCCATTTCCCAATTTTAATTCACCAAATCCTTGGTGATTGAACCATTTTTGAAAGATTGACAAAAAGGGGGAGATAGAATAGGAATAAAGTTGTTTTTGAGAGTTTTTAGAGCATTTTGGGTCGGGTAGTTTGTATCTAGGTTTCATTTTTGCTTTACAGTGTAATCTATAAAAATGATTGATTTATGAAATTGTTTATGCTCATATATGTGTTTCATGCTTGCTATGTGTTTCATATTTACTATACTCTGTTTGAAAGATATGATCTGTTTTTGAAAACTATATGAATGTGATTATCCTGAAAGGTACAAGCTCAATTTAGTTTTGTCAATCATAAAAAAGGGGGAGATTGTTGGAAACAATGTTTAAAGCAAAATAAAATTGACCAAAGCATGAGTTTTGATGATTAACAAAGTTAAAATTGAGTATAAGGAGATTACTGATGATTTTGCTTAATGATTTAAGGAATGAATTAGCCAAGTCGATATCCAAGTCGACTTGGACTTCGACTTAGGGTGAAGTCGATCCCAAAGTCGACTCCATATTCGACTCCAAAACAGACCACACAGCCAAATTCAAAATGGAAGGAAAAGCAGGTGAAGTCGTAGGCCAAGTCGACTCCACTTGCGACTTGGGAAGCCAAGTCGCAAACGAAGTCGACTCAAGCATCGACTTCAGACGGCAAAAACACTCCAGAGCTGATTTTGGGGTACAAAAATGCCGAAGTCGCAGACAAAGTCGACTCCAGGTGCGACTTGGGTGAAGTCGCAGATGAAGTTGACCCCAAGTTCGACTTGAGTTTTTCAAAGTCCAAAATACAGACTCAAGCTCATTTTCAAGATCAACTTGGGATTTTTTCAAGGGTGCAAGCTCATTATCAATTCTCAAGTCCAAGGCACAACCTCGAACATAGTTGAAGATGAAGAAGTTCAAGTCATGAAGACTACTATGGAAAGCAATCTAAGACAAGTCCTTTAAGAAGATTTATAAATATAAGAAGCCATTTCAGAAGTAAGAAGACTCAAGAAAGAAAGCTAAGCAAGGAAATCAAACAAGGACCAAGCACATTTCAGCACAAAGACAGGTCAAGTCGCAACCCAAGTCGACTCCAATATCGACTTGAGGTCAAGTCTGAAACCAAGTCGACCCAGACTCAGACTTGAGAAACGCGGAACTGAAGTCGCACACGAAGTCGACTCCAGTTGCGACTTGGGAAGCCAAGTCGCAGACGAAGTCGACTCCACCTGCGACTTGGGGAACCAACGTTTGAATTTTTGAACGTTGGAACATTTATTGCGCGCCAACCACTTCTATAACGTTCAAATCTTCCCCATTCTATAAATAGACACTCAAGCAAATGAGAATATATACACTACATTGTCTAAAGAGAGAAAAGAAGTGAAAACAAGAGCTCCCATTTGTTTTTCTCTAAATTTGAGTGATCTATACATTT
Source organism: Annona cherimola (assembly GCA_030490835.1). NCBI lineage: Eukaryota > Viridiplantae > Streptophyta > Magnoliopsida > Magnoliales > Annonaceae > Annona > Annona cherimola. The sequence continues at coordinate 50,444,627 of CM059972.1, read as the reverse complement.
GCAAAGGAAGAAGGAGTTTCAAGTTGCTAGTAGCTTCGACGACATACAACCGGTTGCTTCTACAAGTTCTTCCTCAAGCTCAATCTTGCCTACACAACTCTGTAAAGTGTAGATCTTCCTTATTTTCATTAGTCTTTGTTATTGGTCTTGGTTTGAGTGTGTTGTAACAAACCAAAACGTTGCAAGTAGAGTTGTGATTGGAGTTGAACTCATCACCTACTTGTATCAAGTGTACAAGCCCCCTAGAGCTAGAATCTAGAAGAGAGCATAGGCTCTATTTGTGTATGCCCCCTAGAGCTGGAATCTAGAAGAGAGCGGAGTCTCTAAGTGTATTCGCGGAATACATAGTGGAACCCAAGTCACAACGGTGTGTGAGCTTGGAAGAGTGGAGTAGGGAGAGGTTGCCCGAACCACTATAAATCTTGCCTACTGTTTACCTTATTGCCTTCACTATTTCATTGCTCTCTATTTATTTCAATCAAGGGGATTAAGCTTTCAAGGGGTTAAGTTTTAATTTACGGAAGAATTTTATAAGAACCCAATTCACCCCTGCCCTCTTGGATTTTGCCATTAACTCGGGACCAATAGTATGGACGGTGATGTCGAACACCATTGAACTGGTATGAAGTTGGAGAAAAGAAGCTAGCCCCAGATCTATCTCAGAGAATGGCAAACAAAGTACAGGTTATTCGTCGGTGTATGCTCACAGCCCAGAGTCGGCAAAAGAGTTACACAGATTGTAAAAGAAAAGATCTGAATATTCAAGTTGGAGAGCATCCCTTTATCAAGGTCACGCCATTCAAGGGGGTTATAAGATTTGGAAAGAGGGGGAAACTGAATCCCAGGTATATTGGTCCATTTGAAGTGTTGGAGAAAATTGGAAAGCTAGCTTATAAGATTGATTTACCTCTAGCACTAGCCTTAGTACACAATGTTTTTCATATTTCCATGCTTAGGAAATATGTAGCAGATCCGACCCATGTACTGGTAGCAGAAAACCTACCAATCCAAGATCATTTGAATTACGAAGAAAGACCCATTAGAATCTTGGATCGTAAGATACATAAGCTTCGGAATAGAGAAATAGAATATGTAAAGATTCAGTGGAATCAATATTCCGAAAGCGAAGCTACATGGGAATCAAGGGAGGAAGTAGAAAGGAAATACCCCTAGTTATTTAAAGAATAAACGGTTTTGGGACGAAATTTATTATAAGGGGGGGAGGATTGTGAAGCCCTAATTCGAGTAGAAATCATGTAAATGCCATTGAATGATTTATGTATGAACAATGTATTCATAATTGAATTATTTATGATTTTAAGATTTTTGCAGTTAGGTCATTTGTGTGAATGTTGTTTAAATTTACCAATTGAAGATAATGTGGTTTAATATGATTGTAATATTATAATGAGGATGGATAAATATTAGCATGCCATGAAAAATTTAATTAAATTTAATAAGGTGTTTAATGGAGATTAGAAGGCTAATTATAGAGCCAAGTTGAGAAAATATTGAAAAATTCATAACTTGAAGACCTTAAGACGGATTAAGGTGAAAATTGAGGGGAAAGCACATAATTTTGTGCTTAATCACATGGGAAAATTATATTATGAAAATTTTGAGGATAATTGATCATCACCGTTCAAAATTTAAAATGATCATAACTTGACTTAGAAAGATCGGATTGAGATGAAATTTGAAATGAATGGTTAAAATTATGAGATCAAGGGTATGGAAGCATTTGATCATGCAAATTATTATGGTATTATTCTTGCACGAAATTTTGATTAGTGACTTGATTTTTCAAATAAAAAAGTGAATAGCATTTATGTTAAAAATGAGTAAAATAATCAAATGAATAAAGACAAATTTGAGGTTTCAAGAGGGGGTAATTTGTAGGGTATTTTGTGAATTACTAATAATGAGAAAATCCCTGCAATTATCTCATAATTAAATGCATAATTAAATGGTTCAAAAGGGGTATAGAAGAGGTGTCAACTAAGGACGTCCAAACAGCCATATAATTGCCTTTTATGAAATATTTTTTAATAAAATAAATACCCAAAGTCAACTATGAGTTAATGAGGATAAAAATGAATTAAATTAAAGTAAAAATTTGGATTTAAAAGGGACAGATTTGAACCGTTGAGAGGAAAAAGAAAAATGGACAGCACCATATCTCCTTGATGAGGTGGACGGTTTAGCAGCCTTATGCATATTTTATAATCTTTTTAATTATGCTAAAATGAACCTAAATGGCCTACACTACTAGGTAATTAAATGAATAATTAAATAAAGATGCAACATAATTAATAAGGATAAGATGAGCTGCTGAAAATGGGGGACATGTACAGGCAGCAAAATGGAGCAGAAATATATGGACCGTTCAAACAGCTAGAAAAGTGATTTTTTTATTTTTTAAAAATTTCTAGATGCATGAATAATTAGCATAAGTATTAGGGAATATAAATTTGCAATTAAAAAGCTGCAAAATTAGTTAAAAAAATGGAAAACAGCAGCTATTGTGGACATGATTTGGTGGACAGATTTGAGATGCTTAAATGCATTGGATAATTACCAAATTTATAATTAAGAAAAAAAATATTTTAAATGGTCCACAAGTTGCCATGTTAGCTAAGGGGATAAAATTGCATTGAAATATGCATAGATGAGGTGGCAAGTGGGGTCCACTAGCTGGAATTTTCCAGCTATTGTTTAAGAGAGGAGGAACGTCCATATGCATAGATGAGGACTTAGAATATTTTTAGCATTTTGAGCTCCCATTTCGAGCAGAAGCACACGTCTCCTCTTCCACCACTTTTCAAACTCAAAAACAAGAAAAGAAAAAGAGAAAGAAAAGAAGGAGTTAAGTGGAGGAAGCTTGCTTGAGAAGTGAAATTAAGTGTTACTCTCTATACAAGTAAGTATATGATGAGTTTGAATGCTTTTAAATTAGTTTTTCTAACTAAATTTATGGAATGTAAATATGATTCATAATGAATCCTTTAATGAAGATTTAGGATTCTTTTAATTAGGGAATTTAATGGAAATTTATTAGCAAACAGTGCAACTAAGAGTTAGATGTAAGTAAAGAGTGATTAGTGTGAAGTATGAGCTCCTACACTAGCCTAAACTTGCTGAAATTTGTATTTAGTATTGCTGTTTTATTTAGTGGATATAATCACATGATAATTCATAATTTGATGTTAAATATATATGAAATTTAGCATGATTTATGAAGTGTAGAAGGTAAGCTAGTTAGGGTTCCTTCTAAGACCTGAAATTCACGTTTAAATGTTGAAAATGATACATGAAATGATTCAAATAAATTATGGATGAATTGTTGAGGTTAAAATAACCTAAATATAGGGCACTTTGGATGTGAAAAGGGACCTTGCATGAACTGCCCAAATTCGGATTTTAAAGGGGGTGTGAAGTGGATGTCCAAAATGGTGTAAACGGGTACCCTACATATATAAAACGTTGCTGTTTTGCAAATAATTTAAACATAAAATTTTAATTTGTGAAAATACCTTGAATTTAGGTTAATAAAATTGGGATTAATTTTTGGAATCAAGTGGTTAAAAATCTGTTAGAAATGGAGTATTAAAAGAGACGTTTAAAATGTAGAAATCGGATGTCCAAGTTGCTGTTTTTGGAACTTTGAAATTTGTGGATTAAAAATTCATAAATATGCACTAAATAAGTGTTAAATGAAGAGTATAAACTTGTTGAATTAGAAGCTAAATTTTTGATTTGAAAAATTTTAAGAAATATATGAAATAGGTGTTGATAAATGTACATATGTGAAGTAGTGAGAATGATAAGATGATAAATGAGTTATGTGAAATATTAAAATGCAAAAATATGTTAAAATGTGATGGAAAAATGTGAATTACATTTCTGAATTGATAATCTCAAAATTTAAGATTAATATATGGGAATTAAATGTGTGGTATAATGAAGAATTGATATACATAAGTGTGTGGTGTATATATACTCGACTTGGAAGTTAAGCGGGTTATGACTATTTATGAAAATGGGTTGGAAAACCAAATAAATGCAAGCAAATGAAATTTATGTGAATATTATGTTATTCTTTCATAGGCAAAGGAAAGGAAAAAGTCAATCCAGAAAGCTCTCACAAACAAGGTAAGCAAGCTAATTTTTTTTAAATGAAATTTTATTTCTTAAATTTATTTAAAATGATTGTGAATAATGTTTTAATTGCTTTTATTGGTTTAGCAAAAATTATTTGAAATTTATTTCTAAAATTTTAAGGATGACCATTCCTTAGTTCATTATGTATTAAAAAAATTTGATTTATAAAACCTGCTTTACGATTGATGAAAATTTCTATCCTACGATATTATGTGTGAAAATTTATACTAGCATGTCATGGATAAATTCATGTGCACAATGCATAAGGTTCACCTTAAAGGAATAAGTGGACCGATTGTCCCCTTTTGGTGTAACCGAGTCGCTAAAATAGGCCAATGGCCAACGGTGTCTCCCTGGATGGGAGAATATGAAGACGGATGGTCGCCTAGCTAGCCTCCATGCTAAGGGATCATAATGCATTCATTAAATTTGCATTATATATCCCCGAGGGGGTATAATGTTGCTTTCCATAATGATTTTAAATAAAAGTTTTCTGCTCCGCAGGTAGTTGATCACTTGAAAAGTGTCTATACTAAATGGAGAAAAATATTTTTGTTGAAAAAGGTTACCTTTGAAATGTTTTGTTTGAAAATTTTTATAAAGCTTGCTTATTGAGTGTACAACTCACGTTTTTGTTTTCTAAACTCATAGACAGGTGAAAGAAGAGATTCAGCAAAGGAGTAAAGACAATATCATTAAAGCAAGGGAAAAACGTTAGCAGTCCCATGATATAGAAAAACCCATGTTGAATGAATGTAATTATGTTAATGTTTTATGTTGATGACTATGTTTAATACATGCTATGACATCTGATTTAGGAGAATATGAAAATATTTCTTGAATAACATGCTTTGCTATGTGATGACTGGTTGGAAATAAACTAGTTAGGTATGAGATGTAATTATGAGGTAATGAACTGTTATGAAAATATATTTAATTGGATAAATATCCGTTAAAAACCCGCTGTGTGAAAGGGCAACAATCCTGATCACGTTTGCCAGTCAATAACTATCCCGAGGTAAGGCTCAAGATGGATGCTCGGGTTGGGGGCGCGACAAAGACATATATAAAGATTATTGAACTTGGGCTAGTAAATCCATAAACAATCCAATCAAAAAGAACCAATGCAATATAGTTTAGATTTAAGGATTCCGAGCTATCCATCTGTCATGCCTAATTAGTAACCCCGTTTCTAGTATCCTGCAGTTCCGTGAACTCTACTCTAATTTCTCTTTGTAGTTGTTAGCTTTAGTTTAAATCCATAAACTCAGAACTTTCTACCCATCGAAAGCAATTAACTAATTAATAATTCTGGTTAATAATTCCTCATGGGAACGATACTTTACTCACTCTTTATTACTTCACACGGCACGTATACTTGCGTAAATAGCGAGCATTTTAATTGACATATATGCAGCTCGTCAACGGTACACTAGTATGGAGAACATTCCTTCATGACATGATCTTTTCCATCCTTGGCTTCGGACCTTCCGACTTAGCTTTGTCAAGGGGGACTCCTTGTCCACTTACTACCTCAACTAGCCTACTTGACTACCATTTCATGCATGACTTTTAGTCATCCCGGCATTATATACCTCTTACACATGATATCTTGTCATTCTCATGTAGAGAATTCTTTGCACCATCCCTTTTAAACATTGTTTCAAAGAACCATCGTATAAATTCATACTTCATCATCTTTCATAAATACTTGCGAAATGGTAAGTAGTTCATAAAAAAAAACATTTCAATACATTGAGATAAAGGAATGTTCATCCTTAAATACCTTAGAAAGCATTTAAAACAAAACTCATTTAGAAAGCTGCTTGCTTACCTTGCTTGCTTAGATTTCCATTTCTCTTATCTCTTTGCCTTTGCCTATACATATAAGAATGATATATCATTCATATAATTTCCATTTTCTTGCATTCAACTTAGTTTTCCAACCCATTTTCATTAACATTCATAACCCACTTGAATTCCAAGTTAGGTGTACATACACATGATAACTTATGCATCATACCATTCATTTCACCATATGTCTAATACCCACATTTAGGGTTTCATTCACATATATCATTACACATTCATTAATCATTCATTAGACACCATATGGAATAATAAACTTCCAACTTATCATTTTTCACATATTTTTTACAATTTACACATTGTGCTCATTCTTAAGCACTAAGTTAATGTCCTAAACCTCAAATATTAATCTCGAAATTTGAGATTATCATTATTGATCAAAAGAGTAACATAATACACCTTTTTCATCATATTTTCATGCATTTTTTCATTTTCATAACTTGCATAAATCATTTATCATTTTCTCATGTCTATCTCTACATGCATGTCCATTTCTCAACATATAAATCATGTGTTTCTTAAAATATTTCAACACAGAAACTTGTGTCCTTAACCAACATGATTAAACCCCTTAATTAACATTTAATTTAGGATCTAATTTCATATTATCAATCCATTCATCATAGGGTTCCAAAACAGCAACTTTGGGACCGGTTTTTCATCCTTTCAACGCCTCTTTTGATACTTAAATCAAAATAGTTTTCTAATCCACAAATTCCAGTAATTAATTATGCTTTTCTTAACCCAAATTTAGGGTATTATCGCATATTTAAAATCCAAAATTCGTTTGTTTCCTTAACAGCAATATTCTTACACATATTGGGTATCCATTTGACCCGTTTTGACGTGTCCAAACATACGTCCATAAAATCAGATTTAGGGCTGATCTTTTCAAATCCTTTTGGATACCAAAAGTACCTTAAACATGGGTTATTTTACCCTCCATGACATCCATAAATCGTTTAGGCTAATTCATGTATCATTTTTAACATATAAACATGGAAATCGGGTCATATGCATAACCCTAATCCATATTCTTTCTAAAATTCATAACTCATGCCTAAATCAACATATATACTTCATTTGATCATGAATTATCAAATAACCATAATAACAATTCAATACAGAAACATCGTATATGAACTTAAGCAAATTTCAATTGAGTTTATCACTCATATTCAACCTTAATCATCGTTTTCTTCCTCTTGAACCCTTAATTGCATACTTGTCATTAAATCCCCATTCAATACCCTAATCAAGGGCATCATGAATCATCCTTTAAGGGTTCAATATGAAACAAATTCTTGACTCATAAGTTCAGGTGAAAAACATAGAATTAAGGAACTCAAATCATGGGGTATACTTACATGAATTGGTTCCAACTTGAACTCCACTTTGCTAGCTTGAATTCCTCTTCTTTCTTCCCCTTTTTCCTTCTCTTTTTCTCCTTTTTTTCGTGCTTTCCTTGATGCTGGCATTTGGGGTCGGGCATTGCTTGAATTTTAGGGGACCACACCTAATTCACTTTAATTTATGGGTATTTAATCACCCTAGCTAATAGCCTTCTTAGGGGATCATTTATCATATTTAAAAAAAAGCATAAAAGTCAGATATGCAGCCTTGGACATCCACTTATCTTGCTGTCCATTTATTGTCTATGTGATCACGCCCATATGTAGCTGCCCCTTTTGCTATTTTTTCCACAAAATTGCAGCTTTAATTAAATGAAAATTAATCACCCTAGTAATTATCTTTCATAGCTGTCCATTTAGCATTTAAAAAAATCATAAAAAATTCCAAAAGCTACCTTGATCGTGCACCTCTCCTTGCTTCCATATTGCTGTCCACTTGATGGGGTCCACTTATCATTGACTTTTTGGCATTTTCTTGCCACAAAAATCACCCAAAATCACGTCCACTAACCACCCTAGCTTCCTAGGTCCTTTAATTGCATATTTTTCATTTTTTAAAAATAAAAAATTCCATGCAATAGCCCCTTTGGACGTCCTTAAGTTGCCACCTATTTCATGCTCCTTTGAGCTAGCCCATTAGCCATTAAATCATGTCATTAATCACTTAATTTTCTCATGAATTTTGTCATTTTAAATAATTCATAAAATTCATATGTAATTATCTCCTTTTCACACCTCATTTATGCCATTAATTATTTAATTAATCACTTTAACTTTAACATTAATACAAGCTTAATGGTGCACAAAAGTCAAAGGTATATACCTTTTTTCATGCAACCATGATTCCATCATACTTAGATTAATCCAAGCCTCTCATTGCATTGATCCCATAATTTTAATCGTTCATTTCAAATTTCATCTCAATCCGACTTTTCTAGCTCAATCTATAACCATTCGAAGTCATCCTTGGATTTTGGACGGTAATGATCGATTTTCATATTAATTCCATCCAAATTTTCATAATTCAACTTTTTCATATGATTAAGCACGAAATTAAGTGCTTTCCTTTTAATTTCATCTTAATCCGCCTTATAGGCGTCCAGTTGTGAATTTTCTAATATTTTCCAAATTAACCCTATAATTAACCTCTTAATTTCTATTAATCACATAATGGAAATTAAATTAATATTCATAACACACTATTACATCTCAATCTTCATTAGGCCACTTTAATCATATTGGCCTATCTGAACTTATAATGATGGATTTAATCATTTTTCACAATCTCTGACCTAATTACCATAAATCATCAATATTGTAAATAAATCATTCATAATTCCACTAAATCATACTTATGCATAGACATGAACCCTATGTAGGTTAGGGTTTCACAATCCTCCCCCCTTTACAACAGGTTTCGTCCCGAAACCGTTCACTTTTCAAATATATGGGGGTACTTCTTTTCAACCTTTTCCTTTAACTCCCAAGTAATCTTGCTTTTGGAGTATTGGTTCCATCGAACCTCAACATATTTAAATTTTCTATTACAAAAATTTTGTATTTTATGATCTAGGATCCTTATCCTAGTCAATCATATCATTCATACTTAGTTAATTCTTAGCTAACATGTATACAGGGAATTCCACTTGTACTATCTTGTTGGTTTCCTCTACAGGTAGTGCATGCGTGGTTACATATTGGCAAGTTATGACTAAATGGTTATCATCAAAATTAAATAAAGCCATTGCCAAACTTTTTAAAATTTAATATCCTTTTGCTCCCGCGACTCCATTTGAGTTAGGACATGCACATGTACCGGGTTCGTAGAGGTAACCTGTCGGTTAGCTGCTCCTATTAGCCTTGGCTGTGCGGCTTTTCCACGTCCTTGCAACGTTTGTGCTTTGTTTGGACAATTTGGAGGTCTGTGTCCAATCTGGTCACAAACATAGCATTTTACAATTTTTGCCTCTCTCTTGCCACATTCCTTGGCTATATGACCCATTTGTCCACACTTGTAGCATCTGGTTGATCCTTTCAAACATTCACCTTGGTGATGCCTTTGACACTTTTTATATAACAGAGAATTATTCTTCTTAAAGGTACTTTTACCTTTTTCCATCCCTCCATTCTTACTCTTTTTTGTCCCCGTTATCTCCTTCTTAATACCTAGTCTAAACAAATCTTCTTCTTCTTTCAACTCAAGGTTCTCAATGCCTCGATCTCCAATGCTCTTGCCCTTTCTACGCACGATGCGTAGTCCTTAATTAATAAAGGTGCAAGGCTCTCCCTTAGGTATGACCTCAGTTCCTGTTAAAAATTTTGTGCCTTATTTTCTAGCATGTTAGCAATTCAAGGTACATATCTTACCAAGACATCGAACTTGGTAGCATACTCCGTGACAGACATCCTTCCTTAGTACAACCTTTCAAATTTCATCAGCTTTTGGCTTTGTATTTCCATTGGAAGGTACTCTTTGTTGAATTCTTCAACAAATGTCTGCCATGTCACCTCCTCTGGGTGTGGCATGGTGATTAACATAGTTTCCCACCACTCATGGGCATCGTTTACTAATAAGTGAGTGGCGCACAACATCTTTTGCCTGTCATTACACGGAGATATCCTGAACAACTTTTGAATCTCCGTCATCCATTGCTCATCTTGAACGGGGTCAGGTTCTCCTAAAAATTTAGGAGGTCGTTGAGTGAGGAATGCATTGATAGCTTTTCTATTTGCCTCCATCAACTGATCCTCATCTCTTGTAAGTGCTCAGGTTAGCCGTCAAAGCGGGTTCTTCTCTTTCAGTATTTTCCATCTGTCATTGTTGGGTCCTTTTCCACAAGCCTTGGATAATACCCGTGGCTTGGGCTGCCCAGTCTTTAGTAGCTTGCTGCATGGCTTCCTTTACTGCCATAGCTACTCTTTCTTCAATCAATCTAGCCTGTCTTGGCTCAAGTTCCTCTTCCATATTTCTTTCTAGGCTCAAATTTTCTTGTCTTTGACGAGTCCTTGGGTTTTGCCCATGTGACTTTGGTCTACCCCTCTTGGGTCTACTAGTTTCTCCAACCTCATGCTGGCTGAGAACTTCTGTAATGACTTCCTTTCCCTTGTTCTTTCTAACCCTTGACCTTATATCAACCATGGTGTTTTTTTTTCTGAATATCAAAAGCATATAACCTTCATTCATGGTTAGGGTTAGGTCATAACATATGCATCTCATCATCATATAATTAATAGCCAATTCACACAATCACAATCATGTGATATTATCCATCATCATAAACATCACTACTATCATTATCATATATCATGCATTTCATCATGATAATCACATATCTAATCATCGTAAAATCATATATATCTCATTATAATAATTCAATCATTATACTTAGACTTTTCCATGCCTATTTACCAGTCCATGCTCTGATACCATCTTCTGTGGCTCCCCAAACTGAGACGTCACATCCTTACCTCGGGATCTATTGACTGGTAAATGTGATCAGGATTGTTGCCCTGTCACACGACAGACTTATTGGATATTTATCCATTTAATCCTAACTCCTTTGGATTTTATATAATTCATACATTCAATTTCCATCAAATGCCATTTTAGGCCATTATATCATTTGAGAATTACACATGTCATCTCATAATCTTCATACTTAATCATATCATGATATTTCATGCCTTAGCATTTACCCATAAAACTTTTTCTCGCCTTCTATGGTCACAAAACCTGTGATACCCATACCCAAGTAAGGTTTAATTATATGCAATTGGCATATAAATATGGATCACGTATGGTTTAGTGGAATTATAAATGATTTTCCTAAACAATATTGATGATTTATTGCAATTAGGGCAAATGATGATGAATGATGAATATAAGCCAATATGGGTCAATGTGATTAAAGAGGCTTAATGAGGAGTAGGGAATGTAATTATATTGAGGATAATTATCTCATATATTATGGGTTAACTAATGGACATTATGTTGCTAATTATGGAGTTAAGGTAGCAAATGCTAGAAAATGCGTAACTCGACGCCGGGAAGGCGGATTAAGATGAAAATTGAAAGGTAAGTACATAATTTTGTGCTTAATCTTATATTAATGATGGATTATGAAAATAAGGACGAAATTAGGGTGAAAATTGATCATCACCGTTCAAAAATTCAAATGGTCATAACTTGAGCTAGAAAAGTCGGATTGAGATGAAACTTGAACTGGACGGTTAAAACTATGAGATTAAGGTTATGGAAGGGTTTGATTAAGAAAATCATTCTAAGATTAAGGGTTCACGAAATTGGGATCAACTCTTTTGACTTTTGTACCAAAAAGTGATTAGCATTTATGTTAAAGTTGAATAAAATAATTAAATAAATAAAGTAAAAAATGAGGTGTGAAAAGGAGATAATGACACATGGATTTTATGAATTATCTAAAATGAAAAAATCTATGAAAATATCCCCTGCATTAATGTGGAAATTAAGGAGCTAATGACTAGGTTAAGGGAGAAGCATAGAGGAGGCATAGAGTGGACGGATATGAGCTCCAAAAAGTGGATTTTTTATTTTTTTAATTATAAAATCCACACCTAAGTCAACTAGAGAATCGAGGTAAATAAATGAGTAATTAAATGGGGTTGAAAATTGGGACCAAATATGTCAAAATCAAGGCATAAGGATATGATCATCAAGTGGACAAATTTGGAACAAGGGAGAGATGTGGACGGTCAAGGCAACTTTTGGAATTTTTTTGTGATTTTTTAAAAATGCCAAATGGACAGATAAGAAAGATAATTACTAGGGTAATTAAATTTCCATCAAATAAATCTGAATTTTTGTGGAAAAAAATGCAAAAGGCAGCAGCATATGGACGTTGAATGCATGGACAACAAAGGGAGCAAGGATGGCATGCACGATCAAGGGCTGAGATTTGATTTTTTGTGAATTTTTTAATTATGCTAGGTTGACCCATAATTAGGCTATTACCTAGGCTATTTAATTATCCATTAATTAAAGTAAAACGGTGTGGAAAAATCTTGCAAGAGCTGATGCGAGTGGACCCCACCCAAGTGGACAACTTTATTTAAAAGCTGGATATGGCTGTGGAAAAAAATTCGAAAAATATATTAAATGATTAAATATGTGGCTAAAAATTTTTGAGTTAACTATAGGTTATATTTGAAAAACTTTACCCTCCATTTTGGGTCGAAATTGTAAAGGAAAAATTGAAAAATAAATGCCTATATAAGCAGGCAGTGTGGACGTTCCAGATTTCTGTTTGGGAGAAAAAAAAAAGTAAAAATCAAAGGGGCAGTGGATGGAACGATCCAAGGGAATAAACCATAAAGAGAATAAGGGGATTTCAAGTGATCAAAGGTGGTATTACCAATTAATCAAGTAAGTATATGTTAATTTTGATTTTATACTTCAAATCTGGAAGTTATGTGATGTTATAAGGCAAAATATGACAGAAATAGTAAACTAAGAATTTTTACCATGAAAAGTTTTTTAATATCTCATTATATGGTTATTAAGTAACGAAAAAAGTTTTAGATTCAAAAGGTTAGTCTGTTGGAAATTAAAAATCTGAGAAGATAAATCAAAATAGGGTAGAACGAGTGACAGGATCAGCTGTATCAAATGATTTTTAATAATTTTTATACAAGGAAATTTGGAATGAAAATTTTACAGAATATATAAGAAATATTTATAATCACACAATTAAAATAAAAATTAGGTTTTTATGGGTATAAATATATCCCATAATTAACTTGATTTGGACTGTTTGAAAATGGATGTTGCTGTCTATCAAGGTAAAAATAACAAAATAAATATAAATTCTTAATTTTGTGTGCTGAAAATATTTATTTTGGTTAATTAATGAAGTTATTAAGGTATTATAGAAATTTCAGATCAAAACTACTTGAGTTGATATTAATTTAAGATTTTGAGAATTCAGTGTGCCTGAATTCAACATTATGGATAGCTTAGGAATAAATCAAGATAAATGTTAAATTGCAGAATTTTGTGATGGAATTTAACTTAAAATGGGATATAAATAAGTATCATAAATTATTGTGAGGATTTAACCTATTAAAGGTGAGTTTTAGGAAGGATGGAACTTAGGGTTACGTATAAGACCCGATTTCCATGTTTTGATGTTGGTAATGATAAATGGATTATGTGAAGCATTAAAATGAAAAAATGCATAAATATATGATTGGAACACGTGGATGAGGTTTTTTTTTTATTAAATAATGATAATCTCAAAATTTGAGATTATTATATGATATCTAAGTTAGCAACTAAGTGCTTAAAATGAGCACCGATGTGTGAAAAAAATGAAAATTATGCTAAAAATGATAAATTGAGGTAATGAACCTCCAAATAATGATTTAATGAATTATTATTATATTTATGTAAGATTACCCTACATAAGGATATTAAAATGAAATGAATGAATAATTTTATATGTATAGGCTATGTGCTAAGTATGAGTACCCGACTTGAAGGACAAGTAGGTCAAGCCAAGTCCAAATGATTTTATGTAGGTTGGAAAACCTAAGGGATTTATGTATTTGAAGTTGATGTGAATAAATGAAATGTTATTTTCATTTATCTAGGCAAATGCAAAGGAAAAGAATGGAAGAAAGAGATTATGGCGATCTTAGGTAAGTAAGCGAAATTTTCAAATCATTTATTTCTCCTTATGTGCTAAAATTATTTATGATGTTATGTTGATATTTTTATGATTGTGTTTTAAACGAATGGGCAAGAAAAAGTTTTGAAAATAATGACTTTAATGAAAAGCCACACGTTTTGAAAATGACAGCTTTAATGAAAGCCTTAAGTTTTGGAAAAGGATGACTTTAAGAAAAAGCCTCAAGGTTTGCTTCATGGGAAGCAAGCAATGATTTTAAAATAAAGAATTTATCACAAGTGTTGCCATGGATTGACAATGCTTTATGTTAATGGAATTGAAAATTTTGCTTATGAGTAAGCAAGTTCTTCATGATAATGTTTTCAAAGGATTTTATGTTTGATGCCGATGGTTTTAAGAATTTGCTTTTAAAAGCAAGTTTTTTATGATGTTGTTTCAAAAGTATTTTATAAGAAAAAGAGATTTTTTCCCTTTCTCACCAAAACAACCTTTGTGAATAAGTTTTGAATTATTTTTACAACAATTTGTGATAAATAATTATGTTTATGAAAAAAAAGAAAAAGAAAAAGAAAATATGATTTATGAAAAATATTGGTTTTACTATATCAAGATAATTAAATATAAATAATAATTTGGACATAGTATATATGTTTTGAAATGATATTTGAAAAGTTTTGATTTCCTTTAGATAAGGAAATCTATGATGAAAATATTTTGAAAAATGTTTATACGAATGTGTTGTAGGGGATTTAAGGATGACCAACCTCCTATGTTGATTTCATAAAATGGTTTAATGTTGAAAATTCAAAGAGTTTGAAATTCTTTTATAAGGATTTTAAGATGTATTATTTTTCAAACATTTCAAATGTTTATCAAAATATTTTACTCAAAATATTTCTAAAAGAATTTAAAGAAGGTCATCCTAAAATTAGATTTCAAATAACAACTTGTTAAAGTGGGTGTGCTCGCTTACAAGTTGACACGGACTGTGGTCTATGATGTGTTTTTGAAAATAATTTTTAAAGATATAGACTTCGGTCTAAGATTTTTTTTTGTGAATATGGATGCAGGCTGCGGTCTGTGATCCCGGTTTAAAAGGACATGGGCTGCGGTCAGTGGTTCTTCAAACCAAACGGACTGCGGTCCGTCATAATAATGTACGGTGCACCGGTACAACGAATAGGCCGGTTGTAGAGCATGGTTGGGATGACCAGGGCCCACTCTACATAAGGTCAAGTCGCTAAGAGATGGTAGGAGTGCCAGCGGCGCCCTCCCTGAGATGGGAGCAGGATAAAGGAACAGCCGCCTGGCTAGCGTGCTGTTAAGGATTCTCTTCCAAAAGGTAACATGATCACTTGCTAAGTGTCACTATTGGATGGGGAGAAATGTGTTTGCATACATTTTGCTTTTCAGAAGCCCAAAGATTGGGATATAAAAGCATTTATATGAAAAAGTTATCCTAAATTGGATTTTTATGAGTTATTATGTATAAGTTACCCTAAAAGAAAGGGTGTTTTACACAAAAGTGTAAATAACAGTAATAAAAGAAAATGTTCGTATGTAAATGCATTTATGAAAATGGTTTATGTATTTTATATGCCTTGTTTGTTATAAACAAGCCCCAAGACGGGGATTATTAAAAAGATTTATGTGAAACTTGGTTTTGGATATAAGAATGTGCATTTCCAAAGGATTAAATGGTAAATGTTTATGGACATGAAAATGTCCAATACTCAAGTATTTTAATGAAATGTGTTTTAGGACATATGAATGTCCATTGTCAAGAAAGTCATGCCAAAAATGTATTGAGACATCAAATGTCTCTTAGCTAAAGGAATTTTATGATGGAAAATTATTTTTGGGCATAAAAATGTCCTTTGCCAAGAAAGGCTTATGTAAATAATGTTTTAGGGCATGAGAATGTCCTCCTTTGCCAAAGAATTTATGAGAAAAATATTTTGGATGTAAAACGTCCACTGGCAAAAGATGGTTTTATGTAAAGATCTTTGAACATTAGAAATGTTCATCTAAGATCAAAGGAAATTAATTAAGGAGGGTAAAACGTATATGTTTTGCCCTCCTTAACAAGCCCAGACGTGGCTTGTAAATGATTTTAAGAATATATGTTTTATGATAAGGTATAAGGAGATGGAACTGTCCTTATGAATAAGGATTTCATGATTATGTTTTAGGACATATGAATGTCCTCAAGTAAAAAGGTATTCAAAATGGTTAAGAAAAATATTTTCAAGGAAGTCTTGTCCTAAAAGATAATGCTTGCTTACTGAGTTGTCACTCACGTTTTGTTTTCCTAAACCTTAGACAGGTACCGGGGAACTCAAGAAGATGCGAACCAAAGCAGGTGAAGAAAAGGTAGGTGACGGTAGCCTTGTGAGCTATAAGAAATGGGATAGCATGGTTTGAAGTGCTAAGGTATGTTTATGTATATGAACTTATTTAGAATTATAAGTTCTATGTGATTCAATGATTGAGCGTATGTATGTGTGGAATGTAAATGTCATTGTAGAAAAGTATGAAGAGATGCTATGAATGAGATGATGAAATTTATTACAAGTGTATTACCGCTTGTATGATGTATGATGTTGATTGTAAAGAAATGATTGATGAATAATGGTATGAAATATAGAGATATGAACGATGATGAACGAAAAAAAAAAATTTGGACGAGATCCAATTAAGAACCACCGCGTGATCAGGGCAACAATCATGATTCACATTTACTAATTAATAAGGTCTTGAGGTAAGGAAGTGACGTCTCGGTTTGGGCGCCACAAAACCATAACATAATTCATATACAACATTAAATAACTATTTAATGTCATCATTCATATAACCATTCAACCCTTAGGTTCACACACAGGTACTCATAGAAATTCATTCATCCTTGAATCTCCACCTATGCTCCTTGCCTCCTTCCTTTCACCTGTCTTTCGGTTTGGAAAACAAAACGTGAGTCGAAACTCAATAAGCAATCTTAGGGTTTTCAGGCAATTCATTTTAAAGGCAATATTTTTTAAAAATATTTCTCTCCATTCAGTAGAGACGCTTAGCAAGTGATCAACTACCTGCGAAGCAGAAATCTTTTCATAAAACTTTCATAAATATTTCATAAACATTGGATGTGCAAATTCATCATTTTCATTCATGACATTATCCTTCATGTGATGGTACGCTAGCATGGGGAACATTCCTTCATGACATGATCCTCTCCATCCTTGGCGCTAGACCTTCTGACTTGGCCTCATCAAGGGGGACTCTTTATCCACTTACTACCTCGACTAACCTACTTGACATCCATTTCATGCATGACCTTTAGTCACCCCGGCATTATATACCTCTTACACATGATATCTTTTCATTCTCATGTAGAGAATTCTTTGCACCATCCCTTTTAAACATTGTTTCAAAGAACCATCGTATAAATCCATACTTCATCATCTTTCATAAATACTTTCGAAACGATAAGCAGTTCATTAAAAAAACATTTCAATACATCGAGATAAAGGAATGGTCATCCTTAAATACCTTAGAAAGTATTTGAAACAAAACTCATTTAGAAAGCTGCTTGCTTACCTTGATTGCTTAGCTTTCTGTTTAGCTTATCTCTATGTCTTTGCCTATACATATAAGATTGACATAGCATTCATATACTTTCCATTTGCTTGCATTCAACTTAGTTTTCCAACCCATTTTCATTAACATTCATAACCCACTTGAATTCCAAGTCAGGTGTACATGCACAACATAACTTATGCATCATATCATTTATTTCACCATATGTTTAATACCCACATTTAGGGTATCATTCACATATATCATTACACATTCATTAGTCATTCATTAGACACCATATGGAATAATAAACTTCCAACTTATCATTTTTCACATATTTTTCACAATTCACACATTGTGCTTATTCTTAAGCACTTAGTTAATGTCCTAAACCTCAAATATTAATCTCAAAATTTGAGATTATCATTCTTGATCAAAAGAGTAACATAATCCATGTTTTTAATCATATTTGCATGCATTTTTTCATTTTAATAACTTGCATAAATCATTTATCATTTTCTCATGTCTATCTCTCCATACATGTCCATTTCTCAACACATAAATCATGTGTTTCTTAAAATATTTCAACACAGAAACTTATGTCCTTAATCAACATGATTAAAGCCCTTAATTAACATTTAATTTATGGTCTAATTTTGGATTTTCAATCCATTCATAATAGGGTTCCAAAACAGCAACTTTGGGACCCGTTTTTCATCCTTTCAACGCCTCTTTTGATACTTAAATCAAAACAGTTTTCTAATCCATAAATTCCAGAAATTCATCATGCTTTTCTTAACCCAAATTTATGGTATTATCACATATTTAAAATCCAAAATTCGTTTTCTTCCTTAACAACAATATTCTTACACATATTGGGTATCCATTTGACCCGTTTTGACGTGTCCAAATATATGTCTATAAAATTAGATTTAGGGCTAATATTTTAAATCCTTTTGCATACCCAAATTACCTTAAACATGGGGTATTTTACCCTCCATGACATCCATAAATCGTGTAGGTTAATTCATGTATCATTTTTAACATATAAACGTGGAAATCAGGTCATATGCATAACCCTAATCCATATTCTTTCTAAAAATAATAACTCATGCCTAAATCAACATATATACTTAATTTGATCATGAGTTATCATAATCATAATAACAATTCAATACAGCAACATCATATATGAACTTAAGCAAATTTCAATTGAGTTTATCACTCATATTCAACCTTAATCACCGTTTTCTTCCACTTGAACCCTTAATTGCATACTTGTCATTAAATCCCTATTAAATACCCAAATCAAGGGCATCATGAATCATCCTTTAAGGGTTCAATATGAACCAAATTCTTGATTCATAAGTTGAGGTGAAAAACATAGAATTAAGGAACTCAAATCATGGGGTATATTTACATAAATTGGTTCCAACTTGAACTCCACTTTTCTAGCTTGAATTCCTCTTCTTTCTTCCCCTTTTTCATTCTCTTTTTCTCCTTTTTTTTTTTTGCTTTCCTTGCTGCTGGAATGTTGGGTTGTGCACTTTTGGAATTTTAGGGGGTTCGCTGCTTGACATTTTTCTCTCTCCAACCCTTAACCATATGGACGTTCCCCTCATATATGGCTGGATTTTTTTTAGCCTTGTGGGCCCCATTTAGCAGCTAATTAAAGCATGCTTATCCCCTTTGATGACATGGAAAAATATCATCCATTTAAATTTGATAATTATCTAAATAAAATCCATTAAAATCCATGTCATTAAGGGACCATAAATCTGTCCACCATTCAATGTCAAAATGCAGCAGCTTTGGCACATTTTTCCACACCTAAGTCATTTTAATTTATGGGTATTTAATCACCCTAGCTAATATCCTTCTTAGGGGACCATTTAGCATATTTTAAAAAATCATAAAAATCAGATATGCAGCCTTGGACGTCCACTTATCTTGCTGTCCATTTATTGTCCATGTGATCATGTCCATATGCAGCTGCCCCTTTTGCATTTTTTCCCCAAAATTGCAGCTTTAATTAATTGACAATTAATCACCCTAGTAATTAGATTTTTTAGCTGTCCATTTAGAATTTAAAAAAATCATAAAAAATTCCAAAAGCTACCTTGATCGTGCACCTCTCATTGCTTCCATATTGCTGTCCACTTGATGGGGTCCACTTATCATTGAATTTTTGGCATTTTCTTGCTACAAAAATCAACCAAAATCATGACCGCTAAACACCCTATCTGCCTAGGTAATTTAATTGCATATTTTACATTTTTTAAAAATAAAAAATTCCATGCAACAGCCCCTTTGGACGTCCTTAAGTTGCCACCTATTTCATACTCCTTTGAGCTAGCCCATTAGCCAGTAAATCATGTCAATAATCACTTGATCTTATCATGGATTTTGTCATTTTAAATAATTCATAAAATTCATGTGTAATTATCTCCTTTTGACACCTCATTTATGCCATTAATTATTTAATTAATCACTTTAACTTTAACATTAATACAAGCTTACTTTATAGTGCACAAAAGTCAAAGGTATACACCTTTTTTCATTCAGCCATGATCCCATCATACTTATCTTAATCCAAGCCTCTCATTGCATTGATCCCGTAATTTTAACTGTTCATTTTAAATTTCATCTCAATCCGACTTTTCTAGCTCAATCTATGACCATTTGAAGTCATCCTTGGATTTTGGACTGTAATGATCGATTTTCATATTAATTCCATCCAAATTTTCATAATCTAACTTTTCCATAAGATTAAGCATGAAATTATGTGCTTTCCTTTCAATTTTCATCTTAATCCGCCTTATAGGCGTCAAGTTGTGAATTTTCTAACATTTTCCAACTTAACCCTATAATTAACCTCTTAATTTCCATTAATTTAATTTAGAACACACTTTCACATATCAATCTTCATTAGACCGCTTTAATCATATTAGCCTCTCTGAACTTATAACGATTGATTTAATCATTATTCACAACCTCTGACCTAATTACCATAAATCATCAATATTGTAAATAAATCATTCATAATTCCACTGAATCATACTTATGCATAGACATGAACCCTATGTAGGTCATCTACAATGTAAACAAATTTGGGGGTTATTTTTTGGACATCCATAATGAATGCTCCCAACGAGGCATTACAAGTAAACATTCATGATAAATCCAAGAAAATTGTTGGAAAGTAAAAGAATTCTATCTATAAATTTGAGTTAAGATGGATTTTATTGAAAAGTGTGATTGGCCAATTTTCTGAAGAACAAGCGATGAATCAATCTTCAGCCCACGTAGATAAATATATAATTTACTGCAAGGGGAGAATGGGAAACACCCCCCACAAGCACAATGATATCAATAGGTACTAGAGGTAGAAATCAGGGCAGGCGGTACCGTGTCAAGGTTGCCTAACCATAACCCTCCTTTTAAAAATTCAGTCTGATCATATTTTTATACTAGGTCAAGACAAGGTCAATTTGACGCTTAATTATTTTTAGTAAGTCCTGGGACAAACTTCGGGTTGGTATGAAACTGGTTTTGAGTAAAAATTAAGGGTCAAATAAGATAATTTTAAGAATTTATATACCTATCAAATATAAAGATACATATATACTAAATTTAATTGTTATATGCTTCAATATTTTATCAATTATTAAAAACCATATCATTACTAAAATAAAATATGAGAAAATATAGTATAAATTTATTAAAATAAGTTAATATAAAATTACGATTAAGAGTTATATATGTGCAAATTCCCGTTATTGATTCTTATATTGTCTTTTGGGTAAATTGATTCTTCTGCTGTTGATATAGTTGATCATAAAAAATGTGAAAATTTTGAAAGAAAATAATAATAAGATTTAAACAAAGGCCTATAATTTTTAATAAATTAATATATGTGGGGTGGGTCGGGACATCGTCGACCCACCTCGACCTTATCTTTGAATTCAGGTCAAAATTTCTGACTCATCCTTATATTGCGTCACAAATTTTGGTTTTATCCAATCAAAAATAGGTCGAGGTTAGACCGGGTCACGGTCAAACTGCCCAAATTCCTACCCCCAATAGGTATATGTTGCAATTGTTATATATTAGAAAGAAGAGTGAATCCTTACAATCAATGCACATACCCTCGTTGTAAATGCTTTGCCCGGTATCCTTGCTCTATAATAAAACTTGCGCAAATTTTAAGAAAGATGTAAAACAAATTATGCTAATAAAAAATTTAGGATAACTAAAAGTAAAATATACGTACTATTAAAAAAGACAACTTAATTAGTAGTTAAGTTCGCCAAGCTTCAAATTTAACGATATGAAGGATTCCAAAAGTATTCGTCTAAGCATATTTTTTCATAAAATGGATATGAATTTGAATTTCATGTCTATAATTCTGGTAAGGAAATCAAAATAGATGCTTAGGCTCTATATTCCCTAGGGAAAGGGATTAAGAATGGAAATTTTTGGAAGAGTAAGTGCAATAAAAGCCAGGTAGGTGATCCACAATTTGAGTGGAGCACTTTAGTTGTTGTATTGAATAGCTATTAGGGGCATTGGCTTATTGAAGGTATAGTAGTCATAGCTGACTACTGGTTTCATGCATGCTTACCAACATTATTGTTGTGCATGCACCTAGCTAAGGATGTACTTGTCCTACCGATAAATGCTCATACCCAGTTTCTGAAAGAAAGAGGTGTAAATGGCCATATGATTAATTGGTTTAATTTCTTTCAATAGCAGTTCTATTGGTAAAATCTTCATTTAATTGTACCTGATACTTTATTTTTCAAAAAATAACCTAACCTAAAATAATACTAGAATAATTTGGTTCGAGTTGAAAACCAAGTTAGTAGATCCATCAAATTATTCAAACAATATATTATCCAAGGTAAGAACAATTAAACTAGACTGTGAAAAGCATTTCCTACTAAATAGAAAATTAATTACTTATACGAAGATGCCAGATGAGACTAGCACAATTGGCAAAGAGTTCCGCCTATGCATGAGAAGTCTCGATTTTCAGTCCTGGTAAGAGGAGTTTATTTTCCATTTTCAGAGTAATGTTTATAGGAAGATCAATGTGAAACTCGGATTACTTTGAACTTTAGTAAATGCAATTTGACATTTGTATGAAGGAAAATAGTGTTAAATCACTTACCCTTTGCCTTAAATGAATGAAATTAGGAAGATTAATGATGCAAGGTGATTAAGTTAATCATTTTGATTAACTTAGAAAAGTATGCACAAAGAGACAAAAATGTGTGTAAAGAATGCTTAGATGGCATGCATAATTAATGTCATTTTTCATTTTATTTTGATTTAAATACTTGATATATTAATAACTTATGATATATAAGGTGGATTGACATGAAATTTTAAGGAAAAACCTAAGTTAATATGCCTACAAGATAAATGGATTAGATCATGAAAATGGTAATTAGAAAGTTGTTAAATGACTAGGAAATTTCATGAGAATCTTGTGAATTAAATCCAAATGATAATAACTTAGCCTATACTTATCATTTTAAGATGAAATTTTTTAATGAATGGCCAAGTTAATGAGCCCTATGATATAAATGATTTGACTATGTTAAACTTTGTTAGAAAACCCTAAATGACATTGTATTAAGTGTGATTAAAAATTAATGATGAGATGGTTTTGGGGTCATTGACTTATGTGAACAAAGAATGAATTGTCATAAATGAAAAGTGACATTTTATTAACTTAGGAAAAGTGTCAATCTAGGGAGCATAGAGCAAGAGTTAAATTCAAACCAAAAAGTGGAAATTGACTTTTGCAACCCCATGTGAACTTACGGCAAGCTTAGCATTAAATGGGCAGATTTTTAACTAAATAAAAATGCAAGAAAATCACATGATAATGCAATTGAGAAGGACACTTGGACAGTCCAAAATGGACAGCAATAAAGGAGTGATGGATGGCTCTTATTAGGGCATCAATTAATTAAAATAAAATATTTTATTAAACCACTAAAAATAGGTGGCAATATGAGATTAATTTTAGCAAACTATAAAAGGGAAAAGGGGTTGCAAGGGGGATGTTTTTAGCTTGGCAAAGAGGGAAAAATGGAAGGAAGAAAAAGAGAAGAAGAAGAACAAGGGTAGCTTGGATGGTTTCAAGGAAAGGAAATTCATCTTCAAAAATTCAGGTAAGTAGTTTCCCTTAATGACATATAGAAGTGGGAATTAAAATTTTTAATTTTAAGTATATACGATAATGTTGACGTCCAAAACAATAGGCTCATTTATAAATTTCTAGCCCATGCTATATTTAAATGATGCCCAACTAAGTATGAATGTTATGGTCTAATTAAATTGCAACAAGTTAAGGAATTTTATATATAGCATTTATTGATATGTTTCTATGTATTTAATGGGGTGGGACGTCCCTGATATGAGTTGATTATAAATTTCTAAAATTTGCATTTGATTGCCCAAGCTATTCTTGGTTTATGTTTAATATTATGATGGTTTATAAATATTTAAAGTATGATTAAATAGCTCCTTGAATGCTTGATAAATGTTTAAGCAAGATAGGCTATTATATAAGTTAAGTATTGATAATTACAAGTGTTAAATGAATCATGTATATATACTTTATGTATGGAACGACCTAGCTAGGTGTACGGAAGCAAAAATTTGTTTATATACATATAAGTTAATCCCATGATTAAACAGATGATGAGTGTTAAATTTTGGGAATTAAGAACTAGTGATTAAGGATTACTGCATATATGTTGGATTAAGTTGTAAGTATGGGAGCAAAATGTAGTTGAATTGATGCCAAATAGGGCTATATTAATGAGGGATGAGAATTCCATAAATTTATTAGAAATTAAATTACTAAAGGGTGTATGTTAACCCTTGAAATGGTTACAAGTATTGACAATTAATAAATTGGCAAATAGGTATGCAAAAAGTGCAACTTGAGAAAGATTTAAGACCAATGTAGGGGTGTAAAGGGCTGTTTTGGAAAATGGGTATAAATTCCAGAAATTTTAATTGCAAATAACTTGAAATGGATTAAGAATGAAAGGTTTAAGTAAATGCAAAAGTTTTATGCCTTAGATTTAGATTTGGATAGGATAAGTAATTAACCATTGAGATTATATAGGTATGTGATTACTTCAGTAATACATAGAGGAAATATATGATAAACATGAAGAGAACTATTAAAATTAACTTGCAAGCATCGAATGCAAGTTGCAATTAGGTGATATAAACATTGAGACTAAAGAGTTAAGAAAAGTTTATCTCAAAGAAAAAAATTTGTTAAAGTTGGCTTGATATAGACCATAAGAGGGTTAGGATTAAGTGATAAATATGAATTAATACAAAGGATAAAGCATTGCAAGCATATTTTATTATATAAATATATAAGTGATCATTTTCACTTATTTAGAAAAAAACAAGGAAATATTCGAGGGAACTAGTTGAACTTCCCACAAGTAAGCGAGCCTTAGAAAGTTTGAGGCTTTTATTAAAAGATATTTGAAATAAAGAAAAACTTTTAAAAATGTCATTTGTTTCACAAATAATGTATTATTTGAAAATTGTTTACTTTCAAATGTTTGAATGATTTATTAGATGCAAAGTCTTGAAATCGCTTAGCTTTTCAAATGATTAAATGACTTGTTGTGCATTTTATTCAGATAATGTTTAAGGGTAGCCATCTTAAAAATGTGATGTGAATACTGTTTCACCAATTGTGATAAAATAATTATGTCAAGCCCTCAATTTGAAAGAAAAAAAAGATCATTGTGCTACTCTATAAAATCATGCTAGCATGAGAGTGTGAATATGAATGTGAATGATGCATGGTGCGCACAAGGATCCAATATTAGGTAGGGGTGGGAATTGGGGCGGGTCGACCCGTGACCCGACTTTAACCCGACCCGTTTTTGGCCGAATAAAATCAATATATTTTTGACCCGGTATAGGGATAGGTCAGAAATTTTGACTTGAATTCAAAAATATGGTCGTGGTGAGTCGACCATGTCCGGACCTTAACAGTCCGACCCGCCCCGCATATATTAATTTATTAAAAATTATAAGTCTATATTTAAATATTAATATTATTTTCTTTCAAAATTCTCACTTTTTTATAATCAACTCTATCAACAATAGAATAATCAATTTATTCAGAAAGCAATATAGGAATCAATAAAATTTGTACATATATAACCCTTATATGTAATTGTATATTAACCTATTTTAATAAATTTATACTATATTTTCAAATGTTTTATTTTCTTAATTATGTTTTTAAATAATTAGTAAAATATTGAAGCATATAATATTCAAATTTAGTACAGATGTATACTTATGTTTGATAGGCATATAAATTCTTAAAACTATCTTATTTGACCTATATTTTTTACCCGAACCGCTATCCCGAAACCGGTCCAATAACAACCCAAAGTTTGTCCTGGAACCTATTAAAAAAAGTGAGGGTCAAACCAATCTTGTCCCGACCCGGCATAAAAAAGGGTCAAACTCAATTTTTAAAAAGTAGGGTCAGGGTTGGGCAAACCTTGACCCGGTATGGCCGGCCTCGATTCCCACCCCTAGTATTAGGTCCATGTAGGAGTAACACATAATGGGCCCTCTTCTATATGTGATCGAGTTGCTAAAGCTTCAAGATCGGGGCACTCCCCCTGAAATGGGAGAAGAATGAATGGATGGTCGCCTAGCTAGCGTGCCAACATATGAATGGTTATGTTTGAATGAAAGTTTTCTTTTCTATGAGTAGATGATCACTTGGTTAGTATCACTATCGAATGGAAAGGAAAGCATTTGCATATATTTTGTTTATGAAAATCTCAAGATTCGAACATGTAAAGGTTTTATTAAAATGTTTATATGCAATTGCTTGCATGAATTGTCTATATGAAAGTGTTACAAAAAAATATTTTCTTATTGAGTTAATCACTCTTGTTTCATTTTTTCCAACCCTAGACAGATGCAGTACAAGATATGAGAAGAAAGAAAGTTTCCATTGAGAGAATTTTAATGTTATATCTTATATGTATTTATGGCATGGATAGAAACTGTGTATCGGATGAATGGTAATCAAATTGAGGATAGTTTTGGTAAAAAGTTGACATGCTCTAAACTCCATGTAAATTTAAAGGTTAAATGTATGATTATGTGTAAACTGAAAGTAAGGTGATATCTAAATGTTGATACTAGATTTAGATAATTTTTATTGAATTGAGCAAGTGATCTCATGTTAATGATATAGGTATAATCAATTACAAGTACATGTTGCTTATAAAAGAATGAATTGAAATGAAAAAAAAATCCCGCTAAATGAAATAGATATAAAAAAATTAAATTCAAAAAAAAAATCCTGCCGCGTGATCAGGGCAACAATCCTGTGTCACATTTACTAATCAAAAATGATCCCGAAGTAAGGCTCCAGGTCCCAGGGTCGGGGTGCCACAATCAATTAAAAAATAAGACTAATGAATATCTTAAAACCTAAAAATAAAATATTATCAATGATGTTAGCTTAGAAAGTCTCTCTTTAATACGTGTAGCATATAAAAAAATCTATTGAGAGGCAAATTAATTCATTTCTTTTTCTATTTAACAACATGTAATAATTTTGAGCAGTACCCAAGGATGGCCAACTGAACTAGTGAGCTAACTAGTGGGGCAGTAGGCTAGCTATACATATCAGTCAGTCATGTGTGGGTATTGGGCTAGAACATATAGGGCTAGGAACTAGGAAGGAATTTGTAGATACTCCTTTTAGCAACAATTGACCCACTAGCTCTTTCCCATGCTATAACTCTTGATGTGACGCGGCGACTACTTTTAAGCAAAGCTACAAAAGACTTACCCACCCAAACCTATTGTGAAACCCCGACTATATACGCGTCATTTCGAGTTGTAAACCCTAGATTCTTTTGTAAATATTTTTATGATAAATGAAAATTCATGAATTATATTGATGGATATGTGTATTGGAGATTAGAATAATGCAATTAAGAATTTAACCCACATGAATAGTGCACATGAATAGTAACTAAGGATTAAGACACGTGATTAAGAGTTAATCACTTGGATTAACCTAATCACAAAAAGATAAAATAGAGATTTAATCACTACAGGACGAAATAGCAATTCTTTTTGTTCTTTTAATCCAATTTTGGATTTTAGTAGAAAATTAAAGAAAAATTCATAATTTGCAATCCGGGCGTCGGATTTCGATGAAATTTTTTATGGATGAATAAAAATTCATGATGAACAAGATGAATGGGTTAAGATGTGATGAAAATCATAAATCAAGGGTCAAGATGAAACGTCAAATGGTGATAAAAAAGTAACTTATCTTTTTCATTAATGTTACTTTTGACTTTTTATTTAAATAAATAATAAAAAATTAAAAAATTAAATAAAAGGCAGCTATGGCAGGGACGTTGCTGGGGGGTGGTTGGAAAATTTGACCAAATCAATGGTCGATGATCATCATCATCCAAAATCAACGATTAGGATTTATTTATCTTAAATTAAATAATTTTAAAAATGAAAAAATAAATAAATAATAGGGCTACATAGGGTGGGCTGGAGCAGGAATAGGGTGGCAGATCTTGGCTCAATGCATTTTTTAAAATTATAAAAAAATACATTTTTATAATTAAATACACCAAGCAAGGGGGTAAAATCCAATTTGATGAAAAATTAAAAAGTATAAATAGGGAAGCAGGGGGGGACGTCCAAGGCATCATTTCTCCCAGCTCCGCTTGAGAAATCCCAGCTCTCAAACCCTCCCACACGTCCAAGGAAGAAGAGGAGAAAGTAAGAGAGAGAAAGTGTGCGAAAAAGTGGGATATCTCCACTTTGGGTAAGTGATTTCTACCCAAATTTATTTTGGATGTTAAGTAGGGTAAAACCATGCTTAGATAATTTCTAAGCATGAGAAAATAAGTATAGTAATAATTCTTAATCGGAATTATGTCAAAACATCAAAAATTTGGAGCAAAGATGGAGCATTCGGGAAGATAGCATATGATATGTGAAAATAATGCTCCAAAATTTATAAATAATGATTTGGAATGTATCAATATGGTAAATATGATGTTGGAATACTGATATATTAATTTCATGATCTTTGGAATTAAGGATTATGCTTAAGTGAATTTATGTTGATTTTTAGTATATGAAGAAAGTGATTTATTTAGCCAAGTAAATGATGATAAATTCAAAATTTATGGATTTTCCCATGATATACTAAGCATAAGCTATATCATGATTTTTTTTATTTTTGAAAAAATGTCAATTTTTGGAACCCATGAACAGTAACCACGTCGCGTGAAGAGTAACCTCGGATGAATAGTAATTTGCTACAGTAAACAGCGTGATTTTGGAGAAGATTTGAGATTAATATTTAAATTTAAGGATGAAATTTTTAAAGAATTTATGGATAAAAATATCCGTAAAAAGAAATAATGTCCAAATATTATAGAGCATGCATGGGAAGCAGCTTGAATAGAAGAAATAAAATATCCTTTTTCCTTGAATAGGAAAAGGAAAAGAAAAGGTCGAGGATACCCACTGAGAAGGTAAGCAAGTTATATGTTTTGCAAATTATTTCCAAAATGCTTGAAGTTGTTTGTGAATTGCTTTATGAAATTTATTTAAGGTTGGCCATACCTATAACTGCTTTACATGAACTGAAGTACGTTTGTTAAATTGTTTATTAAATGCTTTTTATGAAATTGTGTATGATTTACAAATATCATGTCGGCATGTGTATGTAAATGAGCATGTGCACGAGGAATAGGTCATAGTTAA
This sequence comes from Annona cherimola, assembly GCA_030490835.1. Classification (NCBI taxonomy): domain Eukaryota; kingdom Viridiplantae; phylum Streptophyta; class Magnoliopsida; order Magnoliales; family Annonaceae; genus Annona; species Annona cherimola. The sequence continues at coordinate 50,415,109 of CM059972.1, read as the reverse complement.
GGTAGTGAGCAGACCGGATGTCCCCCTCACTATTGCCAAGTCGCTTATATAGGCCTAGGCCGACAGCGACCTCCCTGAGATGGGAGCATGTATGGGATGGGCGCCTAGCTAGCGTCGCATCTAAAGGAATGTCATGAATGTTATGTATGCATTGCATTTGCATTTTATGAAATGCATGAAAATGATTGAAAAATTATGTATGGCTTGCTTATTGAGTATTATTACTCACCCATGCTTTTTCAACAACAAACAGGAAATGATGATGAAGGCAGCATGCCAAAGGATATGTAGTGTTTGATATGAATGTTGTATATGTAAATTTTATGTAAAGACAATGATGATAATTTTGAGATGAAAATGAATATTTTTATTCCAATGGAAATATTTATGGAACAGTTTTTTATCATAACTGTGACATGTGAAATATATTTCACGTTGGATGAATGATGGAAATTTTCCATGTATTGATGTTATATATAAAAAAAGAAAAACTCCTACCATGTGATCAGGGCAACAATCCTGAGTCACGTTTACTAATAAAAAATGATCCCGAAGTAAGGCTTCTACGCACCTTGGTTCGGGGCGCCACAGAAGTTAGTATCAGAGCATGGATTGGAAAATAGGCAGAAAAGGAAAGAAATGATCAAGTTAAGATATATGAAATTATGATTATGATCCATTGATTTATTATTGATGACAATGTATAATATATGTGAATTATATGATCATGTGACTATGATATGATAAATATTGATGTTATACTATCGAATGTTTTGTGAAGTTAAAAATGCCGCTCACCAGAGCTAGAGCAAGAGCTAACAAAGGAAAGGTCCGATGGAAGAATCAGTCGATCAGGCAAGGGGCGAAGCCAGTAAAACAACTAGTAGGGCAGAATCCGAAGAGCAAACCTATAGGACCCGCCCATGGCGAGAGAAAAGCCCTAGACCTCAAGCAGAGGTCAACATAGAAGAAAGAATAGCTGCAGAAATTGAGAAAGCTATGCAGCAATGGACAGCCCAGGCTGCTGGTTTATTATAGAAAATATGAAACTAGCAGGCCCCAGCATCAAGAGGAGACGGGAAAAGACCAGGTCCTTCGGCCAACCCCGGCACGTCAAGGGGAATGGAGGATAGTCTCCTTGAGGCTGACAGAAAGGCTATCAATGCCTTTCTTGCCCAGCGTCCGCTCAAGTTTGCAAGGGAACCAGACCCCCTCATTGTAGAGCAGTGGATAACAGAAATTAAGAAATTATTTAGAATATCACCCTGTAATGATCAATAGAAAGTGTTGTGCGCTACCCACCTACTGGTTAAAGATGCTTATGAATGGTCGGAAACGCTAATGATCACTATGCCACATCCAGAGCAAGTTACGTGGCATGATTTTTTGGAAGAATTCAATAAAAAATATCTCCCTGTAGGGCTACAGAGCCAGAGGGTGATAGAGTTCGAAAAACTTTACCAAGGTAGAATGACAGTCACAAAATATGCCACAAATTTCAACGCCTTGGTAAGATACGTGCCATGGATTGCCAATGTGCTAGAAAATAAGGCACAAAGTTTTCAGAGGGGACTAAGGTCCCAGCTAAGAGAGGGGTTAGCCCCATTGTTAATAAAAGACTATGCCTCTAGCATTGAGAGGGATAGGGTATTAGAAATGGAGTCAATGAGGACTCAAGAGCTTAGACAAGCTCAAAAACAATTCTTTTCAGCCTCCAAGGAAGGTGAGGCTAATAAAGGAAAAAGGGTAATCGCCGAGAGAAAGAAGATCGGCGACATGAGACAGAACACCTCGACTTGCAAAACTTGCCACAAACTCCATTCAGGCGAATGTTTACAAGGAATGGGGAAATGCTACAAGTGTGGCCAAGCTGGTCATGTGGCCCGGGACAGCGGGACCGACAAAGCCAAAATAATAAAGTGCTTCAACTGTGGTCAAGTTCGACACATTTCACCCAATTGTCCAAATAAGCCACAAGGAGCACCAGCCCGAGGGAGGCTGGCCCAGCAAAAGGTTCTCGCCATCGCCAACCAACCCAGTATTGCTGCCAACCCAGTGAGTGTCCAAGCCCTCACTCAAACAGAGTCACGGGAGATGGAGGAGAAAATGATTACAGGTATGATTGACATTTTAGGAAATCCTGCAGTAGCTTTATTTGATTCTGGAGCTACGCATTCGTTTATATCATACCAATTCGTAGTCACACACACACTTCGGGTAAAAAAAACCAGTAGTACTATATATGTAGAATCCCCAGTATATAGGTTGGCAAGTATATATCAAATTTGCAAGGCATGTCCTATCAGGATAGGAACAAAAATATTGGAAGCTGATCTCATCCTATTGCCAATGACAGAATTTGATGTCATACTAGGGATGGATTGGCTAAGTCAATAGGGTGCAACAATTGACTGCAGAAATAAGAAATTGCAATTTGAAGCACCAAAAGACGAAATAGAAATCAATAAAATAAGATAGCTAGAAAACACAATAAGGATGGTATTAGCTATGAAAGCAGCTAAGCTGTTATGCTAACAATGTACAGCCTATCTGGTCTCTATAAACACAATAAAAAGTGATGGGGTACCTATGGATCAAATTCCAGTGGTAAAAGAATTTCCAGATATTTTTCCAAAAGAATTATGTAGTTTACCACCGGAAAGAGAAATGGATATGGAAATAGAAATTATTTCAGGGACAGCCCCAGTATCTAAGGCCCCATATAGGATGGCACTAGCCGAATTGGCTAAGTTGAAAGTACAAATTCAAGATTTATTAGATAAATGGTTTATTAGACCCAGTGCATCACCTTGGGGAGCTCTAGTACTATTTGTAAGAAAAAAGGATGGGAGTTTGAGACTCTGTATTCATTATGGAGAATTGAATAAGGTAATAGTCAAAAATAAGTACTCACTCCCAAGAATAGATGATCTTTTTGATCAATTAAAAGGAGTTTCGACATTTTCAAAAATTGATTTACAGTCAAGGTAACACCAGTTGAGGATATGTCCAAAGGACATCCATAAAACAATATTCAAAACAAGATATGGCATTACGAATTCTTAGTCATGTCATTTGGACCAACGAATGCCCTAGCTGTGTTTATGGATATGATGAACAGGATTTTTCAAGAATTTTTAGATCAATTTCTGGTGATATTCATTAATGATATATTGATTTATTCAAAGATAGAAAAAGAGCATGAGAAGCATTTAAGTATAGTATTGAAAATTCTCCGAAGGGAAAAATTATATGCTAAATTCAAGAAATGTGAATTTTGGTTGAAACAAGTAGCCTTTCTCGGCCACAGTATATCCAAGAAGGGAGTACAGGTAGATCCTCAAAAGATTGAGGCAATAACAAAATGGCTACAGCCAACAAATATCATGAAAATAAGAAGTTTTCTAAGGCTAGCTGGCTACTACAGGAGATTCGTGGAAGGATTCTTACAATTGTCAGCTCCACTCACAAAGCTGACAAGAAAAAGAGTTTGGTATGAATGGACATAGGAATGTGAGAATGGCTTCTAGGAGTTAAAGAAAAGACTATTAAAAGCTCCAATTCTAACACTACCTACGGAGAAGGAAGGGTTTGTGATCTATAATAATACCTCAAAGAAAGGATTAGGATGTGTATTGATGCAAAATGGAAAGGTTATATCATATGCATCCAGGCAACTCAAGCCAAATGAGGTAAACTATCCAACCCATGACTTAGAATTGGCAGCAATAGTCTTTGCCTTGAAAATTTGGAGATATTATTTATATGGAGTTAAATGTGAGGTCTATATTGATCATAAAAGCCTCAAGTACATTTTTACTCAAAAGGAGTTAAATATGAAGCAAAGAAGATGACTCGAGTTACTTAAGGATTATGACCTCGATATTTTATATCATCCAGGCAAAGCTAATGTAGTAGCTGATGCACTAAATAGAAATGTTAGCTTAGCACATCTTATCACAAAGGAAGAAGAGCTACTACAAGAATTGAGACAATTAGAATAAATTGTAAGCCCACCTGGGGTACAAGTTAGCTTGTATCAATTACAAATCTAGTCGAATTTATTTGAACAAATTAAAATAGCTCAACAAGAAAATGTGGAATTAAAGAGTTATGTGGAGAAAATGATCAAGAAAAATCCCACTGAATATATACAAGATGAACATGGGATATATAGATATAGGGGTCGCCTATGTATACCCAATCAAGAGGAAATAAAGGAACGGATATTGAAAGAAGCACATTTCTCTTCATTTTTGATGCATTCGGGTAGCACCAAGATGTATTAAGGCATCAAAAGAATGTATTGGTGGAATAATATGAAGAGAGAAATTGCTGAATGTGTGGCTAAGTACTTAACATGCCAAAGTGTTAAGGATGATCACCAAAAAACCCCTAAAAAATTACAGTCGCTAGAAGTCCCAGAATGGAAATGAGATGATATTACTATGGATTTTATTGAAGGGTTGCCAAAAACCCAAAATGGAAATGATGCTTATGGGTAATAGTTGATAGATTATCAAAAGTAGCTCATTTCCTAGCTATCAAGAAAAATTTTACTGCTGCACGATTGGCTAAGATTTATTCTAAGGAGATAGTGAGACTGCATGGAGTACCTAAGTCAATAGTTTCCGATCGAGATTCCAATTTTACGTCTCGATTTTGGAAAAGTTTACATCAGACCTCAGGTACACAGCTAAAATTCAGTACAACATTTCATCCTCAAACTGATGGGCAGACAAAAAGGGTAAATTAAATAGTTAAGGATATGCCGAGGATGTGCTCAGTAGAATTTGGAGGATTATAGGATGAATATTTGGCTATGGCAGAGTTTGCTTATAACAACAGTTATCAAGCAAACATTCAAATGGCCCCATTTGAAGCTTTATATGGACGAAAATGCAGAACTCCTCTAAACTGGGATGAAGTAGGAGAAAGGAAGTTAGCTCCTGACCTCTCAAAGAGAATGACAGAAAAAGTTCAAGTGATTCGCCAATTGTGGCGCCCCTAACCCAAGCGTCACATCCTAAGCCTTACCTCGGGATCGGTATTGACTGGTAAACGTGATCAGGATTGTTTCCCTATCACACGGCGGGTTTCTAACGGATATTTATCCAACTAAATATATTTTCATAGGAGTCTATTTCCTCATAATTCCATTGTTGGTCCCAAGTTAATGGCAATTACCGAAGAGGGGAGGGGTGAATTGGGTAATTAAAATTTTTCAACTTAAACAGAATTTTTACCCTGGATTAATCTAGTCCCCTTTATGAAGAAACAAATGGAAAGCAATATAATGCTGAGAGCAATAAAAATCAACAAGCAAGATTTTATAGTGGTTCGGGCAACCTTCCCTACTCCACTCTTCCAAGCTCACACCTCTTGTGACTTGGGTTCCACTATGTATTTCACAAATACAACTAGAGTCACTGCTCTCTTCTAGATTCCAGCTCTATGGGGCATCAACAATTCACAGCACAAGTAGGTGACGAGTTCCAATCCAATTACATACTACTTTGCTTACACTTGATCTTAGTTACCCAAACTAAATCAAGTTCAATACAACAAGTAAAAGTAAAAGAAAGTTTCTACACGTTACTAATGTGTAGAGGCAGATTTGGCGCAGAGAAGAACTTGTAAAGCAGTCTGAAAGATTCAACGAGCGGCTCTTGGCAGTTTGAAAGCAAGGTTCTTCTTCTAGATGTTGGCTTGATCACTTAATGCTCTTAGAGATGGGAGTTATGCTCATTCAATGAATTCTCAGCTACCCTCCACGTTCATATTGAATGCCTTTTATAAATGTTAAGGGAATCCGAACATTTGGAAGTAGGTGGCGCGCATTTAATGCGCCAACGTTCGAAAAATTTCTGACCGTTGCGACCCAAGTCGCAGGTGGAGTTGACTTCGGGTGCGACTTCACCCAAGTCACAGATGGAGTCGACTTCGGGTGCAACTTCGGCTGTCCGCAACTTCTTCAAGTTCCAGTCTAGGTTGACTTGGTCCTCGACTTGACCCAAGTCGCAGGTGAAGTCGACTTCGGGTGCGACTTCACTTCCTCAGCTTTGCTTGATGAACTTGAAATCTTTAGAGATGACTTTGATCACTTGATTTTCTTCATATTGATTGTTCTCCCATTTATTTATAACTCTTGGAGCTTAGTATAATTATTCTAGCTTGAAAAACTTTAAGCTCTATATCTTGAAATCTTGAATAATAGAATCTTAGAGTGCCTAATGATGTCCAAATGTGTGCTCTTAATTTGAGTTGATGAATCCGTGCATCTTTACTTAGCTTTAGACTCATTGTGATCTTCATTTGTTCTAAGTCGAATATTTGAGTCCACATGGTCTTCAAGTTCTGCACTGAAGTCGAAGCTGGAGTCAACTTGGTCTGTGACTTCACCCAAGTCGCATGCGGAGTCGACTTGGGATGCGACTTCGGCAGCTCTCATTCTCGATTTCAACTCTGGACAGAAAATCATAGTTGAAGTCGATGCCGGAGTCGACTTGGTCTGCGACTTCTCCCAATTCGCATGCGGAGTCGACTTGGGATGCGACTTCAGCAGCTCTCGTTCTCGATTTCAACTCTGGACAGAAAATGCCTCTTGAAGTCACTGCTGGAGTCGACTTGGGGATCGACTTGGCCTAAGTCGATGCCTGAGTCAACTTGGAAATTGACTTAACCTGCCATGCTTCATTTTCTTCATTTTTATAACCTTTAATCATCTCCACACACATGTTAGTAACTAAAACTTACTCAAATTGATTTGTTAATCATCAAAACATAAACTTGGCTTATTTTCCACATGTTTCCAACAATCTCCCCTTTTTGATGATTGACAAAACTGATTTGAGTATATACCTTTCCATGACTTTAAAACATACTATTTCACCTTGTTTTGGTATCTTTAGAATAATCATAGATCATTTCCATTTTGAGCTTTAACATACATATTTCATTTCCAATAAATCACAAGTTAATACCATACAAGCATTTAAAAAATGAGACTACTCAATTCCTAATCTCTTCTCCCCCTTTTTGTCAATTGATCAAAAAATAGAGATGGAGCGGGTTAATCCTTTGAGAATGGCGGGGCTGCTCCCCCTGAACCTGTGCTCCCCCTCATCTTGTGCTTTTCTAAGTTAATTCAAGCATTCCCATATCATTTCTAATTTTATAAAATGGTTCTTTTGCTAGAGGTTTGGTAAAAATATCTGCAATTTGATCTTCTATTTTTACATATTCCAAACATATATCATGATTTTCTACATGTTCTCTAATAAAATGATGTCTTAGGTCCATATACTTGGTCCTAGAATGTAATACTAGATTTTTAGTTAAACATATTGCACTTGTATTATCACATCTAATAAGTATATCTTTAAAATCCATGTCATAATCCCTAAGTTGTTGTTTCATCCAAAGCAATTGGGCACAACAGCTCCCGGTGGCAATATATTCGGCTTCCGCGGTGGATAGATGATAAGTCTAAAAATTTTCATTTATTTTCATATTAGATTCACATTGTTAAATATTAAAATATTAATTAAATACATATTTTAAGTGGAATTTTATTAAAATCATATTTTTGATAGAGTCTTTAATTTTGCTATAAAATGGGTCATTTTGCAACATTCTTGAAAATATAAAATTATAATTCAATCCCCTAGAAAATTTTAATGTTGAAATGTGTATTAGTTTATTAATATAATTTGGGCAAATGTATAAAATCATTTAATTGGAAAAATCATAAATATATAACTATAATTATAAAAAAATATGGGAAATAAAGTAGACTATCATATTTAGATGAATTAAAATTAAGATGATAATATCAAAATTATTGATCAACGAATTAATATTTAAATTCGTACTTAAAATACATTGCAGGAACACCGAATTTTCATGCACCACCGGAGCACCTGTTATGGTGCTCCATCTTCCCCAAATCGGCAGCTACGGAAGCAACAGCTGTCCAGGTAATCCAACTCACGGCAGCAGGCATCCCGTCTTTTCCAAGCTAGCCAAGAAACTCGCTCGAATCCCCTTCCTTCTCTAAACGGCAAAATCTTTCTAAAATGACAGCACTTCATTACCGATTTCAGTCAGCTCCAAATCTTCTCCACGCCAAGCACTTCAACCCATCTTCAAACCGCTGAAAATCGACCAGCAGCCATGGAAGCACGGCCAAAGCATGGGCAGCAGCGAATTTCGGCCAGCAAATTTCAATGCCAAATTCCTCCTCTGCTTAGCTCGTCCAAAATTCCAGCATCTCGATCCCTTCGTCTCTAGCAGCTTCATCTCCATCTTTGGCGACTACTTGTCCAACCCCGAACAAGCACTGTCACCGGCAACCATGGTAGAAAACCCCATCCAAAGCCGCCACCTTCAATTGTGTCAGCCAAACCAAATCTCGCAGCAGCTCTCTTCTCCATGCCAGGCAACCTGCATCCGGCCAAAGCTCCAACCAAATGACAGCAATGAAACTGGAAGAACCAGCTGCCCTTGTTAATTCCAGCCTTCTTCGGCCACACTCAACTGCCCCTGCCCACCTCCTCTGATTTAAGCCAAGCTTCTAGCCACCAAATCGAAAAAATCCAATTTTAGGCTTGCGCCAAATCAATTTGCTATTTTCATTTTGTTCCCAGTTCGACTGTAACAGAGAACAGACCCACCCTCCATTTTCTCTCAGCAATCCCTAGCACTCTTCTCTCGCCGCCCTCGTCAGCCGTTGGCACGTCACCGATCATGCCATCCTTAGCACCAATGAGCACCGAGAATCGATAGCCCATTCAACCCATTTTCCAGCCCCTTCTCAATCGCCCAACTTCCATGAAATTCAGCCGCCTGGCAAACTTCCCATCAGCATTAACAACCAAGAAGACGGGGACCCATTTCGGAAGCACCTAGCTGTACATTTTTGGCCAGCAAATTTTGCCACTACATTTTTTCTCCTCTTCGTCGAAATAGAAGGCAAAAGCGGGAATCCCGCATCAGATTCATGCTTGGTCGTTGGGTCCCTCACATATTTATAAAAGGGGCCCTCCACTCATCCCAAGAGGACGAACACACATCACCAAGCAATCCTCTCCCTTAGGTGGGACCCATTTTGTGGTACCCCTAGCAAGGAGGTGGAGCCAAGCAATAAAATTTTCATTACGTGGAGATTTGCTCTTCATATTTGGGTGATGTAAATTTTAATTTGTTGCTTTATGGTTTGTAGTGCTTCATAGTTGTTAAATTTTAATTTGTAATTTTAAGATTAGATTTACTGCTTTATTTTCTGCTTTGTAATTTTTAGATTAAATTTAATATAATTCTCTTTCCTGTTTTAATAGTTGAATTTCATAGCTTTAATTGCTTTCTTAGAATAACTTTAATTCAGTTGTTAGTGAATTATAATTTCTTTTATTTTAGCTTTTTGTCTCGCTTTCTTTCCAACTCTTCTAATCTTTTCTCTTTCTTATTTTTCTCTCCAATTTCTTCTATTTTCTCTTTCTCTCTCTCTAACGTCTCTCTCTTCTCTTCTCTCTTTCTCTCTCTAATTTCTTCTATTTCTCTTTTCTTCTCTCTCTCTCTAACGTCTCTCTCTCTCCTCTCTCTTATTCCTCTAATTTCTTTCCTTTTTCTCTGACTTCTTTCTCTCTCTTCTCTATACCTTCTCTTTCCCTTAAAAACAATTCAAAACTACATCTCCTCTCTGTGGATTCGACCCGACTCACCGTTATTCTACACTATCACCCGCATAGTGGTAGCTTTAATGTGTTTCGGTTAATTTTAATTAAACTGGTGATCATAATGCTCTTAACGACAAGCACTTGGTGCACATCAATAGAGCAACACTAGTTTGTTTTCTTGAAAACCATGAAACCAACATGTTTCCATGAAACCAACATGTTCCACTAGTGCTTTTTCTATCTACCTTGTAACCGGCAAAATCCGCATCCGAGTAGCCGATTAGATCAAAATTAGAACCCTTTGGATACCAAAGTCCTATGTTGGTAATATCTACTAAATATCTGAAAATTCTTTTTACAGCTACCAAGTGTGATTCTTTTGGACATGATTGAAATATAGAGCACATGCAAACACTAAACAGTATATTGGGTCTAGAAGCAGTTAAATATAATAAAGAATCTATCATGCTTTTATATAACTTTAAATCAACTAGTTTGTCTTTCTCGTCTTTGTCAATTTTAATTGTTGAGCTCATAGGCGTGTTTGCCCCTTTGCTATTTTCCATGCCAAACTTCTTCAACATTTCTTTGATATACTTGGACTGGTTGATGAAAATCCCTTCATTTAGTTTCTTGATTTGTAGTCCAAAGAAGAAATTTAGCTCCCCCATCATACTCATCTCAAATTCTTTCTTCATAAGCTCAGAAAATTCTTGACAAATAATCTCATTAGTAGCACCAAAAATAATGTCATCAACATAAATTTGAATAATCAATATATCTTTTTCTTTATACTTGATAAACAAAGTGGTGTTTACCTTTCCCTTTTGAAAGTCATGATCAATCAGAAATTTTCTTAATCTTTCATACTAAGCCCTTGGAGCTTGTTTTAAGCCTTATAATGCTTTGGTTAATTTGTATACAAATTTAGATTGATCTTTCTCCTCAAATCCAGGTGGTTGTTCAACATACACCTCTTCATTTATAAACCCATTCAAAAATGCACTTTTATGATCCATTTGAAACAACTTGAAGCTCATGTGAGATGCAAAAGCTAGTAAGATGCGAATAGCTTCTAATCTAACAACCGGAGCATAGGATTCCTCAAAGTCTATTCCTTCTTCTTGTGAGTATCCTTTTGCCACAAGTCTAGCTTTGTTTCTCATCACAAGTCCACTTTCATCTAATTTGTTCCTAAAGACCCATTTTGTGCCAATGACAGTACAGTCCTTTGGTCTTGGAACAAGATGCCAAACTTGGTTTCTTTCAAATTGATTTAGCTCTTCTTGCATTGCTATGATCCAGTTTTCATCATCAAGAGCTTGATCAATAGTGGTTGGTTCAATTTTGGATACAAAGGCGTATTGTCCACAAACATTTTGTTTTGACCTTCTAGTCTTTACACCATCATAGATATTCCCTATAAATTGCTCAATTGGATGGACATTTCTGAATTTTAAGTCAGTTGGAGGTTTATATGAATTATTACCTTCACTTACCTTTTCCTCCATGGATTCTTCTTGCTTTTCCACATGCAGTTTTTCAAGATTACTTGTGACATCATCTGCATCACTTAAATCATCTTTTCTTTTGGAGCGTGGATTAAATTCATCAAAAACAACATGTATTGACTCTTCTACAACTTGGTTCCTCTTATTGAAAACTTATATGTTTTGCTATTTGATGAGTAGCCAAGGAATATTGTCTCATCACTTTTAGCATCTAGTTTTCCCAAGTTGGTTTTTCCATTGTTCAAAACATAACATGTGCAACCAAAAGCATAAAATATAAAATATTTAGTTTTCTACCTTTCCATAGCTCATATGGGGTCTTTTTCAAGATTGCTCTAATGGTAACTCGGTTAACACATGACAAGCTGTACTTACAGCTTCACTCCAAAATTTCTTCGATAATTTACTCTCGTTTAGCATTGTTCTAACCATCTCCTGTATGGTCTATTTTTTCTTTCAACTACTCTATTTTGTTGTGGAGTTCTTGGTGTGGAAAATGTGTAGTGAATTCCTTTTTCATTACATAATTCTATGAATCGTTTATTTTCAAACTCACCACCATGATCACTACTAACGGTCATAATAGTACTTTGTTTTTCATTTTGCACCAAGTTTACAAAAGTTGCAAACATAGAGAAGGCTTCATCTTTGGTAGCTAAGAAAATTATGTTGGTCCCGAGTTAATGACAGTTACCCAAGAGGGGAGGGGTGAATTGGGTATTTAAAAATTTACAACTTAAACAGAAACTTTATCCCGGATTAATCTAGTCCCCTTTATGAAGAAACAAAATGAGAGCAATAATGTAAAGAACAGAAATAAAAATGAACACACAAGATTTTATAGTGGTTCGGGCAACCTCCCTACTCCACTCTTCCAAGCTCACACCCCTTGTGACTTGGGTTCCACTATGTATTCCGCGAATACAATTAGAGTCTCCACTCTCTTCTAGATTCTAGCTCTAGGGGGCATACACAACCAGAGCCTCTGCACTCTTCTAGATTCTAGCTCTAAGGGGCATCAATAATACACAGCACAAGTAGGTGATGAGTTCCACTCCAATCACACACTACTTTGCTTATACTTGTTCTTAGCTACCCAAGCTAAAACAAGTTCAATATAGAAAGTAATAACAAAAGAAAGTTTCTACATGTTACTGTTTGTGTAGATGCAGATTTGGTGCAGAGAAGAACTTGTAGTGTAGGCTTAGAGATTCAGCAAGCAGCTCTTGGCAGTTTGGAAGCGAAGTTCTTCTTCTCAATGTTGGCTTGATCACTTAATGCTCTTGAAGATAGGAGTTATGCACACTTAATGAATTCTCAGCTACCCTCCTCGTTCATATTGAATGTCTTTTATAATTGTGGAGGGAATCCGAACGTTTGGAGGTAGGTGGCGCGCATCTAATGCGCCAACGTTCGAAAATTTTCCAACCGTTGCGACCCAAGTTGCAGGTGGAGTCGACTTCGGGTGCGACTTCGCTCAAGTCGCAGATGGAGTCGACTTCAGGTGCGACTTCGCCTGTTCACGACTTCTTCAAGTTCCAGTCTGGGTCGACTTGGTCCTCGACTTGACTCAAGTCGCAGGTGGAGTTGACTTCGGGTGCAACTTCACCTTGACAGCTTGCTTGATTAACTTGAAATCCTTGGAATGCTTTGCTTGCTTGAGTTTCTTCATGTTTGGTTGTTCTTCCTTGATTTATATCTCTTTGGACCACTGTGTTATCATTCTAGCTTGATGTCTTTTAGCTCCATGATTTGCAAAACTTGAGTCCTTGAGTTTGAATCTTTTGTATTCATGAACAAGTCCAATATATTTTGATTAGAATAGTTGAATTCATGCATCTTTCTTTCCTTAGACTTGGATTAGTCTTCATATGTTCCAAGTCGAACATCGAAGTCGACTTGATCTTCCACTTGACTCAAGTTCTACCTTGAAATCGATCTAATCCCCGATTTGGCTTCTGAAGTTTCTGCCCTGTCCAACTGAAGTCGATACTGGAGTCGACTTGGTCTGCGATTCACCCAAGTCGCATGCGGAGTCGACTTCGTCTCCGACTTCGGTAGCTCTGCTCCTCGATTTCAACTCTGGACAGAAATGACGCCTCCAAGTCGCGACTGGAGTCAACTTGGTCTGCAACTTCACCTCAAGTCGCAATCGGAGTTGACTTGGGATGCGACTTCGGCACCTCTCATTCTTAATTTCAGCTCTGGAAGAAAATGACGTCTTGAAGTTGCTGCTGGAGTCGACTTGGGGATCGACTTGGCCTAAGTCGATGCCTGAGTCGACTTGGAAATCGACTTGACTTGACATGCTTCATATTCTTCAAATGTATAACCTTAATTCATTTCCACAAACATATTAGTAACCAAAACTTACTCAAATTGATTTGTTAATCATCAAAACATAGACTTGGCTTATTTTCCACATATTTTCAACAATCTCCCCCTTTTTGATGATTGACAAAATTGATTTGAGTGTATACCTTTCAATGTCTTAAAAACGTGCTAATTTTGCATTTTGAAGTTTTTATCATACTCATGCAAACAATCAAAAAACATTCAAACAAAAAACTTATAACTAGTCATAAAAACTTAGACTCAAATCCCGATCTCTTCTCAAAACCACTTAGACTCAAATCCCGATCTCCTCCCCCTTTATGAGAATGGTGGGGTTGCTCCCCCTGAACCTATGCTCCCCCTCAGTTTGTGCTTTGCTAAGTTAATTCAAGCATTCCCATATCATTTCTAATTTTATAAACTGGTTCTTTTGCTAGAGGTTTAGTGAATATATCTGCAATTTGATCTTCTGTTCTTACATATTCCAAACATATGTTATGATTTTCTACATGTTCTCTAATAAAATGATGTTTAAGGTCTATATGTTTGCTTCTAGAATGCAATACTGGATTTTTAGTTAAACATATGGCACTTGTATTATCACATTTAATAGGTATATCTTTAAAATTCATGTCATTGTCCCTAAGTTGTTGTTTCATCCAAAGTAATTGGCACAACAGCTACCGGCGGCAATGTATTCGGCTTCCGCCATAGATAGAGCAATACTAGTTTATTTTCTTGAAAACTATGAAACCAACATGTTCCCAAGAAATTGACATGTTCCACTAGTGTTTTTTCTATCTACTTTCTAACCGGCAAAATCCGCATCCGAGTAGCTGATTAGATCAAAATTAGAGCCCTTTGGATACCAAAGTCCTATGTTGGTAGTGTCTATCAAATATCTGAAAATTCTTTTTACAGCTACTAAGTGTGATTCTTTTGTACATGATTGAAATCTAGAGCACATACACACACTAAACAATATATCAGGCCTAGAAGCAGTTAAATATAATAAAGAACCTATCATGCTTCTATATAATTTTAAATCAATTGTTTTTCCTTTCTCATCTTTGTCAATTTTAATTGTTGAGCTCATAGGCGTGTTTGCCCCTTTGCTATTTTCCATGCCAAACTTCTTCAACATTTCTTTGATATACTTGGACTGGTTGATGAAAATCCCTTCATTTAGTTTCTTGATTTGTAGTCCAAAGAAGAAATTTAGCTCCCCCATCATACTCATCTCAAATTCTTTCTTCATAAGCTCAGAAAATTCTTGACAAATAATCTCATTAGTAGCACCAAAAATAATGTCATCAACATAAATTTGAATAATCAATATATCTTTTTCTTTATACTTGATAAACAAAGTGGTGTTTACCCTTTTGAAAGTCATGATCAATCAGAAATTTTCTTAATCTTTCATACTAAGCCCTTGGAGCTTGTTTTAAGCCTTATAATGCTTTGGTTAATTTGTATACAAATTTAGATTGATCTTTCTCCTCAAATCCAGGTGGTTGTTCAACATACACCTCTTCATTTATATATTCATTCAATAAAGCACTTTTAACATCCATTTGAAACAATTTAAAGTTCATGTGAGATGAAAAAGCTAGTAAAATGCAAATAGCTTATAATCTAGCAACCGGGGCATAGGATTCCTCAAAATCTATTCCTTCTTCTTGTGAGTATCCCTTTGCCACAAGTCTAGCTTTGTTTCTCACTACAAGTCCACTTTCATCTAATTTGTTCCTAAAGACCCACTTTATGCCAATGACAGTACAATCTTTTGGTCTTGGAACAAGATGCCAAACTTGGTTTCTTTCAAATTAATTTAGCTCTTCTTGCATTGCTATGATCCAGTTTTCATCATCAAGAGCTTGATCAATAGTGGTTGGTTCAATTTTGGATACAAAGGCGTATTGTCCACAAATGTTTTGTTTTGACCTTCTAGTTTTTACACCTTCATACACATTCCCTATAACTTGCTCAATTGGATGGGCATGTTTGAACTTTAAGTTAGTTAGAGATTTATAGGAATTATTACCTTCACTTACCCTTTCCTCCATGGAATCTTCTTGCTTTTCCACATGCAGTTTTTCAAGGCTACTTGTTATATCATCTGCATCACTTAAATCATCTTTTCTTTTGAAGCAAGGATTAGTTTCATCAAAGACAACATGTATTGATTCTTCTACAACTTGGTTTTTTTTGTTGAAGACTCTATATGCTTTGCTATTTGATGAGTAACCAAGGAATATTGCCTCATCACTCTTAGCATCTAGTTTTTCCAAGTTGGTTTTTCCATTGTTCAAAACATAACATGTGCAACCAAAAGCATGAAAATATGAAATATTTGATTTTCTACCTTTCCATAGCTCATATGGGGTCTTTTTCAAGATTGCTCTAATAGTAACTCGGTTCAACACATGACAAGCTGTACTTATAGCTTCACCCCAGAATTTCTTGGATAATTTACTCTCATTTAGCATTGTTCTAGCCATCTCTTGTATGGTTCTATTTTTCCTTTCAACCACTCCATTTTTTTGTGGAGTTCTTGGTGCATAAAATGTGTGATGAACTCCTTTTTCATTGCATAATTCTATGAATCGTTTATTTTCAAATTCACCACCATGATCACTTCTTATGGTCATAATAGTACTTTGTTTTTCATTTTGCACCAAATTGACAAAAGTTGCAAACATAGAGAAGGCTTCATCTTTGCTAGCTAAGAAAATTACTCATGTGAATCTTGAAAAATCATCAACTATTACAAACACATATTTCTTTCCACCAATGTTTAAAATATTGGATGGCCCATATAGATCCATGTGTAGCAATTCAAGTGGCCTAGTGGTGGAAATCTCCTTTTTGGTAGAGAAAGACATTTTAGGTTGTTTTGACAATTGACATGCCTTGCAAATTTTATCTTTGTCGTATTTCAATTTTGGCAATCCTTCTACCAAATTCTTTTTCCATAGGGTTTTAATGTTCGACATATTTACATGTCCAAGCCTCTTATGCCAAACCCATGGATCATTGTCAATGGCCATTAGACATTGACCATCTAGTTCATCAAGTGAAACCAAATATACATTTCCATGTCTTTTTCCGCTAAACATGATATGTTCTCCATCAAATACATTACATATAGATGATTCAAACACAACCTTGTACCCTTTGTCACATAATTGACTAATACTCATTAAATTATGCTTGAGTCATTCAACAAATAAAACATCTTCCATGCATGCATTTGAAATACTATAAATATTTCCTTTACCTTTGATTTTACCTTTTTCATTATTTCCAAAGGCAATAGTTCCATCGTTGCAAGGCTTGAGTTTATGAAATGAACTTCTTTCACCGGTCATATGCCTTGAGCAACCGCTATCCACGAACCAAACGTTGTTTGCCTTTGCTTTGAAACATATCTGAAAAATGAGCAAATAAATCTTATCTCTTTGGTACCCATTTTATGGGTCCATTTGGGTTAGTAACCTGATTTAATCTTTGTTGTTCTAACTTAGAAAGCCCAAATCTCGTATTTCTTGGAACCCAAACTAATTTTGCACCATGGTCATATAATTTCTTAAAGTTACATTTATAGACTGTATGACCCATCTTATTGCAAAAATTGCAAGTCATTGGTAATCTAGGAGTAGGCCTCCAAGTATGTATTGATTCAACAATTGCCCTTCTAGTCCACACAGTATGTTTCCTTTTGGGCTTGTAGATAGGTGCAGTTTTGGTTTGATTTTTCCCAAGTATTGGCACATTCGATTTGCCACTTTCTCTTTGCTCAAATGTGGAGTATCCAAGACCTCTTTTATTTGTTTGAGAGGTCATGTTCAGAAACATTTTTATATTTTCTCCTGTATTAGAGAATTTAGCTAATGATTGATTTAAAGATTCATTCTCCTTTTTCAATTTCTCTACTTCTTTCAAAAGCAATTCATTTTCATCTTTCAGTTTTGATGTACTTTCAACTAGTTTTCTATTTACAATAATAATGGAATTGCATTGTTGTCTCTTTAATGATAACTTATTTCCTAGTTTTTTTTATTTCCTCATATAATGAATCATATGCATGTTGTAATTCTTCTAATTCAGCACATTTGAGACATTCTTGAATAGAAGAGTGAGTAGATTGAGAATAGCAAAATTTGGAAGTTACCTCTTTATTACTTGTATACTTGGTTGAGGTGGTTTGCTCTTCCAAAACTTCTGTTGTGTTTAAACACAACAAATCTTCTTCTTGCTCAATCCGCGCCATGCAGCATATTCTTGCACAATTTGCCGCATCAAAATCATCGGTTGAGGAGCTACTTGTTGATGAAGTTTCTTCATTCACGTACATTCCTCTTCCCTTTGGCCTTTGGAATTTTCTGCTTTCATGTCTTTCCCTCATTTCTTGTGATCCTTTGATTTCTCTTCGGGTGTAGGACATTGAGCTTGCATATGTCTCATACCACCGCATCTATAGCACTTTGTAGCCTCCTTCTTCTTCTCTTTTCGAGGTCTCTCTTGGAGATCCTTGAAGTTCTTTTCTCTCCTTACGAACTTTCGAAATTTCCAGGTCAACAATGCAATGTCTTCATCGTCGTTATGAGATGAGGAGGTTGACTCATCCGAGTTATGCGCTGCTTTCAATGCAATGGTTCTCTTGCCTTTGTGGTGATCTTCATTTCTTTTCTTGATTAGCTCATGTGACATTAATGAGCTAATAAGATCTTCTAGCTTCAATGTGTTTAGGTCTTTGGCTTCTTCTATTGCAGTAATTTTTGGAGTCCATGAATCGGGTAGCGCCCTTAGAATCTTCATAACCTGTTCAGATTCAGAAATTGCCCTTCCAAGACCTTTCAAGGCATTAGTAATTTTAGAGAATCTAGCAAATATTTCAGAAATATTTTCTATTTCTAGCATTCTAAAGTTTTCCAATTCTCCAATAAAAATATTTCTCCTTGTCCCTTGGACTTGAGAAGTTCCTTCATAAATAGATGTTAGTGTATCCCATATCTCTTTGGCAGTTAAACAAGAGGATACTCTATCAAATTCGGAAGCCGTAAGAGCACAGAATAATGAATTCATAGCCTTGGCGTTGCTCTTTACAATTTTTACTTCCTCATCGGTCCATTTGGAAGCTCTTTCATCAATAGGCAAAGTCACACCGTCTTGGATTGCAATCCAAGAATCCATATCTGTAGCCATGATGAGTTTCTTCATACGAAGCTTCCAATAGCCGAAATTGTTCCCATCAAACAATGGTGGCCTAGTAAAAGATTGGACTTCGGCAAATGCGGGAACGAAAGTTGATTGGGATGCCATATCAAAAGATCTCTTTGGTAAAACTCAAAGACCTGCTTTGATACTACTTGTTGGTCTCGAGTTAATGGCAGTTACCAAAGAGGGGAGGGGTGAATTGGGTATTTAAAAATTTACAACTTAAACAGAAACTTTACCCCGGATTAATCTAGTCCTCTTTATGAAGAAACCAAATGAGAGCAATAATGTAAAAAGCAGAAACAAAAATGAACACACAAGATTTTATAGTGGTTCGGGCAACTTCCCTACTCCACTCTTCCAAGCTCACACCCCTTGTGACTTGGGTTCCACTATGTATTCCGCGAATACAACTAGAGTCTCCACTCTCTTCTAGATTCTAGCTCTAGGGGGCATATACAACCAGAGCCTCTGCTCTCTTCTAGATTCTACTCCAATCACATACTACTTTGCATAATACACAGCATAAGTAGGTGACGAGTTCCACTCCAATCACATACTACTTTGCTTACACTTGTTCTTAGCTACCCAAGCTAAAACAAGTTCAATACAGCAAGTAATAACAAAAGAAAGTTTCTACATGTTACTGTTTGTGTAGACGCAGATTTGGTGCAGAGAAGAACTTGTAGTGTAGGCTTAGAGATTCAGCAAGCAGCTCTTGGCAATTTGGAAGCAAAGTTCTTCTTCTCAATGTTGGCTTGATCACTTAATGCTCTTGAAGATAGGAGTTATGCACACTCAATGATTTCTCAGCTACCCTCCTCGTTCATATTGAATGCCTTTTATAATTGTGGAGGAAATCCGAACGTTTGGAGGTAGGTGGCGCGCATTTAATGCGCCAACGTTCGAAAATTTTCCGACCGTTGCGACCCAAGTTGCAGGTGGAGTCGACTTCGGGTGCGACTTCTCCTGTTCGCGACTTCTTCAAGTTCCAGTCTGGGTCGACTTGGTCCTTGACTTGACCCAAGTCGCAGGTGGAGTTGACTTCGGGTGCGACTTCACCTTGACAGCTTGCTTGATGAACTTGAAATCCTTGGAATGCTTTGCTTGCTTGAGTTTCTTCATGTTTGGTTGTTCTTCCTTGATTTATATCTCTTTGGACCACTGTGTTATCATTCTAGCTTGATGTCTTTTAGCTCCATGATTTGCAAACCTTGAGTCCTTCAGTTTGAATCTTTTGTATTCATGAACAAGTCCAATATATTTTGATTAGAATAGTTGAATTCATGCATCTTTCTTTCTTTGGACTTGGATTAGTCTTCATATGTTCCAAGTCGAACATCGAAGTCGACTTGATCTTCAACTTGACTCAAGTTCTACCTTGAAATCGATCTAATCCCCGATTTGGCTTCTGAAGTTTATGCCATGTCCAACTGAAGTCGATACTGGAGTCGACTTGGTCTGCGACTTCACCCAAGTCGCATGCGGAGTCGACTTGTGAAACCCGCAATCCTAGAATAGCACATGTAAACTTAGGGTTGTCAACCCTAGATCCCTGTACTGATTTAATGATAAATAAAATTTATGAAATATGTTATATTTTACAAATGTGTACTAGAGGTTAAAATAATGCAATTAAGAATGTGACGCACGTGAATAGTAAACGTGCATAGTAATTGTGGATTAAGATATGAGATTAAGAATTAATCACTTGATTAACCTAATCACAAAAAGTCAAAAGGAGAATTAATCACTACAAGACAAAATAGCAATTCTTTTGGATATTCTAATCCAAATTTGGATTTTTGTGGAAAAATAGAAAAAAATTCATAAATTGCAATCCGGGTGTCGGAATTAGATGAAATTTTTTATGGATGGTTAAAAATACATGATGAACATGATGGATGGTATAAGATGTGTTGAAAATCACAAATTAATGGCCAAGATGAAGTGTCAAATAGATGTTGAAAAAGTAACTTAACTTTTTATTAAATATACTTTGACTTTTTAATAAATTAAATAATTAAAAAAAATAAAATTAAATGCAAATGCAGCATGGCAGGGACGTGCAATGGGGTTTCTGACTTTTGGGGTCATGATCCAAAGGTCACAAATCAATTTTATCATTAATCAAGGGTTGAGATTAAGTTGCTTAAAAATAATTAATTTTAAAATTAAAAAATAGGATAAAAATAGGGCTGCAATAGGGCTGCTGTAACAGGCCTAGGGTGGCTGCTCTTGGCTCAAGGCACCTTTTGGAAATTAGAAAAAAACACATTTGCAAATTTACGCCTCAAGCAAGGGGGTAAATTGCAATTTAATGAAAAATCAAAAAAGTATAAATAGGGGCATGGGGTGAACGTCCAAAGGCACAATCCTAGCTCCAATTGAGCCATTCCAAGTTCCCAAGCCATCCAAAACACGTTTTGGCCTTGAAAGAAAGAAGAAGAGAAGATTTGAGAGAGAAGGGCCAAGTAGAAGGGGAGTTTTTCTACTTCAGGTAAGGGGATTCTTCCCAAACTTGTTTTGGATGTTAAGTAGGGTAAAACCATTCTTAGATAATGCCCAAGCATGAGAAAATAAGTATAGATATAATGTTTAAATGAAATTATGCCAAAACATCAAAAATTTGGAGCGAAGATAGAGTATTTGGGAAGATAGCATATGATATATGAAAATAATGCTCCAAAATTGATAAATGATAATTTGGGATGTATTATTATGATAAATATGATGTTTAAATAATGATATATTAATTTCATGATTTTTGGAATTAAGGATTATGCTTAAGTGAATTTATGTTGATTTTTAGTATATGGAGAAAATGATTTTTTTGGCCAAGTAAATGATGATAAATTCAAAATGTTTGAAATTTCCTATGATATAATAGGCATGAGCTATGTCATGATATTTTTTATTTTTGGAAAAAATATCAAATTTTGGAACCCATGAACAGTAACCACGTCTCTGTGAACAGTAACCTCAGATGAACAGTAACCTGCTACAGTGATTTGCTACAGTAAACAGTGTTATTTTGGAGAAAATTTTAGATTTATTTTTATATTTTATGAGGATATATGGATTGAATTTTTTAAGGATTTATGGATAAAAATCCATATAAGAAAATGATGATCACACATTTTTAAGGATAACCTCTATAAAAAAATTTATGGGGGAAAATAAGGTTATAAATAAATATAAAATATGCATGATAAAGTATGTATATCCTTTTCACTTGTATAGGAAAAGGAAAGGAAAGGATAAAGGAGTCGGATTAAAGCAAAGCAAAGGTAAGCAAGCAAACTTTTGAAAATGATTTTTATATGGTGCAACTATGGAATATGTCAAATTTGCTTTATTATAAGCAAATTCATATGGAAGTAAGAAGAAATGTTAAAGTATGTGGGAATTGCTTTATCATAAGCAAATCCTTATAAATGAAGAGAAAGATGGAAATGGTTGCATTATAATGGAAAAGGAAAAGTTTTGATTTCCAAAATAGTATTTTTTTTTTATCGAATGAATTTAAAATGATTTATTAAAATGTTTTGAAACGGATTTAAGGAAGGCCAACCAATAACCGATTTAAATGAAGATTTCTTTTAAATGGCCAAAGGATCATACAAGCGTATCTTCGTATAGAAGAAACTTAAGTGTTATGTGGACAAAGAATAAGATATATATATATATAATGAATTATGCATTAGTATATCCTTTGTTCATGAAAAATCTAGAAACGAGAAGAAAAATGTTTCCAAAGTCTTTGGTTTCCAAATATTAAAATGTTTTTTTTAAAAATTGTTTTACCGATCAAAAATGATTTATAAACATTTTTTAGCAATGTTTCAAATTTATTATTTCTCAAATATTTCAAATGTTTTAAGAATGTGCCATTTAAATGTTTTTAAAATTATTTAAGGTTGGTCATCCTTACAAAATATTTTTATTAACTTGTTAACTTGGGCTATGCCGAGTTATCAAGTTAGAGATAGAAAAGGGAATACAGGCCAAGGTCTGTACTATTTTGAAATGACATGCTAGCATCAAGTTTTAAAAAGGAAAAGTCACAGACTAGGGTCTGTGGAGTTTTATAAAAAGCATGCTAGCATATGAATATGGAGAAAGGAATGTGCACATAGTTATGTACTAGGTCTACTGTAGAGGATATGCAGACCGGACGCGGTTGCAAGATGGGCCCCCTCTACATAGGCCAAGTCGCTTTAAAAGGCGAAATGCCGGCGGCGCCCTCCCTGAAATGGGAGAAGAACACGGATAACTGCCTGGCTCGCGAGTTATCAATAGAGATGGTTTCTCTCCTAAGGAGGAAAGGGTGATCACTTGGTAAGTGTCACCTACCAGACGGACAAAAACGTTATGCATGATGAATATGCTTGTTTTAAAAAGGTTTTATGAAAAATATTTTAAGGACATGAGAATGTCCTTGGAGAAAGAAAGTTTTATGGAAAACGTTTTATGTTCGTGAAAAAGAGGTTTACATGTTAAGTTTGCAAGCATATGTTTTACGCAAGGTTTTATGAAAAGGTTTCCACTGGTTGATAGTAGATCACTTGATAAGTGTCTACTATTGAACGGGAGAAATGCATTTAAATGGAAAAAAAAATGCTTGCTTACTGAGTTTCGACTCACGTTTTGCTTTTCAAACCATAGACAGGTACAACACAGGCCAAGAAGAAAAGGACAAGGAAGGTATGAAGAAAATTTTATGATATGCTGATCCATATATGGTATGACATGAACATATGATAAGGAGTTTTCAAATTATGTATGTATAAAAAGTTCAGGTTAAAATAACCTGTATTATACAAAAACAAGTATGAATGTTATCAATGATAATTGAGATTTGATGATAAGTATGTGTCTTTATGTGATGAAAGAAAAAGAAAAAAAAAATTTGACGAGATCGAATTAAGTACCCGCCGCGTGATCAAGGCAACAATCCTGATTCACACTTACCAATCGACAAGATCCCGGAGTAAGGCCAGTGGACGCCTCGGTTCGGGGCGCCACACGACTTCGTCTCCGACTTCGGCAGCTCTGCTCCTCGATTTCAACTCTGGACAGAAATGACGCCTCCAAGTCGCGACTGGAGTCGACTTGGTCTGCAACTTCACCTCAAGTCGCAAGCGGAGTCGACTTGGGATGCGACTTCGGCACTTCTCATTCTTGATTTCAGCTCTGGAAGAAAATAGCGTCTTGAAGTTGCTGCTGGAGTCAACTTGGGGATCGACTTGGCCTAAGTCGATGCCTGAGTCGACTTGGAAATCGACTTGACTTGATATGCTTCATATTCTTCAAATTTATAACCTTAAGTCATTTCCACAAACATATTAGTAACCAAAACTTACTCAAATTGATTTGTTAATCATCAAAACATAGACTTGGCTTATTTTCCACATATTTCCAACAAATTACCCATGTGAATCTTGAAAAATCATCAACTATTACAAACACATACTTCTTTCCACAATGGTTAAAATGTCGGATGACCCATATAGATCCATGTGTAGCAATTTAAGTGGCCTAGTGGTGGAAATCTCCTTTTTGGTAGAGAATGACATTTTAGGTTGTTTTGACAATTGACATGCCTTGCAAATTTTATCTTTGTCATATTTCAATTTTGGCAATCTTTCTACCAAACTCTTTTTCCATAGGGTCTTAATATTTGTCCTGTTTATATGCCCAAGCCTGTTATGCCAAACTCATGGATCATTGTCAATGATCATTAGACATTGACCATCTAGTTCATCAAGTAAAACCAAATATACATTTCCATGTCTTTTTCCACTAAACATGATATGTTCTCCATCAAACACATTGCATATAGATGATTCAAACACAACCTTGTATCCTTTATCACATAACTGGCTAATACTCATTAAGTTGTGCTTGAGTCCTTTAATAAATAAAACATCTTCCATACATGCATTTGAAATACTGTAAAATGTTTCCTTTACCTTTGATTTTACCTTTCCCATTATTCTCAAAGGCAACAGTTCCATCGTTGCAAGGCTTGAGTTTATGAAATAAACTTCCTTCTCCAGTCATATGCCTTGAGCAACTACTATCCATGAACCAAACATTGCTTGTCTTTGCCTTGAAACATACCTGAAAAATAAGCAAATAAATCTTATCTATTTGGTACTCATTTTATGGGTCCATTTGGGTTAGTAAACTGATTTAATCTTTTTTTTTCTATTCATGAAAGCCCAAATCTTGTGTTTCTTGGAACCCAAACTAATTTTGCACCATGGTCATACAATTTGTTAAAGTTGCATCTATAAATTTCGTGACCCATCTTGTTGCAAAAATTGTAGGCCATTGGTAATCTAGGAGTAGGCCTCCAAGTATGTAGTGGTTCAAAAATTGGCCTTCTAATCCAAATAATATGTTTCCCTTTGGGTTTGTAAATAGGTGTAGTTTTAGCTATATTTTTTCCAAGTTTTGGCACACTTAATTTGCTACTTTCTCCTTGCTTAAATGTGGAGTATCCAAGACCTCTTTTATTGTTTTGAGAGGTCATGTTCAGAAACATTTTCACACTTTCTCCTGGATTAGAGAACTTAGTTAATGATTCATTTAAGGATTCATTCCCCTTTTTTAATTTTTTCACTTCTTTCAATAGTAGTTCATTTTCTTCTTTCAGTTTTGTTGTACTTTCTGCTAGTTTTCCATTTACAATAATAACGAAATTGCATTGTTGTCTCTTTAATGATAACTTGTTTCCTAGTTTTTTGATTTCCTCATATAATGAATCATATGCATGTTGTAATTCCTCTAATTCAGCACATTTGAGACATTCTTGAATAGAAGAATAAGTAAATTGAGAATGGCAAAATTTGGAAGTTACCTCTTCATTACTTGTGCATTTTGTTGAGGTGGTTTGCTCTTCCAAAACTTCCGTTGTATTCAAAGTTTCTTCTTGCTCAATCCGCGCCATGCAGCATATTCTTGCACAATTTTCCACTTCAAAATCATCAGTTGAGGAGCTACTTTTTGATGAAGTTTCTTCAGTCACGTACATTCCTCTTCCCTTAGGCCTTTGGAATTTTCATCTTTCATATCTTTCCTTCATTTCTTGATAATCCTTTGATCTTTCTTCCGGTGTAGGACATTGAGCTTGCATATGTCCCATACCGCCGCATCTATAACACTTTGTAGCCTCCTTCTTCTCTTTTCGAGATCTCTCTTTGAAATCTTTGAAGTTCTTTTCTTTTCTCACAAACTTTCGAAATCTGCGAGTAAGTAGAGCAATATCTTCATCATCGTTGTGAGATGAGGAAGTGGACTCATTCGAGTTATGGGTGAATTTTAGTGCAATTGCTCTCTTTCCTTTGTGGTGATCTTCATTTCTTTTCTTGATTAGCTCATGTGACATTAATGAGCTAATAAGGTCCTCTAGCTTCAATGTGTTTAGGTCCTTGGCTTCTTCTATTGCAGTAATCTTTAGAGTCCAAGATTCCGGTAGAGCTCTTAGGATCTTCATGAGCTGTTCAGATTCGAAGATAGCTTTTCCAAGACCTTTCAAAGCATTATTAATTTTAGAGAATCTAGCAAATATTTCAGAAATATTTTCTGTTTCTAGCATTTTAAAGCTTTCCAACTCTCCAATCAAAATATTTCTCCTTGTCCCTTGGACTTGAGAAGTTCCTTCATAGATAGATGTTAATGTATCCCATATCTCTTTTGCAGCTAAACAAGAGGATACTCTATCATATTCGGAAGCGGTAAGAGCACAAAACAGTGAATTCATAGCTTTAGCGTTGCTCTTAACAGTTTTTACTTTCTCATCGGTCCATTTGGAAGCTCTTTCGTCAATAGGCAAGGTTACACCGTCTTGGATTGCAATCCAAGAATCCATATCTGTAGCCATGATGAGTTGTTTCATACATAGCTTCCAATAGACGATATTGTTCCCATCAAACAATGGTGACCTAGTAAAAGATTGACCTTCGGCAAATGCAGGAACGGAAGTGGATTGGGATGCCATATCAAAAGATCTCTTTGGTAAAACTCAAAGACCTGCTCTGATACCACTTGTTGGTCCCGAGTTAATGGCAATTACCCAAGAGGGGAGGGGTGAATTGGGTAATTAAAAATTTTCATCTTAAACAGAATTTTTACCCTGGATTAATCTAGTCCCCTTTATGAAGAAACAAATGGAAAGCAATATAATGCTAAGAGCAATAAAAATCAACAAGCAAGATTTTATAGTGGTTCGGGCAACCTTCCCTACTCCACTCTTCCAAGCTCACACCTCTTGTGACTTGGGTTCCACTATGTATTTCACAAATACAACTAGAGCCACTGTTCTCTTTTAGATTCTAGCTCTAGGGGGCATCAACAATTCACAACACAAGTAGGTGACGAGTTCCACTCCAATCACACACTACTTTGCTTACACTTAATCTTAGTTACCCAAACTAAATCAAGTTCAATACAACAAGTAAAAGTAAAAGAAAGTTTCTACACGTTACTGATGTGTAGAGGTAGATTTGGCGCAGAGAAGAACTTGTAAAGCAATCTGAAAGATTCAACGAGCGGCTCTTGGCAGTTTGAAAACAAGGTTCTTCTTCTAGATGTTGGCTTGATCACTTAATGCTCTTATAGATGGGATTTATGCTCATTCAATGAAGTCTCAGCTACCCTCCACGTTCATATTGAATGCCTTTTATAAATGTTGAGGGAATCTGAACGTTTGGAAGTAGGTGGCGCGCATTTAATGCGCCAACGTTCGAAAAATTTCCGACCGTTGCGACCCAAGTCGCAGGTGGAGTCGACTTCGGGTGCGACTTCACCCAAGTCGCAGATGGAGTCGACTTTGGGTGCGACTTCGGTTGTCCGCAACTTCTTCAAGTTCCAGTCTAGGTCGACTTGGTCCTCGATTTGACCCAAGTCGCAGGTGAAGTCGACTTCGGGTGCGACTTCACTTCCTCAACTTTTCTTGATGAACTTGAAATCTTCAGAGATGACTTTGATCACTTGATTTTCTTCATATTGATTGTTCTCTCATTTATTTATAACTCTTAGAGCTTAGTATAATTATTCTAGCTTGAAAAACTTTAAGCTCTATATCTTGAAATCTTGAATACTTGAATCTTAGAGTGCCTAATGATGTCCAAATGTGTGCTCTTAATTTGAGTTGATGAATCCATGCATCTTTACTTAGCTTTAGACTCGTTGTGATCTTCATTTGTTCTAAGTCGAATATTTGAGTCCACTTGGTCTTCAAGTTCTGCACTGAAGTCGAAGCTGGAGTCGACTTGGTCTGCGATTTCACCCAAGTCGCATGCGGAGTCGACCTGGGATGCGACTTCGGAAGCTCTCATTGTCGATTTCAACTCTGGACAGAAAATCATGGTTGAAGTCGAAGCTGGAGTCGACTTGGTCTGCGACTTCACCCAAGTCGCATGCGGAGTCGACTTGGGATGCGACTTCGACAGCTCTCGTTCTCAATTTCAACTCTGGACAGAAAATGCCTCTTGAAGTCGCTGCTGGAGTCAACTTGGGGATCGACTTGGCCTAAGTCGATGCCTGAGTCGACTTGGAAATCGACTTAACCTGCCATGCTTCATTTTCTTCATTTTTATAACCTTTAATCATCTCTACACACATGTTAGTAACCAAAACTTACTCAAATTGATTTGTTAATCATCAAAACATAAACTTGGCTTATTTTCCACATGTTTCCAACATACATCTCATGCATAACTATGTCATTTCCAACCATTCATCACCTAACAAAACATGATGTTCAAGAAAACATTTCAACATTCTCCTAAATCAGATGTCACTGCATGTTATAATCATGGTTGTCATCATTAAAACAACAACATAATTACAACCATTCAACGTAAGTTCTTCTATATCATAATGACTACAAAAATTTTCCCCTTGCTCTAATGATATTTCATTTGCTTCTTTGTCGAGTTTCTTCTTTCACCTGTCTATGGGTTTGAAAAACAAAATGTGAGTTGTACACTCAATAAGCAAGCATTATATATATTTTCAAGCAAGGTATTTTAAAACAACATTTTCCAAAAGCATTTCTCTCCATTTAGTAGAGACACTTATCAAGTTATCAACTACCTGCGGAGCAGAAACCTTTTATTTGTAATCATTATGGAAAGCAACATTATACCCCCTCAGGGATATATAATGATAATGAAATATATGCATTATGATCCCTTAGAATGGAAGCTAGCTAGGCGACTACCCGTCTTCATCTTCTCCCACACAGGGAGATGCCACCGGCCCTTGGCCTATATTAGCGACTCGGTAACACCAAAGGGAAACAATCGGTTCACTTACACCTGTGAAGTGTACCTCATGCATTGTGCACATGACTTTTATACATGACATGCTAGCATGCTTTTCCTCACATAATTTCATAAGGCAATAATTTATCAAAATTCATAAAGCATTTATGTAAAACAATTGTCAATATATAGTGAACTAAGGAATGACCATCCTTAAAAATTTAGAAATAAATTTCAAATAACATTTACTAAACCAATAAAAGCAGTTAAAACATCATTTACAATTATTTCAAAGGATTTTTAGTAAACAGAAATTCATTTGAAAATTTTTCTTGTTTACCTTGTTCGTGAGAGCTTTTCGGATCAACATTTTCCTTTCCTTTGCCTATGATAGAGTAACATAATATCCATGTAAATTTCATTTGCTTGCATTTATTTAGTTTTCCGACCTATTTTCATAGTTATTCATAACCCGCTTAACTTCTAAGTCGGGTATATATATATTTCTCACTTACGTATATCAATCAGTCATTATATCACATATTTAATTCCCATAATTTAATCTCAAATTTTGAGATTAAAAAATCAGCAATGTATTCCACGCTTTTCCATCACATTTTATCATATTTTTGCATTTTAATATTTCACATAACTCATTTATCATCTTATCATGCTCACTACTTTACATATGTACACTTATCAACACCTAATTCATATATTTCTTAAAATTTTTCAAATAAACAACTTGGCTTCTAATTCAGCATGTTTATACACTTCATTTATCACTTATTTATTACATATTTACGAATTTTCAATCCACAATTTTCAACGTTCCAAAAACAGCAACTTTGACCTCCGATTTTTACACTTTAAACGTCTCTTTTGATACTCCAACTTAAACAGATTTTCATCTACTTGGTTCCATCAGTTATTCCTACTTTTCTTAACCTAAATTCAATTAATTTTCACATATTTAAAATCCATATGTAAGTTATTTGCAAAACAGCAACGTTTTATATATGTAGGGTACCCGTTTACACCATTTGGATGTCCACTTCACACTCCCTTTAAAATCTGAATTTAGGTAGTTCATGAAAGATCCCCTTTTCACGTCCAAGATGTCCTATATTTCGGATATTTTACCCTAAAATTCATCCACAATTTATTTGAATCATTTCATATATCATTTTCAACATTTAGAAGTGTATTTCGGGTCTTAGAAGAAACCCAAACTAGCTTATCTTCTACACTGCATAATTCATGCTAAATTTAATATATATTCAACATATAATCATGAATTATCATGTGATTATATCCACTAACTAAAACAGCAATACTAAATACAAATCTCAGCAAGTTTAAGCTAGTGTAGGAGCTCATACGTCACACTAATCACTCTCTACTTACATCTAACTCTTAGTTGCACTTCTTGCTAATAAATTCCCATCAAATTTCCTAATTAAAATCATCATAAATATTCATTAAAGGATTCATTATGAATCATATTTACACTCCATAAATTGAGTTAGAAAAACCAATTTAAAAGCATTCAAACTCATCATATACTTACTTGTATAGAAAGTAACACTTAATTCCACTTCTCAAGCAAGCTTCCTCCACTTGACTCCTTCTTTTCTTTCCTTTTTTCTTCACTTGTTTTTAGGTTTGAAAATTGGGGAAAGAGGTAACATGAGCTGCTGCTGGAAAGGAGAGTTCAAAAATGCAAAAATTTTCTAAGTCCCCTTCATGCATATGGATGTCCCTTGCTCTTTATGCAATAGCTGGAAATTTCCAGCTAGTGGACCCCACTTTCCACCTCATCATTGATCATTCCAATTCAATTCTATCTCCTTAGCTGACATGGAAACTTTTGGACCATTTAAATTATTTTTTTCTTAATTATAAATTTGATAATTATCTAATGCATTTAAGCATCTCAAACTTGTCCACCAAATCACGTCCACAATAGCTGCTATTTTTCAATTTTTTTCAAAAAATTTCGCAGGTTTTTAATTGCACTTTTATATTCCCTAATACCTAGGCTAATTATTCATGCATTTAGAAATTTTTAAAAAATACAAAAAAATCACTTTTCTAGCTGTTTGAACGGTCCATATTTTTCTGCTCCATTTTGCTGCCTGTACACGTCCCCCATTTTCAGCAACTTATCTTATCATTATTAATTATGTTGCAAATTTATTTAATTATCCATTTAATTACCTAGTAGTGTAGGTCATTTAGGGTCATTTTAGCTTAATCAAAAAAATTATAAAATATACATAAAGCTGCTAAACCGTCCACCTCATCAAGGAGATATGCTGCTGTCCATTTTTTTTTCCACTCAACAGTTCAGATCTACCCCTTTTAGATCCGAATTTTTACTTTAATTTAATGCATTTCTATCCTCATTAACTCATAGTTGACTTTGGATATTTATTTTAATAAAAAATATTTCATAGAATGCATTTATATGGTTGATTGCACATCCATAGCTGCCACCTCTTCCATGCCCCTTTTGAACCATTTAATTATGCATTTAATTAAGATATAATTGCAGGAATTTTCTCATTATTAGTAATTCACAAAATACCCTACAAATTATCCCCTCTTGACACCTCAAATTTTTCTTTATTCATTTGATTATTCTATTCATTTTTAACTTAGTTGCTATTCACTTTTTGGTTTGAAAAGTCAAAATCACTAATCATAATTTATTGCAAGATTAATACCATAATAATTTTTATGATCAAATCCCTCCATAACCTTAATTTCATAATTTTATCCGTTCATCTCAAATTTTATCTCAATCCGATCTTTCTAGCTCAAATTATGACCATTTTAAGTTTTGAACGGTGATGATCAATTTTGATCAAAATTTTCATAATCTAATTTTTTCATGTGATTAAGCACAAAATTATGTGCTTTCCCCTCAATTTTCACCTTAATCCGTCTTAAGGTCATCAAGTTATGAATTTTTCAATATTTTCTCAACTTGGCTCTATAATTAGCCTCCTAATCTCCATTAATCACATTATGAGATTTAATTAAATTTTTCATGGCATATTTATCCCTCTTCATTATGTTATTTCAATCATATCAAACCACATTATCTTCAATTAGTAAAATTTTAACAACATTCACACAAATAACCTAACTGTAAAAATCTTAAAAAAATGCAAATACTTCAATTATGAATACATTATTCATACATAAATCATTCAATAGTATTTACATGATTTCTACTCTGACTAGGGTTTCACACTAGTGTATACTCACAGCTCAGAGCAGGCAAAAGAGTTACACCGATTGCAAAAGAAGAGATTTGAATATCCAAGTTGGGGATCACGTATTTGTCAAAGTAACGCCATTCGAAGGAGTCATCCGGTTTGGAAAGAGGGGAAAACTAAACCCAAGATATGTTGGGCCCTTTGAAGTTCTGGAAAAGATAGGCAATCTAGCCTATAGAATAGCTCTGCCATCAGCCCTCAATGTCATCCACAATGTGTTTCACATCTCCATGGTAAGGAAATATGTTTCTGATCCTACCCATGTGTTGATAGTAGAAAATTTGTCAATCCAAGAACACTTGAACTATGAGGAAAGACCAATCAAAATATTGAATTTCAAGATCAAGAAGCTTCGGAACAGAGAGATTGAGTATGTAAAGGTACAATGGAATCGATATTCAGAATCCGAAGCTACTTGGGAGCTACAAGAAGAGGTCGAAAGGAAATATCCTCAATTGTTCAAGGAAAGATAGGTTTCGGGACAAAATCTATTGTAAGGGGGGAGGATTGTGAAACCCCGACCATATACGCGTCATTTCGAGTTGTAAACCCTAGATTTTTTTGTAATTATTTTTATGATAAATGAAAATTCATGAATTATATTGATGGATATGTGTATTGGAGATTAGAATAATACAATTAAGAATTTAACCCACATGAATAGTGTTGTGGCGCCCCAGCCCGAGACACCACTTCCTTACCTCAGGAATCTATCGATTGGTAAATGTGAATCAGGATTGTTGTCCTGATCACGCGGCGGGATTTTAATTGGAATTCGTCCAAATTTTTTTCGTTTCTTCATTCATCATCATTTCATTTATAACATAAGCAATGGTGCACTTGTACATATCCTTTATGACTTCTCAACATGCACTTATACATTAAAGGTCTTCTTGACCTAATAATGACATTTTCATTGCATACATACACCTATTCAATCATTAGCTCACCTAGAACTCGTAACTTTAAACAAGTTCACTTATACATCAACATACCTGAATACTTTCATTCATATTATTTCACTCACCATGGCTAATCCTTTTAGCCCACATGATACTATCTCGTACCTTTTCTCCATTTCTTAGGTCCTCGACCGCTTGAGTCTTCTAGTACCTGTCTGAGGTTTGGAAAATAAAATGTGAGTGATACTCAGTAAGCAAGCATTTTGGGGCAAGACTTTCCTTGAAAATCTTTTCCTAAAATATTTTTCTTATGAATCATTTTGTCCAGGGGACATTTTATGTTCCAAAACATGTTGACATAAACCATATTTGACAATGGACATTCTCCTGTCCACGAAAAGACGTTTTTCCATATAAATCATTTTGACATTGGACGCTTATACGTCCTAAAACATTTATTTACTTAAACACTTTGGTAATGGACATTTATATGTCCACAAACACTTTTATCCTTTAAACTCTTTTAGAAACGGACATTTTTATGTCCACACATGTTCCAACATAAAACCCTTTAGGAAATGGACATTCTCATGTCCAATCATTTTTCCCACATAAACCTTTTGGAAATGGACATTCTTATGTCCAAAACATTTTCCAACATAAACCCTTTAGGAAATGGACATTCTCATGTCCAACCATTTTTCTTATATAAACCCTTTGGAAATGGACATTCTTATGTCCAAAACATTTTCCAACATAAACCCTTTTTCTTAATCCCCATATTGGGGCTTGTTTATAGCAAACAAGTCATGAATCCATTTCATGAAAACTTTTGCACAAAAACCATTTTTTATACTTAATATTTACACATTTGGTGTAAAACACCCTGCTTTTAGGGTCACTTATGCATAATGGCTCATAGAAATCTAATTTAGGATATCTTTTTGTATAAATACTTTTATATCCCAATTTTTGGGCTTTTAAAAAGCAAAACATATGCAAACACATTTCTCCCCATCCAGTAGTGACACTTACCAAGTGATCATGCTACCTTTATTTATCCTACTCCCATCTCAGGGAGGGCGCCGCTGGCACTCCTGTCATGCCTTAGCGACTTGGCCTTATGTAGAGTGAGCCCCGGTCATCCCAACCGTGTTCTACAACCTGTATGTTTCTTGTACTGGTGCACCGTACATTATTATGACGGACTGCAACCCGTTTGGTTTGAAGAACCACAGACCGTAGCCCATGTCCTTTTAAACCGGGATCACAGACCTCTGTCTGCATCCATAACACAATTGGTTTGAAGAACCATAGACCGTAGCCTATGTCCTTTTAAACCGGGATCGCAGACCTCTGTCTGCATTCATAACACACAAAAAATCTTAGACCGAAGTCTATATCTTTAAAAATTATTTTTAAAAACACATCACAGACCACAGTCCGTGTTAACTTGTAAAGCGAACGCACCAACTTTAAACAAGTTGTTATTTGAAATCTAATTTTAGGATGACCTTCCTTAAATTCTGTTAGAAACATTTTGAGTAAAATATTTTGATAAATATTTGAAATATTTGAGAAACAACACACCTTAAAACCCCTTTTAATAAAACAACATAGGAGGTTGGTCATCCTTAAATCACTTTCAACACATTCGTATAAACATTTTTCAAGATATTTTCAACATAGATTCCCTTATCGAAAGGAAATCAAAACTTTTCGAATATCATTTCAAAACATATGAACTATGTCCAAATCATCATTTATTATCTAATTATCATGACCTAGCAAAACGAATCTTTTTCATAAATCAAATCTCTTTTTTTTCCTTTTTCTTTAACAAACATAATTATTTATCATAAAACATCATAAAAGAAATTCAAAACTTATTTACATTTGTTGCTTTGGAAAAAGGGCAAAATTCTCTTTTTCTTATAAAATACTTTTGAAACAACATCATAAAGAACTTGTTTACTTAAAAGAAAATTCTTAAAAAAAACATCGACATAAAACCTGAAATCCTTTGAAAATATTATCATGGAGAACTTGCTTACTCATAAGCAAAATTCTTAATTCCATTAACATAAAGCATTGCCAGCCTTTGGCAACACTGATGATAAAATCCTTATCTTAAAACGTATTGCTTGCTTCTCATGAAGCAAACCTTGAAGCTTTTTCTTAAAGTCATTCTTTTCCAAAACTTAAGGCTTTTCATTAAAGTCGTCATTTTCAAAACTTGTGGCTTTTCATTAAAGTCATCATTTTCAAAACTTGTACTTGCCCATTCGTTTAAACATGATCATAAACAATTTCAATCACACATCATCACATAGTAAGAAAACATCATTTTAGAAAGTTTGCTTGCTTACCTGAGATCGCCATAATCCCTTTCCTTCCATTCTTTTCCTTGCCTTTGCCTAAATAAATGAAAATAACATTTCATTTATTTTCATTGTCTTCAAATACTTATATTCTTTAGGTTTTCCACCCTACATAAATCCATTTGTCATAGGGTTCCCAAAACAGCAACTTTAGAACCTGTTTTTCGTCGTTTCAATGCTCCCTTTAGCAACATGGTCTAAACAGATTTTTAATCCAAACTTTCCAGCATTAAACCATGCTTTTATTAACCCAAATTTATGGTATTAACATATTTTTAAAATCCATATATTAACTCCTCTCAAAACAGCAACTTATTTCCCTAATGCGGGTACCGTTTTCACCCCATTTGGACACCTATTCATAAAATTCATAAAATCAGATTTGGGGCTTATCTTCCCAAATCCTTTTGGGCATCCAAATTATCATAATCCTAGAGTATTTTACCCTAAATAACTTCCATAAATCATTTAATCTCATTTTCATACCATTTTTAACATAAAAATGGAAAAATTGGGTCATATATGCAACCCTAAGTTCCATATCTTATAAAATCAGTAGCTTATTCATAAATCATCATATGAATTACATTAATTCATGATTTATAACCTATTATAAGTTAAATTCCATCACAAAACCCTGAAATTTAACATTTATCTTGATTTATTCCTTAAGTTGTCTATAATACTGAATTCAGGCACACTGAATTCTCAAAATCTTGAATTAATATCAAATCAAGTATTTTTTATCTGAAATTTCTACCAAAGCTTAATAACTACATTTATTAACCAAAATAAATATTTCCAGCACAAAAACGTAAGCATTTATATTTATTTTGGTATTTTTTCCTTGCTTGACAGCAACATCCATTTCCAGGCAGCCTTAATCACGTAAATTATGGGGTATATTTATAACCATCAAAACCTAATTTTATTTTTTTAGTGTGATCCTTAATATTTCTTATATATTTTGTAAAATTTTCAACTTAAAATTCGTTGTATAAAA
This sequence comes from Annona cherimola, assembly GCA_030490835.1. NCBI lineage: Eukaryota > Viridiplantae > Streptophyta > Magnoliopsida > Magnoliales > Annonaceae > Annona > Annona cherimola. The sequence continues at coordinate 50,378,517 of CM059972.1, read as the reverse complement.
ATTATTAAAAATTCTTTGGTTCAGCTGATCCTACCACCCATTTAATCCTGTCCAGGTTGACTTTCTCAGATTTTTAATTTGCAACTGGCTTATCCTTTTAAGCTGAAAATTGGGTCTTTACTTAATCACCCCATAATGATTCTTCTTAAACATTTCATACTAAAATGCATCCATTTACTATTCCGTTCATATTTTAGTTTACAACATCATATAACTTCCAGATTTGAGGCATAAAATCAAGATTAACATATACTTACTTGATTAATTGATAATCTCTCAATTGAGCACTTGAAATTTCCTTCTTTTCCTCTCCTCCTTTCTGGGTTTGACGTGCCCTAGCTGTTACCCTTGGAGAAAATTTCCATTTTTTTCTCTTATTTTTCCTCTCTTCTCTCTCTCCTTCGCTCTCTCCTTCTCCCCCCATTGCTGGAACGTGCAGCAACCCTTGCTCCTCTTTTTTTTTCTTTTTATAAATCACTTTTCTTGGTTCCCAAGTAACCCCATAGGCATTTTAGTAAATTCCATTTTCACTTTCCACAATTGCCCTTCTTTACTTAGCTCTTAAGCAACTTGTTACTTGCTCTCCAAGAAACAACTTTCCATGATAATTAGCTTAATCCATTCCATTCATCTTATAGATTTCATAATTTTATTCCATCATTTCAAATTTTATCTCAAACCGACGTTTCTACGTTAAGTTATGACCACTTGAATTTATCTTTTGGATTTGGGATAAAAATAATTAATTATTACCCTAATCCCATCATGATTCCCTTAATCCAATTCATTCATAATATTGGGCCCACCATCGTGAGCTTACCTTTCAAATTTCATCGAAATCCGCCTTGTAGGCATCAAGTTATGAATTTTCTATCATTTTTCACCTTAATTCCATAATTACACTTTAATCTCCATAAATTAAATCATGATAATTAACATGATTATTCATAACACATTTTCACCTTTAAATCCTCATTAAGCCCCTCGGGTCATACCGACTCACTTTGGGCTCCGACGATTAAATTTTTAATCACCATTCCTAATTAAACCTTAATTGCAAAATATCATTAAATCATAAAATCATCCATAAATCATTCAAAATTCATTTAAATCACATATAATCCATGTATATATGTTCAATGCATCCCATTGAGTCCTACATAGGTTGGGGTTTCACAAGTGCACATAAATAGTAACCAAAAATTAAGACACGTGATGAAGAGTTAATCACTTGGATTAACCTAATCACAAAAAGACAAAATAGAGATTTAATCACTATAGGACAAAATAGCAATTCTTTTTGTTAATTTAATCCAATTTTGGATTTTAGTAGAAAATTAAAGAAAAATTCATAATTTGCAATTCGTGCGTCGAATTTCGATTTTTATGGATGGAAAAAAATTCATGATGAACAATATGAATGGGTTAATATGTGATGAAAATCACAAATTAAGGGTCAAGATGAAACGTCAAATGGGGATAAAAAAGGTACTTATCTTTTTCATTAATGTTACTTTTGACTTTTTATTTAAATAAATAATTAAAAAATAAAAAAATTAAATAAAAGGCAGATATGGCAGGGACGTTGCAGGGGGTGGTTGGAAAATTTGACCAAATCAATGGTCGATGATCATCATCATCCAAAATCAACGGTTAGGATTTATTTAGCTTAAATTAAATAATTTTAAAAATCAAAAAATAAATATAAAATAGGGCTGCATAGGGTGGGCTGGAGCAGGCATAGGGTGGCTGCTCTTGGCTCAATGCATTTTTTAAAATTATAAAAAAATACATTTTTATAATTAAATACGTCAAGCAAGGGGGGTAAAATCCAATTTGATGAAAAATCAAAAAGTATAAATAGGGAAGCAGGGGGGACGTCCAAGGCATCATTTCTCCTAGCTCCACTTGAGAAATCCCATCTCTCAAACCCTCCCACACGTCCAAGGAAGAAGAGGAGAAAATTAGAGAGAGAAAGAGTGAGAAAAAGTGGGATATCTCCGCTTCGGGTAAGTGATTTCTACCCAAATTTCTTTTTGATGTTAAGTAGGGTAAAATCATGCTTAGATCATGTCTAAGCATGAGAAAATAAGTATAGTAATAATGCTTAATCGGAATTATGCGAAAACATCAAAAATTTGGAGCAAAGATGGAGCATTCGGGAAGATAGTATATGATATATGAAAATAATGCTCCAAAATTTATAAATGATGATTTGGAATGTATGAATACGGTAAATATGATGTTGGAATAATGATATATTAATTTCATGATTTTTGAAATTAAGGATTATGCTTAAGTGAATTTATGTTGATTTTTAGTATATGAAGAAAGTGATTTATTTAGCCAAGTAAATGATGATAAATTCAAAATTTATGAATTTTCCCATGATATACTAAGCATAAGTTATATCATGGTATTTTTTATTTTTGGAAAAAATGTCAATTTTTGGAACCCATGAACAGTAACCACGTCGCATGAAGAGTAACCTCAGACGAACAGTAATTGCTATAGTAATTTGCTACAGTAACAGTGTGATTTTGGAGAAAATTTGAGATTAATATTTAAATTTAAGGATGGAACTTTTGAAGAATTTATTGAAAAATATCTGTATAAAGATATAATGCCCAAATATTATAGAGCATGCATGGGAAGCAACTTGAATAGAAGAAATAAAATATCCTTTTTCCTTGAATAGGAAAAGGAAAAGAAAAGGTTGGGAACACCCATTGAGAAGGTAAGCAAGTTATATGTTTTGTAAATTATTTCCAAAATGCTTGAAATTGTTTGTGAATTGCTTTAAGAAATTTATTTAAGGTCGGTCATACCTATAACTGCTTTACATGAACTGAAGTACGTTTGTTAAATTGTTTATTAAATGCTTTTTATAAAATTATTTCTGATTTACAAATATCATGCCGGCATGTGTATGTAAATGAGCATGTGCACGAGGAATAGGTCATAGTTGAGGTAGTAAGCGGACTGGATGTCCCCCTCACTATTGCCAAGTCGCTTATATAGGCCCAGGCCGGCGGCGACCTCCCTGAGATGGGAGCATGTATGGGATGGGCGCCTAGCTAGCGTCTCATCTAAAGGAATTTCATGAATGCTATGTATGCATTGCATTTGCATTTTATGAAATGCATGAAAATGATTTAAAAACTATGTATGCCTTGCTTACTGAGTATTATTACTCACCCATGCTTTTTCAATAATAGACAGGACATGATGATGAAGGCAGCATGCCAAATGATATGTAGTTTTTGATATGAATGTTGTATATGTAAATTTTATGTAAAGACAGCGATGATAATTTTGAGATGGAAATGTTTATGGAACAGTTTTTGATCATAACTGTGCATGTGAAATATATTTCATGTTGGATGAATGATGTAAATTTTCCATGTATTGATGTTATATATATAAAAAAAAAGAAAAAATCCTACCTTGTGTTCAGGGCAATAATCCTAAGTCACGTTTACTAATAAAAAATGATCCCGGAGTAAGGCTTCTAGGCACCTTGGTTCGGGGCACAACAGAAGTTGGTATTAGAGCATGGATTGGTAAATAGGCAGAAAAGAAAAAAAATGATCAAGTTAGAATATATGAAATTATGATTATGGTCCATTGATTTATTATTGATGACAATGTATAATATATGTGAATTATATGATCATGCGAATATGATATGATAAATATTGATGTTATACTATTGAATTTTTGTAAGTTAAAAATGCAGCTCACCAGAGCTAAAGCAAGAGCTAACAAAGGAAAGGCCCCAATGGAAGAATCAGTCGACCAGGCAAGGGGCGAAGCTAGTAAAAGGACTAATAGGGCAGAATCCGAAGAGCAAACCTCTAGGACCTGCCCACGGCGAGAGGAAAGCCCTAGACCTCAAGCAGAGGTCAACATAGAAGAAAGAATTGTTGTAGCAATTGAGAAAGCTATGCAGCAATGGACAGCCTAGGCTGCCGGTTTATTACAGGAAATACGGAACCAGCAGGCCCCACCATCAAGAGGAGACGGGGAAAGACCAAGTCCTTCGGCCAACCCCGGCACGTCAAGAGGAATGGAGGATAGTCTCCTTGAGGCTGACAGAAAGGCTATCAAGGCCTTTCTTGCCCAGCGCCCGCCCAAGTTTGCAGGGGAACCAGACCCCCTCATTGTAGAGCAGTGGATAACAGAAATTAAGAAATTATCTAGAATATCACCCTGCAATGATCAACAGAAAGTGTTGTGCGCTACTCACCTACTGGTAAAAGATGCTTATGAATGGTGGGAAACACTAATGGTCACTATGCCACATCTAGAGTAAGTTACGTGGCATGAATTTTTGAAAGAATTCAATAAAGAATATCTCCCTGTAGGGCTACAGAGCCAGAGGGTGATAGAGTTTGAAAAACTCTACCAAGGAAGAATGACAATCACAGAATATGCCACAAAGTTCAACGCCTTGGAAAGATACGTGCCATGGATTGCCAATGTGCCAGAAAATAAGGCACAAAGGTTTTAGAGGGGACTAAGGCCCCAGCTAAGAGAGGGGTTAGCCCCATTGTTAATAAAAGACTATGCCTCTAGCATTGAGAGGGCTAGGGCATTAGAAATGGAGTCAATGAGGACTCAAGAGCTTAGGCAAGCTAAAAAAACAATTCTTTTCAGCCTCCAAGGAAGGTGAGGCTAATAAAGGAAAAAGGGTAATCACCGAGAGAAAGAAGATCGGCAACAAGACACAGAGCACCCCGACTTGCAGAACTTGCCACAAACGCCATTTAGGCGAATGTTTACAAAGAATGAGGAAATGTTACAAGTGTGGCCAAGCTAGTCATGTGGCCCGGGACTGCGAGACCGACGAAGCCAAAATAATAAAGTGTTTCAACTGTGGTCAAGTTGGACACATTTCGCCCAACTGTCCGAAAAAGCCACAAGGAGCACCAGCCCGAGGGAAGCCGGCCCAGCAAAAGGTTCTCGCCATCACCAACCAACCCAGTATTGTTGCCAACCCAGTGCGTGTCCAAGCCCTCACTCGAACAGAGTCACAGGAGATGGAGGAGAAAATGATTACAGGTATGATTTACATTTTAGGAAATCCTACAATAGCTTTATTTGATTCTGGAGCTACGCTTTCATTTATATCATATCAATTTATAGTCACACACGCACTTCGGGTAGAAGAAACCAGTAGTACTATACATGTAGAATCCCCAGTATATAGGTTGGCAAGTATAAATCAAATTTGCAAGGCATGTCCTATCAGGATAGGAACAAAAATATTGGAAGTTGATCTCATCCTATTGCCAATGACAGAATTTGATGTCATACTAGGGATGGATTGGCTAAGTCAATGGGGTGCAACAATTGACTGCAGAAATAAGAAGGTGCAATTTGAAGCACCAAAAGATGAAATAGAGATCAGTAAAATAAGATAGCCAGAAAACACAATAAGGATGGTATCAGCTATGAAAGCAGCTAAGCTGATACGCCAACAATGTACAGCCTATTTGGTCTCTATAAACACAATAAAAAGAGATGGGGTACTTATGGATCGAATTCCAGTGGTAGAAGAATTTTCAGATATTTTTCCAAAAGAATTATGTAGTTTACCACCGGAAAGAGAAATGGATATGGAAATAGAAATTATTCCAGGGACAGCCCTAATATCTAAGGCCCCATATATGATGGCACCAGTCGAATTGGCTGAGTTAAAAGTACAAATTTAAGATTTATTAGATAAAAGATTTATTAGACCTAGTGCATCACCTTGGGGAGCTTCAGTACTATTTGTAAGAAAAAAGGATGGGAGTTTGAGACTCTGTATTGATTATAGAGAATTGAATAAGGTAACAGTAAAAAATAAGTACCCACTCCCAAGAATAGATGACCTTGATGATCAATTAAAAGGAGCTTCGACATTTTCAAAAATTGATTTACAGTCAGGGTACCACCAGTTGAGGATATGTCCAAAGGACATCCATAAAATAGCATTCAGCACTAGATATGGGCATTATGAATTCTTAGTCATGTCATTTAGACTAACGAATGCTCCAGTTGTGTTTATGGATATGATGAATAGAATTTTTTGAGAATTTTCAGATCAATTTGTGGTGGTATTCATTGATGATATATTGATTTATTAAAAGATAGAAGAAGAGCATGAGAAGCATTTAAGGATAGTATTGGAAATTCTCCGAAGGGAAAAATTATATGCTAAATTCAAGAAATGTGAATTTTGATTGAAACAGGTAGCCTTTCTCGGCCACATTATATCCGAGAAGGGAGTACAGGTAGATCGTCAAAAGATTAAGGCAATAACAAAATGGCTACAGCCAACAAATATCACGGAAATAAGAAGTTTTCTAGGGCTAGCTGGCTACTACAAGAGATTCGTGGAAGGATTCTCACAATTGTCAGGTCCACTCACAAAGCTGACAAGAAAAGGAGTTAGGTATGAATGGAAATAGGAATGTGAGAATAGTTTCTAGGAGTTAAAGAAAAGACTGGTAAAAGCTCCAATTCTAACACTACTTACGGAGAATGAAGGATTTGTGATCTATAGTGATGCCTCAAAGAAAGGATTAGGATGTGTATTGATGCAAAATGGAAAAGTTATATCATACGCATCCAGGCAACTCAAGCCAAATGAGGTAAACTATCCAACCCATGACTTAGAATTGGCAGCAGTAGTCTTTGCCTTGAAAATCTGGAGACATTATTTATATGGAGTTAAATGTGAGGTCTATACTTATCATAAAAGCCTCGAGTATATTTTTACTCAAAAGGAGTTAAATATGAGGCAGAGAAGATGGTTCGAGTTACTCAAGGATTATGACCTCAACATTTTATATCATCCAGGCAAAGCTAACGTAGCAGATGATGCACTATGTAGAAATGTTAGCTTAGCACATCTCATCACAAAGGAAGAAGAGCTACTACAAGAATTGAGACAATTAGAATTAATTGTAAGCCCACCTGGGGTACAAGTTAGATTATATCAATTGCAAATCCAGTCGAATTTATTTGAGCAAATTAAAATAGCTCAACAAGAAAATGAGGAATTAAAGAGTTATGTGGAGAAAATGATCAAGAAAAATCCCACTGAATATATACAAGATGAACATGGGATATACAGATATAGGGGTCGCCTATGTATACCCAATCAAGAGGAAATAAAGGAACGGATATTGAAAGAAGCACATTTCTCTTCATTTTCGATGCATCCGGGTAGCACCAAGATGTATCAAGACATCAAAAGAATGTATTGGTGGAATAATATGAAGAGAGAAATTGCTAAATGTATGGCTAAGTGCTTAACATGCTAAAGGGTTAAGGCTGATCACCAAAGAACCCCTGGAAAATTACAGTCGCTAGAAGTCCCAGAATGGACATGAGATGATATTACTATGGATTTTATTGAAGGGTTTCCAAGAACCCAAAATGGAAATGATGCTATATGGGTAATAGTTGAAGATTATCAAAAGTAGCTCATTTCCTAACTATCAAGAAAAATTTTACTGCTGAACGACTGGCTAAGATTTATTATAAGGAGATAGTGAGACTGCATGGAGTATCTAAGTCAATTGTTTCCGATCAAGATTCCATTTTTACGTCTCGATTTTGGAAAAGTTTACATCAAACCTTAGGTACACAGCTAAAATTGAGTACAACATTTCATCCTCAAACTAATGGGCAGACAGAAAGGGAAAATCAAATAGTTGAGGATATGTTGAGGATGTGCACAGTAGAATTTGGAGGATCATGGGATGAATATTTGGCTATGGCAGAGTTTGCTTATAACAACAGTTATCAAGCAAACATTCAAATGGCCCCATTTGAAGCTTTATATGGACGAAAATGCAGAACTCTTCTAAACTGGGATGAAGTAGGAGAAAAAAAGTTAGCTCCTGACCTCTCAAAGAGAATGACAGAAAAAGTTCAAGTGATTCGCCAGTGTATACTCACAGCTCAGAGCAAGCAAAAGAGTTATATCGATTGCAAAAGAAGAGATTTGAATATCCAAGTTGGGGATCACGTTTTTATCAAAGTAACGCCATTCAAAGTAGTCACCCGGTTTGGAAAGAGGGGAAAACTAAACCCAAGATATGTTGGGCCCTTTGAAGTTCTGGAAAAGATAGGCAATCTAGCCTATAGAATAGCTCTGCCATCAGCCCTCAGTGGCATCCACAATGCGTTTCACATCTCCGTGCTATGGAAATATGTTTTCGATCCTACCCATGTGTTGATAGTAGAAAATTTGCCAATCTAAGAACACTTGAACTATGAGGAAAGACCAATCAAAATATTAGATTTCAAGATCAAGAAGCTTCGGAACAGAGAGATTGAGTATGTAAAGGTACAATGGAATCGATATTCAGAATCTGAAGCCACTTGGGAGCTACAAGAAGAGGTCGAAAGGAAATATCCTCAATTGTTCAAGGAAAGATAGGTTTCGGGATGAAACCTATTGTAAGGGGGGACGATTGTGAAACCCCGACCATATTCGCGTCATTTCGAGTTGTATACCCTAGATTTTTTTGTAATTATTTTTATGATAAATGAAAATTCATGAATTATATTGATAGATATGTGTATCGGAGATTAGAGTAATGCAATTAAGAATTTAACGCACATGAATAGTGCATATGAATAGTAACTAAGGATTAAGACACGTGATTAAGAGTTAATCACTTGGATTAACCTAATCACAAAAAGACAAAATAAAGATTTAATCACTACAGGACGAAATAACAATTCTTTTTGTTATTTTAATCCAATTTTGGATTTTAGTAGAAAATTAAAGAAAAATTCATAATTTGCAATCCAGGCATCGGATTTCGATGAAATTTTTTATGGATGGAAAAAATTCATGATGAACAAGATAATGGGTTAAGATGTGATGAAAATCACAAATCAAGAGTCAAGATGAAACGTCCAATGGTGATCAAAAAGTAACTTATCTTTTTCATTAATGTTACTTTTGACTCTTTATTTAAATAAATAATTAAAAAATAAAAAAAATAAATAAAAGGAAGTTATGGTAGGGACGTTGCAGGGGGGTGGTTGGAAAATTTGACCAAATCAATGGTCGATGATCATCATCATCCAAAATCAACGGTTAGGATTTATTTAGCTTAAATTAAATAATTTTAAAAATCAAAAAATAAATAAAAATAGGGCTGCATAGGGTGGACTGGAGCAGGCATAGGGTGGTTACTCTTGGCTCAATGCATTTTTTAAAATTATAAAAAAATACATTTTTATAATTAAATACATCAAGCAAGGGGGTAAAATCCAATTTGATGAAAAATCAAAAAGTATAAATAGGGCAGGAGGGGGGACGTCCAAGGCATCATTTCTCCCAACTCCACTTGAGAAATCTTAGCTCTCAAACCCTCCCAGACGTCCAAGGAAGAAGAGGAGAAAGTTAGAGAGAGAAAGAGTGAGAAAAAGTGGGATATCTCCACTTCGGGTAAGTAATTTCTACCCAAATTTCTTTTTGATGTTAAGTAGGGTAAAATCATGCTTAGATCATGTCTAAGCATGAGAAAATAAGTATAGTAATAATGCTTAATTGGAATTATGCGAAAACATCAAAAATTTGGAGCAAAGATGGAGCATTCGGGAAGATAGTATATGATATATGAAAATAATGCTCCAAAATTTATAAATGATGATTTGGAATGTATGAATACGGTAAATATGAATTTCTAATAATGATATATTAATTTTATGATTTTTGAAATTAAGGATTATGCTTAAGTGAATTTATGTTGATTTTTAGTATATGAAGAAAGTGATTTATTTAGCCAAGTAAATGATGATAAATTCAAAATTTATGGATTTTTCCATGATACACTAAGCATAAGCTATATCATGGTATTTTTTATTTTTGGCACCCATGAACAGCAACCACGTCGCTGTGAACAGTAACCTCGGATGAACAGTACCTGCTACAGTAAACAGCGTGATTTTGGAGAAAATTTAAGATTAATATTTAAATTTAAGGATGGAATTTTTGAAGAATTTATGGATAAAAATATCCGTATAAAGAAAAAAATGCCCAAATATTATAGAGCATGCATGGGAAGCAGCTTGAATAGAAGAAATAAAATATCCTTTTTCCTTGAATAGGAAAAGGAAAAGAAAAGGTCGAGGACACCTACTAAGAAGGTAAGCAAGTTATATGTTTTGCAAATTATTTCCAAAATGCTTGAAATTGTTTGTGAATTACTTTATGAAATTTATTTAAGGTTGGCCATACCTAGAACTACTTTACATGAACTGAAGTACGTTTGTTAAATTGTTTATTAAATGATTTTTATGAAATTATTTATGATTTACAAATATCATGCCGGCATGTGTATGTAAATGAGCATGTGCACGAGGAATAGGCTATAGTTGAGTTAGTAAGCGGACCGGATGTCCCCCTCACTATTGCCAAGTCGCTTATATAGGCCCAAGCCGGCGGCAACCTCCCTGAGATGGTAGCATGTATGGGATGGGTGCCTAGCTAGCGTCTCATCTAAAGGAATTTCATGAATGCTATGTATGCATTGCATTGCATTTGCATTTTATGATGCATGAAAATGATTGAAAAATTATGTATGGCTTGCTTACTGAGTATTATTACTTACTCATGCTTTTTCAACAATAGACCGGACATGATGATGAAGGCAACATGCCAAATGATATGTAGTTTTTGATATGAATGTTGTATATGTAAATTTTATGTAAAGATAATGATGATCATTTTGATATGGAAATGAATATTTTTATTCCAATGGAAATGTTTATGGAACAGTTTTTTATCATAACTGTGACATGTGAAATATATTTCATGTTGGATGAATGATGAAAATTTTCCATGTATTGATGTTATATATAAAAAAATCCTGCCGTGTGATCAGGGCAACAATCTTGAGTCACATTTACCAATGAAAAACGATCCCAGAGTAAGGCTTCTAGGAACCCCAGTTCGGGGCACCACACATACCCACCCACGCCCCATACCGGGGTGCCTAGAAGCCTTACTCCAGGACCGTTTTTGATTGGTAAACGTGACTCAGGATTGTTGCCCTGATCACACGGCAGGATATATATATATAACATCAATACATGGAGAATTATCATCATTCATTCAACTTGTAATATACTTTACATATCAGCGTTATGATTTTTGTCTGTACATAAACATCATCATTCTTCTAACTAGAAAGATATTTTTCCACATTAAGATCTTTATCATTGTTTTTACATAAACATTATCATATACAACATTTATATCTGCATGTTATTTTGCATGCTACCTTCCTCATCATTTCCTGTCTGACGTTTGAAAAACATAGGTGAGTCATAATACTCAGTAAGCAAGCCATATATAATTTTTCAATCTTTTTCATGCATTTCATAAAATGCAAGTGAAATGCATCCATAGCATTCATGACAATCCTTTGGATGCGACGCTAGCTAGGCGCCCATCCCATACATGCTCCCATCTCAGCGAGGTCGCCACCGGCCTGGGCCTATATAAGCGACTTGGCGATAAAGAGGGAGACATCCGGTCCGCTTACTACCTCAACTATGGCTTATTCCTCGTGCACCATGCTCATTTACATACACATGCCGACATGATATTCACAAATCATAAATATTTTGTGAAAACATTTAACAAGCAGTTAGCAATCATTTCAAGTAAAGCATTATAGGAATGACCATCCTTAAATATAATTCATAAAACATGTGAGCAAATAATTTGCAATCATTTAGGAAACATTTTAGAAAGCATATAACTTGCTTAACTCCTCAGTCGGTGTCCTCGACCTTTTCTTTCTCTTTTCCTATTCAAGGAAAAAGGGCATTTCATTCATTCCATTCAAGTTGCTTCCCATGCATGTTTTATAATATTTGGTCATTATCTCCTTATACGGATTTTTTTATCCATAGGTTATTCAAAAATTCCATCCTTATATTCATAATATAAATCTCAAATTTCCTTCAAAATCACGCTGTTCACTGTTCAAAATCACTGTTCATGATTACTGTAGCATATTACTGTTCATGTTTAATATAGCAGATTACTGTAGTAGGTTAGTGTTCACAGCGTGAAAGTTACTGTTCATGGGTTCCAAAAATGGACATTTTTTCCAAAAATAAAAAATACCTTGACATAGCTTATGTTTAGTATATCATGGGAAAATTCATGAATTTGAATTTATCATCATTAACTTGGCCAATTAAATCATTTTCTCCATATACTAAAATTCATCATAATTTCACTTAAGAATAATCTTTAAATCCAAAAATTATGAGATTAATATATCATTATTTCAACATCATAACTATCATAAACATTCATCCCAAATCATCATTTAACAATATTGGAGCATTATTTACTCATCTTATGCATGATTTTCTCGAATACTTTATCCTCGCTCCAAATTTTTGATGTTTTGACATAATTCCAATTAAGCAGCATAACTATACTTATTTTATTACGCTTAGGCATTAGCTAAGCATGGTTTTACCCCTCTTAACACTTAAAAGAAATTTGGGTAGAATTCTCTTACTTCAAGTGAAGATAGGCTTCTTCCTTCCTCTCTTTCTCTCTCTTCTCCTTCTCTCCTTCCTTCTTTCTCACTTCGGATGTGTGGGGGGTGTGTGGGAGTGAGCTTTGCTCAAGCTTGGGAAGGTGTGGGATGGTTTGGTTGTTCAAGCATGCTCACCCTTTTATAGTTTTTGATTTTTCATTAAATTATAATTTACCCCCTTGCTCAAGGTATTTAATTCGAAATATATTTTTTTCTAATTTCCATAAAATGTGTGGAGCAATGTGCAGCCACCCTACAGCAGCTCACGCCCCCCTAGCAGCCCTATTTATTTATATTTTTGATTTATTAAAATTAATTATTTTAAGCTAATTAAATATCAACCGTTGATTTTTAATGAGGATGATTTTAGGCCATTTGATCTTGGCCCAAAAGTCTTCCCCCATTGCATGCCCCTGCCCTCCTTGGCATTTGTGCTGATTTTGCATTAATTATTTTGATTTTTAATTAATTAATTTTAATCCAAAAGTCAAAGATAATTAATGAAAAAGGTGGGCTATCTTGTTAATCTCCAAACGACGTTTCATCTTGGCCTTTAATTCATGATTTTCATCACATCTTACATAATTCATCATGTTCATCATAAATTTTTAACCATCCATAAAAAAATTTCATCTAAATCCAACGTCCGGATTGCAATTTATGAATTTTTCTTTATTTTCCTCTAAAATCCGAAATTTTCTTAAAATATTAAAAAGTTGTGAAACCCCAACCTATATAAGACTCAATGGGATGCATTGAACATATATACATGATTTATATGTGATTTAAATGAATTTTGGATGATTTTATGATTTAATGATATTTTAGAATTAGGGTTTCCGTTAGAAACGGTGATTAAAAATTTAATCGCCGGAGCCAAAAGTGAGTCGGTATGACCCGTGGGGCTTAATGAGGATTTAATGGTGACAATGTGTCATGGATAATCATGTTAATAATCATGATTTAATTTATGGAGATTAAAGTGTAATTATGGAATTAAGGTGAAAAATGATAGAAATTTCATAACTTGACGCCTACAAGGCGGATTTTGATGAAATTTGAAAGGTAAGCTCACGAAGGTGGGCCCAATCTTTCGAATGGATTGGATTAAGAGAATCATGATGAGATTAGGGTGATAATTAATTATTTTTATTCTCAAATCCAAAAGATAAATTCAAGTGGTCATTACTTGATGTAGAAACACCGGTTTGAGATGAAATTTGAAACGATGGAATAAAATTATGAAATATATTAGATGAATGGAATGGATTAAGCTAATTATCATGGAAAGTTGGTTTCTTGGAGAGCAAGTAACAAGTTGCTTAAGAGCTAAGTAAAGAAGGGCAATTGCGGAAAGTGAAAATGGAATTTACTAAAATGCCTATGGGGTTACTTGGGCACCAAGAAAACTAGTAAATAAAAGGAGGAAATGGGGGAGCATGGCTGCCGTTTCCAGCAGGGGAGAAGGAGAGAGAGAAGGAGAGAGAAAGAGAGAGAGAAGAGAGGAAAATAAGAGAAAAATGGAAATTTTCTCCAAGGGCAGTAGCTAGGGCACGTCAAACCCAGTAAGGAGGAGAGTAAAAGAAGGGAATTTCAAGTGCTCAATGGATGGATTATCAATTAATCAAGTAAGTATATGTTAATCTTGATTTTATGCCTCAAATCTGGAAGTTATATGATGTTGTAAACTAAAATATGAAAGGAACAGTAAAGGGATGAATTTTAGCATGAAAAGTTTTGAAAAGAATAATTGCAAGGTAATTAAGAAATTACCCAATTTTCAGCTTAAAAGGATAAGCCAGTTGCAAATTACAAATCTGAGAAAATCAACCTAGAAAGGATTAAACGGGTGTCAGGATCAACTGCACCAAAGGATTTTTAATAATTTTTATACAAGAAATGTTTGGCTGAAAATTTTACAAGATATATAAGACATATTAACGATCATAATAATAAAATAAAAATTATGTTTTTATGGGTATAAATATACCCCATAATTAACGTTATTCAGGCTGTCTGAAAATGGATTCTGCTGTCCAGCAGAGTAAAAATACCAAAATAAATAGAAATATTAACTATTTCATGCTGAAAATATTTATTTTGGTTAATTAATATAGTTATTAAGATATGGTATAATTTTCAGATCAAAAATTCTTGATTTGATATTAATTCAAGATTTTGAGATTTTAGTACGCCTGATTTCAGCATATGTGGATAGTTGGAGAAAAAAATCAAAATGAAATATGAAACCTATGTAGAAATGATAAAATTGATATATATGTTAATACCCTAAATTTTTATTAAGAAAAGTGAGATTATTTGCCGAAAATTCGGATTTATAAATCTGCTTAGGGTTATGTGTCAAAAAACACGTTAAACGGGGTGAAAAAAGGGTTCCAAAGTTGCTGTTTTGGAAACCTATGATTAGTGGATTTAAATTCCATAAAAATACCCTAAGTACAGTGGTAATTAAGAGGTTTAATCATGATGGAACTAGAGACAAGTTTCTGTTTTGAAAAAGTTTAAGAAACACATAAGTATGTGTTGAAGGATAAGTGGGTTAAATTTGATGAACTTATGTAGGTTGGAAAATTAAAGGAATATAAGTTTTTGAAGATGATGCAAATAAATAAAATGTTATTTTCATTTATCTAGGCAAAGGCAAAAACGAGTATGGAAGAAAAGGATTATGGCGATCTCAGGTAAGCAAGCGAACATTCTAAAATGATGTTTTTTTTTCTATATGATGATGTGTGATTGAAATGTTTATGATTATGTTTAAACGAATGGGCAAGCACAAGTTTTGAAAATGATGGCTTTAATGAAAAGCCACAAGTTTTGAACATGACGACTTTAATGAAAAGCCACAAGTTTTGAAAGACGGCTTTAATGAAAAGTCGTAAGTTTTGGAAAAGAATGGCTTTAAGGAAAAGCCTCAAGGTTTGCTTCATGGGAAGCAAGCAACATTTTTAAGATAAAGAATTTATTATCAGTGTTGCCAAAGATTGGCAATGCTTTACGTTAATGGAATTGAGAATTTTGCTGATGTGTAAGCAAGCAGCTTTCTAAATGATTTTGGTTTTCATTACAAGGTATTTAAGGATAGCCATTCCTTGTCTATATGAGTATCAAAATGTTTATTTCTATTGAAATAAATGATTGCTTATGGTTTCGCAATTATGCATGAAATGTGTTGAAACATGAGTTTATATGATGTTTCATTGAAATGATGTTTCAAAGGGATGGTGCAAAGAATTCTCTACATGAGAATGACAAGTTCCATGTGTAAGAGGGTATATAATGCCGGGGTGACTAAAAGTCATGCATGGAATGAAAATCAAGTAGGCTAGTCGAGGTAGTAAGTGGACAAGGAGTCTCCCTTGACGTTGCCAAGTCCGTAGGTCCGGCGCCAAAGATGGAAAGGATCATATTATGAAAGAGGGTTCCCCGTGCTAGCGTACCATCACATGAAGGATAACGTCATCAATGGAAATGATGAATTTGCACATCCAATATTTATGAAATGTTTATAAAAGTGTTTGTGGACATATAAGTGTCCATTGCCAAAAAGGCTTACGTAAAATGTATTTTGGACATAAAAATGTCCATTATCAAAGCGTTTATGTGAAAAATATTCTAGGACGTATAAACGTCCGTTTTCAACAAGTTTTATGTGGAAAAATGTTTTAGGACGTATGAACGTCCAGTGTTAAAATGATTTATGTGGAAAAGCGTCTTTTCGTGGACATGAGAATGTCCATTGTCAAATATTGTTTATGTCAAAATGTTTTGGGACATACAATGTCCCCTGACCAAAATGATTTATGAGAAAAATGTTTTAGGAAAAGATTTTCAAGGAAAGTCTTGCCCCTAAATGCTTGTTTACTGAGTTATCACTCACATTTTGTTTTCCAAACCTCAGACAGGTACTGAGAGACTCAAGCAGTCGAGGACCTAAGAAATGGAGAAAAGGTATGAGATAGTACCATGTGAGCTTAAGGATTAGCTATGGTGAGTGGAATTGTAACGCCCCAAATAGAGACGTCACTTCCTTACCTCAAGATCTATCGATTGGTAAATGTGAATCAGAATTTTTGCCCTGATCACGCAGCGGGTTCTTAATTGGAACTCGTCCAAATTTTTTTCATTTCTTCATTCATCATCATTTCATTTATAACATAAGCAATGGTACACTTGTACATATCCATTTTATAACTTCTCAACATGTACTTATACATTAAAGGTCCACTTGACCTAATCATGACATTTCCATTGCCTACATACATATGTTCAATCATTAGTTCACCTAGAACTCAGAACTTTAAACGAGTCACGTATATATCAATATACCTGAAAACTTCCATTCGTAGCATTCCACTCACCATGGCTAATCTTTTTAGCCCACATGGTACTATCTCGTACCTTTTCTCCATTTCATAGGTCCTCGACCCCTTGAGTCTCCCAATACCTGTCTGAGATTTGGAAAACAAAACATGGGTGATAACTTAGTAAGCAAGCATTTTGGGGCAAGACTTTCCTTGAAAATCTTTTCCTAAAACATTTTTCTCAGAAATCATTTTGGCCAGGGGACATTGTATGTCCCAAAACATCTTGACATAAACCATATTTGACAATGGACATTGTCATGTCCACAAAAAGACATTTTTTCCACATAAACCATTTTGACACTGGACGTTCATACGTCCTAAAACATTTTTCCACATAAACCTAATTGGAAACGAACGTTTATACGTCCTAAAAATTTTTTCACATAAACACTTTGGTAATGGATATTTTTATGTCTAAAATACATTTTACGTAAGCCTTTTTGGCAATGGACACTCATATGTCCACAAACATTTTTTTCTCTTACACTCTTTTAAAAACGGACATTTTTATGTCCACATATGTTTCAACATAAATCCCTTTAAGAAATGGACATTCTCATGTCCAACTATTTTTCCTATATAAACCCTTTGGAAATGGACATTCTCATATCAAAAATATTTTCCAACATAAACCCTTTTTCTTAATCCCCATCTTGGGGCTTGTTTATAGCAAACAAGTCATGAATCCTTTTCATGAAAACTTTTGCATAAAAATTATTTTTTATTCTTAATATTTACCCATTTTGTTTAAAACACTCCGCCTTTAGGGTAACTTACGCATAATGGCTCATAAAAATCCAATTTAGGATAATTTTTCATATAAATGCTTTTATATCCCAATCTTTGTGCTTTTGAAAAGAAAAACGTAAGCAAACACATTTCTCCCCACCCAGTAGTGACACTTACCAAGTGATCATGCTACATTTTGGAAGAGAATCCTTAACAGCACGCTAGCCAGACGGCTGTTTATTTATCCTGCTCCAATCTTAGGGAGGGCGCCGCTGGCACTCCTGTCATCCCTTAGCGACTTGGCCTTATATAGAGTGGGCTCCGGTCATCCCAACCATGCTCTACAACTTGCCTATTCCTTGTACTGGTGCACCGTACATTATTATGACGGACCGCAGTCCGTTTCGTTTGAAGAACCACAGACCGCAGCCCATGTCCTTTTAAACCGGGATCACAGACCGTAGCCTGCATCCATAACTTAAAAACATCACAGACCGAAGTCTGTGTCTTTTTAAAACAAAACATTTTGAAAGAAAGCACATCACAGACCGCAGTCCGTGTCAACTTGTAAAGCGAGCGCACCCACTTTAAACAAGTTGTCATTTGAAATCAAATTTTTAGGATGATCTTCCTTAAATTCTGTTAGAAACATTTTGAGTAAAATATTTTGATAAATATTTGAAATGTTTGAGAAACAACACACTTTAAAACCCTTTTATTAAAAGAATTTCAAAACTTTTAGATTTTCAAGAATAAATCACACATTTTTCTTAGGATTTTCTTGGTTTCCATTTCAGGGCCTTTTGCTCACAAAAGTTATGCAATTGTGCTAACCCCTTCTCAACCACCTTAAAATCAATTTCTTGTCCACATATCAATTTTGTCATTTTTATATAAAGGAGCCTTGCATGGTCTTTTGTATGCTATTTTAGCAACCCGAAACCAAACAATTTTAAGAAAATCAACATAGGAGGTTGGTCATCCTTAAATCCTCTTCAACACATCCGTATAAACATTTTTCAAGATATTTTCAACATAGATTTCCTTATCGAAAGGAAATCAAAACTTTTCGAATATCATTTCAAAACATATGAACTATGTCCAAATCGTCATTTATTATTTAATTATCAAGACCTAACAAAATAAATCTTTTTAATAAATCAAATCTCCTTTCTCCTTTTTTTTCTTTTATAGCATGATTATTTATCATCAAACAACATAAGAAAAATTCAAAACTTATTTACATTTGTTGCTTTGTGAAAAAGGGCAAAATTCTCTTTTTCTTATAAAATACTTTTGAAACAACATTATAAAGAACTTGCTTACTTAAAAGCAAATTCTTAAAACCCTCGGCATCAAACATGAAATCCTTTGAAAACGTTATCATGGAGAAGTTGCTTACTTATAAGTAAAATTCTCAATCTCATTAACATAAAGCATTGTCAATCTTTGGCAACACTGTTGATAAAATCTTTATCTTAAAATGTATTGCTTGCTTCCCATGAGGCAAACCTTAAGGTTTTTCCTTAAAGCTAATCTTTTCCAAAACTTACGACTTTCATTAAAGCTGTCATTTTCCAAAACTTGTGGCTTTTCATTAAAGCCATCATTTTCAAAACTTGTGCTTGCCCATTCGTTAAAACATAAACATAAACATTTCAATCATATCAATCACATAGAAAGAAAATATTATTTTAAAAAGTTCGCTTGCTTACTTGAGATCGCTATAATCCTTTTCTTCCATTCTTCTCCTTGCCTTTGCCTAGATAAATGAAAATAACATTTCATCTATTTGCATCATCTTCAAATACTTATATTCCTTAGGTTTTCCATCCTATATAAATCCATTTGGACTTATATTACACTAACTTAGCCCACTTGTCTTTCAAGTCGGGTGTTCATACGTATCATAACCTATACATCACATAATTTATTTTTAATACCCTTATGTAGGGTAAACTTACATACATGTAATAATATTTCATTAAATCATTATTTGGAGGTTCATTACCTCCATTTATCATTTTTAATATATTTTTCATTTTTCACACATCGATGCTCATTTTAAGCACCCGTTGTTGCCTTAAGCCTCATTACTTAATCCCAAAGTTTGAGATTAACATCATGTAATTATAAACAGAAATATATTCACAAAATTTATCATATTTTTATGAATTTTTTCACAAAATCACATTACATAAATTATTTATCACCTATGCATATTTATCCTTTCACAAATGCCCATTTGGCAACACATATATGAGACATTTCATAAAATTTTTCAAGTCAACAACTTGGTCACTAATTCAGAATGATAATTAACCCTAATTAAAACTTTTTTAGGGTATTTTTATAGGATTTAATACCACTAATCATAGGTTTCCAAAACAGCAACTTTAGAACCCATTTTTCACACGTTTAACGTGTCTCTTGACACATAACCCTAAACAGTTTTATAAATCCGAATTTTCCGCAATTAATCCAAATTTTCCAAAAACTATTTAGGTTATTAACATATATATCAATTTGGATAATTTATACATAGGTTTCATATTTATTTTTGATTTTTTCTTCAACTATCCACATATGCTGAAATCAGGCGTACTGAAATCTCAAAATATTGAATTAATATCAAATCAAGTATTTTTGATCTGAAATTTCTACCATACCTTAATAACTACATTATTTAACCAAAATAAATATTTACAGTATAAAAAATTAAGAAATTATATTTATTTTAGTATTTTTACCTTGCTGGACAGCAGCATCCATTTTCAGTCAGCCTTAATCACGTAAATTATTGGGTATATTTATACCAATCAAAACCTAATTTTTAATTTTTTCGTGTGATCTTAAATATGTATTATATATCTGGTAAAATTTTTCAGCCCAAAATTCCTTGTATAAAAATTATTATAAATCATTTTCTACAGCTGATCCTGTCACCTGTTTTTACTCTGTTTAGGTTAATTTTCTTGGCTTTTTAATTTGAAACCCGATAAACATTTCAATCTGAAATTTTGGTCGTCCCTTAATAATAATATAATTAACTTTTTTAAAAACTTTCATGGTGAAAATCCTTCATTTACTACTTCATTCATATTTTTGTTTATAACATCACATAACTTCCAAATTTGAGGTATAAAATCAAAATTAACATATACTTACTTGATTAATTGGTAATCCTTCCTTTTTCCCTTATTTTTTTCTTCTATTTTATTCCTCATTGGTGTCCTTGGGCTGGGACGTGAGCTGCTGTTCTTGGGGTGCAAGTTTCAGCACTTAGAAAAATATTTTCCAAGCCTGTCTTCACATGACCGAGCATCCCATTCATAGAGCTGGAATTTCCAGCTATGGGCCCCACTTGTTGCTGCATTTTCCACAGCCATTGAATGCCCTCTTATCCTCTTATGTGCTGGTGAACTCACGGCCAAGTAAATTAACCTTTTACCATTTTTGAAAAATCAAAAATCTATTTTAATCACGACCATCTAGCTGTCCCTTTGCACGTCCACATTGCTACTGCCCATTTTCATATTTTTTTCCATTTTTTATTAATCTCAATTTAAGGGTAAATCCTACACCTAATTACCCTTTAATTAATGCATTAATTTGGCATTAAAAATATTTAGCAAAATGGCAGCAAATCAGCACATCATTTGGATGTCATTTGCATGCAACAAGCTGTCCACTTTTACACCTTCAATGGCAGCTACTGTTCACGAATTTTCTTGAATTTTTTCACATAATTAAATGCTTATTTATACATCCCAACATGGCAGCTATATATATACATAATTCATAAAATAAAAATTGCAAAAATAACCAGCTGCAACTGCCTATTGATGTCCATATGCATGTCACCTCTCCTATGCTCATTTTGAGCACTCTTAGCCCCTTTAATGTCGACATCAATGCATGGATAATTCATGGGATTTTTTTCATTTTATAAATATGCATAAAATACCCTGCATTGCACCTGCATTTGACACCTATTTGGTTCATTAAAAATTGCATTAATTCCATGTACTCTAGCATTAAATACATGGTACTCTTGTGGTGCAAAAGTCAATCATAGACACCTTTTTCAATTCAGGTATTTTCCCAACATAATTTGCTTAATCCAAACCTTCAAAAATTTTAATCTCATAATTTCATTCAACCGTTTAAAATTTCATCTTAATCCGACTTTCCTAGCTCAAGTTATAGTCGTTTGAAGTTAACGGTTGGATTTGAGCTATGATTAATAAATCATTACACCAATTTCATCAAGGACTTTCA
This sequence comes from Annona cherimola, assembly GCA_030490835.1. Lineage (NCBI taxonomy): Eukaryota > Viridiplantae > Streptophyta > Magnoliopsida > Magnoliales > Annonaceae > Annona > Annona cherimola. Next base: position 50,356,538 of record CM059972.1, on the reverse strand, counting down.
TAAACCAATAATTATATAATACCAAGACCATCATCATCAACTTTCATTTCAAATTTCACTTGAATCCGCCTTATAGGCGTTGAGTTACGAATTTTCTAGTGTTTTCCAATATAATTCCACAATTTCCATTTTAATCTCTATTAATTAAATCATGGAAATTAAACTAAACATTCATGCCACATTAGCATGTTTTAATCCTCATTATGCCCCTTTATTCACCTTGACTCATATTGGGCTCTGGCGATTAAATTTTTAATCACCATTCTTAATTGAACCCTAATTGTAAAATATCATAAAATCCTAAAATCATCCAAAAATTCCATTTAATCATATATAAGTCACATGTATATGTTCAATGTACACATTGAATCTTACTTAGGTTGGGGTTTCACAGGAATGATATGAATGGAAGTTTTCAGGTACATTGATATATACACGTGACTTGTTTAAAGTTCTGAGTTCTAGGTGAACTAATGATTGAATAGATGTATGTAAAGAAAATGGAAATGCCATGATTAGGTCAAGAGGAAATTTAATGTATAAGTACATAAGAAGTTATAAAATTGATATGTACAAGTGTACCATTGCTTATGTTATAAATGAAATGATGATGAATGAAGAAACGAAAAAAAATTTGGACGAGTTCCGATTAAGAACCCGCCGCGTGATCAGGGCAATAATCCTGATTCACATTTACCAATCGATAGATCTTGAAGTAAGGAAGTGACGTCTCGGGTCGGGGTGTTACAAAAGTATTGCTATTTCGTCCTTTAGTGCATAAATCTCCTTTTTCGTCTGTTTGTGATTAGGTTAATTCAAGTGATTAACTCTTAATCGCGTGTCTTAATCTCTGAGTTACTATTCACATGCACTATTCACGTGGGTTAAATCTTTAATTGCATTATTTTAATCTCTAATATACATATTTACAAATATAATTCATGAATTTTTATTCATCATAAAAATTATTACCAAAAAAAAATCTAGGGTTTACGACCCTAGGTAATATGTGTATTGTTTAAAGAAGCTGGGTTTCACACACCACTATTTTCCATAACTCACTGACTAACATAGGTGTTGTTAGCTCTAGTATAAAAAGGAAGCCACTACTCTCTATCTTTCTCATCCTCAAAGATTCAAATATTTAGCCAACGACATGCTTCACTACTCTTTGCACTATTTTCTTTATCACAGTTTCCTTTTGATTTTTGTACAGCATGCAATGGAGGTGGAGGCGGCCTAGAAACTAGTTGCAAATAAAGCGAAGGGTGGACAAGAAGATCGAAAGCAGTCTTGAGTTTTCCTAAGACTGCACGGGGGCTATCTAGGGGTTTTCATACCTAACTTAAGTCATGTTACAAGTGGTATGACTAACGCAAGGTATATTCCTAGACTGGATAACACATTCGTGCCCAGCCCCAGCTAGAAGTTCATAATCCTTATAATGTCGGTGGAACTCGCCCAAAAAAAGCAACCGCAATAGCTCCCTAATTACTTAAGCTTTCTCCTCCATCGCCTATTGATGCATTATAATATATATCAAGTATGAATTTGTCAATGATTAAGTGATATGTTTAGCTACCCACTTAGCTCTTTTCCTTGTTTCCTTTATACCACCACAAGAAATATTATACCCACTTTTTATTTAGTTGTCAAATATCAGCACTTTATATAATAGTCCTATTTTGTTTGTGTATTTGCTTTGAATTAATAAGGTAATTCTAGTGTTGGATCCACTTCTTAATTTCCCTAGTTGATATTAATTATATTTGGTACGATGATTTTAATTTTTCAGCGAGTATGTTAGATCCTGAAATTCTTTTATTTTTTGATTTTGTTCAACTGTCTTTTTAAATAAAATTTTCGATGTAATCGTTTTAAATAAAATTAAATTGAACTTAATTGCATCTTTCCATCGTTTGAGAGAGATGGTATAAAATTCGATAGCTTTTGCCTACGAGTTTTTGAAACATACATTTATATGACTAGTATAATAAATGAAATAGGAGCCTATGTGCGTTGGGTTATCATGTTGAATTTGCAAAAAGGCAACTATGGACAAGACATCTTATTTTTGGCAACAAAAAATAGAAATGAATGTTTTGTTATCATTGTTGCGTCACATTTAGTTTTCAACAATGAAATGATTATAATTTTTATTTTCAATGAAATAAGCACAAAAAATGGTAGAAAAAATGGAGATTTTGTTTCCCGACATGAAATATGATAGTCCGAATGTGACAAGAATTCACAAATTGTGTTCCTACAATAAATTTTAATTGTAGCGACTTGTGAAAATGCTTAAAGAAAAGAAAAATCCTAATTAATAATGATCACATGAGAACATTTATAATATATATGGGAAATATTAGAATGCATTCAAATGCACCCTATTTTGGGTGCATTCTGCTGCAATGACTAATACTTGATTATGCATTCAAATATTAGAATGCATTCAAATGCAACCTATTTAAATTTACCCCACTCATTATACTTAGAATTATTTACTTTGGTGACATACTAATTTTTATCTAAATCGAATATGTAGATGAGCCCCATCTTAAAATGGTATAAAATTAACATAATAAAATAATTTGACATAAATACTAATTTTAAAGTTGTATTTTCAATACCTAAACTATCTAAAATATAATTTTTGTATGGCTAATTGATTGTATAAAATATCATAGAATTCTAATATGTATGGGGCCCATTTTGCAACAAAATGCAACCTAACTAAGGTGCATTCAAATGCACCATAATATATCTTAGATATAAATATGAATATGGTGATAAGGGTTGAGCAAACAGCCAATCCCTCGATCCAAAGAGTCATCAACACCTGGACAACACCAAAGGAAAATGTTGAGCTCCTGAAGACCGAAGATGACATGATCAGTCACTTCCAAGGCCCGAGTCCTTGAAGTAGAATAGCTAAGCCCCACTTGACCGAGTAGCATGAAATGGGCATAGTAATGTCATCTTGACATCAACTTAGTTGGCTACTAAGGAAGCTTTTGAGTGAGCTATCATTGCCCAACGTTAATGATAATCCTGATGACCCTAAGAGGAGAAGTTGGCTTAAGTCATCATAAGTTGTTCATAACATTTGTTATTCTACATTCAACTTATCAAAGGTGTCCACAATACGAAGAGAAGAATTAAATGAGATGATTACAAATTTTCTTCTAGCACTTGGCATGAACTATCTCTAGATGAACCATGTACAAAAACAGCACTCAACCTCCTGATTAGGGGTTGAACCCCTACATGAATTTCTTGAGGCAAGCCAAACCTCTCTAGCTAGATTCTTTGAAGCGAGTTGGTCCACTTGGGGTAGCCAGGATCCGATCTAGTAAACTAACCCTGATGATTTACTCCTTAGGGATGAAGGGTGGGAATTTTTAGCTTTTCCCTCCCGAAAGGAGAGTAAGAGGAAGGAGTTCCAGAGGAGATGGGTATATCAGCTAACCTTGTATCTCATTTTATGTAACCAAAAACACTAATAGTAGAACTTATGCAAAAATCGGCCTTGTAATTTTTTTTGGTAATCTTGTACTCATAAGTCACTCTTTTCCACATAAAAACCTAACTCTACCCTATGTTAACTCTCTCCTCAGATGATCTAAGTCCCTAAACTTGTTCAATCAAATCTTGGACAAAATTTTGATCTCCATTATTTGGAGCCATATATGGAAAATTCTTGTAATATTTCCTACCACTCATTTTCCAAGAAATGCTCACATTAATTTTGCTCCACCACACATCTAGCCACCAAGATGGGGATAAATTGTCAAGAGGAGAAAATTTTGAAAGAGATACTTTGATGAGCCCTATGGGCAAACCTTGCTCGTAGTCATTTAAAGAAAAAACTCTTTGATCAAACTTTAGAATGAGCCATGTGCCAAATGTAAAGTGAAAAAGCACCTTCAAGCACATGTTGAGGAGGAAGACATTGATCATTATATGCAGTCTTGCTAACTAGGGGGACGTGGGAGCTACAAAAGATGAGAAACATGCTCAAAAAGATAAGTACCTCCACTTCTCCAACCACATAAAAATCTTACGTATATACATTCCACAAATATTTTGTGAAAAAAAGTGGCAACCTACCACTAAGATTTGGATCTATCATTAAGGTTAGGCCTTATCATGCCCTTCTCTCATGATTAGGGCTGAGGAAAAATAATCTAGTCTAATCTGAAAAGATTTCATGATTATATAACTAGATTCTAAAAGCTTAGCAAAAACGCTAGTTAGTAGAGCCACCAAAAAAGGGCTTGGCCAAATAAGTCCTACCATCCAGTTAAGTTTTAGGGTCAGATAAAGCAATATAAGATTGCTGGCCCGCATGAGCTCACACAATAAACGAAGTAGGCCACAAGCCTCATATAAGGCTGACGAACCTAGCCACCTAGTTAAATAAACGACGGTAATGAGTCGTGACAAAAATGCATTAATCCTAGAAATCACTAAAGGATTTCATTATGGTGGAAGGAAAACAATGTACAAAGGATGACACTCAAGCTAACCTCCCATCTTTCCCATAGGAGTTGTAAAGCTAAGTACATTATATACTGCTTCTAATGACATCGAGAGGCAAAGCCTTGATCAAAAAAATACTTAGACTCTTGAACATTTTTACCCCTCAATTGAGGCGAAGTGAAGCCTAATTCTCTCTTTTGCAATGTATATAAATAATTCAATAAAGAGGAAGCATTTCCAACAAGTTAAAGGCTACAGAAAAGCCAATAGGCAAAGTTACTAGATTAAAACCATAAAAGGGAAGAAAAATATAAATTTCTTTATATAAGAGCTTAATATAATCACTCAGATATAAACAAGAGGACAACCCAAAACTTCTCGTTATACTCAACAGAGAAAGAGCATAAGCTCTTAGGAAGTACTCAAGCCTAAAAAAGTGGAGAGAGAGAAAAAAATGAGTAGAAGACTAGCTACGAAGAGGAAGAGAAAAGGGGGTATAAAGTACTAATATAATGGAAATGTGGGTAGCCAAATAGGAGAAGTGGCAGCGTTGAATGCTTATGCATGAGCACCTCATTGGTTCTAAGTTCTGGCACAAGGCCATTGGATCAATAAGCATTTCCATGGCTTAGAAATATCTAAGAAAGGCTTGCAGATTACCACAAGCTTTACTATATTCCCCACTCCATAGAGTTGGACTCCAAGCAAAAATTTAGGGAGATAATTACTTTTCAAACTAATCCTTGGAGCAGCCTTGTATAGACTCCAAAAACAAAAGGCTATTAGTGGCTATACATTTTTGCCTTTGGAGACAACTGCTCCTCTCTTTAACAACCATGGAGAAGCTACATCACTCCAAGAAGAATGTCATCACTCCTTAAAGCAAGAAAAGGTAGGACACTGAAGACTGTTACTAGACCAACCCATGATCAACAACAAAAGCAAACAATGCAAGTGACACACACTAATAGAAATCCTGCTAAAGGAGGCTTTATAAGTACTAGATTCCATCATAACATTAACTATGGGGACACATGTGATAACTTGTAAAAATATGAGTTATCATGGCCTATTTTAGTCTATTTTTGCGTGTTAGTCCAAGAGATTAGGTTTAGTTTGCATCCATTTAGCTAAATTTTCACTCGCTTTGCATTTTAGGAGCATTATGTGGTTTTCATGCATTTTTAGTATAAATTAGGCATTTTTAGTTCAGTTATTTAGTTTCATTCATTTTTATAGGAAGGACGGAGAATTACAAGCATGCGAGCGAGTCGAAGAATGAACAGAGCCAAGTGAAGAAGCAGGTAGGCTGAAGCCCAGGCGCCACCCTACATGCCTAGCCAAATGTTCCAGCACTCACACAGGAAAATGCCTCTAGAGAGTTGGCGCCCAGGCGCCGACCAGCAATGCCTAGGTGCCACTTCACTAGCATATAATGCATTCCGAGAAGTTTTCAAGTCACAAAGCTTACAAAGATTTGGCGCCCAGGCGCCACTTCACTAACATGAAGAGTCATCCTAGAGAGTTTCTAAGTTACGCAGCTCTAGAGAGTTGGCGCCTAGGCGCCAATACGCATCCGTACGCGTGGGTTCTGCTGCGCAGGCTATTATGTTTAAATAGAAACCTAGAGTTTCAGAGAGGGGGGAGGAGAGGCGTGGAGAGAGCCGCTAGAGCAGCCGCATAGAGAAAGAAAAAGATCTGTTTTCCATCGCAAACGAAAGAGGAGATCCGATCTCGCTGGTGGAAGCTTCTAGGATTTAGTTCTTCTCTTTCTCCTTCTCTTTCCTTTCTCTTTCCTTTCCTCTGTGTTCTTGGAGATGATTGTGAACTTGATTTTAATTGGAATTGAAGTCATAGTTATGGGCTGAACCTTCCTATGATTGGAGATATGTAGGATTTGAACTCATAGATTAGGATATTTGGTTTTCTTATGCTTGAATGAATAATACTGTTGTGTTGTGACATATGTTGCTTGAGATTACCCTTATATATCATGCTTAATGCGTTTACAAGCTTTGCAACCTTGTAGATTAATCTAGGGTGTGTTTGGTTACACACAAAACATGTCAATGTAAACTTTTCAATCAAAAACTTTTCATCCCCATAACTACTTTATTTTTTAATTATTTTTTCACATTTTTCTATATAAACAACCCTACTTTTCAATCATTTCCACACAAATACCCATACAACTACCCTATCTATTTTAACTTTATTCTCTTTACACCTCATTATTACCCCTATCATATCACATCATTTTCTATTAACTTGACAACTTTTACTCTGAAAAGTTTTCATAAAAAAGTTTTACCTCCGACCAAACGCACCCCTAATATTCAGATTCATGCTTGGAAAAGTGGGATTTGAATAAGATCCATATATAAGGCACAGGTATTCTAACTCATGTTGTGTTAGATGTTAATATGGATAGGAATATAGCTATTAACCCTGTGTAATCATGATTATGTTATACGGTTATCAACCTTGTTTTACTTGTATGCATGGGAACATAGCACATAACTAAAACTTGGTTAGGTTTGTATGTGTTGGAAGACATATATGAATATGAATGAACCTAGATTAGTAATCTCTGCACAACTAACTTAATTAGGACCAAATGACATAACTATGATTCAATGACTTCATATTCCCACCTATCTTAATCATCTCAAGGCAATCTCGGCAATATCCACCCTACCTTGGTCATTTACTGTTTTCATAGTTTAGTTTAATTCAGTTCTTTGATACAACTGCTCTTTCATTTTACCAATTCACTTAGACAATTAAGATTTAAGGTGCTAATCCATTTAACACAATCCTCGTGGGAACGATACTTTAGTCACTCTTTATTACTTGACACGACACGTATACTTGCGTAAATAGCGAGCATTTTAATTGACATATACGCAGCTCATCAACATGTAGTCATTTAGGACTAATCTAATGTGGCACCCTAAACCGGGCATCACAACATGAGCCTTATTCTAGGACCGTTATTTATTGGTAAATGTGATAAGGATTGTTGCCCTATCACACGGCGGGTTCATTTGATAATTATCCATTTATAATTTACTCCATAGGAGTTTATCTCAAAATTCACATTCAATTTTGCATCAATTTGCCTATCCAAGCCATCATCAAGTCTTGATGTATCCATTATATATCATAAATTCTATGGCAATCATATCATAACATAACATACATTCATCATCTATCCATAAAATTCTTTCATCAATCCAACATACACTACAATGTAAATCATATAAATTGTAACAAGTAGCAATCACACAATTCATAATATATTTTTTCACACTCGGGAACACACACAGGAATCCATAGAGTCATCAGCCATCATTTAACCTGTGCTCCTCCTTCGTATCCATCCTTGCACCTGTCGTAGGGTTTGGAAAACAAATTGTGTGCATAACTCAGTAAGCAAGCTGCATAGTTTTCAGGCAATTAATTTTGCAGGGAAAGTTTGCATTTAAATATGGGTAAATTTCATATATACCCACATATTTTTATTGATATTGCAGATATACCTATGTAGTTTCACAAATTGCATATTACCCCCACATAGTTTCATCAAAATTGCGTATTACCCCCACGCCGTTAATTGCTATTAATATCTGCCGTTATATTTTCAAAAATGACGAAAATGCCCTCATCTTCATGGGGGAGATATGCAATTTTGTGAAACTATGGATGAGGGCATTTTCGTCATTTTTTCAAAAATATAACGGCGGATATTAACAACAGTTAACGGTGTGGGCGTAATACGCAATTTCGGTGAAACTATATGGCGGTAATATGCAATTTGTGAAACTACGTGGGTATATCTGCAATATCGATGAAACTATGTGGGTATATATGAAATTTACCCTTTAAATAACATATTGGAAATCAACATCATACCCACTCGTGGGTAGATCACGAAAAATATGACACATCATACCCATCACGAGAACATCATGAATAATGCATGCACTGTTATCATCATAAAATGTGAACATCATGAGATGGTACGCTAGCTAGACGACCATCCGTCCTCCTTCTCCCATCTCATGGAGGGTGCCGCCGACCATTGGCCTATCTTAGCGACTTGGTCACACTAAAGGGGGACAATCGGTCCGCTTACACCTTTAAAGTGGATCTAGTACCTTGTGCACCGTGAACTTAGTCATAAACATGATCATGAACATGTTAGCATGATTTTCATGTATAAACATTTGAACCATAGTTTCTCAACAACATTTAATAAATGATTAAACCAGCAATTTGCCAAAGTTAAAGACAACATTTCAAACACATGTTGGGATGGTCATCCTTAAATAATTTCAAAAGAAATTAAACATTCATTTGTAAATGATTACCAAGCATTTGAATAGAATTTACAATATTTTGTCATAATTTTGAGAACACAATTCTTTTAGAAAGTTGCTTGCTTACCTGAATTACATCAACTTTTCTCGTCGACTTTCTCTTTGCCTTTGCCTATACACATAAGGATGACACCGCATTCATACACAAAATCTCATATGCTTGCACATAATTTAGTTTTTCAACCCACATAATTTCCATTAACCTAAATAACCAACCCCCTGTTTTGCTTCTTCTTGAATTCGGTCTCCAATACCGATTCAAGGCAACAACACATAACAAAACAAACAAAAGAGAAATTACACTTTACAACGTGTATTCGATAAGCACCGGAAGCTCCTTGTCTTGTAGAGATGATAATCTTGAAGCACACTTGAGAGTTGTAGCACTTGAAGCTTCAATAGTTATTCAACTAACTTCAACACACTTGAATATTTGAAGATGAAAGCCCAACATGTGTTTTTCTCTTTCTTTCCTCCTTGTCTCTTCTCTCCATGTTCATTCTTCAATGATATATATAGAAAAAAAAGATTCTAGCTGTTGGAGTGGAGGTTCACGCACATCTAGAGCTCCAACGTTCGGATTTTCGACCGTTACGAGTTGAAGTCGCAAGTGGAGTCGACTTCGGATGGGTGAAGTCAACTTGGGGTGCGACTTCGTTTTGTAAAAGCTCGCCGTCAACACTTTGTCCAAAATTCTGGTCTTGAAGTCGCAGGTGAAGTCGACTTCAGATTTGTGAGGTCGACTTGGGATGCGACTTCACTTCGCTGTTTTGTCCGAAGTCGCAGGCGAAGTCGACTTGGGCTGGGACTTCACCCAAGTCGCAAGCGAAGTCGACTTGGGCTGAGACTTCACTTGCTGAACTTGCAATTCATGATCTTTGAACACTTGAAACTTAAATTATTTCGCCTTTTCATTTTGATACACATAATTAGAGACAAAACATCTGAGAACACTTAGACAAATGTGTTAGATCCTTTTTAATGATATTTCAATTATTTGTTAATCATCAAAATCAAATTAACCTTTCTATTCGATAAGCACATGATCAATAATCTCAACAACTTTTTGAAGACAAAACCCAAAGGTTTTGTCCTTTTGTGATTAAGAATTTTTCATGATAATTAGCTTAATCAAACTCATCCATACGATTAACCATATCGTTTTAACCATTCATGAAAATTTTTATCTCAAAATAACCTTTCTAACGTAAGTTATGGCCATTTGAAATTGTCTTTTGGATTTTGATGAAATTAAATAATTATCACCATAATTACATCATAATTTTCATAATTCATTTCATTCATAAAGTTGGGCACATCATCATGTGCTTACCTTTCAAATTTCACTTCATTCCGCCTTATAGGCGTCAAGTTAAGAATTTTCTAACATTTATCACATCAATTCTATAATTATCATCATAATTTTCATTAATTAAATCATAATGTATGAGATAATTATCCATAAATCTTTATACGCATTAACCCACATTGAGTTATGGTGATTAATTTAATTACCTTTCTTAATCAATAACCTTAAAACCATCAATCAATTGAATAATACATAATTTACATTTACATGCCTAATTTACATGTATAGTCCTAATTTGGTCTTGGTATCACAATCCCCCCCTTATAAAAGGTTTCGTTCCGAAACCGTTTAGTTTTAAAATAATTGGGGGTACTTCTTCTCAACTTCTTCTCTTAATTTCCAGGTAGCTTCGCTTTTGGAATATCGGTTCCATTGAACTTTAACATACTTGATTTCTCGATTCCGAAGCTTTTGCACTTTATGATCCTAGATCTTGATCAGTCTTTCCTCATAATTCAAGTGATCTTGAATCGGTAGGTTTTCCGCTATCGGTATATGGATGGGGTCTAGGATATATTTCCTAAGCATGAAAATATGGAATACATTATGCACTAAGGCTAGAGTCGGGGGTAGGGCTATCCTATATGCCAATTTTCCAATCCTCTTGAGCACTTCATATGACCCAATATATCTGGGATTTAGCTTACTCTTTTTCCCAAATCTTGTAACTCCTTTGAATGGCGTGACCTTAATGAATACATGTTCGCCAACTTGGATGTTCAAATTCCTTCTCTTGCAATTGGTGTCACTCTTTTGCTGACTCTAGACTGTGAGTATACATTGGTGAATCACTTGTACCTTGTCTGTCATTCGTCTAGACAAGTTTGAGGCTAACTTTTTCTCTCCAACTTCATCCCAGTTCAATGGGGTTCGACATCGACATCCATATAATGCTTCAAAAGAGGCCATTTGAATACTAGTTTGATAGATATCATTGTAGGCAAACTTAGTTATCGATACATATTCATCCCATGATCCTCCGAATTCCAATGTGCACGTTCGGAGCATATCCTCAATAATCAGATTCACTCGCTCCGTTTGTCCATCTGCCTGAAGATGAAATGTTGTACTAAACTTGAGTTGTGTGCCTAGAGTTTCATACAAACTTTTCCAAAATTGAGACGTAAACGTCATATCTTGATCAGATACTATTGACTCAGGCACTCTATGGAGTCATACTATCTCCATATAATATACCTTTGCTACCCTTTCTGCAGAAAAAGTTCTCTTTATGGATATGAAATGTGTGACCTTCGACAATCGATCCACTATTACCCATATAGAGTCATTTCCAGTCTGTGTCTTAGGCAATCCTTTGATAAAATTCATCATAATGTCATCGCATTTCCACTTGGGAGCTTCAAGAGATTGTAACTTTCCAGGCATCTGTTGGTGATCTGCTTTCACTTTCTAACATTTTAAGCACTTTGCTACATATTCAGCGATCTCTCTTTTCATATTGTTTCACCAATAATCCTTCTTGAGATCCTAATACATCTTAGTGCTTCCTGGATGCATAGAGAATGGTGAAAATTGTGCTTCCTTAAGCATTTGTTCCTTTAATTCAACTAAATTAGGTATGTAAAGGCGGCCCTTGTACCGATACATGTTGGAATTCAAGGAAAATTAAGTGAAATCCATGTTTTGATGATTAACGACTTAATTTAAGGAATAATTAAGTACTAATGAGGTTGCTAAGTGTTTCAAAGGCTAAAAATTCAATATTCAAAAGGTAGCAGGTCAAGTCGCAACCCCAAGTCGACTCAGCTATCGATTTAGGTCAAGTTGATTCCCAAGTCGACTCCAGAATCGACTTCAAATGCATTAAATTTAACAAAGCTGAAAATGGGACTCGGAGACAGGTGAAGTCGCAATCTAAGTCGACTTCGCTTGCGACTTAGGTGAAGTTGCAAACCCAAGTCGACTCCAAATGCGACTTGGGTATGACATTGCTGAAGACTTCGAGATCTCAGAGTCAAGTCGCTTTCCAAGTCGACTCCAGCCTGCGACTTAAGTGAAGTCACATCTCATGTCGACTCGAGCATGCGACTTGGGTAAAGTCAAAGTTCAAGTCGACCCAAGCGTGCGACTCAAGCAGGTGGCTGCCCCTTAATGATCCAGAAACATTATATTGAAGTTTGGACAACAAGATCAAGAAGAACAATCATCATGAATCAAGGCCACAAGGAAGAACTTCTCAAGAGAAGAGTATATTGCTTAGTTTTTAAGCAAAACAATGCATATCAAGGACATTTAATGAAGAACAAGAGAAGAAAAGGAAATACACAACATTAATATCACTTGCAAGACCTCAAAGTTCCAAGATAATCAAATGGTTGGTGAAGTCTCATCCAAAGTCGATTCCACCTGCGACTTGGGTCAAATCCGAGACCAAGTCGACCTGAAGCTGGAACTTGGAAGTGGAAGCGGAAGTCCAAAGTCGCACCCGAAGTCGACTCCACCATGTGACTTGGACGAAGTTGCATGCCAAGTCGACTCCAAATACGACTTAGTTTGCAACGGTCGGAAAAATTCGAACGTTGGCGCATTTAATGCATGCCACGTACCACCAAACATTCGAATTTACTTCCTATTATTTAAGGAGCATCAAGGGAACTACAATGTGGTTACAAAAATATTGATTGACATCACCTTCCACTCTCTCTTGCATTTAAGTTGGTCTACGAGAAAATTGAAGAAGAACTATGCTTTAAATCTGCTGAAAGCTGCATTGTTGTATTTACTACTGCCTCTACAAGTTCTTCTAAGTGTTGAAAATTGCTTACACGAATTTGTAAAGTATAGATCTTTTTTTATTGATTATTTATTTTTTCCACTTAGTTTGATATTGGAAATCGAAACCAAGTGAAGGCAAAGTAGTGTGTGACTGGAGGGAGACTCATCACCTACTTGTGCTAAATTTGTACAAGCCCTCTAGAGCTAGAATCTAGAAGAGAGTTGCTGCTCTAGTTATATTGAAATACAATAGTGGAACACATGACACAACGGGTGTGTACTTGAAAGAGTGGAGTAGGGGAGGTTGCCCGAACCACTATAAATCTTTGTCTTTTGGAGTGACTTGATTGTTTGTGTTTTACTGCTTTATTTGTCTCCATCTTTCTGTTTGTTTTACTGAGGGGATTAATTCCACAAAAGGGAAAAATTTCTGTTTAAGCAAAGAATTTCAAAATACCCAATTCACCTCTCCCATCTTGGGTAATTGTCATAAACTCGGGACCAATAAGTGATATCAAAGCAGGTCTTTGAGTTTAAACCAAAGAGATCTTACTAATGACATCCCAACCAACTTCCACTCCCGCATTGTTGAAGGCCAATGTAACTCCCCGAACCGAGGTGTCCACATAGTCCTTACTTCAAGATCTTGTCGATTGGTAAATGTGACTTAGGATGTTGCCCTGATCATGCGGCGTATACTTAATTGGATCTCGTCCAATTTTTTTTTCTTTCTTTTCATTCATCACATAAACATATACTCATCATCATTTCATGTCTTTGCATTCCACATCATTTATCATTCATAATAGACTCATCCATATCATCATAAAACCATTCATATCTTCTTTTTATTGAAATAATTCACATAAGTATAATCATGTTTGTAATATCCATAAAATATGTCTTCAACATGATTATCATACATTTGTCCCTTTGGATGCATACATAGAACTGCAATTAAATTTGCAGGTCATTTCTACCTGGCATCCTTCATGAGTCTGTTTCATATCCTGTTTGTCATTTTGAAAACACATATGATTAATAATACTCAATAAGCAAGTCTTTTTCTTTGGTAAGTAAACATTTTCCTTTCATTCAAATGCATTTCTTCCCATTTGATAGGAGACACTTACTAAGTAATCAACTACCAATGGAATAGAAACCTTTTATAAAAATCATTTCATAAACATGGGATGTGCAAATGCTTCCTTTCCATTCCTGACATAGGCCTTCGTGTATGGGTACGCTAGCCCAGGAAACATCTCACATAGCATGGTCCAATACGCCGACTCTCTCTCCGACTTGGCCTCGTCAAGGGGGACCTTGTGTCCTTTACCTTGATTAGCCTACATGGTCTCCTACATGCATGACTTTTGATTTTCCCGGCATTATATACCTCTTACACCAGGCGATTTGTCATTCACATGTAGAGAATTATTTGCACGATCCCTTTTTGAAACATTGTTTTGATAAACCATCATGTAAACCTTTTCATACTTATGCGTTTTGTAAAAATGCAATGCATTCATTCACACATGACTTTCCTTTGCCTCCAACTTCTTGGGAGGACGTCGCCGGCACACAGCCCTTGCGACTCGGCAATAGTGAAGGGGGATCCCCGATCCGCTTACTACCTCTACCAAAGCCTCTTCCTTGTGCACCATGTTCATACATACATATGATGGCATGACATGAATCATAAACTTCATAAAAATCATTTGAGAAGCAAACAAACATTTATCATTTCAAACATTATAGGAGTGTCCATCCTTAAACACATTTCATAATCATATTTGCAATCATTTGCAATATTTGAAAAGCAATTTCAAAATGGAACTTGCTTACCTCCTTAGTCTGTGTCCTCGGCTTTCTCTTTTCCTTTTCCTATTCAAGGAAAAATGTTATTTTATTTCTTCTATTCAAGCTGCTTCCCATGCATGCTCTATAATATTTGAGCTTTATTTCTTTATATGGATATTTTTATCCATAGGTTCCTAAAAAATTCCATCCTTATATTTAAATATTAATCTCAAATTTTCTCCAAAATCACGCTGTTTACTATAGCAAATCACTATAGCAAAATTACTGTTCATCCGAGGTTACTGTTCACAGAGACGTGGTTATCGTTCATGGGTTCCAAAAATTGATATTTTTTCTAAAAATAAAAAATACCATGACATAGCTTATGCTTATTATATCATGAAAAATTTCATACATTTTGAATTTACCATCATTTACTTCGCTAAAAAAATAACTTTTTCTATATACTAAAAATCAACATAAATTCACTAAGCATAATCCTTAATTCCAAAAATCATGAAATTAATATATTATCATTCCAACATTATATTTATCATATTCATACATCCCAAATCATCATTGATCATTTTTGGAGCATTATTTACACATGTCATATGTTATCTTCCCGATTGCTCCATCTTCGCTCCAAATTTTTGATGTTTCGGCATAATTCCAATTAGGCATTATATCTATACTTATTTTCTCATTCTTAGGAATTATCTAAGAATTTTTTTACCCTACTTAACTTCCAAAAAAATTTGGCTAGAAATCACTTACCCGAAGTGGAGATACGCCTCTTTTTCTCACACTTCCTCTTTCTAACTTACTCCTTTCTTTCCTTGGACGTGTGGGATGGTTTGGGGGCTTGGAATGGCTCTAATGGATCAGAGCTTCTGATGCCGTGGACGTCCCCTCTGCTGCCCTATTTATAGGGCATGATCTTTTAAAAAATTGGATTTTACCCCCTAGCTTTGAGGTATTTAATTATAAATTGGTATTTCTTTTTAATTTTAAAAATTACTTTGACCCAAGAGCTGCCCACCCTATGCCTGCTCCAGCCACCCTATGCAGCCCTATTTTTTACCTATTTTTTTTATTTTTAAAATTAATTAATTTAGGCTAAATAAATCTTAGCCGTTGATTAAAGATGAGGTTGATCATGGACCATTGATCTTGGTCAAACCTCCAGCCACCCTAGCCTGCTCCATCCCCTACAGCAGATGCCTTTTAATTAATTTTTTATTTTTTATTTTTTATTTTAAATAAAAAGTCAAAAGTTAATCAATGTAAAGTTGGGTTACTTTTTTTATCTTCATTTGACGTGCCATCTTGACCCTTGATTTGTGATTTTCATCACATCTTAACCCATTCATCATGTCCATCATGAATTTTTAACCATCCATAAAAAATTTCATTGAATTCCTACACCCGGATTGCAACTTCTGAATTTTTCTTTATTTTTCCACAAAAATCCAAAATTGGATTAAAATAACAAAAAGTAATGCTATTTTGTCTTGTAGTGATTAAATCTCCTTTTTTCATCTTTTTGTGATTAAGTTAATCCAAGTGATTAACTATTAATCACGTGTCTTAATCCAGGGTTACTATTCATATGCACTACTCACGTTCACTATTCATCCGATTTTCATAAATAATTATTTTAACCTCTATTCCTACATATTTTCATACCCATGAATGTACATTTTTCAAATATATTATCTAGGGTTTACAACCCTAGGATTTTATACATGTGTCTAAGATGGGGTTTCACAGCCAATCATTCACAAGGCTACCATGCTTTGATAAGAGTAACTTCGGTTATTGGAAGTTGAGAATGAAACAGCTTATCATTACCACGGACATAGATTCTTGGATTGCTATCTAAGATGGTGTTGTATTACCAATTGATGAAAGATCCTCCGCATGGTCTGAGGAGGAGGTTAGAACTATAAAGAGCAATGCCAAAGTCATGAACTCCCTTTTTTGGGCTCTTACCGCTTTTGAATATGATAGGGTATCCTCATGTCAAACCACGAAAGAAATATGGGATACACTAACATCTATGTATGAGGGAACTTCTCAAGTCCAAGGGACGAGAAGAAATATTTTGATTGGAGAATTATAAAGCTTTAAAATATTAGAGACCGAAAATATTTCTAGAATATTTGCTAGATTTTCAAAGATTACTAATGCCCTAAAAGGTCTCGGGAAAGCTATTTATAAATCTTAGTAGGTTACGAAGATTCTAAGGGCTCTACCTGAGTCGTAGACTCCAAAGATCACAGCCATTGAAAAAGCAAAGGACCTAAACACCCTAAGGCTGGAGGATCTCATCAGCTCACTCATGTCACATGAGCTGATAAAGAGAAGGAACGAGGAGCAGCACAAAGGCAAAAGAGCAATTGCTTTGAGGGCTGCAGCAAATTCAGATGAGTCTACTTCATCTTCTCAAAATGACGATGAAGAGATCGCCCTATTCACCCGAAGATTCATAAAAATTTTGAGAAAGAGAAAGAATTTTAAAGAATTCAAAGAGAGAAATGGAAAGGAGAAAAAAAAGGAGACAAGCAAATGTTACCGATGTGGTGGAGTGGGACATATGTAAGCTCAATATCCCACACTGGAGGAGAATAAGACAAAGGAACAGCGAGAGAAGAAAGAACGAAATGAAAACTAAAAGTTTCAGAGAGCTAGAGGAAGAGGGATGCATATAAATGAGAAAACGTCCACAACATGCAACTCATCGAATGAAGACAATGAGGCTGCAAACTATGTGAGGATATGTTGCCTGGCCACAATTGAGGAAGATAACAACATATGCTGTGAAACCCCAACCTAAGTAGGATTCAATATATGCATTGAACATTTACGTGTGATTTATAAGTAAATTTATTGAATTTTAAATAATTTTTGTGATTCTGCTAAACTATGATAATTAGGGCTAATGATTAGCAAGGATGATTCGAGTGATCATTAAAAGCTGATGTGGGAGAAAGGGATTAGGATAATTTGTTGGTGATTAAAATACACCAATACATCATGAATAATCATTTTAGATTATTTGATATTGATTATGAGAATTTAAAAGGATAATTCTCAAGTTAGTAAAGAAAATCCTAGAAAATTCATAACTTGACGCCTATAAGGCGGATTAATATAAAAATTGAGATGGAAGCACATAATTTCGTGCTTAATCTCATGGAAAAATTAGAATATAAAAATTTTGATGAAAATTGATCATCACCGTTCAAAACTTAAAATGATCATAACTTGGGCTAGAAAGATCGGATTGAGGTGAAATTTGAAATGAACGGTTAAAATTATGAAATAAAGGTTTTGGAAGGATTTTATCATTAAAATTATTAAGGGATTAAGCTTTCACGAAATTGTTATTAGAGATTTTGACTTTTCAAACTAAAAAGTAAATAGCATTTATGATGGAAATGAGTAAAATAGTCTAATGCATAAAGACAAATTTGAGGTGTCTAGAGGGGGTAATTTGTAGGGTATTATGTAAATTACTAAAAATAAGAAAATCCCTGCAATTATCTCTTAATTAAATGCATAATTAAATGATTCAAAAAGTGCATGGAAGAGGTGGCATCTAGGGACGTCCAAGCAGCCCTACAATTGCATTTTGTGAAATATTTTTATAATAAAATAAATACTCAAAGTCAACTATAAGTTAATGAGGATAAATATGCATTAAATTAAAGTGAAATTCGGATCTAAAAGGGCAGATCTGGACCGTTGAATGGAAAAAGAAAAAAATGGACAGCAACATGCCTCTTAGATGATGTGGACGGTTTGGCAGCTCTATGCATATTTTATAATTTTTTTTATTAAGCTAAAATGACCATAAATGCCCTAAACTACTAGGTAATTAAATGAGTAATTAAATAAAGCTGGAAAAAAATTAATTATGATGAGATAAGTTGCTGCAAAAGAGGAACGTGTGCAGGCATAAGAAAAAGGAGCAGAAAATTTTGACCGTGCAAGTGACCAAAAATGTGATTTTTATAATTTTTAAAAATTTATAAATGCATGGATAATTAGCCTAGGTTTTAAGTAATATAAATTTTCATTTAATAGCTGCAAAATTCGTTGAAAAAAATTGGAAAACAGCAGCAGAGTGTGGACGTGATCTGGTGGACAGGTTTGAGATGGTTTAATGCAATGGATAATTAGTACATTTATAATTAAGAAAAAAATAATTTAAATGGCCCACAAGTTGCCATGTCAGATAAGGGGATAGAATTTCATTGGAATCAGCATTGATTAGATGGCAAGTGGGGCCCATTAGCTGGAAATTTCTAGCTAATTGCATAAAAAGCGAAGGGACGTCCAAGTGGGTGGAGGATACTTAGAAAATTTCTGCAATTTGGAGCTCTCCTTTCCAACAGAAGCTCACGTCCCCTTTTTACCCATATTTCAAATTCAAAAACCAGTGGAAAAGAAATGAAAGAAAATGAAGAATTAAGGAGAGAAAGCTTGTTGGAGAAGAGAAGTTAAGTGGCACTTAATACAAGTAAGTATATGACTTGAGTTGAGTGATTCTAATTGAGTTTTTCTAACTTAATTTCTAAGATATGAATATGATTCATAATGAATCTTTTAATGAGGATTGATGATGATTTTAATTAGGGAATTTAATGGGAATTTATTTACAAGAACTGCAACTAAGAGTTAGATGTAAGTAGAAAGCGATTAGTGTGAGGTATAAGTTCCTACACTAGCCTAAATTTGCTGAGATTTGTATTTAGTATTTCTGTTTGAATTAGTGAATATAATAACATGATAATTCTTGATTTGGTGTTGAATATGTATGAAATTTAGCATAATTCGTGAAGTATAGAAGGTAAGCTAGTTAAGATTTCTTCTAAGACCCGAAATTCACTTCTAAAGGATGAAAATGATAAAGGAAATGATTTAAATAAATTGTGGGTGAATTGTAGGGTAAAATACCCTAAAGGTAGGACACTTTGGACTTGAAAGGGGACCTTGTATGGACTGTCCAAATTCGGATTTTTAAGGGAGTGTGAAGTGGACGTCCAAATGGTGTAAACGGGTACCCTATACATATATAAAATGTTGCTGTTTTGAAAATAACTTATATATGGATTTTAAATATTTTAAAATGCATTGAATTTAGTGTAAGAAAATTCAGATAAATTTCTGGAATTAAGTAGATAAAAATCTGTTTATGTTGGAGTATCAAAAGAGACGTATAAAGTGTAGAAATTGGATGTCAAAGTGGCTGTTTTTGGAACTTTGAAAATTGTGGATTAAAAATTCGTAAAAATGCATTAAATAAGTATTAAATGAAGTGCATAAACTTTCTGAATTAGGGGACAAGTTGTTGATTTGAAAATTTTTAAAGAAATATATGAATTAGACGTTGTTAGATGTACATATGTGAAGCAGTGCATGTGATAAGATGATAAATGAAAAATATGTTAAAATATGATGGAAAAACGTGAAATGCATTGGTGAATTGATAATCTCAAAATTTGAGATTAATATATGGGAATTTAATATGTGGCATAATGAATGATTAAGATACACAAATGTGTAAAATATGTATACCCGACTTGGAAATTAGGCGGGTTTTGAATATTTATGAAAATGGGTTGGAAAATTAAGTGAATGCAAGCAAATGGAATTTACATGAATGTTATATCATTCTACATGTATAGGCAAAGGCAAAGAAAGGGTTGACCCGGGAAGCTCATGTGATCAAGGTAAGCAAGTGAACTTTCCAAAATATTGATTTCCTCCTATGTTTTGAAAACGATAGCTTAAATAAAATGCTTTAAGGATTGTTTCATGGGAAACAAGCAATACTTCTTAAAATAATTTTTTTATCACAAGTGTTGCCAAGATTGGAAATGCTTATATCAATAATTTTAAAGAGTTTGCTTACAAGTAAGCAAGCGAGCTTTCCAAAATATTGTTTCAAAGGAATTTTATGAAATTTATGAACTTTATTTAATAAGTTTGTTTCATAATTGCTTACGAGATAAGTAAGTGAATTTTCAAGCATAATTTTTATATTCAAGTATTAAAATTACTTGATCATGTTTATACTAATGATGTGGAGAATTGCTTATAGAGTAAGCAAGCTCAGTTCTTGAAAATATGATGTGGGTTTTAAGATGGTTTTAATATAAGCAAGTTCATACAAGTGTGGTTTACAAAAAGTTTTATCTTGAAAAAGTTTGACTCTTTCATAAAATGATATTCAAAAACAAACTATGAAAATTCTATTTGCAAGGAGTTTTATTGAAAAATGTAATTCTTTACAAAATGATCTCTAGAAATAAATAGATGTTTTGAAATGGTTTCCATTAAATGTCCTAAATTTAATTTATATACGCTTTTTGAGATTTATGTAGGTGTTTTGAAATAATCTATCAAGGTGCTTTACAACTTTTAGAGTTGTAACATTTTGAAGATGCTTTACTCTGATATTCCAAAAAGATTTAAGGGTGGCCAGTCCTACAAAATGATTTGGTGGATTTTAAGTGTAAATAATGATCAAAAGCTTCTTAAAATGAGAATTTCAAAAGTTATTTAGAAAATCATTAAAGTTTTGCAAAATATTGTCTTCTTAAATATTTCAAATGTTTGGTAAAATGGATTTATTAAAATATTTCTAAACTCTTTAAGGGTTGTC
Source organism: Annona cherimola (assembly GCA_030490835.1). Taxonomy (NCBI): domain Eukaryota; kingdom Viridiplantae; phylum Streptophyta; class Magnoliopsida; order Magnoliales; family Annonaceae; genus Annona; species Annona cherimola. The sequence continues at coordinate 50,335,090 of CM059972.1, read as the reverse complement.
ATCCTAACATCATGATTTGAAAATAATTTGCAAAAATGTTTTATTTTCAAAACAATCACGCCTAGTTCTCAATTTGAGAAGGGCATAGTCTACGGACTGAGTGGTTTAAAATATTTTATTTTTCTTTTCAAAATAATTCTGCCCAGTTCTCAATTCAAGAAGGGCATAGTCCGCGGACTAAGTTGGCTTTATACATATCAAGCTGAGGCTTGAAAAAGAGCACAGTCAAATGACTGGGCTAAGTTTTGTGAAAATCATTGCTAGCATACAAGTGTGCGCAAAACGATGTAATAGGCTCATGGTTGACGCGGTTACGGACCAAAATGGTTGAAAACCAGAGCTCACCTCTAACTGTAGCTGAGTCGCTTAGGGGAAGGCTGGAGGCCGGCGGCGCCCTCCCTGAAATGGGAGCAGGATCATGGACAACCGCCTAGCTAGTGGTGTAGTCACATGAATGGTTTCTTTCCTAGGGGAGGATGATCACTTGTTAAGTGTCAGCTTCTTGAGGGTCAGAGACACAAATCCATATGTTTTTGAAACATACATATGTTCCCTATGTTTTAAAAGCCCCAAAATGGGCACCTACACTGTTTTGTTTTAAATGGATTTGTGTTGGATTTAAATGGATTTATGTTTAATTTTTAGAAGATACCGAAAAATATTTTAGGACATGAATATGTCCGCCATATTGGTTTAAAAAGGGTTTGGTATCTTATATGCGGGTTAAAAGAGGCTTATATGGAAAAATATTTTTGGACATGAGAATGTCCGCCTAGATAAAAGATTTTTATACGCATGCATTGCTTTTGAATAATCCCGAGTTGGGTTATAAAGAAAATTAAATAAATGATGTTTTGGGACAAGTAAATGTCCTCATGAGCAAAAGGTTATAAGAAAAATGTTTTAGGACATATAATTGTCCTCATGCCATATGAAAAATATTTCTGGACATAGACATGTCCTCATGATAGATGAAAACTATTTTGGGACAAACAATTGTCTCCATGAAAAATGGTTTAGATGCATAGACATCACTTTTGAAAATCCTCGAAATTGTGACATGCACAAAGTTTTATAAGGTTTTATAAAGAAGATTTCTATAAAAGGTTTCTTCCTATTGGTAGTTGATCACTTGATAAGTGTCTCCTACCAAATAGGCAAGGGATGCATTTAAATGAAAAAAATGATGCTTGCTTACTGAGTTTATCACTCAAGTTTTGTTTTCCCAACCTTAGACAGGTTTAAGGCTTGAGGAAAGGAGCAAAGCTAAAAGGAATTGGTATGTTTGAAGAATGAATAGATGAATGTACTGCTTATAATGATATGGGATTGATTATGTATGGTGTAAATAGATAAGTGATTATGTATAAAATTTTATGTGAATTTTTATTCATGAATATATATATGTTGCCTACAATATGAAAGTAAAGATACTTGTACGATAAATTTTATGATGATATGGATGAACCCACTATGAACGATGACAAGTATGAGCTTATATGATGATAGAAAAAAAAATTTGGACGAGATCAAATTAAGAACCCGCCGCGTGTTCAGGGTAACAATCCTGATCACATTTACCAATCGAAAATAGATCTTGAGGTAAGGTTGTGACACTCAGTTTGGGGGCGCCACATCTGCCTTGCTGCAATAGAAATTTTAGAGGGACAAACCACCTCAACAAACTGCACAAGCAGTGAAGAGGTAACATCTAAACTAAACACTCATTCTATTTTCTCTTCTCCAAATGAGTGCCTCAAATGTGTTGAATTAGAGGACCTACAACAAGCATATGATTCATTGTATGATGAAATATAAAACTAAGAAATAAATTCACAATAAAGAAAAAGCAATGTGACTCAATAATTATTGTAAATGGAAAGTTGGCTGAAAAGGTTGACCACCTAGCAAATGAGAAGAATACTTTAATAAATGAGGTGGAAAGACTGAAGAAAGAAAATGAGTCATTAAATGAATCATCAGCAAAGTTCTCTAATCCAGGAAAAAGTGTCAAAATGTTCCTAAATATGACCGTCCAGAACAACAAAAGAGGACTTGACTATTCCACATTTGAGAAAGGAGAATGTAGAAAATCTAATGCTCCAAGGACTGTCAAAAACCAAATAAAGTCCATTTATACTAAACCAAAAATGAATTATTTTGCTTGGACAAAGAGACCAATTTGAGAACCATCCACTACATGGATTCCCACTCCAAGACTACCAGCGACATGCAATTTTTGTAACAAAATAGGCCACAAGATTTATCAATGTAAAATAAAGAAACTATATAACTATGGTGCAAAATTAGTTTGGGTACCAAAGAGCATTGGATTTATGCCTTCCAAAATAGAACAACGTAGACTCCAATGGCTCACTAACCCAAATGGACCCATAAAATGGGTACCAAAGAGATAAGCTCTACATGATTTTGTTTTACAAGTACGTCTTAAAGCAAAGGCCAACAACGTGCGATTCATGGATAGTGGCTGCTCAAGGCATATGAAGGGAGAAGAGGATTGTTCCATAGGATCAAATCATATAGTGAAGGGACAATTGCATTTAGAAATAACGAAAAATGTATAACTAAAGATAAAGGAAATATTTATGAAAATTTGAATGCAGGTATTGAGGATGTACTATTTATTGAGGGATTCAAACACAACTTAATGAGCATTATTCAACTGTGTGATAAAGGCTATAAAGTTGTATTTGAATCCTCTATATACAATGTTTTTAATGAGGATCGCATAGTCTTTAGTGGCAAAAAACATGAAAACGTATATTTGGTTTGTCTTGATGAACTTGATGGAAAATGTCTCATAGCCATTGAAAATGATCTATGGATATGACATAAAAGGCTTGGACACGAAAAAGAGCCTAGTGGAAGGATTGCCAAAGCTTAAATATGACAAAGACAAAATCTGCAAAGCATGTCTATTATCCAAGAAACCCAAAATGCCATTTTTCGCCAAAAAAGAAATTTCAACAACTAGGCCACTTGGACTTCTACACATGGATCTTTACGGGTCATCGGACATTTTAACTCTTGATAAGAAAAAATATGTATTTGTCATAGTTGATAATTTTTTAAGATTTACATGGATAATACTTTTATCTAGCAAAGATGAAACCTTTTCTATGTTTGTTACCTTCTCAAATTTGGTGCAAAATAAAAAAACAAAACACAATCATATCTATTAGAAGTGATATGGTGGTGAATTTGAAAATAAATGGTTCATAGAATTTTGCAATGAGAAAGGAATTCACCAAACATTTTCTACACCAAGAACCCCCCAAAAAAATAGGGTAGTTGAAAGGAAAAATAAAACAATACAAGAGATAACTAGAACTACGCTAAATGAAAGTAAATTATCAAAAAGATTTTGGGGTGAAGCTGTAAGTACAGCATGTCATGTACTTAATGAAATTACCATAAGAGCAATCTTAAAAAAGACCCCATATGAACTATGGAAGGGAAGAAAACCGAACATTTCATATTTTCATGCTTTTGGATGTACTTTCTATGTGTTAAATAATGAAAAATCAAACTTGGAAAAGTTAGATGCCAAAAGTGATGAGACAATATTTCTTGGTTGTTCATCAAATAGCAAAGCATATAAAATTTTTAACAAAAGAAATGAAATAGTAGAAGAATTAATACATATTGTATTTGATGAATTTAACCCAAATCCTAAAAGGGAGGATGAGTTAAGTGATGCAGATGAAGCATTAAAGAATCTAGAAAAGGAACAGCTAGAACAACAAGGAGAAGTCGAAACAAAGCAAGAGAATTCCACGGACGAAAGCGTAAGTGAAGGTAATAATTCCTATAAACCTCCCACAGATTTAAAATTCAAAAATGACCATCCAATTGAGCAAGTTATTGGTAATATATATGAAGGAGTAAGAACTAGAAGGTCAAGACACAATATTTGTGGAGAATTTGCTTTTGTGTCTAAAATTGAACCAAACTCTATTGATCAAGCTCTTAATGATGAAAATTGGATCGCCACAATGCAAGAAGAGCTAAATTAATTTAAAAGAAATAAAGTATGACACCTAGTTCCTAGACCCAAAGATTGCATGGTTATTGGTACCAAATGAGTTTTTAAGAATAAATTAGACGAAAGTGGACTAGTAGTAAGAAATAAGACCAGACTTGTAGCCAAAGGATATTCCCAAGAAGAAGGAATTGATTTTGAGGAATCTTATGCTCCTGATTAGAGGCCATACGTATCCTACTAGCTTCTGCTTCTCACATGAACTTAAATTATTTCAAATGGATGTGAAAAGTACATTTTTGGATGGATATTTAAATGAGAAAGTATATGTTGAACAACCTTCTGGATTTGAAGAGAATGATCAATCAAAATTTGTTTTCAAATTAACAAAAGCATTATATAGACTTAAACAAGCTCCAAGAGCTTGATATGAAAGGTTAAACAAGTTTTTGATTGATCGTGATTTTCAAAGAGGAAAAGTTGATATAACATTATTTATCAAATATAAGGATAAAAATATTTTAATTATTCAAATTTATGTAGATGACATAATATTCGGTGCTACTAATGAAATTTTGTGCTAAGAATTTTCTGAGATTATGCAAACTGAATTCAAAATGAGCATGATGGGCGAGCTAAACTTCGTCCTTGGATTGCAAATTAAGCAACTAGCTGAAGGAATTTTTATAAATCAGTCCAAACACATCAGGGAGATGCTCAAGAAGTTCAGAATGCAAAATAGCAAAGGAGCAAACACGCCCATGAGTTCCACCATCAAGATCGACAAGGATGAAAGAGGTAAATCTGTTGAACAAAAATTATATAGAAGCATGATAGGATCTTTATTATATTTGACTGCTTCTAGACTAGATATTTTGTTTGGTATTTATATTTGTTCAAGATTCCAATCATGTCCTAAAGAATCATATCTAATAGTTGTAAAAAGGATTTTCAGATATTTAACTAATACTATAAATCTAAGATTATGGTATCCAAAGGGTTCAACATTTGATCTAATCTGCTACTCGGATGAGGATTTTGCCGGTTACAAAGTAAATAGAAAAAGTACTAGTAGAACATGTCAGTTTCTTGGAAACATGTTAGTTTCATGGTTTTCAAGAAAACAAACTAGTGTTTCTCTATCTACTGCGGAAGCTGAATATATTGCCGCTGGGAGCTGTTGTGCCCAACTACTTTGGATGAAACAACAACTTAAAGATTATGGAATTGATTATAAGAATATTCCAATTAGATATGGTAATATCAGTGCAATTTGTTTAACAAAAAATCCTGTATTGCACTCTAGAACTAAGCATATAGATGTAAGACATCATTTTATTAGGGAACATGTTGAAAATCATGATATTTGTTTAGAATATGTTAAAATTGAGAACCAAATTGCAGATATTTTCACCAAACCTTTGGCAAAAGAACCATTTTACAAAATTAGAAATGATATGAGTATGATTGACATTGATTAGAAACATGAAATGTTAAATTTAGATATGAGGAGAACATTAGAAAGAAAATAGAATCCCAAGTCGATGGAGCCAAGTCGACTCCGACCAGCCCAAGTCGAATTCACCGAAGTCAACTCCAAGGGGCCGAAGTCGACTTTGGTTAGGGTTCAAGTCGACTCCAACACGACGATTCAGCTGCCTCGCACAAAAGGCGGGAAGCCGACGCCCCTTTCTTCTTTCTTCTTCATTTCCTCTCATTTTCTCTCTCAAGCTCTCACTCACTCCCTTCAAAAATCTGCTGAGAATCATCCATCTTTTTATTTGCTACATCTAGAATTCATCACCTGGAATCCATGACACCTAAAGCAGTTTCAAAACTTGACAAACTCCCGGTTTCGAGGCCGTCTCAATCAAGTACCAGAGAGGTGTTGGAAGCAAAGGCAAATTAAGCACAATCCATGTTTTGATGATTAATAACTCAATTTGAGAATGTTTTGAGTACTAATGTGGTTTGTTAAACTTGGTTAAAGGATAAAAACTTAAATTTCAGAACATAGCAGACCAAGTCGCAAGGCCTAGTCGACTTAGCCATCGACTTAGGCGAAGTTAATACCCAAGTTGACCCTAAGACTGACTTCAGATGCTAAAAAGCTTCCAGCACTAAATTTGGGCATAAGGACAAATGAAGTCGCAACCCAAGTCGACTCCACCTACGACTTAGGTGAAGTTGCAGACCCAAGTCGACTCCATAATCGACTTCAGGAGATCAAATCCTTCCAGCGTTGAATTTTTGTGGGCCCCGAACCGGGGTGCCTAGAAACATTACTCCAGGATCGTTTCTGATTGGTAAACATGACTCGGGATTGTTGCACTGATCACACGGCAGGATTTTTTTTTATCATCAATACATGAAAATTTTCCCTTGTTCATCCAACATAAAATATTTTTCACATATGACAGATAAAATCAAAAACTGTTTCCATAAACATTTTCATTGGAATAAAAATATTCATTTCCATCTCAAAATTATCATCATTGTCTTTACATAAAATTTACATATACAACATTCATATTAAAAACTACATATAATTTTGCATGTTGCCTTCATCATCCTTTCCTGTCTATTGTTGAAAAAACATAGGTGAGTAATAATACTCAGTAAGCAAGCCATACATAATTTTTTAATCATTTTCATACATTTCATAAAATGCAAATGCAATGCATATATAGCATTCATGACATTCCTTTAGATGCGACGCTAGCTAGGCGCCCATCCCATACATGCTCTCATCTTAGGGTGGTCGCCGCCGGCCTGGGCCTATATAAGCGACTTGGCAATAGCGATGAGGACATCCGGTCCACTTACTACCTCAACTATGGCCTATTTCTCGTGCACATGCTCATTCACATACACATGCCGGCATGACATTTGTAAATCATAAACGATTTCATAAAAAGAATTTAATAAATAATTTAACAAACGTATTCAGTTCATGTAAAATAGTTATAGGTATGGCCAACCTTAAATAAATTTCATAAAGCAATTTGCAAATCACTGTTCATCCGAGGTTACTGTTCACAACGTGATGGTTACTGTTCATGGGTTCCAAAACTTGACATTTTTTCTAAAAATAAAAAATACCATGACATAGATTATGCTTAGTATATCATGGGAAATTTTAACATTTTGAATTTATCATCATTTACTTGGCTAAATAAATCATTTTCTCCATATACTAAAAATCAACATAAATTCACTTAAGCATAATTATTAATTGTAAAACTTATGAAATTAATATATGATCATTCCAACATCATATTCATTCATCCCAAATAATCATTTATCAATTTTGGAGCATTATTTACATATATCATATGTTATCCTCCCGAATGTTCTATCTTTGCTCCCAATTTTTGTTGTTTTGGCATAATTCCGATTAAGCATTATTACTATACTTATTTTCTCATGCTTAGGCATTCTATAAGCATGGTTTTACCCTACTTAACATCCAAAAGAAATTTGGGTAGAAATCACTTACCCGAAGTGGAGATATCCCACTTTTTCTCACACTTTCTCTCTCTAACGTTCTCCTTTTCTTCCTTGGACGTGTGGGAGGGTTTTGGGAGCTAGAATTTCTCAAGTGGAGCTGGGATTTTGATGCCTTGGATGTCCCCTCTGCTGCCCTATTTATAGGGCTTGATTTTTCAAGAATTTGAAATTTACCCCCTAGCTTGAGGTATTTAATTATAAAATGGTATTTTTTTCTAATTTTGAAAAATGCATTGAGCCAAGAGTAGCCACCCTAGGCCTGCTCCAGCCCACCCTATTCAGCCCTATTTTCCTTGATTTTTTTATTTTTAAACTTAATTAATTTTGGCTAAATAAATCCTAACCGTTGGTTGATGATGATGATGATCATGGGCCATTGATTTGGTTAAATTCCAGCCACCCTAGCCTGCCACGCCCCTGCTGCAGCTTCCTTTCATTTAATTTTTAATTTTTTAATTATTTATTTTAAATAAAAAGTCAAAAGTTAATTAATGTAAAGTTGAGTTACTTTTTGATTTTCATTTGAGGGTCATCTTGACCCTTGATTTGTGATTTCATCACATCTTAACTCATTCATCATGTTCATCATGAATTTTTAACCATCCATAAAAAATTTCATCGAAATCCGACGTCGGGATTGCAAATTATGAATTTTTCTTTATTTTTCCAAAAAAATCCAAATTTGGATTAAAATATCCAAAAGAATCGCTATTTCGTCCTGTAGTGATTAAATCTCTATTTTGTATTTTTGTGATTAAGTTAATTCAAGTGATTAACCCTTAATCACATATCTTAATCCCTAGTTACTATTCACGTGCACTATTCACATGGGTCAAATTCTTAATTGTATTATTTTATCCTCCAATACACATATCCATCAATATAATTCATGAATTTTTATTTTTCATAAAAATATTTACAAAAGAATTTAGGATTACAATCTCGAAATGACGCGTATATGGTCGGGGGTTTCACAATTTGGGCCAAGAGACAGGTGAAGTCGCAGTCGAAGTCGACTCCGCTTGCGACTTGGGTAAAGTCACATTCCCAAGTCGACTCCGTAATGCGACTTGAGTGAAGTTGAACCTCAAGTCAACCCAAGCATCCGACTTGAGTCAAGCTGAAGACCAAGACAGTCCATACAAGCAAATATCCATAATAGAATCTTTCAAGATGGAATATTATTAAAGGGAAGACCATGAACTACATCTTTGGACTTCAAACTCAAGGAAGGCAAATCATTTTTAGATCAAGGCCACAAGGATAAAGTTCTCAAGAGAAGAAAAAATGCCAAAGTTCAAGATCAAACATTGAAAATCAATGGTATCATTTGAAGAACAAGATATGAGATGAAAAAGAAGCATCAAGGATCACTTTCAAGGAATCCAAGTTCCAATATATGCATACAGATGGTGAAGTCGCACCCAAAGTCAACTCCACTTGCGACTTGAGTCAGGTCCAAGACCAATTCGACCTAAGATGGAACTTGAAGCGGAGCCTGAAGACCGAAATCGCACCCGAAGTCGACTCTAGCCTGCGACTTGGGTGAAGTCGCATCCGAAGTCGACTCCACATGCGACTTGGTTCGCAACGGTCGAAAAAATTCGAATGTTGGCGCATTAAATGTTCGCCGCCACCACCACCAAATATTCGAATTTACTCCACCATTATAATAGAGCATTCAAGAGGACGTGCTAGAGGTTAGAGAAGCATTCATTGAGTTTACCTTCCACCCACTCTAGCATTAAAGTGATCTACACCTACTTCAAGTGAAGAACTTTTCTCTAACTTGCTAAAAGCGCCATTGTTGATCATGTCATTCTCTCAATAAGTTCTTCCACGAGCTGAAATTTGCCTACACAAACTTGTAAAACATAGTTTCTTTTGTTTGATTCATTACTTGTATTCATCACTTGGTTCGATATTGGAAATCAGAACCAAGTGAAAGCAAAGTAGCAGTGTAACTTGAGTGTGACTCGTCACCTACTTGTGTTGTATTTGTGCTAGTCCCCTAGAGCTGAAATCTAGAAGAGAACTGCTGCTCTAGTTGTATTTGATAATCTATTAGTGGAACCCAAGTCACAACGGGTGTGAGCTTGGAAGAGTGGAGTAAAGAAGGTTGCCCGAACCACTATAAAAATTGTGTCTATTGCTCTGGCTTGCTAAACTGCTTTTATTACTTCATTTCTCTCCATATTCTCTGCTTGTTTCATTAAGGGAATTGAATTGAAAAGGAAAAAGTTTCTGTTTAAGTGAAAATTTTAAAATACCCAATTCACCCCTCCCCTCTTGGGTTGTTACCATAAACTCGGGACCAACAAGCGGTATCAGAGAAAGTCTTTGAGTTTAAACCAAAGAGATCTAGCAAATGGCATCCTAATAAACTTCAACTCCTGCTTTTGCCGAAGGCCAATCATTTACAAGGTCACCTCTATTTGATGGGAGTAACTTCGGTTACTGGAAGTTAAGAATGAAACAACTAATCAAGGTTACGGATATAGACTCTTGGATTACTATCCAAGATGGTGTTGTATTGTCCATTGATAAAAGAGCCTCCACATGGTCTGAGAAGGAGGTTAGAACCATTAAAAGCAACGTTAAAGCCATGAATTTCCTCTTTTGTGCTTTAACGATATCTGAATATGATATGATATCCTCTTGCCAAACCGCCAAAGAAAGATGAGATACACTTACATCTATTTATGAGAGAACTTCTCTAGTCCAAGGGACGAGAAGAAATATTTTGATTGGAGAGATAGAAAGCTTTAAAATGGTTGAGACCGAAAATATTTCTGAAATATTTGCTAGATTCTCTAAAATTACTAATGCTTTAAAAGATCTCGGGAAAGCTATTTCTGAATCTGAGCAGGTTATGAAGATTCTAAGAGCGCTACCCGAATCATGGACTCCCAAGATCATGACCATTGAGGAAGCAAAGGACCTCAACACACTAAGGCTTGAAGATCTTATCAGCTCACTCATGTCACATGAGTTGATAAAGAGGAGAAATGAGGAGCAACATAAAGGCAAAAGAGCTATTGCCTTAAAAGCTGCACAAATTTCAAATGAATCCACCTCATCTTCTCAAAACGACGATGAAGAGATAGTGTTACTCACAAGAAGATTCAGAAAGTTCGTGAGGAAAGGAAAGAACTTTAGGAGCTTCAAAGCAAGGAATTCAAAGGAGAAAAAGAAAGAAGCTACAGAATGCTACCAGTGTGGAGGATTGGGGCATATGCAAGCCCAATGTCCTACACCTGAAGAAAACAAAATAAGGGAATGAAGAGAAAAGAAGGATCGAAGCGAAAATAAAAAGTTCCAAAAGGCAAAAGGAAGAGGCATGTACGTCAACGAGGAGACATCTACAACTTGTAGTTCATCAAATGAAGAAAATTAAGCTGCAAATTGTGTAAGAATCTGTTGCATGACTACAATGGAGGAAGACTCCAACCTTTGTTTCGCAGCAATAGAAATTTTGGAGGATCAAACCACTTCAACAAACTGCACAAGTAGTGAAGAGGTAACCTTTAAGCTAAAAACTCTTTCTATTTTCTCTTCTACAAATGAATGTCTCAAATGTGCTGAATTAGAAAAACTACAACAAGCGTATGATTCATTATATGATGAAATAAAGAAGTCGAGAAATAAATTCGCAATAAAGAAAAGAAATGTGATACAGTAATTATTGTGAATGGAAAACTTGCAAAAAAAGTTGACCATCTAAAAATGAAAAGAACACTTTAAAAAGTGAGGTGGAAAGACTTAAGAAAGAAAATGAATCACTTGCTAAGTTCTCTAATCCAGGGGAAAGCATCAAAATGTTTCTAAATATGACCGCCCAAAACAACAAAAGAGTACTTAGGTACTCTACATTTGAAAAGGGAGAATGTATCAAGTCTAATGCTCCAAGGACTTTTAAAAACCAAGCAAAGTCCATTCACACTAAACCAAAAATGAATCATGTTGCTTGGACCAAAAGACCAACTTGGGAACCAACTACTACATGGATTCCTACTCCAAGACTCTCGGGAGCTTGTAATTTTTGCAACAAGATGGGACACAAAGTATATCAAAGCAAAATAAGAAAATTATATAACCTTAGTGCAAAATTGGTTTGGGTACCAAAGAGCATTGGATTTATGCCTTCAAGGATAGAGCAACGTAGATTTCAATGGCTAACTAACCCAAATGTGTTGGTCCCGAGTTGATGGCTAAACCCAAGAGGGGAGGGGTGAATTGGGTTCTTTAAAATTTCTTTTGGTAAATAAAAAATCTTAACCCCTTGAAAAAGTTAATCCCCTTTTTAAGCGAATGGAGAGCAAATAAGATAAAGCAGTAAAAATAAGTAGAACACAAGATTTATAGTGGTTCGGGCAAACCTTCCCTACTCCACTCTTCCAAGCTCACACTCCGTTGTGACTTGGGTTCCACTATGTATTCCAAGAATACACTTAGAGTCACCGCTCTCTTCTAGATTCAAAGCTCTAGGGGGCATACACAACTAGAGCCACTTGCTCTCTTCTAGATTCAAAGCTCTATGGGGCATACACAACTAGAGCCACTTGCTCTCTTCTAGATTCAAAGCTCTAGGGGGCATATACAACTAGAGCCACTTGCTCTCTTCTAGATTCAAAGCTCTAGGGGGCATATACAATCACTTGCACAAGTAGGTGATGAGTCTCATTCCAATCACACCCTACTTTGCATACACTTGATCTTAGCTACCCAAGCTAAATCAAGATTTATACAACCAAATAAAGAAATGAATAAAAACTACACTTTACAGATTTGTGTAGGCAGTTTTGAGCTCGAGGAAGAAATCAAAGACAGCTGGGATGATGATCGTTGAAGCAACCTGCAGTTTGAAACTCTTTCTTCCTTTGAAACACTCAAATATGGAGAAAAGGAATTTGAAAGTCTTTCTTGCACTTCTTTTCTCTCTATGATCCTTAGAGTAGTGTCACTTCCTACTTCTCACGTTCATTTGAATGTCCTTTTATAGGTTGAGGAAAATATGAACGTTGTAGAAGTGGTTGGCGTGCAATAAATCAACTCCAACGTTCAAAAATTTGACCGTTATTCTCCAAGTCTAAGATGAAGTCGACTTGGCCTGCGACTTGGCTTCCAAGTCGCACATGGAGTCGACTTGGCCTGCGACTTGGGTTCTTTCAGAAACTCAAGTCTGAGACTTGGGTCAACTTGGCTTTCAGACTTCAACTCAAGTCGATCCTGAAGTCGACTTGGGTTGCGACTTGGCTTGATCTATTGCAGAAACGCCTTGATCCTTACTTAGTTTGCTTTAGATTTCTCCCTTTAGTCTTCATGAATGTTGAGTGGCCTTTATGTTTGTAGTTCTTGTGATTCGATGAAGAGCTTGGCCTGGATACTCTTGAAATGTCTTGAATCTTGCAAACTATTTGAAAGCTATGAGTCCTTACACAAAATATGTGTGTTCCTTGCTTTGTTTCGGACTCACTTGATCTTCATGACTTGGGTATTACTCCATTTGGAAGCTATCTTGAAGATTTTGCTTTGAGCTTGATAGACTTGATTTGAACTTGAACTTGGATTCTTGCTTTGATCTTAAGTCACTTTGAGAATAGTCTTTAAAGCTCATTTGTATGTGAGAAACTTCAAATGGATGTCTTGGATATGCTTTGAAATTTCAGCTTAGACCTCAAAACTTCTCAAGTCGAAGTTGGAGTCGACCTGGTTTGCGACTTCGCCCAAGTCGCACTTGGAGTCGACTTCGTCTGCGACTTCGCATCTTCGGGAGCCAGATTTCAACGCTGGACATTTTTGTGTACTTCGAAGTCGATGCTGGAGTCGACTTCGTATGCGACTTGACTACCCAAGTCGCATGTGGAGTCGACTTGGCCTGCGACTTCACTCGTCAGAATTCCATTTTCAACTTTGTCCAGTTTTGGCTTGTTTGAAGTCGTTAGTGGAGTCGACTTCACTATCGACTTCACTCCCAAGTCGAAGTTCAAGTCGACTCGAAGATCGACTTGACTTCTCTGCTTTCCTTAAACACTTGGCAAACATATTAGTCATATATATATACTCAAATTAGTTCTTGTTAATCATCAAAACTCAATCTTTGGTCAATTTGTTTTATTTTGAACATTGTTTCCAACAAAATGGACCCATAAAATGGGTACCAAAAAGATAAGCTCCACTTGACCTTATTTTTGCAGGTATGTCTTAGAGCAAAAGCCAACAACATGTGGTTTATGGATAGTGGCTGCTCAAGACATATGACGGGAGAAAGAGGACTATTCCACAAGATCAAATCATGTAGTGAAGGAACGGTTGCATTTGAGAACAATGAAAAATGTATAATCAAAGGTAAATGAAATGTTTATGAAAATTCAAATGCATGTATTGAAGATGTACTATTTGTTGAAGGGCTCAAACACAACTTAATGAGTATTAACCAATTGTGTTATAAAGGTTACAAAGTTGTATTTGAATCTTCTATATGCAATGTATTTGATGATGATCACATAGTCTTTAGTGGGAAAAGACATAGAAATGTATAATTGGTTTGTCTCGATGAACTTGATGTAAAATGTCTAATAGCTATAGAAAATGATCCATGGATATGGCATAAAAGTCTTGGACATATAAATATGTCAAATATTAAAACATTGTGGAAAAAGAGCCTAGTTGAAGGGTTACCAAAGCTTAAATATGACAAGGACAAAATTTGTAAAGCATGTCAATTATCCAAGTAACCTAAGATGTCATTTTCCACCAAAAAAAAAATTTCAACGACTAGGCCACTTGAATTATTCTATCAGACATTTTAACTCTAGGTGAAAAAAGGTATGTATTTGTTATAGTTTATGATTTTTCAAGATTCATATGGATAATACTCTTAGCTAGCAAAGATGAAACATTTTCTATATTTGTCACATTTTAAAATTTAGTGCAAAATGAAAAACAAAACACAATTATTTTCATTAGAAGTGACCATGGTGGGGAATTTGAAAAAAACGGTTTATAAAAATTTGCAATGAGAAAGGAATTCACTATGCCTTTTCTGCACCAAGAACTCCCCAACAAAATGGGATAGTTGAAAGGAAAAACAGAACAATACAAGAAATTGCTAGAACTATGTTAAATGAGAGTAAATTGTCCAAAAGATTTTGGGGTAAAGTTGTAAGTACAACATGCCATGTATTAAACTGAGTTACCATTAGAGTAATCTTGAAAAAAACCCCATATGAACTATGGAAAGGAAGAAAACCAAACATATCATATTTTCATGCTTTTGGATGTACTTGCTATGTGTTAAATAATGAAAAAGCCAACTTGGGAAAATTAGATGCCGAAAATGATGACACAATATTCCTTGGTTATTCATCAAATAGAAAAACATATATAGTCTTTAACAAGAAAAATCAAATAGTAGAAGAATCAATACATGTTGTATTTGATGAATTTTACCAAACTCTGAAAAAGGAGGATGAGTTGAGTGATGCAGATGAGGCATCAAGGAACCCAAAGATGGAACAACTAGAACAACAAGGAGAAACCAAAGCAAAGCAAGAGAATGCCACGGAGGAAAGGGTAAGTGAAGGTAACAATTCCTATAAACCTTCAACTGATTTGAAATTTAAAAATAACCATCCAATTGAGCAAGTTATTGGTAATATCTATGAAGGAGTAAAATCTATAAGGTCAAGTCACAATATTTGTGGAGAATTTGCTTTTGTGTCGAAAATTGAACCAACTTCCATTCATCAAGCTCTTAATGATGAAAATTGGATCATTGCAATGCAAGAAGAGCTAAATCAATTTGAAAAAAATAATGTATAACACCTAGTTCCTAGACCCAAAGATTGCACAGTTATTGGTACCAAACGGATCTTTAGGAATGAATTAGATGAAAGTGGACTTGTCTTAAGAAACATGGCTAGATTAGTAGCCAAAGCATATTCCCAAGAAGAAAGAATTGATTTTGCAGAATCTTATGCTCTCGTGGCTAGATTAGAAGTCATACGTATCCTATTAGCTTTTGCTTCTCACATGGATTTTAAATTGTTTCAAATAGATGTTAAAAGTGCATTTTTGAATGGATACTTGAATGAGGAAGTTTATATTAAACAACCTTCTGGATTTGAAGAAAAGGATCAATCAAAATATATTTTCAAATTAACCAAAGAATTATATAGACTCAAATAAGCTCCACGAGCTTAGTATGAAAGGTTAAGTAAAATTTTGATTGATCATGACTTTCAAAGTGGAATGGTTGATACAACATTATTCATCAAATATAAAGATAAAAATATTTTAATTGTTCAAATTTATGTCGATGATATAATATTTGGTGTTACTAATGAAACTCTGTGTGAAGAATTTTCTGAGATTATGCAGAGTGAATTTGAAATGAGCATGATGGGAGAATTGAACTTCTTCCTTGGGCTGCAAATTAAGCAATTAGCGGAAAGGATTTTCATAAATCAGTCCAAGTATGTCAAAGAAATGTTGAAGAAGTTTGGAATGCAAAACAACAAAGGAGCAAACACGCTAATGAGTTCAACCATCAAGGTTGATAAGGATGAAAAATGTAAATCTATTGAACAAAAACTGTATAGAAGCATGATAGGTTCTTTATTATATTTAACTGCTTCTAAACCGGATATTTTGTTTATTGTTTGTATGTATTCTAGATTGTAATCATGTCTTAAATAATCACATCTAATAGTTGTAAAAAGAATTTTCAGATATTTGATTAAAACCACCAATCTAGGATTGTGGTATCCAAAGGAGTCAACATTTTATCTAATCGGCTACTCGGATGCGGATTTTGCTAGTTACGAAGTAGATAGAAAAAGCATTAGTGGAACATGTCAGTTTCTTGGAAACATGTTATGTGGCGCCCCCAAACTGAGACGTCACTTCCTTATCTCAAGATCCTATCAATTGGTAAATGTGAATCAGGATTGTTGCCTTGATCACGTGGCGGGTTCTTAATTGGAATACGTCCAAAAAAAAATTTTCGTTTATTCATCTATCATCATTCATAACTTGACATGACAATCATCACACATTGTGACTTTTCACTTGTACTAGAATTTATCATTTGATTCATAGCATCCTTTCATGCCTGTCATTATTCACTCAATCATTGTACACATCATACTTGCATACATTTAGTCATTGACTCATATGGAACTTAGAATTCTAACTAAGTTCATATACACATAAACATGGAACTTAGAATTCTAACTAAGTTCATATATATAATTAGCTGACCTTAGCATATTCATGCTTTTCCATTCCTCATATCCTTCAAGGCTATTATCACGTACCTTCCTCCACGTCTTAGGTTCGCAACCTTCTGAGTTTCCTCGGTACCTGTCTAAGGGTTGGGAAAACAAAACGTGAGTGACAACTCAGTAAACAAGCATTTTATCTTTAGGGAAAGACTTCCTTGAAAACCTTTTTCATAAACATCGGGAATACCTTTTTTCCTGAGGACATGTATATGTCCTGAAATATCATCATGAAATCTTTTTCATTAAGCATTCATTCAAAAAACCTGTTACAAGCCACGTGTAGGCCTGTTAAGGCAAAACATACACGTTTTACCTTCTCAGATGGAATACCTTTAATTCTTATATAAACATTTTCAATGTTCATAGACATTTCATGAAATCATCGTTTGCCAGTGGACGTTTTACGTCAAAAATATTTTTCTTATAAATCCTTAGGCAAAAGAGACATCTCATGTCTCAAAACATCATTAACATAAACCATCATAAAATCCTTTAGCCAAGAGACATTTTATGTCTCAAAACATTTTTCATATAGCTTCCTTTGACAATGGACATTCACATGTCCTAAAACACTTTTTATTTCAACAAATTAACATTGGACATTCTCATGTCCATAAACTCTTATCATTTAGGCTCTTTAGAAAAGGACATTCTTATGTCCAATCCAAGTTTCACATAAATCTTTTTCATAATCCCCGTCTTGGGGCTTGTTTATAGCAAACAAGGCAAACAAAATACGTAAACCATTTTTAAGAATGCATTTGCATAAACACATTTCCTTTAATTCCTGTTATTTACACTTTTGTGTAAAACACTATTTCTTTTAGAGTAACTTATGTATATTAGCTCATAAGAATCCAATTTAGGATAACTTGTTGTATAAATGTTTTTATAACCCAATCTTTGGGCTTTTGAAAAGCAAAACGTATGCAAATGTATTTCTCCCCATCTTGTAGTGATACTTAACAAGTGATCATGCTACCTTTTGGAAGAGAACCCTTAACAACACGCTAGCCCAGCGGCTATTTATTTATCCTGCTCCCATCTCAGGCAGGGCGCCGCTGGCACTCCTGCCATCCCTTAGCGACTTGGCATTATGTAGAGTGGGCCCCGGTTATCCCAATCATGCTCTACAACTTGCCTATTATTTGTACTGGTGCACCGTACGTTATTATGACGGACCGCAATCCGTTTAGTTTGAAGAACCACATACCGCAGCCCATGTCCTTTTAAACCGGGATCACAGACCGCAGCCTGCATCCATATGCACAAAAATCTTAGACCGAAGTCTATATTTAAGAATAAGTTTCAAAAACACATCACAGACAGCAGTCTGTGTCAACTTGTAAGCAAGCGCACCCACTTTAACAAGTTGTTTTTTGAAATCTAGTTTTAGGATGACCTTCCTTAAGTTCCTTTAGAAACGTTTTGAGTAAAATATTTTGATAAACATTTGAAATGTTTGAGAAACAATACATCTTAAAATCATTCTAATAAAAGAATTTCAAATCCTTTGGATTTCCATAAATAAATCATATTTTTCTCTAATATTTGCTTGGTTTCCATTTCAGGACCTTTTGTTTACAAAAGTTATGAAATTATGCTATCCCCTTGTCCATAACCTAAAAATTTAATAATTGTCCACATATCAATCATTTTTACATAAAGGGAAATTGCACAGTCTTTTGCATGCCATTAAGCAACCTGAAATCAAATCATTTTATGAAATCAATCATAGGAGGTTGGTCATCCATAAATCCCTTTTTAACACATCTGTATAAATATTTTTAACATAGATTTCCTTGTTTAAAGGAAATCAAAACTTTTCGAACATCATTTCAATACATATGGACTATGTCCAAAACATCATTTATTATTTAATTATCTTGATCTAGCAAAATAAATCTTTTTCATCATTATTTATCACGAGTTATTGTAGAAATAACTCAAAACTCATTTACAAACAATATTTTGGGAAAAAGGGTAAAATTCCTTTTTTCTTATAAAATGTTGTTGAACAATATCATATAGAACTTGCTTGCTTAAAAGAAAATCCTTAAAACCATCGATATCAAACATGAAATCCTTAGAAAACATTAGCATGGAGAACTTGCTTACTCATAAGCAAAATTTCTCAATTCCATTAACATGAAGCATCCCCATCCCTGGCAACACTTACGATAAATTATTTATCTTAAGAAGTGTCACTTGCTTCCCATGAAGCAAACCTTAAGACTTTTCATTAAAGTCATCATTTTTTCAAAACTTATGGCTTTGCATTAAAGCCGTCATATTCAAAACTTGTGCTTTCCCATTCGTTAAAACATAAACATAGACATTTCAATCACAAACATAAACATTTCAATCATATCAATCCATAGAAAGAAAATGACATTTTAGAAAGTTCGCTTGCTTACCTGAGATCGCTATAATCCCTTTTTCCTTCCATTCTTTTCCTTGCCTACATGAAAATAATATGATTTTTTTTCATATATTTCTTTTCCTTGCATTCCATTTAGTTTTTCAACCCATTTTATTCACATATATCATTTATTCGACTTCTCAAGTCACTATGCATACATTTAGCATATATGTGCACATTTGTACACATTCCATCGGCTAATCACATAACATATATAACCCCATAATTAGGGTATCCATTCAACCATAAAAAATCCATCCATTAACTATCATACATAGGTTTATTAACCTTCATTTACCATTTTTCACTCCTTTTACAAACTTCACACATCGGTGCCCGTTTTAAGCACACGTTATCGCCTTAAGCTTCATTACACGGTCCCAAAATTGAGAATTAACATCATATAATTCAAAACAGTTATGTAATCATGAAATTCATCATATTTTCATACATTTTTGCACAAAACCATATTCTATATGTCATTCATCACTTATGCAAGTCTATTGCTTCACGTATGCCCATTTAGCAACATATGCATAAGATGTTTCATAAAATTTTCTAAGGTAGAGGTTTAATCCATATTTCAGCGGATTAATTAACCTTAATTACCACTGCATTTAGGGTATTTTTTATGGGGTTTAAATCCACTTGCCATAGGTTTCCAAAACAGCTAGTTTGGAACCCGTTTTCACCCGTTTAACGTGTCTTTTGACACATAACCTTAAGCAGTTGTATTATTCTGAAATTTCAGTATATAATCATAATTTTCTTAATCCATATTTAATAATTTAATATATATACATATATATCAATTTGGATTATTTATACATATGTTTCATATTTCTTTTTGATTTTTTTCTCAAACTATCCACATCTGCTGAAATTAGGCGTACTGAAATATCAAAATCTTGAATTAATATCAAATCAAGTATTTTTGATCTAAAATTTATAAAATACCTTAATAACTACATGAATTAACCAAAATAAATATTTTTTGCATAAAAAATTAATTATTTATATTTATTTTTTCATTTTTACCTTGCTGGATAGCAGCATCCATTTTCAATCATCCTTAATCACATAAATTATTGGGTATATGTATACCCATAAAAACCTAATTTTTATTTTTTTCTCTGATAATAAATATTTCTTATACATTATTTAAAATTTTTAGACCAAAATTACTTTCATAAAAATTATTAAAAATAATTTGGTGCAGCTGATCCTGACACCCGTTTTACCCTGTTTAGCTGAATCTTCTCAGATTTTTAATTTTCAAATTAATTATCCTTTTAAGCTGTAAATATTTTCATTACTTAAAAACCCAATAATTATTTTTCCCAAAAATTTTCATACTAAAATTCATTCATTTACTATTCCGTCCATAATTTAATTTATAATATCATATATCATTCAAAACTTCACTTTTCATCATCTAAATCATGGAATTTCATACATGAAAGCTAATACCCATTCCATATTCATTCAAAAGCATGTTGAATCATCAATTTAAAGCATGTTTAAACATCCATTTCATTTTTGAATTTTGGAGTTCAAGAACTCAAGATAAACCAATCAAAATAACACATCTACTTACTTGGATTGATGCTCTCCAAACCCTAATCACTTGGAAGAGTTTTCCTCCACAAATTCTCTTATTCTCCCCTTTCTTTTCCCTTGGTTTTCTCTTCTTCTTGCTGGGCATGGCTGGACGTGAGGGCTGCTGTCCTTTGGGTGCAAGTTTCAACACTTGGAAAAAATCTCCAAGCTTCCAACACGTGAACGTATGCTCCCTTGTGGAGCTGGAATTTCCAGCAGTGGGCCCCACTTTCTGGGGCATTTTCCACAGTAATTCAATGAATGTCTATCCCCTTATGTGCTGGTGAACTCACAGCCATATAAATTATTTTTTTAATATTTTCTTAATTGCAAAAATCTGCATACATCAAGACCGTCCAAATCTGTCCAGCCCTTGCAAGTCACTTGCTGCCCATTTTCATCATTTTTTAAAATCCCAAAATGTGGGTAATTTATAAACCTAAGTATCCCTTAATTCATGTATTAATCTGGTGTAAATAAATTTAACAAAAACTGCAGTAACTTAGCATATCATTGCACGTCATTTGCATAAGACCAAGCTGTCCATTTTTGCATCTTTTAATGGACAGCTGATAATCACGAATTTTCAGGGATTTTTCGACATGAATAAATGCTCATTTATGTATCTTAACATGTCAGATATATGTGTGCATTATTTATAAAATAAAAAAAGTCAAAAATAAATAGCAATGCAGCCCATGGACGTGCTTGCCTTGGACACCTCACCTATGCTCACTTGAGTACTCATAGCTTCATCAATTGTGGACATTCATTGCTGAGATTTTATTTGGATATTTGCATTTTATATTAATGCATAAAATACCTTAGAAATGTGCAGCATTTGACACCTCAACTCCCATTAAAACCATGCAATTATGCATTGTACTCTAGCATTAAATGAAGAGTACTTTTGAGGTGCAATAGTCAACCATATACACCTTTTCCAATTCAGGTATTTTCCCAACATTTTAAACTTAATCTAAACCTTCCAAAATATTAATCTCATGATTTTTTTCAACCATTTCGAATTTTATCTCAATCCGATTTTCCTAGCTCTCGTTATAGCCGTTTGAAGTTAACGGTTGGAATTGAGATGTGATCAATAAATCATAACACTAGTTTCATCAAGGATTTTCATATCCCAATAATCTCATGACATCAAGCCCAACATCATCAACTACCATGTCAAATTTCACTTGAATCCGCCTTACAGGCGTTGAGTTATGAATTTTCTAATGTTTTCCAACATAATTCCACAATTTCCATTTTAAACTCCATTAATTAAATCATGAAAATTAAACTAAACATTCATGCCACATTAGCATGTTTTAATCCTCATTATGCTCCTTTAGTCACCTTGACTCATAATGGGCTCCGGCGATTAAATTTTTAATTACCATTCTTAATTAAACCCTAATTGCAACATATCATAAAATCCTAAAATTATCCAAAAATTTCATTTAATTATATATAAGTCACATGTACATGTTCAATGCATAAATTGAATCTTACTTAGGTTGGGGTTTCACATGTTGGTTTCATGGTTTTCAAGAAAATAGATTAGTGTTGCTATATCTACCGCGGAAGCCGAATACAAAGCCGTCGGGAGTTGTTGTGCCTAATTACTTTGGATGAAACAACAACTTAAGGACTATAGTGTTGATTATCATGACATTCCAATTAGATGTGATAATATAAGTGCTATTTGTTTGACCAAAAATCCTGTGTTGCATTCTAGAACAAAGCATATAGATGTAAGACATCATTTTATTCATGAACATATTGAAAATCATGATATTTGTTTAGAATATGTTAAAATTGAGGACCAAATTGCTGACATTTTCACCAAACCATTAGCTAAGGAACAGTTTTGCAAGATTATAAATGATATGGGCATGATTGAGTTTGATTAGGAGTGAAATGTGATAGAGGGAGTAAATTAGAAAGAATATTGAAAACCAAGTCTGTAGAGTCATCAAGTCAACTCCAATCCGCCCAAGTTGACTTCACCGAAGTCGACTCTACAAAATCCAAATTGACTTTAGACAGGGTGAAGTTGACTCCGCAAGAGGCGAAGTCGACTCCAGCGAGGCGCTGCTTGGCCTTCCCACGCGCGGCCCTCTTCTTCCTTCTTCTTTTTTCTTTTCTCTCTTCCTCTTCTTCATCTCTCCAACGCTGAATCTCCTTTCTACCCCATTCTAGCATCTCACAGTTCCTCTCTCTCTCTCTCTCCGTTCTCTCTCCGGCTCTCTCACTATTCCCAATCGGCTTTCTCTCCTTCTTTCTTTATCTCTGTTTTCTCCTTGCTGTCACTGTCTCTGTTTCCTTCTCTTTTCTCTGTCTCCTTCTCATTGTCTCCTGCTCATTCTTCTCATCTCTCTCTCTGTCCATCTCATTCTCTCTTAAACCGTCCCTCTCATCTTGGCCCACTTTTCAATTTGTCTCTCTTGCCATTGTCACTGTCCTTAACTCTCTATAGTTTTCTCTCTCACTGCTCCCATTTAAACCCCTGATTCAATTACAAATCAATGGCGTCAAAAGCAGTAGCAAAACCCTCCAAATTTCCCATTTCCAGACAATCCGGATCAAACACTAGTGAGGGGGTGCCCTGCCAGTAACGAATGTCGACAAAATGGGTTTGGGAGGAAGCCTTCGCATCTACTGGATGTCGGGTGTAGTTTTGGGAGGCCAATCCATTGTCATCTGCGCCCCGATAGGAGAATTCAGACTCTGATTCAAGCAATGACACCATTTCAACAGGAAATAGGCAAGGAACACCTACGTAGAAGGGGCAGGTGCTGAAAATGTCGACAACTTATTTCAGAATCGAGAAGCAACACAGCCGGTTCTATCGCAACTTTTATGAGCGTAAGATCTTTGTTCCCAAGATTATCAATTTCAAGTTCCTCAATGATTTCAAATTTGGGATTGAAGAATTGTTGAATTTCAAATGAAGGATGACGAGCTGCGTATATGTCAATTAGAATGCTCGCTATTTACACAAGTATACATGCCGTGTGAGTAATAAACAGTGAGTAGAGTATCATTCCCACGAGGAATTGTTAACCGAAATTATTAATTAGTTAAACTGCTATCGATGGATGGAAAATTCTAGGTTTGTAATTTAACTAAACTAACGATTGCAAAGGTAAGTAGAGTAGAGATTACGAGACTACTAGATACTGAAAACGAGTTTAATGATTAGGGATGGTAGATGGATAGATCGGAATCCTTGAATCTCAACTATATTGCTTTGGTTCTTTTTAATTGGATTGCATATGGATTTACTAGCCCAAGTTCATATATCTTTATATATGTTTTCCAACATTATATAAAGCTAATTACACCCTATTTAATTGTTATGTTCCCATGCCATTAAATAAAGTGAAATTGATAAGTTTATAACTTGTATAATGACTACACAGGGTTTAACGGTATATTCCTATCCGTTAAACAACTCTCCTTACACAAAGGTAGAAACCTATGCTTTGCACATGGATCTGGCAGAGATTTTTCTCTTCCGAGGATAAATCAAGTAATTAAATCATCTTACAAAGTAGCTAATCTTGTAAAAAGCATTAAATCCACACATGCCAAGGTAAATCATAAACAATCATATATAAAATCAACTATCCATTCCTGAATATTCTAAGAACCAAGAAACAATATAGTTTAGAATTCAAATCATCCTAACTATCCATCTTATGGAGGTTTAGTTCAAAGACATGATCTTAACATCCAATACATCCATGTAACAAGTATCCATAAAGGTAGAGAAAGAAAATTGGAAAGAATAAGAGAAAACTATTTTTCGGCGGTTTCCACCAACAGGACTTGAATCCTCTCTTCAATCCGGGCTTTGATCTTGATTTCCTCTTTCTCTTGCACTTTTGTTCATCCTTAGGCTCTCTCTCTTCCCTCTCCCTCGCGTGCGAACCCCTAGGAACTATATATATTTTCCTTTTGCGCAGCTTACGCACTGGAGTATTCATGTATGGATGCGTATTGATGCCTAGGCGCCAACTCCTTGGACTTTTCTAGCTTGGAACTTCTCATTTACATCTTGTGGTTGATCATGCCTGGCGCCTAGGCGCCAACTCCCTAGAGGCAATACCTAACTTGTGATTTCAACATCGTCTGACTTGGGTTTCATGTGGATGAAGTGGCGCCTGGGCACCCCTTGGTGGTGCCTAGGCGCCAACTCTCTGGAAGCCATGCTGTAAGCTGTGTGTGTTGAAAATGGCCAAGGCCCGTAGGGTGGCGCCTAGGCGCCATCCATCTACCTCTGGTTGCCTCATCTTACATTCAACTCGCCCGCTTTGCCTTCATATGTCCTGTCCTCCCTGCAAAAGATAGAAAAATTAACTAAGTGAACTAAAAATGCCTAAATAATGCTAGAAATGCCTAAAGACTAAATAATGCTCCTAAAATGCAAAGCGGATGAAAATTAAACTAAATGAATGCAAACTAAGCCTAATTTCTCAAACTAACACACAAATCAAGTCTGAAATGGGCTATGATAACTCGTAAAAATATGATTTATCACACCTCCAAATTTAAATGTTACTAGTCCTCGAGCAACACATGTAACCTTAATGAATACATGAATGAATCAATGAATCAATGAATTCATGCAGACTTTATCAACTTTGTTTGCTTCTTGTTATGTTTCGATCAATCCACTTATCCATTTCATAAGGTCGAGATTAATCCAACTTGAAAAATCCTTCATTATAAAAACAAGGCATGCATTTTCTTTCTCAAACCAAGTTACCTGTGAATGCTAAGATTCCATAATGCGCATTCATAACTCAACACATTAATCTTTCATTCGATCAGAAAACTGGTTAGAAAATTAATGAACACAAGCAAACCAAGGGTCAAGCTGAATAAAACTGGTCACAGAAAATGGTATCCAGTCACTAGATTCTTCCCCCCCCCCCAAACTTATTGCAAAAATTTTCCTCACCATATTTCAAGATATCTAGAGATCTCTTTTTAGTTTTTTTTTTGGGCTCCCCTCACCATAATTCAGGGTATCTAGGGAGAATTTCCATTTTTAAGCGTTATTACTGTTATTTTCCTTTGCTTTTTATGCGAACCTTGCCATTTGTCAATGCCAAGTCCCGGTTACTCAGCTTAGGTCAACCACCCCCTTATTATTTTTTTCTAATGCCTTGTTAGGGGTACTGAACATGTTTGAGTAATTCTTGTGAAATAATACCATTTCTGAACCCGTTAAAGTACTTGGTCAGCATTTATTTAGTTCAGTTTTCATCATCTCGGTCTAAAAGATATGCCTGTGATTGAATTAGAACAATGCATTATGAAATTCCTTTTAATTCTTTCACATGTTACTTTCAACCTATTTTTATGCTTGGTTTTTAATTTGAACAGCCCATTCTTTCATGAATTCAATTTCAAGTCAACATTAATCCCAACCTCGCACATTTTCACAATAAGATGAATTGAAACAAAGACAACTTTCATTAGCTAGAATTGACATACATGCAACATAAAATAAAGCATGAAGAATTAAAATGAAAAACTAACCTATGGTTGAGAATTATACACCCCCCCAAACTTGAGAGATGCATTATCCTCAATGCATGATCCTAAAATGAACTAATAATGAAAAAACAATGAAAAGAAAAAATAAAAGAAAAGAAAAAACAAAAATAAAGGACTGGGACTTCCTCATGAATTAGACTTCATCGTGTCCTCATCGTCCTCGTCATTGGGCTGGGGCTGGGACTGTTGCCCGAAGCAGGCTCGAACCTCGGGTGGCGTCGGTGGGAAGGGCGGGAGGGTGGAGATATCGATCTGGCAATCCTCCGCTATCTGCCGTAGGTAGGCCTCCATCGCCCTGTCATGCTGCCGCTGGTACCTGGCTTGGGCGGCAACCAAATTCTCCAGGTTGGTTAGCCGCTCGGTCGTGGATAGCGGCTGTGATGATGGTCCAGCTGCGGGAGCTACTTTGGGCCGTGTCGTGGTGATACGAACTCGAGGCTGGGTGCGGTAGGATAGGTCGTCTATGATGGCCTGACAGTTCAGGACCTCCTCCGTCAGCTCCCATCTGACGCCGGCCTGCTTGCAGAGCCCGGTGATGAGGGATGGGAAGTAGTAGTTGCCTCGGGGTGCGGTCGTGCAGGCACAGATCTGCTGGTAGATAAGGCGGCCTACGTGGGTCGCATGGAGAAGCAGTGCCCTATCCATCGTCACCTCACTGACGTGGGTCGACGGCATCGTCCGGGCCGAGATAAAATGGAAGAACATCCGCCCGTCGTACATCATCTCGCTACGCTTGAATGATGTGAGTTGTCCTCCCGTGGACTTCCATGTCGGAGGCTGTTGGCAGATATGCTCGATGATAGAGTTGACATCTCGACCTTCTCCCTCCAAAAACTCCTCATACTGGTCTGGATAGTCAAAAGAGCCCAATCCATAATAGGAGTTGATCGCTTCAGCATGAAACGGGACGATCTTGCCCCGGACATTCACCCTGCCCTGCTCATGTTTTACGGCATTGGCGTAGAACTCTTTCACCACTTGCACTATTGCAGACTTAGGCTACGCGAGGAATTTCTGCCAACCTCGAGCATTCAGTGCATTGATAAAGTTGCCGGAGAAAGAAGTATATTTTATTCCCCGCTCAGGAATCAGGTGCCACTTCTGAAGCAAGTCCGTGTACCGCTTGAACGCTTGAGCGGACACGAACTGGTTAGCGTCAAATTCTCCAGGCTCCTGAACTTTCTTTCTCTTAGTAGATGATGGTGAAGCCATGTTGTCCCCAAGCAGTCTCAAACAGCCCTTGCAAACCAAATTTCAACAAAACCAAGCTATCCAATAAGCCAATATACAACCAAGCAATCCAGCAATCCAACAAGCAGTCGAACAAGTCAATAAGCCAAACTCCAAAATCCACCTGAAACAATCACTGTGCAACCAATACCAAACAAGCACCAACCAATTCCAAGCAACTCAATCCACAAACCAAACCATAAACCAATCCACCAACCGAACCTAAGTCACTATCTAATCTGTAAACCAATCACCAAAATTCACCAATCCAATCCAATATTCGACTCGAACAGGTCGAAAATCGATTCAAAGCATTTGGATGTACCACAAACAATGGAGAAATCTGTACCCACAGAAGTTGCTGGCTTGAAAACTGAACTGCCTTGCTTCTGTACTGGCGCCGGGGAGCGAGGGTAGCGGCGCCTAGGTGCCGTTCTGCTGTCAAGCGGTTTCCGGCGCCGGACGGGGAAAGGACGATGATGGGGCTCAAAATGAAGCCCAAATGAAGGGGAAATTGATGGAAACTTCAATGTGGGTGTTAGGCCTAGGATTTGGTCAAGAAAAATCGGAGTTTTAGTTGGATTTGAATGGATCTAAGCAAAAGAGAAAAGGGAGAAAAATGGAATGGTTGGAACGGATGAAATGGGAGGATGAATCCTTGATGAAACGCAGTTTGATTCGAGTTGGAAAGGCTTGGAATCAAGGGAAGATTGGTTGGAAATGAAAAATGGGGAAGAGAAGTCGGCGCCGAGGCTTGGGTTATGGTTTAGAACCCTAACTCGAGCTTTATAATGTCGTACGGGTCGCGCTGTCCACGACCGGCGCTAAGGCGCCAAGATGTGGTGCCGGGCGCCCATGTTCTTCGTGCAGTTCATCATGGCGCCTAGGCGTTGATTTTTTTGAAAATAAAAATAAAAACCAAAAACAAAAATAAAAATAAAAAAACAAAAAAAATTGCAAATCAAATTGAAACTAAGCAATGGGTTGCCTCCCATTCAGCGCTGAGCTTAACGTCCTCAGCCCGACGTTCCTGCTGTTTAGTCCGTTTTCAATTTCACTGCCTTGAGCTTCCGGCCATTCGGACTGCAACCTAGAGGTTCAGATCTGATCTTAGCCCATCGGTCTGTAAAGTTATGCAAGATTTGCCCCTCCGGCAGATGAGGTAGGGGTCTTCGGTTATGAAAACATCCAAGTTTATCAGTTGTAACCCCTTCTATTCCATTGTTGGCTTTAATTTCCCTATCCTGGTTTTCCACCGGCTCGGTTAGTTGTTCGAACCTAACATAACCAACGAGTTGGTCTTTAACATAAGCAGATAACTAGTGGCCCTTAGTTACAATCTCCTCTTGGTCCTTTTTAATACTAGTCTGGGGAAGCTTTTGAACCTTTGAATTGCCCATATCAATCCTTAAGCAATCATCTGGATCAGTTGGATTTTGTATAGACTTGGGCACATTGAAAGTAACCTTTTCATTTTGCACCTGCATGGTTAATTCTCCGCCTCGTACATTGATTATTGCATTGCCCGTTGCGAGGAAAGGTCGACCTAGAATGATTGACACATCTTGATCTTCTTCATAATCCAGGATAATAAAATCTGCAGGAAAAATGAACTTGTCCACCTTGACAAGAACATCCTCAATAATACCTTCTGGATACGTGATGGATCGATCTGCTAGTTGCAGCGTCACTGTGGTAGGTCGGGCTTCCCCTAAGCCCAATTTTCTGAAAATGGACTTGGGCATGAGATTAATGCTGGCTCCCAAGTCGCATAGGGCTCTCCCAAAGTACTGGTCTCCAATTGTGCACGAGATGGTGAAACTTCCTGGGTCCTTGAGTTTAGGAGGCAGCTTTCTCTGCACCCTTGCACTGGTTTCCTCTGTTAATGCCACCTGTGGCGCCCCGAACCGAGGCGTCACATTTGTCCTTACTCCAAGATCTTGTCGATTGGTAAACGTGAATCAGGATTGTTGCCCTGATAACGCGGCGGGTTCTTAATTGGATCTCATCCAATTTTTCTTTTTTTCTTTTTTTTTCTTTCATCGCATAAACATATACTCATCATCATTCATGATGGACTTATCCATAACATCATAAATCATCAACTTCTCATATTATTCGTAACTTCATAATTTCATACAATCTATGTCCTTTCTCATCATATCCCATTAGGGAATTTGTTCATACAAAAATCTACTAACCTTTGTATATTCTTCTTTTCCTTTAGCAACTCGTGCCCTTCATTTCTTGTCTTTCCCTACACCTGTCTGAGGTTGGGAAAACAAAACATGAGTTGAAACTCAATAAGCAAGCATTTTTCATTTTAAATGCATTCCTCTCCATTCGATAGAAGACACTTACCAAGTGATCAACTACCAACGGAATAGAAATCTTTTCGTAAACCATATTTCGAAACCTTTCATAAACCATTCATGTAAATCATTCGTAAATGCATTTCTCTCCATTCGATAGGAGACACTTAGCAAGTGATCAACTATCAATGGAATAGAAACCTTTTCATAAACATTGGATGTGCAAATGCTTCCTTTCCACTCCTGACATAAACCTTCGTGTGTGGGTACGCTAGCTCAGGGAACATCTCACATAACATGGTCCAATACGCCAGCTGTCTCCGACTTGGCCTCATCAAGGGGAACCTCTCTTCCTCTTGACGCCTACATGGTTCCTACGTGCATGACTTTTGATTTCCCCAGCGTTATATACCTCTTACACCAGGTAACTTGTCATTCTCATGTAGAGAATTATTTGCACCATCCCTTAAAAACATAATTTCAAATCCATGCTTTCCTTTTCAATCCATGTATGAAAATGCAATGCATTCATTCAAACATAACATTCCTTTGCCTCCACCTCTGGGGAGGACGCCGTCGGCACACAGCCCATACGACTCGGCAATAGTGAAGGGGGACTCTCTGATCCGCTTTCTACCTTCACCAAAGCCTCTTCCTTATCCATCATACATGTGCACATGTCCATGAACATCACATAATATCAATATGCCGGCATGACTTTTCATAAAAACTCATAAACATTCATCATTTCAAAACATTATAGGAATGACCATCCTTAAAACACATTTCATAAATACTTGAGAATAAAATCACATTTTCAAAAGGGTTTGCTTGCTTACCTTTGCTTTGCTTCAACCTGACTCCTTTATCCTTTCCTTTCATTTTCCTATACAAGAAAATTTGATATTTTATCCATCTATTCCATGTCTTAGCTTGCTTCCCATGCATGCTTTACGATCACATATTACCTCATTTTTATAGAGGTTTTCCTTTTATAAATACTTGGTCATTACTCATTTATATGAATTTTTATCCATAAATCCTTTAAAAATTCCATCCATATATCCTCATAAATATACAAAAATAAATCTCAATTTTTTCCCAAAATACGCTGTTCACTGTTCATAATTACTGTTCATGTCACTGTAGCATATTACTGTTCATCATCACTGTTCATGGGTTCCTAAAATTGATATTTTTTCCAAAAATAAAAAATACCATGACATACCTTATGCCTAGTATATCATAGGACATTTCATACATTTTGAATTTATCATCATTTACTTGGCCAAAAAAATCATTTTCTCCATATACTAAAAATCAACATAAATTCACTTAAGCATAATCCTTAATTCCAAAAATCATGAAATTAATATATCATTATTCCAACATCATATTTATCATAATAATACATTCCAAATCATCATTTATCAATTTTGGAGCATTATTTTCACATATCATATACTATCTTCCCGAATGCTCCATCTTTGCTCCAAATTTTCGATGTTTCGGCATGATTCCAATTAAGTATTATAACTTTACTTATTTTCTCATGATTAGGTATTTTCTAAGCATGGTTTTACCTTACTTAACACCCAAAAGAAATTTGGGAAGAATCCCCTTACCAGAAGTAGAAAATCTCTCCTCCAACTTGCCCTTTCTCTCTCTAACTTTCTCTCCTTTTCTCTCTAAGGCCCAAAACGAATTTTGGGGGTTGGAAATGCTCAATGGAGCTGGAATGGGTGTGCCTTGGTCTTTCACCATGCTCCCCTATTTATACTTTTTGGTTTTTCATCAAATTGGATTTTACCCCCCCTTGCTTGAGGTATTAAATTGTAAATGTGTTTTTTTCTAATTTTAAAAGGTTCATGGAGAATTGTGCAGCCCCCCCTAGGCCTTCTCCAGCAGCCCTATTGCAGCCCTATTTTTATCTATTTTTTTATTTTTTAAAATTAATTAATTTAGGCTAAATTAATTCTAGCCATTGATCTTTGATAAGGATGATCATTGGCCATTGGATCATGCCCCAAAAGTCCATGCTCCAGCAGCAATTGCAGGCTTTGCATTAATTTTATTTAATTAAAATTAATCAAAGTCAAATGCCATTAATGAAAAAGTAAAGTTACTTTTTCCCTTTTCAAATGACATTTAATCTTGACACTTAATTCATGATCCTTGATTAATCTTGGACCATTCATCATATCCATCATCATATCTTGGCCACCCATAAAAAATTTCATATTGATCCGATGTCCGGATTGCAAGATATGAATTTTTCTTCATTTTCTTCAAAAATCAATTAAAAATCCGAAAATTCATATTTTAATCCAAAAAAACATTTTTGTCCTGTAGTGGGAAACTTCCTTTTTCGTCTTTTATGATTAAGTTAATCCAAAGTGATTAACTTAACATATTTCCTTAATCCCACGTTTATTA
Source organism: Annona cherimola (assembly GCA_030490835.1). Taxonomy (NCBI): domain Eukaryota; kingdom Viridiplantae; phylum Streptophyta; class Magnoliopsida; order Magnoliales; family Annonaceae; genus Annona; species Annona cherimola. The sequence continues at coordinate 50,302,720 of CM059972.1, read as the reverse complement.
TTCACATTTCGCTATTCACGTGCACTATTCACGTGCGCTATTCATCCGAATTTCCTGCATAATTATTTTAACCTTCATTTCCATATATTTCATATCCATCAATATATATTTCTCAAATATATTACCTAGGGTTTACAACCGTAGGGTTTTGTACACGTCTCAAAGATCGGGGTTCCACACCACCGTCTCGAATTTTGTCAACTGCCTTTTCTTTGATAGCACGTCTTTCATGAATTTGGCGTAGTTAGGCATCTGTTCCAAGGCTTCGACGAGAGGTATATTGATGTGCAGCTGCTTCAATACCTCAAGAAATTTCTTAAATTGGCCCTCCTTTTTAGTCATTTCAAATCACTGAGGAAATGGAGGAGGCGGCCTTGGATTCGTATCGATTTCGGCATCCAGTTGCTTCTGGGTAGTAACTGGTTCTTCTGGCTCCTACGACTGCTGAATCAGAGAATTAGTGGGTTCAGTTATCGATTCTAGTGGAATTGTATCGCGTAACTGCTTTCCACTACGCAATGTGACTGCTTGGACCTGTTCTTTGCCTTTTGCCTTTGGGTTTTCCTCGGTGTCGCTCGATAATGATCCTTGAGGTCGGTTGTTTAGAACTGAGGCCAGTTGGCCTATCTGAGCTTCCAGGTTCCTGTTCGTCGTGATCTGGGATTGCATAAACTGCATGAAAAGATTTTCCAAATCTGATTTCTTCTCTTCTCGTGGTGGTGGATGAACTGCATTGGTCTTGTAGGTTGTTGCTGCAGCGGTTGCTATGAGAATCCCAGTAGCTGATTCGGCCTCGTCTAGTTATTCCATGAGAAATTAGGATGATTTCTCCAACCTGGATTATAATTGTTTCCATATTGATTTGCTGGGTTTCTCTAGAAATTTTCCACATAATTAATGGACTCCGGGTTTGAGGCACATTCGTCACTGGGATGGCCGAATTCTCCACACCACGTGCAAATGTCTACTGTTGTCGACTACTGTGGTGTAGACGCCCCTAATGCACTGACGTTGGTTGGCCTATACAAGTTTTGGATTTTCTGAGATAAAGCGTCGATGTGGGCCTTTATCAATGAAACCGCGTCCAGTTGGGGTAGACCCCCACCTCGGCTCCTGTCAAATGGCAGCTGATAAGTATTGGCTGCCATGTTTTCGAGCAGGGAGTATGATTCCCGATAACTTTTTCGTAGGAGAGAACCGTTCAATGAAGAATCCACCATGTGACAGGTGGAATCTTGGAGACCGTTATAAAAAATCTAAATTTGGACCCACGGCTGAATTCCATGATGCGGGCATTTTCGAAGCAAGTCTTTGAAACGATCCCATGCCTCTGATAGGGTCTCCTCTCTGTGTTGCTTGAACGAGACTATATTCATTCTCAGCTTGGCTAACTTGGCAGGCGGGAAGTATTTTTCTATGAATTTCTGAAGTCATTCCATGTGTTGACGAAGTTCGGTGGCAAAGAATCTAGCCACTCCGAAGCTCGATCTCGCAGAGAAAATGGAAACGTTCAAAGCCGGATTACCTCGTCGAAGAATTCGTTCTGCTTGAATGTGTTCATAATCCGTAGAAAATTCTGCAGATGGCGGTGCGAGTCTTCAGATGCTAGACCTCCGAACTGCTTGATAGACTGGAGCATCTGGAAAATCACCGGCTTGATTTCGAAGTTATTGGTGTCGATCGGAGGAGGTGCAATGCTAGTTTGAACTGCATTCTGACCAAGCGCAATCAGGTCCCAAATGGGTTGGTCCAAATCATCTTGAGGTGGATGATTTGGGATTTCAACCCTTTGAATTTCCTGTTGATTTGCATAAACTTTTTCATCCTGGTTCTCGATGCGCTCCATCATATGCTGTTGGTTTCTAGCCCCCTGCTCTTGCGACGCCTTCTCAAATAAGTTCGTTCGGGTTCCGGATCAAAAGGAATAACAATCTCCTTTCCGGCTCTGCCTCGGCGCATGCAATTTCCGAATAATCTGCAAAAACCAATGAAATTGAACTAGCAGAAAGAAAAAGAAATTCTAAGCTAAAAGAAATTATGAAAATAAACTATTCTACAGAATTATACAAGAAAGCAATAAAACTAAAAAAATAATTGGCTAAACAATTTCCCCGGCAACAGCGCCAAAAACTTGACGAGCTGCGTATATGTCAATTAGAATACTCGCTATTTACGCAAGTATACGTGCCGTGTCAAGTAATAAAGAGTGAGTAGAGTATCGTTCCCACGAGGAATTGTTAACCGAAATTATTAATTAGTTAAACTGCTATCGATGGACGAAAAATTCTGGGTTTGTAATTTAACTAAACTAACGATTGCAAAGGTAAGTCAGAGTGGAGATTACGAGACTACTGGATACTGAAAACGAGTTTAATGATTAGGGATGGTAGATGGATAGATCGATCCTTGAATCTAAACTATATTGCTTTGGTTCTTTTTAATTGGATTGCATATGGATTTACTAGCTCAAGTTCATATATCCTTATATATGTCTTCCAACATTATATAAAGCTAATTACACCCTATTTAATTGTTATGTTCCCATGCCATTAAATAAAGTGAAATTGATAAGTTTATAACTTGTATAATGACTACACAGGGTTTAACGGTAGATTCCTATCCGTTAAACAACTCTCCTTACACAAAGGTGGAAACCTATGCTTTGCACATGATCTGGCAGAGATTTTCCTCTTCCGAGGATAAATCAAGCAATTAAATCATCTTACAAAGTAACTAATCTTGTAAAAAGCATTAAATCCACACATGCCAAGGTAAATCATACACAATCATATATAAAATCAACTATTCATTCCTGAATATTCTAAGAACCAAGAAAAAATATAGTTTAGAATTCAAATCATCCTAACTATCCATCTAATGGAGGTTTAGTTCAAAGACATGATCTTAACATCCAATACATCCATGTAAAAAGTATCCATAAAGGTAGAGAAAGAAAATTGGAAAGAATAAGAGAACACTATTTTCCGGTGGTTTCCACTAATGGGACTTGAATCCTTTCTTCAATCTGGGCTTTGATCTTGGTTTCCTCTTTCTCTTGCACTTTTGTTCGTCCTTAGGCTCTCTCTTCCCTCTCCCTCGCACGCGAACCCCTAGGAACTATATATATCTTCCTTTTGCACAACTTACTCACTGGAGTATTAGCGTACGGATGCGTATTGGCGCCTAGGCGTCCCTTGATGGCGCTTAGGTGCCAACTCCCTGGACTTTTCTAGCTTGGAACTTCTCATTTACATCTTGTGGTTGATCTTGCCTGGCGCCTAGGCGCCAACTCCCTGGAGGCAATACCTGACTTGTGGCTTCAAGATCGTCTAACTTGGATTTCATGTGGATGAAGTGGCGCCTGGGCGCCCTTGGGTGGTGCCTAGGCACCAACTCTCTGGAAGCCATGCTGTAAGCTGTGTGTGCTGAAAATGGCCAAGGCCTGTAGGGTGGCGCCTAGGCGCCATCCATCTACCTCTAGTTGCCTCAGCTTGCATTCAACTCGCCCGCTTTGCCTTCATATGTCCCGTCCTTCCTACGAAAGATGGAAAAATTAACTAAATGAACTAAAAATGCCTAAATAATGCTAGAAATTCCTAAAAACTAAATAATGCTCATAAAATGCAAAGCGGATGAAAATTAAACTAAATGAATGCAAACTAAGCCTAATTTTTCAAACTAATGCACAAATCAAGTCTGAAATGGGCCATGATAACTAGTAAAAATACAAGTTATCAATGGACAAGGCTTTTGAAAGCCGATGATAGGATATACCCTGATTTGACAAGAATTTTCTATTATCTATGGGATCAAGAGTAATATATCACATTTGTAAAAGGAAAAAAGATGAATTTGGGGATTGGGAGTTCAACTTGCAGAAACAATGCAATCCACCGAATCGCAAATATCTTGGAAGTTCCCGAGGAAAATGAGAATATTCCCGAGGGGTTGTCACTTACTCAAATGTACAACCAACTGACAAATAGCAAGAAGTACCATCCGAGAATTAAATTTCTACATTACATGGATCTGTCTCCTAGACTCCAGGTTCTATGGCTTCTTATTGCACACTGTATCTATCCAAAGGATGGAGGTCAAAACCAATTGAATTTGCAAGAGGCCAAGATCCTATGGAAGGTAGCTAATCAGGTAAAGGTTAGCTTACCCACCTTATTGTTGGAAGCTCTGGCTTCAAAGAAGGGGAATCCACGAGGAGTGCTGCTCTATGGGACGTGGATCACCAAGATCATGCATTTCCTAGGTGTTGAGTTGGATGGGGAGCCCTTCGAGGTCCTGAAACCCACCAATGCCATCAACAGGGCTCTCTTGACTCGAATGAAAATCAACCTTGAAGAATTCTGAACCAAAAGACTACGAGAAAGGATGGGACAGGCAGATCAACCCGAAGCAGCGGGTGGTCATCCTGAGGGGGAGCAGCCACCTCAGTCACCGCAGCAGGAGGTAGTTCCATCTCCACTGCCTGCACCAGTCGAGCCTGCATCACCACAATCCCACAGCTCTTGCTCTCCAAGAGGTTCTCAGATTCCCGATTCACATACACATTTGCCGAACTGGTCGGCTTCTGTTCATGTCATATGGGATCACCTTGAACAAATGGAAGACCAGCTCATGCAGCAGTTGGTAGAGATACACATGGCAATGATGGAGATGCACATTCGCTAAGACAAGATGGATCATGAACTGAGGACAATCAATTATAAACTCGCGTCGAGAAGCAGTCGAGGTTGCCCGGTGCCGAGTCTCCCTGATCTGGATCCATATTTTGGTGAATTTGTGAGAGTCGATGTGGAACCCCAAATTTTAGGATCATGTATGAAACCCTAAGGTCATGAACCCTAGGTAATGTATTAATTTTTTAAAATATATGATTTTGTAATATATGGAGTTGAAGGATCAAATAATTAATTTAATAAATAGTAAACATGAATAGTAATCATGTGATTAAGATAAAGTGATAAGTTAATCACTTTGGATTAACTTAATCACAAAAGATGAAAAAGGAAGCTTCTCATAATAGGACAAAATAGGAGTAGAGACAAAAAGAGAACTTAATTGACATCTACAAAGGTTATATTTGAAATTTATAAGAAAATGAAGGGTAATTTATGATTTCATAAAGATTGGATATGAAAATGAATTTTTACAAATTTTTCAGAAGGAATTTTAAAATTCTGAATTATACAAGTTAAAACTGTTTAAATTTGTGAAACCCAACCAATGTAAGACCCAAATGTATGCATTAACATTTATATGTGTAATTATTGAATTTTGAATGATTTATGTGATTTTACTAATTATTGCAATTAGGGTTAAGGATTAGCATTGATGATTCGATTGATCACTATGAGCTGATATGGGTCAATGGGATTAAAGTAAATTATTAATGATTAAAATACACCAACACATCATGGATAATTTTTTTAAATTATTTACTATGAATTATGGGAATTTAAATGATAATTGTCAGGTTTAGTGGAAAAACACTAGAAAATTCATAACTCGACGCCTGTAAGGCGGATTCAAGTGAAATTTGAGATGAAAGTTGCTAATGTTGGGCTTGGTATTATGGAATTATTGGGTTATACAAATTTTTAATGAAATTAGTGTAATAATTTATTGATCATATCACAAATCTAACCGTTAACTTCAAGTAGCTATAACTTGAGCTAGGAAAATCGGATTGAGATGAAATTTGAAACGGTTGAATGAAATTATGAGATTCACATTTTGAAAGGTTTAGATTAAGCATAACATGATGGAAAAATACCTGAATTGGAAAAGGTGAGCATAGTTGACTTTTGCACCTCAAAGGTACTATCTATTAAATGCTAGAGTACATAGAATAAATGCATGATTTTAATGAAAAAATAGGTGTCAAATGCAGCTCATTTTTAGGATATTTTATGCATTAATATAAAATGCAAAAATCCAAACAATATCCCAGCAAAGGACGTCCACATTGATGGAGCTATGGAGTGTTCAAAGTGAGCATAGGTAAGGTGGCACCATGGATGTCAAAGTGATGTTGCTGCTATTTTTTTAAAAAAAATTTATTTTGTAAATTATGTATATATAGCTGACATGTTGGGACACATAAATGTGCATTTATTCATGTGGGAAAAATCCCAAAAAAATCGTTAATGCAGCTACCATTGATGATTGAAATGTGGACAGCTTGGTCTCATGCAAATGACGTGCAATGATGTGCTGTTGCTGCCATTTTTATTAATTTGTTATGCAAAATTAATGCATAAATTAAATTTTAATTAGGTGTATATTTACCCTCAAATTATGGTTATTAAAAATGGGGAAAAATCTGAAAATGGGAAGCAATATGGACGTGACAAGTGGACAGCTTGGATTGATTCTATCTTAAGCAGATTTTGGCCTTAAGAAAAATAGTAAAAAATTAATTTACTTGGCTGTAAATTTCACAACACATCTAGGGGCATAAATACACATTTATGGTTGTGGAAAATCAGCCCCAAGTGGGGCCCAAAGCTGGTGCAAATCCAGCTCTATATGAAGGGGGCACGTCCAAGTGAAATGAGCTTTGAGAAATTTTCTAAGTGCCCAAGCCCTTCTTCCCCAAGGCAGCAGCTCACGTCCCACCCTAGGGCCAGCAAGGAGGAAGAAAAAAGAAGAATAAAAGAAGGAAAAAGAAAGATAAAATGGAAGAGAAAGATTGCTCAAGTGTTTAGGGTTTGATTTGCATCAATCAAGTAAGTGCATATGATGATTTGAGCTTTTGATTTTGAGTTTTATACTTCAAGATTTTGAACATGAATTTTATGATTAAAGAATTCTTAAATTATTTTTCAATATCCCCTTTGATTAAATATGGAATGGGTATTAAGCTATATGAATGAATTTTAATGATTTGTGTAGTGGAAGTGAAGATTTGAATGACTTATGAGTTGAAAACTCAACTTGATAAAACCCAAATTTAAATGACAAGTTTCCGTATTGAATGAATGTTATTTTTAGGTTATGAAACATTTTTTAATGAATTATTTATGTGTATTTAAGCTTAATTTATGAATTTTAGAAACTATGAAATGCAAAGTGACATATATGACCCGATTTCTTCATTTTGATGCTAAAAATGGTATGAAAATGAGATTGAATGATATATGAAATTTATGTAGGGTAAAATACCCTAGGTTTAGGGTAATATTGATTCCCAAAAGGATTTGGTAAGATAAGCCCCAAATCTGATTTTATGAATTTTATGAAACAATGTCCAAATGGAGTGAAAACGGGACCCAAAACGGGTAAACAAGTTGCTGTTTTGAGATGAATTTATTTATGAATGTTAAATATGTTTTAATAACCTAAATTTGGATTAGGAAAAGTTGGATTAATTTCTGAAAATTCTGAATTATAAAACTGTTTAGGGCTATGTGTCAAGAGACACGTTAAACGTGTGAAAAATGGGTTCCAAAGTTGCTGTTTTGGAAACTTATGATTAGTGGATTTAAATTTCATAAAAATACCCTAAATAAAGTGATAATAAAGGATAATTATCATTCTCAAATATGGATTAAATTTCTGGTCTGGAAAATTTTATGAAATGTATCATGTATGTGTTGTCAAATGAGCATATGTGAATGAATAGATATGCATGGGTGATAAATGACTTATGTAATATGATTTTGTGCAAAAATGCATGAAAATATGGTGAATTTTATGATTATATACCTGTTTATATTGGCATGATGTTAATTTCAAAATTTGAAATCAATTAATGAAGTTAAGGCAACAACGTGCGCTTTAAATGAGCACCGATGTGTGAATTTTAGAAAATAAGTGAAAAATGGTACATGACAGGTAATGAGCCTATAAATAATAATTATTGGATGATTATTACATGATTTAATGGTTACCCTACTTATGGGAATTGATCATGTTGTGTAATAACCGATGAAATGTGCAAGTATATGCTTTGTGTATACGTAATGACATGAGAAGTCAAATGAATGATATGTGTTGATGAAAATGGGTTGAAAAAGTAAATAAGATGCAAGGAAAAGAAATATATTAAAAATTATATTATTCTCATGTAGGCAACGGCAAAGAAAAAGCAGAGTTGGAAAGCTAAGGAAACACAGGTAAGCAAGCAAATTTTCTAAATGATTTTTATTTTCTAAATTGTTTACATAAATGCAATTTTTGCTCTAACTTGTTTTGATGAAATTGTGAAAATTATTTCTAATGTATTTAAGGATGGTCATTCCTTAGTTAAATATGTGTTGAAATGATACTTTTAGTTCAAATGTGATATTATGGGATTTCCTTTGATAAATGTTATGAAAAATGTTGTGATTCTAAGTTTCTGAATGAAAAATCATCCTAGCATGTTAAAGATGATTTTATGAAATTTCATGTGCACAAAGTACTAGGTCCACCTGAAAGGTATAAGCGGACCGATTGTCCCCCTTTGGTGTTGCCAAATCGCTAAGATAGGCCCAGGGCCGGCGGTGTCCTCTTTGAAATGGGAGATGACAAGGACATCACCTAACTAGCTTCCATCCTATGAAGGACATGTTCATGGTTTTATGTTACATAATGCATGTGGTACCCGTGATGGGTACAGGATTTATGTTTTCAAGATATACCTTTTCACAAGGTATAAGTTGCTTTCCAAGATATTTTAAATGAAAACTGTTGCCTGAAATGATTTGCCTGCGAAATATAAATAGCTTGCTTATTGAGTTTCGACTCATGATTTTATTTTCCAAACTCAAAGACAGGTGAAGAAAAGAGCATGGCAAAAGAGCAAGTGCAAGATCATTAAATCAATGAAAAAACATTAGCACTTTTATGTCATGGAAAACTTGTGTGAAATGGATGTAAATTATTTTGATGTTTATGTTGGCAACTATGATGACACATGCAGTGACATCTGATTTATGTGAATAATGAAATGTTTTTGAACATCATGCTTTACTATGTAATGAATGGTTGGAAATGACCTAGTTGTGCTTAAGATGAAAATATGAAGGATTTAACTCCTATGAGAGTATATTAATTGGATAAATATTCGTTAAAATCCGCCGTGTGACAGGGCAACAATCCTGATCACATTTACCAATCAATACGATCCCGAGGTAAGGCTGAGGTTGTAACGCTCGGGTTTGGGGCGCCACAAAATTTACAGAACTTATGGAAAAATAAAAATAAATGAAATTTTTTTGACCAATTAGGGGCTCTATTTAAGAGCTTATATTGATCCTCATTGTTTTCATTAGATGTAAGCATGTATAACTCAGATGGACAGGAGAATTTAATATAAGGTACAAAATTATGTGCTTTCTAATCTAGATGGATCAAATTATGAAAAATGGTTGATTAAATTACCTAACTCGAGTGCATCAGAAAGCATGCCAAAGGTAACAAATTCCACAGCCATGCACGTCCACGTTTTTTATGTTGATATTTTGATTAATTATTTAATTAATTAATATCTTGATGTATATAAGGTTGTTTGAGATAAAACTTTTGGACCAAGCCTATTTTAATATACCCTACATAATGAATGGATTAAATTTTGAAAAACATGTCTACAAGTTTTTAAAATGAAATTTTATGCCGAAATACGATTTTAAATTAAATTAAAATATGTAGTTTGCTCCAATTGACGTGAAATTTTATGGGTAAGCCTATTTTAATATGCCCAATTTAATGAACGAATGAAATTTTAGAAAACATGTTTCCAAAATTTTAAAAAGAGATTTTATGTCCAAATATGAATTAATTAATTAAAATAAAATAATTTTTTTTTCAAAATTCCGAAAGGTGCATTTTGTGAACAAATATATATATTAATAAAAAAAAATTGTGAGTATAACTTTAAAGTCGGATTTTTGGACACTATAATATGTAAAAATATTAATAATAATATAAGTAGCTAAGGAGACGGTGCTGGAGATGCATGAATGGACAACATATGGACGGTAATTGATAACATATATATATATATATAATAAAGAGAAACACGTATGTAGTAGATGTAACTTACAGGCGTAGAATGAAATATATGAATAACACCTGTATATCCGTTAAACGGTCACCATGGGTTAAATTTGATTTTAACCATAGTGGACCGTTAACAGCTACCTATAAATAAGCATTGCTGGGCATTTTGCTGAAATGTTCAACAACGGGCAGATAGAGTAGAAGAGCAGCAGCACTTAGACGTACAACATTCGGTTATATTTTTTTTATTTCATTTCCTCATTTTCGGAGGTGCTGCTCGTGTGATACCCGAACCCAAATAGGACTCATATGAAGGCATTTGGCATGTAACTATGATACATGTATGCCTTGAATGAATTTTGGATGATTTTATGATTAATGATATTTTGCAATTAGGGTTTTAGTTAAGAATGGTGATTAAAAATTTAATTACCGGAGCCCAAACTAAGTCGGTATGACCCGAGGGGCTTAACGAGGATTGAAAGGTGAAAGTGTGTTATGAATAATCATGTTAATTACCATGATTTAATTGATGGAGATTAAAGTGTAACTATGGAATTAGGATGAAAAACGATAGAAAATTCATAACTTGACACCTACAAGGCGAATTTCGATGAAATTTGAAAGGTAAGCTCACGATGGTGGGCCCAATCTTTTGAATGGATTGGATTATGGAAATCATGATGGGATTAAGACAATAATTATTTATTTTTCTCCTACACTCCCAGGATAGATTCAAGTGGTCATAAGTGGAGTTAGAAAACTCGGTTTGAGACGAAACTTGAGAAAGATGGATAAAATGATATGAGGAATGATTTGGTAGGAATGGATTAAGCTAATTATTAAGGGATTTTCTTAATCACTACAGGATGAAACACATTTATGGAGAAAAAGACAAAGCAATTAAGCATGGGGATAAGGTGGCAAGAGATGGGTGGATTGGCACCCAAAAATCAGATTTTTTTATTTTTAAAAATTCTAAAATGCCCATGTAATTAGTCTAACCTCTAGCATAGTTAATGAGGGATTAAAGGGGATGGAAGTATCAGCCACAAAAGGCCAAAATAGGCAGCAAGGTGGACGTCCCATGTGTGGACAGCTAGGTGGCCCATCAATGCATGATTTTGTGATTTTTTCACTAAGATAATTACTCAATTTTTGTGAAACTCCAATCTTAGACACGTGCATAAAATCTTAGGGTTATAAACCCTAGGTAATATATTTGGAAAATATACATTCACGAGTATGAAATATATGGGAATAGATGTTAAAATAATTATTTATGAAATTCGGATGAATAGTGCACATGAATAGTAATCTTGAGATTAAGACATGTGATTAATGGAATAGCAATATTGTTTGATATTTTAATGGAATTTTGGATTTTAGTGGAAAATTAAAGAAAAATTCATAATTTGCAATCCGGGCGTCGGATTTCGATGAAATTTTTTATGGATGGTTAAAAATTCATGATGGACAGAATGAGTGGTCTAAGATCTATCAAAAATTATGAATCAAGGGTCAAGATCAAACGTCGTTTGGAGATCAAAAATCACTTTTTACTTTAACATTAATATAGGTTTGACTTTTAATTAATTAAAAAGAAAATTATTAAATGCAAAATCTGCACACATTCCAAGGCAGCTTGGGCGTGGATAGGGCTTGGATTTTGGAACCAAGATCAATGGCTCATATTTGATCTTATCAAGTGATCAATGGCTTGGATGAATTTGGATTAAAATATGTAATTTTAATAAAAAAAAATAATAAATAAAGGGGCTGCAAGAAGGGACGTCCAAGGCAGCAATGGGGGCTGAAATTTTGACTAAAGGATTGCTTAGATTTTGATGAAAAATCAAGGGCTAAGATGAATCCAATCATGGAAAATCCAGGGTGTAGATTTAACACACTTTTTGATGAAAATTTGCAATTAATTAAAGGGATTAGCTCTGTCAATGTGTGGACCACATAATTCCACCTAGTAAAATCAGAAATGAGGTGGAAATGAGGTGGCAAAATATTTAGAATTTATACCTCAAGCAAGGGGGGGTAAATTGCAATTAAGTAGAAAATCAAAAACTATAAATAGGGAGCCTTGGGGATGTTCAAATGCATTCCAACCCAGCTCCATTCCCAAGCCAAAGAGAAAGAGGAAGAGGAGGAAAGAAAGAAAGAGAGAGAAAGTGAGAAGGAAAGGAGGAGTTCTTCACTTCGGGTAAGTGATTTCTACCCAAATTTCTTTTGGATGTTAAGTAGGGTAAAAAAATGCTTAGATAATTCCTAAGCATAAGAAAATAAGTATAGATATATGCTTAAATCGAATTTTTCCAAAACATCAAAAATTTGTAGCGAAGTTAGGGTATTCGGGAAGATATCATATGATATGTGAAAATAATGCTCCAAAATTGATAAATGATGATTTGGGATGTATGATTATGATAAAAATAATGTTGGAATGATGATATATTAATCTCATGATTTTCGAAATTAAGGATTATGCGTAAGTGAATTTATGTTGATTTTTAGTATATGGAGAAAATGATTTATTTAGCCAAGTAAATTATGATAAATTCAAAATGTATGAAATTTCCCATGATATACTAAGCATAAGCTATGTCATGGTATTTTTTATTTTTGGAAAAAATGTCAATTTTTGGAACCCATGAACAGTAACCAACGTTGCTGTGAACAGTAATTTGTTATAGTGATTATGAATAGTGAACAACGAGATTTTGGGAAAAAATTGAGATTTATTTTTATATATTTATGAGGATATATGGATGAAATTTTAAAGGATTTATGGATAAAAATCCATATAAGGAGGTAATGACCAAGTATTTATAAAGGGATAACCTCTATAGGAATGAGGTAATAAATGCTTATAAAGCATGCATGGGAAGCAATCTAAGACAGGGAATGACATAGATAAAATTACGTTTTTCCTTGTATAGGAAAAGGAAAGGAAAAGGTGGAGGATACAGACTGAGGAGGTAAGCAAGCTATATGCTTTCTAAAATATTTCAAAATGGTTGCAAATTGTTTGCTCACATGTTTTATGAATTATTTTTAAGGATGACCATTTCTATAATGCTTTACATGAAATGATTGCTAACTGCTTGTTAAATTATTTTCTAAATGATTTATCAAGTTTTATGGAGCATGTCATGCCGGCATATGTATGTATGAACATGGTGCACAGGGAAGAGGCTTTGGTGGAGGTAGTAAGCGGATCAGGGATCCCCCTTCACTATTGCCGAGTCGCAAGGGCTGTGTGCCTGCGGCGTCCTCCCAAGAGGGTGGAGGCAAAGGAAAGTCATGTGTGAATGAATGCAATGCATTTTTATGAAATGCATAAGTATGAAAAGGTTTACATGATATTTTATCGAAACAATGTTTCAAAAAGGGATGGTGCAAATAATTCTCTACATGAGAATGACAAATCACCTGGTGTAAGAGGTATATAATGCCAAAAAAATCAAAAGTCATGCATATAGGAGACCATGTAGGCTAATCAAGGTAAAGGACACAAGGTCCCCCTTGACGACGCCAAGTCGGAGAGAGAGCCGGCGTATTGGACCATGCTATGTGAGATGTTTCCTGGGCTAGCGTACCCATACACGAATGTCTATGTCAGGAATGGAAAGGAAGCATTTGCACATCCAATATTTGTGAAATGATTTTTATGAAAAAGTTTCTATTCTATTGATAGTTGATCACTTGGTAAGTGTCTCCTATCAAATGGGAAGAAATGCATTTGAATGAAAGGAAAATGTTTACTTGCAAAAGGCTTGCTTACTGAGTATTATTACTCATATGTGTTTTCAAAATGACAAACAGGATATGGAGCTAACTCATAAAGGATGCCTGGTAGAAATGACCTGTAAATTTAATTGCAGTTCTATGTATGCGTCCAAAGGGACAAATGTATGATAATCATGTTGAAGACATGTTTTATGGATATTACAAACATGATTGTACTTATGTGAATTATTTCAATAAAAGAATATATGAATGATTTTATGATGATATGGATGAGTCTATTATGAATGATGAATGGTGTAGAATGCAAAGACATGAAATGATGATGAGTATATGTTTATGTGATGAAAGAAAAGAAAAAAAAAAGAAAAAAAAATTGGACGAGATCCAGTTAAGTACCGACCGCGTGATCAGGGCAACAATCCTAATTCACGTTTACCAATCGACAAGATCTTAGAGTAAGGACTATGTGGACGCCTCGGTTCGGGGCACCACAATTTTACTTGCGTAAAAATTAGCCAAGTGTACAAGGGATAAGTGCACATTTATGTGGACTTCAAATGGAATAAAAAAGGGGACATAGTTGCTGGAAAATTCCAGCAACAAACCCAAGTGACGTCCATAGCAAGAGAGAAGAGAAAAAGAGAGGAAACTAAGGAGAAAAAAATTCTCCAAAAATTCAGCAAGCCTCAAACGACCCTAGCAGCAAGGAAAGGGAGAAAAGAGAAGGAAAAGAAGAAGGAAAAAGGGAAAGAAAATCTCGGGAAGCTCGGGGCAAAGATTCAACCAAATCGGGTAAGTACCCGTTGAGTTTAAGCCTTCCAATTTCCAAGTTTTCTTCTTGATTTGGAATCATGGTTTTGAGTCATAAAAGACCTCTTAAAGAACATGTTTCAAAGATTGAATATGCTTAGTTAAATACGTTGGTTTATAAAGTTTAATTTGGGAATTAATCAGCCCATATCATCTAATCTACACTCATGTGTACTAAATCTGGACCTGGAAATGAAAATATGGAGGAAATAGTTAATAAACGATTTTTAGCATGAAAATTTGTGGGAAGACTCATGATGTGGTCATTAAGGAACGACCCAATTTTCAGCTTAAAAGAATAAGCAAGTTGTAAATTAAAAGTCTAGGGAAATCAACCTGGATAGGATTGAACGGGTGGCAGGATCAGCTGCACCAAATGATTTTTAATAATTTTTATACAAGGAATATTGGGCTGAAAATTTTACAAGATATAGAAAAAATATGGGGGATCATATGACCAAAATAAAAATTAGTTTTTGATGGGTATAAATATACCCCATAATTTACGTGATTTCATAAAATAGTTTAATCTCAGGTTACTAAATGGCCTGCGAAAGACTGTGTAATTTCCCTTTATGTAAAAATAGTATAATAAATATGTTTCAAAATAGTTTTGAAATTTTTATTTAAACATGATTTTGAAAAAGTTCAAAATCTTGCTGAATTAATTAAACAGTACTAAATTAATTCACGATATCACTCAATCATAAAAGTAATTAACATATCCAGCAATATATGATGATACATATTAATGTTTAAACTAATTAAACAGTTTTTTTAAAGCATATTAATTTAAACAACATCACCGTAACAATCATGCTAAGTTTTATTTAAATCATGAGAAAATCATGCTACATGAATTAACGGTATCAAAACATATTTATTAACGTTCAGCAATTTAAATAAAGAAAGAACCTGGATGATGTTAAAGCATTGCTGCTGCCCTTTCTTCTTTTTTTCCGAACGCCAGCAATAACAATCTTCCCGTCCACTATGCAGCTGCCCTTTTTATACACTATATTAATCGGTTGATCATGGTTAAATTTTCAACCTTACTTGAGTTCCACAGCTCGGTTTAATCCAGCTGTTGTTTTTATAAAACATGCATGTAGCATATGAACCGACAATCATGCTGCCCCTGTTGACGTGTTGCATCTTCCTTTTATGTAATTTTTTTTTTTTGTAAATACCTGTCCATGCACCGTCATCCAGCCTTGTTCTACTTGTTTTTTTTTAAATGATAAATTCCACCATTAACAAATTAAATCATAACTGCCTACATACACACTTATATATTATGAAATTTTTTGTTATTAATATATATACAATTGCTCACAAAATGTACCTTTCGGAATTTTGAAAAAAAATTCTATTTTATTTTAATTAACTAATTCATATTTGGATAAAAAATCTCATTTTAAAATTTTGGAAACATGTTTTCCAAAATTTCATTTCTTCATTAAATTGGACATATTAAAATAGGCTTACCCATAAAATTTCACCTCAATTGGAGCGAAGTACATATTTTAACTTAATTAAAATCATATTTTGTCATAAAATTTCATTTTAAAAACTCGTTGACATGTTTTTCTAAATTTAATCCATTCATTATGATGGGTATATTAAAATAGGCTTGCTCCAAAAGTTTCATCTTAAATGGCCTTATATGCATTAAGATATTAATTAATTAAGTAATTATATATATAAAATAAATATCAACGTACATGCATCTGAATGTAAGTTTATGCCTTTGGCACGTTTTCTGATACACTCTAGTTAGGTAATTTAGTCAACTACTTTTCATAATCTGATTCGTCTATATTAGAGAGCACATAATTTGGTACTTTCTATTAAATTCTCCTGTCCATCCGAGTTATCATGCTTAGATCTAATGAAAACAATGAAGATGAATATAAGCCCTTAATTAGAGCCCCTAATTGGTTAAAAATTTTACATTTATTTTTATTTTTCTATAAGTTTCGTAAATTTAAACAGTTTTAATTTGTATAATTCGGAATTTAAAATTCCTTCCCGAAAAATTTGTAAAAATTTATTTTCATATCTAATCTTTATGAAATCATAAATTACCCTTCATTTCCTTATAAATTCTAAATATATCCTTTGTAGACTTCAATTAAGTTCCCTTTTTGTCTCTACTCCTATTTTGTCCTATTGTGAGAAGCTTCCTTTTTTGTCTTTTGTGATTAAGTTAATCCAAAGTAATTAACTTATCACTTTATCTTAATCACTTTATTACTATTCATATTTACTATTTATTAAATTAATTATTTGGTCCTTCAACTCCATATATTACAAAATTATATATTTAAAAAAATATCAATAACCTAAGGTTCATGACCTTAGGGTTTCATACATGGTCCTAAAATTTGGGGTTCCACAGCAAGCATTTTACATTTTCATATAAATGCACTGTTTGGTAGAAGACACTTATCAAGAATCAACCACCAACAGGAAGAAATCTTTCATAAAAACCTTTCATTTAAACCCTGCATAACACTTTGCATTTAAATCCTTCATAAAATCTTTCATTTAAATTATTCATGACAACTATTCATATAAATCATTTCTTGAAAATCATTCCTGTCAATCATTCATATAAGCTTTTTATAAGAGGACAAATGTATGTCTTAAATTATTTTCATATAAACCTATATTCATGAGGACAATCTTATGTCCTAAATCATTTGCATATAAACCTTATTATATAAAGACAATTATATGTTCTGAAACAATTCCGTATAAATCCTTTTCAATACAACGCATATGTATATATAAAAAGTGTCCTGAAATAAATGAGTAAACATTGTTTTCCGTGGACATTGTTATGTCATGAAATATCATTAAATAAATATTACTTCATGTGGACATCATCATGTCCAAAACATATTCTCCTGTCCCCATTTTGGGTTTTTTTTTGAACAAATGATATACATATACGTTTCTAACCCTCTGTTAGGTGAAACTTACCAAGTGATCATCCTTCCATAGGAAAGAAACCATTCATGTGACTACACCACTAGCTAGGCGGTTGTCCATGATCCTGCTCCCATTTCAGGGAGGGCGCCGTCGACCTCCTGCCTTCCCTTAACGACTTGGCCACAGGTAGAGGTTGGCATTGGTATGCAACCGTCTCGGTCACCATGGGCCTAGTATGTGATTCCTGTGCACACTCGTTTGTATTCGCATCGTTATGCTATCATGATTTCATAAAATCAACACAATCTTATATCCATGTGATTTTTCAAATAAAAGCTTGATATCATGATCCATTGTGTTGGTCCCGAGTTGATGGCTAAACCCAAGAGGGGAGGGGTGAATTGGGTTCTTTAAAATTTCTTTTGGTAAATCAAAAATCTTAACCCCTTGAAAAAGTTAATCCCCTTTTTAAGCGAATGGAGAGCAAATAAGATAAAGCAGTAAAAATAAGTAGAACACAAGATTTATAGTGGTTCGGGCAAACCTTCCCTACTCCACTCTTCCAAGCTCACACTCCGTTGTGACTTGGGTTCCACTATGTATTCCAAGAATACACTTAGAGTCACCGCTCTCTTCTAGATTCAAAGCTCTAGGGGGCATACACAACTAGAGCCACTTCCTCTCTTCTAGATTCAAAGCTCTAGGGGGCATATACAACTAGAGCCACTTGCTCTCTTCTAGATTCAAAGCGCTAGGGGGCATATACAATCACTTGCACAAGTAGGTGATGAGTCTCACTCCAATCACACCCTACTTTGCATACACTTGATCTTAGCTATCCAAGCTAAATCAAGTGTAGTACAACAAAACAATAAAAATAAGCAAGAACTACACTTTACAGATTTGTGTAGACAGATTGAGCTCGAGAAAGAAATCAAAGACAGCTGGGATGATGATCGTTGAAGCAACTTGCAGTTTGAAGCTCTTTCTTCCTTTGAAACACTCAAATATGGAGAAAAGGGATTTGAAAGTCTTTCTTGCACTTCTTTTCTCTCTATGATCCTTAGAGTAGTGAGTATATTTTTTTCTCACGTTCATTTGAATGTCTTTTTATAGAATGAGGAAGATTGGAACGTTGTAGGAGTGGTTGGCGTGCAATAAATGAACTCCAACGTTCAAAAATTTGACCGTTATTCTCCAAGTCTAAGATGAAGTCGACTTGGCCTGCGACTTGGGTTCTTCAGAAACTCAAGTCTGAGACTTGGGTCAACTTGGCTTTCAGACTTCAACTCAAGTCGATCCTGAAGTCGACTTGGGTTGCGACTTGGCTTGATCTATTGCAGAAACGCCTTGATCCTTACTTAGTTTGCTTTAGATTTCTCCCTTTAGTCTTCATGAATGTTGAGTGGCCTTTATGTTTGTAGTTCTTGTGATTCGATGAAGAGCTTGGCCTGGATACTCCTGAAATGTCTTGAATCTTGCAAACTATTTGAAAGCTTTGAGTCCTTACACAAAATATGTGTGTTCCTTGCTTTGTTTTGGACTCACTTGATCTTCATGACTTGGGTATTACTCCATTTGGAAGCTATCTTGAAGATTTTGTTTTGAGCTTGATAGACTTGATTTGAACTTGAACTTGGATTCTTGCTTTGATCTTAAGTCACTTTAAGAATAGTCTTTAAAGCTCATTTGTATGTGAGAAACTTCAAATGGATGTCTTGGATATGCTTGAATCTTCATCTTGGACTTCAAAACTTCTCAAGTCGAAGTTGGAGTCGACCTGGTTTGCGACTTCGCCCAAGTCGCATTTGGAGTCGACTTCGTCTGCGACTTCGTCATCTTCGGGAGCCAGATTTCAACGCTGGACATTTTTGTGCACTTTGAAGTCGATGCTGGAGTCGACTTCGTATGCGACTTGACTACCCAAGTCGCATGTGGAGTCGACTTGGCCTGCGACTTCACTCGTCAGAATTCCTTTTTCAACTTTGTCCAGTTTTGGCTTGTTTGAAGTCGTTAGTGGAGTCGACTTCACTATCGACTTCACTCCCAAGTCGAAGTTCAAGTCGACTCGAAGATCGACTTGACTTCTCTGCTTTCCTTAAACACTTGGCAAACATATTAGTCATATATATATATACCCAAATTAGTTCTTGTTAATCATCAAAACTCAATCCTTGGTCAATTTGTTTTATTTTGAACATTGTTTCCAACAATCTCCCCCTTTTTGATGATTGACAAAACTTCATTTGAGTTGATACCTTTCAAAAAATTCAAACATGTTCATTTGAGAAAACAGAGCATATTCCTTGAACATATAATTTAGAGTTTTGAGTTTAAATGAGAATATTTTCAGAACATTAGTCATTTTGGCATAGAGTATGCTTGAATACCTTTCAAGCCATATATTGAGTATTAATCATTAAGAATACTTTGTATTTATAAAAATTGCAATCACTTATCAAATATATCAATCATATCAATCAAAAACCAATAAAACATCTTTTCATATATATATATGAAGTTTCATTACAGAGAACAAAAATTAAAGCATAAATGAAACCTTAAATACAATGTACCCAACCCAAAACTTAAAAAAAAAACTTTCAACTCAATTCCTATTCTATTTATTTTATCTCCCCCTTTTTGTCAATCAAGCAAAAATAATGATTTGATGAATTGAAATTGAGAGATCAGATATGGAATAGGTTTGATGGGACAATGATGGGCCGAGGAGTAAACAAGAGAAGCGTGATCGGGAGTTGCCTCTCTATGAACTGAACCCGACTCGTAGGGATCGAGTTCAGGCATGGGTCTCTTCTTATGATGGCCTGAGGCAAGATGATAGCAGATTTTTCGCATTTCCCGCTCGATTCTATCTTGTCGGGAATGCATATCTTCAAGCGCATTAAGGACACCGGTGACAAGACTTGTCATCCGGTTTTCTTGATAGCCCATTTCTGCCCTTATGGCAATGATTTCATCTTTGAGATCCCTTAGGGTGACCTCCTCAGAAGAGGTTGGAGGTACCGGTTCTCGTGCAACGGATCCTTGTGGGGAGTAGGAGCCGTGGGATTGAGGTGATGGTGGCTCTTCTGGAGCAGCCGGTGCCTCGGGAGGTTGCTCCCCCTCAGCTTGTGCTTGGTCCTCTTGATGCTCTTCTTCTGGAGCATCGGGCCGGAGTTCAAGTACATTGATTTTCATCCTCTGAATTAGTGCCTTGTTGATTGCATTTGTGGACTTGAGCACCTCATACGGCTCGCCTTCAATGTCCACCCCAAAATGTTTAAGGATCTTTGTGATCCAAGTGCCGTAAGGAAGGACGCCCCTTGGATTATCCTTTCGACTTGCCAAGGCTTCTAGAAAAAATTTAGGTAGACTCACTTTGACTTTGTTTACTACCTTCCATAAGATCCCAGCTTCTTGTGGGTTTAACTGATTTCTACCACCACCTTTGGGGTAGATGCAGTGGGCAATGAGAAGCCTTAGTACCCGAAGTCTGGGTGACAAATCCATGTATCGAAGAAACTTGATCCCCGGGTGATACTTGTTACTCCGGGTGAGCTGATTATATATCTGATCCATGGTAAGATCTTCCGAAAAAGGCTCTTCGATGTAAGGGACTCCAAGTATCTGTCCTAAATGACTCATTGCTCTGGTCTGGCTTGGATTTAACCCGATTCCAAAATCTATATCTACTTCTTTGACATGTGTGCCAAAATTTTCTTATCCCATTCATAGTAAAATATTCTGGTAAGATCTGGATAGACCTTGTCATCCTCCTTGAGCAATTTGGTCCATCCTTGAAAATCTAATAGGTCTTCTATGTCGGACCCATAATCTTTCAAAAATTTGAAATCTATGATTTTCGGTATGAATACCTTTCGTTCATAGAAGTTCTTGTAGAACCGGCCGTGATTGATTTTGGTTCTGAAGTATGTAGTGGGCATCTTCAAAACTTGAGTTTTGCCCGTTGCCGCAGTACCCCTTCTGCTTGCTCCGGAGTGTGTGCTCTGTGAAGCTTGGGCATGAGGTTGGCTTTCCGACCTTGTAGCTTGTTCCGATGTGTGAGTAGAAGCTTGGAACCGAACCCTTCTACCCGTAGAAGTTGAGGGTTCTTCTCGAACCCGTTTTGCAGGTGTCCTAGCTCTCCTAGGGACTTCTTCCTCAGTGTGAGATGTGGGAGGTCTAGGCACAGGCCTTTTTGATGGTTTGGAGACGGCTTTCCTCGGGGCCATTGAGATGGGAGTTTTGGAGTTTGGAATAGAAAAATGAACTTAGATTGAGAGAGGACTTGAGAGAGTTGAAAAGAAGAGTTAGAGAGAAAGAGAATGATGAGATGGATTTTGAGAATGGAACTTTGAGAATGGGACTTGAAAGAACTTGAGAGATTTTGAGAATGGGAGGAGAAATGAGAGAGTAGTTGAGGGAGAGAGATAGAACTGAGATGGAGGAGACGGATTGAGAGAGTTGGGAGAAGAAATGAGAGAATGCCGGAGAGATGGAAATAGCCGGAGAAGAGAGAGATAAGGAAGAAGCAGGGAAGCCGGAAAGAAATGAGGAAGAAAAGAAAGAGAAGAGAAGAAAAAGGAAGAGAAGTCGGCCGAATGCGAAACGTCGCGCGCGGAGTCGACTTGCCCTAGGCGAAGTCGACTTCGGTCCTTCTGGAGTCGACTTCGCCTGGGGCGGAGTCGACTTCGACCCTAGTGGAGTCGACTTCGCTTCTGAAGCGGAGTCGACCTGGCGTCCCTGGAGTCGACTTGACTCATCGACTTGACATTTTCAAATTTAATTTTCTTATGTATTTTTCCTAGTTAAGCTCTATCATTCCCATATCATTCCTAATCTTATAAAATGAATCTTTGGCTAGAGGTTTGGTAAAGATATCAGCAATTTGGTCTTCTGTTTTCACATATTCTAAGCACACATCATGATTTTCAACATGTTCTCTAATAAAATGGTGTCTTACATCAATATGTTTAGTTCTTGAATGCAGTATAGGATTTTTAGTTAAACATATTGCACTTGTATTATCACATCTAATTGGAATATCAACATATTCAATACCATAATCCTTTAATTGTTGTTTCATCCAAAGTAGTTGGGCACAACAACTACCGGCGGCTATGTATTCGGCTTCCGCAGTAGATAGAGCAACACTTGTTTGTTTTCTTGAATACCATGAAACCAACATATGTCCAAGAAATTGACAAGTTCCACTAGTACTCTTTCTATCTACTTTGTATCCGGCAAAATCTGCATCCGAATAGCCGATTAGATCAAAGGTTGACCCCTTTGGATACCATAGTCCAAGGTTTGTAGTTTTTATCAAATATTTAAAAATTCTTTTTACAGCAAGTAGATGTGATTCTTTGGGACATGCTTGAAATCTAGAGCACATACAAACACTAAATAAGATATCGGGTCTAGAAGCAGTTAAATAAAGCAAAGTTCCTATCATGCTCCTATAAAGCTTTTGATCGATACTTTTACCGTTTTCATCCGTGTCGATTTTGATTGTTGAGCTCATTGGAGTGTTTGCCCCTTTGCTATTCTGCATTCCAAATTTCTTGAGCATCTCTTTGACATACTTGGACTGGTTCAGAAATATTCCTTCACTTTGTTGCTTGATTTGTAGTCCAAGGAAGAAATTTAATTCTCCCATCATGCTCATTTCGAATTCATTCTGCATAATCTTAGAAAATTCTTGGCATAGATTTTCATCAGTAGCACCGAAGATTATGTCATCTACATAAATTTGTACAATTAAAATACTGCTATTTTTATATTTGATGAACAAAGTAGTGTCTACTTTCCCTCTTTGAAATTCATGATCAATCAAGAATTTGTTCAACCTTTCATACCAAGCTCTTGGAGCTTGTTTTAATCCATATAGTGCTTTGGTCAATTTATACACATATTTTGATTGATCCTTATCTTCAAAACCAGGGGGTTGTTCAACATATACTTCTTCATTCAAATAGCCATTCAAAAATGCACTCTTCACATCCATTTGGAACAATTTGAAATTCATATGTGAAGCGAATGCTAATAAGATACGTATGGCTTCTAATCTAGCCACGGGTGCATATGATTCTTCAAAATCAATTCCTTCTTCTTGGGAGTACCCTTTGGCTACTAATCGTGTCTTGTTTCTAATTACAAGTCCACTTTCATCCAATTTGTTCCTAAATACCCATTTGGTACCAATGACAGTATGATTTTCTGGTCTAGGAACTAATTGCCATACATTGTTCCTTTCAAATTGGTTTAGCTCTTCTTGCATTGCTATAGTCCAGTTTTCATCATTTAGAGCTTGTTCAATGGTATTTGGTTCAATTTTTGATACGAAGGCATATTGACCATAAACGTTTTGTTTTGATCTTCTAGTCTTCACTCCTTCATATATATTTCCAATAACCTGCTCAATTGGATGGGCATTTTTGAACTTTAAATCAGTTGGAGGTTTGTAAGATTCATTACCTTCACTTACCTCTTCCTCTATGAGTTTTTCAGACTTGAGCTCTAGTTCCTTTGATTGTTCTTTGCCTTTCGTCTCATCTGCATCACTTAGTTCATCCTCCTTTCTCGGAGTTTGGTTAAATTCATCAAATACAACATGTATGGATTCTTCTACAACTTGGTTTCGTTTGTTGAATACTCTATATGCTTTGCTATTTGATGAATAACCAAGGAATATAGCCTCATCGCTTTTAGCATCTAACTTTCCCAAGTTAGTTTTTTCATTGTTCAAAACATAACATGTACATCCAAAAGCATGAAAATAAGAAATATTTGGTTTTCTTCCTTTCCATAGTTCATATGGGGTCTTTTTCAAGATTGCTCGAATGGTGACACGGTTCAATACATGACAAGCTGTACTTACAGCTTCACCCCAAAATTTCTTGGATAGATTGCTCTCATTTAGCATAGTTCTAGCCATCTCTTGTATAGTTCTATTTTTCCTTTCTACTACTCCATTTTGTTGTGGAGTTCTTGGTGCAGAAAATGTGTGGTGAATTCCTTTTTCATTGCAAAATTCCATGAATCGTTTGTTTTCGAATTCGCCACCATGATCGCTTCTTATGGTCACAATAGTACTTTGTTTTTCATTTTGCACCAGATTTACAAAAGTTGCAAACATAGAGAAGGCTTCATCTTTACTAGCTAAGAGAATTATCCATGTGAATCTTGAAAAATCATCAACTATGACAAATACATATTTCTTTCCACCAATGGTTAGAATGTCGGATGACCCGTATAGATCCATATGTAGCAATTCAAGTGGCTTAGTGGTGGAAATTTCCTTTTTGGTAGAGAAAGGCATCTTGGGTTGTTTTGATAATTGACATGCCTTGCAAATCTTGTCTTTGTCATATTTCAATCTTGGTAATCCTTCTACCAAACTCTTTTTCCATAGGGTTTTTATGTTTCCCATGTTTATATGTCCAAGCCTTTTATGCCAAACCCATGGATCATTATCAATGGCCATTAGACATTGACCATTCAATTCATCAAGTGAAACCAAATATACATTTCCATGTCTTTTACCACTATACATGTTATGCTCTCCATCAAATACATTACATATAGATGATTCAAACACAACTTTGTACCCTTTATCATATAATTGGCTAATGCTCATTAAATTGTGTTTGAGTCCTTCAACAAACAAAACATCTTCCATGCATGCATTTGAAATACTATGTATATTTCCTTTACCTTTAATTTTACCTTTTTCATTATTGCCAAAGGCAACCATTCCATCATTACAAGGCTTAAGTTTGTGAAACAAACTTCTTTCACCGGTCATATGCCTTGAGCAACCGCTATCCATAAACCATTCATTGTTTGCCTTTGCCTTAAGACATGTCTGAAAAATAAGCAAATAAATCTTATCTTCTTGGTACCCATTTTATGGGTCCATTTGGGTTAGTAATATAGATCATTCTTTGTTGTTCTAACTTTGAAAGCCCAAATCTTGTGTTTCTTGGAACCCAAACTAATTTTGCACCATGGTCATATAATTTCTTAAAATTACATTTGTAAGTTTTGTGCCCCATTTTATTGCAGAAATTACAAGCCATAGGTAATCTTGGAGTAGGCCTCCAAGTATGGAATGGTTCCATTATTGGTCTTCTAGTCCACTTAAAATTTTTCTTTTGTGGCTTGTATATAGATGCATTTTTAGTTTGATGTTTCTCAAATATTTGTACATTTGATTTGCTACTTTCTCCTTGCTCAAATGTATGATACCCAAGACCTCTTTTATGTGTTTGGGAGGTCATATTCAAAAACATTTTGACGCTTTCTCCTGGATTAGAGAACTTAGCTAATGATTCATTTAATGATTTGTTCTCTTTTTTTATCAGATCATTTTCATCTTTCAATTTGTCTAATCTTTCTGCAAGTTTACCATTTACAATTATTGTTGCATCACATTGTCTTTTCTTAATTGTAAACTTGCTTCCTAATTTCTTCATTTCTTCATATAATGAATCATATGCAGTTTGTAGCTCATCTAATTCAGTACATTTGAGGCATTCTTGAAAGGAAGTAAAACTTGATTTAGAATGGGAGAGTTTGGAACTTACCTCTTCATCGCTTGTGCATTTTGTTGAGGTAATTCGTTCTTCTTGTTCGATTTGTGCCATGCAGCAAATTCTCGCACATTCTTCCGCCTCGTTTTCGTCGGTTGAGGAGTTACTCGTTGTAGATTCCTCATCGTTTACGTACATGCCTCTACCTTTGTATTTTTGGAATCTTTTGTTGTCCCCTCGATCCTTTCTTTTTTCTTTTGCCTTGCTCTCTTCGGGAGTTGGACATTGAGCTTGCATATGTCCCGAACCGCCGCATCGGTAACATTTGGTCGATTCTTTCTTATTCTCTTTGGGAGTTCTTTCTTTGAAACCTCTGAAATTTTTGCCTTTTCTCACAAATTTTCTGAAACGTTTTGTGAGTAGGGCAATCTCGTCGTCGTTTCGAGAAGAGGAGGTATCGTTAGTGACTTGTGCGGCTTTCAAGGCGATTGCTCTTTTGCCCCTATATTGATCTTCATTTCTTCTCTTAATTAGCTCATGTGACATGAGTGAGCTAATTAAGTCTTCAAGCTTTAAAGTGTTTAGGTCTTTGGCTTCTTCTATTGCAGTGATCTTTGGAGTCCATGATTCCGGTAGAGCTCTTAAGATCTTCATAACCTGCTCAGATTTAGAAATAGCCTTTCCAAGACCTTTTAAAGCATTAGTGATTTTTGAGAATCTAGCGAACATTTCAGAAATATTTTCTGTTTCTAGCATTCTAAAATTCTCTAGTTCTCCAATCAAAATATTTCTTCTCGTCCCTTGAACTTGAGAAGTTCCTTCATAGATAGAGGTTAGCGTATCCCATATTTCTTTGGCGGTCAAGCAAGAGGATACTCTATCATATTCAGAAGCATTAAGAGCACAAAATAAGGAGTTCATAGCTTTGGCGTTGCTCTTAACAATTCTTACTTCCTCATCGGTCCATTTGGAAGCTCTTTCATCGGTAGGCAAGGTTACTCCATCTTGGATAGCAATCCAAGAGTCCATGTCGGTAGCGATGATGAGTTGCTTCATACGAAGCTTCCAATATCCAAAATTGTTCCCGTCAAACAACGGTGGCCTTGTAAAGGATTGGCCTTCAGCAAAAGCGGGAACGGAAGTAGATTGGGATGCCATTTTGATAAGATCTCTTTGGTAAGCTCAAAGACCTGCTCTGATACCACTTGTTGGTCCCGAGTTGATGGCTAAACCCAAGAGGGGAGGGGTGAATTGGGTTCTTTAAAATTTCTTTTGGTAAATCAAAAATCTTAACCCCTTGAAAAAGTTAATCCCCTTTTTAAGCGAATGGAGAGCAAATAAGATAAAGCAGTAAAAATAAGTAGAACACAAGATTTATAGTGGTTCGGGCAAACCTTCCCTACTCCACTCTTCCAAGCTCACACTCCGTTGTGACTTGGGTTCCACTATGTATTCCAAGAATACACTTAGAGTCACCGCTCTCTTCTAGATTCAAAGCTCTAGGGGGCATACACAACTAGAGCCACTTCCTCTCTTCTAGATTCATAGCTCTAGGGGGCATATACAACTAGAGCCACTTGCTCTCTTCTAGATTCAAAGCGCTAGGGGGCATATACAATCACTTGCACAAGTAGGTGATGAGTCTCACTCCAATCACACCCTACTTTGCATACACTTGATCTTAGCTATCCAAGTTAAATCAAGTTTAGTACAACAAAACAATAAAAATAAGCAAGAACTACACTTTACAGATTTGTGTAGACAGATTGAGCTCGAGAAAGAAATCAAAGACAGCTGGGATGATGATCGTTGAAGCAACTTGCAGTTTGAAGCTCTTTCTTCCTTTGAAACACTCAAATATGGAGAAAAGGGATTTGAAAGTCTTTCTTGCACTTCTTTTCTCTCTATGATCCTTAGAGTAGTGAGTATATTTTTTTCTCACGTTCATTTGAATGTCTTTTTATAGAATGAGGAAGATTGGAACGTTGTAGGAGTGGTTGGCGTGCAATAAATGAACTCCAACGTTAAAAAATTTGACCGTTATTCTCCAAGTCTAAGATGAAGTCGACTTGGCCTGCGACTTGGCTTCCAAGTCGCACATGGAGTCGACTTGGCCTGCGACTTGGGTTCTTCAGAAACTCAAGTCTGAGACTTGGGTCAACTTGGCTTTCAGACTTCAACTCAAGTCGATCCTGAAGTCGACTTGGGTTGCGACTTGGCTTGATCTATTGCAGAAACGCCTTGATCCTTACTTAGTTTGCTTTAGATTTCTCCCTTTAGTCTTCATGAATGTTGAGTGGCCTTTATGTTTGTAGTTCTTGTGATTCGATGAAGAGCTTGGCCTGGATACTCTTGAAATGTCTTGAATCTTGCAAACTATTTGAAAGCTTTGAGTCCTTACACAAAATATGTGTGTTCCTTGCTTTGTTTTGGACTCACTTGATCTTCATGACTTGGGTATTACTCCATTTGGAAGCTATCTTGAAGATTTTGTTTTGAGCTTGATAGACTTGATTTGAACTTGAACTTGGATTCTTGCTTTGATCTTAAGTCACTTTAAGAATAGTCTTTAAAGCTCATTTGTATGTGAGAAACTTCAAATGGATGTCTTGGATATGCTTGAATCTTCATCTTGGACTTCAAAACTTCTCAAGTCGAAGTTGGAGTCGACCTGGTTTGCGACTTCGCCCAAGTCGCATTTGGAGTCGACTTCGTCTGCGACTTCGTCATCTTCGGGAGCCAGATTTCAACGCTGGACATTTTTGTGCACTTTGAAGTCGATGCTGGAGTCGACTTCGTATGCGACTTGACTACCCAAGTCGCATGTGGAGTCGACTTGGCCTGCGACTTCACTCGTCAGAATTCCTTTTTCAACTTTGTCCAGTTTTGGCTTGTTTGAAGTCGTTAGTGGAGTCGACTTCACTATCGACTTCACTCCCAAGTCGAAGTTCAAGTCGACTCGAAGATCGACTTGACTTCTCTGCTTTCCTTAAACACTTGGCAAACATATTAGTCATATATATATATATACCCAAATTAGTTCTTGTTAATCATCAAAACTCAATCCTTGGTCAATTTGTTTTATTTTGAACATTGTTTCCAACACATTGCAGTCCTCAGACTGAGTCCATCTCAAATTGAGAATTAGACATAATTATTTTTCAAAGATAAAATATTTTCATAAACCGTCTTCCAATAATAATGTTGGAATGACCACCCTTAAAGAATTTTAAAAACACGTTAATAAATCAATTTTACAAAATATTTATAATACTTGAGAAAACGTCATTTTCAAGAATATTTCTTGTTTATTGATAAACCATTTTATAATCATTTTGTAAACCGATTTCGAAACATTTCAGTAATTGAAAAGAATAAAATTTTCTTGTAAATATTTTTATTCTCTTTTCTGGGCTTTTTATGAACAAAGGATAGGCAAACACATCTTCTTCCATTTTATTGTCATTACATACCTCGTCCACATACCATTCTTACCACATTGATGAACAGAAGTGTTTGCACTATCTTTTTGAAGCCCCAACCTAAGTAGGATTCAATGTATACATTGAACATGTATATGTGACTTATATATGATTAAATGGAGTTTTTGGATATTTTTGTGATTTGCTAAATTATGACAATCAGGGCTAAGGATTAGCAATGATGATTCGAGTGATCAGTATGAGCTGATATGGGACAATGGTATTAGAATAATTTGTTGGTGATTAAAATACACCAATACATCATGAATAATCATTTTAGATTATTTGATATGGATTATGAGAATTTAAAAGGATAATTCTCAAGTTAGTGGAAAAATGCTAGAAAATTCATAACTCAACGCCTGTAAGGCGGATTCAAGTGAAATTTGAGATGGAAGTTAATGATGTTGGGCTTGGTATTATGGAATTATTGGGTTATGAAAATCCTTAATGAAATTAATTTAATGATTTATTGATCATATCTCAATTCCAACCGTTAACTTCAAAC
Source organism: Annona cherimola (assembly GCA_030490835.1). Lineage (NCBI taxonomy): Eukaryota > Viridiplantae > Streptophyta > Magnoliopsida > Magnoliales > Annonaceae > Annona > Annona cherimola. Next base: position 50,272,685 of record CM059972.1, on the reverse strand, counting down.
GACTATAACTTGAGCTAGGAAAATCGGATTGAGATGAAATTTGAAACGGTTGAATGAAATTATGAGATGCATATTTGGATAGCTTAGATTAAGCATAATATGTTGGGAAAATACCTACATTGAAAAAGGTATGCATTGTTGACTTTTGCACCTCAAGAGTACCATTCATTAAATGCTAGAGTACATGGAATTAATGCAATTTTTAATGGACCAAACAAGTGTCAAACCAGCTCATTTGCAGGGTATTTTATGAATAATGATAAAATGAAAAAATTTCATGAATTATCCATGCATTGATGGCCATATTTAAGGGGCTAAGGTGAGCTCAAAGTGAGCATAGGTAATGTGGAGATGTATGGACGTCCAAGGTGCAGCTATTGCTGGATTTTTTGAATTTTTTATTTTATAAATAATGCACGTAAATAGCTGAAATGTTGGGATACATAAATGAGCATTTAATTATGTGAAATAATCCAAGAAAAATCGTGAATTGCAGCTGCCATGAAAGGTGAAAAAAATGGACAGCATGTTGAGGCAAAAGACGTGCACTGTTTTGATGTTGCTGTAATGATTTTTACTAATTTTTTTATGCAAAATTAAGGGTTAAACTCAATGCTAATTAGGTTTTTAATTTACCCTTAAAATGAGATTATTAAAAAATGAAAAAAAATCTGTAAAAGGGGCAGCAATATGGACGTGCCAAGTGGATAATTGTATGGTCGTGATCTTGAGCAGAATTTGGCTTTTAAAAAATGGTTAAAAAATAATTTACATGGTTGACATTGAACCAGCACATCTAAGGGATAGATACACATTTAAAGGGCTGTGGAAAATTAGCATAAAGTGGGGCCCACGCTGGTGCAATCCAACATTATAAAAGGTGGGAACGGTCATGTGATATGAGGCTTTGTGAATTTTTCTAAGTGCTGAAACTTGCACCCCAAGCACAGCAGCTCACGTCCCCATTTTGGCCAGCAAGGAGGAAGGAAAATAGAAGAAAAATAAGGGAAAATGAAAAGGGAATTTGAGGAGAAAAATCCATCTCCAAGTGTTTAGGGTTTGGAGTGCATAAACCAAGTAAGTGTATGTGTTGTTTTGAGTTGTTTATCTTGAGTTTTAAACTCCGACATTTGAATATGAAATGGATGCTTAAAGAATTCCTAAATGATGATTCAACATGCCTTTGATTGAATATGAAATTAGTATTAAGCTTTATGAATGTATTTCCATGTTTTAGATGTTGAAAATGAAGTTTAGAGTGTGTATTGAGTGGAAAACTCAACTTGTTAAATCTTGAATTCCCATGTCAAGTTTCTTTTTTGGATTGATGATATGATTAGGTTATGAATCATGTATTAATGCAGAACATATGTTGATTTGAGCTTAAGAAATGAATTTTGGCAACTATGGAATGCAAAGTGATGTTATGACCCAATTTCTTGACTTTGTTGCTAAAAAGGGTATGGAAATGGGATTGCATGATTTATGAAAGATATGTAGGGTAAAATATCCTAGGTTTAGGTTATTATTGATGCCCAAAAATATTTGGGAAGATAAGCCCCAAATCTGATTTTTATGGATTTATGAAACGATGTCTAAACGGAGTGGAAACGGGACCCAAAACGGGTAAACAACTTGCTGTTTTGAGGGGTATTTATTTATGAATGATAAACATGTGTTAATAACCTAGATTTGGATTAAGAAAATTGGGATTAATTTCTGAAAATTCATATTTATACAACTACTTAGGATTATGTGTCAAATGACACGTTAAACGTGTAAAAAATGGGTTCCAAAGTTGGTGATTTGAGAACCTATGATTAGTGGAATTAAATCCCATAAAAATACCCTAAATAAAGTGATAATTAAGGTTAATTATAATGCTGAATTAGTTACCAAGTTGCTGATTTAGAAAATTTTACGAAATATAATATGTATGTGTTGCCAAATGGGCATATGAGAAAGAATAGATATGCATGGGTGATAAATGCCTTGTGAAATATGATTTTGTGCAAAAATGCATGAAAATATGATGAATTTCATGATTATATATCTGTTTATAATTTCATGATTTTAATTTCAAATTTTGGAATTGATTAATGAAGCCTAAGGCGATAACGTGTGCTTAAAACGGGCACCGATGTGTGAATTTTTGGAAAAGGAGTAAAAAATGGCTTAAGGAAGGTAATGAGACATTAAATAATAATTATTGGATGATTATTATGTGATTGAATGATTACCCTACTTAAGGGACTAAATGTGATGTGTAATAGCCCATGTAATGCACAAGTATGTGCTATACGGGCATAACGACTTGAGAAGTCGAAGGAATTATGTATGTTAATGAAAATGGGTTGAAAAACTGAGTTGAATGCAAGCAAAGGAAATATATGAATGTTATATCATTCTTATATGTATAGGAAAAGGCAAAGGGATAAGCGAAATGGAAAGTTAAGCAAGCAAGGTAAGCAAGCAGCTTTCTAAATGAGTTTTGTTTTAAATACTTTTCAAGTTGTTTAAGGATGATCATTCCTTGTCTATATGAGTATTGAAATGTTTATTTCTATTAAAATAGATGATTTCTTATGGTTTCACATTTTGCATGAAATGTGATGAAACGTGAGTTTATATGATGTTTCATTGAAATGGTGTTTAAAGAGGGATGATGCAAAGAATGCTCTACATGAGAATGACAAGTTCCATGTGTAAGGAGGTATATAATGCTGGGGTGACTAAAAGACATGCATGGAATGGAAATCAAGTAGGCTAGTCGAGGTAGTAAGTGGACAAGGAGTCCCCCTTGATGTTGCCAAGTTGGAGGGTCCGGCGCTAAGGATGGATAGGATCATGTCATGGAAAAATGTTCCCCGTGCTAGCGTACCCTCACATGAAGGATAACATCATCAATGGAAAGGACGAATTTACACATCCAAAGTTTATGAAATGTTTATGAAATGTGTATGAATGATTTATGAAAAGGTTTTTGCTCCACAGGTAGTTGATCACTTGATAAGTGTCTCTACTGAAGGGAAAAAAATACTTTTAAATAAATATATCTTCAAAATGAATTACCTGTAAAATAGAAGCTTGCTTATTGAGTTTCGACTCACATTTTCGTTTTCCAAACTCATAGATAGGTGAAAGAATAGACATGGCAAAGAAGCAGGAGCTGACCATTGAGAAAATGGAGAACATTATACGTTTCATGTTTGTGAAAAACATATGACGAATGGATGTAAATTACTTTGAGGTTTTATGTTGACAACTATGATGATACATGCAGTGACATCTGATTTATGTGAAAGATGAAATGTCTTTTGTCCATTCATGATTTGCTATGTGGTGATGGGTTTGAAAATGACCTAGATATGCATGAGCTAAAAATATGAGGAATTAAACTCCTTCGAGAACATATTTAAATTGGATAAGTATTCGTTAAAACCCGTCGTGTGACAGGGTAACAATCCTGATCACATTTACCAGTCGAACGATCTTGAAGTAAGGTTGTGACGGCTCGGGCCGGGGCGTTACAATCTTTTGAATTTCAAAATAGTCATCAAATCATTTTATAACATCAAGTACTGAGTAGGTCATTCTTAAAATTTTTTTAAAAAGAAACACATGAGTACAAGACATTTTTCCAAAGTAATTCAGTCTTCAAAGAGACTAAAAGTATTTTGATAATTTATTTCAAAGCATCTATATAAATCATTTTAAAACATTTATAAGTCATTTCCAATGCCCTATTTATTTACAAATGTCATTATATGAAAAATCGTGTAATTTTTCTCAAAACCCTTTAGGAATAGAATTCCTAATGTTTATTTCTAATATCTTCTTGAAAAAGAATTAAAAACTCTTTCATCATAAATGCTTTTGAAATAGCATTTCTAGGAACTTACCTATCCAGAAACCATCTTCACGCATGTCATTATACGGAGTAAAATCATACCTTCAAAATTTGAGCATGCTTAAAACGAAGCAATGCTAAAACTTTACATTAAAGTCAAATTTTCAAGTATTAAATTTGCTTGCTCTGCAAGCAAAACTTAAAATCAACAATACATGTACTTGAATCAAAATCAACATTCATAAAGATTCGCTTACTTACCTTGTAAGCAATCTTGAAACATCTTAATAATACAAGTTCAAGTCATTGCAACATTTAATAACATATTAGCATTTAAAAATGCTATCTAAAGCATCATTATAAAGCATTTGTAATCATTTCAACTTTCCAAATGAAATCAATATTTTCAAAAGATTGTTTGCTTACCTGAGTCGATCCTTTGTGCTTTCCATCCCTCGCTTTTTCCTTCAACTCACATATATGTGTCACATGGGTAATCCCATATGGCCCATAACATACTAACTTTAAATCATTCTTTCCTTGACATTAGCACTTGTATTTCCCTATAATCACATATTCCTGCAAATTTAATACATGGGTTGTTTCTTTCCTTCTATACTTATATTTTGCGTAGGAATTTCTTGAAATTACTCAAGATGTCCTTTCATATCCCATAGCATGTAAATTTTCTATCAAAATTTTATTTGGAATGATTATCCACATTTCTTATTTAACTATACATACCCTTTTTAATAACCATTATTATTCACTTTCCTCAATAGTGACATATTACATACCTACCTATATAAGTATAGCAATTGCTCATTTATTTTATTAAATACCCACGTCTAATGTATTTATTCACTTAAATTTTCAAGGAACTTGCTTATATTCAACTCTTTGAATTTACATTCATCATTTTAACAACCACATACGTTTACAACTTAGTGGTTATTTATTGCTTCATTTAATCTCCATGTTTAGAGTTCTAAACTTATGAAATCATTCAAATAGCTTGTTTCCAACCTTTAACAAGCCAAGTTCACACTAAATTTTTGAAAGGTAATCCATTTCAATTTAGCCACATATACATACATATTTATCATATATTACTCCCACCTTTTCATTTCTTTGTATGTATATATATAAGAATTATCAACCAATAATTATTATAATCATCTTAAGGGTTTGTATAGAATCTATAGAAAGTTAAATTCAAACAAAATTTTTGGAATTTATCCCCTTTTACAAAACAGCCCTATATCATCTCATATTTCTAAATTTCATTCATGCAACTTGCACCTTAATGATGCATACATAAGGTGCTATCTATCAACCATTCTTATAACCATTTGTAGGGCTTGTTTATGATTTATAATACCCTAAATTCACATAAAATTTCTGAAACTTAAATATAATAGAAATTTGAATATATACATAATTTGGGTGTCCACTTGAAGGTATATGCATATATAATATATTCTTAATTCATTAACCCTTGGTGCTAATAGTCCATCATATATCATTTGTTTACTTATTGAATTAAATCAAAATAAACAAAAATTCCTCCCTTCCATCCGGATTGCACGTCCCCATTAAAAAAATAGAATTTCATGTTTTTTTCTGATGCAGGTTGGACGTCCCATTAAATGACATATATATATTTTTTTCATATACTTGCTGGATGTTATTTGAGCAGGGAATAAATAATATGAAAATCTTTGCATCATATCTGAAATTGGACGTCCCATTTAATGGCAGATTTTTTTTCTTATGTAACTGCTGGACGTTAATTGGGCATGAATTAAATATGGGAAAAACTTTACACATACCTGAAATTTTGGACGTCCCTGCAGCCTCCTTCATTTTCCATTTTTTTCTTCCTTTCATCACGTTAAAACTCCTCTCCCTTGCTGCCCATTAGGTATTTATAAAGGGCTGGAATCTGCCCCTTTTTCCTGCCACCGAATTTCTGCATTAATCCATTTAATGTGTTGGCATCACATGAACCATCCACCTCTTCATTTCATCAACAAATCTGGACCGTCCATTCCTATGCTTGCTGCCCAAGTTTCCATACTCCTATGGACTACCTACTGCCTTAATTTCCACCCTATAGCTGCTGGAAAATAATTATATATATATATATATATTTAATTTGCTGCTGCCAATGGATGTTCATGTTGTCCATTTCTTTTAATTGCTGCTGCAATAGATTGACGCCCATGCTGTCCATTTATTTATTTGCTGCTGAAATAAAGTGGACGTCCATGCTGTCTCCTACGTTAACCTGCTGCAAATTTTCCATCATTTAAAAATTTGTCCATTTATTTCCCTAGTTGTGGACATCCTTAATTAGCTGCATTTCATGTAATTTTTTTTGCATTTTTTTATTTAATAATAATTGCTCAAAATTCATACACATAGCTGTCCACATTTGCATGTCCCTTTGGCTTCATATTATGGCATTTTATGCAAAACATCATACATTCAAAAAGTCAAAAAAGACTTTTGCTAACTTCATCTATCTTAATCTTACTACCCGGTGCCTATGAACATGTCATATCAATGTAGGCTCCTCTGTGAATATATTAGTGCTAGACTAGTTCAATGCCTTTTTCATCTTTTTTCATTCTCTATGGACCTTTCACTAAGGTCTTTTGTTATCATTTGCACTTTCATTTTCTATAACTCATCATTATCTTTTTCTCTTTCATTTTTCCATGAGTTCATCTGAACACTATAGAGAGAAAACCTTCTTATACATATCTTCCAAATACATTGAGATTAAAGAAAATCCCAAACAATTTCCCTCTTCTTTCTGACCCATAACATTTCAATTCTACATTATAGAAAACAACACATGATGGTATATAGATACATATCATAATTTCAATTCACTTCTTTCCTTTCCTTCATTCTTTCTACACCTATTTTCCTATCCTTGCCATAATATCACTCTCGGTGATATCATATCTTTCTTTCCTTCATCTTTTATTTTCACCTTTTTATACCTATTCACCAATCCTAGCTATGACACTATTTCTGTGATATATCTTTTCTTTTGACACCTATTTACTAATCCTTTCTCAGATATCAAGCTCTGTGATATCAAATCTTTTTTCTTCTACGCTTATTTACCAAGTCTTGCTTTGATATCTAACTTTGTGGTATCAGATCTATCCTTTCATCATCCTTTATTTTCTCCTTCTCCCGTCTATTTACCAATCTTTGCTCTGATACCAACTTCTGTGGCACCCCAACCCGAGACGTCACTTCCTTACCTCAAGACCTTATTGATTGGTAAATGTGAATCACGATTGTTGCCCTAATCACGTAGCGGATTCTTAATTAGATCTCGTCGAAATTTTTTTTCGATTCTTTCTTTATCCATCCTCATTTCTTTTCTTTGTATTGCACTTCATTCATCTTGTAAGCAACGATACACTTTAATTCCGTTGCACATAGCATATTAATATACTACATGGTTTTGTTATAACCTTTTTCATAAAATTATCACTTGGCAGTTGTCATCAATTGTATATATCGTTCATAAAATTTTCATCTTGTTCTCTTGCATCCTTAGTTTTAACAACCTGGCTAAACCATAACCATATAAAATTCATTCATAATCGAATGCTAAACACTTACACTTGTACATATACATTATCGTTTCTCAAAATTTCCAATCATATCATTCGATACACATAACTAATCATTTAGCACACACATGAATACTATCTCATACCTTTCCTCAAATACTCATGATCTCCACCTCTTGAGCTTCCTTATACCTGTCTGAGGTTTGGAAAAACAAAACGTGAGTGATGTACTCAGTAAGAAAGCATTTTACATTTTCATATAAATGCATTTCTCTATGTTTGGCAGAAGACACTTATCAAGAATCAACTACTAACAAGAAGAAACCTTTCATGAAAACCTTTTATTTAAACCCTGCATAACACTTTCCATTTAAATCCTTCATAAAATCTTTCATTTAAATTATTCATGACAACCATGTTGGAAACAATTGTTGAAATCAAATGCAAAATATCCAAAGCATGTGTTTTGATGATTAACAACATAATTTGAGTAAAGTCTTAGCTACTAATATGTTTTGTGCAATGTTTAAGGTTATAAAAGTGAAAAATACAAAACATAGCAGGTCAAGTCACAACTCACGTCGACTCAGACATCGACTTGGGCCAAGTCGATTTCTCAAGTCGACTCCATCTTCTACTTCAAAAGACGTCCTCTGACCAGCGTTGAAATTAGGAGCAAGAATTCTCGAAGTCGTAGACGAAGTCAACTCTACTTGTGACTTGGGCGAAGTCGCAGACCAAGTCGACTCCAGTATCGACTTCAAGTGACACTTTCCTTCCAGAGTTGAAATTGGATGGCAGAACTGCCGAAGTTGCACATGAAGTCGACTCCACTTGCGACTTGGGTGAAGTCGCAGACCAAGTCGACTCCAACATCGACTTGAGCATAACAATGCAGGATTTGAAAAGCTAAGTTGCAGACCAAGTCGACCTGACTTGCAACTTGAGTAAAGCTGAGGTTAAGATAACCCAAGCTTTCAACTTAGATCAAAATGAAGACTAAAACAAATTCAAAGCAAGTAAAGTTGTATAAATTCATATAAAAGTGATGAGAGGACAATTATTGGATAAGCAGAGTCATTTCAAAGTATTTTAAGTTCAGTTAGCAGGATATGAAGGCCAAGTCGCACCCGAAGTCGACTCCAACATCAACTTGGGTGAAGTCCAAGACCAAGTCGACGCAAGGAGGAACTTGAACAAGATGAGCATGGCGAAGTCGACTCCATCATGCGACTTGGGTGAAGTCGCAGGCGAAGTTGACTCCATATACGACTTGGAGGCGTAACGTTCGAATTTTTGAACGTTGGAACATTTATTGCGCGCCAACCAACTTCATAACGTTCAAAAATCTCCCTCCTCTAATATAGACACTCAAGCAAACGTGGATACACACAAGATATAGCTGAAAAAGAGGAAAGAAGTGCTACTAAGAGTTTCAATCCACTTTTCTCTACAATTGAGTGATCTATACACTTTCAAAGGAAGAACAAGCTTCAAAGTTGATGTTTGCTTCAACGCAATACGATTCGTTGCTTCTACAGATTCTTCCTCGAGCTAAAACTGCCTACACAAATCTGTAAAGTGTAGATTTCTTCTATTTCATCTTATTATTTGATTTTGGTGCTTGGTTTGAGTTCGGTGTTTCAAACCAAGATATAGCAAGTATGGTTGTGATTGGAGTGTAACTCATCACCTACTTGTGTTGCTCGTTGTACACGCCCCCTAGAGCTAGAATCTAGAAGAGAGCGGAGGCTCTGGTTGTATATGCCCCCTAGAGCTAGAATCTAGAAGAGAGTGGAGACTCTAGTTGTATTCGCGGAATACATAGTGGAACCCAAGTCACAAGGGAGTGTGAGCTTGGAAGAGTGGAGTAGGGAAAGGTTGCCTGAACCACTATAAATCTTGTCTACTATTTTTCATTTTCGCTTTCATTATCTTATTGCTTTCTAGTTGTTTCATTAAAGGGGTTTAAACTAAACCGAGGTAAAATCTCTAATTAAAGTTTTAATTTTTTAAATACCAAATTCACCCCTCCCCTCTTGGGTAATTTCCATCAACTCGGGACCAACAAACCATTCATATAAATCATTCTTGAAAATCATTCCTGTTAATCATTCATATAAACTTCTTGTAAGAGAACAAATGTATGTCTTAAATTATTTTCATATAAAACTATATTCATGAGGACAATTTTATGTCCTAAATCATTTGCCTATAAACCTTATTATATAAAGACAATTATATGTCCTGAAACAATTCCGTATAAATCCTTTTCAATACAACCCATATGCATATATAAAAAGTGTCCTGAAATAAATGAGTAAACATTGTTTTCTGTAGACATTGTTATGTCATGAAATATCATTAAATAAATATTACTTTATGTGGACATCATCATGTCCAAAACATATTCTCCAGTCCCCATTTTGGGTTTTTTTTAAAACAAATGATATGCATATACATTTCTAATCCTCTGTTAGGTGACACTTACCAAGTGATCATCCTTCCATAGGAAAGAAACCATTAATGTGACTACACCGCTAGCTAGGCAGTTGTCCATGATCCTGCTCCCATTTCAAGGAGGGCGCCGCCGGCCTCCTGCCTTTCCTTAGTGACTTGGCCACAGGTAGAGGTTGGCCTTGGTATGTAACCGTCTTGGTCTGCAACCGCCTCCACCATGGGCCTAGTACGTGATTCCTGTGCACACTCGTTTGTATTCGCATCGTCATGCTATCATGATTTCATAAAATCAACACAATCTTAAATCCATGTGATTTTTCAAATAAAAGCTTGATATCATGATCCATTGCAGTCCTCAGACTGAGTCCATCTCAAATTTAGAACTGGACATAATTATTTTTCAAATATAAAACATTTTCATAAATCGTCTTCCAATAATAATGTTGGAATGACCACCCTTAAAGAATTTTAAAAACACGTTAACAAATCAATTTACAAAATATTTATAATACTTGAGAAAACGTCATTTTCAAGAATATTTCTTGTTTATTGATAAACCGTTTTAGAATCATCTTCTAAACCGATTTCGAAACATTTCAGTAACTGAAAACAATAGACTTTTCTTGTAAATATTTTATTCCCTTTTCTGGGCTTTTTATGAACAAAGGATAGGCAAACACATCTTCTTCAATTTTATTGGCATTATATGCCTCGTCCATATACCATTCTTACCGCATTGATGTAGAGAAGCGTTTGCACTATCTTTTGAATTTCAAAATAGTCATCAAATCGTTTTATAACATCAAGTATTGAGTGGGTCATTCTTAAAACTTTTTTAGAAAGAAACACATGAGTACAAGACATTTTTCCAAAGTAATTCAGTCTTCAAAGAGACTGAAAGTATTTTCATAATTTATTTCAAAGCATATATATAAATCATTTAAAAACATTTATAGGTCATTTCCAATGCCATATTTATTTACAAATGTCATTATATGAAAAATCGTGTAATTTTTCTCAAAACCCTTTAAGAATAGAATTCCCAATGTTTGTTTCTAATATCTTCTAGAAAAAGAATTAAAAACTCTTTCATCATAAATGCTTTTGAAATAGCATTTCTAGGAACTTACCTATCTAGAAACCATCTTCACTCATGTTATTAATATGGAGTAAAATCATACCTTCAAAATTTGAGCATGCTTAAAACGAAGCAATGCTAAAACTTTTCATTAAAGTCATCTTTTCAAGTATTAAATTTGCTTGCTCTGTAAGCAAAACTTAAAATCAACAATACATGTACTTGAATCAAAATCAACATTCATAAAGATTCGCTTACCTTGTAAGCAATCTTGAAAAATCTTTATAAATCAAGTTCAACTCATTGCAACATTTAATAACAAATTAGCATTTGAAAATGCTATCTAAAGCATCATTATAAAGCATTTGTAATTATTTCAACTTTCCAAATGAAATCAATATTTTCAAAAGATTGCTTGCTTACCTGAGTCGATCCTTTGTGCTTTCCATCCCTCGCTTTTTCCTTCAACTCACATATACGTGTCACATGGGTTTAATCCCTTATGGCCCGTAACAAGCTAACTTTAAATCATTCTTTCCTTGACATTAGCACTTGTATTTTCCTATAATCACATATTCATGCAAATTTAATACATGGGTTGTTTCTTTCCTTCTATACTTATATTTTGCGCAGGAATTTCTTGAAATTACTCAAGATGTCCTTTCATATCCCATAGCATGTAAATTTTCTATCAAAATTTTATTTGGAATGATTATCCACATTTCTTATTTAACTATACATACCCTTTTTAATAACCATTATTATTCACTTTCCTCAATAGTTACATATTACATACCTACCTATATAAGTATAGCAATTGCTCATTTATTTTATTAAATACCCACGTCTAAGGTATTTATCCACTTAAATTTTCAAGGAACTTGCTTATATTCAACTCTTTGAATTTACATTCATCATTTTAACAACCACATACGTTTACAACTTAGTGGTTATTTATTGCTTCATTTAATCTCCATGTTTAGAGTTCTAAACTTATGAAATCATTCAAATAGCTTGTTTCCAACCTTTAACAAGCCAAGTTCACACTAAATTTTTGAAAGGTAATCCATTTCAATTTAGTCACATATACATACATATTTATCATATATTACTCCCACCTTTTCATTTCTTTGTATGTATATATATAAGAATTATCAACCAACAATTCTTGTAATCATTTTAAGGGTTTGTATAGAATCTATAGCAAGATAAAATCAGTCAAAATTTCTGAAATTTATCCCCTTTTACAAAACAGCCCTATATCATCTCATATTTCTAAATTTCATTCATGCAACTTGCACCTTAACGATACATACATAAGGTGCTATCTATCAACCATTCTTATAACCATTTGTAGGGCTTGTTTATGATTTATAATACCCTAAATTCATATAAAATTTCTGAAACTTAAATATAACAGAAATTTAAATCTATACATAATTTGGGCGTCCACTTGAAGGTATACCCGTATATAATATATTCTTAATTCATTAACCCTTGGTGCTAATAGTCCATCTTATATCATTTGTTTACTTATTGAATTAAGTCAAAATAAACAGAAATTCCTCCCTTCCATCTAGATTGCACGTCCCCATTAAAAAATAGAATTTCATGTTTTTTTTTTATGCAGGTTGGACGTCCCATTAAATGACATATATATATATTTTTTTCATATACTTGCTGGTCGTTATTTGAGCAGGGAATAAATAATATGAAAATCTTTGCATCATATCTGAAATTGGACTTCCCATTTAATGGAAGAAATTTATTTTTTTCTTATGCAACTGCTGGACGTTAATTGGGCATGAATTAAATATGGGAAAAACTTTGCACATACCTGAAATTTTGGACGTCCCTGCAGCCTCCTTCATTTTCCATTTTTTTCTTCCTTCCATCACTTTAAAACTCCTCTCCCTTGCTGCCCATTAGGTATTTATGAAGGGCTAGAATTTGCCCCTTTTTCTTGCCACCGAATTTCTGCATTAATCCATTTAATGTGCTGGCATCACATGAACCGTCCACCTCTTCATTTCATCAATAAATCTGGACCGTCCATTCCTATGCTTGCTGCCCAAGTTTCCATACTCCTATGGACTAACTACTTCCTTAATTTCCACCCTATAGCTGCTGGAAAATAATTATATATATATATATATATATTTAATTTTCTGCTGCCAATGGACGTTCATGTTGTCCATTTCTTTTAATTGTTGCTTCAATAGATTGACACCCATGCTGTCCCCTTATTTATTTGCTGCTGAAATAAAGTGGACGTCCATGCTGTTTCCTATGTTAACCTGCTGCACATTTTCCATCATTTAAAAATCTGTCCATTTATTTCCCTATCTGTGGACGTCCTTAAGTAGCTGCATTTCTGGGTAATTTTTTTTTGCATTTTTTATTTAATAATAATTGATCAAAATTCATACACATTGCTGTCCACATTTGCATGTCCCTTTGGCTTCATATTATGGCATTTTATGCCATTGTATTTCACTTTAATTTATGACCATTTATTTACCCTAATTGCATAGGTAATTTAATTACATATTTATCATTAAAAATAAAAAATAAAAAATAAAATCCAATGCATTTCACCATGGGCGTTCCACCATGTGCCACATATGCACTTGGTTGCAATTAATCAATAATTGCATTAATTTCAGTTGATTTTAATGGCTTTAATTTAATCCAAATGCATACTACAATGACAAGTGTTCATGGTTGGTGCAAATGTCAACATTTGCTTTAATGCAAATTCACCTTTAGTGTCCATAAATCAAATGCCTTAATTACATCCCATCATTAATAGTTAATCCTACTTAACATATGTCATTTAGGATTTTCTAGCAAAGTTTAGCATAATCCCATCCATTCATAATTTAGAGCACCTTAGCTTCGTCATATAAAAATCTCATCTCAAAAACATGAATAGATGCTAAGATATTAGCAAAATTATTTAATTCTTAAAATATCATATATTCTTAGTCGATAAATCCCTTTCCCTTCATAATTTTTATGATTCAAACCATCCATAGAATTAAGCCCATAATTATACGCTAGTCTTTCAAATTTCGCCTCAATTTGCCTTATAGGCGTTAAGTTATGAATTTGCTAGCATTTTTCAACTTAACTCATTAATTATCATCCTAATTTTCATAAATCAAATTATGAAAAATTAAAATAATTATTCATGATATATTTATAGTTTCCAACTATCATTAAGCCACTTTAATCCCATTGACCCATATTGGCTTATAACTATTAATTTAATCGTCATTTATAATTATTGACCCTAATTGTGATAAATTTTCAAATAACAAAATCATTAAAAATTCAATTAAATCTTTCATGAATCATATTTATGTGCCTAATGGATACACATAGGCCCTTCATAGCTTATGGTATCATACCATCTTAGGCTATCTCTTAAATTTTCAAGTCATTCTACCTTGTAAATCTTATGATATAAATATATCAAATATTAAATCAATAAATAAAATGATTAATAGCATTAATTGTGCTTTCCACATAAGCATTTTTTTATCCTTCAGTGTGCATAATTATCATAATAATCTTGAAAAATTAACTTTAATCACCTTGTTTGAATTAATTTTTTCTAATTCCATCTTGATACCAGCTTTAAACTACATGTGCTAGGTTCTAAAATAGGTGATGTGTCACATTATGAGAAAAATATTTTGGACGTAAAACGTCCACTGGCAAAAGAAGGTTTTATGTAAATGTCTTGGAACATTGGAAATGTTCACTCAAGACAAAAGAGAATTAATTAAAGAGGGTAAAACATGTATGTTTTGCCCTAACAAGCCCAGACGTGGCTTGTAAATGATTTTAAGAATGAATATTTTATGATAATGTTCAAGGACATAGAATTGTCCTCACGGACAAATGATTTCATGATAATGTTTTAGGACATATAAATGTCCTCAAGAAAAAGGTGTTCAATATGTTTAATGAAATGATTTTCAAGGAAGTCTTGCCCTAAAAGATAAAATGCTTGCTTACTGAGTTGTCACTCACGTTTTGTTTTTCCAAACCTTAGACAGGTACCGAGAAACTCAAGAGGATGCAAATTTAAGCAATAAAGGAAAGGTACATGATATTAGCCATGTGGGCTATAAGGAATGGAATGTGATAGCCTGATTAAAGATCCAAGGTATGTTGATGTATATGTGAACTTATGTAGAATTAGAAGTTCTATGTGATCCAATGCTTGTATGGATGTATCTATGAAATGTAAATGTTATTGTAGAAAAGCATAATGAATGCTATAATAGAATTTGAAATTTTGTTACAAGTGTATCGCCACTTGTTTGATGAATGATGTGAAATGTAAAGATATGAACGATGATGAACGAAAAAAAAAATTTGGACGAGTTCCAATTAAGAACCCGCCGCGTGATTAGGGCAACAGTCCTGATTCACATTTACCAATCAATAAAGTCTTGAGGTAAGAAAGTGACGTCTTGATTTGGGACGCCACAGGAGTTAGTATCAGAGCAAGGATTGGTAAACAGGCGTGGAATGGAGAAATAAAGGATGATGAAAGAATAAGCATGGTACCACATACCTCGGTATTCAAGCATGGACTGGTAAATAGGTGTGGAAGGAAAAGACTTGGTATCATAGAGTTTGATATCCAAGCAAGGATTGATAGATAGATATAGAAGAAAAATAAAAAATGATGAAAGAGATAGATTGAGATTATAAGACATATACGATATGTATTGTCTTATATTATGCGTCATTATGACATAAGAATATGGTTATTTAAGGAAATATAGCTAGTTTGCTACATTTCATGATGTAGATAGTATATGAAGAAAAAAATGATACATAATGATATGGCTAATTAAGGAAATGTAGCTGGTGGCTATATTTCATGAAGTAGATAGTATATGAGGGGAAAATGATATGAGGACAAAGAGATGAAGCAGGAGGTAGGAGAATTTAAGGAAAGACAAAGGATAGAAGGGAATCAGAACAGATGATGGGTTATGGAACCCTACATAGATACCCCCATATCTAAGGCTTTACCATATCTCACATAAGACAGCACAAGACGGTGATATATGATATATATATATATATGTTTAAGGTACAGAGCTATGGTGGACATATGGAAGGCACCAAGGTACCAACTTTCTAATTGATTGCTAGTTTAAGAATTTATAGTTATACTAAATTGACAGATTATGTAGGCATAATCTGTATGTGTAAGGAAAAACAACCTTACGCCATGAAAAGAGAAGATAGGAATGACAAAGGTAGGAAAAAGGGAGTTTCTTTTGACTCCTAATGTATGATGTTTGATGTTATGAAAATATGAATGCATTTGATTTTATTCAAGTGCTAAGTGTATATGAAAAAGAAAAGATCATTGATCTTTCTAGATTATAAAATTTACTATGTATGATGATTCTATGATCAGAAATGATCATATTGACTATGTGTGGTATGAATGAATATTATGATAAGAAATGCTATTGACATAATTTTATATGCTGCATTCTACAACATACCTATCACCTTAGTTTTGAACAAGGAAAAGGCAGTTGCCGATATGAGTCAATAGGAAAGAAGAAAAGCCAGTAGCAAATTTAAACGACCAGGACAAGTGAGTCCATGAGCTTGTTAACGACAGACAACTATAAACCCTAAGTCAAAGGATTGAAGATGCTACCGCTATAGGTAATACCTCATAGGTAGAAAGAATAGATAACTGTGATTATAAAAAGAAGTCGTGGGATAAGCCACCCGATGTTAGGTATCCTAAATGATAGAAATGGTTCAAAATCTTTGGATTTTCCCCAATAGTTCCAGACAAGAAGATATGAAGGAAACTTCCTATAAGAATGAATGATAAGGAGATAGAAACATGAAAGGCCCAATACGACCAATTAGAAGAAGGTGAAAAGATGGACCGGTACAAGTAATGACTCTTAACCTAGTACCAAAACCCTTAAAGATTGATGATGTTATGATAAAAGCAAGTAGGGAGGTAATCAACGCCTTTCTAGTTGAGCATCCAGCTAAGTTCACAGGTAAATTAGATTTTATTCAAGCTGAGCGGTGGATAACTGAACCTAAGAACATGTTCAAGGTTTGAACATGTAGTCAAATGTAATGTCCAAGCATTGATTTGCAATGCTTATAAGTAATAGGAAACCCTAAATAGCTATTATGTCATAATCAAAGAAGGTAATCTAGAAGAATTGATGAGAAATATTTTCCAATAGGACACCAGGATGTAATACATGTTGGTAATGAACATGTACAATTAGGGCAAGGATAACTTGCCACTAAAGACTAAGGAACCTGGTGTAAGGAAAAGAAAGGAGTAAGAAAGGTTAGTTCAACCAAAGTTAATTGCAGCTATTGGTTGATAGGAAATCTCTGCAAATTATTGCAAAAAGGTGCAGCAAACTATGCCTAGTTAGCATGTATGGAAGGAAAAGAAGATTACACATATGATGCCATAGAAGTTGATGTATCATAGACAAAAAAAGAAAAATGAATGCAAGAATGATTGCCAAAATTCTTTTCAATTTTGATATGATTGAAAGATAGGTACGGGAGAGAAAATTCCTCTATGATGTTCATAAGAAATGAGATTAGAAAAAAAAATGAAAATGAAAAGGACCCTTACTAGTTTATGAAAACTGGAAAAGGAGATAAAGAAGAAAATATTTTAGACTGGTTTAGTACCGGTATTCCTAATAGATAGTCTACGATGGAAAAATCTAGTGGTAGACTTTATGAGAGGAGAAGAAATGGATAACTTAGCAAAAGTGTCTTTTGCTAAGACATGTATGAAACTCTATATGACAGCAACTTTTGCTCTATATTATAAAATGAATGTATTATGTTATATTGATGAAATGTGAAAAGTATTGCTATGGATTTTTATGAATGAATGGGTAGCCTAGATCTTACCCTTTGATAAGATGAGAAATTCTATAATTTCTCTATGTATAAGAATAATAGTATGTCTACCATAGGAATAAGAAATGAATGACATAAAGAAAAGAACAATTTCAATAAGATGTTCCTATGGGAACAGGAAACAGGAAGTAGTAGAGAAAAGTGATAGGTCTAATGGACAAAGGCTAAAAATGCCACTAAGACAGAGTAGCGCACTGAAAGCGTAGTGAACCGTTGAAATATTGAAGGAAGACGATAAGTTAGCAAATTTATATGAGTTTTACCCCCGACATTTGAAATGTAATAGGTTTCGGGACGAAACCTGTTATAAGGGAGGGGGAGGATTGTGATACCCGGAAAATAGAACTCATATGAAGGCATTTGGCATGTAATTATGATACATGTATGCCTTGAATGAATTTTGGATGATTTTATGATTAATGATATTTCCCAATTAGGGTTTTAGTTAAGAATAGTGATTAAAAATTTAATCACCGGAGCCCAAAGTAAGTTGGTATGACCCGAGGGGCTTAACGAGGATTGAAAGGTGAAAGTGTGTTATGAATAATCATGTTAATTATCATGATTTAATTTATGGAGATTAAAGTGTAATTATGGAATTAAGATGAAAAATGATAGAGAATTCATAACTTGACGCCTACAAGGCGGATTTCGCTGAAATTTGAAAGGTAAGTTCACGACGGTGGGCCCAATCTATTGAATGGATTGGATTATGGAAATCATGATGGGATTAAGACAATAATTATTTATTTTTATCCTACACTCCAAGGACCGATTCAAGTGGTCATAAGTGGAGTTAGAAAACTCGGTTTGAGACGAAACTTGAGAAAGATGGATAAAATGATACGATGAACGATATGGTAGGAATGGATTATGATAATTATCAAGGGATTTTCTTAATCACTATAGGAAAAAACAAATTTATGGAGAAAAAGACAAAGCAATTAAGTATGGGGATAAGGTGGCAAGAGATGGGTGGATTAGCACCCAAAAATCTGATTTTTTTATTTTTAAAGATTCTAAAATGCCCATGTAATTAGTATAACCTCTAGAATAGTTAATTAGGGATTAAAGGGGCTGGAAATATCAGCCAAAAAATGCCAAAATAGGCAGCAAGGTGGACGTCCCATGTGTGGACAGCTAGGTGGCCCATCAATGCATGATTTTGTGATTTTTTCATTAAGATAATTACTCAATTTTACTTGGGTAAAAATTAGCCAAGTGTACAAGGGATAAGTGAACATTTATGTGGACTTCAAATGGAATAGAAAAGGGGACATAGTTGCTGGAAAATTCCAGCAACAAACCCAAATGACGTCCATAGCAAGAGAGAAGAGAAAAAGAGAGGAAACTAAGAAGAAAAAAATTCTCCAAAAATCCAGCAAGCCTCACACGACCCCAGAAGCAAGGAAAGGGAGAAAAGAGAAGGAAAATAAGAAGGAAAAAGGGAAAGAAAAGCTCGGGAAGCTCAGGGCAAAGATTCAACCAAATCGGGTAAGTACCCATTGAGTTTAAGCCTTTCAATTTCCAAGTTTTCTTCTTGATTTGGAATCATGGTTTTGAGTCATAAAAGACCTCTTAAAGGACATGTTTCAAATATTAAAGACTCTTAGTTAAATACGTTGGTTTATAAATTTTAATTTGGGGATTAATCAGCCCATATCATCTAATCTACACTCATGTATAGTAAATCTGGACCTGGAAAGGAAAATATGGAAGAAATAGTTAATGAATAATTTTTAGTATGAAAATTTTTTGAAAATACTCATGATATGGTAGTTAAGTAAAAACCCAATTTTCAAATTAAAATTATAAGAAAGTTGCAAATTAAAATTCCTGGAAAATCAACCTGAATAGGATTGAACGGGTGGCAGGATCAGATGCACCAAATGATTTTTAATAATTTTTATAAAAGGAATTTTATGATGAAAGAGATAGATTGAGATTATAAGACATATACGATATGTATTGTCTTATATTATGCGTCATTATGACATAAGAATATGGTTATTTAAGGAAATATAGCTAGTTTGCTACATTTCATGATGTAGATAGTATATGAAGAAAAAAATGATACATAATGATATGGCTAATTAAGGAAATGTAGCTGGTGGCTATATTTCATGAAGTAGATAGTATATGAGGGGAAAATGATATGAGGACAAAGAGATGAAGCAGGAGGTAGGAGAATTTAAGGAAAGACAAAGGATAGAAGGGAATCAGAACAGATGATGGGTTATGGAACCCTACATAGATACCCCCATATCTAAGGCTTTACCATATCTCACATAAGACAGCACAAGACGGTGATATATGATATATATATATATATATATGTTTAAGGTACAGAGCTATGGTGGACATATGGAAGGCACCAAGGTACCAACTTTCTAATTGATTGCTAGTTTAAGAATTTATAGTTATACTAAATTGACAGATTATGTAGGCATAATCTGTATGTGTAAGGAAAAACAACCTTACGCCATGAAAAGAGAAGATAGGAATGACAAAGGTAGGAAAAAGGGAGTTTCTTTTGACTCCTAATGTATGATGTTTGATGTTATGAAAATATGAATGCATTTGATTTTATTCAAGTGCTAAGTGTATATGAAAAAGAAAAGATCATTGATCTTTCTAGATTATAAAATTTACTATGTATGATGATTCTATGATCAGAAATGATCATATTGACTATGTGTGGTATGAATGAATATTATGATAAGAAATGCTATTGACATAATTTTATATGTTGCATTCTACAACATACCTATCACCTTAGTTTTGAACAAGGGAAAGGCAGTTGCCGATATGAGTCAATAGGAAAGAAGAAAAGCCAGTAGCAAATTTAAACGACCAGGACAAGTGAGTCCATGAGCTTGTTAACGACAGACAACTATAAACCCTAAGTCAAAGGATTGAAGATGCTACCGCTATAGGTAATACCTCATAGGTAGAAAGAATAGATAACTGTGATTATAAAAAGAAGTCGTGGGATAAGCCACCCGATGTTAGGTATCCTAAATGATAGAAATGGTTCAAAATCTTTGGATTTTCCCCAATAGTTCCAGACAAGAAGATATGAAGGAAACTTCCTATAAGAATGAATGATAAGGAGATAGAAACATGAAAGGCCCAATACGACCAATTAGAAGAAGGTGAAAAGATGGACCGGTACAAGTAATGACTCTTAACCTAGTACCAAAACCCTTAAAGATTGATGATGTTATGATAAAAGCAAGTAGGGAGGTAATCAACGCCTTTCTAGTTGAGCATCCAGCTAAGTTCACAGGTAAATTAGATTTTATTCAAGCTGAGCGGTGGATAACTGAACCTAAGAACATGTTCAAGGTTTGAACATGTAGTCAAATGTAATGTCCAAGCATTGATTTGCAATGCTTATAAGTAATAGGAAACCCTAAATAGCTATTATGTCATAATCAAAGAAGGTAATCTAGAAGAATTGATGAGAAATATTTTCCAATAGGACACCAGGATGTAATACATGTTGGTAATGAACATGTACAATTAGGGCAAGGATAACTTGCCACTAAAGACTAAGGAACCTGGTGTAAGGAAAAGAAAGGAGTAAGAAAGGTTAGTTCAACCAAAGTTAATTGCAGCTATTGGTTGATAGGAAATCTCTGCAAATTATTGCAAAAAGGTGCAGCAAACTATGCCTAGTTAGCATGTATGGAAGGAAAAGAAGATTACACATATGATGCCATAGAAGTTGATGTATCATAGACAAAAAAAGAAAAATGAATGCAAGAATGATTGCCAAAATTCTTTTCAATTTTGATATGATTGAAAGATAGGTACGGGAGAGAAAATTCCTCTATGATGTTCATAAGAAATGAGATTAGAAAAAAAAATGAAAATGAAAAGGACCCTTACTAGTTTATGAAAACTGGAAAAGGAGATAAAGAAGAAAATATTTTAGACTGGTTTAGTACCGGTATTCCTAATAGATAGTCTACGATGGAAAAATCTAGTGGTAGACTTTATGAGAGGAGAAGAAATGGATAACTTAGCAAAAGTGTCTTTTGCTAAGACATGTATGAAACTCTATATGACAGCAACTTTTGCTCTATATTATAAAATGAATGTATTATGTTATATTGATGAAATGTGAAAAGTATTGCTATGGATTTTTATGAATGAATGGGTAGCCTAGATCTTACCCTTTGATAAGATGAGAAATTCTATAATTTCTCTATGTATAAGAATAATAGTATGTCTACCATAGGAATAAGAAATGAATGACATAAAGAAAAGAACAATTTCAATAAGATGTTCCTATGGGAACAGGAAACAGGAAGTAGTAGAGAAAAGTGATAGGTCTAATGGACAAAGGCTAAAAATGCCACTAAGACAGAGTAGCGCACTGAAAGCGTAGTGAACCGTTGAAATATTGAAGGAAGACGATAAGTTAGCAAATTTATATGAGTTTTACCCCCGACATTTGAAATGTAATAGGTTTCGGGACGAAACCTGTTATAAGGGAGGGGGAGGATTGTGATACCCGGAAAATAGAACTCATATGAAGGCATTTGGCATGTAATTATGATACATGTATGCCTTGAATGAATTTTGGATGATTTTATGATTAATGATATTTCCCAATTAGGGTTTTAGTTAAGAATAGTGATTAAAAATTTAATCACCGGAGCCCAAAGTAAGTTGGTATGACCCGAGGGGCTTAACGAGGATTGAAAGGTGAAAGTGTGTTATGAATAATCATGTTAATTATCATGATTTAATTTATGGAGATTAAAGTGTAATTATGGAATTAAGATGAAAAATGATAGAGAATTCATAACTTGACGCCTACAAGGCGGATTTCGCTGAAATTTGAAAGGTAAGTTCACGACGGTGGGCCCAATCTATTGAATGGATTGGATTATGGAAATCATGATGGGATTAAGACAATAATTATTTATTTTTATCCTACACTCCAAGGACCGATTCAAGTGGTCATAAGTGGAGTTAGAAAACTCGGTTTGAGACGAAACTTGAGAAAGATGGATAAAATGATACGATGAACGATATGGTAGGAATGGATTATGATAATTATCAAGGGATTTTCTTAATCACTATAGGAAAAAACAAATTTATGGAGAAAAAGACAAAGCAATTAAGTATGGGGATAAGGTGGCAAGAGATGGGTGGATTAGCACCCAAAAATCTGATTTTTTTATTTTTAAAGATTCTAAAATGCCCATGTAATTAGTATAACCTCTAGAATAGTTAATTAGGGATTAAAGGGGCTGGAAATATCAGCCAAAAAATGCCAAAATAGGCAGCAAGGTGGACGTCCCATGTGTGGACAGCTAGGTGGCCCATCAATGCATGATTTTGTGATTTTTTCATTAAGATAATTACTCAATTTTACTTGGGTAAAAATTAGCCAAGTGTACAAGGGATAAGTGAACATTTATGTGGACTTCAAATGGAATAGAAAAGGGGACATAGTTGCTGGAAAATTCCAGCAACAAACCCAAATGACGTCCATAGCAAGAGAGAAGAGAAAAAGAGAGGAAACTAAGAAGAAAAAAATTCTCCAAAAATCCAGCAAGCCTCACACGACCCCAGAAGCAAGGAAAGGGAGAAAAGAGAAGGAAAATAAGAAGGAAAAAGGGAAAGAAAAGCTCGGGAAGCTCAGGGCAAAGATTCAACCAAATCGGGTAAGTACCCATTGAGTTTAAGCCTTTCAATTTCCAAGTTTTCTTCTTGATTTGGAATCATGGTTTTGAGTCATAAAAGACCTCTTAAAGGACATGTTTCAAATATTAAAGACTCTTAGTTAAATACGTTGGTTTATAAATTTTAATTTGGGGATTAATCAGCCCATATCATCTAATCTACACTCATGTATAGTAAATCTGGACCTGGAAAGGAAAATATGGAAGAAATAGTTAATGAATAATTTTTAGTATGAAAATTTTTTGAAAATACTCATGATATGGTAGTTAAGTAAAAACCCAATTTTCAAATTAAAATTATAAGAAAGTTGCAAATTAAAATTCCTGGAAAATCAACCTGAATAGGATTGAACGGGTGGCAGGATCAGATGCACCAAATGATTTTTAATAATTTTTATAAAAGGAATTTTATGATGAAAGAGATAGATTGAGATTATAAGACATATACGATATGTATTGTCTTATATTATGCGTCATTATGACATAAGAATATGGTTATTTAAGGAAATATAGCTAGTTTGCTACATTTCATGATGTAGATAGTATATGAAGAAAAAAATGATACATAATGATATGGCTAATTAAGGAAATGTAGCTGGTGGCTATATTTCATGAAGTAGATAGTATATGAGGGGAAAATGATATGAGGACAAAGAGATGAAGCAGGAGGTAGGAGAATTTAAGGAAAGACAAAGGATAGAAGGGAATCAGAACAGATGATGGGTTATGGAACCCTACATAGATACCCCCATATCTAAGGCTTTACCATATCTCACATAAGACAGCACAAGACGGTGATATATGATATATATATATATATATGTTTAAGGTACAGAGCTATGGTGGACATATGGAAGGCACCAAGGTACCAACTTTCTAATTGATTGCTAGTTTAAGAATTTATAGTTATACTAAATTGACAGATTATGTAGGCATAATCTGTATGTGTAAGGAAAAACAACCTTACGCCATGAAAAGAGAAGATAGGAATGACAAAGGTAGGAAAAAGGGAGTTTCTTTTGACTCCTAATGTATGATGTTTGATGTTATGAAAATAAGAATGCATTTGATTTTATTCAAGTGCTAAGTGTATATGAAAAAGAAAAGATCATTGATCTTTCTAGATTATAAAATTTACTATGTATGATGATTCTATGATCAGAAATGATCATATTGACTATGTGTGGTATGAATGAATATTATGATAAGAAATGCTATTGACATAATTTTATATGTTGCATTCTACAACATACCTATCACCTTAGTTTTGAACAAGGGAAAGGCAGTTGCCGATATGAGTCAATAGGAAAGAAGAAAAGCCAGTAGCAAATTTAAACGACCAGGACAAGTGAGTCCATGAGCTTGTTAACGACAGACAACTATAAACCCTAAGTCAAAGGATTGAAGATGCTACCGCTATAGGTAATACCTCATAGGTAGAAAGAATAGATAACTGTGATTATAAAAAGAAGTCGTGGGATAAGCCACCCGATGTTAGGTATCCTAAATGATAGAAATGGTTCAAAATCTTTGGATTTTCCCCAATAGTTCCAGACAAGAAGATATGAAGGAAACTTCCTATAAGAATGAATGATAAGGAGATAGAAACATGAAAGGCCCAATACGACCAATTAGAAGAAGGTGAAAAGATGGACCGGTACAAGTAATGACTCTTAACCTAGTACCAAAACCCTTAAAGATTGATGATGTTATGATAAAAGCAAGTAGGGAGGTAATCAACGCCTTTCTAGTTGAGCATCCAGCTAAGTTCACAGGTAAATTAGATTTTATTCAAGCTGAGCGGTGGATAACTGAACCTAAGAACATGTTCAAGGTTTGAACATGTAGTCAAATGTAATGTCCAAGCATTGATTTGCAATGCTTATAAGTAATAGGAAACCCTAAATAGCTATTATGTCATAATCAAAGAAGGTAATCTAGAAGAATTGATGAGAAATATTTTCCAATAGGACACCAGGATGTAATACATGTTGGTAATGAACATGTACAATTAGGGCAAGGATAACTTGCCACTAAAGACTAAGGAACCTGGTGTAAGGAAAAGAAAGGAGTAAGAAAGGTTAGTTCAACCAAAGTTAATTGCAGCTATTGGTTGATAGGAAATCTCTGCAAATTATTGCAAAAAGGTGCAGCAAACTATGCCTAGTTAGCATGTATGGAAGGAAAAGAAGATTACACATATGATGCCATAGAAGTTGATGTATCATAGACAAAAAAAGAAAAATGAATGCAAGAATGATTGCCAAAATTCTTTTCAATTTTGATATGATTGAAAGATAGGTACGGGAGAGAAAATTCCTCTATGATGTTCATAAGAAATGAGATTAGAAAAAAAAATGAAAATGAAAAGGACCCTTACTAGTTTATGAAAACTGGAAAAGGAGATAAAGAAGAAAATATTTTAGACTGGTTTAGTACCGGTATTCCTAATAGATAGTCTACGATGGAAAAATCTAGTGGTAGACTTTATGAGAGGAGAAGAAATGGATAACTTAGCAAAAGTGTCTTTTGCTAAGACATGTATGAAACTCTATATGACAGCAACTTTTGCTCTATATTATAAAATGAATGTATTATGTTATATTGATGAAATGTGAAAAGTATTGCTATGGATTTTTATGAATGAATGGGTAGCCTAGATCTTACCCTTTGATAAGATGAGAAATTCTATAATTTCTCTATGTATAAGAATAATAGTATGTCTACCATAGGAATAAGAAATGAATGACATAAAGAAAAGAACAATTTCAATAAGATGTTCCTATGGGAACAGGAAACAGGAAGTAGTAGAGAAAAGTGATAGGTCTAATGGACAAAGGCTAAAAATGCCACTAAGACAGAGTAGCGCACTGAAAGCGTAGTGAACCGTTGAAATATTGAAGGAAGACGATAAGTTAGCAAATTTATATGAGTTTTACCCCCGACATTTGAAATGTAATAGGTTTCGGGACGAAACCTGTTATAAGGGAGGGGGAGGATTGTGATACCCGGAAAATAGAACTCATATGAAGGCATTTGGCATGTAATTATGATACATGTATGCCTTGAATGAATTTTGGATGATTTTATGATTAATGATATTTCCCAATTAGGGTTTTAGTTAAGAATAGTGATTAAAAATTTAATCACCGGAGCCCAAAGTAAGTTGGTATGACCCGAGGGGCTTAACGAGGATTGAAAGGTGAAAGTGTGTTATGAATAATCATGTTAATTATCATGATTTAATTTATGGAGATTAAAGTGTAATTATGGAATTAAGATGAAAAATGATAGAGAATTCATAACTTGACGCCTACAAGGCGGATTTCGCTGAAATTTGAAAGGTAAGTTCACGACGGTGGGCCCAATCTATTGAATGGATTGGATTATGGAAATCATGATGGGATTAAGACAATAATTATTTATTTTTATCCTACACTCCAAGGACCGATTCAAGTGGTCATAAGTGGAGTTAGAAAACTCGGTTTGAGACGAAACTTGAGAAAGATGGATAAAATGATACGATGAACGATATGGTAGGAATGGATTATGATAATTATCAAGGGATTTTCTTAATCACTATAGGAAAAAACAAATTTATGGAGAAAAAGACAAAGCAATTAAGTATGGGGATAAGGTGGCAAGAGATGGGTGGATTAGCACCCAAAAATCTGATTTTTTTATTTTTAAAGATTCTAAAATGCCCATGTAATTAGTATAACCTCTAGAATAGTTAATTAGGGATTAAAGGGGCTGGAAATATCAGCCAAAAAATGCCAAAATAGGCAGCAAGGTGGACGTCCCATGTGTGGACAGCTAGGTGGCCCATCAATGCATGATTTTGTGATTTTTTCATTAAGATAATTACTCAATTTTACTTGGGTAAAAATTAGCCAAGTGTACAAGGGATAAGTGAACATTTATGTGGACTTCAAATGGAATAGAAAAGGGGACATAGTTGCTGGAAAATTCCAGCAACAAACCCAAATGACGTCCATAGCAAGAGAGAAGAGAAAAAGAGAGGAAACTAAGAAGAAAAAAATTCTCCAAAAATCCAGCAAGCCTCACACGACCCCAGAAGCAAGGAAAGGGAGAAAAGAGAAGGAAAATAAGAAGGAAAAAGGGAAAGAAAAGCTCGGGAAGCTCAGGGCAAAGATTCAACCAAATCGGGTAAGTACCCATTGAGTTTAAGCCTTTCAATTTCCAAGTTTTCTTCTTGATTTGGAATCATGGTTTTGAGTCATAAAAGACCTCTTAAAGGACATGTTTCAAATATTAAAGACTCTTAGTTAAATACGTTGGTTTATAAATTTTAATTTGGGGATTAATCAGCCCATATCATCTAATCTACACTCATGTATAGTAAATCTGGACCTGGAAAGGAAAATATGGAAGAAATAGTTAATGAATAATTTTTAGTATGAAAATTTTTTGAAAATACTCATGATATGGTAGTTAAGTAAAAACCCAATTTTCAAATTAAAATTATAAGAAAGTTGCAAATTAAAATTCCTGGAAAATCAACCTGAATAGGATTGAACGGGTGGCAGGATCAGATGCACCAAATGATTTTTAATAATTTTTATAAAAGGAATTTTAGGCTGAAAGTTTTATAAGATATATTAAAAATATTTAATATGATAATAAAAAAATAAAAATTAGGTTTTGATGCGTATAAATATACCCCATAATTTACGTGATTCAGGCTATCTGAAAAGGGATGCTGCTGTCCATCAGAGTAAAAATACCAAAATAAATATAAATACTAAATATTTCATGCTTAAAATATTTATTTTGGTTAATTAATGTAGTTATTAAGGTATGGTAGAAATTTTATATCAAAAATACTTGATTTGGTATTAATTAAAGATTTTGAAAATTCAGTGTGCCTGAATTCACCATT
The DNA here is from genome assembly GCA_030490835.1 of Annona cherimola. Classification (NCBI taxonomy): domain Eukaryota; kingdom Viridiplantae; phylum Streptophyta; class Magnoliopsida; order Magnoliales; family Annonaceae; genus Annona; species Annona cherimola. Next base: position 50,244,124 of record CM059972.1, on the reverse strand, counting down.
ATGGACAACTTAAGGAATAAATCAAGGTAAACGTTAAATTCCAGGTTTTTGTGATGGAATTTGACTTATAATGGGATATAAACAACCGATTATAAGGGTTTAACCTATTATAGGTAAACAAGATTACCCTAAATATGATTTTTTGAAGTTATGCAAAGGGATGTCCAAAGAGGGGTGCAAAGGGTATACAAGATGTATATAAAAGTTGCTGTGTGAAAACCATTTAATTATGAGATTTAAATATGTGTTAATACCCTAAATTTAGGTTAAGAAAATCATGGTTTAAGGCTGGAAAATTTGGATTAAAAATCTGTTTAGACCATGTTACTAAAGAGAGCATGGAAACGACGAAAAACGGGTTCTAAAGTTGATATTTTGGGAACCCTATAATAAATGGATTAAAATTTAAAAAATTAACCCTGAGTTATGTGTTAATTAAGTTATTTAATCATGCTAAAATTAGGATTAAATTTCTATTTTAAGAAATTTTAAGAAACACATAAGTATGTGTTGAGAAATGGACTTGTATGGAAGGATGGGTATGAATGAATGATAAATGGGGTATGTAAATTCCAAAAATGCAAAAATGCATGAAATTATGGTAAAAAGAGATGACTAAGTTTCTGAATGATCGAGTTTAATCTTAAATTTTAAGATTAATATATGAGGTTTAACACGTCGAATATATGTTTAAAACGAACGTCGACGAATGAAAAATGATAAATATGTTAAAAAATGATAAATGGAGATAATGAATCTCCGACTAATGATTTAATGAAGGATTATTATATGTATGTAAGTTTACCCTACATAAGGGTATTAAAAATGAAAGAATGAATGAATAATGTGATGTATAGGTTATGATACGTATGAACACCCGACTTGAAAGACAAGTGGGTTAAGTTAGCGTAATGCAAATCCAAATGGATTTATGTAGGTTGGAAAACCTAAGGAATATAAGTATTTGAAGATGATGCAAATAAATGAAATGTTATTTTCATTTATCTAAGCACAGGCAAGGAAAAGAATGGAAGAAAGGGATTATGGCGATCTCAGGTAAGCAAGCGAACTTTCTAAAATGTTATTTTCTTTCTATATGATGATATGTGAATGAAATGGTTATGATTATGTTTTGACGAACGGGCAAGCACAAGTTTTGAAAATGACGGCTTTAATGCAAAACCACAAGTTTTGAAAAATGATGGCTTTAAGGAAAAGCCTCAAGGTTTGCTTCATGGGAAGCAAGCAATGTTTTCAAAATAAAGAATTTATCACGAGTGTTTCCATGGTTTGGCAATGCTTTATGTTAATAGGATTGAGAAATTTGTTTATGAGTAAGCAAGTTCTCCATGATGTTAATTTTACAGGATTTTATGTTTTATGCCAATGACTTTAAGAATTTGCTTTAAGTAAGCAAGTTCTTTGTAATGTTATTTCAAAAGTATTTTATAAGAAAGAAAATTTTTTCCTTTTTCACAAAGCAACAAATGTAAATAAGTTTTGAATTTTTTTATGATGTTTTATGATAAATAATTATGTTTACGAAAGAAAAAGAAAATGGGAATTGATGTATTGATATTTAAATATAAACCAAGATTTGGACATAGTCCATATTTTTGAAATGATATTCGAAAAGCTTTAATTTCCTTTAGACTAGGAAATCTATGATGGAAATGTCTTCAAAAATGTTAATATGAATGTTGTTAATGGGATTTAAGGATGACCAACCTAATAGGTGATTTCATAAAATGGTTTAATTTCAGGTTGCTAAATGGCCTGCGAAAGGTTGTGCAATTCCCCTTTATATAAAAATAGTATAATAGATATGTGGAAAATAATTTAATTTTTAGTTTATGGAGAAGGAGATTATAAAATTGCATAACTTTTGTAAGCAAAAGGCCCTAAAATGAAAACCAAGAAAATATTAGAGAAATATATGGTTTATTTTTGGAAATTCAAAAGTTTTGAAATTCTTTTATTATAAGGTTTTTAAGATGTATTGTTTCTCAAACATTTCAAATGTTTATCAAAATATTTTACTCAAAATGGTTTTAAAAAAATTTAAGGAAGGTCATCCTAAAACTAAATTTCAAATGACAACTAATTTAAGGTGGGTACTCTCACTTTACAAGTTGACACGGACTGCGGTCTGTGATGTGTTTTTGAAAATAATTTTTAAAGATATAGACTTCGGTTTATGATGTTTTGTGAGTATAGTTATAGGCTGCGGTTTGTAATCCCGGTTTAAAAGCTCATGGGTTGCGGTCTGTGGTATTTTAAACCAAACGGACTACGGTCTATTAGGATGATGTATGGTGCACCAGTACACGGAATAGGCTGGTTGTAGAGCACGGTTGGGATGACCGGGGTACACTCTACATAAGGCCAAGTCGCTAAGAGATGGCAGGAGTGCCAGCGGCGCCCTCCCTGAGATGGGAGCAGGATGATTGAATAGCCGCCTGGCTAGCATGCTGTTAAAGATTCTCTTCTAAAAGGTAGCATGATCACTTGCTAAGTGTCACTACTGGATGGAGAGAAATACATTTGCTTATGTTTTGCTTTTGAAAAGCCCAAAGATTAGGACATGAAAGCATTTTTAAGAAAAATTATCCTAAAAGGATTTTTATGAAATGGTTACCCTAAAAGAAAGGGTGTTTTACACAAAAGTGTAAATAACAGGAATGAAAGGAAATGTTTTTAAGCAAATGCATTCATGAAAATGGTTTATGTGTTTTATTTGCCTTGTTTGTTATAAACAAGCCCCAAGACGGGGATTATGAAAAGGATTTATGTGAAACTTGGTTTGGACATAGGAATGTCCATTTCTAAAGAGCATAAATGAAAAGTGTTATGGACATGAGAATGTCCAATGTTAAAGTATTTAAATGAATAGTGTTTTAGGACAAATGGATGTCCATCGCTAAAAGAAGCTATGTCAAAAATATTTTGAGACATCAAATGTCTCTAGCTAAAGGATTTTATGATGAAAAATATTTTTGGACATAAAAATGTCCTTTGCCGAAAAAGGCTTATGTAAATAATGTTTTAGGACATGAGAATATTCTCCCTTGCCAAAGGATTCATGAGAAAAATGTTTTGTACGCAAAACGTCCACTAGCAAAAGATGATTTTATGTAAATATCTTGGAACATTGGAAATGTTCACTCAAGACAAAAGGGAATTAATTAAAGAGGGTAAAACATGTATGTTTTGCCTTAACAAGCCTAGACGTGGATTGTAAATGATTTTAAGAATGAATATTTTATGATAATGTTCAAGGATATAGAATTGTCCTCACGGACAAAGGATTTCATGATAATGTTTTAGGACATATAAATGACCTCAAGAAAAAGGTGTTCAAGATGTTTGATAAAAGGAGTTCAAGATTTTTTAGGACACATAAGATCCAAGGTATGTTGATGTATATGTGAACTTATGTAGAATTATAAGTTCTATGTGATTCAATGCTTGTATGGATGTATGTATGAAATGTAAATGTTATTGTAGAAAAGCATGATGAATGCTATAATAAAATTTGAAATTTTATTACAAGTGTATCGCCACTTGTTTGATGAATGATGTGAAATGTAAAGATATGAACGATGATGAACGAAAAAAAAATTTGGATCAGGGCAACAATCCTGATTCACATTTACCAATCAATAAGGTCTTGAGGTAAGGAAGTGACGTCTCGGTTTCGGGCACCACAACTCCTCTATTTAATATTTTAAAATTTTTAATTTTTCAATCTGATGAACATGATATGAATTATGTAGATACTGTTTTAATTTTTAAAGCAATACTGCTGAACTTGGATTCAACTTCCTGAATATATGATATTTTAATTTGATTTCATACTTTCAGAATTTTCATTTTTAATATCATGATGATCATTAATTTATTTTTTGAAATTGCCTAATTAATCAAATGTGCTAAATAAATTTCTGGGTGCGTAAGTGCTGTTTAAATATTTCAAAAAATTTATTTAAACCTGCTGGACGATTGATATAATTTATATATGTAATAATGATTTAAATTCTAAGATCCTGCAAAACATTAATATTATATTGTTGTCATAATTTTAAATTACTTTTAAATTCTGCTGGACATTGATATTATATTGTTATTTTAATTTTTAACCCCTGGCATGTTGATATGAATTACATATATACCATTTTAAATTTTTATATTTATATTTAAACAACATTTCTAAACATTAAAATCTATGCTGTTTTCAATTAAACAAATGCTGAACGTAAACTTGACTTTCTGAATATATGACATTTTTAGTTTGATCTCATATTTTCAGAACTTCTATATTATGCTAATCGTCAAATTATTTGATGTATAAATAAGCATTTAAGTATGTGAAAAAAATCCAAGAAAATTCGTAAATTGCAGCTGCCATGAAAGGTGGAAAAAATGGACAGCATGTTGAGGCAAATGACGTCCCATATTTGATGCTGCTGCAATGATTTTTATTAATTTTTTTAACACCAAATTAATACATGAATTAAGGGGTAATTAGGTGTATAATTTACCCTTAAAATTGGGTTATTAAAAATAGGGGAAAATTGGAAAATGGGCAGCAGCAAGTGACGTGTAATGGAGGCTACTGGACAGTCAAGTTGTAAACAGATTTTTGGAATTTTCAAAAATAGTAAAATTCCAATTTACATGGCTGTAATTCAACCAGCACGTGTAGGGGATAATCAAGCATTGAATGGCTGTGGAAATTTACCACAAAGTGGAGCCCACAGCTGGAAAATCCAGCTCCACAAAGCATTGCACGTTCACATGGTGTGGGGCATTAGACTAAGTGCAGAAATTCCATCTTCCGCAAGGCAGCCTCACGTCCAGCCATGCCCAGCCAAGAAGAAGAGAAAAACCAAGGGAAAACCAAGGGAAAAGAAGGGGAATTTGAGGAGAAAAATCATCTCCAAGTGATGAGGGTTTGATCTCCATTAACCAAGTATATGGGTTGATTGAGCATTTCATTTGGGGTTTTAAACCCTAAAATTTTGAATATGGAATGGATGCTTAATGAATCTTTAAAGTGATGATTCAACATGTTTTTGAATGAATATGGAATGGGTATTAGCTTGCATGTATGAAATTCCATGATTTAAATGATGAAAAGTGAAGTTTTGAATGATATATGATGTTATAAATTAAATTATGGATGGAACAGTAAATGGATGAATTTTAGCATTAAAATATTTGGAAAGAATCATTATGGGGTGATTAAGGAACGACCAAATTTTCAGCTTAAAAGGATAATTAATTTTCAAATTAAAAATCCGAGAAGATTCACCTAAACAGGGTAAAAAGGGTGACAGGATCAGCTGTAGGCTGAAACTTTTACGGGATGTATAAGATATATTGAGGATCGCACAAAAAAAATAAAAATTAGGTTTTGATGGGTATAAATATGCCCCATAATTCACGTGATTAAGGCTGACTGAAAATGGATGCTGCTGTCTAGCAAGGTAAAAATGACAAAATAAATATAAATGCTTAATTTTTTATGCTGGAAATATTTATTTGGTTAATTCATGTAGTTTTTAAGGTATGGTAGAAATTTCATATCAAAACTACTTGATTTGATATTAATTCAAGATTTTGAGATTTCAGTACACCTGATTTCAGCATATGTGGATAGTTTGAGAAAAATATCAAAAAGAAATATGAAACCTATGTACAAATAATCTAAATTTATATATGTGTTAAATCCTAAAAAATGGATTAAGAAAAGTGGGATTATATGCTGAAATTTTGAAATAATATAACTGCTTAAGGTTATGTGTCGAAAGACACGTTAAACGGGTAAAAATGGGTTCCAAACTTGCTGTTTTGGAAACCTATGATTAATGGATTTAAACCCCATAAAAATACCCTAAATGCAGTGGTAATTAAGGGTAATTAACCCGCTGAAATATGGATTAAACCTCTGCCTTAGAAAATTTTATGAAACATCTTATGTATATGTTGCTAAATGGGCATACGTGAAGCAATAGACTTGCATAAGTGATGAATGACATATAGAATATGGTTTTGTGCAAAAATACATGAAAATATGATGAATTTCATGATTACATAACTATTTTGAATTATATGATGTTAATTCCAATTTTGGGACTATGTAATGAAGCTTAAGACGATAACGTGTGCTTTAAACGGGCACCGATGTGTGAAGTTAATAAAAGGACTGAAAAATGGTAAATTAAGGTTAATGAACCTATGTATGATAGTTAATGGATAGATTTTATATGGTTGAATGGATACCCTAATTATGGTGTTATATATGTTATGTGTTAGCCGATGAAATGTGTAAAAATGTGCTTTTTATGTTTAATGACTTGACAAGACAAATGAAGGATATATGTTAATGAAAATGGGTTGAAAAACTAAATGGAATGCAAGGAAAAAAAATATATTAAAAATCATATTATTCTCATCTAGGCAAGGAAAAGAATGGAAGGAAAGGGATTATGGAGATCTCAGGTAAGCAAGCGAACTTTCTAAAATGTCATTTTCTTTCTATGGGATTGATATGATTGAAATGTTTATGTTTGTATTTGAAATGTTTATATTTATATTTTATTGAATGGGCAAGCACAAGTTTTGAATATGACGGCTTTATTGCAAAGCCATAAGTTTTAAAAAAATGATGAATTTAATGAAAAGTCTTAAGGTTTGCTTCATGGGAAGCAAGCGACACTTCTTAAGATAAATAATTTATCCTAAGTGTTACCAAGGATGAGAATGCTTCATGTTAATGGAATTGAGAAATTTTGCTTATGAGTAAGCAAGTTCTCCATGCTAATATTTTCTAAGGATTTCATGTTTGATACCGATGATTTTAAGGATTTGCTTTTAAGCAAGCAAGTTCTATATGATATTGTTCAACTGCATTTTATAAGAAAAAGGGAATTTTACCCTTTTTTCACAAAATATTGTTTGTAAATGAGTTTTGAGTTATTTCTACAATAACTCGCGATAAACAATGATGAAAAAGATTTGTTTTGCTAGGTCAAGATAATTAAATAATAAATGAGTTTTGGGACATAGTCCATATGTATTGAAATGATGTTCGAAAAGTTTTGATTTCCTTTGGACAAGGAAATCTATGTTAAAAATGTTTATACGGATGTGTTAAAAAGAGATTTATGGATGACCAACCTCCTTTGATTGATTTCATAAAATAGTTTAATTTCAGGTTGCTTAATGGCATACAAAAGACCGTGCAATTTTCCTATAGGTAAAAATAATGGATATGTAGACAATTATTAAATTTTTAGGCCATGGACAAGGGGATAGCATAATTGCATAACTTTTGTAAACAAAAGGGTCTTGAAATGGAAACCAAGAAAATATTAGAGAAAAATCTGATTCATTTATGGAAATCCAAAAGTTTTAAAATTCTTTTATTAAAAGAGTTTTAAGATATGTTGTTTATCAAACATTTCAAATGTTTATCAAAATATTTTACTCAAAATATTTCTAAAGGAATTTAAGGAAGGTCATCCTAAAACTAGATTTCAAATAAAAACTTGTTAAAGTGGGTGGGCTCGCTTACAAGTTGACAATGACTGCGGTCTGTGATGTGTTTTTGAAAATTATTCTTAAATATAGACTTCGGTCTAAGATTTTTGTGCATATGGATGCAGGCTGCAGTCTGTGATCTCGGTTTGAAAGGACATGGGCTGCGGTCTATGGTTCTTTAAACCAAACGGACTGCGGTCCGTCATAATAACGTACGGTGCACCAGTACAAGTAATATGCAAGTTGTAGAACACGGTTGGGATGACCGGGGCCCACTGTACATAAGGCCAAGTCGCTAAGGGATGGCAGGAGTGCCAGCGGTGCCCTCCCAGAGATGGGAGTAGAATATATAAACAACCACTGGGGTAGCGCGTTGTTAAAGATTTTCTTCGAAAAGGTAGCATGATCACTTGCTAAGTGTCACTACTAGATGGGGAGAAATGCATTTTCATATGTTTGGCTTTTCAAAAGCCCAAAGATTGAGTTATAAAATAATTTATACAACAAGTTATCCTAAATTGAATTCTTATGAGCTAATATGCATAAGTTATTCTAAAAGAAAGGGTGTTTTACACGAAAGTGTAAATAACTGGAATTAAAGGAAATGTGTTTATGCAAATGCATTTACGAAAATGGTTTACGTATTTTGTTTGCCTTGTTTGCTATAAACAAGCCCCAAGACGGGGATTATGAAAAGGATTTATGTGAAACTTGGATTGGACATAAGGATGTCTGTTTCTAAAGAACCTAAATGATAAGGGTTTATGGACGTAAAACGTCCCCTGTTAATATGTTGAATTTTATAATGAAAAATGTTTTTGGACATAAAAATGTCCTTTGCCGAGAAAGGCTTATGCAATTGATGTTTTAGGACATATGAATGTCCATTGCCAAATGAAGCTATATGAAAAATATTTTGAGACATAAAATGTCTCTTGGCTAAAGGATTTTATGATGCTTTATGTTAATGATGTTTTGAGACATGAGATGTCTCCTTTGCCTAAGGATTTATAAGAAAAATATTTTGGACGTAAAACGTCCACTGACAAATGATGATTTCATGTAATGTCTATGAACATTGAAAATGTTCATGTAAGAATTAAAGAGATTCCATCAGAGAAGGTAAAACGTGTATGTTTTGCCTTAACAGGCCTACACGTGGCTTGTAACTGGTTTTATGAATGAATGCTTAATGAAAAAGATTTCATGACGATATTTCAGGACATATACATGTCCTCAGGAAAAAAAAAGGTATTCCCGATGTTTATAAAAAAGGTTTTCAAGGAAGTCTTGCCGTAAAGATAAAATGCTTTCTTACTGAGTTATCACTCATATTTTATTTTCCAAACCTTAGACAGGTACTGGGAGACTCAAGGGATCGAGGACTTAAGAACTGGAGAAAAGGTACGTAATGGTAGCCAACTTAGTTAGAGTTCTAAGTTCCATGTGAATTAATGACTGAATGTATGCAAGTATGATAGTACAATGATTGAGTGTGTAATGACATGCATGTAAAGATGCTATGAATGAAATGATGAATTTTATTACAAGTGAAATGTCATAATGTGTGATGATTGTCATGTCAAATTATGAATGATGACAGATGAATAAACGAAAAAATTTTTGGACGTATTCCAATTAAGAACCCGCCGCGTGATCAGGGCAACAATCCTGATTCACATTTACCAATCGATAGGATCTTGAGGTAAGGAAGTGACGTCTCGGTTCGGGGGGCCACAGAGCTTGGTAACAGAACAAGGATTGGTAAATAGGCGGGAGAAGGAGAAAATAAAGGATGATGAAAGGATAGGTCTGATGCCATAGAAGTTGGTATCAGAATATGAATTGTTAAATAGGCATGGAAAGAAAAGACTTGATATCACAAAGATTATATCTTAGCAAGGATTGATAGATAGATATAGAAGAAAAATGGAAAATGATGAAAGAGAAAAATCGAGATTATAAGATATATATGATATGTATTGTCTTTTGTTGTGTGTCATTATGACACAATGATATGGTTAATTAAGAAAATGTAGCTGGTCGCTATGTTTCATGAAATAGATGGTATACGAAGGAAAAATGATATGAGAACAATGATATGAAAAGGAGGTAGGAGAATCTAAGAAAAGACAAAGGATAGAAGGAAATAAGAATAAATGATGGGTTAAAAAACTCTACATAGAGATCCCCCTTACCTAAGGTAGATTATACCTCACATAAGATAGCACCAGACTGTGCTATGTGAAACATATGCTTAAGGTGTAGAGCCATGGTGACATATGGTAGGCACCAAAGCGCCAACTTTCTAAGTGATTGTTGGTCTAGAGTTATGTTCATGATAAAATAACAGATTATGCAAATATAATTTATATGTGTAAGGAAAAGCAACCTTATACCATGAAAAGAGAAGATAGAAATGAGAAAGATAGGAAAAAGGGAGTTTCTTTTGACTCCTAATGTATGATGTTTAATGTTATGAAAATACAGATGCATATGATTTCATTTAAGTGCTAAGTTATATAAAAAAGGAAAGATCATTGATCTTTCTAGATTATGTTATTGACTATGTGTGATGATTTTATGATCAGAAATTATCATGTTGACTATGTGTGATATGAATGAATATTATGATAAGGAATGCTATTGACATAATATTATATGTTGCATTCTACAACATGCTTATTACCTTAGTTTTGAACAAGGGAAAGGCAGTTGCTGGTATGAGTTAACAAGGAAGAAGAGAAGCTAATAGCAAATCTAAATGATCAGGACAAGTGAGTCCATAAGCTCTTTAACGATGGGCAAATATAAACCCTAAGTCAAAGGATTTGAGGTGTTACCGCTAAGAGTAATATCTCACAGGTAGAAAGAGTAAAGGATTACTGCAACTTTAGAAGAAGCAGTGCAAGTAGGCTGCCCAAGATTGTGTAGCTTAGACAGAGGAATAATACAGAGCTTTTGGAAAAATACCCAACAGGACCAATTAGAAGCAGGTGGAAAAGATAAAACGGTATAGGTAATAAATTTTAACTTAGTACCTAAACCTTTAAAGGTTAATAATGGTAAGATAGAAATGAATGGAAAGGTTATTAATGCCTTTCTAGCATAGTATCCACTTAAGTTCTCAGGTAAATTAGATTTTATTTAAGTTGAGTGGTGGATAACTAAACCCAAGAACATGTTCAAGGTTTGAACATGTGGTCAAATGAAATGTCTAAGCATTGATTGGCAATGCTTGTAAGGAGTAAGAAACCCTAAAATGGCTATTATGTCATAATCAAAGAAGGTAATCTAGAAGAATTTGTTAAGAAATGTCTTCCAATAAAACATCAGGATATACCACATGTTGGTAATGAACATGTATAATTAGGGCAAGGATAACTTGCCATTGAAAACTAAGGAACCTGATGTAGGAAAAGAAAGGAACAAGAAAGGTTAACCCAACTGATAGCTATAATTGATAGGAAATCTCTGCAAATTATTGCAGAAAGGTGTAGCAAACTATGCCTAGTTAACATGCATAGAAGGAAAAGAAGATCACACATATATGATACCACAAAAGTTGGTATATCATAGCAAGAGACGGTAGAAAAATGAAGAGAAGAATGAAGGCAATAATGATTGTCGTTATTCTTTTCAATTTAGATATGATTGAAAGATAGATACGAGAGAAATGATTTCTCTATGATATTTATAAGAAATGAGGTTAGGAAAAAATTAGAAATGATAAGGACCCTTACTGGTTTATGGAAACTGGAAAGGGAACTGAGGAAGAAAATATTTTACACTGGTTTAATACCGGTATTCCTAATAGATAGTCTACGACAGTAAAAAAAAATAATCTAACGGTAGACATTATGAGAGGAGAAGGAATGGATAGCTTAGCAAAAATGTCTTTTGCTAAGACATGTATGAAACTATATATGAGAGCAACTTTTGTTCTATATTATAGAATGAATGTATTATGTTAAATTGATAATATGTGAAAATGATGGCTATAGACAGGAAATGATGCAATTTCTCTATGTATAAGGGGAAAATAGTGAGAAATGACACAAATGAAGGGAAAATGGCAATGAAAACCCATGTGTGAACAAGGAATAATAAGGACAAGTAATGGGTCTGTTAGACCAAGGCTAAAAATGCCACAAAGATACAGTAGCGCAGTGAAAGCGTAGTGAGCTATTGGAATGTTAGAAACAATGATAAGTTAGTAAATTATGTGAGCCCGATATATGAAATGTAATAGGTTTCGGGATGAAACCTGTTATAAGGGGGGGAGGATTGTGAAACCCCAACCTAAGTAGGGTCCAATGTATGCCTTGGACATACATATGTGAATTAAATGAATTATGGATGATTCGAATGATCAGTATGAGCTGATATGGGACAATGGGATTGGAATAATTTGTTGGTGATTAAATACACCAACATATTATGAATAATCATTTTAGATTATTTGATATGGATTATGAGAATTTAAATGATAATTTTCAAGTTAAGTAGAAAAACACTAGAAAATTCATAACTCAACGACTGTAAGGCGGATTCAAGTGAAATTTGAAATGATAGTTGATGATATTGGGCTTGAGGCCATGATATTATTGGATTATGAAAATCCTTGATGAAATTAGATTAATGATTTATTGATCACATCTCAATTTCAACCGTTAACTTTAAACGGCTATAACGGGAGCTAGGAAAATAGGATTGAGATGAAATTAGAAACGGTTGAATGAAATTATGAGATGCACATTTTAGAAGGTTTAGATTAAGAAAATTATGTGGGGAAAATTCCTGCATTAGAAAAGGTGTATATGGTTGACTATCGCACCTCAAAAGTACTCTTCATTTAATGCTAGAGTACATGGAATTAATGCATGATTTTAATGGAACAATAGGTGTCAAATGCAGCTCAATTGCAGGATATTTTATGCATAATTATAAAATGAAAAAATCACATGAATTATCCAAGCATTAATGTCCACATTTAAGGGGCTAAGGAGAGCTCAAATGAACATAGACAAGGGTGGCAATGCATGGATGTCAAGAGGGTGTAATTGTTGGATTTTTTGAAATTTTTATTTTATAAATGATGTATATATATACCTGAAATGTTGCGATATATAAATAAGCATTTAAGTATGTGAAAAAAATCCAAGAAAATTCGTAAATTGAAGCTGCCATGAAAGGTGGAAAAAATGGACAGCATGTTGAGGCAAATGACGTCCCATATTTGATGCTGATGCAATGATTTTTATTAATTTTTTAACACCAAATTAATACATGAATTAAGGGGTAATTAGGTGTATAATTTACCCTTAAAATTGGGTTATTAAAAATGGGGGAAAAATCGGAAAATGGGCAGCAGCAAGTGACGTGTAATGGAGGCTGCTGGACGGTCAAGATGTAAACAGATTTTTGGAATTTTCAAAAATAGTAAAATGCCAATTTACATGGTTGTAATTCAAACAGAACGTGTAGGGGATAATCAAGCATTGAATGGCTGTGGAAATTTGCCACAAAGTGGAGCCCACAGCTGGAAATCCAGCTCCACAAAGCATTGCACGTTCACATTGTGTGGGGCATTTGACTAAGTGCAGAAATTCCATCTTCCCCAAGGCAGCCTCACGTCCAGCCATGCCCAGCCAAGAAGAATAGAAAAACCAAGGGAAACCAAGGGAAAAGAAGGGGAATTTGAGGAGGAAAATCATCTCCAAGTGATGAGGGTTTGATCTCCATTAACCAAGTAAGTATATGGGTTGATTGAGCTTTTCATTTGGGGTTTTAAACCCTAAAATTTTGAATATGGAATGGATTCTTAAATAATATTTAAAGTGATGATTCAACATGTTTTTTAATGAATATGGAATGGGTATTAGCTTGCATGCATGAAATTCCATGATTTAAATGATGAAAAGTGAAGTTTTGAATGATATATGATGTTATAAATTAAATTATGAACGGAACAGTAAATGGATGCATTTTAGCATGAAATGTTTTTATAAGAATAATTATGGGGTGATTAAGTAAAGACCAAATTTTCAGCTCAAAATGATAATTAATTTTGAAATTAAAAATCCGAGAAGATTCACCTAAACAGGATAGAAAGGGTGACAAGATCAACTGTAGCAAAGGATTTTTAATAATTTTTATACAAGGAATTCAAGGTTTAAATTTTATGGGATGTATAAGATCTATTTAGGAGCACCAAAAAAAATAAAAATTAGGTTTTTATGGGTATAAATATGCCCCATAATTCACGTGATTAAGGCTGACTGAAAATGGATGCTGCTGTCCAGCAAGGTAAAAATGCCAAAATAAATATAAATGATTAATTTTTTATACTTAAAATATTTATTTTTGTTAATTAATGTAGTTATTAATTTATGATATAAATTTCAGATAAAAAATACTTGATTTGATATTAATTCAAGATTTTGAGATTTCAGTACGCCTGATTTCAGCATATGTGGATAGTTTGAGAAAAAAATCAAAAAGAAATATGAAACCTATGTAGAAATAATCTAAATTGATATATGTGTTAAATCCTTAAATATTTATTAATAAAAGTGGGATTATATGCTGAAATTTCGGAATAATATAACAGTTGAAGGTTATGTGTCAAAAGACACGTTAAACGGGTAAAAACGGGTTCCAAACTTGCTGTTTTGGAAACGTATGATTAATGGATTTAAACCCCATAAAAATACCACAAATGCAGTGATAATTAAGGGTAATTAACCCTCTTAAATATGGATTAAACCTCTGCCTTAGAAAATTTTATGAAACATCTTATGTATATGTTGCTAAATGGGCATATGTGAAGCAATAGACTTGCATAAGTGATGAATGACATATAGAATATGGTTTTGTGCAAAAATACATGAAAATATGATGAATTTCATGATTACATAACTGTTTTGAATTATGTGATATTAATTCCCAATTTTGGGACTATGTAATGAAGCTTAAGGCGATAACGTGTGCTTAAAACGGGCACCGATGTGTGAAGTTTGTAAAAGGAGTGAAAAATGGTAAATAAAGGTTAATGAACCTATGTATGATATTTAATGGATAGATTTTATATGGTTGAATAGATACCCTAATTATGGGGTTATATATGTTATGTGTTAGCCAACGAAATATGTAAAAATGTGTTATTTATGTTTAATGACTTGAGAAGACAAATGAAAGATATATGTTAATAAAAATGGGTTAAAAAACTAAATGAAATGCAAGGAAAAGGAATTTTTAAAAAATCATATTATTCTCATCTAGGCAAGGAAAAGAATGGAAGGAAAGGCATTATGGCGATCTCAGGTAAGCAAGCGAACTTTCTAAAATGTCATTTTCTTTCTATGGGATTGATATGATTGAAATGTTTATCTTTGTATTTTAAATGTTTATGTTTATGTTTTATTGAATGGGCAAGCACAAGTTTTGAGTATGACTGCTTTTATGAAAAGCCATAAGTTTTGAAAAAATGATGACTTTAATGAAAAGTCTTAAGGTTTGCTTCATGGGAAGCAAATGACACTTCTTAAGATAAATAATTTATCCTAAGTGTTGCCAAGGATGGGAATGCTTCATGTTAATGGAATTGAGAAATTTTGCTTATGAGTAAGCAAGTTCTCCATGCTAATGTTTTCTAAGGATTTCATGTTTGATACTGATGGTTTTAAGGATTTGCTTTTAAGCAAGCAAGTTCTATATGATATTGTTCAACATCATTTTATAAGAAAAAGGGAATTTTACCCTTTTTCACGAAATATTATTTGTAAATAAGTTTTGAGTTATTTCTACAATAACTCATGATAAACAATGATGAAAAAGATTTGTTTTGCTAGGTCAAGATAATTAGATAATAAATGATGTTTTGGGACATAGTCCATATGTATTGAAATGATGTTCGAAAAGTTTTGATTTCCTTTAAACAAGGAAATCTATGTTAAAAATATTTATACGAATGTGTTAAAAAAGGATTTATGGATGACCAACCTCCTATGATTGATTTCATAAAATAGTTTGATTTCAGGTTGCTTAATGGCATACAAAAGACTGTGCAATTTCCCTGTACGTAAAAATAATGGATATGTGGACAATTATTAAATTTTTAGGCCATGGACAAGGGGATAGCATAGTTGCATAACTTTTGTAAACAAAAGGGTCCTAAAATTAAAATCAAGAAAATATTAGAGAAAAATCTGATTTATTTATGGAAATCCAAAAGTTTTGAAATTATTTTATTAAAAGAGTTTTAAGATGTATTGTTTCTCAAACATTTCAAATGTTTATCAAAATATTTTACTCAAAATGTTTCTAAAGGAATTTAAGGAAGGTCATCCTAAAACTAGATTTTAAATAACAACCTGTTAAAGTGGGTGCGCTCGCTTACAAGTTGACACGGACTGCGGTCTGTGATGTGTTTTTGAAAATTATTCTTAAATATAGACTTCGGTCTAAAATTTTTGTGCATATGGATGCAGGCTGCGGTCTGTGACCCCGGTTTAAAATGACATGGGCTGCGGTCTATGGTTCTTTAAACCAAATGGATTGCGGTCTGTCATAATAACGTACGGTGCACCAGTACAAGTAATAGGCAAGTTGTAGAGCACGGTTGGGATGACCGGGGCCCACTCTACATAAGGCCAAGTCGCTAAGGGATGGCAGGAGTGTCAGCGGCGCCCTCCCTGAGATGGGAGTAGAATATATAAACAGCCGCTGGGCTAGCATGTTATTAAGGATTCTCTTCCAAAAGGTAGCATGATCACTTGCTAAGTGTCACTACTGGATGGGGAGAAATGCATTTGCATATGTTTGGCTTTTCAAAAGCCCAAAGATTGAGTTATAAAAGAATTTATACAACAAGTTATCCTAAATTGAATTCTTATGAGCTAATATGCATAAGTTACTCTAAAAGAAAGGGTGTTTTACATGAAAGTGTAAATAATAGGAATTAAAGGAAATGTGTTTATGCAAATGCATTTATGAAAATGGTTTACGTATTTTGTTTGCCTTGTTTGCTATAAACAAGCCCCAAGACGGGGATTATGAAAAGGATTTATGTGAAACTTGGATTGGACATAAGGATGTCTGTTTCTAAAGAACCTAAATGATAAGGGTTTATGGACGTAAAACGTCCCCTGTTAATATGTTGGATTTTATAATGAAAAATATTTTTGGACATAAAAATTTCATTTGCCGAGAAAGGCTTATGCAATTGATGTTTTAGGACATATGAATGTCCATTGCCAAATGAAGTTATGTGAAAAATATTTTGAGACATAAAATGTCTCTTGGCTAAAGGATTTTATGATGGTTTATGTTAATGATGTTTTGAGACATGAGATGTCTCCTTTGCCTAAGGATTTATAAGAAAAATATTTTGGACGTAAAACGTCTACTGGCAAATGATGATTTCATGTAATGTCTATGAACATTGAAAATGTTCATGTAAGAATTAAAGAGATTCCATCAGAGAAGGTAAAACGTGTATGTTTTGCCTTAACAGGCCTACACGTGGCTTGTAACTGGTTTTATGAATGAATGCTTAATGACAAAGATTTCATGACGATATTTCAGGACATATACATGTCCTCAGGAAAAAAAAAGGTATTCCCGATGTTTATAAAAAAGGTTTTCAAGGAAGTCTTGCCCTAAAGATAAAATGCTTTCTTACTGAGTTATCACTCATATTTTATTTTCCAAACCTTAGACAGGTACTGGGAGACTCAAGGGATCGAGGACTTAAGAACTGGAGAAAAGGTACGTAATGGTAGCCAACTTAGTTAGAGTTCTAAGTTCCATGTGAATTAATGACTGAATGTATGCAAGTATGATATTTACAATGATTGAGTGTGTAATGACATGCATGTAAACATGCTATGAATGAAATGATGAATTTTATTACAAGTGAAATATCACAATGTGTGATGATTGTCATGTCAAGTTATGAATGATGACAGATGAATAAACGAAAAAAAAATTTGGGCATATTCCAATTAAGAACCTGCCGCGTGATCAGGGCAACAATCTTGATTCACATTTACCAATCGATGGGATCTTGAGGTAAGAAAGTGACGTCTCGGTTCGGGGCGCCAAAAATGCTTTACATGAAATGATTGCTAACTACTTGTTAACTGCTTTTATGAAAAGTTTATGATTTATAAATGTTATGCCAGCATGTGAATGTGAATGATCATGGTGCACGAGGATTAGGTTACGAAAGAGGTGTAATTGGACCAGTTGTCCTCCTCTAGCGTGACCAAGTCACTAATACAAGCTGAGGCCAGTGGCGACCTCCCTGAAATAGGAGCAGGATCAAATAGTGGATGCCTAGCTAGCGATCCATTTGGAAAAATGTCATGTATGCTTTGAATGCATTTGCATTTTCATATTATGCACAAAAAGAAAATGGAAAATGTTTACTTACAAAAGGAAAGGACTTGCTTAATGAGTATTTGTACTCATGTGTTGTTTTCCAAAATTTAGTCAGGTAAATGGAGATGACCGATGGAGAAGGACAGGTATAAAAAGAATGTCAAGATGTTTACATTCCTTTGCATGTGTGAAAAGAAGAAGATGAATTTATAGTATGATCAATGTTATGTTGAATGTTGATGAAAACAATCAAGTTGAGGTAGTACAACCTGTATGGAATATGTGAGAAAATGTAAAATTTTATGTAAATGGTGTATATGATGATTTTTCTGTAAAGACAATCATTATGACTCTGATAATGTAAATACAATCGTTATGACTCTGATAATGTAAAGATAATAGTTAAGACTATGATATGGGAAATGCTTTTGTGGCGCCCTGAACCGGGGTGCCTAGAAGCCTTACTCCGGGATCGATTTTGATTGGTAAATGTGAGTCAGGATTGTTGCCCTGATCTCGCGGCGGGTTTTTAATTGGATCTTGTCCAAAAAAAAATTTCTTTCTTTTTTCCTTTCATCACAAAAGCATACACTTTATTCATAATAGGCTCATCCATATCATCATAAAACCATTCATATCTTCTTTTTATTGAAATATCTCCAAATGTTTGATATTTTGGCATAATTCCTATTAAGCATTATAACTATACTTGTTTTCTCATGCTTAGGCATTATTTAAGCATGGTTTTACCCTACTTAACACCCAAAAGAAATTTGGAAAGAAATCACTTACCCGACGTGGATATATCCTTCTTTTTCTTACACTTTCTCTCTCTAACTTTCTCCTCTTCTTTCTCCTTAAGGGTAAAACGTGGTGGGGGTGAAAAATGCTCAAATGGAGCTGGGTTTTCTGTGCTTTGGACGTCCCCCCTTGGCCCCTATTTATAGGGCTTGATTTTTCATAAAATTGGATTTTACCCCCATTGCTTGAGGTGTTAAATTGCAAATGTGTTTTTTTCCAATTTCAAAAGGTGGATGGAGCCTTGTGCACCCCACCCTAGGCCTGATCCATCTCCCCTATGGTATCCCTATTTTTCTAGATTTTTTTATTTATTAAAATTTATTTATTTTAAGCAAATTAAATCCTAGCCGTTGGTTTATGATGATGATGATCATGGACCATTGATTTTTGGTCAATTATCCACCCACCCCCCCTGCCATGCTCCTGCAATAGCTTCTGTTCATTTATTATTTATTATTTTTTAATTATTTAATTTAATAAAAAGTCAAAAGTATCATTAATGAAAAGTTAATTTACTTTTTGATCTTCATTTGACGTTTCATTTTTACTCTTAATTTGTTATTTTCATCACTTCTTAACCTTTTCATCATGTTCATCATGAATTTTTAACCATCCATAAAAAATTTCATCTAAATCCGACGCCCGGATTGCAAATTATGAAATTTTCTTCAAATTTCTACTAAAATCCGAAATTTCATTAAAATATCAAAAAGTATTGCTATTTTGTCCTTTAGTGCATAAATCTCCTTTTTCGTCTTTTTGTGATTAGGTTAATCTAAGTGATTAACTCTTAATCACTTCGGTTACTATTCACATGCACTATTCACGTGGTTTAATCCTACAATTGCATTTCTTTAACCTCTAATACACATATTTTCATACTCATAAATATATATTTTATTAATACATTACCTAGGGTTTACAACCCTAGGATTTTGTACACGTGTTTAAGATTAGGGTTTCACAATCCTCCCCCCCTTACAATAGGTTTCGTCCTGAAACCTGTTGCCGTTCAAATATTTCATTATGCTTTTTCGGCATAATTAGACATCTATATCCAAAAGCATATTAGCCTTTTCTGACTTTTGCTAATTCATATGGAGGATATTCCTCCTCTTTCTTGCCTATCTATATATGTATTGAGTTTGGAAAATAATTCCAAACAATTTTTTTCTACTATCCATTATTGCATGCCTCAAATTCTATTTTAGAATTATATCGTCTTTCAATATCATCGTGCCTATCCTGATAGGGCACGCCTTGCATACTTGATTCTTTACTTGCCATATTCATGGTACTACTGGTTTCCTCCACCCATAGTGCGTGTGTGGTTACGTATTGGTATGAATGTGTAACATCTGAATTAAATAATAAATTTCCTAAAATTTAAATCATACCTGTAACCACTTCTTCCTCAGTTTCTTGAGATTTCATTCTGGTGAGGGCTTGGACACGCACAGGGTT
This sequence comes from Annona cherimola, assembly GCA_030490835.1. Taxonomy (NCBI): domain Eukaryota; kingdom Viridiplantae; phylum Streptophyta; class Magnoliopsida; order Magnoliales; family Annonaceae; genus Annona; species Annona cherimola. Next base: position 50,223,928 of record CM059972.1, on the reverse strand, counting down.
GTTGGCTATGGCTAGGGGTGGGAATCGGGGCGGGTCAGGGCGTGTCCAACCCTGACCCTCCTTTTCAAAAATCTTGTTTGACCCTTATTTTATACCGGGTCGGGACAAGGTCGATTTGACCCTTACTTTTTTCTACTAGGTCTCGGGACAAAATTTGGGTCGGGTAAAAAACTGCGGGTCAAGTAAGAAGTTTTTAAAAATTTATACAACTATCAAGTATAAAGACAAATTTATATTAAATTTAACTACTATATGCTTGAATCTATTATTAATCAGTCAAAGTAAATATAAATAATTAAATAAAACATGAATATTAGCATTGAATGTGGTTTTTCTTTTTAATGTAAAATATCAGAAAACGGGTCAGCAGGTAGGTCAGCCTCGCCATCCTGTTAAAAACCAAAATTTGCCCTGACCCGCCTTTGTTTAAAATCATCAAAAAACCAACCCGCCCCGCCTCGCCGGTACGCAATCCCGACCCGCCCCGGTATTAAACAGGGTCGAGGCGGGGCGGGTCACGGGCCGACCTGCTCCGATTCCCACCCCTAGCTATGGCGGGGGCTTTCTGCTGGTCCAACCTTTCTCGAGTTGGAGCTTCCTGTGGTTTGTTCGGGCAGTTGAATGATATATGCCCGACTTGGCCACATATGAAGCACTTGGTCATTCTGCATTCCCGAGCCATATGTCCCATTTGACCACACTTAAAACATTTCCTCAATCCTTGGAGGCATTCGCCAGAGCGGTGCTTATGACAGGTTTTGCAGGATGAGGTATTCTTTTCCTTGAACTGGATTCCTCCTTTCCATCCATTGGCTTCTCATTTTTCCCTTTCTTGGTCCCATTTCCTTGGGAAGCCGAGAAGAATTGCTCTTGAGCTTGCCTAAGCTCCTGTGTCCTCATGGACTCCATTTCTAATGCCCTAGTTCTTTCTATACTAGAGGCATAATCTCCTATTAGTAATGGGGCTAGTCCCTCCCTTAATTGGGATCTCAGCCCACGTTGGAACCTTTGTGCCTTATTTTCTGGCACATTGGTGATTCATGGTACATACCTAACCAAGGCATTGAATCTTATTGCATACTCAGCATCGTCATCTTGCCTTGGTAGAGTTTCTCAAACTCTATCACTTTTTGGCTCTATAAGCCTACTGGAAGATACTCTTTTTTAGATTCTTCTAAAAATTCTTACCACGTGACCCGTTCTGGGTGTGGCATGGTAACTATCAATGTTTCCCACCATTCATAAGCATCTGTAACCAGCAGGTGGGTAGCACATAAGACTTTTTTCTGATCATTGCAAGGCGAGATTCTAAATAACTTTTTGATCTCCATGATCCATTGTTCTGCAATGATGGGGTCTGGTTCTCCAACAAACTTAGGGGGTCGTTGGGCTAGGAAGGCATTAATAGCCTTTCTATCAGCCTCTAGGAGGGCACCTTCTACACCTTTAGAAAAATTAGAGTTGGCCGATGGGCTGGGTCTTTCCTCATTATCACTTTGTGGTGGGGCCTGCCAATTTCTTTCCCACATACCTTGTATCAGTTTGGTGGCCTGAGTTGTCCATTGCTGCATCGCCTTTTCCATGGTTGCAGCTATCCTTTCTTCTATCTGCCTTTCTTGGTTAGCTCTCCTTTCTACATGGAATTCAAAGCTAGCCTCTTCCCGTCATTGAAGGGTCCTTGATTTATGTCCTCTTGACTCGGACCTTTTGGTCCGTTTACTGGTTTCTCCTACTTCGGGTCGGCTAACCGATTCTCTTATTAGTGCCTTCCCTTTATTCAGCCTAGCTCCTTCTCTTGTAGTTGGCATTTTTGCTTTCTATATGCACAAAACTTTGGTTAGTATCATAACATTCTTATAATACTAACATTTATAATATTCATAACATTATTTATATTCAAGCATATATGTCACAGACATCTATATATGTTTTTCACATATATATCATTTCATATCAATATCGTAGAAGTATCATAACCTCTTAAACATGTAGATCTAGACATTAGTTCTTTCTTTGCATGTCTATCTATCAATCCATGCTCTATTCCTACTTCTGTTGTATCATTCCTTTTCTATCACAATTCCTAATTTTTCTCTTTCTACGCCTATTTATTAAGCCTTGCTCTGATACTACTTTTGTGGTATCAGACCTATCCTTTCATCATCCTTTATTTTCTCCTTCTCCCGCCTATTTACCAATCTTTGCTCTGATACCAATTTCAGTGGCACCCCGAATCGGGGTGCCTACAAGCCTTACTCCGGGACCGATTTCGATTGGTAAATGTGAGTAAGGATTGTTGCCCTAATCATGTGGCGGGTTCTTAATTAGATCTTGTCCCAAAAAAAAATTTCTTTCTTTTTTTCTTTCATCACATAAGCATACACTTTATTCATAATAGGCTCATCCATATCATCATAAAACCATTCATATCTTCTTTTTATTGAAATAATTCACATAAGTACAATCATGTTTGTAATATTCATAAAACATGTCTTCAACATGATTATTATACATTTGTCCCTTTGGAAGCATACATAGAACTGCAATTAAATTTGCAGGTCATTTCTACCTGGCATCCTTTATGAGTTAGCTCCATAGCCTATTTGTCATTTTGAAAACACATATGAGTAATAATACTCAGTAAGCAAGCCTTTTTCTTTTGCAAGTAAACATTTTTCTTTCATTCAAATGCATTTCTCCCCATTTGGTAGGAGACACTTACCAAGTGATCAATTACCAATGGAACAGAAACCTTTTCATGCATTTCATGAGAATGCAATGCATTTATTTATTCATGACTTTTCTTGTGCCTCCAACCTCTGGGAGGACATCACCGGCACACAGCCCTTGCGACTTGGCAATAGTGAAGGGGAACCCTCTGGTCTGCATACTACCTCCACCAAAGTCTCTTCCTTGTGCACCATGTTAATACATACATATGTCGGCATGACATGCTTCTTAAAACTTGATAAATGATTTAGAAAGTAATTTAACAAGCAGTTAGCAATGATTTCAGGTAAAGCATTATAGGAATGACCATCCTTAAATATAATTCATAAAACATGTGAGCAAATAATTTGCAATCATTTAAAAATATTTTAGAGAGCATACAACTTGCTTACCTCGTCAGTCTATGTCCTCCACTTTTTCCTTTCCTTTTCCTATACAAGGAAAAATGATATTTTATCTATATCATTCCATATCTTAGTTTGTTTCACATGCATGCTTTATAATCATTCATTACCTCAATTCTGTAGAGGTTAATTTTATAAAGACATTTTGTCATTACCTCCTTATATGGATTTTTTATCCATAAATTCCTTTAAAATTCCATCTATATATTCTTTAAGATATAAATACTAATCTCATTTTTTCCACCCAATTTACGTTTTTTACTGTTCATGGTAATGTTCATCATCACTGTTCATGGGTTATTGTTCATGATCACTGTTCACGTTACTGTTCACCCGAGGTTACTGTTCATAGCGACGTGGGTTACTGTTCATGAGTTCCAAAAATTGACACTTTTTTCAAAAATAAAAAATACCATGACATAGCTCTTAGTTAGTATATGATGGAAAAAATCATTAATTTTGAATTCATCATCATTAACTTGGCTAAATAAATCATTTTCTCCATGTACTAAAAATCAACATAAATTCACTTAAGCATAATCTTTAATTTCAAAAATCATAAAATTAATATATCATCATTCCAACATCATATTTATCATATTCATACATCCTAAATCATTATTTATCATTTTTGGAGCATTATTTACACATATCAAATACTATCTTCCCGAATGCTCCATCTTTGCTCCAAATTTTTGATGTTTGCATAATTCCGATTAAGCATTATAAATATATTTATTTTCTCATGCTTAGGCATTATCTAAGTATGATTTTACCCTACTTAACACTCAAAAGAAATTTGGAAAGAAATCACTTACCCGACGTGGAGATATCCTTCTTTTTCTCACACTTTCTCTCTCTAACTTTCTCCTCAAGGCTAAAACATGGTGGGGGTGGAAAATGCTCAAACGGAGCTGGGTTTGCTGTGCTTTGTACGTCCCCCCTTGGCCCCTATTTATAGGGCTTGCTTTTTCATAAAATTGGATTTTACCCCCCTTGCTTGAGGTGTTAATTTGCAAATGTGCTTTTTTCCAATTTCAAAAGGTGCATGGAGCCTTGTGCAGCCCACCCTAGGCCTGATCCAGCTCCCCTATGGCAGTCCTATTTTTCTAGATTTTTTTATTTATTAAAATTTATTTATTTTAAGCAAATTAAATCCTAGCCGTTGGTTTATGATGATGATGATCATGGACCATTGATTTTTGGTCAATTATCCACCCACCCCCCTGCCATGCTCCTGCAATAGCTTCTGTTCATTTATTATTTATTATTTTTTAATTATTTAATTTAATAAAAAGTCAAAAGTATCATTAATGAAAAGTTAATTTACTTTTTGATCTTCATTTGACGTTTCATTTTTACTCTTAATTTGTTATTTTCATCACTTCTTAACCTTTTCATCATGTTCATCATGAATTTTTAACCATCCATAAAAAATTTCATCTAAATCCGACGCCCGAATTGCAAATTATGAATTTTTCTTCAAATTTCTACTAAAATCCAAAATTTCATTAAAATATCAAAAAGTATTTTTATTTTGTTCTTTAGTGCATAAATCTCCTTTTTCGTCTTTTTGTGATTAGGTTAATCTAAGTGATTAACTCTTAATCACCTCAGTTACTATTCACATGCACTATTCACATGGACTATTCACGTGGTTTAATCCCACAATTGCATTTCTTTAACCTCTAATACACATGTTTTCATACTCATGAATATATATTTTATTAATATATTACCTAAGGTTTACAACCTTAGGGTTTTATACATGTGTCTAAGATTGGGATTTCACGGCTTTCCAAGTTGGATGAATGAAAATATTATCTGTATTGATGTTATATATAAATAAAAAAATATTGCCGTGTGGCCAAGGCAACAATCCTGAGTCACGTTTACCAACCCTTTTCGACCCCGGAGTAAGGACATTTGGAGCCTCGGGTCGGGGGCGCCACAGAGCTTGGTATTAGAGTAAAGGTTGGTAAAATGGCAAGAAAGGAAGGAAATGATCAAACTAAGTTACATGAATTCATGATTTTGATCTATTGATTTATTATTGATGATTTATATGTAGATGACAAACAAAGGAAAGGCCTCGACGGAGGAAATTATCGATCAAACCAGGGGTGAGACTAGTAACAGAATAAGTAGGGCGGAATCAGAGGAACAGTCCTCAAGAACCCGCCAAAGACAAGAAGATAGTTCTAGACCTCCAGCAGAGGTCAATATAGAAGAAAGGGTAGCTATAACTATAGAAAAGGCTATGCAACAGTGGACAGTCCGGGCCGCTGGGATGCTACAAGACTTGTGGAACCAGCAGGCCCCATTGCTAATAAAGGACTATGCCTCTAGCTTCGAGAGGGCTAGGGCATTAGAGATGGAATCAACGAGGACTCAAGAGCTTAGGCAAGCTCAGAAACCTTTCTTTACAGCCTCCTAGGGAAATAAGGCTAATAAAGGAAAGAAAAGAATGGTAACTACCCGGAAGAAGAGGGCCAGTAACAGGACAAGGAGCACCCCCACTTGCAAGACCTACTACAAGCACCACTCTGGCGAATGTTTACAAGGTTTGAAAAAATGCTACAAGTGTAGCCAGACAGGTCACATACCTCAAGATTGTAGAACTGCTGAAGCAAAGATAGTAAAGTGCTACATCTGTACCTTTTAGCCTTAGGAGATTCCTAGGGGTAAGGAAAAGAGGTCACTAAAGGGAACGGGGACCAGGGGGCACAAAATTTCCACCAATATATCTTTTTCTTTTTGTAAATATAAATATTGCTAAAACAGGTACATAAGGCTTAGATAACCTATGTACAAAGGTGTGACAATGTGTATAAAAATTTTGCTAACTATGAATGAAATATGTGAAATACATAATCATGTGAATATATGTTTGAATTTTATTTATGACTAAGTATGTTATGATATGATAGACATTGATACTAATAAATGTTTTAAAGCAGTTGAAAATGTCAGCCATAGAAGGTGATATCAAAGCAAGGTTTGGTAAACAGGCAGGAAAATTAAGGATGATGATAGGAAAAGTAGAATACCATAGAGGGTGGTATCAGAACAAGGATTGGTAAATAGGCACGAAAAGAAAAGATTTGATATCACAAGGAGTAATATCAGAGCAAAGAATGGTAAATAGATATGGAAAGAAAGATATGATCCTGCAAGGATTGATGAATAGGTATAGTAAGAATGATGGAAGGGATAGATTGAAATTATAAAATATACTTATGATATGTTGATTTTTACGGTTATATGAACATATGATGATTTGTCATAATTATATTGTAAATATAGGAAATTACTATGATATTTTGATAGGTATATGATTCATAAGGGAAAAGTAATTTTTCACTATGAAAAGTGATGCTGGAAAGGAAAGTAGAAAAAAAAATGTAAGAAAACGTGAGTCGAAACTCAATAAGCAAGCTGCATATTTTACAGGCAATTCATTTTGTAGGCAATATTTTTCATTTAAAATATCTTAGAAAGCAATTTATACCTTTTGAAAAGGTATATCTTGAAAACATAGTCCTTGTACCTATCACAGATACGACACACATAATGCAATGTAAAACCGTGAACATGTCCTTCATAGGATGGAAGCTAGCTAGGCGACCATCCGTCCTTGTCTTCTCCCATCTCAGGGAAGGCGCCGCCGGCATTGGGCCTACTTAGCGACTTGGCCATACCAAAGGGGGACTTCGGTCCGCTTATACCTTTCAGATGGACCTAGTACTTTGTGCACATGAAACTTTCATAAAACCATATTTGACATGCTAGCATGATTTTTCATTTAGAAACTTAGAATCACATTGTTTTTCATAACATTTATCAAAGAAATTTCGCAAGATCATCTTGTAAATAAAAGAATCATTTCAATACATATTTAACTAAGGAATGACCATCCTTAAATACATTAGAAATAATTTCAATAATCAAGTCAAAAGAGTTAGAGCAAAAGTTGCATTTATTTACAACAATTTAGAAAACAAAATTATTTAGAAATTTGCTTGCTTACCTGTCTCACTTTAGCTTTCCGAGTCTGTCTTTTCTTTGCCCTTGCCTACATGAGAATGATATAACATTTATATATTTCTTTTTCTTGCATCCAACTTAGTTTTCCAACCCATTTTCATTAACATACATAATCCATTTGACTTCTCAAGTCGTTATACATATATAGTACATACTTGTGCATTACGTTGGCTATTACACATCATATTTAATCCCATAAGTAGGATAATCATTCAATCACTTAATAATCATTCAATAATCATCATTTAAAGGTTCATTATCCTCCATACACCATTTTTCACTTATTTTCCAAAATTTTACACATCGGTGCTCATTTTAAGCACACGTTGTTGCCTTAAGCCTCATTAATTAATCCCAAAATTTGAAATTAAAATCATGCATCTGAACAGATGTATATTCATGAAATTTATCATATTTTCATGCATTTTTGCACATAATCAATTTACATAAGTCATTTACCACTTATGCATGTCCATCCTTCCACATATATTCATTTCACAACACATATATGATGCATTTCATAAAATTTTCCAAATCAGCAACTTGGTCCATATTTCAGCATGATTAGCATCCTTAATTAATACTTTATTTAGGGTATTTTTATGGAATTTTAATCCACTAATCATAGGTTCCCAAAACAGCAACTTTGGAACCCGTTTTTCACACTTTCAACGTATCTTTCGATACTTAACCTAAAACAGTTTTATAATTCCGAATTTTCAGCAATTAATCCAAATTTTCCTAACCCAAATCTAGGGTATTAACACATATTTAACATCCATAATTTAACTCCTCTCACAACAGCAACTTTCATGTACATATTGGGTATCTTTCTCACCCCATTTTTCATGTTCCTACTTAGGCCCTAAAATTCCAGATTTAAGGCAAGGTTAATTCATTCATTTTGGTCATTCGAAGTACCCTAAATTTAGAGTAATTTACCCTCTAAATCATCCATAATTCACTTAAGCATACTTATACAACATACATGTCACCATAAACATGGAAATCGAGTCATATACATAACCTTAAATTCCATTCTTTCTAAAATTCATATCTTAGGCTTAAATCAACATATATATTTCACTAAAGCATGATTTATAACCTAAACATGATACTAGTCCAAAAAATTAACTTAACATATGTATTTTGGATATTTCAAGTTAGGTTTTCAACCCATATTCCATTCTAATCTCCATTCCAACTTCATAAATCATTGGAATTCATATATGTCTCTTAATACTCATTCAATATTTAATCAAATGGCATGTTAAATCACCTTTTAAGGAAAATTTATGAATAAAATTCATATCCAAAAACTTGAGATAGAAAACTTAGAATCAAAGGGTTTAACTCATCACATATACTTACTTGATTGTTGCAACTTAACCCTAATCAACTCAAGCTTAATTTCTCCTTCTTTTTCCTTTTCTTTTTCCTTCTTTTTTTATCCTTTTTTCTTCCTCCTTGCTGGGATTCCCTTATGTTGGTCCCGAGTTAATGGCAATTACCTAAGAGGGGAGGGGTGAATTGAGCATTTAAAATTTTTCACTTTAAACAAAAACTTTACCCTGATTCAGTTTAGTCCCCTTTAATGAAACAAATGGAAAGCAATAAGATAATAAAAGCGGAAATAAAAGTCAATGGACAAGGTTTTATAGTGGTTCGGGCAACCTTCCCCACTTCACTCTTCCAAGCTCACACCTCTTGTGACTTGGGTTCCACTATGTATTTCACAAATACAACTAGAGCCTATGCTCTCTTCTAGATTCCAGCTCTAGGGGGCATAAACAACACACAACACAAGTATGTGATGAGTTCCACTCCAGTCACATACTACTTTGCTTATACTTGATCTTAGTTACCGAAACTAAATCAAGTTCAATACAACAAGAAAGAATTAAAGAAGATTTCTACACGTTACTGATGTTTAGAGGCAGATTTAGCGCGGAGAAGAACTTGTGAAGTAGTCTGAATGATTCAGCAAGCAGCTCTTGACAGTTTGAATGCAAAGTTCTTCTTCTAGATGTTGGCTTGATCACTTAATGCTCTTAGGAATGGGAGTTGTGCTCAATCAATGAAGTTTTCAGCTACCCTCCATGTCTATCTTGAATGCCTTATATAAATGACGAGGGTATTCAAACGTTTGGAAGTAGGTGGCGCGCATTGAATGCCCCAACGTTCGAAAAAATTTCGACCGTTGCAACCAAAGTCGCAGGTGGAGTCGACTTTGGTGCGACTTCGCCCAAGTCGTATGCTGGAGTCGACTTCGGGTGCGACTTCAGCTTTCAGCAAATACTTTAAGTTCCATTCCAGGTCAACTTGGTCCTGGACTTGACCCAAGTCGCAGGTGAAGTTGACTTCGGGTGCGACTTCACTTCCTTAGCTTGCTAGTTGAACTTGAAATTCTTGGAGATGACTTTGGTCACTTAAATTTTTTCAATTTAAATGTTCTTCCCTTGATTTATATTACTTGTAACTCAATATATTCATTCTTGCTTGAAATCCTTTAATTCCATGACTTGAAATCTTGAATACTTGAATCTTGGAGTTGATGAAAATGTCCAAATGTGTGTTCTTGATCCAAAATGATGAATTTATGTAACTTGGCTTGTTTTGGACTTGATTTGTTCTTCATTTGATCCAAGTTGAATGTTTGGGTTGACTTGGTCTTCAACTTCACTCAGGTCGAATGTCAAGTCAACTTGGTCTGCGACTTTGGTCTTCAAAACCTGTGCTGGTCAATTGAAGTCGATGCTGGAGTCGACTTGGTCTGCGACTTCACCCAAGTCGCATGCGGAGTCAACTTCGTTTGCGACTTCGGCAGTTTTGCTCCCCAATTTCAATGCTTGACAAAAATCGGCCTTTGAAGTCGATGCTGGAGTCAACTTGGGGATCGACTTGGCCTAAGTCGATGCCTGAGTCAACTTGGGAATCAACTTGACCTGTCATGCTTCATATTTTTCATTTTTACATCCTTAAACATTGCACAAAACATATTAGTAGCCAAAACTTACTCAAATTGATTTGTTAATCATCAAAACATGGACTTGGTTTATTTTTCCATTGATTTCAACGCATATTTCCAACAATCTCCCCCTTTTCGATGATTGACAAAACTGATTTGAGTACATACCTTTCAATGTCTTTAAAACATGTCATTTTATCTTGTTTTGGTATTTATTGGATAATCATGGGTCTTTTGCATTTTGAACTTATCATACATATTCCATTTTCAACATTTCTAATAATTTACAAGTTAAAATCATTCATATAAGCATTTCATCATTCATTCAACTATTTCGGTTTCATACAAAAACAGAACATACTTTTCATATGCAAACCTATATACAAGCTGCCCAACCCGAGACTCAAATCTTAATCTATTCTCCTCCTTTTTATCAATTGATCAAAAATAGGGTCATGAGCTCCTCAGGGACAACCTATGGTGGAGTGGGTTGCTCCTCTAGTGATGGCGGGGGCTACTCCCCCTGAACCTGTGCTCCCCCTCGACTTGGACTTTACTAAGTTCATTTATCCTATCTTATTGTTCCTAATTTAACTCAATCATCCCCATATCATTTCTAATTTTATAAAATGATTCTTTTGCTAGAGGTTTGGTGAATATATCTGCAATTTGATCTTCTATTTTCACATATTCCAAACAGATATCATGATTTTCTACATGTTCTCTGATAAAATGATGTCTTAGGTCTGTATGCTTGGTCATAGAATGCAGTACTGGATTTTTAGTTAAACATATTGCACTAGTTTTATCACATCTAATAGGTATATCTTTGAATTTCATGCCATAATCCCTAAGTTGTTGTTTCATCCAAAGAAATTGGGCACAACAGCTCTCGACGGCAATGTATTCGTCTTCCGCGGTGGATAGAGCAACACTAATTTATTTTTTTGAAAACCATAAAACCAGCATGTTTCCAAGAAACCAACATGTTCCACTAGTGCTTTTTCTATCTACCTTGTAACCGGCAAAATCCGCATCCAAGTAGCCGATTTGATCAAAATTAGAACTCTCTGGATACCAAAGTCCTATGTTGGTAGAATCTACTAAATATCTGAAAATTCTTTTTACAGCTACCAAATATGATTCTTTTGAACATGATAGAAATCTAGAGCACATACAAACACTAAGTAGTATATCTGATCTAGAGGCAGTTAAATATAATAAAGAGCCTATCATGCTCCAATATAAATTTAAATCAACAGATTTACCTTTCTCATCTTTGTCAATTTTAATGGTTGAGCTCATAGGCGTGTTTGCCCCTTTGCTATTTTTCATGCCGAACTTCTTTAACATTTCTTTGACATACTTGGACCAGTTTATGAAGATCCCTTCACTTAGTTGCTTAATTTGCAGTCCAAGGAAGAAATTCAACTCCCCCATCATACTCATCTCAAATTCCTTCTGCATAAACTCAGAAAATTCTTGACAAAAGATCTCATTAGTAGCACCAGAAATAATATCATCTACTGTGGAACCCCAACCTAAGTAGGATTCAATATATGCATTGAATATTTACATGTAATTTATAAGTGAATTTATTGAATTATGAATAATTTTGTGATTTTGCTAAACTATGATAATTAGGGCTAAGGATTATCAATGATGATTCGAGTGATCATTATAAGCTAATGTGGGACAAAGGGATTAGAATAATTTTTTGGTGATTAAAATACACCAATACATCATGAATAATCATTTTAGATTATTTGATATGGATTATGAGAATTTAAAAGGATAATTCTCAAGTTAGTAAAGAAAACCCTAGAAAATTCATAACTTGTTGCCCATAAGGCGGATTAATATGAAAATTGAGATGGAAGCACATAATTTCGTTCTTAATCACATGGGAAAGTTAGATTATGAAAATTTTGATGATAATTGATCATCACCGTCCAAAATTTAAAACGATCATAACTTGAGCTAGAAAAATCGGATTGAGATGAAATTTGAAGTGGATGGTTAAAATTATGAAATCAAGGTTTTGGAAGGATTTGATCATGAAAATGATTAAGGGATTAAGCTTGCACGAAATTGTGATTAGATATTTTGACTTTTCAAACTAAAAAGTAAATAGCATTTATGATGGAAATGAGTAAAATAATCTATTGCATAAAGATAAATTTGAGGTGTCAAGAGAGAGTAATTTGTAGGGTATTATGTAAATTACTAAAAATGAGAAAATCCCTGCAATTATCTCTTAATTAAATGCATAATTAAATGGTGCAAAAGGAGCATGGAATAGGTGGTAGCTATGGACGTCCAAGCAGCCCCTAAAGTGGATTTTGTGAAATATTTTTATAATAAAATAAATACCTAAAGTCAACTATGAGTTAATGAGGATAATTTTTCATTAAATTAAAGTGAAATTCGGATCTAAAAGGGCAAATCTGGACCGTTGAATGCGAAAAGCAAAAATGGACAGCTTGGATTGATTCTATCTTAAGCAGATTTTGGTTTAATAAAAAAATGGTAAAAATATTTTTTATGGCTGTGAATTAACCATCACATTAGGGGGATAAGCACATATTAATTATCTATGGAAAATACAGCACAAGTGGGGCCTACAAGCTGGAAAATCCTGCTCTATTAAGGGGGCACGTCCATGTATGAGAGAAGGGATTTGGAAACTTTTCTAAGTGCTGAAACTTGCACCCCAAGGCGGCAGCTCACATCAAATACCTAGGCCACCAAGGAGGAAGAAAAGAGAAGACAACAAACGAGAAAGGAGGGATTACCCATTTAATCAAGTAAGTATATGATTATTTTGATTTTATACCTCAAATCTGAAAATTTTATGATGTTGTAAACTAAAATATGAAAAGGATTGTAAATGGATGAATTCTAGCATGAAAATTTTTTGGAAGAATAATTATGGATCTATTAAAGAAAGACCAAATATTTAATATCACAGGAAAAAAATAAAATTTAGGTTTTAATGGGTATAAATATGCCTCATAATTCACGTGATTAAGGCTGACCCTAAACTCCCAACACTGTCCAGCACAATGAAAATGCAAAAATAAATATATTATTTTAATATTTCGTGATGAATATTTTTATGACAGTTAATTCATGTATTTATTAAGGTATTATATAAATTTCATATTAAAATGACTTGATTTGATATTAATTCAAGTTTTTGATAATTTAGTACGCCTGATTTCAACATATGTGGATAGTTGGAGAAAAAAATCAAAAAGAAATATGAAACCTATGTAGAAATGATCCAGATTTATATATATATATATATATATATATATATATAATAGCCTAGATTTGGGTTAGCAAAAGTTGGATTAATTTCTGAAATTTCGGATTTATGAAACTGTTTAGAGTTATGTGTCAAAAGACACGTTAAACGGGTGAAAATGGGTTCCAAAGTTGCTGTTTTGGAAACCTATGATTAGTGGATTAAAAATCCGTGAAAATACACTAAATAAGTGTTAAAATAAGTGTATAATCTTTTTGAATTAGAGGACAAGCTGTTGATTTGAAAATTTTTAAGAAATATATGAATTAGACGCTGTTAGACGCACATATGTGAAGCAGTGCACATGATAAGATGATAAATGCATTATGTAAAATATTAAAATGCAAAAATATGTTAAAATATGATGAAAAAACATGAAATGAATTTCTGAATTGATAATATCAAATTTTGAGATTAATATATGAGAATGTAATATGTGGCGTAATGAATTATTGAGATACATAAATGTGTAAAATATGTATGCCCGACTTGGAGATTAGGCGGGTTTTGAATATTTATGAAAATGGGTTGGAAAAATAAGTGAATGCAAGCAAATGGAATTTACATGAATGTTATATCATTCTACATGTATAGGCAAAGGCAAAGAAAGGGTTGACCCGGGAAGCTCACGTGATCAAGGTAAGCAAGCGAACTTTCCAAAATATTGATTTCCTCCTATGTTTTGAAAATAATAGCTTAAATAAAATGCCTTAAGGATTGTTTCATGGGAAACAAGCAATGCTTCTTAAAATAATTATTTTATCACAACTGTTGCCAAGATTGGAAATGCTTATATCAATGATTTTAAAGAGTTTGCTTACAAGTAAGCAAGCGAGCTTTCCAAAATATTATTTCAAAGGAATTTTATGGAATTTATGAACTTGCTTTAATAAGTTGATTTCATAGTTGCTTACAAGATAAGTAAGTGAATTTTCAAGCATAATGTTTATAATCAAGTATTAAAATTACTTGATCATGTTTATATTAATGATGTCGAGAATTGCTTATAGAGTAAGCAAGCTCAGTTCTTGAAAATATGATGTGGGTTTTAAGATGGTTTTAATATAAGCAAGTTCATACAAGTGTGGTTTACAAAGAGTTTTATCTTGAAAGAGTTTAACTCTTTCATAAAATGATATTCCAAAACAAACCTTGGAAATTCTATTTCCAAGGAGTTTTATTGAAAAATGTAATTCTTTACAAAATGGTTTCTAGAAATAAATAGATGTTTTGAAATGGTTTCCATTGAATGTCATAAATTGAATTTATATACGTGTTTTGAGATTTATGTAGGTATTTTGAAATAATCTATCAAGGTGCTTTTCAACTCTTAGAGTTGTAACACTTTGAAGATGCTTTACTCTAATGTTCTAAAAAGATTTAAGGATGGCCAGTCCTACAAAATGATTTGGTGGATTTTTATGTTTAAATAATGATCAAAAGATTATGCAAACTCCTCTATATATAAAAATAACAAGGAAGTGACGCGGATAAAACAGATAATTCCATTACAGTGGATGGAGGTGAGTTGCATATGTTTTGCTCATAAAAATATTATGAAGAAAAGTTTTGTCTCCGCGAGTTTTGAATTAGTTCAAAAGCTTCTAAAAATGAGAATTTCAAAAGTTGTTTAGCAAATCATTAAAGTTTTGCAAAATATTATCTTCTCAAATATTTCAAATGTTTCGTAAAATGGATTTATCAAAACATTGCTAAACTCTTTAAGGGTGGTCATCCTAACATCAGGATTCGAAAATAATTTACAAAAATGTTTTATTTTCAAAACAAACCCGCCCAGTTCTCAATTTGAGAAGGGCATAGTCTATGGACTGAGTGGTTTAAAATATTTTATTTTCTTTTCAAAACAATCATGCCCAGTTCTCAATTCGAGAAGGGCATAGTCTGCAGACTAAGTTGGCTTTATACATATCAAGCTGAGGCTTGAAAAAGGGCACAGCCAAATGACTGTGCTAAGTTTTGTAAAAATCATTGTTAGCATACGAGTGTGCGCAAAACGATGTACTAGGCTCATGGTTGAGGCGGTTATGGACCAAAATGGTCGAGAATCAGAGCTCACCTCTACCTGTAGCCGAGTCGCTTAGGGAAGGCTGGAGGCCGGCGGCGCCCTCTCTGAAATGGGAGTAAGGTCATGAGCAGACGCCTAGCTCACGTGCTGTCTCATGAAAGATTTCATTCCTAGGGAAGGATGATCACTTGTTAAGTGTCACCAACCTGAGGTTCAGAGACATAAATCCATATATTTTTGTAACATACATATGTTTCCTATGTTTTAAAAAGTCCCAAAATGGGCACCTACTCTGTTTGGTTTTAAATGGATTTGTGTTGACTTTAAATGGATTTATATTTAGTTTTCAGAAGATACCGAAAAATATTTTAGGACATGAATATGTCTGCCATATTGGTCTAAAAAGGGTTTGGTATCTTATATGCGGGTTAAAAGAGGCTTATATGGAAAAATATTTTTGGACGTAAGAATGTCCGCATAGATAAAAGATTTCTATGCATATGCATTGCTTTTGAAGGGTTATACAGAAATTTAAATAAATGATGTTTTGAGACAAGTAAATGTCCTCATGAGCAAAAGGTTATAAGAAAAATATTTTAGGATATATAATTGTCCTCATTCCATATGAAAAATATTTTTGGACATAGACATGTCCTCATGATAGATGAAAACTATTTTCGGACAAACAATTGTCCCCATGAAAAATGGTTTAGATGCATAGACATCACCTTTGAAAATCCTCGAAATGGGGACATGCACTAAGTTTTATGAGTGTATTATATAGAAGATTTCTATAAAAGGTTTCTTCCTATTGGTAGTTGATCACTTGATAAGTGTCTCCTACCTAATGGGCAAGGGATGCATTTAAATGAAAAAATGATGCTTGTTTACTGAGTTTATCACTCACATTTTGTTTTGCCAACCTTAGACAGGTTTAAGGCTCGAGGGAAGGAGCAAAGCTAAAAGGTATCAGTATGTTTGAAGAATAGATGGTTGAATGTATTGCTTATAATGAAATGGGATTGATTATGTATGATGTAAATGTTGGAAACAATAGTTAAAACAAAACAAAATTGACCAAAGCATAAGTTTTGATGATTAACAAATTCAAATTTGAGTATAAATTGATTACTAATGAGTGTGATGAATGTTTTAAGGAATGAAAATCAGCCAAGTCGATTCCCAAGTCGACTCGGACTTCAACTTAGGGTGAAGTCGATCTCGAAGTCGACTCCACATTCGACTTCAACATGTACCTGATGGACAGATTTGAATTTTGAAGGTGAACAGCTGAAGTCGCAGTCGAAGTTGACTCCACTTGCGACTTGGAAGCCAAGTCGCAAACGAAGTCGACTCCAGTATCGACTTGAAGATATACATTTCCTTCCAGCGTTGATTTTGAGACAAAACATTCCGAAGTCGCAGTCGAAGTCGACTCCAGAATGCGACTTGGGCGAAGTCGCAGACGAAGTCGACCCCAAGATCAACTTGAGTTTCTCAAGTCTAAGCCAAAAGCTCAAGCACATTTCAAGATGAAGACAACTCAAGATATGAAGACTAATATAATTTTAAAGCGAGCAAGATACATGAATTCATTCCAAATGAAAGAAGATTTGACCATACAAGTTTTCAAGTTCTCCAAGAATCACAAGGTTTTCAAGATTTGAAGCCAATCCAGAATGAAAATAATGTTTCTATTATTAAAGGAAAGTAGCTAAGCAAACAAGAGGTGAATCAACAAGGATCAAACTGTTTTGGCACAAAAACTGGTCAAGTCGCATCCCAAGTCGACTCCAAGATCGACTTGAGGCCAGGTCTGAAACCAAGTCGACCCAGAACTCAGACTTGGAAACTGAAGAGCTGGCGAAGTCGCAGACGAAGTCGACTCCAGCATGCGACTTGGGCGAAGTCGCAGACGAAGTCGACTCCACCTGCGACTTGGGAAAGTAACGTTTGAATTTTCGAACGTTGGAACATTTATTGCGCGCCAACCACTTGTATAACGTTCAAATTCTTCCCTCCTCTATAAATAGACACTCAAGCAAACGTGGTTACACACAAGAAAGAGTCTAAAAAGAGGAAAGAAGTGCAAGCAAGAGTTCTTATTTGCTTTTCTCTAAATTTGAGTGATCTATACACTTTCAAAGGAAGAACAAGCTTCAAAATTGCAAGTTGCTTCAACGAAACACAACCGGTTGTTTCTACAGATTCTTCCTCAAGCTGAAACTTGCCTACACAACTCAGTAAAGTGTAGATCTTCCTTATTTTCACATTATTGTTTGTTTTTGGTGCTTGGTTTGAGTTTGGTGTATCAAACCAAGACGTTGCAAGTAGAGTTGTGATTGGAGTGTAACGTATCATCTACTTGTGTCAATTGTATATGCCCCCTAGAGCTAGAATCTAGAAGAGAGCATAGGCTCTGATTGTATATGCCCCCTAGAGCTAGAATCTAGAAGAGAGCGGAGACTCTAAGTGTATTCGCGGAATACATAGTGGAACCCAAGTCACAACGGTGTGTGAGCTTGGAAGAGTGGAGTAGGGAAAGATTGCCCGAACCACTATAAATCTTGTCTACTGCTTTTCTTTATTGCTTTCATTATCTTATTGCTCTCTATTTGTTTCAATCAAGGGGATTAAACTTTCAAGGGGTTAAGTTTTTAATTTACCAAAAAATTTTATAAGAACCCAATTCACCCCTCCCCTCTTTGGTAATTGCCATTAACTCGGGACCAACAAGTGGTATCAGAGCAGGTCTTTGAGTTAAACCAAAGAGATCTATTGACATGGCATCCCAATCGACTTCCGTTCCCGCATTTGCCGAAGGCCAATCATTTACTAGGCCACCATTGTTTGATGAGAACAATTTTGGATATTGGAAGCTACGTATGAAACAACTCATCATGGCTACAGATATGGACTCTTGGATTGCAATCCAAGACGGTGTGACTTTGCCTATTGATGAAAGAGCTTCCAAATGGGCCGATGAGGAAGTGAAAATTGTAAAGAGCAATGCCAAGGCTATGAATTCATTATTTTGTGCTCTTACGGCCTCCGAATATGATAGAGTATCCTCTTGTTTAACTGCCAAAGAAATATGGGTACACTAACTTCTATCTATGAAGGAACCTCTCAAGTCCAAGGGACGAGGAGAAACATTTTGATTGGAGAATTGGAAAATTTTAGGATGATAGAAACTGAAAATATTTTTGAAATATTTGCTAGATTTTCCAAGATTACTAATGCCTTGAAAGGGCTAGGGAAAGCAATTTCTGAATCTGAGCAGGTCATGAAGATTCTAAGGGCACTACCCGAATCATGGACTCCAAAAATTACGGCAATAGAAGAAGCTAAGGATCTTAACACGTTGAAGTTGGAAAATCTTATTAGCTCCTTAATGTCACATGAGCTGATCAAGAAAAGAAACGAAGATCATCACAAAAGGCAAAAGAGTCATTGCCTTAAGAGCCGCACAAGACTCGGACGACACCTCATCTTCACAAAATGACGATGAAATTGCCCTACTCACAAAATGATTCAGAAAATTTGTGAGGAAAGGCAGAAATTTTAAAAATTTTAAAGAAAGAAACTCCAAAGAGAAAAAGAAAGAAACAACAAAATGCTACCGATGTGGCGGTTCGGGACACATGCAAGCCCAATGTCCAACACCCGAAGAAAACAAGGCAAAGGAGCAAAGAAAAGATCGAGGCGACAACAAAAGATTTCAAAGAAACAAAGGAAGAGGCATGTACGTAAATGAAGAAGAATCTACAACGAATAGCTCCTCAAGTGAAGAATGCAAAGCAGATTGTGCAAGAATCTGTTGCATAGCAAATACCGACATATGCTTTGCAGCCACGGAAACCTTGGAGGATCAAGCTACTTCAACGGACTGCACAAGTAGTCAAGAGGTAGCCTCCAAACAGAAATCTTTTTCTACAAATGAATGTCTTAAATGTGCTGAATTAGAAGAACTTCAACAAACTTATGATTCACTATATGAAGAAATAAAGAAATTAGGAAATAAGTTTACAATAAAGAAAAGACAATGTGATGCAGTAATAATTGTAAATGGTAAACTTGCTGAAAAATTAGATAAATTAAAAAATGAAAAGAATACATTAGAAAATGAGTTAGAAAAACTTAAAAACGAAAATGAATCATTAAATGAATCTCTTGCCAAGTTCTCTAATCCAGGAGAAAATGTAAAAATGTTCTTAAAAATGACAACCCAAACTTGCAAAAAAGGACTTGGATACAATACATTTGAACAAACAAAGTCTAACGCTCCAAGAAATAATGTCAAACCCATTTATACTAAACCAAAGATAAATCGAGTAGCTTAGACCAAAAGACCAACTGAGGAACAAATTACCAAGTTGCTCCCTATTTCTAGACTTCCGAGAGCTTGTAACTTTTGCAACAAGTTAGGACATAAGGTCTATCAATGTAAATTAAGAAAACTGCAAAACCTTGGTGCTAAATTAGTTTGGATGCCGAAAAGCATTGGATTTCTGGTTTCAAAAATAGATCAACATAAACTCCAAAGGATAACTAACCCAAACGGACCCATAAAATGGATACCAAAAGGATGAGCTCCACTCAAATTAATTTTTGCAGGTATGTCTTAAAGCTAAGGCCAATAACGTATGGTTTATGGATAGCGGTGGCTCAAGACATATGACTGGAGAAAAAGGATTATTTCACCAGATCAACCCATGCAATGAAGGAACGGTAGCTTTCGGAAATAATGAAAAAGGTAAAATAAAAGGTAAAGGAAATATCTATGGTAGTTCAAATGCATGTATTGAAAATGTTCTATTTGTTGAAAGACTCAAACACAACCTAATGAGTATTAGTCAACTATGTGATAAAGGATATAATGTTGTATTTGAATCCTCTATATGTAATGTTATTGATGATGACGAGCACATAATATTTAGTGGCAAAAGACATGGAAATGTATATTTGGTTTGCCTTGATGACCTAGAAGGAAAATGTCTAATAGCCATAGAAAATGATCCATGGAAATGGCATACAAGGCTTGGACATATAAATATGTCAAATATTAAAATTTTATGGAAAAAGAATTTGGTACACGGCCTACCAAAGCTCAAATATGACAAAGATAAGATTTGTAAAGCCTGTCAACTATCTAAAAAACCAAAAATGTCATTTTCGACCAAACAGAAAATTTCAACAACTAGACCACTTGAATTGCTACATATGGATCTTTATGGGTCATCAGACATTTTAACTCTTAGTGGGAAAAAAGTATGTGTATGTTATTGTGGATGACTTTTCTAGATTTACTTGGATTATACTCTTAGCTAGCAAAGATGAATCATTTTCTATGTTTGTCTCATTTTCAACTTTGGTGCAAAATGAAAAACAAAGTTCGATCATTTCCATTAGAAGTGACCATGGTGGTGAATTTGAAAATACTCGATTCATAGAATTTTGCAATGAAAAGGGAATTCACCATACATTTTCTGCACCAAGAACTCCTCAACAAAATCGAGTTGTTGAAAGGAAAAACCGGACAATTCAAGAAATGGCTAGGATCATGCTAAATGAGAGTAAATTGTCCAAGAGATTTTGGGGTGAAGCTGTAAGTACAGCTTGTCATGTATTAAACCGAGTTACCATTAGAGCGATATTGAAAAAGACCCCATATGAACTTTGGAAAGGCAGGAAACTAAACATATCATATTTCCATACTTTTGGATGTATTTGTTATGTGTCAAATAATGGAAAAACAAATTTGGAAAAACTAGATGCCAAAAGTGATGAAGCTATTTTCTTGGGTTATTCATCAAATAGCAAAGCATATAGAATTTTCAACAAAAGAAATCAAACAATAGAAGAATCAATACATGTTGTTTTTGATGAATTTAACCAAACTCCGAGAAATGAGGATGAACTAAGTGACGCAGATGATACAAAAGCAAAACGAGGAAGAGGTAAGTGAAGGTAATGATTCCTACAAACCTCCAATTGATTTAAAGTTCAAAAATGCCCATCCAATTGAGCAAGTCATTGAAAATATTTATGAAGGAGTAAAAACTAGGAGATCAAAACAAAATATTTGTGGACAATATGCATTTGTGTCAAAAATTGAACCAACCACTATTGAACAAGCTCTTAATGATGAAAGCTGGGTTATTGCAATGCAAGAAGAGCTAAATCAATTTGAGAGGAATGATGTATGGCATTTAGTTCCTAGACCAAATGGTTATACCATTATTGGTACCAAATGGATATTTAGGAACAAATTGGACGAAAGCGGACTTGTAATTAGAAACAAGGCTAGATTAGTAGCCGAAGGGTATTCCCAGGAAGAAGGGATTGATTTTGAAGAATCATATGCACCTGTGGCTAGATTAGAAGCCATACGCATCTTACTAGCATTTGCTTCTCACATGAATTTCAAATTGTTTCAAATGGATGTGAAAAGCGCATTTTTGAATGGATACTTGAATGAAGAAGTATATGTTGAACAACCCCCTGGATTTGAAGAAAAGGATCAATCTAAATATGTTTATAAGTTGACCAAAGCATTATATGGACTAAAACAAGCCCCAAGAGCTTAGTATGAAAGGTTAAATAGATTTTTTATTGATCATGAGTTTCAAAAAGGGAAAGTTGATACTACTTTATTCATCAAATATAAAAGTAAAAACATCTTAATTGTACAAATCTATGTAGATGATATAATATTTGGAGCTACTGATGAAATTTTATGCCAAGAATTTTCTAAGATCATGCAGAGCAAATTTGAAATGAGCATGATGGGAGAACTAAATTTCTTTCTTGGACTGCAAATCAAGCAACAAAAGGAAGGAATATTCTTAAATCAGTCCAAATATGTCAAAGAAATGCTAAAGAAATTTGGAATGCAAAATGGTAAAGGAGCAAATACTCCAATGAGTTCAATAATCAAGATCGACACAGATGAAAACGGTAAATGTATCGATCAAAAGCTTTATAGAAGCATGATGGATCATTGTTATATTTAACTACTTCTAGACCAGATATTCTGTTTAGTGTTTGTATGTGTTCTAGATTCCAAGCATGTCCTAAAGAATCACATCTATTGGCTGTAAAAAGAATTTTTAAATATTTGATAAATACTACTAATCTTGGACTGTGGTATCCAAAGGGGTCAACATTTTACTTAATCGGATATTCGGATGCGGATTTTGCCGGATACAAAGTAGATAGAAAAAGTACTAGTGGAACCTGTCAATTCCTTGGAAATATGTTGGTTTCATGGTATTCAAGGAAACAAACCAGTGTTGCTCTATCTACTGCAGAAGCCGAATATATAGCAGTCGGAAGCTTTTGTGCCCAACTACTTTGGATGAAACAACAATTGAAAGACTATGGTATTGATTATTACAATATTCCTATTAGATGTGATAACACAAGTGCTATATGTTTAACAAAGAATCCTGTACTGCATTCAAGAACCAAGCATATAGATGTAAGATATCACTTTATTCGAGAACATGTTGAGAATCAAGATATTTGTTTAGAATATGTGAAAACTGAGGATCAAATTACTGACATCTTTACTAAGCTATTAGCAAAGGAATCATTTTATAAAATTAGAAATGATATGAGGATGATAGAGTTAAATTAAGAAAAATTATACATGAAAATCAAATCTGAAAAAGTCAAAAATCATAAGCCAAGTCGACTCCGTGGGAGCCAAGTCGACTTGGGAAAGTGAAGTCGACTCCGCCTCTAAGGCGAAGTCGACTCCGAGGGACCGAAGTCGACTTCGCCTAGGGAAAAGTCGACTCCGCGCGCAACCGTCCGCCTTCCCTTTCTTCTTCCTCTCCTCCTTCTTCTTTCCCTGTTTTTCCCTCGCCGTTTCCCTTTCCAGCGCCTTTTTTCTTCTCCGGCGATTCTCTTTCTTCCTCTCTGATTCTCTGACATTCTCTGGCAGCATCTCCGGCTACATTATTTTTCTTCTCCCTGATTTTCTCTCCCTACTTTTATAATCCGACACTTTTTTCGGCACACCATCTCCGTTCTCCTCTTCTTTCTATTTTTCCGGCAACTCCGGCAATTGCCTCAATCTGTCTATGTGACTTGATCCTCGTCTATCTGCCCCTTTTTTCTTTCTCGGTCTTTCTCTCTCATTATCATCCCTGTCTATCATCTTTCTCTCTTCATTTCTCTCTTCTACCTCTCTCCCTCTCAGATTCTCTCCTTTTTTCCTCCCTCTGTCCTCTCTCTTCTCTCAATTTTTTCTCTATAATCTCAACTCTCTGTCTCAGCCTTTACTCTCTCATTTGCCTGTCTGCTTCTCTTCATCTCAGTCTCTCTTTTTCTACCTTCCTAAACCCAAATCAATGGCTCCAAAGTCCAGACCTCCCAAGCTAGCTGTGTCAAAACCATCCCTCAAACTAGTTCCCAGACAGCCTACATCCCATACTGACGACGAAATGCTTAGGAAACAACGCACTTCCTCAAAACGAGCCTGGGAAGAAGCATCCACTTCCACTGGCCGCCGAGTATGCTTTCAAACAGGAACTCCGTCAACCACAGCTGGTCGTGAGGAACAACCCCAAACCTCACACAACGCTCAATCTGGGGCAAGAAGAAAAGGCAATATTGCTGGGAAAGCTCAAGTGCTGAAGATGCCGACTACGTATTTCAAAACCGAACTCCAGCACAGTCGATTCTACAAGCACTTCTACGAACGGAAGGTATTCATTCCTAAGATCATTGATTTCAAGTTTCTGAAAGATTATGGGTCAAATATAGAAGATCTATTGGAATTTCAAGGTCGGACCAAGCTACTAAAGGAAGATGAAAGGGTCTATCCAGATCTAACCAGGATCTTCTGTTACTTATGGGATGAGGAATATTACAGTAGTTTTGTAAAAGGAGTTAGCATGTTCTTTGGAATTGGAGTAACTCCGAGTTTGGAAGAAGCAATGATCAACATCGGACAGATACTTGAGGTACCACATGTAGATTAGCCACTCCCTGCAGACCTTTCACTTGATCAGATATACAATCAGCTCACTCGGAGCAATAAATATCATCCAGGGATCAAGTTTCTACATTACATGGATCTGTCTCCAAGGCTGCGAGTTCTACGCCTGCTGATAGCCCACTGCATCTATCCTAAAGGCGGAGGAAGAAATCAGCTGAATCCTCAAGAAGCCGGGATTCTATGGAAGATCGTGAACAGGGTCAAAGTAAGTCTTCCTTGTTTGTTCATAGAAGCTCTCAGCTGCAGAAAGGACAATCCACGGGGTGTTCTACCCTACGGCACCTGGATCACGAAGATATTTGAGCATTTTGGAGTGGATATTGAAGGCGAGCCCTTCGAAGTACTGAAATCCACTAATGCAATCAACAAGGCATTGATCCAGAGAATGAAGATCAATGTGCATGAACTCAGGGCCGAAGCAGAAGCTCCTGAAGAGGAAAGACGAGCACATACTGAGGTGGAGCAGCCTCCAGAAATACCACCTGCTCCACCACAGGATATTCCTGAAAAGCCCGCCTCTCCTATGTCACATGGATCCTTCTCTCCATAGGGATCAGCCATTCCAGATCCGGCACCTCAACCTTCATCCCAGGAGACAACTCTACAGACTATTCGAGATGAAATAGCTGCCCTACGAGAAGAAATGGGTCAACAGGAAAACAGAATTACTAGTCTCATCTTCGGGGTCCTCACAGCTATCATGGATATGCATTCCTGATAAGATCGTATCGATCGGGAAATGCGTACTATCCGGTACCATCTCGCATCTGGGCGTCATCGTAATCAGCCCATACCTGAACTAGATCCGTTTGAATCCGGATCAGTTCATAGAGATCCAACCCCCGCACCTGTTTCATCCTTCTACTCGTCTGCTCATGTTCGACCCGTCAAACCTACTCAATCTTCATATCCCATTTCCAAATTTCAATTCACCAAATCCTTGGTAATTGAATCTCATTTTGAGTGATTGACAAAAAGGGGGAGATAGGATAGAGTTTGTTTTGAGTGAGTTTTAGGACATGACATAGGTTTTAGAGTATTTTTGGGTTGGGTAACTTGTATATAAGTTTTCTTTTTGCTTTACATTGTAATCTGTATGAATCATGACGATATGAAATATGTTTTATGCTCTAATGTTTGTTTCATGCTCTATTTGAAAGATATTTGATGTTCTATTTTGGAAACTATATGAATGTGATTTTCTTGAAAGGTACAAACTCAAATTAGTTTTGTCAATCATCAAAAAGGGGGAGATTGTTGGAAACAATAGTTGAAACAATAGTTAAAACAAAACAAAATTGACCAAAGCATAAGTTTTGATGATTAACAAATTCAAATTTGAGTATAAATTGATTACTAATGAGTGTGATGAATGTTTTAATGAATGAAAATCAGCCAAGTCGATTCCCAAGTCGACTCGGACTTCGACTTAGGGTGAAGTCGATCTCGAAGTCGACTCCACATTCGACTTCAACATGTACCTGATGGACAGATTTGAATTTGGAAGGTGAACAGCTGAAGTCGCAGTCGAAGTTGACTCCACTTGCGACTTGGAAGCCAAGTCGCAAACGAAGTCGACTCCAGTATCGACTTGAAGATATACATTTCCTTCCAGCGTTGATTTTGAGACAAAACATTCCGAAGTCGCAGTCGAAGTCGACTCCAGAATGCGACTTGGGCGAAGTCGCAGACGAAGTCGACCCCAAGATCAACTTGAGTTTCTCAAGTCTAAGCCAAAAGCTCAAGCACATTTCAAGATGAAGACAACTCAAGATATGAAGACTAATATAATTTTAAAGCGAGCAAGATACATGAATTCATTCCAAATGAAAGAAGATTTGACCATACAAGTTTTCAAGTTCTCCAAGAATCACAAGGTTTGCAAGATTTGAAGCCAATCCAGAATGAAAATAATGTTTCTATTATTAAAGGAAAGTAGCTAAGCAAACAAGAGGTGAATCAACAAGGATCAAACTGTTTTGGCACAAAAACTGGTCAAGTCGCATCCCAAGTCGACTCCAAGATCGACTTGAGGCCAAGTCTGAAACCAAGTCGACCCAAAACTCAGACTTGGAAACTGAAGAGCTGGCGAAGTCGCAGACGAAGTCGACTCCAGCATGCGACTTGGGCGAAGTCGCAGACGAAGTCGACTCCACCTGCGACTTGGGAAAGTAACGTTCGAATTTTCGAACGTTGGAACATTTATTACGCGCCAACCACTTGTATAACGTTCAAATTCTTCCCTCCTCTATAAATAGACACTCAAGCAAACGTGGTTACACACAAGAAAGAGTCTAAAAAGAGGAAAGAAGTGCAAGCAAGAGTTCTTATTTTCTTTTCTCTAAATTTGAGTGATCTATACACTTTCAAAGGAAGAACAAGCTTCAAATTGCAAGTTGCTTCAACGAAACACAACCGTTTGCTTCTACAGATTCTTCCTCAAGCTGAAACTTGCCTACACAACTCAGTAAAGTGTAGATCTTCCTTATTTTCACATTATTATTTGTTTTTGGTGCTTTGTTTGAGTTTGGTGTATCAAACCAAGACGTTGCAAGTAGAGTTGTGATTGGAGTGTAACCAATCATCTACTTGTGTCAATTGTATATGCCCCCTAGAGCTAGAATCTAGAAGAGAACATAGGCTCTGATTGTATATGCCCCCTAGAGCTAGAATCTAGAAGAGAGCGGAGACTCTAAGTGTATTCGCGAAATACATCGTGGAACCCAAGTCACAACGGTGTGTCAGCCTGGAAGAGTGGAGTAGGGAAAGATTGCCCGAACCACTATAAATCTTGTCTACTGCTTTTCTTTATTGCTTTCATTATCTTATTGCTCTCTATTTGTTTCAATCAAAGGGATTAAACTTTCAAGGGGTTAAGTTTTTAATTTACCAAAGAATTTTATAAGAACCCAATTCACCCCTCCTCTCTTGGGAAATTGCCATTAACTCAGGACCAGCAGTAAATAGATAAGTGATTATGTATAAAATTCTATGTGAATTTCTATTTATGAATATATATGCTGCCTATAATATGAAAGTAAAGATACTTGTATGACAAATTTTATGATGATGTGGATGATTCCACTATGGTTTATGACAAGTATGAGCTTATATGATGAAAGAAAAGAAAAGAAAATTTTGGACGGGATCAAATTAAGAACCCGCCGCGTGTTCCGGGCAACAAACTTGATCACATTTACCAATTGAAAGTAGATCTTGAGGTAAGGTTGTGACGCTCGAGTCGGGTGCGCCACAGAAGTTGGTATCAGAGCAAGGATTGGTAAATAGGCGGGAGATGGAGAAACTAAAGGATGATGAAAGGATAGATCTGATGCCACAGAGCGTGATATCAGAGCAAAGATTGGTAAAATGGCGTGGAAAGAAAGGATTTTACATCAAAGATCTAGATATCAGAGCAAGGATTGGTGAATAAGTATAGAAAAATGATGAAAGTGATAGATTGAAATTATAGGATATGTTTATGATGTGTTGATTTTAAGTTTGTATGAACATATGATGATTTGTCGTAATTATGTTGCAAATATAGCAAATTGCTATGACATTTTGATAGGTAGGTGATTCATAAAGGAAAAGTAATTTTCCATTATGAAAAAGTGATATTGAAAAGAAAAGTAGGAAAAAGTTAAATTTTCAAAAAAATATAGATAGAAGGTGGATATTTAAGGAATACATGTTATATGTAGTTCTAACTCCATCTTTTATGATTGATAGGATTAGTGATCTGAAGAGCTGCATCAAGGTGAGTTTGTAGTCAAGGAATCCTTCCTCAATGATTTGATAATTACATATTAAGAATTATGAATAATAAGAAACTCAAAAAAATTGGGAGTGGAAATAATGATAGGGATCCTATGTTGGTCCACAAAGAGTAGGAACAAGGATGTAAGTAAGAAGGGAAGCAAAAATGACCTTATTGATCTAGCATAAGCATTCTTACTAGATAGTACTTATGTAGTATGAAAGAGGCAGATGAAATTAACAAAAGTCTCTTTTAACTTTTGAAGGATAAAGGGACATATTATGTTTAGGTGTAAAAATACTTATAATATACAAGTGTAACCACTTGTATAATAAATGAATATGAAAAAGAGTAAAATACAAGTACAACTACTTGTATGATAACTATATATGAGAAAGAAAGAATTGTTACTAATTCTTTCTATTAAATATGATGGATGGATATAATAAGATGATAAGAAAATGTTACTAAAAAATAGTAGGAAATTGTTTATGATTGTATAGAAGGTATAAGTGGAATGGATGTGGTTATTATTAACCCTTCTGTTAAAATGATTTATTGAATATATTACAATATATGTTGTGATGAGATGAATAAAAAGTATATTGGTGTACTTATATATTTTTCTTATGTATAGAAAGGAATTATGCCTATCACAAGAGCGAGAGCTAGACTGAATAAAGGAAAGGCAGTGGCAAATGAAGAACCCGTAGATCAACGAGAAAAGGGTGAAACTAGACGTAAGTCTAAGCGACCAAGAAAAGGAGAGCAACTAAACTCAAGAACTTGTCAACAACGGGTAAATGTGAACCCAGAATTAAATGTTGAAGGTGGGACCGCTTCAGGTAACACTGTACAATTAGAATTAATAATGGAAAGGGTACTTACAGCTATAAAGGAAGCCGTCCAACAAGCTACCCAGAAATGGGCCTCTCAAACCGTAGGAATCATTCAAGATCTTTGGGAAAAGGCTCAACGGGATCAACCAAGAGGACAGGAAGAAATTAGGTCGATACAGGTCATACTTCCTAATCAAGTACCCAAACCTATAGGAGTTGACGACAATAGGATAGAAACACTAAAGACCCAAAAATCTCAACAAGAGAAAGAACAATTGGATCCTATTACTAAGAAACGAAATGTAGGAAAAGAAAGAATTAAGAAAATAGTGACAAGAGAAACGAAATCAAGGTGTAATAGGATATGTGCCCCAATTTGTGGGAATTGTCACAACCGTCACTTTGGAGGATGTTTAAAGGGTTCAAATAAATGTTATAAATGTGGTCAGGCGGGTCATGTGGTGAGAAATTGTAAAAATAGTGAGATATGGGAGAAACAATGTTTCAATTGTGGACATGTAGGACATATTGCCTTAAAATGCCCAAACAAGGTACAAAGAGCAATAGGACTTGGAAGATTGGTGCAAGAAAAGAAAGCTACAAAGGCTAAACGGCAGAAAAGCTCTACAAAGTTAGTGCAAATGCATGCATCGACTTACAATGAGTCACAAAATCAGGAGGAAAAGAAGATTACGGGTATGATTTATATTTTAAGAAATTTTATAGTAATATCGATTGAATTTGGTGTTACTTAGTCAATTGTAGTATACCGGCATGTAACCATTCATGCATTGCTAGTAAAAAGGATGGATAATATCATTATGTGGAATTTCCTGTTTATATGATGGTAAATATTAAGTGAAAATGAAGGACACGTTGGATATGCAGGCCATGACCCATAGGTCTGAAATAGATGGAGGAGAGGAAGTAAGTCTTAGAATTGGTCAACAAAATGACCAAGAGAAAAAAAAAGGAGAAATAGACTGGCACTAAGTGAGTCACAAGGATAGTGGAGAAAAGTATAAGTGTCCTGTCGCAGTATACCCAGTTAAAAATAGGTATAAAAAGGTATACAGATTATAAATGATATAAGTATGAGAAGAAGATGATGCACTGGCTCATAAAATAACCATTGTCTATTATTTAAAAAATAGACGGTTTCGGGACGAAACCTGTTATAAGGGGGGGAGGATTGTGGAACCCCAACCTAAGTAGGATTCAATATATGCATTGAATATTTACATGTGATTTATAAGTGAATTTATTGAATTATGAATAATTTTGTGATTTTGCTAAACTATGATAATTAGGGCTAAAGATTAGCAATGATGATTCGAGTGATCATTATAAGCTAATGTGGGACAAAGGGATTAGAATAATTTTTTAGTGATTAAAATACACCAATATATCATGAATAATAATTTTAGATTATTTGATATGGAGTATGAGAATTTAAAAGGATAATTCTCAAGTTAGTAAAGAAAACCCTAGAAAATTCATAACTTGTTGTCCATAAGGCGGATTAATATAAAAATTGAGATGGAAGCACATAATTTCGTGCTTAATCACATGGGAAAGGTAGATTATGGAAATTTTGATGATAATTGATCATCACCGTCCAAAATTTAAAACGATCATAACTTGAGCTAGAAAAGTCGGATTAAGATGAAATTTTAAATGGACGGTTAAAATTATGAAATCAAGGTTTTGGAAGGATTTGATCATGAAAATGATTAAGGGATTAAGCTTTCACGAAATTGTGATTAGAGATTTTGACTTTTCAAACTAAAAAGTAAATAGCATTTATGATGGAAATGAGTAAAATAATCTATTGCATAAAGACAAATTTGATGTGTCAAGAGAGGGTAATTTGTAGGTTATTATGTAAATTACTAAAAATGAGAAAATCCCTGCAATTATCTCTTAATTAAATGCATAATTAAATGGTGCAAAAGGAGCATGGAATAGGTGGTAGCTATGGACGTCCAAGCAGCCCCTAAAGTGGATTTTGTGAAGTATTTTTATAATAAAATAAATACCTAAAGTCAACTATGAGTTAATTAGGATAATTTTGAATTAAATTAAAGTGAAATTTGGATCTAAAAGGGCAGATCTGGACCGTTGAATGGGAAAAGCAAAAATGGACAGCTTGGATTGATTCTATCTTAAGCAAATTTTTGGTTTAATAAAAAAATGGTAAAAATATTTTTTATTGCTGTGAATTAACCATCACATTATGGGGATAAGCACATATTAATTATCTGTGGAAAATGCAGCACAAGTGGGGCCCACAAGCTGGAAAATCCAGCTCTATTAAGGGGGTACGTCCATGTGTGAGAGAAGGGATTTGGAAATTTTTCTAAGTACTGAAACTTGCACCCCAAGGAAGAAGCTCATGTCCCAACCCTAGGCCACCAAGGAGGAAGAAAATAGAAGAAAATAAAGTGGAAAATGAGGGATTACCCATTTAATCAAGTAAGTATAAGATTATTTTGATTTTATACCTCAAATCTGGAAATTTTATGATGTTGTAAACTAAAATATGAACGGGATAGTAAATGGATGAACTGTAGTATGAACATTTTTGGAAAGAATAATTATGGAGTGATTAAGGAAAGAAAAAATTTTCATCTTAGAATGATAATCCAGTTTGAAATTAAAAATCCAAGAATATTAACCTCTATAGGGTAAAATGGGTGACAGGATCAGCTGTAGAAAATGATTTTTAATTTTTATAAAAGGAATTTCAGGATGAAAATTTTAAAGAATATGTAATAAATATTTAGTATCACAGGAAAAAAATAAAATTTAGGTTTTGATGGGTATAAATATGCCCCATAATTCACGTGATTAAGGCTGACCCTAAACTCCCAACACTATCTAGCACAGTGAAAACGCCAAAATAAATATATTATGTTAATATTTCATGATGAAATTTTTATTCCAGTTAATTCATGTAGTTATTAATTTATGATAGAAACTTCAGATCAAAATGACTTGATTTGATATTTATGTAAGTTTTATAGAATTTTGTACGGCTGATTTCAACATATGTGGATAGTTGGAGAAATAAAACAGAAATATGACACCTATGTAGAAATGATCCAGATTTATATATATATTAATACCCTAGATTTGGGTTAGGAAAAGTTGGATTAATTGCTGAAATTTTGAATTTATGAAACTGTTTAGGGTTATGTGTCAAAAGACACGTTAAACGGGTGAAAATGGGTTCCAAAGTTGCTGTTTTGGAAACCTATGATTAGTGGATTAAAAATTCGTGAAAATAAACTAAATAAGTGTTAAATGAAGTGTATAAACTTTCTGAATTAGAGGAAAAGCTTTTGATTTGAAAAATTTTAAGAAATATATGAATTAGACGCTGTTAGACGCACATATATGAAGCAGTGCACATGATAAGATGATAAATGCATTATGTAAAAAATAAAAAAGCAAAAATATGTTAAAATATGATGGAAAAACATGAAATGCATTGCTGAATTGATAATCTCAAATTTTGGGATTAATATATGAGAATTTAATATGTGGCATAATAAATGATTGAGATACATAAATGTGTAAAATATGTATTCCCGACTTGGAGATTAGGCGGGTTATGAATATTTATGAAAATGGGTTGGAAAACTAAGCGAATGCAAGCAAATGAAATTTACATGAATGTTATATCATTCTACATGTATAGGCAAAGGCAAAGAAAGGGTTGACCCGGGAAGCTCACGTGATCAAGGTAAGCAAGCGAACTTTCCAAAATATTGATTTCCTCTTATGTTTTGAAAATAATAGCTTAAATAAAATGCCTTAAGGATTGTTTCATGGGAAAAAATAAATACTTCTTAAAATAATTATTTTATCATAAGTGTTGCCAAGATTGGAAATGCTTATATCAATGATTTTAAAGAGTTTGCTTACAAGTAAGCAAGCCAACTTTCCAAAATATTGTTGCAAAGGAATTTTATGGAATTTATGAACTTGCTTTAATAAGTTAATTTCATAGTTGCTTACAAGATAAGTAAGTGAATTTTCAAGCATAATGTTTATATTCAAGTATTAAAATTACTTGATCATATTTATATTAATGATGTGGAGAATTGCTTATAGAGGGTGTATTTGGGAATGGATAAAACTTTTAATGAAAAGTTTTAGAAAATAAAAGTTGTCAAATGATGTGATATGATAGGGGTAATGATAAAGAGTAAAGATGATAAAGTTAAAATATATAGGTTAATTGTGTGGGTAGTTGTGTAGAAATGATTGAAAAGTAAGGTAGTTGTATGGGAAAATGTGAAAAAATGATTAAAAAAATATTATAATTGTAGAAAGTGAAAAGTTTTAGATTGAAAAGTTTTAAGTTGACATTTTTTCTTCCTTGCCAAACACACCCAGAGTAAGCAAGCTCAGTTCTTGAAAATATGATGTGGGTTTTAAGATGGTTTTAATATAAGCAAGTTCATACAAGTGTGGTTTACAAAGAGTTCTATCTTGAAAGAGTTTAACTCTTTCATAAAATGATATTCAAAAACAAACCTTGGAAATTCTATTTCCAAGGAGTTTTATTGAAAAATTTAATTTTTTACAAAATGGTTTCTAGAAATAAATAGATGTTTTGAAATGGTTTCCATTGAATGTCATAAATTGAATTTATATACGTGTTTTGAGATTTATGTAGGTATTTTAAAATAATCTATCAAGGTGCTTTTCAACTCTTAGAGTTGTAACACTTTGAAAATGCTTTACTCTGATGTTCTAAAAAGATTTAAGGATGGCCAGTCCTACAAAATGATTTGGTGGATTTTTATGTTTAAATAATGATCAAAAGATTATGCAAACTCCTCTATATATAAAAATAACAAGGAAGTGACATGGATAAAACAGATAATGCCATTACAGTGGATGGAGGTGAGTTGCATATGTTTTGCTCATAAAAATGTTATTAAGAAAATTTTTGTCTCCACGAGTTTTGAATTAGTTCAAAAGCTTGTAAAAATGAGAATTTCAAAAGTTGTTTAGCAAATCATTAAAGTTTTGCAAAATATTATCTTCTCAAATATTTCAAATGTTTCATAAAATGGATTTATCAAAACATTGCTAAACTCTTTAAGGGTGGTCATCCTAACATCAGGATTTGAAAATAATTTACAAAAACGTTTTCTTTTCAAAACAACCACGCCCAGTTCTCAATTTGAGAAGGGCATAGTCTGCGGACTGAGTGGTTTAAAATATTTTATTTTCTTTTCAAAACAATCATGCTCAGTTCTCAATTCGAGAAGGGCATAGTCTATGGACTAAGTTGGCATTATACATATCAATATGAGGCTTGAAAAAGGGTAGAGTCAAATGACTGTGCTAAGTTTTGTAAAAATCATTGTTAGCATACGAGTGTGCGCAAAACGATGTACTAGGCTCATGGTTGAGGCGGTTGCGGACCAAAATGGTCGAGAATCAGAGCTCACCTCTACCTGTAGCCGAGTCGCTTACGGAAGGCTGGAGGCCGGCGGCGCCCTCTCTGAAATGGGAGTAAGGTCATGAGCAGACTCCTAGCTCGCGTGCTGTCTCATGAAAGATTTCTTTCATAGGGAAGGATGATCACTTGTTAAGTGTCACCAACCTGAGCATCAGAGACACAAATCCATATATTTTTGTAACATACATATGTTCCCTATGTTTTAAAAAGTCCCAAAATGGGCACCTACTCTGTTTGGTTTTAAATGGATTTGTGTTGGCTTTAAATGGATTTATATTTAGTTTTCAGAAGATACCGAAAAATATTTTAGGACATGAATATATCCGCCATATTGGTTTTAAAAAGGGTTTGGTATCTTATATGCGGGTTAAAAGAGGCTTATATGGAAAAATATTTTTGGACGTAAGAATGTCCGCATAGATAAAAGATTTCTATGCACATGCATTGCTTTTGTATAACCCCGAGTTGGGTTATACAGAAATTTAAATCAATGATGTTTTCGGACAAGTAAATGTCCTCATGAGCAAAAGGTTATAAGAAAAATATTTTAGGACATATAATTGTCCTCATGCCATATGAAAAATATTTTTGGACATAGACATGTCCTCATGATAGATGAAAACTATTTTGGGACAAACAATTGACCCCATGAAAAATGGTTTAGATGTATAGACATCACCTTTGAAAATCCTCGAAATGGGGACATGCACAAAGTTTTATGAGTGTATTATAAAGAAGATTTATATAAAAGGTTCAAGGGATGCATTTAAATGAAAAAATGATTCTTGCTTACTGAGTTTATTACTCACGTTTTGTTTTGCCAACCTTAGACAGGTTTAAGTCTCGAGGGAAGGAGCAAAGCTAAAAAGTATCGGTATGTTTGAAGAATAGATGGATGAATGTATTGCTTATAATGAAATGGGATTGATTATGTATGATGTAAATAGATAAGTGATTATGTATAAAATTCTACGTGAATTTCTATTTATGAATATATATGCTGCCTATAATATGAAAGTAAAGATACTTGTATGACAAATTTTATGATAATATGGATGAGTCCACTATGAATGATGACAAGTATGAGCTTATATGATGAAAAAAAAGAAAAACAAATTTGGATATGATCAAATTAAGAACCCGCCGCGTGTTCAGGGCAACAATCTTGATCACATTTACCAATCGAAAATAGATCTTAAGGTAAGGTTGTGACGCTCGAGTCAGGGGCGCCACATCTACATAAATTTGAATAATTAAGATATCATTTTCTTTATACTTGAAAAACATAGTGGTGTCTACCTTTCCTTTTTGGAAGTCATGATCTATCAAAAATTTGCTCAATCTTTCATACCAAGCCCTTGGAGCTTGTTTTAATCCATATAATGCTTTGGTTAATTTTTATACAAATTTAGATTGATCTTTCTCCTCAAATCCAGGTGGTTGTTCAACATACACCTCTTCATTTATATACCCATTCAAAAATGCACTTTTAACATTCATTTGAAACAACTTAAAGTTCATATGAAATGCAAAAGCTAGTAGAATACGAATAACCTCTAATCTTGCAACCGGAGCATAGGATTCCTCAAAGTCTATTCCTTCTTCTTGTGAGTATCCTTTTCCTAAAAGCCTAGCTTTGTTTCTCACTACAAGTCCACTTTCATCTAATTTGTTCCTAAAGACCCATTTTGTGCCAATGACAGTACAGTCTTTTTGTCTTGGAACAAGATGTCGAACTTAGTTTCTTTCAAATCGATTTAGCTCCTCTTGCATTGCTATGATCCAATTTTCATCATCAAGAGCTTGATCAATAGTTGTTGGTTCAATTTTTGACACAAAAGTATATTGTCCACAAATATTTTGTTTTGACTTTCTAGTCTTTACACCTTCATAGATATTCCCTCTGACTTACTCAATTGGATGGACATTTTTGAATTTTAAATCAGTTGGAGGTTTATAGGAATCATTACCTTCACTTACCCTTCCCTCCGTGGAATTTTCTGGCTTGGACTCAGTTTCTCCTTGTTGCTCTTTTTGTTCCGCTTTTGAATTCTTTGATGTATCATCTGCATCACTTAATTCATCCTCCTTTCTCGAAGTTTGGTTAAATTCATCAAAAACAACATGTATTGACTCCTCTACAACTTGGTTTCTTTTATCGAAGACTCTATATGCTTTGCTATTTGATAAGTAACCAAGGAATATTGCCTCATCACTCTTAGCATCCAGTTTTCTCAAGTTGATTTTACCATTGTTCAAAACATAACATGTGCAACCAAAAGCATGAAAATATGAAATATTTGGTTTTCTACCTTTCCATAGCTCATTTGGGGTCTTTTTCAAGATTGCTCTAATGGTTACACGATTTAGGATATGACATGTTGTACTTACAGTTTCGCCCCAAAATCTCTTGGATAATTTACTTTCATTTGGCATAGTTCTAGTCATCTCTTGTATGGTCCTATTTTTCCTTTCAACTACTCCATTTTCTTGTGGAGTTCTTGGTGCAGAAAATGTGTGGTAAATTCCTTTTTCATTACATAATTCTATGAATCGTTTATTTTCAAATTCACCACCATGATCACTTCTAATGGTCATAATAGTACTTTGTTTTTCATTTTGCACCAAGTTTACAAAAGTTGCAAACATAGAGAAGGCTTCATCTTTACTAGCTAAGAGAATTACTCATGTGAATCTTGAAAAATCATCAACTATTACGAATACGTACTTCTTTCCACCAATGGTTAAAATGTCGGATGACCCATATAGATCCATGTCTAGCAGTTCAAGTGGCCTGGTGGTAGAAATCTCCTTTTTGGAGGAAAAAGGCATTTTAGGTTGTTTTGACAGTTGACATACCTTACAAATTTTATCTTTGTCATATTTCAATTTTTACAATCCTTCTACCTAACTCTTTTTCCATAAGGTTTTGATGTTTGACATGTTTATATGCCCAAGCCTCTTATGCCAAACTCATGGGTCATTGTCAATGGCCATTAGACATTGACCATCTAGTTCGTCAAGTGAAACCCAATATATATTTCCATGTCTTTTTCCACTAAACATGATATGTTCTCCATCAAATACATTGCATATAGATGATTCAAACACAATCTTGTACCCTTTGTCACATAACTGGCTAATACTCATTAGATTGTGCTTGAGTCCTTCAACAAATAATACATCCTCTATACATGCATTTGAAATACTGTAAATGTTTTATTTACCTTTGATTTTACCTTTCTCATTATTTTCAAAGGCAACAGTTCCATCATTGCAAGGCTTGAGTTTATGAAACAAACTTCTTTCTCTAGTCATATGCCTTGAGCAACCACTATCCATGAACCAAACGTTGTTTACCTTTGCCTTGAAATATACCTGAAAAATGAGCAAATAAAGTTTATCTCTTTGGTACCCATTTTATGGGTCCACTTGGGTTAGTAAAATGGTTTAATCTCTGTTGTTCTATTCTTGAAAGCCCAAATCTTGTGTTTCTTGGAACCCAAACTAATTTTGCACAATGGTCATACAGTTTCTTAAAGTTGCATTTATAAATTTTCTGATCCATCTTGTTGCAAAAGTTACAGGCCATTGGTAATCTAGGAGTAGGTCTCCAAGTATGTTGTGGTTTAAAAGTTCATCTTCTAGTCCAAGCAACTTGTTTCCCTTTTGGTTTGTAAATAGGTGCAACTTTAGCTTGATTTTTCCCAAATGTTGGCAAATTTGATTTGCTGCTTTCTCCTTACTCAAATGTGGAGTATCCAAGACCTCTTCTATTGTTTTGAGAGGTCATGTTTAGAAATATTTTCACATTCTCTCCTGGATTAAAGAACTTAGTTAATGATTCATTTAAGGATTCATTCTCCTTTTTCAATTTCTCAACTTCTTTCAATAGCAGTTCATTTTCTTCTTTCAGTTTTGTTGTTCTTTCTGCTAGTTTTCCATTTACAATAATAATGAAATTATATTGTTGTTTCTTTAATGATAATTTGTTTCCTAGTTTTTTGATTTTCTCATATAATGAATCATACGTTTGTTGTAATTCCTCTAATTCAGCACATTTGAGACATTCTTGAATGGAAGAATGAGTAGATTGAGAATAACCAAGTTTGGAAGTTACCTCTTCATTACTTGTACATTTTGTTGAGGTGGTTTGCTCTTCCAAAATTTCTGTTGTGTTTAAACACAACAAAGTTTCTTCTTGCTCAATCCGCGCCATGCAGCATATTCTTGCGCGATTTGGTACTTCAAGATCATCATTTGAGGAGCTACTTGTTGATGAAGTTTCTTCATTCACGTACATTCCTCTTCCCTTAGGCTTTTGAAATTTTCGGCTTTCATATCTTTCCTTCTTTTCTTGACGATCATTTGATTTTTCTTCTGGTGTAGGACATTGAGCTTGCATATGTCCCATAACTCCGCATGTATAGCACTGTGCAACCTCTTTCTTTTTCTCTTTTCTAGGTCTCTCTTTGAAACCTTTGAAGTTCTTTTCTTTCCTTACAAACTTTCGAAATCTACGAGTTAACAGAGCAATGTCTTCATTATCGTTGTGAGATGAGGAGGTGGACTCATCTGAGTTCTTTGTGACTTTCAATGCAATTGCTCTCTTTCCTTTGTGGTGATCTTCATTTTTTTTCTTGATTAGCTCATGTGACATTAATGAGCTAATGATGTCTTCTAGCTTCAATGTGTTTAGGTCCTTGGCTTCTTCTATTGTAGTAATCTTCGGAGTCCATGATTCCGATAGGGCTCTTAGAATCTTTATGACTTGTTCAGATTCTGAGATAGCTTTTTCAAGACCTTTCAAGCATTAGTAATTTTTGAAAATCTAGCAAACATTTCAGAAATGTTCTCAGTATCCAATATTTTGAAACTTTCTAATTCTCCAATCAAAATGCTTCTTCTTGTCCCTTGGACCTGAGAGGTTCCTTCATAGATAGATGTTAATGTATCCCATATTTCTTTGGCGATCAAACAAGAAGATACTCTATCATATTCAGAGGCAGTAAGAGCACAAAATAATGAATTCATGGCTTTAGCGTTACTCTTAGCATTTGGAAACTCTTTCATCAATTGGCAAGGTCACATTGTCTTGGATCGCAATCCAAGAGTCCATATCTGTAGCCATGATGAGTTAGTTCATACGTAGTTTCCAATAGCCAAAATTATTCCCATCAAACAATGGTGGCCTAGTAAAAGATTGGACTTCGGCAAATGTGGGAACTAAAGTAAATTGGCTTGCTATTATATAAAAGATCTCTTTGATAAAACTCAAAGACCTGCTCTGATACCACTTGTTGGTTCTGAGTTAATGACAATTATCCAAGAGGGGAGGGGTGAATTGGGTAATTAAATTTTTTTGCTTTAAACAGAAACTTTACCCCAATTTAGTTTAGTTCCCTTTAATGAAACAAATGGAAAGCAATAAGATAATAAAAGCATAAATAAAAATCAATGGACAGGGTTTCATAGTGGTTCGGGCAAAGTTCCCTACTCCACTCTTCCAAGTTCACACCTCTTGTGACTTGGGTTCCACTATGTATTTCACAAATACAACTAGAGCCTCTGCTCTCTTCTAAATTTCAGTTTTAGGGGGCATAAATAATACACAACACAAGTAGGTGATGAGTTCCACTCCAGTCACACACTACTTTGCTTATACTTGATCTTAGTTACCGAAACTAAATCAAGTTCAATACAACAAGAAAGAATTAAAGAAGGTTTCTACACGTTACTAATGTGTAGAGGCAGATTTAGCGAGGAGAAGAACTTGTGAAGCAGTCTGAATGATTTAGCAAGCAGCTGTTGACAGTTTGAATGTGAATTTCTTCTTCTGGATGTTGGCTTGATCACTTAATGCTCTTAGGAATGGGAGTTGTGCTCAATCAATGAAGTTTTCAGCTACCCTCCACGTCTATCTTGAATGCCTTATATAAATCACGAGGGTATTCCAACGTTTGGAAGTAGGTGGTGCGCATTTAATGGCCCAACGTTCGAAAATTTTTCGACCGTTGCGATCCAAGTCGCAGGTGGAGTCGACTTCGGGTGCAACTTCACTTCCTTAGCTTGCTAGTTGAACTTGAAATTCTTGGAGATGACTTTGGTCACTTAAATTTCTTCAAATTAAATGTTCTTCCCTTGATTTATATTACTTGTAACTTAGTATATTTATTCTTGCTTGAAATCCTTTAGCTCCTTGACTTGAAATCTTGAATACTTGAACCTTGGAGTTGATGAAAATGTCCAAATGTGTGTTCTTGATCCAAAATGATGAATTTATGTAACTTAGATTGTTTTAGACTTGATTTGTTCTTCATTTGATCCAAGTTGAATGTTTGGGTCAACTTGATCTTCAACTTCACTCAAGTCGAATGTCAAGTCGACTTGGTCTGCGACTTTGGTCTTCAAAACCTGTGCTGGTCAATTGAAGTCGATGCTGGAGTCGACTTGGTCTGCAACTTCACCCAAGTCGCACGCGGAGTCGACTTCATTTGTGGCTTCGTCAGTTTTGCTCCCTAATTTCAACGTTGGACAAAAATCGGCCTTTGAAGTCGATGCTGGAGTCGACTTGGGGATCGACTTGGCCTAAGTCGATGCCTGAGTCGACTTGGGAATTGACTTGACCTCTCATGCTTCATATTTTTCATTTTTACATCCTTAAACATTGCACAAAACACATTAGTAGCCAAAATTTACTCAAATTGATTTGTTAATCATCAAAACATAGACTTGGTTTATTTTGCCATTGATTTCAACGCATATTTCCAACACCTTGGGCATGCAAGGCTGCTAAGTTGTGGGAGTTTTTGTGATAACTTGTAAAAATACGAGTTATCATGGCCTATTTCAGACTAATTTTGTGTGTTAGTCCAAGAGTTAGTTTGGATCCATTTCGCTAAATTTTCACTTGCTTTGCATTTTAGGAGCATTATGTGGTTTTCATGCATTTTTAGTATAAATTAGGCATTTTTAGCTCAGTTATTTAGTTTCATTCATTTTTACAGGAAGGACGGAGAATTACAGGCATGCGAGTGAGTCGAAGAATGAACAGAGCCAAGTGAAGAAGCAGGTAGGCCGGCGCCCGGGCGCCACCCTACATGCTTAGCCAGAAGTTCCAGCACTCACACAGGAAAATGCCTCGAGAGAGTTGGCGCCCAAGCGCCACTTCACTAGGATATAGTGCATTCCGGGAAGTTTTCAAGTCACAAAGCTTACAGAGAGTTGGCGCCTAGGAGCCATCCAGGGGCGCCTAGGCGCCAAGGCAATGAAGTCTTAGGGTTTCCAGAAAGGTTTCTAAGTTACGCAACTCTAGAGAGTTGGCGCCTAGGCGCCGGCTAGTGGCACCTAGGCGCCAATACGCATCCGTACGCGCGAATTTTACTGCGCAGGCTATTATGTTTAAATAGAAACCTAGAGTTCCAGAAGAGGGGAGACATAGAGAGGGTGTGGCTGTTGTGGTGAGAAGGAGAGAAACCAAAGCTTCAAGGAGGGAGAGAAGATCAAGTGGAGATCGAAGCTATCATTGCAAATCCATTGAGTTTCATCTCTTCTTCTCATCTATCTCTTCCTATTTGTTATTCTATTTGCTTGGGATAGTTGTAACTTGATTTTAATGGGAGTTAAAGTCATGTTTATGAGCTAAACCTTCCTATGGTGGGAGATATGTAGGATTTGAACTCATAGCCTATGCTATTTGATTTTCTTATGCTAGAATTAATAATATAGTTGTGTTGTGACTTATGTTGCTTGAGATTACCCTTATATATCACGCTTAATGCGTTTACAAGCTTTGCAACCTTGTGGATTGATCTAATATTTAGATTCATGCTTGTAAGAGCGGGATTTGAATGAGATCCATATATAAGGCACAGGTATTCTAGCGCTTGTTGTGTTGGATGTTAATATGGATAGGAATATACCTATTAACCCTGTGTAATCTCTATTAGGTTATGTGGTTTTCAACCTTGTTTTACTTATATTCATGGGAACATAGCACATAACTAAA
Source organism: Annona cherimola (assembly GCA_030490835.1). NCBI lineage: Eukaryota > Viridiplantae > Streptophyta > Magnoliopsida > Magnoliales > Annonaceae > Annona > Annona cherimola. The sequence continues at coordinate 50,181,344 of CM059972.1, read as the reverse complement.
ACTTGGTTAGGTTTGTATGTGTTGGAAGACATATATGAATATGAATGAACCTAGATTAGTAATCTCTGCACAACTAACTTAATTGGAACCAAATAACATAGCTATGAAATAATGAATTCATATTCCCACCTATCCTAATCATCTCAAGGCAATCTCAGCAACATCCACACCACTCTGGTCATTTACTGCTTTTCTTAGTTACTTTAATTTAATTCTTCGAAAGAAAATCTCATTCCTTTTACCAATTAACATAGACAATTGAGATTTAAGGTGCTAATCCGTTTAACACAATCCTCGTGGGAACGATACTCTACTCACTCTTTATTACTTGACACGGCACGTATACTTGCGTAAATAGCGAGTAATTTAATAGACATATACGCAACTCATCAAGTTTTTGGCGCCGTTGCCGGGGATTGCTTTAAACTTAGTACCTGACAATTTCAGTTGTCTTATGTGAATGTTTATATATTATACATAGTTTTTCTTTTCTTTCTTTTCTTTTGATAAAATACTATTTCAGGAGTCTTTGTTTTGTAATTTTCAATGGCTTCAAATTCTTACCAATGGCTAAATGCAAAATTTTCAACACCAAGCACTTACCGTTTCCATGGGTTTAATGACGCACTGGCACCCTCAGATCAATTCGCAGGTTTTGATTATCAAATGCAGGGAATGGATAATTCTTGTTCAAGCTACTGCAATTTATGTGGAGGCGAAGGACATCTGTCAATCCAATGCGTGTATTATTCAGCGTCCGTGGGCTATAATGAGCATTCAAATGATACGCAGGGCTACCATGGAGATTTGTAAGCGAGGAATATGATGCCTTTCGATTGTCTAACACAGGAGTTTGAGGAGCCATCACAACCTGAAAGCAAGTTATCTTTGAAGGACATGTTCATGCAATTCGTGAAGAGCCAAATGAAATTTAATGAGAACATGCAGAAATAGGTGGAGCAATTGGCTACCACAATTCAATGTCGGCATCAAGAACTGTCTTCCAGTCATATTGAAGAAATTGCAGAAGAAGACGAGTTGGAACAAGGCTGCGAAGTCACTCAAAGCATTAATGAAGATATATCAATCGATGTGATAAAGCAACCTGAACCTCAGTTCATTCTAGAACAATTGACTGAGCCAATGAAAAGCCAGGAAGCAAAAGAGAAAATCGATGAAGAAATAGAGGTTAATATATTGGAAAAAGTTGGACATTATCATATCAACACTTCTCTAATTTGTCTTCCTGAAATTCAAGTGCAACAAGACTTAATCGATCAATGCAAAGCCTTGGAAAGCAACATCTTGAAGCCATCGTTTGTTCAAGACCCTGAAAACCTCTTCTATAGTCTCTATGACATTCAAGAAAGGAGGCTAACTGATCCATTTGAAGAGGCTAAGAAGAGAGCTGAACTTCCAGTTCACAATACGCATGGAAGGACGTTCGATAGAGCGGGAATTGGCTAATCATAATGGGACGTCGGGCTGAAGACGATAAATTTAGTGCTGAATGGGAGGTAACCCATTACGCTTTTTGACTTTTGTTTCAAGAATAAAGTAGTCATCTCCCAAGGCAAGGAAAGACAGGATTATCATCCTCAAATATGGACTTTCAATCCACTTTCAAGTTGATAAATGATGGAATGAAGGAGTTTCAAGTTTATATTCATCATTCAAGACAAGACAATGCGGTTCGAGTGAGGCTGAGACCTTAATTTTTGGCACCCCCGAGCTAAGTTTTTGCAGAAAAACATGTTGCAGCAAATAGGGATCAGATAATATGGATTGAAACTCGAGTTGGAGGAGTAGTGGGGGAGGAGTTTATGGACTGCACTTGTGGTATCGATAATATGGCTTGAAACTCAAGTTGGATTGCCCAAGAAGAGCTTGTTTGAATTAAATTTGGGGTGTAAAGACTTGGATAGTTGAGCTTGCAGTGCACTTTTCAATATTGTGCTTATTCTTCCTTCTTCCTATTTGTGACGTCGCTCGTAACCGCTCTCAACCAATGTGACGCTGACCAACTTGGAGAATCTAATGGCAGCCCAAGCCCGGTTTCTACAGCTGTCCAATCGGGTTATGGAGGCCCACTTTCGAAGACTCATGGAGGACCGACAGATTGATATGAGGGCTTTACCACCATTCCCATCGACACCTCTTGAGTTTTGAGACTATTTTGGTCAATCTTCACATCAGCCTGGTGAAGAAAGTGAGCGCGATGACGACGATGACTCCTCCGCATCAGATGCCTAGGGGAGTACCTGTCCTTTCCATTTTATATTCTTTTTGTATTTATTTCTTAGTCTATGATCATGTAGGTTTCATGTAGTTGCATGCATTGAGGACAATGCATCTCTCAAGTTTGGGGGGTGTATAATTCTCGGTCGTAGGTTTGTTTTTCATGTTTTGTTTAGATTGCATATCATGTCAAATTTTTCCTGTGAAAATTATCTTGTTTCAATCCATTTTGATGAAATATGTGCAAGGTTGAGAAAAAAATTAACTTGAAATTGATTTCATGAGAAATTGGAAATTCAGGGTAAGGACTGTGTTAAGGAAATTTGCAAGTAACATGTGAATGAATTGGACTAAAACTCATAGTACATTGTTATAATTCAATTCCATGCTAATCTTTTCAACTGAAATGATAAGAACTGAGTTAAACAAATGTGAACCATGTGCTTTAAGGGAATTAATGGTCTCAGAAATGGTAATACTTCATAAAAATTTTCTTGCATGTTCAGTATCCCTACCAAGTTATCAGAACAATAAAAGGGGGTGATTGACCTAAGTTGAGTAACCGGGACTTGGCATCAACAAATGTCAAGGTTCGCATAAAAAAGCAAAGGAAAATTACAGTAATAATGCTTTTAAAAGAAAACTCTCCCCAGATACCCTAAAATATGGTGAGGGGAGCCATGAAAAAAAAAGAGATCTCCAGATATCCTGAAATATGGTGAGGAGAGTTTTGCAATAAGTTTGGGGGAGGAAAGAATGTGCAGTCAGGCAAAATGGAATCTAGTGAATGATTACCATGATGATCTTTGATCGGTTAGTTCAGCTTAAACCTTGGTTCACCTGTTTTGTATTGATTTTCTAACAAGTTTCTTTTGATCAAGAGGAAGATTAGCATGTTGAATTATCACTTTGTACTAGGATTACTATCATCTATATGTGACTTGGTTTGCGAATGATAAATGAATATGCATGTCCTCTTTTGAGAAATGGATGATTTTTCAAGTTTAGATTATTCTCGATCATGTTGAATAGAAAGATGGATTGTTGGAAGTATAATGGGAATCATGTTGAGTTGACGGAGTCCAAATTCATTCATTCATTCATTGTGTTTGCATGTGTTTCTCGAGGACTAGCAACACATAAGTTTGGGGGTGTGATAACTCGTAAAAATACAAGTTATCATGGCCTATTTCAGACTATTTTTGCGTGTTAGTCCAAGAGATTAGGTTTAATTTGCATCCATTTAGCTAAATTTTCACTTGCTTTGCATTTTAGGAGCATTATGTGGTTTTCAGGCATTTTTAGCATAAATTAGGCATTTTTAGCTCAGTTATTTAGTTTCGTTCATTTTTACAGGAAGGACGGAGAATTACAGTCACACAAGCGAGTCGAAGAATGAACAGAGCCAAGTGAAGAAGCAGGTAGGCTGGCGCCTAGGCGCCACCCTACATGCCTAGCCAGAAGTTCCAGCACTCACACAGGAAAATGCCTCTAGAGAGTTGGCGCTTAGCAGCCAATACACATCCGTACGCGCGGGTTTTACTGCGCAGGCTGTTATGTTTAAATAGAAACCTAGATTCCAGAAGAGGAGAGACGTAGAGAGGGTGTGGCTGCTGTGGAGAGAAGGAGAGAAACCAAAGCTTCAAGGAGGGAGAGAAGATCAAGTGGAGATCGAAGCTTTCATTGCAAATCCTTTAAGTTTCATCTCTTCTTGTCATCTATCTCTTCCTATTTGTTATTCTCTTTGCTTGGGATAGTTGTAACTTGATTTTAATGGGAGTTAAAGTCATGTTTATGAGCTAAACCTTCCTTTGGTGGGAGATATGTAGGATTTGAACTCATAGCCTATGCTATTTGATTTTCTTATGCTAGAATTAATAATATAGTTGTGTTGTGACTTATGTTGCTTGAGATTACCCTTATATATCACACTTAATGCGTTTACAAGCTTTGTAACCTTGTGGATTGATCTAATATTCAGATTCATGCTTGGAAGAGTGGGATTTGAATGAGATCCATATATAAGGCATAGGTATTCTAGCGCTTGTTGTGTTGGATGTTAATATGGATAGGAATATACCTATTAACCCTATGTAATCTCTATTAGGTTATGTGGTTATCAACCTTGTTTTACTTATATTCATGGGAACATAGCACATAACTAAAACTTGGTTAGGTTTGTATGTGTTGGAAGACATATATGAATATGAATGAACGTAGATTAGTAATTTTTGCACAACTAACTTAATTGGAACCAAATAACATAGCTATGATTCAATGAATTCATATTCCCACCTATCTTAATCATCTCAAGGCAATCTCAGCAACATCCACACCACTCTGGTCATTTACTGCTTTGCTTAGTTACTTTAATTCAATTCTTCGAAATCAAATCTCATTCCTTTTACCAATTCACTTAGACAATTGAGATTTAAGGTGCTAATCTGTTTAACACAATCCTCGTGGTTACGATACTCTACTCACTCTTTATTACTTGACACGGCACGTATACTTGTATAAATAGCGAGCAATTTAATAGACATATACGTAGCTCGTTAGTTTGCTACTTGGAAATTTTTTTTCTAACACCTCTCTCTCATGCCCGTCCACCCATATATATAAGAGCTGGATTTTCCAGCTATTAGACCCCACTTTGAGCATGATTTTAAGGGTAAGTTAATGCACTTTTATCCCTTGATGTGCTGTCCAATTTGTGGCCAAGTAAAATTATATTTTAAACAGATTTTTAAGTAGCAAAATCTGCTCTAAATCTAGCTCAACTTGATGTCCCCTTGTACACGTCCATATAGCTGCCTCTTTTGCCAAATTTTTCCACACTTTGGCAGCCTTAATTTAACATTAATTTATGTACCTAATTAGTAGCTTGTTCAGCTATTAATTTAGCATAAAAAATCAAGAAAAAATCCAGCAGCAGCTCACTTGGACGTCCATGTGCATGACACCTTTGTTGTCCACTATTTGATCCATTAATATGCTGCTGATATTAACGATTTTTTAGGAATTTTTCCACATGAATTAATGCTCATTTATACACCCTTGCATGCTAGCTACATAAGTTTATAAATATATCACATAAAAAATATAAAAATACAAGTTTAGGGTTGGTTTGGACGTTCCATGGATGATACCTTTGCTATGCTAGCTTGAGCTCTTTCCTTAGCTAATTAATTCCAGAAAAATATCCAATGAATTTCCACACATATTAATGCATATAATACCCTTCATTTCACCTACATTTGAAACATATTTGAGCCATTAAAATTGCATTTAATCCATGCACTATTTGCCTTTAATGCATGGTACTTTTGTGGTGTAAAAGTCAACTGTACACACCTTTTTTTATTCAGGCATTTTTTCAACATAATTTGCTTAATCTAATCCTCCCAAAATGTTAATCTCATGATTTTATTCAACCGTTTAAAATTTCATCTCAATTCGATTTTTCTAGCTTAAGTTATAGTTGTTTGAAGTTAACGGTTGAATTTTGAGTATAAACAATTAATTTTCACACTAATTTCATCAAACATTTTCATAATTTAATAATTCCATAAGATTAAGTCCATCATTATCTACTTGCCTTTCAAATTTCACTTGAATCCGCCTTATAGGCGTTGAGTTATGAATTTTCTAGTATTTTTCCACTTAACTTGATAGTTATCCTTTAAATTCTCATAAATTAAATCATGGAATTTAAGATAATCATTCGTAATATATTGATAAGCTTCAATTACCATCAAACTATTTTAATCTCGTTGTCCCATATCGGCTTATAATGATTACTTGAATCATTATCTCTAATCCTTGGCCCTAATTGCAATATTTCACAAAATCACAAGAACATCCAAAAATTCCATTTAACATATATAAATCACATGTATATGTTCAATGCATACAATTGAGTCCTACATAGGTTGGGTTTCACAATCCTTCCCCCCTTATAACAGGTTTCGTCCCGAAACCGTCTATCCTTTAAATAACTGGGGGTATTTCCGTTCCACTTCTTCTTTTAACTCCCAAGTGGCTTCGTTTTCGGAATACCGGTTTCATTGTACCTTCACGTACTCGATTTCTCGATTCCGAAGCTTTTGTACCTTCTAATCCAAGATTCTAACTGGCCTTTCTTCATAATTCAAATAATCTTGAATCGGTAGGTTTTCAGCCACTAATACATGGGTCGGGTCCGCGACATATTTCCTAAGCATAGAAATATGGAATACATTGTGGGCTAAAGCTAATGCCGGGGCTAAAGCTATTCTATAGGCTAATTTTTCAATCTTTTCCAATACCACAAATGGTCCAATAAACCTGGGATTCAGCTTTCCTCTCTTTCCAAATCTTGTAAGTCCCTTGAATGGCGTGACCTTTATGAACACATGTTCGTCAACTTGGATATTCAAATCCCTTCTTTTGCAATCTGTGTAACTCTTCTACCGACTTTGGGCTATGAGTATACACTGGCGAATAGTTTGTACCTTGTCTGCCATTTGTTGAGATAAATTTGGGGCAAACCTTTTCTCTCCAACTTCATCCCAGTTCAATGGTGTTCGACATCGCCGTCCATACAATGCTTCAAATGGAACCATTTGAATACTAGCCTGATACCTATTATTGTATGCAAACTCTGCAATCGGTATATATTCATCCCACGATCCTCCAAATTCCAATGTACACATACGGAGCATATCCTCGATAATTTGATTCACTCGCTCCATTTGTCCATCTGTTTCGGGATAAAAAGTTGTACTGAACTTAAGTTGGGTGCCTAAGGTTTCATGTAAACTTTTCCAAAATCTTGACGTAAACGTCGCGTCACGATCCGAAACAATTGACTTCGACACTCCATGGAGTCATACGATCTCATTATAATATATCTTGGCTAGCCTTTCTGCCATGTAAGTCCTTTTTATAGGTATGAAGTTAGCAACCTTTGATAGCCTGTCTACTATTACCCATATGGAATCGTTTCCTGCTTGGGTCTTAGGTAATCCTTCGATAAAATCCATTGTGATGTTGTCCCAATTCCATTCAGGAATTTTCAAGGACTATAATTTTCCAGGCACTCTTTGGTGATCTGCTTTCACCTGTTGGCAAGTTAAACACTTAGCTACGTATTCAGCGATCTCCCTTTTTATATTATTCCACCAATATGCTTTCTTGAGATCCTTATACATTTTAATACTTCCTGGGTGAATAAAAAATGGTGAAAAATGGGCCTCTTTGAGGATCTGTTCCTTTAACTCAACTGTATTAGGTATGCAAAGGCGACCTTTGTACCTGTACATACCTTGTTCATCGATAGCAAATTCAGTTAACCCATTTTTCTTCATCTTCTCTGCATGTGTATGTAGGTCTGTATCTTTTTGCTACTGTGGCGCCCCAAACCGAGACGTCACTTCCTTACCTCAAGACCTTATTATTAGTAAATGTGAATCAAGATTGTTGCCCTGATCACGCGGCGGGATTTTAATTGGAACTCGTCCAAATTTATTTATTTTTTTGTTTCTTCATTCATCATCATTTCATTTATAACATAAGCAATGGTACACTTGTACATATCCTTTAAACCATTTCAACATGCTATTATACATCATAGGCCCTCTTGACTTAATCATAACATTGCCATCCCAGACATACATTCATGCATACATTCATTCATTCATTCATTCATTAGTTCTCCTAGAACTTAGAACTTTAAATAAATTCATATACATCAGCATACCTGAATACTTTCATTCATATCATTCCACTCACCATGGCTAATCCTTTTATCCCACATGGTACTATCTCGTACCATTTCTCCATTTTTTAGGTCCTCGACCGCTTGAGTCTCCCAGTACCTGTATAAGGTTTGGAAAATAAAATGTGAGTGATAACTCAGTAAGCAAACATTTTTATCTTTTAGGGCAAGACTTCCTTGAAAATCATTTTATTAAACAACTTGAATACCTTTTTCTTGAGGACATTTATACGTCCTAAAACATTATCATGAAATCCTTTTTCATGAGGACAATTCTATGTCCTTGAACATTTTCATAAAACAATCATTCTAAAAATCATTTACAAGCCATGTCCTAGCTTGTTAAAGCAAAACATACATGTTTTACCCTTTATAATTAATTCCTTTTTGACTTGAGTGAATATTTCCAATGTTCCAAAACCTTTACATAAAACCATCTTTTGTCAGTGGATGTCTTACGTCCAAAATATTTATCTCATAATTCCTTTGGCAAAGGAGGACATTCTCATGTCCTAAAATATCATTCACATAAGCCTGCCTTTCTCGGAATAGGACATTTTTATGTCCAAAAACATTTTTCATCATAAAATCCTTTAGCCAAGAGACATTTAATGTCTCAAAATATTTTTCACATAGCTTCCTTTTGCAATGGACATTCATATGTCCTTGTGAAACCCCAATCTTAGACACATATATGAAACCCTGGGGCTGTAAACCCTAGGTAATATGTTAATAAAATATATATTCATGAGTATGGAAAATATGTGAGAATAAAGGTTAAAATAATTATTTATGAAATTCGGATGAATAGTGCACGTGAATAGTAAAACGTGTTTAAAGAATATGTTAAGTTAATCACTTTGGATTAACTTAATCACAAAAAGACAAAAAAGGAAGCTTCCCACAAAAGGACAAAATAGCCACTTTTTGATTTATTTAGTATTTTCGGATTTTAGTGGATTTTTGAGAGAAAATAAAGAAAAAGTCATATCTTGCAATTCGGACATCGGATTGAGATGAAATTTTTTATGGATGACCAAAATATGATGATGAACATGATGAGTGGTCCAAGATTGATCAAAAATCATGAATTAAGGGTCAAGATTAAACGTTATTTGAAGATAAAAAAGTAGCTTTACTTTTTCATTAATTAGCATTTGACTTTGGATTAATTTTAATTAATTAAATGGATAAATAATTAATGAAAAGCTGCTATGGATGCTGGAGCTTGGACTTTTGGGACCAAATCCAATGACCCAAAATCAATCTTATCAAAAATCAACGGTTGAGATGAATTAGCTTTAAAATAATTAATTTTAATAAATAAAAAATCATAAATAAATAGGGGCTAGCTAGGGGGCAGGAGCTGCTGATTAGGGTGGCTGCACAAGGCTCAAAATATTGCATGGGATTTGGGAAAAAATATTTAGAATTAAATACCTTGAGCAAGGGGGTAAATTGCAAATATGTGAAAAATGCAACACTATAAATAGGGGAGCATGGTGAACGACCAAGGCACACCCATTCCAGCTACATTGAGCATTTCCAACCCCCAAAATTCGTTTTTGGCCTTAGAGAGAAAAGGAGAGAAAGTTAGAGAGATAAAGGGCAAGTTAGAGGAGAGATTTTCTACTTCAGGTAAGGGGATTCTTCCCAAATTTCTTTTGAGTGTTAAGTAAGGTAAAACCATGCTTAGATAATGCCTAATCATGAGAAAATAAGTAAATTTATAATGCTTTATTGGAATCATGCCGAAACATCGAAAATTTGGAGCAAAGATGGAGCATTCGGGAAGATAGCATATGATATGTGAAAATAATGCTCCAAAATTGATAAATGATGATTTGGGATATATTAATATGATAAATACGATGTTGGAATGATGATATATTAATTTCATGATTTTTGGAATTAAGGATTATGCTTAAGTGAATTTATGATGATTTTTAGTAGATGGAAAAAATGATTTATTTAACCAAGTAAATGATGATAAATTCAAAATGTATGAAATTTCCCATGATATACGAAGCATAAGCTATGTCATGGTATCTTTTATTTTTGGAAAAAATGTCAATTTTTGGAACCCATGAACAGTAACCCCGTTGCTGTGAACAGTAACCTCGGGTGAAAACTGATGATAAACAGTAATCTGCTACAGTGACATGAACAGTAATTATGAACAGTGAATAGCGTATTTTGGGAAAAAATTAAGATTTATTTTTGTATATTTATGAGGATATATTGATGGAATTTTTAAAGGATTTATTGATAAAAATTCATATAAATGAGTAATGACCAAGTATTTATAAAAGGAAAACCTCTATAAAAATGAGGTAATATGTGATCGTAAAGCATGCATGGGAAGCAAGCTAAGACATGGAATAGATGGATAAAATATCTAATTTTCTTGTATAGGAAAATGAAAGGAAAGGATAAAGGAGTTAGGTTGAAGCAAAGCAAAGGTAATCAAGCAATCCTTTTGAACATGATCATTTGTAAGCAAGCACAACTTTGAAAATATATTTTATTTTCAAGTATTTATGAAATGTGTTTAAGGGTGGCCATTCCTATAATGTTTTGAAATGATGAATGTTTATAAGTTTTTATGGAAAGTCATGCTGGCATATTGAGATCATGTGATGTTCATGGACATGTGCACATGTATGATGTATAAGGAAGAGGCTATGGTGGAGGTAGAAAGTGGATCAGAGGGTCCCCTTCACTATTACCGAGTCGTATGGGCTGCGTGCCGACGGCGTCCTCCCCAGAGGTGGAGGCAAAGGAATGTTATGTTTGAACGAATGCATTGCATTTTCATACATGGATTGAAAAGGAAAGCATGGATTTGAAATTATGTTTTTAAGGGATGGTGCAAATAATTCTCTACATGAGAATGACAAGTTACCTGGTGTAAGAGGTATATAACGCTGGGGAAATCAAAAGTCATGCATGTAGGAACCATAGGCGTCAAGAGGAAGAGAGGTTCCCCTTGATGAGGCCAAGTCGGAGACAGCCGGCGTATTGGACCATGTTATGTAAGATGTTCCCTGAGCTAGCGTACCCGCACACGAAGGTTTATGTCAGGAGTGGAAAGGAAGCATTTGCATATCCAATGTTTATAAAAAGGTTTCTATTCCATTGATAGTTGATCACTTGCTAAGTGTCTCCTATCGAATGGAGAGAAATGCATTTACGAATGATTTACATGAATGGTTTATGAAAGGTTTCGAAATATGGTTTACGAAAAGGTTTCTATTCCGTTGGTAGTTGATCACTTGATAAGTGTCTTCTATCGAATGGAGAGGAATGCATTTAAAATGAAAAATGCTTACTTATTGAGTTTCGACTCATGTTTTGTTTTCCCAACCTCAGACAGGTGTAGGGAAAGCTAAGAAATGAAGGACATGTGTTGCTAAAGGAAAAGAGGAATCTACAAAGGTTAGTAGATTTTTGTATGAATAGATTCCCTAATGGGATATGATGAAAAAGACATAGGTTGTATGAAATTATGAAGTGATGAATAATATGAGAAATTGATGATTTATGATGTTATGGATAAGTCCATTATGAATGATGATGAGTATATGTTTATACCATGAAAGAAAAAGAAATGAAAAGAAAAAGAAAAAGAAAAAAAAATTGGACGAGATTCAATTAAGTACTCGCCGCGTGATCAGGGCAACAATCCTGATTCACACTTACCAATCGACAAGATCCCGGAGTAAGGACAAATGTGACGCCTCGGTTCGGGGCGCCACAGTCCTAAAACACCTTTTATTAAAACACTTTGGCATTGGACATTCTCATGTCCATAAACACTTTTCATTTACGCTCTTTAATAATGGAAATTCTTATGTCCAAAAACAAGTTTGACATAAACTCTTTTCATAATCCCCGACTTCGGACTTGTTTATAACAAACAAGGCATATAAGATACATAAACCATTTCCATAAATGCATTTGCATAAAAAATTTTCCTTTTATTCCTGTTATTTACACTTTTGTGTAAAACACCCTCTCTTTTAGGGTAGCCATTTCATAAAAATTCTTTTCGGATAAATTTTCTTAAAAATTCTTTCATGTCCCAATCTTTGGACTTTTCGAAAGAAAAAAATAAGCAAATGCATTTCTCTCCATCCAATAATGACACTTAGCAAGTGATCATGCTACCTTTTGGAAGAGAATCCTTAACAGCTCGCTAGCCAGGCGGCTGTTCATTTATACTGCTCCCATCTCAGAGAGGGCGCCGCCGGCACTCCTGCCATCCTTTAGCGACTTAGCTTTATGTGGAGTGGGCCCCAGTCATTATGATGGACCACATTCTGTTTGGTTTAAAATATTATAAACCGCAGCCCGTATCCTTTAAAACCGGGATCACATACCTCAGTTTGCATTCATAACTTAAAAACATCACAGACCGAAGTCTGTGTCTTTTAAAAATTTATTTTCAAAAACACATCACAGACCGCAGTCCGTGTCAACTTGTAAAGCGAGCGCACCCACTTTAAACAAGTTGTCATTTGAAATCTAATTTTAGGATGACCTTCCTTAAATTCTTTCAGAAATATTTTGAGTAAAACATTTTGATAAACATTTGAAATGTTTGAAAATTAATACATCTTAAAATCCTTATAAAAGAATTTCAAAACCTTTGAATTTTCAAAATTCAACTATATATTTTCTAACATTTTCTTGGTTTCCATTTCGGGGCCTTTTGCTCACAAAAGTTATGCAATTATGCTACCCCTTCTCAACCATCCTAATAATCAAATTATTGTCCACCTATCTATTATACCATTTTTACATAAGGGGCTTGCATAATCTTTTGCATACCATTTAGTAACTCGAAATCAAACCATTTTATGAAATCAACATAGGAGGTTGGTCATCCTTAAATCCCCTTCAACAACATTCGTATAAATATTTTTCAAGATATTTTCAACATAGATTTCCTTATCTAAAGAAAATCAAAACTTTTCGAATATCATTTTAAAACATATGGACTATGTCCAAATAATCATTTATTATTTAATTATCATGACCTAGCAAAATAAATATTTTTCATAAATCAACTCCCATTTTTCTTTTTCTTTCATAAACATAATTGTTTATCACAATTTATTGTAGAAATAACTCAAAACTTATTTACAAATAATACTTTGTGAAAAAGGGTAAAATTTCCTTTTTCTTATAAAATACTTTTGAAACAACATCATAAAGAACTTGCTTGCATAAAAGCAAATTCTTAAAACCATCGGTATCAAACATGAAATCCTTTGAAAACATTATCATGGAGAACTTCCTTACTTATAAGCAAAATTCTCAATTCCATTAACATAAAGCATTGTCAATCTTTGGCAGCGCTGATGATAAAATTCTTATCTTAACACGTATTGCTTGCTTCCCATGAATCAAACCTTGCGGCTTTCCTTAAAGCCATCCCCTTCCAAAACTTAAGGCTTTCATTAAAATCGTCATTTTCAAAACTCGTGGCTTTTCATTAAAGCCATTATTTTCAAAAATTGTGCTTTCCCATTCGTTTAAATATAATCATAAACATTTTTAATCACATATCATCACATAGAAAGAAAACATCATTTTAGAAAGTTTGCTTGCTTACCTGAGATCGCCATAGTCCCTTTTCTTCCATTCTTTTCCTTGCCTTTGCCTAAATAAATGAAAATAACATTTCATTTATTTACATCATCTTCAAATACTTATATTCATTAGGTTTTTCAACTTACATAAGTTCATATAACTTAACCCAGTTGTCTTTCAAGTCGGGTATTCATACGTATCGACACAGCCTATACATATCAAATTATCCATTCATTTTTAATACCCTTATGTAGGGTAAACTTACATGCATATAAAAATAATTTATTAAATCATTATTTGGAGGTTCATTACCTCCATTTATCATTTTTAACATTTTTTCCATTTTCATACAACGGTGCTCATTTTAAGCACTTAGTTGCTAACTTAGACATCATATAATAATCTCGAAATTTGAGATTATCATTATTTACTTAAACAATACCCTAATCCACATTTTTCATCATGTTGTTATGCATTTTTTCATTTTAACAACTTACATAATCCATATATCATTTATTCATACTTATCTCTTCATATATGTCCATTTCTCAACACATAAATCATGTGTTTCTTAAAATTTTTCAACAAAGAAACTTATCTCTAATTCCCGAATGATTAAACCCCTTAATTAACACATGATTTAGGAATTAATTTCGGATTTATAATCCATTCATCATAGGGTTCCAAAACAGCAACTTTTGGACCCGTTTTACCCATTTTCAACGTCTCTTGGGATACTTAAATCAAAACAGATTTTTAATCCCTAAATTTCAGCAATTAATCATGCTTTTCTTAACCCAAGTTTAGGATATTAATACATGTTTAAAATTCAAATATTGGTTGCTTCCAAAACAGCAATTTCCGTATACATTTTGGGTACCCTCTGCACCCCTCTTTAAACATCCCTTTGCATATCTTCAAAAAATCATATTTAGGGTATTCTTGTTTACCTCTAATAAGTTAAACCCTCATAATCACTTGTTTATATCCCATTATAAGTCAAATTCCATCACAAAAACCTGGAATTTAACATGTATCTTGATTTATTCCTTAAGTTGTCCATAATGCTGAATTCAGGTACACTGAATTCTTAAAATCTTGAATTAATATCAGATCAAGTAGTTTTGATCTAAAATTTCTATCATACCTAATAACTACATGAATTAACCAAAATAAATATTTTCGGCATGAAATATTTAGTATTTCTATTTATTTTGGTATTTTTACTTTGCTGGACATCTGCATCCCTATTCAGACAGCCTGAATCACGTAAATTATGGGGTATATTTATACCAATCAAAACCTAATTTTTATTTTGGTCATCCTAAATATGTCTTATATATCATGTAAAATTTTCAGCCCAAAATTTCTTGTATAAAAATTATTAAAAATCATTTGGTGTAGCTGATCTTGCCACCCATTCAATCCTGTCCATGTTGGTTTTTCCGGATTTTTAATTTAAAACCTGCTTACCCTTTTGAGCTAAAAATTGGGTCGTTCCTTAATCACCCTATAATGAGTTCACAAACAAAGTTTCACGCTAAAATTCATCCATTTACTATTCTGCTCATATTTTATATTTCTGCCTCATTTTTTATAGGTTTTGCTCCCATATTTGCATCTCCTTTCAATACATATGTAAAACCCTTAAACAATACTCAATTCCAGAATGTTATTAATCTTTCTTTAGAGGCCTTTTATGACTCAAAACCATGATTCCAAATCAAGAAAAAAATTTGGAAATTGGAAGGCTTAAACTCAACGAGTACTTACCTGATTTCATCGATTCTTTGTCCCGAATTTCTCGAGCTTGCTACCAAGCCTTTCCTTTCTCTTTTCGTTCTATTTTCCTCATCTTTTCTCCTCTTCCTTTCTCAGTTGTACGTTCCCTAGCTAATCCTTGGAGAAAATCTCATTTTCTATCTTTTTTCCTCTCTTCTTTCTCCCTCTCTCACTTGCACGTTATCTTCTTTTGGAAAGTTGCTGGAATTTTCCAGCAACTCATCCCCTTATTTGCCCTCCTTTAATGCCCACGTTAATGCCTCTTTATCCCCTTAAACACATGGCATTATTTTCTCCAAGATAATTCCATCATTTATCTCTTCATAAATTCACAAAATCATGCATTAATTGGAGGATATTGCTGTCCACTTGCAACGTCCCACATGGCAACCCTTTATTTTGGCATTTTAAGCCTTAAATACACCTCAATCTACCATACATTAAATTCCCTAGCTCATATCCCATTTATATGTAATTTTTGGATTTTTAAAAATCCAAAAAATCAAATTTTCTTGAGCTTGGACGTCCATATCTCTACACCTTGCTTCATGCATTAAATTTTTTCTTTTTCTCCATAAATGTGTTTTGTCCTGCAGTGATTAAGAAAATTCCTTGATAATTAGCTTAATCCACTCCTACCATATCGTTCATCATATTATTTTATCCATCTCTCTCAAGTTTCATCTCAAACCGAGTTTCCTAACTCCACTTATGACCACTTGAATTTATCTTTTAAATTTGGGGATAAAAATAATTAATTATCACCCTAATCCTATCATGATTCCCTTAATCCAATCTGCTCATAAGATTGGGCCCACCTTCATGAGCTTACTCTTGAAATTTCATCGAAATCCGCCTTGTAGGCGTCAAGTTATGAATTTTCTATCATTTTTCACATTAATTCCATAATTACACTTTAATCTCCATAAATTAAATCATGGTAATTAACATGATTATTCATAACACATTTTCACCTTTAATTCCTCATTAATCCCCTCGAGTCATACCGACTCACTTTGGGCTCCGGCGATTAAATTTTTAATCACCGTTTCGAATAGAAACCTTACTTCAAAATGTGGCATAATTCATAAAAATCATTCAAAATCCATTTAATACATATACACATCATAATTACATTCCCAATACATACATATGAGTCCTACTTGGGTCCGGGTATCACAATCATCCCCCCTTATAACAGGTTTCGTCCCGAAACCTATTACATTTCAAATATTAGGGTAAGACTCATGTGAAATAACCAACTTATCATCCCTTTTTCTTTTCAATACTTCCATTGGCTCACCACGCTTCCATTGCGCTACTTTGTCTTGGTGGCATTTTTAGCATTTGTCCATTAGACCTATCGCTCATCTTTACTGTTCCTTGTTCACACATGAGTTTCTCATTGGCATTTTCCCTTTCATTTGTTTCATTTCACACTATTTTTCCTTGTACCTAGAGAAATTGCATCATTTCTCATCTTATCATAGGGTAAGTCTTAAGTTACTCATTCCATCATATCAAATAAAGATCTATAACAATCATCTCCTTTTTTACACATACAATTCATATAATATGAATATCTTCATTTCTATAGCAAAAGAGCAAAAATGCTCTCACATACAATTTCATATACATCTTAGCAAAGACACCTTTGCTAACCCATTCATTCATAAAAATCTATAGCAATCATTTTCACATATCATCAATAATACATTCATTTTATAATATAGAGCAAAAGTTGCTCTCATATAAAGTTTCATACATGAAATTTCATACATATCTTAGCAAAAGCTTTTGTTAAGTTATCAATTCTTTTTTTTTTAATCTTATTTCTTATGAATATCATAGAGAAATAATTTCTCTCGTACCTATCTTTCAATCACATCGAAATTGAAAAGAATTTAGGCAATCACTCTTGCCTCCGTTTTTCTTCATTTATCTACCATTCATTGCTATGATACACCAACTTTTGTGGTATCATATATGTAATCTCCTTTTACTTCCATATATGCTAACTAGACATGTTTTTTTACATTTTTCTGCATTAAGTTACAGAGACTTCCTATCAACTATAGCTATCGATTGAGTTGATCTTTCTTACTCTTTTCTTTCCCTACATCAGATTCCTTAATCTTTAGGGTCAAGTTATCCTTGCCTTAATTGTACATGTTCATTATCAACATGTGTTATATCTTGATATCCTGTTGGAAGATATTTATTATCAATTCTTCCAGATTACCTTCTTTGATTATGACATAATTGTCATTAGGGTTTCTTATCATTCATAAGCATTGTCAATCAATGTTTTGACATTACATTTGACTACATGTCCAAACCTTGAACATGTTCTTAGGTTTTGTCATCCACCGCTCAACTTGAATAAAATCTAATTCACCTGTGAACTTAGGTGGATGCTCAACTAGAAAGGTGTTGATAACCTCCCTACTTGCTTTTATCATAACATCATCAATCTTTAAGGGTTTTGGTACTAGGTTAAGAGTCATTACCTGTACCGATCCGTCTTTTCGCCTTCTTCTAATTGGTCCTATTGGGCCTTTCATGATTCTATCTCCTTATCATTCATTCTTATAGGAAGTGCGGCCTACATCGGCTTGTTTCCTTCCTATCTTCTAGTCTGGTCCTATTGGGGAAAATCCAAAGATTTTGAACCATTTCTATCATTTAGGTTACCCAACCTCGGGTGGCTTATCCCACGGCTTCTTTTTATAGCTGCAGTTATCTATTCTTTCTACCTGTAGCGGTTGCACCTTCAATCCTTTGACTTAGGGTTTATAGTTGCCTGTCGTTAACGAGCTCATGAGTTCACTTGTTTTGGTTGTTTAGATTTGCTACTGGCTTTTCTTCTTTCCTATTGACTCATATCGGCAACTATCTTTCCCTTGTTCAAAACTAAGGTGATAGGCATGTTATAGAAAGCAACATATAAAATTATATCAATAGCATTTCTTATCAAAATATTCATTTATGTCACACATAGTCAATATGATCATTTCTGATCATAGAATCATCATACATAGTAAATTTATAATCTAGAAAGATCAATGATCTTTCCTTTTTCATATACACTTAGCACTTGAATAAAATCAAATGCATTCATATTTTCATAACATCAAACATCATACATTAGGAATAAAAAAGAAACTCTCTTTTCCCTACTTTTCTCATTCCTATCTTCTCTTTTCATGGCATAAGGTTGTTTTTCCTTACACATACAGATTATTCTTACATAACCTATCAATTTAGTATAACTATAAATTCTTAAACTAGCAATCAATTAGAAAGTTGGTACCTTGGTGCCTTCCATATGTCCACCATAGCTCTGCACCTTAAACATATATATCATATAGCAATGTCTTGTGCTGTCTTATGTGAGATAGGGTAAAGCCTTAGATATGGGGGATCTCTATGTAGGGTTCCATAACCCGTCATCTGTTTTGATTTCCTTCTATCCTTTGTCTTTCCTTAAATTCTCCTACCTCCTGCTTCATCTCATTGTCCTCACATCATTTTTCCCTCACACACTATCTACTTCATGAAATATAGCCACCAACTACATTTCCTTAATTAGCAATATTCTTATGTCATAATGATGCATAGTATAAGACAACACATATCGTATATGTCTTATAATCTCAATCTATCTCTTTCAACATTTTCTATTTTTCTTCTATATCTATCTATCAATCCTTACTGAAAAATCATCTTTGTGATATCAAATCTTTTCTTATCACGCCTATTTACCAATCCATGCTCTGATACCAACTCCTATGGTGCCCCAAACCGAGACGTCACTTCCTTACCTCAAGACCTTATTGATTGGTAAATGTGAATCAGGATTGTTGCCCTGATCACGCGGCGGGATTTTAATTGGAACTCGTCTAATTTTTTTTCCTTTCTTCATTCATCATCATTTCAATTATAACATAAGTAATGGTACACTTGTACATATCCTTTAAACTATTTCAACATGCTGTTATACATCATAGGCCCTCTTGACCTAATCATGACATTGCCATTCCAGACATACATTCATCCATACATACATTCATTCATTCATTCATTAGTTCTCCTAGGACTTAGAACTTTAAATAAATTCATATACGTCAGCATACCTGAATACTTACATTCATATCATTCCACTCACCATGGCTAATCCTTTTATGCCCACATGGTACTATCTCGTACCTTTTCTCCATTTCTTAGGTCCTCGACCGCTTGAGTCTCCCAGTACCTGTCTAAGATTTGGAAAACAAAACGTAAGTGATAACTCAGTAAGCAAGCATTTTTTATCTTTTAGGGCAAGATTTCCTTGAAAATCATTTCATTAAATATCTTAAATACCTTTTCCTTGAGGACATTTATATGTCCTAAAACATTATCATGAAATCCTTTGTTCATGAGGATAATTCTATGTCCTTGAACATTTTCATAAAACAATCATTCTAAAAATCATTTACAAGCCACGTCCAAGCTTGTTAAAGAAAAACATACATGTTTTACCCTTTACAATTAATTCCTTTTTGTCTTGAGTGAACATTTCCAATATTCCAAGACCTTTACATAAAACCATCTTTTGCCAGTGGACGTCTTACATCCAAATATTTTTCTCATAATTCCTTTGGCAAAGGAGGACATTCTCATGTCCTAAAACATCATTCACATAAGCCTTTCTCGGCAAAAGATATTTTTATATCCAAAAATATTTTTCATCATAAAATCCTTTAGCCAAGAGAAATTTAATGTCTCAAAATATTTTTCACATAGCTTCCTTTGGCAATGGACATTCATATGTCCTAAAACACCTTTTATTAAAACACTCTGGCATTGGACATTCTCATGCCCATAAACACTTTTCATTTTGGATCTTTAATAATGGACATTCTTATGTCGAAAAAAAAGTTTGACATAAACCCTTTTCATAATCCCCATCTTGGGGCTTGTTTATAACAAACAAGGCATATAAGATACATAAACCATTTCCATAAATGCATTTGCCTAAAATCATTTCTTTTTATTCCTGTTATTTACACTTTTGTGTAAAATACCCTTTCTTTGAAGGTAGCCATTTCATAAAAATCCTTTTAGGATAACTTTTCTTAAAAATGCTTTCATGTCCCAATCTTTGGGCTTTTCGAAAGCAAAACAAAAGAAAATATATTTCTCTCCATCCAGTAGTGAGACTTAGCAAATGATCGTGCTACCTTTTGGAAGAGAATCCTTAACAGCTCGCTAGCCAGGCGGCTATTCATTTATCCTACTCCGATCTCAGGGAGGGCGCCACTGGCACTCCTGCCATCCCTTAGCGACTTGGCCTTATGTAGAGTGGGCCACGGTCATCCCAACCGTGCTCTACAACCGGCCTATTCCGTGTACTGGTGCACCATACATCATTATGACGGACCGCAATCCGTTTGGTTTAAAGTATTACAAACCGTAGCCCGTATCCTTTAAAAATGGGATCACAGACCTCAGTTTGCATTCATAACTTAAAAACATCACAGACCGAAGTCTGTGTCTTTTAAAAAATCATTTTCAAAAACACATCACAGACCGCAGTCCGTGTCAACTTGTAAAGCGAGCGCATCCACTTTAAACAAGTTGTCATTTGAAATCTAATTTTAGGATGACCTTCCTTAAATTCTTTCAGAAATATTTTGAGTAAAACATTTTGATAAACATTTGAAATGTTTGAAAATTAATACATCTTAAAATCCTTATAAAAGAATTTCAAAACCTTTGAATTTTCAAAATTCAACTATATATTTTCTAACATTTTCTTGGTTTCCATTTTGGGGCCTTTTGCTCACAAAAGTTATGCAATTATGCTACCCCTTCTCAACCATCCTAATAATCAAATTATTGTCCACCTATCTATTATACCATTTTTACATAAGGGGCTTGCATAATCTTTTGCATACCATTTAGCAACCCGAAATCAAACCATTTTATGAAATCAACATAGGAGGTTGGTCATCCTTAAATCCCCTTCAACAACATTCGTATAAATATTTTTCAAGATATTTTCAACATAGATTTCCTTATCTAAAGGAAATCAAAACTTTTAGAATATCATTTCAAAACATATGGACTATGTCTAAATAATCATTTATTATTTAATTATCATGACCTAGCAAAATAAATCTTTTTCATAAATCAACTCCCATTTTCCTTTTTCTTTCATAAACATAATTGTTTATCACAATTTATTGTAGAAATAACTCAAAACTTATTTACAAATAATACTTTGTGAAAAAGGGTAAAATTTCCTTTTTCTTATAAAATACTTTTGAAACAACATCATAAAGAACTTGCTTGCTTAAAAGCAAATTCTTAAAACCATCGGTATCAAACATGAAATCCTTTGAAAACATTATCATGGAGAACTTGCTTACTCATAAGCAAAATTCTCAATTCCATTAACATAAAGCATTGCCAATCTTTGGCAACGCTGATGATAAAATTCTTATCTTAAAACGTATTGTTTGCTTCCCATGAAGCAAACCTTGAGGCTTTTCCTTAAAGTCATCCTTTTCCAAAACTTAAGGCTTTCATTAAAGCCGTCATTTTCAAAACTTGTGGCTTTTCATTAAAGCCGTTATTTTCAAAACTTGTGCTTGCCCATTCATTTAAATATAATCATAAACATTTTTAATCACATATCATCACATAGAAAGAAAACATCATTTTAGAAAGTTTGCTTGCTTACCTGAGATCGCCACAGTCCCTTTTCTTCAATTCTTTTCCTTGCCTTTGCCTAAATAAATGAAAATAACATTTCATTTATTTGCATCATCTTCAAATACTTATATTCGTTAGGTTTTTCAACTTACATAAGTTCATCTAACTTAACCCACTTGTCTTGTCTTTCAAGTCGGGTAATTATACATATCGACATAGGCTTTACATATCAAATTATCCATTCATTTTTAATACCCTTATGTAGGGTAAACTTACATGCATATAACAATCATTTACTAAATCATTATTTGGAGGTTCATTACCTCCATTTATCATTTTTAACATATTTTCCATTTTTCATACAATGGTGCTCATTTTAAGCACTTAGTTGCTAACTTAGACATCATATAATAATCTCAAAATTTGAGATTATCATTATTTACTTAAACAATACCCTAATCCACATTTTTCATCATGTTGTTATGCATTTTTGCATTTTAAAAACTTACATAATTCATATATCATTTATTCATACTTATCTCTTCATATATGTCCATTTCTCAACACATAAATCATGTGTTTCTTAAAATTTTCAACACAGAAACTTATCTCTAATTCCAGCATGATTAAAACCCTTAATTAACACATAATTTAGGGTTTAATTTTGGATTTATAATCCATTCATCATAGGGTTCCAAAACCGCAACTTTTGGACCCGTTTTACCCATTTTCAACGTCTCTTGGGATATTTAAATCAAAACAGATTTTTAATCCCTAAATTTCAGAAATTAATCATGCTTTTCTTAACCCAAGTTTAGGGTATTAGCACATGTTTAAAATTTAAATATTGGTTGCTTCCAAAACAGCAACTTCCATATACATTTTGAGTACCCACTGCACCCCTCTTTGAACATCTCTTTGCATATCTTCAAAAAATCATATTTAGGGTAATATTGTTTACCTCTAATAGGTTAAACCATCATAATCACTTGTTTATATCCAATTATAAGTCAAATTCCATCACAAAAATATGAAATTTAACATTTATCTTAATTTATTCCTTAAGTTGTCCATAATGCTGAATTCAGGCACACTGAATTCTCGAAATCTTGAATTAATATCAAATCAAGTAGTTTTGATCTGAAATTTCTACCGTAACTTAATCAATAAATAAATTAACCAAAATAAATATTTTCAGCAGGAAATATTTAGTATTTCTATTTATTTTGGTGTTTTTACTCTGCTGGACATCTGCATCCCTTTTTAGACAGCCTGAATCACGTAAATTATGGGGTATAACCTAATTTTTATTTTGGTCCTCAAATCCTCAATATATATCCTATAAAATTTTCAGCCCAAAATTCCTTATATAAAAATTATTAAAAATCATTTGGTGTAGTTGATCCTGCCACCCATTCAATCCTGTCCAGGTTGATTTTCTTAGATTTTTAATTTAAAACCTGCTTACCCTTATGAGCTGCAAATTGGGTCTTTCCTTAATCACCCTATAATAAGTTCTCAAAAAAATGTTCATGCTAAAATTCATTCATTTACTATTCCCTTCATATTTTTGATTTCTGTATCATTTCTTCTAGGTTTTGCTCTCATATTTGCATCTCCTTTCAATACATATGCAAAACCCTTAATCAATACTCAATTCCATAATGTTATTAATCTTTCTTTAGAGGTATTTTATGACTCAAAACCATGATTCCAAATCAAGAAGAAAATTTGAAAATTGGAAGGCTTAAACTCAACGAGTTCTTACTCGATTTCATCGATTCTTTGTCCCGAATTTCCCGAACTTGCTACCAAGCCTTGCCTTTCTCTTTTCCTTCTCTTTTCTCCTCTTCCTTGCTGGGTTGGACGTGCCCTAGCTGATCCTTGGAAAAATCTCCTTTTCTATCTTTTTTCCTCTCTTTCCTCTCTTCTTTCTCCCTCTCTCACTTGCACGTTATCTTCTCTTGGAAAGTTGCTGGAATTTTCCAGCAACTCATCCCCGTATTTTCCCTCCTTTAATGCCCACTTTAATGCCTCTTTATCCCCTTAAACACATGACATTATTTTCTCCAAGATAATTCCATCATTTATCTCTTCATAAATTCACAAAATCATGCATTAATTAGAGGATATTGTTGTCCACTTGCAATGTCCCACATGGAAGCCCTTTAGTTTGGCCTTTTATGTCTTAAATACACCTCAATCTACCATACATTAAATTCCCTAGCTCATAGCTCATTTATATGTAATTTTTGGATTTTTAAAAATCCAAAAAATCAGATTTTCTTGAGCTTAGACGTCCATATCTCTATACCTTGCTTCATGCATTAAATTTTGTCTTTTTCTCCATAAATGTGTTTTGTCCTATAGTGATTAAGAAAATACCTTGATAATTATCTTAATCCATTCCTACCATATCGTTCTTCATATCGTTTTATCCATCTCTCTCAAGTTTCATCTCAAACCGAATTTCCTAACTCCACTTATGACCACTTGAATTTATCTTTTAGATTTGGGGATAAAAGAAATTAATTATCACCCTAATCTCATCATGATTCCCTTAATCCAATCCATTCATAAGATTGGGTCCACCGTCGTGAGCTTACCTTTCAAATTTCATCGAAATCCACCTTGTCGGCGTCAAGTTATGAATTTTCTATCATTTTTCACCTTAATTCCATAATTACACTTTAATTTTCATAAATTCAATCATGGTAATTAACATGATTATTCATAACACGTTTTCACTTTTAATTCCTCATTAAACCCCTCGGGTCATACCGACTCACTTTGAGCTCCGACGATTAAATTTTCAATTACCGTTTCCAATAGAAACATTAATTCAAAATGTGGTATAATTCATAAAAATTATTAAAAATCCATTTAATACATATACACATCATAATTATATTCTCAATATATACATATGAGTCCTACTTGGGTCCGGGTAACACAGCTACGCAGTCTTGATCTGTTCAAATAGTGATGATTGTATGCATAGTTGTGATAATCTTGTTTGAACTCCAGGTGGACATACAATCAGTTCTAGTTGCCTTATCTCCTGAAGCAATCGTTCCTCATTGGTGACAAGATGCGCTAAGCTGACATTTCTACTCAATGCATCAGCTACTACGTTTGCCTTACCTGGATGTATAAAATTTCCAAATCGTAGTCCTTCAATAACTCAAGCCACCTCCTTTGTCTCATGTTCAACTCCTTTTGAGTGAAAATGTATTTAAGGCTCTTGTGATCTGTATAAATCTCACATCTTGCACCATACAGGTAGTGTCTCCATATTTTCAAGGCAAACACCACTGCTGGTAATTCTAAATCATGTGTGGGGTAGCTTACCTCATTGGGCTTCAGCTGTCGCGATGCATAGGCTATCACTTTTCCTCTTTGCATTAGTACACATCCTATTTCCTTTCTTGACGCATCACTGTAGACCACAAACCCTTCATTTCTTTCTGGTAGGGTTAGGATGGGTGCTTTTACCTATCGTTGCTTTAATTCTTGGAATCTGCGCTCGCATTCTTCAGACCATACATGCTTGACTCCTTTACGAGTCAACCTTGTTAATGGTGCTGACAATTGTGAAAACCCTTCAACAAATCTTCTATAATAGCCGGCCAACCCTAGAAAACTTTGGATTTCTGTAGTGGTTGTTGGCCTTGGCTATTTCAATACTGCTTCAATCTTTTGAGGATCAACTTGAATAACTTTTTCTGATATTATATGCTCAAGAAATCCTATTTGTTTCAACCAGAATTCACATTTCTTCAACTTGGCATATAATTTTTTTCTCAATCTTTCCAAAACCATTCGTAAATGATTTTCATGTTCTTTCTCTATTTTTGAATAGATCAGGACATCGTCAATAAATACAACCACAAATTGATCAAGATAGTCCCAAAAAACTCTATTCATCGTATCCATGAATACAGTAGGGGTATTAGTAAGTCCGAAAGACATTACCAAAAACACGTAATGTCCATACCTGGTTCGAAAAGCCGTCTTATGAATATCGGTAGGACTTATTCTCAGTTGATGATATCCTAATTGTAAATCAATCTTGGAGAAAGTTGTGGCTCCTTGCAGTTGGTCAAATAAATCATCGATCTTGGACAATGGATACTTGTTCTTTACTATGACTTTATTTAGCTCCCTGTAATCAATACACCGTCTCAAAATTCCATTCTTTTTCCTCATAAATAATACCGAAGATCCCCAAGGTGACACACTTGGTCTGATAAAATCTTTATCCAACAGCTCATGTATTTGGGTCCTTAGTTCATTCATTTCGGCTGACGCTATTCTGTATGGAGTTTTAGATATTGGGGTTGTACTCCGCATAATGTCTATAGTCATATCAATTTCCCGTTATGGAGGCAATGTGGTTAACTCCTTTGAAAATACATCAGGAAATTCCCTAACCACCAGAATCTGATTAATTTCTACCTCCGTGCCTTTCTCTACATTAACTGACACCAGATATGCTTGGCATTTTTGCCGGATCATCTTGACTGCTTTCATGGATGTTATCAATATGTTTGAATTTTCAGGCTGCCTTAGCCTTCCAATGGCTATCTCTTTTCCTGGTGTTGCTTCAAATTGCACCTTCTTATTTTTGCAATCTATAGTAGCTCCCCATTGACTTAACCAATCCATACCCAGTATTACATTGAATTCGGGATCAAATCGGCTTCTAGAATCAACGATCCTATCCTAATTGGGCATGCTTTGCATACTTGGCTAGAACTTGCTAACCTATAAATAGGGGATTCTACATGAATTATCTAATTAGTCTCCTCTACCGGTAGTGCATGGGTGGTCACATATTTGCATGCTATGAATGAATGACTAGCACCTGAATCAAACAAAGCTACTACCAAATTTTCTAAAATATAAACCGTACCTGTGACCACCTTTTCTTCTTGTTCTTGAGATTTCGTCCTGGTCAAGGCATTTACATGTACCGGATTAGTAGAAGTTCCCTGCTTATTTGTTGCTCCAGGTATTCTGAGTTGAGAAGGTCTTCCACGTCTTTGCAATGTCTGTGCCTTATTTGGGCAATTCAGAGCAATGTGACCTGTCTGATCACAGATATAACATTTAACAACTTTTGCTTCCCCCATCCTGTACTCCATGGCAATATGACTCGTTTGTCCACATTGGTAGCACCGGTTCGAGCCCTTTAAACACTCGCTTGTATGCCGCTTTTGACATTTTCTGCATAGAGGCGAGGTTTTCTTTTTTGGGATTCCTTTTCCCTTTTTCATATTTCCTTTCCTAGCTTTTTCCTTCTCGGTTTTCGCTTCCTTTGTACCCGTGTTAAACATTCTTGAGCCTAATCTCAATTCTTGTGTTCTTAAAGCCTCAATTTCCAATGCTCTTGCTCTCTCAAGACTTGAAGCATAATCCTTGATTAGCAGAGGGGCAAGACTTTTCCGGAGATCTGGCCTCAATCCTTGTTGGAATCTTTGTGCCTTATTTCCTAGAACATTTGCGATCCAAGGAACATATCTGACCAGAGCATTGAATTTTGTTGCGTACTCAGTGACCGTCATACTCCCTTGATAAAGTTTTTCAAATTCTATCACTTTTTGACTCTGTAATCCAATGGGGAGGTATTCTTTGTTAAATTCTTCAACAAAAGTTTGCCAAGACACTTCTTCGGGTCGCGACATTGTAATTAACATTGTCTCCCATCATTCGTGTGCATCCTTAGCTAATAAATGAGTAGCACACAATACCTTTTGACAGTCATTGCATGGAGATATCCTGAACAATTTCTTGATCTCTATCATCCATTGTTCTACTTGTACCGGGTCGGGTTCTCCAGAAAACTTCGGGGGTTGTTGTACTAGGAATGCATTGATTGCTCTTCTATAAGCTTCCATTAGCTGATTTTCGTCTCTTAGTGGTGCCGGCGTGGAAATGGGGTTAGCCATTGGAGCAGGTTCTTCCCTTTCCGTACTACCCATTTGAGCTTGTTGGGTTCTTTCCCATAGTCCTTGAATTATATCAGCAGTTTGTGTTGCCCAGTCCCTAGTGGCTTGCTGCATTGCTTCTTTTACTGCTGCAACCACTCTTTCCTCTATGAGTCTAGCCTGTCTTGACTCAGTTTCTTCTTCTATATTTCTGTCAGGGCTTCCATCAATTCTTCTTTGCTGATTTCTTTGGGTAGGTCCTTGTGTCACAGTCCTTCCTCTCTTAGGCTTACTAGATTCGCCAACTTCGTGTTGGATTGGAATCTTTGTAGCAGTTTCCTTTCCCTTATTTTTCCTTAGTCCTGACCTTGTCTCCACCATCGTGCTATTCTGGATATATAAGAGCACACATTTTTCATTTATAATTAATGTTGGGTCATAATATATGCATTTCATTATCATGTGGTCAACAACCAATTCACTCAATCACAATCATGTCATATCATTCAAGCCCATTCATCCATATATTTAAAACTCTTAAGTATAGCTATATCAACATATTCATTCATAACCATCATATTCACAACATTTCATTCATAGTCACTACCTATTAGGATGTAGCACACTTATATACATATGGCATAGCACACATACATTATTTATGGACATGTCAGTCTACCATGGAAACTATAGTGTCATCAAGTCATAATTATACATACACAAACTTAGAAAAGCAAGAAAATTCATCGTCTGCCTGGGCCTCTCCTTATATATCGTCTACAACTAGGTGGGACTTTTGAGGGTGCCTCGGTGATCGTACTAGTGTCGGACCACGCAGGGACCTCTTCCTCTCCACTGTCGTCATCATCATCGTCATCGTCCTCTTCTTCCTCACTTTTGTTGGTCCCGAGTTGATGGCTAAACCCAAGAGGGGAGGGGTGAATTGGGTTCTTTTTAAAAAAAAATCTTTGGTAAATCAAAAACTTAACCCCTTTCAAAAATTAATCCCCTTATGAAAGCTAATGGAGAGCAAATTAAAATAACGCAGTAATAGAAAACAGAACACAAGATTTATAGTGGTTCGGGCAAACCTTCCCTACTCCACTCTTCCAAGCTCACACTCCGTTCTGACTTGGGTTCCACTATGTATTCCTTGAATACACTTAGAGTCACCGCTCTCTTCTAGATTCAAAGCTCTAGGGGGCATATACAACTAGAGCCACTTGCTCTCTTCTAGATTCTAGCTCTAGGGGGCGTAACAACTCAATGCACAAGTAGGTGATGAGTCTCACTCCAATCACTTCCTTCTTGCATACACTTGATCTTAGCTATCCAAGCTAAATCAAGTTTAGTACAACAAAACAATAAAAATAAGCAAGAACTACACTTTACAGATTTGTGTAGACAGATTGAGCTCGAGAAAGAAATCAAAGACAGCTGGGATGATGATCGTTGAAGCGACTTGCAGTTTGAAGCTCTTTCTTCCTTTGAAACACTCAAATGTGGAGAAAAGGGATTTGAAAGTTTTTCTTGCACTTCTTTTCTCTCTATGATCCTTAGAGTAGTGAGTATTCTTTTCTCACGTTCATTTGAATGTCTTTTTATAGAATGAGGAAGATTGGAACGTTGTAGGAGTGGTTGGCGTGCAATAAATGAACTCCAACGTTCAAAAATTTGACCGTTATACTCCAAGTCGAAGATGAAGTCGACTTGGCCTGCGACTTGGTTTCCAAGTCGCACATGGAGTCGACTTGGCCTGCGACTTGGGTTCTTTAGAAACTCAAGTCTGAGACTTGGGTCGACTTGGCTTTCAGACTTTAACTTAAGTTGATCCTGAAGTCGACTTGGCTTGATCTATTGCAAAAACGCCTTGATCCTCACTTGAAATGTCTTGAATCTTGCAAACCATTTGAAAGCTTTGAGTCCTTGCATAATATATGTATGTTCCTTGCTTTGCTTTGGACTCACTTGGTCTTCACAACTTGGATATTACTCCATTTGGAAGCTAGCTTGAAGATTTGCTTTGAGCTTGAAAGACTTGATTTGAATTTGCACTTAGATTCTTGCTTTGATCTTCAAAACTTAAGTTTCTCTTTAAGAGTAGTCTTTACATCTCATTTGTATGTGAGAAACTTCAAATGGATGTCTTGAATATGCTTTGAAACTTCAGCTTAGACCTCAAAACTTATCAAGTCGAAGTTGGAGTCGACCTGGTTTGCGACTTCGCCCAAGTCGCACTTGGAGTCGACTTCGTCTGCGACTTCGCATCTTCGGGAGCCAGATTTCAACGCTGGACATTTTTGTGCACTTTGAAGTCGATGCTGGAGTCGACTTCGTATGCGAATTGACTTTCCAAGTCGCATGTGGAGTCGACTTGGCCTGCGACTTCACTCGTCAGAATTCCATTTTCAACTTTGTCCAGTTTTGGCTTGTTTGAAGTCGTTAGTGGAGTCGACTTCACTATCGACTTCACTCCCAAGTCGAAGTTCAAATCGACTCGAAGATCGAATTGACTTCTCTGCTTTCCTTAAACACTTGGCAAACATATTAGTCATATATATATACTCAAATTAGTTCTTGTTAATCATCAAAACTCAATCCTTGGTCAATTTGTTTTATTTTGAACATTGTTTCCAACAATCTCCCCCTTTTTGATGATTGACAAAACTTCATTTGAGTTGATACCTTTCAAAAAATTCAAACATGTTTATTTGAGAAAACAGAGCATATAAGTATCCTTGAACATATAATTTAGAGTTTTGAGTTTAAATGAGAACATTTTCAGAACATTAGTCATTTTGGCATAGAGTATGCTTGAATACCTTACAAGCCATATATTGAGTATTAATCATTAAGAATACTTTGTATTTATAAAAATTGCAATCACTTATCAAATATATCAATCATATAAATCAAAAACCAATAAAACATCTTTTCATATATATATATGAAGTTTCATTACAGAGAACAAAAATTAAAGCATAAATGAAACCTTAAATACAATGTACCCAACCCAAAACTTAAAAAAAAACTTTCAACTCAATTCCTATTCTATCTATTCTATCTCCCCCTTTTTGTCAATCAAGCAAAAATAATGATTTGATGAATTGAAATTGAGAGATCGGATATGAAATAGGTTTGATGGGACAATGATGGGCCGAGGAGTAAACAAGAGAAGCGTGATCGGGAGTTGCCTCTCTATGAACTGAACCCGACTCGTAGGGATCGAGTTCAGGCATGGGTCTCTTCTTATGATGGCCTGAGGCAAGATGATAGCGGATATTTCGCATTTCCCGCTCGATTCTATCTTGTCGGGAATGCATATCTTCAAGCGCATTAAGGACACCGGTGACAAGACTTGTCATCCGGTTTTCTTGATAGCCCATTTCTGCCCTCATGGCAATGATTTCATCTTTGAGATCCCTGAGGGTGACCTCCTCAGTAGAGGTGGGAGGCACCCGTTCTCTTGCAGCGGACCCTTGTGGAGAGTAAGATCCGTGCGATGGAGGAGAAGCGGCCCGTGCAGGTGAAGCCATGGGAGATTGCTCCCCCTCAGCTTGTGCTTGGTCTTCTCGATGCTCTTCTTCTGGAGCTTCGGACCTGAGTTCAAGCACATTTATCTTCATCCTCTGGATTAGTGCTTTGTTGATTGCATTGGTGGACTTGAGTACTTCGAATGGCTCGCTTTCAATGTCCACTTCAAAATGTTCGAGGATCTTTGTGATCCAAGTGCCGTAAGGAAGGACTCCCCTCGGATTATCCTTTCGACTCGCCAAGACTTCTAGAAACAATCTAGGTAGACTCACCTTGACTTTATTTGTTACTTTCCATAAGATCCCAGCTTCTTGTGGGTTCAATTGATTTCTTCCACCGCCCTTTGGGTAGATGCAGTGGGCAATGAGAAGTCTTAGAACCCGTAGTCTTGGTGATAAATCCATGTATCGAAGAAATTTGATGCCCGGATGATACTTGTTACTCCGGGTGAGCTGATTGTATATCTGATCCATTGTGAGATCCTCAGGAAAAGGTTCTTCAACATAGGGGACTCCAAGTATTTGTCCTAAATGACTCATTGCTCTGGTCTGGCTTGGATTTAACCCGATTCCAAAATCCATTTCCACTTCTTTGACATATGTACCAAAATTTTCTTCATCCCACTCATAGTAAAAGATTCTAGTAAGATCTGGATAGACCCTGTCATCCTCCTTTAGCAATTTGGTCCATCCTTGAAAATCTAATAGGTCTTCTATGTCGGACCCATAATCTTTTAAAAATTTAAAATCTATGATTTTTGGTATGAATACCTTTCGTTCATAGAAGTTCTTGTAGAATCGGCCATGATTGATCTCTGTTCTGAAATAGGTAGTGGGCATCTTTAGTACTTGAGTTTTTCCAGCCACGGCGCCCCTTCTACTTGCCCCGGAGTGTGTGCTTTGTGAGGTTTGGGCTTGTTCCTCATGACCCGCAGTGTTGGATGGAGTTCCTTCTTGGAATCGGACTCTTCTGCCCGTAGATGTAGAAGGTTCCTCTCTTGCCCTTTTTGCGGGTGTCCTAGCTTTTCTAGGAATTTCTTTCTCTGTGAGAGATTTGGAAGGTCTAGGCACAGGCTTTTGTGATGGTTTTGAGACGGCTTTCTTTGGGGCCATTTGGAATGAGATATGAGGTTTGAAAATGGAGTTGTGATAGGCTGCCTGTTGGCAAGAAAATGAGAGAGAGAAGCCGGAGATGGAGGATTCAACCGGAGAATCGCCGAAAAAAATGGTATGCCGGAGGAGAGAATCGCCGGGAGAGAAGAAAAAAAAAGGTTGGTCTGGCGGGAAGTGAGGGAGAAAGAAAAAGAAAGGAAAGAAATAGAGAAGAAAGAAGAATTCGGACGGTCGCGCGCTCGCGGAGTCGACTTGCCCTAGGCGAAGTCGACTTCGCCTGGAGGCGGAGTCGACTTCGACCCTAGCGGAGTCGACTTCGCTTCTGGAGGCGGAGTCGACTTGGCGTCCTTGGAGTCGACTTGACTCATCGACTTGACATTTTCCAATTTAATTTTCTTATTTATTTTTCCTAGTTTAGCTCTATCATTCCCATATCATTCCTAATTTTATAAAATGAATCCTTGGCTAGAGGTTTGGTAAAAATATCAGCAATTTGGTCTTCTGTTTTTACATATTCTAAGCACACATCATGATTTTCAACATGCTCTCTAATGAAATGATGTCTCACATCAATATGTTTGGTTCTAGAATGCAATACAGGATTTTTAGTCAAACAAATTGCACTTGTATTATCACATCTAATAGGAATATCAACATAATCAATACCATAGTCTTTCAACTGTTGTTTCATCCAAAGTAATTGAGCACAACAACTACCGGCGGCTATGTATTCGGCTTCCGCAGTAGATAGTGCAACACTTGTTTGTATTCTTGAATGCCATGAAACTAGCATATGTCCAAGAAATTGACAAGTTCCACTGGTACTTTTTCTATCTACTTTATATCCGGCAAAGTCTGCATCCGAATAGCCGATTAGATCAAAGGTTGTCTCCTTTGGATACCATAGTCCAAGATTGGCAGTTTTTATCAAATACTTAAAAATTCTTTTTACAGCGTGTAGATGTGATTCTTTAGGGTATGCTTGAAATCTAGAACACATACAAACACTGAATAAGATATCGGGTTTAGAAGCAGTTAAATATAACAAGGATCCAATCATGCTTCTATAGAGCTTTTGATCAATACTTTTACCTTTTTCGTCCGTGTTGATCTTGATTGTAGAGCTCATTGCAGTGTTTGCCCCTTTGCTATTCTGCATTCCAAATTTCTTGAGCATTTCTTTGACATATTTGGACTGGTTTAGAAATATTCCTTCATTTTGTTGCTTGATTTGAAGTCCAAGGAAGAAATTTAATTCTCCCATCATGCTCATTTCGAACTCGCTCTGCATTATCTTAGAAAATTCTTGACAAAGATTTTCATCAGTAGCACCGAATATTATGTCATCCACATAAATCTGTACAATCAAAATATTTTTATTTTTGTACTTGATGAATAAAGTAGTGTCTACTTTCCCTCTTTGAAACTCATGATCAATCAAGAATCTATTTAACCTTTCATACCAAGCTCTTGGTGCTTGTTTTAGTCCATATAATGCTTTGGTTAATTTATAAACAAACTTTGATTGATCCTTTTCTTCAAAACCAGGAGGTTGTTCAACATATACTTCTTCATTCAAATAACCATTCAAAAATGCGCTTTTTACATCCATTTGAAACAATTTGAAGTTCATATGAGAAGCAAATGCTAGTAGGATGCGTATGGCTTCTAATCTAGCCACGGGTGCATACGATTCTTCAAAATCAATTCCTTCTTCTTGGGAATACCCTTTGGCTACTAATCTTGCCTTGTTTCTAATTACAAGACCGCTTTCGTCTAATTTGTTCCTAAATACCCATTTTGTACCAATGACTGTATGATTGTTTGGTCTAGGAACTAAATGCCATACATTGTTTCTTTCGAATTGATTTAGCTCTTCTTGCATTGAAATAACCCAATTTTCATCATTAAGAGCTTGTTCAATGGTATTTGGTTCAATTTTCGATACAAACGCATATTGGCCATAAACGTTTTGTTTTGATCTTCTAGTTTTTACTCCTTCATATATGTTTCCAATAACTTGTTCAATTGGATGGGCATTTTTGAACTTTAAATCAGTTGGAGGTTTGTAAGAGTCATTACCTTCACTTACCTCTTCCTCCACTGGATTTTCTGGCTTGAGCTCGAGTTCCTTTGGTTGTTCTTTGCTTTTTGTCTCATCTGCATCACTTAGTTCATCCTCCTTTCTCGGACATTGGTTAATTTCATCAAATACAACATGTATGGATTCTTCTACAACTTGGTTTCGTTTGTTGAATACTCTATATGCTTTGCTATTTGATGAATAACCAAGGAATATAGCCTCATCGCTTTTGGCATCTAATTTGCCCAAATTGGTTTTTCCATTGTTTAAAACATAGCATGTACATCCAAAAGCATGAAAATATGAGATATTTGGTTTCCTTCCTTTCCATAGTTCATATGGGGTCTTTTTCAAGATTGCTCGAATGGTAACTCGGTTCAAAACATGACAAGCTGTACTCACAGCTTCACCCCAAAATTTCTTGGATAGATTGCTCTCATTTAGCATAGTTCTAGCCATCTCTTGTATAGTTCTATTTTTCCTTTCTACTACTCCATTTTGTTGTGGAGTTCTTGGTGCAGAAAATGTGTGGTGAATTCCTTTTTCATTGCAAAATTCCATGAATCGTTTGTTTTCGAATTCGCCACCATGATCGCTTCTTATGGTCACAATAGTACTTTGTTTTTCATTTTGCACCAAATTTACAAAAGTTGCAAACATAGAGAAGGCTTCATCTTTACTAGCTAAGAGAATTATCCATGTGAATCTTGAAAAATCATCAACTATGACAAATACATATTTCTTTCCACCAATGGTTAGAATGTCGGATGACCCGTATAGATCCATATGTAGCAATTCAAGTGGCTTAGTGGTGGAAATTTCCTTTTTGGTAGAGAAAGGCATCTTGGGTTGTTTTGATAATTGACATGCTTTGCAAATCTTGTCTTTGTCATATTTTAATCTTGGTAATCCTTCTACCAAACTCTTTTTCCATAGGGTTTTTATGTTGCCCATGTTTATATGTCCAAGAGTCTTGTGCCAAACCCATGGATCGTTATCAATGGCCATTAGACATTGACCATCTAATTCATCAAGTGAAACCAAATAAATATTTCCATGTCTTTTACCACTAAACATGATATGTTCTCCATCAAGTACATTACATATAGATGATTCAAACACAACTTTGTATCCTTTATCACATAATTGGCTAATGCTCATTAAATTGTGTTTGAGTCCTTCAACAAACAAAACATCTTCCATGCATGCATTTGAAATACTATGTATATTTCCTTTACCTTTAATTTTACCTTTTTCATTATTGCCAAAGGCAACCATTCCATCATTACAAGGCTTAAGTTTGTGAAACAAACTTCTTTCACCGGTCATATGCCTTGAGCAACCGCTATCCATAAACCGTTCATTGTTTGCCTTTGCCTTAAGACATGTCTGAAAAATAAGCAAATAAGTCTTATCTTCTTGGTACCCATTTTATGGGTCCATTTGGGTTAGTAATATAGATCATTCTTTGTTGTTCTAACTTTGAAAGCCCAAATCTTGTGTTTCTTGGAACCCAAACTAATTTTGCACCATGGTCATATAATTTCTTAAAATTACATTTGTAAGTTTTGTGCCCCATTTTATTGCAGAAATTACAAGCCATAGGTAATCTTGGAGTAGGCCTCCAAGTATGCAATGGTTCCATTATTGGTCTTCTAGTCCACTTAAAATTTTTCTTTTGTGGCTTGTATATAGATGCATTTTTAGTTTGATGTTTCTCAAATATTTGTACATTTGATTTGCTACTTTCTCCTTGCTCAAATGTATGATACCCAAGACCTCTTTTATGTGTTTGGGAGGTCATATTCAAAAATATTTTGACGCTTTCTCCTGGATTAGAGAACTTAGCTAATGATTCATTTAATGATTTGTTCTCCTTTTTTAGCAGATCATTTTCATCTTTCAATTTGTCTAATCTTTCTGCAAGTTTACCATTTACAATTATTGTTGCATCACATTGTCTTTTCTTAATTGTAAACCTGCTTCCTAATTTCATTATTTCTTCATATAATGAATCATATGCAGTTTGTAGTTCATCTAATTCAGTACATTTGAGGCATTCTTGAAAGGAAGAATAACTTGATTCAGAAAGGGAGAGTTTAGAGCTTACCTCTTCATTGCTTGTGTCTTTTGTTGAGGTAATTTGTTCTCCTTGCTCGATTTGTGCCATGCAGCAAATTCTTGCACATTCTTCCGCCTCTATGTCGTCGGTTGAGGAGCTACTCGTCGTAGATTCTTCATCATTTACGTACATGCCTCTTCCTTTGTATTTCTGGAATCTTCTATTGTTCCCTCGATCCTTTCTTTGTTCTTTTGCCTTGTTTTCTTCGGGAGTTGGACATTGAGCCTGCATATGTCCCGAACCGCCACATCGGTAGCATTTGGTTGATTCTTTCTTCTTTTCTCTGGGAGTTCTTTCTTTGAAGCTTCTGAAATTCTTGCCTTTCCTCACAAATTTTCTGAAGCGTTTTGTGAGTAGGGCAATCTCATCGTCGTTTTGAGAAGAAGATGTGTCATCGGTGTCTTGTGCGGCTTTTAAGGCAATTGCTCTTTTGCCCCTGTGTTGATCTTCATTTCTTCTCTTGATTAGCTCATGTGACATGAGAGAGCTAATTAAGTCTTCAAGCTTTAATGTGTTAAGATCCTTGGCTTCTTCTATTGCAGTGATTTTTGGGGTCCATGATTTGGGTAGAGCTCTTAAAATTTTCATAACCTGCTCAGATTCAGTAATAGCCTTTCCAAGACCTTTTAGAGCATTAGTAATCTTTGAGAACCTAGCAAACATTTCAGAAATATTTTCTGTTTCTAGCATTCTAAAATTCTCTAGTTCTCCAATCAAAATATTTCTTCTCGTCCCTTGGACTTGAGAAGTTCCTTCATAGATAGAGGTTAGTGTATCCCATATCTCTTTGGCAGTTAAGCAAGAGGATACTCTATCATACTCAGAAGCAGTAAGAGCACAAAATAAAGAGTTCATAGCTTTGGCGTTGCTCTTAACAGTTCTTACTTCCTTATCGGTCCATTTGGAAGCTCGTTCATCGATAGGCAAAGTTACTCCATCTTGAATAGCAATCCAAGAATCCATATCGGTAGCCATGATGAGTTGCTTCATACGAAGCTTCCAATATCCAAAATTGTTCCCATCAAACAACGGTGGCCTTGTAAAGGATTGGCCTTCAGCAAAAGCGGGAACGGAAGTAGATTGGGATGCCATATTGATAGGATCTCTTTGGTAAACTCAAAGACCTGCTTTGATACCACTTGTTGGTCCCGAGTTGATGGCTAAACCCAAGAGGGGAGGGGTGAATTGGGTTCTTTTTAAAAAAAAATCTTTAGTAAATCAAAAACTTAACCCCTTTCAAAAATTAATCCCCTTATGAAAGCTAATGGAGAGCAAATTAAAATAACGCAGTAGTAGAAAACAGAACACAAGATTTATAGTGGTTCGGGCAAACCTTCCCTACTCCACTCTTCCAAGCTCACACTCCGTTGTGACTTGGGTTCCACTATGTATTCCTTGAATACACTTAGAGTCACCGCTCTCTTCTAGATTCAAAGCTCTAGGGGGCATATACAACTAGAGCCACTTGCTCTCTTCTAGATTCTAGCTCTAGGGGGCGTAACAACTCAATGCACAAGTAGGTGATGAGTCTCACTCCAATCACTTCCTTCTTGCATACACTTGATCTTAGCTATCCAAGCTAAATCAAGTTTAGTACAACAAAACAATAAAAATAAGCAAGAACTACACTTTACAGATTTGTGTAGACATATTGAGCTCGAGAAACAAAATCAAAGACAGCTGGGATGATGATCGTTGAAGCGACTTGCAGTTTGAAGCTCTTTCTTCCTTTGAAACACTCAAATATGGAGAAAAGGGATTTGAAAGTTTTTCTTGCACTTCTTTTCTCTCTATGATCCTTAGAGTAGTGAGTATTCTTTTCTCATGTTCATTTGAATGTCTTTTTATAGAATGAGGAAGATTGGAACGTTGTAGGAGTGGTTGGCGTGCAATAAATGAACTCCAACGTTCAAAAATTTGACCGTTATACTCCAAGTCGAAGATGAAGTCGACTTGGCCTGCGACTTGGTTTCCAAGTCGCACATGGAGTCGACTTGGCCTGCGACTTGGGTTCTTTAGAAACTCAAGTCTGAGACTTGGGTCGACTTGGCTTTCAGACTTTAACTTAAGTTGATCCTGAAGTCGACTTGGCTTGATCTATTGCAAAAACGCCTTGATCCTCACTTGAAATGTCTTGAATCTTGCAAACCATTTGAAAGCTTTGAGTCCTTGCACAATATATGTATGTTCCTTGCTTTGCTTTGGACTCACTTGGTCTTCACAACTTGGATATTACTCCATTTGGAAGCTAGCTTGAAGATTTGCTTTGAGCTTGATAGACTTGATTTGAATTTGCACTTAGATTCTTGCTTTGATCTTCAAAACTTAAGTTTCTCTTTAAGAGTAGTCTTTACATCTCATTTGTATGTGAGAAACTTCAAATGGATGTCTTGAATATGCTTTGAAACTTCAGCTTAGACCTCAAAACTTATCAAGTCGAAGTTGGAGTCGACCTGGTTTGCGACTTCGCCCAAGTCGCACTTGGAGTCGACTTCGTCTGCGACTTCGCATCTTCGGGAGCCAGATTTCAACGCTGGACATTTTTGTGCACTTTGAAGTCGATGCTGGAGTCGACTTCGTATGCGACTTGACTTCCCAAGTCGCATGTGGAGTCGACTTGGCCTGCGACTTCACTCGTCAGAATTCCATTTTCAACTTTGTCCAGTTTTGGCTTGTTTGAAGTCGTTAGTGGAGTCGACTTCACTATCGACTTCACTCCCAAGTCGAAGTTCAAGTCGACTCGAAGATCGACTTGACTTCTCTGCTTTCCTTAAACACTTGGCAAACATATTAGTCATATATATATACTCAAATTAGTTCTTGTTAATCATCAAAACTCAATCCTTGGTCAATTTGTTTTATTTTGAACACTGTTTCCAACAACTTTCACTCTCTTCTACCTCCTCCTCTACTTCCTCCTCTAGTTCCACTTCTTCTTCTTCCTCGACAGGTTCGAGGAATTCCATGGGATCATCATCATCACTAATTTCCTCAAGCAAAGCAATTTCGCCTGTCTTTTCAGATATGCGTAACATAATCTCACTGAGACGAGGAGCCGCAGGTGCTTCAATAATTCCCTCAGCACGACGCTCTTCGACATAGAGAGCCATTTCTTTTTCTCTCTGGTGAATCCTATCCCAACTTACCCCGTACCGAAACTAAACGCACCCATGAACAAACCTGTACCACGGGCCTAGGTCAGGTGGTGTGAAACCCCAATCTTGGAGGCATGTATGAAACTCTAGGGTTATAAACCCTAGGTAATGTATTGATCATTATATAAAATATATGGATGATATTTTGCAATATATGGAATTCGAAGATTAAATAATGAATTATGAAATGTAAATTTAGATGATAATGAAATGTGAATAGTAACTGTGGGATTAAGGAATATATTAAGTTAATCACTTTAGATTAACTTAATCATAAAAGACGAAAAAGGAAGCTTCTCACAAAAGGACAAAATAGCCACTTTTGATTTATTTAGTATTTTCGGATTTTTAGTGGATTTTTGAGAGAAAATGAAGAAAAATTCATAACTTGCAATCCGGACGTCAGATTAAAGTAAAATTTTTTATGGATGGCCAAATATTTATGATGAACATGATGAATGGTTTAAGATGTGATGAAAATCATGAATTAAGGGTCAAGATGAAATGTTGTTTGGAGATAAAAAAAGGTAGCCCACATTTTTCATTAATTATATTTGACTTTTGGGTTAAATTTAATTAATTAAAAATCAAAATAATTAATGAAAAATCAGAACAAGGCTCAAGGAGGGCAAGAGCATGGGATTTGGAGCCAAAATTAATGGCCCAAAATCATCCTCATCAAGAATCAACGGTTGAGATTTAATTAGCTTAAAATAATTAATTTTAATAAACCAAAAATCATAAATAAATATCTACAGCTAGGGGGTGTGAACAGTAGCTAGGGGAGGCTACACATGGCTCAATAAATCTCATAGATTTTGAAGAAAATTATTTATAATTTAACCCATGGAGCTTGGGGTAAATTGTAAATATGTGAAAAATGCCACCCTATAAAAGGGGAGCATGGGGTGAACGACCAAAGTACACCAACCAGCTCCAAATTTGGGCATTTTCCCACCCCCAAAACGTTTTAGCTTGAGGAGGAGAGAAGAGAAGGAGAAAGAGAAGGAAAGAGAGAGAGAAAGAGTTGGGTAGGAGGGAAGTTTTCCACTTAAGGTAAGGGGATTCTCCCCAAATTTCTTTTGGGTGTTAAGTAGGGTAAAACCATGCTTAGATAATTCCTAAGCATGAGAAAATAAGTAAAGTTATAATGCCTAATTGGAATTATGACAAAACATCAAAAATTTGGAGCGAAGATAGAGCATTCGGGAAAATCATGTATGAAATGTGCAAATAATGCTCCAAAATTGCTAAATGATGATTTGGGATGACTTTTTATGATAGTTATGATGTTGGAATGATGATATATTAATCTAGTGATTTTTGGATTGAAGGATTATGCTTAAGTGAAATTATGTCGATTTTTTGTATATGGAGAAAATGATTTATTTAGCCAAGTTAATGATGATGAATTCAAAATTCATAAATTTTCCCATGATATACTGACTAAGAGCTATGTCATGGTATTTTTTATTTTTGGAAAAAATGTCAAGTTTTGAAACTCATTAATAGTAACCAACATGCTGTGAACAGTAACTTTGGATAAACAGTAACCTGCTATAGTAATCATGAACAGTAACTATGAACAGTGAACAACGTGATTTTGGAAAAAATTGAGATTTATTTTTGAGGATATATGGATGAAATTTTTAAAGAATTTATGGATAAAAATCCATATAAATAGGTAATGACCAAGTATTTTTATAAGATTAACCTCTATGGGAATAACGTAATGAACGGTTATAAAGAAAGCATGGAAAGCAACCTAAGACATGGAATGGATGGATAAAATATCCATTTTCCTTGTATAGGAAAAAAGGAAGGAGAAGGTTGAGGACACCGACTGAGGAGGTAAGCAAGCACAACTTTTAAAATATAATTTTATTGCTTCATTGTAAGCAAGCAAACCCTTTTGAAAATATGTTTTATTCTCAAGTATTTATGAAATGTGTTTAAGGGTGGTCATTCCTATAATGTTTTGAAATGATGAATGTTTATGAGTTTTTATGAAAAGTCATGTCGGCATATTGATATCATGTGATGTTCATGGACATGTGCACATGTATGATGCATAATGAAGAGGCTTTGGTGGAGGTAGAAAGCGGATCAGAGGGTCCCTCTTCACCATTACCAAGTCGCAAGGGTTGTGTGCCGGCGGCGTCCTCCCGAGAGGTGGAGGCACAAGGAAGAGGCTATGGTGAAGGTAGTAAGCGGATCAGAGGATTTCTCTTCACCTTTGCCAAGTCGCTAGGGCGGTGTGTCGGCGGCGTCCTCCCAAGAGGTGAAGGCAAAGGAATGTTATGTGTGAATGAATGCATTGCATTTTCATACATGGATTGAAAAGGAAAGCATGAATTTGAAATGATGTTTTTAAGGGATGGTGCAAATAATTCTTTACATGAGAATTACAAGTCACCTGGTGTAAGAGGTATATAATGCTGGAAAAATCAAAAGTCATGCATGTAGGAGACCATGTAGGCGTCAAGAGGAAGA
The DNA here is from genome assembly GCA_030490835.1 of Annona cherimola. Lineage (NCBI taxonomy): Eukaryota > Viridiplantae > Streptophyta > Magnoliopsida > Magnoliales > Annonaceae > Annona > Annona cherimola. The sequence continues at coordinate 50,138,837 of CM059972.1, read as the reverse complement.
GAGGTTCCCCTTGATGAGGCCAAGTCGGAGAGAGCCGGCGTATTGGACAATGCTATGTGAGATGTTCTCTGGGTAGCGTACCCACACACGAAGGTTTATGTCAGGAATGGAAAGGAAGCATTTGCACATCTAATGTTTACGAAAAGGTTTTTGTGCATTTGATAGTTGATCACTTGGTAAGTGTCTTCTATCGAATGGAGATGAATGCATTTAAAATGAAAAATGCTTGCTTATTGAGTTTCGACTCATGTTTTGTTTTCCCAACCTTAGACAAGTGCAGGAAAAATTCAAGTGATGAAAGGCATGTTCTCGCTGAGAAAGGAAAAATAAATTTTCAAAGGTTTGTAATACTTTATATATGGAAGCATCAATAAATCCCCTAAAGGGATATAGCGAAAAAGACAGATTGTATGAAACTATGAAGTTATGAACAATATGAGAAGTTAATGATTTATGATGATATGGATAAGTCCATTATGAATGATGATGAGTATATGTTTATGTGATGAAAGAAAAGAAAAAGAAAGAAATGAAAAAAATTTGGACGAGATCTAATTAAGAACCCGCCGCGTGATCAAGGCAACAATCCTGAGTCACGTTTACCAATCGATAGATCTTGGAGTAAGGTTGTGACGCTAGGTTCGGGGCACCACAGTTGGTGTGGATGCTGGAATCTTATTCCAAAAGTTTTGAAGATCCTGTGGAAACAAGTTATCTGTGGGAACACGGGGAGACCTTGGGATGCCGAGATAGGTTCCTGGAAGAACTCTTGCTCTAGAACCATAACTCGAGGACTCTCCTACACTTTGTTTGTGCTGGCCAGGGGGGACATGATCGTTTCCTTGAGGTTGGACAGGAGTGCGTCTAGTTGAAAATCCTGGAGGGACTGCTGGGTAATGTACTGTGTTTTGCTGTGATACCCACCACCTATCCATGTTCCCCTCCCTTCTTCGTCTCCTTTCCTCCTCCTCTCTCTCCATTCGTAATTCTTCTGCACTCATCATTCTCTTTCCCCTATCCGCCATCTGTACAAACATACCAATTTAATTGCATTGTAAAGACAATTTATCATCATGTATCATGCATTTCATCATGTTAAAACATATCTAATCATCATGTAATCGTGTATATCTCATCATATTCTTTCAATTTTCATACTTAGAAATTTTTCACGCCTATTTACCAATCCTTGCTCTGATACCAAGCTCTGTGGCACCCTAAACTGGAGCGTCACATCCTGAGCCTTACCTCAGGATCGTTATTGATTGGTAAACGTGATCAGGATTGTTGCCCTGTCACACGACGGGTTTTAACAGATTTTTATCCAATTAAATATTTTCCATAAGAGTTTATTTCCTTCCATTTTTTTCATCTTATGCACATATAGGTTATTTTCATCCAATAATTTTCTTAACTAATCATGATATTCATGATATATTTCCAACTTTCTCATAAATCAGATGTCACTGCATATTTCACCCATAAATGTCAACATAAAACATCAAAGTATTTTACAACCATTCAACATAAATTTTCCATGGCATAAAACTTATAATGTTTTTCCATTTCTTCAATGGTCTGCTCTTGCTTCTTTTCCAGGTCTTTTCTTTCACCTGTCTATGGGTTTGGAAAATAAAAACGTGAGTCGAAACTCAATAAGCAAGCTGTATATTTTATAAGCAATTCATTTTGTAGGCAATATTTTTCATTTAAAATATCTTGGAAAGAAATTTATACCTTTGAAAAGGTATATCTTGAAAACATAGTCCTTGTACCTATCACAGGTACGACACGCATAATGCAATGTAAAACCGTGAACATGTCCTTCATAGGATGGAAGCTAGCTAGGCGACCATCCATCCTTGTCTTCTCCCATCTCAAGGAGGGTGCCGTCGGCCTTGGGCCTATCTTAGCGACTTGGCCACACCAAAGGGGGACATTAGGTCCGCTTATACCTTTCAGGGTGGACCTAGTACTTTGTGCACATGAAACTTTCATAAAACCATCTTTGACATGCTAACATGATTTTTCATTCAGAAACATAGAATCATATTATTTTTCATAACATTTATCAAAGAAATTTCGCAAGATCATCTTGTAAATAAAAGAATCATTTCAATACATATTTAACTAAGGAATGACCATCCTTAAATACATTTGAAATAATTTCAATAATCATGTCAAAACAGTTAGAGCAAAAGTTGCATTTATTTACAACAATTTAGAAAACAAAATTATTTAGAAATTTTCATACTTACCTGTCTCACTTTAGCTTTCCGAGTCCGCCTTTTCTTTGCCCTTGCCTACATAAGAATGATATAACATTCATATATTTCTTTTGCTTGCATCCAACTTAGTTTTATAATCCATTTTCATTAACATACATAATCCATTTGACTTCTCAAGTGATTATGCATATATAGTACATACTTGTGCATTACATCGGCTATTACACATCATATTTAATCACATAAGTAGGGTAATCATTCAATCACTTAATAATCATTCAATAATCATCATTTAAAGGTTCGTTATCTTCCATACACCATTTTTCACTTATTTTCCAAAATTTTACACATCGGTGCTCATTTTAAGCACACATTGTTGCCTTAAGCCTCATTAATTAGTCCCAAAATTTGAAATTAACATCATGCATCTAAACAGATGTATATTCACGAAATTTATCATATTTTCATGCATTTTTGCACATAATCAATTTACATAAGTCATTTACCACTTATGCAGGTCCATCCTTCCACATATATTCATTTCACAACACATATATGATGCATTTCATAAAATTTTCCAAATCAGAAACTTGGTCCATATTTCAGCATGATTAGAATCCTTAATTAATACTTTATTTAGGTTATTTTTATGGAATTTTAATCCACTAATCATAGGTTTCCAAAACAGCAACTTTGGAACCCAATTTTCATACTTTCAACGTATCTTTCGATACTTAACCTAAAACAGTTTTATAATTCCGAATTTTCAGAAATTAATCCAACTTTTCCTAACCCAAATCTAGGGTTTTAACACATATTTAACCTCCATAATTTAACTCCTCTCACACCTGCAACTTTCATGTACATATTGGGTATCTTTCTCACCCCATTTTGCATGTTCCTACTTAGGCCCTAAAATTCCAGATTTAAGGCAAGGTTAATTCATTCAGTTTGGTCATTCAAAGTACCCTAAATTTAGAGTTATTTACCCTCTAAATCATCCATAATTCACTTAAGCATACTTATACAACATACATGTCATCAAAAACATGAAAATCGGGTGATATACATAACCTTAAATTCCATTGTTTCTAAAATTTATATCTTAGCCTCAAATCAACATATATATTTCACTAAAGCATGATTTATAACCTAAACATGATACTAATCCAAAATAGCAACTTAACATATGTATTTTGGATATTTCAAGTTAGGTTTCCAACCCATATTCCATTCCAACTTCATAAATCATTGAAATTAATATATGTCTCTTAATACTCATTGAATATTTAATCAAATGGTATGTTAAATCACCTTTTAAGGAAACCTTATGAATCAAATTCATATCCAAAAACTTAGAATCAAAGGATTTAACTCATCACATATACTTACTTGATTGTTGCAACCTTAACCCTAATCAACTCAAGCTTAATTTCTCCTTCTTTTTCCCTTTCTTTTTTTCTTCCTCCTTGCTAGGATTCCCTTGGGCATGCAAGGCTGCTGAGTTGTGGGAGTGTTTGCTACTTGGAAATTTTTTTTCTAACACCTCTCTCTCATGGCGGTCCACCCATATATATAAGAGCTGGATTTTCAAGCTTGTGGACCCCACTTTGAGCAAGATTTTAAGTGTAAGTTAATGCAATTTTATCCCTTGTTGTGTTGTCCAATTTGTGGCCAAGTAAAATTATATTTTAAACAGATTTTTAAGTAGCAAAATCTGCTCTAAATCTAGCTCAACTTGTTGTCCCCTTGTACACGTCCAGATAGCTGCCTCTTTTGCCAAAATTTTCCACACTTTGGCAGCCTTAATTTAACGATAATTTATGTACCTAATTAGTAGCTAGTTAAGCTATTAATTTAGCATAAAAAATCAAGAAAAAATCCAGCAGCAGGTCACTTGGACGTCCATGTGCATGACACCTTTGTTGTCCACTATTTGATCCATTAATATGCTGCTGATATTAACGATTTTCTAGGGATTTTTCCACATAAATTAATGCTCATTTATACACCCTTGCATGATAGCTACATAGGTTTATAAATATATCACATAAAAAAATACAAAAATCCAAGTTTGGGGCTGGTTTGGACGTTCCATGGATGACACCTTTGCTATGCTAGCTTGAGCTCTTTCCTTAGCTAATTAATTCCAGAAAAATATCCAATAAATTTTCACACATATTAATGCATATAATACCCTGCATTTCGTTACATTTGACACATATTTGAGCCATTAAAATTGCATTTAATCCATGCACTATTTGCCTTTAATGCATGGTACTTTTGTGGTGTAAAAGTCAACTGTATACACCTTTTTTTATTCAGGAATTTTTCCAGAATAATTTTCTTAATATAATCCTTCTAAAATGTTAATCTCATGATTTTTTTCAATCGTTTCAAATTTCATCTCAATTCGATTTTTCTAGCTCAAGTTATAGCCGTTTGAAGTTAACGGTTGAATTTTGAGTATAAACAATTATTGTCACACTAATTTTATCATAATTTTTTATAATACAATAATCCCATAAGATTAATCCCATCATTATCTACTTGCCTTTCAAATTTTACTTGAATCCGCCTTACAGGCGTTAAGTTATGAATTTTCTAGTATTTTTTCACTTAACTTGATAGTTATCCTTTAAATTCTCATAAATCAAATCATATAATTTAAGATAATCATTTGTGATATATTGGTAAGCTTCAATTAACATCAAACTATTTTAATCTCATTGTCCCATATCGGCTTATAATGATTACTTGAATCATTATCTCTAATCCTTGGCCCTAATTGCAATATTTCACAAAATGACAAGAACATCCAAAAAATCTATTTAATCATATATAAATTACATGTATATGTTCAATGCATACAATTGAGTCCCACATAGGTTGGGTTTCATAGCTTCCTCTCATGCCATCTTGTAGTATCTACATCAGATGGAGGATCAGGTCTCACAGTAGTTGGGGTCCATTCACACGAAACTAATGGAAATGCATGGCCACCGGGATAAGATAGATCAGGAGTTAAGGACCATCAAGTATCGACTAGCCTCGGGAAGTAGTCGTGGCTGACCTATCCCAAGCCTCCCCGATTTTGATCCATATTGGGGCGAGCCTGTGAGAGCTGAACCCACCGTTCAGGCTCCCTCGTCTCCATTTTCATCGGCTTGCACCCGACTCATTCCTGCTACCTACCTTATTACCGCATTTCAATTTCACAAATTCTGCTTCCCTTATATCCCATTTTGATACATTGACAAAAAGGGGGAGAGAGATTAGAAATTAGGGCTTAGGTTTTAGAATTTTTGGGATTGGTTAGCATGTATGTCATTTTCTTTTTGACTCATTTTGTATGAAATGATTGTATGAATAGCATGAAATTGTTTATGAATGACATGAAAATGTTTGTGAATGACATGAACTTGTTTTCTTTTGTGCAAATTGTTGATTTAGAATAAACATGATCACATGATATGCAATGTTATGAAAATCTTGAGTAATCAAAACAATATGACTATTCTAAATGCCAAAACAAAATATGACATATCATTTATAAAAGAAAATGAAAGGTATATCTCAAATTGGTTTTGTTAATCATCAAAAAGTGGGAGATTGTTGGAATTCAAGGCAAATTAAGTACAATCCATGTTTTGATGATTAACAACTCAATTTGAGAAATCATTAAGTACTAATGAGGTTGCTAAGTGTTTTAAAGGTTAAAAATTCAAGATTTAAAAGATAGTAGGTCAAGTCGCAACCCTAAGTCAACCCAGTCATCGACTTAGGTCAGGTCGATTCCCAAGTCTGTTGATCTTGAGTTTATGACAATTACCCAAGAGTGGAGGGGTGAATTGGGTATTTAAAATTTTTTACTTAAACAAAGGATGTTCCCCGATTTAGTTCAGTCCCCTTTAATGAAACAAATATAAAGCAATAAGATCATGAAAGCAGAAATATAAATTAATGGACAAGATTTTATAGTGGTTCGGACAACTTTTCCTACTCCACTCTTCCAAGCTCACACCCCTTGTGACTTGGGTTTTACTATATATTTCACGAATACAACTAGAGCCTCTGCTCTTTTCTAGATTCCAGCTCTAGGGGGCATAAACAACTCACAGAACAAGTAGGTGACAATTTCCACTCCAGTCACACACTACTTTGCTTACACTTAATCTTAGTTGTTGAAACTAAATCAAGTTTAATACAATAAGAAAAAGGAATAAAGAAAGTTTCTACACGTTACTGATGTGTATAATCAGATTTGGTGAGGAGAAGAACTTGTGAGGAAGACTGAATGATTCAGCAAGCAGCTCTTGACGGTTTGAATGCAAAGTTCTTCTTCTAGATGTTGCCTTGATCACTTAATGCCCTTAGAGATGGAAGTTGTGCTCAATCAATGAAGTTTTAGCTACCCTCCACGTCTGTCTTGAATGTCTTTTATAAATAACGAGTGTATTCGAACATTTGGAAGTAGGTGGCGCGCATTTAATGCGCCAATGTTCAAAAATTTTCCGACCGTTGCGATCTAAGTCGTAGGTGAAGTCGACTTTGGGTTCGACTTCACCTAAGTCGCATAACGGAGTCGACTTTGGATGCGACTTCGTTTTTCAGCAGTCTCCTCAAGTTCCTTCTTAGGTTGACTTGGACTTGGACTTGACCCAAGTCACTGCTGGAGTCGACTTCGGTGCGACTTCGGTTTTTCTGCAATTTTCAAGTCTCTTCTTCGGGTCAACTTGGACTTGGACTTGACCCAGAGTCGACGTCGGTGCAACTTTACTTCCTTTGTTTGCTAGATGAACTTGAATTCATTTGAGATGACTTTGGTCGCTTGATTTTCTTCATATTAAATGTTCTTCCATTTATTTATATCACTTGGAACTCAGTATGATCATCCTAGCTTGAAAACTTTAAGCTCCGTGTCTTAACTTATTAAATTCTTGAATCTTGGTGTCCAAATGATACTTCTTGATCCAAATTTATGAATTCATGCAGCTTTGCTTGTTTTGGTCTTGATTCATCTTCATTTGATCCAAGTCGAATATTTGGGTTGACTTAGTCTTCAACTTCACTCAAGTCGTAAGTCAAGTCGACTTGGTCTTCGACTCCACTTTTCAAATTTAGTGCTGGCAGGTTGAAGTCGATGCTGGAGTCGACTTGGTTTGCGACTTCACCCAAGTCGCATGCAAAGTCCACTTCGTGTGCGACTTCGGCAGCTCTTGCTCCCCAATTTTAGCACTGGACAAAAATTGGCCTTTGAAGTTTATGCTGGAGTCGACTTGGGAATCAACTTGGCCTAAGTCGATGGCTGAGTCGACTTGGAAATTGACTTGACCTGTTATGCTTCATATTTTTCATTTTTATAACCTTAAAACATTTCACAAACTTATTAGTAGCCAAAACTTACTCAAATTGAGTTGTTAATCATCAAAACATATACTTTGGTTATTTGCCTTTGATTTCAACACTTGTTTCCAACAATCTCCCCCTTTTTGATGATTGACAAAACCAATTTGAGTATATACCTTCCAATAACTTTAAAACATACCATTGTATCCTGTTTTGACATTTTGAGGATAATCACAGGTCATTTGCCTTTTGAACTTAGTGTAATTGAAATACATATTCATCATTTGCATATTTCATTTCCAATTAAATCACAAGTTAAATATTGCACATAAACATTCAATCATCCATTTCAATTTCAATGCAAGAACAGAACAGAGCATATAGCATAAACAGACTTTTTCATAAATAAACTTTTCAGATACGATCAAAATATTTCATACAAGTTTCAAAAGCAAATTAAAACCTATATACAAACTACCCAACCCAAAATCCTAAAAACTAAAAGCAAACTCAACTATTCTCCCCCTTTTTGTCAATGGATCAAATAGGGGTCGACTTGCTAAGATTTGGCATATAGAAATGCCGATATAGGATATGGAGTTGATTGGAGAGGATGAGTGGGGCGAATGGGTCTAACGTGGGCCGAGGAATAGAAAGATGATACTGGGTGAGGAGACGGATCACGGTGCACTGACCCGGCGTCAAATGGATCCAATTCGGGTATTGGTTGATTCCTGTTGCTTCCGGATGCCAAGTGATACCGAATCGTTCTTAGTTCCCGATCCATGCGATCTTGTCTCGAGTGCCTATCCATGATTATAGTTAGGACCCTGGCGACCTGAGATGTCAAGCGATCCTCGATCTGCTCCAGATGTTCTCGGATGGTGTTTACCGAGTTATCCCAAGATGGTGGCCGTGCAGCTAGGTATGGGATCTCGGATCCTCGTGGTGAACATGACTCATGAGAATGCGGTGACATGGGCTCCTCGGGAGCATCATGTGGTGGAGATGGAGCGGGTTGAGGTTCTGGTGATGGCGGGGGCTGCTCCCCCTGAACCTGTGCTCCTCCGGCTTCTTACGGAGCCGGTACACCAATCGTTTCTCTAATCCGCTTTACCCTGAACTGTTCCACATTAATCTTCATTCTTTGGAGCAAAGCCTTGTTGATTGCATTCGTCGGCTTTAATACCTAGAATGGCTCTCCATCAATATCCATTTGGAAATGCTCCAAGATCTTAGTGATCCATGTTCCATAAGGCAAAACCCCTCATGGGTTGTCCTTTCTGGAGGCTAGAGCTTCTAGGAAGAGTCGGGGGAGGCTGACTTTGACTTTATTTGCAACTTTCCACAGAATTTCCGCCTCATGTGGGTTCACCTGATTTCTTCCTCCACCCTTGGGATAGATGCAGTGAACAATCAGCAACCTGAGGACCCTCAACCTAGGGAATAAATCCATGTAATGTAAAAACTTAACCTCGGGATGATATTTGTCGCTCTTGGTGAGCTGATTGTACATTTGAGTAAGAGACAGATTTGCAGGGAGCTGTTCATCGTCATAAGGAACCTCCAGGAATCGCCCAACCTGCATGATAGCATGATCTAAACTTGGGACTCCTCTTGTTCCCAAAAACATTACAATTCCTTTCACAAACGTACTGAAGTACTGATCATCCCACAAATAATAGAAAATCCTAGTTAAGTCAGGATATAACCTATCATCTGCCTTTAACAACTTCGTCCAACCTTGGAAATCCAGTAGTTCCTCGATTTCAACCTCATAATCGCTTAAAAATTTGAAATCTATGATCTTGGGAATAAAAATCTTACGCTCATAAAAGCTTTTATAGAACCGGTTGTGCTGTAATTCAGTCTTGAAATATGTTGTCGGCATTTTCAAGACCTGACCTTTAATAGCTGGGGTTCTCCTTCTCTAGCCCCTACATCTGAACTTCCAGAAGTCTGAGTTTCTTCTCCCCTTCGATCTGTTGTAGATGGAGTCTCGGCCTGAAATCGAACCCAACGGCCAGTGGAAGTTGACGGTTCTTCCCGGGCACACTTTGAGGGAGTCCGTTGTCTCCTAAGGACTTCCTCTTCGGCTTGGGAGCCTGATTGTCTTGGAACTGGCTTCAAGGATGGTTTGGACACAGCCAATTTGGGCAATCTAGATTTGGGTGCCATTGGATTTGATTTTTGAAATGGGATTTTCAAATTGAACTTTGAGAGGAATGGAAAGAGGCAGTAAAAGAGAGGAATCGAGAGTGTAAGAGAGAAAATGACAGAGAGAGAGTTTGAGAACGACAGAAATGAGAGAAGAGAGCAGAGATGAAACGGAGATAGAGAGAGAGGAGAGATCTATTGAGAGAACTCCAGAGAGAAAAGAGATGACATGACAAAGAGAGAGAGAGTGAGCGCGCTTTGGGAGAAACAGAGGCCGGAGAAAAAAGAGAAGAGAGGGAGAGAGGAAAGAGTTGCCGGTGAGAGGAGAGAAGCAGAGAGAGAGGGAATCCAGGAACCAGAGGAAATAGAGAGAGCTTCGGTGCGGGAGGAAGAGGAGAAGGAGGAAGAAGAGAAGAGAAGAAGGAAAGAAAATAAGAGGAGAAATGGGAAGCCCGACGGTCGCACGTGAAGTCGACTTGCCCTAATCTGAAGTCGACTTCGCCCCTGCGTAGTCGACTTCGCTTAAGCCAACCTAGGATTTTCGAAGTCGAATTGGCCTATCGACTTGGTCTATTCTAAGGTTATTTCTCCTATCCTATTATTTCTAATTTAATTCAATCATCCCCATATCATTTCTAATTTTGTAAAAAATTCTTTTGCTAAAGGTTTGTTGAATATATCAGCAATCTGATCCTCAGTTTTCACATATTCCAAACAGATATCATGATTTTCTACATGTTCTCTGATAAAATGATGTCTTAAGTCTATATGCTTTTTCCTAGAATGCAGTACCGGATTTTTAGTCAAATAAATTGTACTTGTATTATCACATCTAATTGGAATGTCTTGATAATCAATACCATAATCTTTAAGTTGTTGTTTCATCCAAAGTAGTTGGGCACAACAGCTCCCGGCGGCAATATATTCGGCTTCCGCCATGGATAGAGCAATACTAGTTTGTTTCCTTGAATACCATGAAACCAACATGTTTCCAAGAATTTGACATGTTTCACTAGTACTTTTTCTATCCACTTTGTATCCGGCAAAGTCCGCATCTGAGTAGCCGATTAGATCAAAAGTTGACCCCTTTGGATACCATAGTCCAAGACTAGTGGTGTTTATTAAATATTTAAAAATTCTTTTTACAGCCATTAAATATGATTCTTTAGGGCATGATTGAAACCTTGAACACATACAAACACTGCACAATATATCGGGTCTAGAGGCAGTTAAATATAATAAAGAACCTATCATGCTCCTATATAACTTTAAATCAACAGATTTACCTTTCTCATCTTTGTCAATTTTAATGGTTGAGCTCATAGGTGTGTTTGCCCCTTGTTGGTCCCGAGTTAATGGCAAATACCGAAGAGGGGAGGGGTGAATTGGGTAATTAAAATATTTCAACTTAAACAGAAACTTTACCCCGGTTTAGTTCAATCCCCTTCAATGAAACAAAAGGAAAGCAATAAGATAATAAGAGCTGAAATGAATCAATTGACAAGATTTGTAGTGGTTCGGGCAACCTTCACTACTCCATTCTTCCAAGCTCACACCTCTTGTGGCTTGGGTTCCACTATGTATTTCACAAATACAACTAGAGTCTCTGCTCTCTTCTAGATTCCAGCTCTAGGGGGCATCAATAATTCACAGCACAAGTAGGTGACGAGTTCCACTCCAGTCACACACTACTTTGCTTACACTTGATCTTAGTTACCCAAACTAAATCAAGTTTAATAAAACAAGAAAGAATAAAAAGAAGGTTTCTACACGTTACTGTTGTGTAGAGGCAGATTTGGCGCAGAGAAGAACTTGTAAAGTAGGCTTTAATAATTCAGCAAGCAGCTCTTGGCAGTTTGAAAGCAAAGTTCTTCTTCTAGATGTTGGCTTGATCACTTAATGCTCTTAGAGATGGGAGTTGTGTTCAATCAATGATGTTTCAGCTATCCTCCACATTTATATTGAATGCCTTATATAAATGGCGAGGGAATTTGAACATTCGGAAGTAGGTGGTGCGCATTTAATGCGCCAACGTTCAGAAAATTTTCGACTGTTGCGACCCAAGTTGCAGGTGGAGTCAACTTCGGGTGCGACTTCTGCCGTACTTAGGCTGCTCAAGTTCTTCCTCGGGTCGACTTGGTCCTGGACTTGACCCAAGTCGCAGGTGAAGTCGACTTCGGGTGCGACTTCACTTCCTTAGCTTGCTTGATGAACTTGAACTTCTTTGAAATGATTTTGCTTGCATAATTTCTTTATGCTTAATTGTCCTTCCCTTGATTTGCATCATTTAAAGTTCAGTATATTCACTTTGCATAAAATCCTTTAACTTCATGTTTCGGAATCTTGAATACTTGGTTCATGAAGTGTATGAAATGTCTAATTGATAGTTCTTGATTTGAATTGATGAATCCATGCATCTTTACTTACTTTGAACTTGATTTGATCTTCATTTGTTCTAAGTCGAATGAATGAGTCAACTTGGCCTTCAACTTCACTCAAGTCTAGCATCATGTTGAATTGGTTTGCGATTTTACTCTTCAAAACGTCTGCTGATCAGTTGAAGTCGATACTGGAGTCGACTTAGCTTGCGACTTCACCCGAGTCGCATGTGGATTCGACTTAGTCTGCGACTTCGGCAGCTCTCGTCCCCAATTTCAACTCTGGACAGAAAATAACGTTTAAAGTCGATGCTGGAGTCTACTTGGTCTGCAACTGCGCCCAAGTCGCATGCGAAGTCAACTTCGTGCGTGACTTTAGCAGCTCTCGTCTCCAATTTCAACTCTGGACGAAAATGACGTTTTGAAGTCGCTGCTGGAGTCGACTTGGAAATCGACTTGACTTGTCATTCTTTATTTTCTTCATTTCTATATCCTTTAATCATCTTCACAAAAATGTTAGTAACTGTGGAACCCCAAATTTTATGATCATATATGAAATCCTAAGGTCATGAACCCTATGTAATGTATTGACTTTTATATGAAATAAATATATGATTTTTGTAATATATGGAATTGAAGGATCAAATAATTAATTATGAAATATAATTTTAAATGAATAGTAAATGTGAATAGTGGAACGTGAATAGTGACCCTGTGGTTAAGATAAAGTGATAAGTTAATCACTCTCGATTAACTTAATCACAAAATACGAAGAAGGAAGCTTCCCACAAAAGGACAAAATGGGAGTAGAGATGAAAAGGGGATTTAATTGGAATTTACAAAGGTTACATTTGAGATTTATAAGAAAATAGAGGGTAATTTATGATTTCATAAATATTAGATATGAAAATGAATTTTTACAAATTTTTCGAAAAGAAATTTCAAAATTTCGAATTATACAAATTGAAACTGTTTAAATTTACGGACCTTATGGAAAAATAAAAAGAAATGAAATTTTTTTGGCGAATTAGGGTCCTAACTAAGGGCTTATATTCATCCATATTATTTTTATTATATCTAAGCATGCATAACTTAGAATCATATAAAAATTTAACAGAAAGTACTAAATTATGTACTCTCTAATCTAGACGGATCAAATTATGAAAATAGTTGACTAAATTACCTAACTTGAGTGCATCAGATAACGTGCGCAAAAGCAATTCTTGCACAGCATCGTACACGTTGATATTTTAATTTTTTATATATATAATTGTTTAGTTAATTAATATCTTGATATATATAAGATTTTTTGAGATGAAACTTTTGGAGCAAGCCTATTTTAATATACCCTACATAATGAGTGGATTAAATTTTGCAAAATATGTCTACCAATTTTTAAAATGAAATTTTATGCCAAAATATGATTTTAATTAAGTTAAAATATGTACTTCGCTCCAATTGATGTGAAATTTTATGGGTAAGCCTATTTTAATATGCCCCATTTAATGAAGAAATGAAATTTTGGAAAACATGTTTACGAAATTTTAAAATGAGATTTTTTATCCAAATATGAATTAGTTAATTAAAATAAAATAGAAATTTTTTTCAAAATTCCGAAAGGTACATTTTGTGAGCAATTGTGTATATATTAATAAGAAAAAATTTCATAATATATAAGTGTGTATGTAGGAAGTTATGAATTAATTTATTAATACAAATAAAAAAAATTGCATGAAAAGAAAATTCGCTGGCAGCATGGTGATAACGTGGACAGCAATAGTATGACGGTGATGCATGAAGCAGTAGCTGTCTGAAATTTGATAATGGATGGATTAATATGCCAGCAGCTGTCCTATGGTTAAAGGCAACTTGAGTTAATTAACTCAAGTAAACCAATATATATAAAGGGGCACTGGATGCTGCTGAACGGGTGCAGAAAAGGAAAAAAAAAAAAAAAAAACGGAAGAAAGAGCAGCAGCGGCACTCAGATGTACGCATTCATTCAGGTACATTTTTTTTTAATTTCATTTTCTCATTCTGGAAATGCTGCTCGTTTAAAGCATTTAAATTTTTTTATATAAAATACATAGATGATCAAAAAGGTGCAAATGAGATGCTGCTGGACGTTAATGCATATACAGATTTTGTATTTCTGAAATTCATAAATTTCAGTATTTATATCCTTGTTGAACGTAAATTTCCAAACAGATTTTTATAATCATGTTTAAATTATGATTTATGAATAATGAAAAGGTGGGTAAGGATTAATGTTATTAAACTAATTCAGCGTTAAACTAATTTAGGGATATTTTCATGATTAATTTGATAAGTCTAAGTTAATCTTGAGTTATTGCTTCAAATCTGGAGGTTATGTGATGTTCAAAACAAAAATATGAACGAAATGATAAATGAAGGATTTTTGCCATGAAATTTTTTGTAAATTATATTATCATTAAGGAAGGACCAAATTTTTAGCTTAAAATATTAAGCATGTTACAAATTAAAAATCCGAGAAAAGTAACTTAAATAGGGTAAAACGGGTGACAGGATCAGCTGTAGTAAATGATTTTTAATAATTTTTGTAGATAGGATTTTAATCTGAAATTTGGATATGATGCACAAGATATTATTATTATCACACGACCAAAATTAAATATGATTTTTGGATGACATAATTATGGTTTAAAAATAACGTGATTAGGGCTGTTCCTAATTTTACAACACTGTCTAGCACAGTGAAAATGTCAAAATAAATATATAATATTAATATTTCTCGCTGAAATTTTTATGAGTGTTAATTAATGTAGTTATGGATGTATGATATAAATTTCAGACTTAAATACCTTGATTTGATAATAAATCAAGATTTAGAGAAATTCGTACACCTGATTTCAGCAAATGAGGACAGTTTGAGAAATAATCAAAAATAAATATGAAAACTAAGTGAAAGTGATCCAAATTAATATATATGTTAGGAAAGAGTGTAATAAAGGATTAGGGATAGCAAATTAATTCTATTATATGTATATGAAATTAATAGATAAATAAGAAGATGGAATATAGTGAAAAGAGAAGGGCTATTTTGGAATTTAATAATAATTTTCAGAAATTTTAAATGAAAATTATGATTATGTTGATCATGGTATGTTATGAAATATATTATAGGAATTAAAATAATTTTGTTAAGTCAAATTCATGCTTAAAACATGAATTATGGAACCTTATACACATATGTGTATAGTGGCTAAAATGATTTATTTAGCCCAGATAATCATGATTAATTCAAAATGCATGAATTATCTCATGATGTACTAAACAAGAGTTATGTCATGATATTTTTTTATTTTAAAAAAAATTACCAAATTTTGAAACCCATGAACAATGCCAACACACGCTGTGAACAATAACCTGCGTGAACAGTAATTAGGAACAGTGAACAGTAATCATGAATAGTAAACAGAGTGATTTGGGCAGAAATAAGATTGATATTTATAAGGATGTATGAATGGAATTTTTAAAGATTTTTGGGATAAAAATCCATATGTGAAAATAGAAACCAAATTAACCTCTGTGAGAGTTATGAAGGAAAATAAAGTGATTATGATATATACATGGGTTAGAAACCCTAAGATGAATTCAAATTTAATAGTAGAAATGTGCAAGCATGGAATATTTTGTCTATATGAGAAAAATGGTCCTTTTCATTTGTATAGGAAAAGGAAAAGGTACAAGTGAAAGATACAAGTTGACTAGGCAGGTAAGCAAGCAACCCTTTGAAAATATAATTGTATACGACTTTACTTTGCAATCTTAAATTATTTTGGAAATTGCTTCGTTAGAAGCAAATCCTTTTAATCTTGAAAAATATTGAAATGAAAATGCTGAAAAGGTTGTGTTGAAGGAAAATGAGGTTTTAAAATGATATTTGAAAATAAATATTTTAGAATAGTTTTATTACAAGGTTTTGAAGTATTTTAATGATATGTTTCAAAGGTTCTCTAGATATTGGATTATTTTGGAGTTTCTAAAATTGATTGTTCGAGAAGAATTTAAGGAAGGCCAACATGATAAATTAATTTGAAAAACAATTTGAGTACTGTTCAAAGGATTATACAAGTTTATCACATATAGAAATGAAGACAAAAGTATATGATATTAGATGAAAGCTTGAACTTGTATGTCCTTTGATCATAAAAACCCATAAATGGGAAAAGCATTTGTAAGAAAATCTTTTGGTTTCAAATATTTTTAAAGACGTTTTATTGTTCAAAAATTATTTACAAAACAGTTAGAAAATATTGTTATTTAAAATATTTTCCTTGAATATTTCAAATGATTTATGAAATATAAATGTTTTAAGGTTGGCCATCCTTACAAAACGTTTTGGGTATAGAACTCGTTAACATGGGTTAAGCCCAATTTCCAAGATTTAAAAGAAATACAGGCTGAGGTCTATAGTATTTTATAAAAGCATGATAGCATCAAGTTTTTAGAAAATGAACACAGACTGTGGTCTGTGGTTTTTATAAAATCATGCTAGCACGTAAATGTGAAGGAAACGTGTGCACAAGGATTATGTACTAGGTCTACTATAAAGGATATGCAAGCCGGACGCGGTTGCAAATTGGGCCCCCTTTGCATAGGCCGAGTCGCTTGAATAAGGCTAAATGCCGGCGGCGCCCTCCCTGCAATGGGAGATGGACACGGATAGCCGCCTGGCTCGTGGGCTATCACCTGGAAGAGTTTCTCTCCTAAGGAAGGATGATCACTTGATAAGTGTCACCTACCAAATGGACAGAGATGTATTGCATGTTGCATATGCTTAAAAAGGGTATTATGAAAAGTATTTTAGGACATGAGAATGTCCTATGAGAAAAGGAGCTTCAATGAAAAATGTTTTAGAACATAAATATGTCTATGGAAAAAGAATTTATATGTCAAGTTTTACAAGCATATGTTTGCCATGAACTGGGATTATGAAATGTTTGTGAAAGGTACTTATGAAAAGGTTTCCTCAAATTGCTAGTCGAACGCTTGTTAAGTGTCTGCTACTGAAAGGTGAGAAATGCATTTAAAATGAAAAATGCTTGCTTATTGAATTTCGACTCATGTTTTGTTTTCCCCAACCATAGATAGGTACCGTATAGGCCATGCAAGAAAGGAAAAGAGTATGAAGAAAACTTTTCAACAAACTAGTCTGTATATAATATGAATGATTATATGGAATCTTCAAAATATGTATGTATGAAATGTTTAGATTGAAGGAACTTGTGATGTAGATAAGTCAGTTATTATGATATGAATAATATATGTGAAATTAATGGCAAGAATATGTTCATATATGATGATATGATGTTATTATGAGTATCATACGTAAAGTTGATGACAAGTGTTTGTTATGTGATGAAAAACACAGAAAAGGAATGAAAAAAAATTTGGACGAGTTCCAATTTAAAAATCCTGCCGTGTAATCAGGGCAACAATCCTGAGTCACGTTTACCAATCAATAAAGATCCTGGAGTAAGGCTTCTAGGTACCCGGGTCGGGGCGCCACAGTAACCAAAACTTACTCAAATTGATTTGTTAATCATCAAAACATAGACTTGACTTATTTTCCAAATGTTTTCAACGATCTCCCCCTTTTTGATGATTGACAAAACCGATTTGAGTGTATACCTTTCAATATCTTTAAAACATACTATTTTATCTTATTTTGGTATCTTTAGAATAATCATAGATCATTTGCATTTTGAGCTTAACATACATATTACATTTTCAATAAATCACAAATTAAAATCATTCATACAAGCATTTAAAAATATAACATAAGCATAACAAACTTTTCATATGCAAACTTATGTATAATCTGCCCAATCTGAGACTCAAATCCTAATCTATTCTCCCCCTTTTTGTCAATTGATCAAAAAATAGAGATGGAGCGGGTTAATCCTTTGAAAATGACGGAGGCTGCTCCCCCTGAACCTGTGCTCCCCCTCAGCTTGTGCTTTTCTAAGTTCATTTCTCCAATCTTATTGTTCCTAATTTAACTCAATCATCCCAATATCATTTCTAATTTTATAAAATGGTTCTTTGGATGGAGGTTTGGTAAAAATATCTGCAATTTGATCTTCTGTTTTCACATATTCCAAACATATATCATGATTTTCTACATGTTCTCTGATAAAATGATGTCTTAGGTCTATATGCTTGGTCCTAGAATGCAATACTAAATTTTTAGTTAAACATATTGCACTAGTATTATCACATCTAATAGGTATATCTTTAAAATCCATGCCATAGTCCCTAAGTTGTTGTTTCATCCAAAGCAATTAGACACAACAACTCCCGGCGGCTATATATTCGGCTTTCGCGGTAAATAGAGCAACACTAGTTTGTTTCCTTGAATACCATGAAACCAATATGTTTCCAAAGAATTGACATGTTTCACTAGTACTTTTTCTATCTACTTTGTATCCGGCAAAATCCGCATCTGAATAGCCGATTAGATCAAAAGTTGACCCTTTTGGATACCATAGTCCAAGATTAGTGGTATTTATTAAATATTTAAAAATTCTTTTTACAGCCAATAAATGTGATTCTTTAGGACATGCTTGAAATCTAGAACACATACAAACACTGAAAAGAATATCCGGTTTAGAAGCAGTTAGATACAACAAAGAACCTATCATACTTCTATATAGCTTTTGATCGATAAATTTACCATTTTCATCCGTGTCAATCTTGATTGTTGAACTCATTGGAGTGTTTGCTCCCTTGCTAGTTTGCATTCTGAATTTCTTTAGCATTTCTTTGATATACTTAGACTGATTAATGAAAATTCCTTCACTTAATTGCTTAATTTGTAGTCCAATGAAGAAATTCAGCTCCTCCATCAAACTCATCTCAAATTCTTTCTGCATAAGCTCAGAAAATTCTTGACAAAGAATCTCATTAGTAGCACCAAAAATAATATCATCTACATAAATTTGAATAATCAAAATGCCTCTTTCTTTATACTTAATGAACAACGCAGTGTTTGTTGGAAATATAGCTAAATCCATATTTTGATGATTAACAAATCAATTTGAGTATGTCTTGGCTACTAACAAATTTGTGAAATGTTTAAGGAATAACCATTTAAAGAAAAACAAGTATGGAAGGCCAAGTCGTTCCCCAAGTCGACTCCAAGATCGACTTCAAACATGCAGAACTGTCCAGAGCTGAAAAGGGGAGAAGAACAAGTGAAGTCGCAGGCCAAGTCGACTCCAGGTGCGACTTAGGAAACCAAGTCGCAGACGAAGTCGACTCCAGCATCGACTTCAAGCATCCAGAGTTGAAAAAGTAGAAACGGACATGACGAAGTCGCAGGCGAAGTCGACTCCAGGTGCGACTTGGGCGAAGTCGCAGACGAGGTCGACTCCAACTTCGACTTGAGGAGTTCAGACTTGAAGATTGAAGTTTCAATCTTATTCCAAGGATCCATTTGGAATTTATCAAATCCAAATAAGATGCAAAGTTCATTCTCAAAAAGCAACTGAAATTTCTTGAAGATCGAAAGCTAAGATTTATATTCAAAGTTCAAATCAAGTCTATCAAGTCCAAAGCTAATCTTCAAGCTTATTCTAATATGAAGAAATATCCAAGTCATGAAGACCAATTTAACAAAGTACAAGCGAGTTCAAGAAGATCAAGGTGTTCTTGCAAAAGACCACGCCAAGTCGCAACCCAAGTCGACTCCAGGATCGACTTGAGTTGAGGACTGAAGGCCAAGTTGACCCAGACTCAGACTTGGAAATCTGAAGAACTGGAGTCGCACACGAAGTCGACTCCAGGTGCGACTTGGAAGCCAAGTCGCAGGCCAAGTCGACTCCACCTGCGACTTGGGTCGCAACGGTCGGAATTAATTCGAACGTTGGCGCATTAAATGCGCGCCACCTACCTTCTAACGTTCGGATTCCCTCCAAAATTATAAATAGCATTCATGGTGGACGAGGGAAGTAGTTGAAAAACATTAAGTGAGCATAACTCCTATCTACAAGAGCATTAAAGTGATCAAGCCAATCAAGAGAGGAAGAATTGTGCTTCAAGTTGCAAGAGCTACATTCAGAAACTTCAAAGCCATCATCTACAAGTTCTTCCCTGCGCTAAATCGTTTCTACACACCTGTAAAGTGTAGTTTACTTTTATTGTTTACTTGTTTGTGTTAAACTTGATTTAGCTTGCGTAGCTAAGATCAAGAGGTAGCAAAGTAGTGTGTGATTGGAGTGTGACTCATCACCTACTTGTGCTAAGTGTTTGATGCCCCCTAGAGCTAGAATCTAGAAGAGAGCAAGAGGCTCTGGTTGTATATGCCCCCTAAAGCTAGAATCTAGAAGAGAGCAAGAGGCTCTAGTTGTATTCGCGGAATACAATAGTGGAACCCAAGTCACAAGGAGCGTGAGCTTGGAAGAGTGGAGTAGGGAGGTTGCCCGAACCACTATAAAATCCTTGTCTACTTGCTTTTATTTCTGCTCTCTTTATTACTTTGCTTTCCATTCAGTTTCTTCATTCAAGGGGAATAATTCTACAAGGGGTTAAGTTTTTAAGTTACCAAAGAAATTTTTAAGAACCCAATTCACCCCTCCCCTCTTGGGTTTTGCCATCTATTTGGGACCCAACAAGTGGTATCAGAGCAGGTCTTTGAATTGAATCAAAGAGATCTATTATCATGGCATCCCAATCTACTTCGGTTCCCGCTTTTGCCGAGGGCCAATCTTTTACAAGGCCACCATTGTTTGATGGGAACAACTTTGGTTATTGGAAGCTTCGTATGAAGCAACTCATTATGGCTACCGATATGGACTCTTGGATTGCAATCCAAGACGGTGTCATCTTGCCTGTAGATGAAAGAGCTTCCAAGTGGACCGAAGAGGAAGTTAGAACCGTCAAGAGCAATGCCAAGGCAATGAATTCTTTATTTTGTGCTCTTACGGCTTCGGAGTATGATAGAGTATCTTCTTGTTTGACTGCAAAAGAGATATGGGATACTCTAACATCCATTTATGAAGGAACCTCCCAAGTCCAAGGGACTAGGAGAAACATTTTGATTGGAGAGTTTGAAAATTTCAGAATGCTAGACACTGAAAATATTTCTGAATGTTTGCAAGATTTTCTAAGATTACTAATGCTCTCAAAGGTCTTGGAAAAGCTATCTCTGAATCCGAACAGGTGATGAAGATACTAAGAGCTCTACCGGATTCATGGACTCCAAAGATTACAGCTATTGAAGAAGCAAAAGACCTCAACACCCTAAAGCTAGAAGATCTAATTAGCTCACTAATGTCACATGAGCTAATTAAGAGAAGAAACGAAGAGAATCATAAAGGGAAGAAAATCATTGCATTAAAAGCGGCACGCAACTCAGATGAGTCTACCTCCTCGTCTAACAATGGTGATGAAGATATTGCACTTCTTACTCACAAGTTTCGAAAATTTGTGAGAAAAGAAAAGAACCTTAAAGACTTCAAAGAAAGACCACAAAAAGAAAAGAAGAAGGATGTCACAAAATGCTACCGATGCGGGGGCGTAGGACATATGCAAGCTCAATGTCCTACACCGGAAGAAAGGCCAAAGGAGAATCATGAAAGAAGAAAATACCAAAGGCCAAGAGGAAGAGGCATGTTCGTCAACGAGGAAACTTCCTCAACATGCAGCTCTTCAACCGACGACAATGATGCAGCCAACTGTGCAAGAATATGTTGCATGGCACGAATCGAGCAAGAAGAGGACTTGCTATGCTTAAACACGACTGAAGTTTTGGAAGAACAATCCACCTCAACCAAATGTACAAGCAATGATGAGGTAACTTCCAAACCTTGCTATTCTCAATCAAGTTATTCTTCTTTTCAAAATTGCATCAAATGTGCTGAATTAGAAGAACTACAAACTGCCTATGATTCATTATATGAGAAAATCAAAAAGCTAGGAAACAAGCTGTCCTCAAAGAAACAACAATGTAACTTTGTTATTATTGAAAATGGAAATCTAGCTGAAAGAACAAAAAAAATGAAAGAAGAAAATGAATTGTTATTGAAAGAAGTAGAGAAACTGAAAAAGGAGAACAAATCCTTAAATGAATCATTAGCAAAGTTCTCTAATCCAGGAGAAAGTGTAAAGATGTTTCTGAACATGACTGCTCAAACAAACAAAAAAGGTCTTGGATACAATACATTTGAGCAAGGAGAAAGTGGCAAATCAAATGTGCCTACACTTGGAAAATATCAAACCAAAATTGCACCTATATACAAGCCACAAAGGAGAAATGTTATGTAGACTAAAAGGCCAACATTTGAACCAAAATATACTTGGAGGCCTACTCCTAGATTACCAATGGCTTGCAATTTCTGCAACAAGATGGGTCATAAAGCCTACAAATGTAATTTTAAGAAATTGTATGACCATGGTGCAAGACTAGTTTGGGTTCCAAGAAACACAAGATTTGGGCTTTCTAAGATAGAGCAACAAAGGTTGAATAATATTACTAACCCAAATGGACCCATAAAATGGGTACCAAAGAGATAAGAATTATTTGATTATTTTTCAGATTTGTTTAAAGGCAAAGGCAAACAATGTATGGTTCATGGATAGCGGTTGTTCAAGGCACATGACCGGAGAAAGGAGTTTATTCCATAAACTTAAGCCTTGCAACGATGGAACGGTTGCCTTTGGAAATAATGAGAAAGGTAAAATCAAAGGTAAAGGAAATATTTACAGTAGCTCAAATGCATGCATGGAGGATATTTTGTTTGTTGAAGGACTCAAGCATAACTTAATGAGCATTAGCCAATTATGTGATAAAGGATATAAGGTTGTGTTTGAATCATCTATATGCAATGTATTTGATGGTGAACATATCATGTTTAGCGGAAAAAGACATGGAAATGTATATTTGGTTTCACTTGATGAACTAGATGGTCAATGTCTAATGCCCATTGATAATGATCCATGGGTTTGGCATAAAAGGCTTGGACACATAAACATGAGAAATATAAAAACCCTATGGAAAAAGAGTTTGGTAGAAGGCTTGCCTAAGTTGAAATATGACAAAAATAAATTATGTAAGGCATGTCAATTATCTAAACAACCAAAGATGTCTTTTTCTACCAAAAAGGAGATTTCCACCACTAGGCCACTTGAATTGCTACACATGGATCTATATGGGCCATCCGACATCTTAACCATTGGTGGAAAGAAATATGTATTTGTGATTGTTGATGACTTTTCAAGATTTACATGGGTAATTCTCTTAGCTAGTAAAGATGAAACTTTCTCTATGTTTTCAACTTTTGTAAACTTGGTGGAAAATGAAAAACAGAATACCATTTTGTGTATAAGGAGTGACCATGGTGGTGAATTTGAGAACAAACGATTCACAGAATTATGTAATGAAAAAGGAATTCATCACACATTTTCTGCACCAAGGACTCCACAACAAAATGGAGTAGTTGAAAGGAAAAACAGAACTATACAAGAGATGGCTAGAACATTGCTAAATGAGAGCCAATTATCTAAGAAATTTTGGGGTGAAGCTGTAAGCACAGCTTGTCATGTTTTAAATCGAGTTACCATTAGAGCAATCTTGAAAAAGACCCCATATGAGCTATGGAAAGGAAGGAAACCAAACATATCTTATTTTCATGCTTTTGGATGCACATGTTATGTTCTGAACAATGGAAAAACCAACTTGGGAAAACTTGATGCTAAAAGTGATGAAGCAATATTCCTTGGATATTCATCAAATAGCAAAGCATATAGAGTTTTCAATAAACGAAACCAAGTTGTAGAAGAATCCATACATGTTATTTTTGATGAAACTAATACATGCTTTAAAAGAAAAGATGATCTAAGTGATGCAGATGACATAACAAGCAATCTTGAAAAATTGCATATGGAAAAGCAAGAAGAATCCATGGAGGAAAGGGTAAGTGAAGGTAACAATTCCTATAAACCTCCAACTGATTTAAAATTCAATCATGCACATCCAATTGAGCAAGTTATAGGAAATGTGTATGAAGGTGTAAAAACTAGAAGGTCAAAGCAAAATGTGTGTGGACAATATGCTTTTGTATCCAAGATTGAACCTTCTAATATTGAACAAGCTCTTGATGATGAAAACTGGATTATAGCAATGCAAGAAGAGCTAAATCAATTTGATAGAAATAAAGTTTGGCACCTTGTTCCTAGACCAATGATTGTACTATTATTGGCACCAAGTGGGTCTTTAGGAACAAATTAGATGAAAGTGGACTAGTAGTGAGAAACAAAGCTAGACTTGTGGCAAAAAGGTACTCACAAGAAGAAGGAATAGATTTTGAAGAATCCTATGCCCCGGTTGCTAGATTAGAGGCAATTCGCATCTTACTAGCTTTTGCATCTCACATGAACTTTAAATTGTTTCAAATGGATGTCAAAAGTGCATTTCTGAATGGTTATATAAATGAAGAGGTGTATGTTGAGCAACCACCTGGATTTGAAGAAAAAGATCAATCAAAGTATGTTTACAAATTAACCAAAGCATTATATGGACTAAAACAAGCTCCAAGGGCTTGGTATGATAGACTAAGCAAGTTTTTGATTGATCATAACTTTCAAAAGGGAAATGTAGACACCACTTTGTTTATCAAGTACAATGGAAAGGATATATTGATCATTCAGATTTATGTAGATGATATTATTTTTGGTGCTACTAATGAAACTCTTTGCCAAGAATTTTCTGAGCTTATGCAGAAAGAGTTTGAGATGAGCATGATGGGAGAGCTAAACTTCTTCCTTGGACTGCAAATCAAGCAACTAAATGAAGGAATCTTCATAAACCAGTCCAAATACATCAAGGAGATGCTCAAGAAGTTTGGCATGGAGAACAGCAAAGGAGCAAACACGCCCATGAGCTCCACAATCAAAATGGACAAAGATGAAAAAGGAAAATTAGTTGATATGAAAGTGTATAGAAGCATGATAGGTTCCTTATTGTATCTAACTGCTTCTAGGCCAGATATTTTGTTTAGTGTGTGTATGTGCTCTAGATTTCAATCATGCCCAAAAGAATCACACTTGGTAGCTGTGAAAAGAATTTTTAGATATCTAGTAGACACTACCAATTTAGGACTATGGTATCCAAAGGGCTCAAATTTTGATCTAATCGGCTACTCGGATGCGGATTTTGCTGGTTACAAAGTAGATAGAAAAAGCACTAGTGGAACATGTCAGTTTCTTGGAAGCATGTTGGTTTCATGGTTTTCAAGAAAACAAACTAGTGTTGCTCTATCTACGGCGGAAGCCGAATATATTGCCGCCGGGAGCTGTTGTGCTCAATTACTTTGGATGAAACAGCAACTTAGGGACTATGGCATGGATTTCAAAGATATACCTATCAAATGTGATAATACCAGTGCCATATGTCTAACCAAGAATCCAGTCTTGCATTCTAGGACCAAACATATAGACCTTAGACATCATTTCATTAGAGAACATGTAGAAAATCATGACATATGTTTGATATATGTAAGAACAGAGGATCAAGTTGCAGATATATTCACTAAGCCCCTAGCAAAAGAAGCATTTTATAAGCTTAGAAATGACATGGGAATGCTTGAACTAACTTAAAGCATAAACTTAGGGGGAGCACCCATTTAGGGGGAGCTAACCCACCTATCTCTTTGATTACCCTCTAATCTTTTTGATATATTGACAAAAAGGGGGAGAGATTTAAGGAGAAGAAGAGTATTTGAGTTGAAAAATTGAGTAGAAGTCTTAATGATTAAAAGGGAGAGAGATGTAAGAAGAGAAGAGTAAGAATGGGGAGGAGAGTTGGATATGCTTACATGATATTTATATGTGAATGTTCTGTTTGCATGAGCATAAGCATGATTTTAAAATGCAATATGAGCATATTATTTTTAATGAAAGGTATCCACTCAAATCGGTTTTGTCAATCATCAAAAAGGGGGAGATTGTTGGAAATATAGCTAAATCCATATTTTGATGATTAACAAATCAATTTGAGTATGTCTTGGCTACTAACAAATTTGTGAAATGTTTAAGGAATAGCCATTTAAAGAAAAACAAGTATGGAAGGCCAAGTCGTTCCCCAAGTCGACTCCAAGATCGACTTCAAACATGCAGAACTGTCCAGAGCTGAAAAGGGGAGAAGAACAAGTGAAGTCGTAGGCCAAGTCGACTCCAGGTGCGACTTAGGAAACCAAGTCGTAGACGAAGTCGACTCCAGCATCGACTTCAAGCATCCAGAGTTGAAAAAGTAGAAACGGACATGACGAAGTCGCAGGCGAAGTCGACTCCAGGTGCGACTTGGGCGAAGTCGCAGACGAGGTCGACTCCAACTTCGACTTGAGGAGTTCAGACTTGAAGATTGAAGTTTCAATCTTATTCCAAGGATCCATTTGGAATTTATCAAATCCAAATAAGATGCAAAGTTCATTCTCAAAAAGCAACTGAAGTTTCTTGAAGATCGAAAGCTAAGATTTATATTCAAAGTTCAAATCAAGTCTATCAAGTCCAAAGCTAATCTTCAAGCTTATTCTAATATGAAGAAATATCCAAGTCATGAAGACCAATTTAACAAAGTACAAGCGAGTTCAAGAAGATCAAGGTGTTCTTGCAAAAGACCACGCCAAGTCGCAACCCAAGTCGACTCCAGGATCGACTTGAGTTGAGGACTGAAGGCCAAGTTGACCCAGACTCGGACTTGGAAATCTGAAGAACTGGAGTCGCACACGAAGTCGACTCCAGGTGCGACTTGGAAGCCAAGTCGCAGGCCAAGTCGACTCCACCTGCGACTTGGGTCGCAACGGTCGGAATTAATTCGAACGTTGGCGCATTAAATGCGCGCCACCTACCTTCTAACGTTCGGATTCCCTCCAAAATTATAAATAGCATTCATGGTGGACGAGGGAAGTAGTTGAAAAACATTAAGTGAGCATAACTCCTATCTACAAGAGCATTAAAGTGATCAAGCCAATCAAGAGAGGAAGAATTGTGCTTCAAGTTGCAAGAGCTACATTCAGAAACTTCAAAGCCATCATCTACAAGTTCTTCCCTGCGCTAAATCGTTTCTACACACCTGTAAAGTGTAGTTTACTTTTATTGTTTACTTGTTTGTGTTAAACTTGATTTAGCTTGCGTAGCTAAGATCAAGAGGTAGCAAAGTAGTGTGTGATTGGAGTGTGACTCATCACCTACTTGTGCTAAGTGTTTGATGCCCCCTAGAGCTAGAATCTAGAAGAGAGCAAGAGGCTCTAGTTGTATTCGCGGAATACAATAGTGGAACCCAAGTCACAAGGAGCGTGAGCTTGGAAGAGTGGAGTAGGGAGGTTGCCCGAACCACTATAAAATCCTTGTCTACTTGCTTTTATTTCTGCTCTCTTTATTACTTTGCTTTCCATTCAGTTTCTTCATTCAAGGGGAATAATTCTACAAGGGGTTAAGTTTTTAAGTTACCAAAGAAATTTTTAAGAACCCAATTCACCCCTCCCCTCTTGGGTTTTGCCATCTATTCGGGACCCAACAGTGTTTACCTTTCCTTTTTGGAAAACGTGATCAATCAGAAATTTACTTAATCTTTCATACCAAGCCCTTGGAGCTTGTTTTAATCCATATAGTGCTTTGGTTAATTTGTATACAAGCCAGTAGTGATTTATTATGAAGCAAAACTCTAGATGATGCTCAAATCAACTATGCAACCACTGAAAAAGAATTACTAGCTGTTGTTTTTGCTATTGATAAATTTCGTTCTTATCTTGTAGGGTCAAAAGTGATTGTCTACACAAACCATGAAGCCATTCGCTATTTAATTGCCAAGAAAGATGCTAAACCAAGGTTGATTCGCTGGATTTTGCTATTACACGAATTTGATCTTGAAATTCGAGACAAAAAGGGCACAGAAAATGTGGTAGCTGACCATCTGTCGAGACTGCCATCAGCTAAAAAAATGGATCTAAATAAAAATGATCAAATTAACGAGGAATTTCCCGATGAATCCCTTCTTGCACTGAAAGAAACATCAATTCCATGGTATGTAGACATTGTTAATTACTTGGTTTGTAAAGAAATTCCATCCAATTTCAGCTATCAACAGAAAAAGCAATTCATGGCGGATGTGAAATACTACATATGGGAGGACCCATACCTTTACAAGAGATGCGGCGACGGTTTGATTCGCCGATGTGTACCAAACGAAGAAATCCAAAGCATCCCTTACCATTGTCATTCTTCACCATATGGTGGCCACATGGGTCCCACCAAAACAGCAGCAAAAATCTTACAATCAGGATTTTTCTGGCCCACTTTGTTCAAAGATGCTTGATCTTTTACACTAACCTGTGATAGGTGCCAAAGAATAGGAAATATTTCAAAACGAAACGAGATGCCACTCACAAGCATTCTCGAGGTCGAACCATTTGATGTCTGGGGCATGGATTTCATGGGACCTTTCCCATCCTCATTCAACAATCAGTACATACTAATGGCGGTTGATTACGTAACTAGATGGGTGGAGGCGATCGCTTCTCCAACAAATGACTCACAGGTGGTTGCTAAATTCTTGAAACACAACATTTTTACCAGATTTGGTGTACCATGAGCAATCATAAGTGACAGAGGAAGCCACTTTTGTAACAAGCAAATGGAGCAACTGCTCAAGAAATATGGGGTCACACGTAAAATCACCACCCCATACCACCCACAAACAAGTGGTCAGGCTGAAATCTCAAACCGCGAGATTAAACAGATACTTGAGAAGACGGTGTCCCAATCACGGCGAGATTGGTCAAGGCAACTCGATGATGCTCTTTGGGCATACCGCACGACATTCAAAACTCCAATTGGAACTACACCTTTCAGACTAGTCTATGGAAAATCATGCCACTTGCCTGTAGAGCTGGAGCACAAAGCATACTGGGCAATCAAATTTTTGAATTTTGATTTGAAATCTGCAGGAGAAAGGCGTCTACTACAGCTTGATGAACTCGAGGAGATTCGGCTCGACGCCTATGAAAATTCAAAGATGTACAAGGAAAAGACAAAATTTTTGCATGTCAAACACATCCGGCAAAAGGTAATCAAAGCTAATGACATGGTGTTGCTTTTTAATTCTCGTTTTAAATTGTTTCCAGGAAAATTGAAGTCGAGGTGGTCGGGACCATTCAAAGTATTACAAGTGTTTCCTCATGGAGCTATTGAAATCTGGAGTGAAAAGACGGGAGCATTTAAAGTCAATGGGCAGAGCCTCAAACCCTACTTCTCAGGGGATCACATTCCAGTAGGAATCATCCACTCCTTCTGCAATACCACGCCACTCAATTGAAGATTTACAGTCAGGCTGATGACTTTAAACCAAGAGCTGTTCGGGAGGCAACCCAAATTTTTTCTTTTTCTATCGGGGAAGTTTTAGTTTTAATTATTTATTTTAGTTTTTTTTTTAAATTTTGATACTTTTTAATTTTGAGCATTATTGGTTATTTTCATAAACTGCTTGGATAGAAGCACCATGGGATGCAAATTCGGTTCATCTCGCCAAAACAGGAAAGTTAATATTTTACATTTTTACAATTACTCCCTTTTATTTTGATGGCATGATTTACATTGAGGACAATGTCAACTTCAAGTGTGGGAGTGAATGTGTTGCATTAATTTTCTCTAAATATTTCTTTCACTACCTAGATGTGTTGTTAATTTAAAAAAAAAAAACTTTGGGGAAATTCTTGCATAAAAGGTGATATTATACCCCACGTTGAACTCTTGAAAACAAACCATACGTGAAATTTCAATATCTTTGAGTAAGGAAAAGTTGAAGCTTAATGAGATGTTAAATTTGTTTTTAAACATGTACTTGTTGAAAATACTTGGATTTTTTGTCCCAAATCACTTGATGAAACTGATATACCTAGGAGCTAATCTTGTTTTCTTTCAAAATCAGAGTAATCCTCTCTAATTTATTAAAAGTTTTTCTAATACACACAATTGTCATTTAAGAAGGTAGTTTTTCCCATATAAATGAAAAAATTTTATTCTGGTTGAAGTAATTTCCAAAGCCAAAACTCCATTGAACCAATTTATGGACATGATTAAGGCCATTTTCTTTCATGATGAGCCTATCTTTAAAAATATAATGGTTGTTTACCCCTTTTGAGCCTGAACTTAAAATTTTTCCTAAACCACAATTCCTACTTCGCTGAACCAACTTTGGAATTGTATTCTGAGCTAAAAAAAATGAAACAGGAAATAATATCTCCTGGTGGTGCAAATAATGACTTCCCAGATACCCTGAAATATGGTGAGGGAAATTATTGCCAAACTTGGTTTAAAAAAAAAAGAGAAAATAAACCAAGGATAAGAACAGGCTTAAAAAAGAATAAAAGCACCAATTGTGGGGGTAGCATTATTTCCTGTTTTTTTAAAAAAAGGCTCAAGTCATACAGAGACGCTTCAAATTTCATTTCATGTGCCACACCTGACCGTTGTCATACTAAGTCCTTATGATCCTATAAATTGGTTAATTGAGTAGGCAAAGGAAATTTAAATGCAAAAATTTGATGAGATGTATATGAAGTAATTTGACTGATATTTTCTCACTACTACCACTTGAATTATTGATTGTGTGTATTGAATAACTTATTAAATGGGGAAGATATATGATAATTAAGAGTTTATTGCGGGAGTTTTTAACTCTTAATGATTGAAAGCAAATTAGGTAACAAGGGTGTGCAGTATTAGTCAAGTGAGAAGGGATTGTTGATTAAGATTTTCAATGAGTATCATGTTTTAAATTCTTTAATACTCTCATTTATTTTGATGATAGGCCGAACATGCAATTTTTGCTCAAGATTTTGAAATTTTGCAATTTCCTCTTGAATTCTTTTATATTTGCTTGAGGACAAGCAAAAGTTCAAGCGTGGGGGTATTTGATAATTGGAATTTGGTAACATATTTTGTGGATATTTTATACCAAATTGGTGGGTAATTAATTAAAATTAATATGAAATTTGGTTTAAAATGTGATTTTGCAACATTTGGGTATTAAATATTAATTTCAAGCAATATAAAAAATTTTTATACTCTTTTGGCTTGAAATTACATGAAGTTTAAATTGGTTTAAAATAAATTTTTGTAATAATCCACTAATGATTTTTGAATTAATGATTTAAACATATATTTTTATGCAGGGAAAACAGGCTTCACCAAGATGGTCCCACTTAGAAATCAAATCATCCATTTCAGCACCTCACTAAATGCACATGATCACCGTCCATTTCAAGCTAATTTGCATATTAAGCAGCCCATTCATTTTATGGCCCACCAAAACCAGCAATGTCATCCCGTCCATCTTCAAGATTCACAGCAGCAATTCTTTTTTTTATAAACCCAACATCAGATCACGTGAATTGCAGCAGATGGACTCCATTCCATTTATTTCCTAGCAGCTTATTTAGTGGGCCAGTCAGGTGATATAGAATGCATCAGCTGCATCTTTTTAATGCATGGACCCCACGGAGAAGCTGCTGCCCTTAATACCATTCACGACCAAGCAAGTGTAGGCATCAGCAACTTCACATGATGAGTGGGCCACCAAAATCATTGCTGCTCATTAAAAATGCTCATTCACATTATTTTACACTGTCCATGGACCCACGTCCATTTATAAAACAGCAGCAATCCAGCCGTCCATCCATGCATCCAACTGATCACAACCATTCAACAGCATATATCAAGGCATTCATATAAATCAACCATTGCATAATCCAGCCGTGAATACAAGCTGCCCAAATCAAACCCTTTCACGTGAATTTCCATAAATCTGAAATTCTAGTTGCCCATTTCATCCATTGCATTCAATGATTTAAGAACGTTCATTTTTTTTTGCAAATGCCCATTTATTCTACCCATCACGTGGATTCCATGCAGCTACAAAATTTGTTTATTTTAGGTGGACCCCACAAGCTGTCCATTATTATGCAGCAGCAACCAAATGCATTAGCCGTCCAATTTTCTATCCGTGTAAAGCTCAAAGCATTTGCGTCTAATTAAACTAGAAAATCCACCGTCCATTCCTTTAAATCCGGCCATTGATTTGGGTGTGAAAAAAATCCATTAATCCCAACCATCACAGCTTACCAGAAATCAACGTCTAGAAATGTTCCATTTAATGGACCCCACTAGAAAATCATTAGATCAAGCCATTGTCCACACATCACGTTAATCGTGCAGCCATCAAATTGCACCAGTTATCCATCTATTTTTTTACATGATTTAAAAATGGACCATTGCTGATCATTAAAATCCAGCAGCATTTGATGGACCCCACTAGCAGATGAAATCAACGTGATGGGCAGATGGGTAACAAATGCAACGTGATCAGAAATAAGCAGCAGCAGTGGCCCACCATCAGCAACAGCTGATCCATCACGTGAATTGGGCAGCAGCAAAATTCCCATCACAAATAACGTGAAGAGCATTGAAGTGATGGGGCCCACTTATTCAGCTATAAAAGAGGGCGTCGGGTGGCATGGAGGGCATTCCGTAGCAGACACAGCATTCCGCAGCAGATTTTTGGGAAGACAGCATTCGGCAGACGAAAAATTCTAAAGAGCAAGCTACAGAAAATTCCTACAAAAATACCACTGCAAAATATTTTAGCAGAAATTTTAGAAGAAGATTATAGCATAATTCTGAGAAAGAAAGAGAGCAAAAGCAAGGTGGAGAGCACAGAAAAAGACGAACCGACGAGTTGCGTGGAGCAGCCGACACACCATCGGGGCTTCAAACCAATAAGCTTTTCTATCTTTTCCCTTTTTAATTTTTGTTATCTTGTTTAAGATGGATTGTAATTTTAATTTTATTTTGAACTTAAACATGCTTGGCTAAATCCTAAATCTAGGATTTAGGATGTAGCATGCGTACAATACAATGTGGTGTGGATTTTTAATTTATTTATGATGGATACTTTTGTTAATTTAATATATTGTGATTTTTATGTTTGCTTTGTACACGGGCCCGTACTTTTGCATGATTCCATATATTAGGTGATGAAACCAAAAGGTAGAAATCTAATATACGAAAATCAAGATATTAAACCTGGAAATCTAAGACCATGAAAATAGGCATGATAACCTTGAGGAATTACATGAACAAACTACAGAACTTAATGGATTCTAATTAACTTAATCCCATGAGAATAGGTGGTTAAGAAAATTAGGGTACACCTTATAGGTTTCGAGAGAATGTGCAAGGATAAATTAGGGTTTGTTCTCCTTTAACAAATAATACCCAAATTAAATAATTATACCACTACCCATTGCAAAATACGCATGTGAAATCCTAGACCCTAGGTATTTGCATTTTCGCTTTCTCTCCTCATTTTTAATTTGCACTTCTTCCCATTTTATTTATTTTCTTTCCCTTTTATTTACTGCATTTTCTCCCCACTTTTCTGTTTTATTTGCTATATTCTCTCCATATCCGACATGAAAGCGTTTAAAAGCAAAATTTATAGTCCTGAATTCCCTGTGGATCGATAATTTAAATACTACAATCTACGACCCGTGCACTTGCAGTAAGATTTCGAACAGACATGTTTATATGTCCAAGCCTCTTATGCCAAACCCATGGATCATTGTCAATGACCATTAGACATTGACCATCTAGTTCATCAAGTGAAACCAAATATACATTTTCATATCTTTTTCCGCTAAACATGACATGTTCTCCATCAAATACATTGCATATAGATGATTCAAACACAACCTTGTATCCTTTGTCACATAATTGGCTAATACTCATTAGATTGTGCTTGAGTCCTTCAACAAATAACACGTCCTCCATACGTGCATTTGAAATACTATAAATGTTTCCTTTACATTTGATTTTACATTTCTCATTATTTCCAAAGGAAACAGTTCCATCGTTGCAAGGCTTGAGTTTATAAAATAAACTTCTTTCTCTAGTCATATGCCTTGAGCAACCACTATCCATGAACCAAACGTTGTTTGCCTTTGCCTTGAAACATACCTGAAAATGAGTAAATCTCTTTTGTACCCATTTTATGGGTCCATTTGGGTTAGTAAACTGATTTAATCTCTGTTGTTCTATTTTTGAAAGTCCAAATTTTGTGTTTCTTGGAACCCAAACTAATTTTGCACCATGGTCATACAGTTTCTTGAAGTTGCATTTATAAATTTTGTTACCCATCTTATTGCAAAAGTTGCAGACTGTTGGTAATCTAGGAGTAGGTCTCCAAGTATGTTGTGGTTCAAAAGTTGGTCTCCTAGTCCAAACAGTTTGTTTCCCTTTTGGTTTGTAAATAGGTACAACTTTAGCTTGATTTTTCTCAAGTTTGGCACACTTGATTTGCTACTTTTTCCTAGCTCAAATGTGGAATATCCAAGACCTCTTCTATTGTTTTGAGAGGTCATGTTCAGAAATATTTTCACACTTTCTCCCGGATTAGAGAACTTAGTTAATGATTCATTTAAGGATTCATTCTCCTTTTTCAATTTTTCCACTTTTTTCAATAGCAGTTAATTTTCTTCTTTCAGTTTTGCTATTCTTTCTGCTAGTTTTCCATTTACAATAATAATGGAATTACATTGTTGTCTCTTTAATGATAATTTGTTTCTTAATTTTTTGATTTTCTCATATAATGAATCATATGCATGTTGTAATTCCTCTAATTCAGCACATTTGAGACATTCTTGAATAGAAGAATGAGTAGATTGGGAATAGCAAAATTTGGAAGTTACCTCTTCATTACTTGTACATTTTGTTGAGGTGGTTTGTTCTTCTAAAACTTCTTGCTCAATCCGCGCCATGAAGCATATTCTTGCACAATTTGTAGCTTCAAGATCATCAGTTGAGGAGCTACTTGTTGAAGAAGTTTCCTCATTCACGTACATTCCTCTTTCCTTAGGCTTTTGGAATCTTCAACTTTCATATTTTTCCTACTTTTCTTGATGATCCTTCGATCTTTCTTCCGGTGTAGGACATTGAGCTTGCATATGTCTCATACCGCCGCATCTATAACATTTTGTAGCCTCCTTCTTTTTCTCTTTTCGATGTCTCTCTTTGAAATCTTTGAAGTTCTTTTCTTTCCTTACAAACTTTCAAAATCTGCGAGCTAGTAGAGCAATGTCTTCATCATCGTTGTGAGATGAGGAGGTGGACTCATCCGAGTTATGAGTGACTTTTAATGCAATTGCTCTCTTTCCTTTGTGTTGATCTTCATTTCTTTTCTTGATTTGCTCATGTGACATTAATGAGCTAATAAGGTCTTCTAGCTTCAAAGTGTTTAGGTCCTTGGCTTCTTCTATTGCAGTAATCTTTGGAGTCCAAGATTCCGGTAGAGCCCTTAGGATCTTCATGACCTGTTCAGATTCGGAGATAGCTTTTTCAAGACCTTTTAAAGCATTAGTAATTTTAGAGAATCTAGCAAACATTTCAGAAATATTTTCTGTTTCTAGCATTTTAAAGTTTTTCAATTCTCTAATCAAAATATTTCTCCTTGTCCCTTGGACTTGAGCAGTTCCTTCATAGATAGATGTTAGTGTATCCCATATCTCTTTGGCGGTCAAACAAGAGGATACTCTATCATATTCAGAAGCAGTAAGAACATAAAACAGTAAATTCATAGCCTTAGCATTGTTCTTAACAGTTTTTACTTCCTCATCGGTCCGTTTGGAAGCTTTTTCATCAGTAGGCAAAGTCACACCGTCTTGGATTGCAATCCAAGAGTCCATATCTGTAGCCATGATGAGTTGTTTCATACATAGCTTCCAGTAGCCAAAATTATTCCCATCAAACAATTGTGGCCTAGTAAAAGAATGGCCTTCAGCAAATGCGGGAACGAAAGTAGATTAGGATGTCATATCAAAAGATCTCTTTGGTAAAACTCAAAGACTTGCTCTGATACCACTTGCTGGTCCCGAGTTAATGGTAAATACCCAAGAAGGGAGAGGTGAATTGGGTAATTAAGATTTTTCAACCTAAACAAAAACTGTACCCTAGTTTAGTTCAATCTCCTTCAATGAAACAAAAGGAAAGCAATAAGATAATAAGAGCTGAAATGAATCAATGGATAAGATTTATAGTGGTTCGGGCAACCTTCCCTAGTCCACTCTTCCAAGCTCACACCTCTTGTGACTTGGGTTCCACTATATATTTTACAAATACAACTAGAGCCTCTGCTCTCTTCTAGATTCCAGCTATAGGGGGCATCAACAATTCACAGCACAAGTAGGTGACGAGTTCCACTCCAGTCACACACTACTTTGCTTACACTTGATCTTACTTACCCAAACTAAATCAAGTTTAATACAACAAGAAAGAATACAAAGAAGGTTTCTACACGTTACTGTTGTGTAGAGGCAGATTTGGCGCAGAGAAGAACTGGTAAAGCAGGCTTTAATAATTCAGCAAGCAGCTCTTGGCAGTTTGAAAGTAAAGTTTTTCTTCTAGATGTTGGCTTGATCAGTTAATGCTCTTAGAGATGGGAGTTGTGCTCAATCAATGATGTTTCAGCTACCCTCCACGTTCATATTGAATGCCTTATATAAATGGCGAGGGAATTCGAACGTTTGGAAGTAGGTGGCGCATATTTAATGCGCCAACGTTTGAAAAATTTTTGACCGTTGCGACCTAAGTCGCAGGTGGAGTCGACTTCGGGTGCAACTTCGCCCAAGTCGCAGATGGAGTCGACTTCGGGTGCGACTTCGGCTGTACTTAAGCTGCTCAAGTTCTTCCTCGGGTCGACTTGGTCCTGGACTTGACCCAAGTCGCAGGTGAAGTCGACTTTGGGTGCGACTTCACTTCCTTAGCTTGCTTGATGAACTTGAACTTCTTTTAAATGATTTTGCTTGCATAATTTCTTCATGCTTAATTGTCCTTCCCTTGATTTGCATCATTTAAAGTTCAGTATATTCACTTTGCATAAAATCTTTTAACTTCATGTTTCGGAATCTTGAAAACTTGGTTCATGAAGTGTATAAAATGTCTAATTGATAGTTCTTGATTTGATTTGATAAATCCATGCATCTTTACTTGCTTTGAACTTGATTTGATCTTCATTTGTTCTAAGTCGAATGAATGAGTCGACTTGGCCTTCAACTTCACTCAAGTCTAGCATCATGTTGAATTGGTTTGCGATTTTACTCTTCAAAACGTCTGCTGATCAGTTGAAGTCGATACTGGAGTCGACTTAGCCTGCGACTTCACCCAAGTCGCATGTGGAGTCGACTTGGTCTGCGACTTCGGCAACTCTCGTCCCCAATTTCAACTCTTGACAAAAAATCACATTTTAAGTCGATGCTGGAATCGACTTGGTCTGCGACTTCGCCCAAGTCGCATGCGAAGTCGACTTCATGTGCGACTTCAGCAGCTCTCATCCCCAATTTCAACTCTGGACGAAAATGACATTTTGAAGTCGTTGCTGGAGTCGACTCGGGGATCGAGTTTGTGGCACCCCGAACCGAGGTGCCTAGAAACCTTACTCCGGGATCATTTTGATTGGTAAACGTGACTCAGGATTGTTGCCCTAATCACACGGCAGTATTTTTTTATCATCAATACATGGAAAATTTCCATCATTCATCCAACATGAAATATATTTTACATATCATAGTTATGATCAAAAACTGTTCTATAAATATTTTCATTAGAATAAAAATATTCCTTTCCATCTCATAATTATCATTATCTTTACATAAAATTTACATATACATCATTTATATTAAAAACTACATAACACTTGGCATGCTGCTTTCATCATCATTTCCTGTCTATTGTTGAAAAAGCATGGGTGAGTAATAATACTCAGTAAACAAGCCATACATAATTTTTCAATCATTTTCATGCATTTCATAAAATGCAAATGCAATGCATACATAGCATTCATGACATTCCTTTGGATGCGACGCTAGCTAGGTACCCATCCCATACATGCTCCCATTTCAGGGAGGTCGCCGCCGGCCTGGGCCTATTAAGCGACTTGCAATAGCGAGAGGGACATCCGGTCTGCTTACTACCTCGACTAAGGCCTATTCCTCATGCACATGCTCATTTACATACACATGCCGGCATGATATTTGCAAATCATAAACACTTTCATAAAAAGCATTTAATAAACAATTTAACAAACACATTTCAGTTCATGTAAAGCAGTTATAGGTATTGTCAACCTTAAATAAATTTCATAAATCAATTTACAACAATTTGAAACCATTTTGGAAATAATTTGCAAAAGATATAACTTGCTTACCTTCTTAGTGGGTGTCTTCGACCTTCTCTTTCCCTTTTCCTATTCAAGGAGAAAGGATATTTTCATTTCTTCTATTAAAGCTGCTTCCCATGCATGCTCTATAATATTTGGGCATTATTTTTATATGGATATTTTTATCCATAGGTTCTTCAAAATTTTCATCCTTATATTTAAATATTAATCTCAAATTTTCTTCAAAATCACGCTGTTTACTGTAGCAATCACTGTAGTAGTTACTGTTCATCCTAGTTACTGTTCACAGAGACGTGGTTACTGTTCATGGGTTCCAAAAATTGATATTTTCTCCAAAAATAAAAAATACCATGACATAGCTTATGCCTAGTATATCATAGGAAAATTCATATATTTTGAATTTATCATCATTTACTTGGCGAAAAAAATCATTTTCTCCATATACTAAAAATCAACATAAATTCACTTCAGCATAATCCTTAATTTCAAAAATCATAAAATTAATATATCATCATTCCAACATCATATTTATCATAATCATACATCCCAAATCATCATTGATAAATTTTGGAGCATTATTTTCACATAT
Organism: Annona cherimola; assembly: GCA_030490835.1. NCBI lineage: Eukaryota > Viridiplantae > Streptophyta > Magnoliopsida > Magnoliales > Annonaceae > Annona > Annona cherimola. The sequence goes on along the minus strand of CM059972.1, from coordinate 50,099,867 downwards.
CATATGCTATCTTCCCGAATACCCTATCTTCGCTCCGAATTTTTGATATTTTGGCATAATTCCATTTAAGCATTATATCTATACTTATTTTCTCATGCTTAGGAATTATCTAAGCATTTTTTTACCCTACTTAACATCCAAAATAAATTTGGGTAGAAATCACTTACCCGAAGTGGAGATACACCTCTTTTTCTCACACTTTCTCTCTCTAACTACTCCTTTTCTTCCTTGGACGTGTGGGATGGTTTGGGGGATTAAAATGGCTCAAGTGGAGCTTGGATTTGATGCCCTTGGACGTTATCCCTGCTTCCCTATTTATAAGGTTGCATGTTTCAAGAATTTAGAATTTACCCCCTAGCTTTGAGGTATTTATTTATAAATTGGTATTTCTTTTTAATTTTTGAAAAATGCTTTGAGCCATGTGCTGCCCCCCTAGGCCTGCTCCATCCACCCTATGCAGCCCTTTTTTGTACCTATTTTTTTAATTTTTAAAATTATTTAATTTAGGCTAAACAAATCTTAGCCGTTGATTAAGGATGATGATGATTAATGACCATTGATCTTGTTCAAGCCTCCAGCCACCCTAGCCTGCTCCAGCCCCTGCAGCATCTGCTTTTTAATTAATTTTTTATTTTTTTTAATTATTTACTTTATTTAAAAAGTCAAAAGTAGAATTTATTAAAAAGTTAGCTACTTTTTTATCTTGTTTTTACGTTCCATCTTGACCTTTGATTTGTGATTTTCATCACATCTTAACCCATTCATCATGTCCATCATAAATTTTTAACCATCCATAAAAAATTTCATCGAATTTCGACGCCCGGATTGCAATTTATGAATTTTTTTCTATTTTTCCACAAAAATCCAAATTTGGATTAAAATATACAAAAGAATTGCTATTTTGTCTTGTAGTAATTAAACCTCTATTTTGTCTTTTTGTGATTAAGTTAATCCAAGTATTAACTCTTAATCACGTGTCTTAATCCCCAGTTACTATTCATGTTCACTATTCCTGATTGCATTATTTCAATCTCCAATATACATATCCATCAATATAATTCATGAATTTTTATTTATTTATAAAATAATTACAAAATTATAAATATCGAAATGATGCGTATACGGTCGGGGTTTCACAGACTTGGCCTAAGTCGATGCCTGAGTCGACTTGGAAATCGACTTGACCTGTCATGCTTCATTTTCTTCATTTCTATATCCTTTAATCATCTTCACAAACATGTTAGTAACCAAAACTTACTTAAATTGATTTGTTAATCATCAAAACATAGACTTGGCTTATTTTCCACATGTTTCCAACACCCCTTTGCTATTTTCCATGCCGAACTTCTTTAACATTTCTTTGACATACTTGGACTTGTTGTTCCGGCCTCGTTAAAAATCATAGCATAGTTAAAGGTAAAATTGTTTCCCTGTGGCTTTGAGAATAAATGCTTAATTAATTTCCCAACAAAATTTTAAAGCATCCAATTCTTTAACCGAGTCCGAAAAGTACATCACAGAAATATTTTGCATTGTGTTCCACATTCTGATTTTACATCTCTAACGAGAAAACCCTTGATTAAAAGAGCTGAATACAATGGTCCATAAAAAAATGCTTAATAATAATGAAGTGCGTAGAAGATTCTTCTACGTCTTTACAAGTGCACGAAAAATCGTGTCTAACAAAAAATATAAAGATAAATGAGTACACTTCGCCCCGCGCCGTGACTCGAATGTGAGGTATATGACGCCACGCGCCATGTCTTAAATATTAGGTACATGACGCCATGCGCCATGACTTAAATGTGAGGTATACGACGCCACACGCCATGTCTGAAATGTGAGTTTACGCTTAGCCCGTCGATCAGCGATGACTCGGTTTGGGAACTAGTGAGAGGCCCGTCGGCTACACTAGCGACCCTACACAGCAAACTAAGTGCGCTCTTAGCTTCTGGATTTACACAGCAGACCAGCGTGTCCCGCTTTCAGCTTCTGTACTTGTACAAGAAACCAGCGTCTCCCGCTTTCAGCCTCTGGATTGAACAATTGGGTGGTTTTACCAAGAAATGGATTCAACCAGATTTAAAAAGTATGTTTGGGTCATCTTTGACCAATTTAAAAAAAGGTTTGAGCCCAACTGGGCTTGTTGGGGGATTTTTGTGCCATCTTGGGCTTTTTGGAGATTTTGGGTCACATTGGGCTTTTTGGAGAGTTTTTTGAGCCATCTTGGGCTTTTTGGAGAGTTTTGGGCCATCTTGGGCTTTTTGGAGAGTTTTGAGCCATCTTGGGCTTTTTTGAGAGTTTTGAGCCTAGGAGGGCTTGCTTGGACATTAAGGCTCGGATTGAGCGAAGAGGTAATTTTTTTATATATATATATATGTATATATATAATAGAAAGATACTTAGCCCTGCGTATCAACTTAACCCACTGTTTGGGGAGTATCTACTCGGGCAAAAGTATATGAAAATTCCTTTTTTTTTTTTTTAATATATATATTTTTGAAAGTCTAAATATATATATATATATATATATATATTTTTGGGGCCCGTGGGGCAAATACATATATATATATATATATATTTTTAAGGGCCGTCGGACAAAATATTCATTTTTGGAGGCCCGCGGGATATTTATATAATCTTAGAAATCAAAATCTCAATTTTTGAACGCCTTTGAATATATATGTATATTTTGATATATTTTTATATATAGAAAATACTCATATATTTATTTTTATTTTTGAAGGAAAAAATATACTTAACCCGTGTGTCAATTCAACCCGCCAGTCAGGGAGTATCCACGTTGGGAAAAGTAGTTTTCGAAAATAATATATACGTATATATATATATTTATATATATATAATATACGCATATATATTTTTATTTTATTTTTAAAAGAGAAAATATACTTAACCCGTGTGTCAATTCAACCCGCCAGTCGGGGAGTATCCACGTTGGGAAAAGTAGTTTTTGAAAATAATATACATATGTATATATATATATATATAATATACACATATATATATTTATTTTATTTTTTAAAAGAGAAAATATACTTAACCCGTGTGTCAATTCAACCCGCCAGTCGGGGAGTATCCACGTTGGGAAAAGTAGTTTTTGAAAATAATATACATATGTATATATAGATATATATATATATATAATATACACATATATATATTTATTTTATTTTTTAAAAGAGAAAATATACTTAACCCGTGTGTCAATTCAACCCGCCAGTCGGGGAGTATCCACGTTGGGAAAAGTAGTTTTTGAAAATAATATATATGTGTATATATATATATTTATATATATATAATATACACATATATTTTTATTTTATTTTTAAAAGAGAAAATATACTTAACCCGTGTGTCAATTCAACCCGCCAGTCGGGGAGTATCCACGTTGGGAAAAGTAGTTTTTTTTTAAAATAATATATATCTGTATATATATATATATATTTATATATATATATAATATACTAGAAAGAAACTCTCCTCTTTTTTTTCTTTTTTTTTTTAACTAAAAAAAAATGTAGAACTCACGATTCTCTCTTCAGCGCGGGAGATCTCTCTTTCTCGTCTTCGCTGTTTTCGTTGTTCGCTCAAAGTTCTCTCCTTTCCTCCCCCTCACGAATGAAGGGCCGAATGGGTATTTATAGGACTCTGGCCAAGCTTCCGCGGAACCGGATCCACGTGGAACTGCACGCGGAACCGCTTCCCCGCGGAACTGCACCGGAAACGCTTTCCCGCGGAATTGCTTTCGCGTAGAGCACATCTCCGCGGAACATCCTTCCCCAGAGCTGATTGCCTTCGGTACGGCCTTGAGCTTCCCAAGAAGTTCCAGTACGTCTGAGTCAGGTTGCCGCCCCAATCTGCGATCCGCAGTTCCTGCCCTTCCTGCAGATTCCAACGCCATGACCCCTCGTAGAAGTCGCCGTTGGCGTAGCTCTTCTGGCCGTCTTGATCTCCATGGAAACCACTTCAGTGGTACCATACCCGACCAGCTCTTCAACGCGACCTCGCTCCACAGCATCTTCTTCTCTCCTTGTCTTAAAGCTCTCTGCGTGCCCCCCCGACAAAATGGCTACGGTAGTCCTTCCCCCCTCTCACGATTGTTTGAAAATACGATGTGTTCCGAGACTGTCAAGGAACACCTGCTCTAACTCTTCTCGCCCTGTCCGTCGCAAACGCCGTTACCCGGCTCCGAAGGATGCCGGCGACTCGACCCCGACTGTCGTCAAACTCCCATCGCACCCTCTCGTCATGGAGAACGTCACAATACTGAAGCGAGGGCAGGATCTTAAATCCGCGTCGTTGGAAGGCAGCAGATCGGGCGGTAGAGATGACACTACCAAGGCCGCCGCCGGTAGCGCCCTTATCGGCAGGATCGAGGACGAGGATTCGCTTCTCTGCTCGACTGGCCGGCTGGGACCGGAGCCGGAAATGGTGCCAAGGAAGGCACGGCTGACGGATGTCAGATCTGTCAGCGGTGACTGCCACGATGGTCTCTATGCTGGTGCGGCATTTTTCTCGTCGCCCTCGCCTAGCTCGCTGCCGTTCCCGGCTTTCTTCGCGAAGAAAAACAACGATCTGGCCACAAAGGATCTCCACCATGCCTTCCACTGTATCATAAATATACTTGGGAGACAATTTCAGTTTCCATCACCAAAAATTGGCTCGAATAACTTATCGTAAAATAGAAATTGCCTTATCCAGTGCGGGAACCGGACATCCTCCTGAGCTTCTTGAGACACAGAAACCGGGCCGTACAGAACATTAAATGGATAGCGTGTGCGGATGTTTGCGAAAAAAATGCAGCAAGCAGAGTACCTCCCAATGCAAAAGCCAGCAATATCCATTCCCGCCTAATGTGTCTATGCACAGCTTGCCAAAGAAGCCACAGGCAACGCCTAATAGCAATAGGATGATAGTCACTGGCATGGTCTGTCTCGATGCCACTGAATGCTTGGAGAACAGAGTAAGGAATGGCTAATATCATCATAACTCCAAACAACATGCGGTTCAAAACAATCACATAACATTTCAATGTATGGAGCCCTGAAGTAACTGATGACATTGGATTAGGGATCCACCAACCCTTTGATTCCTTGAGCGGGAATGTGCAAGAGTTTGTTGCCTTTGCAATCCGTTCATATGAATAAACATAAGCTGCATATATAAGGCAGGCTGACATGATAAGAAGCCCAGCAGCCAGGCAGTCTATGCACTTCTTGAGAAGTTCGGCATGTCTTGTATCTTCTAGCTGGCTTTTCAATTTCTCTGCTTTGAAAGAAGCCTTAGAAATACCCATAGATAGCTTACACCTCTCCAAGGAATTTGCATCGGAACTGAGAGTCAACTGTGATTCTTTCTGCCTTAAACGTTTCATGCTTAGACCAAGCTCATATGTCTTGAGATCATTCAAGCGAGCTTGCTCGATGACAGATCTCTCAAAGATATTCAAGAAAGAGTAATCATGTCCAAAACTAGAAGCGCCATGAGAAGCACTGGCCAGTTGCTGATTGGCACTCCCGTGCACAACGAGATGCTGGTCTATGGAATAGGATGGAGCATTCTCACAAATTTCTTCATTATGATCAGGTTGCCGTCTATGATCATCAGGGGCAGATGGACCTTCCAAATGAGAGTACATAGCATCAGAATTACACACAGAATCTCTTTCCTCATTAGAAGAAGCTCGATTGAGACATTGCAACGCCGTTAGCAATGTCTTTAGAGTGGTGCCAAATGATACTTCAAAGTTTCTCATGAAACCATCGAACCTATGTCCAAACACGCTCGCCACAGAATCTTTCATAGCTTCTGTGCAGATCATGGAAAGATGGTCTGCTAGAGGCCTTTCCCCTTCGGCATTCTTTCGCTCCAGAACCTGATTTTCTGAGCAACAACAGCAGCCACTGACACCCCAAGAGGAATGCAAGAGCCTCAACATGATGCCCAACACGCTGCCCATGCAATCCCGTCAAACTCCGGCGCCTCAATGCAAAACGCACTCCTCTGTGCTGCTGAGAAGGTGCGGCGGCGGAAGCTATGGCATGGTAAGAAGAGGAAGAAGCAGAAGTAGCAGAAGGTCTCGCCAATCTGTTGTTTCTCCTCCTTGGCACCCTGACCTTCGCAAGAGATCTTGGAAGGAGCTCCGGCGGCGGCGAGATGCCAGCCTTGGGAGAGGACTGTGCGGCCGGCATGAAACTCAAGTCATCTGGTAAAGAAAGAATAACGGCCGCAGAAGAAACCTCTTCCTCACTTTCTTTGGGCGATTGGTGGCCTTCGATTATTAAATCTTCAGAGATTGGAGCTTCTACGCAAGAAGGCGACTTGCCGGAGCACCGTGAGAGAGGAGGGAAAGGGATTTCCATGGACGTATGGAAGCAAGGAACACTTCCGGCCGGCTAAGCCCTTGAAGGAGGCTTGTGCCCTCACGACCTCTCAGGAACAGGAAGAAGAAGCTCTCGCGAGGAGAAGAAACGAACGTTTCGCGGCAGCATCCTGTCCCCAGCTCAGCTCACGGAAGAAATCTATGGCCGCATTTTCTGATTCAGCCCCAGCTTCACGCCGGGCAGCATAGTGTGCGTCGGGTACTCGAAGCTCTGCCAAAGCCAATTACCCTGCGCATCCTTCAGGACGAGATTCCCCGAATCGAGAAGCGTCGCGGTAGTGGAATTCCTCGTTGCTGCCGACGCGCTCGTGACCTGAAACACCGGCTGACCTCCCATGGTAATCTCCAAGTTCCCGTCGCTGCCGAGGGAGACGACTCCTGTGTTGTTGGCGAGCGGATCTTCTCTATTGGCCACCCAGACGTACTGCTTCTCTTGCGGGGCCTTCTTATACCAGATGCCGACGTAGCGGAAGGATGACTTGCCGTGGGTGAAGAAGCCGAACTCATAGTCGCCGGCGGTGGAGACGAGGGTCTGGCCGTCTTTGAGGATTTGCGAAGGGGAGATGGTGTCGACGGCGTAGCAGATGCGGAGGAGAACGGAGAGAAGGAGCAGGGAATTCCGGAATGAAATGCGAAAAGCTATCTCTCCTACCTCCCGAGCTCGTCCCGACACTCCCGTCGCGAGAATAGATGTCGATCCTTCAAGAGCGGACATCTCCTGTGCGCTACGACTTGCTGCCAGCTCCATCTGGAGCATCGAGATTGACTTATCCAGAGTCTGAATCGCTTGATGGGTCTTTGATACTTCTCCCATTATATCTCTATCGCGTCCAATTTTCTTTGTGGTGGTGCAATCCTTCGCAACGAGCTACAGCTCCTGCTGCCGGTTGCTGGGAGGTTAGCTGGGCCGCCGGTTCGGGAGAAGACCATAGCTTCGTCGTGAAAATAATTCCGAGAAGAAAACTTCTGCAGCACAGAAATAAAATCCATCGTGGAGAAATCTTCCTTTTTTGTTGCTTTGAATCCTCATCATATAATTCTATCATGGTTAAAAATATATATATATATATATATCTCTTCACAGCTCCAGATTTTATTTATTTATTTATTTTATTTTTTATTTTATTATTTTATTTTATTATTTTATTATTATTTTATTTTATTTATTATATATATATATATATATTTTTATCATGGTTAAAAATATATCTCTTCAAATGCCCCCTCAGGAACTATGCTGCTATAGGCTACTTGTAAAGGCATAATTCCAGACATGTAGTAGTACAACAGGCCTCATTTTTATATTTTTTTTATATTTTTTATATTTTTATATTTTTATATTTTTATATTTTATTATTATTATTAGTTTTTTTAGGCACAGAGTCTCGAGAACTTCATAAATCAATGAGCCCGCAGCCCTTTGATTTTCGTGTTTGAGGTACTGCCCCACAGCTATTTTAATGATCCCCTTTATGCTAGGCTGTATATATATATACATATATATATACATATATATATATATATATATTTTTGTGGCTAAGGAGGCCATGAAATCGTTACAACTAATGAAACATCTACGACTACAGGTGTATAGAAGATCTAAAACGTAGTCATTAAGTCCCTACACAGCTAAGCTGGGTTATCTCGGCATCAGCAGAAAAACATTGAACTGCTCACGTTCTGGTGAAGTCTTGGAAGTTCTGGCGCTGGAACAGCTCCAGCAGAGGTGATGCCCCCATGACTAGATGAGGTTTCAAATGATTCCTCAAACTTCATAAACTGAGACACCTGGGTTGCAGCCAAATGAGCATAGCTGATAGGAGCAACAATTGATATGGCTGTGGTGCTCTTTTGATATACGTAAGACAATGAATGAACAAGTTCCTGTAGATCATCCGGTGAAAAACCAATCTCATCCAATAATACATGGTAGTGCGTTGGCCTCGTTGTCCCAATCATCCCTGCATGAGAGCACATGTAGAAGTCGTAGTTTCTAGGATGACATATGTTGTTGTCGACTACAGTGCCAATTGGAACATTATCTGGTGAGTTTAGCTGGAAAACTTGGTGTGATGGTTCTTCTGAGCAACAATAACTGTAAACTTCGGTGACCAGCTGTCATCCAGGAATTTACATGCCTGAATAATTTGATCTAGTTCAATGTTTAAGACCTGCGTAAACTGTGACTCATTGACTCCATCTCGAAAAATGATTATTTGGTCAGGCTTCCTCTTCCCAGAGCTCTTATAGAATTCCACTAGAAGCTCCTGGATTATGCCTTTATCTTCTTTGTCTGATACTGGTTTGAACAATGAATCAATCATCTCTACTTTTGGTGACCGGGTCCTTACTGATGCCCTGTAGTGGGAAAGCTTTAGCCACTGCATTGAGCTAACAACAACAGCAATTGTCAGCACATCTGACTGGCCTGGAGAACCATGTGATTTTTCAACCAGTGATGATCTTTGCAAAGTTGACAGAGATTTAGTATACCTTTGCAATGAAACCAGAGAGCAGAGTTTGACAGGATAGTAAGTGGGGCGTTTTGGCTTTCCAACATTAATGCATGGCATATTTGTAGAAAACCTAAGCTCAATGTGCCGATAATTGAAAACTGTAATCTCAATGGTTCGAGACGGGCTATCGTCTCTTCCATTTTTCTGTTTCAAAGTAAACATTTGCTGGTTGCAATTTTAAATTCCATGAGGGTCTTGTTTTCACCCTCAGATTCTTCACAGTTCTCTTTGCCTTTCCCCAATCAATTTCACCATGATTTCTAACATTTTGATTAGCCATCAGAAATTCATCAACAGGGCCCCTTGACTGGTTCGGAAGCTAGAATGAAAACTACGACAACCCAAAACTCCACTTCCAATGTCAACTAAGTTACTAGGATCATTGTGAAAAAATGACTGCCGAACCAGAAGGCAACCCTGCTTTGCAGCATGCTGCCTTAGGATTATATCTAGAACCCTGACAACTCTAGGAATCGTGTCCTCGCAGAGCGTTTGCAATAGCTTTCATTGGAATTGTAGCAGCAAAACGTATCTCAACTTTGAAAGTCTTGGTCTGATATGAACGCCTTTGCCTTTTCCGATCTCCCTCCCCGGGGCTGTCATTACCATGAGGACTACTATTCCCACTAACTTTGTTTGAGGACACGTCTTCAAGCACAACACTGAATTCAAAATTCTGTTGTGGAAGACCCCCCACTGTAAACAAGCTCTTCTCACCATCATAAGCGAAGTACTTTCCCTTAAAGTCACCAATATAAGTCTGGTGAACTCTATCCATGATCTTTTTTCCGATACCTTTGCCATCAATAGGTTTACCATCTTCATAAGACAGAGAAACCTTTCCGCCCACTGCCAGACCTTGCCACTGGAACTCGATTCATTGAGACTTTTTTTTCGCGCTTGGGGGTATGACAGGTGGGGGTGGCGGCAAAGCTTTCTCCTCAGCCTCCGTCTCCTCCATTTTCGCAAGAAACCGAGAAGAACGGGAAAATCCCCCTCTTTTTTTTTTTTGACAACTGCCTTAGTTGTCGAAATATCTGATGATGATGCTCATGGCGGGGAGAATTTGACATTGATAGAGCCGTTACCTGTTTCTCCTGCTGATGTAGTGAACTCCATTCGAGTTTTGAAGGAGTCCCTTCCTTCTACGAGAGAGGCTGTAGAGATTCTCTTGCAAAACTTTGATATATGACTTTCTTTGTAATTTCATGGATAGTATTTTTTAAAGTAATTCCCATTCACGGTTGCTTTCATTTGATTTCCGCAATTAACAACTTCATATGTGCCATTGCCATGGACCCTCTCAATGATGTAAGGCCCTTCCTATTTAGGCTCGAATTTGCCGGTAAGTTTGCCCCCGGTCATAAGCTCCGTGCGTAGCTTTAGCACCAAATCCCCTCTTTTGAATGAGCGATGCCTCACGACTTTGTTGTATGCTTCGACCATTCGAGCTTGATAGAGTTCGATCCGTTGTCGTGCTTGAACTCGTTTTTCATCTAGTGCCTCGAGCTCGTTGAAGCGAAGTTTGGCTTGTTGTTCAGTAGTTAACCCAGAATGGATGGCAACCCTTAAAGATGCTAACTGAATTTCCACTAGTAAGACTGCTTCTGCGCCAAAAAGTAATGAATATGGCGTTGCTCCCGTCGCAGTTCGATGTGTGGTTCTGTAGGCCCACAATGCTTCGGGTAACCTCTCATGCCAATCACGCTTATTTTTCACAGTGGTCCTTTTGAGGATTCGAATGATATTTTTGTTAAATGCCTCTGCTTGACCATTTCCTTGTGGGTAATAGGGCGATGAGAACACTTGTTTGATTCCAAACCTTCGGCATAACTGATTTACTTTATCATTTTTGAATGGCGTGCCATTATCTGAGGTGATTTGATAGGGAACACCATAACGGTAGATGATTTGGTGCTTGATAAATTCAACCACCTCTTGTGCTCGGACTCTCCTGTAAGCTTTAGCTTCTGCCCATTTGGAGAAATAATCCGTAGCGGCTAAAATATATAAGTGTCCTTTAGATGATGACGGGTTTATCGGACCGACAATATCAAAACCCCACCAAGAGAAAGGCCATGAAATAGGTGCTGGAGACATTACTGAAGCAGGAATATGATAAATATCTCCATGCATTTGGCAGGCTTCACAGGATTTTGCAAAATTGATGGAGTCTTGGACCATTGTGGGCCAATAATAGCCCAATGTTTTGATCCTATGATAAAGGTGACGTCCAGATTGGTGGGCGCCACATTCGCTGGAGTGTGTGTCTTGAAGAACCTGCCAAATATCATTCCCGTCGATGCAGCGAAGCCAAAGCCCATCAAAAGCAATCCGATACAAGTTATCTTGAAACACGGTATATCGCAAAACAGCCTTTCTCAGTGACTTCCTCGCACTTGGATCATCTGGTTCAATACCATATTTGAGGTAATTGATGATAGGGATGCGCCAGTCATCATTGTTTGTAGTTACCTCAGATACACACCGTCCAATTTGATTTACTTGGAGATCTTCGTCATCTTCTAATCTTTGTACTCGAATTGTTATGTCATCGAGCTCATTGAAAGCGAGGATACTGGCTAACTTTGATAGTGCATCAGCAACTACATTTTCTGACCGAGGGACGTGCTCAACAGAAACAATTTCGAACTTTACCAATAAAGTTTGAGCTTTATCATAATATTTTCGCAAATGAGGCTGGTGTACTTCGTATTGATTATTTAACTATTTAGTAACCAATTCAGAGTCCCCAAATATTCGCACAAATAAAATATCTGATTGTAGAAGAAGTTCCATGCCGATGAGTAAAGCCTCATATTCAGCTTCATTATTTGTTGTGCTTTTTCCAAGAAAATATGAGTGCGGGAATAAGTCTTTATGAGGGGAGACTACGACAATTCCAACGCCAGCTCCGGATGGCTTTGAAGCGCCATCGAAATACATTTGCCACATCGGATCATCATTTGCATAAAAAACCTTTTCATCCGGTAGGTTTTCTAAGATGGGAAATTCTTCTTCAAGAGGATGGGCTGCTAGGAAATCTGCCAACACTTGTCCTTTCACTGCCTTTCGTGGCACATATTTGATATCAAACTCAGATAGCAGCAGTGACCATTTTGCTAGGCGTCCTGAAAGCATTGGTCTAGTGATCAGAAACTTGAGGGGATCAGCCTTCGATATAAGTATAATCTGATGCGCGAGGAAGTAATGTCTTAGCTTTTGTGCCACAAAAATCAATGCTAGACAAATCTTCTCGATCGAGGAATAATTGCATTCAGCTTGCAATAATCGTCGATTGAGATAATAGGCGGCTTGTTCTTTGCCTTGGACATTTTCTTGTGCGAGCAATGCCCCCAGTGATTGTGGGCTGGCAGCAATATAGAGAATGAGTGGCTTTCCTTTTACTGGAGTTGTCAAAACAGGAGGATTTTGCAGCAATTCTTTGATGGCTTCAAAGGCCTGTTGGCATTTCGCGTCCCATTGAAAAGTCGCATCTTTTCTCATTAACTTGTGAAAGGGCTGGCAGCGGCCGGACAAGTTGGAGATGAAACGCCGGATATACGACAATTGGCCCTGCAGACTCCTAAGTTCTCTGAGATTTCGTGGAGGCGGCATATTTTGAATTGCTTCCGTTTTGAGTGGATCGACCTCGATTCCCCTTTGGCGGATTATGAACCCGAGGAATTTCCCAGATGATACTCCGAATGCACATTTGAGAGGATTCATCTTGAGATCATACTTTCTTAGGCGCAAGAACACCGATCTCAAATCTTCTTTATGCTTATTGTGACCTTCAGATCTTACAACCAGGTCATCGACATAGCACTCAACATGTTTGTGTAACATATGATGAAATATATTTTGCATAGCCCTTTGATAAGTTGCGCCAGCATTCTTAAGACCAAAAGGCATGACTTTGTAGCAAAAGACACCCATCGGTGTTCGAAATGCTGTTGCAGCTTCATTTGCTGGAGCCATCTTGATTTGATTATATCCCGAATATCCATCCATAAAGGAGAATGTGTCGTATAGAGCTGTGCTGTCGATTAGCAAATCGGTGAAAGGAAGAGGAAATTCATCTTTAGGGCATGCTTCGTTTAGATCTCAAAAATCTACGCAGATGCGGATCTGCCCGTTTTTCTTTTTGACAGGAACAATGCTAGAAATCCATTTCAGAAATTTGATTTCCCGGATGAATTCAGCATCAATGAGTTTTTCAACTTCTTTGATGATTTGTTCTTCGAGCTCTAGTCGAAACCTTCTCGGAGCTTGCTTGACTGGCTTTTTATCCCGCGTAATATGCAGATGGTGCATTGCAACCGCGGGGTTGAGACCTGGCATTTCGGAATACCCCCAAGCAAAAACATCTTTAAATTCACTTAAAAGCTGCCTCAATGCCACCTTTTCTTTTTCGACCAGGTTTTTGGCAATAAAAATGGGTCTCGGGTCCTCCTCAGTCCCGAGATTGAATTCCTCAAGTACATCAATAGTAGGCTGCCCTCCATCCTCAATCGCGGGTGGAGCATCCTCTGGTTCCATTAATGTCTCTTCATTATTGTTGGAGTCATCACTTGTGGAGACGCAGTAGGTGGTGGCGAAGTTGCCGTCTTCTTCTTCTTTATAACCAAGGCCGAGTCTTTTGTTACCCTTTTGATAACCAGGGGGTCTTTCGGATAACGGGATAGGGATGTCGCTTCCGAGGCCTGATAGATGTGGTTCATCGGGATAGAATCCCATCAAATCCATAATTTTCTTGCTTTCTCTGCTATAGTGATGAAAATCCCATTTCTTGAGCTTAGCGGTGGGCAAACAAGAGGATTTGTTAGGGCTACCGTAAACCTTGCCATATTGCTTTATGAAATATTTTTGGGTAAATTTTTTATCTTGAGGTTCCTGCACACTTGGAGCAGATACATTAAACCCCACGAGCATTGCTAAAACCTCATCGAGCGTTTCCTTAGGTTTTTGATTTTGGTGAGCGGCCTCAGTGGCCATTTCGTCACTCTCACAGCAAAGTGACTTGGCTTCCTCATTGGCCTGATTCTGGAATCTCCGAAGAGCTTCCAGATCCACCTTAAACCTAGGGGAATTGGCTCGAGGCAATTTAGCAACCTTTTTCAGGACTTCGAGGTCCAGGTAGAACCGTGATCCTACAGTAGTGTTGCTATAGCTGGTAGGAGGTGGTATGGTCGCCCCCTGTCGTTGTCGCAGTAGTGACTGTACTGGATCGAGGCTCATATTTTCAAATTTGGTTTGAAACTGAGCCCTTGGTTCTGTCATTCCTCGTCCATGACCGCGCCCTCGACCACGACCTTAACCTTCCATCTTCTCACCCTTTGAGAATATGTTTGTGCTTACTGGGGCGAGGGGAGCCTGAGATACCTCCTGCTGACCTTCGCGTGTGGTTGCTTCAATTGCTTTCATTGATGTGTTGACAGCAGATGCCAAGTCATAATACTTAGCATCAGAGTAAAATGATTCTGCCGTTGTGAATGGTTTATGGTCAGCAAAAATTCTTTTTTCGACTCCATCCTTGCAGTACTTGAAGCATTGATGCACCGTTGATGCGATGATCTTATTACTATGGAGCCAAGGCCTTCCTAACAGCAAGTTATATGAGGTCGGGGCATTAATCACAAAGCACGGGATTTCGGTGCAGAAATCTTCTATGCTTAGTTCCAACTCAATCAGGCCCATGACCTTTTGAGTCCCTTGATTAAACCCGTGAATCACCACACTAGTGTCTTTTAATGCTGATGGAGAAATTCCGATCCTTCTGAGTGTTCGAAGGGGCAGGATATTAATTGCAGACCCGGCGTCGATCATGATTCTGTTGACCAGTTCACCGCCTAGGTTGCCCATAACATATAAAGGTCGATTGTGATTAATGTCTCCAAGCAACATATCCTCATCAGTGAATGAAATGACCTCATCACATTCAGCGGCGTCGACCAGGTAAGCAAGACGGACATTTTCATCTGTCAGAGCACTCACCAGTGCGTCCCTGGCTTCTTGCGATAATTGCAAGGCGTCGTAAATACTGAGTCGAGCAGGGAGTCGCTTCAAGTGTTCAAGCACATCATAGCTTACTAAGGTTTTCCCCTGATTGTCTGGTATGTGCTGTTCTGGCTGAGTACGACTTTCTTGTGCCGGGGCTTTACCCTTGTTTTCTGGTGTAGTTCGACCAGATCGAAGAATTGCTAGAACATCCTCTTCAACTTGCACCATATTGGAAGAGGCAGAGTCCTGAATGTTTGTAGCCAATGTTCGTAGTACATCTGAGAAAAATGGCTGTATTTTTGGGATTTCAGGAAAATACCCACTCATTGACTTGACGCACTGGTGAACCATGATTTCTTCTTTATCGAATTTTTGGTTGATTATTCTGCAGTTTATCCATCTCAAAATGTAGTCGTACTGAGATTCTCCCGATAGGGGGTGCATGACTTCTATCATCTCTGGAGGGAACTCTGTCTCATATTCGTGGAATCTCAGGATAAACATATCAACGAACTCTTCCCAAGAACCAAATGCTTCTTCAGGAAGTGAGGAGATCCAGAGAAGGGCACAACTGTCATGGGCCAAGCTCAAAACAAAAGACTGCCAGTGAATAATCAAACAAGTGCGGCAATGCATATTTATGATTCTCGTGGAATAACTGAATATGCGGCCAATCATAGCTTAACTCCCTAGCTAAGAAAGGGAACACTCGAAGAATGGACGCATCGTTTAACTGTAGTACGTGCAGAACTTGGAGTTGATTTGTCCTCCCAAAACCTTCAGCGTTGCTAAAGATTGCCTCTTGTTTGAAGCCTTCATTGCCGACCCATCGGATTGCCTTTATGAAAGTTTTTTCTCCAAAGGTCTTGTACCCGTTGTCAGTCGGAGGGCATACTGCATCCGAAAGATACTTCGTGACCATTTCAGGTTCAGGCAACCATATAGCCAGGGGATCGCTCCATGTACTATCTCTGAGATAATTTACATAATGAGCAGTGGATTCTTGACTGTATTGTATTTCCCTTAAGTAATTACTAGGGAACTGCTCTCTTTGTCTTGACAGGAAGCGGACCAAGAACGCGTCTATCAAGATGATCCACTCGGTAATTTCTTCGATATGATTATCTTGGTACCAAGACATCACTGACTCCCCCAGTGAGTACCAGAAGTATTCCACTCTGGTTCCCCAGGATGCTGGAAGAAGCCGAGATTCTCGTAAATACATGATGATGTGGTTTACCGGTGACATCCCGACTTCAAACTTGGTGTAGTTAGGGATAAACACTGAGGCAGTTCTTCGCCGCTTTACAGGTTTGGACGCGGTCACATTTATATGATAGCAAGTTTCGGTCTCTCCTTTGTTGCTATCCAGGTCCCAAAACGGACCATCCTCAGGGAACTCACATGGAGTAATGTTTTGTAATTCCTCGAGAATGTACCTTTCTTTTGCTGATCGAGGTGATCTACCAGCAAGCCGCTGATAGAATGAGAGTAGCAACTCGGGCTGCAGAAAGTCCATGATCAGGAATGGTTGCACCCGTGAGGATTGCCTCAAATGCCTTGAGAAGAAAGGGAGAATGGCTTTATCCCTTATTCTTTTGTCTTCTCTGTATAAATTTTTGAGACATCTTTTTGTCCGTCTTAGGCTTGGTGGTTTTCGAACCACTTCCCAATCACCTTTTTCTGCCATCTCAATTGTCACAACATTTGATGAAGCTTGCGCTGGGGGACTGAGTTTTATAATCCCCTTATCGATATAATCTTGCAATATTGCTTAGAGATCCCAACACTTCTTAGTGGGGTGACCGACATATCGGTGGTAACTGCAATATCGCTGGTGAGAAGTACGTCCAACTTCTTCTGGCCTTTTTGGGGCGGGCAACTCGAATAGCCCGGTCGACATGAGATGCCGGAATAGCGTCTCCACGTCATCTTCCCCGAAGGCGTATTGGATTTCCTCTCTTCGGAAGGGTTTTGCAGGCTACTCTTTTGCGGGCGACTTTGCTTTATCTGGCTACTTCTTAACCTCCGTAGTGTTCGCAGAGGTCTCTCCAGTTTTCTTCTTCTTGAACGTAGTAGTTGTGGATGACTCCTTCTTCCAGGCTTTTTGCTGAGACAACAAATACTCTTTTCGACAAGCTTCTGTGGCCAGGGCCTGAAATGTACTCAATTGTTCATTCATCAGCAATGAGATTTCTGTCTTGATGCCGTTCCGGCAAAGATTGACCTTCATTGCTTGAGAGAGGGGTGCTTGACATCGATTAGCGGCCCTTTGCCATCTAGTGATGTAGTCTTCAACCGACTCGTCCTTCTTTTCGGACAAGGTAGATAATTCTGATAGTTGTACTTCTCGTGCAGTATCAACGAATCGGGAGGTGAACATTTCTTTCATCTCTTCCCATGTTTGAACTGAGCCGGTTGGGAGAGATATGTACCACTGGAAAGCATCACCAGAAAGAGTATTGGGAAACATTCGAAGACAAAAATTTGAATGGTGCGCCCAGTTGCCCATGGCATAATGGAACGATGCCAGGTGCTTTAACGCACTCCCGGTCCCATCGAATTGGATCTTTGGTGGCTTCAAATCTCTAGGTAGCAGCTCTGCTTCAACCTCTGGGGGATAAGGCCTGTTGATTGTCATTGTAGGGACCCCGGTAAGTTGAGGTGCCTGGCGACGAAGGCATTCAGCCACAAGCTGATGCACCATCTCCTTTTGCGCGACAAACCCGGGTGGAGATCCCAGGGGTGTGTTTACCCGTGCGTCTTGAGTTCGAGGGGTATTGATACGCAGATTGTTGAATTGCGGAAAGCCTTGTTCCAATTCTGCATTTTCATCTCCCTCGGTCCGCTGCCTGGTTGGTTTCTCGGGCCGATGGACTGACTGACGGTTCCTTGGTGATGGCGGTTGATGGGAACTTGTTGTCTTGTTGCCTGGAGTTTCCATAGTCCGTTTCATACGCTTAATTTCCTCCTGGAGATCATGAATGAGCTGGGACTTGGGTGTAAGAACTTCTTCTTCTTCGCCCACCATGTAAGATGCCTCAAATTGGCCTCTTGGGAGAGCGGCCCTAATCCCTTCAGGATGAGAGAGGCTACAAAATGGTGGCGTAATGGGCATTGCGGCTGCCCTTGACCGGGTCAACATTTCCGAAGCTTTTGAACTGCTTGGCTGGGTGAGGTCCACCATGTTGACTTCCGTCGTTTGGAGGAGATGTCTCCTCCTTTTAGCTTCTCTCTTGGGGTGTGGCATCCGATGCTCTCCTCGGAATGGGGCCACAATAGGCGCATAAGTCATATCCTCCCTCAGTCTGATCAATGAGGCGAATAGATTTTTGTGTATGAAATTAGGGATCATCCTGAGCGCTGAACGTGGATACGTTGTATGGCGCCTCTGGGGATACTGCCACCCGTTAAAGAGTCTTGGCTTTTGGGACGCTCTTAATTTGTGAGCACTCTGCAGTGGCTTTTTCTGCGGCCTACCCCTTTGTCGGGGGTGTGAAAACAGCCTATACCTAGGCCCTGGTGGCAGTGGCGGCGAAGCTTTCAAGTTTAAACGGGAAGTTGTTTTCCGGAACTGCTTTCTCTGCTGCGTTTTCCTCCTTTGTTTCCTTGATACGTGATGAGGAACCGTCACTATATTGGTAGTATCATAGTGACCTGGAGATTTGACTCTAGCTTGTGAGCTAGATTGAGAATCAGTTGACTGATGGGGCGAATGCGTCGGATCAGGGATGATAAATCGCAAGGTGCCTGAACCAGATCGGACAATAATAGGTCCTTGCGGCTTGAATTGGTCATCCCTGCTATCGGCCAATGGAGCATCAAGCTGAGAAACCTTGGTCTGTCTTCTTAACTTCTTCTGCTCTTGGGTGTCACCTTGGTTAGGTCGGGGGGCTAGGTCAACAACCCTTGAGGCAGCCCGACCAAATTGGCCAGTGATGGTGCATCGAACAGAATTTGGTATAGTTTTGCTCCCTTTTCGGGGAACATTGGCTTCTGGTCGACCAGTTGGCGCTAGCCGAGTTGCAATAGATTGTCTCGCAGACCTTTTCATGGAGTGGGACTGCAAAACAGGTTGTCCTGCAGGTTGTTGTACTGCTGGTTGGGCTGGTGCAGCGAGCCGATGGGCGGACTTTTTGGCATAGTCCGGCTGTAGAGCAGGCGGACCCATTCGGATTGGCGCCTGCAGAGACTTTGTTTGTCGAATAGGAGTGGTCTTCGAGTCTTGAACAATAAGAGGCTCCTTGAGTAATGCAGATCGATCTCTCTTTCGCTTTATTGCTGCAGGAGAGTAGTCGATGTGTCGATAGACACGGTGCTCCGGTTTCTCTGGTATGCGAATAAAGTGATGTGGGATAGCCGCATCCATGTGATCTAGCTCAGAAATGACAAAACCACCATTAGGCAGGAATCCGAAAGCCATCGAATGCGCCATGAGATCTGCAAAGGAGTGCTTTAGAATGTTAGCTGCGAGAGATCAAGTAAGCATTTAAAAACCAAAGTTTTCAGATCTTAAAGATGAAGGGAGAATGTTTCACGTCGGGTTCACCATTTGTTCCGGCCTCGTTAAAAATCATAGCATAGTTAAAGGTAAAATTGTTTCCCTGTGGCTTTGAGAATAAATGCTTAATTAATTTCCCAACAAAATTTTAAAGCATCCAATTCTTTAACCGAGTCCGAAAAGTACATCACAGAAATATTTTGCATTGTGTTCCACATTCTGATTTTACATCTCTAACGAGAAAACCCTTGATTAAAAGAGCTGAATACAATGGTCCATAAAAAAATGCTTAATAATAATGAAGTGCGTAGAAGATCCTTCTACGTCTTTACAAGTGCACGAAAAATCGTGTCTAACAAAAAATATAAAGATAAATGAGTACACTTCGCCCCGCGCCGTGACTCGAATGTGAGGTATATGACGCCACGCGCCATGTCTTAAATATTAGGTACATGACGCCATGCGCCATGACTTAAATGTGAGGTATATGATGCCACGCGCCATGTCTTAAATGTGAGTTTACGCTTAGCCCGTCGATCAGCGATGACTCGGTTTGGGAACTAGTGAGAGGCCCGTCGGCTACAATAGCGACCCTACACAGCAAACTAAGTGCGCTCTTAGCTTCTGGATTTACACAGCAGACCAGCGTGTCCCGCTTTCAGCTTCTGTACTTGTACAAGAAACCAGCGTCTCCCGATTTCAGCCTCTGGATTGAACAATTGGGTGGTTTTACCAAGAAATGGATTCAACCGGATTTAAAAAGTATGTTTGGGTCATCTTTGACCAATTAAAAAAAAGGTTGGAGCCCAACTGGGCTTGTTGGGGGATTTTTGGGCCATCTTGGGCTTTTTGGAGATTTTGGGTCACATTGGGCTTTTTGGAGAGTTTTTTGAGCCATCTTGGGCTTTTTGGAGAGTTTGGGCCATCTTGGGCTTTTTGGAGAGTTTTGAGCCTAGGAGGGCTTGCTTGGACATTAAGGCTCGGATTGAGCGAAGAGGTAATTTTATTTTTTTTTGATATATATATATATATATATAATAGAAAGATACTTAGCCCTGCGTATCAACTTAACCCACTGTTTGGGGAGTATCTACTCGGGCAAAAGTATATGGAAATTCCTTTTTTTTTAAATATATATATTTTTGAAAGTCTAAAAATATATATTTTTTTTTTTTGGGGCCCGTGGGGCAAATACATATATATATTTTTTTAAGGGCCGTCGGACAAAATATTCATTTTTGGAGGCCCGCGGGATATTTATATAATCTTAGAAATCAAAATCTCAATTTTTGAACGCCTTTGAATATATATGTATATTTTGATATATTTTTATATATAGAAAATACTCATATATTTATTTTTATTTTTGAAGGAGAAAATATACTTAACCCGTGTGTCAATTCAACCCGCCAGTCGGGGAGTATCCACGTTGGGAAAAGTAGTTTTCGAAAATAATATATATGTATATATATATATATATAATATACACATATATATTTTTATTTTATTTTTAAAAGAGAAAATATAATTAACCCGTGTGTCAATTCAACCCGCCAGTCGGGGAGTATCCACGTTGGGAAAAGTAGTTTTTGAAAATAATATACATATGTATATATAGATATATATATATATATATATAATATACACATATATATTTATTTTATTTTTTAAAAGAGAAAATATACTTAACCCGTGTGTCAATTCAACCCGCCAGTCGGGGAGTATCCACGTTGGGAAAAGTAGTTTTTGAAAATAATATATATGTATATATATATGTATATATATATTTATATATATATAATATACACATATATATTTTTATTTTATTTTTAAAAGAGAAAATATACTTAACCCGTGTGTCAATTCAACCCGCCAGTCGGGGAGTATCCACGTTGGGAAAAGTAGTTTTTTTTTTTGAAAATAATATATATTTGTATATATATATTTATATATATAATATACTAGAAAGAAACACTCCTCTTTTTTTTTTCTTTTTTTTTTAACTAAAAAAAAATGTAGAACTCACGATTCTCTCTTCAGCGCGGGAGATCTCTCTTTCTCGTCTTCGCTGTTTTCGTTGTTCGCTCAAAGTTCTCTCCTTTCCTCCCCCTCACGAATGAAGGGCCGAATGGGTACTTATAGGACTCTGGCCAAGCTTCCGCGAAACCGGATTCACGCCGAACCGCTTTCCCGCGGAACTGCACGCGGAACCGCTTCCCCGCGGAACTGCTTTCGCGTAGAGCACATCTCCGCGGAACATCCTTCCCCAGAGCTGATTGCCTTCGGTACGGCCTTGAGCCTTCCCAAGAAGTTCCAGTACGTCTGAGTCAGGTTGCCGCCCCAATCTGCGATCCGCAGTTCCTGCCCTTCCTGCAGATTTCGACGCCATGACCCCTCGTAGAAGTTGCCGTTGGCGTAGCTCTTCTGGCCGTCTTGATCTCCATGGAAACCACTTCAGTGGTACCATACCCGACCAGCTCTTCAACGCGACCTCGCTCCACAGCATCTTCTTCTCTCCTTGTCTTAAAGCTCTCTGCGTGCCCCCCCGACAAAATGGCTACGGTAGTCCTTCCCCCCTCTCACGATTGTTTGAAAATACGATGTGTTCCGAGACTGTCAAGGAACACCTGCTCTAACTCTTCCCGCCCTGTCCGTCGCAAACGCCGTTACCCGGCTCCGAAGGATGCCGGCGACTCGACCCCGACTGTCGTCAAACTCCCGTCGCACCCTCTCGTCATGGAGAACGTCACAATACTGAAGCGAGGGCAAGATCTTAAATCCGCGTCGTTGGAAGGCAGCAGATCGGGCGGTAGAGATGACACTACCAAGGCCGCCGCCGGTAGCGCCCTTATCGGCAGGATCGAGGACGAGGATTCGCTTCT